>OY979664.1:11084884-15884884 GCA_963855955.1 Luperina nickerlii | reverse complement strand
GGAAAATATTTCTTTTTTAAATTACTTTTCATTGGAAAACTAGAAAGTATTGTTCATTTTTCGGAAAAGCCAGTAGATAAATAATTAATTATTGGATTTTCCTTGCTTACATCATCTGCCTAGCCTTTTCCCAACTATGTTGGGGTCGGCTTCCAGTCTGAATATGTACCAGTATTTTACATGGAGCGACTGCCTATCTGACCTCCACAACTCAGTTACTGGGTAATAAGATACACCTTGGTAAGACTGGTTGTCAGACTTTCGGGCCTCTGACTACCCGTAACGACTGTCAAAGATCCACGAATAACAGCCGGGACTAGGGAATCCAATCCCGCAAACGCGGGATCCCGCAAATGCGGGATCCCGCAAATGCGGGATCCCGCACCTTTTTTGCGGGTTCAGAAATGCGGGATTACACCCGTGGGATCCCGCAGATTTGCGGGATTGAAAAAAATATATATTTAAGGAAAATGGGCTCAGGCGACTATCTTATTATTTATATCTTATCTTATCTTAATATTTAACTTTAATTAATATTTAAATTTGTATTGAAAATAAAAAATATTCCTTTGTTTTAGAGACATAAAGAGGTGAATTAAGTAACGCGCTTCCACACTTGTAGGCGGAAGTCAATTCCGCCTACAAGTGTGGAAGCCGAGCGTGCTTTTTCCGCCGCTGGCTATTTATGCAATAAGATAAGATCAAATCTAAAAGATGAAACGTTAGATACCTTATTGTTTCTTCGAAAGCATTTTCAGAAAAAATAAGCTCACTTTTTACCCGGCGTTTACTTAATTCACCTCTTTATGTCTCTAAAACAAAGGAATATTTTTTATTTTCAATACTTTAAATATTAATGAAAAGTTAAATACATATTGTAAAGAAGTTGATTATTTATGCTTCTTAAACATAATTACCTATATTCAATTTATAATATGAGTAATAACTTAGCTTCATATTGATAATAATACTAAAAAAATACTTGTCTTTATGTCTTTCATTTCACTACACAAAACAAAAATAATAGTAAATAAAAGCAATGCCGCAAATCCCGCGGGATCCGCGGGATTGATGTCCTTGATCCCGCATGCTTGCGGGATCGCGATTTTGATGCGGGATTGGATTCCCTAGCCGGGACCAACGGCTTAACGTGCTTTCCGAGGCAATGTAAAGATGGTCACCCATCCACAAAACAACCGCGGCAAGCGTAGCTTAACCTGATCGATCGACCTATGCGGCTGTTATTATTTAGCCTTATATATTTTCTTACGTTGAACGTTTTAGTCGTAAAAATAATGAATACTTCATAAGTACGCGTTTCATGACCTTGTCAAGCTGAAATTTGTCTGGAAGCTATATACGACGTTGGCATTACAGGTCGTCAGGATAACTCTCTTGGAAAAATAATGTTTCGATCATATCGCTGGGTGGGCGAATTGGGCAATGATGTCATCGGCATAGACGAGGTGTTATTGTTCAATCATCCGTTAAAATCGTTAATTTCCCCTTTTGACAGCTCTGAGATGAGTGGGCGGTATATTCTTAGGCGGGGGGATCAAAGAAATTCATAAATATCATATTTATTTAAGTATCGAAAATATTTTGGGGCAGCGATATAAAATTAAATCGTGACCTAGTTTAGGTTTAAAATAATTTAGGGTATTTGAGAATATTTAGAGTTAAACCGGCGGACCAACCATAAGAAACTTTCTTTTTGCGTCATTTACCACAGCTTTCCATAAACGTGGCATTTATGTCTTAGCTTATAAGTACGGAAAAGCCATAATCGTTAAATAGAGAAAAATATTCTCACTTTGCATCATAAACAACAAGGATTTATGTAATATAATCAAAGCATTGCTACACACATCGAAGGCTTCTACATAAAAGGTTGTCACAGTATCCGATGATGTAGATCTTGTTACACACACTGCTAACTACCTAGTGCCTTGTGTGAGCCTGATACTGTTGAATAGCGACGTTTGCGACGAAAACATACTACGGCGCACTATTGTGGCACTATTTACAAGTACATATTACGTTATATTTTTAACAAACATTTGGTTCAGGCACTCATGTAAATTAAGATTTGTCAATCTTTCACACTATTGCTTAGGTTAAAACCAAAATCTATACTATAAAATATAATACATATATAATAATAATAATATTAATAAAGCTGAAGAGTTTTTTTGTTGTTTGGTTGAACGCGCTAATCTCTGGAACTACCAGTCGGATTTGAAAAATTCTTTTTGCATTTGATAGCCCAATTCTTGAGGAAGGCTATAGGGTAGGTATTTAACATCACGCTATGACCTTTAGGAGCCGAGCAAAAAGAAAAAAAGTCAGAAAGAACGCTAAGCAAAAACGAAGTAATAGCGCGGGCAGGCGATGCGATGCGACGGGGTGGGTCGGAGTAACAAGAAATTTCACGCGGACAAAGTCGTGGGCAGAAGCTAGTAATAAATAAAATTTAACGTAAAAGAGTGGATTAAATTCGTAGGTACCTAATTATCATGTCGCGAACGGAGTCGCCCAAGATTGATTGCAGTTTCGTATCCTTAATTAATGATCCCTCGTATTTGAAAAGAATTAAATAAATTGAGTAATGGTACGCTGGTGTGTCAAGAACATAATTTATGGAAATAGTGCTGCGAAAAATCTGACAGGCAGACACGGATGTTGGTAAATATGCGAGTGGCTTGGCGCCCACCCAGTGTCAAGGGCGGCGCTCACTCCCCGCATTCGTTTCGCTGTCACGGCCCGAGAAACAGCCAATGTAAGAAGAACCACTACATTGTTCGATACCCGCAAATACAAGCACGGAAAAACGAATCGTAGGAGTTCGTCCACAAGCGGCCGTATTTTAGTATAGTATAGGACCAGTGAACCTCCCCGGCAAGCTCCCGGGTGGGGCTGCGGGGCCGCGCTCTGCTTGCATTGCGTTTATATAAGCTTAAACTTAGACGTCTTCTTTAAATTAACACTATTAATTATTTTAGTAATTAGCTCCTAGCAGCGGATTACTGTGAGTGTAATTTGATTCCCAGGTTTGTGAACACTTTTTGATACCTACCAAAAATGTTATTTGTACAAAACATGATAATTATGGTTTTCTAAAAGAAGAATAAATTACGTACATGCCACATGAGATAATATTATATTCTAGTAAACCGGTGAACCGAAATCATAAGCTATTACTAAAAAAGCCAGTGTCCACAAAAAAATATTTGATATTTCCTCTTATTTTCTGCCAAGTGTAGAAAAATACGGGAACTTTTCTTCCTGAACAACTCACGACCATAACATTAATCTATTTTTTTGAGTTTATTCTAACCTGATTCTGAAATATCCTACAATACAAGTGTTCCTAGAGCTGTTCGAATTTGTTGGCTAATAAAATATCTACGATCACGTAACTATCACATTTATCGGTACTCATAATCGATGGGTATCGATCCTATTAACCGTGACGTTAATTTGATCGGCGCGGCCTACACTAACCCTATTCCTGCCGCTGAGGATATAAATTAATTTATCAAAGTCTTTGACAGTAATAATTACGTAGGAACAAATTAAATTTCGGAAGGTGCTACATCATTCAGGTATAGAACCACAATATTTTATATAATTTCAGTAGGTACCTTCTGTTTCTAATTTTGATATGAAAGGTACCTAATATATTGCTGGTACTACATGAAATATTAAGACAGTTTTCGTCGCGGGAGTCATTGCGAGGATGTATGTTCAATATCGGCAGCACTAAGAGATGTTGTTACCCGACGATAATCTTCAAAGTTATGAGGTCAAGTGATTTCCAGTCGTAATTAAAGTCACAATTATTAAAAAACTGTTCGCACAAATATTTGTAATGTCAGTGTCACATACATTATTCACTACGTGTCATTATTTACACATTGCATGATTCGCAAACGACCCATCGCATGGATCGATGTGGCATTTTTATGGTTTACTTTTTATTTGCTGGTGTATAAAATTATTACGTAAATATTTTTGTTTGCCAACCGCACTATTAATTTTATGTAAGTTTCCACTCTGATGTACGTTTATTTTTAGAAAGATAAAATTTATATCCTACCTACTCGTTTTTGAAGATTTTCTTTTGATAAATCAGAGTAGAAACTTATTAATTAGATAAATTTCCAGGCAGTTCTAATAATTCAAATCATAAGTAGTCAACAGCTACTTAGTAGATCTGTTTCGACTTTCAAAGAAACATAGCTCATTTAGAGTTGTCTGGATGATTTTGATGTTGCATGCGTATGCCTGTGTCTAGCGTGGTCTCTGTTGCATGCAGGTCTAGGCGAGCTTCGCAGCAGCTGTCCAGGAGCGCAGAGAGCATCGACCAGTCTTTCAAGAGGTATTCACATTTTGCACATTAAAATATCTCACACCTAATCTATTGGTAAACCCATAAAATAAATCACGACTGAAAGTACTTACAGTCTTATCGCTTATGTCTTTTAAACGATAAGTACCAATATTTCGATTAAAGGCTCCTTCAAACAGGCGCGACACGCCAAAAAATTGCGCACGACACAAAGGCACCGCAAGTCGCGCAACGAGCGGCGCCTTTGTGTCACACGCGATTATATCGCGTGTCGCGCCTGTTTGTAGGTGCCTTAAAGCAGACATGACTACAATGTTATCTTGTGGACTTACCGACAGATTTGGCACCTAAATATCCTTTAAGCAGTTATTAAATGCATCTTTAACTTGCTCGGGTTTTTTCAAACCTAGTTCTTTATTGTTATTTTGTGTTTTGCTTAAATTGTGAAATCATTAGTACTTACTGGTAATAAGCACATATTTACATCAGGTTGTAAATATCGTTGTAATCAGATAGGTTTAATTAGGTAAATGGCGCTGCCAATAAACAGCAGAAGGTACAATAAATACTACACTAATGGTCTACGTCAATACATGATTATGATTTTTGTTACTAAGAACTATTTTGAATTATTATTTTCTTTTTTGAAGATTTGAGTTATCTTAATATCTGTATATCATCGTCTGTCTCCACAAAATATTTCGTCAGTGAACCGTTCGATTCGGCAGATAAACATTGGCCTAATTATGTAATCCCGTCGATATTCATTGGAGCAGCACAACAAACACTATCTCGCTATGATTCATGACTCATAACCATACGGTGAATTAATAGCGAGTAATCAGCCTTCAAAGGAGACACGAGATTGACCTTAAGTAATGTTATTCAAATAATTAATGCAGAAATGCGAGCTGGCATAAGCCAGTGCCAAAGAAATTCATTCAGTCGTGACCACCTCAGGCTATGAAAGATAATGGCACTTCCTATCATACTTGTGACATTATGTTTCGTCGAGGTATGCTCAAGATATATTCAAGTAAACTGGAGACAAGGAAACTTCCAAAGGTTGTCTTTACAAGATCGTTTTTAGCGATAAGACCAATCATTGTGTCACCCCTTATAAAATTTCTACATTGATATAATTATGTAATACTTGCACCGCCCCGCGGTTTCACCCGCATAAGTCTCGATCCCGTGGGAATATCGGGATAAAAACTATCCTGTGTCCTTCCCCGGGATGCAATCTATCTCTCTGCCAAATTTTATCGAAATCCGTTCAGTGGTTTAAGCGTGAAAAGGTCACATACAGACAGACAGACAGAGTTACTTTCGAATTTATAATATTACGAGTAGTATGGATTTGTGGTGTACTTAATAAAGAGTATTCTATCTATCTTCTAGATTAAGACACTGTATTCTCTTTTACGATGACTTATTCAATGAGTATGTAATTTCTAGTCAATATTCAACGTTTCCGTCCAGTTCAGTCCATTTACATTAGTAAACACCTGAGTACATAACTACCAGTGTGGCATTATTTGTGCATATATGGGCGTATTTGACCTACCTACCCCTCACCGGCATCGTATTTAGGTGAGTCGTTCAGGCCTCGGCTCATTCTATTTGTATCAGTCTTACGACAGTTATTTGGGACGACATCTTTTGGGAGTGTGGACAATTATACGTACGTTGACCCATGTGCTTACGCACTCTGCGCATGCTTCAATGATAAACAGAATGCTTGGGAAGAACTGGAATCCTTTTAAAAATACCCAATGACTGTACAAGACTGAAAGATCAGTATAGATTCATGAAAATGAGCTTTATTTTCAGGCAATCTGAAACTAAGAAAATTACGCACTAAAACCAAGGATTTTTACTAATAAATATTTCTTATGTTACAGGTCGAAAAGTCGTTCGGTTGACCATGGGTTCTCGCCGCCCTTCGACTTGGAGGCGCTGCGCTCGAAGGTCGAAGGCAGATTTG
The DNA here is from genome assembly GCA_963855955.1 of Luperina nickerlii. Classification (NCBI taxonomy): domain Eukaryota; kingdom Metazoa; phylum Arthropoda; class Insecta; order Lepidoptera; family Noctuidae; genus Luperina; species Luperina nickerlii. The sequence continues at coordinate 15,878,546 of OY979664.1, read as the reverse complement.
ACGCTGTACACAAAGGTAAACAAGACTTTAATCTGTATTATCTGTATTATTAGAAATAGCCTTCTGTACCGAAATAAATAGTGACTGATACGAACATGCGCTTTCCTAAAACATGGTATTAATGCACACGTCATACGATTTACTTTTAATGTACTGAATAATCAATATGCACTTACTTATTGCTGTTTAACTCAGAATTAAGAACATGCCGACTAATCAAACATATTTCTGACTCTAAAATGCAAATAAAGTGAAATAGAATTAAATACATTCTTGTTATAAACGTTGCAGTTGTTACAAAAAACTTGATTTGCTTTTCTGAAAACGATGGCACCACAAAAACTAGAATTCTAGCTATTGCTTTTACAAACTCTTAGATAAATAGATAGTTTACCTCATTATCTGTTAATTAAATAATTGTTTTCAATTCAACTGCACATATTCCCACGAGTTGTAACAACAAATAGAGAATAACATTAAAGCTATGTCCATTTGTACGGCGGCACGGAGCGGTTTTATTGCCCATTCGTTGCGCAACCCCTACTTAAACCAACATTAAATTGTCGTGTTGTGACAAAATTAAAACCATGTTAAAACTTAAAACCCTTTCATTAACACACATTACAAACTGGCTATTATTAGTGGCGGGTGACGGGCTCAGGAGCAAACGCACTTAGGAAATGTTGTCGTCATCATTTTCAATTATGTAAATTGCGTTGTGGAACTGTTTCAAAGAACACGTTATAAAAAATAGCTGATAAACTATTAAACTGTACGCTCATGTAATAAATGGTTTCAACACTTGCCAGCTTTATCTTATGCATTGAAAGACTTGTATATTTTTTAATAATAAATAACTGAGTAACTATTGACATTAACGGCAATAAGGAATTCCAAATATTCGTGCAGCAAGTTACCTGCCTCGGTTATCGCACTGGTCAATCGACCTACGGACAAAACTTGCACTAAGCTGTGGCTCTGAGGCTGTGACCTCCGAGGATTTCAATCACGTTCTGTAGACCGGACAGCCGGAGACAGTAAGATGATTAAAATGGATTAAATAGCTGTCTCATTTAAAAATTATAACAGTTATTTAAAAACTAATGTAGGTTAGGCTGATACGGACGTATCCGCTGATTCGGTATTAAACAGAATTAATAGTTCTCGTGCGGAATAGCCTTCATTTCCAACATAAATAAATAATATTCTGCAGACTTTAAAAAAATATTCAGATGAAGAAACTATTTGATACACTCAAGTACCGTCCGTGACTTTATTGTATTAGTTCTGATAGTTATGATTTGCATAGATATTATTATAGCCATCCACGAAGACGCGTCCCACTCTTCTTAATTATCGCTAGTGGTTATCGCTAGTTAATTTCGCTAGTGTTTTAGTTTTTTGATACACACTAATTACCTACTAATAAGTAATTACTGTGTATCGACAAAACTAAAACACTAGCGGAATGTTGCACACTTGTACTGTAAGCGATTAGGAAGAAGAGTGGGGCGCGTCTTCGTGGATGGCGCTATCTGTATCAACTTGATGTAAGAAGTCGTAATGTTTACTTGTGTAACGTTACATTTTCCTGGGTAGAGTCCAAGAAATTGTAAGGTCACATTGAGCACTCACCTACCTAACTTTCAGTCTGGAGGGGAGCACTGTTAAAAGAAATAAAGAGGACAAGTTATAAGAATTTATTGTTGAATAACCTAGGCCTACCTACATGGAGCTAGAGGAACGAAATTAAGCTAGGTGAATGAAAATGAGACACTGGAGAAAGGCGAGCGTCTTCTGGTGTGATAGTGGCCGAGGGACATCAGCTTCAGGCTGTAGAGGGCCGAAGGAGGACCTCAGTCTTCAGGTCGTAGAGCAGGGCCGAGGGAACGTCAACCCTCAAGCCGTAGAGCAAGCCGAGGGAACGTCAACCCTCAAGCCGTAGAAGAGGGCCGAGGGACGTCAACCCTCCAGCCGTAGAAGAGGGCCGAGGGACGTCAACCCTCAAGCCGTAGAGGAGGGCCGAGGGACGTCAACCCTCAAGCCGTAGAGGAGGGCCGAGGGACGTCAACCCTCAAGCCGTAGAGGAGGGCCGAGGGACGCCAACCCTCAAGCCGTAGAGGAGGGCCGAGGGACGCCAACCCTCAAGCCGTAGAGGAGGGCCGAGGGACGTCGAACCTCAGGCCGTGCAGCCCGAAGAGCCCGGTGCGGAGTCGCCTTGCTACGGCGTCTTCATAGTCGCTCCGGCCGTAGAGGAGGGAAACTGCCCTCCAAGAACACTCCTAATTTTCCCGAGCTTGTGGCCGAGCTGAGCTCCCAACGTAGACTGACCAAATTCACCACCAGGCTTCTGACATCGACTTTTTAACATTTGAAAAGAAATTCTAGAACATAATAAAAAGTAAAAAATAATGAGGTCAATGTGATTTACCTATACGACCTACAACTAGCTCCAGCAATAAATTAAAAATAAAACTAGGCTTGTCACTAACTGACATTACAAAGGTAAACAAAGATTCAAGAGATAAAAATCTACAGAAAAACTTAAATAACATGAATTACAGGTAAAAGATATGATAACCTCCAGGAAATGAGCATGAAGCTACCTAGGGAGGACGAATGCTTAAAATTTTCAGGTTAATATTTCCAAAAATGTAAGTAAAAAAATACATGTAAAGACATACATTACATTACCCCAAAAACCCCGGAAAATTTTTGAATACAATGAAAAAATTTTCTTATTTAGCATCAAGAGCATTAATCAGAAAATATTAAGCTAAATGAGTATTTACAGAGATACAGTAAGTTATAAAAAATTAAAACAAAGATTCCCCATAACCCCAGAAAATTATTAACTAGAAAAATTTCGAGGTTGAAATAAAACCTTGCTCTTTCATACACCTTTCAACAACTTAACCTACACACTTCCTCAATCATACATCACCAGCATACTTAGGGGATATGGTTCACATTCAATGACGCATACTCCACAAGGAATTATTTTTAAGGTTTACGAAGGCTTATTTATTTAATTTAGGTGTCGTAATCCGCACCTGTTCTAAAACCCGTTAAAATTAAAAGAAATTATTTACAAGTTTTCAAGTTTTTCTGCTTAGAAGAAGCAGCCAAGGTTTAAGAGCATAAAGCGCTTAAGAGAAGCCTTCAAGCTTTCAAGTCATTTCTGCTTACACGAAGCAGCCAAGGTTTAAGAGCATAAAGCGCTTAAGAGAAGCATTCAAGCTTCAAGTCAAGGTTCAAGTAGAGTCAAGGATAAAAAATATCTAAGTTAAAAAAAAGTACACTAAGGCTTATTTTACGAGTTGTGAGACCGCTCGACACAACGGCTTATTTAAAGAGTTGTGCACCGCTCTACAAAATAAATAAAGGGATTAACTAGCCAAAAGTTTTAGGGGAAGGTAAACCTTGTGGAGTATTTACAAAACTTAAAATCTAAATGGTTTTTACAAGGAATAAGGTGAATTATAAGTAATAAGTTCTAAATAAAAAAAAATATATAATATTGTATAATACGAAAATAGCAAAATTACAAATATAAGAATAGCAAAAGAGTGTATAAGAGTATAAACATAAGAGTCTACAGGATCTCAGTTCTGAAGAAGAATTCTAAAGTTACTTGAATTACTCGATGAGTTGAAGAGGGTATGAGGGAAAGAGGGGTTAGGTCTGAACCGCAACACCGCATCAGAAAACGCCAGGGCAGCTCCCGTAAAACAGTAGACGGTACGCTCCGAGTAAAACGTCAAGGGCAGCAGTAAGTAAGCTCCGAGTAAACGTCAGGGCAGCTCTCGCAATACAGTAGTCGGTAAGCTCCGAGTAAAATGTCCAAGAGAGAGTGTCGGACACGGTCCAGAAAAATTTAAAAGTAAGACAAGAGTCTTAAAGAAATTTTGGTATGATTCCCAGATAGAAGTAAAGTGTTTAGGAGGATAGTGAAGTATTTGTAATAGGAGTTACGTAGATGTATAGGTTTGTATAAACGTCCACAGGATATTGTCCTGTTTCTGTCGTGAAGTGTCCCAACAACCAACTTGGGAGTGTCCACGAATGGATTAGCACTTCAAGCGGCCATTGGGTACGAATACCAGAGGGTAAACGTAGTGGTGTGCAAGTCTGTGGGATGCAGTATAGCGATGTTTTGGTAGAGAGTTCAAGTATAATATGAGATAAACGACTACGGGATATTGTCCAATAGCCGCTGTAGAGTAACCAATCTCCAACCTTGGTAGTGCCCACAAGTGGGTTAACACATCCAAGAGGCCGAAAGGGTGCCAATTATCTTTCGATAACGGTATGTGTGTGAGGTGAAGAATACCTAGATGATGTTTAGTTGTAGAAGAGTTGAGTAAGAGATGAGACGGGTGAAAGATGAAAATAATAAAATGCTTACCAAATAATTATACTCACTTGAGGAAGTGTAATTTTGAATTTTGGGAACAGCAGAATGCCTAGAAATAAATTAAGAGGGGTGGATTAGTATAAAGTTGGGCGCCAGTCTGTAACGTTACATTTTCCTGGGTAGAGTCCAAGAAATTGTAAGGTCACATTGAGCACTCACCTACCTAACTTTCAGTCTGGAGGGGAGCACTGTTAAAAGAAATAAAGAGGACAAGTTATAAGAATTTATTGTTGAATAACCTAGGCCTACCTACATGGAGCTAGAGGAACGAAATTAAGCTAGGTGAATGAAAATGAGACACTGGAGAAAGGCGAGCGTCTTCTGGTGTGATAGTGGCCGAGGGACATCAGCTTCAGGCTGTAGAGGGCCGAAGGAGGACCTCAGTCTTCAGGTCGTAGAGCAGGGCCGAGGGAACGTCAACCCTCAAGCCGTAGAGCAAGCCGAGGGAACGTCAACCCTCAAGCCGTAGAAGAGGGCCGAGGGACGTCAACCCTCCAGCCGTAGAAGAGGGCCGAGGGACGTCAACCCTCAAGCCGTAGAGGAGGGCCGAGGGACGTCAACCCTCAAGCCGTAGAGGAGGGCCGAGGGACGTCAACCCTCAAGCCGTAGAGGAGGGCCGAGGGACGCCAACCCTCAAGCCGTAGAGGAGGGCCGAGGGACGCCAACCCTCAAGCCGTAGAGGAGGGCCGAGGGACGTCGAACCTCAGGCCGTGCAGCCCGAAGAGCCCGGTGCGGAGTCGCCTTGCTACGGCGTCTTCATAGTCGCTCCGGCCGTAGAGGAGGGAAACTGCCCTCCAAGAACACTCCTAATTTTCCCGAGCTTGTGGCCGAGCTGAGCTCCCAACGTAGACTGACCAAATTCACCACCAGGCTTCTGACATCGACTTTTTAACATTTGAAAAGAAATTCTAGAACATAATAAAAAGTAAAAAATAATGAGGTCAATGTGATTTACCTATACGACCTACAACTAGCTCCAGCAATAAATTAAAAATAAAACTAGGCTTGTCACTAACTGACATTACAAAGGTAAACAAAGATTCAAGAGATAAAAATCTACAGAAAAACTTAAATAACATGAATTACAGGTAAAAGATATGATAACCTCCAGGAAATGAGCATGAAGCTACCTAGGGAGGACGAATGCTTAAAATTTTCAGGTTAATATTTCCAAAAATGTAAGTAAAAAAATACATGTAAAGACATACATTACACTTGTTATAGTAAAAGTCGTATGACGAGCTTCAGGCTGCAGCCGCTGCAGGCCGTATACGTAGTGAGAGACGTAATGCACGGCAAAGAACGATCTCTCGGAGTCACGTCATGCTCGCATGTCGCGAATCATTCCTTGGCATCGAGACATATTTTGAAAATAAACAGCCCGATTATAAACTAACATCCGGCTTTCAAAACACATAATTAAACCAGTAGGTATATTCTGTCAAAACATTGCAGTCTGTTTACGATTCTATTGGTACATTTTTATTCTATCATCATGTTGATTTATGGTTTTGTAATTAGAGATAAATCTTTATGTGCAATCTTTTTATACGCTGATGACTGTAACATTTGGTTTTTTGGTTGTTTTTGAACTAAATAAGCTTATTCAAATTCTGATTAACGGACGAAAATTTTAGCGGAGCATATCGACTTTTGACAGTTGATTTATGATAATCAATGGTTTAACGATTACGGTGTGCTTTATTTGTTTAATAAATATTCGTTCAAGTCAGACTGTTGATTGATTAAAGGGCTGCTATTTGCGTGTAGCCATGATCTTTGTAATCATTTTTGACTCGCAAATCATTTATTTACTTGTTATCTTGCTTGTTCAAGTCCGTTCAGTAATTTATGAGTTTAACCGTTTTCAACCGTAATTGGATTTTATGACTAGTTATATTAGTTTTGCTTTATGAAACTGTACCTACAGCTACCATAATTACCGAATGGATAAATGCTAAATTATGTAAAGGGCTTTCCGAAATTCAGTTTCAGTAAATGACTGCAGCGATCTATAGTCTTCCACTTCGTAACAAAACTACTGAGAATCGATTACTGCAATAACTTACGCAACAATAAAAATCGTTCTGTTATCGAAACCTTTACGATTATATTATTATAATAAATCATTTTGCATACATTTATTCTTGACCAACGCAACGCCGACCATTGCGCGCAGAGCAATTTGCGTGTTGTGGACTCACATCTATACTATGATGTAAGGCGTTTTTGGAACACGCTCAGGTGTTTACATTGCGTAATTATTGTAATCAATGACATGACGTGTATTTACTATATTTTTATTTGTTGCAGATGAAGACGAACATGCCAAGAGACTACCGCCTCCTCCACCGATTAAAACAATGACTTTTACGGTAATTTCTTTCTACAATATTTTAACGGAACGAGTCTAGATGTACAATTATGTAACATAATAAACGTAAGACCTCATACACCAATTAGTTTATTGAGTTAAAAGCATAATACTATGACTAAAACTTATATTTTTAAAAGCTAACTGTTATTATTAACAAAATCCTGTTGAGTCTAGCATTACTTTATGCATTTAAAATTGAGTCTTATTTATTTATTTAAACTTCTCGCACAAAAAGGTACAAAGGCGGACTTAATGCCTTAGGCATTCTCTACCAGTCAACCAAGGGTGGTGAAGAGATTGGTCTTATCGCCTTGAAATAAGATTTAATTTCATTGGCAAAACCCATAATTAAAAAAAAACCTAAATATATAAAGTAGGTACTGAAATCGATTCAGTAGCCAATTATGAACAAATTACTTTCTGGACTTGCGTTTATTCTGTTACACATTATATCAATATTAATCGTAGTTCATCGGGCTAGCTACACAATGTTGTATAGTAATGACAGGTTTACTAGATACCTTCACTTTCGGCCAGTTGTAATGTAATCCAGTTCCCACGGCTGAATTGGCCATTCAGCAGGTCTCCGCCACCGCCATGCATTAACCCGATAACGAAAATATGCAAATATACTTAGATTATCTCGTTTGGATTAATAATATGAATGTAGTTAATCTGGGTCAGACAAAAAAACGTGTGCAGTCGGGGATCTCCGTCAGGAACGAAGTGCCTGGTACATAACATGATACACGCACTCACACACACTCTTATATAATCTCTCTTATCTCTATAGTGAGAGGGTAAAGTCGCATGGAGGGGACATAACGCTTTTTCTATATGTGACAATTTCTACCAGTCAACTCTTACCGCAAGCCCAGTCAAGGAACTTCGTTCCAATGCGGATCATAACATAGATGTATTTTAAAGGTTTAAGTCAGGTATTTTAATGTCTAATTTACATAAAAACATCTCTCTATTTATTGTCCTATCGCAGGTATGCTGGAAGAGATTTCTTATGAAATAAGCATCACCTTTGTACCTATTTTTCTGTTCTGATTATTTCGTATCTGTTTATATATGTGTGTACATAAATAGTAAAATAAAATTAAAAAAAAATAAAAATGTCGTACCTTTTCAAATTCCCACTGTAGGTATTATATCCTAAGCTCTCCTGGGAAAATGTAGGGTAATAGAGTGTCATGTATACCGGAATACTATTACGTTTGTCCCGAGAGAATTGTAGCGACCTTTCTTGATTTGAAAGCGGCGTCCAGTTATTTTTTACATGTGTTGTTTTGTAGTTTATAAATAAATAACTGCGCAGAGCGGTTTCACCCGCATAATTTTCGATCTCGTGGGAATATCGGGATAAAAACTATCCTATGTCCTTTCCCGGAACTCAAATCATCTCTATACCAAATTTCATCTAAATCAGTTCAGCGGTTTAAGCGTGAAGAGGTAATAGACAGACAGACACACTTTTGCATTTATAATATTTGTATGGATAGAATTGTGTGCACATAAATCGGTTTACAACATCCATGGCCAACGAAGGCGGAATCTAGAGAATTATTAGGTGTAGGTAGAAACAGAACAGAACCTATGCTGTTCAATAAGTTGGCATAAATAGATCTAATTTTCTGCTGATCCAACTGAACGTTTTTGGTTAATGGACTTCTAACCAGTCTGCCTTATGGTACTTTATCGATTTGCAGGATCCATCTCATACTGTAATGAACACTAAGAGACATTGTTATTCATTGTTTCATTTGTTTCGCACGGTTTTTAACACTTGACAAAACATCGAGTTTTCTGTATTTTAAATTAGTTATTTTTTTTTTATTTGAAGCAGGTTTGTTCTTGACTCTAGTCTAGGTTAGAGGTGACAAAGACAAAGTCGACGATATAATGTATAATACAAGTAAACCGGAAAAATCCTCTAAATGATGGTGAAAGCCGCATTAAAATCCGTAGCGGACTTAAGAACACCAATGCAGTCACATAGACAGACACGAGAAGTGTCAATCTCTGTGACTGCATCAAAGTGCTTTTATTTTATAATATGAATAAGAGAAGATTACAAACATAATTATTTTACTTTGTGCAGGTACGCGACCGTGACACCCTGACATCGCTAGCGGCCCGGTTCGACACCACCCCTTCCGAGCTCACCAAGCTGAACAGGCTCGCCACGCAGTTCATCTTCCCGGGGCAGACGCTTCTAGTGCCCGACAAACGGAAAGGTGAGAATTACCAATTAAACTTATGCTCTTCGTCCAAAAGGTACCAAAGTATCAAAGTTCAGTTCCTATGAAACGTAAGTCAACGCGCGTTCCTATGGTCGGTTGCATGCCTGATAAAAGGATCGCTAGACAAGCTGTAGATTTTGGAGCGACGTTATACTCTGCACACGTAGCGAATGAGTGCTAGCCTGAAAAAAGTGTAAATTTGACCGTCACGACATTCATAAATTATGTTACGTAGAAAGAGTCAAAGCGAAACTTCGTTACAACCAGGACACCTCTCGACTTTATTGTCATAGGAACTGAGCCTAATACTTAGTACAAGAATGGCTTTCCTTGAGTAGTCTACCTATGTCTCGTTCCTAAGGGTAATTACATGCCGAAGATGCCTCACTGCGATACCTCGCGATCGCGGTTTAGCTCTCTACCTTGATGTCACTTCCATGTTAAGCAAATGCATGCTAATAAACACGCGCGCACATGCCAGGCGTCGAAGTAAACCCCCAAGCAGCCCGCGATGTATTGCATTATCCTTCGGCATGTGCGTGCGTATTTATTAGCATGCATTTCTTTTACATTGAGGTAGCAAGCTAAACCGCGATCGCGAGGTATCGCAGTGAGGCATCGTCGCCATGTAATTCCCCTTAAGAACAAGATGACTAGCCGGATCTACACTATAATCTATTAAAGTCATGTACATACTATAGAGCTAAGTAACTGTAAACTGGACTCGAAATAAATAGATTATTAAATTCGTCACTTAGCTTAGCTCTATTTCAGCGACACACAGATTGTCATATTTTTGGAGTGATATCTAAAAGAAACCAGACACATCGTTTTGTAGAAAATATCGACCTGTTGCATATTTTGAAAAGCGAAAGTGTTTTGTGGCCTCTGGTTTTCGGTTGGCAACACTGCAAGATGTTAGTGATGTGCCATGCTTGCTTTCTATTTTCACAAAAAGATACGAGAGACTAGACTAGATGGAAACCACTTAATACCAAACGCATTATTAAACGCAAGGGCGACTCATGATCGAGATCCTGGGTTAGGTTCCCAGGTCGAGCAAAGTGTAATTGGGTTTTTCTTATATGCTCAGTAGTCGAGGCAACAAGGCAGTCAGCAGTCTGAAGTTCGAAAACATCACATACACGCCTTCAAACCAAAATAGAAAGGAGTGTTGTTTATTTATAAAGTTATCGTAAATAATGTCTCGGCTATTTCAAGTTTCCAATTCATAGGGTTTGAAAGTTCTAATATTAAACCTTTCTGAAGATTACAGTTTATGGTTAAAAACCTGAAAGAAATAAACAACATTTTGAAACTAAGACACCATGTTATTTTTCCATTTATATGTAGAGTTACCGTGTTCAATCTATAGTGGTGTTTCCCCCCATATGAATTTCGTGATATAAAAGATTTTATTTGTCAGCAAAAATATGGTTTATTTCCAAGACACGATAATCTTTGCAGTTCTTGTCCTAAATACAACATTAATATGTGCCATTCCTAAACTAATTAAAAATGGCAGTTTACATTGATTTGCAATTACAAAATTGAATTATCACAAAATGCGATTGAGTTATTGTGCAATGCAGGAATTTCAAATTTTTACATCTTCATAGATAAGTATGCTTTATTAATCAAAACGAATAATGTCTTACTCTTAGCCGAAGTTTTTATAAAATTCGTGTGTCATATTGACAACCGACTAATATAAGTCATAAGTGATTGTTATTATCAAAACAAAGTGGCTTCTATGTAAACACTGAATAGTTATCATTTAACGTACGATGCAGAAGCAAAACAATGAATTAATATTCCCTTCTGTTGCACATGTATTAATGAATAACATTATACCCCAATGTTGACTGGTAGAAATTGCCCCAGGCATTAAGTCCGCCTTTAGCTCCTTAAGTTCTGCGTTGAGCTACACGATTATTGACAAATCTTGCACTGACTGGACTGGTCCACTCAAATCTGTGTGGTACTCTCCTCAAAAGACCATTTCAGACATCTACATGGTCGTCACGTAATCTCTGTGATTTGTGACGTCTGTGACCTCTGAGTTTGTTTCGGCCTTTCTTCTTAGAGCAGTTAGATAGGAAACGTCGACCTCATCTAGCTTATAAAAAAATTAAAAAAAATATTACGTGTAAAAATGATTCCGATATCCCATTGACATAAACAATTTCATTTTTTTTAACAAATTTTTTTATAAATAAACTGGCTGAACTTCGTACCGACTCAGAATTTTATTTGTTAATTTTTTCCCATGTTTTAACAGCTATTCTGCTATTCGGGACGGAGACAAATCCAACAAATCAAATAAGTAGGTATCATAAAAATCAGTTCAGCCATTCTTGAGTTATAAATAGTGTAACTAACCCGACTTTGTATTATTTATATACAAGACTAGCTTCTGCCCGCGACTTCGTCCGCGTGAAATTTCTTGATACTCTGACCCACCCCGTCGCATCGCATCGCCTGCCCGCGCTATTACTTCGTTTTTGCTTAGCGTTCTTTCTGACTTTCTTCTTTTTGCTCGGCTCTTAAGGTCATAGCGTGATGATAAATAGCCTATAGCCTTCCTCAAGAATTGGGCTATCAAATGCAAAAAGAATTTTTCAAATCCGACTGGTAGTTCCAGAGATTAGCGCGTTCAACCAAACAAACAAACTCTTCAGCTTTATAATATTAGTATTTATATAGAAGATATAATTTATATGTCCCAACGTTACCTGTCGGGTAACGTTATAAAGCGCCGTTGAATTTCACAGCTACGGGCAGGGAAAGGTCGTGCGAAGGTCATAGACATTTGTTTGCACAATAGTAGATTATTCACTTAGGGGATAAAGCAGTGTCTTAATGTCGCGGGCGCTATTTTGAATCTTGAATGCAACGAAGCAGTCTATGGCTCCGGAGTGTAGCGAGGGAGCTAAGACTAGAATCCTGAGTGTGAGGGATTCAAGCCGCCCAAGACGAAGATGCCTCTATCCCCGCGGAGAATACTTTACTTTTCGCACCTACTGCGAGGTAATAAAAACCTATTCGATTATCGAATTAGTAATTTATGAAAGGCTATTCCAAAAATATAACATACAAAAGGATTAAAATAAAAATAAAACGACAAAATCAAAACCCAACTGCAACTAAGATTCAAAATAGGTACTTTTCAAGCAGACTGATGCAGTTGGGTGCATCAAATTTGTGATTGAACTAAAATAACTTACCTACTGTCTGTCGGGTTTATTAATTTTTTCCAATCTAATCTCATGCATTTTCATCAAAAACACAATAAATAATATCGTCATTGGAGCATCAGCACAAATCCAACGTTCGAACGTGGCAGTATTCGCGCCAGATCATGTTGTTCTTCGACGGCGACTAAAACCTGTGAAGTGAGATCTCTTTAGTCGACCATTAATAGAATATAGTTTTTTTTTTTTGTTAGTTTCCATACGATTTTCTCAGTTTAGGTTCCAATTTCAAAGCACATAAATGACCAGCGGGTCATAATGAAATTCAGTACAGTATTAATGCCCGGCTAGAGCCTAGGGTTTAAATGACTTGCTTTAGGTTAGGTTTGCATGGCATAATTTGATGTTAGCGAGCAGGTGGTGTGAAAAACACATTATCATTCAACAACCACAAAAATATTTATGTCTGTAAAGAAACATTTTGGATTAAAAATGCAACGGCGACGCAATGCAGCGCGCACGATTGTCTCGTAAATCGCTGTAGCTTAAATATTTGATGTTTAGCCAACATGAAATGTAGATAATGTCTTTCTTGAAATATATAAAAACATTAGATAAAGTTACAGTATTTGAGCATTGCTTTTTAAATTGTATATTTTTCTTGAAAACATGTAATAAGTTTGAACTACTTACATACGAATGTTAAATAAACATTTAAAATAAGGTAGGTAGTACTTATTTTGACGGAAGAATAAGAGAGGTGCTATTTTCAAAAGAAATAAAAATAAATTCAGAATAACAGCTGTATCGATGTAAAAGAAATCTGGCTAATGGTGTGCCTCGTAAACTTTAATTTATGAATTACTAGCTTCTGCCCACGGCATCGCCCGCGTGTATATCGGAAATTATCCCACGGTAACGTGCTACCGGGACAAACAAGTAGCTAATGTCCTTCCCCAGAATGCCATCTATCTACTTTCCAATTGTTATCGAAATCCGTTCAGTGATTTAGGCGTGAAAAGGTAACATACGGACAGAGATACTTTCGAATTCATAATACGAGTATTAGTGTGAATTAAATTATTGGAACCAGTGTAGTCTTGTTTGATTTATATCAAGGTAAAAGTCAAGTGCTACGAAACACAGAAATAACAACCGGTTTCATGTTTACAAATAATAGTGTGTTGTAAACTAAGATCAATAACCAGTTAACGTAATGTGTTAGTCTCTTTGCATGTAATCATTGCAGCATAAATCTTATGTTGAAGTAGCATAGATGTCGCGTAGCAAACGCGTAGGTGTCCCGTAGCTTACACGTCGTTGCGCGTAGCAAATGCGTTGGCGTCGCGTAGTAAACGCGTAGGCGTGTGTAGCATACCCGAAGGCCGCGCGTAGCAGTCACGTAGATATCGCACAGACGCCGCGCGAACTCTAAACAGTAAAGTTTTATTATTATCAACCGAGCCGACAATTTAACTTTATTTTCCGATTTATGATGTGTGAATACATTGACTGAATTTGCTGTAGAGAGGTAGAGTACCCTAGATTCCCAATTTTTGCAAATGGTAACACCAGCTGCTTACATACTTTCATTAGTGGGTTATACTTTTACTCACTCTGTAGCTGATATTTTATGTAATATTGTAATGTGTAACCGTTTATTTTTCCAAATAAATAAATAAATTAGTGTCATCAGTCATGATTGCCACAAGCATCGACAAAATTAAGGTTGCACTTTGACAAAATAGACAGCGCTAAGTCATCGATGCAATAGCGACGGATCATTTCAATGAGAAAATGCGTCTTACGAAACGCGACCTTCGATATTGTACAGTTATTTGGCAAGTACCAGAACTGAAAGTATTGCTTCTCGTTCCCTATTTAGTTAGTTTCAAACTGTGACTCGTAATGTGTTATTATTGGTAATATTAAAAACGTCATTAGACCTGTTTTAATACCAAATTCGACATAGAAATACAAAATATTGTAGGTACATTGAAAGTAATTGAGTTTTACCTTCAATTTATATAAATAACCTAAAGACATGGTTTAATCAAATTGAATATGCGATATAAATCTCGCGTCATAATTTGTACTAAAGAATAATTTTCACTCGGGTGTTTATCTTGTTAAATCTGTGATTGGAGGAGCTTATGCATTAAATCAAACTTTAATGTAAAATATAACATTTATGGCGCTTATAGAAATCAGAACTTATATTTTTGAAGGTAGGTTACCTATGTCGTTATAGCTTCTATGTAGTTTATGCCAAAATTTATAACAATAGAAATTCAATTGTGTCTCATTAGCCACAGTTGAGCTAATGTGTTTTAGACACGTAGGAATACACATTAGCTCTAACCCTGACGGTCGTATATCGACATTGTGTTCAGAAAATATCGAGTAGTTTATGTATGCAGATGGTAATCTGAATTCTGAATACTTAATGTCGCTATTTATTTTCAATAACCTCTTGACGTCGCCTGTAATTCAGATTTTTCCACGCTCGTCACATGTTCCTATTGTTGCTCAGACAACACATGGCCATTTCCTACGTTTATCTATTACATTTGAATTGAAGCATGTAGATCCTACGTTTTCATTTCACAGTTTCTATTTAGTCTAGCTTCAGCCCGCGGCTTCGCCCGCATGGTATGTCGATAAAAAATATCCTATGTCCTTCCCCGGGATGCAATCTATCTCTCTGCCAAATTTTATCGAAATCCGTTCAGTGGTTTAGGCGTGAAAAGGTAACATACAGACAGACAGAGTTACTTTCGGATTTATAATATTAGTATGGATAGAGACGTGGTAATAAATTTAGAGTTGTGTTAATAAGTGGCACACAACATAGCATTACCAGCATCTAAAGCCTACGCATTGTATGTACAAGATGCTGCATTGTCAAGGCGTGAAACAAAACAATAACATTCAGCCTTGGGGTTCTTCATTCATGCATGACGTAGACAGTAGACATGGAACAAATTTTTCTCCTATTTGCTTGGCAAACAAAAGTTACAACATTAGCCGCGCCGGAGTACTGCCGCGGCCGCCACACCGAGCGAACGCATTGCGCTCACTCATTCTATTTTAATTTGTCACTAAATTACGTTTCGTCCTACATTTGTAATTACGCCACTTTGGAATCAATTCTGTGGCCACCCGGCTTCTCGACTCAACTATAGGCGCCAAGATAATAATGGATTCGGTTTATCACAACCGATAAATGTGCCGATATGGACCTAGTGTCGGTTCAGCACGACAATGTTCAGTTTTGAATTCCTAAAGCGGTGGTATCACGGTGTGTTTTCGTGCTATTTCTCGCATTATAATATTGTTGAACATCACCGCGAAGGCTCGCGTGACGTGTAAGTAAACAAACAGGTGTAAATAACAAGTGGTGTGTCGGTTTTCAGATGGCGATAAAGACTCTGATGGTCCGTCGGAGAGCGGCGATAACACATCTGAATCAACACAGGGCCCGCCGAGCGAGCCCGCTAACGAAAAAGGTATGAAAACAATGACATTAATGAAGTCAGAAACTATAGAAAATGCTTTAGGTAAATATTGAATGCTAGTAACTACAATGGATGAATTATGAACCAGTCAACATGTAGCGAGCGTAATGTTATCAGATCACGTTAAACTCGGCTCGTTATCGAGCGCTAGCAAATGTTTGCAATATTTTTAACGACGCACAACACTGCAACACACTGGAATGCCCCATAAATCATTTTAACTTTTATGGTGGTATACAAGAATAGCCTTGCGGCTTTTATGGTTAAAATGAATGAAGTAGGTACCTATCTATTCATCGACTAAGTTTGATACAATAAAAACTTAAGTAGACTTATTCAATAATAAGGATGCTTGCAACAAATAGTTACAATATTACACTAATTTTATGCTAACTTGCGCAATAACGATTCAAGCAGTAAAGTTTGAAGTGGCGGCGATAGCACATTAACTAATTAATCACCCGAAAAGCACTCTCAACGAGTTCAGTCATTAACGATGATTAAATAACAACATCATTAATAAAAATTCTCCACAACTGTAATCACTTGTGGTTTTGTAAGTTTCCCACCAGAGGAACATACAACATTGTTCAAGCTAATATAAAACAAACATACACTATGACACAAATATGTCTTGAAATCCTCGGAGCAGACAATAACATACAACATGGTTCATCTATATAGGTTATGTATTCAATGTAGGCGGTCTGTCAAGTGTCAGTGTCAATCTCAATGAGTGATGATGATAAGATAAATGCAACGGAGGCAAGGCCATGACAGATGATTTACCTCGGGGTCGCGGATCACAGTTGTGTCCTAATTACGTTCCTCATCAAATAATTCCTCCAGAAAATTAGACTAATAATTACCTCAGCTGTTTACAGTATAATCGGCCTTCTCATGGTTAAATGTAATAAAATGTGAAACATGACTCGCGAATTATGCGAGTTCAAAAACCTGAGGTATTCGTACGTTGTGTCCTTAATAGAAACAAAGGAGAAATAGGTGTTAGTCCTGCTCTAGATAACATATTGCAGCTGTTTAGTATTTCGAACAACGCGGAAAATCTGCAAATATACGCTATGACGTCATGTTGATTAGATCCTTCGATTATAACAACAGCTGTAGATACTAAATATTAGATCGACGGTCACGCGAATCGAAGACGATTGAGCAATAACAAAACGTTCGGGACAACCCTAGGTTTTCAGAGCCAATTACCTAAATTGCAGTTCAATTTAAACTGCTGGTGTCTCATGTCTATTTTTATGATTGGGTTGGGTGGGTATAGTTTAGTTAAATAATAACAAGGTGTAACTTGAGCTTTTACGGCCGATTATCGGACTACCTATTGTTTGTGAAGTAAAGCTTTGTCTATATTTTTCCTAAAAGGAAAAGCCTCAATTACCAAAACGTTTCTTGTAGTCAAACATTGGCTTGTGTTGGTATTGTAGAGATCCTGGACAGCCTACGGCCAGGGTCGCCTGAGGCAAACGGCAACACAAACAGCTGCGCACCGCAGCGCTTCCTCAAGATCAACGTGAGACACATCACCGATGGACAGGTCTGTATCACTGCATAGTACATATGCATACTACGGCAAAGACATACATATACTACGGGTTAGTACTGGGACCGTTGGTACCAGAGGTGAACATTAGAAATTTTGTAGAGCAGCCGTGTTGTTTAGGAACTTATGTTTAAAATAGAATCATATAAAGCAAGAGTAAATAGACATCTGGGTACGCGTGTACCATGGTAGACCTCATCCATAGATTTCGACCAGGCGAGATCGAGGTCGAGAGCGGGCTCAAATTTTTTAAATAAACGGTTCCTCTTTGGATATTACATTTGGACTTTGGAGTAGCATATAAATACTTTAAATATACTGACCTTTTGTCGTTTCGACAATAATATTAAATTATTATTTATTGTATTTTGTGACGACCCTGTGAACATGGCAATGGTCTGTCCATATCAATGTCGATGAACCGTCGTTTGTGGTATACTGTGTAGTTATGTATAAGAAGTGATACATTTCATTTCTACCACCAGCAAGTCTTTATGCCAGCGCAAATATTTATACATTCCAATTGTTTGTTGCCATATTGTGCACAGATTATTTTTAAAACACACTTTTTCGTTATCATTTTTGTAGTGTTGCGTTGATAAGGCAAAAAAAAAATACACATTGCTAGTGAGTAATGTTGTGTAAAAACTAATTAATTGTAGTAAAAATAATAGCTATAGCATGAAGCTATAATATGTATTCCAAATATTGGTTCATAGTTAGTTGTTATGAGGCAAGTATTTTAACAGAGCCAAGCATTCTGTTGTTAACTATCGGATATTGTGTATTTGGTATCGTCAGCCTCAAAAAGAGAAATTAAGAGCTATTGTCGTATTTAGACTAATACTATATCGCTCCCCCCACCGAATAACATGGTAATGTGGTACTACGACAGTTTTCGTTTTATTGCATATTCGGTGTCTAAAGCATTAATTCTCATCTTGTAATTTTTTTTGTATTTTTTCTATGTATATTTATAAAAGTACAATAATTTCAATGGTACCGTAATGAACATAACAACATTATTCCCTTAAAATCTAAACAAACTTTTTGCACGAATAATACCATAACATGTTATTACAGATCATGCAATCGTTAACTTTTTCGGTAAGCGACGATTACCATTATATTCGCGTAAGAAATGCATGCCTTTTTCCACGTAAAGTATAAAACAATTATATTTGTGTATTATTTTTGTTTACAATATAATAGAAACGGCTTATTCGATTTAGATGCGGTTTTCACTAATATATTGTAGTAAGCTTCACTTAACATTTAGTGTTTATTTCATGTCAATCGGTTCATAAATAAAAAAGTTATATCAATTTAAAGAATCACGGCGGACATTTTTAAGGTATACTATCAGAGTACGTACATGGACGCGCACTCTCGAGGCTAACTGATGAACAGCGTTTGATATTTGATCTGGTGAGCGTTGATAGTACTTTGGAAGAAATGCTATTTGTAGATGCACCCGGTGGAACGGTTAAAACATTTCTTACGAAAGTTATTTTGGCGAAGGTACGAAGCCAAGGTAAAATCGCGCTTGCTGTCGCTTCATCAGGCATAGCAGCCACATTGTTGCCAAAGTGGGAAAACTGCTCATACAATGTACAAAATTCCGATCGATTTAGACCGCACAGAAAGCCCTGTTTGTAATATTTCAAGAAACAGCGATAAAGCTAAGGTTCTTCGTGATTGTAGCCTTATTATATGGGATTAGTCCACAATGGTCAATCGAAAAGCAGTAGAAGCAGTAGACAGAACGTTGCGTGATGTCAAGCAAAGTGATCAACCCATGGATGGCATTACTATGCTTTTTTGTGGCGATTTTCGTCGGACTCTCCCTGTAATACCACGTGGAACAAGGGCTGTTGAAGTTAGAGCCTGCCTAAAGAGTTCTCGACTGTGGCATTACATTATACCTTTGCATTTGACATTAAATATGCGTGCGCAAATTAGAGGCAACGAAAATGCTCAAGAATTTTCAGATTTGCTACTTGAGATTGGTAACGGTGTGTTACCGCAGGAACAAGGAAAAGTTTTTCTTAATGAAAACCTATGCAACATAGTTTCATCAATGCGAGACCTCATATCATCTGTGTATGGAAACGCAACGCAAATACCAACTTGCGAAAATTTCTGGCTTTGCGAAAGAGCTATTTTGACGCCACGAAACGACCAAGCAGCAACAATAAACGCTGAAATTTCGAGCTATGTTCCGGGGGATTATGTTGAGTATATCTCCATTAACAGAGTCATGGAAGAAGGAAAATCTACAAGCTACCCAGTAGAATTTTTAGAATCCCTCAATGCTCCTGGACTACCAGCACATAAAATAAAATTAAAAGTAGGCGTACCCATAATGCTTCTTAGAAATTTAAGCCCCCCAAAACTTAGCAATGGCACCAGGTTAATAGTGACCAATTTACAAAGAAATCTGATAGAAGCAGAGATTTTAACAAGGTGTGGAAAAGGTAAAAGTGTTTTCATTCCTCGGATTCCTCTCATTCCAAACAATTTTCCATTTAGTTTTAAACGAGTCCAGTTTCCAGTCAGCCTATGTTTTGCGATGACAATTAATAAAGCCCAAGGGCAGACGCTGAAAGTTGTAGGTGTAGATCTAAGTATCAGCTGTTTCTCGCACGCTCAGTTGTATGTGGCTCTGTCACGGGTTAGCAATCCTAGGAGCCTGTATGCTTTCATCCCCGATGGCCATACGTCAAATATCGTATACAGAGAAGCATTACTGTAAAGTAAATTTTTAGCTACCCAAACGACGGTATATGTAATTCAAAATATGCTGCCCGAAAAGTCACTATTCCACGCTGACGAAGTCGCGGGCACAGCTAGTTAATAAATAAAAGGACTGATTATGATAAATAATAAAACCTTTGTTTTATTTCATAAATTTTAATAAAACGCTATTATAAATTATCCAGTATTAATATCAACTTCCTCTATTATTGTTATTTTTCTGCCAAATCAAATAATAAGTACTGGATTATTTAATAAAACATGTATTTGCAACATTATATTACTGTTAATCTTTTGACACCACACATCGACGAATATTACTGTAATGTAATATTACATTATACACTATCGCTTGGATTTCACACGAATAATATCGTAATATCATATTGCCGTTAGGTTTTTTGACACTGTATTACAACGAATAATACTATAATGCATTAATATTGACTACGATATTGTTGCCTTTCCACGCGAATAATATGGTAATAATGCGTTGCATACTATACTTTTGCCATTTAATTTCAGTAACATTATTTTTGTGAATAACTTAATTTTATTAAAGTATTACAAAAAAATCATAATATAAATTAGATTTTAAAAAAATTAGCTTTGTTTTGACGTTTAAATGTCTACCTTACGATCTACCCGTGCCGAGATATACGCATAAAACAGTTTTTTATTTTTCCTGTAAAATTTTGATTTATCGATTACCATATTATTCGGTGGGGGGAGCGATATATTCATATTCCATACACGGATATAAAGCTATAAAGATGGCTAATCAGGAGGGTAATAATTGTGACAGAAGTGACTTCACGTTCAATAATCAGGGGATGCCATTGCCTTCGGGTTGGTAGTTGTCACATGTATTCGTAATATTATTCACCAAAACTATTCATTTTTGTTTCAGGGCGTGGTATCCGGCGTCCTGCTCGTGACGCCTAACGCGGTGATGTTCGACCCGAACGTGTCGGACACGCTAGTGATGGAGCACGGGCCCGAGTCGTACGGCGTCATCGCGCCGATGGAGTACGTCGTCAACGCCGCCATCTTCTACGACATCGCGCACATGCGCACGCACGGACCTGACCATAATACGCACAAGTACGTAGTTACGTCAACAACCTTTTCAGGGTTTGGTTAGGTGGAGTGATGGATTGAAAATCTTCACGGTGAGTGTGGTAGCAGCTGGGTGAGAGAAGCCGAAGATCGATTTCGGATCTGATGGTGAGGCCAGCAAGGAACTGTTACAATAATAGTCCTCCAGACAAAATTTCGGGCATGACGACCAATCTCGGCGGAGACTAGCCATCGACGCCTGAGATATTATACTGCACAATTGTGTGCGCAGACACAGGTGCACTCTTTCTCTCTCTCTCTCTCTCTCTCTCAATCTTTCTTTGTCAGGTGAACTGATACAGGCTCATGGCAATGATTGCAAGATACTGCGAGGCGTGTATTTTATATAGAGTGGTTTCTTTGAATAATTTGCGAGTTGACGAGACTCAAATCAGCTGTATATAAAATTTAGCAAAATATTTTTCTGTACTTACATATATGTGTATTATCACAGTATCGTCACTTTTCCCGCTGTTCACTGCAATAATGAACTAAACAGCACTGATAATACAATATGTTGTCCTAATTATGGATCAGGATTTTTTGTAACACTTTTCACCTGTTCAATCTCTCTCGGTTAGTATGTTTATAAAATAGCAGTCAGTCGAATTGAAAACCTCCTCCTTTTTGAAGTCGGTTAAATAAAATAGTGATACAATATAAGCCCCAGCCGGTCGATTCTGTAAAAATTTCACCGTGAAAACTTCGGTGATGCAGATGTGAGTTTCTTTTTGCTAAGAATTGTCACTATTGACAGCTCACTCCACGCTCACTTTACCTAAGTTTTCACGGTGAGATGGTTACGGAATCGCACTGCTGTATAGCCCGATTCAAACTTTATGGCGGCTCGGAGCACGAGGCGAGTCGCTGCGCAGTAACAAATCCCCCCGCCCGCTCAGTGGGGGTGAGGGGTGAGGTACTGCGCAGTGAGTTGCGTTAAAGTTTTTCACGAACTATACCTACATGCAAATAATAATAATTCAATTGTTGTTAATCTTTGCCATGGGCGCATGGCTAAAATGAAATAAAGGTTAACAAATTTCTAACATCGCATTGTGTAGGTAACTGTAACTGAAACCAAAGTAATTTTCACGGTGACGTAACAGTTTCATGGCTTTATAATTTCTTCAATACCTTAACAATAATATTAGAAATGAATAATCAATTAATTTGTTTGTTTATATTGTTTTCAGAGCCGAAACGGCTGAGATCTACTACATGAGTAAGTCGGAACTTTCACCCGGAAAGGATTCACTTCTAGTCAAAGTAAGATATTTAAGAGTTAATATTCTAATTGAAAGGCAATAAAAATATGTGAGATATACAGGGTGGTAGGGTAATCGACGCCCATTCTGTCACCATGGGTACAGTACAACATGATACTGGGTAAAAACAAATCAGCAGTCAAAAAAATCGGCGGCCAAATTTTTTTAATAACCGATGTCAATATTCAACGCAGGGTGGTCCAGAATCATGTATTTAATCCATGGAAACAGCCTGTATAATTGTCAAAATAATCCATGACGCCTATTTTGAAAACTAGGCAATGTCCGTACTTCACTTCAATAGTACGCTTGGGTCTAAAATTTGCTGGCGCCACAATACACTAATGCGTTTAGCGCTTAACATAACTAAAATATCACTCTGTCTCTATCATCTGCAAACGATTGGCAGAAACAGAGCGATATTTTAATACGCTTAGCGGTAACTGTATTTAGCGATTTGTGGTGCAATCGGGCCTTTAGATGCAACTCCTTATGAGCGTGTCACATTCGGTTTTTAATAATAATTGAACGTTCCAGGATGAAACATTCCCCGAGCTGCAGGCGGCGACGAGCGAGGGTGCTGAGGGCGAGTCGGCCGCGGACGCGCGTCCTGGAGACGAGGCCGAGGACCGCGGAGGTGCCGCCTTCCCTAAGGCTTTCGATAGGGAGCTCGTCACGCCCACTAATCTGCAGGTAAACACAGTACTAACTTCTGAGCTTACATCATGCTAATCTTCAATTAAATAACTTGACCGTAAATTTGAAGCCTAATAATACATGAGAGAGAGGCCATCGTTCTGTCCCTTTCTCGCATCCGTTCTCCCCCCTTGTCGCGTACTATCGCCTTCTCTGTCTCTCCTCCCACCACCACTAGCAGTTGCAAACGTTGGTTTGCTTTTGGATTTGCCTCATTGACGTCATTGTTCCTGTCCTGACAACACCGGTTAAAGAAGGTAAGACATTTACCTATCACAAAGTGCTTATGTGAAATTTGCAAGAGTTAATAACACTTTTAAGAACCGAATAATTTGTACAAAATCTGTACTTCTATTTTCTGTGTTTATACTCTTAATTAACGGTGTTACCGTTCGTTTTTAAGTAATATCGAATTACTATTTATGTAGTACCCTCATTTTTTCTTATTTTTTACTTTTTTGCATAAAGTTATTTTAATTGTATTTCAGCGTACGAATTATAATAATGAGTGATCAAAATATTTTACCGAACCAAAATATGAGCACTCAAGATAAAAGTAAAGATAATAATAACGTGCAATCTAAGAAAAGAAAACGCCGTGTTCGCGATATAAGTAGCTCAACCACATCATCAAATTCTAGTTCAAGTTCTAGCAGCTCTGATAGTTCACCAAACTATAAACGTTCTCGTCGTTCGCGTAAAAGAGACAAACGCAGTCAAAGAGACCGTAAATTAGAGAAGTTAATAGAACAGGTAGCCGATCTTAAGAAAAATTTTGTGTATTGTGCTAGTGAACATGATCGCGGGTCATTATATGAACATGATGAAGATTGTTTAGATGATAATGTGAGCCGCCAGCTATATTGCGATGATGTACCTATAAATGAACCGGATAATTCTGAATTAGGACCGGAAATTTCATTGTCAATAGGAACGAAAATAAAAGATCCCGATATCTTAAAGACACCCAGTGCGTATTTAGAAATATTAAGAAAGATTCAACGATTAGACGATCCCGATTGGACAAATGTGAGGTATTCCGAAGTACAAAAAAATTATAGACATACCCCCGGTTTCACAGAACTCGATGCGAATGATGAGTTGAAACGTTACGACGGCGCGCGCTCTCTAATTAATATGGAAAAAGCTTTTGGGTCGTTATCTTTTGCACTTATTAAGCAAAAAGAACAGCTACAAACGGAGCTTCGCTCATTTTTAAGCTGGACTAGGCAAACAGATAATCTGAATCCTGACACGATTAGTGAAAAAATAACGGATATTTTTGTAAATGGTGAGTATGCTACAATTTCTAGCGATACTTTACAAATGATTTGCGGACACCGCGCTGAATGTATTCAGCAGCGAAGGGAAACTATTTTGGCTGGTGTCAAGGATCCCCTGCACAAGAGCATAATGAGAAAAATTCCACCATCTTGTCATAATCTATTCGGAGCTGAGCAACTTACTTCTACGTTAGAAAAAGCTGGAGGCGTGAATAAAGTTTTCTGGCCTCGTGACAAGGATCGCGCTTCTGCACCGCAGACCGATCCAAACACATCCATGACTCAGCGAAAGTTATCACTTCCGAGTCAGAGAAAGGTGACCTATAAACATATGGGGCATACCTCCTCAGGAGCAAATAGCACACCTATCAATAACAGAGGCAAGCCCTTTCGGGGCCGGGGCGGTAAGCAATCAAATTACCGCAGATCCAATGATGATTCAAATACCAGACGCAAAAGCTCTCCCTCATCCCACCGGGATAGGAGAGGCAATTCACGCAGATTCTGACTCAACGAGTTCGTTTCGCGCCGGTCAGCTGCGACTTTTTCACGACCGGTGGAAGAAAATGGGCGCACCCGATTATATATTAAAAATAATATCCGGCTACCGAATTCCGTTTGTACGAAAGCCTCCACTCCATATACCCAATCTGCAAAATTCAGTCCAGTCGACGCCTCATTCTCCAGAAATGGACCATATTATTCACAAAATGATATCAGAAGAGGTGCTTACAGTCGTGCCACTAACTCAAAGTTTCATTTCACCAATGTTTCTGGTGCCCAAAGAAGACGGGAATTTCAGACCAATTTTCAATCTCAAAGCACTGAACCAATACGTCAACGCCGCCACCTTCCGGCTGATCAATATTTTCAGAATCCCAGACTTCCTTCAACCAAACGATTGGATGGTAAAAATAGACCTATCCCAAGCATATTTCCATCTGACAGTTACAGAGGCTCACAGGAGATTCTTACGGCTTGTTTACCAAGGCCAATTGCTTCAAATGAACTGCCTTCCCTTCGGGCTCAGTTCAGCACCGAAAACATTTGCCTCCTTGAGCAATTGGATTGCCCAGACTCTTCGAGACCGCGGTATACGTGTCGTAATTTATTTAGACGACTACCTGCTAGTCAATCAAAATTACGATACACTGGTGAGCCAGGTCAAAACCACAGTGGGCATCCTACAATATTTAGGATGGATAATAAACTACGAAAAGTCTATCCTGCAACCAAAGCAAGCGATAGAGTATCTGGGTATATTATGGGATCCGTGGAAGAACATAAAATCACTTCCAACAAAAAAGTGCCTGAAAATGAAAACCATGATCACTCACTTAATCAACAAGCAAAAAGCATGCCTAAAGGAATTACAAATCATCATAGGAATGATGAACTTTGCAAGCTTTGTTGTACCTCGGGGAAGGATAAATTTTCGTCAGCTTCAAAAGCTATGCATCAGCATGTTACACCTGAAACCTACTGCAAGAAGTTCACTGCCCGAGGCAGCTCAGAGGGACTTACAATGGTGGCAAAATTATCTCGAGACTTCATCTCCTATCCATGTCTCACATCCAACACACTACATTGTCACCGATGCATCAGGCAACGCCTGGGGTGCTTACATAAACAACACCTATGTGTCCGGCACTTGGAAAGCAGAAGAAAAACTTCTTCATTGCAACCAAAAAGAGATGCTTGCGATCCTAAAAACAATTCAACATTGTGGTCAGAGCCTATGCAAAGCCAGCCTACACGTTCAGTGCGACAACAAGACCGCGGTATCTTATCTGAGAAACGAAGGCGGTACAAAATCACTAGCGCTTATAGACCTGACCTACCAGATTTTGCAGCTCGTAGATTTTTACCAGATTCACTTCACCATTTACCACATCCCAGGCGTATACAACGTCGAAGCGGACAGACTATCTCGACTGCAGAGACTACCAGAGTGGCACTTACTCCCTCAAGTAACGCGCCTAATATTTTCCCAATGGGGAACCCCGGTGATAGACTTGTTCGCGTCTCAGCGAGCCCATGTGGTCCCCAGGTACTGCACTCTGGATCGTCGGGATCAGCAAGCCGAGCTTCAAGATGCTTTCAGCCAGATCTGGGACTATCCATTGGCATGGATCTTTCCGCCACCGTTCTTGATACCCAAAGTGCTGATCCATCTGAACAAATGTCGAGGAATATTTCTGATAGTTGCCCCGAAATGGGACCAAGTCTTTTGGAGACCGGACCTCAAGAATCGGGCAATAGACCGCCCTTGGACGATCAGGAACCTATGCAAAGTGCTAGTAGACACATCGACCAACAAACCCCCTCACAAGGCCAACAAAATGACGTTGGAGGTTTGGAGATGTGGGGGTGGAACGAAAAACTGAGTGACTGGACAACCCAACAAAGGCATCTTCTCATGAAAAGCTGGCGATCGTCTACAATAAGAACATATAATCCAGCCTGGGCTCGTTGGATAAAATGGGCTAAGCTTAATCATATTTCTGTAAGCGAGCCAACCGGTTCGGCGCTAGCTAGATTTTTAGCTGATCTTTACCAAAATGATGGGCTCTCTTACAATACTATTCTTGTCCATAAAGCCGTAGTTTCCACTTTATGTTGCCCAGAGTCATCAGAACGGCTAAGCGAGCATCCTTTGGTCAAGCGAATATTAAAGTCTATAGCACTAGCCATTCCAAAACTCTCAAAGACCCCAGTTTGGGACGTTAACCAAGTTGTATCTTTACTATGTCAACAGAATCCTGATATAGATAAAGTTTATGAGGTATCGAAACACACAGCATGCCTCTTATTACTATGTTCTGGTCGTAGGGTCCATGACCTGACCCTCTTGAGCATCAATGCTAATAATTGCGAAATTACTAATGATTATGTTATCTTTTGGCCAATGTTCGGCTCAAAAACTGATTCCGCAACTTATCGTCAATCAGGTTGGAAGCTAATGATCAATAAGGATAATAAATGCTTAGATCCAGTACATTGGATTTTAAAGTTGATTTCAGTTGGAGACAACAGGAGAAGCGAAGCTAAATGTAATAATTTATTTGTTACTGTATATGGTAAAGCTCGACCTGCTTCACGTTGTGTTATAGCTAATTGAGTTAAGAAAATATTAAAGGATGCTGGGATTGAAGCCCCAGCTGGAAGTTTTAGGTCTGCTGTAGCTTCAAAAAGTTGGTATGAGAACTGCTCAGTTGATGAAATTCTCTCCAGAGGCAATTGGAGATCAGAAAATACATTTAGGCGTTTTTACTGTAAAGAAGTAAAGAAAACAGAGGCTCAAAACTCTGTTTCTAATTTGTTTACTGCAGTGTGATTATATAATAATTACTCAAAATGTTTGTATGATTTGCTTGTGTACTTTTTGCACACATATTTAATTAATTGAGCGAGTCGCTTTCCGTTATTTGTTACTTGTGTTAGAAAGGATACTTTTTGCTTTTTATTCTGAAAATAAAACTATTTTATTTTTTGTAAACATAATTTTTATTTTTGAACACATCTGTAACAACATACCTTTATTCACAAGGAAGCTATACCATGTACTTATATTGCTTTCGCCCGCCTGTGCGTTAATAGCATAATACCAATCTTACTAAGGACCATTCCTTTTCATTGTTGTGTGATCCAAATCTTCAATTTAATTTAATAGTCACATTGACGTCTCCACCACCACCAGGCGATAACAAACACGTCTCTCATGTATTATTAGGCTTCAAATTTACGGTCAAGTTATTTAATACAAACGTTTTACCTGAAATAAAACGTAAATTAAATTACTTACCTAAATTTGAAGCCTAATAACTTAAATTCTGCCTGGGTCTACAATGACTTCAATGAGGCAAATCCAAAAGCAAACCAACGTTTGCAACTGCTAGTGGTGGTGGGAGGAGAGACAGAGAAGGCGATAGTACGCGACAAGGGGGGAGAACGGATGCGAGAAAGGGACAGAACGATGGCCTCTCTCTCATGTATTATTAGGCTTCAAATTTAGGTAAGTAATTTAATTTACGTTTTATTTCAGGTAAAACGTTTGTATTTAAAATCACAGATAACTTTCAAGTATTAGAACAACAAACACTATGACGAAGTATTTTTTACTTATTGCAAATGGTCAATCAAAAATCATCATCAAGTGGCAATGATTATAAATTATATGAGTGTCTCATTCCTGTTCCTGGTTAAAATCAAAGAAAGGTTATGATTTGCTTACAGAATAATAATCACCTTATGATATTCGTAGCTACATTGTCACTAGCTCGCTACTGAGGCCGCCTAAAAATAAGTCAATTATCTTGTCTCACGAATAATCACTGTATCTAGATGCATCTAAACAATGACAGCAGCACAGGTCGATCGATCAGGTTAAGCTACGCTTGCCGCGGATGGTCTGTGGATAGGTGACAATCTTTACATACCGTGACCCCCCCGTGCCTCGGAAAACACGTTAAGCCGTTGGTCCCGGCTGTCATTCGTGGATCTTTGACAGTCGTTACGGGTAGTCAGAAGCCCGAAAGTCTGACAACCAGTCTTACCAAGGGGTATCGTATTACCCAGTATCTGGGTTGTGGAGGTCAGATAGGCAGTCGCTCCATGTAAAATACTGGTATTAAGCTGCATCCGGTTAGACTGGAAGCCGACCCCAACATAGTTAGGAAAAGGCTAGGCAGATGTTGATCTACTTGCATTTAACAATCATCTATAAAATATTCCTAAATCCTTGTTTTCTGTTTATTATAGCAACAATCGACTGAGGACAGGCGAAAATCGCTATTGGATCAACACTGGGCTATACCGAGCAAGGACAGGATGTCTATTGATCAGGGAAGTGAGGTAAGGATACCATTAGAAATGATTACAGGGTAGTGGCAAGGACATCGACGGGCAAACTGAAAATCTGTTGTTTTATAAAAAAAAGTGCTATAACTACGCGGTCAAAATGTATAGATCAGCAAATTTTTAGGGTTCTGTAGTCCTCGAAAGGAAAAAACGGAACCCTTATAGGATCACTTTTTTGTCCGTTTGTCTGTCTGTCAAGACCCTTTATCTCGGGAACGCGTGGAGGTATCGAGTTGAAATTAAGACCATATACTCCGGTCTACAGTCTTTTGAAGCTGTGAAAAAAATCAAACTTCTAAGTTAACGTAAACACAAGATACAGCCGTTTACGCCGCAAAAATGTATATTTCGACACTCTCAAGGGAATCAAAAAGTAAAGGGTATTTTCCGTTGACATAGATTCATGAAATTTGGCAAGAAGCAATGTACAAGTAAAGGAAAAAATCCGAAAACCGTAAATTTGTAGTTTCATACCTACTCATTTGTACGGAACCTGCGCGAGTCCGACTCGCACTTAACCGGTTTTTTTCTTCTAATAACCGACGAAAAATTTCAACGTTGGGGCTTCATAATGATGATGGGGCTTTGGACGACACGGTTGGCGCAGTGGCTGAGCGTTTGACTGCTGCGCTGCGTGTCGCGGGTTCGATTCCCGCACGGAACAAATATTTGTATTGCCTACAGGTAGTTGTTCCGGGTCTGGCTGTTTGTGTATGTGAATTTAAATGTTTGTAAACGCACCCACGATACAGGAGTAATTCCTAGTGTGGGGCAACGTTTTTAAAAAAAAGAAAGAATGATGTACTGAATCCATGGTAACAGGTTACACGTTGATGTCCCTGTCACCCAGTTTATTAAACCCAGTTCTTTGGAATGCTCGAAACTCTCTCTTATGGTAGTAGTCGTTGGTATCTTTTATTATCCTCTCTATCCATGGCACAGCCCGTGACCACGAAGATCTAGAAATCCTCTCATGCATCCAGTCATTAGCCGTGGCCACATTCATGACAATTTGAATTCAGAACGCCAATTGCTAACTTAACTATGTACTTTATGGTTATGTAGTCTAAGTAGACTTTTAAGTAATTTTTAATTAATAATTAAAATTGGTAGCAATGAGTTTTGTATTTTGTCTTGTATGACATTGAGTTTGTTTTTCCAAAAATTGATAACTATCTGAGATTCTGAATTAAAATTTAGTTCATTTTATTACCTTACCAGGTATCATCAAGCGCAGACGCTGGCAAGGACGAGTCTGTGGGCGGTGACGTAGACCCGGGCGCCGGCGCGGTCGCCGACGGCTCGGAGGGCGAAGCGCCCGACGATGACGCGCAGCACCTCGTCAAACTGTCCTACCACGACTCCGGCATCGACATCCGCGACCCGCTGCTCCACGTGACTCCTGCTAATTCCAAGAAAGTGAGTGTTACATGAAATTACAGTACCCCGCCGTAAATATAATACATCGAGGTTAAGAAACTTTGTTATGACAACTGGCAAGAATACTTCAATGAAAGGAGCCGCAGTAAGGGTATATGGTACGCCACTATACAACCGAGTGTCTTTAAAACTACGTGGATAGATGTGTCAATATGGGAAGGCAGACAATCATAACAGCACTGCGACTTCGCTCCGGACACATACCCTTAAATAAATTTGCATTTCTAATGGGTAAAGTTGAGTCACCAAATTGTGTGGAATGCAACTTGATTGAAGACGTGTATCATATCATCATGGAATGTGTCCGGAATGAACCGGACGAAGACGAGATTTGTTATTATTGTATAGTAATATTTGCGAGACTGGGGATGTAACAGCGTCCTTGCTGCTCCAGCTTCAGATGCAGCCAGGATGCTGTACAGGCTCGTAAACATAGGAATTAATCGTAGAGGTAGTTTAAGATAATTTTTGTTGTGTATTAATAAGTTAAGTCGATTTGTAACGATGAGGGTGGCATAATCTGTCTAGATTAAAACCCTCTTTAAATAAATAAAGAACAAAAAAAAAGAAGAAAATAAATCAGCACCCTAACTGTGCAACACATTTTCAATCACAATCTAAATCATTTTGAAGGATTTTGCTAATCCATTGATTCATAAGTTTTGAAAAATTAGTTTACTCAACAGCGCAAATAACGCAATGAATGTTGTTGAACTGTCAAAATGAAAGCTATTGCTACTGATGGTCTGTTACGCAACTACCCCGCAGCTTTGTGAAGTGTCGTCTCTGACACTCATCAAGTTCCTTTTTACAGCGTGATGTGCCTTATAAAGGCTCCTACAAACAGGCGCGACACGCGATATAATCGCGCGCGACACAAAGGCACCGCTCGTTGCGCGATTTGCGGTGCCTTTGTGTCGCGTGTCGTGTCGCACCTGTTTGAAGGAGACTTAACGCCCTGCATGTGTATACTACTTTTTACAAAAACGTAAAATAGTTCGAATGCAAACAAGATTCATGCACGAGCGTTATGTATAAGAAATACTAGGGGTATTTCTTATACATAACGCTCTTGCGTGTACAACACATTAAAAACTGTCGACTGTGCCTACACACGGTGAATAAACTAACTAATAAACGTTGTATAGCATCTGTATAGTTACACAACGCTTTGTCTTCTTAAGAAAGTCAAATTAATGACGACTGAAAGAGAGAAATCGATGTGTAACTATTCATCTGTTATAATACGTTTATTAGTAAGGGGGCTAGAAAATAATATTTCCAGCCTAGCTTTACAGTTTATTCATAACCAAACATCATCACTTTGGGGTTTAACTGTCCCTCTAACACCTACTAACAAACATTTGTTCTAGCAACACTACACCCGTACTACTAACCCGCATGATTTTCTAGGGCTCCATCATAGATAGTGATTGTGATTACCATCACGAAATAGATACGATATACGAGTCGACCGAGCTGGAGACCGGTCACAATTGGCACCGGGACGCGGCGCATGCGCTGCAGTGTTTCGTAATCTTACATAGGAACGCAGATGCACGACCTGCTTCTATTTATTCGTCTTGCGATGAGGAGGTGAGATGTGGTGACGTAATGGTTCATGTGTCTTCAAGCCAGTGACGTCATCCCTTGGATTCTTCGTCGTGACGTCGAATGTCTCGGAGTACTTCTGGAGTTCTGGTTTTTATGTCGATGGTTCACTGTTACCTATTTCCGAATGGATGGGGTCTTCCATGGTTGTCTTTTTCTTCTGTTCCTGCACTTTTTTCATTATAGCACCTTGTTTATTTCTTCGGTGGCTGAAGATCTTTATTATTATTTTTTTCGTTTTTCTTATTCGTTTCCGTGTACAGACGCCAGCACATCAAGCTACCCGAAACTGTAAAATTATTCCAATCAACTTTGAACCTTATGCTTTAGCGATAAAGTTGAAAATCTATTAAAGAAATTTGACAGATTGTAGTAGCTTGATGTGCTGGCGTCTGTACATATAAAAAATTGAACGTATAAATGTGAGCAAAATATAGAATCCGACCGAATTTCATTTTCGACCGAAAACGTTGCTATTTCTCATAAATAATATCAGATTGTTTGATTATTCTGCCTCGCTAGTCTAGTGTTACTGCCGACTCATATACAGTATGTTAAATAACAGAGGGCGTTCCCTTAAACTCGTTAATCTATATCATTAATAGATTATAATAAAAATATCAGCATAGAAATATAAGCATAAAATAATCCGAATTAAAAAAAATAATTAAGTGTCAATAAATTCGAAACCTCCTGTTTAAAATCAAAATAGTAGCGCGGAATAGTATTCGTAGTAGTAATGCCCAAACGCAATACGCACGTTGCTGGCCGAGCGTTTCCGAGAGTTCACGAAGCGGAGTGAGACGGCCGCCCCGCCCCGCCCGCACCCGCGCCCGTCATTCATAAATAAATTCCGACATTGCTGTCCTTCAAGTACGCGTGTACAGAGTGTTTCTTTAACGTATCAATTTACGATTTTTAGTGAATATTTTAATATAAAAAAATAAAAACATTTTATTTTCTAATGGTAATATTTTTTTTAGCATGTATGGATGCTATACTATTGCGGGTTAACGGGAACGCCCTCTGTTAGTTAACATACTGTATTATTTTTGTATGACTTGAGCCAGTCTGTTTTTTTTTCTATTCTGTCTCTCATAGTAAATACATTCTTAAAGAATTGCATGGGATCACGTGTCTCACGTAATATTATTAAAATACACCTTTCAATACATAAAGAAAATGATAATAAACTCTTATCATTCATTGAAATCCTCAAAACGGCTTTACTTTTAATGTCCC
Source organism: Luperina nickerlii (assembly GCA_963855955.1). Lineage (NCBI taxonomy): Eukaryota > Metazoa > Arthropoda > Insecta > Lepidoptera > Noctuidae > Luperina > Luperina nickerlii. Next base: position 15,844,948 of record OY979664.1, on the reverse strand, counting down.
CTTAAACTCTCACACAGATAACCTTGAACCTTTTACAATGATTAGCGTAGTGTTAACAACGACATCGGATTTAAGAGTCAGTGTGTGGGCCGGCAGGTGTACAGCGACGCGGACATCGTGCTGTCGGCGGACTGGGTGCCGCCCGTGTGCCTGGCGCGCGCCGAGCCGCCGTTGTCGGCGCCGCCGCACGCCGACGCCGAGCGCGCGCGCAAGCCGCACGCCGTGTCCTTCTCGCTCGACAACGCTGCGGGCAAGGATGACGCCAAGCCGGACAAGAAGAATAAGGTCAGGACTCATTCATTACTGAACACTTCTCTCGGGTCGCAATTATGATAATTTAGTAGTGTAAGGGAACACTACTAAATTATCATAATTGCGACCCGAAGGACAACAAAGTATCTAACAGCTAATTACTTTAATCTATATAATTTTTTAGGGTTCCGTACCCTTTGGGTAAAAGCTGGACCCTATTACTAAGACTCCACTGTCCGTCTGTCCGTCACCAGGCTGTATGTATCTCATGAACCGTGATAACTAGATAGTTGAAATTTTCATAGATGATGTATTTCTGTTGCCGCTATAACAACAAATACTAAAAACAGAATAAAATAAATATTTAAGGGGGTTCCCATACAACAAATGTGATTTTTTTTTTCGGCGTTTTTGCCTTGTGGTACGGATCCCTTCGTGTGAGAGTCCGACTCGCACTTGGCCAGTTTTTTTTAAACTCACGAAGCGACTTTACTTGTGGTAACCAAGTGTAAAAAATATAACTATACTGACATCGAACAGATGCTGAAGCGCCTTTCGTACCCGCTGTCCTGGGTTGAAGGCTTCACAGGCGAAGCCGCCGCGCCGGTCTCTCAGAGCGACTCGCTACCCACGTCCGCCGACAGCCACAACACCAGCGTGTTCTCCAAGGTGTTCAATAGGTACGTACTCATAGCACTCGTAGACCTGGTAGTGGGCTTATTGGAAAACTGCTGCTGGCAACACAAATTAAACACATATTACTTTATGATATCCAGTCTTACCAAGGGGCATCGTATTACCCAGTAACTGGCTTGAGGAGGTCAGATAGGCAGTTGCTCGTTGTAAAATACCTGTTCACCTGCGTCCGGTTAGACTGGAAGCCGACCCCAACATATGTTTGTAGTCGGCTAAGCTAGGCAGACGATGACTTTATGCAATATTGCGAGCAACATGTTACAAGCAAAACACAAAAACTTGTTGCTGTAACAATGTTGTGAATCTTTTGAATAAGAAGCTTTATGTTTGAAAACGTATAGGTTAGGATAGTCAAAATATTTACATCGAAGTTGCTTAAACACTCGGTAATTCAGAAGTTGTTATCAGCCAAGTTGAGTTACAACCCGCCACGTCTATCCGCCCGTATTAGATGCGTAGTGCGGAATAGGGAAAGCCTTTATTTTTGCATTTAATATCTAACTGAAGGTGAAAAATATCAAGAGTGTCGGACTCTTTCGAGTCACTTTGAGTGAAATTAGAAAGGGATGACTCAAGCTCAATTCTTTATGTAGAAAGCGAAGGATGGACACAAGTGTGCGAGAAGAATTATCCAGGACTGGAACCTCCAGTTTTTTCCTGTGTATGTCTTGATTTAATGTTTGTTACATAGTAGATAAGAAAACTCAAACGCTCACAATGCAGCTTGAGTAAAACAATTCGGAATGATCCTGCATAACACAAATGATAGGACTATTATGCTACGTTTTTACTAGAGCATAGAAGAAGAGAGACCTGCAGAATTGAATCAGTTAAATTAGTAAACAAGAGATGTGGATTTTAAATAATTAGATGTTTCTATTATGTATTAAATTACTGCACATTCGTTTCCTCTCCGTTTTAGTGGAAACGCTGCCGTATTAAAGTGTCACATCTACACAGTATTTAGTTATAAAGAATGTATCACAGCATACGCAAATATTTGTCATGACAGTATTTATTATGTTTACATTTCTACAGCTACAGTTTATAAGCGACATTCACTACGCTATAATAATTATTGATTGTAAATATTTCACGTTGTTTACAAAACAGTTCACTGAGTTATTCATACTTCGATCGAAATCAAGTTAATTGGCATGAACACACGTAATATACGATTTATTTGACATTAGTCACGAACAGTATATTCTAATCTTGGCAAACAACCCTTTTATTGTGATGTACTGAGTATTTTATGAGCTTCGCGCTCATCTGTGTGTGTTGTTCTCTCTTTACGATGTTTGCACAGACTCTAGTCGCTACTGACTACTATAAACGGATGCCACTAACATTCGTCACACATATACACATGCTGGAACTAAAACAATTAATATTGCAATCGTGAATTTTTCCTTTGCTTCCGTGGATGCTTACCGGGACCTACCGACATTACACAACTCCGCTAAATTCGTTGATAGTTCTCCAATGAACCTAGTGGAGTTCGGTACTGGGTTGTTCCTGAGTAAGACCCCTTCTGAAGAGGCGCCCCAGGACGTGTTTTCTACTTCGGGGTACGTGATGCCACGTTCCGCTGCAAGTGTCGATGTGCCCAATTGTAATGTGTTGCCTTTGACCAACGATAGACCACAGCGCCGTATATGTTTATGCTGACTTTAATATTTTGACTCTCTCTTGCACTGTGAATGTTATATAAACCGCATTCTTATAATATTATCGCATTTGTTGTCTTATCCATACTATATCCATAATGCGAAAGTGTGTCTGTCTGCCTGTTACCTCTTCACGCTTAATCCGCTGAACCGATTTAGATGAAATTTGGTATAGAGATAGTTTGAGTCCCGGGAAAGGACATAGGATAGTTTTTATCCCGATATTCTCACGGGATCAACATTTATGAGGGTGAAACCGCGGGGCGCTGCTAGTGATAAATAAATACACCTATGAAGCGCGGAGAATGTGCTGTAATTATAACGCAGTAAATATGTTGATGTTACGATAACTTATCGTGTGATAAACATCATTTGTTGTTTTCAATACCTGTTAAACCCCTAAAGGAGTATAAATGTCAATGCATCGTCTTATATTGATAACGTATGATAAATGTCAGTAGCGAAGGCTCAATTTTTGTAATAGGTAAGCCGGAGTAGATATCTTTGATATGATAGATCTTTGATATGATTATTATTATTTGTCTATAGAATACTGACTGTGCCATTTTTCAAAGAGAAGCCGGTAGGAATGTTGTATGGAACCTTCGCCACTGATGAATGTATTGACTTCCCGGTGCTACTAGCGTGAGTCAAAGTGTTAAGGTGTTTGTTATGACGCCGTGGTCTCACTGTCTGGCCTTTTATTCGTTATCACTTCTAGGCATTCCCACCGGCATAAATGTGTTTGTTTTTTATTTACGTCTTGTCAGGCGGATTTTTTATGTTAATTTAGGGTTAAACAGCCATCGATATCATGTCATGTTTCTTATTATGAAATGTAAACAAACATTGTTAGACAAATCAGAGGGACCATTCATGTTCACATTCTGATCTCAGTCTCAATCTGTCAAAAATACCTCTAATTTCCCTAAATTTTTGACAAGTTTTTGATATTGATTGTCGCTAAGATGAGATTGCGACTAGGTTTTGATCGTTTGATTACGGGAACTGGCCTTCAGTTATTTTACATGAAAATCGATTGGCTGTTTTACTCTAAAACTTCAAAGTCCACATTTGTTGTCTATTAAAGCTAAAGAGCATGATGTATATGTGTTAGGAGGAACTTAGTCATCATTTTCCAAGATAGAACCTTATAGTCTTACAATCCGAATCATGTCACCTCCATTACTAGGAATATGATGTTCTAGGATCACTAACACGCCCATTTCTTTCTTACCGGCACCCTTTGATATGTATTATTTACTGTTTTAGCATGTTTAGCTTAAGACGTCTTTTAATAAGACGTGCCTTTGCGTGTGTCTTCCAATTTGCTGACAGATTAATTTTAAAAAGTCTTTGGATTAATGATCTTGAGTTTTGATTTTTGCAGGTGCAGGAATTATTATCGTTTCTATTTTATTTTTCTTTAAAGTAACCATATATTAAAACTTAAGTAAGAAATTTTTTGTGAAATCTACCTTGTCTATTAACCGTAATTTATCTTTAAATGTTGTATAGTGATAAAGTTATCTGAGATGGTTTGGTGTCTAGTTAGTTATATATCAACACTGTATACATATAGCTAAAGCACATGAGCGGCGGACACCAATTTTACTTCTTTTTAAAATAAAAAAATCAACTTATTGCCTGCCTCCAATGTACTCGAGCTATAAGCTCAGGCCACACCGCGAGTTGAGCTTTATTAATTTACAATTTTGTAACGTAACAGTAACCTTAGTTTAAAGTGCAAATTTCAACGGCTACGTAAGCTATTAGCTAGCTAGGCTAAGTTATTCAATTTAATTTGGCCGTTGAAATTTATGTTTTAAACAAACGTAATACACTTCAATATTGTAAACTCATAAAGCTGAAATAAAATATTGACTTGACTCGCGTTGTGGCCTGTGCTATATGACCACTATCCAAGCTATTGTCTAATCAACACGGTATGATATAGACGCAGCTCGTTGGGCGGGTTTGGTCGCTCGCACACCAAGTCGACTTCGAGCAGCGGCAGCGCCCCTCCCCCGCGCCTCGACTACCGCAGCATGGTGTCTGTTGATGACATGCCGGATCTGTTCGCGTCTTTTGATAGTGAGTATACTTACTAACTATACAAGAATCATTTGGCGCCTGACAACTATCGTAACTAACGTCGGCATTTTGTTTTTCCAATACAATTTCGACAACGCCCCCTTGTCAATGCCATTCAGTCCCATCAGACTATGAAAGTGACGTAAGAGTGAGTGCACGTGTGTTTCAGCAGTGCGCATACACTTGTGTACTACAATAGCTCTCGCGTCGAGGGCTAGTCTCCGCTGAGATTGGTCGCCATGGCCGAAATTCGACTATTATTATTAGACATTACGCAAAAAAAAAATCGCGTGGTAGATTACAGCCCACTTCCTCTCTAAGAGAGGAGGCCTGTGTCCTAGCAGTGGGAACATCATAGGCTGATTGTGAAGAGCCAAAACATCTTCGAAGCCCTGTATTACTTTATTATGTTGTTGAATGACCCACCTGATGGCCATCACCGTCTTTGCGATACCAGAGACAAAATTGAAATGTAGTATGAAGCTGTAATAACGTAGCTGGAATACAGCAAGACTGTTTTGCGGCAGAAATAGTTATGGTAGTATTCTTCCCTGATAGAGCTTCTTCATAAATAACTTTACTTTTGAACTATTCTTAAGGAGGATGCGCTAAGGTAGGAATATGACTTTACATACATGTTACGGTCGCGAATCATTATTTGTTTAACACACAACCGGACACTGACCTGCAAATTGGAGAAAAAGTAAGAAAATTTTAATTTAGCGGGCTACCCTAGAGCTTCCTCCTTCGTATGATAGCGTCGATCAAATTGGAGGCTAAAATTAGTTCGATAACCTAACATAGTCTGGTGTATTGACCCAACTCTTTGTACTACAATTTTATTAGGTCGTTCTGAAATAATCACTGTTGCTTTATCATTAGCCCTTAATCCGAGTGGCAATAAAATAGTTACCACCTTACTAATAAACGTTGTATAGCATCTGTATAGTTACACAACGCTTTGTCTTCTTCTTTCGAATGTCAAATTACTGGCGACTGAAAGAGAAATCGGTGTGTAACTATTCATTCATCTGAAATAATACGTTTATTAGTAAAGGGTTTAATCGCAATGCCAACACTATAAAGCTTGCTTAACCTTGTGCCCCGAATAATGCAGATAACACAAAATAAACAACAACCTACGATTGATCTAACGTTATAGATTTAAAAGATTGTCTCGTTGGAATCGTGGACGGAAGCGCGAATGCTGTGTGTAAAGTTCTAGGTTCAAACCCCGGGTCGAGCAATTTGATATTGGAGTTTTCCGCCTGGAGTCTGAATTTGAGACCCGTTAATGGAAATATGATTAACGAAGACCACGGAACTTTCCATCATTTATTTCTACACCCTCTAAGCAACGTAGTCTGGAATCATTTATATCTCCACATTCAAACTCAACATAAAATTATTTTTCTCCATCAGAGTTGATTCCGCGACCAGCGCGGCCGAGCGATGACCCACCGCTGTACCTGCGCCTGCGCATGGGCAAGCCTATCGGCCGCCCCCTGCCGCGTACCACCCCGCTCATGTCCTACGGACGCAAGCGGATGAAGCCCGAATACTGGTTCGGAGTGCCCAGGAACAGGCAAGTACTACTTATGAAGATAGATACTTTGTGCTTGAATGAAAGCAAGTTGTACTATCTGATAAATATTGAACAACTGGTAAATCATCGAGAGTGAAGATTTTGGGACCAAAAAAATGGCCACGGTTGGACATAGGCCTCCCTCAATCATCACCATAATATAATAATGTGGCGATTAGGCAGCGTTGCCATAATCCCAGTAGTAGTCTCAACCACGGGTGTCATTCCCAAACAACTGCACCAGTCTTTAAAAACGTTAGACTTATCTCCTTCCACCTACCAAACTCTACAGAAAGCTGCTATTCTGAACACTTGCAGAATTGTCAGAAAATTCCTTCAGAATGACAATGATGCCCAAATATCACACTCACAAACATAACCAACAACACAAAGTCTAAACATATCATCACATCATAATATGTTATCATCTATCGCTTAGGTTAGCACTTGGCTTCGGCCCGTGTTATCCTATAAAACCGGCACATCAATGCTGAGATACAAAAATGTATACCAACAAATAATAATAATCATTTTATTCTCAGGAAACTAAGGCCCATAGATAAAATACACAAAATAATCTTATACAATAATAAACTAATACATATTAAAAAACCTTAAAACTATGACTATACACGTAACGCTGTCGGCGTCGTGTTTCGCTGCGTGGTGTCGCGTAACCGTCCTCGGAAACGTCGATAGCAACCGTCCCTGCACTGGATGTAGGATCCCTTTGTGGAATGCCTTTACGTTTATTATCCTTCGGCATTATATGGCATACCTAGTATTTGTGATTAATGCTAATAATCGTTTTCGAGGCATTTTAAAACACGAGGATTACCCAATTAATGCAGCTGTCTCTACAATAACAATCAGTCGAATGTCATATTCATCAACCTATGATTGTTCTTTGTCGCCCGAAGCCTAATTAGCGGATGTAGGCACTACGCTAATGTACTCTTACCAACTAACATGACCACTATATTTAGCAGACATTTTTTGACGGCTTTAAAGTATTCAAAAGTGCTTTAAAATTTAAAGCACTTTATAGCACTTATGAGTACTTCAGCATCACTTAAATAACTGTAATGTTGTAGGGTGGATGACCTATTCAAGTTCCTAACGCACTGGGTGCCGGACCGGTATGGTCCCCTGGGTGACGTCAGTGTCAATGGCTACGAGCTCATCGACAGCGACACCGAGTGGGACGACGATGAGGCTAAACCTGGACATAAAGTAAGTAGTAATATTGTACCTGTATTAACGTACTTTTGTTAATAGATTATATTACTACACGTAATATAATCTATTAATAAAAACACGTTAAGCCGTTGGTCCCGGCTGTCATTCGTAGATCTTTGACAGTCGTTATGAGTAGTCAGAAGCCCAAAAGCCAGATACTCATTATTATCAAGGGGTAAGAATGCTTGTCTGACTTCGGTCGTATTACCCAGTAACTGGTTTGTGAAGGTCAGATAGGCAGTCGCTCCATGTAAAATGCTAATATTCAGCTGAATACTAGTATTTTATCGGTCGGCTTTTAGTATAACCGGATGCAGCTACATCCGGTTATACTGAAAGCCGATCCCAACATAGCTGGGAAAAGGTTAGGCAGATTTATTGCTGTCTAAAGGTGTAATTACACTTGGTCGTTAGCCAGCATTCAGGTATCCAAATGTATTAATTCGAATTTGGGCACCCGTCGCAGTACATAATTGTTATATCTGAGAAAGAAATATAGTCACGTCCGACACAGTCGACATATGTCACGGAAACACGTGCCTACAAAGAGATAAATTTATATTAATTAATCTCGGTTGAACGACCAAGTGTAATTGTTCTATTACACTAGAATACATAATGCCGTCGGCACCAAAATGCCTCTGAATTTATAGCCATTCTATGTCAACTTTTAAACAAAGACTTATCTCGTCTCCTGTCAGCACTCATTAAGATAAGAATTTTCCGAGCATATATTTTGATGATGATATTTTGTGTTGATTTCTTAACTACTATTAATGACGAATTACTCGTAGGACGAGCGGACTGGCAGCACCGGCGACGTGTCAGACCTTACCCGCGAATCCTGGGAGGTAAGTCCTCACATTTATACAAAAACAGTCCTTATTTACATAACATTAAACACCCTTTATAAACTAACAAACGCTTTTTTTTTAAGACACTGTTATATCAACGACAATGCATCTCACATCCCACATTACAGTACACATTGAACATGGATGTTTTTATATTATAAATGTACCTTTATTCAAATCCTTTTTGGCACCGTCAATTGTTGTCTTTATGGATTTAATTATCATACAGACTTCGTTTAGCCGCATTAGGACGAGACAAACAGAACATTTATGATTCTCCTTTTAAGTAGACGTGAAATACGTTGATACTACCAGGCCCTCATGACGCTGCAGAGCGTTAACTGTTACTAATCATAACATAATATGCAGCTTATGACGTAGGTAGATTAATGTTTTTGTGCCTATAAAGGAACCGAAGAGTCTTTTTAGGTGCGATTGCCAAATTACTTTCAGTATCATATTACTGAAACTATTTAGTGCCACAGTTGTGAACTATCACTGTTCAAGGTTCATTATTTAAGACATAACACTTGTGACATGTTTGCCCGTCACTGCCAAGATAAGGATACCCGCAGTGCGTACTAGCTTACTTACTATATAGTATTTTTATGTAACAAAGCGACGCGCGTTTTACTTGTGGTTACGAAGTGTTCAAACACGCTGTGAATGTATGTGTAAGCGCAGGAGCTGTCGGTACCGTCTGAGACAATGGCGAAGTCGGAAGTGTGTGTGCTAAGGGTTGAAGCTACTCGTCTTTACGTACAAATTCACAGCGTGTTTGTTCACTTGGTTACCACAAGTAAAGCGCGCCGCTTCTTGAGATAAAAATACTGTACCTGGCTGTAAATATGACACTTCTAGTTCTAAAAAACTTCGTCGTCTTAAAACGTCGTCTCTGTCACTCATACTTGTGTAACAGTCTCTTTCTAATACTCGATGTGTTATATTTGCGCCCGTGTAAGTACTGTTTTCCTACTTATCTGTCACAGCATGGCAGATAAACAGCCAAATTGTTTGTGTTTTTATTTTCTTCACTTTGAAGTTTTAGCACTGTTTAATCAAGTCTGTACCTACAATTAATTCAAGATAATGGCTGCAATATTAGATTAACTTATCTTTTCGGCACTTCTGAATTTTTTAAACGTGTTTTTTTATCTTTATAAAGACCAACGTCCACTAAAACATGTTAAATAGTCTATACATGTATTTCTCACAATTATTAGTGTAGGTAACCCGGCCGTTTATATAGCACATCAAGTTTATGGAAACGTAGAGTATTGTCTCAACAAAGCTGTAGAGACAACCCTCTGGTTGCATATATCTATATTATTATCTCTTACCTGTGAGACAAGTATCTTTGGATAGTTTGATGTGTTAAATTCACGCCCGGGTATTAATACTTAACATAAGTTCAAATTGTTCTTGTTTTCTTAAACACAAAAGACAAAACACGACGGCATACAATACAACGCTACAAACATACATAATAAGAACTAATGCACGGTTACGCGTAGCTGCTGAAGGCGCCCTACGTGAAAATATATTCGATAATGAAGAGCCAAGCAGAGGCGCTGGGCGACTCGCTCGGCGAAGAGCCGCGCCCGGAGGTACCACGATCACTACACAGGCTGAATATCACCTTGTTACTTATGTTATCCTAGTACTTGTACTTCTGCACACTTACACAGTCAAATGTCTAAAAATATAAAATAATCGAAGGCACTAAAGATTCTCATCAAATCCATAAATATAATCCTTGATAAAGAAAAAATTATCTCTATTGCAATAATAAAGATAGGACAGTCGACTATTACTCCGTCTTTGGACAGACTACCTACGTCACACGTCGATTCCATATTTCGGTAATTTTGAATGACAGGAAACTGCTAGAATTTCCTAATTTAACTTCATTGTGCATGCAACCTTGACCGACCATGATTACCTTGTTCGAGAACAATATAATAAGCACAAGTGACTAACTATTTTAGACAAGTGACATTTTTCTATAATGAAGGTCGAGATAAACATACAAAGTCATATTCAGCCTATGTAAATACCTCGTAGTGCGATTGTAAAGCACATATTAGTGAAATGTTGAACGCACTGCCCTTAGATTGCATCCGAAACTATGTAGCAACCTGCGATGTTCAGAATGTTTTCATTATACGAAATGTTTTAGGCTAGAAATGTTAATGTTAAACCTTATTCATGAAAAACTAAAGTTGCACAACTTTGTTGCAGCAACGTGTTTTTATGTTGCTAAAACATGTTGCCAGTGTTTCGTACAATGTTCTGCTACTACTGTTTACCATAAATACGTGGTTTTAGTATGCACATTAGGTGTATACCTACGTTCTTGTTTATAGAATGTTTATTAAGAAAATGCACTATCTGTTTAAGATAAAACAATTTTGTGTACATAAACTTGTTTCTAAGAATAATCAAGGTATAGTTTTGTTTTTACATCTCTGAAGAGAAATTCCTGATTAGCCAAACTGCTGGCAGTAAAATTATATAGGTAAAGCGCATGAGTACTCGCATGTAAATGTGATGTTATTAAAACCGATAAAAGGGTTTACATTTATTTTTATTATTAGGTACACAAAACCTGGATCAGTTATTAGTGTTAGTACATAACACATTATGTTAGAACACCCATAGTTATCGTTACATTTACAATGGATTGCGAACAATGCCCGCACGACTGGACGCTCGCGGTGTAATCTTCTCGTTCATGTATGTTATTTGAAAAATTGTAGATAATTACTTGTTAGAGAACTGCTCATGAAATTGAGCTTGTATTTGTCTAGTTTTCATTGTTTTAGGCATTGATGTATGATCCTACTAATATTATAAATGTAAAAGTTTGTACGTTTGTTACTCAATGACGCAAAAACGGCTGAACGGCTGTTGACATTTGTTTGACACAGACAGTTTATAACCTAAATTAGCACACAGGATACTTTTTATCTCGGTAGTACGTTTCCCGTGGCAAAATTTCCGACCACCACGTCGGCGAAGCCGCTGTTAAAAGTTAGTTTTCAATAAAAAGTCAATCATCTCAGGTTTTAGGTGTATTTTTCTATACAAATATGTCAACAAAAAAAAAAACTACAGTCATACCGGATGGTGTTATGCGTCAATCGACCATTGTTTTCAAGCGTAAAAATCGCTTAAAAGAACAATTGCAAAAATGCTAAACAACAGACAACAAAGGTGTTTACTACACAATTTTCTTGCATCAAGTTACGGAAAAGAGTTTAGTGGAAAGCGTCATTTACATTGTAGTGCGTCACGGCGCGTTCGAATACCGTCGCTGGTATATTGTTGACACGGCGTTTGTCCACTGAGTTACAAACTGCGTGTTTAGCACTAGCACAGACCGACGCGCGACGCACGCCGTTCGCCTGCCTGATGTTACATTATTCATAACCGGCATACAGCTTCATACATATCTAATTAGTTATTGCGTCTACGTGATGTTGACATTATTTCAAATGAATATCAAATAGGATAGGATTTTTTTTCACAGGGTGGCAGGGGGCTTCGGTGCGCGACCATGGATTCAGTACATGATTCTGAAAAGCCTTGCGTTAAAATTTTTCTTTGGTTATTAAAAAAAAGGTATTCACTAAATTTTACCAAATTGAACCAAGGTTACCGACATAGGCCGAAGAATTGCCAAACTTAGTGACAGTGGGCAGGGCACACTGCTCGCAGAACAGATGGCCGATGGGGCCGAAAGGTATGACCGCATAGGTATGGTTTCTACGAAACAGCGCATTTTTTTTATAACCATCAAAAATATTTACGCTCGGGGGTGTAGAATCATGTGCTGGATTCATCGTTACAGTTTACGCGTTGATGTCCCAGCCACCCTGTACATTGAACATAACTGAGAACTGAAACTGAAATGTCTCAGAAAATAAAATAAATAGAAGAAGTCAAAGCCTTGTATAGCAGAGCAGTAGAGCCCATTGAAAATCATAAGAAGTTCGAGTTCAAAGTTAAAAAGGCAGCTTTAAAAACCTAAGTATAAAATACTCCATGGTGCTTGTCAAGTGGCTATCAAAACATTTTTCATTAAATTCAAAATGTCAGTGAAAGTAGAAGGAGAAGAATTCAAAAACCCCGCAATGGAATTAAACGTAAGCTTCAGACGAATTATAATCTTCTCTTGTACCGTGACTATTCCTAAATTACCTTAGGCTGATCAAATTTTCGTTTTTCCTAATTATGTATGTTAAAAGTGGTGTTGGTGAGACCCTTACATACACGTTTTTCTTTTACCGCCTTACTAATAAACGTATTATATCAGATGAATAGTTACACACTGATTTCTTTCTTTCAGTCGTCAGTAATTTGACTTTCAAAAGAAGAAGACAAAGCGTTGTGTAACAATACAGATGCTATACAACATTTAAATTATTTATATTTATTCGCCGTGTGTAGGCACGGTCGTCAGTGTTGTATGGGTCACCATGGAGGCTTGTTGACACACGTTTGTTTACGGCGCGGTTTATACGCTGTAACGTAGTGACACCGTGTCGTGTACAAAGGGCCGTCGGTTTCCCCAGCTCATGCCATGGTAAAATATTAGCCAGTCAGCTTGGTGGTAGAAGGGCTGACTGCACAAGGTGCGCCGGGCTCTATCTAAGTATAATAAAAAGAAACGTGTCCATTCGTTATTATTTTTAAATCAATGAGCAATAAATAATAATAAATAGTTGTATAATACGATAGTTTGGTCATATACACATCGATATCGCATAATTTACAAAAAACGTGTTAAGAGCATTGTAAATGTATAAACTACCCTCACCTTCATCCTGATTGTGAGAATCAGCATTATTAGATATACCTACATTGTATCCAATTTCACTATTTTAACAGACTTCATTAAAAGGAGGTTATGTTATTCTCGACAACTTTACATCCTACAACTTTTTAAAAGGCCGATTAATATGCATAGGATTTCCTCAATTTTAAACTACCGTCCGTAATAGATAAAAACATATTATTAGAATTGCAAATCTGCCATTTTGGAATTTTTCGATGATACTTTTAATAATAATATAGGCCGTTCCGTAATCGTATCTTAACGAGTTAATAATGAGCCTGGCTCTTGTTTAGTAATCGGAAAATTTTATGAAAACAACAAGTTGAGGAAATAATCTAGTTATCAGGTGCAATGATATACAGGATCCAGACAATTTACAACACTGTAGTAGTAGTAGGTACAAATATTTACAAACTAGCTGCACCCCGCGGATTCACCGGCATTAGTGACGATCCCGTCGTGGGAATACCTGAATAAAAAGTATCCCTATGTCCTAATCTAGGTCATGGTCCACCCATGTGCCATCTAAATCCGTTCAGCTGTTTTAACGTGAAAGCAGACAAACAGCCTACAAAAAGTCTAATCTTTTCTCTTTATTTATAATACTAAGTTTAGATACACACATAAATAATTGTGTATAGGAAGTAAATCGAATTAAAGGTGATCCTTTTGTGTCTGATAGCTACTCGTAGTACGAGATTATCCAATTGTGTCCACCGCTGTCCTCGTGATGGATAGCTGCAGGGATATTATTCCACAATCGCATATAAAGACTCAATTGTAACCAACCAATTACCTTATGCTGGGCAACCGGAACGATATTAACCCATTTTGATGCGAATACACGACAATTCGTAAATTGTAACGAATCATCACATTGTACACAAAATGATAATGATCGTGGCTACAGCGTGCTTTTATTTCGATCGCGTGTGTAATAACAATAAACAGACAATTTTATTTGACGCTGATCCGTATCTTACTGAAACTATAACACATGTACATATGTTATGGCAGACGCTTCCGCCACAAAATTGGCAAAACTCCGCGATGACAAAAGCGTAATACCTGTTTGCCTTGAACACTCTGAATTAAATTATTGATATTAGCAAGCTTTCAAAAAATTCAATCCTGCCACGCTCAGGTACCTACCTGAGCGTGGCAGGATTGAATTTTTAATTTAGGAGATCACCTGATCTCCTAAATTAAAAAGGCCCCTACCTTGGGCTCTGATTAGGCACAATTTTAAAATTAGGAGCCATATGCTATGAAAGGCTATTAGAAATCATCTGTTAAAAACAGTAGATTGATGGATGTAATAACAATCCCATCAAACTGTTCTACAAATTGCAACTACGCCAGACATAACTTCAATACCAGTATTTTTCTAAAGAACTAATTTTCTTAGAACCAATGTTGCATAGGCTTTGTGAGAGTTCATAATATTTTTCCAGCTGTTGTTGACATGCTTCTATGACAAAGGAAACCGCGCAGCGGTGATTTAAATGACGGCGTTTCTATAGAATTGCAGTTAACGGCATCGGCAGGCATTGCGAATGGGGCATAAAGAATAGATATTTGTATTGTGTCGCAACATTTTGCTCAACTCTTTATTTTGTGCGTACTGTATCTTTGCCATAAAAGTTATTTAATAAGTTTATCTTTTCTGTTCAATCAACAATTTCGAGTATTATTTTAGCACTAATCCGAAGGTTACCAAATTGAAGTACATATTTAGTTCCATAGTTGTCTTAATTGGAACGTGGAACCGGTATCATATTCTGAAGATCTTAAATAGTCTAGTTTCTCACTATCATAAAACTGGCGCCTACCACTGCAAGTAGGTATTATAAACAAGGTTTAATAGTCAATGGAGCTAGAAACTTCCTCACAAAAATGTTAAGCTGAGAGGTCTTATTAATAAATGCATCAAATAGATTAAGCAACATCACAGTCATGCCAGGAGATTACTCTTAATATAGCTGGTGTGGATTTCAGCACATAAGAAATGTCAGAAGTTAATAGATGTGTCACCCTCAGTTATGTCATACAATATATTTTATGGTACGTTCATTAATTTGCATGTAGCTCTGGGTGAGACATTTCAATTAAACGCGTGCCAGTTGACGTCGTCGTAATCGCCGCGTTTAGCAGAGATGTTAATCGCGACTAATTGTAAGCTCGTTGTTGGCCGACGTGCATAAATGTCTGGAGATGTATGCAACGTAGCTTGTCACACGAGATATTCTGTAACGATAGAGCTCAGTGAGCCACATGCTGCTGTGCACGCACGCACTATGTTACACTTCTTTCGAGCTATACGACAATAATAACTCTTGCATCGCAAGGCTAGGCGCATACCTCTGCATACTATCACACGCGGCGCCCAGCCGGCCGGGCGACAATGTGAACGAGCCTTGCATCCATTAACAGGTTTAAAATTAAAGAAATAGTGAATGTTTGTGTAGCTGACAATTTTGTACAGTGATTTTATTTTAACGAATATATCCTGATCCAAGATAGCTGTCTACTTTTGTACGTAAGACCTTCCAAATTAACAGGTAATGGACTCATAATATCTTATAGCTTTATGCTGATCTTGAAATCATTATTTTGTTTTACATTGGGCGTGCATTTATAATTAATGTCTCATTCCTTGCGTAATTTTGACAATGTATGCAATTAAATAGGTCACATCACCGAGCTAATGTGACACGTTATGTGACTGATATAGTCAATCAAGCACTTGTTTTGGTCCTTACAGAAGGCTGAATCACATTTTCTTTAAAAGTACCCTTCGTTCTCTTGTGCTTCCGCCATATTTTGTTTATGACTTGGAACAAGTTGAGTATCTTATACTCAGTCTTTTTTAATAAGTAAATATAATTCACCAGTTTGTTGGTAATTCGTTCGTTTACACGGAGCATAGTATCGTTACCTTCAACCGCGGGTCGAGCCAAAGCATTGACACTTCCAAGGTTAACATCCTTATCTACTCCTGAAATAATTGATTCATTATAACTATTATTATTACTGTTCATTACAGCTGCAGCGCTAACTTTATCCCAATTTTGATACCTGATAACTAACAAAAATTACCTTATATGCTTCATTGTTCAGAGTCGTAATGATCTCAAGTTCTGGCCAGACTACCCAAGTTACGTTGTTAGTATCGTAAACAAGCATCAGTCTGGTGTGGCCAAATGTTCAGTGCTGTCTTCAGTTTACAGCTAATTGGTTGTTTGTAATCGTTTTCGCGCGTATGGTGTACGGTCTCGGTGCAGCGCATATTTGTCGCGCGCCGTGCGGCGGGGTCGTCGGCGGCCGCGTGTTGCGCTCCTTTCTTTTAGACTCTAGTTTCCAAGCGACGTCGCTTCGTCGTGCTCGCCTCGCGCACCGCACTCTTTCAAATACTTTGTATCAAGTATTCGTGCATAAATTACGGCGTCAGCACGACAAGCCGTCACATTCGGACTATTTCCGCGATTAATACACGCTTATTGTAGCCGGCTGGCACTTCAAACGAATACAAACCACATTTGTTTATAAGCAGAAGCCCGCGACGCTAGTGTTCAGTGTTTAGTTAAGAAACCTTGTAATCGCGTGGGTGATTTCTAAATTAAGCGCTGGCAATTGTGATGTGGACGACGTGTTTTTTGTGGTGCATCGCTTGTGTGTACAAATCTGAGCGTTGATGCGCTCGAGCTTTGTTTAGTTCGTAAAAACGTGTGTACTCGATGCAGACTGTTAAATGGATAGAGATGGTGCGGCTCGGGCCCACTGCCACCGAAAGGTCTTCCACTTTCGACGGCGAAAAGGTGAGCAGTGCACCGTTAGCTTTACTTGCGCATGCACGCTCGTACATCAATTGTTGGTTAAAATATATTTATTTAATAACAGTGGTTCAATGTCATTGTATTTACTTGGAGGTGGGGATTACGTCAACAACATATCATTTACGAAGAAACAAGTTTCGAAACATATAAGTACATAGCATCGCTCATGCACATTAATAAATTAAATATTTGCGTTTCTGGCTGTGTCAACTTCATCTTTGTGCTATCTGCTGTATAAAAGCACGTTATTAATCAATAACTATGGCATAGCACGCTCTTATCTTTTAAAGTTCAACTGGAGCATAAACTACACGTATAATTAGAGATTATCTAATTGGTTACGAAATTCGTCCCGCGTTCTTAACATTCCACTCACTAAGCATTCCGTAGTGACCTTTCCATGTGAGGAAAAACTGGTTAACTATTTATACCTAACACATCTCAATCAACAAAAAGTAGGCGAGAAATAACTTGTTAGATTTTAACTATTTTGTCAAGAAAGCTTGACTACTGACTAGTATACTTAACCTCTTAAACACCGCTAGTGAGACACAATTGATTCTCTATTGTAATGGGCAGGTATCAATATATTCCTCGAAACGCACCAAATGAAACGTCTATCGATATCATTTATTACGAATCCTTCATGCTGTTCTCTGTTTCATCGTTGATGCATTTCGAGGAATAAAATTATAATATTTTCATTAATAAGTTTTTTTTTCGAGGAATACTTTTGGTGTGTTTAAGGTTGGTGCGTTTCGAGGAATATCCCCGATATCGTGCCACGCCGGTATTAAGTGGTTAAATCTGAATAAATCAATATAGCTAAAACAACATTAAAATAACAAGTTTCATCCAAGACCACATAGGTACACATTAAGACATTATTAAATTAAAATCGTTGTAAAAAAACCGGTCCCAAGATACTCCCTTGAGGTAGCCCCCTTATAGAGCGTATTCCAATATTTTTAACAAGGTCTTATAATGAGCTTGTAGATAGAGGCGTAATATCATTATAATTATAACATGGTCTGTTTTTATGCACAAGTAAAAAATAGAGCTACTGACTGGTGACTGGTCAAGAACCTGCCTAACTAACGACTACCGAATTGATTAAAAATAGATACGCTTGAAAACTGAATACAGAACTAAGATTAACATTGTCAATTGTAAACACTTGGTTAGAATAATCTTATTCTAGCTAGTTATTTCTTTATTTATTTTCGACCGTGAATCCGGTGGTCGGTGACGCATGGAGGGAGCATAAAGCTAAGGATACACATGCCAGTAGCTGGCACAAAAGTATGCCAGTAGCTTGCATGTCATTAGGTATTCACCAATCAGAAGTTGTTATGGCACACGGCATGCCAGCTACTTGCATACTTTTGTGCAAGTTACAGGCATGTGTATTCCGGGCTTTTGTTTTTTTTTGAGGATGGGAAATCATCAAATGACCCCTCTCGCTCTGGGTGGAGCGGAAGGGAGTGTCAGACTCTTACTGACTAAAACCCACCAGTGTTCCTTTCTTAGCCCTTCATGTACCGGGCCAGCGGTAACCCTTTCGGACAATCCCGCTGATCCGGCAGGCTCGGCCCTAACGGTCTTCGGCCCTTCAATTGATGCTGACATCTCTATGTGTATTCCGGGCTTAACTTGAAGTATTGTTTGAGCGTAGGCAGAGCAAGCCACGTGTTCCACTTACCACTAGCTACAGTGGATCGGTGATTATGCTCTGATATGATTGTTTAGAAAAGGGTCCGATTAATAGTCTGCTACCACTATTTGATAGATTAGAAAAGTTAATCCACGCTATTGTTGATTATGATGGTGACGTGCTATTACACCTCAGAAAGTCATACTTATTTTTAGAATTCCAACGTGTAATCATAGTTTGCCTCCGTCTTGCACAACGACAGGTTGTCTTTGATCAGAGCCTTTATCGGCTTTATCTACTGCCAAGTCTAGTTATCCTACCTGGTAGCAATTACTAACCAATTCTTCTATAAATAGAGAGAGAGAGGCGACCAACCGTCGTGGTGTGTCCAATCGCAAGGTCTAGGAACTATTTATTTATTCTTACTGTAATCTATTACTCCAGATATGCCTCTAAGGGTCAGGCGGATTATTAAACGCCATGAGACTGATGGCTTATTGATTTCCATAAAATTGTTTATTCATGAGGCGTGTTTATTTATTTCAACTTGGTAAAGTCATCGCAATGTCGACGTTGACGCCTTGTCCAAAATCATTCGAGCGTTTGGCGCAGCGTATAATCAATCTTGAAATAAACATTTCCGTTGACTTGCGACACTTATAATAAAATTTACATAAATTATAAGGACTCTAGACCAATGTGGAATGTTAATTATGGAAACTTACGAAGTTTACATATTATTTATAACCGCTATTTAATATTCTATCGCAGATATAGAAGCTTGTTTACAGTTTTGATGTTATATTGGTACTTAAGTAAGTTATTAAGTAATAAATTGTATTACTAAAAATACCAATAACAATATCTAATCATCTTAATAGCCGCATCGTATTGCATTATCGTGTAATGTACTGGAGTTTGAAAAATAGCTGATATGCTTATGAGACGTGCCTCCTCATTAAGTCATTACCTAACTAGGTATTTACTGATGATGGTAGACTAAAGCCATAGTTAATTAACTTTTTTCACCATTCTGAAAAGAGTATTGTATTTTGTGGTAGATAGGATGGAGGGCTAAGGCCAACGTTGTAGAAAAAAATAGAGACGTAAAATCAAACTAAAAACAATAACATTAGTTGATTGTTAAATTCCTTATTGTTTAACGAGTGTAGAAATAGCTTCCACATTTTTCGAAAATTATGTTAGATGTTTACCCTAAAAGTTCCTAGGTATCATGTATTACCTTATTTCTGAATAACAGAAACATTGTTTATATTATACTGTTAAGCATCTTTCGGTAAATAAAGCATCGCAAAATTATATCTCAGTCGGTAATGTATAAAGATTGCTTGCTATATAAAATAAAATGTTTATTTTTGTAACAGCTTCATAGAAAATTTTCTTTTTTATTCCTAAATAAAATCAATGTTTTGCTATTTGAAACAGTTAGGTATCTACTTACCTGTTATTATTAATTTCAGAAATCCATAATGCTCTACTTACTAATTAAAAATAAAACGATAAATAGATACAAAATATTTTTATCAAAGGTTTTTCAAGGGGATTACAAGACCTAAACGCAAAAAACGCAAGTTTTAGAAGAAAAAGTAAAAATTTTAATAGTATATGTTCGACTACAGTAAACAAAATCAGAAAAATATGTGATATTCTTCAGGATATATGCTAAGTAGATAGTGTGTTGAAAACATAATACAACTAATTTGATACGATAGAAAAAAAATCATCTATAAAAACTTTCTTTTTACAGTAAAAACCATAATACAATCATTCTGGTTTTTTGTCAGATTATTCTACCTGCAACATACTAAAGCAAGTGTTTTAAGTTTTTAGTCCAAACAATAGATTTTTTGTAAATAGATGATTGCTTCATATTTTGCAATAAATTACCAGCGTTGAATTGTGTCATCGCGCTTCTCTTTCATTAATATGCAGTTCGACAGTAACCGCGCTTTGGGTCATGTAGTCCCCCTTAATAGACAAATATACTTAGGTAGCATTTTTATAAGGATTAAGTGACTACACAATATTTTAAAAATAAATATACAGCAGCTATCGAGCTATTATTATTATTACTAGCTACCTTTTTATGCTTATTAGTGATATTATTTATAACAGGAAAAAAATACGTATCAACATGGATCTTGTTTACGTACGTAATAATATATTATTCATACAGAGGCAATTACAGCGCCTGTATGGACGTATTATCTAATGAAACAGGACAACAGTTCTCAATAAATGACGTTGAGAATTGTCCATGTGCCCCTTTGACTAATAAGTTTGAAACTAGTTATAACTAGTAGGTAATAAATAATGTATTGACAATTGCGTTGTTTTCCTCAAAAACACTGGAAGTATGTGGTCAACACTCCATCGAAAGTTAATTAAGTAATTTTGAAGACAAATTTAGTAATTATGATCACAAATATTTATTAGGACTTGCCATTGCCATCCTTCCAGATTAAGTTTGATAGGTATTCATCAATATGGTCAACCTAACAAACAAATTGTATTGTATGTCATTTACACTACTTATGAACATATAAACTAGGTACGAACGTGTCAATTTGTAGGTAACTTTATTAATTGTGATAGCCTTGCTCCTGTTGCCGCTCATTATTTTCTTATTGCGTTTTACTTCTATCAATCAGTTCCATTATTTTTCTTCAACAAACAAGTTTTATTTTCGTTGGCAATCCAAAAGTCGTCTCAATTCATTTCATACGGTTGTTCTCGTTTATTTGAAACCAGCACGAATTCAACAAGTATGTCACTATTCTTTCTACGGTACTCGGTTACCTTCCATCTCAAGAAAATGCATCATGTGCGCGCACGCACGTGCGCTGGGTTTTCATTCATTCCCATATTTTTTTTCCTACCTAAGTTCTTTTTGCGACCCCGACTCACGAGTAGGTCGTGGGTTGGTTCGAACCCAGCAAGGCGCTTTAGGTACTTTGTGTAAATACTTTCATCATCACTGCTCTCAAAACGGTGAAGGAAAACACCGTGAGAAAACCGGCATGTCATAGAACCGAAAATTCGAAGACATGTGACATCTACCTATCCGTATTGGGCCTGCGTGGTAGATGTAACCCACTTCCTTTCGAAGAGATGAGGTCTATGTCCCAGCAGTGGGAACATTGTGTAGGTGTAATCTATAATATTGAGTTACTTTACAAAATATTGCACAATATAATTTTAGTTCTTATAAGACTTGGTATAGTTAACTTCGTATACTTAGTTTATGTGGTGTTGTTGACTACACTCGTCTCCCACTTGACTCTGGCCTATCCCCCATCTAAAATGTTATCAGCACATATTTATTGCCGTTTAGCTGCTATAGTAAATAATCCGTAATCCCAGCTTTAATCTAGAGATAGTTGTGTACTACATTGATGTTTTATACGTTAAGATAAAGGCGATAAAATGATATTATGACGACATTTCTTTTTGGACAAGGTGCCGTCAAGAAATAGTTCATTCAACGCTGCGAATGCAACCGCTCGCATGCAGTACCTACCTGCATGACCCAGAACATGCAAATCGTTTTGGACAAGTGTATAGTGTGCAAAAATAAAACGCCATCATGTCCCCCGTAGGTATTCAGCCTTAGCTTGCAGTTGCACTTTATATAAACAAGTAATCTCAAGAAGCGAAGTAGCTCGGTACCCAGTAAAAATTTACCAAGGTGTTTAAGGTTTTAATTACCAGTCGTTAAAAACACAAAATGTTTCGCCTCTTACGTCGACTCGCGCTCATAATAGCCGCGAAGGTGCGGAAGATTGAATTTATTGTTTTTAATGCAAACTTGAAAAGAAGGGGGACTATACACTCAGTGTGCGACCGGGGAACACTAGGACACGCCGCTCGCCGGCGCGCGACCATTCACTCCATACGTGAGGTGAGAAGCGACCAACATTATAAACTAAACCTACTTCTATAAAAAAAAAACAGATTTCAAGTTCACTGGCAAGTTATTATTTTTATTTATTAGTGTCTACGGTTGTCTTGTTTTCTTCTTAAATAATTAAGTGTAGCAGTCGAGAACAGTCCCATTATGACATAAATGTTATTAGCATAGTTATTTGACTTGTGTTGGCCAATTAACATTGCAATGGAACTTGTGTTGAGTAATTATCTTGAGTTTACTAAACACTGGTAACCAGTGGCCGGTAGTTGCTAAGCATTCACGCTAGTTAATGAATGTTTAACAATTCACTTTTAAAGTACCTATGTATGCCGTATTTAGCAGCTAAGTGTTCATTGATATAAATTGTACAATATTGTTAATAGTTTAACCCAATTTCTGAAAGCCTGAATAGTAAATGGTGCCAAATCTTGAATAATCCGTTGTGATTGACTGGCGGCACATGATAACTGATACAGGCATTCAGGAACGCATCCTATGAAGACGCTCAGAGTGAAAGTCCCTCTTATTTTGACATTTCAGCGACATCCATTGCGTTATTTTTGCTCCAGAGCAGACGAAATTTTCACAGAAATTATGCATTGGTGTTGTATAGTCAACATTAAAAAGATTGTCATTCTGAGCGTGTTAATGGGGTGCAAGGGATTGTGTACTACCCTACTACTACTATTTGTGCATTCACTGTCCTACTTCTACATATATTGTAAATAATTGTATGCCCACGACTAAAGATTTCCTTCTTCCATAAACTACAGAAGCTTCCGTAGGTTTTCCAATACACTTTCATATGATTTTTTATTCCAATATTATTTAGTATTTCAGCAAGAAATAGCAGCAACACACTAGTGTATGTTGACACCGTTAAGGATCGTTGAACACTGGTTGTGTTGGGTACTTGTGTATTTTAATTATTGTAATTAGCTGAAGTAGTGCGCACGAACTCGCACTGTTCACTGTGAATGTTGAATGTGAACTGTAGATTGGGAATGCATCACCTGCTAGTGCATCTTGTCGACTATACCATGGAAATGTTGAGTGTTGCCACTTTTACCATTGTATTACCATTTGGCAGATTACAGTATCAGTATAATAAAAGTTTCGGTTCCAAAAGTGGCAACACTGTAAACTATTGTTCACTTCACTAATCATTGCTATATTTTTATCACATTTTATGCATTACATTCTGGCATGATTTTAACATTTTCCATATAAAAAATATTATAAAAGTTCATGCCTCATAATTATTGTCACATAGTCTTGAGTCATTTAGGTAAACAGAATCAGCGGGGCAATTGCGTAACACACTAACAGTAGGGATGGCTTTAAATAAGACAGTTCAACAACATTCATTGCGTTGTTTACATTGCTGAGCAGACAAATTGTTTGAACAAATGAAGCAATGAATTATGAATATCCTTCAAACTGATTCAGATTCTGATAGTGTTACGCAATTAGGGTGCGGAATTATGAGCCCTCAGAGTAGTTTATAAATTCATAATCGATTTATCTAATTTCCTACATAATGCAAGCATATAAGCGATCGTCTTGTTAGAACTGCATTTGCATTTACCTTATCTCCCCAGTAGTTGATTTAGCACATTTTGTAAACCGAACTTTTTCGATTTATTATGCAATCTGAGGGGGCTATCATTCCCATGATTGATCCGGTTATTTCATTCTACTACCCATACTTCATTCATAATCTCAAATAATTTACGTTCCGTTGGCACTTACTTAAATATCTACTTTAGGTTTATGCATTCTAAAGTTGATTTTTGAGTGACCAATTTTAATAAAAATCTAAATATTTTATGGTAATGGAATTTTAACTTTGCTATGTAGGACATTTACTTTGTTGTTCCAAAACTTAATAAACATCTGAGATTCTGAATTCAAATATAGCATTCCATTAGCGTGTAGCTACCCACCTACTGTTAATATGTAAACTTACGTTGTGCGTGTTGTGTAGGTGTTGTCCATGAGCGATGAGCTCCGCCGCGCCCTGTACTCGTCGGGAGCCTCCATCGATATGGAGTTTTCTCCGCCCGACCTCATCGGCACCTCGGAGATATTCACCATGGAACACAGGTAATAGCCACATTATTACGGGTAGAAGTCTCCTATTATCGTCATCGGCATCAAGAAGCTTGCCATGGGAATGTACGCAACGAGCTAACCTAAGCTAAGCTGACCTACGGAAAACCGCGAAGTCAGCTTACATTAAAAATGTATAGTTTGATATACAGGGTGTGCAAAAAATCGTGGATCAAACAGGGAAAGGAAAGGAAACAGGGCGATAGTTGGGGTTATTTGAAGTAAAAATATCTCTGTGGCAGAGCCCTAACTTGATCTCCTTAAAAGTTATGACAATTTGAGTGTTTGCAGTAAGGTTCTAAAGTTACAAATAATTTTTCGTGAGATTTAAAATATATTGAAAAAAGTGCCAATACTGATAAATCATGGTGCCCACTGTCATAAAAGCACTTTTGTAGTGATGATACTTTTTTTTTTTTACTGCAAATAACCGCAACTATCGCCGTTTCGTTTGATCCATGATTTTTTACCCACCCTGTATATAATATTGCATCAATGTGTAGCTATAATTAAGTGCCCAATGTGTAATGTGTTTTGTGGCTACACATTGATACAATATTATGGAACAAAGATCGTAGACAATATCAATGAATTTGTATAAATCTTTTTGAGGCTGATAATATTAATGTGGTCTCGTTCAACGCTCACTGCAACTTAAAAAATACTGTGTGAAGTTTCCGCTGACACTAGATTGTCACCGATGCCGTCAGATGTCACCGAAGCCGATGGCGTCAATAGGAGACACCGCCTTACGATACGACTTTAATACTTTGTTTTGCCGTTGTCGCAACTAGCACGGTATGGTACGACATGTAAGCGTTCTGTTTGTAGACCTAGAACAATCATTGTATAATATCACATTGTGATTGTATTTTTCCTTTGAAATAAAAGTAACTTTACTTTTTCAATTATGTAGGTAAGTACTTAATATGTACTTAACAACAGTTATAAAACAAATATGTTTCACTATAAAGATTATATTATAATTTAATGATTCGATAGCGATAACTCTTTTAGTACTTACTTATGATAAGTTTAATATCATGCTTCAAATCTCGATAATTGAATGGTTTATTTATTTTTCACAAATAAAAAAACTGCACGAAGTCAGATTTAAACTTTTAGGCGTTTTCTAGTTGTTTTGTCTTTAGTGTTGACCATAACATGGTGATATTTCAGAGAGAAGCTGTGTGCGGTACTGCCGGCGCGCGCGCAGGGCTACATGTGGTCCCTGGCGTTTAGCACGAGCCAGCACGGCTTTTCGCTGGCTTCCATGTACCGCAAAATGCAGCGCGTCGACAGCCCCGTGCTGCTTGTCATACAGGACACAGATAACAACGTGAGTACTCACTAGACTCTTACCATAGCGTATCCACTACTTTTAGGTCCGCTTGCATTACAATTTCTGTAAACAGAAAGCATACGACCTGTAAGGCCGATGGAATTTCCCAGCGGCCAAAATGACGAACTCCTCGACAAACTTTCATCTCCTATTTAAAATCTTTATTTTCAAACACCCTACCTTAGCTCTGCTCACTTTCTTTATAAAAGAAACTCTTGTGAAAAATTGTTTTATAGACCCAGCAGTTTAGGTGCGCTGTCTGTCAGTAGTGACTAAATGAATTGAAGATTTTTGTTAAGTAGATCATATCAGAATTATGTCACCGAACTTTACTGCAGTTCGTCGACATTTGAATTATAAATCCTTTTAAAATAATATAAAAAACAAAATGATAATCAATAATAATGAGAAAGCTAATTAATTAATTAAAGAATAGATTAATTCAAATAATAAAATTGGAGATTATTGATAAAGAAAATCTTTTTCTTGAAAGTTTTTTTAATCGCTCCAGCCCGGCGGTTACAGTCACGAGCATAAGTATCTATACACTAGGCTTTATTCAAAGACGATTTTCTCCTTTAATTTTGAATGAAATTTTATGTTATTACGAACAAACTATTTTCGAACCCATAGGTTTGTGTACAGTACCCGGCGATAAATATTGCACATCGACCAATTCGATCCTATCGATTTTATACAAAGAATAAAAATAATTATCAAGTATTTCAACGTCGCATTCGTTATTTCACGAAAAAATGGCAATTGAAAGTTGCCAAGTGTTAGTGCTCGTGACTGTACTACTGACTGGTGGCACATTACAATAGAAAATCAAAATTGTGTCTCATTAGCCGACCTTAACTAGTTAAAGTAAATTACTTAACTTTGATTTACAAGACCAATATTTAAAGACTATGAACTGTAATGCCGGGTACACATTAGGGAAACGTAACATGAAATGTAGCACGAATTAAGGCTCCTTAAAACAGGCGCGACACGCGATAAAATCGCGCGCGTCGCGCCTGTTTGTAGGAGCCTTAAGCCGTCCTAATTTATGCAATGCATTATAGAATGTAACACAACAACTAGGTGAATTTGTTTCACCGTGTGTTATAGTGATTTAATTATTTGTAAGAGGAAAGTTATAATATATTATGTATAAATTATCACTGTACCATTAACATAGGGGACAGTGACTGTTTCTCCTTAACACAGGTTATTTTGTAACCTAGCTAGGAGAACAGTGCTTCACCCACTCGATTGTAGACTGACTACCTAAAATATACTCGTAAGATCTTTACTATAACTATGTATACCTATTACAATCTGTCTGTTTGAGTAAATAAATTTATTATTATCATTATAAAAAGCCCCATTCTACCATCCAGGTAGGTGAGACGATCTAGAAAACATCTGGTAATGACTAAGCAAGGCATGACTAAGAAAATATTAATTCGATGTTTTGTCTAACAAATTGATATCTTGATAAAACACAGAGCACTTGAACTTACATCGACTTGTTGACGCATTATGATAACAACGGAGACAGCTATCCCCCATGAACAATATCATAGTATAAAGAGGCTCTTTATACTATGACAATATTATCTCTATATGAGATTTAATGGGCTTACTTATACTCGTTCAAAAAACGTCTTGGAAAAAATTTTGTCGTGTGAAAATGAAAAAAAAATTTAGTCGTGTGAAAATGAATAAAAAAATTCAAGTCGTACAGTGCTTCATCCTACTAATATTATAAATGTGAAAGTTTGTGAAGTTTACTCAATCACGCGTAAACCGTTGAACAGATTTGGATGAAAATTGGCACATAGATAGACCATTTCCTGGACTAACACAGGATACTTTTCATCCCGATATTCCCACGGGATCGAAACATACGCGAGTGAAACCGTGGGGCGCTGCTAGTATAATATAAACAAGTATTTATTATTTGATAAGCTCTGTGTCAACGGTTTAACTACCAAATCGAAACAAAAGTTATTTATGAACTGTTTACAGATGAAGGTTTTAGTCAAAATATTTGTGTGCTTTGCCATTATCACCGTTACTTAGAAAAAGGATTGGTGTTATCATAACAAAAACAATATAGAATCATGCCTGTATACCCGAAAGGGTAGCCAGAAATATATACTGTATTGTACCCTCACATTTCGTCGGGTGTAAATCATGACAATAACGCCTGGCCTGACCTAATCATAGACCTCCTCCAGCGCTTTCCATCAAGGCTCGTACACACAGGCGCGACGCGACAGTGCGACACGATTCTGCGATATATATCCGTAGAACAATTTCTATGGAAACGCGCGCGACACTTCACACAGGAGCGACTTGTCGCGCCGCGACCGTGTCGCGGCGCGTCAGGTAGCGAATAGCGTCGCGGCCGCGATATCGCCGCGACGCCATACAAAATGAACATTTAGTATGGTGTCGCGGCGAATTCGCGGCCGCGACGCGACACAACCTAACCTAACCTACCCAGGTACTTACTCATGTCGCGTCGCGGCCGCGAATTCGCCGCGACACCATACAAAATGAACATTTAGTATGGTGTCACGTCGCGCCGCGAATCGCGGCCGCGACGCGACACAACCTAACCTAACCTACCCAGGTACTTACTCATGTCGCGTCGCGGCCGCGAATTCGCCGCGATATCGCCGCGACACGAGGGTATTATAAAAGGCAGTGCAATCCAAACCGAGCTCAGTAGTAGACGATCTTCGTCAGAGAACGAAGGCAGGTCTGTGCGTGTTTGCTGAGCGTGGGTCCCAGGTTCGATTCCCCGGTCGGCCGACATAACTATATTCAAAGTCCTGACTGACTGATATATCAACGCACAGCCTAAACCGCTGATCCTAGAGACAAAATTTGGAGGGTGTGTTCTTTGTGAAGAGTACTGTATCCACTAAGAAAGGGGTTTTTCGAAATTCCACCCCTAAGAGGGTGAATGTGGGGAGGGTAATATCACGCGGACGAAGTCACGGGCAGAAGCTAATTTTACAATTTATTGCTGCAACTCATAAAGCTTATTATTTTCCGAGTGACTAATAACTTAAAAGTCGACAAAATGTTTGCAACAAATAAAATAACTTGCCAGCGATTAAATATTTTCGCGACTATTATTATTATGTAAGGTTCAAACTTAAGGGTATTATAAAAACTAAAAACTAGCAGCTGCGTTTAGGTAGCAAATGAACTATACCAGTCAATTGAAATATTAGGCGAGGAGCTATGGCTACTTGGCGACTAATAATGTTAGTAGGGTGGCAAAGATAACATATTACCAACGTTACGGTACGTTACGTTGTTTGATATAACGTTTATGTAATCGAAAATCATTTGGTCTAACGTTTAATATGTATATTGTTTATTTAATCGAAAATCATTAGGTCTAACGTTTAATATAAGGTGCATTCGGGTAATATCGAATGGTTTTCAGACAAATTGATGGAATGTGTGTATTTTGATGAACCAGGCAGAAGCAGTGGATTATATGTCTTCTAAAGAAGTCATTTCGTCTTCTTGAATGTATAGCCTAGAGCTCTATTCGGAGATCTTTCATAAATATCGTAGTAGTTTAAAAAAAAAAGTGTTTAAAAACTTACTTTTTTTTTCTTTGCACTAGTGTAATTTCGAATTATGTGCGGGCAATTCCGAATGACGGTTAAAAGTGGACTTTATTCACTTTTGAAAAAAAGTACATATTTCTTTTTATATCGTTATTATCCTCCAAAAATAATATTCACGATATTTGTCATAGAATAACCTAAACACGTTTGTGTGACACTTGTATTTCGGAATTACCCGTCGCATGGGTAAATGGTTCTCAATCTTTTAGCAGGTACAGAGCGGATATGATTCTTTTACTCACGCGATTATTCTCATAGTTTAAAAGATATTATTATATCGTAATCAAAATGATCGCATATCCTACTAAAAGTAACATTCAGATCTTTGTATGGATTTGTATGCTACCCCTTCCGATGTAGGTACGCGGTCGTGTAGCCCGACCCGGCAGCGCGGGGACGGGCAGCTTGCATCGAAGAGCTTTGCATAAAAATCCATACAAAGAGGTGGGCAGTTTCGGCAGTTGCGACTCGGCAGCGCTGCCGGGTCGCGACTGCTGAGATCCGATCAAAATGTTTAAGATTTTCTGTAATAAGAATGGAAATAATCATGGGTCTTGGGTTTGAAAATAAGACTTAATATAATAAAAAATAAAGATTTATTTGAAAATTAAGTAAGTAATTAAACTACTACTTATGTAGCAAAATCACAAATAAATAGTCAAATTGAATTATAAAATTAACCCACTTCTACTTGTAAGTGGGTTAATTTTATAATTCAATTTTTTGACATATAAATTTGACATATAAATTAAACAAAAATGTTAACTTGATATCTCAGTTATGCACACTAAAATAGTTGAGCCTCTCTCTGACACCTGAATAACATAAACAAATTATAAAGCTTTATTCGAGGTTTTAGATAAAAAAAAAAACTAAACAAAGAAGTTCTCAAAACTTATAAAATAAATTTTGACAAGTTATAACAATCGGTGTTTATAATTATTTTTGTGTATGCTTTGTTGGTTGTCCTTAAATAAATAAATTACGAAAACTATCAATAATAATTTGCAATGACGTACCTATATTATACGTTTCAATTTGTGATGCTCGCAATGATTATATTAGTCATTGGTCGCTCGTGGCTCTGTGTCATTATAATATTGTCCCTCCCTCAATGTAAAGAAGCTCGACCAACGTTATAGATTTTTTACTAGCACTTCTACGACTTCTTCTGCGTAGATTTCATATTTTCCCCTACAAAATTTATCACCTGACTGCTTCGTTGGTCTAGTGGTCGCAAGCGCTACTGCTGAGCATCCTGTCCTGTCCAAAAAATTGGACAAACAATGGAAAAACATTAACGTTGTGATGATACTGCCAGCTTCTTACGAATGTGCTCGTGAACTTTTAGTTACCTAACCCTTTAGTTCCCAAGGAAACAAAATTTATATTTTTGTGTTTTTTTTAGTTTATAATCTATGTAAATGGTGTATCATGTACAGACGCCAGCACATCAACCTACCACAATCTGTCAGATTTTCCCAATCAACTTTGAACCTTATGCTTTAGCGATAAAGTTGAAAATCTATTAAAGAAATCTGACAGATTGTGGTAGGTTGATGTGCTGGCGTCCGTACAAAAAAAAATCTAGTTTGTGTAACTTTTGGAAAAACACGTTAAAAATACTCAACGTTGCGTTGTATTGAGAAAATTAGGTAGTAGGAAAATGAACGTTAAGTATTGTCAACGTCGCGATATATAGTAGGTTTTTGAGACTTTTATAAATTAAACACTTGTTCACAATTATCATGCATTTATTATAAAAAAATACAATTGAAAAAGACAAAAATAACAATCAGTCATGAATATTACAAAAATGAACGGTTACCTAAAAGGTACCTACTGTAAAACATGATAGTTATAAAAACAGTTTCTTTTAGATACAAAAGTTACATTTTGTACAATTCACATTATTTTGTATAACCCGTTTTACAGAATTTGCAAATCCCATAGGATATAAATTTAGGCCAGTGTCCCGTGTTGTCATACCTGACCGAATCAGGAGGTCTTGGAGCACTAGGAGTTTGTATGTGCTGCTTGGCGTTGTCCACTTTTTCGTTAGTTTGTCTAATTCGGTTTTTGTGTAATATGTAAGGTGCATTCGGGTAATATCGAATGAAAATTAAGTAAGTAATTAAACTACTACTTATGTAGCAAAATCACAAATAAATAGTCAAATTGAATTATAAAATTAACCCACTTCTACTTGTAAGTGGGTTAATTTTATAATTCAATTTTTTGACATATAAATTTGACATATAAATTAAACAAAAATGTTAACTTGATATCTCAGTTATGCACACTAAAATAGTTGAGCCTCTCTCTGACACCTGAATAACATAAACAAATTATAAAGCTTTATTCGAGGTTTTAGATAAAAAAAAAACTAAACAAAGAAGTTCTCAAAACTTATAAAATAAATTTTGACAAGTCGGTGTTTATAATTATTTTTGTGTATGCTTTGTTGGTTGTCCTTAAATAAATAAATTACGAAAACTATCAATAATAATTTGCAATGACGTACCTATATTTTACTGTCAAGTTTGAGTAGCACAACAAGAACTCCGTGTCTTGATTGTCAAAAGAACAAAAATAACTCCGTCTGTATAGCGATTGTATTAAAAAACTCATGTAGATTAGTGCTTATATCACAGTATTAGTAATAGAACTAGCGTACAAAAGGATCACTCCTGAACAAAATACAAGTTTAGGTATAACAAATCACTGTCGATAAGATATTCAAATACGCGCGAGACATGTCGAGCATGCTAGCCGAGTGGCAACCGACTGCCATTTGCTTACCAATAGGCGGGCCGGCCGATCAGACCTAAACTGTGAAATGACACCCCCCTGCTTAGGTATATCACGTTTAGACAGAACTAACCTACCATCGAAATTACCCAAATAAATTATAGATTGAGAATATTGAGAACCACTGACAATCTCCATAGAAAAGCAACATCGGCTAAATCCGAATCATTTTTGATTCGGATTTACCCATCTTCGGGTAATTTCAATAAAAACAGAAAAAGATACCTAGGATGCGCGAACCCATTAAAAACTATATTAAAAACGAAAATCTATTAAACAAAAAAACAATCATTTAAATAACTTACCAAATTTCTGAGATAACAATGTTCGTGTAATTTCCGATAACTAGAAAACGCGCGAAAAATGACACACTGCGAGAAATGCGGCGTTGTGACTCGTACATTTACAATAAGCGACTTGAGTCAACAGAAGCGGGGGGAGTATTAAACTGGCGTCTAGGTAAATGTTGCCACATTATAAGATGTCGTCGCGTTTGGTAGGAAATTGAAATTTTCGGAATATGCCGATTTTCGACATTACCCGAATGCACCTTATGTGGTCGTCCAAATCAAAAGGGACCTTATGGCGGTAACTAGTTTCCGAGATATTAATAAATTTGTAAAATACCTCAAAAAAATCGTTTTTTTATTAACTGTATTTTTAAAAAGATGATTGTATTTACTACATGTAGATGTGTTCAACTTTTCGAAAAGTCAATTTAAAAAAGTTTCGTATTCATCTAAAGTTTAGTAAAAAAGGAACCTTATCGCGGCAAGACCTAACAAATCGTTTTTCTTGTAATTCAAACCATATATTATATCAACATTTTAATATTGCAAGGTAGGTATAAACTAAACTATTCATTCAGGATGGGAAATCATCAAATGACTCCTCCCGCTCTGGGTGGAGCGGAATAAGGAGTGTCAGACTCTTACTGACTAAAACCCACCCGTGTTCCTTCCTTCGCCCTTTGTTCCGGGCCAGCGGTAACCCTTTCGGACAATCCCGCTGACCCGGCAGGCTTCGGCCAATACGGGCCCCTTCGTTTAGTGCTGACATCTCTTTGAGGCGCGCGTGGAACACGTACGCGCCGTCCGGCACGGGCCTGGTCCTGATCGGACGGTGAGCTACCCATTGCTCTCCGCCCGCGCCTAAGGTGGCCGGGAGTAGTCGCGCGGCTCCCGACACCCGGAGCGTCTCCCGCGGCGGCTGGGACGGGAGGCTCTCTCTCTCAGCCGTCCCGCCGCCTCCTTCGCTAGCATGACTGCTTCGCAGAAGGAGGCGACTGCTCCCCACTCCCTCTAGCCCCGGACCATGGCTTGAACCAGGCCCGGACGCGAGAGGTCGCCGCCATGAGATCGCGCCGGAGGTCTGTCCGCTCCGCCGCAATTTGCTGCGGAAGTGGAGATTCCCCCCGGCGTAGTGCCTCCGCGCGCCACTCATACAGGCGCGCGAGGACTATCGCCTCCAGATCCCATGGCGGCAGTCCGGCAAGGAGGCTTGCCGCCTCGCCCGAGATCGTGCGGTACCCCCGGATCAGCCTAACGGCTACCACCTTCTGGGCCGCGTTCAAATAATGGGCGGCTCGCCGCCGCAGTGAACGCGCCCACACCGGGGCCCCGTTATAGGGCCATGGACCGCACGACCCCCGCGTAAAGCCTCCGGCAGGAGGCGTTTAGCCCCCTCAGGTTGGGCAGGAGCCGCTTGAAGGCGGCCCCGGCCCGTTCCAGTTTGGGAGCCAAACGTCGGAAATGCTCGACTAAGTTCCACCGGCTGTCGAGGATGAGACCCAGGTATTTCATCGTCGTCTCGACGCCGATGTGAACCCCTCCTACCGTTAGTTGGGATCCCGATGGTGGCGTATTCCGGAACCCATGAAACGACATGGCCTCGGACTTGTGCAATGCCACCTCGAGACCCAACTGCCGGATCCTCTCCACGACTATCGCAACCCCGCGTGTCATCGCGTCGGCCGCCGCCTGATGCGACCTCCCCTGCGCCAGGACTAGCGTGTCGTCAGCGTAGCGTATAGCTGCCATTAGATAGTGTCGCACGCCGCCGCATGCGGCATTCTTTGTATATGCGTCTTAGGTCTAAGGTCCCACTATTGTAGTCCATATTTTGTTTAGGTACTTTTAATAGAGGTAAACAATCTTGTTAGGTATGTTTTTTATCATAAAATATATTTTTAAAATAGGCTAAGGCTAATAGCAAAAGTAATTCATTATAACATCTGTTATTTCATTTTGTTTTATCTTGTAATGGCTATAAATTATTTCATAAATATGTTTTTCGACAAAAACGTATCAAGATTGTTTACCTTTATTAAAATACTTAAATTAATTAACTATACTAAGAGATAAGTGTCAGCAGACTGCAACGGACCGCCTTAAGGGCCCTTTTTTACGTATATACTTGTTACGAATTTTCATACCTTGTGATAATAAAAAAAAATTGTTAAATAAGTAACATTTTCATACCTTGTGATAATAAAAAAAGAAAATTTAAGTTATCTTGAATGTTGCACTAAAATATTGATTATGCATGCTAAAAATAAAAAAATATTGTTTAGTGCCCACCATTAGGGCCCTTTTTTAATTTGTTTGAAGAAATTGTTCAGTTCTCTATGTAACTTTACAAGATCATAACTAACAGTTATCATTGATCTCTTAGCTTCATTAGCATCTAAACCAATTATGTATAACCTATTTAGTGATTAAGTGTTGATTTTGTTACTGTCAGATCTCAAAGTTTATAAAAAATAAGAATTCTTGCTAGTAAATAAAAACTATTTTTTTTAAATTATGTGTTGTTTTTATTTACATCTAAGGCCTTTCGCAAATCTATGTAATTAGTAGCAATATAGAAACGATAAAAGTTTAGTGAGAAACAGGCGGTTTACTTATTTTTAATACTATTATCGATACTTTGCATCTCATTGATAATGCATTATGTTGGCGGGTCTAGTTCCCACAACAAACAAGTTTATGCAAGGATTGTAAGAATTTCCATTAGTAATAATCATAGTCAATCAAAGTATACCATCAGTTACATAACTTCACACTAAAACATAACTTTTTTGTACGGCATACTTAAATTGCGATTTTCTCGAAACTTATAATTTCGATCAGTGAACTTCAAAAATTCGTAAAAAAATAACGGCAGTGGTTAGAAGGTTGGTTCTTGGGTCTATAGTTCGGTACATTTATGTAGTTTTCAGCTCTGTAGATAACTCATTTCCGCCATAAGGTCCCTTTTGATTTGGACGACCACATATATAAAAAACGTCATTAGACTCAGAGTACGACTCGGATAGGTTAGGTTAGAAGGCTAAGACGACATTGGTGAATTCGGATGTACAAATGCGCGCCACGAAAGATGAGACTTGACCCGGCCTCCCCCGCTCTTTCCGCCGCCCCTATGACGTCTGGTCCCGTCCCGCACTCAGACGGTCAGACCTCATACGGCATACCGCTAAAGATACCTAAAATTGTGTTCTGCGCAAGTCAAATCACGTGGTGTGTCAAGTCTCATCTTTCGTGGCACGCATTGTTGTACCTACTTTTACGAAGTAGGTATTTGTTTACTAACCAAGATTGTTTATGATGAACTGTGTCGTGCATGTGCATTTAATAATAGTTTTGTATGTAAGTCGATAATAGATAATGAATGAAATAAAATAAAAGATCGCGACTTCAGCCGTGATTGACTAAAAAATCTTCATCGCGCCAATTAGCGCGCGTGAATCACTTGAATTTGAACTTTATGTCAATGTAATTAGAGTCACACGACGCGCGCTCGTTTATTGCAATACCTAACTGTAAATATAAATATACAATACTAGCGACCCGCCCCGGCTTCGCACGGGTGCAATGCTGATACTAAATACACTACAGAAAAACTGTGAACGTTGTATATAAAAACATAGCGGCCCGCAAACGCTACGTCCCGCAATTTTTAAATCTGTAATATCTTCGAAAATATTCCCTTAAATCATACGGTGTAAAGGGCCATATAGATCTATATTAAATGAACAATGTATTCAAGGTATTTAATTGGTTAAGGATTAATGCTGTATTGGTTAAAATCGCTTCGAAAATTAGCCATTATTTGTCGTAAAAAGTAAATGACAAAAAAAAGTTATTGTGGGTTATCCATAAGAGATAGACATATACTATCACGGACTTTTCTGTAGACCTTTTCAATGTGTACAATACTTAGTAGGTACATTACCGTAAAATGCTACAACTTTGCCTGGATTTTGACGTTTTTTGTTAGTATCTCTGAACCTATTTATTATTACGGCTTTTAAAGACTTTCAGGTGGAAAACAGACCTTATGCCTTGCCAGGTAGAATCCAAATCTATTTAAATGATGCCGTTATTCAGAATTACGAACACTCAAAGTCGTAGGCAAAGTTGTAGGTAAAAGACACAACTTTGCCTAGAAGGATATCTCAATAGATATATTGCTGATCTTTTTTTAATATTTTTTTCCATGTAAATGAGACACCGTGCTCAACCCCGGCAGTTAGATTATTGCCATGACGGTAATATATATTTTTTTACTGCTAATAGGCAATGTTGTAGCAGGTACCAGAAACTTTTCATACAAAAATGTCGTTGACTCTAGGGTTGTCCCAAAAATACGGATTATTTTCTTAAACTTTTATTCACTTTGTAAAAAAATTTAACAAATTCTAATAATCACAAATGTAATGCTTTTTAGCAATGCTGGCTTGTGATTACTATTAACATAAAAATATTTTTTTTAATAAAATTGCTTTACTAGCTGTAATATTCACTACATCTGCGATGTGGGCTTCTTCCTCAGTTGTCAACTCTGTAGATCGACCAGATGGTTTGTTATGCATGTTTTTTGATTAATCAAAAATGGTCCGACGCGGGATTGCAAATTGCTGTTCCGCTTCGTATGACGAAATTAATTTTTTTTCGTACGAGATCTGCAGCAACTTCTAATATTTCTACAGAGTAGGTTATCGGCATAACTACGAGCTCCTGGTTTTCTCTTGCTTCGTTATGTATTATTCGGCATTTTTACATATAACTGCAATAGAATTAAGACTTACATACTTATATACAAAATCACGCCGAATACCAAAGGGTTAGGCAGAGATACACCTCTGCCTCACCCTTACAGGCGATCAAAAACATAATTGTCGAAATAAAAACAAAGAATGTTTTATTGACATAAAAAAGATGTAACATTTTCTATTAAAGCCCTAACTACTGAGCTAGGTGATACCTGTGTTACAGGAGTCAGTGTCTTCACCCGTTTTCGGAACATTAAGAATTTATGCAATAAAATTAAAATATCGTAAAACAAAGGGAATTTAGTGCATGCAAGCTCTTGAGTTTCGATTTAACCGGGTTCCAAGCTGTGCAAATTTCATGCAAATATGACATTTATATAGTAAAAATATATCAATATATAAAATCCGACTAGTGATAACCCTAGACCCAGGTAAAGTTGTGTCACTCAAGTTTCCAAAACAGTGCACAACATTGCCTACTAAGTTATTTTAATGAAATAGTGTCCTTTTAATAAAAATATCAAGCAATATGGAAAGTAGATAGTATTTTCTTACCCTGGAATGTTATAACTGCACGAAAACACCTTTTCTTTAGCTAAAACTTCAAAAGTTACGCGACACTAAAAATTTTCACCTACTCCCACCGCTGTTTGTCGCACAACTGACAGAGTAACAATGAAGTTATCATTACAAAAAATGAAAAATATGTTGCCCTAATAATGTAAAAACAATACCAAATGGTAGAAAATACGAAAAAACTAAGCAAACGTGAAATATCGCAATTGAAACGAAATAGGCAAACTTGGGCTTAGTTGGCAAAGTTGCAGCGTTTTACGGTATTTTGATAAAACTCGTAGGGTTCAGCCTGCGTTTGCAATGTAAGCGGAAAAAATGTAATTATTTACGACATCACATTAAAAACCTCAAAAATAACAGTTCTTCTCCACTATTTAATGGATGTTATTATACATATAAACCTTCCTCTTGAATCACTCTATCTATTAAAAAAAACCGCATCAAAATCCGTTGCGTAGTTTCAAAGATTTGAGCATACAAAGGGACATAGGGACAGAGAAAGCGACTTTGTTTTATACTATGTAGTGATAGTGATTTAGTAAGTCCCAATCATTTTTAAGTGGATAATTAACTTAGTTTAATCTAAGAAACCCGTTCATCGTATTTAAATGTACAATTTTCTAACAGTTTCTGTTTCATAATAAAATTATTCTTTAAACATTTTCTCCTCTGTAAATTGTTGACCTTTGCACATCAAAAGACACGCCGCGCGCCGCGTCGGCGGCGTCCGCGCGACGACGACGGTAACGTTTGTCAGCGGGCCCCGCACGCAGGCGGCATGTTTGATCTTTTTAGTATTTTTAGTAATCTGGTTCTGGTTCTGGATCTGGTTGGTCTCCTCCTTATTTATTTTCCTGCAAGTAGAAATCAACTTATAATAAGTAGGTACAAACAACAACACTATACAATTATTTTATCGAATCATCTACTAATCGTATTGATGTTAAGTATCTATTTATCGCATTTTACTAATTCCATATTAAAAAACCTTCCAAAATAAAGTAATTAAGTGTTAAACGGAACTTCAGCCGTGAGCTTTATTATAGTGAAGCTAATTACAATTAAGTACCTACGTTGCATCCCGACTGTGTAGGTATTGAAACGTACCTAGGTACCCACATAACAACAAGGCGAGAAACAGTTAGACAAATAGATAATTTAATGTTGCGACTTACCAGCGTTTAATGCGACTGTGTTCTTGTCTTCTATCTTCATCAATAGCTACTGCTAATAACAAAAGGTCATCGTCATCTGATGAAGAACCCATCATTAGGCCTCATGCTCAGCAAACACGCCTAGATCTACCGTCGTCCTCTAGCAAAGCCATAAACATGTGTTACAGGCGAGAGTAAACTTTATGAGTAAAAGTTACTTTTACGAAGTCATATAAATTGAAAACTCCGTAATAAAAATACTTAATTACACATACCTAAGTCACTTGGCACCTTGGTCGAATTCCTCATTGTCGTCGTTCGTGCTTGTGTGGTCAAACTTATGTTAGGTTATGTCGGCCGGCCGGGGAATCGAACCTGGGACCCACGCTCAGCAAACACGCACAGACCTGCCTTCGTCCTCTGACGAAGATCGTCTACTACTGAGCTCGGTTTGGATTGCACTGCCTTTTATAATACCCTCGTGTCGCGGCGATATCGCGGCGAATTCGCGGCCGTGACGCGACATGAGTAAGTACCTGGGTAGGTTAGGTTAGGTTGTGTCGCGTCGCGGCCGCGATTCGCGGCGCGACGGGACACCATACTAAATGTTCATTTTGTATGGTGTCGCGGCGAATTCGCGGCCGCGACGCGACATGAGTAAGTACCTGGTTAGGTTAGGTTAGGTTGTGTCGCGTCGCGGCCGCGATTCGCGTCGCGCTTGTGTGAAAGGTGTTGCGGCGCGATAATTTCGCAGAATCGCCACGCGACACGTCGCGCGACAAGTCGCGCCTGTGTGTACGAGCCTTCAAGCGTGATCGAAGTCAGGAGCAGGAATAAAAAGCCATTCAGGAATTGAAAAAAAAATATATAACCACGTTATAACTATTTAATTCCTACTATGTTAACTTTACTATTTCTAAATAAAAACAGCGCTTAAATTTTGTTATGAGTTATGACCATTAAGGTGCCACTAGACGATTTTTATTCCATACAGTTTTCTGGAGAATAGTACTCCACTGTTTGACATTGTGCATCCAAAGTTAAATATGATATCGTTTTGTCTTATTATTAATGTTGTCTGTACGGAAACAAAATAGTAAAATAAAAAGCCATTAAAAAGTTATGAGCCAACAAAGATTCGTTTTTCTTGCTATTTTTAACGTAACTTTGGGTGTAAATAAGC
This sequence comes from Luperina nickerlii, assembly GCA_963855955.1. Classification (NCBI taxonomy): domain Eukaryota; kingdom Metazoa; phylum Arthropoda; class Insecta; order Lepidoptera; family Noctuidae; genus Luperina; species Luperina nickerlii. The sequence goes on along the minus strand of OY979664.1, from coordinate 15,804,422 downwards.
AATAAAAGAACTGTAAAATCTTCAAAACCAAGTCCGTACCGACAAAGCTCAGTTATCGAAGAGTTCAATAAACTTTATTTGTAATTGATTTATGCAGTGGTTTTTTCATAAAACTTTATTTTCCGAAGCACTTTACAAATTTTTTTACGCGCCTATCTTTCGGCACGGTGTTTCTGTGCGTGAGAACTAGACATTCGTCTAACTGCTCATCACTTATATAAGCTTTATCGGACACGAAGCCAGGTGAGACAGCGTGCTTTTTGGCCATGATTACCAGTGAGTTCAAGCTCGCGACTAGTTTACTCTTAAGGGGAGTACTACATGACCTAAAGCGCGGTCACTGTCGGACTGCATAGAAAAGAAAGAGAAGCGCGATGACACAACGCTGGTGATTTATTGCAAAATATGAAGCAATTATACAATAAATCTATTGTTTGGACTAAAATCAAAACACTAGTGCTTTAGTGTTGTTTGTACAATAATCTGACAAAAAATCAGAATGATTGTATGTATATTAGTATGGTATTTATTGTAAAAATAAAGTTTTTAGAGGTATCTTCATGGTTTTTTTTCTATCATATTGAATTAGTTGTGTTATGTTTTCAACACACTGTATACCTAATATATATCCTGAAGAATATCATATATTTTTCTGATTTTGTTTACTGTAGTCGATCATATACTTTTATTGCTTCTAAAACATGCGTTATTTGCGTTTAGGTCCTGTAATTCCCTTAACATAAAAATGTCTTTGGGGTCGGCTTCCAGTCTAACCGGATGCAGCTGAATTCCAGTATTTTAGATGAAGCGACTGCCTACCTGACCTCCACAACCCGATACCACTTGGTAAGACTGGTTGTCAGAGTTTTGGGCATCTCCCCGTAACGACTGTCAAAGATAGACTTGGGTGTAACGTCCAAAAAAAAAATTGACTACCAAGGATAATAAAAACATTCGCATCCTTCAGGTGTTCGGAGCTCTGACATCGACCGCGCTGCACCCTTCAGAGCACTTCTACGGCACCGGCGAGTCGCTGCTGTTCTCGTTCCAATGCAGCGGCGACGAGTCGCGGCGCCAGTCGCACGCCGCCATCGAGGGCGCCAAGGATAAAGACCCTAAAGACGAAGGCAATAAGGATGAAAAAGAAGGTAAAGGATACTGTGTGATCAAAAAGCCGAATAGTAAGAATCGGTGTCGGTGGAATTTATCACGTGTTTATCGTCTGATCTATCTTTTCTTATGAACTACCTTACTAACATAGCATCACGCCTGTTATCCCATTTCACCAGTTATGTTTCCCCCAAGCCAGAGTCCCATGTAATAGTAGCCTATTGCCATCAACCGAGCACAAATTCAGACTCCGGGATGCTACTGACAAATACATGATGGAAAAAACCCAATATCACTTTGCCCGACCTGGGATTGGCACCCAGGATCATCTGATATACCATCGACAAAAATTTGATCTTATCTGCTTTATGCCATATTTTTATACAAACTAATTCTGTGTGCCAATAAAAGGAAGAGAACGGGTGACTATCGAACGGAAACGAAACCCTAAGGGTCCAATCAATGAACTCAGCGTATCGCAGTCCACTGCGGACATAAGCCTTTGCTTGGATCTGAAGGGTCATCACGCAATGTTAAATAGACCATAGCCTTCCTCAAGGATTGGGCTAACAAATGCAAAAAGATTTTTCAAATCTGACTGGTAGTTCCAGAGATTACCCCCCTACAGACACATTTTACCTCTTTATATTATTAGTTTAGATTAATTCATATAATTTTAATGAAATTACAGATCAACCAGCAACAGGACCAGTGATGAAACCCAAGTTCAAGTATTGGGGCTGGACCGGAGACAACATGTATTTTATTCGCGGCAGCAACGATAACATTTCCATCGGCGCTGGCGAGTAAGTATTGTTACAAGTTCAAATACATAATACTATGTTAGGTCTAGAGGTTTATAGTCGCTTTTGGTTCTTTTGACAGCCCGATAAGCAGAATAAAGTCATATTTTTAGTGCTGCCGGTTCTTTTGGTGCGCGGCCAAAATCTGAACTAACGACGCCATCTTGTTTTTTCAACACATTTCACAAAATATGTTTACTAACAGCGCCCCTTGTGAAAGTCATTCGTCGTATACCTATAGCCACATGGATTAACACTTTTTTTTCATCCACCTGAAAAATGGATCGCATTCGCCATGATCAAAGAATTTAATATCGTATCGACGTACTAATGTGTTGTTGTCAAACTTTCAGCGGCAAGTTCGGCCTGTGGCTGGACGGTGACCTGTACCTGGGTCGCACGCAGCGCTGCATGACGTACGGCAACGAGCCGCTCACCACGCGCGAGGATTTCATTGTTAAGATCATGGAGTGCTGGACCTTCATCTGAGCGCCCCGCCCCGCCCACCCTTCGCCCCCCGCCCCGGACTCGCCGCACGCGCCGGCCACTACTCTACTTTCAAATCAAAAATAAGCTTTAGATTATCTTATGAAATTTGCTACGAAGATTTGACACTTTTACACGTCAGTCTTTTCGACTTTAGTACCGAAGAGTCTGAAAACGATTTTGTACTCGCATTGTGACTCGAAACGTAGCGGCGCGGATCAACATCGATCGGCCGACATGAAGACAATATTATTAACGTCTACGCGCATTTCTAGTCAAATGTACTGAAACCTGACCAATGTTTTCATCCTCTCCGAATTTAGAGGCGTGTTCGGATACGAGTGCTGCCGCTCGGGCGCGGGCGCCTGCCCGCGACCTCTACTGAGCAAGTGCATTATTCCTAGTCAATTGTCATTTGTATGTAAGTTGAAAGTCCCGGAGTCGGATGGAGCTCACCGCACGCTGTGTGGGCTCTAGGAGGCGTCTACAATGTATGCGGCGTCCGGGTCGCGTCGCGCACTCGCGTGCGCCCGGACAGGCCGATAATTATTACGTGTCAATTCATACAATTAATATTGTGCATTGTTGTTAAGGAAATTAAAAGCATATTTGTAACTATAAAATCTGTATGTTATGGTAGAAGTTTATATATTAACGAATCAATCATTACCTATATGTTTAGAGGCCGACTTATTGGCGTGTCCAGTACCGAGCAATGTAACACACATTAATTTTATGAAAGTGATTCTGGTTTAATCATGACTTATCGTTGGAGGTAGCTCGCTCTTATTTGGCAGAAGGCGGAAGCTGGAATGATTCTTGCCAAAGTAACGAGTGCCTCGAGCCACTCATGTGTAGCCCGCGCAAGGGTCGGTGACACTGTCAGTATAAATATTTTATTTATTAATAATTTGTGTAGATTTTGTATGTTATGTTGTCGTGTCTGATTGTATTGAGTCATAATAATGTTAAGTTGGTGAGCATAATTATGTTACACTTGTACTGTGATTTGATTATTATGGTTGCATTTTTTCACTTATTGGAGCGTTGTCACTGATTAATTACATTAACACTATCTCAATAATGCTGATCGGGAGTTTAGTGAATATCTAACATATCTTCATTCATGTCACACATTTATAAGAATGTTTACGATAGTCCACAGGATACGAACACGCAATCATCATAGTTGTCAATAAACCATAGATTATTTTTGTGATGTGACGCTTCAGTACAGAGATGAGTAGCCAATATATGAATATTATTAATTAAATAGTAAAAAAAAATCTTAATAGTTATCTTAGAATGCTTGATGAATGTAATCGTCATTGTGCTTAGTAATCGTTAGCATGATGTTACTCAGATCTATCTGGTCGTATAACATTATTTGTCATAGGTAAGCACGCGCGCTCGCGCTTGAGCCGCCGCGCCGCGCATCTATCTACCGCTATGGCCAGTATAATGGCGTCGCCTATTGTTTTGTTTCATATATCTACTGTATATACAATACAACATATTCCTATGTGAGATTAGAAGAGATATAATATATATTTTTGTGAAAGACCACGCGAAATAACTTTTGTGTATATCAATGGTAGAAAGTACAAGTACCAAAATGTGTCCCAGCTGTTAATGAAGTATAGAATATAGCGCGTGCGTCTATTCATGCAGAATATTGTGACGTTGTTATTGTTTGTGTACATCAGGAATATAATAGATGAACTTAGGTTTTAAAATTATATCGGCATAATTATTGTTATAAATTTATAATCATTAGACTTGTTGAGTAGCAGTGAGAAGTAAATATTTATTTATTCTGTTATGGTTTCCATCTTACGGTTGCTGTAGCTACATTACTTTATCGGTGATGATTTATTATGTAATTCTAAGTTGTTAAAATGTAAATCAAGCCATAATAATTGAGAATATATTCTTTTGAGAAAGATAATGTTTTATTTTTTAAAATAAGAAACATACAATTTAGGTGGAACCATCAGTACTGGTATCTGTGTCGTGGCCGGTACCCTGAGCCACTGTCGTCGTAGCCCCTGCTGTATCCTCTGTTGTCACTCCGGTCATAGTTCCTGTCTCTATTGCCATCCCGCTGGTAAGGGTGGTTCCGTCTGTTACCGCGGCGGTCGTTACGACGGGCCGAGTTGGGAACCCACCACTGGTCTAACACCGGCGGCGTAGAGGGCAACTCATTAAATACTTTCATAAAATCTTCATCTTTCTCAGTAAATCTATCTTTTAGTTCTTCCTCACACTTTGCTAAGAATTCTTTATCTTCAGCCGATAGTGTATCATCAGCCATCTTTAATCTGATATATTTACTGGGTACTCAGTCAGGGAATTAAGAACTGAAAATAAACAAATAATCAATTTTACATTCTACTATACATTTTGGCTAGTGAAGAAACCTTAATAAACCCAATTCATTTACTTGAAACTACCAGCAACAACAGTAACAACACAATTTTCCCCAGTAAGTACCATTATTTTTGAGGAATTACAACAAAACGGTAATGTTCTTACTAAAGCAAATCAGGCCACAATAAGCTATGCAGATGTTAAAAGGACACTTGTAGTACCCACATGTACAGTCGCCGTCAGATATATTGTAGCAGACAAGGTGACCAAATACTTCTGAACAATTCAAAATGTCAATAAGTTCCATACACTACAAGTTACCATTAATATCTGAACATTCATTACTTCATTAATATCTGAGCAAACGCTTGTCAATAATTTCTATACACACAACTAACCAAAAATATCTGAACACTTACAACGTGAAGTGTACTGTGTATCTAAGCAGACAAACATTGAGCTTACCTAATTCGTTACTGCATGATATAAAGGACGAACCAAAAACGACTGTCGACTTGACGATCTGTGGTTAGTCCAGTCAGTCAGTCCAGTAGATACACTTGACGTTGTAAGTGTTCAGATATTTTTGGTTAGTTGTGTGTATAGAAATTATTGACAAGCATCTGCTCAGATGTTAATGAAGTAATGAATGTTCAGATATTAATGGTAACTTGTAGTGTATAGAACTTATTGACATTTTAAATTGTTCAGAAGTATTTGGTCACCTTGTCTGCTACAATATATCTGACGGCGACTGTACACAGTTTAATAGTGATTGCCACAATTTTGGGTAAAAATGTAGTAAAGATCAAAACAACAAAGGTAAGCAAGAAAAACGAGGATATGGGGAAGTACGCACATCTACGCACGCACGCATATTATTTCAAATGAGGTAGATATATTTCACTGCACTCTGATGAAGTTCACAGGAGTAGCACTGAAGTGCATTGAGAATGTTTAGTTGTGTGTTATTTGTTTTTCTAATTGTTTGTTATTTTAATTTTATTTTTGTTGTGTATCTTAGTAGTAACATCGCATTGGCGTCATAGCTGTTAAGGTGTTATTTACGTAATTTTAAATAAATAAATAATTTTAATCTTTTGACCGCTACAAATCAAAAATTTAAAAATGTGCCCTCGGCGACAATCTGTCATGTAGTGGAACCATGGCGTGCTGGGCACATTTTGGTTTGTCATCTATACAGTAATACCCCGGACTTACGCGGTAGGTGGGTCCGAGCGATTGCCGTGTAAGTCGAATTCGCGTAAGTCGGGGTTCAACTTTGCGTATAAATACATATTCAGTTTACACTCCAAAGACAGTGTTTTTCTTTTCTTGTTAGGCTCATATGACTCATTTTTCGTTCTTTTAGATGACATAATTGGATATTATAAGTAAAACGCACTGCGCACGTAAAACAATTCCAAGCGGAACACGTTTAAACCTGTCGCAAACTGAACACTGAGAGGGCGGAGCGAGAGAAGAGAACCGATGCGCACGGCAATCAAAATGAAAAACCGCGTATCTCCGAATTCGCGTAAAACGGGGAAGCGTAAGTCGGGGTATTACTGTATATGACTGTAGAGGTCAAAAGGTTAAATAAACCAAATGTCAGTGTTCTGAAAAGATTTTTATAGGATTTGTTGCACTAATGTAAGAAACATTCTGAATAATGGCTTAGTTTTGAAGTTGCCTATTATTATATTATAACAAACATTCTTATTGATGAATTGGGAAATATTTTAGAAATAACGAGCAAAAGATCCCTTGTTGCAACGGACAACACAATATGCAATAATTATAGATCATAGGTTCTCTTCATATAATACGAAAAATAGATACTTAACACCTCCTCGTGGGTGTTTGATTATAATTGTGGCAATAGTTGTTTCAGAGTCGAGACATATTATGGTAAGTACAAAAATTAGGGGCTATAGAAAAAAAAATCTCAAAGTGGGGCAGTGGAAAAAATAAGGTTGAGAACCTATGAACTAGACACAGAAAACAACCTAACCCACAAATCAATCCCAAAAACCCTAGAATACTGATAATATTTACAATGTTCGCTGATTAGACTTGTTAGGATGAGACCATAAAATGTTTTAGATGGCTCTACCAAACTAGGGTAGACGGGTTCAAAGACAAATCCAATATATGCTCCACAATCTGGACATACACATGGCTTCCAAAGATAACCAGGAAACCAAGATGTACTTTCCTCCCACTGTAATTAATATATCATGTTATAGCCATCTTATTATCATGAATTGAGACAGTGAATAAATAAATATTACCTCCCCAGTTGGAACACAAGTAGAATATGTAAATGATACCAGTGGATAATGGAAAAACACATCAGTGGCAAACACCTGCACTAGGACGTCGTCTTTGTAAAACAAAGTATCATTGAAAGAATATCGAGTTTTCGGACTTGACTTCGAAATTAGAGAGCCGCTTGATGTAACGTCGCCGCCACAGTTGCGGCACAGAATATTCCCTGAAATAACAACAATTCGTTCTGAAGTCCGTACGATCACGTACAAACTGTAAACCAGTTATCTATTTGTTTATCTACCCATATTCTGCGGCATCAGGTGAGCGTCTTCAAATGCAATCACAGAAGCTATAACAAAAAATAGATACGAAACATTAAAATGCATTATAAACGTCATAATACCTTAATTTTGCACAACAGAACTCTTTATAGATTTACAGTGCAGAAAAAATTTAAAAACGAAATATTAAAATAGTATATCAATATCAAATTAGAAATCTAGCTAACACTGAATGACTGAAATGAAATGACTGAAAGTCTGAAACGCCTGAAAGTGACAGTGACACTGTTTTTTTTTTTATATTAGTTTTATGGCCTGGTTGCTAAGACCTTTTAGCCAGACAGTGACACTGGCTTGGCTGGTGGTCATAGATACAAATGTGACATGTCACTTGACCACAGACTATAATATATACCTTAAGGCGAAAGCGCCAGGGTAGCCCGCGAAATTCAGACCACGTAAGTCCCAAGAATAATTGTTTCATGAAATCATCATTCTTTGGACTTACGTGGTCTTAGAGAGTTGTGTTGATGGCTTTAATGATTATAATTCTGTAAACACATATTTCTTACGGCCGCGATTCATATATTAATCAGCGTACAACTTAATGCTGACCAGCAAATTGCAAAAAACATAAGAAAATTTGAATTTTGCGGGCTACCTTAGCGCTTCCCCCTTAAGGAGTGGTGAAGAATAAGAAGTGGTATACATTGCTGCCAACATAACGGCAAAGAAAGTATTTTTTGAAACGCACTGTAATTACTTTTTCCGCAGATCCGCCACTATTATCCGTTTTAGTGATTATAATAAAACTAAACTATGTAAACTACCGTTCATAATAATATTAACGTATAATCTTATGTAGCACAACTTAAACGTGCTTATTTTCTGCATTTTCATTCTAAAGTAAAATAAATAACCAAACAAACGATTAGGGCGCTACTGCGCGGTTGGCGTTTAGTCGGCGCCATATAAAAAATGTGAACAACGTGACAGTTAACTTGACAGTAACATGAAATGTGACATTGATTAGTTTGACATTTTGTTATCAATTTCGCATCGTCGACGTATCACCCAATCACTGAGTATTTTTTACTGCAAATGTAAATACTATTTCATTTCCAAAATGTCCGAAAATGTGAATATTGATCTCTCAGGAGAAATTAATGCCACCATAGAAAAGAAAGGATTTCAAAAGTATGTCAATGATATGGAATTGTAAGTCCTAACAATAACAATGCTACGTGGTGTTTTCTTTGCTTTGAGATTTGTTTATGCTACATCATTCGTCAATATTACACGCTATGAGTAAAATTCTGATTGGATCTGATATTCGTACCACTTCACGAATTTTCAATATAATCAAATACTTAGTTGTACTATTCATTTAAAAACGATAGACGACATTTGCTTCATAACTTTGTTGTGAGAATGTATTTATAGAAAAGAAAGATATACGTCCGACTTCCTACTATGAAAACTATAGGTGACGTATATTGTGAAGTTCAACTTTAAACAAGTTAATTTAAACACACCACCTAGTGCTTAATTTTAGTATTTCTTTCACACTAACATACCTTCCTTTCTAAATGTAATTGCTAATTGCTTGCTCTTTTATGACTCATTAAAAATAAAACTTGTGAAGGTTGCTTCAGCATGTCCGCAGCGGAGCTGGACCAGCACTACTCATGGGGGTTCTTGCATCACGCAGACCTTGGACGCAGTTTGTTGCCACTGATAACTTCAAGGTTGTTATGATAGTTTATTGATTATTTTCAGTTACCCATGAATAGCATTCAAATCAATTATTTACAATCTTACACTATTTTCATCATACTGAATATTGTAATAACTTACTGGGACATAGTTTTTACCATTATTATTAATCAGTATGAATTATGGGCAAATCAAAATATAGAAAATTACATATAGGTGCAGCATTCTATATTTGTATTGCACACTATAATATTTCCTGTGTACTTCAGGACTGTAATTCAGTCAGGAGGATTTGATCATTTCATACAAACATAAACTTGAGCCTTTTATAGGCAGAAAGTACAGAAACCCACCTACTAGGATCCATACATCCTTTTGCTTTAATATTTATTTCAGTTAATTTAATAATAAATATAGGTTTTCAAAAATGGCTTCTTTTAATAACAGTAAGCCCACGATAAAATCCCGTCGCGATATTTTGTCGCGCATTGTATTTTCAACCCTCGGTGTTGAGCCGAGCGTTGAGAATCTAACAGAGCGCATCCTAGCGCGTCAAAAGAAGACACTGAATTGGGTTTTCCGCTCTCGGCGCTAAGTAGTGCGCGAAAAAAAATCGTCGCGTAAAACGCGCCCTTGCAAACCGGGGCTTATACTTAATCCTTTTGTTGTAGGCTCCTCCATCAATACCTCGGTTATCACGACGTTTTTATAGAAATGTGGAGTACTTTCAAGCTAACTACCTGATGGTGTTTCTTGGATTGTTCGCATATTGCCTGTAAGTAGAATTTTATGTTTATGAAATAAATCTGGAGTCGAAATTGGCAACTCGAGATCCGCGTGCTAAGTCTGGTGCTGAGACTGGCAAAAAAAAAAACTATTACTTAATCGAATTTCCAAAAAAAATCAACGTTTATTTACATAACTTCACGCCTGTATTCCTCGAAGGGCTGGGCAGAGCTGTACCTGCTGTAGTACCCTCACATTTCGCCAGTTATGTTTAAGTCCCATGTAATAGGGGGCGACGCCTATTGCCTAATGGCTGTGACAGGGACATTTATTGAAAATGTCTACTCAAGAAGCATGGTGTACACCACAGGCGCTCAGTCTCCAAATCCCGTTCGACGTATCGAACGAGAATGTATCTCGAAAAATGCTCGACATCTCGAATCGAGATTGTATTCCCTAGGTAGGACAAAATTGATATTTGTTTTAATAATGTCATTTATCCATTTTAGAATAACTTCACCTCTTCTATTGGTTGCTATGGTGGCTAGTTTCTTTGGATATAGAAAACTTACATCTGGGCCGAATACTTGGAAGGTGAGATTCCCTATTATCTAGAAACTAGTTATTGCAGAATAGAAGGAATGTACAAAATGTAATGATAGCTACTATTTGTTTTTTCAGCCAAAAGTAAGTAGCTTAGACTATTTCCATTTCATGAGTGATTTGGCTTTTCCTAACTTTGAAGGAACACATAATTAACCCAAGTTTAGGAAGTCAAGGAAAATAATTGTTAAGTAAATTGACTACCAACTTAAATTGTCCGTACAACGCTACAAGGTTCTTTTGACGCGTGACCAATTCGTTCATTATAATTTGGACCGTGATCAGAGGTAAAAAAAACTGTACGGACTGTACCAACAACGCCCCCAGTCAATGTTATTCAGGCGCCAGAGGATCCTTGTACCACTCTTTATTCTAAACAAAACTGTTATCCTTTGACAGATGTATGAAATAACTATATCTCGGCAAATTGACGTAGGGTATCTATTTGCTTAACAATTAATTTTTCTGACTTCCTCTCTATGATTTTAACTCTTCTACTATAACTGCTAGATTGGTGGCTGGGAGCTGAGCAAAACACAGCAGTACGCAGTGGCGGCGGCATGCTCCATGGCTCTGTGTTGGCTAGCCGGGGCTGGAGCTGTTCTCTTCTGGGTTTTAGGTAAAAAACTTGTTTAAGATAATCTAAATAAATATTACTTACTAGCAGCGCCCCGCGGTTTCACCCGCGTAAGTTTCGATGTCGTGGGAATATCGGGTTAAAAAGTATCCTATGTGTAGTACGAGGGCGACACTGAAAGTTTTTAGAACAGGGGGGCCAAAAAAAGGCCACTTTGGCAGAATCATAAACGGATAACATTATGAATCATAATATGGCGAAGACAGTCCGTGTTTTTCTTTTTTCGCGGCACTACGTAGGTATAATCAAAGAGATTGGGATTGGAATTGGATTGGATTGATTGGTATTATAGCACAGACAAAAAAAATACTAAAAAATCCTTCACCAATGGGATTTGATACGATTAACTTAAAAGTTAACTGTCTATTATGATTCATAATGTTATATCTTATATAATAAAAAAATAAGTTCAAATTTTGAAAATGGAACTCTTTGTCAATATTATTGTGTACTTATGTATTTTGTTAATTTGTCATTTGTTTACGATTCGGCTGCAAATTGAAAATTGTCTCACGTCAGCATGAATTTAACACGAGAAAATTGTAAGTAATTGTAATTTATTGTACGAAAATTATTTTCGTACAATGATTTTTTTATGACCTTTCGATGTCATTTAAGTCTGCAAGAAAGTTATGATAGACTTCGATTGGCCTTTCACGATGAAGCTCCATCTCGTGCCACTGTTGACAACTGGTTTAATGAGTTTAAACGTGGCACACTAATCTCACCGATGATCTGCGTGAGGGACGGCCTTCTACGGCGACGACTGAAGATAACATCAGTGTTGTGCGGCGTATGATAGAGACTGACAAAAGAGTGACTTATCAGCAGATTCGGACAAGCTTAGGCATCGGTATGAGTTAGTGCACAAAATCCTCCATGAACATTTAGCGGTCAGGAAGCTTTGTGCCCGGTGAATACCTCATAATTTGACAGAGGCCCAAAAACTCGGTCGTGTTGATTGGTGTCGTGTAATGGTTCAAAGATTTAACGGAGGTGACTCAATGCTGTGTTCGACGTAGGTACCTACTTACGGGTGACGAAAGCTGGATTTATTGTTATGATCCTGAAACTAAGAGACGGTCTGCTGTCTGGGTGTTTCCTCCGAGGAGTTGCCAACTAAAGTGAAGAGTGGTCGAAGCGTGGGAAAAAAGATGGTGGCCTCGTTCTTCGGAAGGACGGGTCATTACACAACAATTGTTTAAGAGGATCGAAAAACGGTTACTGCAGAGTGGTACACTAACAATTGTTTGCCACTTTTCTTGGAAAAAGTTCGGGAGAAACGACCTCGCAGTAGGATCCTCCTTCACCACGACAAGCAATCGACTACATGGCAAAGTCAGACGTGGAATTACTGGGTCACCCGCCCTATAGCCCCGATTGTCGCCGTTGCGATTTTTATTTATTTCCAAAAATAAAAGAAAAACTTCAAGGAAAACGTTTTATGGACGCCGAGGAAGCAGTGGCTGAGTTTCAAAATGCCGTCGAAGCGACCCTTAAGGACGAATAGGCAAAGTGCTTTTCTCAGTGGTTCCATCGGATGCAGCGATGTATTGATGTAAATGAACACTATTTTGAAAAGATGTAATAAAACTAATAACTTGCTTGTTCAGTTTTTTATTTTCTAAGAACTTTCAGTGTCACCCTCGTATCTGTTAATCCAAGAAATGGTGTATGTGCCAATTTTCATGCAAATCTGTTCAACGGTTTACGCGTGATTGAGTAACAAACATCCAAACATCTTCACAAACTTTCACATTTATAATATTAGTAGAAAAATGAGAGTTGTTGTAGAAAAAAGTTGTTTTGTAAGTTTGTTTGTTACGCTTTCACGTTAAAACGGCTGAACTGATTTGGATGAAATTTGGCACATGGGTAGACTATATCCTGGATTAGGACAGGATATTTATATCCCGTTATTCCCACGGGATAGAGACTTATGCGGGTGAAACCACGGGCCGCAGCTAGTAACTTAGTGCTTCTTTATAACTCTAAACAAACTAGTGTCCTCATCTCTCTCATCGCATATAACACTCTTTTTTTGCAATATTTTCAGGCGCCACAGTGACAGTAGTAGCTCTGCACGCTAGCTTCTTCGACGCGGAGGCGCTCCCTGCGTCCGAAGACCCGGAGCAGTTCCCGATGATAGAGCAGGTGTGACACGGACATCTACCGCTGTTCCTGCCCCCGCCCGGACGCATCACACAACGCCTTAACGAACCTAACTGATTCGGACACAAAGTCCATAAAATTATTTATTTTATATACAATATAGGTACATGCATTTGTGGCAGTGCTTTGAGCTCCAACATTGTATTTAATCAAAAGGAGCTATGCATTTAGCAATGTCTCATGATTAAATGAAACTATACATGTGTAATTTTAACATTTTTGGCTAATATTCAGATATAATTATACAAAGTTGATACGACAGAGGGGCTTTCCTTTAAACTGCCTATACTAGATACCATTTTCAAGCTCTGTACCAAAAATCAATTAAATAGGAGCAGTAGTTTAGTCACAAATGATTTTTGAAGTTTTTGCTACGTTTGAACACGATGTATATTTCCTAACAGCTGATTATCTCATACGCATAGGTCATGCACCTTAAAACGATAATCTGAGTATAAGATACATTGTTGTCGCACAAGTACAACCAAATATTTCACGAAGCAATAAATACACACACACTTGCACTTTCACTATGAGAGTGACAAACATAGCAAAACCCCCGCGCCTTTTTCCCGCGCGTAAAAGGAATAGAAATAGGTCAGTGTGTTGCTATTGTATCCTAGATACTTGCGAATTTGCTAAAAAAACTTGTTCTTTCAGTGGACAGTGCGCAAGCGTCATCCAATCGGGACGTACGTTACGTAACACGGGAGCCCCGGCGCCGCCGCCGCGCCGTTATGTTTTGTCGAACTCGCTAACAATAATTGTGATTTTGTTTTGTTATTGTGATAGACACTAAATAAGTTTAATCCAGTATTTTTTTTTATTGTGACAGGATACGTAACTTGGGAATATTATTATTTAGTGTTAGTGTTTTTTTTTTTGTGATTGACTGTTTTTATTGTGATAGGATACGTAATTAAACGTTGGTTGTATGTGTGTGTAAAATTAAAGTGTTCAGCAATGCCTCGTGTAACTTACACGGCGTCAGAATACACTTACATGATTTTAATTTACGGTGAATGCCGTGGAAACACAGATTTAGCTCTGCGAACATACCGAGAAAGGTATGGTGACCGGCGCAATAGCCCTAGGAACGCCGGCACCATACAATTGGCAGTACAAAGATTACGGGAATTAAAGTGCTTAGCGACGGACAGTGATTTAATTAGAAAAATAAATAACAATATTCTCCGTCGGTATAATTTGTGCATTAATATGAATCGAGGACACATCGAGAACTTAAAAATTTTGTGTTTTTGTGTGTGCGCGTACTTTACAACTTACCTAACATAAAAGCCGCGCGAGCGAGCGGTCTAAACCGCCCGCTCCCCGCCCCCCCCCCGCCCCCCGCCAAGAGAGATAACACACACACGCGCTCCTGCGCGACTTTGTTACTAGGCATCTAAGGTCAGTCAAATTTATTTATAAAGGGTGGTTGCGTTTCACTCTGACTTTAAGCTATTAAGTTTGTTTGAAAAAAAAAAAATCTCATTTTTGGCGCTTTCTATTTTTGTACTGTATCGAATTAATACTATACACGTATAGTATACGTAGTGTAATTTAATGCCCCTCTGTCATATCAACTCTGTATGTATATCTAATTAAGGAGTATTTTTTATAGAAATGTGTGGGGCTATCGATGATAATTAATATTATGACGAAAATGAGGTTGGAATACATAGTTATCTGCATTAGGCCAGTTTTGTACCTTACCCTCTTTTAAGAAATATGTTCTAATAATTCATTCTTACAATTTTATTAATTGTGAAGATTAGTATTTTACACTAGCGGGTTTTAGTCTTTAATCCTTGATATTCGATTTCATTAATGATTTATAGTGATTTAGCTAGATGTATTTATTATTATAATATTAAATTAGCTTTACTATATCCTTCCTATTAAAAATGATAAAACTAGTTGTTATTTGTATATTCATTATTTGTATTCCTTTTTTATTTTACGTGTGTATCTGTAAATATTCTCTATTGCATCTTAATGTAAATAAAACCTAAGTTCTATAACATCGTTTTACTTCGTTAACCTCTAAATAAATAATGTCAAATCTACCAAAAAAAAACCCACACATTAGAAAGGGATATCTTGTTAAGGTCGATATTTTTTCCATACAAATTTCGGGAGAGTATTACTCCACTTTTTGACATTGTGCATCCAAAGTTACGGAAACGCATCCAAAGTTACGGAAACAATAGTAAAATAAAAAGCAATTGAAAAGTTACGAGCCAACTAAGATTCGTTTTTCTTGCTATTTTTATTTTAACGTCATCATCATTTCAGCCGAAAGACGTCCACTGCTGGACATAGGCCTCCCCCACGCACATAAAAAATAAAAGAACTGTAATAGTACATTACGATATTAGTGCGTTAAGATGGTTATAACCAATACGCACGTATAATATCGTACGACGTTTTTTAACACATTTGCGAGGAAACAGAAAAAAAAAACATTTTATATTTTGTTCATTTTTAATTATTGAAACAGTTAGTGAAATTACAATTATTAAAATGATACGTAGTTGTAGTTGGTTTTTTAATTATGTTTTTATTATTATTATTACTAAGGTGCATTCGGGTAATATCGAATGGTTTTCAGACAAATTGATGGAATGTGTGTATTTTGATAAACCAGGCAGAAGCAGTGGATTATATGTCTTCTAAAGAAGTCATTTCGTCTTCTTGAATGTATAGCCTAGAGCTCTATTCGGAGATCTTTCATAAATATCGTAGTAGTTTAAAAAAAAAGTGTTTAAAAACTTACTTTTTTTTCTTTGCACTAGTGTAATTTCGAATTATGTACGGGCAATTCCGAATGACGGTTAAAAGTGGACTTTATTCACTTTTGACAAAAAGTACATATTTCTTTTATATCGTTATTATCCTCCAAAAATAATATTCACGATATTTGTCATAGAATAACCTAAACACGTTTGTGTGACACTTTTATTTCGGAATTACCCGTCGCATGGGTAAATGGTTCTCAATCTTTTAGCAGGTACAGAGCGGATATGATTCTTTTACTCACGCGATTATTCTCATAGTTTAAAAGATATTATTATATCGTAATCAAAATGATCGCATATCCTACTAAAAGTAACATTCAGATCTTTGTATGGATTTGTATGCTACCCCTTCCGATGTAGGTACGCGGTCGTGTAGCCCGACCCGGCAGCGCGGGGACGGGCAGCTTGCATCGAAGAGCTTTGCATAAAAATCCATACAAAGAGGTGGGCAGTTTCGGCAGTTGCGACTCGGCAGCGCTGCCGGGTCGCGACTGCTGAGATCCGATCAAAATGTTTAAGATTTTCTGTAATAAGAATGGAAATAATCATGGGTCTTGGGTTTGAAAATAAGACTTAATATAATAAAAAATAAAGATTTATTTGAAAATTAAGTAAGTAATTAAACTACTACTTATGTAGCAAAATCACAAATAAATAGTCAAATTGAATTATAAAATTAACCCACTTCTACTTGTAAGTGGGTTAATTTTATAATTCAATTTTTTGACATATAAATTTGACATATAAATTAAACAAAAATGTTAACTTGATATCTCAGTTATGCACACTAAAATAGTTGAGCCTCTCTCTGACACCTGAATAACATAAACAAATTATAAAGCTTTATTCGAGGTTTTAGATAAAAAAAAAAACTAAACAAAGAAGTTCTCAAAACTTATAAAATAAATTTTGACAAGTTATAACAATCAGTGTTTATAATTATTTTTGTGTATGCTTTGTTGGTTGTCCTTAAATAAATAAAATTACGAAAACTATCAATAATAATTTGCAATGACGTACCTATATTTTACTGTCAAGTTTGAGTAGCACAACAAGAACTCCGTGTCTTGATTGTCAAAAGAACAAAAATAACTCCGTCTGTATAGCGATTGTATTAAAAAACTCATGTAGATTAGTGCTTATATCACAGTATTAGTAATAGAACTAGCGTACAAAAGGATCACTCCTGAACAAAATACAAGTTTAGGTATAACAAATCACTGTCGATAAGATATTCAAATACGCGCGAGACATGTCGAGCATGCTAGCCGAGTGGCAACCGACTGCCATTTGCTTACCAATAGGCGGGCCGGCCGATCAGACCTAAACTGTGAAATGACACCCCCCTGCGGTACGGTACGGTACGGTACTACGGTATATCACGTTTAGACAGAACTAACCTACCATCGAAATTACCCAAATAAATTATAGATTGAGAATATTGAGAACCACTGACAATCTCCATAGAAAAGCAACATCGGCTAAATCCGAATCATTTTTGATTCGGATTTACCCATCTTCGGGTAATTTCAATAAAAACAGAAAAAGATACCTAGGATGCGCGAACCTATTAAAAACGAAAATCTATTAAACAAAAAAACAATCAGTTAAATAACTCACCAAATTTCTGAGATAACAATGTTCGTGTAATTTCCGATAACTAGAAAACGCGCGAAAAATGACACACTGCGAGAAATGCGGCGTTGTGACTCGTACATTTACAATAAGCGACTTGAGTCAACAGAAGCGGGGGGAGTATTAAACTGGCGTCTAGGTAAATGTTGCCACATTATAAGATGTCGTCGCGTTTGGTAGGAAATTGAAATTTTCGGAATATGCCGATTTTCGACATTACCCGAATGCACCTTATTCATAATGTCATTGTTTTGTGTTAGGGTAAATGTTGGAGACGACGAACGAAACTTCTTGAAAGGCGGCAGAAGAGCATTGTAATTTGTCATTAGTTGTAAATATTTTTTTAATTTTAAATTAACTCAATCTGTGAATGCACACTGTTGCTTTCCCGCCATTTTAACAGCGCGCTAGCGCCCTACTGACTGGCGCCGCGCGGCGATTAGTTCGAAATTTGAATAGCAACAGCGCGCTGCTCACTAGCTGGGAGTCGTGCGGCGGCGATCAGTTCCAAAGAAATGGCAAATAATACTGTTATGGAATTTGTATGGACTATAACTTAACTATTTGCTTTGGTAACACACGCGTTTTTTATGACCCTCTTTATATTAGGTATATTTAAAACCGGTGGAATTACATCAGCTTTACGAACAAGGGTGTTAAAAAATCTTTTACACGCCTTTCAGTTCGGAACGGTGTTTCTGTGCGTGAGAACTAGACGTTGTGCGTGTAGACTAGCTTCTAACTGCTCATCACTGATACTACCTCTGTCGGACACGAAGCCAGGTGAGACAACGTGCTTTTTGGCTATGACCACCAGTGAGTTCGAGCTTGCGACTCTTGTTTCACCTTAAAGCCTAAAGGTAAAAAATAAATTTAAAAACTAAAACCCGACTTCTGAAAAGGATGAAACAAGAAAGTACAGTCGCCAGCACATCAAGCTACACTACAATCTGTCAAATTTCTTTAATAGGTAATACGGGCTGGTGTCCGCAACTCCACGTCAATGCGCGTATTTTGCGTAATAGATATTCAACTTTATCGCTAAAGTATAATGTTCAAAGTAGATTGGAAAAATTTGACAGTTTCGGGTAGCTTGATGTGCTGGCGTCTGTACCTTCCCGCGGTCGCATGTTACCATAGCTAAATACATAGCTTAAAAGTATGTTAGTACGGCATGCGACCACGGGAAGGTATGTTGTACTTTCTTGTTTCAACCTTTTCAGTAGTCGGGTTTTAGTTTTTAAACTTGATTTTTATTCAATTATTTTGAGGCTTATTCAGTTATATTTATATTTTTGAAATGTGCTAATTAAGCCCTTTCTCTTATCGGCAGCGGCGGAGACCTCTCGCGTCCGGCCCTGGTTCAAGCCATGGTCCGGGGCGAGAGGGAGTGGGGGGCAGTTGCCTCCTTCTGAGAAGCAGTCATGCTAGCGACGGAGGCGGCGCGGGCGGGACGGCTGAGGCTAAGAACTCACGGAGCGATTTTCGCCCGCGTCCGCTGCGGTTGCGGGCCCGCAGCTTCTGTAGAATACAAATATTTATATAAAAAATTAAAGCACATTTCACGACGCGTTTTACGCCCGCGGTGTACGCGGTTGTATGCGGCTCCCGCTGTACCGGCGGGCAACTAGTAGAATCGCGCGGGCCGCGGTTACCCGCAGCCTCGGCGGGTGGCGCCCGCGCGCTTTGCGATCGGTTGGCGGGCGACCACTAATAAGAGTAACAAATAATCCATAACGATCTCTGTCCTTAATCAGTGGATGCACCCAGAACCTTTTGGGCCTTCTTTTTTTAATTCTTCTGTGAAGTAAGTATAACGCAACGGCTCGTTTCTGGTGTGTGTCCATGGCGGTCTGGACCTCAACTGATCGTTAACCGCCCGTCTTGCAATCTTGCGATCATCGCCCGCCACGTTTGCGGGCGATGATCGCAACCGCGGCGGCCGCGTAACCGCGCGAATAACCGGTCTCGTGAGTTTTGAAATAAAACCGCAGATCCACGACCGCGGCGGTTGCGGGCGAAAATCGCTCCGTGAGTTCTTAGCCTAAGGGAGAGAGCCTGCCGTCCCAGCCGCCACGGGAGACGCTCCGGGCGTCGGGAGCCGCGCGACGACTCCCGGCCACCGTAGGCGCGGGCTGCGGGCGGAGAGTAAGGCCTAGTCCGCACTGCGATATTTCACCGCGCGATTTTTTTCTCGTAATTCTGTAACACGTTCAATACTATGGGACTAGCCGCACTGACGTTATAAAATTCGCGCGGAAAAAAATTCTGTGATTTGATGCAAATTGAACGCGATTTATTCCCGCGCGAATGTTTTGTGCAATAGTAAGTAGTATGACTATGGCCGCACTGCGGAAAAAAATTCGCGCGTTTCTCTCAGTCGTGCACTGACTGTTTTAAGTAGAAAAATCCTTTCATAGGTCTCATGGCCGTAAATGGATGAATCCAGTATTCATGACATCTTTTTATACGTCTGTTACGTCGCCGCCGTAGTATCAGATAAATCAAAATGTTTCTGATGTCCATTAGACGTTCGTCTCAGCCGGGAACAGCATCAAACTGACAAAAATCGCACGAAATTTTACTCGCGGTGCGTACTAGGCGTGATTTCGAGCACGGAATATAAGTCGCGAGAATAAAAAACGCGCGGTGAAATATCGCAGTGCGGACTAGGCCTAAGGCTAAGAACTCACGGAGCGATTTTCGCCCGCATCCGCCGCGGTCGTGGATCTGCGGTTTTATTTCAAAACTCACGAGACCTGTTATTCGCGCGGTTACGCGGCCGCCGCGGTTGCGATCATCGCCCGCAAACGTAGCGGGCGATGATCGCAAGATTGCAAGACGGGCGGTTAACGATCAGTTGAGGTCCAGACCGCCATGGACACACACATCTGTACCTCCCGCCGCGCCGCCCGCCGGCCCCCGCGGTCGCCCGCCAACCGATCGCAAAGCGCGCGGGCGCCACCCGCCGAGACTGCGGGTAACCGCGGCCCGCGCGATTCTACTAGTTGCCCGCCGGTACAGCGGGAGCCGCATACAACCGCGTACACCGCGGGCGTAAAACGCGTCGTGAAATGTGCTTTAATTTTTTATATAAATATTTGCATTCTACAGAAGCTGCGGGCCCGCAACCGCAGCGGACGCGCACGCGGGCGAAAATCGCTCCGTGAGTTCTTAGCCTCATGGGTAACTCATGCCGGACGGCGCGTACGTGTTCCACGCGCGCCTCAAGGAGATGTCAGCATCAATGGAAGGGGCCCGTCAGGGCCAAAGCCTGCCGGGTCAGCGGGATTGTCCGAAAGGGTTACCGCTGCCGCGCTGGCCCGGAACATAAGGGCTAAGGAAGGAACACGGGTGGGTTTTAGTCAGTAAGAGTCTGACACTCTCTTCCGCTCCACCCAGAGCCGGAGGGGTCATTTGATGATTTGAAAAAAAGTCCTTTCTCTTTGATACCCAACAAGGCACCATCCCAAAATATTTATTTTTAAATTTACTTTATGTCCTCTAGAGGGCTCCATATTGAATTGTGTGACGTCACATAGCTTATAACCAGCGGACGATCAAGACGCTTCTAACGATACCAAATCATTTGTCAAATTATTATAAGTAGGTACTTTTGAACGTATGAGGGAACAGATGAACATACATACCGGTCAAAATCGTAACCCTCCTTCTTGTTTCGCCGTAGTCGGGGAATAAAGAAACCTCTGTTTTGTAAAGTCGAAAAAGCTGTGAGAAGTAGGGGCGGGACGCGAAAAGTTAAGTATAATAAAAGGCAAGCGTCCCGACTGACACATCATCGCCCAGCACAAACCACTTAGGGTAGAAACTCGAAATTTTGACAGAAGTTTGTATGAGACGTAGGACTTGGGGACGTACGAGTCGTGAGAACGTAAACGCATCCACTAAGAAAGGTTTTTTGGAACTTCTACTCATAGGGTGAAAAGGGGGAATTTAGTCTTTATGAAAATTTATTCTTTCAATTGATTTACCAAAACTGCGCTGTTGAAGTTCCAAGGGGAAAGTAGGAAATTCAATTTATAATAACACAATAAGCTAGTGTTACTATAAAACATGCCACAACTCAATGATAAACAAAAAAATTTAAATAAAGGCCATTTCATTTATTATGATTACAGGATAAACAAATAGAAAATAAAAGCTAGTCTATATAAATCCATGTCCACAGCTAGCGGCAAGGCTATACATACTATACTCCAGGCAAAAAATCATATCATAATTTTTTTTGTCATAAAATAGATTTTATAGAAACACGAATCCTAGACATAGATAGACACCAGGATTAGAAAATTATATAAATAATAATAAAATGGAGTCCAGTCTAATCTCTCACACATGAATATATTTTCTGCGCTGTACAACATATTCAACACTCCCTTTATGTATTTATTAGTATAACCAGAGACTATTAAATATTATTGCATCAAATAAAATTAATCTGCTCTAAGCAACAACTGAATAAAATTTAAATATAGGAACAAAGTACGGACGTCAGCACATCAACCTACCACAATCTGTCAGATTTCTTTAATAGATTTTCAACTTTATCGCTAAAGCATAAGGTTCAAAGTTGATTGGGAAAATCTGACAGATTGTGGTAGGTTGATGTGCTAGCGTCTGTACATTATAATTTTGTCTATACAAGGTCCCATTAAAATAGATGGACAAATTTTAACACAGCGCTCAGTACGTCTAACTAAAGATATTCAAACAAAAAAAAAAGAAACACTGATTGTAGTGATTTTATTTTGACCTAAAATAATAAATTGCCGGCACGTTAGTGTAATTTTGTTAGCTGATTATTTTCTTGTACGTATCTATGTTTTTTTCTTATAAATTTGTTTACTGTCATCCTTATTTTGGTGGTCTGTATGATTTCTTAAAGTTTGTCCATCTATTTTAATGGAACCTTATATAATAATAATCACTATGAAATTCTATAATAATTCCTGGAAGACAAAAACAGAATAAAAAAAGAACTATATAAAAATCTGAATTATTACAATACAATTGAATTTAATATTAATCACAAGACTACTCCTTTGTTAATTCTAGTCAGTTCCATGTCAGCCACAAGCAGGATCTCATCCCACTTGTGAGACGGTGTGTGAGGTGGGGTTGTGATACCAAGCTTCAGTTCTTTGGTGGAAGTTGGAGTCGTGAACTCCAGTTTCCGTTTGGACCGTCCAGCAAACACATGGCAAGCTGTGTTACTCTGCTGCTCACTGTCCAGTACTGACAGAGGTGTGATAGGGGACGGAGTTGTCACTACGGTCTTGTCACACTTCTTCATCTTGTAGGGCCCCACATATTTAAAAACTGGCTTCTTTAATATTAAGTTACCTGATACTTTTTCAATGAGACCAATAGAAATAAATACATTGGCGATGTCATAGAGTCTCCTCACTTTGGACTTGTGTTGACGGTCCTGCTGCTCCGGTGTGAGGACTGTCTTATTCTTACTGGATGTGTCTATCAAGACTCTCACAGCCATCTCCAGGTTTATTAGAGTATTCTGCAGAGGAAATACAATATAAAAAAGGACTTAAATATTTATTATTTTTTAAAAAGGAAACTGGATTTATTATATTTATAGAAACATGGATTCATTTTATTCTGTTCAAAATACTCACAGGAGGTTCTACTAAAAACAGCATGAGGAATCTCTGTGCTAATACTCCCAAAGTCTTATGTTTGGGTGTTGGGGGCTTGGGAGCCTTCCCACGCAGTGCCTCTGACAACTTAAGATGTTCTCCCTGCTTCTTCAGCATTTTCAAAAATGAATTCAGCCGAGATCCTCCATGCCACAGATATGTGTTCTTTCTTTTATGAACTGCACACTGCATAGCTTCAAGTATGTTTATTATGTCATACATTCGGCGCTTCTCGACACCTAGCCGGGCTGCAGTGCTATCCAGTTGTATTTCCACTGGACCATCGCCATGAAGTGGATACAGATTGAGGAATCTGTAATAATTTCCAATATATTAATGGTGTTAATTTATTGAAATTTCGTAATGTGCAGTTTTAAGCGTATGTATGTTTACCTGTCACATAATATCTGAAGGGACTTTTCTTTTCGGTGTACAGCACTTGGTGGCGGTGTGGGATATTGTAACGCGACATTAGTCAGTAACTTGAGGTTAGCAGTCGGCGACACATAGTTAGCTGAGTTTGTAACTTCAGTAAGCACGCAGCGCTTTGGAGTACAAGTTATGTTGTCATCTTCATACATCGTGCGATAACATTATGTAAAAATCCTATTTTACAAAATATTCGCGTACTTTTTGACAGTCAAACACAAATCCAGTTGGCTTATTTTATTTTAGAATTTCAATAATAACAAAGCGTAATAATTAAAAAAAAACATAGTATACGTTTAATTTAGAGTAAGAAACGATGGTAAATCATTGAAATTCTTTAAAAGTAACCTCACGGTAAACAATTTTGACAGTAGTAAATTGCGCGCGAGGCTCGAACTTCTATGAAACTGGCCGCTTTTGCTTTTTACGTTTCGTTGTTCTAAGTAGCATTGTAAAAGAACATAATTTTTAAAACAACTACATACATTATTAATTTCTTGCAAAGTTTTTTTTATATAAATTAAACAAATAAAAAAGCTTTTGAAATAAAATTATACTGAATATTTGTTGTTAGTATGTGTTGTATGTCTTGTATGTGCTCAGGGTATATAAATTATGTTCTGTGATGTGCTCATGGAAGTAATAATATTTTAATAATTTTATACCGTACCTAATTCTAACACAAATCAAATTGTAACATTTCGATATTTCTATTAAAAATAGTATTTTTTTCTAAATAGAATACAAGAAACGGAAGTCTCAATACTATAGTTTATGGAAGGAAATTCTTTTTTTTTTACTTGCGTCACGTCATGGCTGGCATGAAGCTTGATTACTTTTCTTGCAAAAGTGAGCTTGGTTTTCTTTGAAAGTGGAGGTTTCTGCCAATGTTTTGACTTTTATTTACGTTTCGACCAGCTTTGACTCGGAACTCAACATGTTTGGTTATTTGTAATAAAAGGAAGTGTTCATTTGAGGATATGTATTGTTTGCTCTAGAGAAAGGTGTAAATCCATAACAAAATGAACGACGGGGATTGGATATGCAGTGATTCGAATTGCGGAAATATCAATTTTGCACGCAGGGTTTCATGTTATCGATGTAATAAAGAGAGACCCGACACTTCCAAAGCGTTTAAAAAGAAACTAGGCACAGAAATAGGAAAAACTGCCGCTGAAAAGTCTCGTGGTTTATTCAATGCCGATGATTGGCAGTGCAATAAATGTGCTAACGTTAACTGGGCCCGGCGTCAGACTTGCAATGTTTGCAACGCACCAAAATACGGAGAAGTAAGTATCTTTCCGATTTAACTTCAGAACTAACATGAAAATGAGATAAGTGATTTGTTTCTTGTGTATGATTCTAGGTGGAAGCTCGCACCGGTTACGGAGGAGGTTACAATGAGCGCGGAGTTGTGGAGTACCGAAGGCGCGAACCATCCTCTGATGATGAATATGACGAATTTGGTCGAAAAAAAAGAAAACGTAAAGCGGACTCTGAAGAGAAAGAGAGGCCAGAAAAGGTTTGTACTAATATGTACTACTACTCATAGTTCTTTTGTAGCAATTGCCAAGATAAATTGATAATGCTTGCATTAGTTAAAATAACATCTCTTCTAATTAAAATTTAATCACAAAAATAAAACTATATTTTTGAATATCATTAACACCATCATGTAATAAAATATCTGTCTTTTCATTTAAGTTCAATAATGACAGCTTTTTTGTGTAAATTTTTTCTTTTTTAACAAATATTCAGGGAGTAATGGATTTTGAAGCTAAGAAGACTTGATGTTATATTATAAGTGCAATAACTTTTGAAGCACATCATTATTAAAGTGGAGATAATTTTTCCTGCCTTCAGGTTGGCATCACTGAAGGAGCAGTATTCAAAAACTTGCCACCAAAAGTGCTGCAGAAAGAAAAAATTAAAGAACATAACATGCCAGTCTTTGGGCCAAATTTATTGATGAACACAAGTAATACAAATGTGAAAAAAAACGGCAGTCTTAGTGACAGCTCCATGTGCGAACTTCCTTCACTCACAGAAGCAGCAGTCAGTAGACATCAACAGATATCCAATCCTAGACAAGATTATATGCTGCCGACCTACAAGAAAAATGGTGCACAATGCAGAAAACGGTTCCTAAGTACCAGTGACAGAGACCAATCCGGTTCATCAGGCTATGAGGGCAACAAAAAGAAGAGTAAATGGGAAAGCACAGATTCTCCTTTAACTAAAATGTGTAAACCTGTAATGGAAAATAGTGTTTCTTCCACAAAAACTGAGATGGTTTTCAAATTAAGCAAACTCAATCCAGCTGAAGATATTCAAGTTACCTACACTCTTGAAGAAAGAATAAGGTGTGCAGCTTTTGCCGTTGCATACAATAACTGCAAAATTACTGCTGATAAGTTTGAATCATTATTTGACAAAGCAGCCCCAGATTTTAAAACAATATTTGAATGGAGACAAAGGCTTTTGACTACAGGCTGTTTAGATGATTCACATAAAGAAACAGAGAAATCTTTCCAAACAAAATCTGTAACTAATACTGACAACACTAATACTAAAGAGACAAAAATAGTTTGCAAATTGCCAAATCCTGAAGAAATAATCATTCCTTCAGAGAGTGACGAAGAAGAAGAATCTTGTAAAAATTTAGAGAAATCAGGACGAAGTATGAGCACTGAAACGTTGTTCATTGGTGGCAACACAGAACTACAAGCAGCAGGAAGCTCAGCAAGTACTGTGGACGGGAGGGGTTCACGAGCAAGAAGTTGCTCTCAATCCACACACCTACCATCCCGTTCAAATTCTCGTGACAGCCAAGATTCTCATTATCCAGATACTGAATCAGAAAAAGGCTCAAAAACGAACACAAAAGAAATTCTGAAATCAACTAATGTATCGGCAAGGCAGTCAGTCCATGGTTCTGATTCAGAGTCAGTGTCATACAACAGTGGGGAAGATAATTTCTTATCAAGAGTATTTGGGGAGGGCAGGAAGAGACGGAAAGTAAAGAAGCGTACTATTCCTGCTGCAGTACCGAAAATTAGTGATTATGCTTCAAATGATGTCAACACCTTTGAAGGATATAATACTGTTAAAAAATCAGAACAGTCGCCTTTAGTGACTGGTAATATCTATACAAATAATTTGCGTAATATGAATACAAGAACTCGCCAAAATGTCGACTTTGATGGCTGTAACAGTGAGTATGTTCCTACCAAAATAGGCTCGACAGCTAAAAAGAACTACCAAGAGTTCAAAGACAATGTTCGGAAGAAAGGTTATTGGGCAAAGGGTAATGGATCTTCTTTAACAATAAATAGACATAATATGTCAATGGATGTTATTCATAAAACAAAAGGGATACCAAATCCAACGGTTGAAGCACCAGTCAAATCTGTGGGAACTCACCAATATGATATTGTACAGACTAAACCCATGAAAACTCAAGCTAATGATTACACTAGAGAGATCAAGAATATTGCCAGCACAAAGTCCTACCTGCATTTTGATAAACCAATTCAGATAGTTAAAAATATCAGTTTAACAGATAAAGCTTCTGAAAACACTGATCGCATTTTTGCACAAGTGCAGTCAAATAATGTTTCAAGAAATAGAAGCATTTTGGATATTTTTGATATTAGTGACACAGCACAAAAGAGTCCACAAAGTAACAATGATTTGGACAAGTATGATAACATCAGAAGAATGTATGAGAATGAGTGGGATGAAGATGATGATGCACTCTACAAAAATACAGATTGCGAAGGAGAGCAAGCAGCGCCGCGTCGGGCACCCTCGCCAACGGTCTCTAATAGAACTCAAAGTCCCACTTCAGACTTGCTCTACACAACAGAGAAGGACTCCCAGTCGCAAGACACTTGTGAGAACAAATCGCTACCGGACTTCATTAAAGACAAACACGATTTGCTTTTAGATATGCTAAAAGATTTTCAAAATAAAGAAATAAGTCAAATGGTGTCACCACTGAAGCATCCACCACAGTTGCAATCTGTAGAAGACAACAATGTGTATCAGAAGTCCATAGAAGATACAATCCCAAATACTGCCATAACTGGATTTGAACCAATCCCTAATCTACCTGCACATAGACCTGATCCAATGCCAAATCTTCTCATGACTAGACTTGACCCAATTCCAAATCCTTCCATGGTTAGACCTGATAGAGTTACAAATCCTGCCTTGGACAGATTTGACCCTAGTCCAAATCACACTATTAATAGGACTGATACAATTCCAAGATATCCTATGGGCAGACATGCTAGAGTTAATAGATCTGACTTGATTGATCCAAGTCCTAATCTTCTCATGTCTGGAGTTTCCCCTATACCAAAGCAAAGTATGACCAGTCCTGACCGCGTTTCAAATCTCAGGTTGAACAGATCTGATTTGACACCAAATCTCATGACTAGACCTGATCCAAATCTTTCTAGACCTAATCAGGGTCTAAATCACATGATTTCTCGATCAGATTTTACCCAAAATCATACCTCTAATAGACCTGAGCCCATTTTAAATCTCCCCATGATCAG
This sequence comes from Luperina nickerlii, assembly GCA_963855955.1. Taxonomy (NCBI): domain Eukaryota; kingdom Metazoa; phylum Arthropoda; class Insecta; order Lepidoptera; family Noctuidae; genus Luperina; species Luperina nickerlii. Next base: position 15,776,139 of record OY979664.1, on the reverse strand, counting down.
AGCTGATCGAGTTCCTAATCATGCCATGGCTAGATCTGAATTAAACTCAAACCTTACTATGAACATACCTGATCCAATTCCTGTAGAATTATCAAATGAAGTTTTACGGCTATCGGATGGAAATGTTGATTGTGAGAGTACACAACATGCTTCTAACACTATAAGTCCATCAAAGCGCGTGCATATCCTTGAAAATATCACAATTCAGCCAGGTTCACCTAATCAGAACATCGCTTCATCATACCAGCAGAATACAAGTCAACATTCAAGTCCTAAGGCAGCCCAAACAAATGATACAAAAGTCGTTTCATCAAGCCCAAAAGTTGATGAAAAACAAGACACAATTGAAAAACCACCAGAAAAGGAACAACCCGTGGTCCAAGTAGATTTTTCGAATTTATTAGCTGGGATAAATACAAACACCTTGCTATTAGCATTGAAAAATCTTCAGCAAATAGCACAAAGTTCTTCACCAAAGCATAATGAAGAAATCAATACAGATCAACAAAGTACAGAAGAACAGGTTAAAGTTGCAGAAACGATTAATTTGACAAATGATGAGGAGTGGGAGAAAGAATCTAATAGGGATGGAAGCATCGAAAGACAGTTGGAACAAATGGATGGTACTGGCGACACTCCTTTTTTAAGCGATATTTTTGACCCGGGCCCAGTAGTTATACCAGCCAATGTAATAAGAAAGTTAAATTTGGACGCGCCAAACCGCGAAGGAGACAGAACTGGAACTGACACAAATTCTAATGAAAATGCACCTGTTATAGGGAATTTTAAAAGTTTTGCTTTGCCAAAACCTATTCTGTTAAATAGGTTAAAACTAACTGTGAAAACTGTTGAGAAGCCTACGAAAAGCTCTGGCAAAAGGGTGAAGCGAAATAATAAGGTTTGTATTAATGATTTATAAGATACATAATTCGGAATTTAAGGGAACTAATTGAGGGTTTAACACGTTATTTTTGATTTTATAATTTAATTTCGCACGTTGTACTTGGATTTAAAGAGAGAGGGTTGGCACTAAACGTGAGTGTTGTGTGCTGGGCTGGCCGGTCACGTTGATGACGTTGATGCATGCTTGTTGCAGAGCAAGCCATCGCCGGCGCCGGCGCCGGGGCAGCCCGCGGCCGAGGAGGACGACGACGAGGAGTCGGGCGACGAGGCCGACCTCTCCAAGTATGACTTATGGGGCAGCGACGCTGAACAAGGCAACTCGTCTAAAGCTGGTTAGTAGGATAGTTGAGATTACTATTCTGAGGACCAAGTTTGCAGTTGGTAATGGAAAAGCTTATTATAGTCTTTAATTGCTTCTGCCCGCGATTTCGTCTGCGTGAATTTTCTTGTTTCCCCGACACACGACGCATCGCATCGCCCGCCCGGAATTCGCTTTCGCTTAGCGTTATTTCTGACGCCTATAATATTCCTCAAGAATTTAATGCAAAATATTTTTTTTAAACAGACATTTAATGCAAAAAGATTTTGGCTATTTAATGCATAAAGATTTTTTTAAACAGACATTATGAGACTGGTTATTTTTTCGTCCCATTGCTGTTTCATGCCCTTGCAAAAATCAAGCAATTGCCTCTATCATAGAATTATATCTATGGTTTCCAGAAAATGCGGAAAAAACAAAAGACGGTGAGGGTCCCAAAGAGGGCGGGTCCGACAATCAGGAGGATAAGAATGATAAGGTGTCCCCAAAAAACAAGAGTAAGAGAAGGTTGGTCTTAGATGTGGGTAATTATTTAACATTATATTTAATCACTCGTAAGGGTTTCAAGATTAATATTATTTAAATTAATTTTGTTTTTTTCTGTATTATTATCAGCATTTAATATCTACAAGTATTTTTATGCATCTTAACTTGTAGTGCAATATCTTCAAATGTCTGACTGAATATTCAAATGAACATAACAACTGTTTGTGTTTTCCAGATCTAGGAGCTCCTCCTCATCATCAAGCTCTTCTTCGAGCTCCAGTTCTAGTCACAGTTCTACAGCTCCTCAAAACAAGTGAGTCCTTCCATTCAATTGTAAAATCACAATCCAATCAACTTTGTTTATGTGTGCAAATTGTTCAAAAAAACTTGCTCAAATCTGTATTATTATAAATGTTATGAACGCTGCTACATGGAATGATGGTAAGTACATTCCACATTTATTAGTTTATGAAAGCGTATTACTATTTTATGAAGTTATCCATGATACTACTGTTTTTGCTTGAAGACATTGTTTTTTATGAAACAATGTTGTGTGTAACAGATTTGACGATTTCGACTTGAACAGCGAGCGCGAGTCCCCGGTCCCGTCGAAGGCTCGCAAGTCGCGCTCACGGTCGCGTTCGCCGCGCTCGCCGCGCTCGCGAGCCACCACTCGCCGCAAGTCGAGGGACAGCCGCTCAGCAGGAGAGGCCAGGTTCATACACCCTTTTAAAGTAGTTAGAAAATAGAAAGAAACACCTGAAGATATTGAGCAAGTAATATGCTTCTGCGTTATATCATAGTAATTCTTAACACTACAATATCCGTTATGATTAAGCGCCACCCGCTTGACATGATAAGGCAACTCGAGATGTAATGCCCCTTTTAATTACTTCGATCTCTGCACAATTGCTTTGGGAAAAAGCTCGCGATGATGCACTGTGAGGACGATAAAGACGATCTGTCGATGTATGTAAGCGACGCTAATCTGCGACTATATTTTCAGCGTTTAGTGTAAACCTTCAATGATAAAGATAATGCACAAAATAATGGCAAAATATGGGACTTATAAATGACGAAATGAGGCTTCACTGCATACTGCCTACCCCTTCGGGAAATACATGCATGATGTTACGTTAATACTAACATCGTCATCATCAGGAGCCACGAGCCAGCGCGCGACAAGGAGTATTCGCGCGAGCGCGAGCGACGTGACCGATCGCGCGGCAACCGCGACGACCGCAAGGAGCGGCGCTACAGCCGCGAAGGCGGAAACCACTACAACTCGCGCGGCCGGCACCGCTAGCCGCCGCGCGGAGGACGTCGCTAAGTCCTCCATGTGATCCCATAGGCCTCGGAGGACACTCGTGCAACTATAAGTGACCACCCCCTTGCCTTATGCTAAGTGAGCCAGTAAATGGCGCGTGCGTTCAAGGCGATTGGCGGAAAACGTATTTTACAAAATAGTCGTAACTATGTATTCAGCTCTTGTGAAACTGATTGTATATCTTAAAATAAGTTTTTAAAGTTAACAGTGCCGTTTGGTAGCAGAAGAACTTTTTAAACTGTACTTTCGCTGTACGAAAATAATGCAACTGAATCTTGTCGAATGTGTCTCCTATGCTAGTGACGGATTTCATGTTTTTCCTAATTTATAGGTAATAAAAATAACTATTGTATATAGCCCAAGAAGGTGGTGAAATCCACAGTTTTAACTTTAGACATTGGTGTTAATTGCAAGTCCAAATGATTGAATTGGTAAATGTGAAACATTTTATGTGTTTACTCTTTGTGATACTTGCTTATTAGAAATTCAAGGAATAACATTAATCATGTGTAGGGCGCTTGGTAGAAAGAGATCTTAAGATGTGTGAATACAATAGAACATTCGGATTATGTTCTCTACAAAGTAGGAGGTTGCATTAAGAACGCGTTTACGAATCTGACAAAAATAAGCAGTTTTTCGGTGCATTTTGCGTCAAAATGAGACGAAACCAAATGTAAGAAATAATGACTACAGATAGATTACTCTTTCATCTTCAAATGGTAGCAATTTTTTATTCGAAAATTTTGGTTTATTATATAGTAAAAAAGAATTTCCGTTGCCTCTTCTCACAAAATCGACGATATCGTGCCGACTTCGGGAACATTTTTCTTCTATTTAATTAATTACATAAATTTATTTATTTAAAAATATTTTATCTAAGCAGACACGTTCAACTCATAAAAGTAGCAAAAAGAAATATCAAAATGTTACAAATAGGCTTAAAAAAAATAAAAATCGGTTTCCATTTTTTCACATATTTAGCTGTAATGCGTGAATCTTATTGGTTTGAAATAAGGGTTATTTTAGTGGTCACTGTCTTGGTTTATTGCACAAAAATTTATAATAATAATTTTCATTTTCAGAAAAATAAACACATTTAAGGGTCTGTGCACACCACGTTTTTTAAACGCGCCGTTGACGCGCGTTTTAGAAACGTGCGTCGACGGCGCGCTTTTTTCCTACAGGTACAGAACGTCTACAGGCTGCGTCTGACTCGCGTGCGTATCGCGTCTGTATCGCTAAAAACGCGCGTCGACGGCGCGTTTAAAAAACGTGGTGTGCACAGGCCCTTAGGTTCACAAAAACAATTTTAATTTGTAATGAAATATTAGTCTGCGCTCGGCCGCCTTCGTAAGCACTGTGCAGCTTGTGCTGAAAAAGATCGCTGTACGGATACAAAATATTTGACATACCAAACTTGATATTTCACACATTCTGTATGTACAGCCGCAGCCGGTCGATTCTGTAAAAATCTCACCGTGAAAACTTAGGTGAAGTGAGTTCGTTTTTACTAGAAATTGACATTATTGACAGCTCACTCCACCTAAGTGTTCACGGTGAAATTTTTACAGAATAGCACCGCAGACGCCAGCACATTAAGTAACTACAATCTGTCAAATTTATTTAATAGATTTTCAACTTTATCGCTTAAGCATAAGGTTCAAAGTTGATTGGGAAAATTTTACAGTTTCGGGTAGCTTGATAAGCTGGCGTCTGTACCTACTAGCCAAGGAAAGATTTTATTCAGTCTTAAATTTTTTCTAGAAGTAAATAGGTATAAATTCATATTTCGTTTCGTACTTGATGGAGTGACCTGCATATGTACTTCGAAGACTGCTACTGGAACTAATAGACGAGCTGAGCTAGGTGTGCCGAGTTTGGGCTCCTTTTGTTTGTTATGTTGAGACCTTACCTCCAGACTTGATGGAGTGACCTTCAGGTGTACTTCGAAGACCTACTGGAACTAATAGACGAGCTGAGCTAGGTGTGCCGAGTTTGGGCTCCTTTTGTTCGTTATGTTGAGACCTTACCTCCGGACTTGATGGAGTGACCTTCAGGTGTACTTCGAAGTCTGCTACTGGAACTAATACACGAGTAGAACTAGCTGATAAGAATGTGTATAGTTTTTACCTCTTTAACTCGATTGTGATTTTAAGCCAAGGCCTAAGATGTTTGGGAAAAGCTCTCGTAAAAAACTTCATGCCTGTCTTCTCCCAGAATTGATCAATCCAAGATTTAAAAGAAATGTGGAACTACAAGAGCATTCTTCACATTGTCAACATGTCTTTATTTTTGTTTTTTTTTTTCGTTACTTTTATTGTTTTTTATCATTTACAGCTGGTCCGGCGTAACACACTTGGAATGCCAAATAAACGTATTTTCTTTCGAGAACCTACTTGCATTTGATACCATAGCAAATTTATTATATAAAATACGAAATAAAACGAATAAAATAAGCTTGTTTTAAATTATTTGTTTTCAATAAGCGCGTCCGCAAATTGTTAATACATAGGTACTTTGGCAAGTACTTGATTAATCACTGTCCAATTAAATTATGTAAATAGCATTACTTTTATGAACACTTCACATTACCTACAAACTTTTTGAAAACAAATCAACGTAAGTTTTAAAAAAATACATGGCAAAAATTAAATTAGGTTCAAGTCAAGTCGAGTCAGTTTACTCATAATTTCGCCACTTTGCGCATGTCACTGTGTGTGTGAGCCGTGCACGTGGAAGACTTAATACCTAAAATTGAAGCGCGTCAATTCGTAAACGCGTCCTTAAAAAGTTATCGTGATTTTGTATTCATCATCCAACATTGTGATGCATTATAATTCGTAAGGTAGGTATAATACATGTACAGGTTCCGATGTCTAATTATATAAATGTCCAAATTCTAGAAAGTCTTTATGAAAAATTTATTAATAACTCTGGAAATAAAAATTAAAAAAGTGGAGTTTTTATTTATATTTAGAGTGGGATTTTAACATTGACTCTGTGGGACCTGGACGAGCCCAAACGTAGCATACAGTTTGATGTCCATGTTTGATAATATTTATCAGGAAACATTAACCTTTTAGACAATAATATTGCAATGTATTGCTGCTTCAGATATGTCATTGAGTGCTTTTGAGACTAGGGCACAAATCGTGATTCTTTCTAATGCATGGTTGGCTTGCCCAGATACATAATATACCGAAAATTGCAGCGACAGACTTGTCTGTGAAACTATTATTAATTAACATGTGTGACGGCGGTGTCTAGCCTCTCCGCCGCCCCAGAGTAATTTTCGCGGTTCAAAAGAGAATCACCGAAATTACCTACGCTAAAGTCGTGATTCCTAGTTTTTTTAAATGTTTGCCATCCAAAAATACCTTGACTCATTTAAAACGACGTAAATTACGTTAGCCTGGTCCTGCGTAATTAGTTTTACCTTTAAGTATTTCGCAGTTCGATGTTCGACACAGGCCGCTCCCAAAAATTATAAATAAAATACATGTTCATCGCTAAACCTGGGCCCTATACCACAAAATTTTACGAGTCTAAAAAATTGTAGAAAAAAATTGCGTAACACAAATTACAAATTGTATGAATACAATCTACAATTCTTTCGAATTCTTAAAAGCGTAAAACAGCATGACGGCTATGCATAAATAATCTAGACTTGTCACTACAGTTTTCATATTTGTAACGTTTTTCCGTTTTCCATTGTGTGACTTAGTTTTGTGGTACAGTCGCCGTCAGATATATTGTAGCAGACAAGGTGACCAAATACTTCTGAACAATTCAAAATGTCAATAAGTTCCATACACTACAACTTACCATTAATATCTGAACATTCATTACTTCATTAATATCTGAGCAGATGCTTGTCAATAATTTCTATACACACAATTAACCAAAAATATCTGAACACTTACAACGTCAAGTGTATCTATGCAGATGGGGTAGTCTTAGATATCTGAGTAGTTGAGGAAAAATTGCAGTAGGAAGTGCTTCCAACTTTACTATAAATTCAATATATAATATAGGAACTCTTTTGCTAATTTTTATACTATGATGACCCTGGCAGTTTGAGCGCCATTTTTCAAATATGGCGGTGCGAGCGGCAAAGATAAAATAATGAGCGACAATGTGAAAATTCGAAGAGAGCACGTCGAACTCAATAAAATCACCAGTTTAAAAACTTTCCAGGTAAACCTATCAAATGACTGGACTAACCACAGATAGTCAAGTCGATAGTCGTTTTTGGTTCGTCCTTTATATCACCCAGTAACGAATTAGGTAAGCTCAATGTTTGTCTGCGTAGATACACTTGACGTTGTAAGTGTTCAGATATTTTTGGTTAGTTGTGTGTATAGAAATTATTGACAAGCATCTGCTCAGATATTAATGAACTAATGAATGTTCAGATATTAATGGTAACTTTTAGTGTATGGAACTTATTGACATTTTAAATTGTTCAGAAGTATTTGGTCACCTTGTCTGCTACAATATATCTGACGGCGACTGTACACGGACTTGTAATATTTACAAAATTTGTAAATTATAACTGTAAAGTTCTGGGTATAGGGGCCCTGGGCTTATAAGGGGGCAGGGTAAATAATATTTTCTGTGTAATTGTGTATGCTTGTAAAAAGGAAAGCTCCTGTATAGCTGGATAACTGGATGTAAAATATTGCGCATATATTATGTAATTTTATATTGTGTAATAATGATGAGAAAGACTGATTGGTAGAAGGTTAAGAGCAGTGTAAATGAGTTGCCCGACGCGTAGTGGGATTTGTGCGCATATACTTGGGTTATGGGTGGAGAGTGACGTTACTTCAGTCTATACTTACGCTATCCTTTGACGTGTGATATTGTGTTAATTTTGTAAATATAATTCATATTCAAAACATAATCGCTTGTTAACAACCTAAATGTGTCAGATAAATATGTATATCACAGGAAAATTGTTTAATTGTCTAGATATCTTTTATCCAGAGCTGTGCTTCTCTCAATATTATAATTTTCTTTAAAATATTTTCGAAGTTGGTCAAAAGACAGTTTTTTTTTGAATACCTAGTGATACGAATTACATCTAAGCTAATATTGTATGGTAATTGATTTACCATTAAAATCATATAATAAAAGAATCGTTTTTAATTTATCATAGACAATAACAAAACTAAAATTTACAATAAATCTTACGTACATTAAAATTATTAACAATTAATTAAGTACACGAATTAAAAAGGTTTTTTAAAAATTAAATAAAAAAAAGGATTAAGTAAGTACATAAGAAAATGACGAAATGTTAACATCCATTCAGTTCTTTGGTGGAGGGCGCTCTGAAACAGAAATAGGCAAACCTGAAATCAAACTAAAAGGGTGCATCATGAAACTTTATAATCGGAAGATTTAATACTCTTCCCATGAAAAATAATTCGGAACTTCAAGTCGACCAAGTTCGGTAGGTACTTTTTCAATACCAAAAGCCTAATTAAAGAATTAAAACTAAAATAGATGTTCGCTCTAATAGATTCGAGATAACTTAACTTTGACTTTACTTAAGCTAAGCACAGAAGTGTCTTGGAATACTCCGTCCATGCCAACGTGTTGTCGCTCAGCGGGACGGTCGCGCAAGATCTTGCCATGAAGTCGGTTTAATCAGAGATTTCCGTTAACAGGAAAGTAACAAGGATTGATTTGGTTTCATATCAATACTTAATATGTTAACAGAAATGAGAGTGACAGATTACGGGTCTAAAGAAACCAAAGCTTTCGTACCTGCTGTGGGGTCCAAACAGCGACATTCCTGGAAGCATAAGAACCAAAATATTAATACAAAATTGTGCCGAAAGACGCCGCCAACCCGCCGACTGATAGCCACCTTTTTATGAAAATGTGATTTTTATCATGTCCGTGACTACCACCGTGACCACCAACGCCAATAGCCTTCATATTTGGTAAATAATTAGTACTCAATTGGTACTAATTAGTACTCGAACAACAAAATTGGTACCTTAGTAGTTTTCGAGAAAATCGACTTTGAAGGTGCTCCGGCGGTAGTGACGCTCCTTTCAGCAGGACCACCATGAGCGCCGAAAAAGGGGGCACGCTAGAGCTATTAGTACCAATTGAATACTAATTATTTACCAAATATGGAAGCGATTGGCGTTGGTGGTCCGGCGGTAGTCACGGACATTGCGCGTCGCACGTGATTTAGTGAGTCAACCAGACGATATTGACGATATTGTTTGTGCGCGAGTCATGGCGGACATGTCTCCTGTAGTTAAGCATACTAAGCGCCCTTTGCAATCTACAGAAAAACAAAGGATATACAATTTGTTTAAATCATATAAAAATAATAAAATTATTATATTACTATTATTTCTATTTAAAATTTTGTTACGAATATACTAAGTAGGTATGCAAATTTAAATCATAAAATAATAATTTAATTTTCTTTCAACTACGTAGTATTGTTATCATTAATCATTACAAAACCAATCACAAAGGGCGTATTTTTTGCTTAGAACCAAAACAGTGCAGAAATGTTGTATGAAATCTCATGGTTGCACAGTTTTTCATTAATGCACTGTTTTTTATTTAGATATAAATTTACCACAGAGGTTTAATGTTTCCTAGTTTAATATAAAATGTATGCATTCGATCAAAAAGATACTGGCTGAAAATAAAAATCGGCTGAATAAAACCAACTCGGTGGAAAAAAAAAAACAAATGGCGCGCATTTTGTACCATTGTAAAAGTTTGATACCTACTTCATATTTAGCAAGATTAAAAAAATGGAAATAGCGATAGCGATATGAATGCAACTATAAAAACAGCTGCAAATGAAATTATTTATAACTTTTTGCCGCCGAAGTCGCGGGATAAATATTTAAAAGCTTAGGTAAACTTTGTTTTCATTAACTTGAGTTTTTATTTTTGAATAGGTATATTTTATGACGGTAGGTAGATTGGTATCTAGTTGAAAGAAAAGTAGATTACGCACCTTGCTAAAGTGAGTACCTAATTAATTCACTCGTGTTAATCTAGTGCCCTCGCATGCGCTTTGGCACCAACATAACTCACGTGCATTAATAACTCACTTTGCGCTCGATGCAACAATCTACTATTTCTATACAGTAAATTTTAGAAGTGTTCAATACGAACGGGCCTTAACAATTTCAAAACAAGAACAGAGGCGTTGGCCCCACCCCGACATTGGTCGGGGGGGCGGGGGGGCAACGCCTTAGTTCCATCTCACTCTGTCAATCTCGGAAATGTGCGAGAGACATACTACTCGTTTGTTAAAAAAAACACTAGAAATATAGATAGGTTCATAGAAACAGAATTTTCGTTAAAATGTCGCTTTCAAAAACTCCGCGACTTTTCAGGTCTAGATATAATTTGGAAAGGAGATAGAATGTATCCTGAATAATATTTAAGTTTGCAGTGAAGAAAAAGAAAATTGTCCTCCAGTTTAAAATAAGTAATAAACCAAAAAAAAAGCTAAGTATCAAATAAAACTTACAGCGCTGATGACAAGCTTGGGGCCTTTGGGAGTCTCGGGTTTTTTAACTGGAGATTTCGGCGTGCATACCGCCGCGCCTGCGCCCTCTACCGCGCCGCCTTTAAAAACAATATATTATAAAAAAAGAAGAAAAAACGAAAGCAAAACGTTTATTTGCGGTAAAACATGAAGGAAAGAAAAACAAAAAAATAATAAGTTGAGGAAAAATATGTGTCACATCACGAAAAACGGTCACTACACCGGGTCTGCACGGTAGTTTTATAAGTCAGGCTAGGCATTTTTTATAATGGAACGATGACTTAAATTGTTGATGGCATTCAATTCCGGATGCCGTTGAACGTAGATTTTATAAATGGTGACTGCCATCATTTGTACGTCCAAAACGGAATAGATGGCAACTGGCAGTTTTAACTCAGGGCCACTTTTGAAAAGTACCTACCTAAGACTTTAGTGTATTTCATAGTTAAAAACCTGAAATACTTACCTGGACCAACGTTAGCGCCTTCTGACGTGCTGATTTTATAAAGCTGAAAGAACAAAAAGGAAAAGTAATCTGTAGTAGTGAATTAAAATAAGGCATTTAAATAAAAATTGAATGTATTTTTTCAGACCTTGTCTAGAGCTATCGACCGTCATGCTTTCCATTGTGTCCGTGACTTTTCGTAACATATTATACAAGTCTATAATGTTCCCACTGCTCGGACACAGGCCTCTCGGTGAGAGGGGCCACACCACGCGGGCCCAGTGCGGATTACTAGACGTCACATGACTTCGAAAATTTGGTTCTAGGACATGCTGGTTTCCTCACGATGTTTTTCTTCGCCGTTTTGAGAGTAGTGGTGATGAAATAATTTACACAAAATAAAGCGCCTGTCTGGGTTCGGATTCGGACCCATGACCTACAATTCGTTAAGTCGCGGCTATTACCACTGGGTCACTACTGCTGTCGTAACATCATTTTATCATAATTTACCGGCCTGATGACAGACTAAAAAACTTACGCCACAGACGGTCACAAAAGTAAGAAAGTGAATATAAGGGTTCTATATTTTCGTTTAAATTTGGAACCTTAAAAATGAAGCTGCACACTCCTGTCGTCCGTAAAGAGTGATCAAGCAAGCCCAAAAGACTAAATGAATTACAAAAACTTACCCTGCCATCGTCACCAGCTGCAAATCCAGAAGACAATGGGAGCACCTCCGGCCCCCATTGCTTTATGAAGTGTCCGAGACGTGCCACGCGTTGTGCAGGAGTCGTCACAGTGTGCGACCCGCCACAGTAACGGTTGCACAAATGCTTGTCCGTATCCGATCTGTATATAGACGATAAAAGAAAACCTTATTTAGTTACATAAAAGATGTAGGTAGTACTTACCTAATAAATGTCAAATCGAATGGAATGGGATTTGACGTGTAATGTGTGTGATGATTAGCTATCGATTTATCTATCTATAAGTACAAATAAATAAAATGGAAGTGTCTGTATGTAATGTCAAAATAACATCATTTTACTAAATGCATGTGAAAGTATAATACGGTACTTATTTTTAAAATTTCTGTCTGTAGGTTTGTTCCAGCTAATCTCCGAAACAGCTGGAGCGATTTTGACGGCAATTTCACTGGCAGATAGCTGATGTTATATGGAGTAACTTAGGCAATTTTATGCTATTTTACCATTTATTTTAGAAATAGCCTCCCTAATGCTTTTTTTAATCAAAAGTAAGTTCTGCGCAGAAAAAAATAAAGCCCATGAAATCCAATTTGTTTGCACGCGAAGGACGGCGCGGGCACAGCTAGTAATATATATTGTTGACAAGTATTTAAGTAAGATGGCATCAATAATGTATATCCATGAGTCTGGCTCCCTCTCAGTGAGGAGATAATTTATTGACTAAAGAATGTTCAAGTCTGATTATGCTATAATGCTATATTAGTCAGATCGGTGTACTCCGATGAGCCGATTTGCGACTATAGAGCCACATCACAAGAGATGCCTCGCCTTGTCGTTCTCTCTGTGCAATAACACCTGCATTATGAAAGACCCTTGCGAGGCCAATATTTTAACGGTTTTAATGCTGTTGAAATGGCCAAATTCTGGTCGGGGCTTATTCAAAATATGGAAACGGAATCCTCGATAAGACAGTTTAATTTTTTTTTTAATTTTAAAAATATATTAAAAAAAGAATTAAACTCCTAACTTCCTTGTATGTATAGACACCAGCACATCAACCTACCACAATCTGTCAGATTTTCCCAATCAACTTTGAACCTTATGCTTTAGCGATAAGGTTCAAAATCTATTAAAGAAATCTGACAGATTGTGGTAGGTTGATGTGCTGGCGTCCGTAAATTTTTGAAACAGCAGTATTTGTCAAATCCAACTTTCATATATTTAAAACACTGAAATCTAAACGTCGCGTCGCAACAGAGAGATATGCATGTACTGACTGACTGCATTATGTTCGAAAAGTCTTCTTGGAATGGCACCTAAAATTTATAATAAGCTTCCTATTGAAATCAAAGAATTAAATGAAATACTTGATTTCAAAAAAGCTTTATTAAAACTATTATATAATAAGGTAGGTATATTAGTCTGTTAATGAGTACCTAGATGACAGATTTTAATTTATTAATTCATTCCATAATCATTATTAATTCCAGTTTTTTATTATATCACTATTATTATTATTTTTTCTTTTAGCTGAATAGCTGTTAGTAATCACTATATTAAATATTATTAAATAATTGCCTATTGTTTTAAATATTAACAAACTAATGACCAGGGCCGTCTTTACCCGGGGGTGCAAGCGGTGCGTGGCACCCGGGCGCAAGATTTTTATGGGCGCAAGCCAATCGCCTTATATCTTCACATACCATGCGTAATCATAATCAGTTTTAAATATTACTGCACAAATATTCATTACACCTTTAAAAATGTAGGCACCAATATTGTTTAAGTACGCCTCATGCAGCTTTAGGCAGATTCGCTTTGCAACTTGCGATGTGCAAGCCTCTTATTACTACAAGAGCTTTTTAAGTAGAACCTTTGCTACTAAAACAACTTTTGCCAGTTGTTAGTCAGTTCAGAGTTAATGAACTAAATAGGTGACAACTTGGGCACCTAACCGATTTTTTTTGTTGTAAGGGGGGCGCAGGCTGATTCTCGCACCCCGGCGCCTAATATGGTCAAGACGGCCCTGCTAATGACTACTAGGTATATCAATTACTATAAAATTAGTGACTAATTTTTAAATAATTGATTATTATTATTGCTAATATTAATTAATACTAAACTATTGACTAGGCACTACTATAATTATTGTATGCCTAAAGGCGGGTCAGATGTCAATCTGACCCGCCTATAGGCATACAATAATTAAAGACTTTAGCACACAGGTAAAAATATGGTGTTACAGTTTATAAAGTGACCTTTATAAACTGTAACACCATATTTTTACCTGTGTACCACAAATAAATAATTTGAATTTGACAAAGAAGATTCTTATTTATTTAATGGAAATGTGTCTACCTGACTTTGTGAGGTTTAGTAGTTTGCATCTGTTGCTGCACGTGCTCCCAGTCGTGCATGTTGCGTTGCGGCAAACTGCTCGCTTGATTCTTACGGATTGAGTCTGCGAGAATACATCATCATACTATAACTATAACACGGTATATGTAGGAAACTATAATTATCTATACGCAAGCAATCCTAAATCTGTACTAATATAATAATCTTTGAACGCGCCAATCGTCCAAAGATTAGCGCGTTCAAACAAACTACCAGCCCGATTTGAAAAAGCTTTTTGTAATTGGTGCAATATCCTACAACTATTTAACATCACGCTGCGCTGTCTTTAGGAGCCGAGCCGAAAGAAGTAAACGCAAACGGAACAAGAAATTTCATGCAGACAAGGTCGCGGGCTGGAGCTAGTTATAAAATAAACTAAAATAGAAAACCGTTGTAATGACTACTCAGTTAAAGCCCTTCCCTAGAGTCGGATAAGGCATTTAAGCGGCAAAGTGGGGCTACTGACACATCGTCTACAGAATAAGTAGGTATAGGTAGGTAGGTATTAGCGAACCATTATAATGTGCTTGGAACCCTACCATCCTTAAGCGAATCTGAACACGACTTATAGGACATATAATTAATTATGGTAGTTTAAGTACATACCTAATTCATAACTGAGATAGGGTTTCATAGACAAGTTGGCCGGCAGAGGTTTAGGAGGTTGCGGCGGGGGCGCGTCCATCGCCATCACAGCTTGCGCGTCGCATGATATACAGTTGACATCCCTAGTGAAAAAAAGCATTTGGTCAAGCATTTGAACGTGAAACTGCGCGCCAGTAATTGTAAGGACCAAGACCAACCTAACAGTTGAGTTACGAAAACTGCTCGGAACTGCTACGAAATAAAGGCGCTGTCAAAGTCAAATTGCTATCATGGTCTTGCGGTATTGGTTTCTCCGGGGTGGCAGGGGACATCGACGTGCAAACCGTAACCATGAATTCCGCACATGATTCTAGCGTAGAAATTTTTCCAAATTTATAAAAAAAAAACTCAGAAAAATGTAAACCTACGCGGTCAAAATGTATGGAACAGACAATTTTTTATAATACCTACCTAACCTATGAAAAATTTCAATGCAGGTGGGTTCAGAATCATGTACTTACTGAATCCATGGTAAAAGGTTGCGCGTCTATGTCCCTGCCACCAGAACCTAATGTACAGACGCCAACACATCAAGCTACCCGAAACTGTCAAATTTTGCCAATCAACCTTGAACCTTATGCTTTAGTGAGTTAAAAACATATTAAAGAAATTTGACAGGTTGTAGTAACTTGATGTGCTGGCGTCTGTACCTACCTATACCTAAGGTGTTAAAACATTATTGAGGTTAAGGTCACCTCAGTAGTCTCCTCTTAGTGCCCGCAGCTTCTGCTTCGCGGCGCAGCGCGGCCATCTGTTTCAGATTCTCTTGGAGCTGCTTCAGCTTGTTATTGAAGAAGTCCTTCACAGGAGACAGCTCCATCTTGTCCAGTTTCTGCTCGATCTCACGCTGGATGTCATCCAGCGCTTGTTGCCATAGAGATTCCTAAAAGAAAATATCATGATACTGGCAGATAGATGCTGAAAGGAACGAACATTAATATGAGCTGCACCCTATCAATGGATACGTGAATATTCATATTTAAAAAAAAAAATCTGATGCTAAGTAGTAATAGCATTCCTCCAGACTGTATTTCGGCCATGGCGGCCAATCTCAACGGAGACTAGCTTTCGGCGCCAGCACTCGGACGGTCCGTAATCTGACACGACCGGAGAGAGATCAGGCGTAGGACCAACGTCTTAACATGCTTTTCGAGATACGCGGGTATCACACACCGCCAACTTCCAAACCGTAGGCTATTACTAAGAAAATCCTAATGGAAAAATCGAATAACACTTTGCCCGATCTGGGAATCGAAACCCAGGACTTCAGGCTCAGCAGTCGCGCTTGCGGCCACGAGACCAACGGGACGCCGGGACTACAATTTTATTCTTCAACTTCGTATAAATTACCGTCGAACTTCACTTACAGGTAAGTTCGTTTGACTCATAATAGGCTTGAATTGGTGCGAGGTAGGATACAATTTCTGATCACGAACAATTTTCTGCTATGGCTGAATGAGTCCGTGTAATGAGCGTCGTTGACCTTGCACAAAATAACATTCAGACGCTTCTCTACGCCTATTAAATACCGGAACGAGTTGGAGGTATCACTGAACCTTGTTAACCGGAACATCCGTTTTTGTGTCTAGTTAGTGAATGACAGAGATATTCTCCTAGTACTACGACTCCCTTTCACAGAGAGGAGGCCTGTGCCCCAGCAGTGGGACATTATATAATGTTACTACAGCTCGTAGTAGGATTAAGTTTTCGGAATCGATGTTATATGTTTTATTCTAAGAACTAGTTGGAAATGCGCCAATAATCACGGACCTGCACGTTAAGTTTTCCGAGAGCATGTTCCAATCCTTTGGATAGGTCATCGCAGGCGTTCTCGAATTGGTCGTGGGACACCTTTCGCGCCAACATGCGCAGGTCAGCCTTGTCTGCTAGAGCTTCCACCATATCCTCGCGGTCCAGCTTGATGACCTTTAGCAGTTCGATTTGTTCCAAAAGAGCCTGAAATTATAATGTGGGTTTTATTTAAAGTGCCTTAGAAACTGAAATTGGAGAGACCGAAGTGATGAATCGATCCCTATCACACCATCATCATCCAGACTGATAAAAGCTAGAAGATTACCTTACACGGGCAATTCCGAAGTTCTTGCAATAAGACGTCTCGGCAAAACCAAGCAACTTACCGCAATTCCAAGATTGTAGTCGTTGCCAAGAATAGAATAGCGCAATTTTAGTTCCCCGTGTGTGCTCCTTATGATGATGATATCAGTTAGAAAGTGTATGAATCATGTGTCTACTTATTAATTAAAACTAATCAGGGTTTCTGAAGCACAGTATGGAGCTGAATAAAAATAGTCTTGAGGTATGTAATTACGTCGATATGGTTCTGCCGATCCTCCTTCTCAGCGGCGAGGTTCAGGGCCGTCTCGTGGACCTGCTGCAATTGAGCCTGCATGTTGTGCACAGTTTCGAACAGCTTCATCAAACCTGCAGCATTCAGATAAGTTTGGTGTCTACTGTGAGTTTCACGATGCAGTATGAAGATTACTTATGATGACTGTGGACTGTATTCTAATAGTACCGAAGTAGTAGGAAGTACATACTTAGTTGCTATCACGTACTTGTCAAAAATACTTACCTTAACCAAATGCCGAATGGTTATAAGTATTTTCATTAGATATAGAGCCTATTACACCACGCGGTACCAAGTCTGTCTCACTAAGATTTACCTAGAAGTCTACTAAAGAAGCTCCGACCCAATAATATACTTACTCTTATTTCAGCTTTCGGCCTTTTACAACACGCGATTTTTGTTTTTAAACACGACGTAATTTGCGTTCACGATTTAGTTGCCAAACATGTAAACAAATATGAGTTTTTGGAAAAATTACTCACAATAAAGTTCAGTTTACGTTACAAGTTCAAACATTTTCATAACTTTTTCAATAGTGCTAGTCACTCTATGATATTTGCTTAGCTTTAAATAACATCCAATTGGAAACATGAATTTGAATAGACCTTAGATACTCTACCTGTGACTGCTGGTGTTACGTAGGTATAATATTAGTTATCTACTTACTTATGGTGATGACCACAGAACAGATAAAATGTATCCGCATGTTATAATTATCTATTAGGTAGATAAAGGATATTCCTTTTCCTATATTTTAATTATTCGATTATTTTTTAAGCACTATGATTTTTGAGTCTAATTTATGAATAGAGTAGGTACCTAAGTACCAAGTAGTAGGCCAACACACGTACGTCTAGCAACACTTTGACCTTTATATGCATTTGACTAGTGTGACAAAGGCTCGCTGCAGTTGAGGAGTAACTAATTAAAAACTGTTTATATTTTTGGTATTTTGTATTTTTTTTTTCAGAAAATGATAAAATCCTTATAACGTAGTGTTTCAACGTGATTGTATTTGTTGGATTTTGATGAAACCATCGACTTTTAACATTTTTTCAGTTGGAATTACTGGTTTTTGAAGCGGTTTGTTAGTATTGGGATGTGTATTTCAATTTTAGGAAGCGAAAAAAAAGCCATGTCCTGGTTAATAACGGCTTTTGTTCCGTCACTCCTCAGTTTACCTTGCAGATCCTTAACAAGATCCGGCGACAGCTTCCCGCCTTCACCCTGGAGTGCAAAACCAGTGATTTGTCTCCCCATATACTCTAGTTGATCTTGGAATGAATTCATCTGTAACAGGATTACAGTTTGTTTAACATGCATGCTAGCCTTGGGATCAGGGAGTCTACACTTTAAGTCCGTCAAAGAAGATACGGGCCCGTGTGAAAGATAAGATCCGTCAAAACAAGTGACAAATAAAAAAAATCAGACGGGCAAACACACATCGCAAAATTGCACCCTAATTGGACAACACATTATCGATCTCAATCTGAATCATTTTGAAGGATATTGCCAATCCATTGCTGCAATGAATGTTGTTGAACTGTCAAAATGAAGCCCATTGCTACCGATAGTGTGTTACGCAGTTACCCCGCTGGTCTTATGTCCGTAAGTAATACGGAGTAGAGGAAACGCCTGTAATTTCGCCCGGAACTACGAATTTCGTACTTAGGGTGTAGAGTCCCAGTTTAACCATGGCACAGTTCCCCACACGATGATAAAAGACGTAGGTACTCTAGTTGGTACTACGTCTTTTTAGATCGTTATCACATAAAGTATACATTCAACATAATGACGTAGTTACCTAGCCAATATTTTGTAACAATAGGCGACATGGTGTGCACGGAGTTTTTTGCCC
This sequence comes from Luperina nickerlii, assembly GCA_963855955.1. Classification (NCBI taxonomy): domain Eukaryota; kingdom Metazoa; phylum Arthropoda; class Insecta; order Lepidoptera; family Noctuidae; genus Luperina; species Luperina nickerlii. Next base: position 15,757,141 of record OY979664.1, on the reverse strand, counting down.
GTTCCTCTCTATAAAAACCTACTACGTACCTACGCTTCGAAATTGGAATGGGTAACTAGCTTCATCTTTCTGACTGACTCCTTGACAGTTTAAAATTACGGTAGCAGGACACTTGCGCGAACCCATTTGCGAAAAGACATTTCCGCGAATGGACTTTTGCGCGAATGGACTATTGCGCGGAGGGACATTTGCGCGAAAAGACACTTCCGCAAATGAACTTTTGCGCGAATAGACTTTTGCGCATATGGTCTTTTGCGCGAATGGTCGTTTGCGCAAAAGATATCGCACTCGATGGTATTAGAAGAAAAAAAAATCGTACGCCACAATATGGCACCCCAAATCCGCTATTTGACTTTGTTTTTGATTTTAATGGGACACTCGCGCTACCAAGACAAATCTAAAGACGTATAATTTATCCAAATCTGTTCATTCGTTTAGGAGTTACGAGGGAACAAAGAAACGGACATAGACATACATACATAGGTACAGGTCAAGCACATAACCATGCTTTTCGGCTTCGCTGCCAAAAAATAAAAAATAACTGCATATTTTTTTATTTAATTTCGATGGCTCATCAGCTGCCTAGCCTTTTCCCAACTATGTTGGGGTCGGCTTCCAGTTCGGATGCAGCTGAATACCAGTATTTTACATGGAACGACTGCCTATCTGAAGGCCAATTCTCGTAATTTAAAACGTTCAAAATCTAGTCGCAGTCTCATCTCAGCGACAAAGAAATGTCAAAAACCTGTCAAAATGTAGGGAAATTTGAAGTATTTTTTGACAGATTGAGACGGAGATCAGACTGTGAACGTTGTTAAAATTAGTAGAATTGCCCCTCTGAGCTCCACAACCCAGTCACTGGGTAATACGATACCTCTTGGTAAGACTGGTTGTCAGACTTTCGTACTTACCCGTAACGACTGTCAAAGATCCACGAATGACAGCCGGGAACAACGGCTTAATGTGCTTTCCGAGACACGGAGGGGTGACGGTATGTAAAGATGGTCACCCATCCACAGACAACCGCGGCAAGCATAGCTAACCTGATCAATCGACCTGTGTGGCTGTTATTATTTAGCCACGGGCTTAATTTCGATGGATATCATGTAAATAAGTATTGCAATTTATTTCTTTAAGGGTTTTCAATTGTTTAATCGTTTAAATTTGCAAATAAATACTTATAATGTTTAGATTTAGCTAGCTGCGTTAATCAGTTTCACAAATAATATACACTTGTGTGCAAATTCTATACATTTTCTAGTGAAATAAATACATTTTTAATACCTGACAAAATATAGGTATATAGCAATATTACAATGATAGCCACGATTTTTGGGTAATGGTGACTACCAATTATTAATATATATACTAAAATGCCAGATAACTTTTTTTCCGCCGGGCCTGGGTAAATTTCGTAGCGGCCGTGACCCGTCTTCTTTGACATATCTACAAATTTGTACGGAACCCTCAGTGCGCGAGTCCGAACTCGCACTTGACCGTTATTTTTTTTTTAAATTTGATCCAAATGTTGCGAACCCCTGAATGTGTGTTTACAAAATTTCTTCTCGTGACAGGGACTTTAAATGCTTTGAGTTTGAGTAACACTGAACTTAAATAACGAAAACTGCTACTAAATAAAAACGCTTTTAAAGTCAAACTGTTAGGTTTGTAACACATCTAAGGGGAGTACCTGGTCTTGAACCTTTCCGTCCGCCTTTTTGGCAGAGTCACAGCACTTCTTTATTTCATTCTCCAGCATAGCGAGCCTCTCCAGCAAACGGCCTTCTAACTGATTCAGGTGCTCTTGCTGGATTGCAGGCACTAGAAAAAATATCATTTCGGTTAGCATGAGACTTTTCCTAAAGACGCGTACGTTCATAGTAAAGTTATGTAAACAAAGTTTTTCGCAACTAGTTTGACGGCGACCGTCGTCGTAGGGAAAGCAAATTCGTTCTGTTTTAAAATCCAGATTTTTAAGAACGGATTTTGGTCCAATCCGGATTATCCAGATTTTACGAATTTTTTATTAAAATAAACAAATCTACCTATATTAGTTTGTTAATATGATGTTTCTTAGATAATTATATTTGTGTAAATGGATTAAAATAAAAGCACATGAAAATCAAATCAAATGATTTGTTTAATAGTACACCCAGCAATAACACCATAATTGTGGTATATAATGGTACACCATAATTGTGGTATAGTTTGAATAATTCCAAATAAAAAAAATCATTTGGTTTCATTTTCGTACGATATACATATGTTATTGCGGTTAGAATAGATCAGCCTTATTAACAGCAACATGATACGTGCATTACGTAATTATTGGAATATTATTTCTTTATATTTGTTTTATTTGTCATATAAATAACCATTTACAATACCAAATTAACATCGCCATAGTTACATGCACCGCCTGCCTGATTGCATGTAACTATGGCTATGGTAATGTCAATTTATAAATTATGGTTATGGTAAAAAAATAAATAAAGCGGATTCTCAAATATTTGGTACAAATGGGTAGACACTAACCGCCTGCTGGTTGAACGTGTGCGACCATGGCACTGGGTGCGACCATGGCACTGGGTGCGACCATGGCACCGGGTGCGGCCGCAACACTGGGTGCGACCATGGCACTGGGTGCGGCCGCAGCACTGGGTGCGGCCGCAGCACTGGGAGCGGTCACCACACTGCGTGCGGGTACGGGTGCGGCCATGGTACTAGGTGCGACCGTCGGGCTAGGTGCGATCACTACAGCAGGTGGGGGTGGTTCTACCACTACCACTTCCGGCGGTATCAGCTCTAACTTTGAGGGTGGAGGAGGTTCAGGTGCCACTAAAAAGTATTTTTGATTAGTTGCCTAAAGTGCTGCTGGTGAAAGATTTTAAAGCACCACGTGCTATCGTTTTCGGCAGTAGGAATTTACTGTTCATTAATGTTTGACAAAAAATGAATGACAAAATAAATTATGATCATTTTAAAAATAACATTATACGAACTAATCATTTGACAAACATCTCATTTCGCAAACATATTACTCTAGAAGTAGTTAATCAATTTGACACAATACAGATTTCGCAAATGTTTTACTTTGTAAATATTTCAAATGTTAAAATTTATCATTCCAACAATATTCATTTGACCAAGTACTTCGTTTGTCAAATTTGAGATTTCACAAAATGACGGTAGATAAATTGTTAAGTACTTAATAAAATTTATTGAAGTACCCACCTATTGCCGTAACTATTGCACTGTCATTTAAGTAATATAGAATATATATACCTAAAGTAAGGATCAGTGGGACGTCTTAGGGGCGGAGTAAAAACAAGTTGGTTTACAAGCAATAATAATAATAAGACGTAGTCGACGGAGCCTCGCTTCGCGGGTTTTTTTTTTATTTCTATCTACAGGGTTTAAACCTAACATGAAGGAGATGACGGGGGCTCGGTCGCTTGCTTTGCTCGCTCACTTGAGCCCCGCCATCGCCATACCCTTCGAACCTAACATCTCCGAGTCGGGGTGCCCCAAGTTCCGAGCTCGCTTTGCTCGCTCTTGGACCGACACAAATTTCGCAATTACAAAGCAATGCATTTTGTCAAACTTCATCTATGCTTTGCGTTGTTTTACCAATTAAAATGATTATAAAAAGATTCATTTGTCAAATGATGTTTTGATGTAGGTATTTAACGATATGTTGTCTTTCAATTATTTGTCAAATGAGTTATTTACAGAAATAATAGTTTGTAAAGCGATAACTTTATCAAGTATAAATTTACCTAACGTAATTTTTTAAATGACAATTTGTGATTTTTTTTTTTGTGAAATGATAGGACACCGGAATTTACGTTTGAATATTTTTTGTAGGTATGTACCAACCAACATAATACAGAATGTAACAACAGCTAACATATTTATGTGTTTAGATAAAATGAGAAACCCCATTCCACCATCTCCCACAAATATAAGATTTAACTGCTAAATTCAATAGTTTCTAATCCCGGGGGGAATTAATTTTATTTTATTTTTACTTGGGAATTTATACTGGTAATGTCGATGATAGGATAAGCATTTGTTACACGTCGAGGAGGCTAAATAGCAGGCGATTTGCGTAATTCAAAAGCAAAAAGCGAGTGATAATAAAATAGAAAATCCTTATCCTTATACATATAGTATACCTAAAACAAAGTCGCTGAAATGTCTGTACGCGCATAACTTCCGAATTACTGCACCAAATTGGATAATTCTGTTTGTTGTGTTCGGTATTGCTAGGACAAGGTTTGTATGAAAGAAAATTTCGAAAATTCGAAAAATTAATTGCCGTGCGAAGCTAGGGCGGGCCGCTAATTAAATATATAATTTGAAAGGAAATGGGTTTTTTTTTTGGAGTAATTCTCACTATATTGTACTGAAAGCAAATTAAACAACTTTTCTTTAAAAAAAATAAAAGATTTAATGATTGAACTAAAACTACAGTACAACTGTTATTGATTTCTGTTATAACGATTAATAATAAAGTAATTTTTACGATACGGCAGTGTTGCGCCCTTCCGCGAAGCTGTCTCGAGCAAAAGTCCCGTCACGCTTGTGTCGAACACTGAACTATGACCGATTGTTGGATCTGTCAGTTGATTTTGACAGTTCGACTAGCTTCACTCAGTTGATGTTTCCTTATACGGCCTCTCCTGACATCCTGACGTCCTCGGCAGGTCTAGATGGTCCAGCTTCCTCATCATTGTAGGCTGGTGTGCTTTGTACCTCGGACATGGCTTCACCATCTGTTAAAGGCATGGTCTCATCCGATTGGTCTGCACCTGAAATTTACATCTACTATAAATACACAGCTAGAACTAACACCAAGTATTAGAAAGGAAGGAAGGCAAGGAAAGGTAAAGAAACCCCCAGGAAAAGAGTGGAAGTTATTTATAATCCATATAAGATTACAAACAATCAGCCACTATTAGGTTCACACTAGGATAGACTTACAAGACTAGACATATCACACAAGGTCTAGTATTCACACAAGACTAGACATATCACACAAGGTCTAGTATTCACACAAGATTAGACATATAACACAAGGTCTAGTATTCACACAAGACTAGACATATCACACAAGGTCTAGTATTCACACAATACTAGACATATCACACAAGGTCTAGTATTCACACAAGACTAGACATATCACACAAGGTCTAGTATTCACACAATACTAGACATATAACACAAGGTCTAGTATTCACAAGGCTGAAGGCAACAATACCTTTCAGACATTCAAGGGCTACTCACACGCAAAGAAGGCAGCACATTCATCTGGAGTCCATTCACCCTTCCAAGGTACCATGAACTGCGCCGCGGCATAGGTCACCTTGCCATAGGCTCCAGCAATAAGCTTCAATTCGTATCGGCCATTCTCCAATACTCTTGTCACCTTATAAGGACCGCGCATTCCGGAATCCAATTTCCCTTTGGACTGCGCGTACTTAATTACAAAAGCAAGATCATCTTTTTGAAAAATATGAGGCGGTTGGCGCATTTTGTTAACATACTTGTCTTGGCGACTCTGATTATCCTTGAGACGTTCAGCTGCCCTCTGCCGGTCGAGTTCTCGCAAGGATCGACGATCACTATCAGAACATTCTATAGTGACATCACGGACCAGGGTTTGTATTACGGGAGTTGCACCTTCAATACCGATCAACAAATTTAACGGAGATGCTTGAGTGGTCTTTTGTTTTGTGACGTTCAGTACAAGCTGCAAACGCCATAACTGTTCGGACCAGTTACTTTTCTTATTATTAGTCTCGACGCGTAACATGTTAAGAAGAGTGCGTACATATCTCTCCACCTGACCATTCGCGTGATGCATCTCAGGAGTTATGTAATGTATAGTGCATCCTAAATCATTAATCCATTTAACGAAATTTGTGGCTTCGAACATACGACCTCGATCGGTAACTATAAGGTGTGGAGTGCCAAACAAAGAAATAGCGTTTTTAAACGCTTTCTCTAATTCGTCATGGTCCTGTCTATAAAGTGGATAAGTTAAACAGTACTTAGAAAAAGCGTCAACCAATACTAAAATATGCTTATAGCCATTGGACTCCGGTAAAGGACCCAGGACATCGGCATGAAGGGTATGAAAAGCAACATCTGGCTTAGTCCATGACGTAATGGGCTGTAACGGTGCTCGAGGAATCCGTTTGTTTGCTATGCAAGTTAAACAGTGTCCTATGTACTTTTTTACGAAAGCATGAAGACCAGGAAACCAAAAGTGATTTAAGATCAATCCAATAGTTTTGTCTACCCCTATATGACAGTGCTCATCATGAAAGATTCTAAGTAAACTTAATCTGTGACCTTTCGGTATAAAACAAAGTAACCGTGATTGCTCACCTACAGGTGAATAACGATAGTAAAGAATCTCATTGTTTTTAACGTAACGACTAGCATCTAACTGTCCTTCTTCCAATTGTCTTAATAATTTTTGCGTTTCGTCATCACCTGATTGTGCAACTTGAGCCCAATTTCGTGGCCTATCTATGTTATTTACAACGCGGATGGGGTTGCGACTAAGATAATCCGCATGTGGCAGTAAAACACCTTTTCTATAGACAATTGTAAACGTGAAATCTTGTAGATACACCCACCATCTCGCTACACGAGGTAGTAGGTCCTTTTTATTTTGTGTAGCCTTTAACGCGTTACAATCTGTAATTACTTTAAACTCTATGCCTATAAGGTAATGCCGAAAGTGACGTAAAGCTTTGACTACCGCCAATGTTTCTAGTTCATAGGAATGGTATCGCACCTCTGCCCCATGTGTGACCTGACTATAATAAGCAACAACTGATTTACGACTATCCATACCTATCTGAAGCAATACTGCGCCATAGCCTCGACAGCTGGCATCAGTATGAACCTCTGTCTCTAAATTAGGATCAAAGATAGCAAGAATGGGTTCACTCGTCAAACACTTAATAACCTCATCACGAGCTTGGTCTTGTTCTTCACCCCACTTAAAATCTACGTCTTTCTTAGTCAAACGCGCAATACATGAAGTTTTAAGAGCATAATTTTCGATGTACTTTCGAAAGTACCCCGCTAATCCTAAAAATTGTCTGACTTGACGGACATTTTCGGGCTTTGGAGAATTGACCAACGCAGTGATTTTAGACTTAGAAGGATGTACTTTACCGTTGCTGATTACTCGACCAAGATACTCTATTTCAGTACTCAAAAATGAACACTTTTTCATGTTTAATGAAAACCCAGCATCTGATAACGTACGCAAAACATCACGCAAGATCTGTAGTCCTTCATCAACGCTATTACTGACCAATAAAACATCATCAATGTAAACCATCACCGTGCCATTGTTTATGAATGAACGAAGTGTATTGCTAATAATCCGCTGGAAGACAACTGGCGCATTAGCAAGTCCAAACGGCATCTTCATATATTCATAATGCCCTTCGGGCGTAACAAAACCAGTCAAGGGAATCGACGCATTATCAAGACAAATTTGATGGAACCCTGATGCCATATCAAGGGTTGTAAAATATTTGCCCTTACCTAACCGATCTATATGGTCCTCGATCAATGGTAGGGGGTACCTGTCTTTAACAGTGATTCTATTTAAGGCACGAAAATCAACGCAGAGTCGATCCGTTCCGTCTTTTTTTTTAATTAAAAGTATAGGACTCGCGTACGCAGATTCGGATTCACGAATTATTCCTTTAGCTAAAAGGTCGTTAATTATTTCACGTACCCTCAACTTCTCATTAAAAGACAACTTGTACGGCCTATAATACACGGGCGCATCACTGTTCAAACGAATGTGCATACTACTGGTTGTCACGGTTGAGGCAGCAGTCCCAGTTATCATAAATTTAGAAAATTCATTTAATATTTCGATAAGTTTTTCCTTATTATCGACATCAAGCGACGTCTGGATAGGATGCTCATTCGATTCGATAGCCGAGACTTTTGCAGGGACAGCACTAAAAGTTAGACGCTGGTAATCCTTTGTGCGTACATACATTACTCCCTCGCGATTGAGGACGTCTGTACCTATTATGATAGGTGCGTTCATACTTTCACTGGGTACAATCAATAGGTCGACTTCAAGTGTAATTTCTTTAAACTCAATAGTAAGTGTCACATACGAAAACACCCGAGTGATAGTATTTCCAACACCTTTTAACTCTCGATAAGTGGTTTTTGTAGCGCACGACAAATGATTTACCACAGAGGATGAAATAAGAGAAACATCTAAAGCTCCGCTATCAATCAGGATGTCAATGGGTATCCCTTGGATTACTCCAACTATAACATCTTTGCAATTATTAATGTCAGGTAGGGAACAAAAATTAACGTTGCTTTTTCTATTATCAGAACGTTGTTTGGCGAAACAATCGTTAATATGGTGCCCAGTTTTCTTACAATACGCGCAAACAATTTTTGTTCCCGACTTCACATCACTGTTAGCCGTATTTGTACTTGATGGTTTTTGTTTAGCATGACAGTTAATTTGTTTATGTCCGGTTTGTCCACATGAAAAGCATTTTAATGGAGTCTTGTGAACGGGACGTTTGGCAAAACTTGGTTTCACAACCTCCTTAGATGCTGCAGCGTCACGATTTAAACGTTTTTCAAGCTTACTCTCAACAGGTTTTACAAAAGAAGAAAAATAATTAACTAACTCGCATGGCTTAAGGTTCTCATTCGTAGCTGCCGCTTTAATATTGGGTTCATTGATACCACGTATAATAATAGCACTAATAAGTTCGTTACTCAAACCTTTAACTATCTGTAACCGTAATAAAGACCGACGTACATACTCCGCATACGTAGTAAAACTATCAGAATTGGTACTCATGACCTCATACAGAATGTTCGCCACATCAATCTTTTTCACGCACAATGATTTAAAATCTTGTTTAAAATTACTCCAAGACCGGTCTGTCGTAACCCAATCATCTAACCAAGACTTTGCGTCGCCTTTAAGACAGTGACCGATACGCGACAAACATTCAGCATCATTCCACTTATTTAGAATTTGCGCTCGATCTACCTCATCAAACCACGCATCAACATCGTGTATATTAGGGTCAAAATTTGACACATAAAAATCACGTGTACTACCACCGTATTTCATAGATTGAATAGCTTTCACAATTTTTTCCGTTGAATCGTGATTTGTTGACGGTACTTCGACATTAGACGACATAGCTACCGACGACCTATCTTCTAACGCATTTAACCGGGCCACGATTGTTTTTAACGACTCACGTAATCCCGAATCACTCCTAGATCGTGGACTGCACGTCGAACGGTTGCGATGCCGACGTTTTGAAACTTTGCGACTCCTAGAACGCGAGCGACTGTGCGAACCACTATGAGAACGATTTCGTTTTCCCATTATTGCGACACAACACGATAATGCACAGCAATAACAAAATATTACACCAGAAATCAATAACGCAATAAATATTTAAAACCAAATGTGGGTAGTTATCCCACTTCTGATGAAAGCAAATTAAACAACTTTTCTTTAAAAAAAATAAAAGATTTAATGATTGAACTAAAACTACAGTACAACTGTTATTGATTTCTGTTATAACGATTAATAATAAAGTAATTTTTACGATACGGCAGTGTTGCGCCCTTCCGCGAAGCTGTCTCGAGCAAAAGTCCCGTCACGCTTGTGTCGAACACTGAACTATGACCGATTGTTGGATCTGTCAGTTGATTTTGACAGTTCGACTAGCTTCACTCAGTTGATGTTTCCTTATAGTACATATAACCTCGGCCCAGGCGTGGTCCTATTTAATCATCAGCTTAATAGCGACCGTGATGTGAGGGCCAATAATTTTATTCAAAACGCGAAAGTTTGTGAGGATAGATGGATGGATGATCTATTTCACGCAAAAACTACTGAACGGATTTGGATGAAATTTGGCACACGATAGTTTATAACCAGAATTAACACAATATACTACTTTTTATCCTGATATTCCCACGGGATCGAAACTTATGTGGGTGAAGCCGCGGAGCGCTGCTAGTTTTCAATAAAATACATTTTGCAACAGACCAAAGTCAGGCTTGACATCCTTCATAGCATCGGAAAAGGCTTGAGTGAGCTCGTTGAGGTCGTTTCTCATAGTCTGCACGTGATTTAGCAACTGGAAGAGCTCATCTTTAGTTGCCAAGATATCATGGTCAAAACTAGGTGCAGCCTGAATTATGGTTGGCGGAGGCGGAGGCGGTGCAGGCATACTCGGTGCAGGCATACTCGGTGCAGGCATACTCGGTGCAGGCATAGTCGGTGCCGGCATACTCGGTACAGCTTTCATTCCGTGGCCACTAGGAGCATGTTTGCTTGGTGCCGCTTGAGATAGAGCCGATTTCGACAACGCATTGGCTGTTTCAGCCATTTTGGCTGTCGTAGCGCTCCTGAAAAATAATCACTTAAACAAATTTTGAGCATACAGATCAGAATTACTTGGGTAGGTATACTTCAGAAGCTTAAAGCTTAAATGAGTAGAGTCGGGTCCACCTTACCGCTATATCTCAATTGAAAGTCGCTAGTAACTTACGGAGGGGCACCAAGAGCCTTTTGAATTTCTGCCGTCTCGCCGATAAGATCCTCAATAAGCGAGCTTAGCTTGCTGATGCCTTCTTCAGCAGCGTCCAAACGAGATGCCACGTTCATGTTGGTCCACATATCCGTGATAGCCTTCAGATTGCCTGATGATCTATGACATGCCGGAAATTAGGTACAGACACCAGCACATCAACCTACTACAATCTGTCAAATTTATTAAATAGATTTTCAACTTTATCGCTATAGTATAAGGTTCAAATTTATTTGGGAACATTTGACAGTTTGGGTAGCTTGATGTGCTGGCGTCTGTACATAATTAAAATCATAGTGTGATTTGCGTGATAAATGCGGCGGTTAAAATTAATTAAAAGTTGAAATAGTGGATGTAATTTGTTTGCACCCATCTCCCCAAAATCTCCCCTGAATTGCCCTGATTGGAAGGTCTGTGCGAGTGCAAGATACATTGAGCGGAAAAGCGCAAAATCTCTTGAAGTATCCAAACACGGGAGGTGGTCAGACGTTTTAATTGAACTTCAACTGATTATACATAATTAACACAATAAATATCAAATGTACCTGACTTCTTGCAATATTTCCTCATTCTTGGGTGAGGTTCCATATACGCGGTCCTTAAGGTCTGCAACAGTGTGCTCTAACAAGTTGAATTTGCTGAGTGTGACGAGGGACAGCTTCTCCGCGGAGGGGGGGCCGGGTGCGATTCTGCTGGGGGCGCTGGGGGGTGCCATAACGCTGGGGGGTGCCATAACGCTGGGGGGTGCCTTAACGCTGGGGGCTGTTGCGGTGGTAGCTGTCCGAGACGCGTGCGTCGTCGCTGATGAGGACTTTGGGCTGGCGTCCGGAGCCGTCGTACGGGGGGAAGGCGGACTGACATGTCCAGCACTTTTGTGAGCGGGAGTAGGCTGCCCTTCTCCTGCTAATGCCAAAAGAAGAGCAAATAAGTTTTAATTATACACAAGGTGGCTCTACATTTATCATATTCTTATTAAAAAAACATTCGAAAGGGTTTCATTTCGATTGTTTTTTTATTAAGTATACACTACGAATATGTTTCTTTTTTTAAGTATATATTATTATATTATGTCTTACTCATCACAAAAACAGGTTGTGGCGCAGACCTCCGTTTGCGCTCAACTGAAAAGATAATCCAGATAATAAATTATAGGCCAGTAACGTAAATAATTCGTAGAAATGTTTAAATACTGAAAGCTTACCGACTAGCACACTTTCTTGATCAGGTGATGGCGGCTCAGTCGCTGAAAATTTTAAAAGTCAAAGATTTTTATTTAAACATAGGTGTTATAAATATAGAATTGGTACAGAGATCTTGGGGCCTAAAAAGGCCACTTTGGCAGAATCATAAAAGGATAACATTATGAATCATACCTAATATGGCGAAGACAGTCCGTGTTTTTCTTTTTTCGCTGCACTACATAGGTATAATCAAAGAGATTTGGATTGGATTGATTGGTATTTAGCACAGACAAAAGAAAAAACTGAAAAATCCTTCACCAATGGGATTTGATACGATTAACTTAACAGTTAACTGTTCATTATGATTCATAATGTTATCCTTTTATGATTCTGCCAAAGTGCCTTTTTAGGCCCCCTGATATTTTCCCTTTACCGTTGTACACATATCAAATAGGTAGGCATACGAAATCACAATTTAGTAACAGAATGTTTGTTAATAATTCAATGACAAGCTATCAGAGCTAAACTAAACCTAATATCAGTATTATCCAAAAACAAAGTTAACAATATTGCAAACGAGGCAAAAATTTAAAGGCATCTCAGCATGATGCTGCGACATTTAAAAATAAATGTCACAGCACATTCTGATAGGGCCCGAAATGATAAATGACAAACAATCACAGATTAAATGCTGTGTATTTAACTAACCAATTTTTAACGCACATTTCTTCATATGCATATGTCTTGCATTATCTTCTAGATATTTATCAGCAATAAGTATGCTTTAAAAATATATTTAAATAATTTCATACTCAAAAGTTAGGAAAAAAATTTAAATATTTTTTAAAATCATATAACTCGTGTTTTTCTCTTAAATGCTTCGGTATTTTATTATAAATTCTAGGTGCCATGCCTAAAATACTTTCTGTATAGAATGCTGTGTCATAGTATGTGTTGTGTGTATTGGCGCAAATCTCAGTATTATTTTATTACCTACGTTTCGATTTTAGTGTTTTAAATACATAGATGTAAGTTTGAGTTCACAAACTGTGTGTGAATATAATATTTATGGGTATTTTTGTTAGCTTAACTTACCGTTGGACAAAGGTGTTGAAATTTCAGAGGTGGGGAGATGATCTGGACGCGCACCTCGAGGATTCGTGAATTGCTAGATTTAGATAGATTGTACTTTCTTTATATTTCCCTAAAAAAATGACTCACCTAGTTCATACTTTCCAGGAACCTGAAAATACGGAAGAAAATTAACAAAAGTAGATTGGGGTTGACTGGACAACTATATATAATTTTGGGAAGCTTTGTCAAATTGTTTACTAGGTAAGGTAGTTACCTACTAAAGACTAAATGCATTACCCCTGTATCAACGATGAACTCGCTGATGGCTATAGTTTGGGAATTATCTGTGGATCTGCCGACAGGCAGCGCAGCCATGCTGCCCCGCAACTCCACGTTCTTGCCCAATACTCGCATCTGCTGGGCAAGGCAGTGCAGAACAGTTTGCAGCATGCTGAAGTCCACCACGCCGACCTAGATAACACAAATAATTTTAGTACTAGCTGACCGAAAACTCCGAACAGACGTTGTCCTGTTTCCCAGACCTCGATTGCATTGCAGCGCCATCTACCGAGTCCAATGGTCTAAACCACTATTTTTTAAATAATAATCTAAACCACCCAGGGACCTACTCAAACACACAAAAAAAAATCAACAAAATCGGTCCAGCCGTTTAGGAGTTCAGTGACATACACGTACAGAAAAATTATAATTATCTTACTCAATATAATAAACATACAGTATGGAAGCCACATCTAAGCAATAAATTATACCACATACTTGTTATCGCCTTTTCTGACGATATACAAATTACAAAAAAAAAACCACCGACATCAAAAAAAAACACAACAAAGTGAAAAATAACTTTAATTTCGAAAATCGGTGTCAAAAAACGAAAATACAGAACCAACGACACCACGAAGTCGTTTGTTATTTTTTTTTTTGTAATTTTTTTTAATATTACGCTTTTTAGTTGTATCTACCTACCCCAAACAAATTCATATAGGTACATATCACTACTTGCGATGTGAATATCAGTGACAGAAAGCTATTGAACATATCTGCCTAACCCTTTAAAGGGTACAGGCGTGATGTTATGTTGTGTGATTGCGTAAACAATGCATACATATCGATGGCCCCACCGAATAAACGTGCAAGAGTTCTTACACGAATTTTTTTTTTTTTCATATTTCGTTTCTTTTGCCTATCCTGCACCTACTTAATTTTTTTTATGAATCTTAGACTCAAAACACGCCTTTTATAATAGTGAATTTCTTTATTCTAGGGAAATTATTAATTTAAAAAATACAGGAATAATAGTTTATGCTTTTAATACATGCTTTTCGAGTCGCCAAATATACAAGAATAAACGTGTTAAAACCTACAGACGTTTGAGAAGATTTGTGATTATTTTTAAATTTGGGTAATGGCTTCTTACACGTTTATTCGTGTAGAAATGTATGCAAATTTTATTACTAATGTTATATTCCACAAAATGGAAGTTTGAATTTAGATAGGATAATAAAATTAAAGTATTGCATTGTCTCTTACTATAATTATTTTTTTATAACAATTGTGTTAAAGATTCAAACATTAATATTCTTTGCATATTAGTTAAAAGTTTATAGCTATTAACGGTAAATACACAAATGTTTACGCGATAAATTCTATTGCAATCGTACGTAACGTTAGAAAGGGGTGCGGAATATGATATTATGAAAATGTTTAGTTCCGGTTTGGGAGACTAAAACATTTTTTTTTTCAAATTTGATGCCTTTTTTAAGAAGATCCGGAAATTTTCTATACAAACCGCGTAGTTTGAATTATTTTCAATCCGAAAAAATTCTTCAAAAAAATTCTGATTTCGATTTAGACGATTCTTTAGGAGCCCATAACTAGACAAATATTAGGTCTACAATGAAATTGGCGTTTTGTACGGGAGGAATATAAATTCATTTTTTTTTTGTAAAATAATATTTTATTTATCAAAGTAAAAAAAAGCAAATATACCGTTGTTATCTATGCACTTTTGCCATCTCATAGGTAGTTCATTGATCCCTTCACTAAAAAAACCATGGGGGCGAGAATCAATGAACTCTTTGAAGGCGGTTTGGACTGCCGCATCGAAGTTGATTTTTTTTCCTTATAAGAAGTTGTCCAAATTCCGGAAAAAATGGTAATCTGTTGGAGCAAGGTCCGGGGAGTACGGTGGATGTCGCAGACATTCCAATTGTAGCTCATCTAACTTAGTGGTTGTTTGTTGTGCAGTGTGTGGTCTTGCGTTGTCGTGAAGCAGCAGTGGCCTAGAGCGATTGACCAATCTCGGTTGTTTAGCAGCTAGTTCTTCCTTCATGGTTTGCAGTTGCTGACAATAGATATCTGCCGTATTCGTTTGGCCAGATTTTAGAAAGCTGTAGTGGACGACACCGGCACTAGTCCACCAAACACTCACAAGTAACTTTTTCCGAGTCAATTTTCGTTTAGGGCAGGATTTGACTGGTTCTCCAGGGTTCAGCCATTGCGACGAGCGCTTCCGATTATCGTACCATATCCACTTTTCACCACAAGTAATAATTCGATTTAAAATCCCTTCATTATTGTGTCGGTTGAGCAAAGTAACACAGCAGTCGACGCGTGTTTGCAAGTTCGATTCACTCAATTCATGAGGTACCCATCGTTCAAGTTTTTTTATTTTCCCGATTTGCTTCAAGTGGATCAATACAGTTTTATCACTTACCCCGAAGCCTGCAGCTATGTCTGATGTGCTTTGTGATGGATCCGCTTCCACAATAGCCTTTAATTCTTCATTTTCCACTTTGGTCTCCGGCCGTCTACGGGGTTGGTTCTGAAGGACGAAATTTCCAGAACAAAAACGTTGAAACCAAAAACGCGCCGTGCTTTCTTTTGCGACACCAGCGCCGTACACATCACTAATCCTTCGAGCTGTTTTTGCAGCACTGGTGCCACGGTAGAACTCGTACTCGTAAATATGCCGATATTTCATGTTTTCCATTGAGCGGTAATAAGCGACGCCAAAGAAAAAAATAATGAGGAAAAAACAAATTTATGACTGTTTTCAAAACTCAAATGTAGGTACCAGCTAAATTAATGTATAAATTTGAATTTGGAATTCTTAACCAAAGAGGAGATATTTCAGATCAAATTGGTCAGTACCACAAAACGCTAATTTCATATGTAAGGACCTAATATAAATCATATTTTAAAAAAAATTGTGTTCGTATTTATATCTACTAAAAGTATAACTGGACCTAATGTGAACAAATTTCAGAACCTCACTTTTTTCCCTCTCCGCTTGACGTGAAATGCCCCCTATACCAATTCCGTTATTTAAGGACTTGATAAGTCCGTGTGATTCAGGAGCAATACCAAACCATTATCAAAGTTTTTATAAACATCTACGGTACGACCAATTATCACATACGGTTCTTTAGTTTGGTGGCCCAGGACCAACCTAAGTACAACCCAAAAGGATCTCGAGAAACTGCAAAGATTTGCCTGCGTAGCAATCACCGGCAGCATGAGGACTTCCCCCACTGCTGCCTTACAGGTGATGCTGGGGCTACCTCCCCTACACCTCGTCGTAAGAGAGGAGGCGGCCATAGCGACTTTCAGATTCGAAGTATCCGGCTCCCTAAGCAATGATTCTAGAATCAAACACACACGCATCAGAGAAGATGCAATCAAAGAACAACCGATGATGACATCACCCATCGACAGAACCCTGAAGACCCACTGCTTCCAAAAACACTACAACATAGAGCTCATAGAGGAGTTGTGTGACTACTCAGGTACAACAGAGCTAAGAATTTACACTGATGGATCAAAGACCGACGAAGGGACGGGCGTCGGGGTGTTCTCCAACGACCTAAACATTAAGATATCCAAACCACTTGGAATGCTCAACTCCGTTTACCAAGCAGAGTGTGTAGATATTATCCAAGCGGCACACGCTATAGAGGCCAGGGGGGTTACGGATACCAATATCCGAATACTCTCCGACAGTGCCTCAGTTCTTCAATCCCTAAAGAGTAATCAGATCACGTCGAGACTAACACTAGAATGCCACAAGGCCCTAGAACGAATCACGGTACTAAATCGCAACACAATAACGCTACAATGGATTAGAGGTCACAGTGGACCACTTGGAAACGATGCGGCTGACGAACTTGCCAGAAGAGGATCCAGCACAAGACCATACGGACCTGAACCCATTGTGCCCATTCCTTTCAAGCAGCTAAGAAGCTGGTTAAAGGATCACACTCGAATACAAGCGGAAAAATGGTGGACCTCGACACCAGGATGTAGGCAATCCAAGGAAGCTATGCCATCCCTGGATACAAAGCTGACCAGGCGCCTTCTGCACCTGGACAGAGACAGCCTGCGCCTGGTGGCGGGGACCATCACTGGACACTGTTCACTAAATAAACACTTCCATACCCTGGGAATCACTGACAGTCCCCTGTGCAGAGCATGCATGGAGGCGGAGGAAACGGTGGCGCATGTGCTTCTTGAGTGCACAGGCGTTACCAAGATTCGCGAGGAGACCCTGGGAACACCAACATCCCTTGCGGATGCCCTGAGGAGACCGGGAAGTCTAATCTGCTTCTGGAGGGAGGTGGGCTGGTTGGAGTAATCGGCCACCATGTCTCACGCACAATGGTCCACTTCAAGGACTAAGTGCGGAAACCTAAACCCCATGATAGATAGATAGAAACATCTACGGTCATTGGAAAACTCTATCTCGGTCTCCAATGATAGTGAGGAGGACGATTAGTGTTTCTAATATTGCAATTCGTTTTTTTTTTTATCAGTAATACTAGTACTTTGTGTTCACGTGGATTAATACATATAATTATATTTTTTTAATTCTTTATACATCTGTATTTTATTTCATCCTTTTACAAAATTATTTATATTATTATACCATGCATTAACAAAGATGTATTACATAAATGAAAACTGATCCTAATAACACTAATATTAATGCATACGATCTTTCCAATCACATAATAGCAGTACATTGTACTGTAAACAAGCGTGTAAATAGTTATAACTGGGTTCCAAAATGAACTTGATTTACGGAGAATAATAGTGTAACATAACAGTACGTTTTATTCTTTGTGTATTATTACACGAATAAACGTACAATGATATATTACTGTGACCTAGTCATGCAAATTTCACAAGAGTAAAAAAATTAAATAGTTTTTCATGAATTTCCTGAAACTCGTTGATGTTTTAAAAAAAGTAAAAATACAAGTCCATAGTTTATTTTTTTACCTATAATTCGATCATACATTATTTATACCTATTTACCATGAAATGAGCGTTATTGAAATTTTAACGTTTTTATTTTTTGCTGAAAAGTTGTCATTTTTCTCTTACACGTTTATTCGGTGGGGCCATCGATATGCTATTGCAGCAATCGCGGTTGATTTGCTGGCATTTATTGAAGAGTTCCGTGTCTGTCTCCGAAACTCATAAGTACTCAGATCTTCACGAAATTTAAATGGGACCATTTCCGAATAAATTTTTTTAGAACAAAACAAAAATTTTGCAAATCCGTCTATTTACGATGGAGTTATGCCCGAACATACATAAAAAAAAAATAGAAACATCCGAATTGAGAACCTCCTCCTTTTTAGAAGTCGGTTAAAAATGAACGAAATCGGTCGTGAAAAAAGTCAGCTGTTCCCTACATTTATGTTCGCATACATAACTCGTCAAAATGTAGGAAACATCAGATTTTTTGGGTAAAAACGGGTCCCTATTACTAAGGCTCCACTGTCCGCCTGTCCGTCTGTCACCAGGCTATATCTCATTAACCGTGATAGCTAGACAGTTGAAAATTTCACAGATGATGTATTTCTGTTGCCGCTATAACAACAAATACTAAAAACAGAATAAAATAAATATTCAAGGGAAATAAATATTCCCATATAAAAAACATGTTTTTTTCGACGTTTTTGCCTTGTGGTACGGAACCCTTCGTATGCGTAAGACTTCTCCGGGAGATAGGATCCGTGTGGTCGCTAGTCGCTACTGCTGCAGAAGTGAATTCCGTTATCCACGCCGTCTGGGGTGGATAGATAGGTAAACGTGCGTCCGAGTAGGTACCTATCCACCCTAGGCTGACGGTTTTAGGGCAGATAAACGGAATAACCGAGTATGCCGATTTTATAAATTGCTTTCATTAATGTAGTCACAGCAGTGTACACCTCTACACCGTAGCACTTTGGTCTTAAATCAAGATTGCTACCACAATTTTCTAATCGCAGAAATGATAAAAGAATAGCTATCTGTTTCTTTGAGTCACCGTTTCGTGCAAAATAATCCCATTGTCTCCGATTTTTTTAGCACCTGACTACATTCCGCCAAGAAAGGAAATCAATGGAAATAAAAGGAACAATTTTTCCCACTTTTTTCGTTCGTGATTGTTGATTAATGCTGTGCGAATGAGAAAATTCACATGTACTCATAGATCGTTAATGAAAGCATAAATAAGTGTCATACGGTTGGGGTAGGCGGGGCGCCTATCCCCATTCACCGGGCACCGTTCCAACCTTTCGATATTAGTATCTAAGGATTTTCTAATAAGAAAACCCAATAACAAATTGGACAGCTACAATTATAAGACCGTTCATAGGAGCTAGACTGAAATATTGCAGGGTCGTGGAGCCATAGTGTAAAATTTAGTTTTTGTGGCGCGATTTTGGGAGAAGCATGTTCAGTCGTGGACGTCTTTCTACCGACACAGTGATGATGATGTAATGCTACGATTTCCTAGATGTGGCATATAACGGCCGCAGTGACAATCGTCATGAAAATTATGGCACCGGGGTTTGACTTAGCAGTGTCAAAAAACGCTTTGTAGTAAAACACACCATACTTTCATAAATAAAGTGTCAGTAACGTCGTTCGAGGGTAAACTGCGGACGCTAAGTATGCGGCGGCTACCGAAGTCTTAAGGCTCGTACACACAGGCGCGACGCGACACGCGACACAAAGGCACCGCAAGTCGCGCGACGAGCGGTGCCTTTGTGTCGCGCGCGATTCGCGTCGCGCGTCGCGCCTGTTTGCAGGAGCCTTTATGGCTCCTACAAACAGACGCAACACGCGATATAATCGCCCACGATTCAAAGGCACCGCTCGTTGCGCGACTTGCGGTGCCTTTGTGTCGCGTGTCGTGTCGCGCCTGTTTGAAGGAGCCTTTAAGCTAGGGTAGCTTTTAAGACTACTATGGGTATCTAATAATGGTGACTAAACACTGTATTGCCTGCTTATTGCCTAATTTTCATCCCAATCCTTGCTATTTTCTTCAGAGAGGTAGAGTAGGTATTAACCTACTTGTGATGCATAATCAGCTTTTAATATTCCCACTGCTGCGAACACAGGCCTCTTCTCTGTGAGAGGAAATGAGCCGTAATCCACCACGCGGGCCCCGGGTTGGTAGATGTCAGGTGTCTTCTAATTTTTGGTTCTAGGACATGCCGGTTTCCTCACGATATATTCCTTTACCGTTTTGAGAGCAGTGTTGATTGAATAATTTACACAAAGTAAATCGCCTGACAGGGTTCGAACTTCCAACCTACACCTATAATTTGTAAATCGCGGCAGACAGACACCACTGAGTCACCACTGCTCTCTCCCTACCTAGGAACTAAACCATTACTATCTATAATACCTACTTAGGATACAATAATTAAATTACTTAGGGCTGATTTTTCCAACGCCAGATAATTTTATGCGAGGAATAATTTTGAATGTTTGACAGTTCTTCCATACAAAATCTGTCAGATGTAAAATTTTATTCCACGAATAAAAATGATCTGTCGATTGGAAAATCAACCCTTAATGGGAATAAAATGGTTGTGGTTTTACCTCCGGCGTACCGATAGCCAGGTCGATCATTTCAGATATATTCGTAAGAAGTGCGTCGTCTGCTGAAAGAGGTAAATACAGATTCACAAAGATGTAACCATTGACAAGAATTCATTTCATTGTCCACAATCATTGTATCTACCAATGTGTAGCGACAAAACATATTACGCAAAATAATAAAGGACGGGTCGATCGATCAGGTTAAGCTACGCTTGCCGCGGTCGGTCCGTGGATGGGTGACCATTTTTAGATACCAAGACTCCTCGATGCCTCGAAAAGCACGTTAAGCCGTTGGTCCCGGCTGTCATTCATAGATCTTTGACTGCCGTTGCGAATAATCAGAGGCCCGAAAGTCTGACAACAAGCTTACCAAGGGGTATCGTGTTACCCAGTAACTGGGTTGTGGAGGTCAGATAGGCAGTCGCTCCATGTAAAATACTGGTATTCAGCTGCATCCGGTTAGACTGGAAGCCGACCCAATACAGTTGGGAAATGGCTAGGCAGATGATGATTATGATAATGTTGATGATGACATTGTTACAATAGTATGGAGCACAGATTGTAGATAATCAAATTATTTCTCGGTCGTTCAAATCGAGTCGAGATCAAATTAATTCGGTTGTCTATGTTTACAAATCTGTATGAGGCAGTGTACAGTCAACAAAAGATGAAATGGATGTTGTCGACTAAAATTTAATTTGATAAATGAGCTGTTTGTTTTCTATTAATGAAATTAAATTTTATTCTGTTTGTTACTAAACTACAACTATATCCGACGATCCTGTATACTTATCTCTTTTGTTGATTGTACATGGGAAGTTGTCACATAAATTTCAAGGTAGGAAAACACCAAAGCCCATCCGTAGCCCCATGGAAACATTGACCCCGGGTAAATAAATTAATAAATGACACAGTTTATTTCATTATTTTGTTTTAGCGTTATATTTATAACTGGACTCCTTCTAAAAGGATTGGCCCACAATCGCAGTAGACCGGGAAAAGTGGAAAGAGGGAAGGGAGTCCTTTGACCTGAAGTGGGACACCACAGGCTTATAATAATTTAAAGCAAGTATTGATAAATTTGATATTGAATACGTATTGAATTACTCAACTAAGAACTTTATTGATTATTGAATTAAAGGCAGACTAAGAAATTTAAAACGTGACTCACGAAATAACATGACTTCGTAAACAAAAACAATACCTACAACAGTAAGGTACATTTCGCAAAAGATATTTACCAACAGTAGCCGCCATTTTTTTAATTTATTTATTATAAGTTACACTTCGAAAACAAAAAGAAAATTCAATGTTGTTACAATACAAACTAAAATAAATTAAAAATCTGTAAGTACAAAATTTTAGTAAACATGAAAATCGAGAAAATCCGTTTGAAGACTGACGTTTGACGCTATTGCTTTTTTGTATTTGTCAATAAATGTCATGATGCGTATTGCGAGTTATATTTGGACTTTTTCGTAGGTGTGTAATTTATTTATCTTCTAAAAACAGTCGGGTTATTTACACCATTTATAACTCGAGAAACGCGGGACCAATTTTTATGATCTTTGATTCGTTGGAGTTGTCTCCGCCCCGAGTAGCAGAATAACTATTAAAAAATGGAAAAATTTCACGAAAAATGTTTTTCAAAGATAATTCATTTTCTCATACATTCATTCATCCTGAGGCAGTGCGAAGGTCGCCGGGTCAGCTAGTTTGTAATACTATAAAGCTTAGCTCAGCTGGTACGAAATCGCAAAATGTGAAGCACATGGTTTTACCCGAGAGAGGAATAAGGTTTTCTTGTCATAATCTTATCCACCTCGTCATTGGTTAAAGAACTGTAGATGAGTTTGCCCAAACCATGTTCTTTTGTGATTTTGTATCGTCTCCGAATTTTACAAGAGTCGATGCCAACATAATCTTTCCATCGATTCTTTGGACCCCTCTACTTTTAAAGCTATGGTCCACATTCATACTCAAAACCTTCCTTACATCATGATACGATCTGGACATTTTGAAATAAGCAAATCGTCGTTTTCTGTTATGCCCAGGCAGAAATGCTGTGTGTCCATCATTTTGACGGCTATGGAGTCATGTGTGATGTGATCTGGAAATTGAGAGGTCGTTCATACCTACCAGTTATTTTTAATCTATACCTAACGAGATACACCATCAATTCCTCACGTTTAGTCGACTCTAAGCTACATTGAACTAAATTCTAGTTTGAACAAGATATCCCAGACTGCTTTATTTAAAAAATAAAATATTAGTACAAGGACCAGTGCGCAGGCTTGCGGACTTTGCGGAGTGCAGGTCTTTTTGCTTTTACACAGAGCGGGAAACTGCGACCAGTATTTATAGCCCAGTTTTAATATAAATTTCCTCTGCCCTAAAGTATTTGTGGGTGGATTACGTTGATCAAAATAATAGGTATTAGTAAATACTCTACGACTTGGATAAAGGCTGTTTAGTACAACGAGAAATCTTGAAAATTAGATTTCTAATTTGTTTGCTGAATGGGCCGGCTCTTGACCTTGACCACGTCAGATGGCAAGCCTCTCCATTATTTTATGTTTTGACCACACATACACCACACAAGTCCACAATATTTAATGGTCTCATCATGTCACAAGAACAATAATATAATAAAATTAATTCAATGAAAGACACCTGACGCCTGCAGTACCTATATCACGTAGTAGTTCTCGGTCAAACGTCATGAGCATATATTATGTGGTAATCTTATCACGTAAGCACCATGCCGATACAGTTTTCCATTGAACTGTTGCATCATTCGATATAAATGCTGCAGTCAATATTAGAGGAAAAACTCGGGTCTTTGTTGTTGGCCGCCACGCGCCAGTGCGAACCCGCCGTTAAGGAGCGCTTTTAAATTATTGGTGAAGTCTATGAATAAAGGTACTCCCGAGCTCCTTTAATAGGATTTAAGAGTTGCGAGCGGTTTGCGGGTGCTCGGACTCTATTTTAAGCCTGGGGGTGCTGACTTTCTGAGTGCTTTGCCGTGTCATGCCCGCGTCGACGTCGCGTCATGCTAACTCTGTTTCGTCTTACTTTGAACCCAAAAAGGAACTAAGATTTACGTTAACCACGTTGTGGCTATACATAAATATGTATTTTGTAGAAGGCTAAAGTAAATAGGCAGTGAAGTGCCGCCACGGCTCCTCGCTGATGCTATCAGACCGCAGCGCGCAGATCTGCGCACGTTGCCGGTTAAGCATTCAAAAGTTCTTCATTACAGATTTATTTGGACGTATTATGTAACTTTGCTGAAGTTGTAAACTCAGATCTCAAATTAGGATATCGTAAAATTTAATGGACGCCAGTTTGCGTATTTGCTGAATAATGGCCGACCTAAATTGTTTAATTGTTGCAATTAAACCCAAATAGTTCTACGAATTAATTCGCGCAGTTACCATTACAGCAGGATGTAATCTCTCAGGGTGGCATATCAGTGGAATCAAGTTTGTTTATCTCCGGTGTTCGAGTCAACAGAACACCGTGCTTGCTTTATATTGTGCCTTCAAATATTGACGTAGGAGGTTCTTAGCGGTGATAAAGCGGGAAAACAACGAGTAATTGAATTTACTTCTGGGAAACGATGGGTTAGTTTGTATCGGTGATTACAGCCGGAGCGCTAAGATGTTCTCTTTATTTGCTCGGGTCATTATCGACGACACGAAGTTTCCTTCGCTGTAGACTGGCCAGCCACAAATCCCTCGCGGCGATGCAGTAATTTACGAAGCAATAATAGATAATCTAGCAAATTTGCCGCCTGGGCCGCGTGCGAACACGCATCCAACTGTCTACTAGTCTCAGGGAATGCGTCAATCATGTATCCCGTGAACGTATCAGAAAGTATATAGCCCACGTAGAGGACTCCCCAAATAAAGTAGTCCCGTACCTGTCTGTCTGAATGTAAAATGTTTGGTTTGGTTCACATTTCGCCGAAATGTGAGGCTTCTCATGATTTTTAACCGACAGGTGACCGCCTGCGCGAGCGGGACGGGCGCCGCGGTACGAAAGCTCGAGGATCCAGTGTATCAGAGATAGTCTTGCGTCGGCTCGAGCGGGGGCCGATCGCGTCGCGTTACGTCGCGGCTGACAACTTGTAACGTCAAAAACTTTACGTAAATATTTAAACCACCTGTGGTTGTTAGCTAAAACTGTGAATATTGTACCAGTGCATTTAGACTTTGTAGCGAGCTGTTCGCTTACGTTTAATTAAGTTCTCCTGACCAGTTTTGATAGGAATAAGATCGTGTCTTCAGTTTTGTGGAAAGCATCGGTATCGAGTGCATGCCAGGAAGATCCTGTTGCACCTTTAATAACGGTGAGTATTTTTAAACTTATAAAAGCTACACTTATTTTCGGAAGGTGTTGTATTTTACCTCGCATTGCTTTTTCTTCCGTAGGATAACATCATCTCCTGAATTATGTACGGATTGATTTATTATCAATTTATTATGTTGCAATAAAAAGGTAGTTGGTATATGGCGACTATATTTCATTGGTTAATTCCTGTATTTTTGTTTATATTGCTAAATATTATATTATACTGGAAGGTAGAGATAACAACTCAAAATTGGTGTTGTAGGTAAATGTATTGACACCCGCCAATCTGTCTGTATATCAATAAATAAAAACATTTTGAAATAAAGCAGCTCTGGGAACCAAATTCTTATAGAAAAGCCGACAGACTGTATGATTGTGACCTTCAATATTATTCTTCCCTACAAGTGTTAGGTTGCGGTTAATTCGTCATGTTTGTTGTCCACTGTCACTGCCAACACTTACTATAATAGTGTCTACTACTGCCATTATCGTAGGTTTATGTATTATGTTCTGTGGATATATTAGGTACGTTTGGTCCTTACATGATCTGACCAAGGTTATGTCGGAACTTTAAAAGACACTTACCCCTGGGTTTGTTGCGGCCTTTTATCTCAGAATAGTCAGATACGAAACGCCGACCTTTTTTTTATTTTTATGAAATGAAAAGTGATCACAATATCCTATATTACATTACAGAATATTATTATAGTATTACAGAATAAACAATTTTATTATATTTCGTTTCATATATTACGAACGTTTCGTTGATGAGGTCTTTCAGACCTTTGACGTGTTTTTTATTCTCAGCCTACCATCTAACTTATTGCCTCACATAGCCTTGTTCCCTCATCCATTACTTTATGTAAGTACTGGAATATTTGACAAAAAACTCATATTCCTGCCTTCCTCCAGGAGAAAGATTCTCAGATAGATAGCAAGTGAAATGAAAATATATATATCATAATGAAAATTCCGAAACCAGGAACCTAGAAAACTATTTTGAACGATAGTACCTATTTGAGAAACTGATCAGACATGATAGGGACAAACTGCAGATTGCTCTGAGCGTTTTGATCGTATCTGCCAGGGTGCGGTGTAGTATGCGTGAACCGTGTCCTATCCGATGGATAAAAGGTTTCAGGTTTCAGATATGTGTCATATTCGGTACGATCGTGAATATACGCTATAAGAATATATTAAATTTTAATAGATTATTCTATATTTTTGACATTGGCGATATTTCACGAGATTCACCTGTGTGTTATTAGATTATTTCTGGTTTTACGATAATTTTAGTTTAAACACTTTCCAGTGCTCATTGAATGCATTTCTTATTGTCTCTATTGCCTCATAGCATTAGCTATCTATCTTATCAGAATACTGTTATTCTTTGTTATTACAGATTAGGAAGTCGGTACTTGAAGGACTTGAGTATTTAAGAGTGTTTGCATGTCGGTTGTTTTAGAAATATACCTATTTACCCTACTTCTAGGAATATGAATAATGTTCTGTCTCAGTCGCGGTCATTTTGATCTCAAAGTAGAGTAGGGACTCATAACCAATCAACTCACTCTATCGCAGTCCACTGCTGGACATAGGCCTCTCTCAGGCTGCGCCACAACACCCTGTCCTCCACCTTCCGCATCCAATCTGCCCCAGCCACCTTCTTAAGGTCGTCGGTTCATCTAGCTGGGGGGCTTCCCACACTACGCTTGCCGATACGCGGTCTCCGCTCTGCAGTCTAGGACTCGTCTGCTCCACCGGCCATCACCCCTTGAACAAATATGACCAGCCAACTCCTTCAGTTTGCTTACTCTGCAAGCTATGTATATTTTATGTCTTTTTTTATTTGTAATGTGCGTTTTGTTTGTGCAGAATAAACATTTTTTTTTCTTTCTTTTCTATGTCAGTTACTCCGGTACAGTGCGTGCCACGTAAGAAGAGACTTGACACACCACGTGGTCTGACATGCGCAGAACACGATTTTGGGTATCTTTAGCGGTATGAGGTCTGAGTGCTGGACGGGACCGGACGTCATAGGGGCGGCGGAAAGAGGCGGGGGAGGCGGGGTCAAGTCTCTTCTTACGTGGCACGCACTGTACCTATATTATAAATTAGAAATAACATTTTGTTCGACCTAATATTCTTTTATCGTCAAGGATTTTCAGTCAGAGCATGTACAAGATACCAAAAATGTTTGGCCCCAGAGACGAAAATTCATGAAATCTGTCAGACGTCAATTTTATTCCACGAATAAAAATTATCTGTCGATTGAAAAATCTGCCCTCAAATAATTGGACATGTCAAAACAAGACAAGACAAGAGAATCTGTTGCTTCCAAAAGTAGTTTCCAACAATGCTGGTCGGTTAAAAGATAACAAAGAAAACAATTATTGTGTCGCCAGAGTGTCTAACAACTTTCAACTTACTGAATCATAAGAAGAACACAACAAATCTTTACATTATAAAAAAGGTTTTTATGGAGTTTGGTAAAGCAGGTACTTCATGGTTAATTGTTGCCAATGGCTAGCGAGAAGCTCCTTCAAACGATGTGAATAAAAAAAAGCGCGGGAATCGTCGAATTTGGCGGACGTGATTTTTCTTTTGGATTTTTAAATAACACAAAACTTTTGAGATTGGAGATAAGTTGTGTAGATTTTTGTAGATATTGATTAGGCTAGTTATATTTATTGTCTGTGTATATAATTTTCTACATTTAGGGTAAGTTTTTTCATATTTTATTTTATTCTGTCCGATGGACAAAGAACCACCCGATCCGGGGGGTAAAGTCCCCTCGGTTGGGCTTAATATAACTATTGATGAATCTAGTATGGATACTGATGCGTCCACAGCCAGATCGGAGCGGAAAAGGACTAGAGCTCCACGTAAAATGTGCAAACACTGCAATAAAAGAAGGAGACATGGTCACTCTTCAGGAACTAATAAAGAGGCAGATTGCCATTGTGATAATGAATCGGTAGTAGTTCCTCTGGAAGCCACTCCACGTTCTGTGGATGGTCCCCAGACTGAGATTCGTCCCACCTCAGAACTTCCCCAGAAGGCGCCACAGGTTGCTAGGGCTTTGTACGAAGCCACAGACCTGTCGCCATATGTTGTACATATTCAAAAAAATAGTGATATAGGAAACTCTGCTCAATCATTACACCCAATTTCTCTAGGACATTTTCTTAAAAAACGTCGTTATAATAATATTGTAAATGGTTCTTTAAAACGCATCGGTCGAAATAGGATTTCATTAAGCTTCTCTCATTACCTAGATGCAAACTTTTTTATAAATGACCCTTGTTTGGCGAAAGAGAAATTGAAGGCATTTGTTCCATCTATTAATGTGTGTCGTATGGGTATTATTAAAGGTGTACCTACCGAATGGTCTCCCGATGAAATAATGGAAAATGTGACTGTTCCCACTGGATGCGGTAAAGTTATTAAGGCAAGGCGTCTTAATTATAAAGTGCACGAACCGACCCCTGTCTGGAAACCATCTCAAACAGTCGTGCTCACCTTTGACGGTCAAATTTTACCAAAACGTGTGTTTTGTTGTTACAATTCTATGCCAGTAGAATTATACACATTCCCAACAATTCAATGTTTTAATTGTTGTCATTTTGGTCATACAAAGGTACAATGTAGGTCGAACCCTCAGTGCTTCAAGTGTGGGGAGAAGCATTCTGCTGACACTTGTAGTGTTGAAGACGAAAGTGACGGTAAATGCTGTAATTGTAGTGGCATTCATTACGCCATTAACAAAAAATGCCCAGAGTTTGAGAGACAAAAATCAATTAAGCACTATATGGCCCATAGCTGCGTGTCATATGCTGAAGCGTCGCAGCTGCATCCCCCAATCTCCAAACTATATGCAGATGTGGTAACATCTGCTCCTTTACATACAAATAATAAATTTTCTTCTTCACGACCTTCGCCAAATTCACCAAACACATCAAATTTCACATCACACAGAAAAACAGTATTCCTAAAACCTCGAGATCCCCCACAAAAAGTCAAGGGGTATGACCGGGCAGCTCATCAAGAACTTATTAATAATGAAGTTTCAATGTCAGGTAATGGCGTTGCTTTGCAAAATAAAACAACAACTAATAATAATGAAAGTCAAATTTTAAACTTAATTATCATGCTAATTAATACTTTATCTAAAAATAATATTATTGAACCGTCCAACGTTGCCATTATAATTGATACGCTGTCAAACTTATTTAATATTAACCATAATGGATCCAAACCAAACCAAGATTGTTCAGTGGAACAGTCGCAGCATTGTGAATAAAAAATCTGATCTGTACTATATATTAAATAAATACAATCCCTTTGCAGTCGCTCTCTGTGAGACATGGCTTAAACCGGGGTTCTCTTATAGAATTCCTGGCTATGCTTGTCTAAGAACGGATAGAAGCGATGGGTATGGCGGTGTCGCCATGCTTATTAAAAATAACTTGTCTTTTCAGTCTTTTCCTCTTCCAAGTCTCAGTGACGATATATCTGCCGTTGCTGCTATTGTAAATAAAATCTGTATAGTATGTATTTATTATTCCCGCCCTACTCTAAATATTCTTTCTGAAATTAATAACCTATTTACAGTTTTACCTAAACCATTTTTGGTAATGGGCGATTTTAATACACAGCATCAGTCTTGGGGAAGTTCTAGTTCCAATTACTATGGGGAAAAGTTATTAGAAATACTAGACTCAAACAATTTGTGCATTTTAAATACATGTCTCCCAACACGCCAAACAAATCCAGATGAGGGAATAAGTGCTCCTGATCTCTCAATCTGCACACCTGATTTAGCATCAACATTATCCTGGTCTCTTTTACCGTCTTCTCATGGTAGTGATCATTTTCCTATAATCATTTCTTTTCCAAATAAAAAACCAGATGCTTGCATTCCAATACCACAACCGCGCTTAAAGTACAGACTTCATAATGCAGACTGGGATAAATACAAAAATTGTGTGGAAGAAAGAATTTCTGCTTTATCTAATTCCTTACTACAAGATCCTCAGTTACTATCTAATGAAATTACAAGAATTTTAATAGAGATAGCAGATAATACTTTCCCTATTAAGAATGGTGCGACAGGCAAAATTCCTTCACCACCTTGGTGGGATGCTGAGTGCACTCAGGCCATTAAAAAAAGAAAAGAAGCTGAAAAAAATTATTGCCACACTATGACTCGTCACAATTTTGAGATTTATCAAGAATCTGCTCGTACAACTCGTAAGCTCCTTAGGAAAAAGAAATATGAAGGTTGGCAAAGATTTTGTGCATCTATCTCTCCAGAAGTTAACGCATCTGTAGTATGGCGAAATATCAGGCGATTCAGGTCAGCATTCAGGGACACAACAGCCTCAAAACTGCCATTAGAGTTGGCCAATGAGTTCATGGATCATTTAGCTCCTCCTTCAGTCCCAGAACAGAGATCTTTAATGCATTTTCACTATGTTCCTATTTTGGATTCCGAATTGAACTCTCTCTTCACACTAAGTGAGTTGAAAGGAGTCCTTTCACATGTTAAGGATTCAGCTCCTGGTGAAGATGGTATACCATATTCATTTATAGTCAATCTGTCTGACTCTGTACTTTTAATATATTTAGATCTCATCAATACAGCTTTTATATCTGGCAACATCCCATCAAGTTGGAAGTCTCAAACAATTATTCCTATTCTGAAACCAAACAAACCTTCTTCTAAAGTTACATCTTATAGACCAATCGCACTTTCAACAGTTCTTGTTAAAATTGTTGAACATCTCATTAAGAATCGTTTGGAGTGGTTTTTGGAAAGCAAAAACATGCTAGCAACATCACAGTTTGGTTTTAGGAAGGGTAAGAGTACGATTGACAGTCTTAGTGTGTTCACAACTGATATTCGCTTAGCCTTTTCCTCAAATAACTCTGTAATTGCTGCCTTCCTGGATATAAGCTCAGCTTATGATAATGTCCTAGTATCAGTCCTGGAACAAAAGCTGAATTTATTACAAATTCCAAAAATGCTGTCTATTTTCATAATTAATATGCTTTCAGAGAGATCTTTAAATCTAGATATTGAAGGGTGTACATTTACCCGTTTAGTATGGAAAGGTCTCCCTCAGGGTTCTGTACTTAGTCCACTTCTCTACAATATTTACACTTACGATTTAGAATCCTCTCTAAATGAGTCAGTACAAGTCCTTCAATATGCAGATGATTTACTTCTTTATTTATCTGGTCATTCTATTGTGAATATTTGTACTTCCTTAACCTCTTCATTATGTTTACTGAAGACATGGTTGGAAACCAATGGTCTATGCCTGTCAATTGATAAAAGCAATATAGTCTTATTTACTAGAATGCATAAGCCTCCAGCAACTACAGTAACTTATGATAATATCTCTATGCCGGTTAAAAATCAAGTAAAATTTTTAGGCCTTATTTTGGATACACGTCTTACAGGTTTACCACATTGTGATTATATAGCTGCTAAATGTGAACGAAATATCAACATAATTAGATGTCTTGCTGGTGTGTGGTGGGGAGCACATCCCTTTTCATTAAAACTACTGTACAACACCTTGATTAGAAGTGTACTGGACTATGGGACCTTTTTGCTGGAACCTGCTAATGTTGCTGGCCTTAAGAAATTGGAAAGAATTCAGTCCAAGGCACTTAGAGTAGTTTCAGGTGCAATGAAAAGCAGTCCTATTAATTGTCTTCAGGTGGAATGTGGAGACCCTCCGCTTCATTTGCGACGTCAATTTTTGGCTGATAGATTTATGGCTCGGTGTCTGCAATTTACTTATCATCCTTTGCGAAATAGACTTTCTATTCTCTCCAAAGAAGTTACTTCATCCACTTACTGGAGGCACAAAGATACTCCGTGTTTAGTTAAAAGCTTTAGAAAATACAATTTAATCGAAGCTCCTTGCCACCAATCTCAATTTCTTCCTATATATCATTGTAATTACAGTTCATTAATTATATCACCAAACATCCACTATAACCTTAACATTTACCGAGATGACGTATGTCATAACATTAACTTCAACTTCACTATGGATAGAGACTGGAAGGGTTGTCAGCTCCTGTTTACAGATGCTTCGAAGCATGGAAGAGACTCATGTGTGGGAGTAGGTGTATACCACTCCCAATATGATGTCGTTCAAAAAATAAAGCTCCCGCCCGAATCATCTGTATTTACGGGAGAATGTTACGGGCTATTCAAAGCTGTCGAATATATACTTCTTATGGGCTTACGGAATTCACTTATTTTAACTGATGCAAGGAGTGCCTTACAATCTTTGGCCAGATTTCCTTTCTATTCTCATAATTCTTTTATTATATTTGAAATACGTGAACTCCTCCACAGGTGTTCTATTAAGGGATATTCAGTGCATTTTGCGTGGATACCCTCGCATTGTGGCATTTTAGGTAATGAGAGAGCAGACCAGTTAGCTAATGATGCCATATTAAGTGGAGACGTTTTTCCATACAAAAACAACTCCCAAGATCTGGCTGCTCTGCCCAGGGTTTATCTACAGGAATCCTGGGGTCAGCTTTGGTCGGGGCAATCAGTGAAAGGGAGATTTTATCGTAATGTTCAGCCATCCATTCCTGTCAAACCTTGGTTTAGCAAGTACAAGCTAAGCAAAAAGATTTCAACAATATTAATACGTATGCGATTGGGTCATGTGTGCACTCCAGCTCATCTTGCCAGACTTGGCATTGTGCAGAGCCCTGAGTGTGAATGTGGCGCTGAGGTGGGAGATCTGAACCACTTTATTTTTGCCTGCCCCCTTTATGACCACTCCTCACTTTTCCAAAGCCTTGTTTCCCTCCGAGTCCCTTTTCCCACTTCTATCTCATGTATTTTATTTAATTTTAATGTAGATATTTATAAAACCATAGCACTATTCCTTGTAAATAATGATATATCTATTTAAACGTAAATTTTAATATGTATGTACATAATTTATTATTTAGTTTTTGATTTAGTATAATTTATTATTTAATAACAACTTTTCTCCTTTCCGTTTCCAAATTTCCCTTTGTAATTCCTTTTATTATTTCGCGAGTTATCGATTCTTACGTTTTGCTATATTCAGATTAAATATTGTCAGTGGCAATAAGCACGAATAGTGCAACGCCATAAAAAAAAAAAAAAAAAAAAAAAAAAAAACGATGTGAATGAAGAACGACGAATTTTAGGAATACATATATAGTCACCTATTTAATCACTGTAATCGATGATTTAGGGATATTTTTTCCTTTCGCATCCTTCAATAGACTCAAAATTACTAGAATCAATGCACCAGGATTCAATATAAGCTGAGTCACCGAACAGTTTCGACGTTTTCTCCGAATTCGGGCTGGAAGGAAGTACCGTTTTCATTTATTTTTGTCCTGGCAACATTAACATTGTTCAAAAAAGGATAATCTGCAAGAGGAATAATTTATGAATGAACATGATTCATTAACTTTGGCGAATATTATGGAGCCGCTGCGCGCCAGTCGCAAATGCATGTTGTTTTTTAATTAAAAGGGCATTCCCTTGAATTGTCTTTCTCATAACAAGAAATGGATGACTACAATTAGAAGCCTAATTAGAACGCAAACAAGGCAAAAGGGGTAACTAAAGATCGTGAAATTTATTATAATTAGAAATTAGAAATCATTTATTTGCCAATAATGTAAGTATTACAGATATGATGGTTATTTTGGATGGATGGCCCGCAAGGTATGTCGATAAAAACTATCCTATGTCCTTCCCCGGGATGCAATCTATCTCTCTGCCAAATTTTATCGAAATCCGTTCAGTGGTTTATGCGTGTGAAAAGGTAACATACAGACAGACAGACAGAGTTACTTTCGAATTTACAATATTAGTATGGATAAGTGATACCCTACATTTACTAGACAAAAAACATAAACAAACATAAAAAAAAAAATACCTACTCATATTATTCAAAAATATTCGGAATCAGGCACAAAGCCAATAATTTAAATAAAAAAAAAACAGGCGGCCTTCTGTAGTTTCTGTTAGCTACCCCTACGGGAAGAAGGCGTGAGTTTATTTATGTACGGACGCCAGCACATCAACCTACCACAATCTGTCAGATTTCTTTAATAGATTTTCAACTTTATCGCTAAAGCATAAGGTTCAAAGTTGATTGGGAAAATCTGACAGATTGTGGTAGGTTGATGTGCTGGCGTCTGTACCTACTAGCAGCGCGGTTTCACCCGCATAAGTGTCGATCTCGTGGGAATATCGGGATAAAAAGTCCTATGTGCTAATCCTGGTTATAAACTATCTGTGTGCCAAATTTCATCCAAATCCGTTCAGTAGTTTTTGCGTGAAGAAGTAACAAACATACAAACACACTCACAAACTTTCGCCTTTATAATATTAGTGTGATGTGATGTAAAATTAGAAACATGATCCTGGTAGCTATTGTAATTTGTATTGTAATTATGGAATTGTATTCTGAACTAAAGACATATACACACATCAACACGGTCTAGGGATATTTTTAAAAAAGCGAATTACTATCAATGTGTTAATTATTTATATGACATGTATATATTTAAAAGATACGTTATTTAATATTCTACCATTTTTTAATAATGGTTAAGGTACTTCGATTAAAATTTCAGGATTTATGGAAAAAAAATGAAGCGTAGACGGAAACCGTATATGAATTAACTTTTAATTTGTGAGTAAAAACTGAAAAAATAGAAAAATCATTTAATTTGTGTTTATAAACTTGAAGTTAGTAGTCTGAAAAAGCGCCCATGATGTTCATAACACATCGGCAACGATTCGGCATGCTCAGAACAAGGTTGTCAATGTCTTGCTGCGGAATATTGTCCCATGTCCTTCTGAGGTGCGCAAAAAGTTGATCTTCTGTAACCAGATTTTCAGGAACTTCCTTCAGAGCTCTTCTTTGCAGCATATCCCACGCATGCTCAATGGGATTTAGATCTGGCGATTGAGCAGGCCAGTCTAAGGCCCTAACATTGTATGTATGTAACCAAGCTGCTACCGTTCTCGCCGTGTGTGCCCGGGCATTGTCGTGCATGAGCAGGAAATCTTGCCCCATTTGTGTTCTGTGGGGCAAGATTACGGGCCCCAGCACCTGTTGGACGTATCGTTCTGCCGTCATATTGCCCCGCACCCAAACGAGATCCGTCCATCCTCCAAGACGAATTCCTGCCCAAACCATAATTGGTCCTCCTTGGTATGGGTGAACTTCCTGAGGGTTCTGAAGACGGCTCCATCGTCCAGGAACTCGCCAAACACGCGTCCTTCGTGAATCTGGATGGAAGCCGAACCTGGATTCATCCGTGAACAGCACATTGGACCATTGCTCACGGCCCCAGTCCACGTGGTTCCGAACCCATTCTAATCGTCGTCCACGATTGCCTCTCCGTAAAGGTGGGACCGGGAGTGGTCTACGAGAGCGTAGATTGCTTTCATGCAGTCGCCTTCTTACAGTTTGGTCACTCACAAGCACTTGGTGTTCCACTCGCAGCCTTTGGACCAATTGAGTCGCTGTTGCATTTGGTTGAGCTCGCGCAGTAATTTGCAAAAATCGGTCTTGTCTGGGGGTAGTGATGCGACTTGGCCCCCGGTGCCTCTCCGCTACTTCACCTGTGGCACGATAGCGTGTCCACAATCTTGAAATTACATTTTGGTGGGTCCCTATGGCCTCAGCAACATTACGCTGAACAGACCCAGCTTCCAGCATTCCCACAGCTCGTAACATCTCCGCCCTCGTCAAATGTTGGCGTTGCATGGCTACAATACCTCAATTTTAACTTTATCTTTCGTTTAAAAATGAAAAAAAAACTGTAACTAAACGTAATTCGTATTGTTTTCTAAATTTCGCACAAATGAAAATTCCCTCTCCTGCACATCAAGACATTCTTATGCCACCGAAACAAAAGAATTTTCAAAAATTTGAATTTGGAATTAGTCTGAGATAAATTACAAACAAATCGGTGTATAAAAGATTCCAATGCGGCCAGTACTTTTTGAGTTATTTAATTGAGTATGAAATATCCCTAGACCGTGTTGATGTGTGTATATATTTTTTTAAATTTTGTTGATAAGTTTTGTTTGTCTATAAGTTTTTTTGAAGACGATCTTAAACTCTTGCACTTAGATCTATTAAAGATATCTCGTATACCTACGCATAGTGTTGTCAAGATGCGCAACCGCAAGTTTTTTCGTCGTTCTCACGGTGCATGGACGAGTTTAAAAGCGGCGGCCGCTAATTGCGGATAATGTGCGTTTAATGTGTTATGTTACATGCATCTTAATATCTACGTGGATGATGTTGTGTAGGAAGTCACGCGACTGACTGAACGATGTTATGTGGTATCGAGAAGTGGTTGAAGATGTTGTTTTTGGATCTTGGTTGTTTGAAGATAGAATACTTATCCTGCCCCGGAATTGACCGCTGTTGGTTTTTTGCCAGAGTTCGGCTTCCTTTTCTTTCTTCTCCACTCTGGTATATCATTGACAGATGGTCCTAGATTGGTCGATTCAATTCAATTCAGTTTTGAATCGTCTTCAAGCGAGGAAAGTTTTCATCCCGATCAGTACCTACCTCTCTGAAAGAAAATCTTAGCTATTTTGTAAGTTTATAATATTGAAATGGACAAAAAATATTGATAAATTTAAAAATGCTGCAACGCTATCGTTATGATAAACTATGTGGAATAGTTCTGTCCCCTGTTTTTAATTCAGATGCATTTAAATTGCACCTCGCTCTTGAATTCATTAACTGTTCGGCTACATTCCAAAAATGTTAAAATATTTCAAGTCTCGCATCCCCCATGTCGAATGACCGAGGCAGGGCT
Organism: Luperina nickerlii; assembly: GCA_963855955.1. Lineage (NCBI taxonomy): Eukaryota > Metazoa > Arthropoda > Insecta > Lepidoptera > Noctuidae > Luperina > Luperina nickerlii. The sequence continues at coordinate 15,720,114 of OY979664.1, read as the reverse complement.
CCGGCCGCGGCCGACAAAGAGCCCACAATGGCCCGATTGAATGACAATAGGCATCCACGGTCCAGCGCCGCGCTCCGCTGTGACCCTGGTACATCGACCCATTGGATAATATCAAGCTGTATAAATTTATGCTCATTTTGACCCAGTTTTACGTTGAAATAATTTTAGATTGTCACGGTCGTAGGTCAATTCGGGATGCGTATGTCATAAGAGATCAGAATGGCCTACTTTGTTCAGTGCACCTTGTTTAATGGACAGCGATTGACAAGAACTCGTTGATACTGATATATTGATAATGTATTCTGTAGAATTGTATAAAATCAACGTTATAAACTACCTACTATTGGCCAATTAAATAATCCATACGGCAACAATTCCCGTGCAATTTCTATTTTAGGATTTATGCCTTGACACTGGCAATAACCTTTGAGCCAGTTGCCAAGGAAAAAAAGAACGTTCTAAATTCAATATTTAAATTACTTTTATATACATAAGTATTTCAACATGGCAAACTGTTTATCCGAAACGTTTTTACCTGGAAATCTGCCTGAAACACTGAACAGACGAGATAAGAATAATTATTGTGTACATTTATAAGACGAAAGTGAGGCGGGGACTGTATTATGTGACTGTATTGTTTGTTGTGGACCTATATTCTCCGATCAGATAATCGAGTGGTGAACCGGATTAGTGAACGTTATCGCTTGAGCATGCGTTTTAACTCACGCACGATTAGCAAATGCAAATGGCACTTGAGAGCTCTTAACGAAGTGTCGCAGATCGTATATTATTTGCATTTATGTGAGCAACTGGCGAATTATCATGTCCATTTATCGATTTTAGGCGGTTTGAAAAGTAGATCATGTGGATAAGCGAGCTTGAGCTGTTTATGATTGGCACCAGCTAGGTCACCTGCTAAATTACTCCTACGTCTTCACTGGGGATCAGGGTTCTAAAATGTATTTATTGCTTTATGTTAATCCCTTCCATTATACTTATTTAGTAGGTAGGTACCTATTAGCACTATTCTTGCGACTTCATCCGCGTGTATTTTATCTATGGCAACTTTCATCAGCATTTTTACCCTTTTTGGGGTGTAATTATCAGAAATTCTGAAACATGTGTTTTATGTTTTTTAACTGAAAACCCAACAACAACCCAAAAGGCCAAGTGGAGCAGTGGTGGCCAAGTGGTAACGGCCGCGACTTACGAGTTGTAGGTCGTAGGTTCGAACCCAGACAGGCGCTTTACTTTGTGTAAATTATTTCATCACCACTGCTCACAAAACGGTGAAGGAAAACATCGTGAGGAAACCGGCATGTCCTAGAACCAAAAATTCGAAGACATGTGACATCTACCAACCCGCACTGGGCCCGCGTGGTGGATTACGGCCCACTCCCTCTTACTGAGAGGAGGCCTGTGTCCCAGCAGTGGGAACATTATAGGCTGATGATGATGATGATGATGAACTGAAAACCCAAAACCAATTTTCATTTAGTTTTTCATACAAACTTTAATCTCATAAGATTCTTATTTGTAGAGATTCGTACCTGCAGACACTTGATAAAACATGGAACCATCGATCGAAGCCGAAATAAAATTACATTCATTTAGGGTTGCCAGGAATATAAGGAGCAACGGCAAATTGACGACAGTTTCTATATACCTAATTTTGTAATTTATTTGTTCAGCGATAAGACCAACGATAATGTTTTTACATGCCTCGCTCGGTGCATAAAAAGGATTTCGAAGAAAAATATGTTTGTCATTCTCTAATTGCTTCGTTATCATATCGGCATTACTTTTCATTGATAGGACAGGACAAGTCGTTGACGTGGCCCTGACTCCGCTGGCTTCAATTACGCAATTTTATTATAAATATTTTATAAAACTTGTCAATTCCACGAGAACACTGTCTTTCAAGATACAGATGTATTTTTCTAGTTAGAAGGACAGGGATCTTACTCATCTGTAATTAGGGTTTAGATCCCGGGACTTCACGTGTCTCGAAGTTTCGACACTTTTCGTAAATTTAGCTGTCTCCGTTTTCGAGACTTTCGGGTCGAGACTCGAGACACTGGCCACCACAGCTCAGTCCCAAAACACGGATTTTTAAATTCAAATTTGAGTAACTCCACTTATTGCTTCTGTAGAAGAACTGTATTGCAGACTTTTTGGAAATATCCCTCGTATCCAAACGGCAGATTAGGTAATAATTGACGCTGAACCTAGTACCTACCACTGCCTATCAGTCGCTCTACAGTAGGTCCATAACGAACCCGGCGAGACATTTCAAAGACAAAAGGAATTGGCAACAAAAATATTTAACAAAATGTACCCGAAGTTCTTGAAAAAAAACAAAAGTAACATTATAGAAGGAGTACCAGTTATTAGAAGTAACCGAATAATGTACTGAAAGTTTGGAGTCTTCTCCTTGTACCGTGGCATTATTACAAAAATCACAAACATTGTTTTATTGATACATCTGGCCAAAAATTAACTCGATTCAATTTTTATTCCGAGAAGTCTCGAACTCTCGGGACGTCCCGGGACTTTGATCGTGGGTTGTCTCGTGTCCCGAGACATTGCGATTGTCGAGACTTCCCAAACCCTATCTTACAGGTTATTCTATAACCTAGCTAGGAAAGCAGAACTTCACCCACCAGATTGTGTTTGACATGGTACAAACTTATATATGTACAACTTTATGTATGCCTCATGTACTACAATCTCGCTTTTTATGAAATATATTATTATTATATCTGTAATAGCCATCATACCAATATTATATTGAAACAACACTAATGTTACCTAGGCTAAGTTTTTTGGTAAAAAAAATGATTGCATACTTACTAGTGATATTCTTTAGGCTCTGATGGATTTTGTATTAGCATACTTGTACCTATAAGTGATCATCTAAGTAAATGAAAATAAAAGTACTTAGTAGATGAGCAAAAAATATACAATGATCGTAAGAAAAATACTTCCACAAATGTGATTTTAATTAAACATCTAGGTTCGCTGGGTCTAGGAGTTGATTACACGCTAGATTATTTTCTTTGCAATGCATCAAGTCAATGGCCACAGCCAGGTCGGTTCATTTGGCGCCGTACGCAGTCTATACCATAAATAATTAGTTATAAATTGTAGCATTTTTATCTTAAGATAAACGGACACTCAGCGGGTGCTTTATTAAAACTCGATTATGCGGCTGAATTTTGTTGTGAATGGTCGAAGAAAGCGGCGTTTGGTATTTTATTTTGTACCAAATTCATACAAGTATTGCAGAAACACAATGTGCACTGCTGTGCTGATCCTCGGCCACCAGGGGCCTATTTAATAATACCATCAGGTGACAGATGACAGGCGACAATTTGACAGTTTTGTAAGTTTATTTCTTAGTTTTCTGTTTTATTGAACAGCAGTTTATTCATTTTATGACAAACTAGCGGCCCGCCCCAGCTTCGCACGAGTGCAATTTTTTTTTCGAATTTCCGAATATTCTTTCATACAAACCTTGTCCTGGCAATAGGTACCAAACACAACAAAAAAAGAATTATCCAATTTGGTGCAGTCATTCGGAAGTTATGGGCGTACAGACATTTCGGTTTTTGTTTTATATAATAAATACTATGTACCTAATTAACTATGTACAGACGCCAGCACATCAACCTAATACAATCTGTCAAATTTCTTTAATATATTTTCAACTTTATCGCTAAAGCATAAGGTTCAAAGTTGATTGGGAAAATTTGACAGTTTCGGGTAGCTTGATGTGCTGGCGTCTGTACCTAATTCATAATTATAACCAACTTATAATTTTTTTTGACAACATGGCAACACCCACTCTGTTCGGGAGGCAGCCTCCAAGAATTCGTTTATCGTATCGCAGTAACAGACAGAAGGACGCTACTGCCAAAACTCTTCACACAAATGACGATGACTTTAAATAATAACTCGCAAAACAATTTACTTTTCAGAATGTATGCCACTTTGTTTCTCTAACCACGCCGCAACAATGCATTCTGTTAAATGCAAGTACATTGAGCATTGGGTAATAGAATGGCCGATTGTTAACTTATCGTCAGTTAACGTAAGGGTCATTTCTTGCGTCATCGTTTAACTTGTAAGTGTAATTTTACGACATAGGCAATAAGGCATCTAAAAAAACGGGCCAAGTGATTGAAAGAAGTACGTCACCTTTTTTTTACTAAAGACTAAAACCTCCACTGATCCGTCTGCTGCCAAAAGTCGGGGACCCGAGAGATACATGTACATTCGCCGCATCCCCGACTGGTATCAGCCCGCCATCATGCCTAGCGGGCGCCATCATCAAGTGCGGCCAATTCCACCCGTATAGGCGAGCATGCAACACTGCGTTTTTGAAGTTACGAGTATATAACTGAGTCTTTGGGCCTAAATGTTCGAGAGACGACACAGCCCCAACGTCCCGAAGCCTAAAAACATTATTATTTTGAACGCATACACATTATTTTATTTCACCATTTTCAGGATTAGGCATGCAACGAGCGCAGCAAGGATTTATTTTCGTTGGATCCCAGTTTTAGATCCTATTTTTTAGGTATTAACGATGGGTTCCATTTGCTATTTCCATTGAATCCCATGTATGTTATAAATTATAACTAATGGATATAATATACATAAACAATAATAAACATAAAGTGATTGAATGGCCTTTTGCGATCACTAGGGATAGTAAAGTTATCTATACTATGTTAGTGATTCGTTCATTACCCGTGGTCATGTACACTTAGTGAAGATTAAATGGAGATTTTCAGGTAGGTACAGTAAGTAACAATCGACATTGACAACATCTATGTGTTGTAACAGTAAGGGCGATTTTCGTAGTGCAAGTGTTACCATTAATGGGCGGTCGACTGTCCCGTCCCCACTTTGGTTATTGTTATTGTTAGTTATTTTAGGACCACGCTACAGCATTAAGAATTTCCTGTAATGATAGCAGTTTTCGTGTCAAATAAATCAATAAATAAATTTTCAAGGGTCGTAAAAATGAAAACTGAAACCGCACTCTCAATCACATTCCGAAAGATTTGAAGGAAATCGCTAATTCATCGCTTCATGTGTTAATTAAGTTTGAAAATTCTTCTTCTCAACAACGTTAAATAACGCCAATTCAAAAGTGCCTGTAAATTGTTTAATTGAAATAAATGCTTTTGTTGAACTTTCAAAATCAAAGGCATTGCCATTGTAAGTGCTAACTGCTTTCCTGAATACTAAAATCAGCCAGCATCACAAGCCTAATAGTACAGAGAGCTAGCTAAAAGAGAGAATACCAACATATTTAGTGTTTCTTTTTATTTACAAGGAGAAATCATCTAAACTAAGTACTTGCGGCACCTACGTACGTAATTACGTGATAATAATACGTTCGATCAGTGTAAATTACTATGATCCCGTAAATAGCACATCTTATACCTTCATTAGTTAAGTTTTTGTTAACAAACACTTCTGTCGGCTACCTACTTTGTTTATGTGCCTATTAGTTTTTTGTTTGTCGTTTTTTTAACTGAAACATTTGTGTAGCTACCTGCGTTCTACGTAACATGGAAGATCTAATTAATTAATTTATTGATCGTTCTGGTATGAGGAAGTTACTTGTTTTCTTGGTAAAGATTATAAAGTTTTTTTATGGCATTTTCATTATCATTTTAAACTCACATGGTACAAAAAATCGAGAGCTAAAAAAGTATTGTAATTTCTGTGTTCAGTAAATGATGGTACCGTAGATTTCAATGGCTTAAATCGATAAAATAACGTGTAAAACTCCGGACATCTATGCATATAGACACATTTTATTGGAATGATGATCCTGTTTCAAGTCAGTCCATAGCTGTCGTAAGCGATGTTTGTCTATTGCAAGGGTCCCTTATCTATTTACACACACCTTATCTTGTCTATGGTTGGCAACAGTAGCACAACTTGCGTCCGTTTATGGGATTTCTCATGCTTATCTGATGCTTTGATCTCCTTGGATTTCTCAAAGCACCCATTCATGTTGATATCTGTGAATATTCATGTTTGGGGGGAAACTTTACGAATAACACTGAGTTTTATCTTGATGTAGTTTTATTTGTATTTTGTTTACTTGCATTTGTGTTTTGTTTACACTTATTTAAATTGCCTGCCTTTTGTTTCATTTACCTATATTTCTATTGTTACATTGTATGTTTTACTTAGAAATAAGCAGCAACATTTACAGTGATCGTTCAACCAAAACAATTTCTATCTTTTTATGCTATTAAAGCAGCAGCTTTTTTGTCGGTAGGTATCTTTTTAGGGTTCCGTACCCAAAGGGTAAAAACGGGACCCTATTACTAAGATTCCACTGTCCGTCTGTCACCAGGCTGTATCTCATGAACCGTAATAGCTAGACAGTTGAAATTTTCACAGATGATGTAGGTATTTCTGTTGCCGCTATAACAACAAATACTAAAAACAGAATAGAATAAATATTTAAGGGGGGCTCCCATACAACAAACGTGTTTATTTTGGCGTTTTTGCCTTGTGGTACGGAACCCTTCGTGTGCGAGTCCGACTCGCACTTGGCCAGTTTTATAAAAGCTGTTTTGATTGTCTTGCGAGTAGTTGCGAGCATAGTCAACTCTAAGAAAATAATCGTTTCTCGAACAATAGAGATAATGAAACTGAATCGAAATATTTCTCTCGTTAACTTCAGTCTCGGTGTGGTGGTTTCCAATGAGCTGAGCGCCTTAAAAGGCCACTATGGCAGAATAATAAAATGATAACATTATATGGGGAAGACAGTCCGTGTTTCTCTTTTTTCGCTGCACTACGTAGGTATAATCAAAGAGATTAGGATTGGATTGATTGGTTTTTTAGCACAGACAAAAAAAATAACTGAAAAATCCTTCACCAATGGGATTTGTAACGTTATAGTTAACTTGTCCATTACGATTCATAATGTTATTGGTGATGCGGTGCGGTTGGATTAAGTGCGGGAAATAAATTAAGTATATGAGCAAGGCGAGGTATGGTACGCCAAAAATATGTTCAATCAGACGAGAGCAAGAAAAACAATCCACTCACCATGCAATGCCTCCACGACGACCTGCCTGACGATTTCTTCTTGGAGAGGTAGGTACTTGAGGCAGCCGGCAAGCACAAGCGGCACGTCCAGTTGAACGGGGTTTTTACGATGATCGCGGAAGATGATAATTATATGGATTATAATATGGCGGCGCGGGGCGGAGCGGCACGGAGCGGCGCGGACGCAGCACCTCAGCGGAGCGGTGATCGAGAGACGACCATGAGACGACTGACTCGCTCGCACTCGCATGCATAATATACGCGCGAGCGATGAGTGAATGGATGCGATCCCCAACTCTCGCCGACCGAACTATTTCGGCGCGACCATCCTCCCCCCTTTGGAAATCCTTAGGATTTTCGAAACAAAAAAAAGGAGAGGTTAAGGAAAGGATCTTAGATTAAAGCGGAGCGAGATCAAATGGATTGAAGTAAAGTTAAAGGTTACATACAAGAGGTGAATATTGAAGGTGTGGATTAAATTACAGATATACTAAATTACATACTTAAAATTAACGAGTTTATAACTGTGCTAGTTGATAGATTAAGTTTAAATTATTGCGAAGGAAGGGGGCACAACTTAACGACGGGGCGTTTGAATGTCCCTGCTGTAGTGCGTACTAACGCGACTCGCACGATTCCATCTTTACCCGGATATACTTGTTCAACAATGCCGGTAGGCCAGCGAAGCGGCGGTGAATCATCCTGGTGGATGAGAACAAGTAAACCTGGCTGAATAGGTACATCAGGAGTATTCCATTTTTGCCTCAGTTGAAGTGTATGCAAATAATCTACATGCCATTTTTTCCAATAGCTTTGGACTAAACTGTCCAACAGTTTTTTCCTATTATGAAGACTCACAGATGCGTCAACCTCATAAGCAGGTAACGACTGCAAAGGGGTTGTGTTTAGAAAATGCGCAGGAGTTATAATCGTGTGCGGCTGGTCAGACAGCGCACACAATGGACGAGAATTTAAGACGCACTCAATTTGAGTTAATACTGTCAACAATTCTTCATAGCACAGTAATTGTTGCCCAATGCAACGATACAAATGGGTTTTTATGCATTTTATGTTGCTTTCCCAAATTCCTCCCCAGTGGGGGGCGCGAGCAGGGATATTACGCCATGTAATTTTACGATTATTTAATTCAGTTTGAAATGCGGTAGATGTATCTTTAGAAGAAAGGAAAGTGTATAATTCGTCCAATTGACGCTTTGCACCGATGAAATTTGTGCCGTTATCGGAATAAAGAACAGACACTGGCCCTCGCCTAGACAGGAAACGCTTAAAAGCGTCAAGAAACGTTTCTGAACTCAAGTCTGAGGCAATTTCAATGTGTATGGCTTTGGTAGTCAAACACACGAAGAGACAAATGTACGCCTTTTGGCTTTTAACGCCCCTCTTTCGAGTGATAGTAATATTTATAGGACCAGCATAATCAACGCCAGTGTGAGTGAAAGCCTTAGCTTCTTGCACTCGAGAAGGGGGTAAACTTGACATCATAGGCGTAGGATGAGAGGGCGCAAACTTAAAGCAGAAGTTACATTGGCGTATGCGTTGTCGAATAATGTTTCGAGCGGAAATGATCCAATATCGTTGTCTTAATAAAGACATAAGAAGATGTGAACCGGTATGACAATTGGATCGATGACAATCATCTATTAGTAGATCGACTACGTGATGTCGACGAGGAAGCAACAATGGATGCCGACTTTCAAAAGGTATATGAGCATTTGTCAGTCGTCCACCCACGCGGAGCAATCCGTTGTCATCAACAAACAGATCGAGCTTTCTTAAAGAAGGCGAAGGTAATCTACCCTTTTTAATATTTTTGATTTCATCAGCAAAGTGTTTGCCTTGCAACTCGCGAAGGATCACGAGCTCAGCGGTTTCAAGGTCAGAGACCTGAATTACCGAAGCGGGAGGTAACTTACGTAGAAAGCGCAAGACATATACCAGAATGCGTAATAATTTTTTCCAAGACGAGACTCTGAGAGCTAGCTCCAGAAGTATCGAAGTATCCAAATCAGGAATTACTGTTAGAGTAACAGAACTCTTTGTTTCGGGTATAGAACCTTCAACACATGACGGTTTGAATGGTGCAATTGGCCATTCAGCGATTGGATGGCAAATCCAAGGTGGACTGTGCCACCACAGCGGATGATTAATGAGTTGCGAGGGTAATAAACCTCTTGATAAACAATCACTGGGATTTTCTATCCCACTTATGTGAAAAAAGCGGTCAGGAGATAAATTTTCCTGTATCTCAGTCACACGGTTGGCCACAAATACTTGCCACCGGTGTGGAGATGAATGAATCCATGACAGAGCGATCGTAGAATCACTGAAAGCGAAAATCTCTTTTATAGGATAGCGATTATTAAAAACCGTATGTACTTGTTTTACTAGTTTAGCCAGAAGTAGCGAAGCACACAATTCAAGCCTTGCCAGCGAAACAGTCTTTAGCGGAGCCACTTTGGACTTAGCGCATACTAAATGAATGGATATATTACCGTTAGGGTTCGTTACGTGCAGGTATAGGACGCATCCGTAAGCCTTCACACTAGCGTCCCCAAAGCCAAGCAAGTTTACGACACAGCCGGCCGCGACACCCAAGTGGCGAGGTATTTGTAAATTAGATAATAACGGTAATTCAGATTTGAGTTTAACGAAACATTCAGTAATGATTTCCGGGGGCTCTTCATCCCACCCCACCTTAGCAAGCCAAAGATCCTGTATTAGAAGTTTTGCGTAAAGAATAACTGGTGCGACGAACCCTAGCACGTCAAATAGGCGAGCAATAGTAGACAATATGGCACGTTTAGTGTTACAAGTAGTCGCGGAGGATGTGGCGAACGAGAACACATCAGAAGTAGGTATCCATTTTAAACCTAAGACTTTCAATGTATCATCATCATCTGTGAACTCGATCACAGCACGATACGACTCCGGCAAGTGAGCGAGAAGTTCCGATGAGTTGCTTGCCCATTTGACGAGATCAAATCCGCCGACCTTGAATAAAGCGAGCAGCTCGTCCGCTAAACGAGTACCATCTTCAGCAGAGGGTACAGAAGTAGTTAAATCATCCATGTACAGTTCTCTCATGGCGACATCTGCCGCGAGAGGAAAGCGTTCGCGATAGTCCTCAGCCAATTGACGGACGGTGCGCATCGCCAAAAATGGACTCGAGCGGAGGCCAAAAGCGACAGAGTTAAATTGAAAAATACGAATACTCTCGTTATGATTAAAACGATATAATATTTTTTGATATTTACGATCGTCATCTGACAATGAAATTCTAAGATACATTTGACGTATATCAGCGGTAATTGCTACCTTAAAATATCTAAAATTAAGCAAAAGCGAAAATAAGTCTGCCTGCAAATTAGGCCCTGTATGCAACAAGTCGTTGAGCGACTTGCCGCTATCAGTTTTAGCGCTTGCATCTAAGACAATGCGGGTTTTTGTTGTCGACTTGTCAGGCCGTACAACAGCGTGGTGCGGGATGAAGTAGCCTTCATTTATAGCGGATAAAGAATAAGGTATTTCCGAAAGATAACCCTTATCTATATAATCATTAATTACGTCGTTATAAGCTTGACGTAAAGCGGGAAGCGAATAAAACTTGCGCTCGAGCGCAAACAATCTACGCTGAGCGTGAACGAAGGAGTTACCTAAAGACGTAGGTTCACCTTTAAAAGGTAACGACACAATATATCGCCCACATGAATTTCGTGAAACGGTCGATTTATAAAAATCTTCACATTCTTGATATTCCGGACCCTTTTTATTAACAGTAGGTACTTCCTCTATTTCCCAGAATTTTAAAATTAAATTATTTAAATTATCTACTAATGGGCCGAAGGACCAGGCTACATTATCATGGTGAAGAGAAGGTACCTCACCCATGACAATATAGCCAAGCGTGGTTTCTAAAGCATGAGGTATGGAGCGAGCGGTGACCTTACGATCAGCTGATTGAGAGGTAGATGCTGGTATAACCCTTTTCCCGAGCAAAACAAATGCGAACATTTGCGTACCGAGAATCGCGTCTATGTTCCCAGGTACATCCCAGCATTCATCTGCAAGCGGTAAACTCTTGAAATGATCCATCACGGACCTTTGTACCGCGCGAACAGGTAACGGATCAGCTATATGATCAATCACTAACATTGTCAATTCGTATTGAGCGTCACTTACGCGCGATTGTATTGTAAGCGACACGTAACCTTTAATTGGAGTGGAAATAGTACCTACTGATTTTAAGGATGAGTTAACAAGCGGTTGAATATTTAGTTTTAATTTTCTACAACATGCGAGGGTAATAAGATTATTTTGAGAGCCACTGTCTACTAAACATCTTATGACAAAGCGTTTTCCATTTATCGGAACATAAACTTGTGCCGTTGGTAAAACAACTGACGTGTTTAACTGGTCACAAGCTAAATCTATATTATTACGCGACGTCAACGCGATCGAATTCTTAGAATTAGTACATTCTTTCAACTCGGCACACGAAGATGTCACGACCGGCGGCGGCGGCGAGGCGATTGAGTTTACATGCATACACACCGGCTGCGCGCCGCTGGCGCCGCTATCCAGTGCGCCTGCACCAGACAGCGACGCGGCTCCTAATACATTAGGTTGAGATTGCTGCGAGATAAACTCGCGATTATTAAAATGCAACAATGAATGATGCTTTTTGTTACAATGTTTACAAGTATTTGTAGAACCACAATTAAATGTGGTATGTTTATCACTAAAACAATTGATGCACATTTTATTATCTTTAATAAACTTAAAGCGATCTTTCACATCCAATTTTTTGAATTCTAAACACTCGTATAAATGAGTATGTTGTGAGTTTTTACAAAAATTACAAGCGGTTATATTACTAACCTCCTTTTTTTCTGTTATTGCAAAGCTATGCGAAGTTTTCGATGCAGAAGATCGCGATCGATTTTGTAAGTTAGTACCCTGATTATTTTGAGGTGATGTGTTCTGACGAACAGTAGTTGTTCGTTCAAGAACCTTTATGTGATGACGTACAAAATTTACTAAATCATCACTTGTGGGTAAATCTTTATCGCGGATGGATAACTCGAAACTTTGTAGTACTTGAGCGTCTAACCTTTTTAAAACGAGATGAGTAAACATGAAATCTGATAAATCGCTAATGTCTAACTGTCTTAACGCGGACCAAGATGAATGAACCTTTTCAATAAAATTATTTAATTGACCGGGTGAACCCGAGGTAGGTTTTATGTCGAGTATATTATTTAAGTACATAGACCCAAGTAACCTCTTGTCCTGGTATTTTGTCACTAACGAATTCCATATCGTAAGATAGTTAGACGCATTAGGAACTATTCCCGCGAATACATTTTTTGCGCTGCCATTTAATTTTCCTACCAAATACTGTACACGTTGATCATCAGTAAGATTTTTGTTATCATGAACGTTAGTTTTGAAGCATTGATAAAAGAGTGGCCAACTTTCTGGCTGGCCAGAAAAACTTATTAATTCCAATGGCGGTAGGCGGCAAAAGTATGAATCGACCGCGGGCGCGGGCTTAACTACATTTGCGCGGTTAGACTCTAATATGTTATTACGTATATATTGTATTTCTGAAAATAATGTTTCGAAAGAGCTCCAATTACTAAAACTTATTTTACAATCAGGGTCTATTTCTAATAATAATGTATTATGTTGATCACAAAGATCGTTAAAGTTATTATATAATTTTTCGATATTCGAAGAAGCGGCTAGAAATTCTTGTTTACTTCTAGTATCAATATTTGAAGGAATTATTTTCTTTGCAATCTTGAATAAGCCATTGATTTTTTCGAAAATAGTTTCTTTTTTTGCAATGATCATTTTCAATTTTGCTTCCGACGCCATTTTGTGGCGTCACCTAAGTTCCCGGTGTTTGAGTTAAAATTTAAAGAAAATAAGTAGGTACTTATGCTATTTATGGATTATTGAACAAGTAAATTAGATTATCGCTAGTTAAAACTTTTAACTGAATATAATGGAACTTGCTACTTTGTTAAGTTACAGATGCGTAATTTACTTGATTATAGCACAGTTATAAACGTAATTATGTAGGGATTACTTAGGTAAGGAGATAGGGATTATTTTAAAAGGTATGTACTGGCTCAGTCCGGCTCGAAATGGACCAAAATTATGGTGATGCGGTGCGGTTGGATTAAGTGCGGGAAATAAATTAAGTATATGAGCAAGGCGAGGTATGGTACGCCAAAAATATGTTCAATCAGACGAGAGCAAGAAAAACAATCCACTCACCATGCAATGCCTCCACGACGACCTGCCTGACGATTTCTTCTTGGAGAGGTAGGTACTTGAGGCAGCCGGCAAGCACAAGCGGCACGTCCAGTTGAACGGGGTTTTTACGATGATCGCGGAAGATGATAATTATATGGATTATAATATGGCGGCGCGGGGCGGAGCGGCACGGAGCGGCGCGGACGCAGCACCTCAGCGGAGCGGTGATCGAGAGACGACCATGAGACGACTGACTCGCTCGCACTCGCATGCATAATATACGCGCGAGCGATGAGTGAATGGATGCGATCCCCAACTCTCGCCGACCGAACTATTTCGGCGCGACCAGTTATCCTTTTATGATTCTGCCAAAGTGGCCTTTTTAGGCCCCCAGTTGTTTCTAGTTTACTGCCTTATTAAAGAACACAGTGAAAGAAAGTATGTGTATAATATTTTGTAGTGTAAGAAAATCTATACTTTTCACAGTCGATTGCATCTGTTCGTATTGGCACAAATAAAACACAGCCTGAATACATACCACAGGAGAAAATTTTCCGACATTTTATTACATCCTACCTACTTATGAAGATTGTATTCATGAATTCCTGAGACAAAGGCATACTTTCAACGGCTTGTTGGTGAATATTAGATTTTTTTTCATATCTTCTAATGTTGCGCAGTATTTTTGACATCTTATGATCATGACTCTGAGTTACATTTTTGCAACGGATATTAAACTGCATGGAGCGAATATTTGTGGCTTATTTACACATGGAAATGCTGCAAAATGTGGGTCAACGCAATGTTTCAAAGCACACATATTTTTACATTCGTGTCTTGGAATTTTAATCGACTAGGTATCGAATGATTGATCGCTAACGGTTGATTAAATTAATAATAGTGAAGCATTTCTGAGCAACTATGTCAGAACGAAATAGAAATACCTGATAGAAAAAAATATTGGACGATATTTTAAAACGAATAAACTTTCCAAGAAAGTTTTGATCAATGTTTCAAGCACAGGTTTCAAGCTATAACGAGCCATAATGGTGATATTCGTGTAACCGTAGCGGCAAGGGCGCCAACCCTTTTTTATCGCGGTGCGCTAGCGGCGGGTAACAAAAGAATGCTTCGAGTTATGAATGACTGGCATTCTCTCATTCACGCTGAACTAGCCGTGTTGTCTAGCTTGCAAGCCAACTTAATTGTTGTTACTGGCAATGTTTTGCGAGTTTTTGTAAATTTTTGTTTTTACATTACCTTGTCGTCAGTGGTCTTTCTTTCATTGTAAGCGGAGTATTTATGCCACCACCGGACCAGGGGCCTATTCTCAAATTCTGCCAACGAAGATTGGGCCCCTATCTTCGTCTGAAAGAAATTCGATACATCGCAAGGAACCCTATTCGTGATTAATTAAGTTTGTGGGACGGGCAAAAACACACTGCTGTGTGCTGTGTGTGTGTGCTTAGAGAGTAGACTCCCAGTACCGGGATTAGTATTAGGTTTGCTAATCTGTTTTAAGCTAACCTAGAACTACCTACTCGTATTTAGCGGTTTTTCTTCTAAGCTTGGATCAAAGCTGGGCATTAACTCGTTAATCCGTTAATCGTTAATTAACGAAGTTAACATTTTGATTAACGGATTAACTTTTAAGTTAACTTTTAAAAATGTTAACGGACACGTTAACTTCCGTTAATATGCAGAAGTCCGTTAATCGTTAATCATCAATTAAAAAAAAGAGTAAAATAAAATATTTTTTCTAAAAAATAACACCGACTTCAAAGTGATCACTAAACAGTAATAAAATAATTTGGTTTAAACACGTATTATTGAAGTCGGACGATGTTGAGTCAAAAACAAAATGTAGAAATATTTACATACGATCGTTATTTTATTACTTTTTAGTGATCACTTTGAAGTCGGTGTTATTTTTTAGAAAAAAGATTTTTTTCTAACCTGTTAACTTCCAGAACCTAAACCAACAAGTTTTATAAGTTCACTAACGCATAAAAATGCAATTTTACACATACCTATTAACGGATTAACGATTAACGTTAACGTTGCGTTAATTCTTCTGAAATGTAACGCTTTAACGTTTAACGAAGCTAACTTTTTTTGTAGCGGATTAACGATTAACGAAGTTAAATAGCTATGGCTTGGATGTATGTAACCTTTATAGTACGGGAGGTGGCGCTGCATTTTTTCTAGTAATTTTATACCGAATAAATTTTATTTCAAACAGTTGTTTAATGGTCAGAAATCGGTAAAGTGAGCGTCAGTTGTCGCACTAACGGTGGAGCT
This sequence comes from Luperina nickerlii, assembly GCA_963855955.1. Classification (NCBI taxonomy): domain Eukaryota; kingdom Metazoa; phylum Arthropoda; class Insecta; order Lepidoptera; family Noctuidae; genus Luperina; species Luperina nickerlii. The sequence goes on along the minus strand of OY979664.1, from coordinate 15,704,439 downwards.
AAAGGAGACAGCATGAAAAAGTCATTGGAAAAAAATCAGCTCCGATGATTTTTATACCGAGCAAAAAATGTATAATATTATTGTTTTAGTCACATTTTATCAAAAAATAGTCGTCAGCTGTATTGACGAGGGGGGATTATATGTCAGTCACGTGCATGAACCTCATTGAAAATTTGAAAAAAAAAATAATTTTATACCTTATGAAATTTATACATCTCAATTTTTATACTTTTAAAATAATAAAGAAAATCGTCAGCCGTATTTTTGACGGTGGTAAAACCGTCAGTCAGCCTGATAAACATTTTGCGCGCTCAATGCATTTGAGCGTTGCATAGGCTTTTTGGAAAATAAACTGACAATCTTTACGCCCATAAACAATTAGCTGACGATGAGTTTTTATTTTTTAATATTTAAATCATCTTATACTTCGAATTCAATAAGTATAACATCAATTTAATATAAAAAACACCACATTTTATTTATTTATTTTGTGTCAGTTTCAAATTATATACAGAAATATATATTTACTAGCTTCTGCCCGCGACTTCGTCCGCGTGAAATTTCTTGTTTCCGACCCACGCCGTCGCATCGCATCGCATCGCCTGCCCGCGCTGTCACTTCGTTTTCGCTTAGCGATCTTTCTGACTTTTATTCTTTTTGCTCGTCTCCTAATGGTTATAGCGTGATGTTACATAGCCTTTCTCAAGAATTAGGCTAGCAAATGTAAAAATATTTTTTTAAATCGATTCCGAGAAAAATCCGACCGATTAGCGCGTTCAGACAAACAAACTCTTCTGCTTTATTATTAGTATTTACAAATTCATCTTAAGATACGAAAATATGAAATATTATTTATTATCTTTGTCGTGTGTGATAGTCCATTGAATTGTATGGCGAGCGATATTGTATCTTAAGGGGGAAGCGCTAAGGTAGCCCGCGAAATTCAAATTTTCTTACGTTTTTTGCAATTTGCTGGTCAGTATTAAGTTGTACGTTGATTAATATATGAATCGCGGCCGTAAGAAATATGTGTTTACAGAATTATAATCATTAAAGTCATCAACACAACTCTCTAAGACCACATAAGTCCAAAGAATAACTGTTTCATGAAATCATCATTCTTTGGACTTACGTGGTCTTAGAGAGTTGTGTTGATGACTTTAATGATTATAATTCTGTAAACACATATTTCTTACGGCCGCGATTCATATATTAATCAACGTACAACTTAATGCTGACCAGCAAATTGCAAAAAACGTAAGAAAATTTGAATTTCGCGGGCTACCTTAGCGCTTCCCCTTAAGTTGTTATTACAAAATTAGATCGTCGTCCGATTCAGCACCAATTCCATGTTGTATATGTATAAAAAGTTATTGTTTATTTTCCACAACGCACACAATGAACGGACACTATTATTACACAAAGACGGGTCTTTGTTAGTGAATAAGAGAAATATAGAATAAAAGATCAGCTAAAGAAACAATTCAGGAATTCCCCTAGAGAACAAAACTCAGATCGGGCGTCCTTGTTCCACTTTCCACGGAAACAGCTATGCTATCCTTGTCATATGCAATTCAGTGTTTATAGAATTCGGATACACGACACGCATTTCCATAGATAATTAATTGATTAGAGGTGCGTTCTGAAATTTAACTGTTTTTTAGAGCGTGCCATTGATTGGTTTTGTTTTTACCAACGTGCGTGATAAATTGTCGACTATTAAAAATGCGCTAGTTAGGGGACTAGGCACTATTATGGAATTTTGAGCGCTAAAACATCAAGAAATGCACTAGATCTAGTGCCGAAAGCACTAAGTTGGCAACATTCGAAATGTCTGTAGCAGATGGTAGTATTTCTCTCTTATTCATATAAGTTTGTCTCACTCCAGTAGGGTATACTTACTTCAGTCTACCTGAGGGCTAGAAAAATAATTTTTAGAAAAGGTATGTTAGAGTCGTGAGACTTTAACTGCTTGAAATTCCTTGATGCATATTAATATGATTAGAAACCGACACAAAATAAATAAATAAAATGTGGTGTTTTTATATTAAATTGATGTTATACTTATTGAATTCGAAGTATAAGATGATTTAAATGTTAAAAAATAAAAACTCATCGTCAGCTAATTGTTTATGGGCGTGAAGATTGTCAGTTTATTTTCCAAAAAGCCTATGCAACGCTCAAATGCATTGAGCGCGTAAAATGTTTATCAGGCTGACTGACGGTGTTACCCCCGTCAAAAATACGGCTGACGATTTTCTTTATTATTTTAAAAGTATAAAAATTGAGATGTATAAATTTCATAAGGTATAAAATTAGTTTCTTTTTCAAATTTTCAATGAGGTTCATGCACGTGACTGACATATAATCCCCCCTCGTCAATACAGCTGACGACTATTTTTTGAAAAAATGTGATTAAAACAATAATATTATACATTTTTGCTCGGTATAAAAATCATTGGAGCGGATTTTTTTCCAATGACTTTTTCATGCTGTCTCCTTCAGCTCCACCGCTATCGAAGCAGCTGACGTTCGGAGCTATTATGTGTGAGGGGAAAACTATTATTGTTATGATTTTCAGCCGGTATAAAATGACTTGCTCAAATATAGCGCCACCTCCCGTACTATTACCTACTTATTACTGTCACTGAGCTGTATAGTCTACCACTGCCTGTCGTATAGTCTACGACGACTGCCTCTTTGTCTCTGTCACGAGTATAAAATTATAGGAAACTCATTTATTCATTCTTAATTTATATAAAACTAGCAGCGCCCCGCGGTTTTACCCCATAAAGTGTCGATCCCGTGGGAATATCGGGAAAAAAACTAGCCTATGTCCTTCCCCGTGACACAATCTACATATCTCTCTGCCAAATTTTTTCGAAATCCTTTCACTGGTTTAGGCGTGAAAAGGTAACATACAGATAGACAGACAAACAGAGTTACTTTCGAATTTATAATATTAGTATGGACAGATTACATCATCAAACAGGTGTTCCGATTTAATTAAAACAAAAAATTAACATCTTCATTTAAAACCAGGTGTGTAGGTATACCTACTATGAAATATCAGTCGAGTTTTGCGTGAACAATGGCTCCCTGGTCAGTGGTGTTTAGACTAGAAGTGGTGGCGCCGCGCCCGCGCCGCTCCGAGCTGATAACCCCGTGCAGTTCAATGTCACCGTGTTTGTGACCCAAGGACCTGGATACGGTTGGTGAAAGATGACCTGTGCAGCTTAGCGAATGGTCATCTATGAGTACAGGGGTTTTTCAATCTGAAATTTTTCAGTAGCTGCCCTGAGTCTGGATAGTGGATTTGTTCAGCCCAGTTATTGGTAACAGGATCGCCCGCCCCCTATGTCACGAGATTGCGAAATGAGTGTGTAATACTTCGGGCTACTCTTTCGGGGAAAACAAGTGTGGAACTGATAATTTTGATATAATAAATAGGTATATAGATAATGCAGTTTCGTGACTGACTCGACTGACTGACAGACAACGTACTAGAATCTGCTGAAGTGTTACTTACATTCCGGCCGTCGAGAGAATGCGTTCCTGACACCTGTCAGTTTCATACAAATGAATACGTGTTTAGCAAATTTTATCTTTATTAGTTACTAGAATTGTCGCACTGACAGGTGTCAGGAACGCACTCTCTCGACGGCGTTTCGCAGAACCAGCAATGTGGGATAACCAACAGGTAGGTAGGCTAGGTTGGGTTTATTAGTAGCGTCATACCTCTTAAATATTTGCAGACAGCGCGGACTAAGTCGCAGGCAGAAGCTAGTATTATTATACAGGGTGCTCTCGGTATCTTTGTAGCCTTTAGAATTTCGATTAAATTTAAGGTTAGGCCCAATAATAGTCAGTGTGCAAAACAAATTGTTAGAGTACCTAATATTCAATCAATTTTACGCAAATTAATTGAATGTTACTTTAACATTTGTACTGTCTGTTTTCGAATTTTAAATCGACTGTCCAATTATAGTAGGTAATAGAATTCAAAATACGCGTGTTTTGCATGAATTAACGAAACTTTTTGCACAGCGAGACACGTTCTGAATAATTACATGACATATTCATTGGATAAAAATAATGTGAATATTTAGCGGACCTAGACATGAATAATGTAGTCATCAATTATCTTTAGAATGCAGGCAAAAAACGCATTTATTTGACTGAACTTAGGTACCTACTACATCTTATCTCAATTTAAACTATCTGCCAGGAATGTGCAGTAACTGGATATGCCTTTTTTCTACATTGCCTGCGACAGGTTTTTTTGAGGTCGGTGCTATCGTACGTCTTACCGTCTTACTACAGGTTACAAGAATATTTCTCGCAAAATTTGCATCATAATAAACCTCTTTAATTTATCTCTTTGTTAATTACTATGCAAATTGCCGGCGCCAAATATTTTGACGGATATCAAACGTGGAATGCAGTTTAACATACCTATACAGACTACAACATAGAGAGCGGTTTGATTTTGTTTCAGTTATCTTTTAATGACAGCCATTCGATGTTTAACGAGTCCGCTACTCCGATTTATTAGTCTACATGACAAAGATTTAATCAATTTTTTATTCGATTTTATGTGTGTAATTTTAACGTCTCTCCCAGGAATTGTGAACAGCCTTATCTGGCGGAACTGGTGGATAGTTTTTTGCCGCGTCATAGGAGAGGGTGACAGATATGGCGCGGTGTAGGGAGCGGTGCACCAAATATGGCACATCGGCGCTCTTGAATAATTAATTAATTCTGACTAGCGCAGCCGCTAGGATTGGATTTATTAAACTGGGAGCGGATGGTCCCGGAGGATTTTGTATTAATTCAGGTTGAAATGGGTGGTCTATGTTTGACTAGAGATCGTTCCGTGATGTTCTGGGGTTATTTGAGACTCACATGTTTGGTACCCAGTGGTGGCCTAATGGTAACGGCTCTAAATCGTGGATTAGAACAAAGGCACATTACTTTGTGTAATTTATTTGAAAACCACTGCTCTCAAAAAGGGTGAAGGAAAATATCGTGAGGAAACCGGCATTTCCTGGAACTAACAATTCGAAGACACGTAACATCCACCAACCCGCACTGGGCCCACGTGGTGGATTATATAGCTCACTCTCACAGAAAGGAGGCCTTTGGTTCAGCACTGGGAACATTATGTAGTATGTTTGGTAAGAATATACCAATTTATTTAAGGTTTAATTGTCCTAACATACTTGTATTTACACAGAATGTTGCCTCCTAATAATATTTCTGATACAGATAAAAATTAAATAGATTTTTGGGAAAAATTGTTTAAATTAAAGTGAGATGATTATGCAGATTTAACGTTTGCAAAAGCTCTAGTTAATAAATACAATAAATATATTTTAAAACTCTCCACCCTTTCAGGCACATGAGACATTTACGGCGTTGACCACTTACCCATCATCCAGCACCCTCCTGCTGCCGTTTCCTGCTAATCTGCCTGCCAAGCTTGGTGTAACTGTTTATTGTCGCAGTAATTCGTAACTCAGTTTACATAATGATAATATAATAACATTGGAAAAATCTGAAGTTATGTACAGTCAAGAAAATAAATTGACATCCTACGTCACTTTGCCGTGTTATAGGTAGCCATTTTATACAGCTGCCAAAGAATGACAGTTGTGATTTGAATATACGGAAAACTTTAGTTGGCAGGTACCTACCTAATCAATTTGCCAAACAATAGACTTTCCCAGCCAAATTCTACTATATTTAGGTTCTTATGTAGAGAAGCTTGTACCTAGCCGTCCATACAACCTAGGGCTTATCCCTCTGAGCGGTCGGCACTTATCGCGCGGCGATGGATCGCCGGTCAGCGTAATGGAAAATCGTTGTAGCCCCCACAGCCGTCCGTCTCGCAGAGACGCGATCATAGTCTTTTATGTATACCGCGAAAATGGCTACTAATTTCATTATAATAGTAAAGGAGATTAATGAAGGCCTAGAAATGTTAGAAATAATTATAATTTTTGAATAATTCGGTGTTGGGATGAATTAAAGGTGACTAACAAAAGGTATTTACCTACAAGGTTGAGGTGAGTGAAAACGATGGGAGAGGAGTAGAGGACGCCTGGTACCTACTCGCAGCCGGACTTCGTGTATGACCAGAGGCTTGAGGTCATGTTATGTGTAGTCATTGTAATTATGGAGGCACTGATGAAGGCTTTCATTTCGTTGTACCTAGCAGGAGACTGACGTACTTCCGCCTCCAACTCTTCTCGGACAAAGAGTCTAACAAGGATTATGATAATCGCACATTAATAAATACATCCTGTAGGCAATGAACTGTTCATAAAAAGTCTTTGACCTAAGTCTACCTTTTGAAGATACTGTTCCCAAATAAAACCATTAATTCATTCGTTCATTCATTCATTCGTTCATAAAAATATTTTCAATTCGTAATTTATTCTCACGTTTTGATGTCTGTTAATAAGGATAACGAAGAATCGGCCGCCTTTCACATCCCTGGCATCCATCAAATGAAGATGGTCCACTCGTCGTAACAAACTGAGCTGAAAGATAATATACAACATTCTTGAGACATACTAACCAGCAGTATAAACGAAATATGTTAAACATTTCTGATTCGTTCCAACTTGGAATAGGCGCAGACGAAAATTTAAATTCCCATTCTGAATAATCCCACGCCTCCGAGAAGGCCTCGGAGAAAATTACATTCCATTTTGCGCGTTAACACGTACGAATATTATTATTATAGATAATCATCAAATCTAACAAACCAATTACACGATTACCACGCTTCGCAGTGGGTCTTATCTTAATCCGGCGGCTATTTGAAGGCGGTAACTTATTTAAACCAGTGTTTAATTGGATCTCGGCGCTAACCGCGTTCTCTATGCGAACCGTGACCATCGAGTTTATTCCGTACACATTCCAAATTGTACGATCGAACGTATCGACCACTGTGGGCTATAAACAGGGGCAGACTTGCCAATAAACTTTTAGCACTTTATTATTCATGTCTTTAAACAGACATCAATCTAATACAAGCAGTCACGAGCTTAGTTCTTTTGGTAATAAAACCTACCTAGCTACGTGTTTTTTTAGTCTCTAAAAACAGTCTTGTAGTGTACAAAGGAGTGAAAAATGTCAGACAGGACGACAACGTGGATTTATGCCAACCCGGGCTTTTACTCACGAAACATAAAATTTGTAACCATTTCCGTACGGTGCTCACATAAAATGAACCGTGGAAAATCTTTTAAAGTACACGTCTTCAATAGGCAAGCGTTGCACAGTATGGTTGCTGTTACAACTTTTTGTCTTTGCGTCGACTTTAAATGTTTATTAGTAAATAGGTATTACTTAGAAGGAAAGGATATTTTCTAGCGAACCTTCTTGGTGAAGGTGGTCTTTTTGTAGAAATTAACTGTATAAATACAGTGTGGCAGGGATATCGACGCGCAAAGTGTAACCATGAATTTAGCACATGATTCTCGAGTGTGCGTGTGCGCAGATTTTTTTTGTACCGGTTATCAGAAATCGGTAGGTTCTTTTATCAGAGAATTTTTATCTTATTGAAAAGTAGGCTCTTCGTTAGTAATCTAACCCACCTTCCCAGAATGAATAGTAGATTGTTTGCCAAGGGAGCAAACAACTATTTTGAAGGCGAGAGTGTTTCTTTGAAGTGAACGAAGGCTGAATGCTTTTCGCGCGTTTTTTATTTTTTGACCAACTTTTTTTTCATTTGGCTCGCGCGCCTTTTTCTTTATCATATAGCCTGTTACTTGTTCATACAATGTTCGGTGTACGTTACCCCAGCAAGAAAGTGTCTCCTAGAGTTATAGGAGTAGGACGTATAATATGTGCCCTATCTGCTGTAAATGTGCCCCCAAATAAAAAATGTGTGCCCCCTGTCGTTTTGCAAAAAAACGGAAAAAACGATTCCTGCTGGGGTAACGTTTTTCTAGCAGGAAAATTCTAAACGAATGATCGGAGAGAGAAAAATTGTGCATGGCCAGAGAGCTTATAGGTGTGCCTTAATGTGCCCCCAAAAAAAAAATCTGTGCCCCTTCAGGTTTTCGAGATATTGCATTTCCTGCTGGAGTAACGTTTTGATGAATCGTATATCTCTACAACCATTGCATGTGCCCCTGTAGAGTAAACATACACGAGTAGCTCTTAATGTGTGCCCCTTAGTGCCCCAATTAGTTTTAAGAAAATATTTATAGTTTTCAAGTTATAGCGGTTTTATGAAAACCCGAAAAAACATCGCAGCGCCTAAATTAGACAAGAAACAAGTTCGCTGAAAACTGTATTCGGTCCTTCTTGACGCTAATAATAACCATACAAAGTTTCAAAACTATTCATGCATGCGTTTTTGCTAAAAGTCAAAACGATGGTGTCCTAACTTTGACGGCAAAATACAAGGAACCGGCTCAATCCGAGATGTGTAGGTGTAAACCAAAATCATGTGCCTTTAGTCAAAAATATATGGTGAAAATATTCAGCTTGGAATGTTTCGCATTAAGTAAATATTAACAAAAAACCAAAATATGTAAGCAACGGCTGGTTATCCGACCAAATTTGAATGACTACTAAAAAGCGACGGATTCATACATATCGATGACCTTCTTTATTGAACGTATTATACCTAAGCTGTTGTCCGTACAGTCGCGTTCAAAAGTTTTGGGGGCTAATTAAAAAATATATTAAATGCACCTTGTGACTATAATAAATGAAACAGCTTGTTGATGGAAATTATTATTTTTATTCCCTTAATTTTAATTCTTAAAGTAATTATTGCATCAAATCACAGATCAAAGTTCCTACCTATAAATATTAGAAATTAGTATATAAAGTAATGAAAAAAATCGGTTGTCTGTAAAGTCGGTTTACTGACGATAGTTGAACGTGACAACGTCATAAGAAAATACTGATGGAATAGTTGCATTGCATTTGTTAATATTCGCTTGCACTTCAAGCCGCCATGGAACGCTACAGAGCGAGGCCGCGAGGTAACGCTACATGAGTCATGTTTTTTCGTGAGTGCAGCCAGCTTCATCGATTTATTAGACGTTGTCACGTCAAAAATCCAAGTACTTGATAAGACAAGTATTTTTAAATAAGTAATTCAAAACAATGCCATTAAATACTTACCACCGCAGATCGTGCCATAAAATTCAACACCCCTACAACCACATAATTGTTATAAAATGCTTAATACGCCACTTTCAACCAACTCAAAAAAAAGTAAACAAACAGTATCAGTGCAACTGCGTGACTCAACGTAACAGTGTCCTTGGCGTCATAACATAACTGCAACTGTTTACCAATACCAAGTAATAATCCAAACGCACTTCCTCAATAAACACTTCGTACAGTAGAATCCCGATTATCCGAACATCGATTATCCGAACATCCGATTATCCGGACTCATTCGTCTCGGCTTATCAAATTAAAAATGTTTTGACGGCGCAACGAGACATGTTACGACAAGTTTATTCCCGCCTCCGACGGTGTACTCCCACTCCTATTTGTTTGCGGGATAGTGTTTGTTATTGTTTCGTTTTCTTTTTTTCAAAAGGGCATGGAATAAATTATTAAAATTAACTCTAATTCTTCAATTAAATCGCACGACGATTTTAAAGAAATAACAGAAGCAATGAAAATTCTTAGCATTGGTGAAGGGTCCAATGAATAGAATATTAAGGAGTGGCTGAACTGCGATAGTGAAGATCCTATTCCAAATATTAACTGATGAAGAAATCATTGACGACTTGAACAGTAACGAGAGAGAAGATGAAGAAGAGACTGAAACTGGGGATGTATGTCAAGTACCATCTCACGCAGAAGCTTTTGAAGCTCTAGATGTCGCTTTTAAGTGGTTTGAAAGACAGGACGAATCGGATCCCATACAGTTGTTACAACTGTAGCGCATCAGGGACTTGGCCGCAATGAAAAGATATGATTTATTACGTGAAAGACCAATAACAAGTTATTTCCAACCATAATTTTAAATTACATAGGTTTTATGTAATTCATTATCTATCGTTATTGCTTGTTTTTTATACTTAAGTATAATCGTATTATCTAAGTAAAACCCATTAGGTACATAATAAAAATTATTAAAATTTAAATATTGTTTGATTTGCTTTGAATTCGGTTATCCGGATTTTCGATTATACGGAATACCCCTGGTTTTAATTGATCCGGATAATCGGGATTCTACTGTACCTATTATTCATAATAGAGCGACGTTACACGTAACCTGTCTCTGTCACACTAACACCGTACGCGTACTAGCTGTCTCACTTTCTCCAAGCTAGACAAAGCGACTCCTTGCGACACGACGTCAGCGGATGCCGCGGGGCCAGAGATATATGCAGCGGTGTGGGGAGGCGAAAAAAGGGAATCTTCTATTAAGTAAGGTGAATGCTCCAACCAGCCCGCAAAATTCAAATTTTTTCTGTTTTTTTTTTGTTCCTATGCCTTTATGAACTTGGAGGGTTGTATTGGTGATTTTGATGATTATGATTCTGTAACTATATACGTCTTACAACCGCGAATAATATTTTAATCAACATACAACCTAGCACTGGCCTGCAAATTGCAAAAAACGCAAGAAATTTTGAATTTCGCGGGCTAGTTGGAGCATTCCCCGTAATGATGAAAAACTTACAATGCGTGCCACGAAAGATGAGACTTGACACACCACGTGATTTGACATGCGCAGTACACGATTTTAGGTATCTTTAGCGGTATGAGGTCTGAGTGCGGGACGGGACTGGACGTCATAGGGGCGGCGGAAAGAGCGGGGGAGGCGGGTCAAGTCTCATTTCGTGGCATGCATTGTACTGTTAATTTATCTAACCTACGGCTTATCAATAAATATATAATGTACCTAATATAAAAAGACAAATACGGGCTTTTTATTTATATACAAAAAAGAGCTACCTCTTTTTAGTAGTAGGTATTTATCACACATTTCATGAACTATATTTTTTTTTAAACATCGGGACCAAGTCAAAGACCTGGCAAATATCTCGATGTATTTCTTTCGTTCACACATAAATTACTGGATGTATTTTAATGAAATTTAGAATCGAGAAGATAGCTTACCTTGGAATAGCACTTAGGCTACTATTTATAATGTACTTAATCATGTGTAACGTCATAGAAACAGCTAGTAGAATATAATCCAATAACAACTTTATTTAATTACATATTACTTTTGTAAGTCAGTGTACTCAGGCACAACACGTGTGAACCGGTTAGTGAGTAAAGTAAAGAAGGTCATCGATATGTATGAATCCGTCGCTTTTTAGTAGTCATTCAAATTTGGTCGGATAACCAGCCGTTGCTTACATATTTTGGTTTTTTGTTAATATTTACTTAATGCGAAACATTCCAAGCTGAATATTTTCACCATATATTTTTGACTAAAGGCACATGATTTTGGTTTACACCTACACATCTCGGATTGAGCCGGTTCCTTGTATTTTGCCGTCAAAGTTAGGACACCATCGTTTTGACTTTTAGCAAAAACGCATGCATGAATAGTTTTGAAACTTTGTATGGTTATTACTAGCGTCAAGAAGGACCGAATACAGTTTTCAGCGAACTTGTTTCTTGTCTAATTTAGGCGCTGCGATGTTTTTTCGGGTTTTCATAAAACCGCTATAACTTGAAAACTATAAATATTTTCTTAAAACTAATTGGGGCACTAAGGGGCACACATTAAGAGCTACTCGTGTATGTTTACTCTACAGGGGCACATGCAATGGTTGTAGAGATATACGATTCATCAAAACGTTACTCCAGCAGGAAATGCAATATCTCGAAAACCTGAAGGGGCACAGATTTTTTTTTTGGGGGCACATTAAGGCACACCTATAAGCTCTCTGGCCATGCACAATTTTTCTCTCTCCGATCATTCGTTTAGAATTTTCCTGCTAGAAAAACGTTACCCCAGCAGGAATCGTTTTTTCCGTTTTTTTCCAAAACGACAGGGGGCACACATTTTTTATTTGGGGGCACATTTACAGCAGATAGGGCACATATTATACGTCCTACTCCTATAACTCTAGGAGACACTTTCTTGCTGGGGTAACGTACACCAATGTTCGTGATTGATCTCTTTGGTGATTGGAAATTCAAATTCAAATCACTTTTAGTCCCTAGGAAGCACTGTTTTAGTTTCTGTTTACGAAGAATACATTAGCTCTTTTTGAATAGATGTGATAAAAACATCATACATAACTTCTGCATAATTGGTATGCAAAGCAGTCAAATTAAAGGAAAGGAAGTGTATTTAGATTTCAGACGTTATCTAAAGCCAAAATATATTCATCCTTTTGCACTGTCGAATGCGGATCTAGCTGTCATGACGTGAATTTATTTCATTTCATTATAAGCTATGGACACTAAATTAATATTTTTTGTTGCACTCGCTTGACCTTGATTAGTGTCAGTGGTGTTAAGTTCTAGACAATTTTGTAATATCTACTAATATTATAAAGAGGTGAATTTTTTTTGTTCGTAAGTTTGTGTGTAGAGGTAATCTCCGGAACTAAAAGTTGGATTTGAAAAAATATGTTTACATTTAAGTTTAGCCCTTTTCTTGAGGAAGGCTATAGGCTATTTAAGTTCACGCTAGGACCCTTAGGAAGCGTGTAAAAAAAACAAGAATCAAAAACAACGCTAAGCGAAATGAAGTAGGTAATAGCGTGGGTCGGGGGGATAAGAAATTTAACGCGGATGAAGTTGCGGGCAGAAGCTAGTTAAAGATAAAAATATGGTTTCTAACAAAACAATAAGTTTGACAGCGGATGACCATGTGCCGACATATTCATCCGCTGTCAAACATTGGCCTCATTTAATTTAATGAAAACTTATCAAGTAAATGAATTGTAAATTGGCACTGCCTGAAAAAAAAGTACAATACACAAACAAAACAACAATACAATCTAGGCAAGTAGGTACTCCTATAAAGTTCCGTATTTGTTTCGAATTACTTATAAGTTTATTGTATATGGTTAAGTATATAATCCTACTAGTCCTATTAATATTATAAACGAAAGTTTGTGAGTATGGATGGATGGATGTTTGTTACTCTTTCACGCAAAAATTACTGAATGCATTTTCATGAAACTTTACAGTAATATAGCTTATACATCATAACACAAATATGATGCTCTATATCCGGATATTCCCACGGGATCGAAAACTCATAATTCGTAAAAATACTGAACTTTTTTTGCAAAACAACGCCAGTGTAACAAAACATACGACACCAATTTGTCAACTACTGTGACGTGTAAACTTACAAAAAGCCCTCTAAATATAATCCGGGGTGTAACCGTAAACTGTAGCCAGTGTAATATTCCCCCGGTCCAACCTACCTATAACTACGTAAGAGGAGAAGCAATGTCTGCGAATTTATCGCCAGACGAACCAGACTTTAATGAGAACAGCAGGTGGTCGTTGAAATGACTGCCTTACGGCGCTGCCAGTATATCTTGGCGGGTGGCGATTTCTGGAACTAAAGTTATTGTGTACCTATTTATTTTGACATAATTAGCCTTTGCGAACGCCGCTGTGATTTGTCAAAGTACACTGGGCAATCTGACATTGTTACAAATAACTATAACAGTATCTACCGGGTTTACCTCTTATTAGCGTTTTGTTTTTAATGTGGTTTAGGTCCTTTTACAAGTTTTTTTATTAACTATTTGAAACTGAAATGGATATCGAAGCAATGGAACGACTGATGAAGTGACTTTGTTTGCGACACATATTATGATTCCTATTAGCATAGCATTGCATAATCAGCCTATTCTGTTCCCACTGCTGGGAAACAGTCCTCTTCTCTATGAAAGGAAGTGGGCCATAATCCACCATGGTGGATTGCAAGCGTGTCCAATGCGGGTTGGTGTTGCAGCTCCTATTACTCAGTCATAATTTTTGTATCTCTACATTTTCCTTTTTAACACTATGCAAGCAGATAAACTATAAACGTATTATATCTAATCATGATTAGCAAAGTAAAGTGCCTTTACATAATATTGTTTACTTTCTCTGACATACAAACTCTCTAGCAGGTACGGCAAATATTTCAACGCACAGCGCATCTTGACTCCACAATTTCTCTCTAAGAACGCCTGGCATGTTTTGAATACCTTGATATAATTATCGAGCTTAGAAGCAAAGCATTCATTAGCCCCTAATCTCGATTTATGTCCAAGATAAACTCCCATACAATAGCTTCGTATGTGTCACCGGCAGAAATCCCAACGCAAATATTTGGAGAAGTCAATACAGATATTAAATGACCGGAGTCCGTGAGGGCCGTGAGGGGTCTCCGGACCCTCTCGCACTCTCAAATCTCACGGAACATTGAGGGGTTTCTCTTTGACAAAATATACCATCCTTGAAAATACACAATACAGCTTTTAAAGGATCAAATATCCTGAATTTGGCAGCGTGTGGTTGACCGGATTGTCAATGATTTGAGTAGGTATGTGAATAACGCTAAAACCGCTTTGAACCATAAAACGAAAAGTGTTTTCATCGACTTAGATTCGAAGGAATTCAAAAGAAAGTTCAATCCAAAACCAACTTCTGATTCCGAGATTGTGAAAATCATCATCATCATCTGTCTAGCCTTTTCCCAACTATGTTGGGGTCGGCTTCCAGTCTCATCGGATGCAGATGAATACTAGTATTTTATATGGAGCAACTATTTGAACTTTTTTTTAACGTGGAGAAATGCTCATGCATTCGGCACTACCACGGGGAGATAGAGCAGTTATGTGGGACTCTAACCCACTTAAACTTCTCAGTGTCCTCCTCTGCCGCTTACGGCGGGAATACGGGCACGTATTAGCACTCATCCGTGAACCCGCCGCGGCTGTCCGTCACCGAACCCTCCTCTGGGGAGTCCCATCACCGGCACACCAAAACACATAGCACGCCGTGACCACCCCAGGGACTAAACCAGCACATGGGTGCCAGAAGACCCCGTGTCTGGGATCCCCTGGTCCCCTACGACGGGTCAGGTCGTTGGCCCCGCCGCCTGCCAATTTTCGGCCGCAGTGGATAGGGAGAACGGCCAACGCAATACCGACACTCCTCTTCCCCTGCAGCCCCACCGCGTCCGCCATCTTACAGTGGCGACCCCGTCAAGGGCGCGGAAGGTAGGGAGAGCGGCGCACCGTAATACCGGCACTCCTCTCCCGCCGCGGCCTTCAACCCTCAGCCGCGACGCCCCCGTTACGACATCGCGGCCCGCCTCAGTTGCGATGCCGCTCAAGCGGCACCGCAACCTACTTTTGGCCGCTACGTCGTCGGCTTGGAAGCAAAAGCCCTGACGAGCGGCCCCTCCTCGGGTTCCTCTTAGCTTCACCGTGGGTGTCCAAGCTACGGCTACTGAGCCCCCCCGCCTCGACAATGCGGGAACCCACCGGGGGGGTCCTGATTAGATACCTGTCCCAACCAGCCAGTGTGGCAGCTGTGTCAGCCCTAAGAAGTCCTCTGCTGGACATAGGCATCCCCCTAGCAACGCTACTTTGTCCGGGTCTGTACTTGTCGCACCCAGGGGATTCTTTCGGTCTTCACCAGATCATCTGTCCACCTTGTGAGAGGTCTTCCAACGCTACGTCTTCCGGTACGCGGTCACCACTCCAGAACCTTTCGGCCCCATACTCAGATCGGATCGGTTTCTTATTTTGATTGTTGTTTTTTTTTATCTCATCGTATGCTGCATCGGTTTACGTCATCGCGTCAACGCCGGCTGTCACTGAAAACCAGTGCTAGGGCTCTGTCATGATAGGGTCATATCTTCCCCCAACTTATTATTTTTTTGTGTTTGTATTCTTTTTCTGCGTCATGTTCACCGCAAATAAACGTATTTTCTTTCTTTTAGCACCTTAATTGCCTAACACACTATCTGTTCGATTCAATATCAAACATAAATATATTTTGTTGTAAGATTAATAATCGATTTTATTTTAGTCTGGTTTAATTGTCTGTGGTAAAGTATATTTAATTGGTAATTTTAATATTGGCAATATAGCCACTTTTGGTTCCCTCTTTTTGACTCTGCACCATTGTAAGATCCCAGTGATTTCATTAATATACGATTTTACCTTATTCAACACAGCATTTTTATTGTACATGCTGTTTGTGGTCCTTCTGACATTCAGTGAGTGTTTTTATATAAAATTTGCACTGATTCGGTAAGTTTGACCGGCGTGTCGTGCGCCGACAGTGTCGGTTGCGCGGCGGAATTTCACCCAAATTGGGTGATATCAGTCTATTTTAGCGAAGGAAAACGCACAATTTGCGTTTGTTGAGAGTCATCAGCATTCTAAAGAAGAAAAAACGAAGAAATTCGGCAGATTTGCTGAATTTGGTACATGGATGCAAAAGTACCCACTATACCGAAATTGTGAAAGCTACGGGCGGTGTTGGCAACGTATTTTCCCGCTTCCGGCTACATGACCGGAGACGTCACTCGACTTTGACATTACTAATGTCAATTGAGTTTGGCATTTCAACGTTGACAGCTGACGTTTCACCGGTTCCCGCTATTGTTGTGATCCGATGTAAACAAAGTTTACGAAGTGTTAAAAAGTTTGTGTTTTAGTTATAAAAGCGATATTTCTTCTAACAAGTGAAGTGATAGTGCCATTGTTTAGGGTTTTCAGCTATCAAAATGGCGGATTTAAAGAAGCTTAAGTTAATACGCTCACAGTGTAAGGCTACGCTAACTCGGATCGAGAACTATGTGAACGACCCCATAATTTTGGCATCTGCCACGGTAGATCTTCTTGCAGCACGCAAGGAGAAGCTAATGTGGGCGTTAAAGCAGTACGAGAGTGTCCAATTGGATATTCTAAGTGAGGATGACAAAGATACAGAAGATGTGGGACAATTTGAGGAGAGATATTTCACAGTATTGGCGAAGATTAATGAGACTATAAAGGTAATTTCCAAAACTGAATCGTTTCAGACAACATGTGTTTCTAGTTCTAAATTACCCACTGTTGAAATCCCCACATTTGACGGGAAAGACTTTACCAAGTTTAAACCATTTCATGACCTCTTTATAGCAGTGATTGACAATAATAATTCATTGACGGATGTCCAAAAGCTATTCTATTTAAGAAAATACCTTCTGGATGAAGCGTTGGCAATTATAATAAACTTGCCACTTATTAATAAATCGTATAGAGAAGCTTTACAATTATTAGAGAAACGATATCATGATCCAACCCGGTTGATTTTTGGTCATTTAGATATGGTTTTGGACATGCCGTCAATGCAGAAATGTACTGCATCCGGTCTACGGGCCTTAATTTCCAATTTAAATCAGCAATTGCATGCATTAAAAAATTTAGAGGAACCTGTTGAACACTGGGATCATATTATAATTTGTGTAATATATAAAAAAATAGACCCTTATACTAAAAGGGCGTTTAATTTGGAGCGGGATGTTAATAAGGTTCCGACTCTAAAAGAATTTATTAACTTCCTCGAGAAGCGTGCTATGGCGCTGGAGGATACAATTCCATTTAAAACTAATTCCAAATCTGCAATGCAGGTTGCAAATGTTTCTTCACAGGCACAAAGTTTGTGCAAGTTTTGTGATAAAAAAGATCATGCTATTTTTAAATGTCCCAAATTTAAGATGGTCCCTATAGAGACTCGTCTGTCCTTTGTAAAGGATAATAAATTATGCTCCACTTGTTTGCGAGCACATGGAGACAATGTCTGCAAATATAACTTTAAATGTAAAGTTTGCAAAAGCTCACATAATTCATTATTGCATAGTGAAGATAAAAAGGAAGAGTCTCCTGTATCATTATTATCCAATGATAATAATGCTTCACCATGCAATGTTTTATTACCTACTGTTATGGTAAAAGTCTCTGACAAATATGGTCGAGACATTCAAGTTCGGGCATTGCTTGATAGTGGCAGCCAAGCTTCATTTGTGACCAACTCTTTAGTAAATAAATTAGGGTTGACACCCACCTTGCAGGAAACCAATATTATTGGGGTAGGCAACAGGGCCACCAAATTAAACAAAGTTGTCAGTTTTTGTATTAATTCATGTCAACATGAAAATATTAAATTCAATATTAACTGTCATATTGTGGAAAAAATAACTACACCTCTGCCGCAGCAATTTATTGATATTACTAAATTAAATATTCCCAAGGAAATTCTGCTATCAGATAATAACTTCAACATTCCATTGGAAATATCGATATTGTTGGGTGCAGATATTTATTTTAATTCATTGTTAAATAGTTGTTTTAAAATTCTAGATGGTCCTACATTGCAAAATACTGTATTTGGGTATGTTGTCGCCGGCAGGGTGAGTGTTTGTAATCAGACTTTGTGCTACAATATGGTATCTAATATGGCTATCTGTGATGAAAACAAGTTAGAAAATGTGATGGAAAAGTTTTGGTTATCTGAGAGTTTTCCTGAGCCTGTAGCCATGGTATCAGATGAGTTTCAAAGGGCAGAAGCTAGTTTTGAACAGTCTGTACAGTTGAAGGATAACACATTTTATGTTGATTTACCTCTAATCACCCCTAAAAATGAGTTACAACTTGGAGATTCGTTCTCAGTTGCTTGGCAGCGGTTTTTATCTTTAGAAAAGAAACTTAAACAAAATCATGCATTATTTGTACAGTATAAGGAGTTCATTGACCTCTATGTCGCGATGGGACATGCTAAGGAAGTAGATATCAATTCATATGATATTAATTGTGGCTCTGTTTACTTTCTAGCCCATCATGCTGTATTCAATGAGGAGAGCAAGACCACGAAGTTGCGAACGGTTTTTGATGGTGGTATGCAAAGTAGAAATAAGATCTCATTGAATGATGTAATGCTGAAAGGGCCGGTGGTGCAAGGTGAGCTCTTTGATATCCTTCTTTTATTTCGGTCATACTTGTACATTTTAATATGTGACATTGAAAAAATGTTTCGATGTGTTTTTATAAATCCAGACCATAGAAATCTTCAGAACATTTTGTGGAGGGATGACCCAGGTAAGCCTATAGCTTGCTTGCAGTTACAAACCGTAACTTATGGTATGAAAGCCTCTACCTTTTTGGCCACCCGATGTTTGATAGAGTTAGCAAATAGGTATGGAGATAGGTATCCTCTTGCCGCTAATGCTATGTTTAAAAATACGTATGTCGATGATGTACTATCTGGGTGTGATGATGTAGAGCAGCTCTCCTTTTTGAGAGACCAATTGGTAGAGCTACTTAAGTTAGGTAATTTTAGGTTGCATAAGTGGTGCTCAAACTTACCTTCTGTTCTGGAGAGTATTCCTGTGGAGCGTAGATTCTTTGATGATGTAGATCTCAATAATGATAATGTTGTCAAAACGCTAGGACTAAAATATGATGTTAATTTAGATCATTTTCACTTTCAAACCCCACATTGTGAGGACAATTTAAATACCAAAAGAAAGGTACTTAGTTATATTGGTAAAATTTTTGACCCCTTGGGTCTTATAGGTCCAATTATTGTAGGAGCCAAACTAATAATGCAGAAAATATGGTCTGCAAAAATTGAGTGGGATACCATTCTACCACACACCTATTTACAGCTGTGGACAAAGTTTATTGCTGATTTAAAATTAATGGACAAAATATCTGTTCCTAGATCCATACAGTGCCATGATTCTTCCATAATAGAATTAGTAGGCTATGCTGACGCCTCATTGAAGGCATTTGGTTGCTGCCTCTACCTTAGAGTTGTTAAAAAGGATGGTACCGTAAATAGTAATATTTTATGCTCGAAATCCCGTGTAGCTCCTCTATCGCGAAAGCTGACAATACCTCAGCTAGAGCTGAACAGCGCTTTATTGCTGGCACAGCTGGTACATAGAGTGAGCAAGGTACTTACCTCTAGATTCTCTCACGCGGTTTTCTTGTACACTGATTCACAGATTGTGTTGGCCTGGATAGCTTCTCAAAAAATAAAGGCTAATACCTATGTCAATAATAGAGTTAAACAAATTGTGTCATTAACTAATAAATCGTCTTGGTTTCATGTGAAATCGGCTGATAATCCCGCTGACCTGCTCTCGCGTGGTGTAGAGCCGCAAGGCTTGCGGAGTAGAGCTCTATGGTGGCATGGTGCGCCAGGGTTAGCGGACCCAACTTACCAGCATGGAATCCATGTCCTCGAAAATTTCGAGGAACCAGAAATTCTAGACCAAGAGGCAATCCCTTGCTTTGCACATAGTGTAGAGCCAGTGGATTTTGAATTATTTAATAAGTTTTCTAATTTAAATAAACTTCAAGCCGTCATTGCGTACATCTATAGATTTTATAATAATATTTCCAAAAAACATATAAATGGGTAATTCTACGATAAGGGGTTTTAAGTCCATAGAGAATACGGCCACGGATAAAAGTTGCTGTTTTTTCATTAAACACTTATATTACGATTTTTGTCCTATTTATGTATCTTTTCACGTAAGGGCAAGTCACTTTATGCATATTTTATTACTTTTTTCAAGGCCAGGGTAAATACATTGGGCAGGGTAGAGACATCAAGATCAGGGTAGATACTTATTTGGCCAGGGGAGAGAATTTGTGGCAATAAAAGTAACAAAATTAGTCAAATCAACTTTAATTAAAGATTGTACTTAACATAGAATCAGACTGTCATTTTTACCAATCATATTAAACATTAACAGATTATATTATTTCAGCCTTCTCTGAAATTTAAAACAAAAGTGTCTTTAGTGTCATTACACAATAATATATATAAAATTAACATAGCATTGTACCTACAACAAATAATAAAATATTTTTTTATTAATACTAATTATGACTAGCGTCTTTTAACTTGAAATAGAGCTGAAGGTATCCGATCCATATTGGCGTGTGAAACGCACAAACAAGTATCACGTTTGTCGCAATTCGGTTGTAATATCCAAAATGGCTTAAGGCGACAGAATAGAGAATATGATATCTTGATATTGCAGTTCTTCATGAAAGATTTGTGGAGATTTCTTAGAGTATCCAGAAGAACTCTCTTCTGTTTGCGATCTCCTTTCTTCGTCACATAATCTCTTTTGCCGGCACATAACCTGGTATTCGAGTCATCTTGGAGAAAATTTATAATTTTTTATTATTTCATAACTTGCTTTGGCTTTCCTTTTATTTTCCAGTAATCCTACTTGTCCAATTCTTCTTTTAGGTTTAATTTTTTTTTGTTCTGTAGTAGTATGCCGTATTTTCTCACCAATTTCCTGCTTATAATTCTTTTGAAAATTCGTTTTTCTTTATTATTTGGAAGAGAAGAATAATTATCTTTTAATTGTTGATTGAGCACTTCTGCAAACAATACATTTTTCTTCACTGTTTCTCTGGTACTTAGAGAATTTAGCACTTGTTCTACTTTGCTGTTAGGTGTCAGTTTTTCAGGCTTTCGTAATCTTTGTAATCTTTTTTTTATAACATGCTAATTTAGTCTTAAGTTTATTTATAGTCTCATCTTTTTTCTTCTTAATTAAATATCTTTGTCTTCTGGCTCGGTCTGATTTAAATTTGGCAGCTATAACTCTTCTATGAGAATTAAAAGTTTGATTATTAATATCTGACATCAATGGCATTACTGAAAAATTAGTTATATTTTGAAGCGCAAGTCGTTGCCTACGCTCTCTTGCTTTTTTTTTTCCATATCTTTCGTGCCTTACGATGCTCTCTAGAAATCACTTGGTCGATAGTTTTTATAATTACTTCTCCTTTTTTAAATATTTTGCCTTTTCTTTTTGCTTTTGTAATTCATATTTTTCGGGATCATTTTTAATCTTTTCATATCGTAGTCTCTCTGCTTCACGTTTCTTCTGTAATCTTTCTTCACGTGTTAACTTTTTCCGTGGTGCCATGATATGTAACAATATTAGACAATAATATAATAACAATATGAACTGAGAACCTCCTTTATTTTTCAGTTTTAAGAATTTACCAAAATTATTTAAAACTGTTTGTTGATAAAAATATGCTATTCTAAATTTGTTTGCACTAACATTATCTCCCCTGGTCAACAAGTCTCTCCCCTGACAGTTATCTTGCCAGGGGAAATATGGCAGGGAAGAGACGTTTTCATGATAAATTTTATTGTTTTACTTGACATAAGAAATGTTTCGGTACATTATGTATCACACTTTAACTATTGCATTATTATTAAATTAGACCAGTAAATGCAAATAAATTAAATGAATAATATAACTTTTATGATTTACCAGTGGAGAGACACAGTGACCTCGCGAAACCATCACTTTGAACCAACGCGTCGCAACAACTACAAAATGACGGGGCTCTTAACGGCTCACGTGTTTTGCACTGCTAACTTGACGTCCATAGATGAGCTTGAGCGCTATTTGGTATATGGCCGTTTTATATTTGTGTTTGTAGTAGCGGAATGAAATTTTCCAGGGTAGATACCCAAAAACAGTGGGACAAAAGTTAAGTTTAAAAAATATTGCAAATAAATAAATGTTGTTCTATTTTTCCTTAACAATACTTAAATATATTTATTGAAATTTGTGTTTATCATACTTTAGTTTAATAACTGATAAAAAGAAGGTATATATCGTTTGCAAATTAAACTGAAACCGGCAGGGGGACAGGCCAGGGTAGAGACTTTTTTAGACTTTATAAGGAATTTCAGAAAAATATACTTTTATTAGGCATTTAATCGTGACGTTATTTAATAAAGTATATTTAGGTGATGTGTTTCATTGCAAAAAATAACAATATATAGAATAAATTTTCTATTTTAAACTGATTGCCGCACAAGTTACCTCTTATCGTAGAATTACCCAAATAAAGACTCTGCATTGAGTGCTAATGAATGGAACCATGCGTTATTAATAATCATTCGTTGTGTTCAAAAGTATTATTTTGCGGAAGAAATTAATCTATTACTATCTGATAAAAAAGTAAAGTCAAACATAGCTAGTTTGTCTCCCTTCATTGATGCCTTCGGTATTCTTCGTGTTGGCGGTAGGTTGCAGAATGCAGGCATTCCACTAGATAAGATGCACCCTGCTATTCTCCCTAAGAGTTGTCATATCACTTCCTTGATAATTGAAAGAGAGCACCTCAGATTGTTGCATGCTGGCTCTAGATTAGTACTCAGTTCGCTCTCACAGAGGTTTTGGATAATAAGTGGCATTAGGGAGGTCAAAAAGGTAGTACATCGTTGTTTAAAATGCATTCGT
Organism: Luperina nickerlii; assembly: GCA_963855955.1. Lineage (NCBI taxonomy): Eukaryota > Metazoa > Arthropoda > Insecta > Lepidoptera > Noctuidae > Luperina > Luperina nickerlii. The sequence goes on along the minus strand of OY979664.1, from coordinate 15,681,173 downwards.
TTGAAGGCAGAAACTGCAAAGCAACTTATGGGCTCTCTACCTACAGCTAGAGTCACCGTCACCAGGCCTTTTCAGTATGTTGGCATTGATTTTTGCGGTCCATTCAGTATGAAAATTGCTAGGATTCGGAAACCGCTCGTAACTAAAGGGTATATTGCACTCTATGTTTGTTTTGCCACTAAAGCAATACATTTAGAAGTAGTATCAGATTTAACTACTGAAAATTTCTTAGCATGTTTTAATCGCTTTATTTCTAGGCGAGGCATGCCCACAAAGGTTTTCTGCGATAATGCAAAAACATTTAAAGGAGCACAAAATCAATTAAATGAGCTTTACAAGTTGCATAATTCAAAGACTCATAAGGAGTCTGTTTATAAATTTTGTAAAAATAATTATATTCAGTTTATGTTTATACCTAGCTATTCCCCTCAATTTGGAGGGCTATGGGAAGCAGGTGTTAAGAGCGTCAAGCACCACCTTAAAAGAGTTGTTGGTAACTTGTGCTTGACCTATGAAGAATTCAATACGGTTGCAGTTCAGATAGAAGGTGTGTTGAACTCCCGGCCCCTGCTTTCCCTAGACCCTAGGGAAGGAACATATTTAACGCCTGGACACTTCCTTATTGGGACTGCTTTGACTAGTTACCCTGAAGTAGATCTGACGGATATTCCGTCACATCGTTTAAAATTTTGGAAGCTGGTTGCAAAATTAAAGCAAGACTTTTGGAAAACTTGGGTATCAGATTACCTAACACAATTGCAAAACCGTCCCAAGTGGAAATATAATGTTCCCAGTTTGAAAGAAGATGATCTTGTTTTGATAAAAAATGTAAATTCACCTCCTCTAGAGTGGCCACTGGCTCGCATTGTAAAAGTGTTTCCAGGCAATGACAAAAATGTAAGAGTTGCTGAAGTTAAATGTAAAAACAAAACTTTTGTAAGGTCTATTTCAAAATTGTGTCCTCTTCCTATTGTTTAAAATTATTCTAATTATCTTATGCTTACAACCATATATTATTTTAGTTTAATTATAGAGTTGGTTTTGCTAAAACTGTACATATTATGTAACTTTCACATTGCTGTAGATGTGCTTTTCTATAAATTATTTAGGCCATATAACCACCTACTTCATAGGTCCTTTTTAGACATAAGTTAGTTATTATGCAATATTACTTTAGACGTAATTTCGTTGTTATATTGTTTTCATCTATACCGTTATTTCATTAATAGAGTAAGGCGTAAACATTTTCAGTCACTTTGCTTATTATTTTGGTTGTATAGAGCTACTGTAGACTATAGATTTTTCTAAGTTTGAATACCTACTTAATTTAGGGTAAAATTAATTTTATTGAGTTTATAACTCTATGTACTTGTGTATTTTCTTAAAGTTTATTTGCTGGGTTTTAATGGCTCTCTTTGTATAACTTCTCGCCCGCGCAACTATGTTCGATTCAATATCAAACATAAATATATTTTGTTGTAAGATTAATAATCGATTTTATTTTAGTCTGGTTTAATTGTCTGTGGTAAAGTATATTTAATTGGTAATTTTAATATTGGCAATATAGCCACTTTTGGTTCCCTCTTTTTGACTCTGCACCATTGTAAGATCCCAGTGATTTCATTAATATACGATTTTACCTTATTCAACACAGCATTTTTATTGTACACTATCAATTTTAATCCGAAGGGTTTTGAAGGTTATTGCTAATCCATTGATTCAAATGTTTGTAAAATGTGTCAGCTCAACAAAGTAAATAACGCAACGAATGTTGATGAACTGTCAAAATGATACCCCATTGCTACATTTGCTACTGATAGTGTGTTATGTAATTCACCCGCAGATCTCATTAATATAATCTTAACACTACTTTCATGAATTAACGGAGAGACCTTTGTGGATAGACCCACCCGATGCCTTCGTTTTGTCACAATTTGACCACTTCCACACATAAAAAGTTGAGCACTTTAACTTATAAATGGACTTCAAGTCAGTTTTATGAAGTTACGAGTATTTGTCCAATTAATGGGCACTTACGTCGAAGTTTTCTGTAAAGTTCAGTTATAAAGCATTACTCATTCATAAGAAGGGTTTTTTATCACTTTGCGGGATAAACGTAACGCCCCTCGACGTAATAACAATAAAACTTTGTCCTTTAATGTGTTAAGGAGCCGTCACTTTTTATTATAGTTATAACATACCATCACGTCTTGTGTAAGTAAGATAGAGATGTACCTTGTCCGCCCAAATTTTGCCCGTTATGTTTAAGTCCCATGTAGGTAGTAGGGGGCAAACCTATTACCTACCATCATCATCATCATCACCTACCTAGCCTTTTCCCAATTATGTTGGGGTCGGCTTCCAGTCTAACCAGATGTAGCTGAATACCAGTATTTTACATGGAGCGACTGCCTATTTGACCTCCACAACCCAGTTACTGGGTAATACGATACCCCTTGCAAAGACTGGTTGTCAGACTTTCGGGCTTCTGACTACCAGTAACGACTGTCAAGGATCCACAAATGATAGCCGGGACCAACGGCTTAACGTGCTTTCGAAGGCACGAAGGGGTTTCGGTATGTAAAGATGGTCACCCATCCACAGACCAACCGCGGCAAGCATAGCTTAACCTGATCAATCGACCTGTGCGGCTGTTATTATTTAACCACGGGCACCACAACCTCTCCTACTGAGAAATTCCCAATGGAAAACCCAATAACACTTGTTCGGGAACCGATCTCAGGACCTCATACACAGCAGCTCCTGCGACCAATAGAGCAACGAGTCAGTCACACATGGTCATCTACATTGATAAAAGAATGGTTGCAATACATTGAAGCTACGGCTACACAAGAAATTAACTTCGCAAATATGAATTGTTGAGTAGTACTTTCGCAAGATGAGATGGTCTTGGGGAATGCATAAATAATCACGTCCGGCAGATGGTTTGATCACCTTGATGTTATCCCACACTAGGAATTACTCCTGTATCGTAGGTGCGTTTACAAACATTTAAATTTACATACACAAACAGCCAGACCCGGAACAACTACGAGTACCTGTAGGCAATACAAATATTTGTTCCGTGCGGGAATCGAAACCGCGACACGCTGCGCAGCAGTCGATCGCTCAGTCACTGCGCCAACCGTGTCGTCAAGATCTCTACATAGAAGATATGTAGATGTTATAAGAAGCGACCAATGCCCAACTACATTTATAATCAGCCTGTTCCCACTGCTGGGACATAGACCTCCTCTCTGTGACAGTCCCTCTCACAGAGAGGAGGTCTATGTCCCAGCCGTGGGCCGTGATCCACCACACGGGCCCAGTGTGGGTTGGTAGATGTCACATATCTTCGAATTTTTGTTTCTAGCACATGCCGGTTTCCTCACGATGTTTTCCTTCACCGCTTTGAGAGCTGTGGTGATGAAATAATTTATATGAAATTAAAGCACCGGTCTGTATTTAAACCCGTCTTTGCCCTCAGTTTAAAAAGTGGTGGTGGATTACGGACCACTCCCATTCACAGAGAGGTCTGTGTCCCAGCAGTGGGAACAATATAGGCTTATTATGCTCATGGAAAAGGCAACTTAAAAAGAAAACTCTACAAAAAAGTACAGTAAAGTACGGTAAAGTAGGTAAGTGGGTAAACTACAGTAAAATAGGTTTAAGCCAATATCCGTTAGTGAAACTGAATATGAGAACTTATCTCATATTCAGTTTCACTAACGGATATTGGCTTAAACCTACTTTAATAATAACATAAACGTCACTTTCTTATTTACTACATACTTCGGTAAACGCAGATTAAGTTCCGCCGCCAACGTAACCAAGTTCAGCGGTCGGCTATAAATAATGTGCGATTAGATGTTAAAACGCCGTTAACGTCTGAACATGACTACGTATTCTTAACTAGAGATTAACTAAATTAAGCTTTTCTATGAATTGCTTCATCGAGTCTTCTAAAGTATACAACGCTGCAGGTATATCATATGCTTCCCAGGAATTACCACTAGCAGAACTTACGAGGAATTCATTAATACAATAAGCTTGATTGTCCTAATATGATATTCTTTATTAAGATATCTGGATTAAATTGATTAGCAGAGATTCAGTAGAAATTACACGGATAACTGTCAAGAAAACATATATATGACATAGAAGGTATGTGTGTCTCGTTAATATGAGCCATATTTTAATTACTGTGGGCGTACTATGGGTAGTGTTGGTTATTGCGCAATAGAAAAACCGTTTGCAGTTCAAATTAGATTATAATTTCACGAACAAATTAATCACACTTTAGGTACACGACACAACCAGGTACGGAACGCAGGAGAGTTTCTGAGCACATGTTGTCCGTATGATGTCCAATGTCCAAGAGAAGCCACTCCACCTCGCCGCTCGCTCTCTTCCAGTCCCATGAACTCAGGCTAGACTCTATCGAGCGCCACCAGATGGCGCTGCAGCGTTCCGAATAGTTAAACGAATGACTCCGACATTGTAAATTATATAAACTAGGCTACATTGCGCGTACTAATTTAAAAATATCTTCCGTAGCTGCAGTCTATAAATTAAAAAAAAAAAGATTGTTATCGCACATCGCAGTCGTAATTGCAATAACTAAAGTGGTATATATTATGTCTTATTAGTAGCAAAAGCTTTAAAAAAAAGCTGGCAATAACACACCGTATTAGAATGCCCGAGAAGAAATATAATTTGCGTCTGAAGCGCGGCCAAGTTTGGTGTTACAGCCTCTCGGTCCCCGCCGGACGTGTTTGACGACTGACTGATATTGCCTGCCCTCCATATAAGGGGCAGATAAATAGTTCCTACCTCCCTACCCTCGCCTTATCCCGAAGGAGAGGCATCAACCATAAACATTGAAACGCATTCTGCAAGTTCGTTGTACAAAAAGCAGTGATGCTGTGTACGATAACATTGCGATGGTGTTTTATTACTAAGTACTAGATTATTGTTGAAGTTTAGCGACAGCGAACAATGCACCTTAAGGCGAAAGCGCCAGGGTAGCCCGCGAAATTCAATTTTTTTTAGGTTTTCTGGAATTTGCTGGTCAGTATTAAGTTGCACGTTGATTAATGGGTCATATTCAAAAATATTGTACTTTTTAACGTCCAACATAGTTATTTTTATAACAAGGCATGATTACTTATATAAATACTCTAATAAACAGATTGAAAACTTGTTTAAATATGATACAAAACAATAAAATCCTCCCTAAATCTTAATAAATAAATAATTTCAAATAAAATCTACCAAGGGGTAGATTTTGTTTCATAGAGGCAACCTGTGTCCACATTCTTGGCGGTACTTTTAAAAATATTTTATTATTCAATATTATGTTACAATTCATAAGCATTTTATTTCTTAATAGAGTATGGTTCGAGCCCAATGAATTCGATAAATATATATAATTATCTACAAAACGTGTAATTTATAATTAATTAATTGATGCGTGTCCTGATTTCACTAATTTCTGTTATTCCTTTCTGTTATGTCATATTTTTATTCTCTTTATGGTAGTTATCAAAATTATTTTAGTGGTAAAATTAGTCACTTAACTGTCTTATTCATTGACTAATCAAAAACGTTCGGCCATTTTGTTGAACATACGGTGTCGAGATTTTTGTGGTGCAGTGATTATTCGACAATTGAGAGATACATTTTACTGTGAGACGTTTAAATCATTGGTAAGTACTTTTATTACTTTATAACACAGCTTAAAATAAATGGGTACTGATGCAATTGCTATAAAATAAAAGATTCGTCTGAGAGTAAGAATTGGTACAGCGCAAGAGATTTTTTTTAGTTTAGACACTAGCAATCCATTCATATATGTTATCATATCGGTTACTTTTTTCTGTGACGTAACAGATATGAACGGTTAAGGTTTGTTCACATTGTACACAAATAACAATACATTTTAATCAGACCTACCCCACTTCTTTCTTATTTTTATATTGATAATTTTGTGAAGGTGATCTTCACGAAACGACAATATGGATAGATTCGATAGAAATCTGTCCCCAGACAATATAAAACGTGAAAAATGTATTTTATCGATGTGCAATCAACGATTTTTTGGTGGCATCATGAATATAATGTAATTTAAGGTACACACTCACGTGTGTCTGCTGTACCTTTACCATGCCTATACCCTATTCAAACTAGATTAATTAATTAATTAGGCAAAATGTAAACAAACCGTACAACTTATCCTATTTTTTTATTTAAGCTTAAAATCATTAGACAAAACTTTAGAATAGAGTAGGTATTCTAAGCCTCCTGGCATCGTAAAATAGATTTTTTTTAATGGTAAAAAAATATCGTTCGTTACATTTGTCTTTGCTTTGAGGTAGTGTTGAATAGTATTTTTTGATGGTTTGTAGATTGGTCTGGGATAATTAAAAGTACTTCTGGGATGGTTAGTTGTGGTCCTCTTTTAGAATTTTTCGGGAATTACTTTGGAATATTTGGGAAAAAAAAATATACCCGGGGACTGGGGATGGACTCTCTGTTTTGGATCTCTGCAGTTTTATATTAAAATATACAATTTGGATTTCAATGGTCTATAAATATGTAGATGTTTAATTTTTTGTTTTTAGGCAATATACCACTAACATCGGCTGAACGACAGCGAAATTATAGAGAACGAATGAAAGCTAATAAACCTGAAATATGGATGAAAGAAAAAATAAAGAAGCTGACGATAGACGGAGAAAATACCTGAAGATTTGTTATATTTTGTATATCTTGTAGTATTTGAAGTGTATTTTTTTTAACTATAGCGTGTCTAATGCCAATTTGACAGAATCGATGCGATTAATACTTAATTATTAAGTTTAAAAATTATATGTTCTGTGTTGTGATGGTTTCATACGAATGTGCCAGATATTGCACTTATGACTTCTGAAAGACGTCAAAAGTAAGCATCTATAAAATATGTATATTGTCAAGTGCAGTTTGGGTAATTACCTAAAAGAGATGATTACACAGTTTTAAAAAGTGGATTTTGAGTGGAAGTGGACTACTGCTCATATATATGAGCAGTAGGAGTTTCCTTTTCCAGTGAAGTTTCCTTTTATCACCCAAATTACACTTGATAGGTGATATGACAGAGCTGCTTAGAACAACCTTTCAGAAATGGACGGTTGGAATGTACCTAATTATTATTTTGCACTTTGATTTACTTTTAACGAAACTCAGTGTCTATTTATGCTGAAATGAAACAGCATGAAAAAAACTTTGGTTAAATTTGCAAACTGATTACATAAATAAAACTAATTTATCACTAATTTTGGTGTTTTATTAAAATCTTACTAATCCCAACACGTTCATGCACCCAGACCAAAGATAAATAACTTTTATAGATCCTATTCAAGTTTGCTTGAGTCAAGAGGTAAACAAAATTTTCAAAAATGTCCTGTTTCTTTCTTTTTATTATCTATTTAATTAATTCAAAAGTTTTCGTTTATTTTATTATTCCAAGAGAATTAGGATACACAATTATATTTTTTTATTTATGTTTATAAATTTTAATGTTTGATTGCATTTTATCTCAAGCCATTATGAATAGGATAAAGGATAATATTTTTCTTTTTATTATTACTTCTAATTTTCTTTAAAAAGTATGTGATTATAAACTGGCCCTACTAATTCCTCTCTGTTACTTTTCTGTTACAACGAAATCATTTTCCTATCTGTTTCATATCCGTAACTTACATTTATTTTGAATACGACCCTAATATTTGAATCGCGGCCGTAAGAAATATGTGTTTACAGAATTATAATCATTAAAGTCATCAACACAACTCTCTAAGACCACGTAAGTCCCAAGAATAACTGTTTCATGAAATCATCATTCTTTAGACTTACGTGGTCGTAGAGAGTTGTGTTGATGACTTTAATGATTATAATTCTGTAAACACATATTTCATACGGCCGCGATTCATATATTAATCAACGTACAACTTAATGCTGACCAGCAAATTGCAAAAAACGTAAGAAAATTTGAATTTCGCGGGCTACCTTAGCGCTTCCCCCTTAAGGCTCTTGTATCTATCAGATGGATTGTCCGAAAGAGTTACCGCTGGCCCGGAACATAAAGGGCTAAGGAAGGAACACGGGTGGGTTTTAGTCAGTAAGAGTCTGACACTCCCTTTCACGGGAGGGGTCATTTGAAAAAAAGGCTCGTGTATCTTTGCCAATAATGAAACAAATACCACATAGTTTTAAATAGTATATCCTCCGATATGGAAGTATCTATCACAGGCTATGAAATGAGCTTACGAATAGGTATATTTATATGGCCAGTTTAGCGATTCGTTATTGTTTATAGAGCATATAACTACTACTATACTACACTAATAGGCTACTTAAATAAAGATACGTTTTACGTCAAAAAACAGTCGCTTATCATAACGCAACGCGCTGCGCGCGCGCAACGTTTATAAAGAAACCACTAATTGTTTATTGTACAATTTCAGATAATAATACAATTTTTGTTATTTTTAGATTTGGTTAAAGTAAAGTTGTATATATCTGTAGTAAAAGAAAAGTAAGATTTGCGCAAGTTTGTCTGCAGATGGCCACACGAACTCTGTGAGATAGGCGTGCTTTTATATTTGCATCCTGAAATTCAGAAATTAATATAACAACTCTTATTTATTGCATGGATTTAAAACAGACTCGCAACCGCATGCCAGCCCGCATGCGCGCTTGTGTGAATCACGTCCTTAGTAATCAAGACCAACTGAAGACCAGTTCTTGTTTGTCTTATGTCAGACACACGCTGGTAAATTTCCATGATCACTATGATCAGTGGATTGCCCAATAGACACCGCTGGTGGTCGCTAAACGTCGATGTTCTCCACAATTACGTCGACGAGCATCCACAATGTGTCATAAACGTATTGTGGACATGCAATTGTCTATTGTCTTTAAGTTTACTGACTCTGATTAAGGTTAAGTGTAACCGACATTTATCACCGTATGCCTTAAATACGAGGTTCCCTATACAATATGTCGTTGAAATTTTAAGTTTCATGATTTACTGCAATCGTTTGCAATAGGGTCTATTTTGCTCTGAAAAGGAATTTAAAGTTAACGTAGGGGACGTAGTGACGGAATGCTCTGAGTATATTTTGGAAAACATTATGCAGATCGAAAAAAAAAGTAGACATTCTCATAAAACGAGAAGGTACCTACTACCTTACCATTTTACGAGAAAGTCTACGTTTTCATCAAAAACATGTTGGTTAGGTATGTGTCTAAGGGCTAAGGCATCGCTCAAAATTGACTTGAAAGACTTGAAAGCTTTTCAGTCCGGGGCGGGCGGGCGCGGGCGGCACTGTTTGTGTCCTGTCTTACGAGGGATTTGTGACAGACGCGCGCCGTCTACCTAAATTAGGAAATGCTTTCACATAAATTGACCCCTGTCTAGGATGGGTTTATTGACTTACGGCAAGGTCACCAGAGGCCTGACCCGACGTTCAAGGCAAATAATAACAAACCGGAGCTTCAATAAATATTATACAAATTCGACACCTGCCCGATTGATACACGATCAGAACTGGTTTACTTCATTAGCGTATTAATTTATTTATTAAAAATATAATTTTGGTAAGAGCTTGTTTGAAGTTACTTTAATATGCTTAGTAGGTACTTAGGTGCTTATGATTTGAGTGGTTCATCAAACAGAAACATGTCAATGGTGATCAAATATGACATGTTCGTGGGCGCAGTTACGACTTACCGATATTTGCTTTGAAATCGGTTAAAATGATTTACGTCAATGCCTATAATGTGTTATAAGTTATAAAGTAGGTATACACCTACATAAACTTTTGAATACTATGAAAGAATAATATTTATTTCTCTGACATTATTATCTGTTATGTGACATAATTAATGATTACGATTGAACGCGTCGTTATTGAATTAAAAATATGGCAATAATTGGATTTTTAAGAATCCTACGCAGATTCGAGACTTCGAGTTTCTCGAACCGCTGCAAGCTTACCTACCTCTTAGAAAATGGCTGAATTCAATTTGAAATAAAGCCAGATATTTATGTGAGTGAAATAGAAAATTGAGTTTAAAGTTTTCATAGATGCTGCAGCTATTGTGAACGAAATAGCGAATTTTATTATGGCGAAGTAAAACCGTGGGGATAAGAGCTTTACTATGGAATGCCGACAGACTGGTCTTCGTATCCACAGGACCAGCGCACACGCACAAAATGTTCGATTAAAACAATGCAATGAGCCGCACAACGCGCATTTTACCTTAGAAGTTTCTTGATTACTCCTGGCTAGAAACTAATGACTTATAATGCAAAGAGCACTAGCTTGCTTGCTTAAAACTATAAACTTAAAAATAGTTTCCACCGGTATTTAACTCTATGCTATTGCAATCTAAAAGTCTCTCTCATATTGAGAAAAGACGATTACATTTGACACTAGTATAAGATCATGCGATGTTTGGTTCTACAATCTATTTCTCACCTCTCACCTCGGTTTTCTACAGAAATCAGGCAGAAAGCAGTTGTAAGGCCTAAAGTAATACTACTACGGACTATGGACTACTGATCGACCAGTAAGATGTGTAGACCTCAATCTTGCAAATGTCAAACGACTGACATTCCGCGTGAAATCACTCGGCATATTAGGGATCCAGTGAAGCAAGCGCGTGCGCAAACTAATGAGCACACAACGGCTTCCTCTAAACGGAGACGATTCTGGCAATACGCCGAGACATTGCAGCTAAGGATGAGAACCTGCTTGCGAATTATAAAGGGTCAAGCCAAATAATAACACTAGCCTATATTGTCTCACGGTGGGCCCCTTATTTACAACGCCACATGCGAAAAACGCGTCATACTGACGTCATGTAAAATCCTGTATCTCGCAAGCAGAGTTTACCGCCCGTCTAGCATAGATACAACGGCCCGACATGAATCATCGGGCAGTTGCCTGCCAGACACAACACCTGTCTGATCGGAGTATCCTCCCTTTTCTATGGAGGATGAGTGCTTATATTAACTAGTAGCTTCATCCCGCGAATCCTTCTGCGTGAAATTTCTTGTTCCCCCTATAAGGTTATAATAATAGCCTTCCTCAATTGGGCAATTGAATGCAAAAATAAATTTTTCTATTCCGACTGGTAGTTCCAGAGATTTGCGCGTTCAAACAAACAAACAAATTCTTCAACTTTATTAATAGTATAGATAGATAACCTCAGGCAACAAAGCAAAAGCCAAGCATAATGCCGAGAAAAACCTGAGGATGAAAATTTGCTGGTATATAATTACGGGCTTAAGGATAAAATAATGACGCTGTTAATCTACAAAACAACAAAAATACCAAGCGTGGATACCAAGCACGAAGGTCTTCGGATGAAAGCCGGGTCTTATCGAGCCTTCCTTCTTAGGTGGGCAACTTGGTGGTTCATTGGTGTTAAGGCGTTTAACTATTAGGTGGTTAGTAACTTAATAGGTATATGGCATAAGCTCTGACATAACAAAATTGTTTCTAACATATATGCTGACTTTGGTGTTTAGAGATAGAAGAGCGGGGTAATTGCTTAGCACAATAACAGTGTTTTTTTATTTTTATGCGTCATGTTTGCCGCAAATAAACGTATTTTCTTTCTTTCTTTCTTTTCTTTCAGTACCAATCGCTTTCATTTTGACAGTTCAAGAACATTCATTAGTAATATCCTTCAGAATTATTCAGATTATGATTGCAAGAGTGTGTTACGTATAAAGGTGCTGTTACTCTTGTGTTAGTGTTAGTTCTTCATTCAGCGAGTTACAGCAATCTGGTGACTGACTCCATTCCCAGACGAGCTACCACACATACATAACAATTTCCGACGGCAGTGTGTGTAGCTCTGTAAGAGGAAAGCAAGTGAATTCGTCACTGACATCATTCGTCGTATGCACATTTGTGAACATCTAATATTAGCTCTATGAACGCTCAAATGTGTATTTTAGAGTTTTGGCGACGCGAGAGCGACGGATGCGAAACGCGAACAAAATAACATCGGTAATCTCTAGGATTTCAGGACGAAACCGTTCCTATCTAGACTGATTTCCTGGTATTATTGGTTCACTTTGTTTGTTTATTTCTCCCGGATTCTCCTAGACTGGTGAGAACATTACTATCTCGGTAATGTTCCGTAAAGACATGATGTTTGCGGGGATTTAGATTGCTATGCGGAACTTTGTGGCTTTAGGCTACATCGTTTAAGACGAATGTGATCGTGTTGGTTTTCTCAACGTCAGAGATCGCCGGTTTTTGATTTATAACGGATAGTATGACTCCGTGCCTCGGAAATCACGTTAAGCGGTTGGTCCCAGCTGTCATTCGTGGATCTTTGACAATCGTCACGGTTAGAAGCCCGAATGTCTGACAACCAATCTAACCAAGGGGTATCGTATTACCTGGGTTGTGAAGGTTAGATAGGCAGTCGCTCCATGTGAAATACTGGTATTCAGCTGCATCCGGTTAGACCGGAAGCCGACCCCAACATACATATAGTTGGGAAAAGGCTAGTCAGATAATGAGTTTGACTTGCACCTATCGCACTTGGTCCTTTGAGCCCGTCTATTTGATTAAGTACAAATATAATTGTTTTTGGCTATTAGACTGAAGGCTCGTGATTATGGGGAAAGTAGAAACCGGCGTCGTGCTGTACGGAAAACATTGCCGTGAACAAACAGAAAAATTTGTAAAATTCAAAAGTGCACGAGGCATGATGCTCATTTGATCGTATAAAAACCATACCTACTATATAGATATTATATTACTTAGTTTTTCATTAATTATAATTAAACTACTTTGAATAAAAAAGCCATTTTCAATAGGGTTCCTCTTCCTACTACAAGTAAAATGGATCTATAAAAAAAAATTACTCTTTTAATTATTTTGGTCTTTGGTGTTTTCGCAAGAGACAATGTTTTCAGGTTTCACATTTGAATGTCGGGAATTTTTTAGAAATATTTTGATGTTCTTTTTTTGTTTCTACTGCATTAAAACAATTTTTGAAAAGTATAGAATTAATCTCCATTAAATTATATATATACAATGGTATATAAATTAAGTAGGTTCTGTGTAATAGCAGGAGTATAACAATACAGTTGCAGAAAGTAGGCAAACATTTTTTTTTCGATCGTAAAGCAGTCTCTAATGTTTCGCATTATGAGCCGTGCAATAATAATTAAATAACTTCAAAATTAAATGAATATTAAAGCAGATTAATCACATTTAAGTTAAGTGGTTATTAAATGAAATTCCAAGTTAAAAAAAATATTCTTATTGCTTTAACCTAAACTGCACCTTAATTGCGTAACACACTGTCAATTACAATTTGAATCATTTTGAAGGCCAATCCATCGCTTTATATGTTCAAAAAATTGGTCTGCTCAACAACGTAAATGACGCAATGAATGTTATTGAACTGTAAAAATGAAAAAAACGCAATTACTCTGCTGGTTATTGTTAAAACTACGTAAGTTATTTAAATTTGGTACTGTTTAGCGTGGCTAAGAGACCTATTAGGATATGATTGAGGCTATCAAAATGGCATCGATTGCGGGTATTTGTAGTCTGTATTTAAGCTAGACTGAGTATTTGAACAATAAATTCTACAAGCATAGACACTAGACAAATATGCGATGACCTCCTTCGTTTATGAAAAAACAAATGTTTAACTTCCTGCAAGCTGCAAATATTCAAAGTTTAAAAAAAAGAAACAGCTAACCTAATGAAGTTCGGTTTTTAAAACGACATACTTTTGTTTTAAAGTTTTTTGCACTATTCGACAAGTGAGTTTTCCTACTCTTGAGTTTCGACCAAATTCTGTTTTAGAGGTTGGAAACTTTTGGAAGCCTACTATTCAAATTTTTATGTATTAGCTTTTAATTTATTTTATGGTCTGTACATTCCTATCCGACATTTAAATCCGACTTTTAAATTCCTATCCGACAGCCTATCTGTGCTTAAAGCTTTAGGTAGCAAACAAACTAACAACAAACTAATTTTTGAGTGCCATCTAGCTCTGGAGAGTTTATCGACGTCCAATCGTATTACTCTCCAGTGGATCAAAGGGCACAGTGAATCTATGGGCAATGATGCTGCAGATGAACTTGCGAAGAGAGGCTCTGATATGAGGGTGTTAGGCCCGTACCCACTTCTCCCTTTGCCTTTCTCACAATTTCGTGCATGGATTCGCCAAAGATCGACCGAACTCCATAACAACAGATGATCACGGGCAACAGACTGTAGACAGTCAAAATTGGCATTACCAATGATACACCCGCGATTAACCAAAAAACTTCTCAGCCTGAGTAGAAATAACCTTAGAATAATAATAGGCACAATTACGGGCCATAACCTCCTTAACAAACATCTTTTCAACATAGGCGCCACGGACAGCCCCCTCTGCAGGGGCTGCCTTGATGCCGAGGAATCAGCCGCCCACGTCATCCTGGATTGCGAGGCCGTGGCTTCTCAACGTGCAGAAATCCTCGGAACAATGAGGTCGCTCCGCGAAGCCTGTGAAGCTCCCAGGAAGCTTCTGTGCTTTTGGGCGGAGCTAGGCTGGCTCGGTTAGCCAGAATCCCCACGCACAACGGACCGAATGGGAGTCTAAGTGCGGAAAAGGGAGTCCCATCATCATCATCATCATCATGGTCTGTACATAATTAAATTGATAGTTTTATATTATTTTGCATTCGAAGTTACTACGGAGACTACGCCGAAGGCGCCACGTAGATGTGTTTGGTTGACTAATAATGATGAGTGATATAACTTTATTTTTTTTTTCTGTGCTACTCACGCCGAGCTAACGGCTGTGAACAGAAACTAGGTACTACACATACAATATTTATGTAGGTAGATAGGATAGCTGTAACCATTAGCTAGTATTTCAGGAATAGGTCGTCCATGATAAAAAAAAAGACGGTAAAAACAAACAAATCAGCTTGCCTAGAAGTCATACATTGTTTAGTCTGTGGCGCTGCGTGACGTGTGCGGCTCCAGTGTTGCCAGAGGTGCCACCCAACTGTGTCAATATAATGGATGAATTTATTTACGTTGCCAAAATTAAATCTTTATGATTTATTATTAAACGACTCAAAACAGCTCGCAGCTCACGTAAAGGTTATAATAGCATAATCAGCCTATTATGTTCCCACTGCTGGGACACAGGCATCCTCTCTTTGAGAGGGAGTGGACTGTAATCTACCACGCGGGCCTAGTGCGGGTTGGTAGATGTCACCTGTCTTCCAATTTTTGGTTCTAAGACATGTCATGCCGGTTTCCTCACGATGTTTTCCGTCGCCGTTTTGAGAGCAGTGGTGATGAGATTATTTTACACAAAGTAAAGCGCCTGACTGGGTTGGACTTGGAACCCACGACCTACAGCTCGTAAGTCGGGGCCGCGGCCGTTACCATTCGGCCACCAATGAATGCTCAAAGATTATAATAGTGTGATTAAATTTGAGAGTATTCTAGATTTAGCTGTGGCGCTAGACGCCATATGGCCTGCGCGCGCACGTACCGTGGGAATGGACAAACAAAGTGTGTTTACATGTTGCAGATTTGTTCACATTGTTTTTTGTTTTATTGTGATGATTAAAGATTCAAGTACGACGTAGTATGTTGTAGATATTTTAGAGATACTAAAATGATCGGCTGTTCAATATATGAAATATTTTTATTGCTTTACTATTTACGAGTATGTGAACCAGTCAACTAGTGTTAAAGTACCTACCTCATTTTATATGTATGTTGGAATGAACATGAAACACTAGTTGATACCTATTTGAAAACTTTTTGGTTTTTGAAAGAAATAATATTATTTTTTTATATATTTAGCACAGAATAAAAAAGACACACAATACTTATATCAGATACCTACATACATTAGATAAAAACAATTAAAAATCAAATAAAAAGTGTAAGGCCCGATGTAAGAAATAAGAATGACGTAATTTTTCGCTACTTATGAAGTATTTAAAGCGATAAAGCCGCCCATTGTATGTTTTGTAGTGATAGATAAGTGTATTATTTGTTATGTATTTTCGTGTAAAATAAAGTATGTGTAGATAAATAAAAATTTTGAGAGGAGCAAACACAGGAGTAACACTTTATCCACTTGCTTAATTATCATCATAAAAGAAGCTGTTTTGATTTTTTTTTTGTAAAATCAATTAGTCTGAAGTAACTAGCATTTTAAATAGCCACATAAGTACGCCGTTAAGCAATTTCAGCCATTTTCTAAATGAAATTAAGTAAAACCCTGTGAGCTGTGCATAATGAAGCGTCATTTCCCGTTGGCCGTTACATTTCCTCTAAAGTTTGATAATTTCGTCGAGAATCGTAATGAGCAGCTGCTGTAATTAATTACAGGGAAGTTTAATGAGTTCAACATAAATCGTACGTTATTACAGATTACCTACAGTCACTCGCCGCGTTTGTCTCATTATTGAGGTAGGCATTCACAGCTCTGAAGTCTGGGACGATTATCCGTTAGATTTAGGTATATGGATAACTTATTAGAGCTAAGTTTCAATTACCGTTGACAGTCCCAAAGTTTTCAGTTTCCTCAAGTTTCGTAAAGGCTGGTGTACGTAACGCGATTCCGGTAGAACAATTTCCATGAAGTTTTCTTAGAGATTGTTCGTGCCTATCTGCGGGAGCCTTAATATGTTGTTTATATATTTTATATGTTATCATATTTATTTAATAAAAATAATTGGGTTAAAAAAACGATGGATGGGCTGTGTGAAAGATGATATGGCTGGAGGTGACCAGCAAAATGATGACTAATAGAGAGATATGGAAGAAAAAGACATGTTTCGCCGACAACAAATGAATTGGTAGGAGTACTCAACTCATCATTCTATGATAAGTACTTTAGGGTTTTTCAATCAGTACCTACTTTTCCCGTTGTGACTGGATTTGGGTCCAAACCAAGGACTTGGAAACGAAATGAATTTCGTTCCGTTACCACTAATGTTATCGTATAACGTTCCGAAATTAGTAACGATACTAAAACCTAAAAATATTAATAACGTTACAAAAAAAAAAAAAACGTTATCGAATATCATTTTTGTAGAACAATATTATAAGTAACGTTGTAGGTATCAGTAACATTAAGGTTATCCGCTTGTAATAACGTTACAGGTAACATTATAGATTAATTTATAACGTTATTCTTCATACTTTTTCGTCATCTTTTAAGTCATGAAGCTGGCAAAGTTGAGTATTGAAATGAATAACGTTATTATCCGCAAAATTTCTAGTATTAGTTTAGCGGCTTTCATATCTTCGGTCCACGGCACTGATAAATTAATCAGGAAAATCCTAGCCTCCACACTGATTAATTCTGATGTGCCGTGTTTCACCGAGGCTATGGATGCCTGGAGAGTCGCTTGCCCGAATACAGATCCTCCCGAAAATCCATCTTCCCAGAGACGGTGGGATGAGCCGCTCTGCAGAGTAGTACAGAACAATTTACTTGACTCGTCTGCTACTACTGCGGAACGTGCGCGCCTGCTGGCTGTGGGTAGGTGGGAGTCGGGTCTTTGGCTTCATGCACTACCTTCGTCGAACATAGGCACTTTGTTCGACGACACTACTTTTCGCCTCGCTGCTTCCTTACGACTAGGCACTCCTTGCTGCTCTCCCCATCGCTGTCACTGTGGCGAAGATGTCAACAGCCTCGGACACCACGGCCTGTCTTGCAGCCGAAGTGCGGGTCGCTTAGCACGGCACGCAAACATTAATGACATCATCCGACGAGCTCTTGTTACCGTCGGCGTTCCAGCTGTATTAGAACCCAATGGCTTGGCACGCGATGATGGCAAGAGACCGGACGGTATGTCCTTATTTCCATGGAAGGGGGTAGGCCTTTAGTTTGGGACGCAACGTGTGTCGATACTCTTGCGCCATCCCATCTTCCTGGCTCGGCGTGCTGTGCTGGCGCTGCTGCTGCGGCTGCGGAAAACCTCAAGCGGCGGAAATATGATAAATTGATAACCTTATCGGAAATTATATTTTCGAGCCGTTTGGGGTTGAAACTCTCGGGCCGTGGGGTCCGAGTGCTCATGGTCTTTTTAAAGAAATATCTAAACGGCTGGTTGACACTTCCCGTGACCCAAGGGCTGGCTTTTACCTTGGCCAGAGGCTGAGCATAGCGATACAACGTGGTAATGCCGCCAGTCTCTTGGGTACATTACCAGTCGACAGCGATGCGGATGAATTTTTCGACGCAATTTTTTAGTTTCTGTATAGTTTTAGTTAAGTTAGTATTAAATTTTAATTTTGTTATTTATAAATAATAATAAGTACCCTTTGCTTGGTTGTAGCATAATCAACATAACGATATATTTATAATATTGTTAGGGAAAAGTTTAAGATTTCGTTCCGTTTGTCAGTATCGTTATATCCAAGGAATTAATTTTGTTACGATCCTGGTGGAACGGTACAAATTGTCGGTACCGGAACTACGCGTATTATTTTGAGTAACGTTTCAAGTTCCTGGTCCAAATAAAATTGGTTAACAATTACCAAACATCTTATTTTCCGGCGGCGAGATGGGCTGACGACATTGTTGCCGTCGCGGACAGACCTGGGGGCCTAAAAAGGCCACTTTGGCAGAATCATAAAAGAAATAACATTATGAATTATAATATGGCGAAGACAGTTCCTTGTTTTTCTTTTTTTCGCTGCACTACGTAGGTATAACCAAAGAGATTGGGATTGGATTTGGATTGGATTGATAGGTATTTTAGCACAGACAAAAAAAAAATAACTGATAAATCCTTCACCAGTGGGATTTGATACGATTAACTTATGTTGTGACTTAATACTTATGTAACTGTCCATTATGATTAATAATGTTATCCTCTTATGATTCTGCCAATGTGGCCTTTTTAGGGCTCCTATATGAGGCTGGCACAGGAGCGTGGGGATTGGCATAAGAGAAGAGAGGCCTATGTCCGGCAGTGGTGGATGTCGGCCTGTGGTGATGATAGTGATGTCCAAACACCTATGCCTACAATGCCCATCCTTTCGGTAAATACAAGCGTGAAGTGTATAATGCTACCTACCACATTTGTTTAACAATTTACAGTTAGAATGGCTCATTTATAAGCCCCGTAAAGCTTAATTTGTTGCCGCCCGTATACACGAACGTTTTACTGCACGTTACCGGCATCGGCATTCCGAATTCCTGTGTAATTAAAATTGACATTTCATAATTGGTGTGGTCAATTGGACACTGTAATTACCATGATTGGTTTGGATTTTTCGACGGTATTTTAGTAAATAGTTTTATATTATGATTTGATGCGGGTTCGCGTTATTTTATATTGAGACTTCACGCGAACGATGCTCGCGACTTGGTTCGCGTGGAAGTCGTAATACACCACGATATACAAAAACAACAGCCCCATTTTTGAGAGGGGCCCGTGGCTAAATAATAACAGCTGCACAGGTCGATCGATCAGGTTAAGCTACGCTTGCCGCGGCTGATCTGTGGATGGGTCTTTACATACCGTGACCTCTCCGTGCCTCGGAAAGCACGTTAAGCCGTTGGTCCTGGCTGTCATACGTGGATCTTTAACAGTTACGGGTAGTCAGAAGCCCGAAAGTCTGACAACAGGTCTTACCAAGGGGTATCGTATTACCCAGTAACTGGGTGGGAGGTCAGACAGGCAGTCGCTTCGCGTCGCGCAATTATAATATTATACTGGTTAGGCTGGAAGCTGAACCCAACATAGTTGGGAAAAGGCCAGGCAGATGATGAACTGTTTGAACTGAAACCTAATTATGTATGTGGTTCGCGATGCATTGATTACATTGATATATTTGGTGATTACTTGTAATTAATCATGAAGAAGTCCGATGTTTCTGGAGAAAATTAACCTGTATTTTTAAAGACAAATATTCGTTTGCATAATTTACCTAGAATCCGACAGCTGCATCTAGTTTTTTGACGTTTACTTTCGTCGGCACGACTAAAAGGTTACATGCTCTGTGGGCATGACCTAGTTACGACGTATAAGTACAGTATGTATAATCTAAGTAGGTATATAATAGATATGTATAAAACCTCTTTACCAGTAGGTATCAAATCATCTAAGAGACGTCACCCTCATATTAGTTAACTTTGTCCTAAAACTTAGCAGTGTTATTAGTACAAATATCTAACTATCTAGCATAATGTTGGCGCAGAGCCCGTCCTAAGCTAATATAAATGTCAAAGGTGCTTTTGTGGAGCAGTCTGTTTAAACTGGAATATATCGCTGGCAACACTCGCTTGGGAACAATCGCACTGACGAATTAGTTTTAGATTACAAATGGAATTCGCTTTAGAATAGGTAGTTAAGTGAGTTCTGTACGAATTTAACCAGACAGTAGGAAAAGAGATATACTTAATTGTTACTAAAACACTTTAAAGTGGCACGGTAATCTTCGAAAGACGAAGCCATTAAGTTTTGTTTCTTCCTTTTTTTCCATTTACATACTTGAAGATAAATCATTTAAGAATCTAAATTAGTTATACATACCTACTATTAGAATACAGACAGAATAACAGGATACTACTTAATTTTCTTTATTGAATACTAGCTTTAATAAAAATTATATAAAACTACGTATTTCGTAAGCCATAGATTTATGGTATATCCATTTCATTTCAACAAAATCCGTTCGACCGTTTTTGCGTCATTGAGTAACAAACAACCAAACATCCCAACATAAAGACATTCAGATTAAAAATATTACTAGGATAAACCTGTCTACGCTAAGTAAAGATGTTTAACATAATTATCGACCTTTTATGTAACTAGGTACTAGCTTTTTTTTTAACGTGGTGAAATGCTCATGCATTCTGCACTACCACGGGAAGATAGTGCAGTTATGTGGGACTCTAACCCACTGAAACTCCACGGTGTCCTCCTCTGCCGCTTACGGCGGGAACACGGGCACGCGTTAGCACTCATCCGTGAACGCGCCGCATGTAACTACCAGCTGACCCGGCGAACTTCGGACCGCCTCAGAATCAATAAATACAAAAAGCTATTCCATACAAAATGTATGAGAAAATGAATTACCTTCATTATTTTTTTTCGTCAATTTTTCCTATGTTTTAATTGTTATTCTGATATTCGGGGCGGATACAAAACCGACTAATCAAAGATAAAATCGGAAAAAATAAATAAATCGGGAATCGGAATGGGTCCAGCCTTTCTTGAGTTATAATTTTATAAATGGTGTAACTAACCCGACTTTGTTCTTTAGATATACATAGATTTAGGTAGGTACCTAATGCTACTAGCGTATAGGTTTGTCAAAGGTCGTCTTATTCTGCAAGTACAGACGCCAGCACATCAACCTACCTGAAACTGTCAAATTTTCCCAATTAACTTTGAACCTAATGCTTTAGCGATTAAGTTGAAAATCTATCAAATAAATTTGACAGTTTGTAGAAGCTTAATGTGCTGGCGTCTGTATCTATATGTGTTATCTTGACTTCATTTTCAGTCAGTTATGTAGATGGATGAATACTTTACCATCTTGTCTCAGCTCGTAATGCTCGTATGTCTACAATAAACAATGCATATTTAACCCACATTAAGAAAGTGGTTTCCATAAAACTGTAGTTGTCAGCCGTGTATGTGCATTATGGCTTCTTTACACAACGTTTGTTCAGCATTCATCGCTTGATTTGTACAGTAGACGTGCGTCAATCTGTTGGTTCTGCATCGATGGATGTCACATTGCAGTTCTCGTTTGCCCTTAAGCAGTACAGTTTCCGTAAAGAGACAGTCACGATTTGTTACCAAAGCAAGCAAATAATGGAAGTACATTTCCATTATTGGCTTGCTTTTTTGAATTCAAGCTCTTAAGGGGAGTCTTAAAAGCTTTAACTTAAAAAAACGGGCAGACAGGCGAGAGGCTACGGCGCGACGCGACTTCGGTACAACAATTCCATCAAGATTTCATAAAAATTGTTCAACCAGAGTCGCGCCGCGCCGTTGTATCGCGCTTGTCTACGGAGCCTCTATCCCATTCGCGCTTTGGCAAACTTTCGTGCTTGTCCCTAAAATCATTCTGGCTTTTAGATACTTATAGGTACTTAGTCAGGGAAATTAATAGTTAATGAAATTGTATATTAATCTGACGTGTTATAACCATTTCATAAAAAGGTTTCTGATACAGGTACTTACAGATAATTGGAGTTGGCAGTCTAACAATTATGTTCTCTGACTTTACGTTTACCATTAATAGACCCATATTATGAGTGCCAACATTCAACACTAGGCACTTAAATAACTTTAACGTCAGCATTTAAATAAATACAATTAAATAGCAGAAAGGATACAAACTAGCATTTAAACGTAATTATTTAGCTCGGATCAAGTTGTAGGCTTGTTCGAGTATACGATCTCTATCTTTATTACAACTCGTGGTGCTAATGACTACCCAGGTTGCAGCTAATAACTATATTAACAAGTACACAAAGTTGCCTAGTTGTTGAAATATTACATGTTTATCCAATACCCTTCTGTTTTTACCAGAATGCGCCGAAGCCCAAAAGGAGGGTTATGTGTTTAACCTGTCTGTATGTCCGTTTCTTTGTTCTCGTAACTTAACGTATGAACGGATTTGGATAAATTGTACGTCTTTAGATTTGTCTTGGTAGCGCGAGTGTCACTGGCTACATTAAAATGAAAAAACAAAGTAAAGTGGCGGATTTGGAGTGGCATATTGTGGAGTTCGATTTTTTTTTCTTCTAATACCAATTAATGGGATATCAAAATGAGGGGTTTAAAAAGGCAATTACAAAAATATAAGTATACAACTTATATGGCTCAAAGTAATTCGAAGTGACAAATCGTAGAAAACACGTACCAAGAACAAAATCGTCTGCAAAATCATTTGTAAACTAAAAAGTTCACATTTGTAAACTAAAAAGCTGGAAATAAAAAGGTAAGTAATTAAAAAAACTAAAAAAAACCTGACTACGGTAAAAAACTAGTTTAAAAAAACTGAAAACTTAAAAACAAGCCCATTTTAAATTAAATAAAAGTTGGAAGCAGGCGGGACCTAAACCATTTTCATTATATTTTCAAACTCAAATACTACTGCTTCAAATAACGTAGCAACCAGTGTCTTCATCGTCATCATCATCATTTTAGCTGAAAGACGTCCACTGCTGGACATACGCCTCCCCCACTAGGTCCATAGGTTTCCCCACAAGCACCTCCACTTCGATCGGTTCTGTGCTTCTCGCATCCAACGGGTTCCTGCGGCCTTCACAAGGTCGTCGGTCCACCTTGTGGGAGGCCTTCCAACGCTACGTCTTCCGGGATGCGGTCGCCACTCCAGAACCTTTCGGCCCCATCGGCCATCAGTTCTGAGAGCAATGTGATGCAATGAAACTAACACCATTGTAACACCTGCATTCTGTACAAATAAAGGAATTATTATTATTAATGTGCCCTGTCCACTGCCACTTAAGTTTTCAAATTATTCGGGCTATGTCGGTTACCTTGGTTCTCCTACGGGTCAGTGTCTTGGTAAGTATAGGTAAATACTTATCAAGAATTAATGTAGATACTTACGTACTACTTACCCCATGAGGTAGAACAAAACAATGTTAGAAGCATTTCATTCATTCTAGCCAGTTGAATGTCTATCAAGCATGATTGTGCTCAATACGAGTCGTTAATTAAAGATGACTCAATGAAAATGAAACTCATAGACTCTGCGTCTGCGCAGTTCGTGTCATTCACAGAGTTGGCAGGAAATGGAGCGATAATGCAAACAGATTTTACTGCAAACCGCCATCCGATCCGAGACATCTTGTTTTACAGACTGCAAAGTAGTGTACATGTGTCGCAGTCATCTTAATTTGCATTAAAGTTTTAGTTGAACCCATGACTCCATCTATGTTCTACAACGTCCATGTTTTATTTGCAGGTAAAAAGATTCAGTCCAAGGTTCTAGTTGTGTTTGTCATTACACAAGAGGAATTAGGTAAAGAGTACAAACTGTCTAAAAATTCATATTGGTCGATAAGATCTACACTGTCATCTGCGATACCAGTACCTACTTACTTAGTTGTCTAATTGGAGTTTTTTCTTGTGCTACGGGTATATTGTCTGTCACGATAACGCGAACTACACTTCGCGCACTCTCTCTCGCACAACGCTCGACGTTTCGCTGTACAACAAAGAGCGCGTGATGTGTAGTTCGCGTTATCGTGACAATGTAGCGGTAGCATTTCTCACCTTCGTTTAGTCACTAAACTGAGATTTTTCGCGAAAATATGCGCCACCACTCCATGTATTGAGTCGTCTGAGTAGTTCTTGTAACGCGACACCCGCGCCTGCGCCGCACCGGCTGCCGACCAACTGTCAGGTGTGCAACCAGTTTGTTTTCATTACCACCGACTATTGTAGAATTAATAGAATATTTCTACGTATCAGCGGATTTCTAGTAATGTTTTTCATTATACTTATTCTAGATTTTATATTTGTTTTTGATGGGATGCGTCATTGTTTCTTTGTTTGTTATCAATCACGCAAAAGCAAGTGAACGGATTTGGATGGGTACACAGACAGTAGATAACCTGAATTAACATATAAAGAGAGAAAAAAAATAAAACGTAGAAGAAAAAAATTTGAACTTCACAATATGGCACCCCAAATCCGCCATTTTACTTTGTTTTTGATTTTAATAGCCAGTGACACTCCAAGACAAATCTAAAGACATATAATTTATCCAAATCCGTTCATTCGCTTAGGAATTACGAGGGAACAAAGAAACGGACATGCACACATACATACATGCTTACGTACAGTTCAAACACATAACCCTACTTTTGGGTCTCACCGCAGTCGAGTAAAAGAAATCTCTTCATTAAATAAACTGAGGTAAAAGTACTCCCATTTGCCTGTTCGTGTAATAAGGCAGATTGCACCGCGGTGAGTTATTAGTGCTCTAACCGACCGTTGTGTGTTTACCGCGGTCGGTATACCGTAGTTTACCGGATGCAGCTCTATTTGTTGGCGGACGAGGATTAGCTCATTTACAGCGCAGTTATCGCGCACAATGGCTCAGGGGCCGGCGGTACGTTACTTCTAATGAAACTCTCGCCTCTGGCCGGATTTAAGGTCCAGATCTCATACACAAGTTAACAAAAACACAAAGAAAAACTTATTGCAGAAATTGCCTTTTTTATTCAATTTACGTTGGTATAGTGTGCAATGTTTTCTACTTTGAAAAGCTTTTTCACAAAAGCTCGCTCATATTTTTTGTGCAGCGATACTGTACTAGATATTGCACACAAAAAGAATAAAATGTAAAAGGTTTTATTCGGTTACGGGTTTTTTTCAGTTAGAGTTATCTATTGCGCATTGCGATACGTTCGTTAGGCATCTAACCTAGCTGACTATAAGTAGTTACAGACAGGATAAAAAGCTATGGCTATAAAGTAATTCCATGTCTGATTGAATACCTGACGAACTAGAAAGAACAATGCACTGCCTTAAAGAAGAACTAGCAGGAGACCAAGGAGGGGTGGGTGGAGGGGGGGTTCAGGGGATTAGACCGAAATAACTCAAAGATATAAACATGAGAAAGTACCTACAATTTGTTTTAGAGGTTAAAAGGATGATTTTCAGAAAGTCCAAGCCTGATAGTGATCACGCAACCTAATTGCGTTACACAATCTTAATCACAATCCGAAGGGTTTTGAAGGGCAATTCTTAAATAGCGCAATGAAAATGGCTGAACTCCCAAAATGAATGACATTGCGATCAGTTCTAATTTTATGTGTTAAGTAAAACCCCGTGGGTCCAGTGGGTGGTCACAGTTAGTCGCAAGCAGGGTTACATAAAGAGTTCCACGCATTAATAAAACCAAGCCATGATTGGTCAATTACTAAAGCATAGTAAACGCCAAAGCCAATAAGGCCAATGATACACAATGAGAGAGACAAGGCGAGTGCACACGACGCTCGTAAATATACATACCTTAAACGAGTGTGCACGTCATTACCAATCAGTTAGGATTGTGGTGCGTTCGGGCACTTGACATTGATACTCGAGACGTTATTTTTACGACTTCTATAATATGAAGAGATAAATCATATGGTTATAGATATGTGTAATGAGGAGCTTGTAACACGTCTGTCATGTTTGTGTCATGTTTCAAGTGTTTGTGAACTAATTTGTGCATGATTCTGTTGGAATTTAACATTTGGCTTTGAGCTTCAGCTTTGGAAAAGGTACCTGAGTAATTTTCATGAAATTTCGAAATTTCAGTCCCGAGTCATCAATAGTGAGTCACATATCTTTATTATTGATGTAACATTTTTATTTGAATGCAAGTTATTGACACAAAAATTATTGCTAAAGCATAAGGTTCAAAGTTGATTGGGAAAATTTAACAGTTTCGGGTAGCTTGATGTGCTGGCGTCCGTCTGTACCTTCACCCACATTTCGCCAGTTAGGTTTAAGTCCCACGTAATAAGGGGCGAGCCTATTAGCATAAACTCAGACTCCAGGCTGCTACTGAGAAATTCCGAATAGAAAAACCTAATAACATTTTGCTCGACCTGGGAATTGAACTCAGGACTACATGCACCGCAGTAGCGCTTACGACTACTAAACCAAAGAGTCAGTTTTTTATGAAGACTGGTGACAATAAAATTGTTCACTAGATTGAATAGTTGAAATCTATTTAAGGCTCCTTCAAACAGGCGCGACACGCGATAAAATCGCGCGCGACTCAAAGTCACCGCAAGTCGCGCCGAGCGGTGCCTTTGTGTCGCGCGCGATTCGCGTCGCACGTCGCGCCTGTTTGTAGGAGCCTTTATGGTGTTTAACGTTTTATACCATGGATGGGTAACCTTTGGAAAGTTGCGGGCCAAACCTTAGATTACTAATGAAGTCACGGGCCATAGGTACAGTCAACAAAAGAGATAAGTATGCAGGATTGCCGGATATAGTTGAAGTTTAGTAAAACATAAGAGGTTAGATAATGTACAGACGCCAGCACATCAACCTACCACAATCTGTCAGATTTTCCCAATCAACTTTGAACCTTATGATTTAGCGATAAAGTTGAAAATCTATTAAAGAAATCTGACAGATTGTGGTAGGTTGATGTGCTGGCGTCCGTACATAAGAGGTAGATAATAAACAAGTCAGTTGCGTTAAAATTGTCACTTACAACATTTTATTATTCATTGCTGGTAGACACCGCAATGTTATATGAAAAAGTTGCGCAAAACAAACAGTGGACAACATCTATGATGAATGTATCAGTTTTGTCGCGTTAGGATTGAATCTACCTGAAAGAATGCTAGAGATCAAAAGCCGGATCGGGCTACATCCGGCCCGTGGGCCGGGCGCTGCCCATAATATATCACATCCGACTATTCTATCCTACTAATATTTTAAACGCGAAGGTTAGTGAGGATGTATGGATGTTTGTTACTCTTTCGCGCAAAAACTACTGCATGGATTTTGATAAAACTTTACAGTTTTATAGCTTATACATTAAAAATTAAAAAACACATAGGATACTATTTATCCCGATATTACTAAGGAATCGACACTTATGCGGGTAAAACCGCGGGGCGCTGCTAGTTATGTTATAAAATGAATTAAATTAGTAGTTATATAATATCATTGCCTTATTGATATGATTTCATTGACATAAAAAGGCAGCTGTGAATTAAATAACATACATTGAATGGTTAGCACTTGACTGATGGTTCTAATGGTTCAAGCGCCACACCTAATGAAGAGTACACACAGGGAGGCCGTTGACCTAAGATTGGGTGTCCAAAAATCGTAGGAAAGTAGAGTGTTCTAAGACTGCGGTGAACGCCACTTATCGTACATAATTTACCGTCTAAAGACAAGTATGCAAGGCTACGTACATCAAGCTAAACATATAACCAGTATAAGCTTACTTCTGATTGCAGGAAAAATTTATACAATGTGAAGTCAGCTAAAACTGGAAATGTATATCTTGATGTGTAGCCGTGTGGTACCTGAAACGTTATTTTTGCACCCATATTCGCATACTCTCTGACAGCGCCTCAGTCCTCCAATACCTAGGAAAAAAATACATCACACCGAACCTAATACTAGAATGTCACAATGCACTTGAACAGGTAACTGTATCGAAACACAATACAGGGACACTACAATGGATAAATAACGCAGTGGATCGCTAGGAAATAACGCAGCTGACGAGCTGGCCAGAAGGGCATCCAGTACGTCAGTCTGTGGACCGGAACCTATCGTGCCCATTCCCTTCAACCAAACTACGCAGGTGGCTACAGGAGCACACCCATACACAAGCAGAGAGCTGGTGGACGTCGTCACCGGGCTACAGGTAGTCCAAGGAAACCATGGCATCATTAGATGGCAAGCTAACCAGACGCTTGCTATGGCTGGACCAACCAGAAAAACCCAATAACAATTTACCGGGGGACTACCCACTCAGCTATTTATATAAACCTTGTACAGGCACTTTTGAATTGTCAAAATTAAATAGTCTGTCAGTTAGTCAGAAAGTTGAAGTCAGTTGCCCGTTACAAAACGTAGTAATTAGTGGCTATGCTAGTGTGCTACATAACATAATACATAATCAGCGTGTAATATTCCTGCACTGCTGGGACACAGGCCTCCTCTGTGAGAGGTAGTGGGCCGTAATCCACCACGCGGGCCCTGTGCGGGTTAGTAGATGTCACATGTCTTCGAATTTGAGGTTCTACGACATGCTGCAGTTTCCTCACGATGTTTCCCTTCACCGTTTTGAGGGCAGTGGTGATGAAATATTTACACTAAGTAATGCTCCTGTCTGGGTTCGAACCTACGACCTACAACTCGTAAGTCGCTGCCGTTATCACCGGGCCACCACTGCTCCACTGTGGCTGAATAACGCAATTTAACTCGGGAAAAACAATTGCACCGCCTGCGCACAGGATGTTATTTATAAAAAAACAACTCCATAACATTTTAATTACGACTGACACAACAGCAATTGCATGTAATGACGATGTAGATACCTACTTGATGATACCATGATGCCTCCATTTTAACAATAATAACATAAAATATATTTATTATTTACCATCATAATATTTACGTGCCCACAAGGACGCCACGACAGTAGAATAATTAAAGGATAATAGGCAACAATGTGTTTTTAATTACGTGGAATATATTGAAACACATGTGTCTAAGATTATTATAACAAATTACGGGTTCCCATCATCATATTGGGGTTTCCATCTTGAATTTGCGGAAGTTACTCATGTTTATGCTGTAAGCAGTTGTTATTATGATTTATTTATAAGTACCTACAATGTGAACACATAGATTTGTAAAGTTAATTTATTAATTGAGGGAGTAATTGGGACTTGAATAACAAAGCCAAAGGTAGGCATTGCGGAAAATGAAAAGTTCATTTCACTGTATTTATTATGTATTAAATAAATAACAGATACAATTAAATAAATTAACAACGTTTGAGAGTAACTAAATGAAAAAACTAAAAGTCTTGTGACGGTGAAAAGGTTATTTTATTCGGTCTTGTTTTTATTCTCCAAGTGTGCAGAGTATAAGGCTCCTTCAAACAGGTGCGACACGCGATAAAATCGCGCGCGACACAAAGGTACCGCTCGTTGCGCGACATGCGGTGCCTTTGTGTCGCGCGCAATTTTATCGCGTGTCGCACCTGTTTGCAGGAGCCTTATAACGTACGATAACTTCGTCCCAAATACATAAAACATGTAGATTTCATTACAACTAGGAAATCTATATTTGAGGTTCAGATCGACTAAATTTACCAAATGATGAATCTAGCATTTAATTTTACTAGATACAATTATATACGCTGGATAAACTTCTTATCCAATATTAACTAACAAACTACATATTTAAATAATATACAAACATAACAATATAAAGGCTCCTACAAACAGGCGCGACACGACACGTGACACAAAGGCACCGCAAGTCGCGCAACGAGCGGTGCCTTTGTGTCGCGCGTGATTATATCGCGTGTCGCGCCTGTTTGTAGGAGGCTTTAAACAAGACGTCGACTCGTTCCTGAACGATTGGCCGAAGAAGGCAAGGAAAATTGGAGAAGTATAGGCGAGTCCTTTGCCCAGTAGAGGAACAAAATACATAGGTTAATTAAAAAAAAACAATATAATATCCCAACTTAACTAAAACATGGCATCGAAAAATACATTGTAATGAATATCCACCGACTACAGAGTCTTTTGTTGATCTTATTACATTATAAATTATATAAAATAGGTATAGAAAGAATAGAATACTCTTTATTATGTACAACCTTCGATCAATTACTATTATTGATCGAAGTGTACAACATAATAAATTACAGACATAAATATAGAAACTGTACAAAGGGTGACACAATGGGCGGTCTCATCGCTGAGAGCGATCTTTTAAAGACAACCTTCGGATGGATTTAAAAAGGGGATGGAAAGACAAATACTGTAGGTAGTTCGTGTTGTACCATTTACATAATACAAACATAAAGTACAGTAAGTAAGTGTGTGTGTGTGTAGTGTAGTAGTGTGTAAGTAGTATATTACATGATTATACTACTAATATTTTATAATAGACGACAATATAACACCAACAAAGTCAACAGATCATGTAAAGTTATATCCTTTGACGACCACGCCTTCAATCTTATTTATTGCTCGCACATTTGATAGTATTGCCCACCATGGCCCAGAACAAACGTCTATTTGATTATAATCTTAATATAAATGTGGGCAACTGAATTATACGTTAGGGATAAATAGCTTCAAAGATTGGATTAAGATTTACTTGCACGAAGGATATTGAGAAATATGATAACTAAGTCTGATAGTGGATACTGATTAAAATGTTTAGATTTAAATGTTGTAAGATGACTAAGTGGTTAAGAATTTAATCAATTTTGTGTTTAAGTTCTTGTATTTTGACTAAGGTGTAGAGTTTGTGAAGAGTTAGAAGCTTGGCTCTACATGAGAGCTGATAATTATTTGACAGTGCGAGCCTTATGGTTTCGTCTTGGCAACATTTTACATGACAATGTCCTAGATGGGTTAGTTGTTCTAAAATTAAAAACATTTTATATTATTACTAGATGCGCCCCGCGGTTTCACTTGCATAATACGTGTCGATCCCGTAGAAATATCGGGATAAAAACTATCCTATGTCCTTTCCCCGGACTCAAATTATCTCTATACCAAATTTCATCTAAATCGGTTAGCGGTTTAAGAGTGCGATTCTCCATACAATTGTATTCCCCTGTTTTCTTCCTGAATAGTGCCCCTAGAGCCATTTTTTTTTTCATAAATTCAAGGTCTGCAGTAAACACGTCCCTGTCATTTTCTTTTTTTCAGCAACTAATTAGTAAAGAAAATATGACCCTCTAAAAATTACAAAAAAATGCCCTATTTTTACCGCCGTGATTAGAGGACTACCAGTCAAATTAGAAAAGATTTTAACATAAAAAAAATGATAGGAACCTAACATGTTCTTTCTTAAAATGTTAATGTAAAAAATACTTGAATCGGCTTAGTTTTCGAGGAGAAAAAAGGGGAATACGAAACGTCGATCTCGTCAAAATTTTTGTGATAATTTCGGTTTAAGCTGCAGCTTTCCCGTAACAGACAGACAGACACGCGTTCACATTTATAATATTAGTATGGTCATCCATCCTAATATTATAAATGCGATAGTGTGTTTGACTGTCTGTCTTTACTCTGTCATTACATTATTTTTCTCTTGCTTGTCGTGACGCTACATTTAAAAAAATGTTAAATAGGTATATATTTAACAATTTTTTTAAATGTAGCGTCACGATTAAAATATTATAAGGATGTCTTGTTCAGACGCCCGTTGAAGATATTGTTAGGGCGAAGGTAAGAAAACCGTGACCGAAACCATATGAAGCCAATAAAATCGTATCCCCTACTAACTGCAAGTTGTCGAAGGAAAATGATTTAAAAAAACTGGAAACGAAAGATAAAATTAAAAGAGCAGGACAATTATTGTTTTAGTCTAAAAAGGTCCAATGTTTATTAGTCGAAAAAAACTAGATGAGAATGCAGTAAAATAAAATGAAGCTGAATAATGATGCAATAATTTTTAAAGCATTTTCTTTTATTAAGATAATGAAACATTGTAACTTAAGTAAGTTAGTAGTTAAGTTAATTTTTAATTAATGAATAATTTGTAATCGGGTTTAATTTTATATGTGTGCACCCGGCGCCTGCGCAGCGTCGTGCGGACGACTGTACAGTAGGTATCTCTTTAATACCAATCGTAAACATTTAATGTCATGCACTAATGAGAACAAACTACGTATACATTTTAATGTGCTAACATTCTGAACTAGAACATCACTGGCGACTGGTTCTCGGACTGATTTCAATACATACTTCAGTACCGTGGGCGTTGGTAATCCAATGTTATGGGACGGGAACCGAAATAGACGTCATTTTACTATATCGTACGAAAGTATTTAGTTTATGGGTGCGAAATTACTATACTTGGGAGTATTTTGCTTTACCTACATACACATAGTACGGTACCCGGCGATAAATATTGCACATCGACCTTTACCTTTTTTGTATATTATACAAATAATAAAAATAATTATCAAAAGAAGCAAATCATAATTGTTTTAACAGCTCCTAATAGATACCGGACTGTTTGTATTTCGTGCGACAGAGATAACGCTCTACGAAGCCGAAATTAGCCGATTGTCGCTTTCCAAAGGTCGATGTGCAATATTTATCGCCGGGTACTGTAAGAACCTCGCAATAGACGCGCCCAGTATTTCATGGGAGTTAAATAATACCTACTGCTAAATGTGGGTGTACTATAGGTACCTCTGCCTTCCTTTAGGAAATACAGAGTGATGTTTTGTGTTCGTAAGAACCTACCTAGGTAGAATCTTGAGTATAGCTTTCATTGTTTACTTTGTAGTGGACTATTGCCGTCAAATGAAATTGAATTAACAAAATTTCTAGGGTTACATATCGACAACAAGCTTGATTGGAAATTTCATGTCGATCATGTTTGCAAAAAGCTGGGACAATTTTCATATGCACTACACAGATTGAGCAAAATAGCAAACTATTCTACTTTACTAACAGCTTACCATGGCTACGTTAGCTCCATTCTCAGATACGGCGTAATATTCTGGGGCAATAGTACAGACAAGGAGCGCGCTTTTATTGCTCAAAAACGGTGCATTAGAGCTATATTTAAATTATGTCAAACTGACTCCTGCAAGCCATTTTTTACAAAGATGAAGGTTTTAACTTTGCCATGTGTGTATATATTTGAGGTCGCAGTGTTTGTTAAAAATAATATTGGCATGTACAATTATTACACCCGTGAACGACGCAAGGACAAATTACGCACAGTAGCTAGCAAGACTCACATAATGCATGAGAGCATCTTTTGTATAGCTTCTCGTATTTATAATAATATTCCGGGGCCCATCCGAATGATTGCAAAATTAGAAAAATTTAAAAAGACTCTCCATGATCTGCTAGTAGACAAGTCTACTCTATAAAAGACTTCTTATCAGATAAATCTCTGCTACAATACACGAGTAATCCCACTCAGTCGTGATGCGTTCAGTGACCTATTGACATGTACCTTAATTAATTTTTTTTTTTTTTTTGTAAAATTCTTAATAATTTGTAGAAAAAAAAAAGTATATACATATGTTAATTTCATTTCCATAATTATAATATGTACTGACTATTGTATGCCCTACGGGCGGGACATAGCTGTTCACAATTTATTATGTACCTGCCACCTGTATTATGTACCTACCTATGATCCACAATAAAGAGATTGATTGATTGATTGATTGATTGAAAAAAATCACACTTACGCCCTTACTAATAAACGCTGTATAGCGTCTATATAGTTACACAACGCTTTGTCTTCTTCTGTCGAAAGTCATATTACTGGCGACTGAAAGAGAGAAATCGGTGTGTATCTTTTCATCTAATATAATACGTTAAGTGGTACGTGTAAGGGGGTTAAACTAGAATCGATAAACGTGCTTTTTTAAGAGTTTGATAATCGTCATAAACTCATAACATGACAAAGTTCAGAGTCCAGAGGTGTTACGAAATTAGCATGTTACATATTTGCACTTAATTGCTTAGAATGCTTCTAGCCCAGAATAATGTGTCACGTTCTCGTTGGAATGCTAAAACGTGAGACACTTCTAGGTATACTCCATAAATGTGTCTGCTGGCGGCAATTTGCATTCAGCTATTCCCGATATCGGGCAGACATAACGGTTTGCAGCATGTATTTCGTAATATCTTTATTAACATTTGTCGTTTGCGTGGCCACAAACTAATATAAGGTCCCTATCTCCTCGATACTGTAGGATTATTTTGATAGCATACTTGTTTCCGCGCCTTGTCTCCATGGAGATATGGGAAACGTTACAAAACGCTATGTGCCACGATAGCAACCGCCTTTTATTTATAATCTTCCGTTGCTTGTCTGTATGGGCTGTATGCACATAACCTTATAGAAGAACGTCATTGGATAAGGATTTTGTAGGTACCCCCCTCCTTTTTGAAGTCGGTTAATTATGTAAAGATACCGCACTTATAGCCACAATGCATCCTATGGCAATTCCACCACTGAAAAGTCATAGGAAAGCAAACGACGCAATTTCGTTTACTTGAATTTTTACCAGTAATTTTAGTTTAAAATCTTAACTACTGAACTGATTTTGATGAAATTTCTATGGGACCAATCTGAAAGTACATTCTTTCAAATAAAAGAAAGAAATTTGCAAATCGGCTTATAAATAACGGAGCTCTGAGGCAACAAACATAAAAAACCTCCTCTTTTTTTGAAGTCGGTTAAAAAGTAAGTTTTTGTAAGTGTATTTTTAATAAATTTTGAGTTAACCCCAACACTTGAAACAACCAGTACCCTCATTGCGAATCTATACTAATATTATAAAGCTGAAGAGTTTGTTTGTTTGGTTAAACGCGCTAATCTCTGGAACTACCAGTCTGATTTGAAAAATTCTTTTTGTATTTGATAGCCCAATTCTTGAGGAAGGCTATAAGTTATTTAACATCACGCTATGACCTTTAGGAGCCGAGCAAAAAGAAAAAAAGTCAGAAAGAACGCTAAGCAAAAACGAAGTAATAGCGCGGGCAGGCGATGCGATGCGACGGGGTTGGTTGGAGTAACAAGAAATTTCACGCGGACGAAGTTGCGGGCAGAAGCTAGCTACTAAAGGACATAAGCGACAAAATGGTTTTTGTTGTTTTATTTAGATAGAAACGATAATTTAAGAAATTCCTTCTGGTATTTTAAAGAGTATGTATAGACTCATCTACATAGAAAATTAAGAGGCTTAAATCGGTCCCGTTTGCCCATAATATGTGAATCTCTTTTTAAAAAGAGGTATGTTTGATATATTTTTCTCTGTTAAAAAAGTTACCTAATCATGTATTGAAAACTGACAAAATAAGGTTTTTATCATGACCTTTCAGGTCACCAACTTATATTTTGATCCGTTTTGTATTTACTGAGAAAAATTGAGATCATTGGCGCCAATATCTCCAAGGCGTCCTCTTAATCATAATCTGAATGATTTTGAAGGATATGGCTCCATGGCTTAATTCCATTTCTATTTATGTTCGAAAAAAATGTCTGCTCAACAGCGTAAATAACGCATTGAATGTTGTTGAACTGTCAAAATTAATTCCATTGCTATTGTTAGTGTGTTACGCAATTACTCCGCTGAACTTGGCATTATAAAACTTAAAAGAACGAACCTTCAAGTTTACAGAGCAACAGAGCACTTCTTCCTTAGTTATATCTGCACCTCCCATCGAGAAACACTAGTAACCGGCAGTGTCGGCGTATTGTCGGCGACTCGTTAACTAAAACTTACGACGGTAAAGTGAATTTGGATTAAGGATGCATTCGCTCTTCACGAATAATGAGCTTTCGACGAGTTCTGCTGTTACGTAGCTGGCAGACTGCGCAGATTTTACGGTTCAGAGAAATTCTCTCACTGATCTTTCCCAATAATGGTAGAAATTGTCCAAACATGCGGCGAAGCCCAAAAGGAGGGTTATGTGTTTGACCTGTATGTATGTATGTGTGTATGTCCGTTTCTTTGTTCTCTCGTAATTACTGGCAACTCCTAAAGCCTCCTACAAACAGGCGCGACACGCGATATAATCGCATGCGACACAAAGGCACCGCTCGTTGCGCTACTTGCGGTGCCTTTGTGTCGCGTGTCGTGTCGCGCCTGTTTGAAGGAGCCTTAATTCGGGCTGTTATCGTTGACTGTCATCATTCCTAGGGTTCGTAGATAGATACTTAACGTTCTTGAGTTTAGAACTACTTACACCATTTCTTTACCATCACCTTCATCACACTGAAGTTTCATTCAGTTTCCTCTTACCATTTTCTTAACGACGTCGCGCGGTGAGCTAGCGGAGAATCTCGACAAACGAACTTAAATAAAGATTAAAACGTTAATCATCTCGAAAGGATAATTTTATCACAGTAATTAAATAAGCGGCAAAAAACCCGCTCATTTCAACTTTACGAGGGAATTAATGTTATCAAGAGAGAGTAAGTAAAGAATTAAGGCTCCTACTAACAGGCGCGACACGCGATAAAATCGCGCGCGACACAAAGGCACCGCAAGTCGCGCAACGAGCGGGCCTTTGTGTCGCGCGCGATTCGCGTCGCGCGTCGCGCCTGGTTGCAGGAGCCTTAAAGTTTGCCGCGACGCCATTACACAGATTTACATGGAAGGTCGACGCAGGGCTGGCGCGAACTTTGAAGATGTGCTGATTACCTTCTAATTTATAAGCCTCATTAACAATGTTTGTGCAACATCCGACTTCCTGATTTTAAGGCAAACAGGATGTAATTATGAAGTTTATCCCATGTTTTAATTAAAAAGTTTAGTTAATAAACGCTGAGCAAACTTATTAGATGAAAGCTGGTTCGCGAGAAGCAATAATGCCGTTTGAAACTGTAGTATTATCGTAATCGCATTATTAGTTAGCATAGAATTAACTGCTAATAAGCAACTCGAGGATATCGATGAAATCATGAAAGTAGGTTTTTAAGAAAACCTATCTACATATATTACGGTGTGGACGAGACTGCTTAACCGGTTCGCAGATCGTAGGTAATAGACGCTAATCTAAAAGTATACAGCCTCATCGGGGGTTACTTATCATTATCATAGACATAAGATCCTCTAGTTATACGAGATAAGCTTTCGCTAAGAGAGAAGTAGGTAGACAAACTTATCAAATAATCCTATCATGACGTCGAGGTATCTACCTATCGCAGCCGCGAGCTCCGCGAACGAAATCCTCTAAACGCGCTTGATCTCCAAATTGAAACTGGCGGCTTAGTTTCGCGGCGCAACCAACAAGGCGCTACATTCCCACTGTAAATAAGTATTATTATTCGGCACATGCTTCGCATAACACGCACATAACGACATACGTAGTGTTTGTACTTCTAAAACGTGGGCGAAACATCGAATCAACACAGCCATAACAATCACCGTTTGCATATTATTTTCATATTATGTTATAGGTTATTGCACTGTTTGTTAAAACAAAACATAGGAAATGTTCTATTAATATTGTAGCGCTGAATTCTGCGTGCTTTCTTCTCATAAACAACGAAAACACTGAGTGAAAATGTCGGCAAAGTTTACAGAAGTGAAACGTTCTGAATGATGCTAATTAAAGTTAGAGTAAACATGAAAGACGTCATTCGTGTATAAATTAATTCGTTGAACACATCGCAGGTGAAATGGTCAGCTGAATAAAAATTATGAATAGGATACTAAGCTGGGGTTGGCTTTGTTCTAACTTGTATGAACACTCATTTATTAATCCTGAGAGGCACGCGGACAGCGGACACTCACTGCTTCACTCGCCAACGCAACTTTTATAATTTTGCTATCGCATGCGACCTTTTTGTGGACAGGCCATTTAAAATTAGAAATCTAATTAAATTCAAGAAGCTTTTGTGCATTTAGAGTAGTGTCGGACCGTTTTATATGTGACCCAGTTATGTTATTACCACACTGGACTTTTGTTATTTATGCGGTGTCGAAAAAAACTCGAAAGGAAAAATAACGAACTCTTTCTTGTTCCAAATGTATCTTGAGCTGGTGTTACAATGACGAGAAATATGCCACGGATGATCTTCATTTACCTACATTTCCAAGAACAATCTAGTTTATGACAATTTTGCATGTGGAAATTACATTGCAGTTGAGTGCGGAGCCAAAGACCATTCACACTCCACTAAGTATTCACATCGTTGGCATCTTAAAACGCAGTACTTCAGCATTATGCATGTATTTTCAACTTAACTCGCCTCGTTCAGTGTTCTGACTACATATAACGCACGCGTGGATGTGAATACAGCCATTCTCATTTAGAGTGAATTGTTTTACGAGCAGTGCGACCAACTATCGAATAATAAATAGGTAGATAGGCAATATAACGGGGTGGCGTGACGTCATCGATCGCATCTCGTCCCCTATCAATTAGGCTGGGGATATAAATCAAGATGAACGGGCGGCGTGCGCGGCGGCCGCCCGAACCGAATGCCCGGCCGGTCAGCCGCACGCGCGCAAACGCCCCACGAATTAATGAACCGCCGAGCTTTGAAAAACCGATAGTAACGGTATTTTTGTTTTGTTATCAACGAAGTTTTCTCTTTTAAAAGTTTTAGTCCCAATTGGTATCGCGAGAGAATGGTTTCAGGACCTGCACCCTAATTACGTAAAACACTATCAATCAGAATCGGAATCTTAGAAATTCCTAATCCATTGCTTCGTAAGTTCGAAAAATTTGTTTGTTCAACAACGTAAATAACGCAATGCATGTTGTTGAACTGTCAAAATGAAAGCCATTCCTACTGTAAGCGTGTTAAGCAATAATATCCCCGCTGCCCTTTGCCATTGTATTAGGTATACGAGTACAAAAGTTTGAGGATACCTATGTTGTCTGCATATAAACTATATTTTATCTCTAATTTCGCACACACTCTGCGGCTGTTTGTACTTACACTTTCAATATTGTTCTCGCTTCTCACAGAAACAACAACATAAATAAATGTTTATATTGCAAACATAATTTCGTCTATGAACACTAAACTTCTCTATCAAATGTTAATGTTATCCATAAATACTCGGCGAGTATTTTAGTACTAGTTTATAGCGGCATTGCACTTTAGCTATCTGCTCCAATATTCATTCCTAGACTCGACATACGTGAGTAATATACTCGTTTATTTGATGAGCTGTTGTCTGCAGGATTTCAGATCTCAACCATTTTAATGAGGACTCGTAAAAAATACGTTTCTAGAAATCCTATGCATCGCCAATGCTCGTAGATTGACCAACATCTATTTTAAAAAACCTCTTGCAGCGTGTTGAACATTCATTCAGTCGCCCCGACCGATGGAAGTCCAATTCTGTTAAAAGCAATTCACGATTGATGCCCTGGTCGAAAGCCATTAAATGCTTCGATATTGATTGCGGAGCATACGAAACATATTTCAATACCCGGAGCAAACACGGAATAGGCGTCCTCGGCCAGATAATATAAACGTCCCAAGTTATTGAAACGACTTTGAATCAATGACTTGCTAATTGCGATTTATTATTTTGACTTTCGTATTAGATTGTTTGAATAGCTAAATTTTCATAAACGAATTATTTGTCTCTCTTGTTGCAGTTGCTGTACGAAAATGGTGATTCGGTGCCCGAGGCGAACTTTGAAGTCGATAACTTGTGGCGACATAATCAATTTACAGTCAAAACTATAATAGGTATACTTAATTTCGAAAAAGTTATATTATTAACTTGAAACAATAAACCAATATGAATTTAAAGTTCATATCGGTTGTCTTGACATGGAATTTCTTACTAATATCTGCAAGACGAGACTCTTATGAAGACGAAGAAACTTCGAGATCCAGAGAATTGAGGAATAGAGAAAACAATCGAAACAGAACAACGTTCAATGGGACCCTTACCGATATACCCGAGAGACGGAATCTAAGGCATAAGAACAGTTCACGGTATCGTGGAGACAGACGAAGGTGGGACAGAGAACATGAAATAAGAAGAGACAGGCGGAAAGGAACTGACGCCCATTCACTAGAAGACAGTGCCAACAGGACGATAGAGCCATACAGTTTGAAAAAGGATGAGAAATCAAGGAAGGCAGAGAAACACTGGAACAGAAGTAGCATGGAGAAGCCATGGAACTCTGCAAGGCGGCCCATTCCTCAGAGTAAGGCACCTGAGAGGCCACATTTGCCTGTGAGGGAGAATTCCACTAGGTCGAAGTTGAAGTCGGCGAATAAATGGCAGACTGGCGGCTACATCCCGTACCCGCAGCCGAGGGAAAGGAAGCCGAATATAATTTTGATCCTGACTGATGACCAGGATGTTGAGCTTGGGAGCTTGAACTTTATGCCGAGGACTATGAAGGCCGTAAGGAGTGCAGGGGCAGAGTTCCGTCATGCTTACACAACCACACCCATGTGCTGTCCGTCAAGGTACAGTATCTTATTGCAATGCTCTTACATTCTTCTAAACCCTTTGCGATAGTTTAAAATCCACTTAGTTTGACAGTTCAAAGATAAATCTGCCAACATAAACCTAAAACAACTCACAATTCATATCCAGCTCTATATTTCTCATCAGCTCTAGTTCTTATTGGCAATTGCGATAAAATCTACAAGCAATTCCGATCACTATTGACGCCTTTCAGCAAATAACGACTCAGTAAAGTGCCATTAGAATATAAATGACATAGATCCCGCACCATTATCGCTTGCGCTGAAGTTACTCCAAGCAATACTAGACTGACTGACAGTTTACAATTGCAACTGGTTCCAACGACTATATTACTAATTGGAGGTTAATGCGACTGCTTTCACGCTGTCCACCGATAGTGTTTATACTAAAGGCCGTTGCGAAAAACCTGTTTCGTTATGTCGATTAATAGTGACTCTTTATGGCTGTAATAAATCCAGATCGTGTAATAGAAATTCAAAGCCCATAACTGTTACACTGTGCAAGTATTTTTGGTCGGTTTCAATATACATTAATTGTCTATGTTTTGATATCCTAAATTACACTCTAACTATTGCATTTAAAATATCGTTTTCGGGAATAACGCTGCTTCATAATGTACTCAGACCACGTTTTGCGCCCACACTTCGGTTGCCGCCAGCTTGTCTACACGGTCTTGCTTCCCGTTTCGCTTATCATCTGCCACTTTCTGCTAATTAACTGCCATATCTTCTACAGGAGTTCGTTGCTAACCGGCGTGTATGTCCACAATCACAACGTCTACACCAACAATGACAACTGCTCGTCTCCGATGTGGCAGGCCACGCATGAGACAAAAACCTTCGCTACTTACCTTTCCAACGCTGGCTACCGGACTGGTGAGTCATTTTATTCCACTATTAGCGTTCACTTGTTTTTACAATAAAATCAGCAGGTTTAACATGTACCAGTCGTGACATAAATATCTCTTTATCTTTTCCTAGCATTAGAAATATTCTAGCTAGACACTTGTCAAGGAAATGTATATATGTAGGTATCATTACTAAACTAAATTCTGTTTCTGAAGTGTTGTTTGTCAAATTTTAGTAACATTGTCATCAAACATCATCAATTAATTAGAGACAATGAAAGTGTTGCTCTCCAAAACTGTCTTTCAACATTCTAATTCAGTCTTCCTTGCTGCTCCTTTCTAGATAAGTCGTTATTTTATAATTGTAGCATATCATTTAATTACAAATCTCACTTAGAAACGAGAGAAAACCGATAGATACTTCTTATTGACCAATGTCCAATCCCGTGATATTCTCAACAACGGAAAAAATAGATTGGATGACCACGCACTATGCCACGAACACGCGCTTCCAATTTGCGGTAATGACGACCAACTTACGTAAAAGTAAAATATCAAGTCAGTTGCCTATAATTTACATAGTAATTTACCAGTTGGTAAGCACCTCTCAGCCTGGAACTGTTCAGGTAGGCATAATTGATGGTAATTAGTGTCATTCATCACCCGCCTGCAATCACTAAACGATTCAGATGGTGGGAACTTGTGAATTATTTATATTTATAATTATGTAGAATATTTTTTCATCTTAATCAACGATTTGATTGAGATTTTCTAGTC
This sequence comes from Luperina nickerlii, assembly GCA_963855955.1. Taxonomy (NCBI): domain Eukaryota; kingdom Metazoa; phylum Arthropoda; class Insecta; order Lepidoptera; family Noctuidae; genus Luperina; species Luperina nickerlii. Next base: position 15,638,810 of record OY979664.1, on the reverse strand, counting down.
ATAATAATTATAACTGTTTGTTTGGCATTAAAATTATTAAGCACATTATCACACTAATATTACAAAGGCGAAAGTTTGTGAGTGTGTGTGTGTGTGTGCGTGTGTTTATATGTTTGGTACTTCTTCACGCTCAAATGGCTGGACCAATTTTGATAAAATTTTGTATGGAGGTAGCTGATACCCTGGATTAACATATAGGCTACTTTTTTCCCGATATTCTCACGGGATCGATATTTACGCAGGTAAAACCGCAGGGCGCAGCTAGTATTTTTAATATAGGACAGATTAAGGCGAAAGCGCCAGGGTAGCCTTCGAAATTCAATTTTTTTTTTGGTTTTTTGGAATTTGCTGGTCAGTATTAAGTTGTACGTTGATTAATATATGAATCGCGGCCGTAAGAAATATGTATTTACAGAATTATAATCATTAAAGTCATCAACATAACTCTCTAAGGCCAGGTAAGTCCAAAGAATAACTGTTTCATGAAATCATCATTCTTTGGACTTGCGTGGTCTTATTGAGTTGTGTTGATGACTTTAATGATTATAATTCTGTAAATACATATTTCTTACGCCCGCGATTCATATATTAATCAACGTACAACTTAATACTGACCAGCAAATTCTAAAAAAACCAAAAAAAAATGAATTTCGCGGGCTGCCTTAGCGCTTCCCCCTTAACAAAAAAATAAAATTAATTAATTAAAATTAATTATTCGATATCTATCTATACTAATATTATAAAGAGGTAAAGTTTGTATGTAGGGGGTAATCTCTGGAACTACCAGTCGGATATGAAAAAATCTTTATGTAAATGATAGCCCAATTCTTGAGGAAGGCTACAGGCTATTTAACGTCAAGCTATGTATGGTATGACCCTTAGGAGCCAAGCAAAAAGAAAAAAAGTCGGAAAGAACGCTAAGCAAAAACGAAGTAACAGCGCGGGCAGGCGATGCGATGCGACGGGGTGGGGCGGGGGAGCAATATATTTCACGCGGACGAAGTCGCTAGCAAAAGCTAGTTTCTGAATAAAGCGGTTATCATTTAATTTATATTTTGGGAATGGTGCCAAATCATTTACTTCGAGTAGTGAAGTTTATTATTTACCTACAAAGTTACATTCTTGATAAGACTAATGAAAGAACTTTCGTCCTTGTTTATAACTTCAATTCGTATCAGTATTTTCTATCTACTATATATATTTCGCCGTTGACTAAATAAGATAGCAGAAAAAAATGACGATCTAAATTACAGTCTACGCTTCGCAGTCTGAAATATCGTTTGCGTTGGCACATACACGGTGCAATTTGCTAGCGCTTTTGAAATCGAGACAGATTGGAAGCTAGGCTGCGAGCTCGAGTCCAATAGAATGAGAACTATCGCAATTACGAGTGCATTTTCAGGTCCATTCAGCTTGTATTTACAGTATGTAGTGTATCTATACGTTCATTAGTCCTTCGTCATCCGTATACAGGTTTCTGTTTTAAATATATGCGGTACTTGGGCTAAGAGCAACCTGGAGCTTGGATTAGGTATTAAAACTACGGACAACGCCTTCTTCCAGCCCCCCTAAAGGGGTCCAGGGACGACGGACTCGGGGACGTCTGTCGCCCCCCACACATCAGGACCCGAGGTGGCGGTGCGTAGTGCTCCACGCGCGCCCTTTTAGACGTCGCGGGGGAGTCAAACACCGGGCCGGCACCAGTCGGGGGTTGCGGAAGGATCGTACGTCCCCACGACCACCGGTGTAGGTGTGAGATGGAACACCGGGGTGGTTTTTAGTCAGTAAGAGACTGACAGACCCCGCCGCTCGCCCCAGGGCGGCGGACATCCATGAGGATTTTCCACCCTGGAAAAAAAATGTATTAAAACTACCAGTTAGGATTTATCATTAGTTAAACTCAAAGACGTTAAACTTATGACTGCCCGTAGATAAGTGGTATCAAATTTGCATTCTTACATTGTAGCCAAGTATGCAGCCAGCTTCTTCGAAAGCTCTCTCAAAATTGTTGGTACGTTCGTACATATAAGTTCGCAGAACTCTTTCTATGCACACCGGTGTTGGTATTTTAGTCCATAGCTTTTGCCGACCTATACGATGATCGACGGTACGTCTGGCGGAGTAGTTGTTTTATTATGTAGAGTACAAGCCATCGTAACTCGACACCCGACCACCTGGGAATGCACTTCGTCTAAATATCTACTTATAACGTACTTGCAAAGAACAAAGTTTTATGTGAATGCTCTCTAATGTATTAATGAATTCAGTGAGGTGCCGTTAAAGAAGGCTTTATTTTATTACAGTTATAAAACGTTATGTTTAAGCGCTTTGTAGAGGATCTATTAGAAGCAATTATTTTGGAGAACATGGCTTTACGTGTGAACTTAGATTTATAAGGTAGATAAAGATATGATCACACATTTTTTAATAAATGTTCAGATTAACATCTTAATATGTTGTCAAATCTTGATATAATGCATTCATGTATTCGACACTGATTTGATTGAAGAAAACTGTTAGGTAATTGCTTTTCTGAGTGGACTCAAGAGATGAGAAATGGAAAGTAAGAGATTAAAAATAACGGTCTGAACATTTATTTCATTAACTATCAATGCCTTCTTTTAAGTATTGATCATACCCCGTCAATAGAAATGTTAAAGCCAAAAAGTTATTTAAGCACCCTTTAGATTTCCAAACAAACAGTATCAAAAGCGAACATCCGCTCAAAAATACCCATCTCAAAGTGCAACATTTTTAAAAACCGTCCACAAACGTTGAACATTTTCTTCCCGACCGTACTTACCAAGACGAGGCGGTGTTCAAGTATATTATGAAGACGTAATACTCTCCCTCCCGGTAATACCTGCGGAGCGGAGCGATGAACGCTTATCCACCAGATACCGCCATGATGCAATAAGGTCAGGAATGCCGACTGACTCACAACTACGAACTTGTAACTTGCACAATTTGTTAAATGTTAAACGAATTAATATGGTAGGGTTTCGGTGAAAGAGAAATGTTTACTAAGGTACAAAATTCGTTGTTGTAACTTATAACAACTTTGATGAAGTAAAGCTTACAACTTGTAAGCTTTACTTCATCAAAATTTTTGAAGCACCCAATCAAGGGACCTGTAATCAATCAATAAATACAACAAAAAAAAAAATGAAAGATCGTACCAGAATTGTGTCACTTTTGACACACTGAATTATTAAAACAAGAAAATGTTGCGATATTAGTCATCCATTGTTATATTCTGTATAGCCCATTGTCAAACTTTATGTTGAAAATGTTCAATAAAGTTATGGCGGAAAGCAAAGAAAATCAAGTAACCTGGTGAATGTAACGTTTGCATTTGTAATACCAATGAAGGGGTCAAAAGTAGCTCCAAATGGTTCGTGTAACACACGTATTACACACGGGTGCAGCTCGCCAGTTCTCTTTTCTTGGCTTGAATTCTTGGCATGAACTAGGCTTGACACGCTCCCGCGTGTCTAGAGATCTTACGGGAGTTTGTTCGCCACTTCTTCTTCTGTTGGGGAGTTTGTTGCGCCACTTCTTCTGTTGGGGAGTTTTTTGCGCCACTTCCTCTTCTGTTGGGGAGTTTGTTGCTCCACTTCTTCCCAGCGAAAGCACTAGGAAGTGCTGAAGGGCGAGCGATTTGGGGGACTGTCTTATATAATTTAGTCGTTGGAAAAGTGCTGATTTTCAGACTAACTTGAATAAGTAAATGACTTTTGATTTAGTTAGTGAATTCTACTGCATAATACAGTATTCTCCGCAAAAAGAGCCTGTTTGCCTATTCTGATCTGATAACCTTGCATTACCGTGCCTTTTATGAATCGTCTTTATTAAAACTTGTACTTTCCAACAAAGCCTTAAACTATGAAGTTCTCATAATTATTAGTTTATGATAAGGTACAGATAATAAAGATTTGTCAAGTAGGAGCTAACAGGAGCTAACATTCCTGCGATTCTTCAAACGTTGGTGTTGGAAACTTGTCATTTGTCATACATACCTTAGTCTTATCTAAACTGCAATTTAATTGATCTATAGCCAGGAAGGATTAGTGGCATAATCACTGCTAGAGCCGGCTGTTTGAGATATGTGCCACTTTCTATTTGTGTTAGATTAATGAGCGCGGGGTGGTCGCACAAACGGTTATTCCGGTCCTGCGACCAGCGACCATGTTTATGTGTTTGTTGTTATATGGCTTTTAATAAGCACGGGCAAGTAATATTTGTGTGGAGGAATTTTTATTGGTAGTTTACCATATTTAGAATCGTTAATATTCTCTTTGGATCATTTTTGAAATTAATTTCCAAAAATGATCCAAAGAGAATATAAGGTACGTGGTTGCCCAGTGGTATCGGCCGCTCCTAATTGTAGGTTATGGTTTCGAACTGAAGCAGGCACTTTACTTTTTGTAAACTATTTCATCACCACCGATCTCAAACCGATAAAGGAAAACATCGTGAGGAAACCGGCACCCAGAATAAAAAAAAAGAAGACATGTGACATCCGCCAACCCGCACTGACCCGCGAGGTGGATTATGGCCCACTCACTCTCACAGAGAGGAGGCCTGTGTCCCAGCAGTGGGTAAATTACAGCCTTATTATGCATGTCGTGGTCGAGAGTTAATATCTGTATCCGCTTACTTCGTGATGAAGATCATCACGGAGAAAGGTATACAGATATTATGTGTTTTAAAATTCTTGAAAAAAATTGCAATTGGAGGAATTTGAGGACAACTGTCAATATTACTAACGATGAATTTCTCTCAATTAGGTATAAAGTTCAGTTAAAAATATCCCACAAATGAAAATAGGCCGTCGACAAGATGACTTCATCTCTACAACGAACAATTTAGGACGGTTCTGTATCAAATGATTATGCTAGATTATCCAGTTCACCCTCAAAAGCTGTTAAAACTATTAATTTAAAGCCGTAATTTTATCTAAATATCTACTACTAAAAAGTTTAAGTTTTTTCTTAAAATTTGGCGTAACGTCCAAAATTCAAGATCTTATTTCAGTTCTGTTTTAGGTTTCAGGTTTCACTAAATTCTACAGTTAAGTTTCTTCTTCGAACTTGCGAATTGGGGCAAATTTGAAACTGATGAAAGATTCATCAATTTTGATAGATTGTTAACCAGTTTACCCTCGAATAGCACTTACTATATTCAAATAGAAGACTAACAACCGCTAGCTACTTCAGCATCTCAAAATCGCGGAAGCAGCTTGTAGTGGCGCAGCGCAAAACATCTAAATAGAACCGTACTGTCCTTATCTCCTACTTAACATCGGCCATAAATCAATAGCACGCAGCAGTGGACAGCTACAATTTGTACAATGCACTATGCATCTTCTAAGATTTGTTCTAAATATCATATATTGTGCGGCGTGGGCGCACGTGGGTCGCCGGACGACGTCCATTTGATCTCATGACTCGTTGTACGAATAAATGTAGATGGAAGTGTCCTTGTCGGTATTTGGGGAGACCGATCGGGCGATCTATCTCCATCCGGCTAATGTACGTACCTCAGATTTTTCCGGTCTGTCTTGACCTAAGTCTACCGAATTCACTTTGAGCTCTCTTTTTCCCCGAAATGTCTTATTTTTATAACATTGATAAAGTGCATGAAAACAAGAGTGTTTATATGCTCGAGCTTTCCAGGGGTTTTAGCGATTGCATCATTTACAAATGAAGCAAATATGGCGCGTATAATTTATCATGTTGGTAACATTAATCTCAGTTGAGGGAAGATTTGTTAATTGCATGTGACATCGAATACACGGATTGTATGTCAACCAATGATATTCAAATGGAATTAACGGAGGTGCCAACTCTAAGTGTTTAACAAGTGCTCAAGAATTTGCACTTTGTACATTCCTAGCAAAATATTCAGAGAAGTGTCTTTTAGGACACAAAGCACGTGTCAGCACTTTATCACTGTTCTCTTAAGAATCCATTTGGCTTGTAAATTTATGCTTCAAACGAGGTATCATAAATTAGTCCCTTTACTTTCCCTTCAGGGCCGGTCGGTAGGTGCGGTACACCCACGGGCTCGGTTGGCACAACGTGTGGCCGGTGACAGAGCCTAATCACTTATATTGCCTCTTCCGTCCAGATATGAAAGCTGAGACGTGTGGGAGTGCAAATTGGCGCTGATTGCTCGCACACTCTTTCTGCTACTATTCTTGCTTGTTGCTCATCTGTGGCTTCCGTCTTCTCAATTTGGTCAAAGTTTTAACTCTGAATACTCTAGATATTATGAAGGTACCTACATAATCAGCTTATAATGTTTCCACAAGCCTCCTCTCGGTGTGAGGAAGTGGACCGTAATCCACCACGCGGGCCCAGTGGAGGTTGGTAGATGTCACATGTCTTCGAATGTTTGGTTCTAGGACCAGTTTCCTCACGATGTTTTTGTTCACCGTTTAGAGAGCAGTGGTGATGAAATAGTTGTACACGATGTAAAGGACATTATTCAAAACCAGTCTAGGAAAGTTGCACGTATGAAAACCAAATTAATATACAAATTATTTGCTTATTTTTTACAAGCTTTTCACTTCAGGAATTTTGTTTTCGTATCCGGAATTATGATTTTAAGAAAAACAGTAAATTAACGATTGCTAGGTACATTTCCGTATAGTGATGATGGACGTTTCGTTCTCTTCATTTGTACGAGTTACGTAAGTATGAACCTTTACATAAAAACATAACAAATATGATATTAAACTCATAAATAGCTAAATAATTAGTAATATCATTATTATAACGTAGGTACTGTATACATATGTATTTCATAGTTCCGTTGTGAAAATATTTATTTTTGTGTTTCGTCTCACGCAGATGCAACTGTCAAGGCAGATGACAGACGTACCGGTAGGGATGACGATTATTCCTAAACAAGATCGATTTATAAATCTATCCGAATCGCAGGAAAGAATCGATTCAGCAATAAATTGAGTTCTGATAGATCTGTTCCCGCTATTATTCTAATCGACAGCTTTACCAGCATAATTAGTCAAATGTAATGAATAATCGAATTCTTACAAAATAAATTAAATAATATTGTTGGTTACAAAAAACAGAACAAAGAAACTGCGTATCAAAACTTAAAAGTTGCAATCCGCAGGAAAAACATTGGAACTCGTTTTCAAGTTTCTAAAATCGATTAAAAAATCGATCGCCATCCCTAAGCGCTGGCGCCTGCGGAAGCCGCCATTACTGTTTATTATTGTTTAAGTATGTGTCGATTGAGAATAGTCACCGCGATTAATCTCTCCACTTAAATAGTAATACTTACGGAAATTCGTTGGTGTGTTTGTTTTAAACAACTTAGCGTGTTTCATGTAACTAACGATAGGACGTTTTCATATTTAATTGTGTTTTATTACGCCAGGACGTTTTTAGGTTATCTCCGAATTTGTTTAATTACTTTAAAACTCGGATACTTGTGTGAAAATAAACACTTTTATTTAATAGTATATAAACCGTAGTCTATAATAAATAAAGATTTATTGTGTTTCAACTTAAGACGGATTTCCATACATCAACGGTCATGATCCTTTGATATAACTGTCTGGGTTCGAATCGACGACCTACACGACCTACTACTCGTAAGTCACGGCCGTTCACTGCGCCACCACTGATCTACGCATAACTTTTAATACCGCCTGTAACTTGAAACGTCATTACTTTTACTTCCTTGGCCCTTATGTATACAACAAAGTTAATACAATCTTAAACATGTACTCAATAGTTAAATATAAATGCAAAATTACTGTAAGGAACTGGCTGCTGGATATGGACTATGAAAGTACAGAAAGTATCATCCAAATTAAATAATTTTGAACGTATTTCCCACTCATAATTATTTACTAATAAGCACAAACTCTCATACAGGACTACAGTTCATACACATAACACCCTCACACATTCACACACTACACTACACACTCAATCCTATAATAACATCACCTTACATTACACTTAACTATTATTATACCACCTTTATTATAGATTTATCTCTCTATCTAAACAGTTTTCTAATAGTGATAATATTATGTATAAACTAAATCAAGATGCCGTTATGATAAATGTTTAAAGGGGTGTGAGACTGGAGATCTGTCATACAGGTCCCGAACCTAGGTCAGACTCCAGCTCTCACAGGATCCTAGCATACCTAAGGCAAAATTGTATATACACACTGCTGTAACTATGTACCTTTATGAGAGAAATAAACTGTATTACAGCGATTCGGCGTACAAATCCAATATCCCAATTTACTTACGCTACATTAGTCCCGTCGATACGTGCTCTCTAGGCACAATTTGGCAGGAAATCGCGAGAAAACCAATATATACCTAAAAGAGCAAAAAAAAAGAACAGTGTTACTGCAAATAACACAACGAATTTTATTGTGAAATGACACTTCAAAGGACACTTACGTAAAACGGAATGCGTTGAGCTCGCTGCCAACAATACTGTAATGAATATAGAGATTAGCAGCTGCTAGTAACGGCCCCTTGTTGAAACTTCACAACTCCGGCGCAAAGCCTTTTGATTGAACTTAGCTGTAACTTGGTAATTCAAACTAATCGGTACTAAGCTAGGATACCTATGTTTAGCAATCTGTCTAAACAAGCAGTTTGCGGCAGCTATAAACTTAAATTCTTAATGCCTGTGGTAGGTATTATTGTTTTCAGTTTAAAACCAATCTCATTTAGTTGGAATTCCTCAATTTGTAACCGTCCAAATGTATATTTCGGGGTTGGGCTCCGCTCGCCCCTTGGATCTTGCCCCTTACATTTAAAATGTTCCACTCGCCCCGTTTTTTATTATTTTGGTGTAGTGATTCGCCCCTTACGAAGGGGCGAGTGGAAAATTGACATTTAAATAATTATTTTGGTGTGTCGATTCGCCCCTTACGGCATTTCCTTTGAAATTTAACCAAAAAAGGTACAGTTAGACAGAAAAATAAACACATTATGAATAACGCCATGTTTGATTACTTTTAACTCTATCTGTAATCTCACCAACTCGTGACACTTGTGATAGTTTTTGCTACCTGGCTTACCTAAATTATAACAAAAGAAACCTTTTTTATGGATGCAATAAACAAAAGGTTTGTTAAAATATGTTACCCGTTGAGAGAGTCGTATAATGCTTTCTCTTTCTAAGTTCGTATTATAATGTGGAAGGGATGCGTTTTACGATATTTGCTAAACCTTAGTTTAGTACTTATCTCCAAGTGTAACTAAGTAGGTGAATTATGGAATTCCTGATTGGAAGTTAAGGTAAGTTTTTATTAGAACCGAATTTCCATTTTTTAGTTAAATTAAATTTGTAAATTAGGTATTAAGCTAACGCCTTATATTCTATTATTTGTGTTTGGCTACTAATTCTGATTGAGTCCAATAAATTCTAGAGTCGGCAGACTAAACCATTAGTCTGCCGACTCTAGAATTATAAGTAGCATCATTTTAATCATTCGATTACGTTGATACCTTTGAAAAGATAGATAGAATTAAGTGACAGTGGTAGTGGTCAGCGGGATTGTCCGAAAGGGTTACCGATGGCCCAGAACATAAAGGGCTAAGGAAGGAACACGGGTGGGTTTTATTCAGTAAGAGTCTGACACTCCCTTCCGCTCCACCCAGAGCGGGAGGGGAATTTTTTTTTCAGGATGGGAAATCATCAAATGACCCCTCCCGCTCTGGGTGGAGCAGAAGGGAGTGTCAGACTCTCTCGCTGACCCGGCAAGCTTCAGCCCTGACCGGCCCCTTCCCTTGATGCTGACATCTCTTTGAGGCGCGCGTGGAACACGTACGCGCCGTCCAGCACGGGCCTGGTCCTGATCGGACGGTGAGCTACCCATTACTCTCCGCCCGCAGGCCCGCGCCTACGGTGGCCGGGAGTCGTCGCACGGCTCCCGCGGCGGCTGGGACAGGAGGCTCTCTCCCTCAGCCGTCTCGCCGCCTCCTTCGCTAGCATGACTGCTTCGCAGAAGGAGGCGACTGCCCCCCACTCCCTCTCGCCCCGGACCATGGCTTGAACCAGGCTCGGACGCGAGAGGTTGCCGCCGCTGCCGATCGCCTCTACGAGGACACGGCGGTGCTCCGCCCAAGCGGGGCAGACCTCCACCGTATGCTCCATCGTGTCCTCTGGGCGATCCTGGCAATGGTGACACCCGGGCGTTTCCTCCCGCCTGATGATGTGCAGGAACGTCCCGAAACTTCCGTGTCCGGTGAGGACCTGCGTCAGGCGGTAGGTGAGGGCGCCGTGACGCCTCTCTAGCCACTCCTCAAAGAGGGGTCTTACCGCCGCTATCGTGGCGTGCCCTAGAGCGGGAGGGGTCATTTGATGATTTCACACCCTGAAAAAAAAAAGAAAAGAGTCGGCAGACTGTAGTCTGCCGACTCTTTTGTTTTTTTTTGTTTTTTTGCAGTCTATGGTGTACCATAGTCTGCCGACTCTAGAATTATAAGTAGCATCATTTTAATCATTCGATTACGATGATACCTTTGAAAAGATAGATAGAATTAGTGACGCTTATGTCGACGCCATTTTGTTTACAATTGATGCTTTTTATATTTGTTGCAATTATTTTGTGAATTTTACAAACTGACATGCAGAGCTGTTTCAAAGTTAAGGATGAACTATTTACGGTATTTCCTTAATTTGTTCTTAAAATGTTAAAATGGAAAAAATACCTAAGTTGTAATTAACTTAAGTAAATTGTCTATAAAAAAAAACTCATATTTTGTATAAACAATAAAAGTTATTTTTTTTTTCTTATTTTTTTAAATTGTGATTTTATTGTTATTTTTAAATTATTATATACATATATAATCTACAAAAGTTTTGTACAAAACCGTAAACTTTAATTAGAAAATCTGTGATTATTTTGTACGTTTTTTTCAACCGACTTCCAAAAAGCACTACAAAGTGAAAAATAACTTTAATTTCGGAAGTCGGTGTCGTTGGTTCTGTATTTTCGTTTTTGACACCGACTTTCGAAATTGAAGTTATTTTTCACTTTGTAGTGTTTTTTTTGGAAGTCGGTTGTTTTTTTTTTGGAAAAAAGTTTTTATTTTTCACTTTTTAGTTGTACCTACCTACCCCAAACAAATTCATATAACACTACTTGCTATGTGAATATCAGTGACAGAAAGCTGATGAACACACTTACCCCTTTAAAGGATACAGGCGTGATGTTATGTTGTGTAATTGCGTAAACAATGCATACATATGCTATAGCAGCAATCGCGGTTGATTTGCTGGCATTTATTGAAGAGTTCCGTTATCTGTCTCCGAAGCTCATCATCAGATCTTTACGAAATTTAAATGGGACCATTTCGGAATAAACCTCTTTAGAACAAAAAAAATTTGCAAATGAGGGAGTTATGTCCGAACATACATAAAAAAATATAAACATCCGAATTGAGAACCTCCTCCTTTTTTGAAGTCGGTTAAAAATATTTGTTTCAATAATTTCAAAAACTTACGAGTGCTGACTGTACTTTTAGTTTACTATCAATCGGGGGCGATTTGGCGTATCTAATATTCAAGGGGGCGAGTAGGCACACTTAGGCAATTAGGGGCAAGATCCAAGGGGCGAGCGGAGCCCAACCCATATTTCGTACTTTTGACCAATTAGTCATTTATAATCTCAAAAGATACTTAAATTTCGTCGTCCAACTTAGAGTGATTTATTAATACAGGCCGAAGATTAACCAACTATGGCGACCTTCCAAAATGAGTTCAATCTCAGCAACTAAGTAGTTAACAAGTTGTGGTCACTGGAATGATCCCGCCCATACACACAGTACAGACAGCAAGAATTACGTTTTATTGTACTGAATGGAATTTGAACACATTGTCGGTGATGTGTAATGTTGTACAAACATTTACTGCGTGCATTATCTGTTGAACGAGTCCCTTTGTGTAATGGTTAGCGCCTTCTCCACGTAACTGCTCATTTAATTACACAAGTCTCCAAGCGCACGAGTTGCTTTTAAATCGCCAGAGCTGCAACAAAGTAACTGTGTACAAAGTTAAACACAATAAAGAGGTTTTATTATCCGAGCCTGCAGGGCAACGTGCAGGCTGCCAGGCTGCCAGGCTGCCACAGCCACGTTACATCCCATTGTGTTACTTGGATGTAGAACTTGCTAACACCGGTCATGTTTAGCTGTTTATTCAGCCAAATTTGTTTATTCAAGAAGGAAACACGATTGTTCTCCCGAATTGTCTCGTCGTAAATTTTCTTGGCATTTCGGCGAATCATTTTCTAATTAAGCTACATAAATGTGCTAGGATGAATCCACCACAATAGGCTAGACAGCGGGTGAGGTTTAAATTCACGCTCTCGTTATTTAAGCCTTAACCATAGCTTATAACTAAAATGTACCACTATTTCACATTTACTCCGTATGATACGTTTCCGGCGATTGTTAGGGGAAGCCCTTTATTGCTTTTGATTTCAAATTACACTTGTGGCCACGAACCCGTGAAATCTATACTATTTTATTGCGACTTGATTCCAACACATTCGTTCCTTTTCTTTGTTCCTCTTCATATTTCTGCTAGACTGACTCCTTGACAATTCAAAAGCACCTGTAAATGGTTTAATTGAAATAAAGGCTATGAGTTTTGAGTTCCTTTCGTTCCCCTGTTGCTACTCCAGTTGGTTTGAGCGAGAGTCAGTAATTGTATATAATTTGTACATTTAAACAAGACGAAAATGTAACGGAGTGCATTGTCAACATTATTCATATGATTCAACAAGATCTTGGTTCAAAACAGAGGTAAGTAGTTCACTGTGGTTTTCCCCCAAAGTTATTAGATATCTAAAAAAGCTTTGGAGAAACCTGAACTCAAATAATTATAGAAATCCAACACACACACACACACTACAATACATACAACAATATATCTATATACTAATAATACAGCTGAAAAGTTTGTTTGTTTGAACGCACTTATATATCTGGAACTACGAGTCAAATTTCAAAAATTCTATTTGCATTTGATAGCCCAGGTCTTGAGGAAGACTATTGGCAATTGTATCACGCTAGGAGTCTTAGGAGCTAAAAGAAAAAGTAAGAAGGAACGCTATGCGAAAACGAAGTGTGCGTTGGGTCAGATCGGGGGCATAAGAAATTTTACGCGGACGAACACGCTGGCAAAAGCTAGTATAATACCACCATGGAGTATCTCGTGTCGATGACGCAGATAAGCACCTTACAATATTACAAGTATCTCATAACACTTGAACAAAGTACGCTATGGCTACATTAGCGGCCGAGAGTAGCATTAATTCAAGGCTTCCTGTAGGCCTTTGTACCTCCTTGAATATAATGCAGCATGCTTTAATATATTTCAGTTTTAAGGGCATGGATGGTACGGTAGTGCTCTAGAGCTTGGATAATGGTGGCTTTTAAGAAATCAGTGTCGTAAGCCTAATATAAAACTAGCTTCTGCCTGCGACTTCGTCCGCGTGAAATTTCTGGTTCCCCCGACCCACCCCGTCGCACTGCATCGCCAATCACGCTATTACTTCGTATTTGCTAAGCGTTTTTTCTGGCTTTTTTGCTCGGCTCCTAAGAGTTCTAGCGTGATGTTATACAGCCTATAGCCTTCCTAAAGAATTGGGCTATCAAATGCAAAAATATTTTTTCAAATCCGACTTTTAGTTCCAGAGCGCTTTCAAACAAACAAACTCTCCAACTTTATTATTAGTAATAGATGGCGATCATTATCGACGTTGAAGATTAAAGTATTTTTTCTTGCTGCCAATTTGGGGCGACGAGAGATTTATGTACCAGGCTTGTCCTCTTCACCCAGTATATTAAGGTATGTTATTGTTTCCTCTTCTAAATATGTTTGTCCGACAAGTTCATTCCCAAAACAGACTCCATAATTATCAAAGTTTGAATTTGTTTTATATCTATCACCACCGTCATTAATTCTTTTCACACATACATGTTGATGGAATGGAGCCAATAAATAATACCTAGTTATAAATAGTGTATTAGCGAGTGTGCGTGGATGCGTGGGCGCAACGCCGAACTGTCTAGGCAACCTGCGGAACATCATGGCTTGTTTAACAACCTACCGACACAGAATGGAACTCATGGTGATCATATTTTATAGGCGTGATTAACGGTTCCGATTGTGTTTTGTTTTTAATACAAGATTCGAATGTCGATTAGAGGATTTAAGAAATCCTCTAATCGACATTCGAATCTTGTTTAAGTTCGTCTGTACTTTTAGATCAAAGTCAAAGCATTTATTTCAAATAGGCATATAAAAGGCACTTTTGAACGTCATAATGTAGAATAAAATTATTGAATTGATTCTAGTCGCCTCTTCCATAAAGGTAGGTTTCGTATGGAGAAGAATGAGCTAGAAACTCCACCGTTAGGTACTCTTTTAAACTGTTTTACAATATTTTGTATACATTAATTATATAAGTATATGTGAAGACGATGCACCTAGAAAAAAATACTAAAACTGAACGGTTTATGTTTGCATTCCGGATTAATGCGCTCACAACTTAAGATGGCGTATCTACGACAACAAAAATAAATTTAACAAGGTAGAAACGAATTGTCCGTGAAATTTCCAAACATCACCCTAATTACATAACACACTATCAATAACAATCTGAATCATGTTGAAGGATATTGCTAATTCATTGCTTCATATTTTCGAAAAGTTTGTCTGCTAAACAACGTAAATAACGCAATGAATGTTGTTGAACTGTCAAAAAGAAAGCCATTAGTGTGTTACGCAATGAGGGTTTTAGTGAAAATTTACGACACCAGTTGGCACCACTGTGACAAGAGGTCTTCCAATATTGACGACGTTCATCATCAATTCATTCATTCGTTCATCATTCAGTCATGACTAAAGAAAATATAGGCTCTTTGACAGATGTCTGGACCTGACGTGTCAGTGCTGCCACCTGGCGAACGTCATTTCAGAAAACCCTCATTGCCCCGCAGGCAGGTAGGTACTTGCGTGTTGAGTATAATTTTATTGTTAGTACGATTGTTTAATCCATTAATATTGATTCGAGAGAGATTTAAGTAATGTCTAGTAAAATCGTGGGTATGTTTGAATAAATCCGTGTTTCCCATCAAACCACTTGAATACCGTTATGTTATTATGTTTACTGAAGCCGCAGCTGTTTGCCCCTTCTATTAGGTTTCGCTGATTGAATTATCATCGCTCCAACGTATTTCACGGGATATTCACCGTCTTGTAACTAGATATCATATACTATACTCCACTGGCGGACTAAGGGGAGTCCTGGGGGGGCCCCAAAACTCGAGAAATGCCTTTTTAATATTATCCTAACAAGACCAAAATATGTTGAGCAAGTAAAAGGTAGTTTCTAGGTGGGGGCCTCCTACGATTGCTAAAAATTAAAAAAAATTCGAGCTTGCTTCGCTCGCTCTTGCATCCCGTATTCACTTTTTTCCCAGACTTCTCTGCATAAGTCGACAAAGTAACTCCTATTTATGTACGAATAGTCAAAAGAAAACCAAACCTTTTCGAGAAAGCGTGCTCAATATTTGAACATTATTTCTTTTCCATTTTCGTTTTGCCGCCCCAGGCCCCCGACAGGCTGAGTCCGCCACTGGTATATTCAAAAGCTTTGAACAAGACAGGTGTCTTTGTTATAGGTAGCTTTGATTATGGTTCCACGGTATCTATGTCTATAGAAAATATATAGATACATATATGACTGAAAATTAAGAAATTATTGGTCGTTTATCCTGCTTGATTTCTACTTAACTCTGACTTAAGAATTATGAGATATTTTACATCTCATTCCAGTTTTGGATCAAATGCAATATCTAAACTTCAGAATGGAATCCCATCTCCTTTACTGATATCTAATTTTGAAATCTTACAAACTTCTACGGTCCCGAATACGTTAGCACGTGTAGGTACCTATTTGCAAACAATGAGGTAAATGAATGTCGAGCGTCGGTCGCTGCGCCTGCGCTGGTCGGTACACGATAAAATGGCTAGTTTGTGGCGCGCCGCTCCGTCTGCCAGTGCCAATCGAGTATCTCGCATCCTAGTAGCGCAGGGCTGTGGTTCTGATTACCTATGTACTACACCTATCTACTTTATGTTGTTACTAATAAAGGAGGTATATGTAATTATTATGCAGAAATGTATCCCTGATATCGAAAGGCTGGAAAAACATGGCAAACCATAGAAAACCTCAATCATAAATCTCACAAGCCATCCGGTCTTGTGAGATTTACGATTCAATTAAGATTTTTGATTCAATTATTAAATTAATCGTGTTTCTTAACTAATTAAAACTTAAGAACTCAATAAATGACATATTCATTCTTCTCATAGGGTCTCAAAGGTCATATTCATTCACACACAGATTATTTTTCCAAATTGGAAATAAAATGTTCCTCTTCTCTTGCACAAGACACTTATCTTTATAAACCCCTCATAATTCTGTAGGTAAGTATTTCAACGCACAGGTATTCGTAATTCCATTAACAAATAAATGTTAAGCATGATGGTATAACTCAGTCTTAGAATGTTGTATTTAATTAGGTACAGCCACGATGAAATATGTCAGTTATACTTCACGTCCTGTGTCTAGATAAATTTTCCAGCTAGTGTTGATAATTACCAATTCCGTTGTGTCGCAATTTACGCTGCGTATAAAGCTAATTTAAACTTATTCAATCTAGGTGTGATGGTGCTATAAATACCGAGAGGTTTTATAAGCGTTTGGTCATAAAACTGGTAATTAAACGTATTAAACTGTGCCATGTCTGAGCTAAGCCCTTGTGCCTACTTGTAGCCATTTCCTGGATAGTAAATTATAGTTTGACAACGATCGATAAATCAGAAGCGGCTGCTTCTTTGTATTTAAATCTTACTGGTAAAAACGGTTACAACGATAACTAATAAAATGTTTACCGACACAAAACAATCACGCATCATAATCTTACGTATAACTCCGCATCAATCTCAGAACAACACATTGTGTTGCTAACCGTTATTTCAGCAGAATATGGTAGACATCGGGCAACCCTAACGGTGCAGTAAGGAGCATCTCTACTTGCGAGTCTGTGACCTCGTTGTGGTCTCGTTCAGCCGGTGTACGTTACCAAGTGTTGTCTATACACACCTCTAGTTAACCTCTTTACGGCTTCGTGTGGGGCACGTAAGATATTTGATAACCACGCGTTTTTATTACCTGTTACAAACAATAGTGGCTTCCATGGGAAAGCGTTTATAAATGGAAAAGTATCTTGTGGGATTGTGGTAATTGTCATTGAGTGAATTTGGTATTCAATACATGAAATTCCTCATTTTCTTTGCTATGTTCATTTAACTCAATCAAAAGCCCAGAATTGCCGAGAATTGGCTTAAATATTTTTAAAACTAGACAAATCCAGTAAGTACTGTAAAATGTAGTGGTGAAATACGGGGTGTCTGAAAAATTGACAACCCTAAATATCCGAATAGGACTTGTTGAAGAACATATGGATAGCTTTAGCAACCAAATCTACATTACCTAGGTATACAGATTTCCAAGCTCCTGCATGAAACAGAATGACACTTTACTTACAAAATACATATTACTCACTGGAAACTGACGCGAACTCAATCACATGCCCAGAATTGCCGAGAGTTTTAAAACCTTAACAAATCTAGTACTTACTGTGAAATGAAGTGTTGAAATAAGTATAGGGCGTATAAAACATTGCCAACCCTGAACATCCGAATAGGGCTTGTTAAAGAACATAAAGATGTCTTTCAAAACCAAGTTCTACGTTATACAGATTTCCAGGTGTCTACAAGCTACAGAATGACACTTGACTTACAAAGTAACTCACTGGAAACGCCTCATCGGACATTCAAATTAGTACTGACGCGAATCCCCCTGAATACCTATTGAGTACTGCACTTATTGAGATGTTAAAAGGTCGCTCGCTCCCTCGCGCGTGCAGAACGTGTAACTAAAGGCTGCTTGCATCAACTGAGGAACTTTCTCGGCATTGCAGCACGGAGGGAAAGTGGTTAGCTGTGTGAACACCCGCTAATTATCCAGCTCATGGCAGGCCCTCCGTGCCAAGAGTGATTATCATCTCTTCGCCGCGGTGTGGGAGGGCGTGACCTTTCCCTTTAGGTACTCAAGTGTTCGCTAACAATGTAGGTAGGTACTGCGTTTTTTATCTTTACATTGACGGCTATTTAAGTGCAAATAATGCTTTGTTTATTAAAAGGTAAAGCTCGTAATCGTAAAAGCTAGCCATAACTATTAAATTGTAATTTGTTAATTAGCCAGTATGTAGAATGAACTCACCCAGCTTTGTTAAGGTCACTATCAATAGTACCTCGTACATCTTCTATTATTATTACATTATTTAGAAAAAGAATTAGGGTTCCGCGCAAGAAAAGGGAGAAAAAAGATTCTTCCTTTTCGATGAGTGGTACCTACACTTTCTCTAAGCGGCATATCATTGATACCCGACATCCACGCGAACGAAGACGCGGGCACAGCTAGTTGAATATTAAATCTATACATAATAATTATAATAAAATAGTAACTAAGAAGTTTTGTCCGTTTGTCTGTCTTTTGTTTGGCCTATGATCCGGATTAGCGCAAAAACAGCTAAATGGATGGCACACATATAGTTTATAACGGTTAACACAAGGTACTTTAATCCCGGTAGTATGCTCCCGTGGGACATTTTCCGACATCCACGCGGACAAAGCCGTAAGCAAAAGCTTATAGCTTAATAGAGGTGTACATTTTCCGTATCGGTTTTGTTTAGATACATTACGAGTCGGAAAGCTTATAGTAACGGGTCTTTTATTCTTCTTTAATACCATATAATTTTACAGAACTACGTGAATCAGCTTATTTTAAAGTGTAAAGATTGTTGAGAGTGGGAGAGAACGTGAGAGATCATAATTTTCTTCGAATATAATCATTTATGGTGTCTGTTATTCTTGTATATTGCATCTGTATTGATACTAACGGGAGAAATGTTCGCATTCTTTCACTTCCGAGGGTCACTCTTTGACATTTATTTACACATTCTTGATGTTGATAAGTTCTGACCAATTTATCGTTTTCTGCATGACAGTGAAAGAGTGAAAATGTTAAATAAAGGGTGGCAGAGCCATCGTTGCGCAGCCTGTTACCATGGATTCATATTAATATAATTGTATTTAAAGTAAAACTTTTGCGTTGACATACATATTACGCAAGTTTACTTAAAAGAAAAAAATGCTGTTCCCTAAATTTTGACCGCGTAGGTGTTGCGCTTTTCTATGAAAATGCAGATTTTTTTTAAATAACCGACGAAATATGTGCTGAATTCATGGCTACAGGTTGCTCGTCGATGTCCCTGCACACTGTATGTTGTATATTGTTTAAAAAAATATAATATGCCTGTTAAAGAAACACTTTTTAGGGTTCCGTACCTACCAAAATGGTAAAACGGAACCCATATGGTGAGACTCAGTCTGTCTGTCCGTCTGTCACAGCTAGATATCTCAAGAACTACTAATGCTATTAACTTGAAATTCGGAATAGTTTTAGATGACGTTTGCCCAACTATTTTGCAAATAAGAAATAATTTTTTTTTTCAACAGGTAAGTACTGCATGTGGGGGTTATCATAAATTTTTAAGGCCGCACAGTTTTCGAATTTTGATGAAAAATGTAAAAAAAAATACCATTCCCCCCTTATCTCCGAAGTTTGCAAAGAGAAAAATCTGAAATAATCCTATGTGATAGAAGTTTATGTAAATATTACAGGAAAAATAAAACGATGTATCTATATATCATACTTTTTCAGAAATCATCAACAAAAGTTACACTAGTTCCACTATCGGTCAAGAGATGGCACTGACCTAAAACTGCAATATTCCACACCGCAGTAAGCAGTGTTAAAATTCTCTGAATATAGGCCTCGCCGATGAAAATTTAAAAACATATTATTATAATGGTACGAAACCTTCGGGGCGCGAGTCCGACTCGCTCTTGACCGATTTTTTCAACAGGCATTTAGGTAGATATTTTTTAAACAATAGCATTTTGGCTTAGGTACTTCTGCTTTAAATACCTATGCCGCATTGTCACATCGAGTGTCGGAGCGAGCAAATATAGGTTTATAAGATTATTACTATTTTTTTTCTGTACGTATTGCTGGTATTAGACGGTGATTTGTTACACGTACTGTACGTGTATCAAATTCCCGGCTAATATTACCTATTAGTATTTGAATGCAGCTGACAACATTGCGTGGAGCAGAATAAAATTGCGCAGAACAAGCCGAATTTTATTACAATCTTTACCTACACGGAATCAAATGAATGCATCATCACTGCATTAATCAACCTAAAACCAAACTAAACGAAGCCAAGTTCCACCTATAAATAAACAAACAAGCCTAACACAAATAAAGCTTTAATTATTTACGATATCAACTTTCGTATCAACATGGCAACAAATTCCGAATACCTCGAGGTTGTATGCATGAGAAACGTTTAGTTTCCACGAATCGTTTCGCAAGACTGCAGCGCTTTGCGTGGGGCGACGCGCGACGCTTAGCGGCCCTTCCCTAAGGTCGTGGGTGCACAGTGCACACTCGCGGGTCAAACACGACGCGGTGATCAAACATCACTGTGATTTTTTGACTGTCAAGTTTTAAAAGAAATGTGTGCCTATCCATTATTGATAACCGCTTATGCCGCGTAAGTTCGGCACATAGGGTGTGTCATATTATTATCAGCCGAATACGTTGGAACGTAAAATCAGCCGCGGAACTTCGGTCGTGTACCTTCGGCATAGTGTATTTGGACACTTACAGCGAAAAAGCGGATTTTGTTTTCAAGGAAGGAGCAGACTTTAGAAATTTCTGACAGTGCATGTTTGCGAAGATTTCGTAAGCGATTAGGTAGTCAATGGTTTTCAAAGGTTAGCTAAGAAAGTACAGACGCCAGCACATCAAGCTACCTGACATTGTCAAATTTTCCCAATCAACTTTGACCAGCCCCGGATCTAAGGGGGGGCAAACCGGGGCACTTGCCCCGGGCGGCAGTTTCATGGGGGCGCCAAATCCTTGAGACAAGAATTCGAAATATCGAACAAATGAAGCCTCTTTTCCTACAATCTCATAGGTTTTTAACAAGTAATCGAATCTTAATATAATATGTTTAAAAAGCAAACTTTTCTATTTCCATACGCCCAGTTAGTTTTTGAACACATACTAAGTGATTTATGAACGCATCTTAACAGATCAAGTAAATCTTTGAACGCGTGCGTAGTGTCCGTAATCTTTCTGCCAAGAGGAATCCCCGTCACATATATATCTATACGAGCCGAGCCAAACAAATTCAAACAGTTGAACGTCAAGTGACAACACTCTTTGTTTATGTGGTTGATTGCGTTTGCGAGTAATCAGCGTTAATAAAATAAGTAATTTATTAGTGAAATCATATATTATTGTAGTGGAAATCAACAATTTGCAAGTTTTTCTCAAACACTGAAGGGAGGGGGCGCCACTATCAAGGTTTTGCCCCGGTTCAAAAAAATCGTAGATCCGGGGCTGACTTTGACCCTTATGCTTTAGCGATAAAATTGAAAATCTATTAAATATATTTGACAGATTGTAGTAGCTTGATGTGCTGGCGTCTGTACTTACAATTCAAATCTAACTTTAAAAAATACACGTTTTAAAGGCTCCTTAAAACAGGCGCGACACGCGATAAAATCGCGCGCGACACAAAGGCATCGCAAGTCGCGCAATAAGGCTCGTACACACAGGCGCGACGCGACACGCGACACAAAGGCACTGCAAGTCGCGCAACGAGCGGTGCCTTTGTGTCGCGTGCGATTCGCGTCGCGCGTCGCGCCTGTTTGTAGGAGCCTATAAGCGGTGCCTTTTTGTCGCGCGCGATTATATCGCGTGTCGCGCCTGTTTGTAGGAGCCTTTAGGTAGCTACGTCATCTGGGCCATCACTATCTCATTATGAATAGATAGTTACCTACACTAAATAAGTAACATTACGATTTCCAATTAATTAGGGCTAGATCGTGTTCGTATCTTTTATAACTCCAAGATACTTTTATTTTTATTTATTTTTAAATTGGAATGTCCGAACACTCAGATCGTCGTCCGTGAACTTGAGTACATTCTCATTACAAACGTAATTAGTGGGGCGGAAGTGACCCGTCAGAGATTGTCAGGTACCCTCATTTGACGCACAGAATTCATTAGGATGTTAAGATGCCATCGAGAAGGGACAGTAATTGCTTCATTATCGGGATTGGACATCAATTTTTATTGGAAACATTTAATTGTAAAAACGACGAAGGTTGAGGCGTTACCTAATTAAACTAACTAAACTTTTTCATGAAGATTGGATCACAATAGCAAATGTCAAATGAGAAATGAAAAAAAGAGGAAATGCCTTTGCCGGTAATGGATCTGTTGGTATGGGTTGAAAATTTATAATAAAAAAAATGCTAATAATTATGTCAGGCCCTTGGTAATTAGTCCATCTTAGCCACTCAAACCCATAGTCCAATAATTATTATTTTTGTTTCCATATCCTGCAATAGTCCTACAACAACGGGGGTTGCCCTTGGGTGCGCTTGCACAGTGCATACAGGGATAATCTTCGGTTGGCGCCTCCTTCCATTTAAAATTGTCTCTTACATTGTGGGCCTCTGCGAGTTGGCTTCGGCTCCTCGTACGCCTTCTAAAGGATCGGGAAACCACGGTCCAGAGTTATGTTGACATAATTTAGCTAATAAGAGAAGTCTGTATTAAAATTATCTGACCTTATATTTATTTATAGTTTTGCTATCACAACATAACATAACACACGTAAATAAAATCTCAACATCCAATTAAACATTTAAATTATAAGTAGGTTCAAAAGCTAATCGCATTATCTGCCTTATTAGGAGAAATTCATGTGGGTTGATAACGTTGACTTAATTAGGCAATCGTCACGCGATACTAACACGATGCTATAACTTAATAGCTTTTGCCCGCGACATCGTCTGCGTGAAAATTCTTGCCCCCTAACCAACCCCGTCACATTGCATGCCATTTGCTATTAGTTCGTTTGCGCGTTCTTTCTTGCTTTTTCTCGGCTCCTAGCGTGATGTTGAATAGCCTATAACTTCCTCAAGAATTGGGCTATCAAACGGAACAAAAATTTTTCAAATCCGACTGGTAGTTAAAGAGCGCGTTCAAACAAACAAACTCTTCGGTTTTATTATTAGTATAGATAGAGATGTGTACTCGTAAGCGAAGCATGGAAATAAAAGGAGAGAATACGAAATAGGGGTGAGTATAGAGTCCGTATCATGAAAGAACTTCCATGGCAATAAGTTGAACTATTTTTTATTATGTAGGTACAGACGCCAGCACATCAAGTTACTACAATCTGTCAAATTTCTTTAATAGATTTTCAACTTTATCGCTAGAGCATAAAGTTCAAAGTTGATTGGGAAAATTTTACAGTTTCGGGTAGCTTGATGTGCTGGCGTCTGTACATACTTTAACAACATCCCTACAACAACGCCCCTACGTCAGACACCTTTCTCTATTTAAGATTGTGCATTTTATTAACCAGAGCTTGTAATGTAATTTTTAGGTAAATAGATAAATAATAATAAAGATGTATGTCACCGTCGCATGCCTTAGCACCGCGTCTGCGAGACTTCTTTCGTGAAACAGATTCTAGCTACTTACCTAACGAAGACCACAGACTACTCTTCGATTTTCAAAAACCAAACCAGTCTTCTTTAAAAATGGCGAAGAAAGCTTTACAAATCAAATGAAAGCTCTTCCAAATTCAAATGCCAGCCTAGTTTCCATAGACAACAACATTCATTAAAGCATATTTCGTAGCAATTGAATCCCCAATTAGAAATGTCAAATGAGCGAGAAAATCAAGGAAGCTTCATCCCACATAGCGGTCGCTAATTGAATATAATTCTACTTTTTCATAATTGCGTCTGTCTGTTGAAGATTTCTTGTCGTAATTTTACGACACGCCAATTGTAGCAATTGTTCTGTTAAAAATATAGCCCTCTGGATGTCCTGCTTAACGACCGGATAGAGACTAATTCATTGTCCACACCATCGTCAAATTAATGCTATTAGTCAATTTTGAAAGTTATTTTACTATTAGACATGGATTTAATCGCCATCTTGTTTATGAAGAATGCTCGTTGAACTCTTGTTGTCGTGATGTTGTGAATTGAGAAACTTTAAAATTGTACTATTTTGTACTTTTACATTGTCATTAAACCTGTGTGGTGCCTACTAATATTTAAAGAAGTATAATTATGCTAGATAATCCATCAATTAGTTTAACTCGCACATTGCACGTGTTTATAAATGAATTAGATACAATTACGCAACCAAAGATATTTATTTGATTGCCAGTGGACCACTTTAATCCATATAACTATATCTAACGATAACAATTACACTATATACCCTTTAGGGTCTCGAGCAGCATAATCCATTAGAGGACACGTAATATTATGGAAATAAATGTAAATGACATCAATAAACGTTTTATTTGGTAGTTCATTCATTGATATTGATAAAGTATGAATGAAAAGCACCGGCCCGCCCACACCCACTCACCTGTTGTAAAAGTTAAGTGTATGCGGGATTTTATGTCATATACTACGTAACACAACATGAGGCAACCGCTTAGGGACACATTTCGTAAGTATCTTTAATGACAACGACATCTTACACCAGCAAATATAATAAACAAAACCATATGGCTTGAATTAAGGGCAAATTACTCATTTAAATCAATAAACGAATACTGTATTATTTAAATGAAGTACCCATTGGGACAAATACACGTCTCCGAGCCAGTCAATATGCAAAGTAGTTTGATCGAATAGTGGAATTGAATACCAGACAGTATTTCATTTATAAGTGAATTTATTGGAGCAGATACACCCAATGTTATTATTGGCAGCTCTGTCCAACGGAGCCGAAATATTACAGATTGCAGACTAAATAGAAATGTGTCCACTGAAGGGAAATAGGAAATATTTTCAGGTGACTTTACCGAGCTGTTTGGTATTGTGTTAGAAGACTGATTGAATTTATTTCTTAAAGCGCCGTCAGTAAAAAAGATTAGCAATAACTGACGGCGCTTTCAGAAATAAATTGTGCGTCGCTGAAGCTGTTAGCTTGTAAATACAGGCTGGAATATTTGAAAAGCTTTTATAATAGCGAATGCATCAAAGAGCGTCGAGTTTTTAGAAATTTGTTACACGTAGCCTAGAAGTGATTTTGAACATCTAAACTAATATCACACTAATATTATAAAGGCGAAAGTTTGTGTGTGTGTTTCTATGTTTGTTACTTCTTCACGCTCAAACGGCTGGACCAATTTTGATAAAATTTTGTATGGAGGTAGCCGACCCCCTGGATTAACATATAGGCTATTTTTATCCCGATATTCCCACGGAATCGACATTTATGCGGGTGAAACCTCGGGGCGCAGCTAGTTTTAATCACGCTAAAATTGCTGAACGCATTCGGATGAAATTTGGCACATGGGTAGACCATGACCTGGAGAAGGAAAATATAGGGTTGTTTTTTTTTTTCATCCTGGTCGTATGCGATCCAGGGTGAAAAGTATAGGGATATACTTTTCAACCTGGATCGCATACGAAGTCGCGGGTAACAGCTAGTCATAAATCAAATTAGTAACGACGTAATTACTAACAAAAAAAAATGGTTTCATACAAATTAATGTCTGTGATTGATACTCGCGGCAGCTGCAGCGACTGCTTTTACCACTTGAGGCAAGATCCAGTTTTTGTACCAGCTCGCCTCTCATCCACCGACTCACTATTGTATTCCTAATTGAGCTGTCAATAGACCGTCCTTGACGCGCTCTTCATGAATCCTCCACGGTAGCTCGTCATGTCAAGCCCTTAGACAATTATATTTTATATATTTATAGCTACCTACTAGCTGTGCCCGCGACTTCGTTCGTGTGCATGTCGGAAAAAAATGGATTTCATGGGTTTTATTTTTTTGCGCAGTACCCTAATACATTTTCTAAAATAAAAATAAGCCTAAATAGTAATTTAGGCTTATTTTTATTTTACGCCAGCTGATGGTATAAGGCAATAATAACATCAGCTATCTGCAAGGGAAAATCCCGTAAAATCTGTCCAGCCGTTTCGGAGCTTATAGCCGGAACAAACTGACACACGCACAGCCAGACTGAAAGACAAAAATTTAAAAATCGTTTTTTTTTGTTATAAGCTTACCGTAATATTTACTTTCATACGCATAGTAAAAAGCTGTTATTGTGACATTACAAACAGACACTTTAATTTTATTTATTTGTATAGATTTGGAATCAGTTGCCAACTCACGCAGAGAGCTCGTTATTTTATAAATGGAACCAAGAGAACGGAAATACGTTTCACGCTACGTTACAAGAGAACATTACAAATCACGATATGAGTTTAACGAGATATTAATTATGATTAAGACTATTATTCATATTGCTTAGTTGCAAAATAGCGTGACGTGTTTATTGATTATTATAATAACAATTATCCCTATTATACTGATAATATTTCATAACGACTACAAAGTACATGTTGTCACGATAAAATTTATATTGGTTAACGAAACATTATTCAAATGGTCGGTGTTGTCAAAGGCGTGTAAATAATTCAACGATTTATAGTCGCTGCGCCCACGCAGGTCACGGCACGCAATCACATGCAACTTACACCTTTGGGCGGCGTACGGTCTGAAACATAGGCTGGTGAGAAATGAAATATTAATGTTGCATCAATTAGGCACTTTAAATGAAAACTACTATGCATCGAATTTATACAGACTGCTTGTTAGTTTTCTGTGCGAAATCATCCAGAAAAATCGCAGTTGTTCTTCCGGATTAGGTACTTGTACAATAACTTTTATACTGTTTGGGAAAAATACGTAAAGTACTAATCACGCGTTAACGTTTTCCTACTAATGTAACCAACATAATATCTTGAAATCATTAAATAAAATATCAAGAAACCTTATCGCTATCGCTTATCTCATGTACCACCTCGTTACCCGCCTACAGTAGCGCAACCGACGAACAAATCGGACGGCACTTCCGCTCCGCCTCTCACAAACGCGGAGCCATCCGTGGGCGAGGCACGTGGCTCGTGGCTAGTCGCCTAGCCAACTAGCCGCCTCGCCTTGTAGCCATTCATAAACAGTTTGTCAATGAGAGCCAATCGGCTCATCAATAAACGTATTATCGTAATGTGATTCCTACGATATAGACTATTTCACTTTATAAAACGCGTTTCCGAACGGAATAAAATGGAGAAAGGCAATTTATGTTTGCTTTTCTTGCCTTTTTTACGTTTTTACGCGGCGGTGAATAATAAAGATGGCTAGACGGTTTTATAGAGATTTTACGTGAATTCATTGGGTTTTAAATTATTTCGGCGACAAATAAAGCAAAAATAATGTAATTAAAAATATTTCCCGTAAATGTTGTAACTCGCCCATGTTTCATTGCACGTCAAATTCGTTGTAAGACTGATGGATCAGGCTGAGGCGAAATGGAAATTCCCTAATATCTGTGTTCCTTAATAAACAAATCGCAGTCATTTGGATGTATAGTGAATAAATCTTGACATTTTTGCAACCAGTGTCGCGAAAAAAAGGTTACATTATCACTCGCTGTGAAACCACTTTTTAACCGAAGAAAAAACGGAGGAGGTTCTCAAGTCGACGCGTATATATATTTTTTTTAGAAAACCACCAGAAATCCTGGCATGTAGGCTCAAAAGTGTGATATAGCCGCCATATGATTGAAAAAAAAAAACTATAGAATTTTTTTTAAATGGCTTTTCTTTATTTTTTTGCTGTGATGCGGCCAGTTTACTTTCATTATTTTAAAAGCAAAGAGGTATTGGAAAAGAGATCTATAGTCTTCGGGAAATGAAAATTTGAATTTTGAATACCTATAATATCCGTAACATTGAATAATCTCAAACAATATTATTTTGTCAAAGAATTTTGATCTAAAGTAAATTAATAATACAGGGAAAAAATAAATTGATTTTTTGTATGATTATTTGTTACGCGCTTTCACGCTAAAACAGCTGAACGGATTTGGATGAAATTGGGCACATAGGTAGATGATGACATGACCTGGATTAGGACATAGGACTCTTTTTATCCCGATGTTTCCACGTGATCAAGACTTATGCAGGAAAACCGCGTGACGCAGCTAGTATAACATACAAAAAGAAGACTATCAAGTAGTCTAACAGGAAAGTCATTAGTCAAAATAGTATCAAAGCGAACAGAAATATTTGGAAAGTTACTTTGAAGTTTCTAAACGCAGACCATGACCACCATTCGTCCATCCGACAGTCGGATGAGACATAATTAAACCAATAGTTTATCGTGTTTGTTTTATAGACAAGCGCCATTTTGTAGCCGACAAAGATCGGATAAATTATGCTGTCGCGACTAAACACTTTAAAATTCTACCAGTATTATAAATGTGAAAGTTCGTGAAGACGTTTTAATGTTTGTTACTCAATCACGCGTAAACCGTTGAACAGATTTGGATGAAAATTGGCACATAGATAGACCATTTTCTGGATTAACACATAGGATACTTTTTATCCCGATATTCCCATGGGATCGAAACTTATGCGGGTGAAACCGCGGGGCGCTGCTAGTGATTAAATATAATTAAACTCATCTATATTATTCCAATTATTCCTGTAATCATAGTACATATTTTATACTTTATTGATGATCGGCTACAATGGGAACGAGGGTGGGCGCTGAATGATAAATACAAGATATTAGCTTAACAACAACAACAACAACAACAACAACACAACACAACAACACAACACAACACAACACAACAACACACAACACAACACACCTCTAACACAACTCTAACATACCTACAAGCCTACAACTTTACTTACCTTGGGCCAATTTTTATTGTAAATCATATTTTTTACTTGAAGGTGCAAATAAACTGTTTTTTAATAAGTGTGACGATATTACCGTGGACGTCCACGTCAGGGACGAAAAATTTCCAGAAATACGTGCACTTTATAACGTTATCGTACGGGAAAAAAGCGTCTTCATATACCTACGTAATTCCATCTTCGATTTTATTGATCGAAGATTTCCATACATTGTACAGACGCCAGCACATCAAGCTACCCGAGACTGTAAAATTTTCCCAATCAACTTTGAAACTTATACTTTAGCGATAAAGTTGAAAATCTATTAAATAGCTTGATGCGTTTGGCGTCTGTACTTCCCTGTGTTATCGTGACGCCGTGGAAGTCCACGATAATATTGCCAAGTTAGTGCCGGAGCACACGATGCGTTGCGGCGCCGCACCGCTAAGATTTCGACGTATCGGCGGGCACACAAGCAGCTCGTGTGCCCGCCGATTCGTCGAAAATGTCGAAATCATTGCGGTGCGGCGCCGCAACGCATCGTGTGCTCCGGCACTTAGAAATTATAAAACGTACTTCTTTTATACCAGCGTGGGGTACTTAATTGCGTAACACACTAACAGTAGCAATGGCTTTCAATTTGACACTTCAACAACATTCATTGCGTTATTTACGTTGTTGAGGAGACACATTTTCGAACTTATGAAGCAATGGATTAGCAATATCCTTCAAAATGATTCAGATTGCGATTGTTAGTGTGTTGCGTAATTACAGTGCAGACTTTGAATACATCTATATATTATATTATTATATAATATTATAAAGCTGAAGAGTTTGTTTGGTTGAACGCGCTAATCTCTGGAACTACCAGTCGGATTTGAAAAATTCTTTTTGCATTTGATAGCGCAATTCTTGAGGAAGGCTATAGGCTATTTAACATGCTATGACCTTAAGGAGTCGAGCAAAATGAAAAAAAGTCAGAAAGAAAGAAAGCAAAAACGAAGTAATAGTGCGGGCAGGCGATGCGATGCGACGGGGTGGGTCGGGGGAACAAGAAATTTCACGCGGACGAAGTCGCGGGCAGAAGCTAGTCACGAAATAAAATACTTACTATAGATTGCTAACTGACACAATCATTTTAGAATTCTTCACGCCCTCATAATAGTCAGCAGAGTAATTCAATGATTTTGGCGTGTCCCGCATATAAGTAAAAAGCTTGTCAATTGAGTCTCTATTAGCTTAGCGAATGGTTTTATTGGCCTGCAGCATTTAGATCATTATTATGTCACCCCTATTAATCAGAGGAGAATATTTCGAAAGACCGTTTGTTATTTACACTTTTCAATGATGGTGCAGAATACGCTGTCACACAGACAGACTCGAAAAGCAGCTTTAATTTATAATAAGTACTAGCTTCCGCCCGCGGCTTCGCCCGCGAAGTATGTCGATAAAAACTGTCCTATGTCCATCCCCGGGATGCAATCTATCTCTTTGCCAAATTTTATCGAAATCCGTTCAGTGTTTTAGACGTGAAAAGGTAACATATACAGACAGACTGACAGAGTTCTTTCGAATTTATAATATTAGTATGCATGGATATAGAATATGTACTCGGCCTTCCCGAGGATCCCCCCAAGTTCATATTACCCTATTGAATGACTATTTTCATGAAATCATGACATTTGAGACCAATTCTAACTTAAGGAGTTGTATTGCTGATTCTAATGATTATAATAATAATTCTGTAAAGTTATATTTGTTACGGTCGCGAATCATATTTTACTCAACATACAACTTGACACTGACTTGCAAATTGCAAAAACAACGTAAGCAAAGAGTTTCGCGGGTTAGCGCATCCTAGACGCGTTTACACCGTGCAAGTAGCTAGCACGGACAAGAAGAGGTCTAGACTTCTTAGCCAGAGGACGCACAGTGGTACTTGAACCCTAATGAACTCACCGGTGTATTTCACAGGTAAGTGTTTATCCTTTGACCTATCCCACGATTGTTATCTTAACTAGAAGTCATGACATATTGGAAAATGCTTTACGTAAGGAGGCACGGATTTGTTTGAAAGTAGCATTTCCGGGATCAATAATACCTACTGAGTGCGTGGGAATTCAAATTCCCTGCATACTAACATCTGCCTAGCCTTCTCCCAACTATGCTGGGTCGGCTTCCAGTCTAACCGGATGCAGCTGAATACCAGTATTGTACATGGAGCGGCTGCCTATCTGGCCTCCACAACCCAGTTATTGGGTAATACGATACCCCTTGCTAAGAATGGTTGTCAGACTTTCGGGCTCCTGACGACGGGAAACGACTGTCAAAGACCAACAAATGACAGACGGGACGGAAGGGTCTCGGTATGTAAAGATGTACGTAAAGAAAAATCTCCCTGCATACTAACTAGAAAGAAATGGTCTAAGATTATGATTGTTCCAAATTGAGTGCAAACCTTCTCGATTACTGGATTGGGCAAAGTTTTTGTAGAAATTCTAAGGCCCGAAGTCTAGGTTTGCCAATAGGTGTTAGAGAGTGAGATGAGAGACTTAGACATAGCGAAATTTTGGTTTTTAACCAACTTCTAAAAAGGAGGAGGTTCTCACTTCGGATATTTCTTGTTTTGTAAGTATGTTCGGACATAACATCGTAAATAGACGGATATGCAAAAAATTTTTTATGATCGGAAGAGCTTTTCCAAAAAAGCTCTGCACATCTGTTCGAAGAATATAATACGTACAGACGTAGGTACTTTTGATTATAAGACAGTATTATGCTTTTGTTGATTAGCATATTTAGATAACTAGGTACTTTATAAATATTTCATGCTGACAGTGCTCTATATATTGCAAAATAAATCTTAGAATTATATTGATAATGCATAACAACTTAAAGGCCCGGTCTGACATAATAAATAACGCTTAAAATCTATTATCAGTGTCTCGGGCTCCATAAATTATCGCCAGGCTGGTGGTGTTATGATTAATGGCAATCTATATGAAATGAATCAACGATGGCAATTATGTAAGCAGTCCTGTGTCAAATAGTCCGCCCTCGGGTTAGTATGCTGTTTGTGTTGTCAAAACTGTGTTTGTTTATGTTTTTAACACAAACAATGACATATTTTATGTAGGTAAATAAATTGGTAAGCAAATTGACACCCTACGTCAATTTGTCGTGTTATAATAGCCAATAGCCATTTCATACAACTGCCAAAGAATGACCTTTGGGATTTGAATATACAGACAATTTAAGGTGGTAATAACTTTGCGTAACAATTAATTTCCTATAAGCATATCAGCCTATAATGTCCCCACTACTGGGGCACAGGCCTCCTCTGGGAGAGGGGAAAGGCCAATCCACCACGCCGGCCTCGGTGCGGGTTGGTAGATGTCACAATCATGTCTTCGAATTTTTGGTGGTAGGACATGCCGGTTTCCTCACGATGTTTTCCTTACTGTTTTGAGAGCAGTGGTGATGAAATAATTTCCACAAAGTAAAGCGCCTGTCAGGGTTCGAACCTACGACCTACAACTCGTAAGTGGCCGTTTTCACTGGGCTACCACTGCTCTGCACTGCATTAATCTCATCTTTCTCTCTCTCTCTCTCTCATCTCTCTCTCTCTCTCTCATCTCTCTTTCTCTTATCTCTCTCTCCCTCTCTCATCTTATTTAGCTAGGTAAGTACCTAGCTAAATAATTGCCACCCATGTTTTTTTTTTATCAAATAGGTACCTAATATTATTAGGTATCTAATGAATACCTACTGACGGCACATTTTCAAAAATAATATCTAAGATTAACTATTACGTAGCCTAAAATAAGTCGGTATTATTTTAGACCCACCCAAACATGATAAATAAGAGATCCATTATCGAAATTAAACTTCTGACGTTCAATTTCCTCCAACAAGATGGTATTTATTTCTAGAAAACAGCTTTCCAATTTGCTATCCTATTGTCATAACATTTTTCTAAACATTGACAAACCTACACAGTCGGTTAACAATAAATAAGTACCCACGTAAGTGATTCTTTTTGCTTGTCTACCATAAATGAGAATAAACAACTGTTAAATCTACGTATAAAAATAAAAGTACAGACAGCTACAAAAGATATGCAAAGATTAATTTGAAGATAACTATTAAAAAAAAAACGAATAACAATTATTATGTGAAGTAGGTTAACAATTATTAATTAGTTTACTAGCGGGTTAAATATTGTTTAAAGTTAAGTAATTATTTATTTATCTAACCATACATTTTTGACGTTTAAGCGTTTCTTAACTTTTAGCAACGTTTATTAATAAGGGGTTATAAATCTTTAACAAAAGCTTTTCCATATCATTTTTTTTATAAAACATAAAAGAACTACTGCAATGGACCGCCTTTTTATTTTTTCACTTTTTGTTTGTTTTTAATTTAGAAGTTTCAAGTATTTTATATTATATCCTATTAGCTGCGCCTCGTGGTTTCACCTCGTAAGTGTCGATCCCGTGGGGATATCGGGATAAAAAGCAGCGTATATGTTAATCTAGGGTGTATTCTACCTCCATACAAATTTTTATCAAAATTGGTCCAGCCGTTTGAGTGTGAAGAAGTAACAAACATATAAACACACACTTACAAACTTTCGCCTTTATAATATTAGTGTAATCACATTAATATTATAAAGGAATGTCTTCATTAACAAATTCTTTATTTAACTTTGTGCTTTAAATACCTTCGTAGCTTAAAATTAAGCTATTTTGTACACGATAGCTCCACAAAGCTGTGTATACTCGCGTGCCAACCATCACTTTCGAGACTTCGCCGAGCTTTGGTCATGAATGGCGCTGTAACTTAGCTAGATAACGTGCAGTTTACCGAGACATGACACGACATAAGCCTGTGCGATGGACTCGTGTTACTACCCTGCTAGTAGCCACTACTAGTAGCTAAGTAGTTGTAATACACCCAGGCCCGAACTTAGAGACCCAGGGCCCCTAGGTACTTTACATTTTAACATCCTATCCCGAAGCCAGTTAGAAAATTTTGCTATTTTAAATAAAACCCAGTAGAAGTACAGAAAATATAATTTTTAACTGACTTTAATTGTTTACCTACTATAAATAAACATCAGAAATTATGGAGTCTATGCTATGTATGTCACCATATTTACTTCAACGGTCGTCATAAATCGATGTTTCTAAACCAATAAGTTTTTTCCTCGTATTCATTAACACTCAAGTTACCTACTTTATTATTATTATTATTTGGTTAGATACACTAGCAGCTAATTAGCTGATGCGTGTGTATCGTATAGCTTGGAGATATTAGTCTGTCCAGTCGATTCTTGAAGCAGTTCAGTGTGGGAGCCGCCACAACATTTTCCGGGAGCCTATTCCATGCTGTTACAACTCGGTTAAACAAGAGTTGCTTCAAGGGCTTTTTTTATGAATTTTCCCATAGCTTTAGGGAATGCACAGGCAAATGTGTGTTCGCATTCAGTGTGCAAAGATCTTGAAGGCTGGGTACTTGAACCAACTTACTTTTTTCAAAAAACTTATTTATAGTAATTTTGTAAAAAACATAAACCCTAGACGTAAATCCGGGGCTGAATGTACCGCAACGCCTCTGACTGTACTTAGTATACTTTGTTTGACTGAAATGAACATTGATGTAGGTGTGTCTTGAAATCTGTAGAGGCTAATTTACGTGTTCTTTGTTATTGATTCAGTCTTCCAATTTCAACCTTCAGGAAATCAGACTCTTTCCAGAGCTTTCCGAAAACGAAGCGTGTATCTATTTATTTTATATAAACAACAATAAAGTTTTTGAAAAGTTGTAATTTTAAACGATTAGGTGTAATATCAATCGTCTAGTTTTCAGTAGATAGGTCTAAGGTATGTTAGAATGTGATAACGCGAAACTTTGATGGCTAAGTTTAGCAGTTAAGAACCTAAAAGATAATTGGCTGGCTCTTGTAACACAGGTCTATAACCTAGCACAGGAGTCAGGGACTTCACACTATTTTGTAACCACTTTCTTGTGTAATAAAGATTATTATTATTATTTTGTTTATATATTTTTTCTCTCAGCCTAGCCGGATAGAACTGATGGCACGGGCCTAAGCCAAGTGTCCATCAGTGGGGTTAAGTGTGGGAGTAATATTTTAAGTAGACTGTGTGGTAGACGAAACAATATTTAAGTGGGAGTACCTATTGGTGTAAGTTGTCCGATTCACACTGAATACATTTTCTAATTATTATTAATTTATTTAATGAGTTTCCAATAACGTTAAAGCTCATAATGCTTTCAATAACGTTAATAAACGTTTAAGCTCTATGTCGGCATCGACTTAATATGTTAGTACCAGTGTTTACACAGACAATTCTACTAAAAGCTTCCCACCACGCTCAGCGAGCTAAACAATCCGCTAAAGGACCGTTCCGACTCGGAACCACAAACAATACAGACCGCATTACGTAAGTACCAAAGTACTTATCAGTCAGCTGTCAAATCCTACAAACTCGACGGTGAAATACCTCGTTTGTCTAGCTAACGTAATTACTAGCGAGCTGGCTGGTCGCGGCGGCAACCAGATTAAGGTTACCGACAACTAAATGAAATTCCAGCTTCGAGCATGACCCGCGGTCGACACGGGCCCTGTCTAACTATGTATGTACCTTTTGAATCGATTCCAACTCAGCTTAGGACATTTTTCTTTTGGAATCGGGTCATTAGAAAGGTGTTGGGAATAAAGCCTGAAAAGTCTAAAAATGTTTGGAAATCTGTAATGACCGTTTCTGTCTATTGTGTGGGTACTGCAGGTACCAACAGGTAAGCGGGGAACTTCCCAAGCTTTCCAAAAGTATAGTGTGCAAAAGAAATCTATCGTGGCTAAATATTTATAATTTGAGTAACTTATAAATGAAGAAACACACACAAAACCTAGCATCACGGCTCATCATCTGCCTAGCCTTGTTGTGGTCGGCTTGCAGACTAATCGGATACAGCTGAATACCAGTATTTTATTTTAGTATTGTATTTTTTTTTCTTTTTAACAAAATGGTTAAGCAGAGGTGTACCCATAGCACACCCACGCACATCAGTGCAAGTGGTAACATTTTGACACTCTCAGCGCCTATTTAAAGCGCCTGTTTAAGCAGTAAGGGCGGTTTTCGTAATGCAAATTACCACTGATGTGCATGTACAAATTAATTAGCAGACTCAATCCATACTAATATTATAAATTCGAAAGTAACTCTGTCTGTCTGTCTGTATGTTACCTTTTCACGCCTAAACCACTGAACGGATTTCGATAAAATTTGGCAAAGAGATAGATTGCATCCCGGGGAAGGACATAGGATCGTTTTTACCGACATACCTCACGGGCGAAGCCGCGTGCGGAAGCTGGTATTATAAATGCGAAAGTGTGCCTGTCTGTCTGTATGTTACTTCTTCACGCATAAACCGCTGAACCGATTTAGATGAAATTTGGTATAGAGATAGTTTGAATCCCGGGAAAGGACATAGGATAGTTTTTATCCCGAGATTCCCACGGGATCGACACTTATGCGGGTGAAACCGCGGGGCGCTACTAGAACTACATAAATTACACACGACACGACACGACACGACACACACAACACAACACGACACGACACGACACGACATACACAACTTTCTCTGTAGCTCCCACCAACTTAACGTAAGGTGAGGGTGCTTACATAAACGTGTGTACTTTAGTACAACGATAAACGGAGGGTATTGTTGTAAAAAGCCTTAAAGTGCCGCACACTTTAAGGTTTTTATGTGCGACCTGATAACATACACAATTTCAACCTTATAATAATATTTATGTGGTTCATTAACTTTAAAAATAAAAATCCAAGTTATATAAAAAAGTAACAAAAGGAAAATGAAACAGAACACCTCCACACACACACACACACCTCTGCCACCCTGCTGATGTACACCTCTGCTTAACCCCTTGGGGATTACAATTGGTTTTATGTTATAAATATAAGCCTATGTTGTAAATTCTAAGTACCTAGAGTCTATTCAAATGTATGTTTCCAATTGTTGTTATTTCAAGTTAAACAGATATCAACTTTATTTTAGTAGGAATTAAGTTGATTTCAGAGTGGCTTGCACTATTTAAAAAGTTATAAAAATGTTTGAAGTTGTAGCGTAAACTGAACTCTATTGTGTAGGAATTAAAGTTATTTTTCCAAATATTCATATTTGTTTATATGTTTCGCAAATAAATCGCGTACGATGATTAGGCATTATCACTTTGACGTATTACGTTCGCGTTTGGTTCATAGGTATTTCAGATATTCAGGTCAAATCACCTTAAAATTTACAACATGCATAAGACAATGCCTTAACTTATGTAAACTGCAACTTAAGCTAATATTTAGGGCCTGAATATAACAATGGAATTCCTACAACATGGCGTTAATAAATTGTAATTTTCATGACGCTAACATTGTCGCCGTAAACTTATTAAATTCCTAAGTGTTGAGTGTTGACGTTGGTAACTATATAGAGAGAAAAGCTCTTTAAAAATAATTTGATTGTTTGGGACTGTCGGAAGTCGCGTCAGTTCACACTTTATAAAAATGTTATTTTTTTTTACGTTTTTTGTAATTTGCAGGTCAGTGTCAGGTTGTTTGTTGATGATTAAAATATGATTCGCGACCGTTACAAATATGACTTTACAGAATTATAATAATTAAAATCATTAAAACAGGTTGAAATTTAAGGAAATAGTCATTGATTAGGGTTGTATTGAAAATTTAAATGATTATAATTCTGTAAACACATCTTCCGCTCGCGAATCATGTTTTGTTCAACAAACAACCTGCAAATTGCCAAAAACGTCAAAAAAAAATGATTTTCGTGGGCTAGACTGGCGCTTCCCCCATAAATAAAGCTGTAGGTGCTTACCTACAAGGGATTTTTGGCGAGTGAAAAAAATAGGAACTAACACCGCCTCTTGGTTCCACAAATGTTTACCAACAACCCCTGTCAATGTCATTCGGGTGCCAAAAGATCCATGAAGTACTTACTGTAAGTTATGTATGATATAATGTTGGTAATATAATACTTCCATAAAGTTTAGGTACAGACGCCAGCACACCAAGCTACCCAGAACTGTCAAATTTTCCCATTTAACTTTGTACCTTATGCTTTAGCGATAAAGTTGAAAATCTACTGAAATTTGACAGCTTGTAGTAACTTGATGTGCTGGTGTCTGTACCTTAATTTTAGAATTAATGTATACACAAACTTAGTTACGAATTTATTGACCAATATCAATTTATTATCCAGAAAGTGCCAACTAACCAATATTTTAAACCAATAACAGCATGTAAATATTTGTTTACATAAATTCAACATCGAGTTTGGTTGTCGTATAGTTGATGCTGTCATACTAAGCTCCACCGTATGACACTGACAGTTCGATAAGCTCGAATGTCACTTCTTGAAGATAAGTTATTGAAGTGGATCATAAAAATGAATGTAGGAGTTCCTAAGTGACTGTTTAGAACTTGTCATGTTTCATTTGAATGCATGTTGCACTTGAAGTTCCTACCATTACCACATTCATTTAATTACCAGGCTGAGAATCAGACAATCAGCACTTTTTGAACGTCAAAATTACATAAGACCGTCCCTCAAAACGCTCGCCCTTTACTCTAGTAACTGAGAAGTACCGCAACAAAGACGCCAGTAGCACAATTACGTACTTTTATTAAATAAATCAGATTGACGACAATATTTATGTAAATTACGGTTAAAGTTATTACAAATTAAATGTCACGAAGATAATTCAGGAAGCTTTTACAGATGACATTTAAAACTTCGAACCGATTTTTTAGTTTACGAACTTGTTTCATCCAATCTTTTGCTAAAAGTAGTTACGAAACACGATGATGTATATTAAGTACTCATTGACGAAATATATTTAATTAAGTTTATTTTAAAAACATAATTTTCAAAGAGAAACTGAAATCAACGAATCTGCATCCCTTGGGGGTTTGATTTCCCTCGAAATTTTCGTTGAGATTCCATTTCAATAATGAGTCGTCTGATTTAATAGAGTACTCAAATATACCTTCGTATTTATTTGTTAAACTGCAAAAAAACATACCTTACACACAATCTTATACACAAATAAATAGGTATTTATTTAAATAAAATAATCGTAATAGTAATAGTTAAATAATCTGTCTTTAAGGTAGGTACCTTAAAGACAGATTATTTAACCTTACAATGAATCAAAGCATCAAAATAAACCTGGCATACATTGCCGATTTGTTAAAATAATCACCATAGACTCGAATGGGACAATTTTCCAAGAAAGTTTTCCATTTTCCCGGAGAAAATACTTTGACTACCATAAAAAAATGCATTTTTATATTTAAACAATTCTGAAACAAAACTCCAACAAAGCAAAATTAATGTACCTAAATTACATCCACGCACATTGTTATAGTTATCTCACCAGCAAGACATAGGTATAGCCGCCTGTATTCGGAATTTAATTTCGATAGTAACGTAACAGCTGCGTCCTCGGCGGCACATCGTTTCTCAGAAGTTGCTCTCATTTGGCAACACTGCGGCGACATATCGCGCCTTCTGACTCCGCGTCCATTATTCCAATGTTATCTCCGACATATTAGAACTTAAGTGAAACTAATATCAATTAATTAACTAAACGGTGATTGGTGATCTAAATTAGCATGTGTGTGTCATTTCTGGAGTACAATGAACTGTTTACTTTCAATTAGATACCTACCGATTGTTATTTTAGGATTCGCACTTGTCCTTTGCTTATAGGTAGATACTGTACCAGATAATGTAGGTACTTCCTTCTTCTTTACTGTTGTTACTTAATCATCAATCGAACTGTCAATCCGATCGGATGACAGTTCACTTCAAACTTACTTCATTTAAGATTTCACGGTGGTTTTTTCATCCAAAAGCAAAATCAAAAATTCTTTATTTCTCCAACATAAATTAGGCTAAACAGATTAGTGATTGGAGCCTCCCTTTAAGCAAGTAATGCCTGTATTGGGAGACTCTCCTCTTTCATACCGGATACTACATACCTACTTGGATAACAATAAAAACTAAAAAATAGCACTATAGTTCATATCACTGCAGTGAAGCGTAGAGGAGTACCTATAGGAAAGCCACGCATTAGTTACACAGTTAATTAATACGTTAAAACTAAAGTTTTCCCAGTCACTTACTACAAATTGAAAAAGCTTAGTGTGAAAATGTTTCCATAATTTTCCACTCGATACGGACAAAAAGTTTCAACGACATAGTAAATGTTTCAGGCAGAGGAAAACAAAATGAATAAATTGTTTAATATACTATATATATAATAGCTATACATGGACTTACAGTCTGGCCGTCGGGAGAATGCGAGAGAATGAGGGTTTTCGTGAAAATTTACGACACCAGTTGGCACCACTGTGACAAGAGGTCTTCCAATATAAAATATATGATGACGTTCATCATTCGATTCATTCATTCGTTCGTCATTCAGTCATGACTAAAGAAAATATAGGCTCTTTGACAGATGTCTGGACCTGACGTGTCAGTGCTGCCACCTGGCGAACGTCATTTCAGAAAACCCTCATTACTGAGACCTGTCAATGCTAACTCTAGTAAACTCTAGTAGCTAATAAATATCAAGTTCGCGAAACACGTTTTAATTTATATGAAACTGACAGGTGTCAAAACCGCATTCTGTCAGCTGAACTGTACCTATTAATCCATTATCTTCGCGTTCTTTTCTTAGTAAGTACTGCTCCACTGGCTGGCACAACCTCCTACTCTTAATTCGTGTTAAAGCTTAATAAAATAATACTTACTTGACAAAAAAATAAAAGAAAATCCTAAAGCATTTTGTAAAGCTTTCGTGTTTACGTTGCGTTTACAACACCCTGTTGTCTTACAGTCAACAAAGAACGACAATTTATGACCTCTCCGCGACTTTCCCTATGGCCAATCCAGTTTTTGGGCACAATGAGGAAATATTGCATTGTAAACGGAGCTAAAAGGGTTGATAATGGTATTGGGATTTCCTTGAATTTATGGGTGTTTGTGGCGCAATATTATTTAAGTAGCGACTGAAAATTAAAAGTGGACTTTTACTCACTTTTTGTTAATTCAAAAGGTTATCCCTTATCACCGCTTCCTAGATTTTTAGCTAAGGAAAACAGAAAATGTAACCAAAATGAGTTTTCGAACGTCAAAAGCCTCGTGTTATCTAATTGTTTGCCTGTAACATCATCCCACTGCTGGGGGCTAACTCTTCTATGACTTTGCTATGTATGACTTTGACGAGAAATTTCAGTGTGAAGGGGATTAAAGGACCTAAACGCAAAAAACGCAAATTTTAGAAACAATAAAAGTATATGATCGACTACAGTAAACAAAACCAGAAAAATACATGATATTCTTCAGGATCTAGGTAGATAGTGTGTTGAAAACATAATACAACTAATTTGATACGATAGAAAAAAACTCATGAA
This sequence comes from Luperina nickerlii, assembly GCA_963855955.1. Taxonomy (NCBI): domain Eukaryota; kingdom Metazoa; phylum Arthropoda; class Insecta; order Lepidoptera; family Noctuidae; genus Luperina; species Luperina nickerlii. Next base: position 15,597,223 of record OY979664.1, on the reverse strand, counting down.
GTTAGGTACCTCTAAAAACTTTCTTTTTACAATAAAAACCATATACCTACTAATATACATACAATCATTCTGATTTTTTGTCAGATTATTCTACAATCAACATACTAAAACACTAGTGTTTTAATTTTCTAGTCTGAACAACAGATTTTTTGTAATTAAATAATTGCTCCGTATTTTGCAATAAATTACGAGCGTTGTGTCATCGCGCTTCTCTTTCTTTTCCGCGTACGACAGTGACCGCGCTTTAGGTCATGTAAGCCCCTGAATTCAGGGCTAATATTGGGTATTGGTTGGTGCTTTCGTCCAGCTTGTCCTACTATCTTCTATAGGTACGTGGTCTGCCACGACTTTCCGCAGTGTCAGACCTCCTCATGCGTGGAATTAAATTGATGACTAAGTCCAATTCATAATGTTGAGAATAAGATGATGACGAAGTGCGTAATGTTTTCCTGGCCTGATGCCAGGGTGACTATGATAAGGTCTGCTAAAACAAGCGGTGCATTCTTCGTCCTCGACTCCTCGTTACCTTTAGTTTTGCTGTTATTCCACCTCCACACCCCTTTTTTAGATGCTTCTGCTTATTTGCCTAATCATATTCATTGCTGTGTTGTTATACATAGCTATAGGGTTAGAACTTGGAACCTATCAACTATTGTAAGAGCTGAGCACAGGATTGATCAGTATAATTGGTGTAAACGAGAAACTGGTTCCTAACTCAGAATAGTAGGTATTAAAAAGTCCTTGATGACATGTAAAGTATTAGGCAGTATGTAGTGTGATTATAAGTTTGTAACCACAAAAATAACAAATGACGCTCAAGCCAACTCTCCCTTGCGCTAATCGTGCTCATCGCGGGCCCGAGTAATCATCGTCTATGTCCCACTTCATTGGAGATGACAGCGCCTCCCCGGCTGCCGGCTCCGGCTGCCACGACACCGGCACTGATTTAAAACCCCTCTCCGTTTCCCTTAATGTCGCCGAAATTAAAATTTGAGAACTATTGTCTCCGACGAACAATGATCTCTTGTTACAGCACTTTTCATTCAGCATTTCGTTCGCGCGTTGTCCTCATTCATTATTTGAAATGTTTGCCGTTTAAATTAAGATTTATTATTCTTCTGGACTAGTGGAAACCAATTAAAATGCCTGAAGGTACTGTAACGAGAAAATTGTTGAGAATCATAAAAGGGGAAATTCTTAACAAATTCGTGGCTCTGCACCTGGGGCTTTTATTTTCTTCTCTATCTTCGTTTAAGTATTAAAAAAACTGTCTCAGTTAAGAACATCCTAACAAAAAGACATCTATACCTATTCATAAACTTGAACATTTCTATGAAACTAACTGAACAATAGACATGAAAGAGAAGTGAGTCTGTTTTCAAAACTTTTAATAGTGGTGTAGTAAACTTTGTCGTGTCTTTTGTTCAGGCTACTTCGGCAAGTACTTGAACAAGTACAACGGCTCGTACATCCCCCCTGGATGGCGCGAGTGGGGGGGACTCATCATGAACTCCAAGTATTACAACTACAGCATCAACATGAACGGCAAGAAGATCAAACATGGCGATGATTATAACAAGGTACGTACGTACTTATGCGTATTTAACCGTTCTTAGCCATGGCTTACTTGATGATTTTCAGGTGGAATATCAGTTTCATAGAACTGCAGATAAATTTATAAGCCGTTTGAAAAAATCAGGAAAGTATCACAAACAATATTATGGATTGTGGAGTCCGAATATTATTTCTACATTATGATAATAGTTAAAAAAACTATGTAGATAAGTGTTTCCTATCCCTTTTTTTTACCTGTACTTACTCTGTGGAGAAACACCGTAACCAACTCAGTCTCTTTTTACCGATTTTAAAAAAAGGAGGTTGTCATCATCATTCGACACGTATATATGTAATATTATTGGAACTGCATTATATTCAGATATGACAATCTATTATGGCTTCTAAACAAATATACAAAATTTTATAGATAGATGTATGTATGTTTCTCCGAAACTATTAATCGGATCGTGACCATTTTTTTATAGGATTACATTTACTTCAACATAGGGAACAGTGCAACTTTCATCAAAATCGATTCGGTAATTTTCAAGATATGGACTAATACGTGTAAGTGTGACGGCCTGACTTATTGATACGAGCTACGGGTGCAGTGTCAAAGGGAAAAAAACATCTCAAAACCTTGGTCAAATTCTAGTGCAATATTTACAACAAAACTATTACCTACTTATTACAAACAAATTTTCCAGTTTTTACTTATAACTAAAAAGTACGAAATTAAAAAGTAATTTAAAAAAATTAAATCGATTTCAAAAAGAAATGACTCAAAATTAAAGTTATTACTTTAATTTCGGAAGTCGATGGCAATAAACTAAAATACAGATCCCAAGACACCGACTTCTGAAATTAAAGTTATTTCATAATTTCGAGTTAATTTATTTTTGAAGTCGATTTAATTTTTTTTAATGTCCAGGCATAATCTTGGTCGGATTATGTTGGTCACTGATCACAGGTATAACATTTACCTCATACTAAATCCTATGCATTCCAGGACTACTACCCAGACCTGATAGCCAACGACTCCATAGCGTTCCTGCGTGCATCCAAGCGTCGTTTCTCTCGCAAGCCGGTGCTGCTGGTGATGTCGTTCCCCGCGCCACACGGCCCCGAGGACTCGGCTCCGCAGTACTCACATCTATTCTTCAATGTCACCACGCATCAGTGAGTACAAATATTGTTTAATTTAAGAAATCATATTTCTGATGTCATTCCCCGCACCGCTTGGCCCCGAGGACTCGGCGCCGCGGTACTCGCATCTTGCCTTCAATGTTATCACGCATCAGTGAGTAACTACTAATGTAATCTAGATATAATTAGAACTTATTTCTCGAAAGATCGTCGAGGGGCTGCTTCTAAGACGATAATAATATGTCAAATTCTGTGGGTTTATATTTAGTTTTAGTAGGGCCCTGTACTGTATGTGGGCTTGGTCTGATCTATAAACTGCAAAGTTTTCAGGAAAACGTTTTTCTTTTCGCCTAGGCCCGACCCCAAATAATGGGATAAGGGAAGGACAAAGACAAATCATTTGCCCTTTTCGCTCAGTAGGAGAGTGTGTCGTGTAGTGTTGCCCAAAATCGGTCTTGGTCTTGCAGTCTTGGTCTTGTTCTTGCATTTTTGCAAGACCAAGACCAAGACTGAACCCTGCAAGACTTGAGCAAGAACAAGACTAAGCCTGCAAGACTCTTGCGTCTCGCAGTTAAGTCAAACTGAGATTTGGGCGTTATAGTAGGTATTTGGTTTCAATCCCGATTATGCGAAAATGGATGTATTTTTTTTATGAAACAGAAAATTACATTGTTGAATTGCATTCAAAACTAAAATTATTGTTGATAATAAAAAAATATCGAAAAATTACGTGACTTTCAATACACTTCTGCACGTTTTTTTAATCTTCTTTACTTAAGGCGAAAGCGGTATTAGGTAGCCCGCGAAATTCACTGACCAGCAAATTGCAAAAAACGTAAGAAAATTTTAATTTCGCGGGCTACCTTAGCGCTTCCCCCTTAAATCGATGAAGTTTTAGAAAAATAATTATCCCCTCATCATTATGAGGGGATAATTATTTTTGATGAATTGAATGACCCATTTACTACTTTTATTTTAGATTCGTTATCTAAAATAAAAGTAGTAAATGGGTCATTCAATTATGTAGATGATTAAAATGCCTCATGTGACGCGTCTTGTCTTGTGGTCTTGTCTTGGTCTTGCATTTGGGCAACACTAGTGTCGTGTGTAGTTGAGCTTTACGATTTGCCGGAATCTTGCACTTACTCTCGGTGACGCTTACGATATCTAAAATAATGCGAAAGACCACCTCTCGACTTACTCGAGCACCTATATATTTTTTAAATTGTGTTAAGTCCGAAACGCAATTTTCGCAATTTCAGATTTGGTCCCATAGTAAAAGCTGTTCATAATGATAAGTACAATGACCCTTTAAGAGGTTATCCATTAATTACCGGACACCCTGTATATGAATTGTTTGAAATTGTTCCTGATAAGCTCCCCTGTCATAAGTCCCCATGCGAATGGGCGTCGTCCGATAACACGCCTGCATACCCCGCCAGGGATTATTGCGTGACGGTAATATGTGGTATGTGGCCTACGGTGAATAACAGCCGAGTGTCGGCACTTTATCACTTTTGATTTATATCGTTCAAGTTGTAGAGTAGCAATAAATCACGTAAAGGTGATGGGCTATCGTCCTATTTGTTGTAGCCGCTGCACTTGCAATGTTTTATAGCAATACTAAACACAAAGGAAACAAAAGAACATAGATCTTCTGTAAGTTTGAGAGTAAAGATGCATCTAGCTCTGAACAAAGGTGGAAGGCGACCTTGGAAGTTCGCTGTAGAGGTTTAGTGCATAAAGGCTCCTGCAAACAGGCGCGATTCGCGTCGATCGTCGTTCCGCGACTTGCGGTGCCTTTGTGTCGCGTGTTGTGTCGCGCCTGTTTGAAGGAGCCTTAAAGCTTCTACTGCTTCTAGGTATGTAGGTTTCGACACAAAGGAAAGCTCAACTCAAGGCTGTAGGTACACTTATAAAGTTATAACTTTAACACTATGGAGGTACGTGAGTCCGAAGGGTGTTCAAACACAACTTAGAAGTCTGTTCATCTGTGAGAGAAAAGAATACTAAAATGTAAACTTTCAGTGTCGCAGTCACCACTTTTCCAATATTACGTTCATACTTTATTTTTATCAACCTAAGCATGTATTCTTATAATGTTTATATTTTGTCACCGGTTCACCTCTGAAAGAACTGAAAAGGTCGTTCCCCTAATCGATAAAATTCAATTTCATAATTTAGTCCTCGGAGAGTACTCGATTCACTTCGTTCGTCGTCCGTTGAAATTAAAAATATAAATCAGTATTCATTTTAAAATCTCGGCGGACTCGCGTCGTCAAAATATCTCAACAAAAACACTAATTGCCGCAGCGTTTCGCAACAGCACCGGCTATCTTGCTCTCTTCAAATATTTAATGAGTCGGAGTTTTTGGAGCTCCATCGAAAGCAAATAGCTTTTAGAATGCCACTCTGATGTTTGTGGTCGACCTCGTTACATTTTACTGCAGAGATAAGCAGCCTAAGGATGTTACGAGGTCTTTAGCAAATGAGCACTGGAGCGCGGGAACGATTAACTTTGAGGGGGCCATTACTGCGTTATATTCACACATTAAATTTCTGACAAAATATACCTATATTTTAAGCTTTTATAAGCTGCAAAATGAGTGTATACAACAAACAATGTATCCAAGGTTGTCCTAGTAAATTATTCATGCTGAAATAAAAACTGCATAGAAATTTCCACACATTGCAACTTCTATAGACGAGGTACTAAAAAGCTGCCCACTTTACACTGCGGTGCATATACTCGCGCTCATAATCGCAAGCAGCCTTTTTTCGCGGGAACTCTCCGAAAATTTAACGTGCACTTACGGCGGACGACGCCCTGAATAATTTTACTTACACTCAGGCGGGAGGTGGCGCGAGGCTGATTTATGTTTCATAAGAGTGTTTAGAGAGGAAGGCGGACTTTATATTCTGGTGTCTTACAATCTGGGGGCATCAGACTCGGTCGCTTACTCAGCGGAAGTTGTAGGTGCGGTCGAGTAATGTGAGGAGATCAGTCAGTGCCTCGCTCAGGTGTCGCCGCGACTGAGCTGCCACACACAGATCAATTGTCTACTGCTCGGCGGCGACATCGTTTATACACATTAGCTGGCGTACCTTGCCTGGCCATTCACCGCATGTCGATGGTGCTCAGACAGTCAGTTATTCTGTTCAATACTTTGGCGAATCCACATCACTTTTAAAATACGTACAAGGCATACGCATTTTTGTTGAAGGAAACCTTTGTTTAGTAGGTACAGCGGTTTTTGTTACTGAAATCATAAAACAGGCAATTAAGAATACACTGCTGTAAAAACTCGATCAATTGTGCCGACAGCTACCGGTTACCTATTGGTAGTTGGGTAGGTAGGTAATATAGAGTCATAAATTAATATCTGTTGTTTTTAGAACGAGATACACACAAGTAAAGCTTTAGATATAATTACTTGCTCTGATGAGAAAAATTGAGCATGACGAGAAAATTCAGCCAAGTTAACATAATATCAATTATCTAAACACAAAGTAAGGACTTCATTAAGTGACTAAGTGACTAAAGATACTCCTTCCCACGTACTGCAGTATAGGTGAAGAAAACACACGAGATTAACCTATTTATAAGCACTTGTAGAGGTAAAATATTTGACGCTTTCACGTTTTACGATGTTACATAGTGAGAACAACATGTTTATTGGAACCGTTTCAGTTAGTTTATGTCTTAGCTTCTCAGAATCATTTACATAGGCACATATTCTGCGTTCGCGTTTTAGTTTACAACTATGTAAACAAGTGTGTTATTGAAAAAGGAACTTTTGATACCTACACATACAAATAAAATTTAGTTTGCCCTAGAGCTTTAAAAATTTTATGATTTTTTCAATAGTACCTACTTGTCATTCTGTATTCAACTTAATTTGCACCTGAATAAAGTTAATATTTAATTAAGTGAAAATAATGCCAACTGGAAACAAGGCTTTGAATATACTTTAAGTATGCTGTGTTAAACCACGGTGAGTACGTAAAGATCTCATTTTATAGTGCTATCGGTTTATCAGCAGGTACCTTCTTAGTGCACTTAGAATGTTCTGCAAAATATCGGAATAATTACTCTGTTTTTATCTGAATAATTATAATTACTCTTTATTTAATTCGTGGAAACTGTCATGAATTGATTAATCAATTTGATGTACTGCATCAGTTGGAAGAAGAAGATCTATCTTCAATGATTTTTCTTTCAATTAGATACCTACTGTCAATACTTTCAGTTATGTGCATTCGCCTTTATTTATAAACGTCGAATAAAGAGAAGATACGTTTAAACGTCAATACTGTATGGTTAAACAGTCTCTAATCATTATTATCAACTTTATGCAACGTTTATAAATAAACCCTAAGAATATCGGGACAAAGTGCACATAACTTAGGTACAAAGATTTTTCTTCCCTATTGAAACCTATTTTCAGGAACTGATTTGCCCAAAAGATTAAAGTTCCATTATAAAGCAAGACAATCATTCTCTGGCAGCTGTAGACTCCTAGAGGTAAGTATCGAGTGTCAGTCTTGCCGATGTGCGGTGTTATTACGCGGAGAGGCAGTGCACCGCCATCCCTCGACAGATCACAATATGCACGCTGAATATGTATTAGATTGCAAGCCGCTTCGACTCCATCCAATTGCAAGTTTAGTCATATTTGATGGTGTGATTCGAGAAATGGATAGGGATTCTGTATCTATGACTGCTATAGCTTCAACTTTGTTCAAAATAAACGATTATTATTATTATCAACTCTGTCTAACGCAGTCCACTGTTGGACATAGGTAGGCCTCTGGCTGCGCCACAACAGCCTGTACGTCGCCTTCCGCATCCAGTCCCAGTGACCGATTTAAGTTCGTCAGGCCATCCAGCTGGGGGACGTCCCACACTACGCTTGCCCATATGCAGTCGATTATTATCTATAAGTACATGAATTAAAGTCGCTTTTCGTGCACCGCGTTGCTCTTCTAAACGGCACAACGGATTTTGATGCGATTTTGACCATCCATGCCTTAGAGAATTTAGTCCGGAAAGTTTATTTGTCTATAAAACATATTTATTTCATTTAGAAATCTCGATGTTTTGACATTTCGTCATTACACCAGTAGTAGGGACAGGTCGCTAGTAAAAATATAACTACTTTCTTCAGTGACACTGCATAAACATAAACTTTAGGTAGGTACTTGACCAGCATGGCGAAAACTGACTTCCTTAAGAGCAAACTAGTCGCGAGCTCAAACTCACTGGTGGTCATGTCCATAAATCACGCTGTCTCACCTGGCTTCGTGTTCGACAGAGCTAGTATCAGTGATGAGCATTTAGACCCTAGTCTACACGAACAATGTCTATATAGTTCTCACGCACAGAAACACCGTTCCAAACTGATATTACGCGTAAAAGAATTCGAAAAGTGCTTCGGAAAATCAAGTTTTATGAAAAAACCACTGCATAAATCAATTACAAATAAAGTTTATTGAACTCTTTGATAACTGAGCTTTGTTGGTGCGGACTTGGTTTTGATGATTTTACAGTTCTTTTTTATTACTTATTTACACCGAAAGTTACTTTAAAAATAGCAAGAAAAACGATTTTTTGTTTGCTCATAACTTTTTAATGGCTTTTTATTTTACTATTCTGTTTCCGTACAGACGACATTAATAATAAGACAAAACGATATCATGTTTAACTTTGGATGCACAATGTCAAACAGAAACAGTGGAGTAATACTCTCGAAATTTGTATGGAAAAAATATCACACCTTAAAGATGAAGACATGACTTACCAAAAGTCGATGAACGCTGCTACTTTTACATATCATTTAAACTAAACTCACACAACAGACTCCTTCAAACAGGCGCGACACGACACGCGACAAAATGGCACCGCAAGTCGCGCAACGAGCGGTGCTTTGTGTCGCGCGCGATTATATCGCGTGTCACGCCTGTTTGTAGGAGCTTTTATTCGATACATTACGGGGTGGCAGGGACAACGACGATTCAAGTATATGATTCTGATCAACCCGTAGAAATTTTTCGTCGGTTATAAAAAAAGATTGCTGTTCCATAGATTTTAACCGCGTACTGCACTTGTCTATGAAAGATCCCAGAAAGGGACGAAATGAACCAAAAAAAAAAATGTCTATGAAAGAGAAGTTTTTTTTTAATACCTAAACGTCAATTAATAATCATGTGATAAATTCGTGGTTATAGTTTTCGCGCCGATATACATCAGCACTACTACACAGCAACAGCTCTTACGAACTAATATTATTTTGATTTTACATCTATTTCAGTTTTGATTAAATATAAGTAGCTCAATAATTGAGATTTGAAGTACCATTTCAACCATTAAAAAGATGTAGGTATGTATTTGACCTAAATATATCAGTTAATTATTTTTTTTAAAATTAATTTAGGTCAAATACGCCGTTCATTCATTAATTTCTCTTTTCTTAAAATACCTACCAATTGAATGAACACGAAAACTTTAAAAGTGCCGAACTGCGGGATTGTTTTCAGAGAATTTCAGGATTAAATTGAAAAGTATTAACGTGGTCCGGGATTAAGAGTATGTAGGTATTAAACCGTCTATCAAGTTTCCAAACCTCTCAGAAACAGACTCGAATTGTATGACGCTGAGGAATTTTCACTTCGTCGGAACCAATTTCGTGTGCAAAAAACAAAATGTTCTCCGGAAAATGGCAGATGAAGTTTATATACCTCTAGTGAGTTTATTAGCTAATGTAGAGACCTACCTGATATGTATTTTGAAAAATTTATCGAGCAAAAGCTTGAAAAGCTACCCACGTTTGGCTTTTGAGATTTCGTGGTTTGAGTTACTTGTATGTATATCTTTTTCTGGACCTATAAGTTTTAGGTCTGAGTTCGAACCGAAGCAGGCATTTTACTTTCTGTAAATTATTTTATCACCGCTGCTCCCAAAACGGTGAAGGAAAGCATAGTGAGGAAACCGGCATGTCCTAGAACCTAAATTTCGACGACATGGACATCCACCAACCCGCACTGGGCCCGCTCCCTCTCACGCAAAGAGGAGGGCTGTGTCCCCGTAGCAGTCGGAACATTCTAGGCTAATGAGGGTTTTCTGAAATGACGTTCGCTAGGTGGCAGCACTGACACGTCAGGTCCAGGCATCTGTCAAAGAGCCTATATTTTCTTTAGTCATGACGGAATGATGAACGAATGAATGAATCGAATGATGAACGTAATCATATATTTTGTATTGGGAGACCTCTTGTCACAGTGGTGCCAACTGGTGTCGTAAATTTTCACGAAAACCCTCATTATGCCAAGTATTTTAAGGGAATCTTTAACCTTGAAGTTTCAAGTACTACCTCTACTAAGTAAACATATCTACACCAAAATAAACATATGAATTCCTTTTAGACACATTGAATTTTATTATTTCGATTTTCCAAACAGATAATAAAACGAGCGTTATTTTTTATACTCATACCAGTTGTTAAATTCAGTAACAAAAACATAAAAGCTGAGCCACAGCTCCACATAAAATACATCAGGAATGTATGCATGTGCATATTTTACGTTATTTTTTATACGGACGACTTCCTTGCATGATTTTATTTATCGTGCAGTTGAAACGTTCGACGGGTGCGTCTCTGGCTGCGCCGATCCTCGCATAAATTATACCGGTCTGGGGAGCCTTCAGTGTGTGCTTGAAAGTCGCCGATGCAAATAAACAAGACAATCTTTATCCCAATCATTACTTAACATATAAATTTAATGTTAAGCTGTTTATTAATGTAATCGTGTTAAGACAACGGGATGAAGTCGATGATTCGTTAAAATGTAAGCCGGCTATGGCTGTTCTGTGCTGTCTTTGATGTTAGTGTTAGTGGAATGTGAGCATTCGCACATTAAGAATGTGCATAGACTCCGGACCCAGGTAGACCGCAGCAAGGAAAACTTGTTCAGGTGGAGATTCATATACGACTCCGCTTTGGAATGTAAAAGTGGTACTGTTCAACACAAACGATGGGGCACTTAATATCCTGTCAGCTAGGAACTGATGGACGCTAGTGATGGCGCCAAACGCGTAGCCGAATTCTACGCCGAGTCCATTTACATAGATTGCCATCAACACGCTAAGAAGAAGAATGTGCTTAACTTGGCTTGTTCCAGAGTTACTGATGCCACACATTCTTACCGCTTTGTTATTGTAGATTCCGGAAGCGCGCCCTGCCCATTACCGAAATCTATATAGTTTGATTGCCAAGTTTTCCTTTCACATCAAAAGCTCTAGAAAGTATATTTAACTTCCATATATAAGCGTATCATAAATCCATTCTATGTGAATTTGCTTACGCTTGATGGCCTCAGAACCATTTTCCTGGAAGCTTTCACATTAATTCCACACACATAAAGCAAAGCACGAGCCTATTACAAAAAGCAGCCCTTATAACGACATATTGTTGATTACGATTAGTAAATATTGCTTATTAATAAACATGGCCGTGTATGGCCCATTGTTTTACCGCTAGTCGCTACTATAAATTTTATGCCACTATTCAGAAAATTGTTTCCTGTACGACTTTTACTATTTATAAGTGCATTACATTCCTTTACTTTTATAGCTTCCCTGTAATAAATCAATAAACCGTTATGATCAGTTTTATAACTGTTATGACTACGATTATTAGATTTCATGTATACCTACCAGTGACGAGGTAACTATTTACGTACAGACGCCAGCACATCAAGCTACCCGAAACATTCAAATTTTCCCAATCAACCTTGAACCTAATGCTTTAGCGATAAAGTTAAAAATCTATGACAGATTGTAGTAGCTTGATGTTCTGGCGTCTGTACATAATCGGAATATAAGTTAATGTTTATACGTTTAGGATACCATTCCGATTCTCAACTGATAAACTCTATACCTATTTAGAGAAATCCAAGTCCTCCGCGTGAGGCAGTTTATCATTGTAACTGCAATCTTCCGCACTCATAAGTCCCTCCCCAAGAGCTGACTATAATGAACTTCTGTCGAAGCGGGTGTCCAGCATCCTAACTCCACCTGCGAAGACGGAGGCCAGCTTACTCTCACCTACAATTTAACAAGGTCTGCAAACCACCGGACATCAAAAACTTGCTAACAGTTCGCCTAAAAAATGTACCTACTAAAGAAATGGCTTCTGGAACTATACAGTATACATAAGCCGAAACAGAATCTATTATCCAACGTTTGTCGGTAAGCCAAAGTGCCGGCAAACAACATCCCTTCCGAAAGTGTGTTTATGTAAGATCACGCCCACGTCTGTCATAACATCACCTTTTTTGCCAATAAAACTTTTTTGTTTTGTTTAGTAATTTGGTAAACTTTCATGCACATAACATTATGAGGTATATTAGTATACTTAGACTTGATAGGGAACACGGATTTGATTACATCCTGCCATCTATACCAAATATACCATTAGAGTTATAGATGGCGAGAGACACAGCAAATTTGGTGGCGGGGCTGCTTGCCTAGGTTGCACCGCCGGACGCACTCACTCATGGAGGCTTTATTAATATACCTCGTCACTCATGGAGGCTCTATTAATACACCCCAAGTGCTCAGGTCTCGACTTATCAACCATTGGGCCCAAAACCAGTGGGTACCTAGTAACTCATGCTCATGAGATGAGATGTTTTCAACAACTAGGTCCTTAGCCAAGCCGTGTAGTTAGGTACCTACACCCATTGGGCTAGAAAGCGAAGTAGCCAGTTAAGACTAGTTAAACAGAAGTGGTACAATTTTAATTAGCAATATACTCTCTACAAAATTATGGTACAATGTTAAGTTAACCATCTTAGTTCTGCACTTTTGCATACAAATATCACTTAACATGTTATATGCAAAACTGTTCCACTCTCACGGAATAACTTAAAATGGAAATTGGAAGGCATTAGTTCCACATAGCTTAGTATTAGTTGGATGTTACATTTGATTAGTGCATGTGCATTCTGCATACATTCTGCGGTGGATCGTCTGCGACGCACTGGCGCCAGTGACTAGAGCCGAACATGAGTCTGAACGAAGCTTCAGGGTTAAGCAATGTCGCTAATTTCTTTTTTATACGAGTTTTTAGGTACTTTAAAATATAAATGGTTCGAAAAGCTTTCAACGGACATCACCGCCATCTTTTGATCATCATTAGCAAACAAATTTATGGGTGGGTAACATTACATTAAAGTTTATTGTCACCATCAGTTATTTGAATGCTTTCAAACAACTGATGGCGACAATAAACTCTGATTGGCAAACAAATATAATGGTGATTTTAAAATTCTATTAGGTATCATAATAGTATATTTAAGCAATTAAATTCTGTCTAGCATAATAAATCTTGATTTAGGTCTCCCAGACACGCGGTATTTCCAAACAAATGTATGAGCACAGTCTAGTGTTTTTTTTTTTTAATACCGGTATGGTAACCCTGTTCGTTTTAATATTCAGCCATCGGCGTATTGTGTGGTCGGGCGTATCGCAGGAACCTGTCCTCGAGCCGTGCCGACAAACGCGAATTAAAAATGTCTAAAATGGACCTTTAATATGAAATAATGATGTAGAACGAATTATTTTAAATCCTGATTTTTAGTTAGATAATAATATGTGATCAATATTGTATGCGGCCTATAAATTTTGGTTGATTAGAAAGATAAATCTTTTTTAAAGTAAAATTATGCACAATATGATGAATTAATCAAATCACAAAATATAAATTGAATCTAGCTTTTTTGTAGATAACGGTTGTAGTATACTTAACTGCGGGGTACATAATTGCGTTAGGCTGGCCGACTGCTCCAGCAGTAAGCCAGTGATCAACATACACGGACTGTTCGTGCAATCAAATTCAACTGCTTGAAGCTGCCATTGATACCTGCCTGCTTGCTGCTGCAGCAGTCTGTATCAACTGCTCTGCGGTTTTTATAGCCGGCCGTAACACACGCGTCGTGGAATGAAGAGAGGTAACTGCGGTAACTGAGGTAACTGCGTGAGAGCAGTCGACAGCTCGGCTCGAGCAGTCAGTGTAAGCCTGGCGACTGCTTGACCACACGATGAAATTTTGACGCGCTGCCGACCGCCCGAAGCAGTTGCGACTGCTCGAGCGGTTTCGTGTATGTGTGTACGTAGAAGAAGAAGCAGCAGCTAGAAGAAGCTTGCAGCAGTCGATACTGGCTGCTTGAAGCTGTCCGTGTATGGCCGGCCTTACAGTAGGAACGGTTTTCATTTTGACAGTTTAGCAACATTAATTGCGTTATTTACGTTGTTGGCCAGACAAATTCATACATAAGACGTAATGGATGGATTCTTTACGCGGGGGTCGTGCGGTCCATGGCCCTATACGGTGCCCCGGTGTGGGCGCGTTCACTGCGGCGGCGAGCCGCCCATTATTTGAACGCGCCCCAGAAGGTGATAGCCACAAGGCTGATCCGGGGCTACCGCACGATCTCGGGCGAGGCGGCAAGCCTCCTTGCCGGACTGCCGCCATGAGATCTGGAGGCGATAGTCCTCGCGCGCCTGTATGAGTGGCGCGCGGAGGCACTACGCCGGGGGGAAACTCCGCTTCCGCAGCAAATCGCGGCGGAGCGGACGGACCTCCGGCGCGATCTCATGGCGGCATGGAAAGAGCGACTGTCGCAACCCAGCGCAGGGCACGCCACGATAGCGGCGGTAAGACCCCTCTTTGAGGAGTGGTTAGAGAGGCGTCACGGCGCCCTCACCTACCGCCTGACGCAGGTCCTCACCGGACACGGAAGTTTCGGGAGGTTCCTGCACATAATCAGGCGGGAGGAAACGCCCGGGTGTCACCATTGCCAGGATCGCCCAGAGGACACGGTGGAGCACACGGTGGAGGTCTGCCCCGCTTGGGCGGAGCACCGCCGTGTCCTCGTTGAGGCGATCGGCAGCGGCGGCGACCTCTCGCGTCAGGGCCTGGTTCGAGCCATGGTCCGGGGCGAGAGGGAGTGGGGGGCAGTCGCCTCCTTCTGCGAAGCAGTCATGCTAGCGAAGGAGGCGGCGGGATGGATGAGGGAGAGAGCCTCCCGTCCCAGCCGCCGCGGGAGACGGTCCGGGCGTCGGGAGCCGCGCGACGACTCCCGGCCACCGTAGGCGCGGGCCTGCGGGCGGAGAGTAATGGGTAGCTCACCGTCCGATCAGGACCAGGCCCGTGCCGGACGGCGCGTACGTGTTCCACGCGCGCCTCAAAGAGATGTCAGCAACAATGGAAGGGGCCCGTCAGGGCCGAAGCCTGCCGGGTCAGCGGGATTGTCCGAAAGGGTTACCGCTGGCCCGGAACATAAAGGGCGAAGGAAGGAACACGGGTGGGTTTTAGTCAGTAAGAGTCTGACACTCCCTTCCGCTCCACCCAGAGCGGGAGGAGTCATTTGATGATTTCCCATCCTGAAAAAAAAAAAAAAAAAAAGACGTAATGGATTAGCAATATCCTTCAAAATTATTCAGATTGTGATTGATAGTATGTTAAGGCTCCTTCAAACAGGCGCGACACGCGATAAAATCGCGCGCGACACAAAGGCACCGCAAGTCGCGCAACGAGCGGTGCCTTTATGTCTCGCGCGATTCGCGTCGCGCGTCGCGCCTGTTTGCAGGAGCCTTTACGCAATTAGGGTGCTGGAGAGTACCTTATTATGTCTTAAAAGAATACTTAAAAGTACTAAGTAATTGTAATATCAATTCATCACACGTCTGCTGGTAGGTTCCAGCTTTACCTATGTGGTTAAATACCTAACCTAGGTACCATCGTAATAACTAATTATGCAATTGGTAGGTAGATACTATTTTCTGTTCGTAGAGATACAAGACGATAAGAATGTTCACTCGTACGACCTTTCGATCCCAAACCAACACCTTGGCCATTGCCTTTTGTAGATTTTATTAACACAGTAATAAAATAAACATAAAGGCTCGTACACACAGGCGCGACGCAACACGCGACACAAAGGCACCGCAAGTCGCGCAACGAGCGGTGCCTTTGTGTCGCGCGCGATTCCCGTCGCGCGTCGCGCCTGTTTGCAGGAGCCTTAAATTAGCAAATTTATCGCGAGGACAGCACGGCTTATCTCTAATAATAATTAATGTTCTAAAAGATCTTTATAAATTACTAGCAGCGCCCCGCGGTTTCACCCGGATAAGTATCGATCCCGTGGGAATATCGGGATAAAACCTATCCTATGTCCTTCCCCGGGATGCAATCTATCTCTCTGCCAAATTTTGTCGAAATCCGTTCAGTGGTTTAGGCGTGAAAAGGTAACATACAGACAGACAGACAGACAGAGTTACTTTCGAATTTATAATATTAGTATGGATTACCTCCCTGCATATAATTTTCTGTATTCTGTTTTTAGTTGGATACCTATATTTACAACCACGTATCTACCTAGTCTGCCTATTTGCCTAGATATAGACGTTAAAATCCCGTAACTGAGAGTGCTTCATGTTGAGACGATCTTTGTGTAGATGCGCACGACGACATTTCAAGCTATACATTCATAAGCTGACTTCTCATTGTGCGAAAAGCCTTTACAAAGCGAGGTTAGCTAAAATTTGAAAATGTCATCATCTGCCTAGCCTTTTTCCCAACTATGTTTGGGTCGGCTACCAGTCTCACCGGATGCAGCTGAGTACCAGTATTTTACATGGAGCGACTGCCTATCTGACCTCCACAACCCAGTTACTAGGTAATACGAAACCCCTTGGTAAGACTGGTTGTCAGACTTTCGGGCTTCTATCGACCCGTAACGACTGTCAAAGATCCACGAATGACAGCCGGGACCAACGGCTTACCGTGCTTTCCGAGGCACGGAGGGGTCTTGGTATGTAAAGATGGTCACCCATCCACGAAATAACCGCGGCGAGCGTATCTTAACCTGATCGATCGACCTGTGCGGCTGTTATTACTTAGTCAAATTGGAAAATGTATAGCTTGATAATGTCCTCGTGTGTACCTCTACCTACCTAGTAGGTAGAGGTTAGCTATATGGTAGGTAGTACCTACCATATCCAGTGTACGGTCTAATGGACTAATGCACGTCAGCAGTTACACTTGAACTGTGAAAACCCTTACTGTAACGAAATAAAGGTCCTATCAAAGTCAAACTATTGCCATGGGCGTGAAGTTGACTGTACTCATTATAACAAACTCATATTATAGGTAGGTACTTTTCTATCTAAGAGAGAGCAATGGTAGCCCTGTGGTTTCGGCGGCGTAATCTTCATAATTATATATACCTACCTACATAACTAGCTGTATAAAAGTTGAGTTGAATACCATGCATGCTCCAGCTCTGAAGTTGCTGAACAGAATGGTAAAATGGCAAACTACAGCACAACTTCGACGTTCATAGTTTACATACCTAGTTCATCTATGTATAATCCTAATAGCAGTTTTGTGCACGCTCGCGTTTTAATATTTTAAAACCGTGCAAATAGAACAGCTGCAATGTGGTGTAGTGGACGCAAGCGATACTGCTAAGCGTGAGGTTCTGCGTTTGATCCTTGATTCGGGCAAATTGGTACTATCCGGTTTTTTTCCATAACAATTGCGCAGCCTCCGGGGTAATTGCGTAATAAACAAGCAATGACAATGAGGGTTTTCTGAAATGACGTTCGCCAGGTGGCAGCACTGACACGTCAGGTCCAGATATCTGTCAAAAAGCCTATATTTTCTTTAGTCATGACTGAATGATGAACGAATGAATGAATCGAATGATGAACGTCATCATATATTTTATATTGGAAGACCTCTTGTCACAGTGGTGCCAACTGGTGTCGTAAATTTTCACGAAGACCCTCATTCCTTTTATTTTGACAGTTCATTACGTTATTTGCGTTGCTGAGCAGACAATTTTTTTAAACCTATGAAGCAATGGATTTATTTTTGACACCCTCGGATTGTGATTCAAAGTGTGTAAGGCCTTCGTGAAACCGTGCCGAGCACAAAACACGGCACGGTTTCCTTACGGTACGGCGTATAAACCGCGTCGTAGAAAAAACGTGTCCGTGTACAAGCTTCCATATTGATAAATACAACACTGCGGTTTATTCGCCGTGTATAGTCAACACACGGTAGTTTTTCACGACAAGAAAAACGTGTGCGTTCAAATTTGCTACCTCGCCTTGCCGCCTTATTATAGGTACCATGGAAGCATGGAACTTGAGACATAACTAGCGAAATGTGCTTTTTGTAGATCTACATATATGTATTTATATATATAAATATATAATATGCCTACTCTCTTTGTCCTCACCTATTCCGGCTGTTCCCGTTATGCCGGAGTCGGCTTTCTCAATCATGCGACGCCATTTATTTCGGTCTCGTGTGTCATCTTCCGTAAATCCCATCTCCCTCATGTCCTTTTGAACCTTCGTCATTCATGTAATTGTGCTCTAATATGAGGCACCGTTTTTTGTGATTCAGCCAGTATTTTCCCACTGCTGGGCAAATGTCTCCGCCATAGCTTATTGTTATTTTTTCTTTAATAAACTTAACTTTATTCCACAGCACGCCAACATACGACATGGCCCCGAATCCGGACAAGCAGTGGATTCTCCGCGTGACCGACAAGATGAAGCCTATCCATCGCCAGTTCACCGACTTGTTGATGACCAAACGATTGCAGACGCTGCAGAGTGTCGACATGGTACGTTGTAATCTACGTCACTATGCTATCCTGAGTATGCGTGTACGCACGTTTTATAGCTCGTTAAATTCTAAGATGGCACTGATATCCGCTTTAGATTATTTTGTATTTGCAGTAAATAGCAGGGTAAGGTTTTCTTTTATAAGTATCTATTTTTTTTTCGTTCATATGTTAGTGCTTTACAATGACTTATCAGGTACCTGCCTACTGAAAATCTTCAGCGTGATGCATATCATTTCAATTTATATATAATAGTTAACAAATCCTCCATAATCCTAAAGGTTCCTGAATATTTAAATTTATATTTTCGATTGCAGGCTGTAGAACGCGTTTATCAAGAGTTAAAAGCACTAGGTGAACTGGACAACACGTATTTAGTGTACACGTCAGATCACGGTTATCACTTGGGCCAGTTTGGCTTAGTCAAGGGGAAAAGCTTTCCCTTCGAGTTTGATATCAGAGTCCCCTTCCTTGTAAGGGGGCCGGGAGTGGAACCCGGCACTGTGTAAGTTTTAATTCTTTACTGTTTCAATTGAACGAATTTAGGAAAAGTTCCAATTGTGTTCCTTTTCTCTAAAATGTATTCATCCTCTTTACTTCCTACTTTGTTGTTTTAGTTTATGACTGGTTGAAATCTCTGAAACAATTTTAAAATGCCATTATAAAAATAATAAATGTTTTCTTTTTAATTTCTGGTGGCATCTTATTTTTTTTTTTTGACTGGCCAGTTTGAATACAATATTATTTTATTAAAGCTAAATAAAAAACGTTCATATTTGAGAAAAAAATAAAAACCAGTCTGCACTTCTTTGATCAACCAATATTATCTAGGTATTAGTCCGTGGATTACCAATTCCCTACGCCTACTTCCACCGGATAGGTAATCTAGATGAATGTGAATGCACAGCTTCTCATGAGAAATTATACCTATGCATCCTCCTTATCTACTTCCTAATTCGGCATTGTCGCTGGTTGAAACATCTGCAAAAATGTGAGATGCCATTAAAAAAGGAAACAATGATTTGCTTTTAATTTCTATTGGCATCTTAATGATTTTTTTACTCTTAATGGCCAGATGTTAAAAAAATGGACTGTACCTAAAAGATTTAAGCATAAAATAAAAACGTCTTTGGATTCCTTCGATCACCCATTGATCATCTTTTGCTAAGAATATTTTAAGATTTTATTACCTAAATAAAGTCTGAATGCCGTTGTTTTAGGTAGTTAAAAAGAGTATACCTACCTACTATGAAACTGTATTTATTTTTTTTTTGTTAATCAATACTGATGCCCGTTTGAAAACGAGTTTTTTTAAAGAACTGAAGACGAGAGTTTCAAGAAAATTCCAAACCAATAGAGCTTTTCTCTACAGTGTTGACGACATAGTTCTCAACATCGACCTGGCACCAACGTTCTTAGACATGGGTGGCGTGGAGCCTCCCGCGCATATGGATGGGCGGTCCCTTCTGCCGCTGCTGCAGCCGCGACGCCGCCGCCATGCTGCCGCACACTGGCCAGACACGTTCCTTGTCGAGAGGTAGGTAATGAAATAGAACTTATAGAACAACTTTAGGAAATTGTATGAGACTGCTATTATTTTTATTTGCTCCTTACCAAGGCCTGTGCATGTCAGCGGAAACATTTGTTTGTTTTTTTAACACCTCATCCAGTTTAAAAAAAATATATGATTGACATGTAAAAGTGTTTGTGCAAACCTACTTACAAAAATAAAATCATTTATCATTTATATTACGAATTATTAGACCCAAGTCTCTAGTTTGTGAAAAATAATGACGGTCATTCGTACAAAAAAAAAAAAAAACTCAAGGATTACAACAAGAGTGTGTTTTTGTCCATCCACAGTTCGGGTCGACGCGATATCCCAGGTCTAGGCCACCGCTCCAGAGAGAACAAGTACAGCCGGGAGATGAATGCTAACAGAGCCACTACATCACCTCCACAGTCTTCGGAGAGTGGAGATTTCGACGAGGACACTGATGATGATGACTTCCTTGAGCCTGATGATGACGATGATGATGTAAGGATTGAATTTAATAAAGCTGCCTGGCTTCGATGTTTTTAGATACTCAAAACTAGTCGTTAATTAACGATTGAGAATCTTTATTATTTGAATATGAATGAATTACAATATGAGGTGTGTATAGTAGTGTAGGTGGGAAAACTTGACAGTTTCGGGTAGCTTGATGTGCTGGCGTCTGTACCTTCTGCCGGGTCAGCGGGATTGTCCGAAAGGGTTACCGCTGGCTCGGAACATAGATGGCTAAGGAAGGAACACGGGTGGGTTTTAGTCGGTAAGAGTCTGACACTCCCTTCCGCTCCACCCAGAGCGGGAATCCTGAAAAAAAAAAGGTGTAGTATCTACCTACATGTAATTTTGATAATTATGTATTATTACCATTGCGTAGGTACACATTATCAAGGAATTAGGTATCACATACCATTAACATTATTAGTTAATTTACATAAATCATGTTTACAATTAAATTTTTCAGTGGTAAAACGAACTAAACTTTCAAAATATTTCGGTAGATGGTTTTTAGTTTCAAAGATTATTACAAGCTGACCCGACAGACGTTGTCGTACAAAGATCATATAGAAATAGGTACGCGTCGACTTGAGAACCTCCTCCGTTTTTTCGTCGGTTAAAAAAAGGACGCTCAGTTTTCTCGAATTTGAAAAATTTCCGGGAAATCTAATTTAGGTACTTTCCATAAAATTACGAACATTTTAAAACTAAAAAAATAGCCAAATCGATCTAGCCGTTCTCAAGTGATGAGCATGATACCCATGAACAGCATTTCTTTTTTATTTATATACCTAAATTATTACCGGAACCTGTTGGATGCGAGAAGCACAGAACCAGTCGAAGTGGAGCTGCTTGGGGGAGGCCTATGTCCATGTCATCAACTGAATTATTACTTGCTTCATATGACTAATCCCATTTAATATTGCTCTTTGAAGGAGAGCTCAGAAAGTGACTCGGCTGATCTAAAGAAGTCATCGGAGCCACTGATTACAAACGAGAGTCACAACCCACTGTTAGAGGCGAGCCTGGAGAAGGTGCTCGATGCTGAGGAGCAACCCAACTACCTCACACCTGGGAGCAAGCTGTTTGAACGTAAGAAACCATTTAATTTATTATTGTATAATGTGTATGTAGATTTGGAGATACTAGATTTTTTAGAATAGGATCTTTTTCAAGCCCTACAGATGTTCTAGTAGGTAGCTATTTAGGGTGGCCGAGAGATCGTCGCGCAATCTCTTAGGCTCCTGTTACCATGGATTCTGAACCTGCGTTGAAATTATATGTCGGTTATCAAAAAAATTATCAGCTGTTTCACAGAAAGTGACCTACGCGGTCAAAAAATATGGAACAGCTAATTTTTTTTACCATGGTTACAGTTTGATCGTCGATGTCCGGATGCCACCCTGTATAATAATTTTAATCGCCTTCTTGCCTTGGATCAATTCTTTGTATATAGCTGCTAATGTCTTGTTTGCATAACTATAGAGACACCTAGGTGTCTCTATCCCTCTCTCCCGAAAACTATCCAGGCTTATTTAGTTAATTATTTGTCGGTGTAATTTCAGAAGCAGCTGATGCAACCGGGCTGGAGGGAAAAGCAGCTCGTATTGCAGCTGACTGCTCTAAGGCTGAACTGCGTGCACCCTGTTCTGCTGGCAGGAAATGGAAGTGTGTTCTAGTAAACGGACGGTGGCGGAGACACAAATGTAGATATGAGGTCAGTATCTCAACAAATAACATCTAGACTACATACCTATAATTATAATCGATTAGTATTAGGGCTGATTTTTCAATCGACAGATAATTTTTTTCATGGAATAAAATTGACGTCTAACAGTTTTTGTATGGAAGAATTGTCAAAATTTCAAAATTATTTCTCGAATAAAGTTATCAGATGATTGAGAAATCAGCCCGCAATAAAATATTTCTAATTTGCAGACTGAATTGAATTTGCCACAATCGAAGATGAGCACAAAGAAATGTGCCTGCTTTACTCCTAGCGGACTTGTATATACAAGGCTAGAAACTGATGGAACTATAGCTAGGCGACTCGCTGAAGTTTCAAAAGAGAACAGTACTCGCACTCGAAGGTCTATAGACAATGAGGTTTACGAACCTAACACTGTAGATAGTATTCTAAAGGAAAACCCGAGTATTGGACACTTGAACTTCAAGAACGAACCAATAGACGAATTAGAAAGTAGAAATACAAAGGACAAAATCGACAAACTTATTAAGGAAACTGAAGCATTCCTGGAGGCTTATGAACGTACCAAAGAAAATATAGATCATAAAAGAATTAAACGTAGGGCTCAACACTGGAACCATAATAAACATAAGAAGAACGACGCGATAGTTAACAGCAATGAGTCTTCGTTAGAATGTAAGATAGAGAAAGATGGAACAGTAAACTGTTCCCAAATTATTTACAACGATCTTAAAGCTTGGCACACAAATAGATTGAGCTTAGAAGACCAAATACGGCAACTAAGAACAAAACTAGAAGATCTAAAAGAGATAAAAAGACATTTAAAGATTGCGAAGCCAGTCATTGAAACGCAAACTGTACATCCCGCCTTTATCAGCAACCACCTATTCAACAAGAGTTTAACTCACGAACATAATACTTCAAAGGAACATTTTAGAAAAATTAGACCACATAGAGTGAAACCTAAACATAGAAATAGTACTGCACAGGAAAAGAAATTCAGGCACTCAAATGAAGATGTAGTGCCTATGATAGTTGCTAAAACCAAAGACGACGTGTTTAATATTCAATTTAAGAACGAGACGAAAACTGAAGCTCCTACTGTACAAACTCTTAATATTACGAGTGACGCGGATACAGCAGTGAACAAAACTGAACACAATATCGAAATAGAAAAACCCCAAGTTACTACAATCATCATAGAAGGAAACTACGAGCAGAACAGCGTTGAAGAGGACAAAAGTACACCGCAAAGCGTAAGCGTAACGAGCACAGGTTCGATAGTCACAACTGATTTTGTCATGAATTTCGATGTTACCACAAAACGTGTCCCGGATGAGAATTCTACCGATGAAGGATATTTCTCACAGAATGTGAACTATTTCAGTTCCGCTATAGATAAGTTTCTATCGACGGAGAAATCGACCAGTACAACAAGTAAACCAACCACTGCTGAGACAACAACGACGAGTAGGCCGACAACCACAGCACCGAGGCATACGACACTTAGCCCTTTGAGTCTTGGCCCGGCGCGGTTAGATGCCTCCGAGTACGAACAGAGGAACCCTAATAAAGCTACTTCAAAGAATATGGGTATTTTCGAAAAGCCTGTTGACGTGTTCCAGAGAAGACTCCACCCGCTCTTCATTGAAAATGAAGACAAGCATGTTTGTTACTGTGAAGAAAATAGGTTGGTAGTAAACAACAATCATTCTATTCGTGGCTTTTATAGATGTAATGGGGGAATAATGAAATCAGTAATGACTATTTATTTTTTCAGGAAAATGAGAGGACCCGGACACAGCTACTTGGAAGCAGCACAGAAGGCTAGAGAAGAACAGAGAAAGAGGAAGGCACAGTTGCTTCAAAAGAAGCTTAGGAAAGCTAGGAAGCGAGTATGTATTAGATTTTCTCTAAATAACCCCTTTCCCTCTTTCTTTTTCCTCTTGTACTCACCGGAAAACCTAATCGAAACACCGATAACATGCAATATTTTTTATTCTAGGCGGAATTAGAGAAACTATGCGAGTCCGAGCGTATGAACTGCTACCGGCACGACAACGACCACTGGCGGACGGCACCGTTCTGGACGGCGGGCCCCTTCTGCTTCTGTATGAGCACCTCCAACAACACCTACAACTGCATCCGGACCATCAACGCTACCCATAACTTGCTCTACTGCGAGTTTATCACCGGACTTGTCACTTACTACAACTTGAGAATTGGTACGACCACCATATTTTAAACAAAAACAACTGCTATTCTCTGGCTAAAGTTACGAAATAGATTAACATTTTCAACTTTTCATTGCAGATCCATTTGAAACCCAAAACCGAGTCAAATATCTAACGCCGACTGAGAAAGATTACTTCCACAACCAGCTGCAACAACTGCTTGGTTGCAGAGGGCCATCGT
Organism: Luperina nickerlii; assembly: GCA_963855955.1. Classification (NCBI taxonomy): domain Eukaryota; kingdom Metazoa; phylum Arthropoda; class Insecta; order Lepidoptera; family Noctuidae; genus Luperina; species Luperina nickerlii. Next base: position 15,572,648 of record OY979664.1, on the reverse strand, counting down.
GTCGACGGTTCTCACACTCCAATCCAAATGGTAAAATAACATATTTACATTTGAAAGAATATGATGGAAAATGCACATGACTATGTTAATGAATGATAAAATAATCGAATTACAGGCAGCAGTGAAGAAACTGTCAATAGGCGTTTTGACGACCGATTCGAGGACCACTTGTACAGAGGTGACTCTGTCGGATATAATGAGAGGTAACCCCGAATGAACGATCACGATCTTATAAATAATCCTTCATGACCTTCATCACACTTCAAGAAAATTCGTCCTATCTACCATCGCATCTGCAAAATGAGAGTTTCCTTAATTACCGTTCTTCTTAGCATTGGCGTATCTAGGGCTTTTTTCAAGGCCTGGCCCTAACCTTTTTTTTGTTCGTTGTGAAATCCTCATGGAAACCCTCCGTCTGGGATTAACGGAGGGTTATGTCGGACTCCTACCGACTAAAACCCCACTGTTTCTTCTACTACCATAAGTCGGGGGCCCGAGAGCCCCGAGAGGTACTTGTACATTATCCGCACCCTCAACTGATATCAGCCCGCCATGCTTAGCGGGCCCCATCCCCAAGTGCGGGCGCTCCCACGACCGATCCTTTTCTTTCGACACGTTTTTCATTACTAAACATCCTGCTCCTAAAAGAGTTTCGTCAATTTGGAGAATACCCTTATAAGCCCACAAAATGCTTTCCACTTTCGAGATCTAAATTAAAAACTCTAGCTTATTACGTTGCGTATTAGTAGATTCAATTATTTTTGTTATTTCAAAAGTAATTAAATGGAATGTATTGTGTAGGTAATAATAAGTTTGTGTAGGTCTTGGTGGTAGATTATTTAATTGATTGTTTTTGTGTGAAGTTATATTATGTATAAGTATCCAGTTTAGAATATCGAATAGGTCCCCAAACATCCTAGGGTGGGTACCAGAACCAGACCATTCTAGGGTGTGAAGTGTCTACTTTCAAACCTCTAACACACCCACAACCGGCGATAGGTTAAAGTTATTCATAGCTGATAAATTCTTCCCTCAGGGCATGGCGATGGAACTACGGTCGAAGATACGCGCGAGCGAGGGAGCTGCACAGACGCAGGCACATGACGCCCTACTAGTCTACTTTCTGTAAATATCTTTGGAAAATGACGGGACAAGCAGACACGAGAACTGCTTTTTTGTGAAGAGGACTTTGGCAGGCAGCACGGGGTGGGAGCAATAACGATAGTTTGTTAATTAAGGACGCAAGTAGTCGGGATCGACGAGGACTTTTGATGACACTTCCGCGTCCGTACTCTCAGTGAAGCTATAAAAACAGTGAAAGATGTCATAATTAGCAATCAAGTTGTGGAGATTGTTTACATCTTAATACAGATCAACTTAAATCTTTTTACGTAAAGATATAAACAGTCTGATTTCTGATATTTCTAAGTGACTATATCATTTTTAATATTTATTCTAAGGTATTCTTATTAAACATCGAAAGTAGTAGGGCTTCCTATGTATTCTACATTATAATATAGTACCTATGTGGCTGTATTTTCTGTCTTCAGAATAATTGATAAATATATGAATGTCTACAAAATGTAGACCAAGTTTGTCAGCGTTATGAAAAATCAGTAATAAATAAGTAATTCACTGCCTAACACACATGTTTAAGAAGTTTTATACTCTACTTATGTTTTTTTAACTATGAGCAAATCTAGCAATAAGTGTGACAATCTCTTTGAAGAGTCAGTTGGTACCTACAATAAACTTTTATAGGGCTGTCTTTCTATGAGTCTGTGTACATTTAGCTTTAAACAAATATTCTGCAATTATTATCAATGTAATATTATTGTTATTCTTAGCTTCGAGCAGTGACTATTTGTGATAGTCCTGCCTACTTGTGGGAGGATGGCTATATCAGCAGGATGGATATATGCTAACATATATACAAGTAAGTAGGGCAATGACGTGCCCTCAGTGGGATGTAATCATTGAAGTTTGTTGTAGATGTTATGATGTAATAGTATGCCTGTAGTACACTCGCTATTTATCTAGTAGACATTAATGAAAGTGATATTAAACTGTTGCCATTGTGATGATAATGTGTATTGGTTGTAATAATAAAATTATTGGAAAGCTATTGCCTTTTATTATTTCTTCTTTTCAAATACATGCAGTCATGCACAGTGCCGGATTATGACTACTTGATGCCCTAAACAATCCACGCCTGTGGGCCGCCCTATCCACTAGTCGCCTAGTATTTTTTCTAAAAAATCGACGAGTTATTTGTTAAGATTAGTGCACATCTCAAGAGTGACTTTTGGGTCTTGTAATATCTTGCTGACGAACAGCCTTGCCTATTATGTATGTATTTACGAGCAAATAATTTATCGGTGCTGTTTGTTTGGAGGGGTCACCATAGGTGCCGAGGAATATTTTCAGGGTGGTACATCTGCTCGTTGGTTTAGTGGTCGCAAGCGTTGCTGCTGACCATGAGGTCCTTGTTCGATTCTCAGGTCGGGTAAAGTGTTATTAGGTTTTTCCATCAGAAATTTCTCAGAAACAGCCCATGGTCTGGATTTTAAGCCCGGTTGGTGGCAGTAGGCTTGTCCCCTACGACATGGGACTTAAAGATAACTGTTGCAATATGAGTGTAACTACTATAATAACATGTAGTACATATCTGCCTAATTCTTCGGGGATTAAAAGCGTCATTTTATGTTAATGTTGCATGTTCATATAATCTCCAGATCCACATTACTTAAATATGCTATTCAGGGATGCATCTTTTACATGGGGGGGAGAGGGTATTTTTTTTCCTGGATGGAAAATCATCAAATGGCTCCTCCCGCACTGGGTGGAGCGGAAGGGAGTGTCAGACTCTTACTGACTAAAACCCACCCGTGTTCCTTCTTCTTAATCATTTTTATAACAGGCTTTTTTGAAGTAAAAACTTCATTAGGCATGTTGGCAGATTTTTGGTAGCGGAAAATCTTATGGGTTCGCGTCACCGACATGTTAATGTTATCAGTACTAATATTCTGTAGCTATGAGTATGTAGTGTTGCACTTTTTGTTGCTCGGAGTTCCGATAAATGTAAAAAGCAGACAATGTTACCTAATAATTTTAATTTACAAATAGTGAAATTAAAATATTTGATACTTATCTACTATAATTAATTTTAAAATAAAAAAAATAAGAGTGTTATTTCATACTCGTAGTTTTAAGTTTTCACATCTATAGGTAGATTCCACAACTGCCTCAATGTTTTTTTATGTGCCCATTGGGGTCTCAGTAGCTCAAGTACTTATTACAGTTTTAAGTTAGTAAGAAAAGTAAATCATTCAAGCTCTCTACAGCTTGAATGATTGAGGGGGTCATGGGCATCATGACCCCAAAATGTGACCGCGCCTGATTTATGGTGCCCCCCAAGACTTGATGCCCTAAGCAATTGCTTAATTTGCTTAGGGGTTAATCCGGCACTGGTCATGCACATTGGAGATTAAACATTTTATATTACACCCATACATGACAACCTATTTTAACAACAACTAAACAGCATATTCAGATGAGATTAAATATCATTGTTTTTTAGATTAAGAGTATTCAAATCTGTATAACATTGGCAAGATCCTTTTCGTCACTCCATGAAAACAAAAATTTATTTGGTACTGTCAGTTTGCTGTCTGGCTTGCCTGAAGATGCTATATATCTGTGTACGCAGGATCAAATGGCTCTTGAATCTTGAAGTCATCCCATTTTGAATATTTATTGATGGGGTCTTCTGGTATTGAGTATTCATAATGAAAGGTTGATTGCGTGTTGACAGGAATAATCTGAGTATTGGGATTGGGCACAATGACGGGTGTATAATTTTTGTTAATTTGTCCATGTTTAAAAGTTGAAACATTTATTTTGTAGTTGTTGGTACATTGCTTTCTTCGCTTTTTGGGTAGGTATCTCTAAAACCACTTCAGCTCCTCCCAAGCTCATGTTTTCATTGGTATTTTCTTCTACAGTTTTTGTTTCTTCTAAATACTTTGACCATTTACTGTCTTTTACAGGTTTGTAGTTATGCCTTACAGGCTCTGTTACAATTTCCTCATTGTTGCTGCTGTCACTATCATGACTCGTGTTGTTCTTCATTACATCGAGCTCCCCTCTCACGCAATTTAGTTTTTGAACATGAAATCTACATTCCTTTGCTGTGCCTAACCCATAGTATCTCTTGACTGACTGCTTTTCACCACAAAGCTTACACTCCCATTTATTTGATTTTTTTGTTTGGTGGACCTATATAATGAAAATAAATAGAAGATTACAAAATAGAAAAAAAGCAAATAGATGTAAGTACTAAGTACCTACTTAAATAATAATAATAATGTTTATGTATTCTAACTTTCATATACCTGAAAGACGGAACATTTGTAGCATCTTAAAACTTGAAATGTCTGCGGCATCGTAATGTAATCTTAGGTACTTTATTTCATAAAGTTTGTATTCAACATTTACACTTTATTTTCGACTTGCACTCGGTTTCAACGATAAGTTTCAATTTCAAGTTTGTTTTGCTATGTTGCTAACGACTCAGTAACGAACGAGAACGACACCAAACGACACTGACAAAGTGACAAGTTTGACAGATTTCAGTCTATTCTATCCACTGACGTATTTATACGTCAGTGATTCTATCAAGTGATCAAAAAGAACTCTATTTTTTTTTTATGACCTGGTAACTGGACCTTTAGGTCAAATCTTATTTTATAAAGTACTCTGTGATTCTATGGCCGCATTCCGAATTAGCTATAATCGCTCACAGCACTCACATCTTCTCACATGCGTTCCAATTTATTATTACGATTATGACAGCTGAGGGCTGTCAACAATTCGGAATACTCGTCAACACACTCAAAGTGCTCACTCAATGTCAAAACGATATTACAGTATTTCTTTATGTATACACCAAAAAGTTCTTGTTCTTCTTAGATTAGGTCGCAACTGTAGCCAGAAGCAAAATTTCGAAAAAGCCACGTTATGTTAACCTAGTAGCATCGCATCATATCTTTAAAGACATGATGCGATGCGACTCAAAACAGCACAACTGTCATTTTTGACAGCGCTTACGGTGATATTATTTTAGGGCATGGTCGGCGTTATCACAACAATTCATCGTCGTTATCGCGTTCACACTAATTCGGTTAAATCCGTAATTTAAGCATGCTCAAATCGATTACATCGCAACTCGGAACGCACCCTAAGATCGTCTTTTCTGAAGTGTTGCCTCCCTATATTTAAATTCGGTTCCACACGCTTGGCACTTACCGCAAATTACAAATCCCTGCAAAAGCCCAAATAATAGGTGTTAGTAATAATAAATAAAAAAAATGATTTCTTTAATTTAAAAAAGTGACAACATTGTTATAGACATAGGCGCGTCCCCGCTAGTATCGCGCGGCTTCGTGGGGCCGGACCACCCTAAATGCTCGGGCTTCGTGGCCCCAAAAAGCCGCGCGGCCTCAAAGCCTCGCGAGGCTTTTGCTGTCGCGGCGGGTTCACGGATGAGTGCTAACGCGTGCCCGTGTTCCCGCCGTAAGCGGCAGAGGAGGACACCGTGGAGTTTTAGTGGGTTAGAGTCCCACATAACTGCACTATCTTCCCGTGGTAGTGCAGTATGCATGAGCATTTCCCCACGATAAAAAAAAAGGCTTTTGCTGTTTTATGCAACGTGTCCACATTATTATAAGAGCCTCGCGGCACGTCTTGCTTGCGCAGTAGCTTTCGAGATTTGCGAAGAAGTGGACATGCTATTATTATTATTAGAAGCTTCAGCAGCATTCATAGTAATAAGCATGAAGCAATCTCCAAGCATCAGGGCATCATTTCTTTTGTTTTAATTTTAATAATACCTAATAACTCTGACAGTCCCATAACACCGATACTAATCAATCAGTAAAAGAGTTTGATCGTCAGTCCACTCCATTTTGGTGCGCTGTGAATACAAACACAAGTCGGTGTAGAGGCAGTTTAAGCGCTCTGATCAATGCCGGATTAAGACTACTTGATGCCCTAAGCAATCCACGCCTGTGGGCCCCCCTATCCACTAGTCGCCTTGTATTTTTTCTATAAAAATCGACGAGCGATTTGTTAAGATTAGCGCACATCACAAGAGTGACTTTTGGGTCTTGTAATATCTTGCTGACGAACAGCCTTGCCTTTTATGTACTAGCAAATATTTTTTCGGTGCTTTTTATTGCAGACGCGGTCGCAGCCCAAGATTTTGAGGGGTCACCATGGGTACCGAGCAATATTTTTAGGGTGGCATACTCCTCATTGGTGTAGTGGTCGCAAGCGGTACTGCTGATCATGAGGTCCTGGTTCGATTCCCAGGTCGGCTAAAGTGTTATTAGGTTTTTCCATCAGAAATTTCTCAGAAACAGCCTGGAGTCTGGATTTTAAGCCCGGTTGGTGGCAGTAGGCTCGTCCTCTACGACATGGGACCTAAAGATAACTGGCGCAATATATGTATATGGGTCGGCTATAAATACTATAAATAATATGTAGTACGTATACCACCACTACTTTAAATAATATGTGTACGTTTATCCATGGGCAACTATACGTGCCATGTTCACGTGCGAAGAATGCATGAATGCGTGGTGTTGTTGTTTTAGCCCAATAAAATCGTACACCAAATATTGCATACTAGCTGCGCCCGCGGTTTCACCCGCGTAAATGTCGATCCCATTCGAATATGTGGATAAAAAGTAGCCTATATGTTAATCCAATGTGTCAGCTAACTCCATACAAAATTTTATCAAAATTGGTCCAGCCCTTTGAGCGTGAAGAAGTAACAAACATATAAACACACACACTCACAAACTTTCCCCTTTATACTATTAGTGTGATAAAGAAATTATTCAATAAAGCTAATACGAAAAACTAAAAATAAATTTAATAATTAAACTAAAAATGCAAAAACGAAAAAAACAGAACTAAATGGAAAAATATGTACAAAAACAAAATATCGATTCATAAAATATAAATGTCATTAAAATTTGCGTAGGGATTTCTTTACGCGGAATACAGAATTAATAAGTTATCGTAAACTTTAGGAACTGAACAATAACTTTTTGATAAATTCCACGCGGACGAAGTCGCGGGTAACAGCTAGTGTATGATAAAAATCAATTACAGAAAGTTTTTAGAAACGTCTTAGATTGTCAAGACCAGTAGCTTGATAGAGGGTTAGAAGGGTTCTATGACGATTCCAAGGGCCTAAGCAGGCCTAAGGTGCAGGTTAGGAGCTTAACGTGTGTGTGGATTAGTATGACTGTTTACGGTCCAAGGTTCGGTGACTCTGTGTATCCTTGAATATCTACCTATAGTCTATCCAAATAAACAAATAAAGTTTGGCTAAAAGGTCCCCGCAACCAGGGCCATTAAGATACCAAATATAAAAAATAAAAAAAATCTCTGTGGTCAAATTCATCGAAGCCCGCGTATTTTCTTTGATATCCACATCGACATGAAAAGGTTTTGTACTCACAATCGTAGCTATCACAAGCATTCTTGGAACTAATAGCAGAAGAAAATGAATGAACTTGAAATCGGCCAATAAAGATGGAAACCTACCTACCTATATTAGCAGCTTTTGTGTTGTTTATTAAAACTATAAACTCATACCTACTTTAAGTTCCCGAGAGGTGTACTACCTACAAAAAAATGGCGGGCCGGGTCAGTGGACGAGATCTTCCTCTCCCTTTCCGCAGCCTCCTTCTGCGAGAGATCGCAGAAGGAAACCACCGCGTCCCAGGACTCTTAGCTGCCGACCATCGACTCGACGTAGGCCGGCAGCGACAGGTCACTGCCTACTTCTGAGATGAGGGCACGGCGCGGCTTCTCCCAAGCGGCACACTCTGCTAGCGTGTCAGCCACGCCGTGCCGGCCTAAGACCGAGCCTTGTGGAACACCGCACGACATGCTATGCTGGTTTTCGCCATCACGTCCCATGTAAGTGACACACCTCTCCGACAGATAAGCCCTAACGATGTGGCGGAGGTAGGGAGGCACCCGATGATACCGCAGTGCCTCCCGAATACAACTCTAGGGCAGGGTGTTGAAGGCGTAGGAGATTTCCAAGGACATCGCCAACATCACCCCGCCCCGGGCCACCGCTTCCTCGCTCTTGCATCCTAATTTAAGTTCTCCTAGTAACAGTAGTAGGTAACATTGCCTTTTGTACACACATACGATCAGTACACTAACTTTCTTTTGAGTAGAATTTCTAGGTTGATAAAATAACAAATAAAACAACAATACATTCATAATGTTTTTAATGTTTCTTTTTATCGATTTTGCTAGACATTTTTCCTCACGGACAATATACAACTAAATAGGACAGATTTGATTGTCAATCGCCTATTTTAACGTTTCGTTTTCACTCTGATGGTGAGGGTAGTTTTTTTAAAATTAATTTCTCGAAAAGTATGCATTACCTTTTAATAAGAGTGGTAGCGTTATATTATAATCGGGGACACAACCCCTACCAGCTTTAACCCCTTTTACCCCCAACTCCTGCCAAACGATTATACTAGATCCAACCCGGCTGTCGCTCCATGCAAAAGGTTCAACTGCATCCGGTTAGACTAGAAGCCGACCCCAACATGAAAAGGAAAAAGGTAGGCAGATTGTTAGATCGCTTTATGTCATATTATCATGTTATCTACATAAGGTAATTCCGCTCGTGTTCGTTTAGATTTTCTACTCTTTGATTAAATAACATAGTAGATGTGAAAGTAATTACCTATCATACCATTCACGGATCTCTCTGCAAACTCGAGACGTTTGGCTTCGGACAAAATCTAAAACAAGAACTAAAACACAAAAAAAAACTAGGAGATCCCACAGCGTGGACTTCTAATAACATTAGGCAACGTCACGGTCAAGTGCAACATACAGCAACAACGACAGCAACAGTGGCAACTAGTGTTTGTTCATCGGTCCTCAGCTCCTCAGAAGTGGCACTAAGCTCGCCAGTCAGTGGTGTACATACACTGACTGGCGAGCCATTGAAGGTGTTGATTGCAGAATTTAAAACATGAGGATAGTTATAAAACAAAATTATGTTTCGAAATACGTTTATTTCTGAGCTACATTCATCACAGTTTTTGTATATTGTAAGTTAAACTAATATTTACAAGTTTAACACATGTAGTTAATAGGTAAATTACTTACTTACTGTTATTAATATTAATTAAAAAACAAACAACAATGACAACATAAATCAACAAAATAAGTAGGTAGGTAGGTATTTACCTACCTTAGTCAGCAAATACTGTAGAAGTCAACAAAAATGGCAACCCTGATGCAGGATTTCAATTTTAAATTGACAAATACCTACCTAGCTAGACGGTATCTACTATGTTCTTTAATAATTATCAATAATTTAAATAAAACGTTCACATCTTACATCAAAAACAGTTTAGTTTACGGAAAGGCAATAAGTAAACGTATCGCAAAAACATGGGTCATATAGGTACATAATATTATATTGCTGATCAATTAGGTACACTATTCCCTTATATTTGCTAGTAACGTAGGCATTTCAGGAGATTCTAACTTTTTATTTTTACTTTCAGTCTCACATTTCATTCCTATATAAATAAGCCGTTATGTAAAAAAATCAACATAGACGAATACGGGACAGAATTTGTTACATTTGGCACCTAGATGATACAAGGGAAATAAGTGGATAGGTACTTAGTGATTTAGTGTAGGTAAATGGCTTTGTATTTATTGATCGACAATATTCAGTAGATATTAATATTCTATTATGAGACAAACTACAATAGTTCTATATGGGACGATATAAATGATAATATTAAATCGTTAGGTATTAGAAAAATAGAAGTTGTTGTGAAAGCTTCATCATTAAGATGATAGGTAACTACTTAAAGTTTTATGTCAACAGTGAATTCAATGTAAAATTCTTAATTCCATGTACTTATTTTTTTTATTGATATGATTTTTTAATGAAGCAAAGACTAACTACTTAGTAGGAACATAATGAAGATTTTCGAAATTATTTCTCTATTATAAAGATTTCACCAAAATTATTAGTTAATATTTAAAATGGAGGAGACACTGATTTTATATTGTATAATAAGTTTATAATAAGTATTTACAAGATCTGGGAAATTGTTGGCACATCAATTTTATATATATATTCGTAAGTAACTACTGGCACGTATTTACAACATTTGGCACAAGAAAACAATTTGGAAAATGCACGTCCAACATTGGACTGCAATAGGCCGAGGACTGATTCATTGACACAAAAACTGAGCACATGTTTCCATAGGCCGTATCTCGTTTTAAAAACAACTTATCCTACATTGTCAGGGCGGGACTGCTTAATATGTTGAAAAGAGATGAAATATTAAAAAGGTTTTGTCCAGGAGTGGGACAGCACAGGCTAGTAAAAAACACTATTTGTAAAATATACTACATTCTATGGCAACCATTATTTAAGTGGTAATAGATTTGGTGGTCATAACACTACCTCATAAAGGTCATAACTAAACCGTGATTCGGTGATTTGTTGTCATTTACCTATTACGAAAAATGGATGATAACTATTTGAGGAGGTAATAGGTACTTTATATTGAAATTGGGTTTAAATGGTGGTCCATTACAATTTTTGGCAAAAAAGGATATTTTTTTACTATATTTGGTGGTCAGTTAAACATAAACGCCATTCCAGTATTCTAAAAACGTTAAGGAAATACACCATAGTCTGGACCACAAATGCAGTATGACTAGGGCAACATGTCTTATATCGAGTTTCGGTCAAAACTTCGGTTCGTGTCCAGGGAGGTAGCTCAAAGCTTTCTTTAGCTCAAAGGGTTAGGTACGCTATGCTTAAATCACTTCTTATAAAAGCTTAATATGCTCAATGTTGCTCCCATAGTACCTAGACTATGTATAAGGTGTTACTTTTGACGGTCCTCAGGTAATCGTTGCTTGCTTGCCTATGCTTGAAGTTAACACAGAAAACTGACAAACCTAGGCTTTAAGGGAAACTAGCTTAGAAACTTTTATATGCTTCATTTCGTGTTTTGTAGCTTGTTTGTTTGCATGCACGCTTGCTTATATCGAATGTGCTTGCCATGGGTTTAATTTAATGTTAACACCGAGGAAATATTTGATCTTTTTGTTGCTCGAGACAAGCTTAGGTACTGCTAATATTATGAATTCCGGCGCATTATATCTAAGTCTTGTATGTTAAATATCACTTTAGATAATCATATAATAGAGCATTGAATTCATCCATGAAATCTCTGTTTCTATGGAAAATCGGTCTAATTTGGCTGTAACACTATTTTTCGAAAATGTTTTAGTAACTTTTTAGACCTCTGTATCCTGCTTATGCTTATGAAGTTTCATAAAATCGTTTCATTCATTTCGAAAAAGGGCTTGGAAGTTTGTATGAAATACCGTACGGCATAAAACGCTCTTAACACTTTCCGACGCGGTCCTTTATTAGGGAAAGACAGTAGAATTTTTCGTACAAAATCATAATACTGTCACAACCGTACCCAACAATATCAAAATTAAATCCTTTACCTAGTGCGGTAGACGGCTTTAACCGTATCCGTATAGAGCGTTGTGGATGAAATTTGTTTATGTATGGGTATGGCACACATTGAGAGTTCGTACACCACTGGTTTTTTATTCGCCTGCCAGACTATGCTCCTTGCGCTGCTCATCGCTATGCTCCTCGCGCTGCCGTGATTTGCCGCGATGTTGCCCTCTCTGCCCACACACTGCTCTACTCGCGCAATTAATCGCGACGCTCCTCACTTGTCATTTGCCTTGGTGAGACAATGGACGTTGAAACGGTGGCAGCGTGCGCGCTATGCATTTTTAGATAACTAATAAAAACAACTTTTCTTGTTAGACTAATTCTTGACATAGTGACTTATTATACCTACCGTACTACAAATCAATAAACATTAACACCTTTTCATTTGACCATTCCACGCTTGGCGACGACATAATTTCCAATTTTGCATACGCGTGCGTCTTGCGCGAGCGCTCCATGCAGACCAAAGAGATGCAGACTGCGACCGCGCGATTATGTGGCCGGCCACGGCGGCCACTCGCACTCGTATTGCCGGTCCTTTGACTCGCGCGCAAAAACCGACAAAATAGGGAGCAGTGGGTAGGACGAGGAGCATGACGTGTGGCATGACGAGTAATGTTGCCACACTATGTCTCTGCCTCCTTTCCTCGTTACTTACCATGCCACTCGTCGAGTGTGTGGCAGGCGCATTACAGTAAATCAACGTGATCTCAGCCTTATAGTCTATACAATGAGCAAATAAATTTTACACCTCGGTAGCCGTGTGTTTGAGGTAAAGAAAGTACCAAATTATACGGCTGTCGCCGTACTGTCATTCCATGGACTCTTAAAATGCGGTTACAGTCGTTACCGCACCGGAAGGTGTTAGTAAAATTATGACATTGCGATGACTGAATAATTTTTAGTTATCTAACATTTTTGTCACCTAAATTTGCGGAGGTATATTAACTACTGGAATCGCACTACATTCGAAGTGCTATAGCGATTTCACCTTTTACGATAGGTAGGTACGTAGGTTCATAGTGGACCTTTTATTTAAGTCGAATATAGTGGAACTAAAATTATTTTACCATAATCATGTAAGCACCTATATTCTGGCAAATAAATTTCATTTCATTTCATCTATGGCTACCCTGAGGCGAATCCCATGCGGGACGCGTGTCGCGGCTGCGCGCTTCTCTTGAGTCACGCGTCTATTCGCGGCAGGTCGAGTTGCGCCAAATCAGTTAACAGAATCGGTCAGTTTGACCAGAAATGTTATCCTAGGCCTGCACGTACTGTATACCCAAATTGTTACAACAGACGCCGTTTGTCTTAATAATAAAACTATCCTAGAGGAACTTCATGTGTGTCGTGCTTACGTCAGTGCGTCTGTTTGTCGCATCGGGTGCATAACTGTGGCAGCGCGGCGCGCATAGACCCGGCGCGCGGATGTTGGCGGAGTGGGCTGAGCCTCGCACTCACGACGCACCCGGTCTATGATGTCAGCCACTAATTTTTCTTCTTTAGAACGTTTTTCCTCCCAGTCTGCTTTGTTCACCGCTGGTTCTGAAACCAGACAGACATCAAATATGAATACTTACGCGATTTGCTATATTTTGCTCCTTAATCATTCAGGGAGCTTATTGGAGGAAACTATAAGAAGGTCTATATTGCACCGTGTTATTTTACGTTATAGGTAATAAGATTAATTTACAAGTTTCATCCTTCGTTATAGTACTTATCAGTATATTCCACAATAGGGATTGCAGCCCGGAGTTTGGAAGTTGGCGGTGTGATACCCCCGTGCCTCAGAAAGCACGTTAAGCCGTTGGTCCTGCGCCTGATCTCTCTCCGGTCGTGTCGGATTCCCTTCGGGCTGTGTTAGTGAGGGAAGAGAGAGTGCACCTGTGTCTGTTTGTGAACTATAATACTCGTATCTACTATCTCCCGCGCCAAAGGCTAGTCTCCGTTGAGAATGAGATTGGCCGCCATGGCCGAAATGGAGAACTATTATTCCACGATAAAATAAGCACCAGCAGAAAGTTACCTTTGTTACGATAGTAGGTCTTTCTTGTTTCTGCCGCCTTCGTTACTTGCTTAGCGACGGATGTTTGATAGTTTGGTACGCTCGATTTTGGTATCGCTAATTCTGGATCGGTTTCTTCCTTCGCTTCCTGTACAACAACAGGCTGCAGATTTTCCGTTACAATAGATTCTGGTTGTGTGTTAGTTAATACTGGACTGGTGTCTGATAACAATTCGCTGTGTCTACTTGCTACGTGTCCGATGTACCCTGAAAAATTTGGTTTAATGCTATATAAGTAATTAGTGGATTTCCTAAATCGGAGATAATAAAGGATAGAAAAAGGCATTAGCAGTCCGTTGGACGCTCGGTTCTGTTAATGTGGTTTGAGATTGGGAGTTGGGATTTCATGTCTGTATCCTATTTTTTGCTGTCACTTTTGCGACGTAATCTCATTGCAAAACGTGATGGTGTCCTTACATCCAGCGGCCCCAAGCCATAACAGAGCGCGGGTGGTTTCAGGGCTTCGTTTACCTGAAATTTAGTTCGTTCCGTTTCATATCTTACAATAAATGGTTTTGATGTCGACCTCCAGCCAGCGGCCTACTTCTATAATAGGCGGCTTCTTGGATTAGTCTCAAACTTTAGTCCCTGGAACAACCCACGCTCTCTTATGGCTTGAGGGCCGCTGGGTGTAACGACACAAAGGAAGGTGATGATACGATGACTTCTGTTCTTTAGCGTATTTGTAGGTAGGTACCTACCTACCTACTGCTTTATAACGCATGTATGTGTCTGGTCTTCAACATAGACTAAGCCACTCCGGTTAAGCTTTTTCTTTTACCTACCTAAATTGTGACTGCGTCATTCCCAAGTGTAGCTTACCTAACCTAAAAATCTTTTGTAACTTATTTCTAACTATTGTTACGCTATAACACGAGCGGGGTAATTGCGTAACATAATAACAATGACAATGCGTTTCATTTTGACTATTCAACAACATTCATTGCGTGATTTCCGTTGTCGAGCAGACGAATTTTTCGTACGTATGAAGCATTAGATTAGCAATATCGTTCAAAATCCTTCGGATTACCTATGATTGAAATTGTGTTACGCCATTTAGAATGCTGTTATCGAAACTGAACATGGAAATAGCTAGGAAAGGAATCAGGCAAGAAGAGCCAATTGCTCATTTACTAACAGCCAGATACTTTGAGATGGTTTGAAGATCCTTACCTTTTCTACTTTTGAAATAGCCAAAACATTGTTCACATTGGAACAGTGGCGCGGGATTGGTTGGTTGCGCTGCGTGCCGCTTGTACTTGTGCCTGTACCAGTGCGTGCGGCTCTGCAGCACTTCCCCGCACATCTTACAGATGACACTACCGTCATTCTTTAGCAAGTATTCCAACAATTCGTATTTCCCTCTAGTTCCGTCTTTTGCTTCTTCTTTATTCCTTTCTAGTTTAGGAGCCAGTACAGGCATTTGCTCTGTTAGAAAATGAACTCCAGTATCCTTACTCAGTGCATCATCAAAGGGGCCGCAATTCGTTGTTGTAGTTACATAGTTCGCTATAATCGGATCAGGATTAGAAGAATCCGACATTACTTCTAATGTTATAATAGGAAATCTGCCATTGTCGCCATCATCATCAAATGCGTAGTGGTATTCTGGAAGTTCTAATGACAAATTAATTAATTTATTAATAATTGTAACTATTCCGCTAATTAAAGTTACACTAAAACAGAGATACAATTTAATGGGGTAGGTATATAGTCGTAATTAAAGACACTCAAATATTTTTATCGTTTTATTCGTAGTGTAGGTAAATGTTTTTCACAATAATTACTCAATACGTGTTGGTAAGATCCTTTCTTTATAATATATAACTACTATATTTTTGTTACAATAAAAATAAACTTTTGTCTCGTTCTCATCAATTTATTGTTAAAGCTTTGATGTTTGCAACGATAATTACATACCTACTATAGTAATCTATTAAAATTATCAGTTAGACTGTGGTAGTAATTTTGTTAATAGCTATTGTTATTATAGACTATCGAATATCTAACGTTCTTAAATCACTATATCATTACAATATTGTAGGAGTAGTCGAAATAAAAAAAAAACATATTTTAGTATGGCCCATCTTATGAACAAAACATGTATTTACTGACGGTTTCTACAAAGTACAGAGACTATTACCTTGCATCGGTGTAAATAAATTATACTTTTGAACGACTAATTGGTAGGAATCTCTCAAAATATTGAAACAAGAATATGATAGAATAAGACAAGTAAATGTTAATAATATTGGATGAAAAATAAATGGTACGTACTTTATATGTGAACGATAGTAAACTTTTAATACTCGATACCAATAACTTATCAAACACGGAAAATTCCGGACGAAGGAATCTAATGGCTAAATTGTTAATCCTCCATCAGTCTGATAATATTAAATAAGCTGAGCTACTGGCATCGGGTAAGAATCAATAGAATATAGAAAAAAATCAACACTTGCATATAATCATTGCACTTGACACGAACCTAAATAGTAAAAACTTTTCTTGCAATATTAGTTAATAATAAACATTTTTTAAATTCTAGACGATTTTTTCATATAACATAGTTTACATTTAGCATATTATTGCTATTATAAAGTAGGCGTAATAATCATCTTTCTGTAGGACCTATCATGGAGGTATATTTATAATAATATATTTGAAGGTAGGTACAGCTAAACTTTTACAAAAGAAAATTCCAACAGAAATAAAGCCAGATAAAAGATAATTACAATCATAAGATAATATTTTTCACAAAATTACCAAGCAACGGTTATTTATGTTTCTTGTGCAGGACAAAATTTCGTAATTTTGTAGTTAAAAGTAAAAATAACAAAAT
This sequence comes from Luperina nickerlii, assembly GCA_963855955.1. NCBI lineage: Eukaryota > Metazoa > Arthropoda > Insecta > Lepidoptera > Noctuidae > Luperina > Luperina nickerlii. The sequence continues at coordinate 15,556,109 of OY979664.1, read as the reverse complement.
ATTTAATCGCCGATATTTAAATTTACCAAATAACCCATTCTAACTTCCATAATACTTTAATCATAAAGTAAAATATGTTTTGCAATGCTTTTTATATTAAAATTACGCTGCCTTGCAGCATGTGTTTAGAAGTGAGAAAGTAAGAATTACAATAACTCAACAATGAACATGATCGCCAACTTAGTTAGCACTAATATCACAAAATAAAATACTACAAAAAAGATAAAAGTAAGGCATAACATTTCACCACTTCAAATAATAATGACAAAAATATGTATGAAACAATTCTCCTCCAACTTAAGAAAGCTTGTGGACTCAATAAGTAACAAAGCATAAGATAATATAAAAGGAAGTGGTGACAAATAAAAGAGAAAAGAAAATACAAACAAAAAACCTAATCCTTGTCAAAAAATATCAACGTTTTCCGACGTTGAGTTAGTTTGTGCGATTGACTGGCGCTGACGTACCTACTTAAATAAAAATCACACTGCAAATTGTTAATACCTTGTCGGCGACTATAATATGTATCCTAAATGTTTATGTAATACACAGTTAACTATATACAAGAACGTGAACTAACAAAATCTTCTTACTCATGTAAACTTAACATACGTAGATGAAACTATATCCAAGTTGTGCGCTAAAATTTAAAATACAGAAACTCAATTTATAACCGATTAGCTTTAAGTAGATATTACATTAATACTACTTACTATATTTTAGTGTCCAATCAGTAATACATTAATCGACCTCATAAACGTACAGGACCTACTCTTCCAAGACGTGAACTTACAATAACGTAGATTAGGCATAAACCATTCTGAACTCTAACTTAACGATACTCATGAACATTAGGCGTTACATAAACATTACCTAACAAATATTATTTCCCTTAGCAATGGAAGAACTGCTGATTTTGTTTTAGTTCCTAGTGTACCTAGAACTTTATAGCTATCCACTAAATATAATCTAAAAGTGAAATAATAAGAGTTGGAAATTTTAGTAATATATTAAAAATTATACAAAATGAATAAAAATTGCGCTATGGCACTATCAAGTTAAATGTTAACATATTGATATTTTCCCACTATACTTCTCTTGTTAAAATAGATTCAATCAAATAGGTACATATCGTACATAACAGCAGGCTCACTAATAGGTAGACAAATATTTTTAATATAATCTATGTTATAAAAGTCTTTAGTAAGATAGAAAAGATTTTAATATTATTAAATATATTTATTTTATTAATGCTTGCGAGTGATATGATATTGTCGCAATATACTTATGTCACGGGCTCCCGTCCACCGCGTTTAGACGCGTGCCAGTGCCCGGTCCGCCAGTTCCGATCACATACCGGTAATGTTGCAATTTGCGAACACAGACAACATAAAAATAAGTTTTATTTGTAATACAGTCTTTGGTTGGTGTCTTGCGGTATCTCGAATAACTATAAGTATTTTTAGGCACTCTAGGCGACAACTCATTTAGTAATATAGTTTAATAAACTGCGTAAATGGAAGGCACATTTCAGACTTTTGTAGCACCTACAAATGCTATAATTTCAAAAACAAGTTAAATTCAACACGCAGTAACTGGCCTCAAATATTATATTGTATATTATTGTCTAATATTTGCACAACCATACTTTTAAACAAGATAACATAATGAGCTTTATTTTATGTAACAAACATTCGTTATTAAATGCATAACAGTATTCCTGGAAATATTGTAATACGTACAATGTAAAAATGTACATGAAAATTTAACTCCAAAAATAGAACGAATACTATAATCGAAACCTCGATATCTTGACGACCTACAAACTAGCCAAAGGAAACGTTTACATGTTTACGTGGAATCAATAACAATCCAGCGCAAACCCATCACTCAGACTTGCGCGGGGTCAGGCGAGGAGTGCGAGGGCGTGGAGCCGTGCGGCGAGCCGGAGCCCATCGCCTCCAGCTTGATGCCGGGGGGGAGCTGGCCCTCCATCCCCGGTATCAAAAAGAATGCGTTCGGTGGATACACGCAATCTTTTGGCACGTAACAGTCGTGCGTCGTTTTCATGTGGTTCTTCATTTTGTCAGGCCTAGAAAATTCTTTGCAACAAACTGGACACGGAAATACTTTCCTTTGATGACCCTCATGGTACAGGAAAGCGTGCCTCTGGAATGAATATTTGTTTTTAAAGGTTTTTTGAATGTTCTCTTTAGCGCACTCCGTGCATTGGTACACCCCTTCGCTAACAGACGCGTATCTGAAGAGGTTCAGGCCTCTCACAGACATCTCAGTCAGCTGCTCGGCAGGGTCATTCGATGCTGAATTAGCTCTTCTCCTTATCCGTCTTCTGACAGCTGGCCTCTGCATTTGACTGCCGGTCTGTAGCGTGTTATTATTTAAGGAGTCATTTTGGTACTCATTTGAAGTGGAAGCTTGTGTTGCCGGATTTACTCGAATTTTTCCGGATCCATCATTTGAGGGCGACGATCGAGCATATTTCATGTCCTTATTTTCTGAATCAGGGCTACCACGTCCTGGAATATAAGGTAAAAAAATATGAGTATGTTATCCTTTTAATTTACTACATTTATGATGAATATTTCAAAACTTTTTGTATAAAAGGACAACACCATAGCCATAATTTAAGTTAGTTGGTGTGATAACTTTTACCAATTCTTGTTTTCTATAATTATAATATTGAGTCCTTTGGAATTGTCCTTTATATACCTACCTAGGTTGCTCAACTTACTGTAGTGATTATAGGCATAAATAAATGCAAAATAATGAAAATCGTGTGCTATCAAGTGAATGAAAAAGGATAACAATGAAAAGGAAAAAAAACAAACTGAAAATATATTAACTTTATTTGTTCAAATTGAATGACGAAATTTTATTACACCATGATTAAATGAAAAACCACGATTTATGAAATCATTCCACGAACAAGTTCACGATATAATTTGAAATAGCTGCCATTTCGAACATTCGATCGTTGATAAATGATAATAAATATAGCACCAGTATTAGAACAATTCATAATGATCACAACATTATATTAAGAGGATAAACTTGTTCATGAGATGCATTCTAAATAAAACATTAAAAACTAGAAAAATGTGAAATAATATCAATTTTGGAATATATATACTTACTAAGTGTATATATATTAACCAAAATTTAAATCATCAGTCCTATAAATTAAAACTCACTAAGCAAATAATTTGCAATACATAACGGAAATTGTGTTCAATGAAAATCTAATGTTTTATTTAAATCATGAACTTGTAGCAAAGTCAAACTGCTTAAACTATTTTAAAATAACCATATAAATTATTAAATTAAAAAATAATAACAAAAAAGAATAGATTTCACTATGATATAATAGGACTCAAGTGTTTGCATTTGGAACTATTTCGGCAAGTTCAGTTGTAGGTAAATAATTATAAAAATAACACTTCAGTTAACTTAAGCTCTTAAGATCACATAAGGTGGGTTGATAGTTCAAAAGTAACATTAAAATTATAGCAGTTGTGTGTCGTTTTTCGCTACACACGAAAAATTATTTAGAAAAAATAGTTGCCAATATAGGTAGGTATTGTATGTGGACATACAGAAAAAAAATAAGCCGAAAGATACAATCATGTTTGGATAAAATTATCAGGAACATGTAATTAGCCTCATTAATCAATATCTGGATAATATTGCATCAGAAATATCTAAGAGTATGGTATAAATAAAAAATAAAAAGCAACAATTTGTACTGGACCAACAAATCAATACTTTGTTCATTGCAGAGCATCAATTTGAGCAACATAGAAAGCATTAAACGTAATCTAGCTCTAACCACACCATCTACGAAACGTGAGAGTAGCGTCATAGGATAACGTACCTGATCAGTCCTCTCTTCGTGACTAATGTAACATTCTATACAGTGTTCCAATGTCACTCCATCGTTAACAACACTATTTATGTCTATAATATTATAAATAACTTAACTTTTAATCTACTCTTTACTAATAACCCGTGTTGTTACTTTGCTACTATTTAAATATAAAAAATAATATAATATTATTGAAATCGTTAGTGTTCGTCATCGTTGCTGCATAAATCACGGGTGACAGACTATGTACCTAAACATAATTAAATCGTGTCACCAAGTTTAGTATTAAATCAAAGGCAAGACAAGACATTCAACATCAATAAAAACAGCGTTTAGCGCCATTGCTCACACGTGGGGCTGTGAGCACGGTACAATAGGTACAAGAAAGGTTTGACGATAAATAAAATAAAGTTTAACAGACAATCAGAAAGACATAAAACCATAGACTTGTCAATGACACAATAAATAAAATCAAAGAGGTAAAACTTAAAATAAAAATAGCGAATCAAAACAAAATAATAAGTAAGAATCATTAAAAATATTGGTTGTTTTGCTGTAACTTTTATTATTTTCTTTAAAGTTTCTAAAAATAGTAATTAACACCTTATTGTATACCATTGTATTTTGTTTCATTAACAAATACTCTATGTTGTGTAACTTTCAATTCTAAATTTATCTAAACATTACTCTTTGCATTTTCTATTGTCTAAGTGCAAATAACAAAAAAAATATGGATTTGCTTAACATTTGGCTAAGTTCTAGAATTAATAATTATTATAGTTGTCGTGTGAATTTTAAATAGTATATAATTTAAATATTTATTTATCTGCAGGTTTTAATACAACTTTTGTGAGAGAAATTTAACAACTTAACGAGTTTGGTAATGTTTGAGGAATTGGCATTAGGCAAGTTCACTACTTAACTTCTTTTCGTGACATAAACAATGTTAATTTGATTATAAACGAGAACGATAATTATAATTATGCCGTAGGTGTATAATAAAACCCTGTAGTAAAAAAAATGATCAATAGATACTTCTCTATATATTTTGTAACCACTTGACCAATCCCTCAAAAACCCTTAAGTACATATTTTTATTAAAAAAAACTATATGCTGTTATTCTGAAGTAATTTATATGAGATGAAAATTATGATTAATTTGAACCCAGATACGTTCTACGCCATTAATGTTAAACTATCGTTCAATATTAGATGTAATAATTATTTTTATAAATATTGCTTTAAGATTTCATAGTAAACTGTAAGTAGGTATCTAGATATCCTTATTATTTTGTTTCAACCAGAAATAAATATGATTAAGATTTGAATTGAACTTCATAATTGCGAATGTTTGAAGTCCCATGATAACGTTGTCAACGGATAAATGTAACGACTGACTACAATGTACTTGCATACATGCTTTTTAAAACAACAATATCAACAAACAATATATAATTTGTATATTTTAGGGACAATCCTTTTTATGTCACATCACATGTGACATTTTCTTAAGTATAATTTAGCACCAATTATGATATAACATTAACAAATAATAAAATTATTTATTAATGAGATGATAATTATTATATATATACGGAGTTCAAATTAAAAAAAAAAACATGAATTTTATCTGAATTTTGACTTACAGCTGAAATTTATAATATTAAATAAAACAATACTATATTAAGACGTAACATTACAATGAAGATGTTCAAGTAGTAATTAGGTACACACAAAAGAACGGGTTAAGCTTAGGCACTGGCTAAATTGACTATCATAATGTAAGTGATTTGTTTATTAATCGTTCAATAATAGCCTCACCATTTTAAGTCTAAATTTCCTCTTTAAGTACCTATCAATGTTCAAGGTAAATTTCGTATAAAGATTTATGAAAGGTAGGTACAATAAATTCGTTTTTATGAATTTTAACAGTCTTAATATTGATTATCAAGACCCGACGCCTCGAAAATTACACGAATTTTATATTCATTTTGTAAATAACATTCACGAGTTGTTCCGATTTCCAAACAAAATGGAAAACATGAGATGATATATTCTTAATTTTAATTACATCTTTTAATTAACTACTTGGGCCTAAAAGGTTTCTAAACTCCTAAGGAAGCTTCTTAAAGTAGACATTGTAAACTCTGAATAATGAAAAATAAATAATACATAACATTTTTGAAATTTTCTTAGTAGTCTAGTAGTCGATAAATATTAAACTTATTCATATACAAGTAAAGGCACACTAATAGGCAAGCGTTCCCTGGACCTACGTTTATTATAATTGGAGAATTTGGTTTTTGGGTCGACAACGTAATGACCTAGGTACCTATTAAAGTAGATACTACTCATATAACTAAACTTTTTTTATTTAATATTGATTAAAACAATTTAAGTTTTCTCGTTATAATTGAAATATGAAAACGTGTCGCTATCATTACATGGAAGACTACTTTTGCCTCTAAATTTAACTAAGTAAATAATTTATAAGTACCATTCCTTACTTTATATTTAAGGCATTTTGTTTTCTACTAAAATAGAATTTACAAATCATCTCATGATTCCAGTTACATATAAACTTCATTCAAAGCACCTTGCTAAGATCACTTTAACAACAACGCCTTGTTGTATCTTTTCAATATATACAATTTAAACGTCAACCTTTAAAATATATAATATGTTACATTTGTTATAAAGTTGTTTTAGATAGTAACTCAAATATGAATAAGGTAGATGTGTTTGTGATGCGATTATAATATCGCGACTGCACCCATTGGCTTCGATGTTTAAGTTTACAAAAAGCGCAGTGCACATTTAACTTAATTCTCAGCACGGCTGCATTGAAAGCACGCCGAACAATAGATGTAATACGCGATCTAATAACCTTTAATATATTAGCTACAGTATTTGTTGTATTGTCTTTGACAAATAGATATTTCACATGCGTAAATAATTTAATCATTTAACAAAGTAATATAATCCTATTATATTATAATGTTAGGAATTTAAAACTTTTATTAAAATATCTAAATGATTTGGGGCTCTGTTGATTATTCAGGAACTGAACGTTTAATCATAATTTGTAGGCACACTACAATGATCGCCCTTGATACTGTTTCACCCACTATTCTATAGATTTTATTTTATTTAACTATTGTATAATTTAAGCGATTTAAATAAGTAGATATTTGAATAGTATAATAACATTTACAACCAAATATTTCAACATTGATAAACTATTTTAAATTAATCTTAACAAATTCTAGAAAATAAAATCATAGCCTGTGTTGAGTTTTACTTCGAAGAAGTCAAATCGTCTTCTACAACTAAGATCACTATTAAGGCAAGTTAAATGAAAATGCATTTTTCCGCTACTACTTACGCAATGGCATTTCGTTCAAGTCTTTTTATAAAGAGTTCGTTTAGCACTTTAGCCTCTCGTGATACTTATCTGAACAGATACCGACATGCCAACATGTTATCTAGCACTACCTACACTCGATTTACAAAAAGACTATGCCATTGCTATAATTCATAAATATATTAACTAAACTTAAACTAACTAATTCAGTTCAATGAGAATTGCATTTAATATTCAGCACATAAAAAAATTACACTACTTTTGAATTTACGATCACCATGAGTAGTTATTTTGTACCCTGAAAATGTTGTAACTAATAAAATTAAGTAACAAGTTAAGTGCAAAATAACAAGTAAATCATAGAAAATTTTATAAATCTCTTTGAAGTCAGCACTCTGAGAAACAAATGGAACAATATAAATAAATAGATAAATATTAACAACAAACGACTGGCGTCGTCTAATATCAACAAACTTATTGACATATGCATGAAACTTAGAGCTCGAACGCTTACTCAATACGCAATCTACGCTTTATAAACTATTGAAAATCCAAATTTTAAGTTAAATAACGTATAACATGAATAAATTCTACTCTGGCTAATCAGATCATAGTACATCTGCGACAATGAATCTACTGAGTGTTGCCGACAATCTAAAACTTCTGAATACATTAAGACTCCTGCTTCGCCATTTGCTCGTTGGCATTCGGTTGATTTTTGTGAATGATCTTCAAGTGAGCGATCATGTTATCTTTTCGAGTGAACTCTTTGAAACAAATGGGACAAGGGAAAACTTTTACATCTTTCTTGTGAGAAGTGACGTAGTGCCTACAGAAATTACTTATATGCGTGTAGACTCTCGCGCATATTTTACATCTGAATACATTTTCTCCTTCCTTGATGCAATAATCTCTCACAGACTCGTTTGTCTCCTCGTGGTAGTTACCCACACTACCCATATTGGCCTTCCTTATAGGCGAGGGAAATATACGATGTTCCCAATTGGTCTGCGCTAAATCGGATCCCTCGTTATTAGCCAAGTTGAGGTTATTTTGCTCTAATTCAGCGGCGAACAGCTGTGTGGCGAGAGCTGGCATGAGGACCGGGTCTGGGGGGAATTTATCAAACGTATTCAGCGCGGGATTCAAACTTGATAGCCCGGAAAGTTGATTGAACAAGTTTCGAGCTCTAATTTTGGACATTTGGGGTAGCAATTTTTTACTATTCTTTGGCTTTAAGTTACGACCTAGTCTGTGTTTGTCTTCTGTGTCTTTAATAGGACCATCTTGCGAATTAGAGTTCTCGCGGCTTCTGTCAGGATTGTATTTATATTCGATTGGTTCATTGTAACCGTCGTTAAGCTCAGCGGCTGGTTCTTGTTTAATAGATCCATTTTCTATAGAAAGTACAGGCCCGTTTGTTGAAAAGTTTTGTGGTATTTCTTCTTTTGGCGGTTTATCAGGATCTGAAAAGTTTGTTTCAGGTCTCAATTTATACGAAATTGATGAAATAAACAAAATATTCATTTGACTCGACATCGTCATTGGAAATATTTTAGTGAGACGCAAAAATATTTACTTAGGACTTATCATTTAAAAACAGTCATAGAAACTACGAACCTATGTATTTAAAAAGTTTATCGTGAGTGGCAAGCCACCAGAATATTTCCAATTGCTTTATTACCAAGGAAAGCTATTGGGAATAAGCCTTGTTTGTGTTCCCTTTTCTTATTCGTAATGATAAAATATTTTTATTTTAAAGAAGTTTAAAAAGAAAGAAATTATCAATCAAACCATTAAGTACCACACCGAGTTTGCCCCTGGCCATTCCTCTAATAGCTCTCCCCAAAAGCAGAAAAGCAAGCAATAGTTAAAATTGTCGATTTATAGAAGAAAAATAAGCATCTGTTACTCGTATACGTCAAAAAATTTCATAGATAATCACTTACCCCTTTTCAATAAAGTTTAAATATTATTAAATATAAAGTAGGCATTCGTAATACACTTCACTTTTCACTTATTGTATCCTAACTTCAAAGCTTATATCCCATTAGCTTTTCCCTTTTTAATTAAATTTTTACTGTTTTAAACAATGTTAGATGTTTGGAAAGGAAGATTAATACAGGTATTTACAAATAGTAAGCGAGTATAAACAACAATATCTTCATTTATTTACTTATGGCGCGGATTTTTTATTTTTTTACAGTTGAACATTCTATACATCAATACAACAGGTAAAAGTCATATATTGGAGATTATCAACATTTCATAAAATGAGAATATTATTTTATTAACAAGTGAATAGTTTCTACCGACGTAGCTGTAATATATGTATAAAAGTCTTAAGGGGATAGCCACGTACCTGCCGACTCGGAGTCTTTGCCAGTCATCGGGGCTTCAGTCGATTGAGCGTCATCACCTTCGTCGATAAGTAGGGCCTCGCCAGCCTCCTCGCCCCCTGACGTTGCTCCATCCTCAGCGTTGAAGCTATCCATGGACATCTTCACTTCTAGCATTTCTGGCGAGCCTCTTATCAGTTGGTCACCAGCTCTGTTCGATGATCCATGAGAGGCAGGCTCAGGAATAAACTCTCCTGGGGGACTAGCCGCTGTGTTTAGAGCGTCACTTGAACTTCCACTAAGTTTTCTCGGCCGACCTCGTTTTCTTTTCGGTTGCATCAGTGCGTTACCCAATAGAGGCATTAATAAATTGGGAGGCGCCCCTCCGCTGGGCATCCCGGAAGCGGGCCGTTTCTGATGCATGTATGGATGTATTCTGTGAAGCTGAGGGGGAGGTGTGTGCGCATTCGTCTGCTGCTGTATTAACGAGTTCGTTAAGGCTGGAATATCACACTTCTCCTCGTTTACTTCTGTTAATCCTTTTATTCTCAAGCTCTCAGCTACTTTTAAGAAAGCTGTCAATCGTTCCTGGTCCACACTTACTTCGCCTCTGTACATGAAGTCTAGTAAACTCTTCATGTCCGAATACGGAACGTCCTTCAATATAACAATGGGATGTTTCTCTTGGTGATTGACAAAGAGAGCTTGAAAGTAAGGGCTACAAGCCGATAAGACCATCTTGTGTGCTTTCAGCAACTGGCCATCGACGGCGAGAGTGACATCTGTGAACGTCTCCGCATGTAGTAGTTGATCAAACACAGATAACATATTAGATTGGTGGTTGTTCCACCGCAAGCAAAACCGTTGCGTAGCCATTTTCGCTTTTGTATATTCTTCTTTGGAAGATATGATTTTTGCCAGTCGAGGCTTAAAATCTAAATTTACCAACAACTATTCAATCATGTGTACATAAGTATTCTCTCTTGTTCCATGAACAATACAACAAAACGTCAACAATAGATAATGTTTACTTTTTAAAAGCCATTTTCAATTTGTATGTTTCATAGTGCTTAGTGCAGTTTGTTTGCCGGGCGCAGGGGAACCTGTAACGGGATAACACTCAGTTTTAGAATTATAATTATCAAATTTAAATGATCTTTATTATTACCTACAGTACATATTATCTATGCAGTCACGCATGTACTATAAGTAAAACAGAAAGTCGAGGATCGCCTTGATTTCACTGCTCTCGTGTCTATTAGAAATAATTAGGTACTCTGCATATGTGATTACTGATTACAGTATTTGTGCACATTTGAGCGCACTAGCTTCCATCACGCCATTATCCTCCTAGGTTATTCACGCAATATGTATCTACTTGCCTGTCTACATTCGATCAGATTGATACTAAATAACAAGCATGTTTTTTTTTTAATGACTAGGCTAGTTATTGATCCTCTTTTGTTTTCATAATTGTAATACTTGCAGTTGCAAGCATTCTATTAAAACCTCTGTGGTTTGTATAGTATTCACAGTACATAAATATTTATATGTTGGACTATATATATATAGGTATATATATGTATACAACATTTTCTTACTACCTAGTTGATGTTAGTTAGCTATAATTTTATATCTTTGACAGTTGTTTTGTTGTGTTGAATCACAATCATAGAGGTCGTCGCCGTCGACCGAACTTAATAATTGTGGCCAAAAACAATATGCAAATCTAACATATTCAAATGCCTACTTTATGTGAATGGTAAATGGTGTTATTCGCTTCCTGAGGATAGAAAAAACATAATGGAGACCTAGTAGCCTCTTCAAGTCGTCGTCGCTTTTTAAAACAGGTAACACCATTGCATATTTATTAAAAGTTGTTAAGATGTTGAAAAAGGCTTCCCGAGTCGCGATAATTAGTACCGTAAATACCGATTTATTACTTAGGTATAGAATTATGACCGAAATAGTTCTAAAGTGGTAAAATATCGTTTATCATATAGATACAAACCAGATACCACATTCATTAAGTACATTATTTTACTGGGTTGTGAACGAGACCAACAGCTACACAATTCAATCAAGGTTAAAAAAATCGAGGGCGTCTATAGTCTAGCGGCGTGGGGACGTGGGTAGCCTGTGCATCGCGTCGGCGGCGAGCGCACTGCAGTAGGAAACTGAATTGTAAGCTACCACTGCATCCATGACAAACACCAAATAATCATCGTGTCCGCAAAAAATCATGTTTTGTACAACGCCAATCATTAATATTTGCATTTAAAAATAATCCGGATTGGCGTGCACTCTAATCAGAATCCAATTGGAACGGTCTCGAATTTATTTAGAAGCTACAAAAACACGAACATTTGCTCCACATCCACAGGTGCTGACCACAAACGTTATCGCGGTATAAACGGGCGCTCGAATTATTACTACGCACCCAGTCGAGCGCGTTACATTACGTCATCACAATGGCATTATTACCTCCGATATCCACATTAATTCAACCGATACGTCGAGATAAGCACCGTTTGAGAATAATTATATCACTGCACTAACATAAGGGAACGTACCACACGTATCTGCACCACAATCAACTCGACCCTTTTATGGGAATGAGGATCAGCCCTTCCGCCATAGTCCGAGTCCGCGTTTACGTCGCACCCCGCTCACCCGACGACTGACGGCCGCAGCCCGCAACCCCGCGCGACGAACACCGACTCGCTCCGCGACTCGAATATCTCTCACAAAAAATACGCCGTCATCATCGAAATGGCGGCAGCGGATATATTCAGCGCAGGGTGCACAGTAAAATATTGATTTATTGGATTTCCACTTTGGCGTGGAACATCACCCCCGTTAGGATGCTAGGTTATAAGATCGTTTACTGAAGTGGTTATGGCTTTAGTTAAGTGTACGCTAATTATTTCCAAGCATTAATCAGTATCAAGGAGTATCTTGAAACTAAACCTTCGAGCTGTAGACGAAAATAGGGGCGACGCCGGTTCCTCCGGCACGTCAATGCAGAAAACAAGGCCGATTTGTTAGATTTCATTCATTATGCAAGTTGAACTTAGCAATAGTATCTAGTAATATAAAAAGTTAATAGACACAATTTTCTTTATAAGTATTTTAATATTTAATATTGTGAAATGGTAGAACTAAATAATGCAGCAAATATGTAAACCTACTTCGGAACATACAGGATTAAACTTTACTTACAGCGTAAAATTATTAAACCTAAATCTACTCGACTAGAGCTTGCATTGTTAAATCAAGGGTAATTTAATACTTTTCTACAGGAAATTATACTACGATCGATTTGGTTATATGAATCACCATTATCACATACCTTTGCATAGATACATTCAAGGGATGAGTTTTCCACGTGAAAAACATCAATCCATTCGTGTTGTCGCCATGTCAGCAGTGTTCGCTGTCTCTGTCCCGCACGGGCGGGGTTGGATGGACGCCCTCTAAGCGGCGAGCGCCGCCGATGATGGCCGAGTGCCGCCACTTTTCGCAACCGAACCAACCCGAGTCCGCACGGAAAATAGATCGCAGGGCGCACTTGTATTTTTTAAGTTTCAAATTCACATGAACAAACACTAATGTTTTTGGATTTATTTCCAATAGGTCCAGGAAATGTATATGTTTGATTATATTGAGCTAACTACCACTTTATTATTTTTTTGTAGTTTTTGAATAAAAATAGGAAGAATTTCAGGACACGAAAAAAAAATCCGCGCGCGATGTTACTCGGAAGTATTTTTAATAAAAATGGCCTGCCGCCTCGGCGGGAGGAGTGGCAATGGGCAATGAGGTCGGTACCCTCTCTCTGGCACCCGCGCGCGCCCCTCCCTGCCGCTACACTCCGACACAGGGTTAGAAAGTTTCAAAAGTGAATCGTGGAAAACACGAACACCGATTCCTGAGTGCAATATATTACCAGCTAGCTAAGGATTACAGGAATGAAGGAATAATCGTCTAGCTCTGAATTATTTTCAAGTAAAGGAAACGGTTGGATGTAGGGTTAACAAGTAAATTATAATGTAGGTACATATCTCTAAAATATTTCCTGTAGAAAAATACCTACATACACTATACTATACCACTCATAGGAATCAGGCAAGATAAACGCTCTCCTGTTTCCTAGTTATTGCATTATTATTAACGTTATCGATGACACCCCCTTGATGTAGACAGATGCGACACTGTGTTAATATATACGCCCAGAACTGTTGCATATCAATCATCACTGTCATTTTATTTTAAATTATCTAATATCCTATTTCTATGACTGGCATATGAACTGACCTAAATCAGGATAGCCAAAAACTATTGTATTATTTATTACACATAGCGTAGTTCCATCGCTGCCACGTAGCGCAGAACATTTTGATTCTATGATTTTTGGCGCGAACCCAGAAACTTTAGTATAAAAATACGAACGTAAGTGGTTTCCTGTGCACCCTTACCAGTGATATATTTTTGTTTTATTTGTCAGAGCACCACATGTGTAACTACGAATTTATAATTTATCATTTGCAAATACCTATAATTATGTATTCCAAATAATTTGACTTATTCCTTTGATTTATAAATCCATAGCTTACCTATACCTAATGTTCCCACATCTGGGACACAGGCCTCAGGGGAGTGTGATTTTTAAATCAGTTCCTTCAACTTATAACTACATGGAAAATATTCTGTCCGACTTAATTTGATGACATTGCAGTCTTAGACAGAATGTAATGTACCTATCTAAAAATGTAGCCAACAAATAAATATACGGTCTGCTTAATTGTATCAGACATCGCGGATTCGCGGTTAATTTATTTTATGATACCTTACCGGCTAGAAGTCTTATTTTTCTGTTCAAGACGATAAACCAAATAAATCTTTTATTAAAGGCACCTACGTACCTAATAATCATCTAACAAACGACATAATTATGATGTTAGTTTCTCTGTTTCTACACCTTCTACAATACAAATCATTGACGTCGGTTCGTGTGTATTTATAAAGTCCTTTCCGCCACAGCTCACCCTGAGCTGTGGCGTAAACATCAAATCCAATTTAAAAAAAAAACAATGTTATTTACTCTTTTCCCAAATTGGTTTTTATCGGATATCGGACTTCGTGCATGTCACATGAATTGTTCTTAGCAATTTAACCATGAACTACGGGTTTCAGCAGGATTGATTCAGAGTGAAAGCCGTCTATATCGTGTGAAAATGCTCGCTTTGCGTTTGGAACCTCTTATGCCTAGTGAGTATGGACTATAAAAAGGGCTTATGGAGGAACAAATCATACTCCCAGATCCAGTTGTAAGTATATCAAGGCATAGTTATATCTCCTCAGCTCCTATGTTGTGCATCCTGAGTGTTTTCCATTTCAAATGTTGATTTTCATCCATTTTATGCACTGCCATCTGCACTACCTGACGTCCTACTAGGTAAAAATAACGATCTAATTCTAAAAACAGTTGTTGACATGTTGGTTATGAAAACATCAATGTAATTTTGGTTTATTTGACCAACCATATCTATTATGTCTGTTCACTGTAGCGTTGTCACATTGCTTTACAGGGAGGCTCACGTTCAGCAGTGGATGTTTAATAGCTGATATAATTACTCAGTTCAATGACATTTCTGTTTTATGATTATGTCTAAACAATGTCGTTCGTTTATGCAGTAAAATGGCAGATTTTCACGAAACCTATCTTAATTGTCTTTTCTATATTATAATACTAGCTGCGTCCCGTGGTTTCACCCGCATAAGTTTCGATCCCGTGGGAATATCGGGATAAAAATAGCCTATATGTTAATCCAGTGTGTCAGCTACCTCCATACAAAATTTGATCAAAATTGGTCCAGCCGTTTGAGCGTGAAGAAGTAACAAACATATAAACACACACACACTCACACTCACAAACTTTCGCCTTTATAATATTAGTGTGATAAATGTGATTATCAGCAAAATTGTGCTCTGAAAATATGTCTTGATTCGTGTTCTGAATAATATCAATTGATTCAATTGTTTTAGGGCTGATTTATCCATCGCCAGATAACTTTTATTCGAGGAATAAAATTGACGTTTGACAGTTTTTGTATAAAATAACTGTAAAAATTATTTCTCGAATAAAGTTATCAGCTGATTGAAAAATCAGCCCTAAGAGATTAAAAAAGTCGAAAAACTAATGAATATGTTTATGGGGTAAATTGTGTAGCTTTCTTCATCCACTAGTCGCAAAATGGTACAAGTGAAACTATAAACATGTTAGCATCCGATATTTGTAAATTCACTTCAGATAAAACTTGATACCTACAATTTATAAGAATTGGTACCTATGCTATGTTTTTACGAAAACAATCAATTAAACTCCTGCACACATCATGTTATCATAAACATCCACAAGAATATTCCTTGAATCATATCGACGTATTTTAATAACATTCGGATTCACACGTGAATATTATCACTGAATTAGCGCACCTGCCGCTGTAAACTTGGTCGTATCGATTGGACGGAGCGAGAGCTATAATTCAGCAGTGACCTGACCTAGGTCATCGTGCCCGTGTTAGCTGAAGTCCTTACAGCCAGCTGACCCAGTTTTCAGGCGGCGCGGCTGATGCATAAAAGCTTGCCAACACACTTTCCCTCTAATAACAAACACGCCCTGGAATAAAGGTGGCACGTTTTGCCAGTCAAGCGTTCTCGGGAAAGTCACAAATATTCGTTATGTATTCACAACTAGACTGCTTTTTGATGAATAACGTAAGCTTTTATGTACATTACGTAAATATCTAGTTGATTTATGTACTGCAATGAAGCTATTTCGATTTTTCGCGATATTTTGCTTGATAAATCGCCACATTTTTTTTCAATTCTCTAAGGCTAGATGCGCTTGAATGACCGCAGTGGGCCGAGGTTTCATTGTAACTTTGTAAAGTAAAGAAATTGGATTGTCGTTTTTGTCAATGCAATTAAATATCAATAAGTACTTACATTTCATGTTTTAGGTTACAGTAATCACGGTTTTGCGCCCCTTTAAGTTCCTACAACCTATATTTCCTTTTGTGTTATTGTACAGTTTTTCAAAAGATTTTACTTCGAGATTTCCCATTTGAGTTGGAAAGCTTAGGGCTGTGAAAGACTGAAGCTTTGGGCTGTAAATATGAATAGGTATGTGAATACTGTAAAATCTTACCATGAAAACTTTTCGTAGGATGAAACTTCATTATTGCATGTTTACCGCCACCTCGGACATCACCGATAACGGTATAATAATATGTTCTATTTCAAAATAAGTAATAGTCTCTTTTCTCAACTTTGGGTCTTCGAGTGTCCGATGAATAAGCAGATTTTGCTGTAACGGCCCGCGAAGAACGGTCTACGTTAACTGTTAAAACTACGAGAGTGGTAAAAGCTGCGAACAAAAAGAAATCCTTCGGCTTTCTAACAGAGACGTGTGTGCACATCGTGGACACCGACAATCTCATTGACTATGGGATGGGATATCGTCTTTCGTGAGCTATTCAAATGCATAGAAGCAAACATGACAACTATCTATTTCTAGGTAGTAGGTTCCTAACCTAAATTTCCCCAGGATTTATTGAATAATGTCTGCATTTCTACGGAAACGAAGACTACGCTAACTTATAGTTTATTTTCAGGAAATTATTTCCTAATCATTTATTGAAATTGATAGAACAACAAAATTATATGCTAATGTTTTCAAAATTAATCCCTATCAGCAATTATAGTCATTCGGTACTATATTTCTAAATGTTATTTCAAAATACATTAAATCTTGTAAGAAGAAAATCTCATCATCGTAAACTATGGTGTAGTTTTTCAGAAAATCTTATTTAAAAATAAGTTGCATGTCAAATAAGAAGGTATATTGCCACGTAAAAGTGTTTATTTATACCTACTTACAGAAATAAAAATCATTTGTACTACTACCAACTACAATAAATAATAGTGCTTTCCGAAGCCTTAATTGGTGAGCTTGTATTTTTCTACTAAACTTTGCATCGCTTAGATCTTTAAGCTGTTATAATATGGACCTGTGTCGTCGTGTAATCCAATGCTTTTTGGTTTCCCAATATTATCGTGTATTAGTAAGTAGGTGTAGGTAGAAGGGCCCGTCCTGCTAGAATCGGTGCGTCTAACGGTCGGGTTTCGGTTCAATGACTCGATTCGGACGCTCAATTTTCGCCGTGTACTGTTAGATATCTCACGGCGGCAACACTGCAGCGACCAGACGAATCTGTCCCGAGGCGGTGATGTGGATGTAGCGTGATGTCCCCTTGCATGTTTACTTTACACAATTTTCTTTAAATACAATATGTTGGAAGTTCTCAGCTTATAGATAAAGATTTAGTTCCGAATTTGGAAAATTTTCATAAAACGCTACAAATACCTAAATACAGTTACAGTGAGAGGTTCCGTCAATTTTCTAGAAAGCTTTTCCGAATTCCTAAAGCTCCAGTAGAAAAAAGAGGCCCTGACTCATGGGTCTTGATTTTTATGGATGATTAGATACATTGTGTAACTTGCTTGTGTGCACCTACATTTCACGTATATATATTTTTATAGTTACAATTATAAGTAGATTAAATGTTATTGTATAATATACAATTTCCTCTTTTTTGTCATTATATTTTTTTAACCCCAATTGATCAGTTGTTCACGTTGGGAACAAATGATTGCAATAGGTACCTAAATAATTCAATGTGTTTATTTTCCTTTAGTCCTTCTTAAACTAAAACTAGGTACTTACTTACTTTATTTTAAATAGCGCGAATTTCCTAGGACATACAAACAAATATCCAATGGAATAACATGGTTGTTACTCATATTTGAAATCGATGAATTCCTGCCATATGTGTCAACGGCGTGAAGTAAGGGGAGCGGCTGATTCCTGCCGACCAACTCCCTTTTCCGAGAAGGGCTAGGTAGTGGGTGAGACGACAACCATCTTGCTTGACCTTCTTTTTCTCATACATTTTAACTCGAGTTTAGTAGGTAAATCATGTTTTTCGTCACGTCAACGGTCCATAAACTTTGCAAATGCAAATATTAGTGTCCATTAAGACATCATAGTAATTATACCGGTACTAGATAGTTTACGAAACACGAAACAATAAGTCATAATTGTAATGAGTGTATTAATATTAAATAAACTATTTCCTGTTTAATGAGTACTTAATTCTAATTTACTAGTGGACATTAAAGTGACACTTGCATTAGTAAGCCTTAATTTTGCTCAATGGCCGAATCATGGATACTTGTCGAATTTATTGCCCAATTTTATCGATTGTAAACAGCGTGAATTCCGACATTATCGTGATAAGCCATGTCTTCTCACAGTTTATCGGACCGCAGTCGCACAATCAGGGACACCTGTCGGTGCGCAATGTGACGGTCCGGGTCCAATCTGTTATTCTGTACTTAGGCGCATTTCTTATTCGATTCGACATTTTTTTATGCTTTTCCTTTCATAGTTACAACGAGTGTGAGCAAGACGACATCTCAGTTAAGTCGAATGATCTATACGAGTACTTCAGAATAGGCAGGCGGTGCAAAGCATCAACAGCAGCCGTTAGCTAGCGATGTCCCGTTACTACGCGGCTCATCACTAATTCCATCTCACGAAAGCTCAAATTTTGGCGGTGAATCAATTAACCCTAAATGATATCCGGGACACGCAGCCGCCTTGCCACGTTTTTTTAATGTCTCAGTTATGAAAATAGTTATTTATTCGTCTCGTGTTAGTGCTAAACTTCATTTAATAGGAAGGTATTCTCGATATTATGTCTATGAGCTAGTTAATTCACAGGTAAATAATGCATAACAAGTTAGTGGGTAGGTACCACTACTACTGCTAATTCTGAAAACCCTTAACAAGCGTGGTTATTAAACTGATCCAATTTTCAGAGTTAAGAAAAACTTTAACAATATCGTAAAAGGTATTTTCAGTATAGGCATACCTACTTATGATGAACATAATCGTGATGAACAATTGATCATGCTAGCTATGTATAAGTATTATTTAGGAGATTCATTAACATTATACCTACTTAACCTAAAAAATACGATAAGTAGGAATTCGTGTTTTGGTATTCTGGTATAGTTAAGAACGAGGTAAAAGTAACGACATGATTAAACTAAAGTACTAAAAAAATCGCTACATGTAAGTATAGGTATAATATGTTTGGAGGATATCGTGGAGTGGTAATCGGGCGCGTTGAGGTTGGGCGCGCAGCGAGCGTATCGCGCTGTGCAGTGGTGTGAACGCGGAGGCGCGCGCGCGCCCGAGTGGTTGAGATTGCGTAAGCGCACGGGGCCGATTTCTAGCGCGGCTCCCACGCGGCAAGGTCAGCGCTTCGGAGGATTGCTCCCACTTGCCGTTCGCCATGAATGTAAAAATATTACTGAGCCAACATATCAATATTGAACATTATGCAAAGGTACCCTTGTTGATTACGACCGCAGCCGTTTACGCCGTTTACGGCAGTCTATTATGAGACCAATACGACGATTTTTGCTTGTAGAAAGGTAGGTAATACTTATTTTGAATTATCTAATCGGCATCTTGGAGTCTACAACCATTCTACGTTGTCCTTCCTTAGCTGTACGTATACCTGTTCTAGTACGCGGGACACCTGACTCACATTACGTAAATTATCGGTACCCATCCAATAAAAGACTATACCTACAACGTTTCATTACATTACAAGCACAGGTAGAAAATCTAATAAATAATACCTCGAACACGATTAGTTAATTACGTTTGGAATCTGTAAGTTCCTATATCCCAATAAACTTGTTGCAGACAGAGTACCTCTACATTTATCTAACCATTGCTTTTTACAATGTTTCATGATGTTGTAAAACCAGACAACAGCATTCATTTCTCTAAGATTTTATACGACTTTCGCGTACATATGAATTTTCTTAAGTGTCTTTAAAAGCTCTGTGAGCGTAAGAAACCTTAATTTCTCTTGTAAATACCCCGAGTAGGTATAGCTAGAGGTGAGGTGATTTGATTTTAGTATGTAACGATTTTATCGACATTTTACGATTCGGCGTTTCGATCAAAGGGTTGCTACATCATAGCTGAACGAAACGAGTGATGCGCAAAATAAATGATTTAAGCTGTACTTAGCTGTTGGCGTGTGGGTACGAAGAATGAACATGTAAATAGAGATAATATCCGCCACCACCGTGCACCGTGGCAACGTGAGACCTTGAGCGGCGACGATGCCTACCTACCTCATTTGTTACGAGCGCAAAATTTGCGCATCATTTGTAATGACTCGTTGATCAAAGAAACAGATCATATTTACTTGTTGTGAACATTATTTTGTGTTTGCAAAGCGTGTACAGTAGTACAACTTACTTATAAATAAAATAAGAACTTTTATACAAAAAAAAAACAACTTACACACTTCTAAAAAAAATACGAGTTATTTGTTCAGATTGCGAGATGGCATAGAGATGTATACAGAATAGTTCTATCTATATGCGATCTAACTGCCGAAAAATCATAAAAAATGCGAATTGCTACAAAACTGCTTTATTTTTATTAACAAAAAAAAAACTGTAAAAAAGACCTTTTTTGAATAATTAAACGCAAAAGGTAGATTGTTACGTTAATATTAATACAGAACAATGTAAGCTTGATGTTATCTTTATAATTGCTTTTATTTTGATCGTTCTCGTCTTAAACTTTAACTCAGAAAATTAAATTCAAAGCTAACGCTCTAGCGAATTGAACCGGGCCTACGTAGCGGTATAAAACGCGTTCACAAAGCCCCAGGCTGCCAAATAAATTAAAAACCATGAGACAGACAAGTAAACGTTAGAAAAAGTTCTTACTACTTTTACTTATGGCGATCAAATAATGAGCGAGATTAATATTGAGAGAGAGATATGATAGACCGAATCTACTTAGTTCCGTGGACTAGGATTAACAGATTGAAACGATTCCGAACGACCGAGCGGCTTCCACGCTGCGTCTACGCGACTTCGGCGCCACTACTCGGCTTCGTCGCTGTTATGCGGCTACGCGGCTTCTACGCTGCTACACAGTTTCTACGCTGCTACGCGGCTTCTACGCTGCTACGGGGCATCTACGCTGCTACGCGATTTGTACGCTGCTACGCGGCTGCTAAGTGGCTTCTGCGCAGGTTCTTAGCTGATACGCGGATTCTCCGCACCTTCTACGCTGCGTCTACGCTACGCACAAGCCTACGCTGGCGCTCTGGGGCCTTGTGTGAAGACACTCAAAATTGCACACCTCTTTTATTTACTGTATGATGATAGGCATCCATGAGACATGTACCTACTTGGACATAGATAGACAGTCAGATACTAAACATATTTTGCTAACATACCTCTATGTGTCTAATGATTGTATTATTTCTGAAATCTATCCTAGATACAAGTAGAACTTTTTGATAGGCGCCGCGTGCGACATAGTGCAGCGTGCGCGCACGTGAGAATGAGCGGAATGAACAGTGCAGCGATACTAATCATACGTACGATAGAAAGAGACAAACAATGTGAAATCAGGGTGGTTCCACATAGGGTCAACGACCCACACGCGACACGAGTATCGGTGATTTTTATAATTTGGATTTTGGGACAAAATTTCCGTTTTAATGCCCGGAAGAGATTCCCTTCCCAGATACATACGTGATGAAACTGCTCACTATAAGCTCTCTTTTGTCAACAAGATACCTTAGCCATGTAGCATAAATACTAATTCTTTATAGGTTCCCTTTTATTCTGAAAAATAGTACCTAGTGACATTGACTCTGTGCTCTTATCGATATTAAAATCCATTTACTATCAATTGAAAGTACGGTAATCAATTTGCATGTTGTTTTTCGAATAGGTATTTAATTAATTACCCGCTAGCTCTTTAATGTACGATGATGTTAGGTTACAAGATAAGGTGTAATAATTTATGTTAACTCTTGTAACTTTGACTTCTAAATCAACAGGAAATTGTTCAGTTAAAGCCGGGACTCTACATTATTGTGTTACAACGTATTAGATATAGTGTGCTGTGCAGGTCTATGTGGAATTGTGGAGCGATTTCTGTCGCATGTCTGTAATCAATACAATTTTTTCTATATACCTTTTTGTTGTATTGCATGTCTCCATCTCCAGTACACGTACAGTGAACAGATCTGATTCTCAACAGGCGCACAAGCTGTTGAGAATTGTTGTACAAAATGTTCATTGATTTATATTATAGTCCTGTATTTTCCTTGTGGTTTTATTTTAAACGTTCTTATTCTAAACAAGATGTAATGTAAACCAACAAAACAAAGTTGAATTCCAAAGTGAAGATTAAAATAACTCCTAAAAGCGATAGTCTTTTGCCGTTCAAACAAATAACTGTAAAGTCGTCCAAAAAGCGAAGCATACGAGAAGCTTAGCACTTATTTAAATATGTTGCATAACAACGATTCTGTCACCGTACGACGTCGCACCGACATACAGATTGGTTCGTTGCCATTGTATGATAATTGTGACCTTCACTTTATGGGTGTGTGTTTATTATCACCCCTAATATTTAAAGAAATATCTATTTTACGATCTAGAATTCCTTTTTATAAACGCTTGTAAACGATGCTGAATATATAGAATTCTGTCTATAGACCGAGTCAATACTAGTTATTAAATAATGTCCTATTAGCAAACAACGCTTTTGAATAAACATAAAAATTCGATTCTAATAAGTATTAGAGGTTAGTCGGCATTGATAGAAGTGTTGATTGTCCCTCCGTGAAGGGTAGTGACCGTAGTAGCGTTGCGCGGAGGCAGGCGAGCGTTGCGCAAGCCTTCTCCACGTGTAAACAGTTGGCGGGCTCCACGGCTCCACGGCCCCACGGCTCCGGTGAACGAGCCATCCGTGATATATCCCAAGCAACTTCATTGTACACCTATTTAAACCACGTCATCGCTGGAAGATTTGTGTGTTAGGCAAGTAATGGAATCAAACAGTTAGGGAGTTTTGGGACCTATTTAGGAACCATCATTATTCTGTAATGTACCTATAGTAAATTAATTCATAACCCTAACAGTATAGTTGCTTACATTTGAATATGTACGTCGTAAAGAGACTAGGTCCACGTGGAATTGTTATTAAATTTAATATTATTTAACCACATACGGCCAAAACAACTTATGTAAATATTAAGTAATCCAAATGGCTCTAAGTTTACCGTAGTGGCATTTTGTCAAGATAAAATACCCAAAATTCCGTGTTATATTGTATCGCATGACTTGCGTGAATTCCACCTTTCTCTGGTGTCCGCTCGTGGCCCCGATGGCCGCCTGCGGCCGCGGTTTGGGAGTCGCCTTGCGCAAACGCGTCCCACACGTGTGCATCCGAAAGGCGCACTCATCATTCTTTGCACCGTTAGTTTTTCCTACTTCTCAGCAGGTATATTATACCGATGCGCATATCGTAAAAGTAGGAATGTTTAATTAGAGAAAGGGCTTCACGGTAGGTTCTCGAACTGTTCGAGATGATTCGAGGGAGCTAAAGGCCGCAGATGAATGGATGGATGCGATTGATCAGATAGGTGTCATGAGTTGGTATGGTACCACCTACCTTAGCAATACTCAATAGACTTCGATCGGGGTGACGTCAAGCGATCAACGAAAAGTCCCCCGGAGAGTTGCCCTCGCGACGGCGTTGCAGGCGAATCGGCGGCTGCGCAGGCGGTGAACGAGAGGCCCCGGCGGGTGCGCACCGCCCGCCGCGCCCTCTGCGCCTTGAGCCGTGCGCCCCGCACCCCCCAGCCCGCGCACCACCCCCGCCCCGCCGTGTCGCCTCCCTCACACACGAGCGCGCAGGAAAATTTTATAATAGGCACTGTTGATGACACCGTCAACTCATGACATAATATGTCATAATATGTCAACACGTCATATTATGACGTGGACGCGGCCAACGAGAAAATTATTATTGGTCGATGCAATAAATCTAGACACTGTGTCTACTTTTGGCCGTAGGTCCAGCCACGGCTTTGGTGAAGATTATTCGGCCATCCTAGTTAAATTTAGTTATTTCCTTAAAGAATCTATATTGCGTTAATTATCATGCCATATCAGGACGTATAAAGGCATTGGGGAGACTTCCTATTCAACCAGTGCCTAGATATTATTATTATCTAAATAATCACCAACCAGGATTACAAAAACAAACTGTTTAAATCCGATGTCGAATCTACCCAGAGTTAGATAGATAGGTACCAAACCTACCTACAAAATCTGGTGTTTGCTGTTTTTATTATTCGCAAATCTAGAAGTAAATTTACCTATCTATGCTACAAAAATTTCGTTCCTATAAGACTAAGGCAACGAAATTAAAACTAAAATGTAACTCTTGTTTTCGCGCCCTCAATAGCCGCAAAGACGCTGCAAGCTGCAGGAAAATCTATAGTTACCTACAAACGGAAGGTACTTAAAGCGGAAAAGACATCTTTCAGAAAAATGAGCTAATGACTTCACATTGCTCAGTATTTCCGTATAAAACGTGAATTAACATTTCTTGAACCATGAGATCATCTTAAAGTATCATAAAATTATAAAGCCTTTGATGGTTCGGTGGGAAAAGCTAGATCCGAAAGTTCTACATGTTTAAAGAGAGAAATAAATACAAAGAGCCACCATAATTTTAAGTAACATTAAATGGATGACCGTGCGTCGTAGCTTCTCTCACGTGGGCTCAGCGAGTGTACGATTCATTAAAGATCACGCCATGGTTTGAACCAACGTTGGGGCCAATCGTTTGGCATTAGAGCATAGAAATCGTAGAACAAAGATCACGCAGGACGCGAGGGGCGAGCGTGTCCTACAATAATCAGAAGGTCATGGCAGGGTCTCCGCCACTCCGCGCTCGCCACGATAAACGCCCGTCCACTCTACTAACCTCATGGACCGCTTTACAAGTACCTGACTTAAAAGGTACATTATCTACCTATGTAAAACTTACAAATTATTAATTATGAAATTGTGTAGTTAACTCTTAACACATAGTTACGTGGGAGGGATCTACATTCTACGTTCACATTACAGATCCATTTTCCACTTTTGCTTAGGTATTTTGTTATAGTGGTGAATCGGGAAGTAACCAGTCTAATATGGATAAAGTTCCATCGATGTCGAATCGAGAGACCGAAACTAGTAACAGCACTCTCTTGTTTTTATTCCACACGCGATATCTCTGTCAAATCATGCTAGAGTTCGTGATACCTATGCACTTGCAGTTGAAAAGTGTTCAATTTTTCTGATGGAACTTTAATTATGTCATATACGCAACATAATATAATCGAAATTCTTGATGAAATCACCATCTATAAATTTGCTCGGAAACCCATTTTCCGAGTGGTAACATCTCACAGAATCAAGAAAATCTTTACGAATTTTCCTCGATAACTACGTGAAAATATGACCGGAAATGAACATTTACGGTAGAAAGATTACGATTGGGGTCAGTCACGCTGCGATGCGACGTCAGGGGACGAGCGAGGGTACGTTTGATTGTGATGCAAATTCCCTACTTCCGGCGAGGGGGGCTCGCAACAGGTGGGGGTCGAACCTACTGACTGTCAGCGCGCAATCACTGCTGGTGATGTTTAGATGCTCTCAGAATGTAAAGTACCTAAGTACCGTGAAGGGCGGATGAGCCCTTCAAAGGAATCAAACAACGATACGATTTCTTTACGTTTATATTGACTGAACGTCTTTACATATTGCCGACTAAACTAGCACTGGTTTTTCCTAAACAAAAAAATCTAATAAAATATTTGACACCCCGTTCTAAACTTGCTTGAATGTTCGAATGGAACCCGCTAAACTATAGCCAGCCTGCACTACATAAGGTTGACTTTAGTCACGGAACAGATAATCAATCCATCCTATTTTTAGTTTCAGTTTCGGGGCATGGCTAACTTTCCTTACATCCTAAAGATAAGAAAATTCAAGTATCAGTTCTATCGATGTCCAATGAGGTTTAGGATAGGTAAAATTTGGAAAATCTATAAGACTCATAATGCTCATTTGATCGTATAATAAACCATAATATAGGTATTATATTAGTTAGTATTTTTAATTATAATTGAAAAAATATATTTTTTATAATTAAACTACTTTTAATAAAAGAGCCATTTTCAATAGGGTTCCTTCTATAGCTGAAACGAATCTATTAAAAAATAACTCAATTAATTGATTTTTTCGCCTGCTAAAATGTTTCAGGTTTCACACTTGATTGACGGGATTTTTTTAGAAATATTTTGATGATCGTTTCTACTGCATTAAATCAATTTTTGAAAAGTACATAGTTAATCTCCATTAAATTATCTACACCTATATAAATAAAGTAGGTTCTGGGTACTAGCAGGAGCATAACAATAGAAGAGGCAAAAAAAAAATTTCGGTCGTAAAGCACTCCCTAATGCTTCGCATTAAGGCTCCTTCAAACAGGCGCGACACGACACGCGACACAAAGGCACCACAAGTCGTGAAAAATGTAAACAATCACTAATAGAAAAATGTAATTGTCCTGACTCAAATCAGCTAAAAAAAAAGCTTGTAATGAGAAGAATTAGATAGGACTTTTAGTCATGCGACCGACGATACAGCATTCATTGTCGGCTAAACTGAAACAAGGAGTCGGCCTTAATTTATTACAAATTAGACTTGTATCATGACGAAGTAGAGTAATTAATACAAAATTCGCCTGCAGCGTGAAATTACGTATGTAACCGTAAAAATGTTGTTCCACTAGGTATAACTTCAGTCTTTACATTAGCATAAAAGTAATAATAAATCTCTTTAACAAGAACAAAATATTAATAAATCTTTTTAATTGTTTATATATTTTTTTTTCTATGGTTGTTTTTCGTCTTCCTGTGCGAGTCCCAATAAATAGGTACTTTTTATTTTTTTCTTTAAAAAAGAAATAAGATGTTTATACTCTTTGAAAAAAAAGTAAACATTCGCGCATAAAATTTTATTTATATATTATAAGTAACTAACTATTTATACCAGGTACTAAATTAAATGACTAACTCATCATCATCTGCCTAGCCTTTTCCCAACTATGTTGTGGTCGGCTTCCAGTCTAACCAGATGCAGCTGAATAAAATACTGGATTTTACATAGAGCGACTGCCTATCCTATTGGATACCGCTTGGTAAGAATGGTAAGACTGGTTGACAGACTTTCGGGCTTCTGACGACCCGTAACGACTGTCGAAGATCCACGAATGACACCCAGAACCAAAGGTTTAACGTGCTTTCCGCGGCATGGAGGGGTCTCGGTATGTAAAGATAGTCACCCATCCACAGACCAACCGCGGAAAGCGTAGCTTAACCTGATCTATCAACCTGTGTGGCTGTTATTATTTAGCCACAGGCCTCTCAATGACTAACTAAAAAAAAAAACTAACTAACTAAGTATACAAATATTTACAAAAACAAAAGGACACTTAGGCGGCGAAGTACTCGTCCGCATCGCTGTCACCCGGAAACGTGCCCAGAAGACTGACAACATTGCCACGTTCAATGGCAATGCTAATGAAAATGAAGATTTGTTTAATAAATTACATTTACATAAGCGAAATTATTTTCCTTC
This sequence comes from Luperina nickerlii, assembly GCA_963855955.1. Classification (NCBI taxonomy): domain Eukaryota; kingdom Metazoa; phylum Arthropoda; class Insecta; order Lepidoptera; family Noctuidae; genus Luperina; species Luperina nickerlii. Next base: position 15,527,851 of record OY979664.1, on the reverse strand, counting down.
AATACTGGACATAACTTAAGAAAATTGCATTGCAGTACAGTTTCCTTATCACAGTTGCAAGCTGTAACTCTCGATAATGGAAATAGAGTCGCTATGAAGGCAATTACTTTCTTGCTGTTCGGGGACAAACGTGAGAAACTGTTGTTTCTTAGTTATTATTATGCAAGTGACCACTGTTATTTGTATAGAAATGTTACGATGGTCAGTAGTTGTGTATCTACTCACTTTAAGCAATTTCATCTAAACTAATATTACAAAGAGCAAAGATTTGATTTTTGTATGTTTGTTTGGTACGATTTCACGCTAAAACGGCTGAACGGATTTGAATTAAATTTGACATACCGGTAGACCATGCCCTGGATTAAGATATAATATACTTTTTATATGTAAGTAGATAAATAAATAAATATCAAACTTGTTTTTCTTAAAATTAAACCTTAGATTGCTTTTTCAGTGGGTATTCGGATCAAAAACGTGCGGTCATTTGTTTTTGAATGTCTGGAGAAATAACAGCTTATTAATTGAAGGTATTGTATAAAATAGAAAACCCTTCGTATTCCATCTTTTTCTGAAAATAGATTACTTAGAGTTAAAGAGTAACTGCTGTAGGATAAAAGCACTTTTCATTTGCCTTTTTAAGTTTCGTCGAGCAAGGAAATACGTTGCGCGCCACAAGGATATTCTCAGCTGCGATTTATGCGACCGGAACTCTAGATTTTAATAAATACTGTAGGAATGAGGGACGTTACAGACCGTCGGCCAACCGTGCGCATACGCAGGGGGCGGCCACCCCGGCGCGCGGTCGTTCACCCACGTCCCCCTCCCGCGCCCTCAATCACAGCCCTTTGTGAGACTCGCTGAGGGCTACTCGGTGAGGGCAAGGACTCCATTTCTTTGTTTTGAAATGCCTTCTAACTTTAAGAGGGCTCGCTCGCAGGTAGGTAGCTATGTACTTACTGACTCGGACACAACTTGTTTTTAACTAAGAAATAAGATTTGGTTCTTAACAAAGCTTGGGTCAATGACATTGAATATGCATCCCTTATATTCCCTGTGTAACTGATTATTCTATTTTGTTTAGGTCAAAAATGTAACGAAGTTGTAGAATTCGATGTCAAGAATTAACAACTTAATTACCAAAATTAAATTAATGGATTCGTGTATAGCGCACAAACGTTATGTGTTATGTAATGTTATGTTATGTGTCCTTACTGTAGCAAGGATGACTTTTTTCGGGTGACCCTTTGTTCACCCGAAAAAAAAACATCAGGGAAAATTGGGGTAATAATTTGAATACCTACTTATACATATTCAAATTTTTACCCCAATTTTTAAATCAGAAAAGATCATGTACATAGATATTAGAAATCCATTATAATAAAGCTTTATCTGGTAAAATATCGTAACTATCTACATTTCAATGTCTTAAATAGGTTTGTGCCCAAAGCATGCTAATTTTAAAGCATGTTTTTAAATTTCAAAGTAGGCTGTAAAGTTAACCTAGTTGAAACTCATTGAAAAGACATTTTAACATGAAATATGTCGTAAACTTGCTCATTTATAATAGTCATAATTTGAAATAGTCGTCTCGGTGTACGTGATAGAAAATGAGGTCTGAATATTGAACAGAATGCGTCAAGCACCCTGTTACTTAAAAAACTTGTTCGAGAAATAATTAAAAACCTTAAAATGGTAGGTACGTTTTCAAACGAGTGCGCAGACGTGCAATCTACAAATTGACAGCAGTTTACAAATATCTCTTCGAACATCGTTGATCAATTAAGAAAAATTTACCTACCCTTCTATGACAAATCCTAAAAAATCGTTACGTTTAAAAACACGCAATGATGGTAGAAGTTAGCATGGTCACACGTGGTTTCGTCCTGCTCGATGTAACGACAACAAATTGTTCAAATGGCGTCCATTTCCTTAATTAAATCATGGATAAAAGCACCCTCGCTTCCCTTAAAATGATTCCTGTGAGGGTACTAGAGCGTATGGTTTGAGTCATTCTCCCATGGAGGCACCCTTCGATATTATACACGGTAAACGTTGTAACCGCATGCTTCGGAACGACAAGTGCATCATTATGTAAATTGGGGAGGGTACTTGATATTAAGGGACAAAATACCACTTCGGTAAAGTACCTACCTAGGTAAGATAGCTGGCAATCGGCGTTCATAAAGAAACTTTAGAAAACAGTAATTTTCATCGTCTAGTGAAAATATCAATAGCTTGGGAAAACGTAGAGCACGTGGACAACATATTTCCTTTTAATGTAGTCGCATTAAACCTTAGTAAGTATATCTACTAAATATCGCGCCGGTGAGACAGTTTATTTCGAGAGAATTAACTTGAAAGTCCGGTCCAAAAACGACAAGCTCTCCCAAACAAAATCACTTAATCCAGACCAAACGTACTTAAATACTAATAGACGGACAAAAAATAAAAATGCACCCTTCGACCGAATCGTCGGGTAGATGGACAAATAAAAAACAAAACACTCTCACCCCACCCGCATGCCAGGACGCTGCACCCACTCCGTCGTATCAAATTGAACTGAATTTACTGCATTACAATGCTAACACTTACCAGTAACATAAACGCTACACAAGCAATAATGAACCTTATGCTTACTCCTACAACGTCGGTATTAAATAACTGAAAGCGTGAAAATATGTTATGCGAGGGTGAACCATGAGGGTAGTTTGTTTCTATCAATGGTTTTATTATTTCAATCGTAACAATTAAAAAAAAGCAATCGTCGAAGCGGAAAATTGTTTTTATTCATCTAATTAGTCTGCGTTGCCATGCTTTGTGTAGGAATGTACAGGAAATAGGAAAGTTGTTATAATATTGACGGAGACTTATCAAACGTTCTAGTTTAATGTCGTATATTATAACTTTTAACATGAACTTTTGATAACTCTGTAAAAAAATAAAAAAAACGCAGCAATATTTTTACTAAAGAGGAAACTGTTAAAATCCAGATAAATACCTATTCATCTTTGAGTGCAGTGGTGGACCAGTGGTAACGGCCGCGACTAACATACGACTTGCAGGTAGTAGGTTCGAACCCAGATAGCGCTTTATTTTGTGTAAATTATTTCATCACCAACAATGAAGAAAAATATCGTGAGGAAATTGTCTTAGAACCAAACATTCGAAGACATGTGACGTCTACAGCCCACACTACAGCCCACCCGTGTGGTGGTTTACGGCCCACTCCCTCTCACAGAGAGGAGGCCTGTGTCCCAGCAGTGGGAACATTATAGGATTAGGCTATTCATTCTTTAAATAACCTAATATTTTCTACCAAGAACTCCAAGGATTGTCTAGCAGATAAACGCGGAAAAGTTAAAGGAAAAATCAACAATTTCACTACAAGGTAAGCGGAATTCAAACTAACAATACAAATGATGTAGGTAACTAACTATTTAGGTTTATTGCCCTTGCTTTAATGTCATCGTAACGTAGAAAGCATTTGATTTTTGTTCCTATGGTAAATCATTTTTTATATCCATTTGTATCCTTCTCTTAACTTTAACTAAGGGAAATCCACACTGATTTCAGTTCGGACGCTCATTTCACCACGTTTAAACCCTGAAATCAAATTGTGAAAATGTATTGATTTTAGTCGCAGCAGCCGCTCCTTTATAGGACTTATTTGGAATAAGTATTTCTAGGAAACTCGAATAAATGGATAAGTCGTCTAGCTAAACAAAAGTATCGTACAACATACAATTTATTCCGGTTTGATCCCCTGAACCTACCCCCCCACCCCCCTCCGAATACTCGAAATAAACTTTACTTGTTTATTTGTTGCATCCAAAAAGCCTATAAACGTATGTGCTGACCCATTTTCCGGAGCGGCTTTTCATTCCACTTCAGGCTCGCAAACCTCCCTTTCATTACACAGCGCGCGATATGAGCCTGATTGTTTATCGCTATTATATTAAAATAAAACAAACACTCCCCCGCGGGGCCGGTTTAATAACCTGTGGCTGGAGCCCCTCGGCCCTCGCCACTTATCGCGGGGCTCCGTGTCAAACGACAAGTGCTCGTGGTTTCCACACTTTGCCAGTACTGTATAGTTTGCTGGATATGTCAGCTACACCAATAAACTAAACTAGTCAGTTTGAAATTACTGCGTCCCATTAAATACCTAAGAGGAATTTTCGTGGCCATTTCCACGATATGAGTTTTCGTAGCATTTCCCACACTTTTTTCTTGGAATATTGTTTAACCACTACTTAGTACCACCACTACCACCGCTCCACCACCACTACCACCGCTCCACCACGCGATCCACCGCTTAGTAGGCATGCCTACATATGACCCTTTTGATACTTTAATATCTGAACAAAAAATATTTAGAATCTCCATAAATTGTAAACCTAAAATGATTACCGGCAATAAAAAAATAGAGTAAGGCAATAAAAAAACTTACCTATTCATGAGAAGCTAACGGCCGCAAGGCGTCATGGCGTCGTATTTGTAACGTTGAGAAAGTTGATTAAACTTCTTTCTGAAATAAAATGCAAAGCCCCGAGGGGTTCAAAAACGAAAACCTCCTTCCGTCATGTCTCTTCCAGCGTAGCTCGTTCTTGTAATGTGGTTTCCCGCGAGTTCAGTCACGACATGTCACGTGAGACCAACGGGCATGGGGAGTGCGTTCATTCATAACTTTTATTTGCTCTAATGCCCGACATAACAATGAAACTAATTCTAAACATTGGTTAAATACTGCTGAATAAATCATGAACTCTGTGCAGGAAATATATATTACGTTTTTGTAGATATGACGGACATTTTTACGTGGCAACCGGCACGCCACTTCTTGGAACTTTTAACTATCTCATCGTAATTATAATTTGAAGCGGATCTGCCAAATGTGTGTGAAATTAGTTATGGTTTCTTCTAATCGCTACGAGTATCAGATACCATCTAAGTCTCGATGAAGTTTCTTGCCCGTTCTTCCCCATACGAGCGACTAGATTCTATTTTTGTAAATTTTGACGTTCAAAAGTGCCTTTTATGTGTCTATTTTAAATAAACGATTTGACTTTGACTTTGTTTTCTTATAGTTAGTCTCCTAATTATTATATTAGGTACCTGTTACCTCTATAGCGCGCTATACCTAAGGTACCGCGCTATACCTATTGGATCGAACTGAACAAATTTTGTCCTTGCAACATTTCACATAGAATATTGATTTAGTTCCTATCTAAGTTTGCTCGCAGCGACGCCTAAAATCACGTGCATATCTGATTTAAGGAAAACATTATTTTGTTTTTCAGGTAGGTACTGCTAATGCATGAAAGTATTCATTTTATAATAAACTTAAGCCTTTATATCATCTTGTTACTCCCATTACTCCCGGCCATGGCTCACCCAGTACCTAATCAGAATTTAAAGACATACAAATCGTTACTCAAAGGATCACCCGGTCAATTTACAAACTAATTAGGTAACTATGTCCTGCAGCTGCAGTCATTTTGATAGAAATTCTAAATCTGACTCTAACGAATGCTAATTCTAATGATTTACGGAAAGGACAGATGTTCAGAAGGTACACATGTCATTAATAAAATAAAAATATTTACCTAACCAACCAATTTAACTCTATACATAATATGTATGTTATACCTAAGCCTAAAAACGGCCACTGAAAAAAAGTCTACCGCGCAAAATACTACCCTCAAAAATCATCTTTACATTTTTCTAAGAAAACAAAGTAGCGAAGACAAAAAGTTAAAAAAGCTTGGATGATCATGAAAACTCTCCCACGAGATGAAGTCGCGCCCGTCCCTCAGAGGGAAGGGGACGTAAAGCATTCCTGGGAACGGCGGGAGGTGGCCCACTTTTGTACTTTTTGCCGCCGTCCAGAGGGGGATGACCGGCTCACTTTTTTGTTCGACTTTTATTTCTCTTATTTCGGACTTCGGAGGAACGTTGGTCAGTCCACAGCGCAATAGCTTATTATGTTCATTTGTTTTTTGTTGCAACCGAACAACCTAAGTTTTAGTGACTGGTTTCTAGCGTCATTACGTGAAATAACCAGGTAGTCAGATAGTTATTATACCACTTTATTCAAAATAAACTGTCAACGTATCATTTTAATGTCAGAAAGCTTATTGATTTTACGACAGATTTCCTAAAAGACAAACATTGGTAGAAAGCATCTACTGAAACCCGGAAACTGGACAACAAACTACCAAACAACATCCGTGCAGTTTCAAAGCGTGAACCCTTATTGATTTAACTCCAGACATATATACAGCGCAGTGTAGTCTCCCAACAATTAACCGTCGGTGCATGATGCGGGCTCTATCGACACATCGGCGCGGGGGGGTTGGGTGGATGCGGCCCACCCCCGGCCAGGACACCAGCTAGTTATCTGCGCCGATCGATAATAGCCATGGAAAACTACCTACCTACATGAAAATCCATACCTAGATATAACACCTATGTAGATAGGTAGTGGTTGCTAACGGAAATATGGGAATAATGCTGCAGATTTTTGACTGCATTTTATTGGATAGGTACAGTTTTTGTAGATGCACGCATTACATTTAGGAACACATTGCTAGCCTCGTCACTACGCAATCGTTACCGTTCGTTAATCGCTTAAACTATTATAGAAAAAACTTCTAGATTCCTCTTCGTTAGATGCAAATGTTACTAAAAAAAAGGAACTTAGTACTTAGTAGGAGGCGGGAAACTGAGAAACTCTACCTACCTAAAAATAAAACAGTTCCGAGTAGGTATTTTCCAATTCAACCAAGTGGCTAGCCCGTCTGACCTGGGAATAGGGAATTAGTCTGCGAATTCAATCATGGGAATTATTTATAGATGGATGAACAATGTATGCGGCTCCGTTTATAGACGGGGGTTAGTCCTGCCTATGACCTATGACCAGCATACGTAGACTGCGGAAGTAGGTACCTATAATGTACCAGGGTTAAAACTAGGCTGCAGAATTTTGGGGATGGGGTCAAACACCAAATTGCGTTCGAAATAATGACATTGCAACTTTCGTAGCACTATGTGGATACGCTGCACTTGCCTATCCATACTAATATTATAAATTCGAAAGTAACTCTGTCTGTCTGTATGTTACCTTTTCACGCCTAAACGACTGAACGGATCTCGATAAAATTTGGCAGAGAGATAGATTGCATCCCGGGGAAGGACATGGGATAGTTTTTATCCCGATATTTCTACGGGATGGACACTTATGCAGGTGAAACTGCAGGGCACTGCTAGTACAATATAACACTACTAACATAACTTTTGTAATGCTGCCACTGGACTACAAATCACCACATAAATATTTAAACAAAGATTGCATATCATGGAAAAGGTGTTAGCTGTTTCAGGGTTATGGGAGCCCTGAAAGAGCTCTGCTGGAAAAACCTCGTGCCTCATTATATGCGGAGATGGCCAGATAAATATCTTAATCGTGGAGTTTCTTGCCCATTCATCTCCATACGAACACTACCTTTTGGAAGGGGCGACTAGAATCAATTCCATTTTACTGAAAGTTTTGACGTTCAAAAGTGCCTTCAATGTGCCTATTTGAAATAAATGATTTGACTTTGACTTACCTACCATAAATCGATAGTGTAACTTATTATATTGATATGTTCGGCAACACAGATCATTATAATAATCTGTGTTCGGCAACAATTGATAGTATTTCAGTAGCTTATTCATTGACAAAGATGCAAATGCGAAATAGGAAGTCACTTATTTGTTGCTTTTCTTTTGCCCGGTTTTACAATTCATATACAGGTAATGAATTAATGATATATTATGTACTACCTTCAGCCCGCGACTTCGTCCGCATAAAATTTCACCCTCCCCCAATTCAACTCTTATTCATTTCTAAAAACCCTTTCTTAGTGGATAAGTGGACAAAGAACACACCCTCCAAATTTCACGTCTCTATGACCGTCAGGACTTTGAATTTAGTATAATACAAAAAAGGAAATTTAAGGAAATTTCTCGCCGACTGGTCGACGCTTCACGTGACCAGAGGGCTGGGTCGTTCTTTGGCCAAAGAATTAGCATTGCCATTCAACGTGGCAATGCTGCCAGTCTTCTGGGCACGTTTCCGGATGACAGCGATGCGGACGAGTACTTCGACGCCTGATTTGGCCTTTATTTTTGTTTTTATTTGTATAGTAAGTTAGTTAGTCATTTAATTTAGTATCTAGTGTAAATAGTTTGTAATAAAATAAGTTAATATTTTGAAATAAACATAAAACACGTATAATACAGATATTCATATAATATTTAGTTACATATGGGCTCAATGGAGGATTTCCAATCAGCAAAAATTACGAACTTCCATACAAACTAGGTATAATATTTTGAATTTGTCTGTCAGTGAGTGTAAGAATGAATAAATAAATGAATTTAAGATTTTTATTACGTAGATAATATTTGATATATTTGATATATTTTTTTACCGCGCACATTTTTCTTTTTTAAATTATATGGCTTGTACCTACTCACTTGCTTTCTTTTTTTATTTCAAGGGTTTGGAAAGCTACCTTCTACGGCGTTGCCTAAAATTTGTTATTTTAAAACTTAAAATTATAGAAATTACGCAAATATTATGAGCCTATAAACAATTCCGTATATAATATTAACATATAACACATAACATATAACATATTCCAGTAGTTGTTCTCATAGACATGATCCCGTTGGTAAGGGCTTCACTGCCTCGCCCAGCATTCGGAGTCTTCATTAACCTCAATGCTGTACCATCGGCGCTATGGACCCAATCAATATTGCAATAAAATTAATGGTGATATCTTTTGATATCCAGTATAAGACGCAGCTTGATTACTAAAGCTTTAATCTGTTCGTCAATGGCTTCATATAATATTTCTACAACCTAACGAATGAAAAATAATTCCGAATAGAAAAAGTATTAGGTAAGTTATTTTCCAATTTTCAGACACCGTAGGTTCGTTCGACACCTCAATCAGTATCGAAGCGAATGATTCAGTAAAACCTCATGAATGGAATTAATTTAAAGTTAAAATTAGTAGGTAATAGCCTTGCATTGATTGCTGGGTCAAGCCCCTCCACAATATGTAAAGAACAGTGATAAGTGTGTAACGTCGCGGAGATGGTCATTTTGAAAGGTTGTGCCAGTAATGGGTGGGTGACGGCGCCGCGGCGCGGGAGCACACCTGTGCCGCGGACATTCTAGCCGCAGCAATAGCCGAACTTATCGCCATGCGCTGACGCAACCCAAACAGGATCCACCTCCCAACAAAAAGTTCCACGGCCACTATTTCGAAACTCGTGCGCACCTAAATAGAGAAAGGCATCTATGTGCTTGTACATCATTTGTAGAGCCGCTAGTCGCAACCCACGGGGTACGGGGTGAATGCCCTTAACGTCCTCCGTCCTCTTCGAGCATAGCGCCCTCTCGTTCTGGCATGCGAGAGTCCCTCTTCTTTCGACTTTGAAAAGAGGGCACGATGGTGTGGCCGCTGAGCGATTTGGAACTGATGGTCGTTGACTTTAGAGTCGTCATTGGTACGTCGGGTTGGGTCTGTGTACAGTTAAGGGTGTGTGCGCACGCGCATTGCGTTTGTATTCAAATGAGGACAGTGCGTTCCGCGCCGGAGAGCACTATGATTGTACTTTTTTAGTCCGTGAGCCGTAATCAGCTACAAGGAAATGGGCATCCTTAGGGGTGGCGCGCCGTGCAGCTATTGAGGACACGATCTTGTTAATGCGCGACAATTAGGTGCTCTGAGAACTACACTATTTGTATTAATGGCCGGGTGGTCGACCACCACACACTATTAATACATCGATAGTTACGCGCATCGTTTCTCTAATAATCCCATATTGTGAAAATATGTCAAACGAAAAGTTTATACAGACACTGTTTGTATAGTTAATTATGTATTAAATTATATCTTTAATAGGATTAAACTTTCACATTAAGCAAGATTTGAATATGAACCTGTTTTCCTTTGGCCATCAATACAATATTCTCGCAATAGCTGTCAGCCATCGAACAATTTACAACTAAGTATCTATAGAGTTTTAGGAAAAAATGAGGTTATAAGTTGTTTTTTTTTTTCTACGTTAAACAATCATCTTGGTTATTATCGCGATGGTCGGCTCGGCAGATATTACTATGAAAGTATATAGGTAATCTGTTAATCGTTTTCAATAGTTTATGATAAGTACATTTTCTAGTAATTAAATGTCTTTTGTACACAATAATATTACCGAAAACTCAGTCCAACCTGTTTCTATTACGTAATTAAAAATTACAGTTATCAAAAAAACTTGGGTGGTTGTAAAAAGCGTAACTTATCACGACTGTTATATGCCTACCTACATGATTGCCTATTATATAAATAAATCTGTCTTTATCTCCTTAATATGTAAAATGACCTTCAAACGAGGAGATAAAAAGCTATTTTGTTAAAATATAAGTCTTGTTCTAAGGATTTAAGATCGCAATATATTTTTTTTACCGACTACATTCTGCTTTAATGCAGAATATAAAACATACCGCAGGAATTGGTCGAGTCTTAAATATGAAATGTAGGTTTATTGAATAACTACCTAAAAGTAATGGATTTACCTAAAAATACAAATCAGGTATTTTTATGAAAATGTGAAATCATCAATGCTGCATATTACAAGACAGTTAAATAAGCAATCACTGTAAAATTCTTCCCCTTCAAATAGCGGAACTGCGCTATGACTTTGCATTTGCCATAAGGGACAATTACGTTCAGGAAATAATAAGTGAACAGTGAACCTTGCGTTGATGAAGTCGTAATTAGTATACTAAAGATATGGCTAATAGTGAACACAGGTAGCGATCGCCTAGTCATCGGAGAGGCGACGTGGGCGGTGTCGGCCTTCACGTATCCTGCGAGCTCTGCTGTTTTCCAACTACCCATAGTGTCAACACAATCGGTACTGTGTTCAAACATGCGAATATTACTGTGACAAATCTGCACAGCTAGAAAAACGACTTCGGAGTTTTTTAGTCAGCTACGAATATATGAAAATACACGTACCTACTACGAATCTCGTATCTTTGTGTAGAGGTTCTACAAAAAAGCATGTTTCATTCTAATCGTGTGCACGATTTTTTGGTGTGTTTGGCTGCTAGGGTTGCTCCACAGTCGTCATTTTTCGACGTATTCACAGATTTAGACATCTTATGACAAAAGTGCAATTTGCCCCGTGTAGCTAATAGTAGTAGTATGTAGGATTGTAGGTACATTTGGAGGTTTCGAGAATTCGTTGAACAGGGTCTTGCCTACATAGAATAGTATAGGTACTTCTGTTCCTTGTTTCACACATGCCTTCACAATTTGTGCACCTACTAAATATAGAGTCATCTACGAAATTTGGACGTCTCCGCTAATACGTCGGCAAACATACCGAATTCTACCTCAAGATGAAGGTGAATACACAATTTCACACAACCTTTAAGTATTCCTTTGTGCGTGTCTATTCTTACGCCTACGAAACTACCTATAATTTATTTTATTCATGTTCGTAAATTTCTTTCATAGAAGGCTTGAATGCTGTCACATCTGAATCTTTTAGAATTCTTTGAAACGTCAGGTATATTTTTCGTTATTAAATAAACATCTGTGAAAACTTCGCACTGTATTCTACGCATCAACATTTACTCATTTAGTCTCCGCGATCATTTGAGGATATAGATATCTAGTGTATCTACTTGATTTTCAATGCACCTACGGATTGTTTTAGTAAACAGTTAAGAAGAATGTACTTACAAGTCGTCGACTAGCAATAATTGGTGTCTCACGATAATCCCTGCAGCACCTACCCGCGCTAGGAATCTGTAGCCTCGATGAAGTCGCTCATTCACGACCTTGTGGAGAACGGTATTGTGACAATATCTTAAAGATTATAGCAAAGAATAAAGTTCAAATATTTGAGAAGTGCTAATTAAACAAAAACTGTTTTATTTTATTTTATTGACGGACGTTATCCTTGCCGTTTATCAAATTTTAACAAAGTTCATGTTGAGGTTATCGACAGTTTACGAATAAGTATTATTTACTTATTATGTGTATGGACCTCCCCTAATTTGACTCGATGTAGGAGGTACTTAAACTCTTCGAACGCAGGTCAGATCACCCCCTAAGATATGGTTCATGGGGCATAACTACACCACCATCGGTGAAGTGTGAGAGAATGACAGAACCCCTTCGTAACTTAACCCTCCGTGAGTCAGGCGTGACGACTGTGGTTCTGAGGAGTTGAAAGCATACCTACCTTACCTTACGCTGGTACCTTCGCTGAATCCGAAAGTCTTCATGACATGTAGAGAAGTATATGCCTCATGTGTGCAAATTGGTGTGTTTTGAATGGGTTGAATTGCAAAGAAACTGTCCCTTCCGGAGGTGCTCCATTGTAGCAGGGAGAGTAATAAAAACGTATGACTAAGCGTTATTCGCGGAATCAAACTTTATTGCATAATTATTTTATTATTATTCTCGTAAACCTGATCAAATAATTCATTCATTTAAAGCTCTGCCATATTCATCTACAATTGATGCAGAAGTTGTCGGTACACCTCGAAGGTTCTAAACACGGTGCGACACGCGGTGCGCGTGCGCAGGAACTCGGTGGCAGCGGGCCGTGGCCCTGACGACGGGGCACGCCTCCGTCACAGTACCTACTGATGTGATTATATGACGATTGTGGAAAATAGTCGTGCATTATTACGTATTTACATGACAATACCTTTATTAGAATTATTCTAAAGAAACGATTTTTGTTGATTAAAATACTAATCTAGCCCTAGGTAGTCCGTCGACACGGGACGCGCGTGCTGCGCAGGAGTGCACAGCGTCAACGGGCCGTGGCCCTGACTACGACGTGCAGGGATTACACGCCTCCGTCACAGTTCTGATTTGATTAGATGCCGTTTGTGGAAAATGGCGAAGAATTTGTAGAAGCACGCCAGTTACTACTGGCGCTTTTCTACCTTTAACTTGTCTGTTTCTCTTTCTTTTCGCATTCAGCATGAAATCAAGTAGGAGACACATCGTACAATTATTCTTATTATATTGTGTTTAATGACTCCTTCAGAACTCTTTAACCTATCCAAAAACAATAAACCATATGAGGTTTGCCTTCTTATACACACAACAGCATTATATTTTTCTATACAAACATCAGGAGTACCGTGAATGAATAAGATTATTATTCACAGATTACTTAGCCCTTTCTACGTAAAAGACAGAGGTACCGTATGAAGTTAATTAATAACACAATGCTAAAGAATCGATTAATAAACTTGTGTACGTCCCGTTTTGCGCTTTACGATGCGGCGGCATTTAAATGATGGATTTCATTTGCGCCCACGCCGCTCTAATGTACGTAAGTCCCAAGACTTTTAGTGGTACCGGTGTGGCTCACTAATAAAATATTTCTTTTTATGTCTTCCCCGACCAACAACACGTTTGTGGGCAGGCTCGGTTGCGCAAGCGACGACGGTGCATTCCGTGTTTCCGTGGCTGTGTCCACGCCGGTCACCGCACCAAAACCTGTCAATATACACTCTATATAACTAACGTATTAGATACTCTAGTATTAGACGGTTAGTTGCCTAGCACTCTAGTTCAAGGCCAGCCTTTATGTCTTGTCATTTGATAACGACATAATTTATGTCTGACGTAGTAGTTAGTGCGATAACTGCCTACTGGTTTAGTTCAATTCGTCCGCAGCCTGCATGGACTCCTTTCTCCTACCTTTTAATGGTTTGTTGACAAAGCCTGCACAAGTGTACCTTCGTACTAAACAATTAGAAAGGCAATATTTAAGTTATTAAATAGTGTGAGCTTTAGACCCCGTGTACTATAATAATATGACCGATCAGTTTGTCCATGATTCATTCTATTCTATTCGAACAAGGAACCCTTTACGGTTTCGAAAGGCTTTCATTGAACATCAAGTTGATGGCAGCAAGTAAATTAAAACCACATTTTGTTATGTTTATGGAGACAAGTCTTTTTAACATAATGCTCTGTTGTTTAATATGTATTTATTTAACTTCCGTACGACAGAGAAGCTTAATGCAGAAATCACCACTGAGTGCATCCCAAGCAGCCAAAAACGTCACGTTCAAAGGGAGACAGTAGGATGAATTGGGTGTTTCTCAAATTTCGTGCATATTACATGTCCAGATGAAAAATCTTTATTTATTAATTAAATATCTGTATTCCTTACATAGGAAACCAAACAAAATAAAGTCGTGCTTACATGCATGGAATGTTTACTGATCAAAATAAAACAATTATTGAATTATAAATGAAAACCTTTACTAATTGTCATTTCCTTCGGTGTCCATTTACTAATTTCCTAAATAAATTTGCTTTTTATCTAAATATATCCATACTGAAAATCAACAAAGTAACTATCATATAAAACTACATTAAAAAATACAACGTTTTCACCTAAAATGAATAGCAATAACTCAATAATATAATGAAAATTTATTTTTAAATATTTGTCATATATTTTTTCTGATTACCATCGGTCTGAATGAAAATTTAAGTTATAGTGTGCGTATAACCTTATATGTGCGGCGCTACCGTCATCTGCTCCCCCGCGCACGTCTCAGTCAGCCAGCAAACGTCATAGGGGGTGCATGCTTGTTAGTGATAAAAAAATATTTACGTGTAAAGTTTCGCGGCAGGTGAATATTTTGGAAACGTTCTCTTTCTTATCGTCTGTATTATTGAATAAATATTTATAATTTTGTAAATTTTATAACCAATTATTAATTTAAATAATTTCATTCGTAGTTTAGAATATGCATGTAATTCATTAAGTTGATATTATTTAAGAAAAAAATTATAAAGTTCTCAAATCTCATTACCTTCATCCTCACTGCCTTCGTTTACCGTCGTTTTTTTTTTGAGCGATAGTAATGAGGTTCTGTTTGTCTTCATTACATTCGCACCCCTATCCTTTCAATGAGCGACTCAATATCATTACCCTCTCTAACGCTCTCATTAACGTCGCACCCCGATTTTTTAAATAATACTAATTTCTTTAGTATCTATAGAAAGAAAGTCTAATCCACAAAATGTTGAAAGATTGTCTACATATTAATGATATTAGAAAAAAAAACAAAGTTATTTGACAATAAATTGAAATTTAAAAATATCATGAAATATGCACCAAATACGCGAAATACCCAATTGGACTTGTCATAGGAAATATTAGCATTAACTAAGAGCCCCGGATAGGTAAGTGGAGTACCTAAGAAAGGCCTTTGTCTCATTACAGAAAAAAAATAGGGTCCCGACCTGATCGTCGTCACGTTGATCGTCAGCTCATCCTGTGGAAAAATACACCCATTAGTGTAATCCGTAACATCCTGTGTCCGCTGCACTAGCCTGTGCAAGTGTGCAATCATCACCTTTATATCGACCTCCAGCTCACGTGACTAACGGCAAGCACTGCTTCAGACCTTATACCGGCTGCCCTGGTGGCCCATTCTCTCTGTTGGTAGATTCTTCTGTTGTCCTGCTCGAGTTAAGTAAGCAGTTTGCTTTGCTCTCAACCTACCTAGTATTTTTCTAGCTACACATGACAAACTGTGGATAGGTGTCGGTAAGTAGACCTATATACAGGGTGTAGGGATATCGACGCTCAACCTGTTACCATGGATTCAGTATAAGATTCTGAACCTCCGGCGAAATTATTGGACGGTTATTAAAAAAATATATTTGCTGTTCCATACATTTTGACCGCGTAGGTATTGTAAAAACAGTGGATTTATTTTTCATAACCCACGAAATAATTCTAAGCTTCAGTCATGTGATGATGTGGTTACAGTTTCAGCGTCGATGTCCCTGCCACCCGTTATTTTTCGAAGAGTTACTCCTGATTTCTATAACATGGATTTTACTTCGGAGGCTTATCTTATTTCTCGCTCTTTCGATGCAAGACCTCTAACCCTGCGCGAAACAGAAACTTTTCCCTGATTAGCCACTTCCAAACTTGCTGCTGATTCTTGGCTTGTAGGTATTCATGTTCAGCTTGTTCATAAATGAATTGATGAGCTTGCCGCTTGTCTGATTGTGATTGTATGCCAAGGAGAATGTGATAACAAGGAGAAACTGAATCGAATGATCCAATCGCGAACTATTCAGATTTAAACCCCAATTTACGTGTATAACTTGATACAAACTTCATTAGTTCCATAATCATCTGATATTCTTCTTTTTTTTTTATTGAGTCTCCAAAGACAGGTTGTTTGGTGGACTTTCCAATAATGTACCTGTTAGATCTACCTATATTATTATCTAGTATTTTTTGACTGTACACCAAGTAGCAAGTATAATTGCGGCCTTAATCAATGCTACAGTGCTGTCGTGATTGCTTTTGTATATTTTTGAGCTACTTTCATTGATAGAGGCCAATTGAAATATACAGGAAACTGACCGGAAGTTCTACGCGTGCCTCGCACGATAGTTTTTTCCTTGTAACAGTACTATAATTAAAAAAGTTCTACTACAAGGAAAAAAATTCAGAGATAGCACTGTTGAAACTGGTACTGGCATTACAAAAATGGCAATGCTGCAAGATATAAAGTTATCTAAGCTTTTATAACGTAATGTTTACTTTCAACTGCTTCAACAGTTAGGAACACCGTCGCTTGGTAAATCCTCTTCAAAGCACTTATATATGTTACGTTGGTGTTAAAGCTTAAAATTTTATGGATGTACTTAACAATTAAAAGAGAAATTAGATATTAACTTTTAGTATTTATGAAGAGACGTTACGTAAAGCTAACACTGCATGTCTGCATGACCTTTCGGAGCATAAGCAGTTATTACCGTACATTTGGTAGTTCATCATGTTGATGATGTTTTCTCTAATCGCGCCTGACAATCGACATCATTTCTAAGATCGTAGTGTAACGTCGGTGTATCGGCCTCGATTCACCCCACTGTCTCCGTAGTTTCCATTTGCAATAGCAAAAAGTTGTGAACGGTGGAGCGTCGTCGGGCGGGGCGACATCGAGTGCCATTACGGGCAGCCAGCGCGCGCAGGCACGGTGGCAGCGCCGGCGCCGCACCGCGCGCATCGGGCCCGGCGTGCGCGCGCAGGGGTGGGCAGGCCTCCGCTAGCGGTGAAGTTTTTAATGATACATTGTTGGTCGCAGACAGGGGAACGGTTCGCGATATTGAGAAGTTCTTGCGCGTTGACTATGCCGACGCACTACGCCCGCGCACACCGTTATCCTATTTCCTCTCCCTCCTTTATGTTCAACGCATTGTGATTGGCAGTATGTAACTATCGCTACGGTTTACGGTAGTTCGTCAAAGAAGCGGTGTTAAAACGTACCTAACTGCTTTGCATTTTATGTTAAAATGCGCAACTTGTACAACAACTTAGATTTATATGAATGAACTAGCTTCTGCCCGCGACTTCGTCCGCGTGAAATTTCTCGTTCCTCTGACCCAACGCGTCGCATCGCATCTCCCACCCGCGCCTTTACGTTGTTTACGCTTAACGTTCTTTCCGACATTCTTTCTTTGTGTTCTGCTTCTAAGGGTCACAGCATAAATACCTGCCTGTCTCAAGAATAGGGCTATCAAATGCAAAAAGAATTTTTCCAATCCGTCAGGTAGATAGTTCCAGAGATTAGCGCATTCAAACAAACAAATAAACAAACTCTTCAGCTTTTTTATTAATATAGAAGAAGACATTAAAATAAATTCTCCTTAGGGCTGATTTTTCAATCGACCGTTATTTTTTATTTGTGGAATAAAATTGACGTCTGACAGTTTTTGTATGGAAGAACTGTCAGAAAATCAAAATTATTCATCCGATAAAGTTGTCTGGCGTTGGAAAAAACAGCTCTTAGTTTATGCCACAACGGACTTTGAAAAACATACACAGTTTAAAGATAATTATATTGAGTATAGAAATAAGTATCCGGGCCAATTTCTAAGTTATACTAAGATTTTTCAAATAAACTGTCCTCGTTTTTCACTACGACAGGCTTGTTTTTAAAAAAGCGTTTGGTACATTTTAATTTTTATGACTTAATGATTATTTATCCTACTCATTTTAGATTAAATGAAAGCAAGCAGTAAAACCCCTTAAACTTTATTGTTTGTTTGTTTACCCCTTAAACTTTATTAACCTTTTCTATCCCGGTAGGAATCGATTATTGAAGAACCCTAAAACACAAACATACTTTTTATTTTAAGTAATAGTATACAGAGTTTTGAATTAATCCGACAACCGTAATCCGTCCGTCCGTCCGTAATTTTTTTCTTACCTATTAACTTTGTCACCCCCTAAATCCTCTGTATCCCGCCTTTTTATCCCCATAGGGATGAAATTTTGAAATAAACGTTTGGGATGTTTCTATAACTTGACTCAAAGATTATTTAAGTATACCTAGGTACCAATTTTCCAATTAATCAAGCCACACAGTAAAAACCGCCTTCGGAAAATTAACTACCCCTTTTCTCCCCGTCAGAGGTAGATTTTCGAAAAACCCTGATACACGTTATTCTTTATTTTTAGTTTTAGTATAAATACTAAGTTTTGAGGTAATAAACAGCGCGTTAAAATTCTTCCATACAAATTTTGATATCCCCTAATCCCCCTTCAGGGGGTAGTTTAGAAAAACAAAAATGACAAACTTCATAATTTACTTAGATAAGTATTCGTGGCAAGTTTCAAGTTTATTTACTCAAGGAATAAGATTTCTCATACAAACAAAATCCCCCATTTCACCCTGTTAGGTGTGATATTTCGAAAAACCCTTTCTTAGTGAATACCTGCTCTTCACAAAGAAAACACCCTCCAAATTTCATGTCTCTAGGACCAGCGGTTTAGGCTGTGCGTTGATATATCAGTCAGTCAGGACTGAATTTTACACACATTTATGTTACGGCTAATAGCCGAAGTGCGGTTACACCTAGTTTTAACCTAACCTAACCTCGGGGTGCCCTTAGGTCGCTCTTGCATCCTACGTCGCCTCTCGAAGTACACACGAACCGCATGTAGCCGGCTGCACCTAGTTGTACCCGGCTAAATCTTTTTTTATTACTTACTGCCATAGCAAGATGACTTCCGCTAGGCTTTCCTTTTTAACTCACAAGTCTAAGCAATAGAAGTTTACCGATTATTTCAACTCTTCATAAATTCACTACCTATTCGACAGAGACTAATCCCACGACTAGATACACTCGATCCTTCGCCCTCTACATCCGGTACACCGCAGGCTACCTCAGGTCGGTCGGTCCAACAAACTGAGAACTACGGAGAAGACCAGGAAGGCCAGGTATTCCCCGTAATCACTCGATTTCAGTTCTTTGATACCTACAGTTTCTCTCAGAATCGTCGTAGATTTCATCCCAAAAACTTCAACACAGTTGGGTTTATAAGTAGCTCTCTAAATGATACCTACTAGAATATTACCACACCTCTTGAAATCTTGACCAACGATTTCTGGAATCTGGAAACAGATACCATGTAATTTTCCGACTTCCGAATGCAGGCAAAATTATAGAATGATATAACAAGCCGTGAAATTGCTGACCAAGAATTCGCAGGATACTTCAGCTGTGTCAAAAATCCATAGCTCAGGCGACAAGTCGGCACTCCCAAGTACCAAGTAGGTACCTACATGAAGATAACGTTTTTGCTTTTAGATAAAGATTAGGAATTGGGGTATCGCTCCGAACACTGACAATCTTTGTAACTAGGATTAGCAATACGAAAGACTGCGATTCGAAACGATTCGACGATGGCGATACGAAATAATTGGACAAAAGTCCAACAATTTCGACACGACGAAGATATTTAACTTCGATATCTTGAGATCGTTTTTACTACACTAGGGTCACGGGAATTATATTGTGCGTCCAGTCTGGCTGCAATACCAGACAAAGCCACAAAGGGGTCAGCTCTAAGCATAGACCCAAACGACGAGCTATACCAGGAACTATAGAAAGTTCCTTTACCGCGTACTATTCATCCGAACCCGCAATGAGAAGGATTAATGAAGCATTAACTAGGCACCATTCTGTCGATTCCTAGCCTAGGCATGGAAGCGACCTAGTTGCGCTTGCGACAGCTAACAGGGCTTTTAGTGCCAAACACACGCTGCGTCTCAAAAGAAAATCAACAGCACGAATATTTAGCTTTTCCTGACTATTTCGTCATCATCATAGGGTAGTTTAAAAAAAAAACGAATATGCTTGTCGGTAAATCTAAATGGACAACGTTTTTAACAAGCTCTGCCAAACGAGCGTAGATTATCCTTGTGGTGAGTGTGGTCGGTAACTGTACAGACTGCAGGGTCGGTTTCCTATAAAGTTTATAACGCGTGTCAATACACCCGCGTGTAATGTGTCTTATGTATCCTCGGCGATGTCGGTGCCCACAGTACCGCAAGCGATTAGGATGGACTGCGGCCAAACGGAAAATCCCTGCTTTGGCAATGTGCACAGTTTTATGACAATGTGTTAGCGACATTGTGCAGTTTATATATATTATGGTCAACCTCGCCGAGCTCAGGGCGACCGTGTAAAGGATACCCATTAGACATTATGAAGCATGTTTGATACTATTTCATAGTAATTACGAAGATTTCTACTTCGGCTTTTAAAACGCACTCCATTTTGTGTTCAAAGGCTAGGTTTAACAACTAAATAAATCAAAAGGTCTACGAATAGATGGTCATAAAGGTGGCCACAAAAGCCGGAGTTTTAGAGCCCTTCAGAAAGTGTGTCGACGGGGCGGGTCCCCCCCCGCGGCCCCGCACCCCGCTGGCTCACCCGCGCCTCGCTGGAAAACGTCCATGTATGCATTTTATAGTTTTCCGTTGAACTGTGAACATCATTATTGCGCAGGTACCTACCTCACTGTAGGAAGGCGTCGTAAACACTCCACACAGCTAAAAACTTAAACGTCGCGTCGGATGTTTCTACATGATAGAATTGATACTAAGTGCTGCATTGTATTCATTATGTCGTGTTAGCCTGTGGTTCCGCTCGCCTTATTGATTTTCTTTTTATAAACCAGCAGTCTACAGTTTCCGAGGAACATGTATTATGCCTGAATTTTAAAGTCACTTCTATTTATTGAAAACTAGGTCATTCTGCTTAGTTACAGGTATTTTTTTCTTAGTTGTATTTGCATACCCAAACCTACAGCAAAACTTCAAACCTAACTAAAATACGATCGTTAGGTTAAAACACAGATAACATCTGTAATTTCTGCAAGGGTAGTAGATTCATATTTTCACACGAACATATCCACTCTGTGGGTGACGACGATAACAATTCATCTGATTGGGAGCGTACGAATTCGTATCTTCTATTACGATTCGACGACTAAGTACTTAGTGCGTACTACCTACCTGCCGTCATGAGAACTACTTTAATAGAAAACTAGGTACATAGGTTCCTAATTATTTATTTAATATATAGGTAAAATTAAAATGAGCAGTCCTCATTCTCCTAAATGAGGACTCCTGCAGTCCAGTCCCAATTAAAATGACCCAGAGGTAACAGCCCCGAATTAAGAGTGTCTGAGGTCGTGGGTTCGAACTCAGGCAGGCGCTTTACTTTGTGTAAATAATTTCATCACCAATGCTCTCAAAACGGTGAAGGAACATATCGTGAAGAAACCGGCATGTCCTAGGACCAAAAATACGAAGACATGTGACACCTGCCAAAACGCGGACTTGGCCCGCGTGGTAGATTAAAATCAACTCCCGCTTGTACATACAGAGGGGGCATTTGTCCCAGCAGAATATTGTAAGCTGATTATACTAATGTGTAATCAATATGGTGATAAATATTTCTTCAATATGTTACAAATAGACAAATTATTATTAAAATGAGTCCGTATTTTCATGAAGCTCGTAGCACCACGAAGCACCTTCTGCAGTGGTCATTAGGTATAATAATATGATTAAGTATCAGATATTGTTTTTTATTACCCTACTTTACAAAATATGTGTTTTGCATAATATATTACATGCTTCAAGATTATAAAGCATTTATGTAATTTGTATTTACATGATGTAATTTATTAAAACGTTTAGCGGCAATATGGGCTCTACCGACTCACCACTCACGAACGCTATTGGTACTTGGTACACACTGGAGTCATATTCCTGTAAAGAAACTTACACAACCAGTCAATAATACATAAAATATTGGCAACATTCCTCCGATATAGGTAGTTTCCAAGCGAATGCAATAAAGCTCAGTAGTTCACATACCTTTAAAAGCCTGTACTTACAATTTCAACCAATAAGTCACAGTTAGAGTTCATTGGAATTAATACCCCGAGCGACGGAGGGCAGTGCTGGCCATTGGAAGCAGGAGGGGGGAACGGGGGGAGGGGATGTTGCGCAACGCATTACAATAACGCGACGATACGTGCCGCTGCGCCCGCGCAGCCGGGGTCACACGATGATTCGGGGAACGCTCGCGCTCCAACTTACACCTCGCTAGGGTTGCTAATCGAAATGGATGTGATCACGCAACGAGAGTGGCAGACTAGCGGACGATCACTGCATAGCTGTACATTGTGATTGTAGCGTTCTGGCAGCTTTTACAATTTGTGAAATAGAGTTCAAATTATGTACATTGGTGTGACGTGTGTGAAACAGCTTCGTCAGGTTCGGGAGGTCCCTTGACAGTTAGACGAAGCCCTTTCATAACTACCTACTAAGTTTGAATGTACCTGTTTCTTGGCATTCAGATTAGACAATGTTACTCATACTTAGTCGTAGGTAAACAAATCTCTGCAATTCATAATCACATTGTAATTACACTCTGACATTGTCCTTAATTCGTGCGTCATTACAGCCCCATGTAATATATGCACGGATTGCGCAGCATTCATCAAGTAAGAGTAGATCTCGTCACAATAGGTAGGTACTGAGTTGTGCTGTGGGTCCTTATCAGTAATACGCACGCGTGAATCAGGATCCGGGAGTCATGTGTACGCATGACCTTAAGTTTATCTATTTTATCTATGTATGGAGGATTGGATTCGCATTTCGAATTTCGCATTTTATAACAGGATTTCGTATGAAATGAAATTATTACATGTCGATATGTATTTAAACTTTAAAATTATACTATCGTTAAACTATATGACTCAAATTATTGAGTAGATAGATAATTTTAATGATGTAGGTCGTTACTCAGTAAGGAAAAAAATAGTTTGTCCCGAAATTGTACTGTTGTGATTGTTGTTTGGTGATTTTTCAGTTAGCCCTCTTGCATCATTCTGTTTTGGCAGAACTGTCGGGTCAGAGTATCCTTTTAAGGTGCGTTTGTAGTCCATTCAGAATAATAATGAGAATTTCAGAGAATGGACAAACGAAAACATTATTATGTATAAAATCAACATGCTTTTTTACCTCAGGGCAGTCACGGTTTGAACACGAGTTTATGCTATGAAAATTCAATTAAAACTAATGGAAATGTATTAAATAATTAAGTACCCAGTACACCTACTTCACATTATTTACCGCGATGTAGTTATGCACTTACATGACGTCGCATTACTTAGATACATCAGTTTTATTAATAATCATCAATGAGCGTAAAGAATACTGAGATACAGATTAGTCTAGCCGTGAACAAGTACCCACTACCCAGTAAATTAGAGCCGGGTCAGGCATCGTAACATCTTATTTTGGTCGAGACAGGTTGTTTAACTAAGGAATAATTTACCTACGATTGAGACGCGTGTGCTATTTTTAGCTAGTCGTTAGGTGCCAAAACGTTTTAGTCATGTAATAGAGAAGCAGCCAGTGTCCCAGCTGTCCACGCAAGGATGCGCGGGCGACGCGCGTTTCTTTTAGAAAGTGGCACGTGTCGGGGTTGTTCACCCTACGCGATCCGGGTCAGGCGCCGCGCCCCCCGCACAACCCGCGCCGCGCTCCCCCGCCCGCGCCCGCACCGTACGTCTAGCTACAGAACGTAGGTACTTCATTTGATGTGAGTGTACTAGTCCTTGATAAGGGAACTTCATTGACACCATAATCCAGAACCGGGTCAGCGGATAAGGCACTCCACAGCGCGCCCACCGGCGCGGGCGCAGGATCACGCCGGCAAGACACGCGGAACCGCGTGCGTACGCAAAAATAGATAATAGTATGCTAAAACATGACAGAGGCGCGTAAATACAATCCTTACGCTAAAATAAAACGTGGCAAACTGAATTATTACCTACATCAAGTTCAGATAGGTAACACGTTTTGAGAAAAATAAAACAAGAAATGAAAAGGCAGCTACGGCTTTATTGATATAGGTAATATAAAATACATATAAAACATAAATTAACTATAGGTTTAATAAATAAATTATACAATCTACCTATGTCAACAATGCACTAAAATTCTATTTCATTGAATTCATTTAGGTAGGTAAGTATTAGAAATCAATTACTTACTGCGAATTGTAATTAAGTGCGTAGGTATCGATAATTAATGAAAGCAGTTTATAAATAGGTGCACTTAGCACTAGCTAGTAACTATGACATAAAATTTATATTGTTTAAAGGAAATAATTAAAATCATTAATTGAACGTTAATTAATGTGATGAGCGCGCTTTTCCTACCGCTATAAGATTATGTCGAACTAAGAATCGCATTGTTTATATTATTGCTAGGTTTTACTTAATATTCTCAGTATAAAATATCTTATTCATCTTACCATAACATAGCTAAATTAACACATAAGTACAGGAACATTAGCTACAGTTTTACTGTTTTTTTTTTCTTTTGTTCATTATCATCCACCTGTAATGTCCAATGTTGGGTACAATCATAGAAATATAAAAAAAAAACTTATATTCTATGGCCCTAATAGACCGCTTCGCAAATGTATCGATGTTAGCAATGATTTATTGTTTTATTCTATAAAAATGTACATACAATACAAAATACATGCTTACTTAATATAAAATGTACCTACATTACAAGGAAGTAGACGTTCGACTTTGGTCCTCAACAAATGATGCTCGTGTTCACGTTTTGACAAATTGACTTCATGATTGACTCCGCGGAGACATTGTTATTATCACTACGGTCCCGACAATTGTTAATATTCACTATATTTACTGTGTAACTTGCGTGCCTAGTGTAGAGTGCATGGCGACTATTCTGAGAACCAGACACAATAGCCACGTGGCTGGGGTGAAACCAACGCGAATCTGGGGTTTGATAAAATACCAGCACTCGAGCAAATACAAGCATTAAAAAATAATTGTGGCGCCATTCGAAGCTCATTTTACCACCACTCAATACTGAAACGAGTGCCTTCTTCAGTCGCCATTAAAATAGAAAATTCTATTTGTTCCCAAAAAGTTTCTTGCACAAATCACAGAAGTTACCATTCGTCCGTCAATTCCCTATAATTCGCCATCTTCATTTGTTGCCCTGGTTGTCACTGCATTAGCACTTGTGGTGCTCTCCATCGGTACAACAGAACTCCTTGCCCGCCGAGAAGCTGGTGGGCGTCCACTCACCGCCACAGTTCTTTATGAAGAGGAACGCCTTTTCCCTGTGCACGTCACGTTCCACCGCCCCACAGATGACAGGGCCGGCTCGTGGCAGGTATTTCAGGATCTAAACATAATATTCATTCATTAACCCCCTTTAGTGTGAGCAGTGGGGGACCGTTGGTATCGGCCCCGACTTACGAGTCGTAGGTCGTTGGTTCAAACATGATTTAAACCCAGGAAGGCAATTTGAGTAATTTATTTCATGCTCTCAAAACGATGAAGGAAAACATAAGGAAACCGGCATGTCCTAAAACCTGTGCTTAGAACCGAAATTCGAAGACATGGGACACCTACGAATCCACACTGGAGCCGCGTGGTAGATTAGAGTCTACAGTAGTTAAAGTCCCAGCTGTGGGACCAACAATAAACAACAACAAATATGCTAACCCTCTTTAAAATAATTACATTATAATTATTTAGCTGCATCCGGTTAGACTGGAAGCTGACCCCGACATAGTTGGGAAAAGGCTAGGCAGATGATGATGATGGTGAATTAACCCTAAAAGTTAGTCCTGCATACAACTAGATAATAACTTCATAATACGGGGGTATTCCTCGAAACGCACCAACTTTGAAACGCACCAAATGAAACGTCTATCGATATCATTTATTACGAATCCTTCATGCTCTTCTCTATGTTTCATCGTTGATGCATTTCGAGGAATAAAATTATAATATTTTTATTAAAAATTTTTTTCGAGGAATACTTTTGGTGCGTTTTAATGTTGGTGCATTTGGAGGAATACTCCTTAATACGGACCCTGAAAACAGCGATAATAAATACCTCGGTGGCAGAAATTATAGTCCTAAACGTACTTAGCATTATGTCCACAGGACTTGCGTTTAATCTGTTAGACGTTGGATATCGTTGATACATTATGTGTTTACGGTCAACCTTCATGTAACCATTTGATTGCTATTGTTATGATTACTTACGACAGAACGCGACCTCTGTTATGTTATGGCAGCTAATTACAATAAAGGGCCGTGAGGTTACGCGCATGAAATCGTGTTCACTTGTGCGAAATTAATCAGCAAGCTAAACAAAAATACAATTAGGTACAAAGGTGTTTATTCTGAAACTGTGAAAATGCTTAAATTATCCTTTATATCGAACATTGTGGCTTTGACATTGCTTAGCTATATCATTGAACTCGATTTGCTTATTTGAACGAATACGTCTTTGTTGGAGACGTTTGGTTTTCTCTACCTATCTCTAGTAAATATAAGCGTAATGTTAGATATCGTTTTATTCTAAACTACTTTTAAAGAATGAATTATTATCGTCGAACTAGAGATTACCTTCTATCCTTTATATATTATATTATTTAATTTATATTATTACAAATGCGAAAGTTTGTTTGTTTATTAAGCTTTCACTCTAAAATGGCTGAACGGATTTGGATGAAATTTGGCACATGAGTAGACCATGACCTTGAGAAAGACATAGGCTACTTTTCGCAGATGAAGTCGCGGGCAAAAGCTAGTAGACATGTTATATGTCACAAAAACAGATGGAGCACTAATGCAGTTGATGGGCCCAAAATCTTACTTTACCTTGGGCCATAAGGATTAGGTATATCCCAGACTTTGATGCAGTAAAACCGTTTCTACTAATACTTGGTAAAAAATACTGACCACATCAAGACACCTGCTGACGCAGTTCTTGAAGCCCCCCTTGCCGCAGGGCAGGCTGGGCGAGTCGGTGTCGTAGGTCACCACGGGCTCTCCCTCCGGAGGCCCGCGCGGCCGACTGCGGCGGTTGTTCTCCTTGATGCCCACCTGCTGCGACAGGAACACCCCGCACTGGCATGGCTCGAACTGACAATTTGGAAGAAATTTGGTTAACACCTTGGACTTTAGAAATGAAGTTGGCTGCAGCTTCCACAAAAGTACGTACAACATCAACTTGTATAAACGTTATTGTACAGTCAGGGAAATTAATACTTAATTGTTTATCAAATTGACACGCTAAGTCAATTTGCCGTGTTAGAGCCATTTCTTCAAAGAATCATACTAATATTATAAAGGCGAAAGTTTGTGAGTGTGTGTTTATATGTTTGTTACTTTTCACGCTCAAACGGCTGGACCAACTTTGATATAATTTTGTATGGAGGTAGCAGATACCCTGGATTAACATATAGGCTACTTTATATCCCGATATTCCCACGGAATCGACATTTACGCGGGTGGAACCGCGGGGCGTAGCTAGTTGAATATAAAGGCAATCAAGTTGGTAGTCAATTTGATAAACAATATTTTCCTTGACTACGATGTTTGCGTAGGTATAACGGCGTTCCTTTTATGAAAGTCTAGGTATGCAGGTATATTATGTCTGTGCAAGGGGACTTCTGTCGAGCAATGAATCTTCTGCCTAACTTTGTATCATAGAATATTGTCGTTCGACCAAATAACAGATAGGTATAGTTATCTTCCTGCATATTCCAATTCACAGTGTAGGAATCAAAACCTAAAAGCTTGAGTTGTAAAACCAGTGTCATCAATACAGGGTGGCAGGGACATGGTCGCGGATTCTGTAGGCTACCATGAATTCAGCACATGATTCTGAAACCCACTAGCGTAGAAATAGTTCGTCCGTTACCAAAAAAAAAGTGCTGTTCCATACATTTTGACCGCGACACAGCACTTAATTTTTTTTCTGTCCTTATGTACTGAATCCATGGTAACAAGTTGCGCGTCGATGTCGCCGGCCACCCTTTCTAACCAAGTAATTATTACGGTAATATTTTTTTTTAATAATACTTTTTTGTTTATACTTAAAAAAACAATAGCTAGCTGCGCCCCGCGGTTTCACCCGCGTAAATTTTGATCCCGTGGAATATCGGGATAAAAAGCCTATATGTTAATCCAGGGTGTCAGCTACCTCAATACAAAATTTGATCAAAATTGCTCCAGCCGTTTGAGCGTGAAGAAGTAACAAACATATAAACACACATACACTCAAAAACTTTCGCCTTTATAATATTAGTGTGATAGTCACATTAAAGGGCGAACTGATGCCTCCTATTATAAACTAGGTCAAAAGCTTGTGTTTCAAGAGCCAAAGTTCCTCCAGGTATGACATACAACTGGCATCGATGGACGTCCATAGCCAAAACTGTTATATCTATGGACGTATTGTCAAATATCCCATCCTCGTCGCCAATAAAATGAAACATATTTTATGCGAATAATCAATATCATATTTTTTATCTGAATCAACCTTAGATGGGGAGGAATGTTATATCTATGGACGTATTTTCATATATGCCATCTGTCATTCAATAAATTATTCGCATAAAATATGTTTCATTTTAAAAACTAAGTCTATTTACCTAATATTAAGATACAATGTTGCTCTTATAAATGGCCATGTGTGTCTTCTTCATTACTGGATGTAGCAAATGCCTTAATTATATCTACCTTTATATCAACCTACCTAATTATACTGGACAAATCTGACGCAGTGATGAAGTAACCTTGACCACATAGCAAGGTCAGGTTGGTGTATAGAAGCAAAGTTATAATAAAACCAGTAGAATGCTGACAACGATGAATGATTCATGTGAGCACCTAAATCTTTAAATACCTACCTCGTCATGCTATTAAGAGGTTACCTAAAATTCTTAAGAGATAAGTAGAACGTAAATTTCTATACAACATACCATACCGAGACTTTTATAACCAAACATAATACTTAATACCTTCATCACAATTCTTAGGGTCGAAACGGCCAAGCCTCATATTTTGACTAAGTTTGTGAAGTTAGGGCTTGTATGTACTGCTTGTAGAGTTAGGGCGTGTAGAGTTTTTGACAGTGCGAGACATAATAATTATGGTCTCGTCTTGGCAACATTTTACATGAAAATGTTTTTGGTGGGATCATTTTGAAGAATATTGCTAATCCATTGCTTCATAATGTTCGAAAAATGTGTCGGCTCAATAACTTAAGAACGCAATGAACGTTATTGAATTTTCAAAATGAAACGCATTGCTACTGATAATGTGTTACGCAATTACCCCGCTGAATCATTTGAAGGATATTGCTAAACCATTGCTTCATATTTTCGAAAAATTTGTTTGCTCGACTACGAAAATAACGCAATGAATGTTGTTGAACTGTCAAAATGAAAGCCACTGCTACTGTTAGTGTGTTACGTAATTACCCCACTGCAGCAGCGTAGAAGTTACACGTCACAGCGCCATATGAAATTTGAAAATATTTAGGAAAGCAACCCGAAAAGAAAAAATATGGTTACCTATGGCATTTAACTGGCTACCTAATCTATGGGTCAAAGTAACAGAACAAAGAGGAATTTCTTTGAAAAAAAAAACTGAAATTCGAATTTAGAAAATCCTTACCTCCTCTTCATTATAATCGTCATCGTAGTTGCTCTCTTCTTCCGACGGAAGACCGACTTCGTAGTCGTCTCGTTTAGCCTTTCGTTTGCCCTCATTCGATACCGCCAGGTACAGGCACACGGTGAGGAGCAACCAGCACTGGACCCCACGCATTTTAACAATCGGAGAAGAATCTTGAAACAAAATAATCAGAGTTATTCATCATCGTGTAGTTACCTAAGTAGCAGGATTTTATAAGCATTCAAGAGGCGTTTAATAAAGCTATGTAATAAGTATAGCTATGAAGAATCAGCACCAGGATATACCTACCAAAATCTCCTGTCCCGTTACCTACTCAAGTCTCACCGTCAGTAAATTCCAACAGAAAATAGTTTACAAAGGATCAGAAATGTATCTATCACTTAAAAAGCCTACTCACTTCACTAAATTCTTCAAGCTTCCAGTTACTGTAGCACCTCCGCACTGCTTTTCCGACAATCACATCACTGAACCAATCTAAAAATGATCGTATAGTGTCACCCACCATGATTATCTGCCCATATAAACACTATCCCCAGTTCATATCCATGTAAAAATTATTAACTCAGCATTTTTGCCGCACAGCGAAACGTGTCGTAATTACTATAGTTGATATATTTTACGTGAATATATCTAGTAATCTTTCTGCGTAAGAAACGTGATTGAGAATTGCTTTAAGATAAGTTTCACTTTAGCTAAATAACATTTAGTCGAAATTCCAAGCCGTATGAAAGTATGACGGGAACGCTGTAGGTACCTAGCTACCTATGTCATGTTCAGTAAATTTTAGGGTGAAAGAATTCGTGAATACGGTGAATAAGTAACTCTTTAGTATAAATAGTGAGGTGCATAGGTGCATATTATCTATTCAAGGGCCCACTCTAAGAAATGTCCTACACAATCTTTGCATTTAGCCTCCCGCCAAAACCTGCTGCACCCCAATAAATTGCGCAGCACACTTTCAGTCAGATTCCGTAAGATTTTGAAAGAAATTCTTAATCCATCCTACTTCCTACTATAAGTAATCCTATCCTATCCTTCCTATATCGTACTAATACCTATTATAAACGCGAAAGTTTGTGAGGATGGATGGATGTTTGTTAGTCTTTCACCAAGAACTACTGAACGGATTTGGATGAAATTTGGCACACATGAGAGTTTATAACCAGGATTAATACAAAGGATACTTTTTATCCCGAAGGGATCGACACCTATGCAGGTAAAACCGCGGGCGCTGCTAGTTGCTTCAGGTGTATGTTTGAAAAATTTGTCTACTCGACTGCGCGACGATGTAAAAGAAGTATTGCCATTGCATGTGTGTTACATAATCACCCCGCTGGCCGACAATCCAAGAAGAGTGCTATAAAACTGGAAGTAGTTACTGCAGTGCGATTCTGTAACCATCTCACCGTGAAAACTTAGGTGAAGTGAGCGTGGAGTGAACTGGCAGTGTCATCTTACCAGATACTAGGGATTGACCAAGCATACATTTACAATCATAATCGAGATTTTAATAATATTTTTTTAGCCTAATCCTATTGATATTTTTATATAATTCAAAGCTAGTATTTTAGTGGTCAAAACATTAATATTTTGTGGGGTTTTACTTACAATAAAATAGCAAAACAGAAGCGCAGTCAGAATCTCAATCCTGTTTTTTTTTTTATTTTTTCCCTAGTCTAGTAAGTCCTTATATAGACTGAGGCGCGAGCGCGTCACGCACGAACAGTAAATAAAACTAAAACATTCACGGTTATGACAGCTAGACTGATGAAAATACGCATCGACATTGTTTGGTTATTATGAGCAATTGTAGATCGAGTCTAGTAAAGACTGCGACGATGTTCAGCGTTTTATTAACCCAAATCTATTGAATTAGAAGAGATAACCGAGTGTGTCAAGTCATCGAGTGCTAACGGATGCCTAGCTGACGGACCATAGAATGTAATCCCACGTAGTTTGTGTGGCGTGATCACTCTACCCGATTCACGACACTAAATGTCGTAAATCGGGTGAAGTGATAAGATCACGCCGCGCTTGCGCGTTAATCACTGTCATTATCACATTGCAGATTGCGTGATCACTTCACCTTCACTTCACCCGATTCACGACATTTAATGTCGTGAATCGGGTGGAGTGAAGGTGAAGTGATAAGATCACGCCGCGCTTGCGCGTTAGTCACTCATTATCACATTAGAGATTTGTTTGTACATATTTAACTTGTAAGGCGTCATGTATAAGAACATTAGGAAAATGCAATACCAACGTCAAATAAGTGCAAATATTTTATCGCTCATCGCGCGCCCGTGTTTGCACTGCACCTCTAGTAACCCTTAAATGAAGAAGTGGTTGGTGTCAACCCTGAAGTGTATGTATGGTCCCTAATAGTGCATAACGTAGTAAGTACCTACACTCCTTTAGAATATAAGTAAGCAGTTTACATCAATGCGCATTGTAACATAAATTCACTAGATATTCATTAAAGTACATTCTATCAAGCTGGTTGTCTAATTCTAACGACCCTTGAACCCCCAACATTTCATGGCGACCTTCGATATGGCGACCCTGCCTTAGAGTCTGCCAAGGGGCAGATTAAGCAAAGTTTTCGTTGAGCGATTTTCAAAATGTGTAACTCTAAAGTAGAAAAAGACGAGGTATTCGCCAATCAAAACGCGGCTGGTGGAGGTGTTGACGCCGAGGTGGTGTTGCCATGGTTACGAGATTCGAGTGGAGTGATATATGGTACATTCCGAATTGCACTGTAATCGACTACAGCGTGCTTACACCTTGACCCCAATTCTGCTGTATGGTATTTATCTATTATTCCCCGCATAATCTTACCACGCCGTACGGTTGTCAAGCGTGGTATTTTGACAGTTCAAACCGGTTTCGGTCATTGTGTCATAGAGAATACGTTAATAGCAGATGTAGTGATTAGGTTATTAAGGAATTGACGTGGTTTCGAAGTAATGAATCATTAAGTGGTCATAGTAAATTAGGGCCCTTTTCTGAATTAACGTGAACGCGATAACGATGTCCCGTGAATCGACATATATGAAGTCATGGCATGTGCCATCTTGCGATAACGCCGACTACCGACCATGCCCTAAATTAATAATTATCACCGATCTTTAAACTAACGTGGCATTTTCGAAATTGTGCTTCTGGCTACAGTCGCCACCTTACCAAAGAAGAGGAAATTCGTGGTGTATACACAAATAAATACTATAATCCAACCATGAGTAACTATTCAAGTGAATAGGTATATTACTGACTCTCAGCTGCCATAGTGGTCATTTATCTAAATCGGAAAGCAAATTATTCATGTGAGCGATGATGACTTAATTCGGAATGAGCCATATTTCACGCCGCGCAAGCGCGTTAGGCGCTGGCGAATGTTTTGACCGCTAAAATACTAGCTTTGAATTATATAAAAATATCAATAGGATTAGCATTAAAAAATATTATTAAAATCTCTTTTATGATTGTAAATGTTTGCATGGTCAATCCCTAGCATCAGTAGGATGACACTGACAGCTCACTCCACGCAAGTATTCACGGTGAGATTTTTACAGAATCGACATGCTGGATTGCGATCTGATCAAACTAATAACTGCAATGTCTATCAGAACATTCAGAACCTAAATCATCCGGCACTGGCATATTGGGGAAACTAGATGAGGATGAGGATGTGGTTTAATGGCTGAAACAATTCACATCCCCATTCCTAAAAAGAAAACCCTTCTCATCCTTCTTTATTAGGACTGATTTTTCAATCGACAGATAACTTTCGTTCGTGGAATAAAATGGACATCTGACAGTTTTTGTATGGAAGAACTGTCAAAAATTCAAAAGTACTCCACAGATAAAATTATCTGACGGTGGAAAAATCAGCCCTTAGATAAATGTATTGTGTAAAAAAAATTGTAAGTAAACGGGTTTGCGCGAACCTACTACCACTCGATAGCATGTCCTACGCTTTTCCGGTTGCGCTATTGCCGTTGATTAATTCGATAGAAAATCGATTAGGACTTTATTTGAGGTTAATGTATACAAAATATTGTAAAACATTTTAAAAGAGTAACGGTGGAGTTTCTTGTCCATTCTTCTCCATACGAAAACTACCGTTTGGAATGGACGACTAGAACCAATTCTATTTGTTGTAATTTCTGACGTTCAAAAGTGCCTTTTATGTGCCTATTTAAAATAAATGCTTTGACTTTGACCAATAACAATTTGCCCGACCCGGGAATCAAACCTAGGACCTCATGCTCAGCAGTAGCGCTTTCGACCACTAGACCAACGAGGCAGTCAATTGGCGAAATGTGGACGTACTATATAGTACCTATACACCCTGCCCAACCTTTGGGGAAACAAGGCGTTGATCTTCTTCTTAGCGTGTCGATGGCAATCATTCTAATCTAAATAGACTCGGCCCAGAATTCGGCTACGTGTTTGGCGCCATCAATTCCTGTAACATGCAGCTAACTGGACACGTAGGACATGATATTAAGTGCCCCATCGTTTGTGGAACAGCATCACATTTACACTCCAAGGCGGAGTCGTCTATGAATCTCCAGCTGAACAGGTTTTTTTTGCTTCGGCCAACCTGGGTCCGGAGTCTGTTTAAACCTGGGTAACCTCAATCCTGGCAGTCTGTAGGTTACCCAATGCAACTCATGTCCAGGTAGGAGATCTTTAGCGGGTGGAATGATGTTTTAGGTAAGGCAGCTCTGATGGCAATGTTATGTTGATGCTGGCCAGGAATCGTGCAGTACCTACTGTACATCTGCAGCTATAGGTATCTGGTCTACACCGAATTATTCCTAAGTCTGCGTAAACTCTCTCACTCCGCATTATGCAAGGAGATGTTAATTTCTAACATAGCTTAAGAATTGTTGCATAAATATCTACTTAATAACAAGTAAGTAGGTATTAATCCTATCGTTGAATGTCAGTCATATCTAGGTAGGTATTGGATTGACCTGGAATGATGTAAACTTGGAGGTAGTGGTGTAAATATTTTAGATGAGTTTTAAAAGAATATGTAGGTTCTAATTATTGTGCACAGCCCAAGCATTGCAAATGAACACATAAGTTCATTATCCAAAACTATGGTCACTAAATAGTAGGCACGCTATTAAAATTCATACCCTATAATTTTGACTCTTAGGGCAAGATTCGCAGACCGCACTTTGAGTTTTAGTCAGTAAACTAAGCGTCTCATGCGAATGTGAACTTTATCCTTTTAACACTAATGTTCATATTTGTATGAAATACACTAGAAGAACATTATTGACGTTAAAAAATCGGTGGTAATCGGTAGTATGAATATTTACGCATGCACAGTATTAATATTATCAACCGTAAAAATAAGTTTGTAATTTCAAGAAAAATCAATGCAAATCAAAATTACTTCTGCGGTTGTAACCGAAAATATCCCATATCTCACAAGTACCTATTACCTAACTTAAACAAAAAGTTAGATACATTATCATGTTTTTAATTTTGGGATCCAACGATACTTTATTATGTGCATTCATTTTTTTTTCATCCCTCTGTTGTCCAATTTTCATCGAGGTTTACCAAACAAACAAAAAAGTCAGTTAGATACATTATCATGTTTTTAATTTTGGGATCCAACGATACTTTATGTGCATTCATTTTTTTTTCATCCCTCTGTTATCCAATTTTCATCGACAGGATGTGTAGTGCCAATAGCCTCAGAATAAAATGGCTGTGTGTCATCCGGATGGACGGTCCTGAAAAGTTATAAGGGGTTCCGTTTTTGTCACTTGGGTACGGACCTGACGAAAATAAAAGGCATTCGGATTTGCTATTTGGCAACGGAAACAAAAAGTTTTTTTTCCCACAATCTTGTGAAACCCTTGTACGGGGGCCACATACATCGACGCACAAACTATTACCACGGATTTAGTACAAGATTCTGAACACTCCAGGGTTGAAAAAAAAAAACAGCTGTTTCATAGAAAAGTGATTTTCATTTACCTACGCGGTCAAAATGTATCGAAAAGATATTTTTAATTTTTAAATAACCGACGAAAAATGTCTACTCTAGCGGGTCTAGAATCACGTACTGAATTCATGGTTTAGATTTACGCGTCTATGTATCTGCCGGCACCCTGTATATATATCAAAGTATAAGTGCGATCTCTGAATATTGCCCTTACAAATGAGTGGCGACTGCAGTCGACAGGTAGCGGCAGATGCAGTTAGGGGGCATCCATTAATTACGTGAGGCGTTTAGGGGGGAGGGGGTCCAAGCCAATTCTCACGTGGGGGAGAGGGGAGGTCCTGGTTAGTATCACGTAATTTTTTTTCCGCAAGAAACAGTGTATAATTGCGAGAAAAGTGGGTTGAATTAGTTCAATTTTTTCAATGATTCTAGACTACGATCTTAGTATGTAATCTTAAATACTAGTCTTAAATAATAATAATTAAATAAACTGCGTTTTTTTAATAAATCTAAAATACGCATTTTGAACAATCTCACGTGAGATTAGAGGAAGGGAGAGGGGGTCAAGCCAAATCTCACTAAGGGGGAGGGGTCCAAAAATCGCCAAAATCGCCTCACGTAATTAATGGGCGCCCCCTTACCTCTGTCGGCATGCAATGCCACTCACCTCTGAGCCCTAAATCCTAAACATTTCTAAAATACTACAGTGAGGTACCTACTCACTATTTATCAAAAATAGGTTTTAAAAAATCGGATTAGAATTAAAAAGCCATATAACATGATGCAGTTTTATTTTCTACATTAATTTAATGTTTGAAAAAGTATCAGACGAGAAAATTAAAAAAAAAAAGACTACATTTACCTTCATTGTATCATTACGATATTTAAATCGCTATGCATAATATTAGCCAAAATTAATAAAATATTGATTTCACAGCCTTCCCAATAAAGATTTTTTAGTCTACAAAATACTGAAGCAAGTTCATCTAGCAACTAGCAATATTACATAATAAAATTTGAAAATCCTAACGCTACATATAATAACTATGAAGTGATAAATACACAATACTTTATGCACATTATAAAATGATTACCTACGAAATGTAAGAAAAACGGTTCAGATTCATTATTAAAATAGCTACCTAAACGTACTTCGTACAATACAAAGGAACAAAAAAAAAACATAAACAGGCAAAAGTTTAATAAAAAAAAAAAAACTAACATGTCTGTAACAGATCAAGAAGTTATGTAAAACAAAAAAGGGTTTATTACACGAAATCATAATGTTAAAAGGTCAATAAAAAGTAAAGGTGGCATTTCATGATCACATTTAATGCGATGAGGTGGTACAAAAGAAAACAAGGACAAAAAATAACAAATATTTTACCAATAACTAACAGAAAAGTAAAATAAAACAATCCTCGTACACGCACAGGTTGTATCTCTTCCAGCGAGTTACTGGCAGTAAATAACAAGTTCGAAAGTAATTAAAAGAGTAACAGTGTCATAGCCAGCACTATTATGTAATTACAACTTCTAATTACTATATACATAGGTACTAGAAATGTTGTTTTAATGTCACATTTATAGAAACAGTACATCATCATTCATCAAAGCATTTTAATGTTCATTTGTCTGTCGTACTTATTCGAATTATGCTGACAACTAAATATTAGAGCATTACATTACATGTTTATTATAATTACTACGCAAGTATCACGAGTCAGCAAAAGGCACAAAACAAATCTAAATTGTAGATGCTTCAGAAAATGCTAACTGTTTCAAAAATGGCAGTGATCTTGGTGCCGACCCATAAGCGGTCCGGCGACGACGCATCGCAAACATCGACGATGTCACCCGAAATGTTTCTTAAGAAAATGGCCGAAGATTTTGCGTTGCGACGTCGTACTGCTTTTATTTGTGCCGGCTCTTAGTTACATTGGCTGAATCTTGGTAATAATAACCATTTTGCATGCATTTAACATTAAAAATGCCAAGGCTGAAGCTACCACCAGCAAGCCCTATAGATAAAATAATTGAACATTTTATTACATACAAACTCATCAATTTTACGACATTCTACGTAATATCTTCATCTAACGTCTTGCTTACCATTGCTGAGTGAGTATTAATTTGATTCATGTATTTGTTGACTTTTGCCCAAAAAAATAAGATGACAAATAGCCGTAGTGACTGTGATAAACTATTTATGTCTTCATGAATACATTATGATATGACATTGGCAAGAAGGTATGATGTTGCTGATGAATATTATGCAGCTAGTAAATTGATAGTAATGAATGAGTGTCAATACTTTATTTACGAAATTATGGGACAAGAAATTGTGCCATACATACAGTTGTTAATATACATCCCTTGAGTAGGTGAGTAATGATCTAGTTGCTATCAGTCTTAATTAATTATAGACTATGAAAATTGTATAATAATGGACATTAAATGGACAGATTTGGAGATACAACTGCAGCATGCTTAGTGTTAAATTACTAAATGTTAAACTACCTTGTAGGTAATGAGTTATCTATTTATTAAAAACTAAATAATTGTACTTTACAGTTTATATTATTTGATTTCATGAATTATTGGCACATAAGACAGACTATTATAAAACTTTAGACTTTCCAATAGTTTTCCTTTAATCTAATTAAAAATTTTGGAGATTTCATAAATTACTATATGAATTTAGCATTTACTATAAGTTTTTCTTAATATTTAATACTTAAATCTAAGAAATAAGTTACTATTAAAAATTAACTTAAATCTCTAACAGTCTTTGGCTAACACAAGTTTAGCCTCACCCTCAAACACAACCTTCTTTTCTTCCTCAACAATGCAATAAAACTTCACTTTGAGAATCTTCCTCACATCAACTAGTTCTACACTTATAGTCAGTTTCTCTCCAACAAAGCATTTGTTGGGGAACTTCATAGTTTGTGATACAAGTACTGTCCCTGGGCCAGGTAGGTGCGTACCAATCAGTCCCGCCACTAAGCCGTTGAGAAGTGCTCCATGCACTATGGGCCTCTTGTTTCCATTATTCTGGTGCAAGTAATTATGATCACTTGTAAGGTTTGAGAAAGCGTCCAAATCTTTCTGGGTCAACGTTTTTTGTATGCGAATCTTATCTCCTGCTTTGAAAGCTGTACTACTGAATGTAGTTGTATGAATTTTGCATATCTTCTGATAATTTTTGTTATTCACAACAATGTATGGAAATCTGTTTGATAGCATTTTGTTCATTTTTATATGTCTCACATTTATTTATTCATTTGTACTGCATACATCTTGTAAGTAAATAGTAGCTAAGTTAACTAATCTTTTATCATTTGACTTTTGTATTTCATGAATCCGCTGAATAATCTCTGCTGTGGAGATTTCAGATTTGGTTTGATTGTTATAGAGATAGAACAAAGTTGTGATTGTGTCAGCTAAGATATCATTGTGGTCCGACTTCAGTAAATCAATGAGTGGCTTCAGTCCAGACTGTGTTATTATATATTCAGCATTCAATGGATCTGGAAATGAGAAATGTAGTTCTAATAAAACTTAATAAACAGAACATGAGTTATTAGTGTAATAAATAAAGGTTAATATTACCATTAGGTCACTGTTGCCTAAAAAATATGATCAAAAGAATGGAATATAACATACTAGCATCTTCAACAACGGTGGACCTGCTCATCGCCCGCCCCCACTATTATGTACTTCATTTTCACAGAGCATTCTTTCTGACTTTTATCTTTTTACTTGAATAGTGATGTTAAATAGCCTATAACCTTCCTCAAAAATTGGGCTATCTAATGCAAAAAGATTTTTCCAAATACAACAGGTTGTTCCACAGATTAGCATATTCATACAGAAAGACACAGCGGGGGCCTTTGTTTTATAAAATATGTAGTGATGATGAAACTGGGAAATAACCTACACAAACACAGCTAAGACTAGCAAGCTTTATATACCACTAAAGAATTAGGCAGCATAAGAGAACAAGACTTCTCTACTTTTTATCAAGCTATTTTCTCTGAATTATGCTCCTGTACCAAGTCTAACACACAGCACTACAGCAAAAGAAATAATAGAAGGTAATGAACTTTTCTTACCACAGCTCAAATTGCAGATACCAGCAGCAGCAAAATGCAGCAGTTGATGGCTGCTTTCATTCTTTATAACGTGAAGGAAAATGTCTAGCACGCCAACATCTCTGATAAACTGATAGTTTATGGGATCATATGCAAAATTAGCCAAATTAGCTAGAACTTGGCATTTGGCATCTGCAAAAGGAATTTTGATTATGTTACGCGAGTCATTCATTTAGTGCCTTCCAATGAAATAATAAAAACATAAAATGGTAATAGAAGAGCAAATAAGAACAGAAGCATTTTTAGTAATACTATTTTAAAACAAATCATTTACATCCATTAACAGTAAATAAAAGATATTTACCAAACGAAGTAGAATGCAAAA
The DNA here is from genome assembly GCA_963855955.1 of Luperina nickerlii. Taxonomy (NCBI): domain Eukaryota; kingdom Metazoa; phylum Arthropoda; class Insecta; order Lepidoptera; family Noctuidae; genus Luperina; species Luperina nickerlii. The sequence goes on along the minus strand of OY979664.1, from coordinate 15,487,395 downwards.
ATTCATCCACTAGAAGCGATAAAAAGCTCTCTCGATCTGTCCCATTTTCAGGAGTACGTTTCTGAAGTTGAGCCTTGTTACTAAACATTGAAAAGTTAACTCTTATGTTATAACTTTCAAAGCACAAACATCTAAAATATATAAACAGAGGCTAAAATTTCACGCGCCATTCGGAAAAAGTAAATTCCACCATCTTGAATTCTTTTCTTTCAAATCATCTTGACTGACAGTTGGCTTAAGTTGCCCGCAATAAAAATATCAAAATTGGTATCTAATTATTTCACAGATAACGGTTTTCCAAGTCTGACTCTGACTCTGTTTCTGGATTTACGCACGGTGACACATCAAGCTATACATTTCCAGTATAAGCCGACTTCTCATTGCACGAAAAGCATACACAATGAGAGGTCAGCTAAAACTGTAAAAGTATAGCTCATTATTTTAATCAACGTACAACTTAATACTGACCAGTAAATTGCAAAAACGTAAGAAATTTTTAATTTCGCGGGCTACGCTAGCGCTTTCGCCCTAAGAGAAAATATTTGGGTAATCTTGGGCCACTTTCCTAATTAGCTATAATCGTTCACAGCGCTCTCATCTCACATGCGTTCCGATTTAGATATTACGATTATGACAGCTGCAAGCTGTCAACAATTCGGAACACTCGTGAACGCGCTCACAAAACTCACAATGCTTATTGAGTAAGCATTGTGAGTAGTGGTGGTTAATAAAGCGTATAGCGCCATAATATAACAGACTATTTGTACATAGCGTATAGCGTGTGCTATAGCGGCTCTGACTTCGCGCTATATTATAGCGCCTCAACCTACTCAACGAATAAAAGTTTAAACGCGCACAGCGGGGCCAGAACGAGATAGTAAGATAGCGTTCGCACAGTGGGGCCAGAACGAGATAGCAAGATAGCGTTAGCGACTATAATGTATAGCGCGTTGCGAAATAATATCTACCGCGCATCATCAATTCATCAAGTCCGTTTAGCGTGATAGCACTGATAGCGTGTTGCTAAAATAGCGTCTCCACGTTCAGACTGCGCCCGAGTTTTGAAATAGCGCGCTATAATTATAGCGTATAAAATAACAGACTATATGAATATAGTTTATAGTTTATAACACGTTTACAGTTTATAGCGGATTTGAACATCGCTAATTGTGAGCGCGTTTACGAGTGTAAAACGATATTATTACAGTATTTCTTTGTATAGACACCACATTTCTTCTTCAGTTCTTCTTTGGTTAGGTGGCGACTGGCAGCCAGAAGCACAATTTCGAAAATACCACGATAGTTTAATTTAAAGATATGATGCAACTCAAAACAAAACATACGCTGACACATCCAGACACATCCACACACACACACAGTAATTTTTGACAGCGCTCACGGTGATATTATTAGAAGGCATGTCGGCGTTATCGCAAGATGGCGCATGTCATGACGTCATCTATGACGATTCACGGGACATCGTTATGGCGGTCACGCTAATTCGGTACGGGTTTTAGCACGCTCACATCGACTATTTCCCAACTCGGAACGCAGGGTTGGTCACACACCCATCATAGATTATTTTATTATTTTCAGAGTACTGAGAACTCTATTATTGTAGAACCCCGAATCCGAGATATTTAAAAAATATTTATTGTCTATGGTGATTGGTGTTTTAAATGTCTTGCGGCAAGCCATAAAATCCCAACACGACTTATTTTCTTGAAGATGATAAGTTTTTAGACATTATATTCTATATTAATTTGCTGTGAACATGAGTACACCGTATATTGCTGGTAATTGTTTTAGTACATCCGCAGAGTTCTGGAGAATAGCACGTTTTAGAGGTTATAATTATCTGAACCTTATCACTATTTTTACAGGTTTGACCAGCAAAAATATTTTTTTAATTGACTTCAAAGAGCCTTATGGAGAGACAAATCTCAGGGATGAAACAACTACGAATATACGTAGCATTATATTTAGTCCAAAAGGCACCTACTTAGCCTATAGGACAGATAAGAAGTAAGTACCAAAATATTCAACAAATCTATTTTTAATTAATTATTAGACTAGTCATTTTTAATCTGACTATTGTATTAAGTTTTATAACGAGTATATTAATAGACAGCTATTCAGTTTTTTTCAATTATTAAAGTAAAACATGATCATTTAAAATACCTACTATATTGGGGTCAGCTTCCTTAAAATATTGGTATTCAGCTGGTTAGACTATCTGGCGGAATACCAATATTTTACATAGAGCGACTGCCCATCTGACCTCCACAACCCAGTTACTACCTCTTGGTAAGACTGGTTGTCAGACTTTTTAATCTTGTGACTACTCGTAACAACTGTATGAATTGTGATTTTGTTTAATTTTCAGAGCTGAGATAGTGAGATGTTCTGACTGGTCTGTAACAGCAACTATAAATGGAAATATCAAAGACATGTTTTTTTCACCCCAGGACAACTATTTTACAGTCTGGGAAATGTTTTTTGTGACAAAAGATAACCCTCAGGTAATCAATATTAGTGTCATAATAATTATTTATTAAAATTTTGATTGCCAGACAACAGACACAATAGAAAATCTACTGTTAGCCCAACCTCACCCACTGCTGGGCACAGGCCTGTCTTTTGTGCCAATCCCTACGCACCTGTCAGCCTCATCCAGGTTTTGCCCACAATGAAAACAATGTTCTCTGTCTTCCTGACAAATTTTTCATACATACTTTTAATGAAGAAAATTGTGTAATATTTTTTTATTTTATTTTTACGTTAACTATGTGTAAGGTATATTATATTTTTCTATAATTTTAGATTTTTTTGTAAATATAAGTAACTATATATTTTATTGACTGTTTAAGGGCAAGCCTAATCTTCACATTTATAAATCAGCTGATGGGCAACTTGTAGGCAGTTTTATACAAAAGAATCAGACTGGATGGTAAGCCACATTTTATGAATAATAAATAAGTTCATGATAATAATAGTTCAACAGCTTGTTATTGACCTGCACAAAGATATCCAATATAGACTAAGAATAAGCATTACATTTTGCTCACATTTCAGGATTTCAGGCCATTAAGACATAGTTATAGTCATTTAGTGAGATTTAGTGTGAGAGACAAAGAGACTTATATTATCTTTTTTCTTGAAACTTCTCACTCAATTCTCGTCCACATTTATTATTGAATTGCCTTCTAAGAAGTTTCATCTAAAAAAAAATTTCAATGTTTTCCTTCATATTCATAATTTTTTTTTCATTTCTAGGGAACCAAAGTGGTCATCAGATGAGAAACTGGTTGCTTTACATATGAACAACAGGGTGTTGATCTATGAGGATGGCGTCCTTGACAGATTTGTGCAACAGTTGCACGCGGACAAACTTAAGTCTTTCAGTGTTTCGCCCAGCCCTGCACCTACATACTATTTTGCTGCATTTACTTTAGGTGAGAACCTAGATATATTTGAAATGATGACAAAGTGTTTTTTTTAAAGTGCTGAGCAAAGGCCTCTACAAAATCCTTCCAGCCATCCTTTTCCAGAGCCACCTCGATCCAACCCAAACAAACTGTAAAATATGATAACACTTGGAATGCTCAACTCCGTTTACCAAGCAGAGTGTGTAGGTATTATCCAAGCGGCACACGCTATAGAGGCCAGGGAGGTTACGGATACCAATATCCGAATACTCTCCGACAGTGCCTCAGTTCTTCAATCCCTAAAGAGTAATCAGATCACGTCGAGACTAACACTAGAATGCCACAAGGCCCTAGAACGAATCACGGTACTAAATCGCAACACGATAACGCTACAATGGATTAGAGGTCACAGTGGATCACTTGGAAACGATGCGGCTGACGAACTTGCCAGAAGAGGATCCAGTACAAGACCCTACGGACCTGAACCCATTGTGCCCATTCCTTTCAAGCAGCTAAGAAGCTGGTTAAAGGATCACACTCGAATACAAGCGGAAAAATGGTGGACCTCGACACCAGGATGTAGGCAATCCAAGGAAGCTATGCCATCCTTGGATACAAAGCTGACCAGGCGCCTTTTGCGCCTGGACAGAGACAGCCTGCGCCTGGTGGCGGGGACCATTACTGGACACTGTTCACTAAATAAACACTTTCATACCCTGGGAATCACTGATAGTCCCCTGTGCAGAGCATGCATGGAGGCGGAGGAAACGGTGGCGCATGTGCTTCTTGAGTGCACAGGCGTTACCAAGATTCGCGAGGAGACCCTGGGAACACCAACATCCCTTGCGGATGCCCTGAGGAGACCGGGAAGTCTTATCTGCTTCTGGAGGGAGGTGGGCTGGTTGGAGTAATCGGCCACCATGGCTCACGTACAATGGTCCATTTCAAGGACTAAGTGCGGAAACCTAAACCCCATGATAGATAGATGATAACAAATTTAAAATATTACAAATCAGAGTAACATGATACTTACCAGTATTAGCAGTATTTTTATGTTCAGTCTAAAAGCCAATGTGTTACAATACATATGTTAGAAAAGGCTAAGCTATAATTACATGATGATTATCACATGATTTAATTATAATTGAATCATGTCATGGAATCATCTCACACAGAAGAAACAGGGATTTATATCAGGCTATTTACTCAAGGTTTCCTCAAAATGTTTCTTTTCTTCTGCCATAAATCTGTGATATCCTAAATAAAAAAAAGACCCGAGGAAGCGGGATAGCTTGTGAAATTCAAATTTTCTTTTTTTTTTACAAATGTCAGATCAGAATTTTCATCAATGCCTCAAATTACCCTATTGAATTAATTATGACATTTGAGGCCAATTCTAACTTAAAGAGTTGTATTTATGCTGTATCACTTCTTGGGTTGTCGCGCCAAAAACTAACATGCTTCCTCTTGAAAGAGCTCAGAGAGCAATTTTAAAGGTAGCAAACTTCCATCCCATCTTTTTTCCCACAGATCTGCTATAGAAATCCTGCAATGTACTAACTGTTCTCCAGCTTTTCATTATGCACTTAGTATTAAAACAGCACACCATGCTTGCCTACAATGCCAACAACACTAACAAGAGACGGAATGATTTAGTATGCATATCTAATGCTATGCTACCTCAAAACATGTCTTTGTAGAAAGATTTTTAAGTTTCTTAGGCCCATTCCTGTACAATAGATTAAATTTTATTATTATTACTTTATTTTTGCTTTTTTTTAATCTTGTATACTTATAAACTTACCTCCTAATGCATGCCATAACTATATCGAATATCATTTTTGTCTATCGCGCTTTCTTGTGATACAGGACTTCCTAGTAAAAGAGCCAGGGCCACTCTGATTTTTGTGTCTTGAAGTGGAAATAAACAAATTATTATTATTATTATAAATAGAAAACTAAGTATCTATAAACTAAATTATTATAGCTGTAAACAAATTATACTTAAATATTTATTAACTATCGACTGCAAATAGAACTGCTGACATGCTATTTTACTTTTATTTACCTAAGTTTTAATTTAGTTTTTACGTTGTACTGATTGTTAAGTACCTACTTATGCATTTTCTAGCCTGAAACACAGGTTCAACCTAGTTCAGGCAAATTAGCAACTGTGCATTATTTTATTTTAATTGTTAACCCTTTACCAGGCCTCGGACAAATCCTACAGTAATAATATTTTTTTCGTAGATTTAGATGAGTAATAAAATTTGGTATGAGATTTTATCAATTATATTTAGAAAATTAGCTGAAAACCTGAAAAAAAACATGTGGGAGAACATAATCCCATTGCCTGTCTAGACGACGACTTTTTATCTATATAATAAAATAAAAAAGATTCTCTGATAGCATTTTTTACTGTATGTTGTTCAAAACATAAAATACACTAAAGTATACTGACAAATAATGACGACAAAAATTTACCACTACCCACATTTTATATATCGATAAATGACCGTGAGTAAATCCTAAATAAAACCCGTGGCAAAAACCTAGTATAAAATAAAGATTTTAATTCACCGGGCAATGGACATAATAACTCCCACAATAATTAGGCATTCACAGGCTTAGGGTATATGGTTCCCCACATGTTTTATTTCGTTATATCATGATATTTTTTAAGTTTTTATTTATAATTTATGCACAAATCACTAGAAAAACTCAAATTCTACAACATATCAAAAAATTGTACGACTTACCTTTCTCCGATTCGCCATAATGATTAAAAATACGGTACACTTGTCACAAAAATGTTCGTTTAGCGGCCAACCACAGATAAAATGGCTGCAAAAGTGACATTTGCGTTCCGTTTTAATTTTTTTTTTTGTTACCATAAGTACTATTTCTTTGTTAGCGTTTTTGACAGATTGTGGTAGATTCTTTACCAAAACCTGGTAAAAACTCTTAAAAATCTATGTGGGAAATGCTCAATCCATAGCCTGGTTAAGGGTTAAGCTATTCATTGTAAATGTATCCCCGTTTTTATAAATAAACGATTATTATTATTATTTTTGATTCTAATTCAGTAAATGCACATTTGTTACGATCGCAAATCATATTTTGATCAACATACAACCTAATACTGACCTGCAAATTGCAAAAAACTTAAGAAAATTTGAATATCGCGGGCTAGTCAGGAGCAGCAATTCCAATTAGCATTAAAAAAAAATCACCTCTTGATTATTGACAGGTAAGGCGGGCCAGCCATCATTCTGGCGCGTGTTCAAGTACCCTGAATTCGAGCAGACCCAGGCAGTCGTGGCGCGCTCCTCGTTCCAGGCAGACAAGGCCACCTTCTACTGGAACCGGCGAGGCACCAACGTGTTCGCGATGACGCAGACTGATGTTAGTGATAAGTGACAAAATGATTATTTTGAACTCAATTTACAGTATTATTAAAATACCATTTTGAAATATACATTTTAAAGAGTCTCAAAACCGCATCGTCATTCTCTAATTCATCCATCATTTGTCATCTTCATCATCAAATAGTGTGATTTTGATCATTATTGTAATTCTCTTCTTGATTCGTCGCAGACGCGCTGTAAGCTGTAAATCAATAGCAATCATCAGGTGTTTTTATTGTTCTGTTTCTAGGTGGACAAAACTGGTGGTTCTTACTATGGAAAGCAATCCCTCTCTTACGGTGATGTGAAAGGCAGCTCAGAAAATGTGACATTCAGTAAGTTTTAGGTACTTGCTAATGAATTATGCACTAATAAATATAACGCACACAAAACGTTGTGCTTATGGTTCAATGCAACTTTACAGGTATTTGGAGTATTTAAAGTTATCACAATTCAACTTTCTTTTCTTAAAAACTGAAAAATATTTGAAACTTTGACCTACAATATCTCCATAACTAGGAGTTACCAGGTATGACCCAGTACAAAAAGAATTATCATGACGGGGAGTACAAGTGACTCTCGGCTTTAGTAAGCGTCTTTTTACACCTGTTTTACCATTTAAAGCACCTTGAAACTACTATCGTCTGCAGGTAAGGAGGGCCCAGTGCACGCGATCTCCTGGAACCCAGGCAACTCCAACGAGTGGGTGGCGGTGTACGGACACGCGCCCGCTAAGGCCACGCTCTTCAACGTCAAGTGCGAACCACTGTTTGAATTCGGAACTGGAGCATGGAACTCCATATACTTCCCGCCTGAAGGCAACCATATCCTTTTCATAATGATGTGACTTAGTTATGAACTAAAAATGCAATAAATTTGATCCCCCCTAATGCATAGATGAATTAGCTATATCGATTTTCCATGATTGTTTTAGTATGCTGTCATTGTCTATTTGTCTTAAATGTTATGTAATTTTATCACTTTATCAGTGATAATAGTATATTTCATTACAAGTGCGGAAAGGTTGTCATTGCAAAGAGTTCCGACAAATGTCTACCCGAGCCGAGGCGCAGCCGAAGGCGAGGGTTGACAGTCGGAACAAGTTGCAATGACGGTTTCGCACGTGTACTGAACGACTATTTTTAATACAGTTACGAAAAAATTAAGCAATTTAATAAAATAATAAAAACACAATATACTCAACTAACTAATGGCGCCAACCGTAGAATATAAGCAGAGATTTTTTTCTTAACCCATTCTGGTAGGCAAAGGGAACTATGCCCATACAGCCAAGTCTTCAGTAGAATTTTTTTATGGATATGAAATGAAAATGAAATTTAATGAGATGAAATGAAATGAAACCTAACCTAACTCATTCAATAAAATCATTAAATCTGATATTGAAACAAATTAGTAGCTTCTTTTTAGAAATATAGGTATTTGCATGAATCATAAAAACTTCTATGAAATTTTTTTAGTAAAAACTTCATGGTTGGTTTTTCTTTTTAATAGACATTATTTTGACAGTTGGGAAAGAGAACGCACGAGTTCGGGAAAGGTAAAAAAAAAAGCACGAGTATGTAATAGCCCACATCCCGAACGCTATACATCCCTGCAATACGCCACTTTTTGAGCAACTGTATTAAAAAAAAAATTGTCTTAGTTTTTCAGTTACAATATCAATGAAAATGTATTTTGCTGCTCATAAAATTCAACTCATTTAAATTACTTCAATTACTTACTAAAAGTTGTTGGGTTGGCAGTTTCAATTTTTATTTTTAAGACTTGTCAAGTGATAATTTTTCTCAAGTTTGTCAACCAAATGAATCCTTAACTCAATCACACGTATGCTGTTGGGCGGCTTCGGTAACATAGCGTCGGGACACATCGAGGTGTGGGAGCTCCGCGGGTACAAGAAGGTGGGGTCCTGCGCTGCCCCTGACACCACCAGTCTGATGTGGGACCCTCGTGCTGAGACCTTCGTTACTGCCACTACGTACCCCAGACTCACTGTTAGTAATGGGTATGTATCAATATCAAATATTATTATAACTAATAACACGGAATTTTGGTAGGGTGTTTAATAGAATATTCAACAACTATCAAAAAAAATATACATGAATTTAAAACGTATTTTGAAGATGTTACTAAAACAAAGATTTGTGAAAAATAAATAATTCGGTAAACCCAGTAACTGGGTAGTGAAGATCTCGTTGGCTCTGCGTAAAATAATTATTTCAGCTGCAACCGGTTAGACTGGAAGCCGGCCAACACGGTTGGGAAAAGGCTACGCAGATGATGATGAAATAAAATCGGTGGAAAAATGGAGAAGTTACATGATTTTGAAATTATTCTATTGTTAGGCAAACTGATCATTGTACTGAATGGCGCGACGGTAATATGGTGCTCCTGTGACGTGTAACGTGAGATGATAGACGTGACTTTTGTCTCTGTCTACACACATACACTTTAAAGCGCATACAACTTCGCCATTTTTTAAAATATTGAAACATTTTTTTTCCTAGGATTCGAAAAATCTAATTAAAAAAACCAGTCAGATACCCTATTTACTTGTTGTTATAAGACCTCTCTGGAAGAACGTAGGTACGTAACTGTTTTTGAGGGAATTGAATGAGGGATAGAAAAAAGTAGATTTTGGGGCCGCCAGTACCCACTGGCGGCCCCAAAATCTTCTAAACTAGGACACCATTTCGGTTGATCCGATAGAACGTGTGTGTGCCCCACAGTTAAGAAACTCGCTAAATTCAAAAAACAAAATCTTCATACAAACACGCACGGCAGTAGGCAGTCGCCAGACGGCCTACTCGGCTCCCATATTATTCGCACATTGTCATTGGTCTTACTCGTTCAAGTTAATACGACGAAATTAAAAATAAGTATGTACGTCTCACGCGTAAAACCATGAAGTTCGACCTTCGCAATTTATCATCCTAAAGTAGGCATGCCTACTCAAATAACCAACCGAGTATGAATGTTAAAATCGTAATTTGTAATTCGTTCGTAATTTGGTCGTGCGAAGAAAGACCTCAATATCCATCCTTGATGGATATTGAGGTCGCCAATAGTGAGGTAAAAATGAAAATTCAAATTGGCGGCTGCAAATTTTTTTAAATTTTTCTTCATTGATGTGGTTTTATGATTTTTGAGGGTGCTGAAGCTAATAGTGAGGACAAAATGAAAATCGAAGATGGCAGCTGCGAACATTTTCAAATTTTTTATTATGGTGTCGTTTTCGTGGTTTTCGAGGTTGCTGCACTTGCTGCAGCCGAAAATAAAGTCAAAATGAAAATCCAAGATGGCGGCTGTAAAACTTTTTTGTTGTTGTTAATTGATACCTACTTTTGTTTTATTTTTCTGATTAGTGACCGCGTCTGCTTAGACTAGACCGGCCTAGTGCCTGCCTACCTATTCTGAAAACCAATGCACGCCAGTGGTTCTAGGTCAAATATCCATCTCACATAGGTTTCAGTAGTGCAATCTTTACTTTTATTTCAGCTACAAAATCTGGCACTACACATGCGCACTGATGCACAAGCGTGTATGCGCTGAGAAGGAGAACCTTCTCGCTATCTGCTGGCAACCAGGCAACTTCCCCAAGAGTGAGTTGTCTCGAACTGTGCCCAAAGGCATTGAGGACTCCACACCGAAGCCCGCGGCGGCCTACAGACCTCCTGGAGCTAAGAATAGGCCTTCGACCTTTACACTACATGAGCAGGAGAAGCCGCATAAACCTGGGGAAACACCTAGTGGTATGTTTTATAATTGTATTATATAGCTTTTTAAAAGCCAAGTGTAAAACAATAAACAAAGTTTTAACGTAAGCGACAGCATCCCAATATATCGAAATAGCTGACATTGGTCACTTGATCTTGAACATAAAGGCTGAGATCCAAAAAGTGTACGTAGACTATACTTAAGATGCTGCTTCACACGAATATGAACCTTATTTGTATGTATTTAATGTGCATATTCCTGTAATCCAGTGTGATCAGGCGCTTTATTCTATTAAGAATATTTTACTTCGTTCAAAAATAAAGTTTATATTTGGATGAAACACTGTACCTAGTTTGATCAACAGATGTTAGCCTTAGAAGCTACCATATACATTATTGGCATTATGGCTCCTCATTGAAGATTTTCTCAGCAAGTTAACATAAAACACTCCCTTCATTTAGCGGCACCTTCGAAGCAGGCGCTCAAACAGAAAGAAAAGCGCGAAAAGGCAAAGGCCCGCAAGGCTGAAGAGAAGGCCCGCGGCGACGCCTCCCCTCCGCCCCCCGTCTCCTCCTCCCGCGCGCCCTTCGTGTCCACCGGAGACCCCGAGAAGGACAAGAAGATCAAAAATCTCAATAAGGTAATGTTCTGAACCGATTAAACAATAATTTACTTGCAGAAAGTACAGTGGTGTTACCAGTTGTAACAGTTGTTGGTTTATGTATGTACAGGTTGAATTTTGCCTGTTAAGGGCATGCAAATTTTAATTTTACATTCAGAATGCTAAGGTACTTATTTTAGTAAAATATACATATGCTCTAAGAGACAACATACACTAAAAAATTATAAGTAAGTATAAAAAAACGGTCAAGAGCGAGTCGGAATCGCGCACCGAGGGTTCCGTACCGGCATGTTTTTAAATTTTCATCGGCGTGGCCTATATTCATCAGAGAATTTTAACACTGCACTGTGGTGTAGAATATTGCAGTTTTATGTCAGCGCCATCTCTTGACTGATAGTGGAGCTAATGTAACTTTTGTTGATGATTTCTGAAAAAGTGTGCTATTTAGAGACTTCATTTTATTTTTCCTGTCATCTTTACATAAACTTCTATCACATAGAATAATTTCAGACTTTTTTCTTTGCAAACTTCGGAGATAAGGGGGTGGGGGGACGATATTTTTTTTACATTTTTCATCAAAAGTCGAAAACGGTGCGGCCTAAAAAAAGGTTGAGAATGTGCAAACTGCGCTCTTTCATATGATACCCCACATGCCCTAGTAGCACCACTTCGAATTTCTCAGACCCCCCCTTTCGAACCGAAAGGGGGTCTGAGAAATTCGAAAAATTCTGTTGCAAAACATATACATAATTTTTATTTCTTTAAAAAACGAATATCAAATTCCGCTTTTGATCGCTTTAGGAATGATCGGTCATAGTAACGAGTGTACAGTCAGCAACATAAGTAGTTTAAAATAAATATATATTTCCGAAATATTGATAAGCTTTTGTCATCCGAACTAAAAAGTTTCATTTGGAAACCACAATTTAGAAGCAGGGTAAAATTGACTACTTACATTTTATTACATTGTGTTAGTTCAATGCTTGATGTGCTCGTCAAGCTACCCGAAACTGTAAAATTTTCCCAATCAACCTTGAACCTTATGCTTTAGTGATAAAGTTGAAAATATATTAAAGAAATTTGATAGATTGTAAGTAGCTTGATGTGCTGGCGTCTGTATATGTGAATCTAATAAAAGCATGTTAAAAACACTCAACAAGTGATCCCAGCGACAATAAATGTAAAAAAACAATTGAAAATTAGAGATATTTTATATTTTTGTCAGATTGAGACAGATTAGAATACGAAGGTTTTTAAAAATACGGGAATTTCCCCTCAGTTCCTCATAGTGGAACCCGTAGTGTGCAAGTCGCACTTCGCCATATTTTTTGCACCTATTGTTGCCGACTCGATAGCCATGAGCATAAATACCTTATAATTACACGACTATTGGAACTGTAAGAAAATACCTCTTACTATGTTCGTAACACCAGTATTAATAATTTAGGAGAAAATGGCATTTGAATCTTGCTTAAATGTAAGGTATAAATGTATTTATGCTTATGACTGTTATGTACAACTTTTACTACTATCAAGGTAGTAGTTAGGTGCGTGTAACTTGTACTTCAGTGGGAATAAGGTTGGGACCATTTAGAACTCGTTTTGTCACAGTTGCAGTAGTTTATGCTACAAGTATATTTGTATGTTACAGAAACTGAGCGACATTGACAAGCTGAAGCAACAGAAAGCATCTGGCAAGCAGTTGGAGCTGAACCAGCGCGCCAAGATCGAGCAGGAGCCGGCGCTGCTTCAAGAACTCGCCCTGCTTAGATTATGATCGTACTAGCTCAAGACATATGCTTCGTTGACAAACCGCTTAGCGTGAATCTAGTGTTAAGGACAGCTATATTCTTGAACCACTCCAGTGGAACAGGGCGCCTAAATACGTGTCTTGTCTACGAGAAGTTATTAATTTTACATTATTTTTTCTTAGCATTTATTATTTCTAACAATTCTATAAACCTGTTCCACAGGAATGGATCAATATTCGTTAAACAGTTAATTTAATGAAAAGACTTAAAAGATAAACTATTAGTACGAAGTGAAAATTAAATATGAATTTACGTCATAATTATAGAAATATGTGTTTTGTTTTACTATTTTTGTAACAGAGTTTGTCGCTAACGTAATCGTTTGCATAATATAAGATTTGAGAGTGTATTTATTTACTTACGTGTGAAGACCGGATTGAAATGAGCCGATGAACCGACTGGCACATTTTACTGTTTCGATTGTTTGCGAGTGCAGTCAGTCATAATTCATAATATATAAGCTATATTTTTTCACATAAATCTGTTAAATATGAGAAGGATTAAATACGTTATTTTTAATTTGTTGATAATTATAACGTAAGTGTACTAAATCACTGAATTTGTTTTGTAATGAATGCATAAGTGATTGTTGATTTGTTAAAAAAACATAAATAAAAATCTGGTTACTATATTTGTAAGCGGTAGTTTTATTTATCTTATCTGTTTCCGCTAACGTGTTTTATCAGCTTATCTAATCTTGCACTCAAATGACAACGGTAGAACCGCACAAGTAGTAAAAGGTGATTGGAGAAAAGCTCTTTTTACGCTACACATTATTTATGTGCTTTCACTCTATTACCATGTTAGTATACAAGGTGGCATGGACATGACGCGCCTGAGCCATGGATTCAACACATATTGAACCCGCCGATGTAGTTTTTTTTTTTCCGGTTATTTTTTAAAGAATTCGCTGTTCCATACATTTTGATGGTTTAGGTATTGCATTTTTCATGTCCGTGTCTACCACCGGACCACCAACGCGAATCGCTTCCATATTTTAAATAATATATAGGTAAATAATTAGTACTCAATTGGTACTAATTAGTATTCGAACAACAAAATTGGTGGTACACTTAGTAGTTTTCATGAAAATCAAGTTTGAAGGTGGTCCGGCGGTAGTCACGCTCTTCAGCAGGACCACCATGAGCGCCGAAAAAGGGGGCACGCTACAGCTAGTAGTCTAAGTATACAAATAATTAGTACCCTTATATTTGATTTATTTCGTACAAAAAACCGAACTGTATATTTACCGAGAAATCAACGATGATAACTTTCTCGCAATTATTCAGCAAGACCACAACTTTGAATGCGGATTCCAAGTTATAGAGAAGCTTGTCGCTTTCCTCAAACCTACATAGAAAATTAGTACCCAAAATTCAAAATTAGTACTCCAGTAGTTTACGAGATATACCATGCCATTGGTGGGGTGGCGGTAGTCACGGTGCAATCATTTCAAGATTTCCCTATTAAAAACTTTGTGATTTCTTCCCAAATTTATACAAAAATTAGTAAGTACTCCTAAAGAAATTATAGCGACCAAAAATTCAGATTCCTAATTGTTGTATTTTAAGAGAAATAAGCTTTCATTACTTTTCCATTCTAAACCTCCGCGTATAACCCGACCAAATTAAGTTGTCAATGGTAAAACAAAGTGAACAAAGATATCACAGAATTCACAGACCATGGGTAGCGATAGGTTATTTTTTTTTCTTAATATGAACCTAGATACTCAGTTTGTGTAAACATTTAGATATTGCAACTGTTGTTAATACTATTCCGACATTCATAAATTTATGTGCACGAGTGTACAGCTCAATATACCAGTGACTGTCTGTCATAGCTGGATATCTCAAAAACTACTAATGCTATCTACTTGAAATTTGGAATAGTTTTAGATGACGTTTGCCCAACTATTTTGCAAATAAGAAAGAAATAAAAATATATGTATATCATTTGCAACAGGGACTGAAAAATTCGAAGTGGGATTACTAGGTCATGTGGGATATCATATGAAAGAGCGCAGTTTGCCTATTCTCGAACATTTTTTCTTTTTTTTTAGGCCGCTTAGTTTTCGACTTTTGATGAGAAATGTAAAAAAAAAACACCATTCCGCCCTTTATCTCCGAAGTTTTCAAAGAGAAAATCTGAAATTATTCTGTGTAATAGAAGTTTATGTAAAGATTACAGGAAAAATAAAACGAAGTCTCTAAATAGCACACTTCAGAAATCATCCACAAAAGTTACATTAGTTCCACTATCAGTCAAAAGATGGCGCTGACATAAAACTGCAATATTCTACACTGCAGTGCACAGTCTTAAAATTCTCTGACGAATATAGGCCTTGCCAATGAAAATTTAAAAACATGATGGTGCGGATCCCTCGGTGCGCGAGTCTGACTCGCTCTTGCCCGGTTTTTTTAGTATTTATTGTTATAGCGGCAACAGAACCCGTTTTTACCCTTTCGGTACGGAACCCTAAAAAGTAGTCAAAAAATGATTTCATTTGCGTACCTAGTGTAGGAAAATTTTGCGCCCAGTTCTCTATTTGGCAATAAAAACATTTACCTAGTTTATCGAGGGAAGCAGACGCTTTTACTAACCCCGGTCCCCCCGTGGGTAGGCAGAGGAACGATCGACGCTAATCATGAAATAAGAATTATAAAATAATACGTGACAGATGCGTGTGAGTACAACACTGCGATCATCAATCCATTTGCCAGGCGCGGTGATGGCTATAGTTGGATAGTTAAAGCAAAAACTACTCCACTACTATTCATAAGGAACTAGATTACTGGTCCAGGGATTTTCAAATAAACATAGGCAGTGCCAGGATGCTTTTTTGTTTGAAAAAGCCGTTACTTAGTTTCAGGCAGGTGTCAGCGGGGTAATTGCGTAGGTAACACAATAACAGTGGGGATGGCTTTCGTTATTTGGATTGCGTTATTTAAGGGGCTTACAGGACCTAAACGCAAAAAATGCAAGTTTTAGAAACAATAAAAGTAAACAAAATCAGAAAAATATATGATATTCTTCAGGATATACCTATGCTAGGCAGATAGTGTGTTGAAAACATAATACAACAAATTTGATACGATAGAAAAAAATCATGAAGATACCTCTAAAAACATTCTTTTTACAATAAAAACCATACTAATATACATACAATCATTCTAATTTTTTGTCAGATTATTCTACAAGCAACATATTAAAATACTAGTGTTTTAATTTTTTTGTCCAAACAATAGATTTCTTGTAATTAAATAATTGTTTCGTATTTTGCAATAAATTACCAGCGTTGTGTCATCGCGCTTCTCTTTCTTTTCAATGCAGTCCGACAGTGACCGCGCTTTAGGTCATGTAAGCCCCTTAAGTACCTAGTTTAGCAGACGTTTTTTGACCATAATTTTATTATGAAGTTATGAATTAGCAATATCCTTAAAAATGAATCAGATTGTGATAGATCGTGTGTTGCGCAGTTAGGGCACGGGTTAGGGTGGGTGTTAGATTATTATGTTGGCAGACAAATATATCTCTCTCCACTAGAATACCACCTCTGCCCAATCCATTGCTTAGGTTATACGGAGGATATTTTAGCTGTCCAAAATACATTTGACTTAACTTTTATCAGCGCCAAATAAAAAAGGCAGTAAAATGAAATCTCGTAATAGAATTTTTATTACGAATACTTTATTTACAGGTATAAAACGCATACAGCTTAAAATATAGGTACCCCGATAAATTACAATTGACATTTGTCATGAACGCAGGATGCCAAGGAATGGAACAATTCGGAATCCTCTCAAAACTTCCTTTGGTTGACAAGTTGCGATAAATTACTTTCTGTCATGGATTATTATCGCAAGCAAATACGACGTACAAGTACCTATATATATCAGGTACAGACGCCAGCACATCAAGCTACTACAATCTGTCAAATTTCTTTAATAGATTTTCAACTTTATCGCTAAATCATAAGGTTCAAAGTTGATTGGGGAAATTTGACAGTTTCGGGTAACTTGATGTGTCTGTACCTACCTACATATAAATAAATGAAAACCCCGCCGCACTTCCCACGGCCAGCGACTCACCCGAGTCAACGCGCCAACACTGGAAAGCGTCCTCTATCCAGGAAATGTTTATTTGAACACGATAAGATATCGATACTAAATTGATATACGCGAGGTGGGTTCTTAATTGTTAACAGTAGGTAGTAGTCGGTGCGCTCGATGTGTTGACACGCCGATAACTCGGGTTGTTTACGATCGGATATTATTGTGACGGCGACGGCGGCGGTGCGGTTCAATCTAGCATATTCGTATTGAGCAGCTCCAACGGACCGAGAGCATTGTGGCCCTTCAATATGGACCGAGAGTGCGACGATGTTGACGATAACACGCAGCTGCTAAGTGATACTGATCGTGAACGGACTACAAGTGACTCGAATTTGAACAGTGTTGCCGTCCGTGGAACAGGTTCTCACGAGACGATAGTGTTTGATAGCAAGCTGATGAAGACTTCCACGCACACGGAGGACCTGGCGGCGACGTGGGGCGGGCGCCGCTCGCTGCAGGACGCGGGCCGGCTGCGGCGCGTGCACTCATGGTCCGGGGGACCGCCAGACGACATCAGCTCCGAGATCATTATATTAAGAGAACGGTAAGGGACATCTTTACAAATCAATGTTATAATATGCAGCATACCTGTTATTTGTAAATGAATACGTGCACCTAGCTGGGTAATTATTATAGCCTGCACACGTGTTGCAGTTTGTTACTATTATCAGCCTATTGTAAATGTAAGATAACAGCCGTTGTTATTTATCTGTACAGTAATATCAACGTTAAGCAACTATATCAAGTATCACATGTAATGCAATACTAGATTGATCTTGGATTTAATGCGGAAAGACGATTTAAAGGTTCAGGGTATCTAGCTGCGTTCCGCTGGACTGTTAGAATAAATAAATCCAACAATTCAATGCAGGAAGTATCCATAACCTTAAATTTCATTGAAGTTGGTGGTTGCAATGGCTGACCATAATAACCTCTTAGTATAGGTACCTAATTGTAGTTGATTTAGATTTCGGCCACAATTATCCACCACCACCGGCCACTCGTTAACACTAAACTACAACTAAATCTGCAAGTAAAATACAAATACAAATGTTTTTATTTGTTGAACATAGGTAGGTTAGGTACAGATGTTGTAATTATTAATAACGCTATGTCTAGCCGTTGTCGACGTACAAATAATTAAAAAAAAAACATGCTAATTATAATAAATTATTAAACAAATAACACACATTGCTATAAAATTCAAATTGCAATAATAAAAAATAAACATTTTCAAATAAACAAAATAAAAATAAATAAATAAATAAATAAACATTCCAATAAAATATAATAATAATAAATTCTAGTATAAATTGCCAAATCAATAAATTATAAATTATTAAAGAAAAAGAGGTAATTATAATATGTCAGTTAGGTATTCATTCACTGTATAATATGTCTGTCTTTTCATTTAAAATTTATGTATATATACTTTTCAAAAAAAAACAATCCATATGTACCCCTACCCAGCTACATTCATTTCAAGTTTACTAAACTGCCTTTTCGTAGGTGACCGATCGTAACCTAACCAACATACCATAATGCACGTATTCGTTAACCTAAATGACATTATTGCATACCTGTATATCCACCATTCATAGGTTGGTGCGAACGCAAACGCGCCTGCAGCCAGGGGCGGTGCGTCACCTCTCCAGCCATCAGAGGCTGACCCTGGCTTCCCTGGCCCTGGTAGATTTCATGAGCTTCTGCTCCATGAGTGTGATGGCGCCGTTCTTTCCCCGAGAGGCAACTGCCAAAGGCCTCTCGGAGACCATGTGTGGAATCGTGTTCAGCTTCTACGCAGTAGTCATGTTTCTCACATCGCCCTTGTTCGGCAAATTCGTAAGTATTGTCTTTGATTTACACAGGTAAATCAAATACTCAAGCAAAAGACAGTTTCCGCTTAAATTTTGTGTTGCTACTTCCGAGTGATTCTCCCTAGCAGGATGAGTTACATTGAAAAACAAGCGCATAGGCAGTTGCATCATTATAAAAAGGTGGATAAGTATTGCAGGCAAATGGTGAATAGTAGAAAAGGTGGAAACCGTAATGGAGGTCGTGGGAATATGCTGCCTACGGGAAGCACAGGACCGGTCGCTGTGGCGATGCTTGAGGAAGGCCTATATCCAGCGATGAACGTCTTTCGGCTGAATGATGATGATAGGTGATTATCAGTTGGCATAAGATTAAGGAGTGACCCTCCTTAATCGCAGATTATTTGTCATCATGTTCACTCCTCACTAGAAGGGTTTTCAGATGTTTTATCGACAGAAAAGTCGGGAGAACGTTACGGAAAGTTTGTTTCCAAGAACGCAGTAAATCAAAAGGTTACAATCTTTAAATAGACTTCAACCAACGCGTAAGGCATGTATTTATAGGGAACTTCAATGGATTCTTTAAGTTTCCTTTTAGGCACGTCATTGCAGTTACAGTTTTATAAAGAAGTATCTCCATAGTTGTTCTTTAACAATACGTGCCTACTTTACTCTCGTGATTCGGTGGTCACCACATAGCTTTCCGTCGAATGACGTCACTGAAACGTTATTTATGAAAGTAAAGCTAGAAGAGCGTTTCCTTAGAACGGACGTCATAAAAATCTGTCATTTTCACCACTATTTGTCATTAAGAGCCTGTGCACACCACGTTTTTTAAACGCGCCGTTGACGCGCGTTTGTAGCGATACAGACGCGATACGCACGCGAGTCAGACGGCGCGCTTTTATTCTACAGACCTTCTGCACGATCTTCGCGCGTCAACGGCGCGATTAAAAAACTTGGTGTGCACAGGCCCTAAGGTGTCAAAATCGTTTAATTTGGGTGCATGTGGCGGTCACCGGTCTTCTGAAATGTGTTTCTCCAGAGAGCATTTTTTGACACCGTAAAGTCAAACCCCGATGCTATTATTTTCATGAAGGCCGGCTGTCGTAGAAAACCGTAGCCAAGGGTGTTTTTTCCATTATCGCATTCATCGTCTATCAAAACAAATGAGCGCATGCTTAAACAAATATTAACCCATTGTTGATCAAGATCACACACTAGAAACTGTACAGACTACTTAGCACTATCTGATAGACGTAGATACCTAGTTTAATGATCATGCGTGATGTTTACTCTTCGCAGTTGCCGATGGTCGGCGCAAAGTTCCTATTTACAGCGGGTATGTTTGTCGCCGGTGCCTGCAATGTGTTATTTGGGTGAGTTTTTGTGTCAATATTAAGGATTTGTTTGATGACGATGACCCACAATTATATGGAATCTTCTCTTGTTTACACATAGTTAAGTAGCGTTGTTTGTAAACATCAAATTGTGACAAAGTCATAGGAAACTTGTGACTATTCGGGAAAAACTTGCGACCTAGTGATAGTTCGAATCTAATGTGCATATTATATATTGCATTCAACCCGCTTAAATGTATTTAGGGCTGATTTTTCCATCGCCAGATAACTTTAATTCGAGGTATAAAATTGACGTTTGACAGTTTTTGTATGAAATAACTGTCAAAATTTCAAAATTATTCGTCGAATAAAGGTAATCACATGATTGAAAAATCAGCCCTTAGTGTCTAAATACTCGTAGGTACCTACCTACTTAGTTCCATCTTGGGGACGTAGGTACCTATATAGCCCGCTTAAAAGGATTTCACCATTTCCTATAACAATACACTTAAAAATGGAATGGGCAGCTGTACCTACATATCTTATACTTCAGTAGGTAGATCGCTTAGTTACTATGCAAGTTAGGAACTGAAGTTACAGTTTTGGTGTTAGAAAAACCTGTTAAATTATGACGATTACGGTATGTTACGTGCTTATTTTAAACGATTTTTGTTAAAGGATTCTCGAAAATATTCTCGAAGATAAAAAACAATTGTTGTTTAACAAATTACGTAAAAAAGCGATAACAGTCGGTTATTTCATCAAAAGCGTGTTTCTTTGTGTGGACGTCATCGTTCAGGAATATTCAGGATTCCTTTTTCATCGTGAAAAGATAACAAAGTTTTTCTTTCACTGTGGCCGCTAAACAGTTGTGCACGTTTCACATTTTCTACGCTTATTAATCGAATTATTAACTTATCTGATGAAGCGTGGGACGTTAAAAACATGTGCTTTCGCGTAGAGACAGGCGGCATTAAAATCTAAAACTAAATCCTACCTATTTTGAACAATGAATTCGAAATATCCTTTTTGCTAACACCTTTGTAACAAATGCTAACTACAGTAACCGACCAGTTTTAATAGGGAAAATTATGAAGCCGTTAAACCTTTTTCTTTTTAATTACCCAAATAGCTTCTTTAGAATTTAATTCATTCCGCAAAGAAACGTCCATTTTGAATGCTAAATAATAAACATGTGTATCTCAGACGTGCTAGAAAGAAGTATGCTCGTAATAAGTATGCTTCTGAGGTCTGTGCTTTCATAAACAAATGTACACACTCGAAGAGCATGCTGTAAATGAGCATACTACCTAGTAGCAAACAAGCATGCTTTTCTAGTAGCATGTGTATTCCAGGCTTTATTGCGTAATCTAGCTACCTATTGGCATGTGTGTCGAAACATTGACGTTAATGAGCATGCTCAAAAATCAACAGTCGTTTGATTTTCGAGCATGCTACCTGAATTGCTGGTGGAAGGGGGAGTGCTCCGACCGCGTCTGCACACGCTTATTTAGGAGTTTGCTTTAAACTAGCATGCTTATTTCTAGCAAATGTGTTAGAAATAAGCACAAATGTGTATGTGTTATTTGTAGCAAATGTGAGCTGCAGTGCGATTCTGTAACCATCTCACCGTGAAAACTTAGGTGAAGTGAGCGTGGAATGAGCTGTCAATAGTGTCAATTCCTAGCAAAAACAAACTCACTTCAACTAAATTTTCACGGTGAGATTTTTACAGAATCGACCGGCTGCGTAGCATGCTAATTTTAAGCATGCTTTATATATGCACGTGTGTCAGTACCTGCCAATTTGTCCATGCGTGCTGTGCACTATAGGTATGTAAGTAGTTTCGAAAGCGGAAAATAATTCCCAAACTTAGATTTAAGTAGTTTTAATTTTTTTTCAATTATTTTCGTTATCGCCTGCATTTTGCTCTTTGTATTTCTAGCACACTAGCTTTAATTGAAGACACAACAACGTTCACGACGCTATGCTTCGTGGTGCGAGGTATGGAGGCTCTCGGCGCGAGCGCATACTCGACGGCCAGCTACGTGTTCGTCGTGAATACGTTTCCTGACAGCATTGGTTCGGTCCTCGGCATTCTGGAGACTTTCATCGGTCTCGGCATGTCCGTGGGGCCGGCCATCGGAGGCCTCCTATACTCGGTAATTGTATTTATTTTATGAACGTAGATAAAAAAAATGTCATAAGCAGAGCACCGCATCATTTCAACCTCTTTTGTTGTTGTTTTATTTGCTGCTTGCTGTCACGTGCTTACGAAAAACCACGATTTTATTACTTTCATGTAACCTGAAGTAGATTGTTTTCAGTATTCTTTTACCAGAACTTACGAAAATAAAGTTTGTTTTGAATTATACATACATAGGACCAGTCCCAGTTTTCATTTTTGTAGCAATTATTAAAATCATGTACTTACCTAGTTGTTAGTGATTTTAATTAATCTCTGTAACACGAGAACGAACATAATTATCTCTATCGTAATGTTATCGTAGCGGGTTTAATTAACACTCCCATACATCGTCAAAACAAATAATCTAAACGTCGATATGAAAACTAGGGCGCACCGCGCAAGTGAATTTTGAATGAAAAATATTGGACAATCCTTATTATTTTTGTAATATGATAAAGAAAACTGTTTTTATATCTGTGATATGTCAATATGTATATGTAACCAAAATATGGGCTAGCAAAACACAAGGCCATACATTTTCAATTTATTGTTCGCTCTAGCCATTGTTCCAAATATGACAATGCAGAGGCTTCTTACAGATGTTTACCATTTTTACAATGGCATTTACAACACTGTTTGGGAGCTACGATGGCGCAGACAGACACACAGATACACAAGTTAAACTCATAACACCCCCTGTTTCCGTCGGGGGTTAAAAAGTTCGTAGGTACTCAACAATCGAAAAAGTGATACGTTACTGTTTGAATGTATAATTACTTATATGAATGTTTCAGGTAGATCGGGGGCTTCGGGCTACCATTTTACACTCTTGGCGTGATCATGATGTTGACTGTGCCCATCAACTTCTTCTTGCTCACTGATTGCGAAGGTAACATTTGAAGGGTTCGGCGATTTTAAGGGTTCGTTCAAAATGGTTGCAAAGCTAGCCTTGTAAGCCGAAGTCGAGGGTTAGCTTCCTACGATAAAACTTCCTATTACGAAATGTTTGTATTTCATTAGATATACCATCTTCAGAAAAATGTGTGTAACCTGTGGTATAACCGGGACAGTGCAGGAATTTCTTTTTACCGGAACATATTTGAGATTTTTTTTAAATGTCCTGTATTATTTTGCAATCAAATTGGCCTTATTTCAAATATATTTCTTTGCAGAATATGTGTCCGGATCCAAGACAGCCTCCATCATCGGTTTGTTCAAGATCCCTTCGATAATAATAACAGGCCTGGTGATAGTGATCGTGTCCAACACATGGGCCTTCCTCGATCCGACGCTGGAGCCCCACCTGCGCCAGTTCGGACTGTCCACGGAACAGATTGGGCTAATATTCTTGCTGTTCTCCAGTCTCTATGGAATATTTAGCCCTATTTGGGGCTGGGTCGCAGATCGGTATGTTTTCTTTTTATCAAACTATGCGACTGTTATGTTTTTATCGTTATATCAGCTACTACGGCCTACTGTTGGACATTGAGCCTACTCAAACATCGTAAAAAAAATTACGCGTGCACGCGAAATAAGTAAAAAAAAAACAAACTAAAAAAAAAATGCTCTTGAAAAAATAAAGAATAACAGAGATTTACTTAGTGTGAGAGACAGAGAGAGTTCTTTCTTCTCTATCATGCAGGTAACGAAAGGGGCACAAACGTGACGCGTCCCTGAAATTTCACTCTCACTCAATGTAGTCCAATTATCGATCGCTGCCTAAGAAATTTCACTTCTAAAATATTCTTAGTGAAAGGCAAGCACAGGAATTTGCTTTAGATAGCTTTAACCTTATATTTTTACAATGAGTAGACGTTACGAGAGTTTAGTAAAAAGTGAGCGATAAATAGCATCAAGCGTGTAATCACCTATTCATCTTTTAAACTAATGCAAGGATTGGACTTATTTGCAGGGTGCACAATCACTGGTGTATGATGGTGTGGGGTCTGTTCCTGTCCAGTGCCGGATTATTGTTACTCGGCCCGTGTCCCTTTATCCCGGGTCTGCCAAGGTAAGCATGCCATAAAACTCCAACAGTGGACTTAGCACGAACGAGCAGATGTAAGCAGATAAACGTAACGTAAATTCGAACGATTTTAAAAAAATACTTCTCACTTATAAGGCCTTGTCCTAACCGAAAGCGATCGACGCGCGGTTACGCGAATCGTCGGGTTCATTTGTCAGTTACCACGTGGTTTGCCTTACCACGCGTCCCGGCTCACGTTCAGGTTACGTCGCCCGTTCATACTAGGGCCTCATAGTACAATTCATTCCACGCCTGATATTATGCAAATCGTAT
Source organism: Luperina nickerlii (assembly GCA_963855955.1). Classification (NCBI taxonomy): domain Eukaryota; kingdom Metazoa; phylum Arthropoda; class Insecta; order Lepidoptera; family Noctuidae; genus Luperina; species Luperina nickerlii. The sequence continues at coordinate 15,462,639 of OY979664.1, read as the reverse complement.
TGTAACCCCAAGGACTAATAATCGTATTATATCAAATGAATAGTTACCCATCGATTTCTATCTGTCATTCGTCAGGAATTTGACTTTCGAAAGAAGAAGACAAAGCGTTGTGTAACTATAGGTACAGACGCTATACAACGTTTATTAGTAAGGGGGTAGGAGTGTGATACAGTCGTATGGATATTTTGTTAATAAATTATATTTTCAGAGACTTGTGGCTGGATCTAGTGGCGTTGTCTATCCTGGGCATGTCCGTCGCGTTAACACTTCTGCCCACCTTCCAAGGAGTACTCACTAGTTCTATGTAAGTTGTTATGAATAATACAAAACTGTATACTTACTCAAAATCATGCCGTTTTCAAAACTTATTTCCCACTATTTCCTACCGCAACTTCGTACGTTAAATATTAACTAGCGAGCGACCCATCCCTGTTTCAGACGGTTTTTAAGACTTGACAAACATTGAGATTTCTTGTTTATTTGTTAGTTTAATACTAATGTATTATACACTTAAAGCTTCCGGAATAAATTATTATGGTGAAAATCGCATGAAAATTCGTTGCGTAGTTTAGAGGAACAACGTGGTCACATAGGCAGACACGAAAAGCTACTTAAATGTATAATATGTACTCGTATACGAGTATAAGCTTTCTATCAGTGAAAGAATTTTTGTAATCGTAACATTTAATAAATAATTCACACGTCTTTATAATATAAGTTTGGATAACGGCCTTTGTTACGTTAAGTCCAGCAGTACTCAAAAAATTTAGACTTAAATAATGAGTGTAAACAGGTTACGTGAGTTTCATGTTTTCGTTCTATATTGTTAAGCTACGAGGGCGGCTGTCCCGAAGCCCTGGCGACGTACAGCGCGGTGGCGGGCGTGTGGTCGTGCTGCTACTCCCTTGGCGAAGTGCTTGGGCCCGCGCTCGGCGGGGCGCTGACCGAACGCTACGGCTTCCCGCTCTGTGCTACACTTTGTGCAGCTGCCTGCTTTACTATGGTAAGTTAACATCACATCAACGTACCTACTACGAAATTCGTGAAGGTCTTGATTTCAATGCTACGGTATTCTTCTGTGCGCTACGATTATCGTCTGCATGCTACGACAAGTTTGCGTAGCGGACTACGAGCCTAGAAGAAAGTTTTGCAGTCAGTGCTACGGGAGTCTTCTGTAGGTACGCTACGGTTTTTGTTGTCTGCTACGCTGTGAATGCGTAGCGGACTACGAAAGTAGAAGAACGTCGGCGTCGTGGTTTCCTTTGTGTGCTACCCCTAATTGTGAGATTTGAAGCAGTTCGCGAATTTATAAACAGAGATCATGATAACCATTACAATATAGATAAGTCCAAAAATACTTTATTTCTTTCCAGGCCGTAGTAACCCTAACATTCTTCTCCCTGCGCGAGTCCCGCAAATGCGCGCAGTCAGCCACGGGCAGCGCGTGCGACTCTATCCCGTACACAGACTCCACGTGGAACAGCAACAACTTCTGTCGCACGCGCAGTGCGCCGCAAGCCTTGGCTGAGCGCTCGCCGCTGCTCACACCGTGCTCTTGCTACAGTACACATAGTAAGTACAACTTGTCTTGCCCTTTTTGACGTGAGTTACTAGGTGACTCTTAGATATCCACTGTTCTTCTCCACAACTTGTATGATGCATGATTAGCGCTGTCCCGATGCGCAGCTGCTGCCAGCTGCTGCTTTTGGATGTAAACAATATTTTTGCTTTACCACAAAGAGTATCTCTGTAACCACCCACGACCACCCACGAGTAACGATGGATGGATGGATGGGTAACGAGTACCCATTCAAAGACGTTAAATCCTTCACGAACAACTCGGAGCCATTCCAAGTTTTTAATTGAGTTAGGCTGCAGTTGGTTCCGAGTCATAAAATTATCAATTTCTCCAGGTTCCACATACGGCACATCAGCACCCAAGCATTTCTGCCTACTACACAAAAAAGGCAACAAAAGCGGGTACGCCAGCATCGCCGAAATCGCCGCATACATCCTCAAGTTTCAGTTCGTAACCAGCTTCTACATCAAAATCAGAAGATCTAGAAGAAAGGCCCTCGCTGCGCCAGCCCCCACACCAGTGCTCAACGAACAACTTTACCAGAATTATCTCGACAAGGAAAATGACGACTCAACAGTTAAGCTACGCGTCAATTCTAATGGCTACATAAATATGTCAAGGAAAAGCGATAAGTACTGCACATTCTTAGAAGACGCGATCTTCGGAAGTACCGATATCATGGACAATGTTACTGCTGAACACTTGAGGGTTAAGAGGTATAACAGAGGACTGGTTTCTACAGAGAAGCGCTGTGATGAAGAGAGAAGAACCACGTACGAAATCATTCGACATAATCTTGAGAAGGTCCAGTTTTATGAGCAGGACGAGTGTCCATCGTTTCAAGATATATTTGTGAGTATCTATTAAAAGTAAATGCATACGTATAACCAGTGATATAAATAAATGCATATTGTAGTCGACTTATGTTAGTGTCTTTGTATAAAACAGTCATCTCAAGATGACAAAGTGCCCAATGTACCTATCCGACGCCGGATGCGTACCTACCACGTTTTTATGGTTCAATTTTGTACACTTGATGTAACAGGAAATAACGACGGATTGACACACTTTTAACAAACTTGTAACTACAGTATTGATAATATATTATTCAAATAATTTTAAATTTGTTTCACAGGATAGCTGCACCTGCAGAGACGGTGTCACCTACGTCAGAGGAACGGTAACTGTGTCTTCAACGGGCGCCTGCGAAGTGTAAGATCTCGTTGCGTTCTAAATATATTCAAGTAAGATTTTTTAGTTTTAATTCACACAAATTCAACCAAATAAAGAACGCAACTTCAAATTAAACATTTTTTATTTTTTATTATCTAACCCTCTACAATGTTCATGCCCTGTTGGAAGACAATAGCAAAAATATTTCACGAATTGCGCCGCTCACTAGGGTAGCATAACGTTGCGAAGCTTCCTTTCCGCAAAATTCTGGCATTGGTTTTCGCATTACCCATCGAAACGCGATTGCCTACAGTTTATGTTTTCCTGGTACAAACGACCTCTGCTGACGATTTTGCGACGTTGTCATGGAGATTTCGCAAGTTAGCTTGACCACTGTCCACTTGGAAAATCGGGAACTATTTTGCAGATTCGTTTAAAAATCATTCCATTCTTCCTTTTCATGCGACGGTAACGACGACAACGCCAACGTTTATATTTCACGACGGGTACCGAATACACTTGTACCCGGATAACAAAAGTTGACAAGAGATTAGATAATTCTTGTGGAAGTTTGTTAAAACTTCGGAAAATTCGTCGTGTTTTTGGGAAACGCCTAAAACTTTTAAAACGAATTATCATATAATTTTGTCTTCTATTTAGAATAAATAAATTGATAGTGTTCTTGTGTACACGTTTTTCCACCGAGAAGAGTTTGGAAAAACTAACAAAAATTAAGGGAAATTAAATATAGGAATAAAATTAACAAGGAACTCATTTGTTTCTAACCACTTTATTCAAAGAGACAATCGATTTTAATCAAAGTGTTATTACCCTTTGCATACAACGCTGGACGCTTTTGTATTCATTTGTAAACCATCGATATTTGCTAAAAAAGCGTCATTCCACTCCACGTCGATATTAATATCGTTGACTGTTCAATAGATACGGTGTCCACAACACCAGGCTAGTATAAGGTTACAAGATATGAACATCTGCCATAAACAAAGTTTTAAAAGTTTTTCCGGAAACTTCCATTTTCATTAATTTAATAAAAGTACCTAATATGATTGAAAATTGAAGTTTCTATTTTTTTTTAGTTTTTGAACGTAGGTAAGTAAATAATAGTTTCTTAAAAAAAAGTTTCGCCCCCAAATATTTTATCGGCTTTGTATTTACATAGGTACACGGAGTGAGGATTGGTCTGGAAACGCGGAGGGTTGGGGGAAAAATCAAATAGGGTGCGACCCTCCAACGCGGAAGCGAGATAGATACAGAACATCCTTTTCTTCGATAACATATCTCCGGAGTGCTACTGTCCTGGTACCTCATGCATTCTGCTGAGGTAACAATCATTTCTGAAGTGGGCTTTATAAACGACATTGTTTTTGAAAAACACGTAATTACACGATGATAAAAACGAATACTAAGTATTAAAATAAAATCTATCAACATAAAATATAAAAACTGAGGGCTGGAAAGTGAAGAAAGAAATTAGATTTAAGAGCGTTTACGACGTAAGGCATTTCATACAAACTTTCAAGCCCTTGTTTTTCGAAATGAATGAACCGATTTTATTGAAACTCCATACGCATAAGCAAGATACAAAGGTCTAAAAAGTTAGTTATGAACATTTTCGAAAAATAGTGTTACAGCCAAATTAGACCGATTTTAAATTTTCCATAGAAACAGAGATCGGAAAACAACGACAAACAACGTTGTTTTGTGGGTAGATTAGATCCCTTCAGTTTATGAAATCTAACAAGATCTTTATAGGTACGTAGGGGCACTTATCTTTTTCTTTAAAGATCGATCGCTTTAATCAGACGTTTTGAGTACAAAATAGAATGTTGAGAAATTATTAATAGGTGACGTCTATTAATAATTTCTCAACATTCCAGAACATAGCTACACAGAAATTAAACCATCATATTAATTTTTGACAAGTAGTCTAGCAACAAGCACATTTAGCCACCTATTATCGTACTTTTATAATTAGAATAGTCCCTTGATATCATATAATCTATCAACATAAAATATGAAAATTATGTAACATAAGTAGTAAAAAAGGTTGAGAAAAGTTTTACTCACAATCATGAGGCAAAAGTTTCACTATTTCATGCGGATTAGAATAAATGATATTGTCCGAACTATCGAAGGTAAGCCCGAAGATGTTCTTGATGCTAGCTATTTCTATGAGCGTGTGGTTCTCCTTGCGCGCCACGTAGATGGCACTTTTAGCACAGAAGTGTGCGACGCCTTTGTGATTTACTTCAATGGCCCTGAACACTTTGGGCCCGACGTATGAGATGCGATGATTCGCCCCTTTCTTTACCTCGAACAAGCCCTCCTTAGTCGTTATAAATGTGTCACCATCTCCATCAATAGCAAACTGGTATATTTTTTCCTGAATATGTTGTTGAAGTGTGACATTTTTTTCCTTCACATCGTATATATGTAGCCGCTGCGACGGGTACTGTATGAAGTACAAGTGGTGGTTAAACATCTGCAAGTCCCAGATGTCACGGTCCTTAACGATGTGTTTCAAGCCGTTGGATTTCTCGAGATTATCTGCGTAGATTCCTTCGTTGCCTCCAAAGAACGCTGTTTTATTGTGTTCGTCGACAGCGACAGCGAATCCGTTTTTAATTCCATTTATTTGGGTCGGCATAGTGTCGTTTATCTTCACGTAGGCAATCCCGAAGGTGTCCTGGGTATCTTCTCCGACGTTGTAACTGAAAAATATCTTATGTTCCTGGTTGTACATGGCTAGTTGGTATGGCCGATTGATTCCGTTCATTATGACATGTCTTTTGTGTAGTTTGCCTTGGACGTGGACGCCTTCGCATGGTATTTTGGTAGTGGTTTGTATATGCGTTGTTTTACCGAATACGCTGAATATCACACAACCTAACACGAATATTAACTTCATGTTTTCCGTAAATACAACAACAGAGACGTCTTTCGCTTTGCTGAATACATTCAATACTGCTGCAATCATTGAAATGTTATATGTTCTGATAATTTATAGTTAGTGACATAAACCAATTATCATTGAAAACTAACCATATGGAGATTAATCTACACCTATGTATGTATGTTGTTAGAGTTAAATGGGTCACTATCTACTGTATGCACAATATTTTTTCTAATACCCTTTTTAACTATACAAGGATTCAGCTTCATATTTAATCTGGGGAACATGCATTGATCCCGAAAGATTGTTACACTACAACGAATTCTAGACTATTAAATAAACGTTATGTGTGGCCTGTGCGGGTCACCCCTCAGGCATGCTCCATAACGGCTGGCTGAGTGACGTCATCGCTGAACCACCGAACTAAAATTTGTTATCATATTCTCAACTTTATCCTTGCCAAAATAAAGTTAGAAGTGATTTATGAAAGTGTTAAATTCAGCTGGTAGAGGGGTCGCCGGTTTAATTGGATCAACGGCGTTTACAACTGTAAACAATTTGTTGGATTTGTTAGTCGACCTTGGAGCTGGCTCTAAAATTTAAAGTATTACCTGAATATAATATTTTAACGTAACCCTTTGGAAGTGGGCGTAATATTTTATCTGCTTGAACTTTTTAGTAGTGATTTTTTTAGGCTCCTAATCTTTGTTTTAGCTATAGGGTTAGGGTATAATAGGTACGTGCGTACGTATTATTGATTATCTGTTATATATATTTCTGTTATGCTATTACGGAACATCACAAGAATAACCAGAATATGACTTATTCTGGTTATTCTTGTGATGTTCCGTAGAATTACAGATCCCATATTCATTAGTAAAAGACTTGGTTGAATTCAATTATTTCAAGAGTAAGACGGTGATAATATAGAAAATTAAATTTACTTGATATTCTACAAAACCTGTGTGCATTTCATGTAAATCTTATATCCAAATTTTAGACAAACAAAGGCCAATATTATGGTCCATCCACAAATTAAAAACAAAGAAAATGACAGTGCTCCATTTTATGGATTTACTAGCTTCTACCCGCGACTTCGTCCGCGTGAAATTTCTTGTTACTCCGACCCACCCCGTCGCATCGCATCGCCTGCCCGCGCTATTACTTCGTTTTTGCTTAGCGTTCTTTCTGATTTTTTTTATTTTTGCTCGGCTCCTAAAGGTCATAGCGTGATGTTAAATAGCCTATAGCTCCTTTTCCTATTCCTCAAGAATTGGGCTATCAAATGCAAAAAGAATTTTTCAAATCCGACGGGTAGTTCCAGAGATTAGCGCATTCAACCAACCAAACAAACAAACAAACTCTTCAGCTTTATAATATTAGTATAGATATTGTCAGTGCAAGCTAAACTTACTTGACAAACCATAATAAATGAGATTTATTTTTGGTAACTCACGTGAAAGAAGCCTTGTATGGGCTTAAATAGGTTTCCAGGGGCATGTATTTTTGGTCTCTAATCTCTCGTGGGCTTACGTCGAACCCGACCTTATTTTACTAGAATATCGCTGTAATTTTCAATGGGCTCATGGCGTCATCCGTTTTGATTAGCCATTGTTAAGATTAGTTTTAATAAAATAACAGAAATCGATTTTAAGATTTTATTCTTCAAAAGAAGTAAATGTACTTAAAATTATAATTGCATTAATAAATCTTTGGTATTAAAATAAATAAGAAACATACTAAGAAATTAAGTGACGATTCTTAATGAAAAAGAGATTACAGCAGTTTTAACTATGGCTATTCGAATGAATGTATGGCCGTTTCTGGAGATATACCTAAACTCACTGATATCTAGTATAGATAGTAACAAGTTAAATACACAACAGAACCTATTAAAAACCGGGTATCTACAGTAGATACCAAAAAGTTTGTACAACAAATTAGAGTCCAGCGAAGCGCCATGACGTCGGTTGTGTAACCCTCAAATATCAGAGGCAGACTACCTAATGCGCTTGCAATGTTGGCAACAGTTGCACCCCAGTTACGAGTTCACTTCAAAACAGATTATCTGCATACATTTTTCAAAACATTGTGCTAATATGACGTCATTTAAACATTAGTTATATGAATTCAACATTGAAAATGATCGTTTGTTACAATAAGAAGCATCATTGTAATATACACCTATTTGTATTTATATTACTAGTTATAGAACGGCAATATAACATTGTTTGACTTCTTACCTACTTATTACAATTTGCAGCTTCATCCGCAGCAATTTGTGGTCTAGCTACCGGCTTGCGTCGAATGAAACCGTTTACATTGTGATCAAACTTCACGTTTAAAATTTTAACGCGATCATCAATCATTTTCACATTACATAAGGACGGATATTTAACAACGATATAAGTAGGTATAGTTCTGGGACTATTGTCTTCTTAAAATCTCAGATCTTTCAAGTGCAGACAAGGACACACCAGATTGAACCGGTTTCGTATTTTGAAGAGTCAAATAAGCACGTCGAGAGTCTCAGACATACACAATGAAACATTTAACATCTTAACTGCAACATTTCACGTCACGGACATTGTGCAGCTTTCTTTTGCCATAAACTTTGTGTTCCAAAATGTAGTCTTAAAACATTCTGTGATTTTTTTTTATGACCGCATTTAATATTTAACCGCGGAATGCAGCTAAGTGTGTGGTGACTTTGAAATGTTCGTGACATTTGTTTTCGTGCGGACGCTAACAGCATGGAACTCTCAATGTCCCAGAACTTCCGTGCCACGTTTTGCGCAGCGCATCTAATCTACTTTCAAGTTCAGTTAGCGTTATGTCATCTTCGATAGTTACCGCGTGGGCGTTAAAACAGACTGTCGGTGATCTCATCTTGTCCGATTAAATATATTTTCGTATTTTTATAAATAGTATTGTCCCTAGATAAGGCGGCTTTAATAGGACCTTAGCGTATAAGCTAGTATTAGTAGGATGAAGGACGAAGCTAGGCTAAAAATAGGTCTGTCTGCGCTGTTTCCGCAGACCATTCTTCTGGAAGCGACAGATAATTTCTTGTTCTGTAGGAGAGCGTGTACGGAATCCAGCTCCCATCGCTCCATGAAGCCAGGTTCGCGGGAGAACAGGACGGAGTACAGCTGTGGGGACTTGCCGTTGACTTGGTCTTGACAGAAGTTTAATAGAAGATGATCGTTGACAGCTTTAAGCACTTGAATGGTACCGCTGAACTGTTGATATTTGGGACTAGCCGGTAACGTTCCTGAAAAATAAAAAATAAATTACTTGGTCATCTGCAAAAGTTGCTAAGCTAATAGTTACTTGTGGCTAAGTAATAACAACCGCAAGGGTCGATCGATCAGGTTAAGCTACACTTGCCGCGGCTGGTCCGTGGATGGGTGACCATCTTCACATACCAAGACCCTTTCGCGCCCTCGGAAAGCACGTAAAGCCGTTGGTCCCGGCTGTCATTCGTGGATTTTTGACAGTCGTTACGGGTCGTCAGTATAGCCCGAAAAATCTGACAACCAGTCTTAACCAAGGGGTATCGTATTACCCAGTAAATGGGTTGTGGAGGTCAGATAGGCAGTCGCTCCATGTAAAATACTGGTAATCAGCTGCATCCGGTTAGACTGGAAGCCGACCCCAACGTAGTTGATCTTGTGATTCCAAAGAATATGTACCTATAGGTGATGTGAGTGTTGTAAAAGGTGGCTGTGTCAAGATATGGAATGGAAACTTTTATCTTTCATCAGTCATCAATATTATTAATATTGCGACAATGTGATGCTGCAATACGTGTTGCAATTGCAGCATCACACAAATTGTTGCAATCGCTTAATACATATTTTGATATGATAAAAAACCCTTACCGTTCTGGCCGTCGAACACCTGCCAGTAGCCGGCGGAGTCGTTCTTAAAGTACAGCGAGTACTCGATGGTCTGCCCCGCCTCGTCCCACAGCAGGCGCAGGTGCCTGTATTCCTGGCGGAATTTCGCGTTGATGTGCTGCACATGGAACAGCTGGTTCTCCGTTGAGGGCTGGAAAGTGATGAAAGATACTTAATTAAATTTAAAATTGTTTTGTAGGTATATTAGATTCCTTCGGTTTATGAAATTCTACAAGGAGATCTTTATACAAAGGGGCACTTATTTTATTTCTGTAACGATCGATCGCTTTAATCAGACTTTTTGATAACAAAATAATGTCACCTACTTCATAATTTTATTTCTCTACATTCCAGCACCCTAATTGCGTAACATTATCAATCACAATTTGAATCATATTGAAGGATATTGCTAATGCCGGGTCAGCGGGATTGTCCGAAAGGGTTACCGCTTGCCTGGAACATAAAGGGCTAAGGAAGGAACACGGGTGGGTTTTAGTCAGTAAGAGTCTGACACTCCCTTCCGCTCCACCCAGAGCGAGAGGGGTCATTTGATGATATCCCATCCTGAAAAAAAAAGGATATTGCTAATCCATTACTTCATATGTTCGAAAAATGTATCTTCTCAACAACAGAAATAACGCAATGAATGTTGTTAAACTGTCAAAATCAAACCTATTCCTACTATTGGTACGTCACGTAATTACCCCGCAGAACATACCTACATAGAAGCCTACACAGAAATTAAACTATTATGTCAATTATTGATAAGTAGTCGGGCAACAAAGACATTTTGCCACATATTTTCGTACTTTTATAAATAGAATAGTCCCTAGATAGACGTCGTTGTTGATAAGATCCTTATCGCAAAGGCTGACATTAGAGTAATCTATGCTTTATGTAGAATGTAGGACGAACTAAACAGTTGCTCTGAGTACCTAAGGCCTTTTCTCAATAGTCAAAAAGTTATGCCTGGTCATTAATAAAAAAAAAATAAAAAGTCGGGGTCAAATTAAATTAGCTGTGCGAAACTTCACAGACGTTATGGTCATCGATATCTAAACACGGTACGTAATATAAAAAGATTTGAAGTTTTCATCGACCGCAGCAGTCAGTGAAGTAAGAAAATATTTATTGTTGCAAATTAAAATAATAAATAACTAAGCAAATAATAACTAGTACCTAATTAATTTATTAAAAATAACAAAACTAACTCCTAACTTAACTAAAACTATCAACAAACTAAAATATAGCGTCGAAAAATTCATCCGCATCGCTGTCGACTGGTAATGTAAGTATTTATTTATTTATATATACTTTATTGTACACCAGAAAATGGCAGCACCAGAGACTGGCGGCATTACCACATTATATGGCAGTGCTTAGCCTCTGGCCAAGGTAAAAGCCAGCCCTTGGGTCACGGGAAGTGTCAACCAGCCGTTTCGAAATTTCCTTAAAAAGAACATGAGCACTCGGACCTCACGGCCCGAGGGTTTCAACCCCAAACGGCTCGAAAATATAATTTCCGATAAGGTTGTCTCCGCTTGAGGTTTTCTGCAGCCGCAGTAGCAGCGCCAGCACAGCATGCCGAGCCAGGGAGATGGGATGGCGCAAGAGTACCTACCTATCGACACACGTTGCGTCCCACACTAAAGGCTTACCCAACTTCCATAGAAATAAAGACATACCGTCCGGTCTCTTGCTATCGTCGCGTAAAAAGCCATTGGGTTCTAATACATCTGGAACGCCGACGGTGAGAAGAGCTCGTCTGATGATTTTTTTTAATTTTTTTTTATTAATGATCGCGTGCCGCGCTAAACGACCAGCACTTGAGCTGCAAGACAGGCCGTGGTGTCCGAAGTTGTTGACATCTTAGCCACAGTGACAGCGATGAGGAGAACGGCAAGGATTACCTAGTCGCAGGGAAGCAGTGAGGCGAAAAATAGTGACGTCGAACAAAGTGCCAGCTATGTCCGACGAAGATAGTGCATAAAGCCAATGACCCGACTCCCACCTACCCACAGCCAGCAGGCGCGCACGTTCCGCAATAGTAGCAGAAGAAGTTAGTGAAGCCACTTAACACATCAGTTTTTTAGGGTTCCGTACCTAAAAGGAAAACGGAACCCTTATAAGATCAATTCGTTGTCCTTCTGTCTGTCCGTCAGTCAAGACCTTTTTTCTCAGAAACGAGTAGAGTTATCAAGTTGAAATTAATATCAAATACTCAGGGCTGTGCTTGTCATTCTTTAAACGCCATTCTTTAAGTCCATACACCACACAGACTACCACCACCCACTCTCATAAAGATCGGAGACGCAATAGTTGAAGTCGTGGACGAGTACCTAGGACAAACTGTCCAGTTAGGTAGGTCTAACTTCGAAAAAGAAGACAATCGTCGAATCCGACTTGGCTAGGCAGCGTTCGGGAAGCTACGCAATATCTTCTCGTCCCAAATATCGAAGTGTCTCAAGTCTTTGACCAGTGCGTGTTGCCAGTGATGAAATATGGCACTGAAACGTGGTCGCTCACAATGGGCTTTAAAAAGCTAAAAGTCACCCAAAGGGCAATGGAGAGGGTTAAACTTGGAGTTTCCCTGCGTGATCGAATCAGAAATAAGGAGATCCGCAGGAGAACCATGGTAACCGACATAGCCTGAGGGATTGCCAAACTTAAGTGGCAGGGCACATTCTCGCAGAACAGATGGCCTATGGGGCCGAAAAGTAGGCCTGGAGTGGCAACCGCGTACCGGAAGACGTAGCGCTGAAAGGCCTTCCACAAGGTGGTCCGACGTCCTTGTGAAGGCCGCAGGAACCTGTTGGATGCGAGAAGTACAGAACCGTTCGAAGGGGAGGTGCTTGCGGGAGGCCTATGTCCAGCAGTGGACGTCTTTCAGCTGAAACGATGATGATGATGATGACTCAGGACTTAAATCCCTTGAAGCAGTGGAAAATCAAACTTCTAAGTCAACACAATCAAGAGATACGTGCGTTTATGTTGTTTGTTTTGAGTAAACTGCAGTGCGATTCTGTAACCATATCACCGTGAAAACTTAGGTGAAGTGAGCGTGGAGTGAGCTGTCAATAGTGTCAATTCCTAGAAAAATCAAACTCACTTCACCTAAGTTTTCACGGTGAGATTTTTACAGAATCGACCGGCTGCACAGACTACTCGCAATACATAAACACGATAAAACAAAAGAAAACAGATTTTCTCAGCTCATGTTTAAAATAACAACACAACCAGCTATCGGGAACCCGATGTCGATAACCATCACTTTTGCAGAGTTTCGCTAGCTAATTTAATTTGACCCTGTATAAGCGTCGACTTGAGAGCCTCCTCCTTTTTGCCGTCAGTTAAAAGTCTGAACTGATAGGACACAGTTCTCAAGTGCCAAGTACAAACAATGATGTCCTCAGTGCACGTGCACCTACTGAACAAGTAAACATTCTCCAAGTGATTCCAAGAAGTTGTAAACAATTTCCACGTTCATCCAATTGAACCTGGGGTTAGTCATCGTGTTCTAGAGAATACATCCTTGGAGATTAACTGGGTCAGTCAGATTGACCCCTGCGCTGGGATGCGTCACCCTGGGTGTACGGCATACAGGTCACATTAATTGTAGTATACATCTCGAAATTTGACAATTACTGAGTACCTTAGTAAAGTTGGTGTAGATATAGAGTAGGTAGGTATAAAGTGGGAGCAGCTAATTGCCCCATTGTCGTATGTAAGTATATAGGTATGTATGAGTCAGTTAAAATGACCAAACGATATGTGAGTCTCGTTTTTAGAGGCACTCGAGCGAAAACGCATAACATTCGTTTCTACAGTTTCCTTTGGAACATAATTGAAGGTGCAAATATGTAGTTTGTTAAACAAACATTGCTGGCATGAACACCTGTAGTATAAGGTACTCATCGTCTGCCTAGCCTTTTCCCAACTATGTTGGGGTCGGCTTCCAGTCTAACCGGATGCAGCTAAATACCAATATTTTACATGGAGCGACTGCTTATCTGACCTCCACAACTGGGTAATACGAACCCCTTGGTAAGACTGATTGTCAAAAATTCGGGCTACTGACGGCTCGTAAGGACTGTCAAAGATTCACGAATGACAGCCGGGATCAACGGCTTAACGTATTTTCCGAGGCACGGAGGGGTCTTGGTATGTGAAGATGGTCACCCATCCACGGACCAACCGCGGCAAGCGTAGCTTAACCTTATTGATCGACCAGTATGACTGTTATAACTTAGCCACAAGCCCCCCAGTATACATATAGGTACTTACTACGTAACAGTAATGTATTTTCAACATGTTTAAGTATGTAAAGGGAGTGCTGACATTGACACGAACGGGAAATTATAATCGGAAAATACTGATGAGTTGTTCATAGATCATATCAATGTTCTAAAGAATGTTAATACATTTTTCTTTGCCTAAGTACGTTGTAGTGGCTTTATGAAAATACCATGTTATTATAGTTGATAGTATAGTAACCTATTGTAAGAAAACGATGACACATATGAATATGACAATGAAATAATGAAAAATAATTACTTAAATGCAGTTAACATTGTTTTTTATACTTATTATCCGTAACTCTTTACGATCTGTTGTTGAGGAGAGACCTTTGATAATCAGTGACCCTGCAGTTAATAGGGAGCGGTGTCTTTGACAAACAAGGTGACCTAGCTTAATCTAACCTAAGATAAAACTCTAATCAAATCTCTGAGTCAGAACCAACACTAAACCAAATTAACCTGTAGTTCATGCTGATATACTTACAGGACACAGGCTAAACCATTTGGCTAGGCTTCTAAAAATACATAATGGACAATTTTAACTTGTTTAAAATTGTCCAAATTGTTTTTTTAGAAGCCTCACCCCAAGGGCTATAAAAAAATAATCGCTGAACCCCTATGTATGTTCAGCGATTATTTATGTATAAGAGAAAATTTAGCTCAAAGGCAAACATTTTTTTCGAAAAACATTGTTTGAGATTTTCAGTACCTACCTAAAACTTTAATAAAGTCAGTGTGGCAAGAATTCCCAGTACCTAGTTTTAAAGATTAATATAGGTACTTACCGTTTGAGATCACTGCTAGGCACAGTCTTACTACAAAACATGGTAACGACAGCCCGGGACAAAAAGTTCTGGATCTCAATTTACCTATTGTAGCAAAAATGTCTGATTTTAACTTGATACAAACGTAGGTAAAACCATAACCATAAATCAATGTAAGAAGATGAATCCACAGTCCCACTTCCATACTTTAGTTAAACCAATTTTCGTAATTTAAACGGATTAGCCATGTTTTGTAAGCGATATATAATTTGCAACCGTGATCATGAACTGGAGTCGGAAGCGCGGTTCGGTTCAATCTGCCGGATGGAGCATTGAGGTCGGAACCAGCTCCCCTACAGCATGCGAACTGACACACCTGTGTCACTGAACCCGAGGGTCTAGACTGCACTTTATTTTTGAAATATCAGGACTCCTTTCATACAACCGAAAAACAAAATAGATGCGTTTGTTAGCTGTGCATAGATCTAGGAAAATATGGGTAACAATTTTTAAGTATGTACCTAATTTAATATTCATAACAAAAATATAAATTCACTGCCAATTTAAACATTATTTGTGTTCTTGATACTTAATGACGCGTTGGATATTTGCGGATAAGTGTTTGAGTTAGAATGTATTTACTTAAAATTTAATTTGACCAAAAATATTTTCCTTAAAAATAGAAGGTAAAACAACACTGGTAGTGAATATATTACCCTAGTGCTCGTTGGTTTTAATAGTTCTTAATGATTTCATAGAGTACTGGACCAGTGGTGGCCCACTGGTCACTGGTAACAGTTGCGGCTTACGAGTTGTAGGTCGTAGGTTCGAACCCAGACAGACGCTTTACTTTGTTTCAATATATAATTTCATCAAGACTGCTCTCAAAACGGTGAAGGATAACATCGTGAGAAAACCGGCATGTCCTAGAATCGAAAATTCAAAGACATGACACATTCAACCCGCACAGGGCCTGCGTGGTGGATTACGGCCCACTCCCTCTCACAAAGAGGAGGCCTGTTTCCCAGCAGTGGGAACAGTATAGGCTCATTATGTATTTATGTAATGTTTTCATATGCCACTATCCTGCCCTTATCCCAATTTATAAGGGGTCGGCACAACATAGGATCCTAGAGATCATAGCCTGTCTGACAGAACCTATCAGGGATCGAGGAATATCAGAATAACTGTAGCTATAACAACTTGAACTGAGATAAGTAGGTATATTCTGAAGAACGAATTGTCTATTGTTTATTGTGCATGCTTATAGTTTATGTTGTATCGTTATAGTGTTATTATGATAACGATACATATTTGAAATGTCTTAAGTATTAGGAAAACCATTCTGAATTTTCTAGGAATTATGCGATTTGTTTAATATTATCTATTATTTATATTAGATATGTCACGTTTTATCAGTTTATTTTTTAATCATTAGCTTTTTTCATGCATCGATCTATACAGGGTGGCAATGACCACGACGCGCAAACTGTCACCAAGAATTTAGTATAAGATTCTAGAGCCCCTACGTCAACAAATCAGTTTAAAAAAAATTGCTGTTTCATAGAAAAGTGCAAAACCTACGCAGTAAAAATGTATGGAACAGCAATTTTTTTATATTCGACGAAAATTTTTGACACGGTGGGGTTCAGAATCATACATGCTAAATCCATGGTAACGGACGCGCGTCGATGTCCCTGCACCCTGTGTATGACATGCTGATATTGTAAGAATATTCTCTTCTAATAATAACACATTTAACCAAATAATGTTATGTAGAAGTTGTGTTACGTTAGTGCGTTAGTTAGAATTGGTTCAATGTACCCATGCCTACCTACTAGTGATTGTATGGTATGGAATTCGCATGACTATAGTAAAGTATGTAATAGGTAGGTTAAAAGTATGAGCAGTATTCTGTGATAAGTAATTTTTTGCCTTATTTTATTTTCTAACGGAAACAATATCCATTTTAGGCCGACCGCTTAACTGAGACGTTGCCTTAGGTAGCTGTGCGCCCCTCCGGTGGGTTCCCGCATTGTCGAGGCGGGGGGGCTCAGTAGCCGTGGCTTGGACACCCACGGCGAAGCGAAGAGGAACACGAGGAGGGGCCGCTCGTCAGGGCTTTTGCTGACAAGCCAACGACGTAGCGGCCAAAAGTAGGTTGCGGTGCCGCTTAGGCGACATCGCAACTGAGGCGGGCCGCGATGTCGTATAGGAGGCATCGCGGCTGAAGGTTGGAGGCCGCGGCGGGAGAGGAGTGCCGGTATTGCGGTGCGCCGCTCTCCCTACCTTCCGCGGCCTTGACAGGGTCGCCACCGTATGATGGCGGACGCGGTGGGGCTGCAGGGGAGGAGTGTTGGTATTACGTTGGCCGCTCTCCCTATCCTCTGCAGCCGAAAATTGGCAGGCGGCGGGGCCAATAACCTGACCCGTCACAGGGGGACCAAGGTTGCTCAGACACGGGGTCGTCTGGCGCCCATGTGCTGTTTTAGACCCTGGGATGGTCACGGCGTGCTACGTGTTCTGGTGCGCCGGTGATGGGGAGTACTCCCCCGAGAGGAGGGTCCGGTGACGGACAGCCGCGGTGGGTTCACGGATGAGTGCTAACGCGTGCCCGTGTTCCCGCCGTAAGCGGCAGAGGAGGACACCGTGGAGTTTTAGTGGGTTAGAGTCCCACATAACTGCACTATCTCCCCGTGGTAGTGCAGAATGCATGAGCATTTCTCCACGTTAAAAAAAAAAGTTAGCTGTGCGTCCCTGTCGCTGCCGGCCGTGGCCTGACGCTGCCGGCCGTGGTCGAGTCAACGGTCGGCAGCGAAGAGTCCTGGGACGCGGGGGTTTCCTTCTGTGAAACAGTCGTCTCGCAGAAGGAGGCTGCGGAAAGGGAGAGGTGGCAGTGGCAGGCCGGCGGCACCAGTCGGGGGTTGCGGAAGGATCGTCCGTTCCCGCGACCCCCGGCGTAGGTGTGAGATGGAACACCGGGGTGGTTTTTAGTAAGTAAGAGTTGACAGAGTCCCCCGCCCGCCACAGGGCGGCGGACATCCATGAGGAATTTCCAACCCAGAAA
Source organism: Luperina nickerlii (assembly GCA_963855955.1). Taxonomy (NCBI): domain Eukaryota; kingdom Metazoa; phylum Arthropoda; class Insecta; order Lepidoptera; family Noctuidae; genus Luperina; species Luperina nickerlii. Next base: position 15,444,942 of record OY979664.1, on the reverse strand, counting down.
CAAAAAAGGTAGCTGTGCGTTGCGGGAGGGGTGATAGTTGTAACAAGTTGACGAATCATTGGGCTCTCGCATCACGTCACCACACCCCTCCCGCACCGCGCTGCTACCTCAGGCAACGTCTCAGTTAAGCGGTCGGCCTATAGTAGGTAATATTAATAATATTTCGTAATTTAGTTATTTGTAATTTGTAAGTAGTTTTTCATATTATGAGTTTTAGTAATTTGCAATAATTATTGTAAGCCTAGGCCGCCGTGGGAGATACGCAGACATATCAATCTATACATTTCCAGTATAAGCTGTCATTTAATTGTACGAAAAGCCTACCTATACATTGCGAGGCCAGCTAAAACTGGAATTCATAGCTTGATATAATTATTATGTCGTCGTATGGTCGTCGTATGTACAGTAAACAAAAGAGCAATAATAAAAACACAAAACTTCAACTATATCTGACGATCCTGCACATTTATCTCTTTTGTTGACTGTACACGCATTCAAGTATAAATCCACCTCTTCTTAACTTAATCCTTCGAGGAATTCAGTCTTGTTTACAATAAAGTGACAGACAAGACTGTCAGTATGTGTTCGTATTCCTTTTTACATCAATGTAGGTACAGTTACCAAAAGAAATAAGTAACCAGGGCCGTTGGATGTAGTTGGAGCTTAGTAAGAAACCGTTGGATGTTCCTGAATGAAATTTAATTTCGTAAATGAACTGTTTGTTTTCTATTAATTAAATTAAATTTTATTCGAAACCATCCATCAGTTTCTCATTAAACCTCAACTATATCCGATGACCATGGTTACTTATCTCCTTTGGAGGTTTTATTACCCATACACACACCTTTGGAGTTTGGATTATCTAGGAATGTAACATGTCGTAATCGATTGCAAAGATTGCATAATAACATTATGCTTTTATGCAACATAAAATACTAGGTAGGTAAGTACCTATACAGCTACGTAGATAACCAAGTGCAAGCTTTGTGATATTTCGGGACTTTTTATACTTATACTTGACTAACACACACAATAATTGTTTTTATTATGTACCTATTTATTTATTAAGTAAATCTTTCTATCTATTGGTCTGCTAGTTCGTTTCCCGCCTAAACTAATCCAAGCATAAGTTTCATTTTGGAAAGTTTTTGATGAAAGATTTACCTACCTCTAGTAAAGTAGGTAGGTGAGGTAGCACATGTGAGAGTGTGAGCTAGCAGCCAATTATAGAAAAGGTTTGTCATTGTTTCCAGTTATTATTGATCGACGCGTACGCACCATGGCGGATGTCTTAATATCGATTCAAGGTGCTGCTGATTTAATTGGATGTAGAGGTTTTTCATTTACACAAACTTTGAGTGGCAAAAATAATTGTTTTATTATTATTATTAAATGTACAATAAATAAGTTGCATTGGTAAAAAATAAGTACCTACATGATAACAAAAAAATACATGATAATGCCTTTCCGTTTTATATCCTTTGGGCTACGTTTTTTTTTTCTTTAATAATATTAAATATGACCAGATGATGTCGTAACACTAACATAAAGTAAGTACAAAAAATACTAGGTAATTATGCAGTCAATAATCCTGTCTTCTAATATCACATAAGTACGAGTACCTACATTAAGTCACCATCAACCATCATCATCAGACTATAACAGTCCTAACTGCTGGACATAGGCCTCTCCTATTGCACGCCATTCAACTCGGTTTTCGGCAACTTTCATCCAGCTGCTAGCAGCCATCCTGCGAAGATCGTCGCTCCACCTAGCCGTACATGCGCGTACATTATGTGTATTTACGATTATCAAAATATCTATCAGAAAATATTCAGCCTTCTTCTAATAATAAGTAGGCAGATTCTATTTTCAGTCTTATTACTGTATCAACATAGAGATCATGGCAGAATAAACAGACCCACATGTTAGAAAACCATTAAGGAATTCTTACTGTCCGACAACCATTATACAATGAAATTTGCTCAATTGAAGGAGTTATACAATACAATCATCAACCTCTATGAACAACATGCACACAAACTTAAATAGAAATATAATTAATAGTTCCAGACCTCACTGTCCAGTTGTTGGTTCTTGTTTAATTTAAGCCTTATAAATTATGAGGTCACTGTGTAGCACAGGGAATACCCGAGATTATCTCAATATTTCTAACCTAATCGGCAACTATTAATAAAATAATACTTCATGCAGTGTCAGTCTTTTTTCAGTTGCCACAATTTTATTACTCACGATCTAATTTCGTCGGCGTCTCAAATTGCCAAATTGCATATTGAAAATCAATAAACCTACCCCAAACGTGGTTGTGGGGAAACGGTCTTCTTCCCAGATGGTAACGTCAGGACAGCTGTTGTACTCGTTGACGCCTTCCTTACTCAGGTGCACGTACAGCTCGCGCACCTTCCACTTGCCCAACACTTTCTTAATGTCCAGCTTGTCGTATAGGTGTTCACGAACACATATCACACTCGTTGCATTGTATGTTCCACTCGACCTGTTTTCAGTATGGTTCGAGTCAAGGTCGATGTCATAAACTAAGAATTCTTCAGCAGCTACCGATGTCAACAGAAGCAACATCCAAGGTAAAACTCGATAAAATAATTCCATTTTATTAAGTTATGGTTTCTCGTATGCACATAACACTCACTCCACTTATCTGACATCAAACTTCCGTCTGATGAATTTAAAATTCGAATATCACGAGCGAGACTAAGAATTCGAAGTATTGCGCTCGCGAATAACAATTGCGCTTTTAAAAGATCGTAGCCGACTGATGCGAAGAGGCGCGCGCGCCTGACTCACGCGGCTTGATGTTATCAAAGTTGCGCCGACGCTTTTATACGGATAGAGTTGGCCGGCCGTGCAAATAGGTAATCCCATGAAGTAAAATAATGTAAACAATATTTTCCTCGGCGTGAATGAAAATTTCACAACATTATTAATTCAGGTATCGTGTGTCATGCCCTCTGGGTACCTACTTAGTATGTACTTGTCAAAAGAAAGACATGACCATAACAGCGCTTCGTGTATAGTCATATTTGTTGTTCGTTTTTAGTGTAATTTTTAATGTTGTATGTATTTATAGTATTTTTAAGTTATATTAATATTGTATTGTATTGTATTGTTGTTGTGTGTGTGTTGTATGTGTTTTATATGGGCCTTGACGCCTGAAATAAACGGATAAATAAATAAATAATGATGCTGCCTTTAGGTGACCCATATACCTACAATAATATTGCGTAATGTTGATGATTGCACAATATTATTGAGCATATAGGGGTAGTATTGAAGATTGGGCAATGATTGAGTAAGAGATTGAGGACTTTTAAATTTTATCGCACAATATTTATTTATTGTGTCTTGTGTATGGTATATTGCCCAATATTTTTTAATTGTAGATTGGCCTTTTCATCAACCAGTCCTTAGTCCAGATTCGGCGTTTTCGTTTTTGCCGTTTTGCTACAATTAAACACACGACAGCTGCAGCCAAATATTTATCAGACATGGTGCACTGAAGAAAGTTATGACGAGAATGCTTGTTCAATTTTATTGTCTCAATAATTTAATTGTACCGTGTGTAGTGTTGCCCAAATGCAAGACCAAGACAAGACCTTAGCCAGTCTTGGTCTTGGTCTTGCGTCAGTACACCTGGTCTTGGTCTTGGTCTTGGTATTGCGCTCTCAGTCTTGGTCTTGGTCTTGGTCTTGCAGCAAGAGTCTCGCAAGTCTTGCGAGACTCTACTACTTAGACTAGACTACATTCAAATACCTATTAGCCTATTGCTCAGGGTGGCAGGGACATCGACGCGCAACCGCTTACCGTGGATTCAGTAGGTACAGACGCCAGCACATCAACCTACTACAATCTGTCAAATTTCTTTAATAGATTTTCAACTTTATCGCTAAAGCATAAGGTTCAAAATTGATTGGGAAAATTTGAGAGTTTCGGGTAGCTTGATGTGCTGGCGTCTGTACATGATTCTGGACCCCCCTGCGTTGAAATTTTTCGTCGGCTTTTTCTTAATTTTTACGTTTTTTTCTGCAATTTTTTTACTCTAAACTGTATAAAATCATTATTTCTATCTGACCCAATGAGATTTTTAATTAAAAAATTGTAAAATCACTTGTTTCACTTAAAACAGCAATGTAAATAAAACTCGAAAGGGCTACCTGATCAGCTGTATCGCTAAAGTTCATTTGCGAGGTCAACACTGTCTTCGTACCTACGCTATTCACTTTCAAATGCCGCCACAAAGGGACCGCAGCGCCAAGCGGTCTCCTCGTATTATTAACGCACTTGAAAATAAACTTTAAAATTATTACAATAAAGTGCATAAATGCTTGAACCTGACAAAAAATGCGGAAGATTGCGGGAATCCCCGCGCGGTGTCGAGTCGGCCATGAATCCCAATGAATCTAACAGACGAGTCACATGAGGCATTTTAATCATCTACATAATTGAATGACTCATTTACTACTTTTATTTTAGATAACGAATCTAAAATAAAAGTAGTAAATGGGTCATTCAATTCATCAAAAATAATTATCCCCTCATAATGATGAGGGGATAATTATTTTTCTAAAGCTTCATCGATTTAAGGTGAATGGGTAGTTGAGACCGCGAAATTCAAATTTTCTTACGTTTTTTGCAATTTGCAGGTCAGTGTCAGGTTGTATCTTGATCAAAATATGATTCGCGACAATAGCACGTACATATTTAGAGAAGTATAATCATTAGAATCAATAATACATCTTTCTAAGTTAGATTTCTACCACTAACACTTTTCCATAAGAGATTGGTGGTTGGTGGTAGAAATCTAACTTAGAAAGATATATTAATGATTCTAATGATTATAATTCCTTAAATATGTACCTGTTATTGTCACGAATCATATTTTGATCAAGATACAATCTGACACTGACCTAAAAATTGCAAAAAACGTAAGAAAATTTGAATTTCGCGGTCTACTACTACCCATTCACCTTAAGGGGGAAGCGCTAAGGTAGCCCGCGAAATTAAAATTTTCTTACGTTTTTTGCAATTTGCTGGTCAGTGAATTTCGCGGGCTACCCAATACCGCTTTCGCCTTAAGTAAAGAAGATTAAAAAAACGTGCAGAAGTGTATTGATAGTCACGTAATTTTTTGATATTTTTTTATTATCAACAATAATTTTAGTTTTGAATGCAATTCAACAATGTAATTTACTGTTTCATAAAAAAAATACATCCATTTTCGCATAATCGGGATTTAAACCAAATACCTACTATAACGCCCAAATCTCAGTTTGACTTAACTGCGAGACGCAAGAGTCTTGCAGGCTTAGTCTTGTTCTTGCTCAAGTCTTGCAGGGTTCAGTCTTGGTCTTGGTCTTGCTAAAATAAGTCGGTCTTGGTCTTGGTCTTGGTCTTGCAAAAATGCAAGAACAAGACCAAGACTGCAAGACCAAGACCGATTTTGGGCAACACTAACCGTGTGGGTTTCGGAGCTCATCAATCATATTGTGCAATCATCAACATTGCGCAATATTATTGTAAGTGTATGGGTCGGGTCACCTTAGGGAAATATTGTAGAAATGTTCAGATAGGTAGATACTTATTTTGGGAAATAATTGCGTAATATTATTTAAGTAAATACCTAACTACATAGTTATCTACAGAATAATAGGTATCTAATCCTACTTCCTACTTATATTATAAACCCGAAAGTTTGTGAGGATGGATGGATGGATATCTAATTGTTAGGTACTCTTTCACGCAAAAACTACTGAACGGATTTTGATGAAACTGTACAGTAATATATATAGTTAATACATCGGAATAACACATAGGATACTTTTTATCCCAATCTTCCCGCGGGATCGATACTTATGCGGGTGAAACCTTGGGGCGCTGCTAGTTATTTTTATAAAGATGCAACTAAGTAAGTAGGTACTTGAGTACATAACTTTAAAAGAAAATTCTAGACAGAAAGGCAGTTGCTGAATACTCATTAAAATTAAAGCCCACCCATGTAAATACCAACCTATTAAGTACAGACGCCAGCACATCAAACAAGACAAGACAAGACAAGACACAAGACAAGACAAGACAAAGAACAAGACAAGACAAGACTATTGATTGATTGATTGATTGATTGATTGATTGATCAAGCTACCCGAAACTGTCAAATTTTCACAATCATATTTGAGCCTTATGATTTAGCGAAAAACTTGAAAATCTATTAAAGAAATTTGACAGATTGTAGTAGCTTGATGTGCTGGCGTCTGTACAAAAGGTTTATCTGATTTTGTAGGCTTTTTCGAAGTTAGCTATGTTAAAATTTTCTATTGAATATATAAGTGATCCGATTTCCGTAACAATTACGTTTACAAACTTACAGAATTATGTAAGTAGGTACATACTGTTAAAGTGTATGTGACAAAGTTTTTATACGTAATATATAACAATAATTCGTTCTAGAAAGTGATGTCATCTTTAAAACAAATCTATCAGTAGGTACAACGCATCCACATTGACCCGGGCTCATGGATTTTCCAAAATTTCTGTGAATCGCGTAAGTACTGAATAAGTATACTGATAATAAAAACCCCAGTTAGTAGTGCAAATTTAACTATCTTAATGAACCCGTGAACTTTGACTAAAGCCGAGTTATCTCAGCTTCGGAATTATCGCACTACCATTTTACTTGTATCTACTTTTACACAATATATTTATATAGTATTTATAAGTTAAACAACACTATTTATCTACCCGATGATGGTGGTAAGTCGTATATAAGATCAGAATCATAATATGGCAGCAAGTACATATCTCTTTTGCACCATTAGATGGCACTACCATTTTATTTGTACTTTTTACATATAATTTATCTAGTATTTATACTTAAATTAAACAACACTCTCTACCCAATGATGGTGGTAAGGCGTAGGATCAGTATCACATGACAGCAAGTATCTCTTTTGCACCATTTGGTATATTCCTGACATTAGGGCCGGAAATTAGCTGAAAACCTGCTGAGCAGCTGGAAGAAGAAGACATGGTTGGACCAACCCTATACAAAGCCTTTCCAGGCATGACCCTGCATTGTTAGAGTCACATAGATCTGAGTTTGTTTCGGCATTTCTTCTCAGAGATCAGATTTCAGCTAAGACATGCCGCCGCCATCTAGTTTTAAAATATTAACCAACAAAATATTGACGTATAAAAGTGTCTTAGGAGATCTGCTTACAGAAAATAAACATTTCATTTCATTTCAAATTGGAAAAAGGACAAGTGAGGGACTATACTACAAGAAAAATCACAAATTCCAATTTGCCAAGCTTCGTGTTTAGTGGTCATCAGGAAAAACGATTTATGTCCAGCAGTGGGTGTTTGATGTGTAGTAAAAGGTGCTTATGTACAGTATTTGTAGGTCTGTGGCAAGGAGTAATAGAGCTGGGTGGTATTTGTCACAACAATCGTTTAAATGTGCGGGAACGTCACTAATTGACGGACCGTCAATTGGTCCAGCACTCAGCAGTGAGTAGCGTTTATGCTTTCCCAATAGAAAGCTTCAATTACCTTTGTTTCTGTTGAGTATTCTATTCGGAATGTCCTCTGTCCACTTTTTAGTGGTCTAAAAACTTAACAGTCAGGTGTCCACTTAATGATTTTGTGCGAAAAAGTTTTAAGGAAAATATACGAGGAACTTCAATGTAACGTTATAGGCAGCCATAAATTTGCAACAGCTGGGAGTTGTTTTTACAGTGTACAGTATTTTTCAGTGTTTTACGAACTTTTTTGAGATAAAACCGCGCCGCAGTCCAAAAAGTTGTTTGTAGAGGAAGAGATTCTCTACCAATGTCACGCATTGTTTTGGTGATTGATTTACATTAATTATATATCCTTCCTTCCTACCGATTAGAACTATGTTATGTAATTCATACTGTGATAAGTTAAGAAAATGTAATTTATTGCACAGATTTTGTTTTTATCAAGCAATCATTACTTTGTTCGTGTTAAAGATTTTTGAACAAAACTTACCTGATCTGTGGGCTCCGAAATGTGAATTACGATACATGTTCTTGTGTAGTCGACTCTGGAATCACCGGCTAAATGCTGGACGAACTCCACGCCATACCACATGCCCATCAAGCTGTCCACCCAGATGCCCTGCTGCGGCGAGCGGTTCACGCAGTAGTCCCTTATATTCTTCATGAACGGCATCTCATAAGAACTGTAACTAGTACCGTATCCTTGCCCAGCCTGCCCATATCCTTGGCCGTACCCTTGCCTGTTGTAGGTGTCTCCATATCTCTGGGTAATATCTCCGCCCGGGGGGTAGAACTGGTTCGATCTTTGAGTAGTGTAGGAGTTGTACTTGCTCGTCGAGATGCCAGGGCTATAGTTGGGGTACCTGGTGACTTCAGGAAAATTGGATATGTCACTCCCGTAGCTGGCGGATTTGTATGGGTATTGATTTTGACTGTAAGGGTTCGCCGCGGTCGTATAGCTGTTGCTCCAACTGGAGGACGTGGCGTATCTTGCATCACCAGGTTCGGCGTATCGTTGGTAGTTCGCGCACTCGGCTGAGGCCCACAAAACAATTAAAAAGATCACGTTTCGGTACATTTCAGTTGTTTTTTTGGTATTCGATGTGTGTCGTTGCGTGATAGTAAGGTTGTGCCACAATGTGTGACTGGTGCGGGCGTGCGATAGGAGTGGGAAGTAAACTAATTACGACTAATTCACGACCACTGGTCCCGGAGATGAGAACACGTCTAAGTCACATTTATAATTTCTTGTGTCCACTTAATATTAATTAGATAACACTGTGTGAGAGATTAAATGATCATTAACGTGACGAGTTGGTATTTTGTAAGAAATGTGTTATTACTTTAGTATGTTATTGTTTAATGCTTCACTTGTTATTTTCTAAACATTAAGTTTCGTAATACAATGATGGTACCTAATAAAATTTTCCACTTGTATCTAATCTAAAAATAGGTTTGTTTTTAAATAACATAACAGCTGTTTGTAATTAAAGTGTTCGCATTAATTTATTTTGGTTTGTCTTATTAAAAACTAGCTGACTCGACAAGCGTCAATAATATTATTAATATAAAATTTCGATAAAAAATGCACTTTCCATTTTCCTTTTCGTAAATGTTTCGGACCATTCAGCACACTTTAAAACAAAAATTTGCCAAATCGGTCCAGTTTTATTATATCTACGTATAAGATTAATTAAATCTTTTTAATAGAGAGAAATCTTTCTGGAAATATATTTTTTTAATATCTATTTAGGAGTGGTGCAGACTTTTTAGACGAATATGAAAAACTTTTTCTGATATCAAACTCATTTCTGCATCTCGCACCGTTGCAGCTTGCATCCTGAAGCGATGCATAGAAAAAGATACTTATTGCACTTTCTTAGCATGACGTCCCTTCTCATGCATTCAGGGCACTTATAAAATAAAAACGTAGACGTGGAAGTAAACATAAGTAATATTCCATTTCTGTCTCATAATTCAAGGTTACCTACTCTTCCTTTATAGAGTTTGTTTTATAATAGGGAAGCTGAAGAAATTGAGCCTAGCCGTGACAGAAATTAGTTTGAAGCTTAAACTGTAGGTACCCGAATTTATTAATTTTGATTTTAATAAATTCGGGTATGTCCTATCGGACATCGGTGCCGATTCTGTTGTTCACAAACTAAACTAAATTTAAGTTCAGTGCATCTTGTTCTTTCTATTTCATTAAGAAAAGGACAGAAGATAAATTTTAGTTTAGTCCTGTCAAATTAATCAGCGCCTGGATTCAATTCCCGGATCGGGCAAAGTGTTATTGAGTTTTTCCATTAGGAATTTCTCAGGAATAGCCCGGAGCTTGGAAAATGGCGGTGTAATACCCCCGTGCCTCGGAAAGCACGTTAAGCCGTTGGTCCTGCCTGCGCCTGATCTCTCTCCGGGTCGTGTCGGATTGCCGTCCCATCGGACTATGAGAGTGAAGAAAGATGTACACTTGTGTCTGCGCGCACACTTGTGCACTTTAATGTCTCCCGCACCAAAGGCTAAGTCTCCGTTGAAATTGGCCACCGTGGCCAAAATACGGTTTGGAAGACTTTATTTATTTATTAAATATGCAATGCACCTCTTTGACGACTGGAATTTACCCATATTGATTACAATACATCCAAAAGTCTCTATAACTCTCAGTGGTACGGCAGCAGAATGTGGAGTTACATCGCAAACTATGCTCAGTATCCTGTCCTCTGTGTCCCAAAACATACAGTCAAAAGTGACCTCTGCGGGCTCTGCGCTGCCACCGACGATGCCGTGGAAGTGGCAAAGTTTTGGGCCAACAAGATCTGAAATACAGTCATGCTAGCGACACGAAGAAGAAGTGGTTTCTGCAAGTTTGTCTTAAAAGCGCAAACGTCAGATTTCACGGACCCCGATCACTTAAACCTCTCCTCGACACCCATGCGACTACTTTTCGGAATCTACAGTGACAACCAGCTGTCTTAATTCGTTATTGTATCCTATCAACCCATCTTTTTCAAAGTACCTAGTCATTAGGTAATTAAACCTACTTCTGAATAACCCTAATAATTTCACAAATAGGTAAGTACCTACTTATGCAAAGCTGATTCATAAAATCCGGTGTGACATACGGTTAATTGATATAATTCGTTAATGTCCTGTCGCCACGACGGCTACGTGACCCTGTCTCCTGCGCTGGTTCACAGTTCAGAGGCCAGTGGTACATCCTCGCGCACAAACAACTCCATTGCTGTTCAGGACCAGTAGTTAAGTTTCACGACTCATTAATAAACAGGGTACGTGCTGGTATACCTATAGCAATTGCCTTTTACTGATGACTAAGTATAAAAAACTGTATGGGAAAAGATGTTGTTTTTATTACCTAAGATTTAGGTATTACTCATAATACTCATTGATTCGATGCTCGTTTTGTATGATTTCAATCAATGAAGATGGTCAATGAATGATGAAGAACCAAGATGGTGAAAGAATAAAACAATTCGCGGTCGACTATCGATTACAATCGACCTACCAACCTATGTTAGTATAGGTAGGGTTTATGTAGCACCTGCGGTACCAGTGTAAATTAGCTACCTCTACATCTAGCAGCATTATACAATACGGTTGGTTATGATTTTATTTGATAGGCTATCCGGTATTGTGGACTTTGGTCCGATTTTTAAGTAGGTATGTTTGTACAAACGGCACCCAAATAGTATGTGTGCAAGACCTGTGTACCAGCAGTGGGAACATTACAGACTATGCATGCTATGCTATGCTAAGCATGCTATGCATGCTATGCTATGCATGCTATACTGTGCATGCTATTTTATGCATACTATGCTGTGCATGCTATGCTATGCATGACATGCATCCTATGCTATGCATGCTATGCTATGCATGCTAAGCTATGCAAGCTATGCAAGCTATGCTATGCATGCTATGCTATGCATGCTATGCATGCTATGATATGCATACTATGCTATCTATGTTATGCATACTATGCTATGGTATGGCTATGCTAATGCATGCTGTACTACATAGGTAGTGTGTAGGCACACAGTGTTTACCTATGTTTATACAACTAAATCTGTATATTTATCTACTAATTACGTTCGGCTGCAGTCGAGGATGCAAATAAAACCGATATATTTTACTTAATGAATTTAATTAATATAATAATTACAATTAGATCGGTAAAACTAAGATGCGTGACAAATGTTCGATGTGAGAAACAAGAGTGAGCCTGGCAATCCTGGTATACACAATCTTCGGTCACACGCTATAGGATTGCTGAGAAGGCAAATGTGAGCCACCAATATGCTTCTAATGCCCGATCATCGGTCTCACGCTATAGGATTGCTTAGAAGGCGAATCTCACGGTGTAGAGCACGATGCGGTGTTAGTCATTGTCGTAAAAATTTAGGGTTCCGCAAGTAGCGACATAGCATACAAGACTTACTTATCGATGGTTCGTTTGTCCTTCTGTTAGAAAACATGGCGCAAGCCGGTGCAAACGCTCGCGGTAAGCGCCCGACGTTGTCAAAGTTCGATATAGTCAGTCACCTTTAATTACCCACGGTGTTTTCCTATAGACAGTCACCTGAATTGTATTTAAAAATATTTCGCAATACTTGCTATAAATTTGTGCAATCAGTTTTTTTTTTTTTGTTTCAAAAGTGTTTGTCTTTAATGCTTACATGTACCTAAACATTATACGGGTTTATTCATAAACGTTGGTTAATGTTAAGAGACGCATAAAGCTCAAAAATGTATGGTTAACAGTCGCTAATCACTACTTAACTGTATTAGATATTTAACTTTAAATAACGATTGCTTTGCATGCGGCGGGAACACCCACCTACCAGATGCAGCCTAATGAAAGGCATAAGGCAACTTTTTAAATAAAAAATAAATAAGTATTTTTTTTTTTTTAAAGTTGTAACACTCCAACGTATAAAAAATAAAATGAAAGAAAAGCCTATAAATTATAATTAGTACCTACTTACTATGCACCATATTTTTTTGTAAAGGTTGTTCGTAAGTTGTTGAACTTTACAAACAGCTAGAGTGAGTCATAAACTATCAATATATTGCGCAAAGGTGGAAAAGCCTAAAGGAATCCGCTGAATGCGGGAAGCACAGAACCGATCGAAGTGGCGGTGCTTTGGGGAGGTCTATGTCCAGCAGTGGACGTCTTTCGGCTGAAATGATGATGATGATATTGCGCAATAATATTGTGCAAAACGATTTTTATCGTTTTCTCTTGGAGAAATAATGGATCATGATCCCGAACTGATAGCGAATTGTGTTGTTATCGCACTAACTCTTTGGACAGCAAAAAAGAAACACAATGATGGATAAAAGAGTGAGTGGTGATCAAGGTGGTGAATCATGATTAGTGTTGCCCAAAATCGGTCTTGGTCTTGCAGTCTTGGTCTTGTTCTTGCATTTTTGCAAGACCAAGACCAAGACCAAGACCGACTTATTGTAGCAAGACCAAGACCAAGACTGAACCCTGCAAGACTTGAGCAAGAACAAGACTAAGCCTGCAAGACTCTTGCGTCTCACAGTTAAGTCAAACTGAGATTTGGGCGTTAGGTATAGTAGGTATTTGGATTCAATCCCGATTTTGATAGACGTTCCCCAGTATCAAAACCGTATCGTCATAACACTAAAAGGTATTGTATTGATTATTATATGTTTCGACTATTTATTAAGTAGGTAGGTAGCGTGTTACTTACAAATTTGCTCCCATATGTGATAAAAAGTACCTAGCATAACTTTCTAGCAAAGTTCATTTCATACCTTGTAGGTATATCAGATATACCTACAAGGTATGAAATGAACTTTGCTAGAAAGTACATATAATATAATACTCCAAGTAGATATACTATATCTACTTGGAGTATTATATTATATGTACTTGTATAAGTCTAATGTGCAGATCTAACGTTAGTAGGTTGGTAAAAATTATGTAGGTATTTGTGTTTCAAAGTTTATATTATTCTTCTACTCAGCAAAATTTAAAACTAGCAGCGAGTCGAGTAGGTCTACATAGTACTAGTAGCAGTTTTTAAGCCAGCCGATGTTATGGTACAGACGCCAGTACATCAAGCTACTACAATCTGCCATATTTTTTAACGCAATCTTCCGCATTTTTTGTCAGGTTCAAGCATTTATGCACTTTATTGTAATAATTTTAAAGTTTATTTTCAAGTGCGTTAATAATACGAGGAGACCGCTTGGCGCTGCGGTCCCTTCGTCGCGGCATTTGAAAGCGAATAGCGTAGGTACGAAGACAGTGTTGACCTCGCAAATGAACTTTAGCAATACAGCTGATCAGGTAGCCCTTTCGAGTTTTATTTACATTGCTGTTTTAAGTGAAACAAGTGAATTTACTATTTTTTAATAAAAAATGTTATTGGTTCAGATAGAAATAATGATTTTATACAGTTTACAGTAAAAAAAATTGCAAAAAAAATCCTAAAAATTAAGAAAAAGCCGACGAAAAATTTCAACGCAGGAGGGTCCAGAAACATGTACTTGAATCCATGGTAAGCGGTTGCGCGTCGATGTCCCTGCCACCCTGAGCAATAGGCTAATAGGTATTTGAATGTAGTCTAGTTTAAGTAGTAGAGTCTCGCAAGACTTGCGAGACTCTTGCTGCAAGACCAAGACCAAGACCAAGACTGAGAGCGCAATACCAAGACCAAGACCAAGACCAGGTGTATTGACGCAAGACCAAGACCAAGACTGGCTAAGGTCTTGTCTTGGTCTTGCATTTGGGCAACACTAATCATGATGAACAAAAAGAGTAAAAGGCTTGAAAATGGAAAATGTGTATTCAATATTCTAACATAGGTACTAATTCATTTAGGTAGGTACTATGGGTAGGTAGGTACAGGTACCTAATTATAATTCATGTCCAATGAAAAAAACTTAGTTATTAAGTAATAATATTTATTTTGTACCACATTATATTATGACTTTCTTGAAGCAATCTAACAATATAAAAACCTCATAAAATTACAAAAACAGCCATAGACGTTAAAATAAAAATAAGTGAGCTAGTATCAATACAGCCCGCACAAACTGCAGAATATCGAACAACATTAGGTAATTCGAAGTTGAAAAACTGTCTCTTGTAGTCGAACCACTCCCAGCGGTCTACCCTGGAGGGCGACCTTCGGAGGATGAGCGAAAACACGCCCCCACTGATCTCTGAGCAGTGGTTGATGATCATGACGTGTGGTGATACCTTTAGGATTCGTATCACTTGAGGATGTCTTGGAGGTTCATCTGGGTTCCATACCTCTATAAAAGGATGAAAATCAAAATTAGAACAAGACAAGCACCTAGTCTTCGTGTACCTTCGAGGAATTAGTGCATACGTGCATACGCACTTTGCATGTATATGGGCTAAGTTAGATAAAGTTAGGGAGTTTTTAAGAAAATACTGGTCAACAGACACGTGTCGGTACACTATACCTAGAAGATACAGGAGGAAGGTATTGGATATAGGAATTTCGAAACATAGGTATAATATTTGTAAAGTTAACATTGAAAAGGGTTGTGCCCAGATCAATTACCGTAACTGTCCGTCGGAACACTCAAACCATTAAGGAACTCTGCCTATGATTTTTAGATTACCTAGTAACAATAGTTAAAATATTTAATGTAACCTCGTGTAGGAACGAGAATACAACTTGGGTAATTTACATCGTTATTTGAAACAAAAAAAAACAAACAATACCAAAGGTTTTTTTTTTATCTCCGCAGCACATACAATAACAACTGAACATCACGCCTGTTTACTCTGAGCTTGAAATGGCAGGCAGTACAGAAATTGACATTTCAAGAATGATTACATTGATTACTAAGGAGAGCAGTGGTGGCCCAGTGGTAACGGCCACGGCTTACGAGTTGTAGGTCGTGAGTTCGTACCCAGGCAGGCGCTTTATACTTTGTGTAAATTATTTCATCACCACCACCAAAAATTCAAAGACATGTGACATCTACCAACCCGCACTTGGCCCGCGTGGTGGATTACAGCCCACTCCTGACTCCTCCTCCACACACAGAGGAGGCCTGTAGCCAGCAAAGGGAACATTATAGGCTGATTATGTAATAAGTTGAGTAATGTAGGTTGTACAGACGCCAGCACATCAAGCTACCCGAAAATGTCAAATTTTCTGTTGTGTTTAAAATGTTTAACTTTGAACCTTATGCTTTAGCGATAAAGTTGAAAATCTATGAAAGAAATTTGACAGATTTTAGTAGCTTGATGTGCTGGCGTCTGTACATCAACCAACAGCAGCTGACTAACAACATCAAAGTATACCTATTCCTCTAGCCATCATCTCCCTCTCCAAAGGCCTGCGTTGGTCCGCAGTCCACAGCCCCGGTGCCTCAGGAGTGTAGAGGTAGATCTGCTCAACGGACTGCCCGTCCTCATCCCACACCACCCGCAGCCGCCTCTCGTTGTATATGTCCCTCTTCACTCGTATGTCCAGCCACGAGCCCGACATGACGTCATCCGACCACGGGTTGCTCTTGTATGAGCGCCATTTTTCGTCTGAGTAGTTGTGTTTTTGTATCTGCGACAAAATTAAGGTAAATTGATGTAAATAAAGCTCTATTTTATTAAGTATCTGAAGAGGTTTATCGTCACTAGCAAAATATACAGAATTGTTTGGGAAATGGAGTGCGAGACCTTTGCTCTGCAGTGGGACAACACAGGCTAGTTAGATTAGATCTGAAGAGGTAAGCTGACCAAAGCCAATGACCCAATGTTCATCGTAGGTGGATTGCTAATCGAGAGGTCACCGGCGATCAACCGATTACACGTACAGGAGGAGTCATCATTCCTCCCTTATCCCAAATAATTTGGGGTCGGCAACATGTCGTCGTCTCGGTAGGGGGGGAGTCTTATACAAAAATACCAAGTAAGAAAAATACCTATTATCTTAGTTTATTTTAAAGTACCTACTTAGACACAGAACTATTTCACAAGCTGTATCGTTGTTTAGTTTTGAAAGATTCGTACGAGGCATGCTTTCAAACTTTCAACTTTATCCTTCGGGAAATAAGAGTAGCTAACATCACTAAGAAAAACAAACTGTAATAATTAGTACTTACAGACCAATCAAGCCAATCATCCTGTGGTTCAGTAGTGACGTCAGTGATGTGAAGTGTGACGCAGCCGATCGTATTCGGCTTGTTCGTCATATCCGGGGTGTGTTGCGCGTACCCCACGCCGTACCACATCCCGTACACATCCTCTATGTTGAAGTGATGAGCCCACCGTACACTGTCACCACAGAAACCCTGGACGTTGACGGAGAAGATCATCAAGTTGAGGAGGAGACTCACAGGCACAGTGAACATGTTCGGTGTAGATACACAAGTAATATGGGACAAAGCGTCTCATCGCCCGCGCTGCCAATTAGCGAATTGGTGCAGGTGATGGTTGCTCTCTGGCGCAACTGCACTGTGACTCAGTGGATTGATTCTATACGGAATACGTGCCCTGATTGTTTATGTACCTAGTTATTTCAGCGCATATAAAGTTATGACCAATCAATCTGCCTTGCCTTTCCCGACTCGGTAATGATATCAACGAATCACAATGATTGTATCAACGAAGAGCTTGTGCGTGCGAGGTTAATGAGAGGTTTGAGTTTTCACAGAGCGCAATATCGCAGTCGTAGTTCAAGTTACGTAAACCTGATTTTCGTAACTAGAACTACGACCGCATACAGAAATTTGCAGCATGTTTTACAGCAGCAGTTTTCTTTACCACCGAAATAGTTACTTTGTCGACTAGCTAACGCGAGTGCGACGCGAGAGAGCGGAAAAAATATATCTGCATTCATCAAAAATAAAAAATAATTTATTGAAATTAGATAGATAGATAGATAAAACGTTTATTTAGTGCAACAAAAGACACAATACAGATATTAAAAATATCAAAAAAGGTGAAAAAAAAATTAAAATAACAAAGATAATAAGGAGATAATTAGGATTAGAAACAGCACTTTTTGAACCTCAAATAAATAAGACAATACCGCCGAAACGTATCGCACGCACGCACGCACGCACGCACGCACGCACGCACGCACGCACGCTTCGTACGTCCGATTCGGATGGGGAGATGAAGTGCCGCAACAAACTCCTCAGCAGCTCAATCTGTTTAGCCTTTTCCCAACCATGTTGGGGTCAGCTTCTAGTCTAACCGGATGCAGCTGAATACCATTATTTTACATAGAGCGACTGCTTATCTGACCTCCACAACCCAGTTACTGGGTAAGGACACCTTGGTAAGGACTGGTTGCCAAACTCTCCAGCGGTAGCGCACAGCTGCTCTCAGCTCAGTCTTTAAATTCTTTACTATATCAACATTCACACAATCCACATTTATCTATTCATTGATCTGCCCCTTTTCATGAAACTATTCACACATTCATACTTGATACTTTTATAATCGCATTCTCTTTTCAATCTAAATTGATACAAAATAGCGGATAAAAAGGAGGCAATCTAAATTCTGCAGCTTACTTTCTGTTCCCACACATGTTGGTCAGTTAAAATGCAGTTTAGTACGGGTTGCAGACCAAGAGATAATTAGCTAGTTTAGCTTAGCTCGCATAGCTGATGTAGTTTTTCATACTTGTGTACCGCAAACTATGCCACATGTAAGAGAAACTAGCCCAATTATGCGAGCTAAACTAAACTAAACTAACTTAGCTTAGCTCTTGGTCTGCAACCCGCATAAGTCCCAACTCCCATGTATATTGGTGGCGAGTCTATTGCCATCATTCGGGCACAAATCCAGAGTAAGGGCTGCTACTGAGAAATGCAAGATAGAAAGACCCAATAACACTTTGCCGACCCGGGAACCGAACCCAGGATCTCATGCTCAGCAGTAGTCTTGCGACCACTAGACTAACAAAGCAGTCAACTCCATTTTTACCTAAATCCATACTTAATACTTAATATTATAAATGTGAAAGTAGCGCCCCGCGGTTTTACCCGCACAACTGTTGATCCCGTGGGAATATCGGGATAAAAACTATCCTATGTCCTTTCCCGGGACTCAAACTATCTCTATACCAAATTTCATTTAAATCGGTTCAGCGGTTTAGGCGTGAAAAGGTTATACAGACAGACAGAGTTGTTTTCGAATTTATAATATTATCGGGAACAGGGTCCAAGCTCCCGGCGGTCAGGGCTCCAGAGAGAGGAAACCTCCTAACAATGCGAGCCGTGTCCAGAAGTACCGCTTTCTGAATCAAGCCCCTGATCCAGCTGCCCATAACGAGAGCCTCCTTTTCTTCTTATGCGTCCTGTTTACCGCAAATAAACGTATTTTCTTTCTTTTGTTTCTTCTTTCTAACAGTAGGAATGGCTTTCATGTTGACAGTTCAACAACATTCGTTGCATTATTTACGATGTTCAGCAGACATTTTTTTTGTTCATGACAAGTTAAGAAAGATTTTTGTCTACAAGCTTAGTGTTGCTTAAAACAAAGGACCCAGATCTTATACGTTACTTACATTATTACTTGTCGAAGGCACTAAGGTCTATTTCTATCCGTTTGTCGAATAAAAACTTGTAGAACTTTTATTTGAATTTATCAGAGATATAAATCTTGAATAGGTACATATATTCCTAGAACAATCCGTGATCAATCCAGAGTCAGCGCGCATAGCGTTATACAACTATGTTTTCTGCTATGTATGGGGCAGTATGCCTTTTGACCTTTTTTTAGATAAAGGGGTAAATAGAGCAACTTTTTTAGATAAAGGGGCTTAATTCTAATTTAAATTTTTCCTTATAAGAGATAAGATTCTATCTTTGTGGGTTGGGTATTAGGATTAGACCGCGTAGTTTAAAGATAGGCCAGGATTAAAAAAATTGTATCAAAAAGAATGCGTGTATAAATAATTTAATTTTCATTTCTCATTCAAAAATATAAATATCGATCGTTTTTCTTAGAAAGAACTAAATAGTTAATTACAATATTATAAAATTAAGTCTCATTAAATTCGGGATCCCCAAATTGTGTACGAAATTATGAAGAGTAATACTGTAGAAATAGTAATTTTTGGGGCTGAATTTTCACAAACTCTCTGTAGCGCAGACGTGGAGAGATGTTTCATTGTGAACACGTTGTGGATGCTGGCCAGGTCCTCAGGAGTCAGCTGGTTCTCGTTCCTGGACAGCACGACACTGAAGAGCTGAGAGTTTGGCAGCCTCATGCAGAAATTCAGCACCAAGTGGTTGTTAGCTACCTTCAGGACCTGGATGACGCCTCCGAAAAAACGATACATGTCACCCACGGCTGAAATAGAAAATAGAATAGTTTTCATTTAAATAAACAATCAATCTAGAATATTCTTTAAGTAAACGAAAATGCTTCAATGAATATTTACAAGAGTTCAGGCATCATGTCTGCTGCTAATAGTATTATCTAGTAAGAAGAGACGATCCATAACTTCTTGTTTTGAAATTGGTCCTTATTTCCGCAGTGGGAAAGTAATGCACCTTTCGCACTGCGGAACTGAGGAAAAAACAACAAAAGCATTCTACTTAAAATTGTATCATCGTAAAATTGGTAATTTTCAGGTCCTTACATTTATTAGGCACATCGGTGGCCCAGAATCCTTTGTGCGAGGTGTTGACCTTGATGTGGTAGTCGTCCTGCCACAGGCCCTCGTGCCACTCCAGCACAAAGTGTCTGATGCGGTACTGTTCTTGCATGTTGTACTGACGGTTCACGTACGGTGAGTTCGTCAACTGAGGGTACGGAGTCGGTGGAGTTGGCTGGAATATAAACAAACATAAGTGTAAAGCGAAAAAAATAAAATTTCACTCGCTGTAAGTCGTTGCATAAATAATGCGCGTTGTGAGATTGACACCGGTGCGTAGAAGCACGATTGTAAGTACTACCTACTACATACAAGTACCAGTTAGCTCTTACTTAAAATACACACACACAGTCACTCACTAAGTTATGGTTTAACAGGCCACCTTCAACGTAATCTTCAAACTTTCTAATTTGTACAATAGGACAGTAAGGGTTAACATCAGTTCTCGTAGCATTTTCTTTGTGGTACACGTACTCGTGAACATACCACATGCCTAACACTGCTTCCTCATCGAAATCGTTCGTTGGACTTAAGTTCTGGCAAAAATTTACGTTGGCTGCGAAGGTAGTTGATAAGAAACATGATAGGACTAACACAATGAAGGCCATCATTGAAATGTATGCTAGGTACTTGTGAGCGATCTGTTTCACGACACCGGGTCTCCTAATTAACATCCCAGCCCCACTTGGGTATATTACGTCTTGTTATGTACTCAAGAGGACAATAATTACAATTAACCTATTAATTGACACGACCACCCTGTATCCTGTTATGAGTAGGACGTTCAGAGCTTTACCTTGCTATAAGTCATAGGCTAATCTGCTTAATATTCATGGCTTGAACTTATAGGTACGATGTTTATTTGTATTACAATATGCAAGGATGCAATGAATAAACAATTAATTATCTCAACTACTTGCTTCCATAGATCCTGCAGTTATTTAAAACACTGCAACCGTTTATTGAATTGATAAACCAGTTTAAAGAATATGGTTTATATGGCTCATCACTAAGTTGATCCTGTCTAAATTGAAACTATTGTCATAATCATAAACAAGTCCCATTTTCCAACTTTCCTTTTTATTGCTAACAGAATTTTCATAATCAAAACCCACAACAAAAGTTGACAATGTTCAGGACAGTTTCTTTCAAATATTACAATTGTCTGCACAGCTAATCATGAATATCCGCCGCGAGGAGGAGTGATACAGTGTCAGATTAGTGATTCCTTACCTACTGCAACAAATAATACCTACCAAGTAATTTTAAGTTGCGTAGGTACAATAAACAAATCAAATCAACAAACCTGTATATTTAGCTCCTTGATGTCGATATAAAAACACTCCTGCGTGTGTTCTATTTTATATTCACCTCTCGTGTGTGGGATTTTTTCTACACCATACCAAACACCAGATATTTGATCCAAATTGATATCTCCATAAAAAGGTGAAAGGTCGTCACAATATTTGTGACTTTCAAAACTGTACTGACTGTAACATTGCACCAAACCAAAACACAATGAAATCAAAATGATACTATTACACGCCATTGGATTAACCGCTCTGGATAACCCGGATAATATCGGATAAAGTTTCGGATAAACTGAACCGGCAGTACTAGGAGATAATACGCGAAAGGAGATGTTTTACAGATTAGCCCGGCGGATAGAGTGAAGGCGAAGTGGCGAGAATACGTGGGCGGGCTCCCAAATGAACAGCACTCGACTGGCGTTGTACCAGTCGTTGTAATTTACTACTTATGCGAGAATACTTCCTTAATAAACTTTATCAACACGTTGACAGTCCCCCTCTCATGTAAGTCAGGCACGTATGCGTCTGTATATATTATCATGCATAATAATTTTCCTATCTATTTATGGTTAACGGTAGCCAGTTACGATGATCGAACTACTAAAACCAAGGCCATTACTGAGTACATGAAAATAGCACTGACGAAAAGAAGATTTCCTTAAGATTTTCCAGTGCCTTCTCAAGTTTTCCGTAGACGGACGCTTTCCTCGGCATACTTAGATGCTAGGACAGCAGAAGTATTAGAATATGGGGTGAAGAAAATCAATAGAGCGCTCTGACGTCACGAAGGGTGGTTATCGAGCGGGTCACGCTCACGATACGACGTGTAGTAGTGTGAGTTAATATTGATTTTGTACACGCTTTTGTGTGTATTTGCGAAGTCGTGACTGGGTGACGTTTTTTTAATGACTTTTTAAACATTTTATTGTTTCGTTATTTTTATAACTTAGGTATTATATTGATGAATAAGTTATAAAAATAACGAAACAATAAAATTTTTAAAAAGCCATTAAAAAAACGAAGTGATCGTACTTTTTAATCATTCAGAAATTGCAAATACATAAATATGTACAGTAAATCCTTGCTATGTAATGTACCTAATATTTGATGACGTAGACGAAGACTGGTGCGCAATGCGTGACGTACTTCGCCATGATTAAACACGAGATTGTGTGTACTAAGGAGTCAAGACTCGAAGGTTGTGGAAACTTCAAGAATTGTACCGTGCACGATAGTCATCATAAAAATAAGTTTTAGTTCGCCAAATAACTACGATGCCAGGTGAAAGTTCTGAAAGGAAATATGCTGGAATATAATTTCGGAAAGTAAAGTAGGTTAAAGTTTTGATAGATATCAAAACTTAAACTTAAATACCTACTTTTGATTTGGGGAATGCAACTATAATTCTCGATTCGAAATTTTGAAAGTTCACCTCATAGGATTTATCTCAACTCAGAAAGCGACTGAACTTGAAAAGCCCTTGTTTAACCCGAACATTGTTTACGTACTTAACAGTTTACCAACTCACTGAGTATAATTTATCCTTTGTAACCATTAGTAACGCGCCAGTACTTCATGTACCTAAATACTGGGACGACATATGTATGTTAGGAAATTTCAGATAAAATCTAGGCTAAAGATGTTTCTTACAGGGTCTAATGTCTTGGTACTTAGGTACAGAGGAATCTGTGAATTTGAGATCAATGGCGATAGTTTGGTGGATTGGTTGCTCGTCCTTGCGAGTAGATTCGAGCAAACTAAACTCAGCCAATCTATAGGTGCATAAAATAGTGTGATTATAATTATAGTTTTATTTTTAAGTTGTTTAAAATTATAGAGAACATAATTTAAAGACTGCCCAATAAAAGTAATCTATGTATATCCATACTCCATAATCCATACTTAATATTATAAATTCAAAAGTAACTCTGTCTGTCCGTCTGTCTGTGTGTCTGTCTGTATGTTACCTTTCCACGCCTATACCACTGAACGGATTTAAATAAAATTTGGCAGAGGCATAGATTGCGTCCCGGGTAAGGACATAGGATAGTTTTTATTCCGATATTTCCACGGGATCGACACTTATGCGGGTGAAACAGCGGGGCGCTGCTAGCAATAGTATAATTCGGAAGTGTGTCTGTCTGTATCTTTGTTACCTCTTCACGCTTAAACCGCTGAACCGATTTAGATGTAGTTTGAGTCCTGGGAAAGGACATAGGATAGTTAATACCCCGATATTTCCACAGGATCGACACTTATGCGGGTAAAACCGCGGGGTGCTGCTAGTTTTTAATAAATTACATTACATTCTAAAATAATTAACGTCAATCGCATTTTGTTATAGATGACATTCAGTTACTACACACGGTACTCGTATTTATTTTCAGTGCTAAAAGTATGAGAACAATGGTATCATCCCCATAACATGTCATTGAATTCGGATAATACCACCCCAAAGGCTTTGTGGTTTTCTCTACTAAGGCTACATAAGCTGCACGTAGTCTCCCGAATGAGCTGCTACGTCACGAAGGGTACGATATTTCAGGCTCGGAGCGTGGAGCGTAGAGCCTCTACGAGTGCTACGAAAACGCCTACAGCGTTCTACGTTCTACGCTACGCTTTCGTCGTAGTATGTCTAGTTACGAATTGCTTTTATAAAACTTATTCTAATTTTTGTAAAGATGTTAATTAATAATGTTTTGTAAGTTTTCCGTGATTTACTCAGTTTTTTTAATGTGCTACGAGATTTTGTAGTTTTTTTTATTGTGTTTAATAATTAAGTACACATAATCTGTTAAATAAATAATGTTCTCTTAATTACGAACAGGTAATACAAACAACGCAAAATAATTTATTTACAACTTGCGCAAGTTCGGACCTCGTTCAAAACTTTCAGCTGAAAATACGGGGCCGAACGCGTCGTCGGCGTTTCAGGGGTTATTTCTACCAGGAAAGCAGGAACAGGAGGAGAAGATTTTCAGGCAGCTTTCCACTACGTCTATCAAACATTATAATATAGAACATAGTTGCTATCAAAACAAAACTATTACAATTGTGTACACTCAATACTTTTGTAATTTATAGTGATGTTTATATTCAACCAAGCAGTATTTGGAATAATATACGCTGAAAACTTGTTGATTAGGTACTTTATAGTGTGTTTACTTCTGTACGTATATCACAATATATCACGTACTTAAACAATAACAGAAGAACAAATACCTTTGGCGTAAAATCGAAAGTGTACACAATTGTTTTTCCAGTAAAATATCTATGAATGAAATGTAGGTATGGAACTAAAAATTACAAATAAAAAGAAAGAAAAGAAAAATGAGTTTATTGGCCTAACAGCAAAAAAGAAACACCTAAAAACTACAAACAACAGAAAATCATTTTTATAAATTATCTATAAGTAGTATTAGTTATCTTTGGTGGCTGAAAGGATCAAAATGAGGAGTGTTCTAGTAATTCTTCCAATTAAAAAATACTCGTAGGTACTAGAACGAAACAATTTACTGAACTTTGGCCCTTCGAGCTAATATGAAAATAACTGCGCCGAATTCGAAAATAACAATCGCGGAAACCTATTTTTCGGACATCGCATTTTTATTAAAAGCAAAAACTGATAAAAATAATCATTTAGATACAAGATTACATATTCCGATTTTGTGAGCACGTGTAATTTTTAAGGTTCCGTACTAAAATGGTAAAACAGGAAGAACCCTTATGGTGAGACTCAGTCTAGCTGTCTGTCTGTCTGTCTGTCCGTCTGTCACAGCTGGATACTTATCTCAAGAACTACTAATGATATCAACTTGAAAAAAGAAATAGTTTTAGATGACGTTTGCACAACTATTTTGCAAAAAGAAAGAATTTTTTTTTTCCATCTTGGACTGAAAGGGTGTCTGAAAAATTCGAAATGGGGCTACTAGGGCATGTGGGGCATCATATGAAAGAGCGCAGTTTGCACATTCTCAAATATTTTTCTTTTTTAGCGTTCCGTACCTCAAAAGGAAAAAACGAAACCCTTATAGGATCATTCGCGAGTCTGTCCGTCCGTCTGTCACAGCCAATTTGCGCCGAATCTAATGGACCAATTAAGTTGAAAGTAACATATGAATCTCTGTGACCCAAATACAGACGTCTAACGTAAATAAATTAATTTTGAGTATGGGGGTCATTTTCAAGGGGGGGAAATAGAAAATTTTAAAAATAAAGTTTCGCAATCTGTACATATCATGAAAGGGCTTACTGTGAGGATCTCAAATATATTTTATCATAATTTTAAAGTAAACAAGTGTCTTTCATTAATATACAATGTCATAAATTATTAATATAATAATAATAACACTCACAACAAGTCAACCTAGTCAAATAACCCGCCCCAAACTGTTCCCGGCGCTAAGGTGCCCAAAACGCTTGCTGCATTGCCACGTTGCATGGCAATGGCTAACTTTTGCACCAAGAACGAGATGGAGCGGGAGCCACTCGTTTTGTCACGGATCTTGTGCCCTATCTCACTAATGAGCTTCCTGGCCTCAGTGCCCCAAGCACCCATGGTCTCCACGGCAATGGGCACAAAATGATAACGGTCCACCAACGGTGCGTACTTCACCCTCTTCCTTTCAGCAGCGTCTTCCGCTGCTGCTGACGGTGAGTGGACGGTGCGACAAAGGTGGCTGGCAGCAACAGTGCTGACGCAAGTTGCGTCCCAAATTAGGCACTTGCCGTTCCTCCAAGGCACCAGGGTCAGTCCTTCCGGCCTCTTGCCGTCAGTCCTGCACAGACCCGGAGGCTCCAACACGCAGCCCAGGCGGAGGGCCACATCAGTCAAACGCTCAAGATCGAACCTCCGAACCTTTTACCATAACATGATAAAATTTCCGATGTACCTTTCTGTTAATATCCAGTAATTGAATAATTACAAAATAAGCCAAAAGTAATTTAAAACTATTAAATTAAAAGAAATACTTTTAAAATAATTAAGTACATAAATTCAGTTTTAACTCGTGAAAACTATAACTGTTTTCGTAGCGCTCTGTAAACTTTGCAAGTCGTAGCGTCGACATTTTCGTAGCGTATTGGCGTAGTCGCTAAAACTCGCCCCCTTACATTTTCCGTAGTGACGTAACCCCCTGACTACGAATATACCAGGGTATCATGACCGGCGAGGAGGGTTATACAACTTGTACAGTTTGTACGCTCCACAAGTTGACAACTAACGCGGACGCCCCGCGCTTGCTAGTGTAACACAATAGGACAACATGATAGTGAGAAGGTGACAATAGTTTCGCCTAACTATCGGGTGGGGGCGGGTGGATCGTGAGGGGTGATGACGTCATGCATGATAACCACTGGGGAAGAGTTCGCGAAGGGCAAGTGGCTGATGATTGATAATAAACGATAACAATATTTAGATATGGGACTATATTGGGGCTATGCAAATATATTATCAACAAGAGCACCATGATTACTATTCATAGGACTTCAATGATAACGTACTTTTGTTAGGACCATTAATCAACAAATAACTTAAAACTCATTTAAGAAACCGATACTAAACTTAAGTAAACGGAGAAATTGTGAAACCGAACTTATTAACAAAGAACATTTGGCACAATTAAACTAATACTTCATAGTCTTCCAGAAGATGTACCTACTTAAATAAAATATTTTTATATTATTGTGTGTTATTTATTAGTTCAGAAATGTACCTATTTATGAGAGTGTACTTGTAATAAATATAAGTTTCTACATAAGTTGCTAATCTATGTTAAAAGTCAACTCATTGAATTGACGTAATCTTTATAACAATGAAATAAATATATATGTAAATTATTATTATTTTAGTTGCACTGAGCTTCAGAGTGAACCTAAAAGTTTCAGGTACACTGTAATTCAATTACACAATTGAATTCATACTCACCAAAAATATATCAATAATAGGGTAGTTGCCTAAGAAAATATATTTAGTCCATCAGTTAGATTACTAAAAAATATTGTATACGTATTTTTTCTTTTGTCTGGCAAACAAAAAATTACGAAGATACAGCGCTTGGAAATTTCGTATGACGTCACGCCGTGCTACAAATTTTAGCACGTTATTACGTCAAAGCCCCCCACTCCTGAACTTTGATGTGATATATCTTTGTAATTTTTTATCTAATTGATAAAACAAAAAATACGTGTTCAATATTTTTTAATAATCTTACTGAGGGACTAAATCGAATCGATTTATTTTTACCCAGGCAACATCCCTATTGTTGTCTGTACTTTATACCCGAGCTTATTCCAACTTACAAACTTATAAGCTGATCCAGTCTGCTGCACTATACGCATTAGTTGCCAGACATACGCTGATCGATAAATGACGTCCGCGGCAACTATAGGGGTGGATTTATCTCCATTATTCTATAAAGCCCTGGTACAAAGGGTCACGAGTCGGCGCTGACGTCGGCCGAACGCGAGGGGTGACTTGCCGGGGGTGACACGGGTAAACGACTACATAATTGTGACGTCATGTTTAGCTGAGGAGTGCTAGGGTTGAATAAAATTACTCAAAGCCCTTGCATGCGTAACATGTGACCATTATACTGAGTAAATTAATAACTGAAAATTAATTAAAATACGATTAAAATATGTAAATTAATAAGCAAAAGCCTTTATAGTTTTTTTTTAAATAATTGCTGGTACCTACCTACTGATTGGTAAAGCATTAATTTAATATGACATCCTTATATGTTATCTCGTTATTTTACGAACAGCGCTGTTTGTTACATAACTTTCAGAACGCAGGAACCTTGCAAATTGTCAATACGTGCCAAAACCGTGTATCTTTGGCATTTCGCGTGACCTTTACCCCAAGGATGACGCCGTTCGTTGGGGGTGCTCTGTCCGCGCCAGAGGTCGATTCTACCAGGAGAACAGAATACGGGAAGATGTTTCAGTGAAATTCTCTACCCAGACAATTTGGATCTAATCTTTTGATTTAATAATAAAAATAAAAAGGCCAGTGATTTAGTGAAGCCAATTACGTATGATGGATTGATTAGTTGCCAAGAGCGAAAATTATGATTCATTTATTTATTCACACATTTATTCGCTTTAAAAATCTAAATTTCAGTTTTTTCTAAATCCAATCAAATTAATCATACAAAAACGTGTCTTTGGATTTAAAGTGATAAACAAACCTACCTACATCATAGGCACTTTGTTATTATGGCAAAAAGAAACTGTTCTTTTTCATCTATAATTGATCACTACTACTTATTTATTTTTATCAACCTAGATAAGATTTTTTATACCAACGTATTTTTTCACTGCGCCAATGTACCAACTTCTATAGGTATTATGTAAAAGTCAAAACATAGGTAAGTAATTGACAAGTGTGATTCTATGTGATCATTTCGCACTTTCAAACTTGTTTAAATTTAAGGGTTGGTGGTAATTATAAGGGTTAACTTTACAGAAACTGTTTAATAAACTCATTTAAAATAATATACCCAAATAGTACCTCAAGTAAGTAATTGAAAATATTATACATTCTTTTCAATTTAGCTTCTAATTTATTTTCTTTTTCTGTTGTCTTGTTTTCAAATGTTTCATGTAAATTGATGACCTGAAACACAGGTTTTTCATAACCCTAGATCAGGCAGGTCTACATTACAGTTAGAATTTAACTTTCCTCGATTGTAAATAATGTAAATCATATTTTTACTTTACTTTATACTTAAATAAAATTTTTATTTAAGTATTTATTATTTATTTGTACTATTTAATAAAGTTTCCTCTTTTAGGTAGTTGGTCTTTTAATACCTAAGTACTGTATGTACTACGTATACATAATAGCTACAAGCACTTAAAGACTAAAGGGTGGCAGGGACATCGACGCGCAATTATAATTTATTTTTTATCACACCTGCTCTGAAAATACATACTAATTATACCAATTAGAGGGAAGAAACGCCTTTATCCCGCCCTTCAAATCCTTTCATCCCAAGGTATGGAAGTTTGTATGAAAATCCTTCCGACCCAAGGGTGGGAAGTATGTATGAAATTCCATTACATACCCGGTTTTTCTTTTTTTTTAATATGTCAGCAGTCATACTGTCAAGAGACTTTAACTCTCTACTAATTAAATTTCAAGTAAATTGTTACTGGCCACATACAGTTTTTTTTTTACCAGTTACCAACCTCCTTGGTGCATACAGAAAATTAAAAACGAAATTATTTTTGTATATAAAACGCGGACTTCTTAACAATTCAAAAGTGCCTGTAAATGGTTTAATTGAAAATAAATGGTTTGAGTTTGAGAACAGAAAGGAGGCCTGTGTCTCACCAGTGGGAACATTATAGACTGATTATGTATGATTTTGATACACTTCAACGTGTACCTAAGTATTTTTTGTTACTAAGGCGTCGTGTAAAAAATAGCTGCACTTTTAATAATTGTACTTTTAACTAAATATAAACATTTCTATGCATTTATGTCCATAATTTTCCTCGTAGGTGTAATAAAAAGCACTATACATCCCTCAGGATAAAGTACAGTTCCATACCTCAAATGGTTAGCGCCCCTCGCAAGCTCGTGGCGCAAATGCCATAATCTCGGTATGGAACTGTCACTTTCTTCCCTCTGAAGTAATGTACTATAATTAATAAAAAAACGTAACCTATAAAAAAAAATTGCTTTTCCATACATTTTACCGCGTTGGTATTGCACTTTTCTATGAAACAACAGATTTTTTTGATAACCGACGAAAAATTTATATGCTAAGGTGTCTAGAATCATGTGCAGAATTTATGGTTACAGTTTGCGATTCGATGTTCTTGCCATCCTATTTACACGCAGCTAACATAGCACACACACAACACAAACATTGGTGTACATAATAAAGAGTATTCTATTCTATTCTATTTCTAACATGTAACTACTTTACTTGTCCGAGTGCTCATTGCTGGTTCAATGAAATCTCTAAACGGCTGGTTTACACTTCCCGTAACCCAGGGGCTGGGTTTTACTTTGGCCAGAGGCATTGCCATACATCGTGGTAATGCCGCCAGTCTCTTGGGTAGGTACATTACCAGTCGACAGCGGAGGAATATTTCGATGCAATATTTTAGTTTTTTAATAGTTTTACTATTTTAAACAATCTATAGTGAGTATTCTATACATAAGCTTTAAAGTTATTACGCACACAATAAAAAAATTGGCAATGTAGTGGACAGATGAAAACTTTTGCCTAAATACCAAATAGCTTGTCCGTCTGTACGTACGTCCCTACTAACTATAGGTAGGTACATTTAATTATACGTAAATTATTGCCAGATTTAGTTAAGTCGATTGTACAAAAACAAAATAATGACGTAGGAATATAATAGGTTTAGTAATGCAAACAAAACACTACACCTTACTACACATTTTTAACGACTTGCCTCAAATGTTTTCATGCAGAAATGTAAAGGCACAGAAAGGTAAGGTATAAAAAAGGTATACGAGGTAGATTCTTTCATTATTTTAAACCCTCTATCAACACAAGTTTAGTTGGAATAACACAAAGGCAATACCTACGTGCATACGTTTACAAAGTTAAAAAAGGCGGCCTATTGTTTAAAATAAAGTCGTAACACAATTAAGAGGGTATAAAAATAAATTAATACTTAAGTAACTCGGTCGATACTACAAAGGTCTATTTGTAAGGTAACTTAAGTAAGTTCTAAGAAACGTACTCAAATTTATAAACTTCAATGAATAATAAAAGCCCCCATCGTTTTGAAATAAAACCACCACCTTCTAAAACCACTCGCCCTAATTTATTCCTGTATTCCAAAAATGTTTTCCACGTAAGAAAATCCGTGGAAATGCCAGGAAAATCTCTCCGCCCACCAGCTGTTCCAGAGGGCGGTGCTGAGTCGATGTCACGTGGCTACATTACTAGGGCTTCATAGCTACAAAGGGTATCGAGGCCTCACTGGCTATTTTGAGGACTTTGTAGAATAAACTGGGCTTCTAACACAACAAGGAAAATTTGATTAGAATATTTTAATTAAGATGTTCTTAAAATAGTTGACCTTTAACCAACATTTTATTGAAGCTAATGTTTCTAATACATGTTCAAATAATTTAGACGTTATGCTTTTAATAATGTTGTATCGTGCCAAGAAAACTATTTGCCTCTAGCTGTGTGACCGACGGACTATTACGGAACGCAATAGGTACTGATAACTAAACAAGTATAGTCTATCAAATATATATTGTTAAAAACTAACTACATGTTTTAATAAGTAACTTTAGTTTTCACTCGTCTATAAATCTCAACCCGTTAGATGCGAGAAGCACAGAACCGGTCGAAGTGGAGATGCTTGGGGGAGGCCTATGTCTGGACATAGGCCTCTCCGAAGCACCTCCACTTCGACCGGACCGAAAGACGTCCATTGCTGGCAGTGGACGTGTTTCGGCTGAAATGATGATGATAAATCTCAAGTAGGTATAAAGTACGTGTCAGCGGGATTGGCCGAAAGGGTTACCGCTGGCCCGGAACATAAAGGGCTAAGGAAGGAACACGGGTGGGTTTTAGTCAGTAAGAGTCTGACACTCCCTTCCGCTCTACCCAGAGCGGGAGGGGTCATTTGATGATTTCCCATCCTGAAAAAAAAAATACATAGGCAAGGCAAACTATTGAAGGTGGATTTAGCCGCTCCGCCCTAGCCCGCCCAATATGGCCAGCGTAGGGCGGCGACAACTTTCCACGGGCGGCTACTATACCAGGCTGACAGAGGACAGAAGAACTTACGCTAAGGCAAGACATATATCTGTTTGAGAAATCCGAAAGAGACAGGATATCGAGAATTCACGCATGCGCCGTAGTTCAAATGGTCAGGTGCTTTTCATATCCTCAGACATCGTAGTCGGCTACGGACTGTGATCAGCTTACGGATAGCGCAAGGCATAGATGTTGACGTCATAATGATGACTTTTTAAATGCCTTACTTAATTACAACTACCTACTATACAAATTCTCACAATGAAGACGAAAGACATTGTTTATAAAGTAACTAAGTGTAGAAAAACTTTGCTTTTCGTGACTAATTTGCAACAATTTGTTTTTTTAACGTGGATTAAAATGTAAACCTATAAAACCTGAAAACAGCCTGCAGGTGTGCTGTTTTAAAAATGGCCAAAAGTAGTGAAGGTTTGGGTTTTGATTCCCATTGTTACTTAGGAAAACATAGATATTACTAGTAAAAGTTTTCTCCCTGAAGATACTGATAAAGTTGCAGCCTAGAATGAAATAAGTGTCCCATGAAAATATTCATTGAATGCATTCGGTGATTCCCTGAGATCTTTAGAGACGAAAACATATAGTCGTAAATTTCGGCCTGCTTGCACCACAAATCGCTAAATACGTTTATCACTAAACTTAGACATACTGGGTAACACGCCGTGCCACGAGGTGGCGTGGTCGATGGGCATCGATGTCCCATCGACGCGGTTACGTGTTAACATGGATTCAATAGCTACATGATTTTGAAACCCTGCGTTGAAATTATTTGAGGGTTTTAATTAAAAAATTGGAGTTCTAAACATTTTGATCGCCTAGGTATTGCACTTTTCTATGAAACCGCAGATTTATTTTGGTAAGGTTTAAAGTACGTGAAATAAAATTTATTATGATTTGTTTATCTTCAGGAACTCATGTCATACCAACCTAAGTACTTACATGAAGATTTTCGTCTGAGAATGAAATTAGTCTTAGTTGCTCTCAAGCTCTTTAATTTTCGTACGGAACGACCTAACCGTATGAAAATGAGGTAGCGTGCTGACGCAGGCTGTGGTGGGTACCTACTTTCATATTTTATTTTACGTAACGTTTCGGGAGCAGCAGCGACATTTCACGTTTATTAGGGAGCGGGGTATCGAGCATTGGGTGGCGGCGTCGTACGACGTCGTAGGTCGTGACGCGCCCGAGTGACGTCACTGGCGAGGGTGGAGGGTGCGACAGCCAGCAGGGCAAGGGTAGTCACCCCCCAGTGAAAGTCGGCCCGACGGCGTCAGTACAGCCTGGCTCGTCGACGGGCTCGTACACTTTGCTCCTCGCTCCTCTATTTACACCGATCGCTTAACCTCTAAGCTCAGGCATCGGGGCCTGATGTTAATATAAATGCCAGAAATATTAATTTAGTAACTACAGTCAATGAAACATCAATGTTCTAATTCAGTACAGTGAGTGAAAAGTTGTTAAAGTTTCGACTGTAGCGGTTTCGCGATAGATTGTTTTGACAATATCTGAAAACGAATTCGGCAATAGGATTTCGTTCTAGTAGCAGTAGATAATTAAATAATCGACCAGCCAGAAGCTGAAATAGTGGACGGAGTTAGGTACGTTTTCCCAGATTTTGTTAAAACTCTTTGGTTCCTGTGTAGAAGTAACAAAAAGAGCTTTTCGTGACAAAGTAAAGTCGCAAAATACTATAAATAAGCGCTGGTATAACCTACTTATAGTGGCCATGAAGCGGAATATTGTGGCTAACTAACTTTTCTCAAGCGCGACACGTAACAATACAACAGCCGTGGAAACTTTAATTACAAGTTATGCCGAAACCCTTCAGGTGCTAGTTTAAGTGATGACTGATGACCTACAAAAACGAATAATGAGGCCTTCGACTCCTGTTAACCCAAACTTTTTATTTACAATCTAATTTCAGCGCCGATGCACGAAAGCAGCTAAAAATAGTCGGGGTTTGCGCGCTCGTGTCTGCCCGCAGCCGGCCCGCGTTTCTCTCTACACTATTTCTGTCGTATAGAAAAGCAATAAGATATTCTACATGCTAAAGAATACCAGTGAACGGTTCCCTTGTAGATAATGAGAAAAGTGCGTAAAAAGAAGCCGGTTGTCGCGAGGCGACAGTGACTGATGGTGTTATTATAGTGTTTACGAAATACCTAATTATTGTGCCTCAATTGCAACGCATTCGCTATAAGGTAACTAAAAACATAAGTACCATTACTAGATATATTATGTGTATTCCTATTCCCAAAATGTGTAGTTACGTGTAAAGCATTTATAAGTTTTCGAAAGCATTTCAGATTCATCGAATTTATAATTGCCTTCGTCATGTTATGCCGTATCTGTATATATCTACTCAACTTTATTGCTGGAGATATTTTCATGTCTACTTAGCTTTTTGTCCTTGATGAGTCTCTATTACTTATTTGCTTTCAACGTAACTACAGCGATAAACTCAGAAATTGATGACATATCGTCTTCGCTGCTGGTAGTTATTGAATCGTGATATTATCAATCCTTGCCAGGCCAAAGCAGACGGATCTAATCGCACTGACGTAAATTAACGTAAACAAACTATAGCCTAGCTACTACCAAACCACCAACGTAGACATGGTTACGTGGTGGGTAGGTAGTGTAGGTATTTCCAACAGCTGAAAATCAACTTTTGTGTTTGACATGGTACAAACTTATATGTATAACTTTATGTATGCCTCATGTACTACAATCTCCCTTTTTATGAAATATATTATTATTATTACTTTATTATGAATATAAAGTTGTTGACTAAAACTGTTTACGATTATTTTTAGACTTGCATTATTTATTGTTCTGCCGTCACTGAAATGACAAAAACACAAGTCGGTATGTTAAGCAGGTACCCCTACTACTGCATGTGCAGGTAACATACGAAAATCGCTTCGATATCGACAGATTTGCCTACTTTTGGGCAAGTTTTAAATTAAACAATTTGCGTAACAACTATAATAACGTTTATTATATTCCATTAAACAAAGAAACTCAACAAAAAGTGTATAACATTTTTAACAAAATTTTATATTTAATTTAAATCATTAACAAAAACTTTGTGATTGAATTTGAGCTCATATGGCATTTTGTGAAAATCAGGAACTTGATCTTAGTTTACATTCCTTATTATTAGTTATTAATAATGTATAATTTGATTTTATCTTGTGGGCCTTTTTAAGGCACTATATTTCTATGTTACTTAATATTTAATAACTACTCCATAAGTACTACACTACTGATACATAACATAAGTACATATTTTATGAAAAAATAAGACTAGGAAAATAATCAATGTTCTACACAAAAATCATACACTCTACATCTTTTAGACTACATACATGTTTGTCTATTTATATCACTATTTCTATATTGCACACACAAAAAAACATTTGGTATAAGTTTAAAGACTTAGGTACTCGTTTTAGGTACTCTTAGTATAAGGTTTATGAAAGGTCTAGAAGATATGGTCTGTTTTATCAATCAACAAAAATGTCTACAAAGCTTAAAGTAAATTAAATAAAGTACATATTTTAATAAAATTGTTCAAAACAACACACCAACAGGTAAACATGAATAAAATGGTTCTGCTTTGCAAATAATTAACAATCATAAAAATTCTATAAAATTCATATATTTTTAATTAATATTTATATTACTCTTAATTCTATTGTTCCGAGCACCAGTACAATTCTTATCAGACTAAAACTTTAGTTTTAGTTTTGTGGAAGCTTTAGCTTCCACAGCAAATCAACCTTCAAATGACAACTTTTTCATGGTTACTTTTTAAAAATTGGGTCTAAATAAGCAATTACTTTTGGCCAAATTTCATCAGAAGTGCGTCCTTCAAACTCTTTGAGTATACGTTTTTGTTTGTAGAACTCTATGACAGGTCTTGTGATACTGTCATAGATCTCTAACCGTTTGCGCACAGCTTCAGGCTTGTCATCAGACCTTTGAACCAAAGCCTCACCAGTCACATCATCTTTACCTTCCACTTTAGGCGTGTTAAAACCGATATTGTATACCCTCCCTGAAGGCAAGTGGACCCAGCGGTTCTTCACTCTATCAATGATCACTTCAAATGGCACTACTAGGTTTACTACCACATCAACAGGCTGTACCTTCCACAAAGCATTAGCTTGACCTACTGTTCTAGGGAAGCCGTCCAGCAACCAGGGTTGGTTGTCGACTTTTTTTAGTTCTGTGATCATAAATTTAATCATCACATCGTCTGGTACTAGTTTTCCTTCATTTAAATACTTTTTGACTTCTTTACCTAGGTCAGTTTGTTTTTCAATGTGGTCCCTTAACTTGTCCCCACTAGAAACATGAGCTACATTGTACTTCTTGACTATTCGAGAAGATATAGTGCCCTTACCTGACGCAGGAGCGCCTAGGATTAAAGTTTTTAATAATTTCTTCGCAGTCATACTGACCTTTGTACTTTGATATTGATTGCTAATATCGTGCGCTCCGTATCTCTACGATTTTATCGTATAACTATACGTACAGCCGTATTCGCAGTGTTTATCTCACTCGTTTGTTTATGCGGAATTTATTGATTGATACAATAACCAAGGAGAAAATCTGCATTTGTTAGTTGATAAAAATACTTCCATTAGATAGTATTTGTTTCGTAATATATTTTCCTTAGTTTCATGTATGAAACTAGGCTAAATAACAGTTTGTACATATTAATCGTAGCTTAAATAATTTTGTGCGTTCTTTCACTTTTTGAATAATCGGAAAATAAAATAAAAACACGGATAAATCGTACTAAAACACCCCACACTGAACCAGTCCACTGCGCGCAATCGTAATTTCAAATGTCAAACGTCAAACAGTAACGGGAGCGTTCGTTTTACCACAGCTGCTGCTATCGTGCGACATAAATATGTCTAACGTTACGCTGTTACGATATCGTTTTTGTTGCCAACTGGTTTCATTTAACTTTTAATTTAATAACTGGGTCTAATAATAATGACAATTTCCATGAAGCAATTTATTTATTTGAGCAAAATACTATGATATGACAAAGAATTAACTTTAGCATGAACGCATTCATTACGGAGACCGAACTTTACCGAATAGGTACGTAGACCGCGAACTTTGAATTTCTGAAAAAATATGCTTTCGAAATTTCGAAATAATTTTAACTGATGACTAGGCAGCATGGTCCCTGATCCTAAGGAACAAATGGAGTCCATAAGGAACAAAAGGAAAAAAAATCGAAATAATGTTTTATCATAGGTAACTAATATGAATGTAATATTCCAGCATGGCGCTTGTAATGTTACCTTGTGATCTTCCCTGGTGGACGTCGGTGCAGCGTCACTTGAAGCATCTGCTGCTGGCGTCTTCGCCAGCAAAACTTACAGCCAGCATGTTGAAAATACATGACATGTGCAAGTAAGTTTATATCCCAACTAGCAAAATAATCCTGGATTGCGATTCTATAATGCTACGTGGACTTATAAAGCTCCGATGATGGTTTTGGTGGTTGCTACTGCGCTTTTAATAGCATAAATACATGCTGGTTTTACTCAAGTACACTTAATCCTATAATTTGTACTTATATCGGTATATGGGATCATATTTCCTGACAAACATAGGATCAAGACTCCCATGAAAGCATGAAACAAGAGTAATTGCACTCAAGAGTAATAACTCCGGTGACTCGGACTTATATGCGCCTATAAGATAACATCTGCGGACCATTTAAATCCTAATACTCCTGTAGGAGCATGTACCAGGAATATATGCACTGAGGAGCCATTACTCTTGTTATTTTTACTTATAACCTCATATAAGCTAATATTTTATGGCCCATATAAGTAAATTAAAGTTAAATTACTGTAAATCATTTATGGTTTGGTTTTACATATGCTTAAAAGTAAGTGTTAAATGAATTTCATATCCATGTTTTAAAAACAATAAATCACCAAGATTACACAGCATGCAGCACTCGGTAGGATAAATTGTTCTCTATATCGATTTATCGTATGCCGTTTTAAACCTAGACATATTTATATAGGCATTCCACAGTAGTGTTATTGTCCAAGAAATCTCAAAGAATCCTGGTTAAAACTCTTAAGAAGCCACTTTTGCTTGTAACGACTAGTACAGGCGAAAACACGCTTTATATAGTTTTGCAAATTCTATTTTAGGATTTGACATCAGCCATTTTGATTAGGTACGATTGTTTTTGTTTACAAATATTGAAAATGGATTTAAATAAGTGAAAGCGGTTTAAATAGGAGATCTTATAAAAGAAAAGTAAAAAAAAAGATATAAAGAAATGTTTACCGCAGTGAGCACCGATTTTTTAAATTTAACTGGTGAACTGAAAACCGTATCGCCAATTCAAGCGAGGGTTCCGGACAAGATAATTGTAGTACTACTTTAGATGGAAGAGGTTCGGACAACGAAAGTACCAAATCTTTGAGCGATATTGAAAGCGAAGATCTTTCGGATTATAATAAAAATTTAGAACTGCGTTATTTTATTAAAAACTGGGAATTCCCCGAACCACAAAGCCATGCTATTGAAGCTTAGCAACGTTGCGCGTGAGCGGGCGAACCTGCGAGTATTATGCTGTCGATTTGAGATGGTCAAGAAAGTACCATGAACTCTTAGTAAACGACTTCTTTTTAATTTATCGTAGTTGCTACCATAGACGTATAAAAACTAATACAATTCATGAAGAAGTTCATGGTACTTTTTTGACCATCTCAAATCGACAGCATATAATACTCGCAGGTTGATCGGTTTACCGACGGCGTTGCCAGATTTATCAGCATGGCTTGTAAGAAAATAAAGAAGACTGTGCCCGTGCCTATTGTGTTATTGTAGGAGATCCATAAACATTTGTGTAATATTGCCCAGACATCAGATTAGACTAGTTACAAATTTCACATTCGTCTCTTGGGAAGTGATCATAAACTACGTAAGTAGAACAATTCTCACACCAAAATCAATCTTGATATAGCAATGATCTGATGTGCTCTTGATTCTGAGTAAAATGTTAATCTCTAGTGTAAATAGAAACCACGCTGTGACAACTGGGACATATCTCCGATAACAAGAGATGTGTAACACTCCAAGGCCATTGTAAGTTCTTTAAAGATCGGAAATCTTTTTTGTTTAAAAATCGATCGATATCCAGGAACATCGGCATAGTCTTGTTTAAATCGTCGGCAACCTCTTATATAAATATGTTAAATAAAAACAATGTTTAAACTAATGTTTAACCTAGCACATAGAACAAGCCCTTAAAATATTCCTTTAATTTACTTATCTATAAATATCAATCGATTTTATCGGGCATTGCGGAACCCTAATCGGTAACAATGGCGAATCTTCTTCGGTTTTGAGATAACCCAATATAGAACCAATATACTTATATTGGTACTATGTCACACTTGGAAATGCTAAAAATACTTATTTTAGCACTATGTCACACTTGGAAATGCTCACCAAGAAAATGGCAGCTGCCTTCATAATATTTATTTAATATTAATTAATACTAAAATGTAAATAAGCAAAATTCAAGAGGCGCTTTAAAAATTTTATCGAAACCATGATAGATTTCACAGTAAATTCAAGTTCCCCTATGAATAAGCTATAAGTAAGACTAACAATTTGACAACAATAAGATTGTTTTTCTACTATGGTTGACATGAATAATATAAATGTCCTCAAGATGTTAAAAATATTTTTTACAATGCGCGATACACTCACTTCGACTGTTCGCAACTATGAGCTTATAGAAACATTTCTAGGCGCGTATTAATCTAATTTTTTACTATAATTTACTTATAGTGAGATTTACAGGAGTAATTGTATTGACGTAATTCAATTACAGGAGCAATATAGGCTTATATGGCATTTCAGCGGTCTAATATAAATACGTTATAAGTAAAAGTAGACTTATAAAGTGGGCCCTTTTCGCAACTTATATGCGGATAAAAGCCTCATATAATCCTCGATATATGATGGTTCTAGGATAGTTTAAAAACCACTTTTTGCTAGTTGGGATTTTAACACAATACTACGTATTTTAATTAATGAACATGATTAACTATAGGGATTAATAATTATTATTATGTCGTTTCAGCAATTTTGATTTTAATTTCAATCATTTTGCCCTTTGAGAACGTTTTTTTTCTCGGGCTTCTTTTTTACCCGATTGCACAGAAGGGTTATGTTTTTTAAATTATCTTATTTTAATCAAAAGTGCCTAGACCAACAGCCCGGTTTTAAAAGTACTTATATAAGTTATTGCTAAATCATACACTCTGTAGCGTTATCCTTTTATCTTAATAGCATAGGTATAGATCCGGACGACGATATCAAAGACCCGGAGTTGATGAAAGGATTGGAGGCGTTTCTCGAAGAGGAGATGACGGAAGACGAGCGAAGGCACTTCCTCGACAATACTATCAGGATCATGGTGAATAAGGCGCTGCACCTCAGGCGTTGGAAGCCACCCAAGGGACTCATGTTCAGCTTACAGCAGCAAAGTACGTAACGCTTCTTTCTCTTGGGCGGGGTTTTGAAGGTTATGCCATAGACTCGCGCAGTTATCCGAGACGACATTCGTAGTTTAAAAAAAAACTGCCCAAGTGCGAGTCGGACTCGCACACGAAGGTTTCAGTAGCACAAGACAAAAACGCCGAAAAAAACACGTTTGTCGTATCGGAGCCCCCTTTAAATTTTTATTTTATTCTATTTTTAGCTTATTTTTAGTATTTTGTTGTATATAACGGCAACAGAAATACATCATCTGTGAAAATTTCAACTGTCTAGCTATCACAGTTCATGAGATACAGCCTGGTGACAGACAGACAGACAGTGGAGTCATATTAATAGGGTCCCGTTTTTACCCTTTGGGTACGGAACCCTAAAAATGCGCTATGTATGTTTTGTTTAGTTTCTTCTACGTAGAATTTTCTGAACATCGTCATCAGTTAATGATGATCGAACGACTAATAAAGAGTTAAATGACGATGGATGATGGATTTAAAAGCATTAGCGACAAAATATAGGTAAATAGGTACATACCTAACTATCGAGTGTCGATCGATGGCATCTGCTGATTCTATTCTTGCATGATTTATTGCTAGGTAGTATTTAGTATAAGTACCTACTTTAGTATGTTTGTGGGCCACATTATCGCAAGTGCGGTTTTTGAGGTCCTAGTTTACGTTCGATTCTGTTGTTGGGATTTAGGATTATTGGACTTTTCTGAAAGGCACAGACAGCT
The DNA here is from genome assembly GCA_963855955.1 of Luperina nickerlii. Classification (NCBI taxonomy): domain Eukaryota; kingdom Metazoa; phylum Arthropoda; class Insecta; order Lepidoptera; family Noctuidae; genus Luperina; species Luperina nickerlii. The sequence goes on along the minus strand of OY979664.1, from coordinate 15,403,356 downwards.
GATAACAGCTGAAAATTATGAACTTGTGAACAAACACTTTCCATCAAGCAATATCGGTGCCGGACTTTAGCGAACTGTGCGTGTATTAAAAAATCTTTTACAAAAACCAGTCTGTTATCTGTTTATAACCTAACAATAAGTTTCGTAAAGCAACTAAAATTTTTTTTCTGTTTTCCTTCTTAGTTAGTTTTAATCATAGGCAGTTTGAGTAATTTACGCGGCCTACCCAAATGTCCTTTCTTTGGTATTGTTCGTCGAATCGTTGAGCTCCTCAAGTTCTGAGTTGAGCTGCACGATTTTTGACAAATGCGTTCACTGGCTGGACAGGTCCGCTCAATCTTTATGGTTCTTTCCTCAAAAGACCATTTCAGACACCAATCTACATGGTGTTCACATGATCTGACCAAGATTTTGTCTGAACTTTTAAAGAACCTCTGAGTTTGTTTCGGCCTTTCTTCTCAGAATAGTCAGATAGGAACCGCCGACCTCATCTAGTATAAAAATATGATTGCCGTGTAAAAGTGTTTGTACAAACCTACTTACAGAAAACAAATCATTTATCAAAACTAAGTAGGTACTAAAATCCTATTGTTCTGAGCCTTCACTTAATTTAGTTCTTACGTGAAAGCTGCCTAGATTTCTGTTACATAATACCCGGCATTATTATCGGGCCCCGGGGAAGCCTGTACGCATTATGTCAGAAAAACGGAAGATACTTAATCCGGACAGGCAGAGATAAATTAATGAAACTAGGCAGTAGGCACATACAATGTTCACTTTGAATATAAAATGATACCTTAATGTAGGTATGAAGGTTGATAGTTTTGTTTCAATCTAGACTCAAATAAGATAAATGATTTTATTTTTGTAAGTAGGTTTGCACAAACACTTTTTAAAAACTAGATGAGGTCGGCGTTTCCTATCTGACTACTCTGAGAAGAAAGGCCGAAACAAACTCAGAGGTCACAGTCTCTTTTAAAGTCCAGACATAATCTTGGTCAGGTTATATGAAGACCATGTAGATCGATGTCTGAGATGGTCTTTTGAGGAAAGAACCACACAAATTGAGAGGACCTGACCAGTCAGTGCACGCATTTGTCAGAAACCGTGCAACTCAACTCAACTCACTCAAGGAGGCATATCTCTATAGAAACCTACGCTATACCTAAGTAAAATTTATAGGTAGCTTCGAGCTACGTAAATAAAAGGAATAAAGGGTAGTCTACTACATTAACTTGTAGGTACGTAATCCCTAACAAGGTAATGCCACAGTGGAATATCGGATATCCGAACTCAGGGCCGCGTAGTAGGTTTGATTAGAGTTAGAATTAAAACTTCTTTCTTTTGTTTCAAGACTCTGAAATTGGATTTTAATAATGGGGGGGAACATAGAGCTGTTTGCCGCTTGTGCTTGTCTCGTGTTGACAAAACCTTTTCAGCTTACCTCCTACTCGATACCACCGCAAATTCGACTGACATTTATGATCCTAGCGATAACACTATAATGTCAATTGTCATCATACCATGACTACATGCAGTTAAGATGAGAATGAGAATGTATTTGTATAGGTACGCATACATCTATCCGATCCATCAATCTATCCAGCCATTCACCATTATTTCTATGAAACTCCGTACTGCAACGGATACTTATACCTGAGCATCGTAACTGCATCGCCTTGGATCCCGTCCTTTAGTAAAAATGAGGTGCAGCCGATCCGGTGCAGTGCTTAGTGCATGTGTGGAACAAATAGACGTAGTGCGCCGAGTGCTCCGACGACGAAGGAGGACGATGATGACGAGAAAGATAGGTAAGCTTATTTACAAAACTATTGTTGTTCATAGGTGACGTCACCGAATTAGAGTACAACTTCGTGTCGGCGCTGGTCGCGCACGCCTTCTTCTCCACCAACCCCAAGCGCACGCTCAAGACACACCCCACCTTGCAAGACTTCAACTTTACACATTTTTTTAAGAATTTACACAGGTATGTAACTAGGCGAATAAGACACGGTAGCTTAGTGGATAGCAAGAAGTGGCAGGGTGGCGGGTACCGCTCGTGTCAATTGTAAATAGTGTCAAGACGAATAATTGAATCATGGAATGCCGTAAAGAATTCAAGATCGTGGAAATAAATTAAACATAGGCCGAAAATACTCGATTTTTTTATGTAGTTCGTCAAGTATCTACTTACGTAAGTAGGTACTATATATATAGGTACTGTTAAATAGGTACAAATTGTTATCAAAACAGTCGCTGACATAGCAATCAAGAAAATTAGTTCAAATTGATTTGTGGAATTGCTCCAATCACAGCCGAACGAAGTTTCATTACTTAATCGATTCTTGTTCCAGAAAATCGCAAAGAAACAAATTAAAAAGCTTGCTCCACTACTTCGAATGCTTAGATAAGAGTAGCAACGAGGGATCCATTAAATTAAGCAGACAGGTAAACTCCACCGACTACACTACCTAATATTCGGCTTTATGACCGAACAACACGCACGGTAGGTAATCACGAATGCTTAGATGTATAGTAATGATGTCCATTCATAAAACGGTAGCACGGTTTCACGACACCTGTGAATGGGTGCTGCCTAGCTAGCTGATTGTTGATAGTGTATTGAAGGCTGCCGCAGACAGGCGCGACGCGACACTGTAGAACAATTTCTATGATCACTTCATGGAATTTGACGGGCCCGTGGCAAAATAATAACAGCCGCACAGGTCGATCGATCAGATTAAGCTACGCTTGTCGCGGTTGGTCTGTGTATGGGTGACCACTGACCATCTTTACATACCGTGATCCGTCCGTGCGTCGGAAAGCACGTTAAGCCGTTGGTCCCGGCAGTCATTCGTGGATCTTTGACAGTCGTTACGGATAGTCAGAGGCCTGAAAGTCTGACAACCAGTCTTACTAAGGGGTATCGTATTACCCAGTAACTGGGTTGTGGAGGTCAGATAGGCAATCGCTCCATGTAAAATACTGGTATTCAGCTGCATCTGGTTAGACTGGAAGCCGACCCCAACATAGTTGGGAAAAGGCTAGGTAGATGATGACTTCATGGAATTTGTTTTACCAGAATCGTGTCGCACCGTCGTGTCGCGCCTGTCTGCGGGAGCCCTAAACACACACATCAATATAATATATGTTTTTTTATTATGTATTAGGTACTTATTTAATTTCTTAGATTAGTTGTTCATTTTATTGTGCATGCTGTGGTCTCCTGTAGATAAATTGAAGGAGTACCTACCAAATACTTGGTCATCCATTAACTATAGGTATTTAATGTTTAGTGTAAGTATATCTTTTGTTGGAGATCCTAAAATAAATAAATAAATCATTTTTTTACACACACACACATTTACATACTCATAGAGACTACCTATGAGTCCTATGACTTGCCACAACTGTTAGTGAATTTCGATGAGACTGATCTTGAACAGCTGTTTTAGACTATGAAGGTAGTTAGACGTCCACCTTTATAATCCCCCAATGGTGACGATCCAAACACTGGGCAATACGTACGAAGCTACAGACAAACTTCTGATTTTTGGGTCAAAGGTTCTGGACTGCAAAAATAGGATCGGGAACAAAAAACGGCATGAATCTTAGAAAAGACAAAGCAATTTATGACATCACATTCACTGCACATCCTGCAGTGCGATTCTGTAACCATCTCACCGTGAAAACATAGGTGAAGTGAGTGTGGAGTGAGCTGTCAATAGTGTCAATTCCTAGCAAAAACAAATTCACATCACCTAAGTTTTCACGGTGAGATTTTTACAGAATCGACCGGCTGCACCCCAATTATATAACACACTATTAATCACAATCTAAATCATTTTGAAGGATATTGCTAGTCCATTGCTTCAAATGTGCGAAAGATTTGTCTCCTCAACAACGTAAATAACGCAATGAATGTCGTTTTGAACTGTCAAAATGACAGCTATTCCTACTGTTGGTGTGTTACGCAATTACCCCGCAGGGCTTCCCCTAATTCTATGTTACATTTTAGGTGATGACCTCAAAACAGTGGTTGACAATAGAGGACTGGCTAGAATGCACACTTCCTCTGTGCAAGCTGCTTGTGCGGCACGAAGGGCGCCCGGAGAGGTGCGAAAATGACGAAGCCATCCGAGTGTGCTTCGCGTCCAGTCGGGTCGGCGGGGATACGCTCATCGATGGAGAATCTCAGGTGATTAATGGATTATGGAAAACAGTCTATTCTTATGGTGGAGTATGGCTTTTCTACGCTAGATGCAATGCCCTGGCAAGGCTCATGTCCAAGAACTGACAGTTAAGTAGGTAGGTATTATGTATTGTAAAATGTATCTCGTGTGTATGCATACTAAGAAACGCTTAAAGTATGAACAGCCTATTTGACCAAAATATCGTTTCACAGGAGTCCCTATCCATGTTCATGATGCCAGAACTTCTGCCAGCGATGTTGTCGGTAGAAGCGTTAGAGGATAACGAGGTGCTCAAGGTGGAAGGCGTCAGGCTGTTCAGCAGGATCTGCGATAAGAGACAGAAGACCAAAGTGGAACTGCTTGATGAACCTAAGACGGTAAGAATTTGTGTGTAGTTTTTGAGGTTATGGAGATGCGACCCGCATGGTCGATCGTCCATTGAAATTCTGTGATTTTCAATAACCACAATAAATTTTTACACTATTTTGGGTTAAGTAAATGATTTTTTATCACACCTGCTCTGAAAATACATACTAATTATACCAATTAGAGGGAAGAAACGCCTTTATCCCGCCCTTCAAATCCTTTCATCCCAAGGTATGGAAGTTTGTATGAAAATCCTTCCGACCCAAGGGTGGGAAATATGTATGAAATTCCATTACATACCCGGTTTTTCTTTTTTTTTAATTTGTCAGCAGTCATACTGCCAAGAGACTTTAACTGTCTACTAATTAAATTTCAAGTAAATTGTTACTGGCCACATACAGTTTTTTTTTTTTACCAGTTACCAACCTCCTTGGTGCATACAGAAAATTAAAAACGAAATTATTTTTGTATATAAAACGCGCGGAATCACGGAAGAAGTGGCTGCATGACCTTATGATCTTAGCCTACTCCAGAAAAAAGCCCGCGCATTTTCGCAAAAACACATTTATCTTTGTGTTTTTTGTAAAATATGGATACTTCGAGCGACAGTTATGATGTTATCCCTAACACACCGCCAGAACTATTAGAGACGGCCCGAGAAGTTGTTGATAATCCGTTGCCGTGTCTCAAAATATCAAGATACCCGGACAAAATGTAACATCTTAATAGCTGCACTTTTAATAATTGTACTTTTAACTAAATATAAACATTTCTATGCATTTATGTCCATAATTTTCCTCGTAGGTGTAATAAAAAGCACTATACATCCCTCAGGATAAAGTACAGTTCCATACCTCAAATGGTTTGCGCCCCTCGCAAGCTCGTGGCGCAAATGCCATAATCTCGGTATGGAACTGTCACTTTCTTCCCTCTGAAGTAATGTACTATTTTATCACACCTGCTCTGAAAATACATACTAATTATACCAATTAGAGGGAAGAAACGCCTTTATCCCGCCCTTCAAATCCTTTCATCCCAAGGTATGGAAGTTTGTATGAAAATCCTTCCGACCCAAGGGTGGGAAGTATGTATGAAATTCCATTACATACCCGGTTTTTCTTTTTTTTTAATTTGTCAGCAGTCATACTGCCAAGAAACTTTAACTGTCTAGGTACTAATTAAATTTCAAGTAAATTGTTACTGGCCACATACAGTTTTTTTTTACCAGTTACCAACCTCCTTGGTGCATACAGAAAATTAAAAACGAAATTATTTTTGTATATAAAACGCGGACTTCTTAACAATTCAAAAGTGCCTGTAAATGGTTTAATTGAAAATAAATGGTTTGAGTTTGAGAACAGAAAGGAGGCCTGTGTTTCACCAGTGGAAACATTATAGACTGATTATGTATGATTTTGATACACTTCAACGTGTACCTAAGTATTTTTTGTTACTAAGGCGTCGTGTAAAAAATAGCTGCACTTTTAATAATTGTACTTTTAACTAAATATAAACATTTCTATGCATTTATGTCCATAATTTTCTTCGTAGGTGTAATAAAAAGCACTATACATCCCTCAGGATAAAGTACAGTTCCATACCTGAAATGGTTTGCGCCCCTCGCAAGCTCGTGGCGCAAATGCCATAATCTCGGTATGGAACTGTCACTTTCTTCCCTCTGAAGTAATGTACTATTTTTTACTCATCAAAACTAGTCAGTATAATCACTTTGTAAACCCTCTTCTAGCAAAATAAATGTATAAAAAATAAATAAATGTTAATGAGGATTACCTACACTTTAAATTTTTCCCTTCATGTGTTTCCTTTCATACCTAAGATAGTCCTTGGTACCTACATCCAGCCGGTAACTGTCCTTAGATATTGTTTTTCATTAAGTATCGTTAAAATATACCTCTTCTACAGGTAACCGTATGCCTAATGGACGCGGAAGACTACAGCAAGCTGCCTCTAAGCCAGTGGGAAGAAGACAACGTGCTGCGAGAACTCAACAAGTGCTTGCTCGCCTTCCAGCAGACGCCCATGAAGAGCAGAGAAGGCACGCGGCATGAGAGGAGACTCTCGCCAATAGGTATGAGGTTTATGCAAATACTATATAACCATTTGATTGACTACGCATGCGTGCCCCGACGCTTGAAAACTATTAGTATTTTGTCGCCTATGTATAGGCTACGGTACTAGTAACCATTTTAGTTGTGTCCAAGTGTTAGACCTGTGTGCACGCTAAATTAAAACAAATTTATATACTTACCTAACTATTTATGCAATTATAACGCATCAAAATGCCTTCATGCGCGGTGAAGTGGTGTGGGAAACATTCCAAGACAACTAGCTACAAAAAGGATGGCATAACTTTTCATAGGTAAGTAAACAATACGAAAAATTATTTTTGATTTAATCAGATTATGAGCCACCGCAGGGGTCTATTTAAAATGGTGTCTGGGTAAACGAGCACACTTTTAGATCGCGCGTTGATGTCTTTTGGAAAAGTCGCGTTCTTGTATTTGACAATTCTAATGCATCTATCCCTTACTTTCCCTTTGTATATTTATTTGAAAAATTTGTGCCGTTACCGTTAATAGCTGAAACTTGATATCGAAAATAATAACATTAAAATGAATACAATTTTTATTAAATTCACATAACTGTAATAAAATACCTATCAACTTTTAACCGACTTCAAAAAAAGGAGAAGGTTCTCAGTTCGTCGGTATTTTTGTTATGTACGTTCTGGGATTTTTTTTGTTCTCTCTGTCCGATCGGTCCCGGATAAATTTTATGTCGTCAGACACCGCTAGGATCGATTGGTTCGGATTCAAAAATATTAAAGGCGCTCTTTTATACTTTTTTACAAAGAACAATCATGACCTTAAAACTTTAATTCGTAAAATATATACCAAATTAATTCATTTTTAAAATCAATAATGGCATATGTATGATACATGTTTTTTTTGTTGTTGATTGATTTTGATTAAATACCTATTATTTCTATGATTTTAATTGACTATTTTTCATAATGTTAAAATCCATTTTATCGATATCGACTATTTTCCCTTAATGAAGTAGAGCAGCCCTAACGATAGGCATACACTCACACGATCCCCCCCCCCCCCCCGATCCCCGTGTATTTTCAAAAGGTATTATTTCTCATTTTTCAAATCAAAATCACACCTGCATAGCTATTCACAATTATTATATATGATATATGATACGAGTCTGTGCCGAATCGAACATCAATCAATGTTATCGAACGTGCTCCTTTGATCACATTATTGTACATAACGCTGAAACCGAAACGCTCTAAACGCTGTTCAGAAATCCGAAACCGTAATAGAATTGACAGTTTGAACTTTATAGACAACCACTATATACTTCCGACAGCTGTCTGGGGTCGGGGACTAGGCAAATCTGCATGTCGATTCTGTAAAAATCTCACCGTGAATACTTGCGTGGAGTGAGCTGTCAGTGTCATCCCACTGATGCTAGGGATTGACCATGCAAACATTTACAATCATAAAAGAGATTTTAATAATATTTTTTAATGCTAATCCTATTGATATTTTTATATAATTCAAAGCTAGTATTTTAGTGGTCAAAACATTCGCCAGCGCCTAACGCGCTTGCGCGGCGTGAAATATGGCTCATTCCGAATTAAGTCATCATCGCTCACATGAATAATTTGCTTTCCGATTTAGATAAATGACCACTATGGCAGCTGAGAGTCAGTAATATACCTATTCACTTGAATAGTTACTCATGGTTGGATTATAGTATTTATTTGTGTATACACCACGAATTTCCTCTTCTTTGGTAAGGTGGCGACTGTAGCCAGAAGCACAATTTCGAAAATGCCACGTTAGTTTAAAGATCGGTGATAATTATTAATTTAGGGCATGGTCGGTAGTCGGCGTTATCGCAAGATGGCACATGCCATGACTTCATATATGTCGATTCACGGGACATCGTTATCGCGTTCACGTTAATTCAGAAAAGGGCCCTAATTCACTATGACCACTTAATGATTCATTACTTCGAAACCACGTCAATTCCTTAATAACCAGACCTAATCACTACATCTGCTATTAACGTATTCTTTATGACACAATGACCGAAACCGGTTTGAACTGTCAAAATACCACGCTTGACAACCGTACGGCGTGGTAAGATTATGCGGGGAATAATAGATAAATACCATACAGCAGAATTGGGGTCAAGGTGTAAGCACGCTGTAGTCGATTACAGTGAAATTCGGAATGTACCATATATCACTCCACTCGAATCTCGTAACCATGGCAACACCACCTCGGCGTCAACACCTCCACCAGCCGCGTTTTGATTGGCGAATACCTCGCCTTTTTCTACTTTAGAGTTACACATTTTGAAAATCGCTCAACGAAAACTTTGCTTAATCTGCCCCTTGGCAGACTCTAAGGCAGGGTCGCCATATCGAAGGTCGCCATGAAATGTTGGGGGTTCAAGGGTCGTTAGAATTAGACAACCAGCTTGATAGAATGTACTTTAATGAATATCTAGTGAATTTATGTTACAATGCGCATTGATGTAAACTGCTAACTTATATTCTAAAGGAGTGTAGGTACTTACTACGTTATGCACTATTAGGGACCATACATACACTTCAGGGTTGACACCAACCACTTCTTCATTTAAGGGTTACTAGAGGTGCAGTGCAAACACGGGCGCGCGATGAGCGATAAAATATTTGCACTTATTTGACGTTGGTATTGCATTTTCCTAATGTTCTTATACATGACGCCTTACAAGTTAAATATGTAAAAACAAATCTCTAATGTGATAATGAGTGACTAACGCGCAAGCGCGGCGTGATCTTATCACTTCACCTTCACTCCACCCGATTCACGACATTAAATGTCGTGAATCGGGTGAAGTGAAGGTGAAGTGATCACGCAATCTGCAATGTGATAATGACAGTGATTAACGCGCAAGCGCGGCGTGATCTTATCACTTCACCTTCACTTCACCCGATTTACGACATTTAGTGTCGTGAATCGGGTGGAGTGATCACGCCACACAAACTACGTGGGATTACATTCTATGGTGCGTCAGCTAGGCATCCGTTAGCACTCGATAACTTGACACACTCGGTTATCTCTTCTAATTCAATAGATTTGGGTTAATAACAACGCTGAACATCGTCGCAGTCTTTACTAGACTCGATCTACAATTGCTCATAATAACCAAACAATGTCGATGCGTATTTTCATCAGTCTGTCATAAACGTGAATGTTTTAATTTTATTTACTGTTCGTGGGTGACGCGCTCGCGCCTCAGTCTATATAAGGACTTACTAGACTAGGGAAAAAATAAAATAAAACAGGATTGAGATTCTGACTGCGCTTCTGTTTTGCTATTTTATTGTAAGTAAAACCCCACAAAATATTAATGTTTTGACCACTAAAATACTAGCTTTGAATTATATAAAAATATCAATAGGATTAGGCTAGAAAAATATTATTAAAATCTCGATTATGATTGTAAATGTATGCTTGGTCAATCCCTAGTATCTGGTAAGATGACACTGCCAGTTCACTCCACGCTCACTTCACCTAAGTTTTCACGGTGAGATGGTTACAGAATCGCACTGCAGTAGTGCGATTTTGTAACCATCTCACCGTCAAAACTTAGGTGAAGTAAGCATGGAGTGAGCTGTCAATAGTGTCAATTCCTAGCAAAAACAAACTACTTCACCTAAGTTTTCACCGTGACCGTGAGATTTTTACAGAATCGACCCGCACAGGTAACCGAAAATGTGTCATTTTCAAATTGCAAGTATGGAAACCGTCAACAGAAACGATGAGAACGTCCCATTTCCTATAATAAAAGGTGTGTCAATATTCGAATTTTATCCAAACCTGCATTCACATATTCCATATACAATTTATTTGTTAGTTATTGTTACATGAAAACGGTAGTTTGTTTAGGGGTCACGTTACGCATTCTAACTTGAGTGAAGGAACCCTATTCCACCCAAGGAACATCGTAAGTGACGAATATAACTTCACAATATTACCTAAAGAGGGAAATTATTCGATCTGTGAAGGTGCCATTCGCCACAGATAACTTGACCTACATCGCAAGATAGTATAAGTTGAGTTGCTAGATTAGCTAAACACTTGAAAAATAAGCCTTGACATTATTATTATTGTATCTATGAAATCGATATTTTGGCTGAAATGTGGCTGCCTATCCAAATCAAAAATTCTGTTAATAGTTCTTCCTTCACGATTACTTTCAGGAGAGTCCTTCAGCCACACGCCGCCTGAAGTGGAAGCGACAGTCGTGATAAAGCAAGCGTCCTCGTGCAGTACGCTGAATAGCTACAACAGTCGCAGTCCCTCGCCGCAGAACTACTGCGCAGCCACGCTCAATCTTAACGATCCTAGTAACTATCTTCTACCTTTTAAAACTAGACCTTAGACCATTAACTAAAATTAACTGTCTTTATATAGTAGGTAAGCAAACAGGGTCAACAGCTCGTATAAAAGTTGTCACTGTCACCTAGTGTCTGAGCAGCCTAAGATTTCCTGATCCATTGCTAACTTTGGAGACCAAGTTCAAAATTCTCAATGCCTGTAACCTCATCAGCATCTATAGCTTCTATACTAAGGTACAACAATACTTGCCAGCCGGCAGACATATATATGATGATAGTACCCTCCAAACAAGTCATTTCATAAAAATCCTCGATCTAATCCACTCATCATTTGTTTCCAGGTGCAGAGTTCACAAAGAAGAAATGCTGGCTGTCTGCGGACGGGGGCATGTTGAACAACCGTCGAGGAAGGTTCATAGTGCTGGGTTCTTCTGGGGAATGCTTGCCGGTGACGCGGTCTACTGGGGGGATCCAGGACGAGCAGGAAGATAGTCTGTACTCCAGCTGTAATTCCAGTGATGACGAGTACCACAGCGCTAATGATAGCTTTGATTACGGTAATTTGAAAGTCAAAGTCAAATCATTTATTTCAAATAGACACATAAAAGGCACTTTTGAACGTCAATATTACATTTATGAGCATACTTTATGCCTCGCTGACCGTGAGGTCTAGGCTTCGATCCGGGGGTCGGGTAAAGATTGTTTTGGGCTATTCCTATTAGGAAATTCTCATTCTCAGTAGCAGCCAGGAGCCTGTATTTGTCACGGATTATTGGCAATAAATTCGCCCCCAATTTTAATGGAACTTTTGAATGTGGGTTTATATAAAAAAACTGGCCAAGTGCGAGTCGGACTCGCACACGAAGGGTTTCGTACCTCAAGGCAAAAACGCCGAAAAAAACACGTTTGTGTATGGGAGCCCCCCTTAAATATTTATTATCCTAGTTGTAGTATTTTTTTTTTAGTTGTTGTTATAGCGGCAACAGAAATACATCATCTGTGAAAATTTCAACTGTCTAGCTATCACGGTTCATGAGATACAGCCTGGTGACAGACAGACAGACGGACAGTGGAGTCTTAGTAATAGGGTCCCGTTTTTAACCTTTGGGTACGGAACCCTAAAAATACACCGTTGCCAACTCCTTCAAAGAACGAAGCCGCGACATTTTGTTTTGGTGACGAAGAAAACAAGAACCAATTTGAAATCCTATACACCAATTCTTTCAACCTTTCCAGGAAGCGAAGACGAAGGTCGCGGCGAGAGCGCTCATCCCAATTCATTCCAGTACCTCAAGGAGTTGTCAACGGAAGAGAGGCGACACAGCTTCGCGGACCGTCTGCGAGAGGCGTTGAGGAGAGAGGCCGAACATTCTACAACGACCAGCACCGGGGACTGGTCTACGGACAGTTCGAGCTACGCTGTCGGCATCAGCATATCTGGGGCGGAGGTTCAGGATAACGATATCAGGTACAGCAATTACTCACATTAGTGAATATTCTTGATGCTTAAGGTGAATGCGCAGTGGTAGACCGAGAAATTAAAATTTTCTTACGTTCTTTGCAATTTACAGACCAGTGTCGATATGTATTTACATAATTATTATAGTCATTAAAATCATTAAAATATCTCTTTAATTTAGATCTGTGCAATGAGCACTTTTCCATAAAAGATTTGCACGAATCATATTTTGATGAAGATACAACCTGACACTGACCTGCAAATTGCAAAAAACGGAAGAAAATTTGAATTGAAGACAGACCGTTAGACCGGTGGTGGGGTAAATGCGTTAACACACTGACAGTAGCAATGGCTTTCATTTTGACAGTTCAACAACATCCATTGCGTTATTTACGTTATGGAGCACACACATCTTTCGAACATATGAAGCAATAGATAAGCAATATCCTTCAAAATGATTCGGATTTTGATTGATAGTGTGTTACCCAATTAGGCCTGAGTTCACCAACATTGAAACCACCGGTTAGGTATTTAAACAGTCGGTTTATGTCAAATTTCCTAAAAAAAAAGAAAAAAAAAAAAAAAACGAAATAAAAATGAAAAAAAAACAAAAAAAAAATAATAATATAATGAAATTTTACATATAGAACTGATTAATATCTAATCAGTTGACTGATTAATATTTAATCAGTTGATTTAAATGTTGGTGGACACAAGGCTAAGGGTGCTGTCTAGCTTCCATCAATCTGCGAAGTATTTATTTGCCTTCTTACAAAATTAACTTCTTTGGACATAGTCGAAAACAAAGGCGAATACTCAGAAACGGCTACACCTGTCTTCAGAATACCAACTGACACACATCACTTATCTTTAACTTGGCAGGGTAAAACGTGGCGGTTCAGTAGGCTTCGTGTTAACGGAAAAGGAGTCGGTTAGCAACGGCGAGCCTTCACCGAGACACAGACCACTCGGCAGGAAGGAGACCGGGAACAGCTCCAAGTACAGCTTCAGCACCGAATATACGTGAGTTTAACTATCAACCACACTCACTCTCTTGACCCACATACATTCACCGCCACTTCAGTCTAACCTTCGGGCAATAATACAGGCGTAATGTAATGTGTGTGTGTTTTAATCCTGCTAATCACACTAATATTATAAAAGCGAAAGTTTGTGAGTGTGTGTGTGTCTGTGTGTTTATAGGTATGTTACTTCTTCACGCTCAAACGGCTGGACCAATTTTGATAAAATGCTGTATGGAGGTAGCTGACACGCTGGATTAACATATAGGCTACTTTTTATCCCGATATTCCCACGGGATTAATAATAATAATAATATATTTCATAAAAAGGGATTGAAACTTATGCGGGTGAAACTGCGCGGCGCTGCTAGTATCAACTATTTTCTGACCAAAATGTAATGTTTTTTAAGGGGCTACATCCATTTTAAATGTTTAGCAGTGTCTTCGATCGATATCAACATGGAAGTTCATTTTGATAATTTCCAAAAGTCTCAAAATCCATCCAAGACTCTATACAGTGTGCCTGACATAAGTAAGAAACCACGAAGTATTTACCTACTTCGTGTAAGAAACCTTAACTCCTGCTGGACTAACTGATTAATAAATATTATAGGTATCTACGGTCAGCAACAAAAGTCGATTAACAGTTCGGTATTTTTAATCTCAGTTATTGAGAAAAATTGTTGTTCAAAATGGCAGCAGAAGTACAATGCAATTTTGCACAAATATTATGCCCATTAACTGAGATTAAAAAAAAACTGAAGCGTTAATATTTTGCTCAATAACTGAGATTAAAAAAACTGAAATGTTAATCGACTTTTGTTGCTGACTGTACCTACCTACCACCAGGATTATTATCTACTTATTTTTTTTTTCTATATTTTAGTTCGGAGCTAGAGGAAGTGTACGAGCAGTTCAACCAGTGGCTCAACGACCCCATCGTCGACTCAGAATCAGGCGAACACAAAAATCGAGAGTTAGACTCACGAGACTTGGCTGTGATAAGGTAAAGTACCTTTTTTTCAACAGGTCTAATACCAGATTGAGGTTAGAGTTCTTTTAAGAAGCGAATTTCTGGTGTCACATTGTCGCATTGTAACTAGAATGAGCAAGCCTCCATCTGAGTGGCAATTCTCGTAATTTTAAGAACATTCACAGTCTGATCTGTCTCAATCTGTCAAAAATACCTCTAATTTCCCTACATTTTTGACATTGATTGTCACGAGATGAGATTGCGACTAAAATAGGTATATTTTGAAAGTTTTTATTAACGGGAATTGACCTACTGTTGCTGCCGTTTGAGGTGACGGTGAAAAAAAAGGAGTAGCAATGTCAAACTAGTTTTTTATGTCCTCTGCGCTAGTAATATTTAAGTCAATGGTCCTCTGCATTTTCATCATTTTGTGTAGGTACCTATTCGCCACGGTTCCGAAGCGATTTTATCTGGAATTATTTCTTAATATTATTTAAACACCATTCTTGGCAATTTGGAGACTAACTGCGATGACGACATCCTCTAATCAAGGGGTTAGATTGTAGAAGAATCCTCTACCCTATAGCGCAGGCGGACCCGTGCTGCCGCTTGGTGAAGGACGAGTAGGATCTATCTACGGCAGGACCAAATTGGGATGACACTTCAGTCTTGCCACAGCAAGTCCATGATGAACGGTACTTCTCTAGGTAGAAAGAGGCCACACTTTTAAAATGACCAACTATTTTGTCAGATTTGAAATTATTTGGACTGCTAACCCTGGAGTATTCATAACTATCCTGCCTGCGTCACATACATTACCTACCACGGATTTATTTATGTAATGGCTTATTGTAATGTTCTGTTTCGTTCATCTCAACTTTGTGATTGTTCTTCTCTTTGTGTCTGGGAAATGGCTTCCTTTTCGATCTTGAACAAAATACGGCGCAGTGACCGAATGTCCGTCTTCGATACCGACCTACCAATAAGGTTTAATGTTTGTTCTTGGAGATCTATATATGCAAGTGATTGTTACACCACGTGTTGTGCCACTTTTGTCCCAGCTATGAACACGAGCGTGTGGCGAAGTGGCGAAGGGCGCGCGTTTTGAGGTGGTCTTTTGTACGTTCTAAGGTAACCGTAGGATATTCACGATCGACGTAAACCCATTAGTGAATCATTGCAATGTAATGTGAGTACCTACCTATAATGTAATTTATATCTTAACTTACGGTAAGGTATAAATTACAAACTCATGATCATTGCAATGGTCTTACGTCATTCAAGTATAACCGTGAATGTGCTACTTAAAAGTGCTGATTCTCATTTTTTTTTTATTTTGGTGTTACATTGTAATCGTAGATTTCGGCCCTTTGCATGACATATTGACTTGCCCAGGTTCGCGGGCTCGCTGCTGAAGCGCACGCTGTCGGAGTCGCTGGCGGTGGGCGCGGGCTCGGGCTCGGACGCGGCCGAGCTGTACGGCCGCGAGCCGCGCCCGCTGCCGCCGCGCCCGCTGGCGCTCGCGGCGCGCTCGCTGTCCCTCGAGCTGGCGCGGCACAAGCACAGGCTGGCCGCGCATCTCGTACGTATTGCGCAATCATCCACACAGCGCTACAACGTTATTTTCGCATGTGGCCAAAATCGGAACTAACGCCGCCATCTTGTTTTTTAAATACTTTATCAACCCCCGTCAACGCCATTCAAGCGACAAAAGATCCTTGTAGTAGTGTACATTATCCTGCTGGCTCTCGGTTTCTGAAAGCTTTTTGATTGGATGTTGTTTATTTATTTATCCTCCTATTGATACGCCATACAGCAATTACACCAACGGAGCAAAAAATTACTTCATGTGCTGCTTTCCATCCATCCTGTGCGCGGTGGACATCGAATGTTGTTAGTGCTGTCAACCAATCAGTACAGCGAATATTTAACCACAGGTTCACTGATCTGGGGTCTACTCTCTAAGCACGAAAGCCGTCGTTACAGCCGAATTTAAGGCGTTTCATGCGTGGTTCACTTTTGGACATAATTTAAGTTTAGTTCGGAGCCCGAACTGAGAAGAATAATTTTATTACACGATTTGACAGCTGTCCTTAAATAATCCCGATGTGTTTTTGCGCGTCCGAAAAGTTAATTAATTAATCGGGTGTAGTGTAGGGTTCATTCCGAAGTATAGAACTACTTTTGTACGGGCCCGTATCTTCGTTAACGGACTTAGAGAGTAGACTCCCAGAGGTGTTTAGGCTTTCAGAAATCGGAGGCAGCCGCTCCGCCGCGTCCTCAAGCTTTTCGTTGGATCCAACAAGCCATAGCAACCGTGCGACCGCGGTGGAGCGACAATGAAAATATTGTTACCTAATGAAATATACTTTTTTTCTGTGTTAACCTATTTAGATCGAATCGTGTGTATATTATAACTCTGAAATGTGCTTAATAATTTAGGACTAAAAGAAGATGGGTAGCACAGAGTTTTCTGACGCGTTTTCTGGTTTTTGGTTTATCGCAGTCCTTACGAACATGACTACCAATATTAACTCAATAACAAATCCAGATTGGCATGAAGCTAGATACAAAATTCAGCTTAGTGATTGTCAAATATAAAAGATACCTAGATAGCGCACCTACTTAATTATTAATGACCGAATATTCATAGCGCGCACTGCAAGACTGTGAAGCAACTCTTGATCAACTAACATAAATGATTATCAGAAAACTAATCGAATTAAACAAATCAACAACAAACAACGTACTAAGCAAATTAAGTAAGGTTTACTGTGGCAATTACGATACTGGGTATACTCCGTTGGATGATAAATTCTACTAAACGCAGTACTACCTCATACGCATGACTACCTCAGTATCGAGCACCTGCAGCATGCAGGAGTTCACCTGCCCAGGGTACTGGCAATGTTCTTCTCACTCTGTCTAAGCCACGCTCATCTGCCCAGTGGCTTAATGAAAACAGTGGTTGTACCTATTGTGAAGGATAAGACTGGGGACACATCAGATCTCTCGAACTATAGGCCCATATCCCTTGCTACTGTCATTGCCAAGGTGCTGGACGGTTTGCTTGATAGACATATGGCGACCCACATCGAACTGCATGATGCGCAGTTTTGGGTTCAAACCTGGTCTCTCCACAGAGAGTGCCATACTGTCTCTCAAGCATACTGTCCAGTATTATACGTCTAGGAAAACGCCTGTTAATGCGTGTTTCCTAAGACCTTTCCAAAGCGTTTGATCTGGTGTCGTACGAACTACTGTGGCAGAAACTACTGAATGATACTTTAGTGGATAGAGAAGTTACATCAATTCTACGGTTTTGGTATAACAATCAGACAAATTGTGTTAGGTGGGCAGGCTCCTTATCGGATGAGTATAGGCTGGAGTGCGGGGTGAGGCAGGGCGGCCTGACCTCCCCTCGCCTCTTCAGTCTGTATATAAACCGGTTGATCGTCGAGTTCAGCAACACCTATCAGGGTTGTTATGTAGACGGAGTATGCGTCAACAATATTAGTTATGCTGATGATATGGTGTTGCTGAGTCCTTCGATTAACGCAATGATAGGCCTGCTTACGATATGTGAGAGGTACGCGGAGACTCATGAGCTCAGATACAATGTTAAGAAAAGTGAGGTACTAAGTCTTCAAGGCAGGAACTAAAACTTACCCGATTAAAACACAGTTGAAACTTTGCGGAAGTTCCTTAAAGCAAGTCACTACTTTCAAGTATCTGGGCCACTGGGTTTCCGAAGACCTAAAAGACAATCTGGACATTGAGCGTGAGCGCAGGGCGTTGGCTGTCCGCTGCAATATGTTGACTCGCAGATTTGCGAAATGCTCGACTGAAGTAAAGGCTACACTATTTACAGCGTACTGTCAGTCGTTCTATACATGCAGTCTGTGGGTCAACTACACGCAGAGGGCATACAGCGCTCTGCGTGTACAATACAATAATGCTTTCAGGGTGTTGATGGGGTTAATTGTCGCGCTACTGCAGAGGCGAAAATTGATGGCTTTCACGCTATCATACGCAAGCGTTGCGCTTCTATTATGCGCAGCGTACGCGCCAGTCCCAACAACATCCTGAAAACTATAGCTGATAGGTGGGACAGCCCCATACTGGGACATTGGATGCGTCTACATACCACTGTGGGGTATTCATGAATAATTTGTGTTGTTTTTCTGATAGATGTAAGTACTAACACTAGTTTATAAGTTGTTTGTTGGTATACTAACCAAATGGCATCTCTGAGCAGTAGCATTTTTATAAACGAAAAGCGAAAGGGACGGCGGGCAATAAAATGGCGTCAAGTCAATATGTTGCCAATATAAAAATGCCGCTGCATTTGGTAGAAATTATCATCCAACGGAATATACCCACTATCGTAATTGCCCCAGTCAACAAAATAAACCAAGCGGTGACCTAAACTGCTATATGTTTTGACAGAAACGTAAAGTAAAAGAATCTATACCGGAGGAGTTTATAGAGGGCACGCGACACGAGACATCCGCCGACACGAGACACGGCGACCAAAGCAAAAGTATGGACACGTCGACTGAGACCGACACAGTAGTGTCTAACCAATCCAACCCCGGTCTAAGGAAGAAAAAGTTGAACTGGATGATAAACATGATCGTACAGACTATCGAGGAGACCGTGGAATGCGAACCGGTCACTTTAAAGCTAAAGAAACCGAAGGTCAGACCGCAGGCGTGGACCCAGCTGTCGCTAACTTATAAACAGTATACTAACTTAACATCACTGATTAATCTGATTATAATCGTCTTCGCTTTCTGTCGAAACATATACTTCTGTAGTGTTGCATGTAATAATAACCGAAGCTAAAAAGAGTGGGAATTTATTTTTGCGTCCATTTAACGGTCTACCTTGAAAAACATGGACGTAAAGCTACGGTTTTCTAAAAGAGCGGTGGCCGCACTTAGCAGCCGTAGTGACTGACAGCTGCCATAAAAATGATGACAGCGACAAAGATTTAAATCATTAGATTTGCTCTACCGCGTCAAAAGATAGTCTCGTTTTAGTTTCGTTTTGACACTTCTGACACACAATGACGCAACGGCTTGACTTGAGTATTGGAAACGCTATTTAATAATGTGTCAGCTCACTCTCCTCAGTATGGACACTTTTTCGCGCGAGTAAGTACGGTGAGAGCAAATCTAGCGATTCAAATCTTTGGGCTTTGATTTTATGTCAAATACAGGTGTAAATGACCGATTTTCATGACGGCCGTTATCCCGACGGAACCGCTTTCCTAGGAAACTAAAGCTTAAAACGCATGGACGCAGCCTAGGTGCTCGTTGCACTGTGTTTCAGAACGCACTCTCCTGTCCATCTATGCGTTAAACGTTGTTCAAAATCTCCTCTGTAAACGCAAATTTTTGATGTTCACTTATTTCCATTGTGTTCAATGTGCGTCCAAACTGACCAGCTAAATAAGGCGAGCTAAAATACTCATGCATAACGATTTGGTAGATAATACTCTCCAATTTGACACTGTACGGTACTGCTAATTGCTAGTAATTACACTAATTACCTTGGTAGCTGTGTATTTTTAGTGTGATTTATATTTTTCGCCGTTCGGTTATCTGCGGCGCTGAAGACTTGATATTAACGTTAATAATATTAAACTTTCATACATGCACTGACTCAAGTCTCTGATCTGTAAACCTGCAGTCAAATCTCATAATAATACGATTACCTCTGATTTAGCATCACTATCAAAATCATAGTGAAGTTTATTCTCGTTACATTATGGTTGCTATTGGGTTGCCGCCATTGACAAGTCTGTCAAAATCACAATGATGTAAGAGAATGATAATTATGCTCAAAAGCCATTAAACGAAGAGAAGAAGAAGAAGATAATTATGCTGGGAGAGATTCCTTATGAAATAAGCATCATCTTTGTACCAATTTTTCTGTTGTTTTTTTTTTCTGGTTAATGGTAAAATAATAACAATAATGATCTTTATTTTCGTTTTAATAGGGTTGCTGTTCAGTTGCTGCAGTCAGAGATAAAATGACTGTAACAATGTAGTGGTGGTCCGACATAACAGGAGCCAATCAAATCAAATATGAGATTTGACCATAGATTAATAAGATTTCAGAAAGCTGATCAAAGACGAGCACAGAGCAGAGGGTTTTTTATTTCATTGAATAAAACGTTGTATTAAGAGTGCCATAAAGTGCAAAATACAAGCATCAAACGTCTCCTCAAGCTCGATGTTGTAGGCTCGTTTGCATTTTGAGACACTGATATTAAGGTTCAATATTCAGTCATAAATGAGCCTCTGCTCTGCCTTATGTAAAAATAAGAAAATTGAATGAAGTTGATCGCTACACGGTCCGCAGCTGTCGCAGTTGGCGCACAAGATCGTGTCGGGCGGGAGCTGCCGGCCGGTGGCGACCGGTAACTGGGGCTGCGGCAAGAGGCTGCGGGGACACCCGCAACTCAAGCTTCTGCTGCAGTGGCTTGCGGCTAGCGTGGCCGGAGTACCCGCGCTCATTTACTATACGTTCGGGAACGAGAAATTGTTCAAGGTACGTATAGAATATGTTGTGTTGCCGACACGGTTGGCGCAGTGTCTGAGCGATCGACTGCCGCGCTGCGTGTCGTGGGTTCGATTCCCGCACGGAACAAATATTTGTATTGCCTACAGGTAGTTGTTCCGGGCCTGGCTGTTTGTGTATGTGAATTTAAATGTTTGTAAACGCACTCGCGATACAGGAGTAATTCCTAGTGTGGGGCAACGTTTAAAAAATATATATACTAGCAAGCAATAAAAGCCATCGAATTATTCAGGCTCAAAAGTGTTATAAGAGTAACAAATAGTAGTTATGCCTTCGATTTCCGTAGCAACTACCTATGCTTATAGTCCACCGACTTAAGAATAGTTCACCTGCGGGGTAATTGCGTAACACACTAACAGTAGCAATGGCTTCCATTTTGACAGTTCAACAACATTCATTCCGTTATTTACGTTTTTGAGCAAACAAATTTTTAGAACATAGAAGCAATGGATTAGCAATATCCTTCAGAATGTTTCAGATTGTAATTGAGTGTGTTACGGCCTGGCCACGACCTTACCGCTATCAGCGGCAGCTTAGCGCGGGGCGGCGAGCGGTAAAAACAAATACTTGTACAAAAATGTATGAACCATGCAACGACGCACCGCACGCAGCGTCAACGCTAGCAGTAAGACACCGCGCCGCTTGCCGCTAAGCCAAAAGTTATGGCCAGGCTGTTACGCAGTTAGGGTGCGGGTGCCTACCGTTATTTTTTAAAAAGAAATTTAAAAAAATAAGTACTACTATGTACTCGCTCACGGATAATAAAATTATTTCAGTTCTAAAGTTATTAAAATGATAATATCCCTCCACAGTTGGACACGCTCGTCCGAGTACTAGTAGACAGAAAATGGACGGTGGGTCAACTAGCGCGCGCCGTGCTCAAGTTCGCGCGACAGACGCTCAACGAGCCGCACGTCATCCCGGACCACCACTCACTGTTCGACGAACTCATAGGCATCGACAAGATACCTGATGACACATAGCTAACACTCGCCCGACGAAAGGCTCGGAGATAGCCGGCGACACCCTGTGCTTGCCATGTTTGTTTATCAAAAGACTTTGATTGTAAGGTAACAGCGTCATAACATGGAGTAGTAAACCAATGGAGAGATAGAATGGATATCAAGCCGTTTGACGCACCACTCGTGATCTTCCAACAGTGGGCGTTATGTTAGCATTCCGTTTGCTCACTACTCCGTGACACAATATGTTAGCTTCGTTCGGTCACTCCACTATAACTCATTAATGCATTTATGTTATTCCGTCATCATACTCAATAGTAAGATGGTTCAACTGTGTCTTATTTTAAATAATATTTGTGGACTTTTAGATATTTTTTACGAAATAGTTACATGAAAGCAATATTAGCGTTTGATTCGATTTAAAATAACAACTTTAAAAGAAGTATTTTTATACAAATTATCGATTAAAGTACAATTATAAAGTTTACCTAATGTAAGTTTTATCAAGTCATTGTTAATAAACTTGAATAAAAAAGAATATGTAAAGGTGATTTTTAATTATTAAAAATTTTAATAAATTTACATAATTTATAGGGCAGTGCTAATATTAAGACTGTGTACTGTTTATAAAAGATTTCCAAAGTTTACCAACTTCAAGTTTTTTACTATCGCGATACGTTATCATCCTAACGAAGTTAGCTACCATATATATTTGTAAATATTGGGTAACGACTCATTTCTAAAACCATCAGATACATTTATGTAGCTTGACAATATACTTATCCTGTTAGTCATATAATTGACGTCAGTTCCGGTTCCCACGATATGGTGTCTTACAGTGTAAAGACTTGATCTGACAAAGTCTTCCATAGCATGAATCTCAATGTGTCCAAAATTGTTAATTTTGAAGTGAAACTTAGAATTTTCAAACGGGATGCGAAAATAAAATAATGCGTCACATATTTGTGTTTTATTTTGGTTACTAGCTTCTGCCCGCGACTTCGTACGCGTGAAATGTTTTGTTCCCCCGACCCACCCTGTCGCATCGCATCGTCTGCCCGTGCTATTATAATTTTTCTCGGGTCCTAAGAGGCCTAGCGTGTTGTTGCGTAGCCTAAAGCCTTCCTTGTTAATCCGACTGGTAGTTCCAGAGATTAGCGCGTTCAAACAAACAAACTCCAGCTTTATTATTACTATAGATATTTTATTGAAACGATTTTCATTTTCAAGGTACATATTTATTTTAAGTAGCTACATTTAAAATCAGTCACTATGTCAATTGTAGGACGTGACATTCACAATCAACTTTACATATTTGTGAATGGATATGAATCAGTATCATGCACTGAAAAATATAACGCCGGTAATTATGGACATGACACAATGCACACATCAACTGTTGCAATCAGTAAGCTCATAAACTGTGCATAGCCATTGCATTTGTAACTCTACTAAATCTTTTATAAGGTTCAAAGTGATGTTAATTCATTCACAAATGCGAAATAAAATTTTGTGAGTATACCTTCAACATTAAATTAAATGAGTGTATTCAAAGAGATCAATTCATGATACATAACCAGTCTTGCCAAAGGGTAATATGTATTACTCAGTAACTGGGTTATGGAGGTCAGATAGGTAGTCGCTCCATGTAAAATACTGGCATTCAGATGCATCCGGTTAGACTGGAAGCCAAACCTTAGATAGTTGGAAAAAAGGTTAGGCAGATGATGATATCTCAAGTTTTTCAATATTTTCTTTATTTCCACCGACACTTGCACATTTTTTTAGGATGCATTAGTAATATTTTTGAAATTCAATACAGCCAGCAGGATCACAATAAACTGCCACTTTACACAATAAACATAATTTCATAATTCATGGGAAAACTCCCACTATGATGAAAAAAAGGAGAAAAAAACATTTTTTCCACTCGCTCTATGATCCTAGTTGCTGTACAAAAGAGGTAATATTAACGAACGCCCTAAAAGAAAAGGCCTCGCATACGGCGGCCCATGCCCTGCCTGTCGTAGAGGACATTGAATCTGTTGACTAGTTGGTTGATGGCGTTGCAGCCCTTCGTGATTGTACCCAAGTACGTCATCAGCGCCACGTCGTTGCATTGCTGGAAAGAAAAAAACAAAAGGATGAGAACTTATATTCAAACCGGTCAGATGACTGACGTAAATTGCTTGCGTATATCGCTGAAATAAGCGATATTGAACTGTTTACTTTTTCGAACTGGCAAAACACCAGACAAGCAAGGCAAATGATTTCAGCCCTGACCAGCTGATCCGCACGGAACCAATTGTCCTATGAAAAACAGATTTATGAGAAAATTAGATTTGCTCATTAGATGTGTTTCGATAATATTTTACTGGTAAATGTGGTCTGTAATACGTTCGCACGGGCGCTTTTTTAACACGTTTTTTTGTCGTTCTGGATTTTCAACTCTCGGCCTCGAACCCAGCGTTGAGAATCTAACAGAGCACATCCTAGCGCGTTATAAAAACGCACAGTTGGATTTTTAACTCTATGCCGAGCGTTGAAAACTCTGAGCACGGTCAAAAAGTCGCCATAAAAAAGCACCCGCGGCAACGTGGGCTAAGTAATACAGTATTTTAACTAACAGAGGGCGTTCCCGTTAACCCGCAATAGTATAGCATCCATACATGCTAAAAAAAATATTACCATTCGAAAATAAAATGTTTTTATTTTTTTTTATATTAAAATATTCACTAAAAATCGTAAATTGATACGTTAAAGAAACACTCTGTACACGCGTACTTGAAGGACAGCAATGTCGGAATTTATTTATGAATGACGGGCGCGGGTGCGGGCGGGGCGGGGCGGCCGTCTCACTCCGCTTCGTGAACTCTCGGAAACGCTCGGCCAGCAACGTGCGTATTGCGTTTGGGCATTACTACTACGAATACTATTCCGCGCTACTATTTTGATTTTAAACAGGAGGTTTCGAATTTATTGACAATTAATTTTTTTTTTAATTCGGATTATTTTATGCTTATATTTCTATGCTGATATTTTTATTTTAATCTATTAATGATATAGATTAACGAGTTTAAGGGAACGCCCTCTGTTATTTAACATACTGTATAATACATAATATTTGTTATAATATAATATAATTATATAATATATAAGGATAATATATACTTATATATTTGTATAATTGGCGACTGTAAGACCGAGACTATTGTGCTTAAGATAAATTATACAAAGAAACTGTTGGTGTACCTTAATAAATAAATAAGTATTACAACAAACTAAACATACATTATAGAAGTGTGTGCGGAACTGTTGCGAGGTGAGCAGCGGTAGCCTATTGGAAAGCGCGCGCGCCTCCCGCAGCAGCGCCGGCCGCGGCGGCAGGGAACCGTCGCGGATGGCTCGCACTGTCGCAAGCACCGCACGCACCCGAGACACTAACATCTTTATAGCTGAGCGTTGGGCTGTTAGGTGTTCCGCCACTGTAAATAAACAGATATTTTGATATAACCTGGGTAATTACGAAGTATTAATGGCATCATGATTCTAGTTCGAAAAAGGGACGGTGCCATTGGTCATGTATATATAACTCTGTCTCTCTCTTATTTTGGAATCATAATACCTGCGTATTAATAAGAAAAATCCTAACAAAAGAAATACACACAGAAATTACATATAAAAGGAACAATGAAGTGCAAACACGATCATCACGTCGGGCAAATGACTTAGTACTATTACATAAACCTAGAACAAATCCCGGAAAGAAACATATTAAATACGAAGGAGTACAACTACTATGTATAATTCATTACCAAAAAACATTGAAGATCAAGCTAAAACTAATTTATATATTTTTTTTAAAGTTAAAGAAACATCTTCGACAGCTTCAACATAAATAAATAAAGTATTATATTATCTAGTATTGTATAGTGTGCACGGTGCTTTACAACAGTGCTGATAAGAATAGCGCGCTCGATGTTTGCAACGACGCACGCGCGCGTTTGAGTATTTTATTATAATGTACCCACTCACCAAATTAATTAAAGTTACTAATTATGTACTTTCTAACTGCACGACGACCGCTCTGGACTTTTTTAACAATTACCTGCATGTTAAAACTTTGTTTCTCATTAAGTGATTATGTAAATCTTTGAGAAATACCTAAGTTCTATTTTAAGCCGTAAATCAGTTGTTTTTTTTTTCTTGTTGTAAGAAAGTTTTTAGTTTTCACTTTTTAGTTGTACCTACCCCACACAAATTCATATAACACTACTTGCTATGTAAATATTAGTGACATGAAGCTATTAAAACATCATCAATATACAGTATGTTAACTAACAGAGGGCGTTCCCGTTAACCCGCAATAGTATAGCATCCATACATGCTAAAAAAAATATTACCATTCGAAAATAAAATGTTTTTATTTTTTTTTATATTAAAATATTCACTAAAAATCGTAAATTGATACGTTAAAGAAACACTCTGTACTTGAAGGACAGCAATGTCGGAATTTATTTATGAATGACGCTCGCCATTCTCGCGGCCCGCGGCGCGGGCGCGGGGCGGGGCGGGGCGGCCGCCTCGCTCGGCTTCGTGAACTCTCGGAGACGCTCGGCCGGCATCGTGCGCATTGCGTTGGGGCAATACTACTACGAATACTATTCCGCGCTACTATTTTTATTTTAAACAGGGGGTTTCGAATTTATTGACAATTAATTATTTTTTTTTATTCGGATTATTTTATCCTTATTTTTCTATGCTGATATTTTTATTTTAATCTATTAATGATATAGATTAACGAGTTTAAGGGAACGCCCTCTGTTATTTAACATACTGTATAAGGATTTTCCTCGATTTTCATAGGACCCATTCATCAGATTCTGTCCCCCTATGAGAGGGAGTAGGCTGTAATCTACCACGCCGGGTTGGTAGATGTCACATGTCTTCGAATTTTTGGTTCTAGGACATGCCGGTTTGCTCACGATGTTTTCCTTCACCGTTTTGAGACCAGTGGTGATGAAATTATTTAAGTACACAAACTAAGGCGCCTGCTTGGGTTCGAACTCACGACCTACAACTCGTAAGTCGGGGCCTAATTTTTTTGTTTTTGCTTTTAAATTTGAGGATTTCCCTCAATTTCCATGGGATCCTCTCATCAGATTCTAACTTGATAACAATGGGACCAACGCGAGAGTATACCCTTTCAAACAAAAAAAAAATTTGTAAATAAGTCGACATATTATTAGAAATCGGTTAACATACATAAAGTCGAACATCCTCCTCCTCTTTTTTGGAAGTCGGTTAAAAATGTATATAGGATCACCACACAAGTTTCCTTTATTAAATGAAAACATAACTTCAAAATCAGTCCCAAATTGATGAAATATTGATGAACTAAAAAAATAAATAGGTACAGTGCGTGCCGTTATTCTTTTTTATTTTTGTTCATTTAAACTTTGGAAACGTAATCCTAAATAACATTTCTAGAATCCCAATAAAAAATAATGACACGATTGCCTCAAGTTTCCGAGAATTGAGACTATTCGTTAAACTACGAATTTAAAATTTTCAAGATTTGTCGACTTTGATAGGCCCTCCTTTAAAAAAAATGTACTAAAGTGCCTTGGCAAGTGGCATTAAAAGTTGGCGCATTTAATCAGAATTCTAAAATGGTACAATACTTGTTAGTTCCATACAATAAAAAAGAGTAAAAAAATTAAAACCTCAAGTAACCCGATTTTTGCTATCTCAGTTAAAATGTTTATGATTCGTACAAGCTCTAGGTAGGTTCTTAATTTTAAGGCAAAATGATGAGAGAGATGGATAGTGGGTATGTTTGCCATGAGTGAGCGAGACAGATAGTGACGCCACTTTTATTAAAGTGAAAAAAGTGAAAAAAAGTTAGTAAAATAATGAAAAATCTTGATCTAGTTTAATTTAGGTTTGTTGAAATAAAAGTCAGATAGAGAAATAACATTTTTATTACAATAAATGTTCAAATTGTTTACCATCAGCCTCAATACAAGCCCTACATCTTCTTAAAAAAGATCTACTTATTAGTCGGGCATATCTTCGAGAGTTGATCTCCTCAGCTGCTTGAGAAATGCGTTCATGCAGGTCGGCTGCGTTCTCAATGGGCTTATTTATTGTAATAAAAAACGTTATATCTCTATCTGACTTTTATTCCAACAAACCTAAATTAAACTAGATCAAGATTTTTCATTATTTTACTAACTTTTTTCACTTTAATAAAAGTGGCGTCACTATCTGTTTCGCTCACTCATGGCAAACATACCTACTATCCATCTCTCTCATCATTTTGCCTTAAAATTAAGAACCTACCTAGAGCTTGTGCGAATCAAAAACATTTTAACCGAGACAGCAAAAATCGGGTTACTTGAGGTTTTAATTTTTTTACTCTTTTTTATTGTATGGAACTAACAAGTATTGTACCATTTTAGAATTCTGATTAAATGCGCCAACTTTTAATGCCACTTGCCAAGGCACTCTAGTACATTTTTTTTAAAGGAGGGCCTACCAAAGTCGACGAATCTTGAAAATTTTAAATTCGTAGTTTAACGAATAGTCTCAATTCTCGGAAACTTGAGGCAATTGTGTCATTATTTTTATTGGGATTCTAGAAATGTTATTTAGGATTACGTTTCCAAAGTTCAAATGAACAAAAATAAAAAAGAATAACCACAATAACCGAAAACTGTTACAGTTTGATCAAATTTCTAGGTTTTTCTTAAAAAGCCCATAATTTTCAAACTGCATGGGATAGATTTTTTTTCAGATTTTTCTCGTGATGGTTATGAGCAATCCTGTCACCCCGTTTTGGCTTGACGTTGAGTTCTGGGACACCCTGTATACTTGTATATAGTACATATGATATATTTTAGTGTCAGCTTGTAAATTGCAATTATTGTCATTGTGAATAAATATTTCAACAACTTAAAAAAAAACAATTGACTATCTGACCTCCACAACCCAATTACTAGGTAATTCAATAGCCCTTGGTCAGACTGGTTGTCAGACTTTCGAGCTTTTGACGATCCGTAACGACTGGCAAAGATCCACGAGTGACAGCTGGGACCAATTGCTTAGCATCGACTGCTTCTATGCGACGATGCGGAAACGGTGCACATCCTTGGTGCGCAGGGTCCGCGCCAGCTCCAACACCATCTTGAGGATGTTGGCTGAGAGGTTCGACTACATTAACCATTGTTGTATGCTTAATGTAGTGACAATAGCAAGAAAATCTGTTTTATTACTAACATAGTTTGTAAGTATAATATTGTTACTAACACTATGAGTCTTGTTGCTCGAAATAAATGATTATTATTATTAACATGCTTTCCGAGGCACGGAGAGGTCTTGATATGTAAAGATGGTCACCCATCCACGGACCAACCGCGGCAAGCGTAGCTTAACCTGATCAATCGACCCGTGCGGCTGTTATTACTTAGCCACAAGCCTCTCTGGTATATTGTAGTTTATTAAGATGTAATAATAACAGTGTAATTTTTTTTAGATATTTTTAGATTCTAGGAGCTACTAAAAAAAGAATGAGCAAACCACAGACAAATGAAAAAAAACCTTACCTAAACTGTTAAGTGCAGCTTCACCAGACGATACTCTGGCCACATGGTCCACACCAATCCTCTCAGCCTCCTCAGCAGCCAGTGTGTAAGTAAGTGGTGCCAGCAACATTGTAGCTCTACCGTTTACTACATCTATCACAGACTCGTATAACACCACTGGTAGTTGCTGAAATATTTGAAAACAAATGAAAAGATGTTTGTAATAAGACATTTCACTGTGCACCAGATTCATTTAACAAATTAGAAGACAAAATGAAAGGCACTTTGGCAAGATATAATTTCAACTAAAATATAATACAGGAAACTATTTAAAAGACAATTAATACAATACTGTCAGTCCACTCACTTCTCCATTCCTTCCCGCAGGGTTCAGCATCAGCATGACTGGGCACTCGTTGATATCACAGATCTGTCGGTGAATGGCTATATCCTTGTCCGTGGGAGTGTCTCCAGTTGTGTACCATCCAAGGAAGTCCATATCAGAGAATACTTGTTTGACTGTCAATTGATAAAATCGATGTCATTATTGTTGCCAGTAAGGAAAACACTGTGAGGAAACCGGCATGTCTTAGAATCAAAAATTCAAACACATGTGACATCCACAAACCCGCACTGGGCCCGTGTGGTGGATTATGGTCCACTCCCTCTCACAGAGAGGAGGCCTGTGTCTCACTACAGGGAATGTTATAGGCTATTATTATGGTTTGATACTTATGTTATATTATTGTTGCTAATGTGTGAATAACTACAGGCTGGAAATACGACATGCTGGTTGGAAAAGGTACACACAGCTTCACTAAGTGATTACCCCTCCAAAAGACATGTGCGTTCAAATCCGTGATAGGCCCAAGTTAGTTTTTGTATTTTGCAAAAACATTTTATTTTAATTAATTTATTGTTTTAGTGAATAAATAAGTTTAAGACAGTATTTATTTTTTTAAATTCTGTTTTTATTATTGTTTTATTCAATAAAACGTTAATACTTTTATTGTTGCGAAAACGACAAGCAATAATAGGGTTAAAATTTACGAACGTTTTATTCATCGTCTAAATAGACTAGAGGTTTCAAGACCGCTTGCCGTGCCTATGAGTGGAAGTTCAAATCATAGGCACGAAATGTGCTTTTTGTTCATTATAATTATTATTTTAATATATTTTTCTATTTTGTTTTAGTAATTATTTATAAAGAGTTTAAAAATAAAGAAAAATAAAATACCTTAATAATCATATAATAATATTTATTATTTCTATTATTTAAAAAAACTATGATCTTATTTTACAACAAAGATTTATTTTGATTTGATAATTTTATTTACAGTTATTATAATATACTATTTTGCCAACTGACACAATTGGGTT
Organism: Luperina nickerlii; assembly: GCA_963855955.1. Taxonomy (NCBI): domain Eukaryota; kingdom Metazoa; phylum Arthropoda; class Insecta; order Lepidoptera; family Noctuidae; genus Luperina; species Luperina nickerlii. Next base: position 15,372,394 of record OY979664.1, on the reverse strand, counting down.
CCTAGACAAGTGGCATCCTATTAACGTAAACGATAAAATAGTAAGCGGTAGAAATATTTTAGATTGACATAACCTAACGAAATGTCACGTGACCTGTCATGTCGTCTCAGTATACAAATTTGACATTTGACAGTCTGACAAGTGACATCGAAAGAGACAAGTTTTGAAGCGTTTGCAACTTGTCTAGGAACTAGAAGTTAGTTTGGCAGGATTACAATCATGAGCATAATAAGTGAATAAACATGTTATCAATAGATAATCAATTAACATCTCTTATTAGCTCATGATATCTACTTAGAATATTTTGCTACACAAAGTAAAATAGTGGAATCAAATGAGTTAAATGTCTTCGTTGTTTATTTTGTTGTCATACTTAATTAATATAACTGCTATTTCTGGGCAAATCGCAATCGTTCTCTTCGATGTTCTTCTGTTAGACATATTTTGCAGGTCGATAACTGTGAATGTTCGCTGCGTGTAAATGTCTTCGAACCGTGGACAGAGATAGTTCATGCCGTTGCGAACTGTAACGAGTGGATGTAAACGGCGGTGTAGTGTGAACCTTAACAATATCCCGATGATGTTCAGATTGGTCCGTATAGATCCCAGTAGTTCTCCGACCCATGGACATTGTCTTAACATCGCCGGTTTCTTGAAATCTGCGCACCCATAAGCGCATCATTTGTCTCTGTATAGAAAAAAACGGTTTTAAATAAGTTATTAAATACCACACACAAGATACCGCAAATAGCTCAACAAGAAAAAAATCGGAGAACACAATTAATATTATAATGAACTTACTGCTATGCCAGCTGTCTCGCAATTCCTTTTATGCTCACTCACATTTTGTTCACACAGAACAACTATTTTAGTTCTCATAAAATCATAAATCATCTTAAAAATTAATGGATAAATCGTAGTCATTTACTCTTCGCCGTTTTAAGTGAACGTATACATCAAACGTCGTAGTTATAACTTGAGGGTATGGATTAATTTTATAAAGACAACGTAAGTAAGTAAAATTAATGGATACCCTCAAATTATAACATCTATCGATTAGACATCCCACCTAAAGATAAAATGACTCAGACCATAGTAGATAACAATTTCAACGCAATTCATATGGGCTCGCTGGCTAGTTCGTCAAACTGCCGGTATGAGTATGACGACGTTCGGTGATGCGATGGTTCGAATCTGAGTCGAAACAATGGGTTCTTTTTGTAGTATTCTTTAGATTATTTGTAAGGAATTTAATGTGTAACATTTTAAAACTTGAGGGGTTAGCACATACTGACGCTGTCTGTACAAAGAAGTATAAACACTGTTTAGCATGTTTCTTGTATAACAGGGGCACTTGTCCTGACAAGTGATCACAAATGATGACCAATGAATAATAAATAAAGTTGCGGAATACTCACATTGTTCTTCCTTTAAATTGTAATAATCTCTATCAATTATTATGTCTCCTTCAATGACACTGAACATTAATTCAAATGAATTCATAACCTCTATGTTTCGACCTTTTTGCTTGCCAATCAGGGCTCCAATAACTGAAAGGTTGAAACGTGTATGATAAAAAACAGGCTGGAACTTATCAGTAATAAAATTTAACATAAAGCTAAGTATTTATTTACCTATCTGAGGGGACCCTTCCTGTGCTCGCAATCTTGTCCAATGTTCAGACACGTTCATTATTACAAGAGGATGTAAAGATACTGTTACGGAACCGGAGGTGGCTGTTGTGACCACCACGCTCTTCGCGCCGCCTGGCGCTGGAGGCGCAGGTGATGTGGGGTTAGGAGGATCTGCAGCCGGGCCTGATGAGGCACTCTCCACCTCAACTTCCATTTCAAAGTCAATTCTATCGGCACTTGACATTATTGAATATAGTTCACTATTTCATGAACCTAAATTGGGCTACAATAGCTGCAGCCAACAACGCACAGAGTCAACAACAAATAAATAAATAGAAGATGAAAAACAATCTGCTCCGCTTTGACGTTAGACTTAGATGTTAGTTCTGATTGGTTCTGAGAAATATACTTTTCTGACTTGCTTGCTGACTGATTTTTTTTTGACGTCAGTTTGATTTGATTGACAAAATTGACATTTCGCTTTCGCACGCACGATTTTCATAGACAAACGAATTAAGCTGATATTACACTTGCTCATAAAAGTATAACACGTATTATTGTCTATTGCTTTATTTGGTATCTAAACTCTATAGTCTACGGCATAGTTTGATGTCCGTGACTACCGCAGGACCACCAACGCCAATCGCTTCCATATTTGGTAAATAATTAGTGCTCAATTGGTACTAATTAGTACTCTAACAACAAAATTGGTACCTTAGTAGTTTTCGAGAAAATCGACATTGAAGGTGGTCCTGCGGTAGTCACGCTCCCTTCAGCAGGACCACCATGAGCGCCGAAAAAGGGCCCACGCTACAGCTATTCTAAGTATACAAATAATTAGTACCCATAAATGTGATTTATTTCGTAAAAAAAAACAGAACTGTAATATTTGTATTTACCGAGAAATCAACGATGATAACTTTCTCGCAATTGTTCAGCAGGACCACGATTTTGAATGTTGATTCCAAGTTAGAGAAGCTTGTCGCTTTCGTCAAACCTACATAGAAAATTAGTACCCTGCAAGATAAAATTAGTACCCAAAATTCAAAACTAATACTCCAGTAGTTTACGAGATATACGATGCCATTGGTGGGGTGGCGGTAGTCACGGTGCCAAATTTTCATTTCAAGATTTCCCTATTAAAAACTCTGTGATTTCTTTCCAAATTTATACAAAAATTAGTACTTTTAAAGAAGTTAAAGCGACTAAAAATCCAGATTCCTAAGTGTTGTATTTTAAGAGAAATTAGCTTCCATTACTTTTCCATACTAAATCTCCACGTATAATCCGACCAAATTAAGTTGTCAACGGTGCCAATTTCCTTGTTCACAAACTAAACTAAATTTGAGTTCAGTGCATCTTATCTTTCTGTTTCATTATAAAAACACATACAATAAATTTTAGTTTAGTCTTGTCAAATTAATCACCGCCTGACACTACTCAATACAAGTTTAGACGTGATTAAAAACATGCCGACTAATGTTACGTCAATTTACGTCAGACGCTGATTAATTTGATAGGACTAAACTAAAACTTATCTTTTGTTAATGAAATAGAAAGGAAAAGATGCACTGAACTCAAATTTAGTTTAGTTTGTGAACAAGGGAATAGGCACCAATGGTGGTATTGAGCTGTTTAAGAGATTTACATTCGTGCACATAAATTTATGGATGTCGGAATAATATTATCAACCGTTCAATATCTAAATTTTTATACAAACTGAACTTTTATACTTATTAAGAAAAAAAAATAACTTATGGCTACCCATCGCCTATGATACCTTTGTTATTGACGTGGGCAGGTAGGTAAGTACTCGAATAATTATTTTTCTGTAAGTATTGTAAGTAGGTACCTCCCTTCCGTATTTTTGTAAATAAATATCATTAACGAGCGATAGGCATGTCTTATTTATTTATTTCCTACTAATTTACCGTTGCTGCAAGCAGTAAGTACCTACCTAAGTATTAAAAACCTAATTTACCATGTTGCTAATAAGGTAAGTACCTATAACAGGATTACAAACCTAAAAGTAATTAATAGGTACCTATTATAATTGAATAATATGCATTGCAAAGGGCACATCACGCATATTTTTGTGTTTTCATATCAATGTGTACTAATCATGTACCTTTTATGTTCGACAAGCACATATATTTAAAATATCTACTAAATAGTTCCTCAGGAAATCATTATTAATTATATCATTTTCTGAAACCTTTAAATATTGAGACGCGTGACCTTTTTGAAATTGCATACATTTATTTCTCTAACTAAAAAAAATCTTGAAACCATAAACGAATAAAAAAATAACTCAATGTACAGACGCCAGCACATCAAGCTACTACAGTCTGTCAAATTTCTTTAATAGATTTTCAACTTTATTGCTAAAGCATAAGGTTCAAACTTGATTGGGAAAATTTGACAGTTTCGGGTAGCTTGATGTGCTGGCTTCTGTACCACGACACGCTTCGCTTGCTTTACTTCAGTAAAGGTACCAACGCGCGAGCATTTGGGTTCGAATTTCATTTGTCAGTAGAAAACATGGAGTTGAACGCTCTGAAGTTCGCGCGTCAATTGGACGCAACAAGGAGTCTCCAGCAATGTTACCATGTGCACCGTAATTACGGTATGTGCACCGTACTCAGCAAAAATTTACCACCTACCGTTAAAGCATAACAACGGTGACAAAATCTACCGTATCTGCATATGTGTTAAAATTATAATAATATTGACCCTAGATTGACCCCTAAGACGTTAACTGAACAGCAAGAACTCGTTGACCAATGGCGCAGGCTACTTCTTCATTTGCCAAATGATTTAGATGCAAGTCAGCATTCACCTGACAAATTTTGGCAGCAAGTTTCCCAAATAAATAATGAAGGCAGAAAGGTTTTTGAGAGATTACCTTCATTCATGCTTGCAATTTTATCGTTGCCGCATTCTAATGCAGAATGTGAGCGAATATTTAGGAAAGTAAATGATATTAAAACTAAAAAAAGAAACTAATAACAAGGTCGATAAAAGGAAGTCTATTAACACAACAGGCTAACAAAAGGCACGGCCAAAACTTTCTTCATTTTAAACCTGATGAAGAAATTATTAAAAAATTGAATCAGAATATCTACAAAAACGAGAATGGGGTTATAGTGTCAGATTCAGACTAATTCTGGTTGATTATTATTGTACAGACGCCAGCACATCAAGCTACCCGAAACTGTCAGATTTTCCCAATGAACTTTGAACCTTATGCTTTACCGATAAAGTTGAAAATCTATCAAAGAAATTTGACAGATTGTAGTAGGTTGGTGTGCTGGCGTCTGTACTTCAATGTTTTGACTAACTTTTTTTATTAAATCATAATTTGAGCTCGAAAACCATTGTTTTCTTTATCGTAATTGCACCGTACTTTATACCGTATTTTTCCTAGTCCTTTCACCATAATTTCACAAAATCTACCGTATTTTTTGAGGGGTATCACCGTCTCCCAGATTTTGGACATGGCAACACTAGTCTCCAGTATAGTCGAGAGGCTGGCGAACTGCATGCGATTTACGCACGGATTTTGAAATCGCGCGGTGCTTGTGGACGCGATGTATTGGCGCCTAGTACCTCGTTAACGCGCGAATAAATTCCCGCGAAACGTTTCGCGGCGAATTCGCTCCTTATGGACAAGGTCTTAGGTAGGTATTACTGCTTGCAGCAACGGTAAATTAGTAGGAAAGAAATAAATAAAAAAAACCTATCGCTCTTTAATGATATTCATTTACAACAACACAGAAGGTAGGTACCTACTTACAATACCTACAGAAAAATAATTATTCGAGTACTTACCTACCTGCCCACGTCAATAACAAAGGTATCACAGGCGATGGGTTATTTTTTTTTTCTTAATAAGTATAAAAGTTCAGTATGTATAAAATTTTTTTCGACATCCATAAATTTATGTGCACGAGTGTACATCTCTTAAACAGCTCAATACCATTGTCAACGTAACTTACTCAATTTGGTAGGGTTATACGCGGAGATTTAGTATGGAAAAGTAATGAAACCTAATTTCTCTTAAAATACAACACTTAAGAATCTGGATTTTTAGTCGCTTTAACTTCTTTAAAAGTACTAATTTTTGTATAAATTTGGAAAGAAATCACAGAGTTTTTAATAGGGAAATCTTGAAATGAAAATTTGGCACCGTGACTACCGCCACCCCACCAATGGCATCGTATATCTCGTAAACTACTGGAGTATTAGTTTTGAATTTTGGGTACTAATTTTATCTTGCAGGGTACTAATTTTCTATGTAGGTTTGAGGAAAGCAACAAGCTTCTCTAACTTGGAATCAACATTCAAAATCGTGGTCCTGCTGAACAATTGCGAGAAAGTTATCATCGTTGATTTCTCGGTAAATACGTCAAAAATTACGCCACTTTAACAAAAATTCCATCTTTCATGAACAACAGTACGGTTTCACCAAAGGGCGTTGTACCACTGACGCCGGTGTAAATTTAATAAAGAACATTTTTAACGCCTGGGAGGAAGCACAAGATGCCATTGGAATCTTTTGCGACCTCTCTAAGGCGTTCGATTGCGTAAGCCATGAGACACTTCTGCTGAAACTTGAGCACTATGGGATTAGGAATTTAGCTCTTGATTTACTAAAGTCATACCTAAAAGATAGAAAGCTTAAAGTTCAAGTAAACGGCGTAAACTCATTAGGGTCTGAAATAGCAATGGGCGTTCCTCAAGGTTCTATATTGGGTCCATTCCTCTTTTTAGTTTACATTAATGATTTACCCCAATTACTTCAAAATCAACCGAAGATGGTGTTATTTGCAGATGACACCTCATTGATCTTTAAGATAGACAGACGAGCACAAAATCTTGACGACGTGAATAACTCTATTCTTCAGGTCCAAGATTGGTTTACGGTAAATAATTTGGTACTAAATGAAAAGAAAACCAAATGCATTAGATTTAAATTACCTAATGTTAGAAGTAGTGAATGTGACATCATACTGAATGGAGAAAAACTGGAATTTGTTGATCAAACTGTTTTTCTGGGAATCACGCTAGACGACAAATTACAATGGGGACCTCACATAACATCTCTTGCGGGGCGGCTTAGCTCGGCCGCTTATGCTGTTAGAAAGATAAGACAATTAACTGATATAGAAACCGCGCGTTTAGTCTATTTTAGCTACTTTCACAGCATTATGTCGTACGGCATTTTACTATGGGGTCGAGCTGCTGACATTGAATCCATCTTTATTTTGCAAAAAAGAGCTGTCAGAGCCATTTATAATCTACGTCGCCGCGAATCTCTCAGGGAACTTTTTAAAAAGATTAATATTATGACGGTACCTTGCCAATTCATTTATGAAAATATTATGTATGTAAGAAAAAATCTACATCTTTTTAATAAAATAAGCGATATACATAATTTTAATACTAGAAATAAAGATAAAATACATCAACCATTTTTCAGATTAGCCAAGGTACATACATCTTTTATGGGGTACTGTGTTAAATGTTACAATAAAATACCATGCGATGTATTGCAATTAAATGAAAGAAAATTTAAAACTCACATTAAACGTACACTTTGTAAATAAGCATACTATACATTAGAAGATTATATCCAAGATAAGAACGCTTGGAAACATGCTGGTCCTGCTCCATAGGACAATCTGGAGCCTAGACAAAATCAAACTGGTTGCTAATTTAATTGTAAATTTATACTTTTTTTTGACATTGATTTACATTCTGTAACTACTTTACTACGCACACCCTGACTTATTACTTGTAATTTTTTTTTTTAATGAAATCGTTTACTTTTACCATGTTTGTAAATATGTGAGCACCATGTATCTATCAGATAATTAATTTATATGTCATGGTTTCATTTTTAAGTCTTTTACCTATTGTGGTATAGTAATTTTATTTTAGGTGCATCGTGCTCACATATTATTATTATATAATTAATGTATGCAAAATTTTGTAAAATATTTTAAAAGAGTAACGGTGGAGTTTCTTGCCCGTTCTTCTCCATACGAAAACTACCTTTTGGAATGGGCGACTAGAATCAATTCTATTTGTTGTAATTTCTGACGTTCAAAAGTGCCTTTAATGTGCCTATTTGAAATAAATGCTTTGACTTTGACTTTGAATACAAATATTACAGTTCTGTTTTTTTTTACGAAATAGATCACATTTATGGGTAGGTACTAATTATTTGTATACTTAGAATAGCTGTAGCGTGGGCCCTTTTTCGGCGCTCATGGTGGTCCTGCTGAATGGAGCGTGACTACCGCAGGACTACCTTCAAAGTCGATTTTCTCGAAAACTACTAAGGTACCAATTTTGTTGTTCAAGTACTAATTAGTACCAATTGAGCACTAATTATTTACCAAATATGGAAGCGATTGGCATTGGTGGTCCTGCGGTAGTCACGGACATCATAGTTTGTGGTCCTGGCTGGTCACAATCCTGCGTTCCGAGTTGGGAAATAGTCGATTTGAGCGTGATAAAACCCGTACCGAATTAGCGTGAGCGCGATAACGATGTCCAGTGATGACGTCATGACAGCGCCATAGACCAAGGTAACCTACCTTGGTCTATAGTCTCTGGCTTTGAATGATTGTAGGTATGGCTGTTTGTGATTATTTATTATTTGGTTATATTTGTGAAATGAACGACAACTGGCTACATAACATTTTCAGCCAACAATAGTAATTGCTTGTAATGAGCAGCTAGTTGCAAATAAAAGCTGTATCTATATCACCATCTGTAACACATAATAACATTCATCTTTTCATCCACCTGTCATCGTGTCTTCAGCGCGGACTGCTGCTATTCTCAGGTCAGCAGATAACTCTTTCCCTACACTAACATAAAAATGGCATCGGCAGCAGCATTAAAAGTTATGACAGGCGTGGCCAAAGACATATCGCCGTTATACTACAGGATATTGTCGAAATTTCCACAGAATTTTACTTTTTGTTTTGCCTATGGATCTGCTGTGAAACCACAGATGGGGAACAATAAAAAGCAAAACATGATCGATCTAATATACTGCGTGGACAACTCGTATCGATGGCACGCGGCTAACATCGAAGTGAATCCGTCGCACTACTCGGCGCTCCGATTCCTAGGCAAAGGGTTTGTTGCAAGGTTTCAGGAGAACTGGGGTGCTAAAGTGTACTTTAACACCCTTGTTGAAGTGAAAGAAGAAAACATTCTCATTAAATATGGGGTTGTGTCACAGAAAGATTTAATTGCTGATCTACTAGATTGGAATGATTTATATGTGGCTGGCAGACTTCATAAACCAGTAGAGATTATAAAGCAGACCAATAGTTCACAGTTACAGGGTGCTCTTCTGTCCAATCTACGCTCAGCAGTCCACACAGCCCTCCTCACTTTGCCAGAAACGTTTTCTGAATATGATTTCTATTTTGCTATATCTAACTTAAGTTATGCTGGTGACTTTAGAATGACATTTGGAGAAAATAAAAACAAAGTGAGGAACATTGTACAACCACAGCTGTTAAACTTTCGAGAACTATACCAACCCATCTTGCAGCAATTCCATGCCTATGTTGACATCCCGACTGGAGATGCTCAGTGCCATCAGGATATAAGTCCAGAGACTAAACTGCATCACTTGATGCAGCTGCCTATGGTGCCTCAACAAAAAATTGTGAAATTTTGGAACCATGGTGGTCTTCAACAAGATATGGAAGATGTCCTGCGGGCAGTTGCTTATGACATTGACTGTTCTGTCATATTGAGACAAATACTGAAGGATATAGTTTGGCAGTCCAGTGTGAGGCAATCTCTAAAGGGCATTCTTACTGCTGGTCTGCTGAAGTCTGTTCGTTACAGTGCTAAGAAAATAGCAAAAATGTTTTAATTGTTACTGTAGATTTTGTATATATATGTATGTAATAAAGGTAGTAAGTAAATTATATTTGTATTATTCCTGATTTTTAAAACCTCTTTTCTGTTTTTAGGTACAATTATGATTTCAGATGAGTCAAGCAGTGATTCAGAAACAGGTAGATTCAAAGGTCGAGCAAAAACTCAAGAAGATAAATCTTCTAATCGAAGGGCTGACAATGTTAGAGATTCAGGAAGAGGTAGACCATCTGGATCTGACAGATTCAATAAAAATTTTGACAGAAAAAGAGATGAAAGACCTCGCTCTGATTCACTGAGACATTCTAGAGATAGAGAAAGGGATAGACACAGGTATTCTAGACATTCACCTGTAAGTAGGAGGAGACACTCAAGGGATAGAAGTCCCAGCAGGAAATCACATGAGAGGAATAGGCACAGAGACTCTAGTGATAAATCAAAAGTTAAAGAACAAAGGAGTAGTAGTAGAGATAGACATAAACATTCTGGATCTACTTCTAGATCCTACATAGCTCATGATTTTCGAAAGGAAAAAGAAGAGAAGGAAGACACACGGCGTAAAACTGAGCGAGTTAGAAGTCCTGAGAAGCCCATAAAGAAAGCTAAAGAGAAATCACCATCCCCTGATCATAAATCTAAAAGATCTGAAGTATACATACCCCCTCCTATGGTAGTGCCCAAAAGAAAAAGTGAAAGTCCAATCATTGTTGAAGAACATGTCAACAGTGATGCCTCTGAGGAAGTGCTACCTGGCTCTTACTATAACATGATACCAGCTGTTGTGAAAGAAAAAACTGATGAATCCAGTGAGATTGATTCTTCTGATGATGAGAGGCTGAGGGCGAAACTGTTGAATTTGGAAAAAGAACTCCAAAAGACGAAAAAGAAGAAGCATAAAAAGAAACACAAAAGAAAAAGTTCAAGGTCCAGCAAAGATAGGGACAGAGAAGCAACAGTATCAGTAGAGGTAACTAGCACAACTGACATTGATGTAAAAGCTGATTTTTCAAAAAACGAGGGTGAGGTTGTGGAAGAGGTTTCTTCCACACAAAAGAATGCTCAAAAAGAAAGTTGTGAAGAAGGCGAGATATCAAGTGATGATTCCCAGAGCGAGATTGAAATTGATCCAACAGATTTGAGACACAAGTTGAGGCGTACTGTTCCGAGGGGTGATGACAAGTCAGCTCCGGACGTGTGCGGACCGGCGCTACCGCCCCATCTCGAGAAGCGTTACGAACGAAGTGCCTCTCCAGATATTGAAGGTCCTGCTCTGCCAGCACATCTTAAAAGAAATCCGAAAAATATAGGTAAAGTATGAAATATTTATAATCAATGTCATCATAAGTAACCTCCTGTCATATTTATTATACTTGATCAACTCTTCTTTGTTGGTTGTAACAGCACAAAGGCCCCCATACGCAAGTTTTTCTTGCCGTATTAAAAATCGGTTTATTAGCCGTGTGTAGTCACGGTCGTCAGTGGTGTATAGATCATTTTGGAAGCTTGTTCAAAGACACGTTTTTTTTCAACGGTGCGGTTTATTCGCCGCACCGTAAAGAAACCGTGCTAAGTGCCCCAAATGTAGTAAGAGAGCTGCAGCAACTGCCAGTGTGCATTGCCTTCCAACCCCATGTGTCAATATGTATTGAAGACTGAAGAAATACACCAATTATTTCCTGATGTTTTTTTTCTTCAGGACCATCTATTCCCGATGACATGCGCAAAGTATTGGCTGAGAAGGAAAGAGAAGTTATCAAATACGAAAGTTCAGATGAAGACTTGGGCATAGGACCTTTGCCCGCTGGCTCTGAAGAAAAATGGTCTGACGCGCACCGACGGCTCGAGGAAAGAGCTCTAGATATAAAAATAAAGAATTTAGATGGACATTCAGACACAAGCAAGATAAAGTCTAGAGAGCAGTGGATGTTGGAACTGCCAGAAGGTAAAGCAAAAATCATTGGCTTAGAAGCAAGGAGCTTCAGAGCTAAGGCGGGACCGGATATGTCAGATAGGTAAGTTCTACTACTTATTTATTTTCATTCTAGACTCTAGTAATAATAATATTATTATGTTATCCTCATGGAAACAATGTAAACAATAACTAATAGTAGTGATGCAGCCAATGGGCATGATATATGGGTATATTAAAATTAAATGTCTCGGGCAAACTGGGAGGCCCTCAATGGACATACTTTTCCAGTATATTGTAAGCGTAGGATCGAAGGGATCGTATTATTCCGAGCTGTTGATAATAATACAAAATTCCTGTACGTGCAGAACGAGTTGGACAGATACTCCAGAGGACAAAGCAAGGAAAGCAGCTGGACTCGCGAAAGAGGAAGATGTGGAGCTGTCCTTAAAGCAAGAAGCAAGGATACGCCACATCGCTAACAGGGACGACGAACAAGAGTCGGCAGTCAAGTGAGTAACTATCAGAATGCTGCACGTAAATACATTATGCGCGATCAGTGACCAGGATAAGCAGTCACCCTATTTAGCAGTTTCCTTGGTGAGGTGTATACTTATCTCGCGTCACCGACTGTACGTACACTTAATTGTTCCAGCGGGGTAATTGCGTAATACACTAGCAGTAGCATACTTCCCGTGGGTATCGTAAAAGGCGACTAAGGGTCGTACCGGAGGATGGGCAGCAGCGATCCCCAACACGCCTGCCAGGCGTGGCGATTATGGCTACACCCCCACCCCCCACCGCCCCCCCTTATGTCCAGCAGTGGACGTCTCGGTTGAAATGATGATGATGATAACTAGCAGTAGCAATGGCTTTCATTTTGACAGTTCAACAACATTCATTGCGTTATTTAATTTACGTTGTTTAAGCAGACAAATTTTTCGAACATAAGTATGAAGCAGTATCCTTCAAAATGATTCAGATTGCGATTGATAGTGTGTCACGCAATTAGGCTGCTTGTGCACATACTCCGATATACTACGAAGTGTTTCGCGGCTGTCTCCAATTTAATTTGTCTCTACTTTCAATGAAGTCCTTCAATAGCACTTCATTGAAAGTAGAAACAAACGCTAGTCTTATTCCTAGAGCTTAATGTGTCATTTCTTTGTGACAGGAAACACAAAAAGAAACACAAGAGAGAAGAAAGCCTCCTCGATCTGCATCAAAAGAAGTTGAAAAAGAAGAAAAAGGCAATTATTAGTTTTTTTTTTTAGTCCAATCATACAGCTGCCGATTATGCATCTAAAGAATAGAATAGAATATATAAATAATTGCAATGTGACGACACTAATTCCGTTAACCGGGCATATGTATTAAGTCCGAACTGAGAAATTCCTATAAGAAAAATGCAATGAAACACCCTGCAGTGACGTATGCCACTATACCGGGGATGGTGAACTACGTGCCACCAATGGCACGCCTGCCATTAGTGGCACAAAAGAATTTGGGCACTAAGGGAATTTCCGTACATAAGTCATCTACTTTGTAACAACAGAAATCACACTAATTTGTTATTTCATTTTAAGTTAATATAAAACTAAAGAAACTGTATAATAATAATGGTAATAATGTGACAGTATAATAGTTTTTTTACCAGTAGTCACCAAGTCAAGTTTTTTTTGTTGGCATGTCGTGGTCAGATTAATTATTTAATTGAAAAAATAAATCTCACGAAGATGTATAGTGGTTCGCCATCCCTGCTCTATACCAACGAGGTAGTTTTTAACTTTCTGTATTTCTTCTATTAACAGAAGGATGAAAAAGAAGATGACGGCAAAAAGGAAGGGCGGCGCCCGTTCAGTCGAGACGTGGATCTTCAAGTGAACCGTTTCGACGAAGCGCAGAAGAAATCCATCATCAAGAAAGCCCAAGAATTAGACTCTAGATTTTCTCGAGGTGAAGCTAAATTTTTATAAAGGTATTCAGCGGCAGTATAGGGAAATAATACGTTCACGGGATTTTGAACCGTAAATTTACAAGAATTAGTGATGCACTTATTTTATCATGTAACTATTTTACGACACACAATAGCCTGTAAACGGAGTATGTTCACTTGTTTCTGCGAATATCTTTGCTAGTAGGCGGTAAAGCAGGAATAGTCCCGGCAGTTGGGCTTCAGATTGGCGAACGAGAGGTCGTGCAATTGAACACTTCCCGAATTCACGATGCACTGTTGCCTTGAATCCACTTAACAAGCATTATATAATTTGGTTTTAGCTTGGCATTCACTTTTGGTTGACATATCGATATATATATAAGTAAATACACGCTTACTTATAAGGAGCATGATGGATAGAACAAAATTGTTTTCTTTCATACAGTTTCCCATCAACTAAATTTTACCCACCAAAATATGGAAATATGTTTTTAATTAAAGATTTTCTAGACCAACAATAATTATGCTGTTGGTGAATGGTTTTATCCTTTTTAAACAATACTTATTTATTTGTTGTGTTTGTGCAATAGCGCCCTATATTACTCAAGCACTGTAGTTGCTGTGAACTTTCCTATATTAGTAAATTGCATATACACCGTATATTTTGAGTAGATTTTGGGGGTAATTATTTTACATTTTTGAGTCGAAATCTAGGCCTAAAAAAAAGAAAAAACGTTTGAGAATGTGCAAGCTGCGCTCTTTCATATGAAACCCCACATGCCCTAGTAACCCCACTTCGAACTTTGCAGTCTCTGTGGCAAAAAAAAATATTATTTCTTATTTGCAAGATAGTTGGGCAAACGTCATCTAAAACTATTCCAAATTTCAAGTAGATAGCATTAGTAGTTCTTGAGATATCCAGCTGTGACAGACAGACTGAGTCTCACCATAAGGGTTCCGTTTTACCATTTTGGTACGGAACCCTAAAAACGTTACATGTCATCAAAAGTCGTAGAATCAGCAAATATATCTCCTGAACAGTTTTTCTTTAGTTTGACCGATACCGCTGTACCGCGGCTTAGGAATGGGCGGAGGCGGGGGGCGGGATGCCGTGACCTTTGCCGAATGAGCGGCCTGCACCTGCCCCCCCCCCCTGCACTGGCCTGCACTATCTTGCCGCGCACACATCTCAGGCGCGGTGCTGTGATTTCGGTCAAACTATAGCCACCTAAAATATGCGGTGTATTATTATATGATGTTCAACTCAACCACTAGGAAGAAAAAATTTTTTTGACTGTAAAATTAACACACGTTAATAATATTGTTTTATTTGTTATTATAATTATGTATGAATTACTGTTGTGTAGCAATGGAATAGTATTTGAAGCACAGGTGTCCTTTGCAATGAATGAAGTAAGTAAAGAATTATTATAAGCTATACGTATTTTAGTTAATCCAATGATTTTACGGAAGTATGAACTTTTAGTTTAATGTTTGGTTGGCAATGTGATTGATGGTAGCCGTCAATATTTTTATGATGTACAAACAGGTAGATTTCATACATTGTAGTTATTAAAGCACGACTGTTCTAACAATATAGAGTTGTCACGTCACGCTAAAGCGCTTATTACACTATCCAATTTTTAGGAGAACTAACTAAAACTAGGAAGTCGGAAGCTAGTGATCACACTACACTAAATCGGACATACGACGCATTCGTGAAGAAGGATCGTACTGGGTTGGACGTTTCGAATTTTCGATCGATGGCGTCTTTAAAGTCGCGTTTTTGTCATAATTTTTGTAAATTTCCAATAATACTTTAAAGCCTTCATCGTGTAATGACTTATTAAAATAATTTTTGTCGTTTCTAATATTATTATTAGAAACGACAAAAATTATTTTAATAAGTTTAGTTAAGATTAGTCCGACTAGTCGTTCTAAATCGTAGCGCCGTGATTAAACTGTCCTAGATCGTAGACAATTTAGGAAGTAGAGCGGTGGGACCTCCAATTTACACTAAATCGGGATCCAATCTGTTCTAACTGCGATTGCATCTGCCGATTTCCTAGATTTCCTATAAACTGGATAGTGTAATAAGCGCTTAAGGACCAATATATTGGTAAAGAATGTTGGTTTTCACATAATACAGGATCAAATGAAATTAATTGGAGAAACTTTACAACCGCGTTGTTGGGCATTCTATTATGATAAAACATAACAAGAAGTGAGTGTGTGCTTATGAGCACACGATAGAGGTGAAAACTTACGACTGGAATCGAGGTTACGCGACCCCAGCTCCGGGGATACTACGCGATTGAGCGTCAGTGACCCGAGCGTGACAGTTCAAGTTCGTTTACAGTTCAGAAAGAGCGCAGTGCTCCTCAAGAAGTTATTATTTCAAAAAACCCGCGGCATTTAACCTCGTGATCATCTGTAGTTAAATACTTGAAATTAGAAGTTTTGGAAACCATTTTTTGTTTTTATCATGATTTGATATCGATTACCCATCACGTATGTGACGTTCCGCCAGTTAATATAAGCTGATCCTGTGGAAGTACCGTGTATGTTATGTATTTACACTTTAACCTCACCTGCGTGGCCAGTTAATGTTTGCGAAAACACTCGCTTGGTAGATACTGCCGATTTCATTATGTAAACCGTTGGTTTGGAGCTCAGAAGCGAAGTTATATGTTGGTGGAATGGAACTCAGTCAGTCGGTGCAAATTCTATTTCTTTCTTCTTCCTAAGGGGGTAAGCATAAACTACAACCTGTCACCTGCTACGATTCTTAAATACTCCTGCCTCATTTACGTCCGGACATTTACACCCGCCGCTCACCGGTTGCGAGTCCTACGCTCTTGAAAAGTTATCGTTGCCCCCGGCTCAAGTGATACTTCTGTGCTGAAATGTCTGCTTTCCCCCGATGTTGTCTAACTAACTAGTAACATTAGAAAATCTTAACAGATCTTAACTAACGTTCCGCCTGGCTACGCTGCGCTGCTATTCAGTTTATTTGATCGCTCAGTTCAATTTGTCACTGGCCGCGTAAGTGCAGGCAGGTCTACATCGAAATCACGATTAATTATTACGGTCTGATATTATTATGCTACTCTTGTAATTTGACCTGCTTTACAGGTTCTATTAGAATAATGTACAAAACTATACAGCAGAAACTATTAGTTGTAAATATACGGTTTTACCCTTTATACGCTTGTTTATATTGGAATCTACCTAATTAATTACCTATACATTCGTCGTATGACTTAAGCGTTTTTTTTATTCGTATTGTGTAATGAATGAACAAGAATGCTATACTATTGCTAGGCGAGTAGTGCGTACTAACAGGCACCGTTTTCACCGCCGCCGAGCAGAGCTAGCAACTAAAAACGAGTTGTTTGTTTGACAGAGTTCTCGCCGGTGATGTGAACAGTCAGCGATCAACTATTCATATATTTATCGCTTTTGCTGACAAGAGACCTAAGTACAATCTTTATTACGATTCTTGAGCGAGAAAATAGTTGATAGCTATTATAGTCGTTCCACGTCTGCGATGGGGCAGGTGCCTAAAACCCTAGTTTTAATAGCCAAAACAGCGAGAAAACTGAACTTTTACACAGTATAATTTTTTTTAATAGGTAGGTACATACCTACTTAAAATATTTGAATTTCCTATCTACCAAAGGTTTAACATAAGTGAAAGAACAAAATCGTCTTATAAATATAATTCGTTTTTTATAATAAATGCAAGACTAAACTAACACAAAGGAGCGCATTACATGACTATCTTAGCGTCGACTGTGCCTGTGGCATTCTTTTCCGCGGAGGGGCAGATCTTCACCTTGGTCTCCTCGCAGCAAAGCGGCTCGTCGGCCGTGATGTCAGCATACGTCCACGGCTTATCGCAAACTTGGTAGAATGCTGACAACTGCAACAAAACATGTTTATAAATTACTACCGCGGATTCTCTTTAGTCAGATTGCCTATAACCAGTGGCGGTACCTTCATAGAAGCCGAAAAGCCCGGCTTGCCCTAATAAAATCATAATTCACAACAACAAACGTACTTAAACCTATCAATAAAAAATATATTTTAAAAAATACCAGTCAAACATTCGCAACACACACGTACACAATAAGAAAATCAGCCAATCCCTCAGTTGGCCGTTTTTTTATACGTTGAAAATCTGTGGGCTTTCCCTAATTTTGACCCCTAGGCACGCCACTGCCTATAACCTAATCAGGGAATGAGATGCTAGTGGGCTTCTATGCATTTTTTTTATTATCTTGAACCTTGATTACAGGCCAGTTTAGCGAAGCGTTGTTTGGCGTTATGTTGCCTGTAACAACGCACGTAGATCAACATATGAATTTTACAGTTATCACAGTTGTGATAACTGTAAAATTCATGTTGGTCTACGTGCGTGCGTTGTTGAAATTTCAATTGTATAAGGGATTTACCTTCAATTCCTTCGCGTCCTTAAGTCTATTGCATAACACCTCTGGTCCCTTTGCCTTGGTAGCAGTGGCCAAGGCGTTGCAAAGGCTCTTGCAAGTGTCAGCGCCCTCGGCGTCGCACTTGACGATCAGGCCCGGGTTCTGTGAGAGGAGAGGCAGGCTGCCGGGCTCTATCGTGTTCGATGGGTACCCGCCGCACGAGCAGTTGCCTTTTGGTCCATCGTCTGTTGCTGGTGTGCTGCGGAAAGAAGAAAGATACATTTGTTTTGCACAGACTAAAAGTGGACAGATAACAATGCAAAAAAAATATTATAGAAAAAAAATGCATATAGTCTGGGAGCACAATAAGTTCGACGTCAATTGTAGGTACCTACTCTGTTTTAGGTAATAGGTAAGCTTATTAATTGTGGTATGGGTGAACTTCTGCCATTTCTTGATGATCTACTGTCGAATACTTGTTATACTTGATAGGTAAATAAAATCTGTGACGTACATGCTACTTTTCTCTTCGGCCAGTATGAAGCCCAGTCCGCACAGTAGGACGATGCAGAGGTCACACAGCAGCACCCTGGAAGACATGTCGACTGCAGCGGAGGCGACTTACTGACGGATGATGTCGATTCCGTAACATTTATATACCCAGGAATTTTCAAGTATGCGCCGAATTATGCATTGAGCACACTTTCTGGTTTAAATTTCGGGACACAAGTTTTTTGCATGATAAGATGATAATTATTATGAGGTGTCATTTAGCATTTATCGGCCACAGGGTTACTACAGGGGACGTAAATTCAATTCAGAAGACATATTTGAATATCCTATTTAGGTATGCATGTAACTTGATCAGTGCTTTTTGTAAGTATATGATAAGTAAGTACCTAGGTACTTGTCTTAGGAAAAACAGTAGGTACCAGCTTTAAAAATTGATGGTGAATCAACTTGGGTTTGATTTAAATTATAGGTATATTATTATTATTGTGGGTGCCTTTTTTATGTTTTCGGGGGGAAACCTTCAAAAGGCGCGAGGCCTTGGGGAAAAGACCGGGTACTGTGGGATTCTTACCTAACCACCCCGGTGGTCAACATCTGCACATGGAAGCAGCACCGTTACCTCTCAAAAGTCGGACTCGACACCCCTTCTGTGCAAGGCCTGTTAGGGCACATCTGGGGAGACTGTAAAGGGATCTCCCAGAAATCTAACTGTTGAAGTATGTGAGGCAGCACGTGACCATTGTGCGCCGTCTTCCCTGAGGTCACTCAGTGGGCGGACAGATACCCAACGCTGAGCGCCCGCGTGCCCAAATTCCCGCCTGCCTTAAATTATACAGGCGGGTTGCATTTTAGGCGTCGAGGCGGTTGACTCCCGAACCCTTTCTCCGAATAGGATCAGTCCTCTTATAGAGGTATGAGGAACAGGGTGTAAAGTTCACTCAACCTCCATAGAAAAGGGAGGATCCTCCTACCAGACGGGGTTGTGTCTGGCGGGCAACTGCCCGTTGATTCATGTCGGGCCGTTGTATCTATGCTAGTTGCGCGGTAAACTCTGCTTGCGCGATGCAGGATTTGCGTGACGTCAGTATGACACGTTGTTTTGCATGTGGCGTTGTAGATACCGCTACATCACTCCCCCCCGGAGACCGGAGGTCGATAGTGGGCTGAGTCTTGTATCTTGCGATGCTTGCCAGGCCAACTGAGGTTCCAGTGAGTCGGAACCGGTTGCCGCATAGTTCACGGTGAGTCGGAACTGTCTGCGAAGATGTCCCCAGTGAGTCGGGGTGGCGCTGCGTTATGCTCCAGTGCGTCGGATGTAGTACAGCGCCGAGTTGAGGCTGGCTGCTGCGTCGACCAGGAGAGGAATTGAGCTCTTCTTGTTGACCGGCCGAAAGTGCAGTGTGCTGTGCCGAGGTTGCTGATGAGGCTGAGGGTGATGACCAGGTATGCGCGGTCGCTGCATGCTGGTGGTCAGGATACCCGTTGAAGCCGTGGGAGCTGGCTGGCTGGGTGACTCGCCGCTAAAGCTTGCGGGAGTGATGATGATGACGTCACGCTGAAGTATTTGCACGAAGGCTGCGCTGACGTTCATGTTCGGGGTCACCAGTATAGAGGTATGAGGAACAGGGTGTAAAGTTCACTCAACCTCCATAGAAAAGGGAGGATCCTCCTACCAGACGGGGTTGTGTCTGGCGGGCAACTGCCCGTTGATTCATGTCGGGCCGTTGTATCTATGCTAGTTGCGCGGTAAACTCTGCTTGCGCGATGCAGGATTTGCGTGACGTCAGTATGACACGTTGTTTTGCATGTGGCGTTGTAGATACCGCTACACTCTTACGACCATCACAGTCTAACAAAAGGAGGCCATTTCCCTCCAGTTCTCCGACTCCACCAGCATAGACTCAACTACTACTGGCAGTGAGGCAGGTAGGTACCTACCTAAAGCTTTTGAGTTTACCTGCTGACTAAAATTATTTTTACTCTTTTTTAATTCGCATTTCTACACTTCAATTTAGTACCTATACCTAACTCGGTTTTTTTAGAACCTGTCCCAAAATATCCGCGCAGTGTGGACACTGCAGTAACATGACCAACTTATGTTTTGATATGCGAAGATCGGATTTGTTATGATTGCACTTATATACAATAAGTCGTTACTTGGTTTCACGGATTTATAATTATCCATACAGGTATCATCATTTGACACCAGAAGTTCTAACGGAAACCATTATTTTGCGTTTCGTAGGCAGCACATTCACACCTACATAATTACGTACAGACGCCAGCACATCAGGCTACTACAATCTGCAAAATAGATTTTCAACTTTATCGCTAAAGCCTAAGGTTCAAGGTTGATTGGGAAAATTTTACAATTTCGGGTAGCTTCATGTGCTGCTGTAGGTTCAGACGCCAGCACATCAAGCTACCCGAAACTGTCAAATTTTCCCAATCAACTTTGAACCTTATGCGTTAGCGATAAAGTTAAAAACTGACAGATTGTAGTAGCTTGATGTGCTGGCGTCTGTACATAACTGAAAATGGTGACTGTATCATCTATAGTTGTATTTCCTGATGAAGGATATCCCTCTGTTCGCCATTGCATGTAAAACATTGTTTTGATAGCTTAACAATGCATCCATAATATTATTAAGTAATGGCACAGTGACTGAAACAATCACAACTTACTTAGACATGATTGCAGGATAATTACTTGGAAACGACGTCTTCCGGGTGCTAAAAATTAAATAAAAAATAACAAATATTTTGTTTGTATCTGCCTCTGAATACTAACATACAATGTTATTGATTCGGTACCGTACCCTTCACTCATAAAAAAAAACAACTCACCTAATAATGTAGCGGTCCATATACTTCTATCTCATCTTCTTTACATTACATAATATAAAACAAAGTCGCTCCCGCTGCCTTTTAGCTTAGATCTTTTAAACTACGCAACGAATTTTAATGCAATTTTCAGCAATAGATGGAGTGATTCAAGAGGAATGTTTATATGTACAGACGCCAGCACATCAAGCTACCCGAAACTGTCAAATTTTCCCAATCAACTTTGAACCTTATGCTTTAGTGATAAAATTGAAAGTCCATTAAAGAAATTTGACAGATTGTAGTAGCTTGATGTGCTGGCGTCTGTACAATACATGCATATTATAGTAGAGAAAAGCCGAGAAATTCAAATATTTGTAATGTGATGTTGTAACAAACATATTTTTATGCGCTTACATTGCAATGCATGACTAAACCTTATGAGATAGATCAAATGAATGTAGGTAGGTACTACGGAAGTGTATATAAATCTTAAAAAGATCGTTAAAAATGTCTGCGATGGCATATGTTTATCTCCTAAGGATACCCCACAGTAATCATTTTTAACCGACTTCTAAAAAGCAGGAGGTTCTCAATTCGGATGTTTAAATTTTTTTTTAATGTATTTTCAGGCATAACTACATCGTAAATAGACGGATTTGCAAAATTTTTTTTGTTCGATAGAGCTTTATTACTAAATGGTCCCACTTAAATTTTGCTGCTATAGCATATGTAGGTACCTATGCATTATTTACACAATCACACAACATAACATCACGCCTGTACCCTTTAAAGGGGTAGGCAGATGTGTTCAATAGCTTTCTCTCACTGATATTGACATATCAAGTACTTAGTGATATATGAATTTGTTTGGGGTAGGTAGGTACAACTAAAAAGTGAAAAACAAAAACTTTTTTACAAAAAAAAAATAACAGACTCCCAATAAAAAAACACTACAAAGTGAAAAATAATTTTAATTTTGAAAGTCGGTGTCAAAAAACGAAAATACAGAACCAACGACACCGACTTCCGAAATTAAAGTTGATTTTCACTTTTTTTTTTTTTTTTCTGGCTTCGCACGGTTTGTGCATTTAGCCAATGTCATGTTATTTAGTTTTAGGAGACAAAGGTAGGGAAACTGGAATTTATAAATATTATCTAAAACGGAATTTGGGATACAGGATCAGTAGGATTTTATCTAAATACGGTAATAATGAATGATGAGATACAATAAATAGGCGAGAAAAAAAAATAATATATGTATATATATATTTATACATTACAATTTAATATTATTAATGATAATGAATGAAGCTATACATTTATATACAGGTAAACTATTTGTACAAAGTAAGGAAAGAACTGAAGTAGGAAAAGGAATACGGAGAGACAATAGATCACTGAGAAAGGAAGAACGATCATATACAGGACAGGAGAAAATAATGTGGTTCAAGTCGCCCACATCTGTGCCACACGAACAAGTGGGGTCGTCAATGATATGTAGCTTGGCAAGATGGGCTGGAGTGCAAACATGACCCAGTCTCATCCGTATAAGAATGGAGGTCTCCATCTTACCAAACTTAGCCCTACCAAACCACGGTTTTTCCGGAACGTCAGGTTGAATTAATGAAAAATAACAGCCCTTTGATTTGCTACTGATATCCCAAGCTATCTTCCAAGTGTCCCGAAGATAAGTTTTTGGTAGAGTCACAAGATCAGTGCTAAAATTCACGTAAGGAACTAAGTCTCCACACTGCACCGCATCACCGGCGAGTGTATCCGCCACTTCATTGCCGTGGATTCCAGCATGGGCCGGAATCCACGCAAACTGTATAGAATTACCCTCAGAGATGGTTCTGTTCGCAAATTCTCTTATTAAATAAATGATAGGAAACTGCGATTTATGTTCGAAAGGGGATTTGTTGATGGCTAGAAGAGCACTTTGAGAATCTGTAAAAATTATAGTTTTTTTGAGTTTTAAAATGTGGGAATATTCTAAAGCTTTTAAAATGCCGAAACATTCCCCCGTAAAAACAGAAGTTTCCGGAGGCAGTTTTATTTTTTGGACGATGTTGTATTGAGAGTGATACGTACCTATCCCAACACAACCCGTAGGAGAAAGCTTGGCAGCATCCGTAAATACATGATGATACTCTGAGTGTTCAGCCAAAAAAAAATTAAAACTTGAATTTTTGTCAAGGTCTGATTTTTTGACACAGGTAAAATTTAGGGTGGGGCTGAACAGTAAACTTTCATAACTACAGTTAAACATGGGAAGTTTATTGGAACGGTGAATAGGAGAAGAAAGTGAAAGGAATTTTTTATAGCTTATAACTAGACAGGGAGCACGTTTATGGGACCAGTAGTCTGAAGATTCTATTTGTAACACTAAAGAGTCTAGTTTAGGAATGAGAGGATGAGTTGATGACTGAAGAATCCGGAACAAATATTTGTCAGACAGGAATTGTCGTCTCAGATGTAAAGGTGCTTCCCCACATTCAATTTGGAGTGCATTGTACTGTTTTTTTTTTGGTAGTCGGTTGTTTTTTTTTTTGTAACAAAGATTTTTATCTTTTACATACCTATTACAAATAAATGATGGGTTATTTACCAAGCTATTTTGAAGAATACAGTATTGTTCCTTATCCAATTAAATACATTATATAACATGGCAATTTTATGTAGATCAAAATTGCCCTTAACAGCATATCATTAAAATTAATATCTTAGATGATATCAGAGATTTAAAAAGGCAGTGCGGCTCGCGGGGCGGTACGTAGTTCAGAAGTCAGCTAGTTTGCAGCACACGCGGTGATGCGGGAACGTCGCGCGCTGCGACCATTCCACAGAGCACCTTTATAACCATTCTTGTTAATCGACGCAGAGGGACTAATAATCATTCATTCTATTTATTTTTCTGACGATTATGTAGACCAGTTTTAAAGCAATTTTTATTTAGTGACATATGCACGTGCGCGCGAGCAGTGGTGGCCCAGTGATAACGGGACTTACGAGTTGTAGGTCGTGGGTTCGAACCCAGGCAGCCGCTTTACTTTGCGTAAATAATTTCATCACCACTGCTCTCAAAACGGTGAAGGTAAACATCGTGAGGAAACCGGCATGTCCTAGAACCAAAGATCGAAGACATGTGATATATCCACAGATATACATGGGTGGTTCTTCAAAATTTGGTTAACTTGGTGTTAGCAGCAATTTTCACATATTTATATCTATTTTATCCAATATTTGCAACTACTAAGCGATATTATAAAGTTCATGTAATTTGGTCACTCATTTTTATTTATATCACTATATTTTTTATTTCCGAAAATCGCTTCTTTCTACTCCTAATATCAGTCCCTAGCCATGTAAGATCTCCAAAATTTAGCAAGTATTTCACTGTTATTCTTATTCTATTTACAATACTTTAATTTAACTGGACTTTACACGTTTACTATTATATTATTAACCTTTTCATTGCGATTTAATTTTTAAAAACAAAATTTTTTATCAGATTATTTCAAGTCAAAAAGTGTAAGCGTTAAAAAATATCAGTCCCTAGCTATTTGCGAAATTCAAAAATACGCGGCATCTAAGCATATGGCATTTCTCAAAACTTACTCAAGCGAAAGCATCGATGTGAAGTTAGTTATAAACGCGACCAATGCCGCGGCAGCCATTTCGTTTTTAGTGCGGTCGCCAACTTTGTTACGGAAACACGTAGTATGCCAGTCAAACTCTCAGGCCCTAGGTAAGTCGTTTCAAAGATAGTTAATTAATAATTGATCTCATTACTTGTTGTAAATTTGAGCTTTGTCTGCCTTGTTATTTTGATTACCTATTGGTTTTGATATTTATTTTAAATAATAGGTTATGTTTGATTTTGTTTTGATTTGTCAGTCCCTAGACAATCAGGCCCTCGTCGTAAAGGTGACTAGGGCCTGACGCCACACCTAGGGACTGACTGCCATACTGCGTGATCCATGGTTTTAATCATAAAATCAATGAATTTGTTGTAGAATATGGCGCCTAGAAATAAAAAATTACTGTCCAAAGAGGAACTCGCCCAAAAAAGTCTGAACAGGCAAAAAGACGCTTGGAAAAAATTAAAAACGACCCTGTTTTACTGGCAGAGTACAAAGAAAAAGAACGGCAAAAATATCTTTAAAAAAAAGAAAAAGGACAAAGGAAATGTGTCAAGGACATGACTCCGCGTGAGCACAGAAGAGCTCGAAATAAATGGGTAGCCTACTCATCAGATTATAGAAAAAAACAAAAGATTAGTGGAAATGCTAATAAATACATGGACTAAAATACGCCGCCGTCATCGGACGAGGCCAATATTCCTGAAGTTCCTGTTCTAAACAATGAAAGAAGAGTTGAAGCTAGAAAAAGGAGAATTGTCCAACGGAAAAAAGAAATAGTTTACTGAAAAGGAAGGACTTAATCATTGATAATTTGAAGAAAAAGCTTGCCAGCGAACAACAAAGAAACAGAAGACTGAAACGTGGGATTGTGAAAAATAAGAAAGCACTTACACCAAAAAGTAAAATTGAAGTCATGGCTAACGACCCTAATCAAAAAGCAGAGCCTCCCTCAGTAGAAAACCTTCATTTCTTGAGTGACGGTCCTGTGACCCAATATCGAAACAAAACAATGTTTTATATTTTGGCGTGCAGAATCCAGGACTTCTATCCACTCGCTTTGAATTACACGTGGAGTTTCCATGAGGCCGGACATGGAAAAGGAGCACCAGATGGAATAGGAGCAACTTGCAAGCGTAGTGCGGACCAACTCATAGCTCAGAAAGGTGACATCACAAACTTATACGACACGAAAAAGTCAACAAAATGATAAAGGAGCATGAGAAAAAGCAGAAACCGTTTAAAGGCACTCTGTTAGTGCACCAAGTCTCGGGTAATATTTATAACCCGAATAAACTTGTCTTGAAGTCACTAAGTTGCTTCTGTGATGACGTTGGATGTAATCATTATATATAACTTAGGGACTATAACGTACCAAAACGAAACAAAGCTTCAAGTTCCAGATATTTACACAGATTCCGAAGATGATGTGCCATTAGCAAGCATAAGCCAGGATGCGCAGGAAAAGTCTAAAACGAGCTATGGCAGTGGGGATTATGTTCTAATCAAGTTAATTATGAAGAGAAAAGAATATCGATACGCTGCGATTTGCTCAAAATATGATAATGAAGATGGAGAGCTGACAGTTACATTCCTTAAAGTTTGCAACGATAATGGCACAGAATTTCAATTAAATGAGAATGATATCGCTGACGTTCCTTACGAAGATGTTTTAGGAAAACTGCCAGTTCCTAACCTAATAGTCAAGAATGGAAAAGTATTTTACAAATTTAAGAAACCTATTGACGTTTATGAAAAGTAAAACAAATAGTGATGTGATAGTCTTTGTGATTAATTAGAGAAAGACTGAATATTACGTTCAAATTATAATTTTGTTACTTAGAAAGCTGATTTTTTTAAATATTGTTAATTATTGTTGTAGATTATTGGTTTGTAAGTACTGAACTCAAAGTACAGTTTAATTTCTAAGAAAAAATATAGTTAATGAAAGAAAGCCTGTGATTGTAACTTTTAAGTTTACTCATAGTTCATACATTTTGTTTACTGGAGAGATAGATAGGTAATAAGTTTGACTGATATTAAAAAAAGCTTGTTAAGGTAACTATTTATCAAAGAACTGATTGTCTACCTCCAGTATACTGAATATTTTTGAGACTGAAACTAGACTATGATACTAAATTTAAGATTGTAGAAAGAAAATACTACCAACCATACAAAATAACTAATATTTTAACTGTTCGTTATGATAATTAGTAATAATTTGTGAGTTATTTGATTTTGTATAAGTTAATTTTGCAATAAAAATGTGATTAAACACACTAACCGTGTTTGGCGTCAGTCCCTATCATGTCTCGTCAGTCCCTAGAAAACTGATTTCAAAAAAACTTGAATTTCTCCTAAAATACTCAGTAAAGTGACTGGCCCTTTTAGATGCAACAAAGTATATATTTTACCCACAGCATAGGATTAGAACTTTGCTGATAATCATCTAAAAACACCTTTGTCAAAATTAGCCCAAAAGTTAACCAAATTTTGAAGAACCACCCACATATCTATCAACCCGCACTGGGCCCGCGTGGTAGATTACATTACATCCCACTCCCTCTCGAAGAGGGGAGGCCTCTGTGTCCCAGCAATTAGTGTTCCCAGAAAAATATAGGGTTCGGTATTGACATACCGACTAAGCTCGGTAGTCTGACGATCAATACAATACCTATATACTCAAATCTATGCTCCTGATTTAGTTATGTTTAAAAAAATTAATGTTTTTGTATGAATGATAGAAAAAACATTCATTTTTTCCAGCTCCCAAGTTTTGTGCAATAAGGGTGCTGCAACAAGGGTCTGAATTGTTGAAGTACCATACGATACGCCTCTGCTCTGCCTAACCGTTTGAGGATAACAGCCGTGATGTTATGTAATTACCGAATATAATAAGAGTACTAAATTATAATTTCCATTCTCCAAAACCTATTAATAAAATACGTTATTAGAGTATTATAGTCTGTGGTTACTAGTAGACTCCCAAGTTTCGGGGGTAGAGCGATCGAGGGAATTAGATATCGAACGAAGGGGTGGTATATTGGTATTCTGTTCATTTGGCCTTTGGGGCGAGCGCGGGTATAAAAATAATTGTGCACAACTCCATAGAAACAAAATAATATTCTAATCAAAGATTGAAAAATATTTATTTCTGTAAAATCATACACGTGTTCGTGAAATAGAAAAAAGGCCGCAGTCCACGTATTTTTACAAATCGTCAATCTAATAATATGTCGTATTATTTTATTGCTTACTCTACCAGCGAGAAATACGTTGGCAACAAATCTGTGCGCTTGCACATATTTTAGTTCAAGTACTGTACGCGCATTTAAACTTAAATGTACAGTAGGCTGCACTTCGGCGGTATCACTTTGACCTTGATATGGCTTAGCTTAGTACAAAGTTCCAATAGAATTGTAGGTTTTGTTCCCACTGACGTGCGGCCTACTGTACCGTTAAACGGGGTGACTAGGGAAGCAGAGGTGAATCGGGACGAAACTTAAAAGGGATTTTAACATTGAAATAATAAAGTTTGTTGCCAAAAAGGACTATGGTGTTTACTATATTATAATTAACTATTAAGTGCCCTGTTGGCAACAAATTAACTATATTATCTCAACATTAAAATCCATATTAAAGTTTCGTCCTGATACACTCCGTTTGTAGGTACCACATATTTTATTTTATTTATACACATAATAAGAGCATTATTTGTGATACAGCATTTCCTCCATGTGTCAAACTTAAATAAGTCTCTGCTTACGATTATGTTATTATTATTATCAATTGATTGTCAAGATTCAATGTTGAGTACATTAAAAATTTTACAAATGCTGGTAAGAAACAATTAGGAACATATATCTAATGTAATTATGTAATACAAAGGCATTCTTTCTATACATACACTTATTTTACTTATTCAAAATATGTTTTTATATAAATGTTACAATATAATACTTTTATTACAAGTATGAACTATTTCAGAAAACTGATAGTTTTGATGAAAATATTGGAAGCTCCAGTTTAATATAAAAATTGTGTACAGTCACTAAAAGAGATAAGTAACCAGGGTCATTGGGTATAGTTAAAGTTTAGTAATAAACTGATCAATGTAACTAAACTGTTTGTTTTCTATTAATTAAATTAATTTTATTTGAAACCATTGATTGGTTTCTTACTTAACCTCAACTATATCCAACGAGGTTGTGGTTATCATCACTTTTGGAGGCCGTACTCTCCATTATTTTCTGACTAACTCCCGGTTTCTGAAAGCCTATTCACTTTGATCCGTTCTTAATAAATCTCAATACAAATGAATTTATTAGCCGTTATTATTAATCAACCAATCACAACATTCAATTTGGCAGTGGATTACAGATCAGAGATTTGGACCAGGCTTTCAGAAGATGGCATCCTAATTGCGTAACACACTATTAAACATAATCTGAATCATTTTGAAGGATATTGCTAATCCATTGCTTCACATGTTCATACAATTTTTAGGCTTAACAATGTAAATAACGCAATGAATGTTGTTGAACTGTCAAAAGGCAAGCCATTTCTACAGTTAGTGTGTTACGCAATAACCCCACTGGTGTGTATCTTCCTTTTTTACTTTTTAGCTCAATCCAGTCATACAACTTAACATAAACTTTGTCTCTGCCTGTCCTTACTTGGTTCCTGTCCCATGTAAAGTCAACTGTTCCTTAAGGTATAAGTACCTACACTATGATAATAAAAAGTATTATTATAAACTATTATCTTTGGGGTGCAGGCTTTGGTTTAGGCATTTTCACTAACAATGGCTGTATTTCTTTTTTCTCGTCATAACTTTTCCACATTTCATACAAGTTTATTATGGACCTCACTATCTCTTGGATCTGAAATGAAAGGGAAAATTAGTATAACCAAGTTGACCTGGTTGGTCTTCTGTGCGTTCAGCATTTTAATCCTAACTAATATTATAAATGTGAAAGTCAGTTTGTTTCTTTGTTATGCTTTCACAATAAAATAGCTGAACCAATTAGGATGAAACATAGCACATGAGCAGATCATGACCTGGAACCTTCTCCAGGTCATGATCTGCTCATGTTGCTCATGCTTCATCTATGATCCAAGATGTCCCATGTCCTTACATGGGACATCTTGGATCACAGATGAAGTCGCGGGCAACGGCTAGTCTATAATAAAATTCAAAAAACCTGTGATAGATATTTAGTTGCTTAACCTTTTGACTGCCACACGTCAAAAAATCAAAAACATGCGCTCGGCGTCAGTCTGTCATGGAGTCGCACCGTGGATTGCTGAACACATTTTGGTTTGACATCTATGTATACATGAATGTGGCGGTCAAAAGGTTAATTATTTCCTCACCTTGTCCATGTCAACATTGAGTTCTGCAAACCAAGGTTTGTGGCTTTCCTTCCCAAGCATCACACACGCTATGTGAAGAGCAGCTATTGCTATCTGAAACACAACCATCATTGCTTTGAGTCAAAACTTGACAAACTAAAAGTATTTGCAAGTATGTTTTCAATGTATTTTACAGTAACCACTGTATTCATAAACATTGCTTAAAGTTCAGTAGTGATTAGTGACTGTTCAACCATAGATTTTTGATGTTTCGATGTCACTTAACTTTAATCATTGTTCATAAATAAACCCCTTAGTAAATAATTGTTATAATTACCTGATAAGGGGGGTACAGCAAACTGACATCAGTTCTCAGGGAATCATTAACTATCCTCCATGCATAAGTTAATAACTGATCATCTTGACCAATATCTTGTACAAATAACAGTAATGGTCTGTATGGCTGGTACACAATCAAACAACAATCTAAATTCTCCAACAAGTAGAACTCACACTCTAGTATATGGTTAGTTCTGTACGGAAACTCTTGCTGTCCGTATGCATAGCTAAACTTATTCTTGATCACAGTCTGGCAAGTGGTTATGAGTCGAGAGTTGGAGATCACACCAAACTCTTCAACCTTAGAAGCAAGGAAAACGCATGTGGGTGCTAAAAGCAGCGGGTCAATACATTTTAACGAGTTCCTTGCGTAAAACCTCTTGAAGTATACTGTAGCTGTGGCTATAACTTGCTGACGAAGCTTTAGCTGTTCTCCTAAAACCTGAATTATGCTTGCGAAGAAGTTGAATATTTTTTGGTACTCTTCCTCAGACAGTATTCCTAAATCATATTGACGATCTCTTACAAGATCCTGTTTATCTAATATCCACTGTTGATGATGAGAACTTTGCCAGAAATTACCTGCCATTATAATAATTAGAAAATCAAGTTTTAAAAATCTAAATAAATATTCTGTAACCGTCTGTCAAAGTTTGACAAACTTAAAACGCCAAACTTACGTCACAGACATTTTTTTTTAAAGGCTAAGGTCTGAGACCATGCTGCCTAGTCATCAGTTACTATTTTTTTTTTAGTCTAACATGACATTAGAATATGGGTGTACACATTCTAATGTATTAGGAGTATTTGGCAGCAAATGTATCGAATCAAGTTTCCCGGTAAACTTCGCTGAGGTAGCCAAAACTACAAAAAAATTCTCAGCTCCATTTTACCGGGATCGCGTCTGTTTCAATGATTCCACATATTGTCCAGTTGCGCAGACACTTGAGATACAAAACTACACCAATTTTACATCACAATATCCACTAGGAATCAATTTGCGAATAATTAAAACAGCCAACTAGACTTCACTCGAAGAAATCCCGCCAAAAAACCTTACGTCATAGACAATGACATTTCTCAATGTTTATTTTTATGCGGTTGGTGATCTTACCTTTTGAGCTATTTCACATGTTTCACACTATGTCAATCCATACTTATCATCTGCCTAGCCCTTTTCCAACTATGTTGGGGTCAGCTTCCAGTCTAACTGGATGCATTGTCAATCCATACTAATATTATAAATTTGAAAGAAACTCTGTCTGTCTGTCACTGTCTGTATGTTATGATCTTGATATGTTTTGATCATGGCTCAATTACAAAAAAAAGCGTTTTGATCTCTATACAGGCGTTCCCAGAGTCCCGACATTCCATACATTATTATTCTCTTAGTTTATCAGCTGTTCTTTCCCATTTCTTTATAGATCGAGAGATTGAACCTAGAACCTCACACTCGGCACTCAGCAGTCGGGTTTGTAACCCCAAGGCCAATAAGGCAAAAAGAAAAATGAGAGATAACTTTTTAGAAAATATTTTTATTTATGACAGCTGCGTTTTTTGTTCGAATCATAGCACTCATTGTCAATATTAATCGAGATCGATACGTATCTACAGACGCCAGCACATCAAGTTACTACAATCTGTCAAATTTCTTTAATAGATTTTCAACTTTATCGCTACAGCATAAGGTTGATTGGGAAAATTTGACAGTTTCGGGTAGCTTGATGTGCTGGCGTCTGTACCTATAACTTGGATGAAAACTAGGTTATGATTCGGTAGGACACAGTAACCCATATCTATCTATATCTATACTACTACGGTAAGACCCTTTTTTTTGGGTGGGAAATTATCAAATAACTTCTACCGCTCTGAGCGGAGCGGGACGGCGTGTCAGACTTTTACTGACTAAAACCCACCCGTGTTCCTTCAGTTGCCTGTGCCAGGGGCCACGGTATCTCTTTCGAACGACCCGCGAACCTGGCAGGCATTGGCCCTAGCGGGCCCCGTCAGTTAGTGCTGACATCTCTTTGAAGCGCGCGTGGAACACAACGTACCTTCGACCCGGGCCTGAAGGTCAATTCTACTAATAACGTGCAATTTGAAAAACATGAGATCGGAATGCGATGACACTGTGAATAGACCAAAAAATGGTATTCTGCTAATCTTAAAATTCGGTTTGTTCACATTCCGGTCGCAATATCATCGCAGTATAGTCTCATAGTGGTCAACTTTGTTCTCGTTTACGAAATTAAACATATTTTCAAATTAGTTCAATGTACGCAGACAATATTGTGATCTTAGTGATACTTTATTTTTTAGCAACCTAATTTTCTGATTTTTTTAATGTATTTATTAGTTTGTTTGATTAAGAGTATGCTAATAGTATTTTCATTTCCCGTTTGTTATTAAATATATTTGAAAATACAAAATCATTAAAATAAATAATCGGCTAGAAAGCTAACATGGAACGTATTGGTAATCACCACGCGCAAGCGCGATGCGAATGATTAAAGATGTCAAAAAGAGACGACATTATATTTTTACTAAATATGTACCTATGTCAAACTATAATTAAATTTTAAATAATTTCTTTTTGTCTGAAATTATTATTATAAAGATTTATTACATTTTATTTATAACTACATTGATTTTCTCGTCTATTATACCTAGCCATCGCAATATTTTTCAATACGTATGTCAGAATGGATGTCAATTGCGTCAAAATCAGAGTTGCCATTTGGTGAATAATTTCCCGACATGCGGGTAGGTTATATAGCTATTACGGACTGAATAATAAATATGATTATATTTGTATTAAATCGATAAATTGATACGTCCGATCCGATAGGCAGATCGTACTTCAGACAGAAACGGCACTTACGCTGTTTTCGATTTTATTGTCCATCCGACTGAAGGTACATATTTTCGCCCTTATTTTCTATCTGCTCCTTTCTGAGACCGAGCAAGAGAGCGAGTTGAGTTGCTAGGCCACACGCTCGAACTAGGAGAAGCTAGAACGACTGAATTGAAAACTCACGGTCGCTCATGGAAAATGCATCCGTTGCAAGGCGACGACGACGGTCAGAACGGCGGCAGCGGCGTTCCCTCCGTCTTTCTGATGCCGCTGCATCGTCTGCACGTTGCGCCAGGGTTAAATATAATAACCGCAAACCAAAACCACTCATTTTTAAATAAATATCCAACTAAGTATGTAACCACAATATCCAAACACTTTACAAACAAAAAAAATACACAAAACGTCTGTCCAAAAAATCTATCTTACTGAACCCAATAAGTACAAAAAGACGGGAAATAAAAATTTTATACGCTTTTAACTATGCAGAAGCTAAAATTATTTGTCACAGTCCGGTCAACAAATAATCTCATGCTTATGTCAGTTTTGATGTTTTTATTTTTAGTGGAATACCTACCAATTAATTTTGAATTGTCATGTCGAAACTTTAGCAGAATACCGTTTTGGTACATTTTTTGTTTTCGGTCTAGTCGCAATCTCATTGCAGTAAAAGTTGCGTTTGACTTACTTTTTTGGTTTAGTAGAATACCTTTTGTGACAGTTCGGAACTTTTGAGGCACTGCGACTTGAATTTGAACGTTTTTTTGTTACGAGAATTGGCCTTCTGGGTCCTTACCGGACGGCCAGCTGCCCATTGCTCGCCGTCCGCAAGCCCGCGCCTACGGTGGCCGGGAATCGGCTATCGATTCCCGACGCCCAGGGCGTCTCCTGCAGCGACTGGAGCGTGAGGGCGCAAAGATCGCCTCTCCCTCACGCGCTCCGCCTCCTCCTTCGCGAACATTACTGCTTTGCAGAAGGAGGCGTCGGCCTCCCATGCACTCTCGCTCCGTACCATAGCCTGGACTAGGGCCGGACGCGAGAGATCGCCGCCGTTGATCGCCGAAATGAGGACGCGGCGGTGCTCTGCCCAAGCTGGGCAGACCTCCACCGTATGCTCCAACGGTAAATCCCTTAGGAGCCGAGCAAAAAGAAAAAATCAGTCAGAAAGAACGCTATGCGAAAACGAAGTAGATAATGATGCGGCCGGGATGGGGAGTGGATCGGGGTCCGACACGCGTACGAAGTCGCGGGCAGAAGCTAGTGTTATAAAAATTTCATCCAATTTGCCTAGTGTACCTAATTTTACTATAACTCTTCAATCGTACGAATTAGTTAATATACCTAACGAATAGTGTGTGTCCAATGTAAAAGGATTAGGGTTACCTACTGCTCTAATACTGCGGGTAAAGCAAATCAAGATATATTCTTATTTTTAGAAATCCTCATGGATGGTGATGCTACGATATCTGTTTGGTACATAATACCAAATATTACGGAACCAATTTAGCCGTCTTTCCAAAAAGACCACAGCCTTGTGAAGAGGAACTTCCAGTTGTACAAAATAAGAAACAAGTTTTATTAGAGTTCATTATTGCTTAACCATTTTAATCCTTACAACAAAAATAAAAATGTTGAATATTGAAATTCCGTTCTTGTGCTAGTTTGTCGTTCTCCTTACAATCCTAAGATATCGTTAATGGTGTATTCCTTGAGGACGTCATTGATGACATCGAAGAGTTCTTCACTGAGCATTTGGCTGACATTTGCCATCTCAGTCTGGATCAACTCCTGTGTTATATTCTGGAGATAGTTGTTGATAAACGCGTTGATAATGTTGGAGCCAGTCATGCCGTGGATTTGGATCTAGGTAATAACAAAAATACAACATTATCATCAATCATACTAATCGCCCAATTTATAAGCAGCCAACAGTCGTGAAACACAGCTTTGAATGCCAGCCGGTCGATTATGTAAAAATCTCACCGTGAAAACTTAGGTGAAGTGAGTTTGTTTTTGCTAGGAATTGACACTGTTGACAGCTCCCTCCACGCTCACTTCACCTAAGTTTTCACGGTGAAATTTTTACAGAATAGCACCGCTGACTGGGCCGGATGCGCTAAGGGCGCGGGTGGTTAGTCTAGCATAAGCATTATCAACCTATAATGTTGCCACTGCACACAGGTCTCTCTTCGAGAGGGAGTGGACTGTAATTCTAACTCACGGACCCAGTACAGGTTGGTAGATGGCTCGACCTACAACTCGAGTCGGGGCGCGTCACCGCAGGGGCACCATATTCCACAAACAGAAAAAAAACCAAACAGAAAAAAAGCCCTGAGTATTTGATATTAATTTCAACTCGATAACTCCATGCGTTCCTGAGAAAAAGGGTCTTGACAGACGGACAACGAAGGTTCATACATGGGTTCCGTTTTTCCTTTTAAGGTACGAAACCCTAAAAAGGATAAATTAACATTCTGGCTTACAAGAGTGTCATGGATGTCGATTTTGATGTTCAGTTCACGAAGAAACAGGTGTCCTCCGATGATGTTGGTGCCCATCCTCATGTCCATGCCAACCTCGATGCGGTGGGCAAAGATCCTGGAAGATTATGTAAAATTAATATAGATTGAGGCCTTTGACAGCGTAGCGTAGGCTTAGGCTAATAAATATATGTGATCGTCCAAATCAAAAGGGACCTTATGGCGGAAATGAGTTATCTACAGAGCTGAAAACTACATAAATGTACCGAACTATAGACCCAATAAACCTTCTAACCACTACCGTTATTTTTTTACGAATTTTTGAAGTTCACTGATCGAAATGATAAGTTTCGAGAAAATCGCAATTTAAGTATGCCGTACACTAAAGTTATGTTTTAGTGTGAAGTTATGTAACTGATGGTATACTTTGATTGACTATGATTATTACTAATGGAAATTCTTGCAATCCTTGCATAAACTTGTTTGTTGTGGGAACATATTAAAATGTCGATATAATATATGGTTTGAATAACAAGAAAAACGATTTGTTAGGTCTTGCCGGGATAAGGTTCCTTTTTTACTAAACTTTAGATGAATACAAAACTTTTTTAAATTGACTTTTCGAAAAGTTGAACACATCTACATGTAGTAAATACAATCATCTTTTTAAAAATACAGCTAATAAAAAAACGATTTTTTGAGGTATTTTACAAAATTAATAAGTATCTCGGAAACTAGTTACCGCCATAAGGTCCCTTTTGATTTGGACGACCACATATATACAGGGTTATTGGTAAAACATTAAAAACCTCTTAAGAGGTCATTGTACTCATCACTATGAACAACTTTTGCTAAGTATATTATATGTCGCAGGTTTTTCATAAAATTAGGTTTTTGATGAAAAACCTAGGTTTTTGATGAAAAACCGGAAGATGGACACATTTTAAACTCAATTTCATCATAAACCTGTAACAATCCAGATTTTTTTATCAAAATCCTGAACTAGTTTGGGTTTATGATAAAGTTCTTGTCAAAATCACGGGTTTGCTTGGTTTTATGGCAACTATTTAAATGAAACAAATAAAACACTCCATCATCATTTGCAACTTAGTAGAAAGAAAACATTTATTTATTTATCAAAATTTTACATCCATGATCCAATCAATATTCTCCTCCTTCAATCCAATTATGAAATGAAATGTTTCAATGTCACGTACCT
Source organism: Luperina nickerlii (assembly GCA_963855955.1). NCBI lineage: Eukaryota > Metazoa > Arthropoda > Insecta > Lepidoptera > Noctuidae > Luperina > Luperina nickerlii. The sequence goes on along the minus strand of OY979664.1, from coordinate 15,335,341 downwards.
ATATATTAATCTGATTTGGTTAAGCCGCGTAATAAAGAAACGTTTACCACATGCTTGCTTTTTTATAAATCCGCTAGTATGCTTGATTGTTTATAAAAAAGCAAACACGTGGTAAACGTTTCTTTATTACATTTGTACATATTCTTTTTTTTAATTTTGACTCAGTTTAGTCGTATTTAATGGTTACGAAATTCCATTTTCGCGGCTTATCAAATGAAACATTGATTGGATCATGGATGTAAAATTTTGATAAATAAATAATTGTTTTCTTTCTACTAAGTTGCAAATGATGATGGATTGTTTTATTTATTTCATTTAAATAGATTTATTTGTCATAAAACCAAGCAAACCCGTGATTTTGACAAGAACTTATCATAAACCCAAACTAGTTCAGGTTTTTGATCAAAAATCTGGATTGTTACAGGTTTATGATGAAATTGAGATTAAAATGTGTCATTTTCCGGTTTTTCATCAAAAACCTAATTTTATGAAAAACCTGCGACATATATACGAACATAAATGTAGGGAGCAGCTGATTTTTTTTCGCGATTTCAGGTTTGGTCCCAAAGTAAAATTTCTTCATAATGATGAGTAAAATAATTGTTAATGTTTTATCAATAACCCTGTATATGTATAAATATTTATGTAGGTTGATAGTCTTCGTCTACCCAAGAAAATAATACGGTAGGTACATACCTGAATCCACCACCAGCTCTGTGGCTTAGAAAACCCAGTCTTGCGCGGGCTTCGTAGGTACCTGACAAATTATAATCACTTGTTCAGTATTTTAAAACCATAATGCTGATTGTAGTGATAAAATTAAGGCTTTAGGTACTTTTACTGAGGAACTCGCTTTCGCAGATTATGTTGTAGGGAAGGTACTCAATGTAGCCAATCTCATAATTCGCTCCCCCCACCGAATAATATGGTAATCGATAAATCAAAATTTTACAGGAAAAATAAAAAACTGTTTTATGCGTATATCTCGGCACGGGTAGATCGTAAGGTAGACATTTAAACGTCAAAACAAAGCTAATTTTTTTACAGTCTAATTTATATTATGATTTTTTTGTAATACTTTAATAAAATTAAGTTATTCACAAAAATAATGTTACTGAAATTAAATGGCAAAAGTATAGTATGCAACGCATCATTACCATATTATTCGCGTGTAAACGCAACAATATCGTAGTCAATATTAATGCATTATAGTATTATTCGTTGTAATACAGTGTCAAAAAACCTAGCGGCAATATGATATTACGATATTATTCGTGTGAAATCCAAGCTATAGTGTATAATGTAATATTACATTACAGTAATATTCGTCGATGTGTGGTGTCAAAAGATTAACAGTAATATAATGTTGCAAATACATGTTTTATTAAATAATCCAGTACTTATTATTTGATTTGGCAGAAAAATAACAACAATAGAGGAAGTTGATATTAATACTGGATAATTTATAATAGCGTTTTATTAAAATTTATGAAATAAAACAAAGGTATATTATTTATCATAATCAGTCCTTTTATTTATTAACTAGCTGTGCCCGCGACTTCGTCAGCGTGGAATAGTGACTTTTCGGGCAGCATATTTTGAATTACATATACCGTCGTTTGGGTAGCTAAAAATTTACTTTACAGTAATGCTTCTCTGTATACGATATTTGACACATGGCCATCGGGGATGAAAGCATACAGGCTCCTAGGATTGCTAACCCGTGACAGAGCCACATACAACTGAGCGTGCGAGAAACAGCTGATACTTAGATCTACACCTACAACTTTCAGCGTCTGACCTTGGGCTTTATTAATTGTCATCGCAAAACATAGGCTGACTGGAAACTGGACTCGTTTAAAACTAAATGGAAAATTGTTTGGAATGAGAGGAATCCGAGGAATGAAAACCCTTTTACCTTTTCCACACCTTGTTAAAATCTCTGCTTCTATCAGATTTCTTTGTAAATTGGTCACTTTTAACCTGGTGCCATTGCTAAGTTTTGGGGGGCTTAAATTTCTAAGAAGCATTATCGGTACGCCTACTTTTAATTTTATTTTATGTGCTGGTAGTCCAGGAGCATTGAGGGATTCTAAAAATTCTACTGGGTAGCTTGTAGATTTTCCTTCTTCCATGACTCTGTTAATGGAGATATACTCAACATAATCCCCCGGAACATAGCTCGAAATTTCAGCGTTTATTGTTGCTGCTTGGTCGTTTCGTGGCGTCAAAATAGCTCTTTCGCAAAGCCAGAAATTTTCGCAAGTTGGTATTTGCGTTGCGTTTCCATACACAGATGATATGAGGTCTCGCATTGATGAAACTATGTTGCATAGGTTTTCATTAAGTAAAACTTTTCCTTGTTCCTGCGGTAACACACCGTTACCAATCTCAAGTAGCAAATCTGAAAATTCTTGAGCATTTTCGTTGCCTCTAATTTGCGCACGCATATTTAATGTCAAATGCAAAGGTATAATGTAATGCCACAGTCGAGAACTCTTCAGGCAGGCTCTAAATTCAACAGCCCTTGTTCCACGTGGTATTACAGGGAGAGTCTGACGAAAATCACCACAAAAAAGCATAGTAATGCCATCCATGGGTTGATCACTTTGCTTGACATCACGCAACGTTCTGTCTACTGCTTCTACTGCTTTTCGATTGGCCATTGTGGACTCATCCCATATAATAAGGCTACAATCACGAAGAACCTTAGCTTTATCGCTGTTTCTTGAAATATTACAAACAGGGATTTCTGTGCGGTCTAAATCGATCGGAATTTTGAACATTGTATGAGCAGTTTTCCCACTTTGGCAACAATGTGGCTGCTATGCCTGATGAAGCGACAGCAAGCGCGATTTTACCTTGGCTTCGTACCTTCGCCAAAATAACTTTCGTAAGAAATGTTTTAACCGTTCCACCGGGTGCATCTACAAATAGCATTTCTTCCAAAGTACTATCAACGCTCACCAGATCAAATATCAAACGCTGTTCATCAGTTAGCCTCGCGTCCATGTACGTACTCTGATAGTATACCTTAAAAATGTCCGCCGGGATTCTTTAAATTGATATAACTTTTTTATTTATGAACCGATTGACATGAAATAAACACTAAATGTTAAGTGAAGCTTACTACAATATATTAGTGAAAACCGAATCTAAATCGAATAAGCCGTTTCTATTATATTGTAAACAAAAGTCATTCACAAATATAATTGTTTTATACTTTACGTGGAAAAAGGCATGCATTTCTTACGTGAATATAATGGTAATCGTCGCTTACCGAAAAAGTTAACGATTGCATGATCTGTAATAACATGTTATGGTATTATTCGTGCAAAAAGTGTGTTTAGATTTTAAGGGAATAATGTTGTTATGCTCATTACGGTACCATTGAAATTATTGTACTTTTATAAATATACATAGAAAAAATACAAAAAAAATTACAAGATGATAATTAATGCTTTAGACACCGAATATGCAATAAAACGAAAACTGTCGTAGTACCACATAACCATGTTATTCGGTGGGGGGAGCGAATTGTATTCTATTTTGCTTTTGGTGGTGTGAGACGTAATCGTTTATACTTCAAGGGAATAAGCAGAAGAGTCGCTGTACCTAATCATCCACAGTAATAATAATAATTTCTTTATTTGAGAATGCAGGTGTTACAATAATGGTGTTAGTTTTAGATATAATCCTAGTACATTCTGCCTGTTGGCATACAAAAATGTAGTGGTTAACTTACAGATAATTTAGAAACTAGGGACTTAAATTCAAAATGAGATCATGGATCAGCTAAGTCTAAAATTATTTACATAATAAATGAGATAAAGTGAAGCAAATGTTAAAATTAAATTAATAAAATGGGTAACAAAGTAATAACATTTCTCCATCAGCAACGCCGACAGGAGTTGTTTGAATTTTATTAAGGGCTGATCCTTAATACAATTTGGCAATTTGTTAAATATGATAGGTGACATACCAATAATGTTTTTGCAGCGTTATATCTACCAGGTACTACACAATAGACTCTGATATTTTGATCTCATGGCAGTAGATCGCATCCTCGTATCATTTAATGCAGGAAATAGATGTTTGTATAATAAGATTATTGTCGTTGAACCAGTTTATTATTAATTTTAGAAAATTAATTGTCATAGACTAAATACGTGTTGCCTAGTTACCAAGAATATTGTTACGAGCTTGGGGTTCGTGACAATAAAAACTGCCGATTTAATAACCAAAAAAAATGACACTTTACTCACCAACACTAATTACAAGTCAAACACACTAATTAAGAAACACAATTGCACTTACTGATCACTCTTAAGTCGCACTCGAATATCGCCTTCGATGTTATCGCTCGTATCGCTTAATCGAAACTATATGTGTCTCGCGGCCCACCCGGCCTTATATAGTGCCGCAGAGCTAGTACATAAACATCTAGAACGTTCGAGTACATACCGGTCCCGACTGACTCGACGTCGATAGTTCTCGGAATTACTAGTACTTACAAAAAGGTCAAGTAGGGTCAAGGTCCTAGTACCGAGGTACTAGTTCCGCTACCCGATACTAGATGGCGCTAGTGGTAACTAATGTCGTCATGTATCAAGCATTATTTGCGGCGCGCAACACTGCCCCCTCCTTAGACATGCTCGTCCCGAGCATTATTGGCCCCATAATAACGCGCCAGTCGATCCACATGGACGATCTTAGGAGTACCTCTTGCACCTTTCTGTATCCGGTAGGTTACATCATTGATCTTTGTCACAACCCGGTACGGTCCGTCCCATTTAGCTTGAAGCTTAGGAGATTTCCCTTTGCTGCGGACTGGATTGTGCAACCACACCAGTGAACCTTCGTCGAACCCTTTATTGTTCATTTTGCGGTCATAACGGGTTTTCATCTTTTCAGACATTTGCTGGCCCGATTGTCTGACGTGCTCATAAATGTCATTCATTTTGTTCCGCAAATCATTCGCATAATCAGTTACACTGCGTGGGGCATCAGGTGGTATTCCGGTGATCAGGTCTGCAGGTAGCCGTAGTTCTCTTCCGAAGTTTGCGAAAGCAGGCGTCACCGATGTACTTTCGTGAACAGCGCTTCGATATGACAGCAAAAACGGTTGTATGTGCTTGTCCCAATCTCGTTGCCGATTTTCCACAACTTTTGCTAGGTACCTCTCCAGTGTCTGGTTAAATCGTTCCACCATTCCATCCGATTGTGGGTGGTAGGAAGTAGTTCTTGTTTTATGAGTACCCATAACTCGACAAGTTTCCTGGAATATTTGGGACTCAAAATTCCTTCCTTGATCACTGTGAATCTCCAAAGGTACTCCAAAACGACAGAAGACTTCATGAACCAATTTATCCGCAACTGTCGAAGCTTCTTGATTTGGAATGGCGAAGACTTCCGGCCACTTCGTGAAGTAATCCATCACAACCATGAAAATAATACTTGTTACCACTTTCACTCTCCGGAAACGGCCCCGCAACGTCAAGGGCTATCCTCTCCCATGGTGCACCAACATTGTACAATTTTAATGCACCTCTACTTCGAGTCTGAGGTCCCTTTACAGCTGCACAACTTGTACATTTGCGACACCATTCTTCGACATCGTCTCGACAGTGGATCCAGTAAAACCGTTCCCTTATCTTCAGTAAAGTCCGTTTTACTCCCAGATGATCTCCTGAACAACCATTATGGTACAGCTGTAGAACATCCGGTACTAGAGCTTTAGGGACAACCATTTGCAAATGACAGCTGTCTCCTCGAGCATTTTCCCATTTACGGCACAGGACTCCCTCCTGAACCACCAAGCTGTCCCATTGGGCCCAATAGCTTTTTGTGACCGAACTCATCGCTGAGACGTCACTCCACCTGGGCTTAGGAGCTCTGGCCTTCATCCACTCCAGAATTGGCTTGATGTCCGAATCTTCCTGCTGTGCACGTTGTAGGCTCTTCTTCCACTCGTTGCTGAGATCTGTCCTGAGCATCCTGACAGGTACCACTTCCTTACTTTCCTGCCTAGTACAGTGCTTGCAGTCTTCAGGACAAGGTCTTCTTGACAATGCATCTGTGTTGCCAAGAGACTTCCCGCTGCGGTGTTTAACCACAAAGCCGTCCTGCTGCTGCTGGGCGGTGCTGTTAGCCGCACTACCCTCTCGAGTCCAGCCACTTTCCCTTTCTGCAGTCCGCTTAGGGCAACTGGATCGAAGGTGGCCCCTTTCCCCACAGCCGTAGCACCTAGGGCTGTATCCTTTCTTGCGGTTGCGAACTGTAGCCGCTGCAACCTCCCGACGCGATGGGAACGATGATCCTGCCGCACCGCTTCAACCTCCAGTGCATGGGCCAAGGCGTCCTTCAACGTCCCGTGGTGACCGAGCCTCACAGCAGCTCTAACTTCCAGGTCGCGGATGCCGTCGATGAATGCCTGCACCAGGTTCCCATCAATAAGCGCAGGTACGGACTGGTAAGCTTTACGAACCAGCTTCTCCACTTCAAGGGCCCACTGCTGCAGGTTTTCGTTACTGCGTTGCACGCGATCCTTGAGCTGTGCACGAAACACGTGTTCCAGGTGAGCGTCGCCATACCGAGCCTCCAATGCCTCCAGGAGCTGCTCGTAAGTCACTTCCTTTCCGAGAGCTTCCAGAACAGTTAAGGCCTGGTCGCGCAAGCCCAGGGTGAGGGCAGTCATGGCCTGACTTTTATTCCACCCGTTCGCCTTCATGACAGCCTCGAACTGGATTTTGTAAGCCGACCAGGAAGAAGTTCCGTCGAACGGTGGCACTTTGAATCCACGTAGCGAAGGTGTTGTAGCTACGGGAGCTGCGATTCCATCACCCAGTTTCAGGTAATCCAGCGTTTTCTTCACGTCAGCCATCACGGTTTCCTTCACGTCAGCCATCATGGTTTCCTTCACGTCAGCCATCACGGTTTCCTTCACGTCAGCCATCACGTTGTCAACCCGATTATTCACTTGGTCGATTCGGGTTTCGGCTTCCGACAGACGGTTGTCATGTTGAGCAACCTTTTCCTTCACCTCCTTCATGTCTTTACCGAAGGTAGCGTGAAGGTCCTTTATAAAGAGCATCTGCTCTTCCTGGCGGTGCGCCTGCTCCTCCTTATACCGCTGGAGCTGTTCCTCCAACCGACGAGCCTGTTCCTCCTGTCGGCGGGCCTGCTCCTCCTGTCGGCGGGCCTGCTCCTCCTGTCGGCGGGCCTGCTCCTCCTGTCGGCGGGCCTGCTCCTCCTGTCGGCGGGCCTGCTCCTCCTTGTCCCGCTGGAGCTGTTCCTTCAACCGACGAGCCTGTTCCTCCTGTCGGCGGGCCTGCTCCTGCAGCATTATCATCAGAGCAGCAAAATCTGGTGCTGATGATGCCGGAGCAGCTGTGGACGGACCGGCCTCCGTGGTCGGTAGCTGGCCTTCCGACCCCTGTGGCATTGCTCCACCAAATCGCCTCTGATCCGTCTCTTGCTGGCGTTGTTTCCGGGTACGGATACCCTCCATGTCGTCTTTGGGTAAAATCGGCATTTTAAACCTCGCTTCTGACACCAATTGTTACGAGCTTGGGGTTCGTGACAATAAAAACTGCCGATTTAATAACCAAAAAAAATGACACTTTACTCACCAACACTAATTACAAGTCAAACACACTAATTAAGAAACACAATTGCACTTACTGATCACTCTTAAGTCGCACTCGAATATCGCCTTCGATGTTATCGCTCGTATCGCTTAATCGAAACTATATGTGTCTCGCGGCCCACCCGGCCTTATATAGTGCCGCAGAGCTAGTACATAAACATCTAGAACGTTCGAGTACATACCGGTCCCGACTGACTCGACGTCGATAGTTCTCGGAATTACTAGTACTTACAAAAAGGTCAAGTAGGGTCAAGGTCCTAGTACCGAGGTACTAGTTCCGCTACCCGATACTAGATGGCGCTAGTGGTAACTAATGTCGCCATGTATCAAGCATTATTTGCGGCGCGCAACAATATTATGTCTGTCATTAAAATATTTGGTATGCTTTACATGCTTTAAATCATATCTAATATCTGGCGACGATGCCGTTCGATATAAAGAAAGCAAAACGTTCGCGAGCCATCCTACGCGGATTGTTAACAAAAACTAAAAACGTATTTGAAGAAGAACAGGATTTATATACACAAGAAGAAATAGAAACACGATTACTGACACTTCAAAATACTTACCAAGGTGTAAAGGAAATAGATGTTTGTATAATAAGATTATTGTCGTTGAACCAGTTTATTATTAATTTTAGAAAATTAATTATTTCACTTTTGTTGAAATACCGTGATATCCATAACTCTTCTTGTTCTTTAAAGATTTGATCACCCTTGTAATGTCTTGAGGGACAAGGGGCCTAAAAAGGTCACTTTGGCAGAATCATAAAAGGATAACATTAAGACGTTCGATAATATGGAGACGACAGTCCGTGTTTTTCTTTTTTTCGCTGCACTACGTAGGTATAATCAAAGATATTGGGATTGGATTTGTATTGGATTGATTAGTACTTTAGCACAGACAAAAAAAAATAACTGAAAAATCCTGCACCAATGGGATTTGATATGATTAACTTAACAGTTAACTGTCCAATAGAATTCATAATGTTATCCTTTTATGATTCTGCCAAAGTGGCCTTATTTGGCCCCCAGGGGCCATAAAAATCTATTTTTATGGCCTTTAACGGCCCCGTTAAAAATACTCATCAATATTCTAATATTGATGAGTATTTTTAACGGGGCCGTTAAAATTCGCGGTTAAAGGAATTACCTACTTTTTTATTTGTCAGATGAATATTTGTAGATTGGTAGATTATCGATTGGGAACGAGTTAACGACGTATTCGATGACTTTTAATTATTATGATTATGGGTCACATTCTGTGAAGGACCTGCAAATATTTAAAGTGAGTTGTCTGCTTGACTAGTACCTACATAGTATAACATAGTAGACATAATCAGCCTATAATGTTCCCACTGCTGGGACACAGGCCTCCTCTCGGTGAGAGGGAGTGGGCCATAATCCACCACGCAGGCCCAGTGCAGGTGGGTTACATATAATTATGTTTTTAGCAAATAAATACTTATAGTTTACCAGAAATAGTAATCCAAGGTATAGTAATGTGGGCTCCGAAAGACAGTCGGAGCGCGTTGAAAGTGAGGGTGTCCAGCACGTACCAGCGGAGACCTTCCATCTTAAAGTCGTGAATCGATACCGTGGCTGTCGTACTGCACATACAAATATTTCGTTTATGAATACTACAATTACTGTATTTAAATATGACAATATTGAGTACTTCGGAAAATCTAGCCCAAAACCTAAAGAATAAATATAATAAAAATACATACGAAGGAGCTTGATATTCGAAAGGTCCGATAAGGGGTATGTCTAGAGGGTCGAGCGGTGGTAAATCATCGTTTCCATGAATGATGACATCCCTGAAGCCTTCGATCATCTCTGCGATGGCGTCAGCGACCAAGCTGCGGCCCTGTTCGTCTAAAGCCTGGAGCTCTGATATTAGCACCTTATCATCTTCACTTAAAGCACGGTCAGCTGATAAAAGGTCGAGAAACAAGTGGAGGTCTTCTAAACGATTTTCCGCGCCTTCCACTAAAAAGAAAACAACTATCATAAAAATTACAATTTAAATTATTTTTGTTGATTACAATTATTATTAAAATTGTTAAGAAGGTTCTGCCATCTACTCCGCAATGTCTAAATTCGAGTGTTTCATTCATTTCAATGAATAAATTACAAGTAGGTACTGCTGTATTTTCAACAAGCTAAAGCTTTAACCATTCTTATTTTTACACAATAAAGTATCGTGGATAGCTCATAACAATGAGAGTGCTACAAGATTAAATTCTAGATCCCCTGGCTTATTAGAGCTTAGTAGCACTCCCATCTGATCCTTGCCTTTTAAAAGTGCTTATTATTTTTGTTACACCTTTATATATGTCGCAGCCAACTAGCTCAATTAGCCTTTCAGTTAGCCTAGCCTTTTGACTAAACGGCGCCGTTCAACTAGCGGCCTGAATGATATTCAGCCATTCAATCAAACAGCTAGGCATATAACTTAGATCGCTAACGTTTTAACTACATGCCTAGCCTAGACGTTTAAATTGGCGATTGATAGATTGGTTAAAGTGGCAGGTTGTTTATAAATATAAAAATTACAAAATAAAAAATGCATGTTTATGAAAAAATTTGGCAGTAAAAACTGAGCAGTAAACTGAATAACAATAAGTCATAACAAATATTATAATGCGTAATAAATATTTAGCAGCAAAATGGCTTACGAGCAGTTACTAGTGAGTGGGTAGTTAACAAAATCGGAATTAGTCGGTGAGAAATCAAACTTGGAAGTAGCGCTCGCCGGCCGTTGCCGCGGCACCGCTCGCTGCGGTCACTCGGCTCGCGCATTTGGTTACAGTTCTAACCTAACCCATTTGGTAGAGGTGGCCTGCCTTAGTTACTGCGACCAATTCGGTTCGCGCAAAGTTGTTCACAGTTATAACCTAACCAAGAAACTTCCAAACTAATTCCAACATTTTTACTGGCTATTCATTTTTTACACTACCTACTTACTTGAGTATTTTTTGTGCTGAAATTGTAAGATTAAATAACCGACCAATTTTCCTTATGATACTGTTCTGTTTTAATTTAACAATCACCTAAAAATTAAATGACTGTCCGGGTTTTTTAATCAACTGATCATTATAACTGCCCTAATGTTTATATAACAGTTGTTAAAATGACCCATTTAAATTTAGTTCCATTTTTTTCCTTCATATTTTCACCATATATGGCTTAAGAATCAGCCAGGCAGTTCATTAAATGTTATATTAGACGCATTGGCTGAATATCATTCAGGCTGCTAGTTGAACAGCGCCGTTTAATTAAAAGGCTAGGCAGTTAAATGAATGGCTAATTAAGCCAGTTGGCAGCGACATATATAAACTTACCTAGGGGAAGGTCTTCATAGTCCACATTAGTGCCTTGCGCAAACGCGCACACAAGTAACATCAGAAGACATAATACTTTCATTTTCTGTAAGTAATTAAAATAACTAAACTATAAATTTAATTATAAGTATGTATTAAAATTTAACAAACAAATTAATATTCGACTTTAAACCAAGTTACTATCGTTGTCTTTTTTGCAATTTGACCGGTCTCTTATTTGCACTTCTATTTAATATTTCCAAATAACTTCATCCATCATAATTAGCTACTAATCTTATTATAATTATGTTCTTATTTGTAGATAAATGTAACAATCTTAATCATCAATCTGTGATTTCTTTGGCAGCTGTTCTATATCTCTTTGTTTAAAAGATTATAATTCGTGTAAAAATACCTAGGGGCCTAAAAAGGTCACTTTGGCAGAATCATAAAACGATAACATTATGAATCATAATTGACAGTTAACTGTTAAGTTAATTGTATCAAATCCCATTGGTGAAGGATTTTTCAGTTATTTTTTTTTGTCTGTGCTAAAATAACAATCAATCCAATCCAAGCCCAATCTCTTTAATTATACCTACGTAGTGCAGCGAAAAAAAAGAAAAACACGGACTGTGTTCGCAATAATTATGATTCTAATGTTATCCTTTTATAATTCTGCCAAAGTGGCCTTTTTAGGCCCCAAGGGGGCTTAAAAAGGCCCCAAGGGGGCTTAAAAAGGCTACTCGGATTGGATTGATTGGTATTTTAGCACATACAAAAAAATTACTGAAAAATCTTTTACGAATGGGATTTGATACGATTAACTTAACAGTTATCTGTCCATTATGATTCATAATGTTATCCTTTTATGATTCTGCCAAAGTGGCCTTTTTAGGCCCCCTGTGCTCTATGACGATTGGTAGGCATAATTAGGTAGATTGAAGTGAAAATTCTTTCTGTTTATATATTGTAGATATACATACAATCATTCTGATTTTTTGTCAGATTATAATCTGCTTGTAGAATCTACAAGCAACATACTAAAGCACTAGTGCAGTGTAGTGGAGATTATAATCTGACAAAAAATCAGAATGATTGTATGTATATTAGTATGGTTTTTATTGTAAAAAGAAAGTTTTTAGAGGAATCTTCATGACTTTTTTCTATCGTATCAAATTAGTTGTATTATGTGCGTGCACTAGTGCTTTGGTATGTAAATATAAACATACTAAAGCACTAGTGTTTTAATTTTTTAGTCCAAACAATAGATTTTTTGTAAATAAATAATTGCTTCATAGTTTGCAATAAATTACCAGCGTTGTGTCATCGCGCTTCTCTTTCTTTTCTATGTAGTCCGACAATGACCGCGCTTTAGGTCATGTAAGCCCCTTAATGCCCATGTTTCCTACAATAATATCCATAATAATACTAATATTATAAATTCGAAAGTAACTCTGTCTGTCTGTTTGTATGTATGTTATCTTTTACGCCGAAACCACTGAACGGATTTCGATAAAATTTGGCAGAGAGATAGATTGCTTCCCGGGGGGAGGTTGCATAGGATAGTTTTTACCGACACATCTCGCGGGCGAAGCCGCGGGCGGAAGCTAGTATTATAATAATAATATTATATCTCTTGTCCTTCTGAAATTAACTTCAAATTAATCACAAACTGTATTTGTATGAATTCCTTATAACCACTACATTTATACGGTCTACCAAAATATCATTCCATGTAGTCACAATACACAGAACGAGAGAACACACTATTGTGACCCTTTTTGGGATTGCATATTATGAGAAGGGATTGCATATCATAAGTTGCTAAAAGCAATTTATGCTCGTCCCAATGCGAATGGTTAAATGGAGCTGATTGTGGAGTACTAGGAGAACTCTTCAACAATCAACGTCCCTGCATCGGGAAAAGCAATATTTTGTAAAAGGCGATGTGCAACATTAGGCTATTGCAACTTAGATACATTATAAACAGACCCACTAAAAAGCGAGAAATAAAAACTTTTTAACAACAAAAAACCGTCTTCCAAAAAAAACACTACAAAGTGAAAAATAACTTTAATTTCGGAAGTCGGTGGCAAAAACTAAAATATAGATCCAAAGACACCTACTTCCGAAATTAAAGTTATTTTTCACTTTCTAGTTTTTTTTTTGGAAGTCGGTTTTTTATAATCATTAATTGCATAGAGGTATGAGGAACACGGTGTTAACTTCATACATACTCTATAGAAAAGGGAGGATCCTCCGACCAGACGGGTATTGTGTCTGGCGGGCAACTGCCCGATGATTCATGTCGGGCCATTGTATATTTATTTATTATTTATTTAATACTTCAAGCACATAAATGTACAGAGGCGGACTTAATGCCATAGGCATTTTCTACCAGTCAGTATATATGCTAGTTGCGCGGTAAACTCTGCTTGCGAGTTACAGGATTAGTGTGACGTCAGTATGACGCGTTGTTCGCATGTGGCGTTGTAAATACCGCTACAGAATATTCAATAACATATTATATGAATATCATAATTTTCGTTGATGCTTATGATCCTGACAGCTCTATCTTGAATAATTACAAATTAGTCGATGCTGACCCATCTCAATGGATCACTGGGTGTTACCTAGGTCAGTAGCAATCTAGCAATCGCTTGATCGAATTTGCATTTGTATCATACAGTAGACATATTTAAAATGTGAATTTATTTTAAATAAAAAGTAGCTACTTCTTTATGGTAACAACTTATGAAAATAGCGAACTGTTATAATTATTCTATATAAACGATAATAATGAAAACCCGTGCGTGACCATACCATAAATCGTATTATGAAATTTACTTGTTTTCAGGAACATTAACCTTTAACTAGTGACGTGGAGTCTCACAGGCGTCGCGTGTTTTAAAAATTCTTAGAATAGCCCACTTCCCCCCGCTTGCCGCGACCCCGCATCTTAGTAGCTTTTGTTTTAGTGCTAAAACGACTGCGGAAGAACATAGACGTTTCATCGGTTGTTTAGCACGTGAGTAATACTCATTAAAAAATCCGACGTAGCCTGTCAGGCTACATGTCCCTAGTTCTCATAAAAATATTTTTTTGATCTATTTTTCTATTTTTAGTGCAAAATGGCAGAAAACACTAGAAAACGTCAACGCCAAACCCCGATTTCATCAAAGAGAAAAATATTACGGGTAGACAGGCCATCATTTGAAGATGAGTTCAATAAAAACATTGAACTCATCTTCAAATGATGGCCTGTTGCATGATGAATGCTGGCTTCAGACCAATCAGATAGCGAAGGTGATTTTGACGACTTCTTGATTTCTGAAAGAGACCTTTTACAACTCAACCAAAGGAGGTGTTGATGAAGCTGATAAAAAATGCTCCATTTATTCCAGCAGCCGCTGAACGAGAAGATGGCCAATGGTGATATTCTACCGCATTGTGGACTTGAGTGGCATGAATGCTTTTATACTATATAATATGCATCAACCCAAAATTACAGATAAAGTAGATTTTCTAAAGTCATTAGCCCGTTCGCCAGTGCTACTACCCCATACGCAAAGACGTTTGTCTGCAGTCAATTACCAAGGGAATTACGGCTAGTGATAAAGCGAGTTCTTGGTGACGATATGGTTGAAGAAGTTGTCCAAAGTCGTGAAACTAGTCAGGGCAAGCGAAGGGCATGCAGTATTTGTCCGGCTACACTACACAGAATGACAGTTTACGTGTGTGTCGGGTGTTGCAATCCCGTATGCTTACAATGTTCTCACCCCTTGTGCAAAAATTGCCAGTAATTAATGCCAAATTGAATAGTTGTCAAAAGTTTTAATTTTTGTTTTTATAAGTACTTTTTATGTTATTTTGTTTTTTGATAGATTAGATTTTGAGTAAAAAGTGTTAAATTTATCATATTACTTGTGTAAGGTCTATTAAAATGCTAAAATAAAGATCTCATGTCAATTAAGACTGAAAAGTACCTTTAAGTGGTTATTACCGTTTTTTTTTTTAAATTCATAATAAATGGTGATTAAATTTACTTATATGTTTTTTATTACATACCAAAGGTAAATATTAACACAATTTTGAAACTTCTAAATTAAATTTTATGACAAAAATTAACTTTGGAAGTAGTAGCCTGTGAGACGTCATGTCCCTTATAGTGATATAAATTTCTCACGTCCCTAGTTAAAGGTTAATGTCTTCTTAAAACTTAGGTATTTTACACCTATAACGGCGCTAAGCGAACCAAAATGTCAGTATTTCTAGCCCAATCTTGATGATGAGATAGTGCAAGTTTTCAATAAAAGGTTGATAGAACTATACTTTCAATGAATCTTTTTGCATGCATGAAACCTATTTTTCCCAAATAACCCGAATACACACACCAATTGTGGGTCACATATTTTGATAATTAAAAAAAATACAATACAATCAGAAGAGGTCCAAGACAAAACCTTGCGGCACTCCTGCTGCTTTATTAGGATAAAAATACAGGTAATTGTCGAACCTTTTTTATTAATATGGATCACTTCTATGCTCAGTGTTGTTTAAAAACTGAGTTAGCTTTGTCCTGGATAAGACCTACCTAACTGATATCATAAAACCTATTTTATGATAAATGCCTTACTCAATGCTCATGGCATGCATGTGTGACCTAGAAAGAGTAGTCCAGAGGCGTACTTTTACTCTTTCACACATTTTATGTGAATGATAGTTAATGCATTAAGTTCATGAAAGACGAACATATTACGTCCACGATTAAGACCTACGTAATACCAGCGCTACTAGTTTTCAAATAGCATAAAATTTAAAATTTTCAATTTGGAGAACAGTGTTGATTTTACGGGTAGAAAAAAAAACACTATAAAATTATTATAACCTGTTATGGAAATCGCTAAAGGCCTCATTGTTACAGTTATTCTCGTTAATATATCGGGAAACAAATGTTTAACCTTTTATGTTGTAAAATAATTTCTAGCACTCGTTCCTACTCTTGAGTTATAAAACTTTTGCAGTCAACGTTTACCTAACCCACGCTTGACTTAGTTTAAAAATCTACTTACTTTAATGTAATAAGTATGTAAAATATGATTAAATTAATCCAATCTTTAACATCATTGTTTTCTATTACTTAACTAATTACCTGTCTGTACGAGTATATTAGAAGGAAATTGTTGCCTACTCGTGTAATATTGTAAATTTTTTTTTTCAGTGAATTTGTTCAAATAAATGTTGTGGAAATTGTTCAGCGTGTAATGCAATGCGCGGGTGGAAAATCAATTTTTTGTGACGAATGTGCACAAGCACATAAGCCCTAATATTACAACAGGAATTATATAAGAGGATAATATTATCAGTGTTATATATTTGAAACTGGTGTATTTGTTACGCAGTCGGATATAGGATTTGGTGCAAAAATGCGGGTACTTTTGTTAGTGACATTGTACAACGTATTGAATGTAATACAAGCACAATTTGATATAAGTGAGTAAGTATTTACATAGTAAATGTGGTAATGTTGTTGGTCATGATAATGTTATTATTGCAAGGTACATAGCCACGCCAGCAAACCGAATTAGCCTCGGTTTATAACTCGGTCATGAGTGATGGTACCTTCTGAATACCTTGCATGCAGTGATATACGTACATATTTGAAATCAATGTTATCTATGATGGGTCCGTAATCTTTATACAAAGAAAAATGTGCATATTTAATTTTACAAACGTGGAAAGGTAAGCCTATCTATTTCACACATATCTTTTCGCCCTCCTGTCGTGTCTTGTATCACGTGTGAGCTCTGAATCCCAATAGCTTCCTTCGCGTGTTTATAATCTTGCCATGTTACAAGAAGATTATGTAACAGTCTTGACTGTTCAAATATCAAATCAATTAACTCAAATCTACATGCCTAATCTCACAAATCTTTGCACGTTTTCATTAATACTTTGATTATCCTCCTTGGTGTATGTTTATATTGGACTTGTTCTTGTATTTCCTTCAATCCTGTGCAGATAACAAGTCAAGCACTTACCTATCCCTACTAAATTTTCTGTCTGCCGCTTAAAATTTCATGCAAAGTTCGGGATCAAAATGCTTTTTCCGAAAATTATCTACATATTATGGATGTATCTATACCATTTCCGCGGACTGACCACCATTCCATCTCTTGATATAACTCTTCTAGATTGGAGATTCGCTGTATACCAACAGTTATAGGTACTACTCCAGTCATAATGCACGCGTCTCATATTATATCATCTACGTAAATATATATCTTTAGAAATATCACACTAATATTATAAAGGCGAAAATTTGTGAGTGTGTGTTTATATGTTTGTTACTGTTTCACGCTCAAACGGCCGGACCAATTTTGATCAAATTTTGTATGGAGGTAGCTGACACCTTGGATTAACATATAGGCTACTTTTTATCCCGATATTCCCAAGGGATCGACACTTATGCGGGTAAAACCGCGGGGCGCAGCTAGTATTTAAATAAAACAACGCATATTGTCACTGAAGATAAACAAACACGTGTCCTGTTCGATAAAAATCTGACATTAAGTAGGTATAATAAATTCAGCTATTCACCTCCACTGGCTCCACTCATTTCCCCAAAATGCTAACTTTGTACTTAATTACCTACAGTAAATGAAGACCTTGGCGACTTCCAGTTCCAGGCCGCGGTTGGGAACCTTCCATTGAAGTACCCGCTATCTGAACAGGATCAGAAAGCCAGTGACAAAGCCGCAGATGTCATCGACTTTATACAACTTGTGCCCAAAATCGATCCCCTGAACATACCAGCGGTTCAACCGCTTGGCATTGATGTCCCTTTCCTCTGGCTAAGGTATGATACGGAAGACTAAAATCTGTAGGTGATTTGTAAAGTAAGAGAGGGTATGCAAAGTAAAGGTAAAACATTGGAAGTTTCCGAGTCTATATCATTAAAAAGTTCAGAAATAAACCTATGGACATTCCACATTCTGAGATTTTAGGTTTACAGTTTACGGAAGCGCGACAATAAATTATATACCTACTTAATAATAACAGCCGCACGGGTCGATCGATGGTTAAGCTAGGCTTGTCGCGATCGGTGGGTGGATGGATGACCATCCATTACATATCGAGACCCCTCCGTGCCTCGGAAAGCACATTAAGCCGCTGGTTCCGGCTGTCATTCGTAGATTTTTGACAGTCATTATGAGTAGTCAGAAACCTGAAACTCTTGCAGGGGGTATCGTAGGGTGCAGGGGTTACCCAGTAACTGGGTTGTGGAGGTCAGATAGGCAGGCATTCTATGTAAATCACTAGTATTCAGCTGCATCCGGTTAGACTGAAGCCCACCCCAATACAGTTGGGAAAATCTAAACAGATGATAAACTAAACATGCTTCTTTATAATTTTTTTTAGTGGTAAAGTTTACCTGGAAAACTTAGTCCTGACTGGAGTCAAACAGTTCGAGTTGCACGGTCTCGAGTTGCGGCTCATTAATCTTCGCTCGGACTTGAATATCACCATACCTCAGTTATATTTTGAAGGTAAATCCGAACAGATTCCCTAATGCAAGTGTGTTTCACTGAATATCATCATGTTTATTGGAAAGGAAAAATTTGCTAACGCACTAACTCCGCAAACTTTACGGACACGGGTAATAGGTATCTAAACATGATAAAACGGAAAAGATATTAAATAAATGTTTTTTTTGTGGCATCATGGATTGAAATTTAGTCACTTTAAATATTAGTGTTTTTAGGGTTCCGTAATAGTAAAAAGGAACCATTATGGTGCGACTTAGTCGGTCTGTCTGTCCGTCTGTCACAGCTGGATATCTCAAGAACTACTAATGCTATCAACTTGAAATTTAGAACTGTTTTAGATGATGTTTGCCCAACTATTTTGCAAATAAGATAGAAATAAAAATATATAATATATATATTTTTATTTTTTTGCAACAGAGACGTAACGACGAAAGGGGGTCTGAAAATTCGAAGTGAGGCTACTAGGGCATGTGGACTTGTGGAGTATCATATGAAAAAGCGTAGTTTGCATATTCTCAAACACGTTTCTTTTTAAGGCCGTATAATTTTTGACTTTTACCGTTCTCCCCCTTATCTCCGAAGCTTGCATAGAGAAAATCTGTTATTATTCTATGTGGTAGAAGTTTATGTAAAGATTACAGGAAAAATAAAACCATGTCTCTAAATAGCACACTTTTTCAGAAATCATCAACAAAAGTTACATTAGTTCCACTATCGGTCGAGAGATGTCGCTGACCTAAAACTGCAATATTCTACACCACAGCGTGCAGTGTTAAAATTCTCTGACGAATGCAGGCCTCGCCGATGAAAATTTAAAAACACGATGGTACGGAACGCTCGGTGCGCGAGTTCGACTCGCTATTGCCCGTTTTTTTTTGTTTTAACTTCACAGACGTGATGAGTAAATCTAAACATCTTTACATACTATAAAATAATGTCGCTCCCGCTGTCTGTAAGCTTAGATCTTTTAAGCTACGCAACAGATTTTAATGCAGTTTTCATCTATAGATAGAGTGATTCAAGAGGAAGGCTTACATGTTTAATACATGCATATTATAGTAGAGAAAAGCCGAGAAATTCAAAGATTTGTAATGTGAAGTCGTAACAAACATATTTTTGTGCGCTTTAATTGCAAACGCCGGCTAAACCTTACAAGATACCTAGATCAAATTAATGTACCTACTACGAATTTTTATACCTTAAAAAGATCGATAAAATAGTCCGCGATGGTATATGTTTATCTCCTAAGGATAACCCACAGTAAGCATTTTTATCTTTTACATACTTATTACAAAAAAAATATGGGCAATTTTAAACAATACAGTATTATTCCATATCCTCTCAACGGTAGGAAAATCAATATTTGATGTATAACAATAGAAATTCAATTGTGTCTCATTAGCTACTATCTTAGCTATATACATTAGATACGTTGTGCATTTCATGTAGATAAAAATTGCCCTTTACAGCATATCAATAAAATGAATATCTTAGAAGATATCAGAGATTTAAAAAGCGGGGGCAGAGCGGCTGGCGGGACGGTACGTAGTTCGCCGGGTCAGCTAGTGATAAATAAAAGAAAACAGTTTTTCTCAACTCATACTTCAAGTACTTAACAAGACTACCAGCGGCGGTCGTTGACCCCCAAAAAAATCCATCAAATCTTATTATTTCAATTTTATCGTGTTTAGATTAAGATACTCATCACGTCTGAGTTTTGCTTGCTAATTTGATTTGACTCTGTATAGCATTGCCATCATGTGTTTAAATACAATTCGTACGGGGGACTGATGAACTGACTACAGCCGGTCGATTCTGTAAAAATCTCACCGTGAAAACTTAGGTGAAGTGAGTCTGTTTATGCTAGGAATTGACGCTATTGACAGCTCACTCCACGCTCACTTCACCTAAGTTTTCACGGTGAGAATTTTACAGAATAGCACTGCTGATGAGGAGAAGGAGCTAAGGCACTCATAGACAGAACGGGAAACATTTAATTTATTTTTTAACCCTTAGCATTCACTGCTCTTCCATTTTCTTGTTTTCATATTTTTACTATGTGTAATTATGTAACTATAATGACGGGATAACGAGTTGTAGATATGTAACTTGTAACCGCTTCAGGAAACGACTGATCAAAGGAGCCGAAGTTAAAATAACTTTCATTTTTTACGTTTAAGGCGATATTCACCTAAAGGCTACTCTTAGCTTCATACCTGTTATGTTCAAGTGTCACCTAAGGTTAGTACCCATTAATACTAATAGTTATATTGGTTTGAACTTCATTTGCAGGTGGTCCTGTTACTGACACAAATGTAGTATAGAGTTATGAGGCTGTAAAGTTCACTCAACCTCTAGAGAAAAGGGAGGATTCTACGACCAGACAGGTGTTGTGTCTGGAGGGTAACTGCCCGACGATTTATTTCGGGCTGTTGATAAGTGAGGGCAGTATGATGCATAGTTCACACTTCACATGTGGCGGTGTAGATGCCGCTACATCTCAATAGTGGGCTTAATCTTGTATCTTGCGATACTTGCCAGAGCCAGTTGAGGTTCAGGTGAATCGGAACCGAGTGCCACATAGTTCACGGTGAGGCGAAACTGTCTACGGTGACGCTGCATTATGCTCCAGTACGTCGGATGTGGTACAGCGCCGGCCGGCAGCGGTTGAAGCTGACTGCTTGCGTCGACCGGGAGAGGGTATAAGAGCTCTTCTTGCTGACCGGCCGCAAGTGCAGTGTGCTGTGCCAAGGTTGCTGATGAGGCTGTAGGTGATGACAAGGTACGCGCGGTCGCTACATGCTGGTGATCAGGATACCCGTTGAAGCCGTGCTGGCTACAGTAATAATGTCTCATGTTATAAATGCCAAAGTCAGTGGTCCTTTCCGGGGCGCTGTCACTTTGTCAAAAATACCACAAACCTTCATTTGACAAATAATTATCAAATAACTTTCTGTTATCAGTGTAAACTTGTTCGACGTGGGCGTCGCGGTGTCATCAGGCGGTTATAAGACACAAGCTCCAACATTAGGCGAAGTTCTGCAGATCGACAGTGCAGCAGTCAAAATCGACATAAGGAATGTTGTGGTAAATATATTTAACGTTGGGTTTACACACTATGATAGGCATCTAAATTCATAAAGCTGCAGTTCGCGCTAGATCTTGCTGATCATTCTGTGATGGATTAATCAGAAAACGTAGAGTAATTTTAAGATGGACGGTATTATGGGATGCCTATGGTAATTTTTTTGTCGTTATGATGGACAGAATTTGACCAAACAATACAACTCGAATCTCTTCAAAGTAAGAGTGAACAGGCTTCTTCTGGGTGAGCTCACTCCATCGTAGACTTTGTCTCTGTCATCTTTGACCTAGACTAGAGTCAAGAGCAAACCCATTTCAAATAAAAAAAAAAAAAACAGACGTAGCGTTGGAAGGCCGCCCACAAAGTGGACCGATGACCTTGTGAAGGCCGCAGGAGTCCGCTGGATGAGAGAAGCACAAAACCGGTCGAAATGGCGATGCATGGGAGAGGCCTATGTTCAGCAGTGGACGTCTTTCGGCTGAAATGAATGAATGAATGATGAGCAGAATAAATACAATGAATGTGAATCAGAAAACAGTTCCAGCAGAGGGTGAGGCTAAAAAAACTAACCACGTGATAACCGCCCTAAAAATATTTGAAGGAGCTTTCAGGTTCTTCTTTGACGAGTGAGATCTGATAGGCTAATATGTAAACTCTAGAAGTTTACAAATTAGCCTAAAGATCTCACCGCAGCTTCCTGATGGTTCATTTTTGTTTCAGTTCAACTTAACCAATATGGTTGTGGGCGAGAAACTAATAGAAGAATATGAAGACGAAGATAGCCCCCCTACCACACAATTGTTTAATAGGAGTAGCAGTAGCAGTGCATCGGATGGCAACATGTTGAATGACCTTCTCCAAACAGCGCTTGATATGGCCAACAAGGAACTTTTTAAGATTTCCATCGATTTCTTTATGGACTACCTATTGTCTGACACTTATTAATCAGATAGAACAAATAAATTAATCAATGATTATACGGATCGGTTATTTTATCGTAATCAGTGGCGATAGATGTTTTTAAGTGTTTGCAGTGAAAATAATAACAGTAGATACGTATTATTTTATAATTATCTTAGCTAATTCAAAGAAAACAGCTCTTTGCAAAAAATATCTTCCGTAAGAAACTGTTCCAATTTTATACCTGCCAAAAGGTAGTACTAGGCTTGTTATTAAACCGTTATAATCTTAGTTGTAAATATAATTATACGTATGTCTATTACTAACACAGGTGTTTTATTACGTTATGTTGACTTTGCGGCCCATGGGAAGGCCGCGTGGAAATATCTATTTTGACCTATTTTTTGAATACCTAATGATGTAATATAACGATATGAAGGTAATATCGGAACTTCGCCTCGACCTCCGTCAATGAGGAACTTCCGCAAGAAATCGTACCTACCTCCACATCCGCATGCGCCTCCGCAAGTTTTTAAACGGAGTTGTAGCGGAGGTCTAACGACGAAAATCGTCGCTAACTAAGTGAAGTCCCTTTAATCTGATGGAGAGACTCGAGGTTTTAAGTTTTTCGCTCCCATGTCACCGCCGCGTCGTCGCCAAGTTCACTACCAAGTGAGCAACTGTTTAGAGGAGCCGGTTTAATTTAGGACCACTAAAAAGTGAGAAACCCGTAAATTGATTATTTTTTTGAAGTAAAGTTTGCCCCTTCTTATATTCAATAGGTCGTTGTTTTACATTTTTTTTCGGTATCTTTCCACTTCCGACTCCGCCTCCAGTAAGATGGCCTCCGATACATCTCTCTCCCTATACCGATACATTATCTCTGAAGTTTATAGTCAAGTAGGTACCTATGTACAAAACAAGTATCCGAGACTCAAGGGAACGTGGCGTTGAAGTTTACATGGATAGGAAAGTTTGAAATATACATACTTACGCGCAGACGAAGTCGCGGGCATATTCTCTAGTAATGAACAGAGAATTCTCTAATAATGATAAGAGTTTTCGAATTCGCAAAATGTTGCGAATTCGAAAACTACGATCAATGGAATATATGGATTTGTGCAAAATCATCAAAGTA
Organism: Luperina nickerlii; assembly: GCA_963855955.1. Lineage (NCBI taxonomy): Eukaryota > Metazoa > Arthropoda > Insecta > Lepidoptera > Noctuidae > Luperina > Luperina nickerlii. The sequence continues at coordinate 15,311,692 of OY979664.1, read as the reverse complement.
ATATCAGTTTATTCAGGAAAACTTCTTGTACTCCATAAGATGAAGAGATGCGCATACAAAGATATCAAGTTTTTGTAACCTTGTCCTATAACTGTATAAAGAATATACTATTAGTGTATAATTAAGGGGTTCGCTCCCTATTACTCGGGATTTAAACATAACTTGCGAAATGTGGGTGGTCCACCTCTACCTTACCCTTCGAGGCAATACAGGCGTTATGTTATTGTGAAAAATGATCTACGTAACAAGATAACATTAATTAAACACTGTTGTGTAGGTATACCAGTGGCGTGCCTAGGGGTCAAAATTAGGGCAAGCCCACAGATTTTCAAAGAAATAAAAAAAACGCCCAACTGAGGGATTGGCTGATTTTCAGTTATTAATGTTTGTGTTCGAGTTCATTGATTGGTATTTTTTTAATATATTTATTTATTGATAGGTTTAAGTAAGTTTGTTGTTGTGAATTATGATTTTATTAGGGCAAGCCGGGCTTTTCGGCTTCTATGAAGGTACCGCCCCTGAGGTATACCAACCAACATCTCGTTTTTTATTGATTTTCTTGTTTCAGACATGGCCGCATTTTCTATCCACTGACTATTGAGAACAGTTAATTTGGTTATGGTTGCTTATACTGTAGGTTGGCTGATTTGACTATTGTTCTTTGCAAATTGATCGTGACCACGTCGCCGTCGTGTCTGCACTCCCATTAATCATGCAAAATAAACCAAAGTTACAATTTTACAACCTCATAAAAAAACCATCACTAACTTGTTAAACTTCGTACTTCTTAACTCAAATTATTTTCCATCCAAATAAGTACCTATGCGTAGGATTATGTTTTAGTTAATACATTAGTTACATACACATAACGGTATTTTTACGGTTTATTAAAATGTTAGATTACCCAAACGTATAAAAACTTTGAAATATAATTGACCGCATAACGGTGGGTTGACGGCATGCAATCTCTAAGTTACTCGTAAAAGCTAAAAAACGTGATTATTTATTTAATGTTAAGTAATATTCATTTTAGTTTTTCTTAATTTAGGTAACTGTTTTACTTTGCGAGTAGGTCACCAAAAACTTCGCAGTTTCAAAAATATACCCACCGTACAAAATATTAATTTCGAGGGAAAGTTACTTCAGAATGCCTGTACCAATAACCAGAGTACCAGCAAATATTAGATATGGGCTCAATAATGTTTTGTAATTTCTAACCGCGCCGTAAAATCAATTTCTTGTGACGAATGCAGACATCAAGGAAATAATTAAGGAAAACATTGGATATATTGTTATATATTTCCATCGTATTCCTTTTGTCACGCAGTTTAGAATTATTGGCCCTCGGCAAACATGAAGGGACTTCTGATCGTAGCATTCTGCGCCGTGTACTCAGTTCAAGCATGTGAGTAATATTATTCTGAAGAATAAGGTCATCGTTTGTCTAACTAAAGTTGGGGTCGGCTTCCAGTCCAACTGTGTCCAAGTGATTGATTATCTGACCTCCACACCCAATTAGAGTCCCCAATCAGTAGTAACTTATTTCGAGGCACAGAGGGGTTTTAGTATGAAAAGGATGGTCACCCATTTACGGACCGACCTGGACAAGTGTAGCTTAATTAATAAGGTGAACTGGACTAATTAATAGTAGACATATGAAGAAACTATTTTGAAAGCAACAGTATTTTAAGGTTTCAGGAAAAAGATACACTAAGGAGCTCCTTATGAAACCAGTCCAAGATTCTACTGTAGCGGCTAGGGTTTTGCAAGTAGAATGCGCAGGCCGTCAACTGCTAGGTATAGAGATAATTGAAACCTGATTTAATTGAATAGGTTAATACATATCTATAATTAAATAGGTAAAATAACCACGGCTAGATCGGGGGTAAAGGCGAATGCTCCCGGTAAGGGAGCTCCCTTAAATTTAATAGAAGGAATTAAGGCGAGGTTGTTGCATTTTTAAGTTTTTTGGAGCTATTTATATCTAATTAATGTAAATATTGCGCAAAATAAAAATCATTTTAACAAAATTGAACATATGGTCAAGCGCTGACTAAAGACGGAAACGTAATTACTAATAATTGACTCGATAAAAAAAATCGCAAAGATGACACTAAACCGATATTTCGAACGTACTTCTTAGCAAAAAATTATATTACGAAACCATCTAAGTAATATATAAAAAAATAGGTTTTAATATTTTCTAGCGCTGGGTATGGAAGATTTTTATTATAAGTGGTTATTTATTTTCGCAAGAACAAAAATCAGACGATATTGAGCAGTTCAAGCGTTCACGCCTGCTAGCCAGTGCCTGCGAGAGAGAGATGCCCCGATACGTATTATGCGGGGAGTGAGGAAACGTTATCATACCTACACACTGCACTACAAGAGGGCCTTAAAAGAAAATTCTGTCAATGTGTTCCAACTCCGGCGCACTATTTACCGTACGAAGTACTTAAAATGACGGCTTTTCTTTTGATGATTCCAACTTAGATCAAACAGTTTATTTCTTATTATTCAAAATACATAAAGTGCTGTAATCTGTTGGAATTGAAGCATAAAATATTACGTTACATTCCGATTTCGGTGGGAAACCCGATTTCGAGAATTTGCCTCAACTAAATGCTCGTAGTAATAATTTCCACTCTATGTAGTTGTTCATGTCATCCAGGAAACAAGGAACTAATACCTACGTAACAAAAATGAGTTGCTACGACGTAGAACTGTAGATCCTACGCGCGGCTACGCCAGCTACGATGTAGCCGATATTCGTAGCACCGTAGCGAGCTGTTTGAAATACTCTTATATACTCATAATTTTTAAAGCGAGCAGGAATTTTTTGAGGATTTAGGCTACGTTTTTGGGTATGGAGTTTTAAGAAATCTACTCTTTGCCTGTAAAAGTTTTAATTGAAACAAACGCATTGACTTTGAATTTAAAAAGCCTTTTTTTATTTAAAGGGAATGAAAACCTCGGCCCTCTGCACATCGAAACAGGCACTGGAACTGTGCCACAGAAGTACTATCCGCTGACCGCAGATGACAAGCACGCCACTCGCAAAGCTGGTGCTTTTGTACGCTTCATCAAAATCGTGCCTCAAGTCAACCCACTTCAATTGCCTTCTCTGGGACCGTACAATATCGTTCTGCCTGATGTCAACTTCCAGTAAGTATTCAATAAAAGAAGATTCATTCTAGTTTGAAAACTATAACTCGTATCAAAATTAATATAAGCACAGTATAATATTATTAGTTTAGTGTATAATTTATTTTAAAAAAAATTAAAGACTTTAACCATTCTGTCCTAGCTTGTATAGTTTAAAAAAAAAATAGGAAATTCGTAAAACGGGCGGGACACTTTTCAAGGGTTGAAGCCGGTTGTTAGAGTCGTCTATTTTAATGTACTCACATATAGTTATATACCATGAATAGAATGAATATCTTATTTAAAGAAGTACTTAACTAAAGATGCGCTTCAAAGGCAATAAATTGCACAATACCAAGATTGTATAGAAATTGCCAAGAATTGCACAATTTTAGCTACCCGTGTAAGCGCATTATTTGCTGAAGTTGTAACAAATTAATGGGGATTTATATTTGAACAAACAGGCTAGGTAGTGAGATAGCGCCAAATTCAAATCTACGCAAAGTGGTTAAAGAGTTTTTTAGATTGTTCTTATACCTAAATGACTATTGTCCTTGTTTATTTCAGGGGAGACCTCACTTTGAACAACGTTGTAGTACAGGGACTCAAGAGTCTGTCCTTGTCTGGTCTCGAATTGCGAATGAATCCTGGAAGACTCGATTTCAACGTCAGTATTCCACAAGTTAGTGCTGATGGTAAGCATTTATTTACCTAACTTTGATAACACCTTAGGGTAAATGGTAAAGAAAACCGGCCAACTGAGGGTCGGACTCGCACACGAAGGGTTCCGTACCACAAGGCTTTTTAGACTTTTTTTTTAGCGTTTTATACGCTAAAAAAAAGTTTCTTTTATACATACCCCTTTAAGTTTTAACTTTATTTTATTTTTTAATTTATTATAGCGGTTTTATTTGTTGTTATAGCGGCAACAGAAATACATCATCTGTGAAATTTTCAACTAACTATCACGGTTCATGAAATACAGTTTGGTGACAGACAGACAGACGGACAGTGGAGTCTTAGTAATAGGGTCTCGTTTTTACCCTTTGGGTACGGAACCCTAAAAACGTACTTATACAGGGTGGCATGGGCATCGATGCACAAACTGCAACCATGAATTCAGTACCCGATTCTAGACCCCTAGCGCGGAAACTTAACGTCGGTTATCCAAAAAAAATCTGCAGTTTGATAGAAAACTGCAATACCTACGCGTTCAAAATGTATGGAACAGCTAATTTCAACGCGGGGGGTTCAGAGTTATGTACTAAATACATAGTAACAAGTTGCGCGGCGCCCTGCTGACACCCTGTATTTTCGGTTAGCAATCAATTTACGTAGCCTTTTCCCAACTATGTTGGGGTCGGCTTCCAGTCTAACCGGAAATATTTGCGGTTAGCCCAACCTTCAAATACTAATGAACGAAGCAAAATATTAATTTGTCAAGTGACTTTTGAGTCGGGCATTTTCTTGATTAGATAAATTAGTGTTTTTTAGCAGATTAAAATAATGTTTGGTAGGTCCCTATTTAATTCCAAATGCTAAAACTGGCATTAAAAGTAGTAAAACTGTTAATTTATTTGCTTTTTCTAGTTAATTTCGAGCTTCAAGCAGTGTTGTCCAACCAGCCCCTGAGCGTCAACGGCCAATTGAGGTGAGAACTTGAGTCTATGAAAAATGTACGAACTCCTTGTAACACTACAGTTTCTAAAATGTATTTCTTCTCTATGCACAGTGCAGTGCTCAATAACCTGGCCGTTTCGGCAGCGATCGGTACCAAGGTAGCAGTATTAGTACCGGACCAGGTGTACCAGGTAGACACCGCTGACGTCGAGATAGACCTGGGTGAACTTCAGGTAAATATTCAAATACTTACAAGGTACAAGGATCATTTGGCGCCTCAATGTCATTGACTTGACATGCGGCCATTTGTAATACACACTCTGTGAAAATTTCAACTGTCTACAGACTGTTTACATAGAAAACATTTTTTTTGTTTTATGTTAATTAAACGAAGTATTAGCAATGGCTTCGTTTAATTAATATAAAACAAAAAAAAAAAGCCGCTAAAATGATTCACTCATTAGTGAAGATGCACTTTTGACATTTTAGCGGAAGTTCGTTGATGGCTCTGTTTTAAGAACCCTGGCGACGGGAATCGATGAATTCTTTAGTGGTATATTTCACCGCCTCGTTGGATTTGAAAGGATTCCCCTGTAAATTCAGTTATCCGAATAAAAATGGAAATTTTTTGGATCAAGGTTGGTGAGTACGGTGGGTGACGGAGAGTGTCCGGTCGTAACTCCTATAGTTTTGAGACGCTCCATTGTTCGGTGCTTCGATGCCAGTTTGTTGTCGATGTTCTGTGAGTTCATAATTACGGTTCCCACTTTCCGAGCTTTTTATCTTTCCAATTTGAAGTAAATGAATCAGTATCAATTCATCACTTACGTTAAAGGCTGCTGCAAGTTCCAAAGTGGTTTGAAATGAATCCGCTTCCACTGTGGCTTTTAATTCATCGTTATCGACTATCATCTCCGGTGGACCACGGGGCTCGTTGTTGAGATCAAAATTTCAAGAACGGAAGCGATCAAACCAAAAACCGTGCGTTCACATGCGGTACCATGTCCATACACGTTGGTAATATGTACCTATTACGTGCTGTCTGTGCTGCGTTGGTGCCACGACGGAACTCATATTCGAAAATAGCGCGCAATTTAGATTTTTCCATAGTTACAGAAACAGCGATTTAAAAAAAAAAACAAATGAACAACAGTCTGATCACAGTCTGATTTTGAAAAACAAAATGTCCTGTTGTATTATAAAATTAATTTTAATTTGGAATTCTAAATAGAAAGAAAGATAATCGATCTTCACAATAGCCAGTATCAAAAATCGGCAATTTCATAGTTATCTATACTTAGATTTTTCTAATTTTATTTTCCGTGTGCAAAAAATCTACAGTTCCTGGCCATAAATATGAGATATGAATCAGCGATTCAGCGGTGCTATTCTGTAAAAACATCACCGTGATAACTTAGGTGAAGTATGAGCTTAAAGTGAGCTGTAATTCCACCTGATGCTAGGGATTGACACAATTGACAACTCACTTTAAGCTTACTTCACCTAAGTTTTCACGGTGAGATTTTTACAGAATAGCATTATATGTAGTTTGCAAATAAGTCCGGCTTTGTATTTACAAATTGTACGTCTCTGTCACTCATTATACCTACGTGTGTGACAGCCTCTTTCTGAAACTCAATGTGCCACACTGTACTGTGCTCTTAGTTACAAACTGAGGAACAGTCATACCCATGTTTAGATATATCTACATTTAGTGTGTTAAGCAATTACCCCGCAAAGCAGTGGTATGCAAGAGCAGTGGTGGCCCAGTGGTATCGGCCCCGACTTACGAGTGGTAGGGAATTCGTGAATTCGAACGCAGGCACTATACTTTGTGTATTTAATTACATCACCACAGGAAAACTTCGTGAGGAAACCGGCATGTCCCAGAACCAAAAATTGGAAGACATGTGACATCCACCAACCCGCACTAGGCCCTCGTAGTGGACCATGGACCACTCCCTCTCACCAAGAGAAGGTCTGTTTCCGGCAGTGGGAACGTTATAGGCTGATTATGTATTTATATGTTACAGCTTTCGATGGACATGGACCAATATGCCGAGGACTTTAGAGGTATTATAGTACAGTTCCTGAATAATACCGACCAGTACTCCGGAATCGTGGATGACGTACTGCGAGCTGTCCTGAAGGCTATCAACAAAGAGCTTAGGCTAGTCACCGCCAAACAGGTCCTGCAGTATCTGCTAGGGTCCGCGAGACCATCCCTATCGGGCTAGGCTATAACTGTAATTAAATCCATCTACGAATATTAACCATTAAATGTCTGAAGATGAAGTTAAATTGTTAATAAGTTGTTTTTATTTTCCTGGCTTTTCAAAAATTGATTTATTCATTATCGATCGTCTCTGGTCGCCATGACAAGGCGGGTCCCGCGCCTTCGCTCCGCAGCCCGATTCATTTGTAATCATTTGTTTTGCGGCCGTCGAATAATGGTGGTTGTGAAACGGTGCGAAATTGATGGATACCGTAAGGCCCTAAGCACCATCGAGTAGCACATAGCTGTAGAAAACTAACAAAAAAGTTTTCAATGATTAGTCGATTTAGTGCTATAAACACAACTGCACAGCTGAAGCTTAGCAAACTTCAAAAAGCAAAACGTCGCGAAATTAACGCTCATGGCGAGCTTTGCGTGGCCAGTAGGTATACCTAGCGAATCGGTTAGTTCTACCTAGAGCGAAGCATCACAGCTAAGAGCTCACGGAGCTCACTTGGTACCACGGAGTTCAAACGAACCGTACGGTGTGGCTGTGTACTGAACCAGATGCTAGATGTCAGGTGCAAGGTGATCAGCTGCTAGATGTAATGTATTTAATTAATGCGTACTGCATTGTGTTGAAACACCGCCGACACGTGATCCGACTGTCTACTAAAAAACTCACTGACTACAAACCATAACTTCACGCCTGTAATCCTCAAAGGGTGAGGCAGAGAAGTAAGTACCTTTAGTACACCAACATTTCGTCAGTTATGTTTAAGGTATGTAGCGGTATCTACAACGCCACATGCAAACAACGCGTCATACTGACGTCACGCAAATCCTGCATCGCGCAAGCAGAGTTTACCGCGCAACTAGCATAGATACAACTAGCAACTAGCAAAAATATATTAATAAATAGTAGATATTCTTTGTAAATTATTGACGATTCTCTTTTTTCTTTCACAAAATAGGTATCTTCTCTAATTTTCCTCAATTGAATTCTCTTGTTTTAAAATTCTAGAAGAAAGTCTTTTAAAATTACTTATTAAAATTAAAGCAAGTTTCACTTCATTTAATAAATACGTGAAAGTACGAGGTACATTTATTGTATTTTTCACTAGTGTATGTACCAATTTCTTATAACAAACGAAATTTCACAAATGGATGCATATTATTAAGTTTCAGAATAAGGCATTTGTTCAAAAAGAACTATTTAGGCCAACATGCGGGCACTTATTATTATAACATTTTACACTGTGTTTTTAGTTCATTCAATTACCGCTGACGTTTTTATAGCTAAATTAAAGAAAACTAATCGCACACACAATGCTCCTTCATTGTAAGTAAAATTTATTAAAGTACCTACCATAATTTCGAAAACATAAACATTTATAAAATTACAATTTAGAAGTCCTTTTTTTTTGTTTCGGGGTGGAAAATCCTCATGGATGTCCTCCGCCCTGGGGCGGGCGGAGAGGTCTGTCAAATTCTTACTGACTAAAAACCACCCCGATGTTCCATCTCACACCTATGCGGGGGGCGCAGGAACGTATGGTCCTTCCGCAACCCCCGTCTGCCATGGACCTAATGCCCTACATCAAGTATCTCAGCCTCCAGCCCACTTTGCAAGTGCAGTTTTGTCTATAAAATATCGCACCATCAAGAACATTTCTCTCAACAAAATGTGACATTTATTACTGACTAGCTGACTTTTTTTTTTTAGGATGGGCAGTCATCAAATCACCCCTCCCGCACTGGGTGGAGCGGAAGGGAGTGTCAGACTCTTACTGACTAAAACCCACCCGTGTTCCTTCCTTAGCCCTTTATGTTCCGAGCCAGCGGTAACCCTTTCGGACAATCTCGCTGACTGACTAGCTGACCATTAGGTCAGCTAGACAATTTTCTCAAATTTTCCGTTATTCCTGGCAAAAACTCAAATATTTCTTTCCGTAAAACCTGATTCGGACTACTACGAAAGTACGAACATTTTAAAACAAAAATTTGTCCAGCTGGTTTCAAGTGATGCGCTTACTAACGAACAGTATTGAATTTGTATAATTATGTATATAGACCATTCTAGTCTAAGTAATAGAGGATTCTATACTTAATTCGTAATTATAGTTGATAAAGACCTCGGCCCTCTCCATATCCACGTGAATACTACAAAGCTCCCACCTGAAGCTCACCCCGTGAGGTGGGATGACAGGCATGCCACGCTGAAAGCGACCGTTCTCCTGAACTTTGACAACTTTGACAAAGTTCTGCCTCAACTGAACCCGTTCAATGGGAAGAGGCTATTTGGACCCTATATGACGCTGGTATACCGGACCTGCAGTTAATTACGTAAGTTTCAGATTGGAGATTGCTTTTTCTGCTGCGTGTACTTTTATACTTATGTTGTATGTTTTTAATTGAAATTCAATTACCTAATTCCCATTTTGCTTTCCTAAAAATAACAATGCACATTGATGATTTCTGAAAAAGTGTGCTATTTAGAGAAATCGTTTTATTTTTCCTGTAATCTTTACACAAACTTCTATGACAGAAAAATTTCATATTTTTTCTATGCAAACTTCGGAGATAAGAAGACGGTATTTTCTTTTCATTTTTCATCAAAAGTCTAAAACTATCAAGCCGTAACGTTCTCGAGAAAGTATATATACTGCATTAAAAAATTCCGGTTTTCCTAGCTCCAGATAAACACGATATATGCTGACGAAGTTAAGTTAATATTAGATGAGTTTTACAAAAAATCTGAAGATCTAATTGTTGACAATGATGTACTGAACATGATACTCAAAGCAATCAACCAAGAACTTGCGAAAATCCCAGCGAAGAAGATAGTAAACTACTTGTTAGGCACTGCGGAACCAAGTCTGGCGCAATTTGGCCCAGATAGCAGGAGAAGGTCTGGGCGGAAATACGGCAAATGAAATTAAATTATATTTACTTGTAAAATATGATGTTGTATTTCAAGGGATTTTAAAAGTATATATTTATTTAGCCCAAGGCATCTGTCCCACCGGCACCAACAAGGAAGTGACTAGCTATCACGAATTTAGGTCCTTGAAGATTGTAGGCCCAGTATAAGTAAAAGTGCTAGTGCATTTTATTAATGGTTGGTTGGTGACTGTTGCACACCGTCGCGCGTCGGCGAGTAGGTACTCGTTTGTCGCAGCTACAAGAGCTATCACGAGCACGAGCTCGAGTGCGATCAACGTTGCTCGCATACTCGTTTTTAGTTGTAAGGTCTACTCGCTTATAGGTGCTTAATAGCCGTACTTATGATTTACAGCGAAATTATGGTACGATTAGGTTAAATTGGTTTTTAAGAACCACTTACGATTAAAAAAAACCAAGTACGTATAAGAAAGTAGGTTTATCTTGCATGAGCTAGAGTTACTATCTAATACAATTTTATTGAGTTTTCTATTCTATTGGTGCCGGCGGGAAGCGTGAAATCACCTCAGCAACTATTTGGAAAAACCGAGAGCGGTAGGATCACATCAACGTCATTGTGTGTTGATTATAGAAAACAAGAGAATATTCGATATGGGGGTATCGTGACTTGTAATGCTAAGTAGGAGTGTTAAAGTTATTTCTTGTGACTGATGTGAACAATAATAAAAGTTAAATCATTTTGTCGTCTACGTTGTTTGAAAATGCTGTATTTGACACGCAGTATTGAGCTATTAGAGCAGACATGTGGACCATCCTAACGTTGGTGTTCTGCGCTGTATATCCGGCACTAGCCATCGTCTGTACGTATGTTGTTTATATATTTTGTCACCACCAGGTGCCAGCTGTATTAGAACCCAATAGGTCGGCTTGGCATGGGATTGTACTTCTGGCCATGGAAAGTTAAAGGGTATGGGGATGAAACCCTGGGGCTTTAGGGTGCAGCCGTCCAAGTGCTTGCCTACTTTTAAAGGACATCACCAACGACAAGTCGACTATTCACGTGACCAGAGTTCCTTGGCGAAGAATAGACCGGGTTGGTCTATTCTTCGCCAAGGAATTGCCAGCTTCTGGGAACTTTTCTCATTGACTTTCCGGTTGACATGTGAATGAATTTTTGATATCACATACGTAAACCTTTTCTATCTGTAAAGTAATGTAGTCTGTATAAGAGTGAGGGAATAGATAGTGCTGTGTCTGCGCATGCACATGTGCACTATAACATCTCCCGCGCCGAAGGCTTGTCTCCGTTGAGATTGGCCGCCGTGGCCGAAATACGGTCTGGGGGAATATTATTATAAAAATAAATAAATAAAATAAGCCTTACCTTTGTTATCTATTTTAAACTGTTTAGTACATCAAGAGTCTGGCCCCATCCACATCCACAAGAAGCCCAATGGTCCCCTCCATGAGGAGACCCCGCTGCAACCGGAAGATGTTGAAGCTACCAAAACAGCGGAGGTTTTTTTTAAAAACTTACTTCCAACATTGGACACCAGAATTGAAAAAAGTGTAAACAGTATCATTCTACATGAGCTCGATGCAGTGTAAGTATAGTTTCTACCTAAGGTAATAGGTAATACGGGCTGGTGTCCGCAACTCCACGTCAATGCGCGTAATTTGCGTACTAGTTTCTACCTAATATGTATAAGTATGTATAGGAAGACCTGTACCAAAGGAAAGCCGTGTCACAATATAAATCTTTATATTGTGACACTAGCTAACAACCCCTTATTAAATTCATCATGAGTTTGGAATCCAAAATAACTGACCGATCCTTTCAAGTTCTTCTTAACTTAGAAAAGTAACTTTATTAGGTAATGACCAATAAAACAAAAATGATATTGACCTCATATATTATGGCCCCTTTAAAAAAAAAATTAGATTATGATTAAAAATTTCAGATTCACCCTAGTTTTATACGATTTCGTGTTGAAGGGTTTTCGGCACGCTATTCTGGATAATCTACAAGTCCGCTTAACTAACTCAAGGGTTGACTTTAACGCCACCATACCATTCTTGTCTGCCGGGGGTAAGTTGATACTATAGTGCCATTGCAGACCGGACACTGGCGATCGGAGATTTGGCATGATATCAGCATCATGTTTTTGTGACTCTCGGCGTTCTGTTTGGCGATCGCTTTTTGTCAGTCATTATTTGCTAGATCTTCTGTAAATTGCTGCACGCCGATGCTAAAAATGTCTTGTCTACTATGGACCTTAACAATGCATGCAATGCTTTATAACACAGGTATGTTTTGGAACGAAGTTCTTTAATGGTTTAATTGAAATAAATGCTTTGAGTTTGAGTTTAATGAAGCTTGCGGTAGTAGTAAACTTTTAGAAATCGTTACGTAACGAAAAAGCGTTATGCACCCTCCATGCCTCCATGACTTTTTATTATACATATAATAGAAAAAATCAGACATAGAGAGAGATAGAGGTAGTTTTCATGGTTCTCGAGGGTGCTGAAGCCGATAGTGAGGTCAAAATGAAAATTCAAAACGGCGACTGAGAAAATTTTCAATTTTTTTGAAATTTTTACAGCCGTCATTTTGGTTTTTCATTTAGGACTTCATTCCTGCCGGGGGTCCCGTTTGTTTTTTAATACACCACCCTCTTTGTTGACTTTCTATTATGCTGGTATTTTTCAATGGGATAATTCAAAATGTTAGACACTTACCGCGTTTAGTTCATCTAGTAGATTAACTTATATTGTGTTATCATTTCAGGTACCGTTTTCGTGAATGGAATGATAGACAATACCGACTTTGCTATTGTTAGTAACATAAGGTGAGTATATTCGACAAGTACAAGACCTTTACCTATAAATAAATAGGACTCGACCCGCACCAAGGTGGCAAGAACTAGGTTGGGTGGTGAGGGATTCTCAGAATGAAGATCTACCTTAGAATGTGTGACGGCTCCAAGACTGTCTGTATCTGGTCAAATCACCTAATTAAGTGTTTCTTAAGATGTTGGTCAAATCTCCTCGCTTTCAAACTATTTACAATAATTTTACCGAGACAAATTTCCCACAGCACATTTTCAGATGACGTGAAAATTGCAGGAATACTCGATATCCAAAAGCTGCGGTTACCTTCACAGTTGAATGTGTTACAAATCACGGACGCTGATATCACAATCGACATAAGCGACATTATGGTAAATAATTTTCACAATTTTTTATACAGGGTGTAAAAAGACACATCACATAGCCGTCAACTATTGCATCCTGTAAATCAAACTAAGTAATATTATTTCTATTTTTTTTTTTCATATGTGGCCCCACACTATAGTGAGCACAAAGGGGAATTTCTCCTGTATTGTGGGTGCGTTTACAAATATTTAAAGTCACATAGCTACACAAACAGCTAGACCCGGAATATCTACTTGTAGGTCATACAAATATTTGTACCTATAACCAAACATTGCACAAAAATACACTGGGCCGCAAAGAAAAGCAGGTCGGTTATAAAAAATGCGATATAAATATTTGAGCAATCCTTTTAAAATAAAAACTAAATTAAAGTTTATTATAAATATAAGAAGAAGAAAAACCTTCTTATTTCTTTTTGGTGATTGTATTAAAAATCATAACAAAGATTAAGATTTTTTTAAATTTTAACATTTTGGAACGATTTGGTTTTCTTTTTCCGCTTTGCGGCCCAATGTAATTGCTGGAAAATGACTTCTAAGTTTGGTGTGAAAATTTGCTGATTGCGGTAGTGCGCAATGTAACGCACGCAAAACATTATGCTTAGGTATAGGTGCATCCAACGGTACAGGAGCCGTGAGGGTATTTAAAATTGTGTTATAAGTAATAACATTAAAAACTTGTTTTCTTGTTTGTAAAAAAAGTCGGTAAAAGTTGCAATTTTGACCTTCAATATCTCCGTAACCAGAAGGAGTGCAAGTGACTCTCGGCTTCGTTAAGTGTCTGTTTACACCCGTTATAAGCGGTAATGGTTTACTTAGAAACAACGCACAAATAGGTACTTAAGTACCTACGTAAAGTCGTCAATGTATTCCGAAGAATAGTTTCCTCTTTGCAAGTATAGGTACTTAAAACACACTGGCTTAAAAGTTTTTGAAATGTAAAGTTTAATTTTGGTTGAGTTTGCCTGCAGTCTATGACTTTCCTTTTACATACTTTTCCACCTGGCTGGATATAGCAGGGTTAGGTCGAGAAGTATCATGTATATAAGGATCCTTGTCTTGTCCTGTGTAACCTGTGTTCCTCTTACATCATCGACAGCAGCTCGGCGGGGTAATTGATAACACACTAACAACGTGGCTTTCATTTTGACAACTGTCAACGTAAATAACGCAATGAATGTTGTTGAACTCAACAACATTCATTGCGTTATTTACGTTGATGAACAGACATTTTTTTCGAACATTATGAAGCAATGGATTAGCAATATCCTTCAAAATTATTCAGATTGTGATTGAAAATGTGTTAGTTAGTTGGAAACCTAAAGACTTTTACTTATATGCCTATTGTTTATAGAACTCTTATAAATTGTTCATGTTTCAGATTGAATTTAAACTAGTTGAAGAACTACTGGCCTTCAAAATGACATTGGTTGAATTTATGAACAAACCTGTGGACGACATCGTGAAGTCTGTAACCAGAGCAGCAATGAGGCTAGTCAACGAACAGCTTGCGAAAATTCCAGCAGATACCATCATTAATTTCCTGGTACCATCGAAGAAACCGGTGCCTCCAGCAGAGGTTCAGCCGGTGGTCCAGCGCCACTCGCCGTATCTTAGGGCGTCATATTATCCTAATTATCGATACGGTTATAAATAAATAAAAAATTAAATCCATTTTATTAATGACTGTGTTTTTATGCCTCTCATTAAACATTTGTTTCGGTTGGTTGTTACAATATGAACGAGAAATCAGGAGATTAAAGGTTTCTAGTTTGTTTCCAAACATAATAAGAATAATAAATATCTGCCACTTCTGCTAGATACCCGCCTTCGTAAAGGCGTTTTAAAGATCTAGTAATCTATCCACTAAGTTAGGTAGTTGTTAGTTAGTAAGTATCTACTTACTAACTGCTTGAGCACATAGAAATGTAGAAACCCTGGCTGCTACATTGGATAAAATTAACCGATAAGCAAAACAAAGGTCAAAAAAAGAATGAAAAAAATTTAGTAAAGGCTTCACAAAATACTAATGCCACCAAAAACATTTTCATGTAAAATGGTTTTGGTGGGATATGGCTCGCACTGACAAAATGTTATCAGATCTCATGTAGAGCCAGGCTTCTAACTCTACACGCCCTAACTCTATATATATCTATATATATCTCTCTTAGTCAAAATATGAGGTTTGGCCGTTTCGCTACCATCACCTGGACGTAAAGTGAAAAATGTATTCACTGTTCATTACTTTTCTGTTATACAATAGTAAGAACTATTATAGTAGTTGACTGTTTCTCGTTTCTTGCCTATTCTTCCCCATACGAAAACTACCTTTTGAATGGGCGACTATAGAATCAATTCTATTTTGTTGTAATTTTTAACGTTCAAAAGTGCCTTTTATGTGCATATTTGAAATAAATGCTTTGACTTTGACATCCCTCCTGTGGTATACCTACCTAATGCAGACAACAAGGTTGGTTCTGAAGCTTACCTACTGCCTGGTGCTGCGCATATTACATATCATGCGCGTATAATCGAATACTTAGTATACAGGCATAAATATTCAACTTCCCACTATAGGTACTGCCAAACTTTTAACATAGGTACTTAAAAGAGTAAAACAAAGTCACAAAATTCTTTACAGGTAGTTGCAAGTTACCTGTCTGTTTACCAAATACCTTATTTTCTTACCTTTCGACTCGACTGTACCTTAATATTGCTACGGATGAATAAAAACCATTCCTCTAGAAAAGAATCAATTTACGACTTGATATTTATGTGATTGTTTTTAAGCGGCAATAAAAATAAATACCAATTTACAAGTAGGTACATAGCTTATTTCCTGCAATTAATAAGTATGTACGTACATACATAGCTGCGCATAATGGATGACTTTACTTACATCAAGTAATATTGAAAATCAATTTTACAAGACTGATACTATTTTTCATTGTTCGAAATGGGCACTCTAGGCAGTTCTGTAGTGTTGTTGGTGCCAAAATGTTTGCTTTTCTTTTTGTGGCGGTCAGCGCTTTGTGCTCGATACAAGCTACAGGCCGTAAGTTATTATCATCATAGAGGACCAGCATATCATTTCAGGAGCTCCGTTCCACTTCTAGAAGTGGACCCCCTGAATTGTTTGGATCTTGAATTTATTCGTTATCCAACTACTTAGGTACACGACCCAATACATGACCATGGGCCACTTTTAAATATTTAAAATCGCGAAATGTTACCCCTTATTTGCTCAAATTTTGAGTTCGCTTCGCTCGCTCCTGCATTCCCTTGGTAAAATCACAACGCCAACTTCACCTAGTATCCGAGTCAAGATGCTTCAACTTTCTAGTTTGCTCTTGCATTATCTTAATTAATTTATTTTGTAACAACAATACCGCTCCTTTGGAAGACCAGTTTTCGATACAGGGACTTCTTTAGGACTAGCTAGGCCACTCTGTCGTACGCAACGCGCTTTTATCATTAAAATAATAAGTCACATATATATGCGCTTATAGGTAGGTCAAATACCGATGCATAATAGCTGAAACAGAAAAATAAACATCGAAAGCAAAAATCGCATATGACCGAAATAACACGCTTCTCTTTTTTTGGCTTAGGGGTTCCGTAACAAGTTCATCAGTTTCTATAAGATATTATTTTAGTTTATTTAATACAAATAAGATTCAGAGATAAACGATTACTTAATTATTTACCTACAGTAAGTCAGACAATCAACGATCTGCATCTACACGCAAAGCTTGGAGAAGGCCTTCCAGAGTTTGTTCCCCTAACGGACTCCTTGAATGTGATTGATGAGCAATCGTTGGTTGACGTCCAGAATATGGTGAAGGAACTAATGCCAAAAAGCCCATTTCTGTTCAAGGCGATGCATCGCCTTTTCGATTGGTCCATACATCGCGATGTATGGACCAATCGAAAACGTTGCTTTACCTGGAGTTAAGTTACCGTAAGATACTACAAAGAATCTGTTCCCTGAACACTAACTGTCTTTGGCCTGCTTGCACAGGGCCTCCGGCAGCGAAGTCCTGTGCAAATCCTTGATATTATTTAAAAAAAACATGCCATACCTATTAAACTTTTTCATTATATCGTTATTTATTTCAGCCGTCCAGTAAACTTAAAATATCCGCATGACTGGACTGACGGGATTACGATTGAATGATTTCCAATGGCGCACGGATTCAAATAGATTGATGTGTAACGCCACCATACCATTCCTTGTAGTAGATGGTAAGACGTGTACGATTTAATGACAGACAGGTGATAAGGTTTGCCGAAATAGTTTAAAAAAACGTTCCCGTATTTCAGTAACTTTTGACAACCTGCAAATAGAACTGGACGAAAATTTTGGAGATCAAGAGTTCTATAACAGCATTCGTTTGAAGTAAGTAATTAGGTATGCCATATTCTTCCTGTACTTTTTTTTAAATATCTGCACACTTGTCTCACCTGATAATAAGCGATGATTTAGTCGACGACGCGCACACTTGCGAAGAACTGCCCGATCCATCGAGACTTGAAGAGTACTGGCGGACTAAGAGTGAGGGGGGGCAGGGTCTTCCCCCAAAATCTTGAGAAGTACCTTTTTTTAAATCAAATCTTAAAAATGATCAAACAGCGGTAATTTTCGAGCTCTTTTTTATTTTTCTTACTCAAACTTTATTGCATAAAATTAAATACGTCCACAAAGTAACTTCTATTTCTGTACGAATGATCAAAAGAACCTCACATTTTTCTGCAATAGGCTCGCCCCCTTCTACGAGGCACTATAAGTCGACAAAGTGACTCCTATTTATACATATATGGATAGTTATAAGAAAACCTAATCTACATAAGACGGTATGCCATAATTTTCGAGCTCGCTTCTCTCGCTCTTTTATCCAACATTCTTCATTTTATTCATAATTCTGCATATTATGTCGGCCAAGTAACTCCTATTTATGTATCTATGTACAAAATAAAACCTAACCTTACTAAAGCGGGTGCCACGGGGTGCTAAAATTTTCGAGCTCGCTTCGCTTGTTCTTACATTCTTATAATTCCCAAACTGTTCGGAATAAGCCGACCAAGTAATTCTTATAAAATATGAAAAAAAAAACCTTACCGAGACAGGTGCAATAAATTTCCAGTTGGCCTTTACCTTGCCCTACATTCTTGCTTTTCGATGATCTCCCCCGTAAAAGCAGCTAAGTCCTTTATTCGCATAATGTAAAGATGAACGTACATACATACGTAGGTACGTTATACATACCTTCTTAAGTAGGTACCTACTTGTTTTTTTTATCATTATTCATTTTTTGCAAAAGTTTACTAGAAATAACAACATAAACTGAAAAAGATCGGGGCCTCATTTTGTTTTGCAACCCGGGCCTTCGACAGGCTTAGTCCGCCACTGTTAAAGAGTATATCGAGGATAAAGAGGATATCGGGGAACAAAGACTACAGGGAGTCGTATCCTTGGCTGTTTCCATAATAAAAGCATACGTTTTGTGCAACTGTGTATACGTTTTGTAGATTATTTGGTCCTGAAAATACTTTTGTTGTGTTGAAAATTGCTTAATCTGCTTAACTTTTACACTAAACTTAGTGTCCGTTTATTGGATCTGGACATTCTTGCTTCGGCCCGCTACGACATTAAAGGGATTTCCACCAACGAATATATGTTCATAGACAAGGCTGAAGTAGATATCAACGCCAGGGAAGCAGTGGTAATTAACATTGTTATTTTTCACTAGTGACCCGCCCCTGCTTCGCACGGTTTTTACGACTTGCAAAACATCGAAATTTCTTTATTAGTTTAAGAAAGGTTTAACCTCCCGGAATTAAATTCTCTAAATGATCGATAATGCTGATCAAAATTCAGTGAATTCAATCAGACAGACACGAAAAGCGATTTTAATTCATAATTTATATGGATTTGTAACTCATGTAGGTACCTACGTACTATCTGTACCTACCTAACTAGGTACTACTACTACCTACCTACGTGTGTTCATGGGGGTGGTGCGTGAGGTGAAGCAACTGCCCGATGCGATGAATCATCATCAAATCAACTGATTCACAGGTTGTTTAATTATTTTTTTAGCATTCCATCATGCTAGAGTTACAATTAAAGGACCTATCTATTTTAAAAGTCCTTTTATGGGTCCTTTACGTAAACTAGTAAAGTGGTGGGAATGTGGTTCACTGGACCAATGCTAACGGCCATGACTAGCGAGTGGCGGGTTCGAACCCTGGCAGAACACATTACTTTGTATTCATTCCTGCACGCACTACTAATTAGGTGTAGCTACATACTACTAGAGTACCTAGTCTCTAAGTATATAAAGGTTTCGTTTTTTTTTTTTAGTTCGAGTTAAAAGTGGTTCATAGTTTGGAGGAAGTAAGATACGTACTGTCGAAATTACTTAACTCCCTAGAAGACATTATGGATGCTGTTCTCAAAGTGGTTGTCCAGGAAATCAATATAAAGAGCTGCTCAAAATGGACCCGAAAACAAATATACTTCTTATATATCTTCGATTACTTCCAATTCTGCCATATGTTCCATATCCGCATTCACACATATAACAAACTAGCAGCGCCCCGCGGTTTTACCCGCGGCATAAGTGTCGATTCCGTGGGAATATCGGGATAAAAACTATCCTATGTCCTTTCCCGGGACTCAAACTATCTCTATACCAATCATCTAAATCCGTTCAGCGGTTTAAGCGTGAAGAGGTAACAGACAGACAAACTTTCGCATTTATAATATGAGTATGGATCTGTAGACGAGGCGTTTCTATACATTGTAAATGTATTTTCAAAAAAAATTGGTGAGGTGTTATAGGATAGCCATATCATTAATTTTTGTAATTTTTGTCTGTTTATTGGTTTGTCTGTTTGGATGTGAGAGATTAACTATTTGAACAGATATCACGTAAAAATTAGATACCAAACAAATACCTATAGTTAACTTTTATACTCAAAAACTAGCAGCGCCCCGCGGTTTCACGCGCATAAGAGTGTCGATCCCGTGGGAATATCTAATATTTTATCGAAATCCGTTCAGTGGTTTAGGCGTGAAAAGGTAACATACAAACAGACAGAGAGAGTTACTTTCGAATTTATAATATTAGTAAGGATATCGCGATATAGTAGTAGCGAAAGCATTATACCCCTAAAGTCATAAACGTTGTAGTGATTAGCGACTGTTGAACCATACATTTTTGACGTTTAAACGTCAGTTAACTTTAATCATCGTGTGTAAATAAACCCCAATAGTATATAAATAACATTATTATGTGAATAATAATAATAAAGGTATTGATTATTCACAGACTATATTTGAAAAACTATTTTATATTCTATATAGGACGACTTGAATTTATAAATACACTTTTTGGCAAAGTTTATCTTGGTTAAATCAAAGTTAAGATATTTTTTAGACATCGGTGCCGATTCTGTTGTTCACAAACTAAACTAAATTTAAGTTCATTGCATCTTTTTCTTTCCATTTCATTAAAAGGACACAAGAAAAATTTTGGTTTAGACCTTTTTAATATTCTTGTATGGAGTAGTGTCAGGCGCTGATTAATTTTACAGGACTAAACTAAAATTTATTTTCTGTCCTTTTCTTAGTGAAATAGAAAAAAAAATGCAATGCACTTAAATTTAGTTTAGTTTGTGAACAAGGGAATCTGCACCAATAATGAGCCTCGAGCCCTCGACCAGGCGCTTTCATTTTTATTTATTCCCAAAATCAAAGTAACACTTCATCGCATTGACATTAGGATGGAACCTTGAAAACGCAGTGACTGCAGTCGAAAGAGCTGTATTAGAGAACTCCAGGTAACGCTTCCCACCAGGCAAGATCGGAAGATTCTTCCTTTTCAATGAAGGAGTGGTAATTACAGCTTTCCTAAGCGACACATTATTATTTCCCGACATCACGAACGGAGTCGCGAACTTTTTAACTAGCTGTCTAGTTAAAAAATAAAACTTTAATTACCTGATCTCGAAGGTCTCAAAATATTCCAAGGTGTCGAAAGAATTGATAGTTATTAAACGGGTATGAGTTTATTATTACAATGTTAAGATTAAATTAAATAAATTGTAAAAACAAAAAATAAATCTTATTATCTTTAGGTATTATTTATTTATTACCTCTGTAACCTCAACTGCAAGTGAACCTTATGAACATCTCCCTCTTCTGTGACAAACCAAACAAAACTTGACATACTTAGTTAATTACGAAAAGTCGGGTATGAGTGGTAATGAGGAGTTACAATAATCTTTGCCGACGATGTTCAACACCTGCGAGGACGTCGTCGTAGCAAGATAGTCATTGATAACTTGCTTCAGCATATCTTTAGCCGCCGTCACCAATTCGCTGCGACTGTTGTCTACAATCTTCATAGCGCTACTGTTCAACACTTTGTTGATTGGCCATGAACTGTCTGCTAAGTCAACCTGAAAAAAAAAACAATTTTGTGCATATATGATTCTCAGTAGGTAAGCAGAATGAAATACTATTTCCGGGACCATACTGAATAAGTAAGGTACCTTATGATGTGTGTTAACTTTACTAAGCCATACAAAACCGTTAGTATTACGATGAGCCATGAAATTCAGAGAAGTAATCCGTAATTGCGTATCCTATCAGTAACAATAGCTTTCATTTTGACAGTTCATCAACATTTATTGCGTAACGTTATTTACGTTGTTGAGCAGGTACATTTTTCGAACATTATGAAGCAGTGGATTTGTGGATTTTTTTTTTCCTTCGAAATGATTCGGATTGTGATTGAAAATGTGTTACTCACTTAGGGTGCTTGTCGTGTTGGACTATTAGTGTACCGGTCAGTTTAGTCTCATTAAGATTTGTTGGTATTGTCTATTGGTTGGTTTTGGCATGACGTTTCTTACTAGTAGCAGCTTGAAATGTTTTGATTGAATACTTAATTACGTAGAAACCTTCAAAACTCGCGTGTAAAAACCATGTCGACAGACCCAGAGCGAATCCAACGCACGCACGACATGCAACCGATTTATTTTCCTTTGTTTTACTTCCTATACCAGTGGAGATGGTTCCAGTGGTGGAGCATCAATATCCGAACAAGAATTGTGTTGCATACTGTGCGTGCATTTACGGCCACTGCGGGGCAGTCAAAGAAAGTCTCCGTCTTGAAGAGAACCAAAGTACGTCCAAAGAATGAAAAGCATACATTTCATTTGTATTGAGTGACTTGAGACCCTTACCAAAGTGAAGACCACCACCATTGCACCCACTGCTCAAGTCTTACCTTGATGCTAGCAACACTAAAATTCAGGTCAACGTCATCAACCTGTATAGCAGTGCCGTTCGGAACTAACTTTGTTCCAACTGTTACTGTAACATTTTGGAAAGTAGCTCTGAAACATTGAAAACGTCATAAATGTTTGAATATCAATACACGCACAACGGACCGATATATACGGATATACAGGGTTATTGGTAAAACATTAACAACCTCTTAAGAGGTCATTGTATTCATCATTATGAACAACTTTTACTATGGGACCAAAACTGAAATCGCGAAAAAAAGATCAGCTGTTCCTTACATTTTGACGAGTTATACGAACATACGTGAAAAATAACTTTAATTTCGGAAGTTGGTGGCAAAAACTAAAATACAGATCCAAAGACATCGTATTCCGAAATTAAAGTTATTTTTCACTTTATAGTTTTTTTGAAAGTAAGTTTTTTTTTTGTTAAAAAGTTTTTATTTCTCGCTTTTTAGTGGGTTTGCTTATAATGTATCTAAATTACAATGGCATAATGTCAACTTGCTCATCGAATTTTACAAAACATAGGTAAGTACCTATTGCTTTTCCCGATGTAAGGACGTTAATTGTTGAGGAGTTCTCCTGGTGTATATACCACCAACACAGCTCCATTTCACCATTCGCATTGTGACGAGCATAAATTGCTTAGCAACCATATTAAAGTAATCGAATAGCAACCCGTGAAATACTTTTCATTGAGTAGTCCCGATGGCCATCTGTGGTCTTCATCATCAGCTCCACTTTACCAAATGATGATTTCAGAGAGCAAATGCTCAAGTTACTTTAAGAAATACCCAAATCGCTATAGGTTTGCCTATAAAATTTGAGGGTTTCCCTCGATTTCCATGGGATCCTCTCATCAGATTCCATCTTGATGACAATGGGCCTCCTCGAGAGTACATACATTCAAACAAAAAAAAAAATTAAATAGGTCCACAATTGACGGAGAAATCGGTGTACATACCTACATAAAAAAATATATAGGTACTCGACGAATTGATAACCTCCTCCTTTTTTTGAAGTCGGTTAATAAAAGGAACCCTTATAGGATCACTTCGTAGTCCGTCTTGGCAGATTGACAGTCTGCCAAGAACCTAATGCTCAGAAACGCGTGGAGGTATCTAGTTGAAATTAATAGCAAATACTTAGGTCTAAGGTCCCTTGCAGCTCTAATTCATTCAATAAGCTCATTATAGAAATTGGTTAAAAAACACGGCCAATTATGCGATATAGTTTGATAAATTAAATCAAAACCTATAGAGATATACTTCCCGTTGACCTAGAATCATGGGATTTGTAAAGGAGAAAGTCTGAAAACCGCGACGTTGTAGTTTTATCACATACATTTTTTTGTGATTACAAACTTAGATACATTTGCAGTTGGAGAATTGACCTTGACGGGATAACGGGATATATCGATGCATGGACGGAACATCGATGGAACATTCAGCATCATTCAGTCATGAAGATAATGAATCGATGTTTCATCATCTTCATGATTGAATGATGATCCATTCGTCGTTTCGTCGTTCATTCGTGATTCATACTCGTATGTTTTATGTTTCGATGGTTCATTAGGACAACACAACTACAAAGTTAAGTTTGTTCTTGAGATAAATTCATCCCTACTACGGAACCCTTCATTGTGCGTGGAAAACCGAAAAACCGTGTAATTATCATTGTACGTGTCAGAACGTACAATGATAATTACACGGTTTTTCAATACATAATTATCACAAACAATTGCACAAAGCACCAGCGTCACCCTATCAACGTCATTGGAGCGCCACAAGATCCTTGTAGTAGACGACTTTTACGTTACTTACTTCATCAATCCTGACCCTTTTATAGAATACATCACGTACGCACGTCCCTTCAAATTATAATCCTCTGTAAAAAAAGGAGTTCATTGAAACATGACATGATAATCCGTCATTGATGTCTTTAGTAGGTAGGTACTGCAGATTAGAGCAGACGTTGAAATTAGTAGAACCAAGCAAATAACATCTTCAATGATAACATCTTCAGGTTACCCACGTAGCAGAAGTACCTAGAAGATACCTAAGTCGAAAAAGTCTCAAGACCAGTTTTTGATGCAAACTTCATAACATCACGCCTGTTTGTGCCGTATGCAACGGGCCTAAGCATTTTTAATTGTAACTGTTGGTACAGTCCGATTCAAATTTTATGTCGGCTTGGTACATGAGGCAAGTCGCTACGCAGTTACAAATTCACTGGTCAGCGGGGGTGAGGGGTGAGGTGAGGTACTGCGCAGCAAGTAGCGCACTTCAGCGCCGCCATTAAAGTTTGAATCGGGCTGTACCGTAGAAATATTAATATATTGGTACCTATAGAGACACGAAACTTTTTTTTTGAATAATATATTATACATACGTCTGAGGTCATCGGGGCTAGATAAGCCAGGAGGGCCAGGGTTTTGTGATCTATATTAAATATATAAAACAATACTTAGTTACAAAAGCTAACAAACTGAATCTACTACTTACTTGCAGCTAGCGTCAATAGTGGGAAGTAGAGAGTTGTAAATGCTTCCAAGTCTTTTGCCGACACAGTCAGTTCTTCAACCGTGAAGTTATTTACACCAGCCAGTTGCATGTCGCCGGTCGTGTACGTAATTCTAAAACAAAGAATACTCATTCATATAATAGAATGGTACCGTCACGCCTACCAACTTATTTTTGAAGACGTAGGTACAGGGCATTCTCGGCCATGGACTACCAGCAGCGACAGATCTTAAACTCATCGTACTGTTTGGGATCTCATCTCAGATGTCTCATCTAAATAAATACATGGGAAAATGACTATGCTTCTCAAAAAACTTTGTTATTAAAAAAAAAACAACTGACTTCCAAAAAAACTACAATGTGTCTTTGGTTTTGTATTCTCATTTTTCGGGTTCCGTACCAAAATGGTAAAACGGAACCCTTATGGTGAGACTCAGTCTGTCTATCTGTCTGTCACAGCTGGATATCTCAAGAACTGCTAATGCTAATATAACTTGAAATTTGGAATAGTTTTAGATGACGTTTGAACAACTATTTTACAAATAACAAAGAAATAAAAATATAATGTATATTTTTTGCAACAGGTACTGAAAGGGGATCAGAAAAATTCGAAATGGGGCTACTAGGGCATGTAGGGCATCATATGAAAGAGCGCGATTTGCACATTCTCAAACATTTTTTCTTTTATTTTTAGGCCGCATTTTTTCACTTTTGATGAAAAATGTAAAAAAATTACCATTTCCTTTCATTGCAAAGAGAAAAATCTGAAATCATTTGTCATATGTGATGGAAATTTATGTAAAGATTAAAGGAAAAATGAAACAAAGTCTCTAAATAGCACACTTTTTCAGAAATCATCAACAAAAGTTACATTCGTTCCACTATCGGTCAAGAGATGGCGCTGACATAAAACTGCAATATTCTACACCGCAGTGCATAGTGTTAAAATTCTCTGACAAATATAGGCCTCGCCGAAAAAGTAAAAACATGATGGTACGGAACCCTTGGTGCGCGAGTCCAACTCGCTCTTGACCGGTTTTTTTTATAATTAAGTTTTTATTATCACGTTTTAGTTGTGGTACCTACCCCTCACTTGGGACCACCCTATAAGTCTACCCTTGCGAACAAAATATTTTTTGAAATCAGTCAAATGACGGAGTTCAGCTAACAAACATAAAAAAAAACAACTGAATTGTAAACCTTTTTCCTAAGTCAGTTAAAAATATAGGAAAATCAATGATCAATCTTCTTTCTTAAAGTAATGTAGTTCTGATTTTATGTGACTAGTTGGATACTTACTTTATGCCAAAGCCTTCATATACGCCTTCCACAGATGGTATTCTTATCGCTTCTAACACTGGAAGCGATGAAGAAACCCCTCCATTCCGCCATGTCGTTAATAAGTCTAGAATTTGGCTCTCGACACAGTTCTTGGCTGTTAATTAAAAATAATAAGTATATACACAAATAACAAACGTGCTCAATCACAAACTGTTACGTTTTATCATCACGCACTACCTATTATCCAAACGGTTAGACAGACGTTTATTGGCAAATTTCTGAGAATTTACTCACAGAAAAACCCATTATGATTCCTCGGACCAAGGATGAAACCGCCAAATTACAACCATATTACGCTTAGATTTATTTTTTATTTTATTTTTTACATTTCATTTTACATTTGTGGATACCGAAATGAAAATATAGATAGATGCGACATTCCATCCGCAGTCCATTATTAACACATATCCTTAGGGGGATAGGTAATTATTAGACCTATTATAGTCCGTGAGGAACTAGTTGGCCGCGCCTTGGGTAGGGACGGGGGTGAGGACGGCGGGGTTGGCTTTTATTCGCGTACTGAGTAATGACAAAGCGCCCCCCACCCCTCCGTCCCACCGCTCACATACCTAAGGCGAAAGCGCCAGGGTAGCCCGCGAAATTCAATTTTTTTTAGGTTTTTTGCAATTTGCTGGTCAGTACCTATTGAGTTGTACGTTGACCCATTAGTGCATAAAGTTTATTTCTGCCTTTTTCGTTATAATAACTATTAGATATTATCATTTAGAGTATCTTTGACGATTATATGATATAAAATAATTTGTTTTTATGATAGTTCAGATTTTATAGCCCGTGCGATAAATCGGACGCTATGCAGGGCGGACACAATTGACGTTAAAGATAGATTGCAATAAAAATACGGATTGTATGTGAACATTTATTGTAGAAAACAAAAGAAAAGAACTATATTTTAATTTATGATGTGATATGCCATATGGCATTTCGGATGAAGGCCCACGTCACATTTCTGACATTGAAATTTACTTTTCCCTCCACATTGGTTTGCACACCGCCGTTCGGTATTTATTGGGACCAGCCAATGATCTCTACCGTCGTATCTCATTGTAGACAATGGTTTGGCAATCTTGCGTCCTAGATGTGGCGGTGTCCCACGAGTAGGGCATTTCGGATGAAGGCCCACGTCACATTTCTGACATTGAAATTTACTTTTCCCTCCACATTGATTTGCACACCGCCGTTCGGTATTTATTGGGACCAGCCAATGATCTCTACCGTCGTATCTCATTGTAGACAATGGTTTGGCAATCTTGCGTCCTTGATGTGGCGGTGTCCCACGAGTAGCAAGTAAGCTTCTTGCTATAAAGCGTCGATAAGCGAACAAGGACTCAGTGTCCTTTGTACACCCATTCTTCCGAGCGAGTAACCAGCCATTTACTACTGAGACGTCTACAAAATATGCAAAAGTGGGCCATGACGAACAATTATTATTCAACGTCGATTGCGTATTTGACCCGAGGGCTGTGGACGTCGATGGAGTAGAAACAGTGCCATCACCTCGAAAACGTCGCAATTCGCAGCCTGCTTGCAGCAATCTGCGTCCTAAATGATTTAGGTTCGCACCATGCTCCTCATCGGACTTGTCACTGTCTTCATCAGTAACTTGATTTGCATCCTCAATAGGGGGTTCGACATAAATTATATTTTCGGTATAATTATCATCATCGTCACACTCCAAAGCAGACAATATTTCATGCACTTGCAAACTGTAACAATTCAACAAACACCACATACAATACCCGCTGTGCATAGCGTGCGATATATCGGACAGTACAAAATTCACCAGCAAAGCATACAAAATAACAGTGGTTACGTAAAAATAATATTGTAAATAAATAGTATGATAGTTTAGCAATAAAAATATCAGTTTTTTACACCAATTACCTAACAAAATATAAAAAGAAACTCAATATTCTCTTACCATCGCCGCGAAAAATCTTGACCGTTTCCCGCCATTTTGAAAACTGACAGCTGACGCGCAGTCGCGTTGTTTGATTTCATATTGGCAGTATTTCCATAAGAGTAAATATAATAAACTACTATCTTATAACGATAAACTTTAAAAATAAAAATTGTAACTCATAATATAAACATATTATTGAAGTCCGATATATCGGACGTTATGCACTAATGGGTTAATATTAGTGACCGACCGAAAGTTCGGTTTCGGTTTCGGTTTCGGCCAGTTTCGGCCAAATAATCTAGTTTCGGCCTTAGTTTCGGTTTCGACCAGGAAATGGCCGAAACTTTCGGCCGCGCCGAAACTCGAGTGTTCATGAATTATCGTCCATCGTTCGGCGAACTTCGCGGCTAGCTCGTGCTCGCTCGTCGCGTCGCCGGCCGTTCGCCGCCGTCCATCGTTAATCGCATGGAGTTGAGGTTGTGTTTTGCACATACGAGGGCGTCCCATAACGAATTGGCCTAACTATGAACTAATGAAGGAAACGAAACCAATTTTATTTTTCAATATAATCACCATGAATACTACTAACACACTTCTGACATCTGTGAATCAACATCTCTAAACCTTTATAAAAATAATCACAGTCTTTAGCCTCAAAATGACCGAAGACGGCCGCCTGCAACTCTTCATCGCTTGAAAATTTTCTTCCTCTAAGTCTCGCTTTAAATTTGGAAATAAATAATAGTCAGACGGGGCCATGTCTGGACTGTGAGGTGGATGTTCAACTTCTGTGAACCCGCATTGACGAACTGCATCCTTCGAAACACCAGCGGTATGAACAGGGGCGTTGTCATGGAGCAACAGGACACCTTTAGACAGCTTGCCTCTTCGTTTTTCCTTTATCTTGTCTCGTAATTTATATATTAAAGAAGCATAATATTAGCCGTTCACGACTGTATTACGTTCTGTAAAATCCACAATCAAAATGCCTTGAAAATCCCAAAAGATTGTGCACATCAGTTTTTTAGCCGATTGTTGCACCATAGGGGGCTTTTCACCCTTATAACGCCACCCTATTGATTCGCGCTTGCTTTGTGGGTCATAATACAAGATCATAGTTTCATCACCAGTCACTAGCCGCTCGATCACAGTCTTTGAATTTTCGCCACAAAGATCCAAAAACTCCGAAGCACAGCGCACTCTTTCCTGTCTCTGTACCGCTGAAAGAAGTTTCGGTACCCATCTTGCACTCACTTTTTTCATGTGAAGATGTTCATGGATCGCACGATGACGTACTTTTAGAGACCCCAAGCCTAGCTGCAATTTCTCTAATCTTCAAACGGCGGTCACTCAGAACCTCCTCTTCAATAAGAGCAATCGTTTCGGGAGTGAGCACTTCCACAGGTCGACCGTCGTGGCAAATGTCTTCGACGGTTTCTCTCCCGAGGCGAAACTCTTTCACCCAATTTGTCACTGTGCTATAGGAGGGGGCAGACTCCTTATACACGTCATCCAATCGTTCTTTTATTTGGGCAGGGTGTAAACCTTCTTTAAACAAAAACTTTATGACACTTCGATACTCAGTTTTCGACATTTTGAAAAAATACGCTACTCTCGTTATGCTAATGCCTGCTAAACTAAGACTAAGCATTTCATGTCGATGCGTGTTTCTTATATTAAGTGCACGATAAACGTACTATTTAATGCAACACAACATGTAGCGACATGTCGCGTAGAACTATATCAGGCCAGTTCATTATGGGACCGACCTCGTAAATGATTAGGTAAGTATTCAACTGTCTGTATGTCTAATATACATTGTATATTCAAATGTGTAAAAAACACACCAGATTTCTGTATACGATAGAAATTTTAAATAAGTATGTTTAAGTAAGTTTCGGTTTCGGTTTCGGTTTCGGCCGAAACTAAGAGCAAGGCCGAAAGTTCGGTTTCGGTTTCGGTTTCGGCTGAAAAACCTGTTTCGGTCGGACACTAGTTAATATATGATTCGCGGCCGTAACAAATATGTATTTACAGAATTATAATCATTAAAGTCATCAACACAACTCTCTAAGACCACGTAACTCCAAAGAATAACTGTTTCATGAAATCGTCATTCTTCGGAGTTACGTGGTCTTAGAGAGTTGTGTTGATGACTTTAATGATTACGCGGACTATTATAGTACCCTACCTATTATGGGCAATACAAACTAGTGATGTAACGAATGTTGGATTTTTCACATTCGCGAATGCGAATGCGAATGCGAATATTTATCTTCAACATTCGCGAATGCGAATGCGAATGCGAATATCTGTTACATCACTAATTCATTATAAATATATTTAATTCCTCAGATATATAAAGTGGAATGAAAAAATATACATTTAAAGCCAAAGGTTATAAACAAAATTATTAAATTTTAAATATCTAATGTATTAAGATATTTAAAGTTTAATAATTTTGTTTCAAGTAATTGTTTAGTTTTTTAGTAAATAGAAACTGTAAACTTTATTTAAAAATGGTAGTAAAGTAATAATATACTACTAAATAAATGCAAACCTTACATAGTTGTAACAAGGCTGATTAATGTTAGATTTGATCAGATCTCTGAAGTTCTTTTTTCATAAATGAGACTTTTTTTTTTTTTTGAGGATGGGAAATCATCAAATGACTCCTCCCGCTCTGGGTGGAGCGGAAGGGAGTGTCAGACTCTTACTGACTAAAACCCACCCGTGTTCCTTCCTTCGCCCTTTATGTTCCGGGCCAGCGGTAACCCTTTCGGACAATCCCGCTGATCCGGCAGGCTTCGGCCCTTAAGGGCCCCTTCGTTTAATGCTGACATCTCTTTGAGGTGCGCGTGGAACACGTACGCGCCGTCCGGCACGGGCCTGGTCCTGATTGGACGGTGAGTTACCCATTACTCTCCGCCCGTAGGCCCGCGCCTACGGTGGCCGGGAGTCGTCGCGCGGCTCCCGACGCCCGGAGCGTCTCCCGCGGCGGCTGGGACGGGAGGCTCTCTCCCTCAGCCGTCCCGCCGCCTCCTTCGCTAGCATGACTGCATCGCAGAAGGAGGCGACTGCCCCCCACTCCCTCTCGCCCCGGACCATGGCTTTAACCAGGCCCGGACGCGAGAGGTCGCCGCTGCTGCCGATCGCCTCTACGAGGACACGGCGGTGCTCCGCCCAAGCGGGGCAGACCTCCACCGTGTGCTCCACCGTGTCCTTTGGGCGATCCTGGCAATGGTGACACCCGGGCGTTTCCTCCCGCCTGATTATGTGCAGGAACCTCCCGAAACTTCCGTGTCCGGTGAGGACCTGCGTCAGGCGGTAGGTGAGGGCGCCATGACGCCTCTCTAGCCACTCCTCAAAGAGGGGTCATACCGCCGCTATCGTGGCGTGCCCTTCATAAATGAGACTTTAATTTAGAATTTAGAAGCATGATTTAATAAAAATATTATTATTTCACATGCATGCATATAATAATTTCCTTTTTGATTATTAAAAACATTCGCTAAATATTCGCATAATTTTTGCGAATGCGAATGCGAATGCGAATATTGAAAAATATGCGGATATTCGCGAATGCGAATGCGAATGCGAATATCCGTTACATCACTAATACAAACATTCGGTGAAAAAACTTTTCACTACTTACGAAGAACTTCTGCCCCGACTGTTCCTAAGCCTGCTGCAAGTCCAAATATTACTACAAAGGTAGTTACACACTTCATAATTACTTGTTATTAAACTTCTAAAACTACTCTAGAACTATGCGGCTGGCAAAAGAAGCGCAACATTTATAGTGTGCCTTACTTTTTGATGTTCGTTTACTAATGACTGACATTGCTTTTAAAGGTATCGCTGATAACGTAGCAATAAAATATAAGGATTGGATGAAGAACACCTCTTAATTACTTAGACTATCCAAACAGTGAATCAAATATTAGATATCATCAGTCAAGGCGGTCTAGTTGTGACTACAAGATAAGCCTGCCCCAACTGCTGCAAGTAATGATAAGCCACCAATTTGTACTCAAGTTCAAGTTCTCGTTTAGGTACCTATAAACTACCTACTACTTATGTATATACAAGTGGATTAATGTCAAGAACAAAACGTGGGCAGGCAAAAGTAAGTCAAGGAGAATCCTAAACGGTTTGAATAGGAAGGTAAGACTGAGGATGTTGAACGGTTGAGTTTTAAATACTTCCAAGTACTATTTTAACCATCAAAGGTTTTTTAATAGCATGTTCATGCGAAATAAAATCGCCAACGCTAAATATTTCAAGCGATTATTTACTGCAGTGCGCGGACTCTAGCATATTGGTATTGTTCACAGATTGGCGATTATTTTTTGCAACGATTATATTTCGTAGTGCGCGCTTAGACTGAGAGAGAGCACTGGATGGGCTAGTCGGAGTAGGTATAGCAAAGGGTGTCAAGCCTTGAGGACTTAGCAAAAATGTATGACTTTGAATCGCGAAACGTAATTACTGTGTAAAACAGAGGTGGCGTCGACTTTCTCACAGTTAAATAAGGTACGTGTAAATATTTTACAAACATTTCAGATTCATCATAGGGCTTTAATGCAACAATCATTCCTCTAAACTGTTGAAAAATCAAAATTTGATTTATAACAATAGAAATTCAATTGTGTCTCAATTCATTAGCCACAGTTGAGCTCACAGCGTACAGACACAGAGCACATCAACCTACTACAATCTGTCAAATTTCTTCAATAGATTTTCAACTTTATCGCTAAAGCATTAGGTTCAAAATTAATTGGGAAAATTTTACAGTTTCGGGTAGCTTGATGTGCTGGCGTCTGTACAATGGTTGAGCCACTGTCCAATCTGTCAAAAGTATACTTCAACTTCAACTCTTGATTAATGGCTTTTGTGGAATAAACACCACAATTTTGCCAATTTCACGTACTTAGAATGATAGACCATCAAACGAAGGAGATTGTTCAGTGAAAAGAAATTTGGACGGTGAAAATGAAAAATGTAAAAAAAACGATGCGATATCTACGACCAAACCAAATATTTTTCCAAAAGTATACTTATTTATTTTCCTACATTTTTGACAAGCTTTTTACATTGATAGTCGCTAATTAAAAGAATTGGCCTTCTGGTCAGTGCCTTCTACCCATCGAGAATAGTCTCCATGCTTCTACCGTACTTCAAGATTGTCAAAGTCATCACTGACAGTTGTTATTGTCATCGCTGACAGTTGTTATTGTCATCGCTGACAGTTGTTATTGTCAGCTCATCAGCTGTCAGCTGTCACAGAATGTCTGCTGCCGCTGGGGACCGGTGCGCTGACCTTAATCCTAAAATAGAAATAATAAACTGAGTCTGTCAAGCTTTTACTATATCTACGGGTCATCTATGCTAATTTAATAAGTAGGCCGGTTAAAGATCCTGCCTTCATCATGGGTGGTAGGAGTAAATTTCAAGATTTTTATCACGACATTATGAAGATGTTTACGTGGTCTTTTATGAAGGGGTTAGTTGTAAACCCTGCTCAATTACCATTCGCTGCCTTACTCCTAATCGTTGCTGAACTGATTATTAACGTGCTGGTTGTGGAACGTGTGCCCTATACCGAAATTGACTGGAAGGCGTACATGCAAGAATGTGAAGGATTCCTGAATGGAACCCTTGACTACAGCCAGCTCCGTGGAGACACCGGACCCCTCGTGTACCCTGCAGGATTCGTATACATATATTCTTTTTTCTATTTCCTTACAGGCCAAGGTGAAAACATAAAACTTGCGCAGTACATATTTATTGGTATCTATTTACTACAGTTATGTCTTGTTCTTCGAATTTACATCAAAACAAAGAAAGTTCCACCTTATGTTCTAGTTATAACTATATTAACCTCTTATAGAATACATTCAATCTATGTATTGAGATTATTCAATGACCCTATTGCTGTACTGTTATTGTATGCTGCTTTAAATTTCTTCATGGACTCTAAATGGTACCTTGGTAGCATATTCTACAGTTTAGGAGTATCTGTAAAAATGAACATATTACTTTATGCACCTGCCTTATTCTTCTTTTATTTGACTAATTTAGGTTTTAAGGAAACCATAAAACAACTGTTTATTTGTGGTATGATTCAAGTAGTACTAGGTCTACCATTTTTGTTAAGCAGTCCAGTAGCATATTTAAAAGGAAGTTTTGACATAGGTCGTGTTTTCAATCATACTTGGACTGTAAACTATAGGTTTCTGGAAATAGATGTATTTGAAAATAAATGTTTCCATTTGTCTCTATTAGCAATACATGTCCTGTTGCTGATTGTCTTCATTCCAATGTGCATCAAATATTTTAAGAGCTATTGTCGTCTAAAGTATGTGCAGAAGCAGGTGCAACCTCAAATAGATGCTAAAAATTTAGAAAATAAGAGGAAAAGTAAATTAAACAAGGAAATGAAAAAAAAGTTAGGCAAAAAGAATGATGAAACAGAAAACTTGACCAAAGATCAGGAGGATTTTATTAATTCATTTGAAACAATGTTACAGAATTCTTCCCAAAAGGGTGGAAAGAAAGCAGTTAGGAAACCTGCTGAACTTAAGCAAGATGCTCACTATAATATCAATTTCGATATTTTATCTCAATTGTTTATTCTTCCAATGTTTATTGTAAACTTCATTGGTGTAATTTGCGCAAGAAGCCTCCACTATCAGTTTTATTCATGGTACTTCCACAGTCTGCCATACTTGCTATGGACCAACAATTACTCAGTTATAGTCAGGTTCCTGCTTCTAGCTCTTATTGAAATGTGTTGGAATACCTACCCTAGCACCTATGTAACAAGTGCTTTATTACATGTATGTCATGTCACTGTACTCTATGGAGTTTACAGAAAAATATCAGCAGAATTGAGAATGGTTTCTAAATTAGAATAATTTAAATAGTTATGTGTTCCCCATGTGCTTAAAAGATGTATGTATGTGAGGCATAAAATTATGGGTATAAGCTGTAACAACAGCCCATCTCTCTGCGTCATAATTATATTCATGAATGATTGCTGTATCTCACTCAGCTTTTTACACCTTACATGAATTTAGTGTGTTCATTTTGTACAAATACAACTTTATGACTGTAAATATTGTTAGAGTATTTTTAATAAAAGTTTTATACTCCGCCGTTTTGTTTTTAATTTTGCTACTTTGGAACTTCATTCCCGGAATGATTGCAATCACTGGTCTCTGGGTAGTAAAAGTTGTGCTTCATATCAGCCGAATTTTCACAGTTTTTACCTTCTATTGGCATCATATCTATCTGACCGTATTTTCCAAGTTCGGGAAGATGGAGACACTTCAAAAATCTGTGAAATAATGGCGGGGGTGCCACAAGGTTCTGTCCTTGGGCCAGTCCTGTATTGTGTATTCACCGCTGACCTTCCAGAAATGCCTGGGGTAACCACGCCACGCTACGTTTGCAGATGATACCGCAATAATGGCAAGTAACACAGATCCACAAATAGCCTCAAACATTCTGCAAATGAGTCTGGGCGAGGTAGACAAATGGCTCCGAAAGTGGCGTATTAAAGCAAGTGCCTCCAAGTCTGTGCACATTACCTTCACTCTCAGGAAAGGGAACTGTCCTCCAGTAAAATTAGGAGATAACACCCTCCCCCACAATGACACAATCCGGTATCTTGGACTGCACCTGGATAGGAGATTGACATGGAAGAAACATCAAAACCAAACGAGATGAACTGAACATTCGGTACAGGAATATGCACTGGCTGATGAAACGTAACTCCAAACTCTCACTTGACAACAAGCTCCTCATCTACAAAACCATTTTGAAACCAATATGGACATACGGCATCCAATTGTGGGGAAGCGCATGTAACACAAGCATATCAATTGTTCAAAGGCTACAAAATGGCATACTGCGAACAATCTCAAACGTACCATGGTTTGTAACTAACGCTGAACTGCACGAGGCACTGAACATTAGAACGGTAAAGGAAGAGGTGGCACTGGCTGCCTCCAACTACAGAACCCGGCTTGAAAACCACCCAAACGAACTTGCTTCTGTACTAACACATATTAGGTACCCCAGAAGACTTAAGCGCCACAATATCCAAGGCTTGGAGGCGCGATGGTAAAAATACGACGGAGGTTCTGCCACTGGAAAGCCCGCCAAACGCCTACATACACCTACTACAAATCTGCTCATAGTCTTAGGACTGATCGCAGAAAGGGAAAAAGAAAAAAAAAATATCAGCCGAATGTGTCGAAACGTAAAATCCGCCGCGGAACTCAACAAAGAGGATATAATACACTACGTATTAGCGGAACTTTGGTCGCGTACCTTCGGCATAGTGTGGTTTATGTCCGTGACTACCGCAGGACCACCAACGCCAATCGCTTCCATATTTGGTAAATAATTAGTGCTCAATTGGTACTAATTAGTACTCGAACAACAAAATTGGTACCTTAGTAGTTTTCGAGAAAATCGACATTGAAGGTGGTCCTGCGGTAGTCACGCTCCCTTCAGCAGGACCACCATGAGCGCCGAAAAAGGGCCCACGCTACAGCTATTCTAAGTATACAAATAATTAGTACCCATAAATGTGATTTATTTCTTAAAAAAAACAGAACTGTAATATTTGTATTTAAAGAGAAATCAACGATGATAACTTTCTCGCAATTGTTCAGCAGGACCACGATTTTGAATGTTGATTCCAAGTTAGAGAAGCTTGTCGCTTTCCTCAAACCTACATAGAAAATTAGTACCCTGCAAGATAAAATTAGTACCCAAAATTCAAAATTAATACTCCAATAGTTTACGAGATATACGATGCTATTGGTGGGGTGGCGGTAGTCACGGTGCCAAATTTTCATTTCAAGATTTCCCTATTAAAAACTCTGTGATTTCTTCCCAAATTTATACAAAAATTAGTACTCCTAAAGAAGTTAAAGCGACTAGAAATCCAGATTCCTAAGTGTTGTATTTTAAGAGAAATTAGCTTTCATTACTTTTCCATACTAAATATCCGCGTATAACCCGACCAAATTAAGTTGTCAACGGTGCCAATTCCCTTGTTCACAAACTAAACTAAATTTGAGTTCAATGCATCTTATCTTTCTGTTTCATTATGAAAAGGACAGACAATAAATTTTAGTTTTATCCTATCAAAGTAATCAGCGCCTGACACTACTCAATACAAGTTTAGACGTGATTAAAAACATGCCTACTAATGTTACGTCAATTTACGTCAGACGCTGATTAATTTGATAGGACTAAACTAAAACTTATATTTTGTCCTTTTCTTAATGAAATAGAAAGAAAAAGATGCACTGAACTCAAATTTAGTTTAGTTTGTGAACAAGGGAATAGGCACCAATGGTGGTATTGAGCTGTTTAAGAGATGTACACTCGTGCACATAAATTTATGGATGTCGGAATAGTATTAACAACAGTTCAATATCTAAATTTTTATACAAACTGTGTATCTAGGTACATATTAAGAATAAAATAACCTATCGCTACCCATGGCTTGTAATACCTTTGTTATTGACGTGGCTTGTCGAACAAAATAGGTACATAATTAGTACACATTGATATGAAAACACTAAAATATGCGTGTGCCCTTTGCAATGCATATTATTCAAATATAAAAGGTACTTTTAGGTTTGTAATCCTTTTATACTTAAGTTATTAGCAACATAGTAAATTCAGTTTTTAATACTAAGAGCTTGTCCAGAAAGGGCGAATTCGCCGCGATTCTCTCGTGCGTATTACGCGCGACCGTTGCGTTCAGTAGGGGCGTACCAACGCGCGAGCATTTGGGTTCGAATTTCATTTGTCAGTAGAAAACATGGAGTTGAACGCTCTGAAGTTCGCGCGTCAACTGGACGCAACAAGGAGTCTCCAGTATCTCGTCTCGCGCAGAACGCGCGAGTCGAGGCTGGCGAAGTGCACGCGATTTACGCGCGGATTTTGAAATCGTGCGATGCTTGTGGACGCGATGTATTGGCGCCTAGTATCTCGTTAACCCGCGAATGAATTCTCGCGAAACGTTTCGCGGCGAATTCGCTCCTTCTGGACAAGGTCTTAGGTAGGTATTACTGCTTGCAACAACGGTAAATTAGTAGGAAAGAAATAAATAAAAAATACCGCTTTTAATGATATTCATTTACAACAACACAGAAGGTAAACTACAGAAAAATAATTATTCGAGTACTTACCTACCTGCCCACGTCAATAACAAAGGTATCACAGGCGATGGGTAGCCATAAGTTATTTTTTTTTTCTTAATAAGTATAAAAGTTCAGTTTGTATAAAAATTTCGATATTGAATGTTAATACTATTTCGACATCCATAAATTTATTTGCACGAGTGTACATCTCTTAAACAGCTCAATACCATTGAAAACTTAATTTGGTCGGGTTATACGCGGAGATTTAGTATGAAAAAGTAATGAAAGCTAATTTCTCTTAAAATACAACACTTAGGAATCTGGATTTTTAGTCGCTTTAACTTCTTTAAGAGTACTAATTTTTGTATTATAAATTTGGGAAGAAATCACAGTTTTTAATAGGGAAATCTTCAAATGAAAATTTGGCACCGTGACTACCGCCACCCCACCAATGGCATGGTATACCTCGTAAACTACTGGAGTATTAACTTTGAATTTTGGGTACTAATTTTCTATGTAGGTTTGAGGAAAGCGACAAGCTTCTCTAGCTTGGAATCAACATTCAAAATCGTGGTCCTGCTGAACAATTTCGAGAAAGTTATCATCGTTGATTTCTCGGTAAATACAAATATTACAGTTCTGTTTTTTTTACGAAATAAATCACATTTATGGGTACTAATTATTTGTATACTTAGAATAACTGTAGCGTGGGCCCTTTTTCGGCGCTCATGGTGGTCCTGCTGAAGGGAGCGTGACTACCGCAGGACCACCTTCGAAGTCGATTTTCTCGAAAACTACTAAGGTACCAATTTTGTTGTTCGAGTACTAATTAGTACCAATTGAGCACTAATTATTTACCAAATATGGAAGCGATTGGCGTTGGTGGTCCTGCGGTAGTCACGGACATGTGTGGTTTGACACTTAGAATATGAAACTACGAACATTATTTGGTGACGTGCCGATACACTGGGTTTGAGTATTCAGGCAGTTGCCCGCCAGACACAACACCAGTCTGGTCGAAGGATCCTCCCTTTTCTATAGAGTATGAGTGAACCATAACTATAATTTCAAGAATTACAACAATTTTTCGTGTTAATGTGGACATATAAATAATAACAACAATATAAGCGTTTTGAGATTGTTTATTATGAACCGTATTAATACAACTAATCAAAGGAAATCTAATTATAATCTTAAATTTAGAGATTGAGGCGCAAAATACTTCCTCTGATATCACAATACCACCTTTGCTCGGATCCGACGCCTCTCTTCCCAAGCTTACCCAAAGTATTATAGCAGTATACCCATCATACTGTATTATCTTATATAATTTTTACTACATAACAAAGCTATATAAACAATTCAAATATTCTTGAATATTTCTCACGCTGCCTTTGCTTGCCATCGAGAGATAGAAGTACAATCAATAGTATAGATGAGGAGAGCAACCAAATGCATGTTAAGTTAGGCCTTTATCAAAATAAGTCCAGAAAAAAGATAAATAAAACAATTCAGTAAATCATTATAAAATGGTTGATCTTTGATTTGAATCAACTTCCAACTAATATTGGTATGTATGTATATAGAATTGCGATTTCTATAGGTTCTTTTAAATAACAGTTAAATACTTATGGTCTATGAGCTTAAAAGTTTAAAAATTACTATGTACTTGTGCGGACCGTTCTTGGGCCTTTTTCTAACAAAAAATTACTGCATATTGAATATTACTATTCAGTCAAATACACCCAGTCATATAGAGTTAAAGATTCTTCAAGTGAAAAGGTCAAATAAATAAATAAATAAATATACACCGGTATGTCCATACTAGAAGTAGATAATACTAGTTATGGTTTTAAATAAAGTAAGCTCTATGATGGTACTTTATAAAGACACGTAATTTCTCTAAACTTTTAGAAAGTGACAGAATACAGCGGCAGTCTTACATGACTGGGCTTAAACTTAAGGATATACATAACAAATAGTGGCGAGTGTCTACACGAAGCCGAAGTTCTTGGTTTTGATGGCAAGCAGTAATTTATGCTTGAGCACGTGTCGCGAGGAGTAGAGCGGGATGTACAGGCGCGATATGCACGTGTTCGCGGTGGGCAGGTGCGCGTCGTCCGCCGGCCGGATCGTCACCGACGGCATCGGCTGGAAGCCTTCCTCCGACGCGGGCAGCGCGGGCGATCCGGTCCAGAAGTATACCTGCAGCGCACACAATACATGTTATATTTAATGTAAATATAACGATGAAACTCTAAACACAATTATTTACATATTAGCAGCGTCCCGCGGTTTCACCAGCATAAGTTCCGATCCCGTGGGAATATCAGGATAAAAACTATCCTATGTCCTTTCCTGGGACTCAAACTATCTCTACACCAAATTCCATCTAAATCGTTTCAGTGGTTTAAGCGTGAAGAGGTAACAGACAGACAGACACACTTTCGAATTTATAATATTAGTATGGATTGAACTCGTCCACAAAAGCAACAGATACATAAATGATAAATGATTTTATTTTTGTAAGTAGGTTTGCACAAACACTTTACACGTCAATCATATATTTTTTAAACTAGATGAGATCGGCGTTTCCTATCTGGCTACTCTAAGAAAGGCCGAAACAAACTCAGAGGTCTTTGTCTCTTTTAAAGTCCAGACATAATCTTGGTCAGGTTATATGAAGACCATGTAGGTCGATATCTGAGATGGTCTTTTGAGGAAAGAACCACACAGATTGAGAGGACCTGTCCAGTCAGTGCACGCATTTTTCGGAAATTGCTCAACTCAAGACCTAAGGAGCTTAACGATTCGACAAACAATACCAAAGAAAGGGCATTTGGGTAGGCCACATAAATTACTCAAACTGTCAGACCATGGAGAGAATTATAAAAAAATATAAAATGAATAAAATAAATGACCCACATTGTCTTCACATTTAAAATAATGTAATACTTCAGAAAGTAAGTTGTTTAAAAAAAATGTTTGTCAATGAGTATATTATACAAAAAACATACATCTGAACAAATATTTCACGACTTACCAAGTCCTGTCGTTCCAAATGCGTCATCTTATCGACGATGGCCCACAGCCAGCGCTTGAAGCGCGCGAGTCGTTCGGAGGGCTCTCCGCTCTCATCGTTGAAGCTGGTGTAGGACACCAGCGCGGCTACGTTAATGTCGCCTACGCCGTTCAGCAGCAGCCGCAAGTCTTCAGCGGTCAAACCTTCCAACGCCGACTCGGGCAGCACGTCGAGCACACCCACTCGCATAGCCTGAAGGATATTTAAAATTAGGTTGTAATGTCGCCCCAAATAATACACTAGTGAGCGTCGTGAGCGTTATTATATAAAATGCTGCTGCTTCTTAACACACCCCCGTGGCGAGGCGATAATGATTGACTTCAAAACCTTTTAAAACAATGCATCAAATTATTACCTCAAGCGCCTTCTCTTGTGAGAGCAGCATCCGATGCTGTGCGTACTTGTGCACGTAGTCATACACGTTGAGCGCAGTGACTTCGATGTCACGTCCGCCTGGCACCAGCTCCACGCAACCACCACCTTCTTCCTCACACATTTCCAAACTGTCGAAAGTAAAACAACGTTCAAAATCCGTTTTACTATATGTATGTACCAGTCTTCACTGTTGCGATAAATATTCAGCCAAGAAAGAATACATGAAACAAATGACTCCTTACCTAAAGTTGAGATCTAAAGCAGCAAACAAGGAATGGGAGTCTCCAGTTTCAGCATCGACAACTAGTTGCCGAAGACTCTCGTACACGACGGGGTCGAAGAACGCGAGGTCGTGGAACCTCACCGGCCGGCCCAGAATATATTTAAGGACGTGCCTATTTAGGAACATCGGGCACAGTTCGTTCTGCAGTAAGCATAAACCGATTATTCTGCAAATAAAAGAAACATGAGTTTAGTAAAGATTACACTGATTCGAAAATTGTGCATTATTATATTTGCGCGAGTAGTGGTGTAATAGTTTTAGTAATTTTGTCTCGTGCAGTCATACCTGCCAACGTTTCTGAAGGCGTTGATCCGTTCGGGCGTGGCGCGTCCCTGGCGCGGCGAGTAGTACCCGCGCTTGCCGGGCGAGTAGAACAGCGGCGCGGCGTCGTCTGTGGGTGCGGCCGCGCCGCCCGACGTGCCGGCCGCGCCGCCAGCGCCCGCGCCCGCGCCGCCGCCGCCGCGCTCCGACAGAGAGAATACGTCTAAATCTGGTGAAGAAATTATTAATTAGATGCATAACATAACATGACATCATTTATACATAAACGTGCGATCTTCTCCAGAATAGATTTTCTGTATTGGTTGTAAGACCAGTCGCAGAAGATCACTTGCACAACCTTAACAGCTGTTAGCATTCAATAGAGGCTTTCAAAAAAATTCTCAGTTAATCAGTTATGGGAGTCGTTTGTCAGAAATAAAGAGTATTTAGTTAGCTTTGCGCACGTACCTAGTATCGCCTCGGAGGGATGCATGACTATGAGATCCATGGCCTCGCGCACTTTCTGCCGCAGCGCGTCTTCGCTCGCCAGTAGCACCAGCAGTTGGGCCGGCGTCAGTTCCAGCAGCATGCCGGTTATCTTGCCCGCGAATGTCGGGTGTAGCGAGTGAACCTAGAAAAACATGATTATTTTAGTAACTGTAGCTCCATATCATCTACTTAATAAAATTAATCAACTTCACTGACAGACAACGCGGAGCCTTAACTGCTAGGTCTAGAAACTTGACACAACATTTCCTTAGATACCGAAAGTGAACAGAATTTTTGCGTTTTTGCCGATGGGAAATCCTATCGGGTACACGGCTTGTCACTGAATAAGTAAGATCTTTCGGTACCACTATTCACAAACTAACTAATGATTACTTCGTTTTCTCATCAGTAAATATACCTACCTCCCTCACATTATGTTAAAAAATTAATAAAAGTTCCTTACCCTCGGATAGAGTCGTTCGCCCAGTTGTGCCTGATGGAGCGTGAGATGTTCATTGTGTCCACCGGGCCTGTCACCGCTGTAACCGGCGCCTTCTGTCCCGGGAGCAGCCTGCACACACAAATGGATGCATTAGGTAATTTATATTATACAGGGTAACAGGTAAGTATTATTGTACAGGGTTAAATGAAAAAATAAACAACTGACTTTAATGAAAAACAGTATGATGTGAAAGATAACTTTAATTTCGAAAGTTGGTGACTTTGTTTTTGTAATCTCGTTTTTTACAGGAAGTTTTTATAACATCATCGACATAAACTAAGTTAATACAGTTATTAAAGCTAACTAACGAAAACTACCCAAGAAAAGTTTATAAAATTTATATGGGACCACCGCGCGAGCTTCCACTACTAATCGGAAAACAATCACGGAAATTAGCCCAGTAATCACGGGAAAATAATGAATTGAATAATAAATTTTCTCAATATTTCTTAAAAAAAATTAATAATAATAAAATAAGAGAAATAAAAAATAGTTAATAATTGTTCTAATATTATTCACTGACCATGAGAATACACTTCCTGGTTTCCATGTTTAGGCTAAACACAATATAGAAACTAAATACAGATACTATCTGGTTCTCGTTGTGACTTCATACCTGTGGCGAATATGGTCTGGCGTCTACACTGAGCACCCTGCGCGGCTCTCGCGACGCTGGCGGGCGAGGCGCAGGCCGGCCGGGCGTGCGACGCGCCGCGTCTTTAGACCGTGCGCGACCCGCTCCACTTCTACAACAATACAATAATATTATGTTAGAAGATAAACGCGAAGTCTTTATGGACTAGCTAGAGTTATTTTTACATTCATTTTAATGTGTTTATTTGCGTTCCAAAATGTTATTAAGTTGTTACGATGGCTTAAAGCTAAGGTACAATTAACCGTTTCTAGATAATTATAGTTATTAACATGAGACTTGTCAAGTGTGTCTACTACCCAATAGGCAATGACACACATCCGTTTTAGATTCTGGCTTCTATTAATCAGGACAAGAGTCGCGTTACCTAATGAATTGATTATAATTACCGAGCTCCGCTGTTACTGCTCGCTCCGCCAGCATTGGCGTTGGCAGAACCTGATGTACCGTTGGTACTGCTCGTCGTTGTACCGCTACCAGTCGTAGGCTCCAACGGCGGGAGTTTCTCATTTGCTAGTAACGCCTACACACAAAATATAACACTTATTGAAAATCAGTACATATGGAGACCTCACTAAATAATTTTTTATGTTTTGAATTTGTCTACATTTGTGTACATGCCAATGGTTGTAGGCA
The DNA here is from genome assembly GCA_963855955.1 of Luperina nickerlii. Lineage (NCBI taxonomy): Eukaryota > Metazoa > Arthropoda > Insecta > Lepidoptera > Noctuidae > Luperina > Luperina nickerlii. Next base: position 15,267,034 of record OY979664.1, on the reverse strand, counting down.
CCTTAAACTAACATGTTGTTTTGGTTGAGTAAATTTTTGGAGCTACAGAAAGAACTACAAGTTATGTTAAAAGTTATGTATATGTTGAAGGTAAATTAGTTAACAAGAAGGAATAGACGTGATTCTTTATTTGACAAGTGTTTAGTTACACAATTGTTTTCGTACTCGATATGTATTGTTTAAGGACGCTATCACATTTTAAACTCGCTCTAGTTTAGGTATCTGAATCGCAACACAACAACATTACGCGCACGGGTCCATATTGGCTCACCTAAAGTTCTTTACCCATAATTGTTCTTCCTAATGATTTGTAATCCGAATGATCACTCTTCCTAAAATTTTTCATCCTAAAGTTTTCATTCATACTATTTTTAGTGCTACCGGCGATGATCATAACACTCATGTTTCCAAAAATTGTAATTAATAATATATATTTAAACTCCTACTGTTTTTTATCATAACACTTTTATCCCTAAACATAATTACCATAATATTTTCACTCATACTCAGAAAGAAACATTTACCAAGTGATTTTTGTCTTAAATGAATGAAATTCAGGTCAGAGTGTCGTCTTGGGGGCACTATAAAAAAAATACTTAGAAAATTTTCGCGACCAATTTCGAGGTAGCGCTCGTCGACCGCTGCCGCGGCACCGCTCGCTTCGCTTGCTCGGCTCGCGCGTAGTTGGTCACAGTTCTAACCTAACCTATGGATCCCTTCCACATCCTTTTTACGACAAACGGTTAGTCGGAGACAAAAAGCACCAATACACTTTTAGCCTTAGATATTATACTGATTATTATGAATAAAAAAAATCTAAACAAAAAAGATATGACTGCATAATAGTGTAAAAGGTGGTTATGTTGAAAAAATATAGGAAAACAAATAAAAGTATAATAGATGTTTATTGCTACTGACATCTTGGTACTTGAAGGTATTATTTTTTTTAATTTTACTGGTATTTATTGAGTAAAGTTAGTTGTGTATGTATATAACATATTCTGTGCTTTATTTCATAAAATCCTTTCCCTACATACCATATTCATAGGTACTTTTACACATATTAAATAATTAGTAACCATTCTGATATTAAAAGCTTTATATTTGGGTAATATTTATTTACTTATAGATAGATTATACTGTTTCTAACAAGCGCGTCTGAGCGCGGAATGATCAACCGCAAGTGTCCGCGAATAGAAAATGTATGGAGAAATTGGAGTATTTCTTATTTTTCTCATAAATGAAAAAGTTATTAATTTATCTACAAAATATTTAGCTTGTCTATAGAGGACTATATAAGCAACAATATCTTCTTACTTTTAAGTTAAAATATGCAGTGGATTTAGCTATATTGGGTCCTATTCAGACACCTTTTTGTTTAACTTTTTGCGATAATTGAGACTGTAAAAACATATTTGTGTGAAAATTTTGTATGGGGCTATTTAATTATTTTGGGGCCATTCTGGAGATGAATATATTATCTTTAATTTGAAACCAAGATATCTTCGCAGTTGTGACTACAGTTCGGTAAAATGGTACCTGAAAATCACTTTTATTCATGGAAAAATGTGATAGCATCCTTAACAAGTTCTAATTATAGTAAAAAAATATTCGTGATTCACGACATCCAACTGTGCTTTTGCAAAACTTATGCACGGTTGATGAGACCGTATATCATGTATTCATTTATTTAGTTGGTGTCCTTACCTCAGCGACACTGGTGTAGAAGGAGCGCGCCACGCCGCTGCCCTCTCCCGGCTCGTCGCGGAACGTCACCTTGACTCTGTTGACTGCGAGTGGCGGCTGCGCACTGTGCGCGCGCCTGTTCTGACCAGCGAACGCGCTGTTCAACTCCGCAAACGTCTGCTGTAGCAACTTGGCACGGTCGCGTTCCATCTGTGGAATGAGAATACTCGCTTTATATCTAAACGATTTACGAAATTACCAAAAAACACAGATGTTTTAAATAACAGACTTTATAGCATTTCGATTAATAAGATTTAATTGACACGACAGTTTAGCAGAACAGTGGCTAGCAATGGAAAACTTATTATACATCCCCAAGATTTGTGAAGTACCCACCTTATGTAACGTCAAATCTCTCTGTTGTGAATTCCTTAGCTTCTCCATATCCCTGCGGAACTTGACCTCTTTAAGAGGGAATCCGCCGAGCTCGGCGACCACGGAGCCAGGCTCTAAGCCTACGTCCTCTGTGAACACTCGTCCGAAGAGATCTAGAGACAAGCGCCATCTTCCCAGCAGGAGATCGTGCGACACTGAGGCGCCTAGAGACGGACACGCGCGACTGGAAAATATTAATTTGTGTGTCAATAAAGATCTGCTAACGTGAGGTGCACTGTATGGAAGAGAAATTAAAAATATACTGCTAAACTAAAATAAATATTTCTAACAAGGATGAACAAGAATTGCCTCATGCTAATTTTATAGATAGTGGCAGTGTTCTTCATTGCTCCAAAATATTAAATTAGAATAAGACATCTTTTCGTTTGTAAACATGAAGGTTAGCAAAATTTTCATTTTGTATAGTACTTACGGCTGCGCTGGCGTGTTGAGAGTTGGCAAGAGAGGTGGAGGTGGTAAACCTGTGGTCTCCACCGTCACATGCGCCGAAATCTCCTGAGACTCGAGAGGATCTGCCGCGCTTAACAGCTCACCCTGACGTTACAAAGAAATATTAGTAATTTTTAATAATACTGACGTATGATCTTCAACCAGATACCTTGGACACAATCACTTATTACCAAAGAGTCTAGCTAGATAGATCAGGTTTTAGGAACGGCAGATGCACAATCCAAGGTACACAAGTAGATGAAGATCCAGCCTTTTTCGCAATTTGGTTCTCAAAATTTAGATATATATTCAATTGTTTTAGAAAGTTACGTCCAATTGAAGAGTAGGGTATAATTTTGATAAGAAAAAGTCCCCCAAATAAGTGGAGTGACTTACAGCACGTACAATAACAGTCTTGCCGGGGCTTCGAGACGATGAGGCGCGGGCTTCCGTTACCATTGTGTTTGAGCCGCTTGGTCCTACAACAAATTCAAACATTAGTGTACATGATGATTGAGTTAAAACATCAAGACATATGCACGTCGTACCTTTGGTGAAGAATCGCAGTTACAAAGCAAAGCTAAATGTAATATACAATAAATAATAGTGTAAGCAATCAAAACGTACCTGGTGACGGCGACGCGGAGATGTTCTGCTGATGAGGCGCATCGATGATAGAGCATGCTGTATCAACTAGTGTGTGGAACTCAGACGGCTGCGCCATAGAGTCGTGCATCGAACTGCTACCAGCCGACATATTTACTGAATGTGGATGTCTGAAATAAAAATAAGAAAAACATTTATAAAATTAATTTGATATTACAACTAGCGACCTGTCCATGCATCACATGGGTGCAATCTACTGATATGGCGACATGACAAAACATCGAGATGCTATATTTATAGCATCTCATAGATGTCTCTCTTAGATACCTAATGATGATAGTGTGTAGTTCTAGCGGTCACATAGACAGACACGAAAAGCGACTTTGTTATATACTATGTCAAAATTTGTGTATTAATTTAGAATAGTAACATACCTGTGATGTTTTTTCCTTGGTATCAGTCGAGCTTCGTTAGAATCAGAGTCAGATAAGTATTCACCATCTGTGTCAATGTCCATTTTTGTAGATGCATCTTTAGCGCAAGATAAATCCTGGAAAGAAACAATTAGACAAGTTTACACGACAATCGGATTGCGGTACCGTAAACTCACTATCGTTCAACTATTGATTTAATTAGGGAAGTCTGCAGTGCTTTGGGTAAATTAGTGTGAAAAAGATTTGAGTCTCATTGGATCATGATCTCTCTGGATGAGGACAATAAAGTAACTTGAAGATGTTACTAGACCTATAAGAAATAAATTGCAAGACATTTCAACATAGTAAAGATTGCAATATAACGTACCTGTGGTTCATCTCTAGTCATAGTGTGAGAATGCGCAGGTGGCGCAGACGCTGGCCTCGCGGGCGGCGACCAGCCGCGGTCCGTGCCGCGCGTAGACAGGCCCAGCCGGCGCGGGACCACTGCCGAATAAAACATACAATGCACTCGCAGCCACGATAAGGAAGGACAATTCGAAAGTGCTTTTCTATTCATGATTTTATAAGATTGGATCTGCTGATGGTGTTGATAAGTAAATTTTAATTACTTTCTTGATATTCTAAAGGGTTTTGTAGAAGCAAGGCAATTTTAAATTTTATTCTCAAAAAGAAAATATTTAAAACTTTGCCATAGAGTTCTTGAATTTAGTTGTTAATATAAAGCACTATTTACTTAATCTAGTAAATACATAAAAAGTGAATATTTACGTGCAATGTTACCTTCTAGCGGGTTGTTCACACCGGGCGGTGCGTCACCGGAGGCAGGCACGGTAACGGGCTGGCGAGGCATTCCGAACAATTCTTCACGACGAGCGTTCGGTTGAAGTAGTTGTGGCTGATCCGCTAGCGGTAGTGCGTCTTGCATAGTCACTGTTTTATACAAAAATTAAGTAGCACAAAATCGTTAAAACCTACTACCATCCTTTGGAAAAGAAATGGTTTCTAACCGACCATATCCCTGTAAAAGAGACCTAGAACCCTGGATTACTTTTACAAAATTGATATTTCGCGGCAAATTTAATTGAACGTAATAAAATCCCTATTTAATGGATCTAAAACTCTAAAGTAACTTTATATGCAAACGTAAACTTAATACACCTACAATTTTAGAATAAAACATTAAATACGTGACAATAAAAGAAAACCTGTCGGGAGGCAATCTGCTTCGTGTTCCATTAACATAATAAAGATGAGAGTACTGACTGTTGAAGGGGTCGGGCGGTGGGCAGCCGAGGCACAGCGTGGAGTCGGAGCGCTGGAAGAACGCGTGCGCCCGCCCGCGCGCGCCCTCTCCCTCGCCGTCCGACTCGGCGGCCGCGCCTCCGCCGACTACCATCTCCTCGTCGCCTTCTTCGTTCTCATTCTCGTCCTGTATCACATATAAACGATTTAGAATGCAGTCAATATATTGTACAGGCATACAGGTATACGAGATGTAATTTACTCTAGTATGTAATAACAGTATAAAATAGCACCACATTCTAATATAAAACTCGATTATTAGACGTGTAACCTGCAAACATAAGAAACAAACAAACATTCCTATGACATTGATCGTAATAAAATTATTGTCTATATCTGAAATACAACAAAAGCTGAACAAAGCTAACACCAACATTGTTGGATAAGGCTAGGCAGATGATGATGATCTGAAATAGAACACATTATAAATCAATGATGTTGATCTACTAGAAGAGGTATGCCTACCGGTGTCCAGAGATGTTGGTGGTGGTGCGGTTGCGGCTGTGCAGCGCGCATGTAGTACACGAGCGCGTCCAGCACGTAGGCCACGTGCTTCAGTGCTGCCACATCCAGTACGGGCAGCTGCTCGGCGTGCTCAGCGCTGTGCGCGCGCAAGAGTGACAGGCAGTATGCTAGGAACTCGCGACGAGCACTGCCGGCTTCAACACCTATATCAATATTAGAATTGTGTCTTCTTATGATTCTTTGCAAAGACGTAAGGGGTAAATAAACAACCGTAAATGAAGTCTGTAAAAAGTGAGGTGAGAATAGAACTACTTAGTTAAAACTTCAGCAAAGATATCCCACATTAATCAAACGCTCACCGAGAAAATATGGTCGGCTGCGTTCTCGCTTATAGGAAGCCATTTTGACTGTACTTTGTTAAAATATATAAAAGTCTGCGTTAAATCAACGCCCGTAGAAAGATAAACGCATGTCTGACCTTGTTCACGATCCCGTGCCCTAGGTCCTTCAGAGAAGCCTATGATACGCGTAGCAGGTGATGTCAGAGATGTAGTGCGTCGAGTCGCCGGCGCAGCTGATCGTCCGCTGTCGCCGGTCGAAGTGCTCGCATTGTTCGAAGTCAATGATGCTCCGAATCTGTTCACAATATTAAAATATAGGCGTATACGAGCATAATACATCTGTCATTATCATTTATTGGTCTTGAGTAGGCGACAGACAATCAATGGCATAAAGGTCGGTCAAAGGAGAATGGGTAAGACCGAACCCAGACACAAAGTTAATTGTAGCATTATGAACTATGTTGATTTTTGTTGTCTTCATGGAGTAGTTTAATTAATCCTACGCAAAAAGGGTTCATTAATTTCAGAAAGAGTCCAACACCAGCAGTTCAATAAGTTTATAGAATTTTTTAGAATAAGTTAAATATTTCCCTTTTATAAATCAATCTTACTTCCTCACATATCTTTTTTATCCAAGTGAATTCAGACATGCTTTGCTAGGATTAATTTACCTACTCCCTGAGGGCATAAAATACAGACATAATTCCATCAAATTTTTTACACCCATACATAATAATTATCCATTGTCCTTTGTCGATACAACAAAAAAACCTACGAGTCGAATTGAGAAACTCCTACTTTTTGAAGTCGGTTTAAAATTAAATTATTGACGATGTTGATTGATCTACTATTATTATTCTATTATATAATATTATTTTTTAACTACTATTTGCAAAATTGAAGGTGTATCTTAGCAATGTTCAAGTTATTTTACCTCAGTTGTGCTTCCGTAGCATCCATGACAGTGACTAGCCAGTCCCAGGTGGGTTTGAGTTGTCGTTCGAGGTAGCACTGCAGGCGCAGTGCTTCGCGGTACGCTAGCGGCACCATGCGGGGTAGCGGTAGAGTTACACGCTCATACTCCCACAGCAAGTCCGCGATTTGGCGGATGACAATGCCTGTAAACAGATAATTTCTGTTCGTAAGTCAAGCATAACAAAATTTTCACATGACAATGCCAAGGCAAGAGGATTTAAATGTGACAATAATTTTGGCACATCAGAAGCAGTTGTGGTGACATCTACTTGAGTACATAAAACTACAAATGTTCTTCAAAATGCAGCAATTAAATAATTGACCCTTCATAACCTCTAAGGACGAATCGTTTTTTTACAAGCATTGGTGCTCATATTTTTCATTAATATTCTAATGAATAAAAAAACATTAATTATTTTAACTTATTGACAGACAATGCACAGCCTAAGGGTTTAGATTTCAATTTTTTCACAAGAGTTCCTTATGTTTTTATGGAAAGAAAAACTGGAACAGTTTCACGAAAAATGTTTAAATTCGGGTAAAACTGAACTTCCTTTTTCTATGGGATTTTTGTATCTACATTCTACAATCAAACTGCATACTTAATTATGCCAAAGAAGAACATAATAGAATTGAAAAGGGCGTATAACAAAGGTGAGCTAATAAAGGATTTTTGAAAATTCATCCCCTAAATAGTCTGGACTGGTTGACTGGTAGAAAATGCCTATGGCATTAAGTCCGCCTCTGTACATTTATGTGCTTGAAGTATTAAATAAATAAATAAATAGAGTAAGATAAGGGTTAAATAGGATATGAAAGTTTGAATGGTAGTACGTAATATTTGCCGGTGGGAAAACCCATCAGGCAAATGGGTTGTATGTGTATAAATAACAATAAAAATTCCTTACCAAAAGCCCTAGCGAGGCAGGAAGCCGTGGTAGACGTAGAATGCGGGTCATGTGCGCCCGCGGCGGCGGCAGCGGAGCGCCTGAGCGAGGCGGGGTCGATGAACACCAGCGACGAGCTGCCCGTCAGCCGCACGCCGCCCGCGCCTCCGCCCGCGCCGCGCGTCGACTCGCGCGACCTGCTTCATGTATGAGTGTTCAAGGAAACCGATGATTATTACTGATACTACAACTGTTGGAATGAGATTATAAAGTATCCCGCTTGCAAAACCATCAAGCTTCTTAGCAGACTTCTAAAAATAAGGCGTTAATTTCGCATCCTAAAATAATAGTGGATTGATTAGTGCAAAGAACATTGACCAACCACGCATGTTAAGAACTTGCTTGGACTAGACAAATCTTATAAAACGTAACTTGATGATGTTGTTTTATTTTCCTATTAACATAACTTAGTACGGCATTCAATATATTTTTTAACCTATTGACCGCTTGGTTTGATATCAATTGCCTTGTCCCCAGCGTCCAGCTCATAAATGGACAAATAACTGCCTACGTAACATACCTAATGTACGTCTAATTCATGCAATGAAATAAATACAAAAAACCAACATAGGTTCTCAGTCGTATAAATAAGACTGAGGCGGCACAGGCACAAAGACATAACATGTCATATTAATCAGATTAGGGCGGTCAATAGGTTAAAGTACAAAAGTTATTATTTCTCCTGCTTTTAAAAATAAATAAATTATATGAAAATGTTTCATTGACAATTTTGATAAAATAAAAAAAATAGTCTAAAATAGCTATTATTCTTTAAATCACATAAACACCAGTCCTAATAAGGGGATAGTGGTACTCAGTAACTAGGTTAATATGGGTATTCACATGCGTACAGACCAGAATCTGAACCCAAAATAGTTGGAAAAGGCAACCCAGTAGATGTTGTTAGGCACTTATTGCGTGGGATTTAAAACATGATTGGTGCAATGTGGGCGTACTAGCACCTGGGTCTTACACTGTTTAACGAATACGGGCGTGGTCTTATACAGGAACAATTTTTAATCACCATCTAAATTTAAATGATAAGATCATTGGTGAAACTAATAAAATACGTATTGTATCACTTGGTACTAAAATATTGAGATTACAGCATTAAATGTTATCTAAAAAAAAACTATGTGACTAACACCCGCGGATACACATCACCGTTGCATCCGCACGTCGCCCCTTTCTCTTATTTAGCATAGTATACGCGGGAAGTATAGTATTCGATGTTTGACGTAGAAACCACATTCAACTTATAATACTTTCGGGAAATATTTTTTTTTACTTATTCTTTTTTCAAACATGGAGTCTTTGAATAGTACATAATGCCTATAAAAAATTAGATGGGGATTAAAAATCATACCTGTATTTACAGAAGTACAGAAGCTACGTAGCAGCAGCACTTACCGTATAGCCCACTGCATGGAGTGCGGCGCAAGGTTGGGCCGGGCGGGCGGCGCGGCGCGGCGCTCCAGCGTCTCGCCGTCGTGCATGGGCACCTCGGCTTCCCCGTCCTGCTCGTCCGTCTCGCCGGCCTCCGAGTCCTCGTCCTCGGGCTGTGTCGAGTCTCCGCTTTCGTCCTCTGGATATAGAAGTAGCGATGCTATGCCTGTTGCGATGTACGTGATCGTTTATTACATAGGATACGCGCAAAGCAAAAAGCTTTCACTTTTATGGTTGGATGGCAGTGACTACAAGGTTTTATTACTACGCGATAAAACCTTGTGGTTAGTAGCAACATAGAGATCAACGTTGAAAAGTTTTAATGTGTGATTATTAAAATGGTCGATGAATTCGGCAATTTTATTGTTGGCAATGCAGCATTTGGCAACAATAAAATTGTTGGCAATGTAGAAATTGTCAACAATAAAATTATTAAAGCTAAAATAAATCTATTTATTTCTATTTCTTGGTAAGTCCTGAATCTATATAGCCCTCTTACCTGCATCAGAGCCCTGCGTGGCCCCGGTCTGTACGCTTCGCTGCGCGGACTCCGCGTTGTCCTGATCGTCAGAGTCGCTTTCTGTCTCCACCTCGGCCAACAAGTCGAGTTCGCTCTCACTCTCGCCACCCTCGGCACGTTCTGTGCCATTCTCTACTACAACGTGCTGTTCTTGGCCCCTATTAAAAATGATGAAGGTATTAGTCTTCATTTTTTAAATTCGAGTGTAGAAGTCCAACATCGTTGAATTGGTTTGCTAATGAATTAATGTACCACTTTTTGATTCATTTTGTATTTAGACGTTTTACTTTAAGTGAAAGATGAGGAATTAAAGGAACATTTTTGAAAAATAGTGTTACAGCCAATTTAGACCGATTTTAAATTTTCCATAGAAAAAGAGATTTCCAGTTATTTTTTTTTAATAAGACATTTCGAAAATGTTTGTGGCATCCACATAATCCCGAGTCCGGACCCTTGGGTACGGCCCTGTACAGCGGAGGACCACGGGGCGAAGGAGCGGAGGTCACCCAAGAATCCCGTTATAAGCAGTGCGCGCGCGACGCCGCGTCAGTGCACCCAGATCGTCATAACGAACGCCCGTGCTACTTTGTCTCAGCCACCCGCGCTTATAAACTCGCTCATAGTAATCACTAGTATTATATAGTTTAGCTTCAGTTCCGCCTTATCACTCTGTATCGTTTCTTCTTCATTCTAACGCCTGTAATAATCGTCTATCCTCATTAAACTTCATCTATCGTTCTTCTTGCTGTTTCATATTCACCGCCGCCTACCTAGCCGCTTGCTACATACCATACACGCTTACAGCCCCATATGTTCTTAAGTAACTTTTTAGACCTTTGTATCCTGCTTATGCGTATGAAATTTCATTAAAATCGGTTTATTCATTTCGAAAAACAAAGGCTTGACGGTATGTATGAAATGCCGTACGGCGTAATCGCTCTTAAGGGTGCATTTCCACTGAAGAGGAGCTGGGCGGAGCGGAGCGGAGACGTGCAGGAATCGTCCAATCATAGACGAGACGAGTGACGCGCTGAGGATTTCAACCATTGTGATTGGTCGATTCCTATACGGCTCCTCTCAGCTCCGCTTCAGTGGAAACGCACCCTAAGAAGTGAACAAGAAAGGCCGACCACAAATAAAAAGAAAAACACAATACATAAGAGTGTACCTGTCGGCCATAGCGTCGTCATGATGCTGGTTGTCCTGCGGCTGCGCGCTATGCGCAGGCGGCGCGGGCTCGTCGGTCTCGGACGCGTCGTCGTCGTTGCCCAGCGCCTCGCCCGCGCCATCGTCGGCGTACTCGGTGGCGACCGGCGTGGACGAGCGGTCCGGCACCAGCGTGGAGCTGCCCACCGACGTGCCGCCCGCCGCTGCGCCGCGCCCGCCGCCCGCTGCCGACTCTCTGCGCCACAACGAACATATAACACATCAGCCGATCTATTCTATCAAAATCTCACCATCAAAACTTAGTCGAAGTGATCTGTCATTAACATCAATTCCCAGCATCAGATGGAATGACAGCTCACTTCGCCTAAGGTGAAAAGGCTTTAAAGGTGAGATTTTAGTGCATAGGCCGACTGAAGGCCAATTCCGGTAATAAAAAATGTTCAAAAGATAGAGAATGTTGTTGTTGAATGAACTAGAGAGCGTATAAACCGATTTCTTCGAAGCACACGACTCACTACCGCGGGCCGGGAGACGAGGAAGAACGCGCGGCTGCAATTGGTCAGTTCTTGTAGGCATGCCTATCGTTAGGGCTGATCTACTTCATTAACGGAAAATAGTCGATATTGAAAAATGGATTTTAACATTATGAAAATACTAAATTAAAATTACAGAAATAATATTTAATAAAAATCAATCAATTACCAAAAAAAAAAGCATGTAATCATGTTATTATTGATTTTTAAAATGAATTAATTTGTTTGATTTGAATTAATACTACTAAGTATTAATTTGTTTGAATTAAAGTTTTAAGGTCCTGAATGTTCTTTGTTAAAAAATGATATACAAGTGTCTACATATTTATGAATTCAAACTGACCAGTCCCAGTGGTGCCTGATGATATAAAAATTATCCTGGATCGATTATTGATCCCGGTCCCCCAACCGGATAATTTTTTATCCCACATACATAAAAAAATACAAACGAACTGAGAACCTTCTCCTTTCTTGAAGTCGGTTAAAATAAAAATTGTATTAATCTTTTAGCTATTAAAGGTAACAGCATAAACATACGGGAAAGAAAGGGATAGATGCAATAGAATTGCCCAATACAAGAACGAGACTTTTCCAAAAGACATCAACGCGCGACTCAAGTGTGCTTGCTCGTTTACCCAGTCAACATTTTAAATAGACCCCTGCGGTGGCTCATAATCCGATTAAATAAAAAATAATTTTTCGTACTGTTTACTTATCGCTGAAAAGTTATGCCATCCGTTTTCTAATTAGATGTCATGGAATGTTTCCCACACCACTTCACCGCGCATAAAGGCATTTTGATACGATATAATTGCATAAAAAGTTATAAAAAATTGTATTAATTTAGCATGGAGACAGGTCTAACACTTGGACACAACAAAATGGTTACTAGTAGTAAAATACTAATAGTTTTCGAGCGTCGGGGCACTGTATGCGCAGTCAAGTAGTTATAAAGTCTTTGGTTCAAAATCTAGTCGCAATCTCATCTCAGCGACAATCAATGTCAAAAATGTAGGGAAATCAAGAGTTATTTTTAATGATTTTGAATGAGATTAGAATGCAAACATTCTTATAAATACGAGGATTGCCCCTCCGAATGATGCCTGAGATGCCTTTCATATTGAGAAACACTTATGTTTAACAGTTGAGGATTGCAGACTACAGCATGACTAATATTACATTAAGATTATACAATACACACCTGCGCGCATGTGCATGTCTTGAATGTCCAGTAGAAAGAGGTTCTACACCGAACAAGTCTTCGCTGCCGTTTACGAGGTCCACATACGTGGTCGCTAGCGGGAACGGAGCCGTGGGCCGGACGACGCCAAGTCGAACTGGGGCCAGAAGCGCGTCGGCTGCTTCTACGAGTTCTTCTACGGCAAGGGCGACGAGAGCCGCGAACACACGACGACAACGGACCAGTGATGATGTTATTGAAAGAGGTCTGTGAACAAAAGCAATATTCAAAAAAGAACGGCCTGGCCATGGGACATTCGCTGCAGCGAAAATTCGCGCGGTGCAAACGGTGAATCGTCTTGCGACTAAAACAAATGTACTAGCCATGGCACGCGTAGCGGCGACCGGCGGCGCGATCTGCTAAGTTTGCCGAGCGAATCGCACGAGCGACTGGCGGCGCGGTGGGCGATAGAAACAAATGTATGAATCTTTACGGCGCATGCAACGGACTCGCGCGATAGACGCGGCGAATAGTGCAGGAAACCAAACAAGTTTTTTTGTACTCGCCGCGAAATAATGAACACCGAAACTTTTAGCCCATGGCCGTGCAAACTGCGCCGCGTAAATTGCCGCGCCGCCAGACGCACCGCCCCGGTCGGTCGCGGCGCCCTGTACCGTGGCCAGCGGGATAGGTGTGCACCACATGAGACTTTGTTCTTGTGTCCTAGGAACTTACCCCTTCTTTTTAGCTGCACCTGGAGCCATCTCAACGCTGAATATGACAAATATCCTGGCGACGGAGCGCACGAAGCGTCGCGCCACTTCACGGGCACGCTCGGCGCGTCCCGGGATTGTGTCGTTTTGTTGCTCACGCATCAATGTGTGTAGCAGAGTGTCCAGCATCTATAACAAAAGAGAACATTTATTATTTAGTAGCTGTATTGTATTACAGGATCTATACGACTGACGTTACAGTATCTAGCCGTAAACATGACTCATCGAAAAACAAAAATAATGAACAATAGAAATTAGCGTACATAATTATTATTACTCTAGCATTAATTACATTTTTTTCATTTCAAATTTCTGATTTTGTATAAAGAATTTTAATAATTTTTTTACCTAAGACCTACATTGTACCAATACCTAATGCAAATAAATGATTATGATCGAATTTTAGAACAAGTTGGGCTTCCTCTCTGTTCAATGCCATATATTTACGCCCAGGTACTGTACCTCTTTCTACATTCTGTAAGAGGCGTTCGTCTGCTATAACTGTCTTTCATACTAACCTCATTAGTGCACTTAACGATAAGCGCATGCGTAAACTTGTCCAGCAAAGTAGTGCCTGATTGCGAAGGCGCGGGGCTGCTGGGCCGACTCTCAGTCTCGCCCGGAGTGCCACTAGCGCCGCACATCACGGCTGCTTCAACGGCCGGCCAATTACCTAAAAACACATTTGCTTAGTTAACTCTTGCTTACCTCGTCAATGAATTCTAACAGTGCATTCGACTGTAGTGGACTATTTCTAATCATCATAATAAATTATTAGATACAACCTTTTTCTACTTTTTTATTCAAACTGTTATGGTGTACATAATGTCATATGAATACACGGAACACACGATATAGACGACACGACATATGAACACACGGACGGCAGAAAAAGGCTGGTTGTTTTATTTTGAAAGAACACGCAGAAGTAGGATTCTACAATTCCTACACGACTTTTATGTTATCGACGAAATGAAGCAGCTATACGATCTAGACATCTGTGACTCACCCAATAAATGCAATAGTGCTCTTCTGGCGAACTTGGGCGGTTCAAGATCATGGTCGGGCGCGTCCACCTCGGCGTCGGAGCCCGGCTGCTTGCGAGGCCCGCGCCCACGACCGCCGCCCGCGCGGAACTGGCGCTGTTCCACGGCTTGGCGACCCACTGTCTGGACTAGGAACAGGAGAATTGATTCACCCCTGTAAAGAAATAAAAATTGGTAATACATAATTTTAAAATGTAAAGCGCCTGTCTGGGTTCGAACCTACGATCTATAATTCGTAAGTCGCGGCCGTTACCACTGGGCCACTACTGCTCTAGGCTATGCCCTCTAAGTTCAAGGGTTAAGGGTAAATACAACAGAGTGGAAATCGATGAAAGTTCCCAAATTCTTCCTCATTATATATGTACAAAAAAACGATCAAGTACGATTCGGACTCGCACACCGAGGGTTCCGTACAAATTTGTAGGTATGTAACGGTTATTTTACGGTTTTCGGATTTTTTACTTTACTTGTGCTACGCGACATTGTTTCTTTAATCCAGTCAAAATAGACAAAAATAAGTCATAACTTAGACAAAATTCGCATAGAGCTGAAAATTGGCAGAGATGTTAAATACATCATTATAAATGAAATGTCAAAAATCCCCTTCGATACTACTTCTGCAAAAAAAATTATTCAAGGTCAAAAGTACAAAATTAAGGTTTTTTCTATTTTTCTCGAAAACAGTAAGTATTATCGTGAAAATAGATCAGACAAAAGTTGTAGATCATACAATTCTCTACAAAAATGATCCAGTCACTTTTTCTCTTACGACTCACCATTCGTGAGATATCGCGGTTTTAATAATTAGAAATTTCATATTTTACATAATATGCACACATTTCCGCACCACCTATGAGGTAATGTACTTAGTACATTTTTTCTAACGTGGTTTCCCCAGTAGGTGATGGAGATAGCCCTTCAATTAACTCCCCTTGACCTGTACATACAGCAGGAAGCGGCGCTAGCCGCCATCAGGCTAATGCATCTGGGCATATGGGGCAAAAACATTACCAGTCCACACGCTAAAATCCTGGACCGGGCGATTGAGTACCAGCCTCTCATCGCTGCCCCGTGTGACAGAACACCAAACCAACCGATGTTCAACAAGAACTACATTATACAAACAGTTCAGGAAGAAAGGGATCAGTCAGGAGTCAATGAAGTGCGCATTTATACAGACGGCTCTAAAACACAAAACGGTTCAGGTGCTGGCGTGCACTCTCTTGACCTAAATATTAACTTTCACATACCACTAGGCACACATAGTTCGATCTTTCAATGCGAATGTGTTGCCTTAACACAAGCTGCAACAGCAGTAAAGCGCTTAGGCATCCGGAACTATGGCATTAAATTCCTTTCCGACAGCCTATCTGTGCTCAAAGCGAAGCAAACAAACTAACAATAAAATAATTTTTGAGTGCCATCTAGCTCTGGAGAGTTTATCGACGTCTAATCGTATTACTCTCCAGTGGATCAAAGGGCACAGTGAATCTCTCGGCAATGATACTGCAGATGAACTTGCGAAGAGAGGCTCTGATATGAGGGTGCCTTTGCCTTTCTCACAATTTCGTGCGTGGATTCACCAAAGATCGACCGAACTTCATAACAACAGATGGTGACGGGCAACAGACTGTAGACAGTCAAAATTGGCTTTACCAATGATACACCCGCGATTAACCAAAAAACTTCTCAGCCTGAGTAGGAATAACCTTAGAATAATAATAGGTACAATTACGGGCCACAACCTCCTTAACAAACATCTTTTCAACATAGGCGCCACGGACAGCCCCCTTTGCAGGAGCTGCCTTGA
Source organism: Luperina nickerlii (assembly GCA_963855955.1). NCBI lineage: Eukaryota > Metazoa > Arthropoda > Insecta > Lepidoptera > Noctuidae > Luperina > Luperina nickerlii. The sequence goes on along the minus strand of OY979664.1, from coordinate 15,250,915 downwards.
TGCCGAGGAATCAGCCGCCCACGTCATCCTGGATTGCGAGGCCGTGGCTTCTCAACGTGCAGAAATCCTCGGAACAATAAGGTCGCTCCGCGAAGCCTGTGAAGCTCCTAGGAAGCTTCTGTGCTTTTGGGCGGAGCTAGGCTGGCTCTGTTAGCCAGAATCCCCACGCACAACGGCCCGAATGCGGGAAAGGGAGTCCCATCATCATCATCATTCCCCAGTAGGTATACTCTACGATCTATTGTAATAAAGAAAGTTTGATCAGATCGTATCCTTTTAATTGAAAGAATCCTCGTAGTAATATTGCTAATGAGTAAAGTGGAATAGATTGTTTTTTTACACATGTCATTATATAATTGTCTAATTCTACTTCGACAATTATTTCTTCGTCTTTATTTTCTTCTTCTTGCAGAAGTTCGCTGTTCTAAGAAAAGGGATGCATCAATTGTCTCCTCATTAATATCATAAATATCTTCATCTGTTGTATTTCTTTCAATATAACATGTAGAAAAACAACCTATTCCACATTGATCATTAGCAATATTACTATTCTTGCAATTAATAGGATACGATCTGATCAAACTTTCTTTATAACAATAGATCGTGGAGTATACCTACTGGGGAAACCACGTTAAAAAAATGCGCCAAGTACATTATTACCTCATAGGTGGTACGGAAATGTGTGCATATTATGTAAAATATGAATTTTCTAATGATTAAAATCACGATATCTCACGAATGCTGAGTCGTAAGAGAAAAAGTGACTGGACCATTTTTGTAGAGAATTGTATGATCTACAACTTTTGTCTGATCTATTTTCACGATAATACTTACTGTTTTCGAGAAAAATGGAAAAAACCCTAATTTTGTACTTTTGACCTTGAATAATTTTTTTTGCAGAAGTGGGATCGAAGGGGATTTTTGACATTTCATTTATAATGATGTATATAACGTCTCTGCCAATTTTCAGCTCTATGCGAATTTTGGCTAAGTCAAATGTCTATTTTGACTGGACTATCTTGCCAAATTTCATGATTCTAGGCCAACAGGAAGTACAAAAGGTGACCTATAGGTTTTGATTCCCTTGCGAGTGTCAAAATATGCGGCATAAACGGAACATAAACGCTCATATCTTTTGATTGCGTTGACTTAGAAATTTAATTATTTCACTCCTTCAAGGGATTGTAGCCCTGCTGAGTATTTGATATATATTTTTTTTTTAATTTATTGCAATAACTCCACGCGTTCCTGAGAAAAAGGGTCTTGACAGACCAAACAAATAAGTGATCTTATAAGGGTTCCATTTTTCCTTTTGAGGTACGGGACCCTAAATTCACAGGTTATGTCTCAATTTTACACGCGATAGAAGACTATTAGCAGCATCAACTCGAATACTTTGTCAATTACGCACATTTCGTCCCGCCCAAACATTTATAACAAACTTAATTTGCTATAGAAATCATATTTTGTACTTATGTCACTGCTGATATTCTTATAATCTGTTGTTAGAAGAAAATCAGCAGCAAGAGTAGCAACACCGCGACGGACTATATAAGGAAGGCGGCTGGCGGCACTCGTCCATTTGCCCATCGGTCATCGCGGAGTGCGGAAGCTCTATCCTGATATCGGTCATCGTTATTTATTTCAAATATTGTAAATTGTTTGGCCGGAGGCCGTTAAAATCTTTTTAAAAAAATTAATCTGTGTTTCTATTTGTAACATCAGAAGTGGGATTCGAAGGCTGAAAAGCCGTAGAAACGCATTTCTGGTTTTATAGATAAGACTCAGTATCTCTCCACGTGGTTTTGGTTACTTAATATTTGGACGGAGTTTTTGTCTTTGCGATGCCTGCCAACGATCAACGCAACAAACGAAAACGCCGTGGGCGAACTCCTTCGCCTAATCCAATGGAGGAGATCCTGAGAAGACTACGCGCGTTGGAGGACCAGTCCCGCGCGTCAGTGGAGACTCAAGCCGTTGCAGCCACCAGCGCTGGCCCTAGCCGCGCCGCTGAGCTGCCAAACACGACACCATCGGTGTCGGTGCTCGGGGCGCCTACACCACCACGCGAGCTTGTGCCCGCGCAAGCGGAAACGCCGCCGCCGACGCCACACGCTAGCAACATGGAATCGACGCAGTCTGAAGACGTGGTGACAAACGCCGCAGAGCGTCTTCTAACCGCTATCAGCTGTGCTCAGGTCAGATCCAACCGATATTTTGTCTCTGATTTTGATCCGAGTGTTCATGACTTCGACACGTGGTGCGATGAAGTAGAAAGAGCCCGTATTTCAAACTATTGGGACGACAGAGAATGCCTTGCTCGCATCGGACATTGTCTAAAGGGTGAATCTCGCACCTGGCTTAGCCAATGGACAAGCAATATTCGCACATGGTCCAGTTTCAAATTAGAACTAAAAGCACTATGCCCACGTTCTGTCGATGTCGCGAACATTCTTTATGATGTAATGCGGACAGAGTCTGATAAATACTCCACATACGCTGAATATGCTCGTAAATCGCTTTTAAGGTTACGCATAGTTAAGGGCCTAAGTAACGAACTGCTTACCGCTATTATTATTCGTGGAATCTCAGATCCGCAAATTCGCGCTATGGCTACTAACGCTAAACTATCGCCCGATTCCATAGTGGAGTTTTTATCGAGTTTTGTTAAACCTCCTAGCAACTATAATAAGAAAGTGATTCCTAATGGCCGGTCTCATAAGTCTTCCAATAGCAATAACTCAAATCGCAAACCGTTAAAACGTCAATATGATTCTAAAGATTCAAAATCAATAAAGTGTTATCAGTGTAATCAATTTGGTCATAAGAGTGTCAATTGTAACAAACGGTCGAACACAACCCCGAGTAATAGCGACGAAAAAGCAATCGCGTTACCGGCGACATCTCGTGGCGAACCGCCGAAGTGTACGTTTTGCAAAAAAGTCGGTCATTCCGAGGTTACTTGTTTTGCTAAGGAACGCGCAAACTCACGAAATAATAATGGTGTCAATTTTTGTCGCGAAATTGCGGGTAATTCTAAAAATCGTGATGTGACTACTGCTGTCATATTAGGGATACCGCTAGACGTGCTAATCGATAGTGGATCGTGTATTTCCATAATGTCAAAAGCTGTTGCTAAACATTTCCCGTGTCAATTAAAGCCTAATATCCAGATATTACGCGGCTTAGGTGGTACGGAAATTAAATCTGAATCATTTGTAACGCTACCCGTTGAGTTTAGCGATATAACGATAGAAATTGATTTTTGTGTTGTAGGTGGCAATAATCTGAATGTACCCGTCATAATCGGTACAGATGTACTGAACAGGAAAGGTATTACTTATGTTAGGTCCGGTAACTGCCAACGTATAGTTCATAGTGAGGTGACCGCAAACGATGTTATGCAAGTAAATTCGATTTCCTTGTCCGATCAAGTTAATACATCGGTATCTGGAGATGATAGGGAACGGTTACTAGAGATTCTCTCCAAGTATTCGGAATTCTTTTTAAGTGGTACCGCTACCACAACAGTGAAAGATAGTGAGATGCATATCAAGTTAACAACCGATGTGCCCGTGTACTATAGACCCTATAAATTATCGCATGATGAAAAATTAAAAGTACGAAATATAGTGAAGGATTTGCTTGATAAAAAAAATTATTCGCGAGTCCGATTCAGAATACGCTAGTCCGATCCTTCTAGTAAAAAAGAAGGATGGTTCTGATAGAATGGTCGTGGACTACCGTGCACTGAATCGTATAACTGTCAAAACTAGACATCCTCTCCCCTTGATCAACGACTATATAGATAGGTTAGGTAATGCTCGCTGGTTCAGCTCCCTAGACATGGTTTCCGGCTTCCATCAACTTAGGGTTGCTGAAGAGTCTATTCATAAGACGGCATTCGTTACACCAGAGGGCCAGTATGAATATTGCAAGGTACCCTACGGTTTAGCGAACGCGCCGATTTTTTATCAGAAAACTATCTCTAAAACGCTTAAACCCTTCATGGATGCTGGAAAGGTCATGGTCTACATCGACGATGTGTTGATATTAACGGACGGGATTGATGAAAACCTCGTTTTATTAGATTCGGTTATAAAAACGCTTACTGAAGCAGGGTTTTCAATTAATTTAAAGAAATGTACTTTTCTTACCAATGAAATAGAATACCTAGGTAGAATTATAAGAGATGGTCAGGTTAGACCGAGCAATTATAAAATTGATGCATTAGTTAAATCACCGCGACCGAGTAACGTCAAACAGGTTCGCCAATTTCTTGGTCTCGCAGGATACTTTCGAAGATACATTCCTAATTACGCGATTAAGACTGCGCAAATTGCCGCTCTAACTAGGAAAGGAATAACCTTTAATTGGAGCGATGAACACGAAAGCGCACGTCAAGACATCATTTCCTATTTAACTAATGAACCAATTTTGGCAATATTCGATCCCGAATTGACGACTGAGCTGCATACTGATGCCAGCTCTATTGGTTATGGCGGAATCCTTATGCAAGTAGGCAAGGACGGCCGTAGGCGAGTAGTTGCTTATTTTAGCAAGTTGACTGCTGGTTCGGAATCCAAATACCACAGCTATGAGCTGGAGACCCTCGCGGTAGTAAAATCATTACAACATTTTAGGCAATATTTAATTGGTAAATCTTTTAAGGTAATCACTGATTGTAATGCATTAAAAATGACACAACGTAAGAAGGATCTCCAACCCAGAGTTGCAAGATGGTGGATTTATATGCAAGACTTCGATTTCTCGCTAGAATACCGTAAAGGCGCGCTTATGTCGCACGTAGACTACTTGAGTAGGAATCCGGTCAATGTTATTAATGTTGTTGAAAAACCACAAAATTGGGCTCAAGTGGCACAGGCAGGTGACGAGGAGACACTAACGTTAGTTGAAAAATTAGATAATGGTAAATTAGATAATACGCGTTACGTGAAACGTAATGACCTCTTGTACTATAAGTATGACGTCACGGGTGAGCAAGCGCGATTCTTATGCTATGTACCAAAGGCATTTCGATTAAGTTTATTACGCGTTTTCCATGACGAGCATGAACACATTGGTGTAGACAAAACTACTAATCTGATCCTGCGACACTTTTGGTTTCCCGGTCTTAGACAATTTGTCGCAAAATACGTCAGACACTGCGTAGTGTGCATTTCACATAAGCAAGTTCCTCGCGCACCTTTGCAACCAATATCCTCTTGGGAAAAGATTCCAGTACCATTTGATACGATACATGCAGATGTACTCGGACCACTGAGAGAAAGTGATGGTCATAAACATGTGCTTATTATAGTTGATGCGTATACTAAGTACTGTTTGCTCTATGCCCTACCAAGGCAAGATTGTAGCGAGTTAAAGCGCGTAATGACCCAAACAATTTCTCTGTTTGGTACTTTTAAAAGACTAGTGTGCGACAGAAGTCGTATGTTCGATAACCATGAGTTTATTCAATGGATTTCAAATTATGGGGTCGAAGTGCATTTTATTACCCCTGAAATGCATCAGGAAAACGGTCAAGTTGAACGTTATTGCCGTACAGTTTTAAACATGTTAAGAGTAGAAGTAAACTATAATGAAAATGATTGGTCAAAAATATTATGGAAACTGCAATTGGTTTTAAACATTACTAAACATAAAACTACTCAATATTCGGCGTTAAACCTTCTTATTGGCACCGATTCCACTACACCTTTAATAAACGCTTTGATCAAAGATATAACGTGCGAAGGTTCAAATCCAAATCGCGATGCAATACGCGAGATGAGACGGCAGCGTGCAGAAGGACTTATTCGCGAAAACAAAGAAAAACAAGACTCTTATGTTAATAAAAATAGGAAACCGCCTAAAAAGTTTCAAGTTAATGATTTAGTCTATGTGATTAAGAACTCTCAAAGTACCGGAAAGCTCGACAGCGGTATGAGAGGTCCTTATAAAGTTACCAAACTCCTCCCTAACGATAGATATGAGGTAAAATTGCTAGCTGGTGCTTATGGAAAGACTAGTCAAGCAGCTGCTCCATACATGGTGTTATGGAAGGGTGAATGGACACCTGAAACTTGTGCAGCATTTTTTGAAGGTACTTAACGTATACTTGCTGTTGTTTGCTTTGTCAGCTTACATACCTACTAGTCTTTCCCTATTCTTGAGTTAGATTATGTACCAAACAAGTCTGTGTTTATTGATTTTAGCAACGTTATGTGTTGTGTTCAGTGGAAGAGACCCACGTAAATCCTGTGCGCATGGTATTGGGTTGACCCTGACACTGGTGGTTTCTGGGGTGAGTCGGTGGCGCATCCGACAACAGACCTGTGTAAATCCAGCCTTTATTAGGTATCTGGGGTGAACTACTAGAGACTGATGTAAATCCTGTTGCGCACGCGAGTATGTGCGGGGTATTCGGTTGCGTGGTAACAGACCTGTGTAAAACCTATGTGACTTGAAACGCTTGTGTGTAGCGTCGATTACTGCTCATGTTGACTTGTTTGGCTAATCGGTACATAATCTGACACCTCTATACGAATTTAGACCAACTATTGATAAACGATGTAAATAAGTAGGTCTCTTAAAATGTGCGTATCTCCACAGAGATCGATGGTGATGACTCCGAACAGCCGTTGGACGCGGAGGGTGTTGCTGAGCCATCCACGAGTTCCTGCTGAAGGCTTCGAGCACGCAGCCCCGTCAGGAGAAGCCGTGTTAGAAGAAAATCAGCAGCAAGAGTAGCAACACCGCGACGGACTATATAAGGAAGGCGGCTGGCGGCACTCGTCCATTTGCCCATCGGTCATCGCGGAGTGCGGAAGCTCTATCCTGATATCGGTCATCGTTATTTATTTCAAATATTGTAAATTGTTTGGCCGGAGGCCGTTAAAATCTTTTTAAAAAAATTAATCTGTGTTTCTATTTGTAACACTGTTATAATAAATGTTTACGTACCTTGAGTTGAAATGCGTGGCAAGTGAAGTGTCTCGAGCGAGTCTAGCAAGAAGATCGCAGCGCGCGGTCCAGTTTCCGCCGACCAGTGCCTTGCAGCGGCACTTCTCCCAACAGTCGCAGTACGCCGTCGGAGACGTGCGCTTTAGCTTGCAGTCGTGGCCTTTGTGGCATACCTGAATACAACAAACCAATTAGTAGAACACCACGGTTATCAGGATGTTTTAGCCAATTATCCGTAATTCAGAAAAAGACGACCATAACCAAGAGAGCAAGGGATTTGTTAAGAACATTACCTTAGCACATTCTGTGCAGCAGCAAAGAGACCCTGTCAGGCCGCATGTCTTGCACTCGAATATATCCTGTAAACAAATAATGTTATCAGAACATCGTCATAAAATGACCAGCAAATTAATAGATGAGAGAATGTTTGAACAGTTAGTCTGATTAATGAACAAAACACACTTTTCTTCTTTTTTTTTCTCTTGATTATTTGTTTTGTTAGTTATTTTTGACTATTATTTTTTATTGTTATACCTTCTTTATTGTCTTAGATGTGTTTTTATTAAAATGTAACTGTGCAAAAAGATATTTATGTCTGTGTTGTGATATTTTCCCAAATAAATAAATAGGTAATGTAATTTCCCATATTGATAATGAATATGAACCTGATTGATATGCTCTTGTCCAGTCCAGGTGAAGCTGCAGGTATCATTGCAGCAGAGTACCAGCAGTGGGGAATGATCGGGGCTCGCGTTGGGCGGGAAGATGGCGGCTGAGCGTTGCATCTCGTCCGCTTCAGGGCAGGCGCGGATGGCGTCCAGTATTACTAGCGCCCCACGGTAAGCGCGCTCCGCCACCGCGGCCATGAGCGGTGTCTGGCCCAGTCCGTCCCTACGGTAACGATGTTATTTAGAATTTGTTGGTAAAGGTAAAGCAATTTACTATCAAAAGCCTTCTAAATGCAATAGTCGTGTCTCGATTAACATGTCGAACAGGCTCGAGAGACAGTCATTGGTTCAGTTGAGTTATGTAGGTAGCGATCCAAATTAGGGTAGGGTGTCAGAATTAGTCTGGGGCACGCAAGTCACGCAAGTGGAACTCAAACTTGTGGTCTGGGTACTAATTTCGTATTGAAATCATAATTTATTTATGAAAGGGTGGACTTGCTTGGCAGTCAGCAGCTGCATGAGGAAGGGCTGCAGCACGGAGCTCTCGCAGAGCGCGCGCAGGCTGGCCAGCGCGTTGCCGCGACGCTCCGCCGGGTCCGCACTCACCGCGCCGCCACTGTTACCAGCGCCAGACAGTTTACTGTAAGTGTTTCAAATCATCACGTCCATCACAACACTCTTCAGAACTAGTCTAGTGCTCTTTGCTACGTAATCCAGGATTATCACTGCCCATTAATCCACCAAGTAAGGCTTCACGACAAAGGGCAGGGAAATCCATGAATTTGTATCACTATGAGGTCACCAAATTGATTTTTCATTGAGTGGAGACCCATGGTGTGTAGTAATTATTGGGTACAAAAAAGATTGAAACCATTTAAATTATTGGGCAATAAAAAAGAGGGAATACTAGACTAGAAACTGACTAAATCTCTTGGAAATAAGGTGATGATGATAAGAAACAAATACAGAAAACACAATAAAGGAAAATATTAAGACACAGTTATATATATAGTGCAGGCAGAAAATCGGCACTCACGAACAGTAACTGCATGACGAATGCTTTCTGCTGCGTCGAAAAAGCATTACTTCAGAGTTTCATCACTGAATAATTCCCCTGTTAAAGGAGTGAAGCTCTTACCCGTTGTTAGTGAGCCCCATCAAGCTGTCTTCGTCTCCAGACGCCTCGAAGGTCTCCGGCGGCCACGAGATGGCCGGCACCGACTCCTCAGCACTGGCGCCGCCTCCTCCCGTGCCACCCGCTAAATTGGGCATCGAAGCGTTTTCCACTAATCAGTAAATAATGTTATGTTAGAATTACACCTACGCTATATAGGATATTATTTTTGGTACGGTTTTTTACGTACCGATATCGGGTTCCTTGTTCGATGTCGGCGCGCACATGTGTACGCATACGTGTAGTATGTTCCTGTTCCCGTCGCAACGCTCTTGTAAGATGGACAACATCTGTTGCTCTGTGGATAATTATTACAAAAATGTAGTACACGCAATATTTTAGAACTATAATTCAACAATTAGATCGCAAATTATCGCACTTACTGCTGGTGTCAGATTCGAGTTGGTGGAGTAACTGACGCACGCCGTCAAGGTCGCAGCGTAACACACGCGGCATCATGAGCTGAGGCTCGGGCACCAGTATAATGAGTGCAACCTGCACACAAAAATGTATAGTCAATCGATTAATTGTCGTCCAGTAGCCTGTCGTCCGCAGCATGAAGGTGTTGCGAGGCTATAACGGGTAAAAAGACGCTTAATGAAGCCGAGAGTCACTTGTATTCCTTGTCATAGTGAGATGTAACTTACTTTGATGTACAGAATAGAATAGTCTTCATTATGTACACAATATGAATTAAGGAATGCGTAGATAACAGTTATGTGATGGGTTATTTTACACCCACAGTGATAAGTGTTCCTGGGTGAGGTCGTACCTGCGACTTGAGCGCGGTGTGGTGCGGGTGCGCGGCGGCGGCGGCGGCGGCGTGCGGGTGCAGCGGCAGCGCGTGCGCGGCCAGCGCGCGCGCGGGCGGCAGGTCGAGCGCGGGCGGCGAGCGCACCATGCCCACGCAGTCGCGCGACACCGGGTACAGCGCGCCGTTGCCGTCCACCATCATCACAACCGGTTCGCTGCCCTGTCGCACAAATTATACTGTTCAAACTACTACCCACACGCAAATAAAACACAACAGTCAAATCTTCGTTTCACAGTTATTTTCCCTGTGACTTTACATCACTGTCAAAATACAATTAGTATTTATTCTTGTTTTATTAAGGTTGCTGTTGGAAAAGTAAAAAAACTGTCACCTGACATGATTGGATATAAACTGCGACAAAAGAAATTACTTGACACAAGGTTTGACACCTAATACTGAATGGGAAACAATAATCATTACATTGCAAACTCGCTAAATTCTAACAAATTCATATTATACATGTCTTTATTTGCATTCCATAATGTTAACAAGATCTCATAATGGCTTATTTTAATTTCAACTCTGTGACCCTTCCCTTATAATTTGTACCTACTCATTTATTTCTTTTAATTGAATTGATATTTTATTTTATTCTAATGTATTCTGTTGCAGTATTGCTTGAATTAAATGAATTTTATTTTATTTTTAAAGCTCAATCAATTAATAAATAATATGAAGTCATCATACTAACCTCAGCAGCTGTAGCGAGTTGTATGGCCTGTCCATTGGAATAGCCGAGAAGCGCACTGTTGTCTGTCGGAAAGGCGCTGTCCGTGAGTGCCCGGGTGGTACCCACTGCGTATACGGCGTACGCTAGTGCGCCGCCTGGTCTGCGCACCACTGCGTGCACGCCGCGACTGTCCACCTGGGGGAGGAAAGGACTTAAGTTATGACACTATTATGCCATGAGCCTTTTATTTAGGTACTAGCAGCGCCCCGCGGTTTTACACGCATTCGATCCCGTAGAAATATCGGGATAAAAACTATCCTATGTCCTTTCCCGGAACTTAAAACTATCTGTAGACCAAATTTCATCTAAATCGGTTCAACGGTTTAAGCGTGAAGAGGTAACAGACAGACAGACACACTTTCGCATTTATAATATTAGTATAGATTAAGTTCTGTTTACGTTTTTATTTCTACTCGAGTATAGTTTTCAATGTTATTTTTAGGGTCTTGGTGTGTGCTATCTGACATAATTATGGCAAATAATTTCATTAAATGTTATGTTAATTACTAAGCATACCGTTACATATTACAGAATCAAGTTTCTTTTTCTTGTTACAAGAACTTGATTATCGTTAGAAGAACTTGAATCTTAATTTTAACTGTCTGTTGACAGTTGTGCTGCTGCAGAGTTTGTCGCACTACTTCTTCTGCCCAGCTAAAGCACTATGAAGTGATAAAGGGCGGACGTTTTGGGGAACTCGGGTCTTATGTAAATTTGGCTGATTCTCAGCCTAATTTGAATAAATGACTTTCGATTTGAAACTATCACCGAATGTATGTCAAAGTTTTAGTACATATTTAAACACATTTCTTAACTTTAAAAATACTTAAGATCTATGAAATGACGGCATTGTTGATGTACTTACAGCAATAGTAATAACTTGTACATCAGGCGGCAGCGCAATCTTCCTGGGTGAGCGCTGCAGGCAGTCCGGTCCGCGAGCTCCGGCGGCCCCGCCCACACCCCACTTCACAGCTACCAAGTCATCTTTGCGAACAAGTCGGCAATCTTGCAGCAGCGTCGATAGATCATCAGGAGTCGATGGTACAACTTCCTTGCCGTCTTTACCAATGGTAGGGAATCGTACGGCAGCATACGCTCCGTCAACTTTGAGTACTCTGCCTAATGGAACGCTCTTGACGTCTTCTAGGAATACGACTTCCTTCAGCGGCCATTCTTCCTCATCGCGCTTGGAACCGTCGTTCGATGAACCTTCCTCACCGCGTACGGTCACGCGCTTGGCACGTTCTGAGAAAAAACGTAATCTTTAGCTTAGCCTTATAATTCTTGTGGCAGAAAACTTGAATAACCACGAACATCGAACTTTAAGCATTCATGACTGATGAAACAAGTAAAACTAAACTCACTATGTGATGTGCTGGTGTCACTGCAAGTAGAAGAAGCTGGGCTGGGCGGCGGCGGCATATCGAGCCTGTCCGCCATGTCCTTGTTGCTGTCTTTAGCGCCGTCCTTGCTGTTGCCGCTTGAGGATGAAGCCTTCACAGACGACACTGTCAGTGGTGACTGATTCTAGATGAGACAAAAAGAAAACAGTTTTAACGGATGTTCTCCTTAGTGTCAAGATTTTGAGGATCTTATACAAAAAGAAAGACTCATATAACATAACCATAAAATCATTTGCATCCTACTTGTGAGTAATTAGGTTCTAAAAGACTGAATGATTAAGTTTACCTGTAAATCCCTCTTGTCTTTATCGGAGACAGAGCGGTCAGGTTGCGGTGGGGGCAGCAATTTGAACCGGCACATGTCAGAAAGGTTCCAGGCAGCATTCTGCAGAACCCCTACTTTTGGCACTCCCGTAGACATGTTGAATCCTGTTTGGTAACATTAACAATGATAAATAAACAATATGGTTTAAAGAAGATTACAGACAGACAACCAATCTACAAATTATGAAGGCTAACATTGAATCGGGTTTTTTCTCAATTTCAATTATTGATTGATATTGCTCAATGCGATCATTGCTCAAGTTCAAATACCGTCGAGAAAATAGCCGCGACATAATGAACCAACAAACAAGTCTTGTTTTTGCCCTGTAACACCAACCAACCAGTCGGCAAGATAATTTATTAGTCTCCAAATCTGTATATTGAAAGGTAATACTTTCTTACCGACGGCGCCAGGTTGATACATTGGCGCGTTCTTCATAGTAACGCTTTGCCCAGCCTGCAAGTCTTGCGGCGCTGTGGACGAGTGTCCACGCTGCTGCTTGCGGGAGCGAGCGCGGTGTTTCTCCCAAAGGCGAGCGCGCTGGCCCAACGGAAGGACTCCCCTAGTAAACAGGAGAAGAATTGTATTGTTTTCTATAATGTCAACAGACTTGGATAAAAAATGATTTCTGTTTGATAAATAACAATCGTGGCATCATTATGGTTCATGGGACTGGGAAAGGGTTATAGATGAACGAATTCTCTTCAGGCTATCAGACAAGACGCCTTCTCTGCCATGACTTCTCAAGGCCTTTACCCTGCAGTGAGACAATAACATAACATCACACCTGTAATTCCCCGAAGAGCTACACAGAGATGTATTATTTTATATTCAGAATCGACGTAGATCATCGCTCCAACTAGCCTGGTCTGGTAATGGATGGATGGAAGAGGTCGAGACCGCTCAGTTCCGCATTGGACTGCTGTTTAATATGATGATGAATGAACTTACCACCAATAAAGTGCACCACAGTCCAATCTCGCGACGGTATACAGAGAGCATACATGTAGAGAGATTGCCTTGTCAGATCCAAACTCTACAAACATCTGCAGAGGATGCTCCAGACGCGAAGCCCCAGGAGCGTGAGCTACACACAAATAAAAAATATTATACAGATTTTATAGTATTCCTTCTTTAATCTAGACATTTTGAGAGAAAGATAAAATAAGTTCCGATTATGATACAATTATCTAGTCAACACATACGTCTGTTGGATCTTGTAATAGGAAGGAGTATTGAAAACGTTACTAAGCTAAAGATTCGATTATAAAATTATGAAATTTTGATTTCCTTCAGTTATCCTACATATTTTCAAAGAATTTACGGTAATTTTAACCTAATAACAATCAACCCGCCCCTGCTTTATACGGTTTTTACGACTTGACAAAACATCAGGATTTCTTTATTATTAGTTTTGTAATATACACACAACTCTTTCGGAATAAATTTTCTAGATGTTGAAAACTGTATCTAAAACCGTTGCGTAGTTTAGAAGAACAACGCAGTCACACAGACAGACACGAAAAATGACTTTCATTTATAATAATGTGCAGATAAACAGCTTACCAATAGATTCATCGAGGAAGGTAGCAATCCTGCCAGTGTCAGTGAGTACCGATATGCGTATGCCGGCGGCGCTGATGTTGATGACTCGCTCGCCGGGAGTCATGCCCAGCCAGGTCGAGCGCGGGTGATATGCGCTCACCGATCCGGACGCCTATTGGTAACATTAGTATAAAATAATGCAAGTAAAATTCCTATTAAATCAGGATTTGTCTATGTCCGGGCGACAATGAATATGACATATCAACTTTAGATAGAGATATAGTATAATTACCCACACAGGTATGAGTAGAAAATGCAAATTCGAGTCGAAATTAAAAACTCGAGATCCCGCGTGCTAAGTTTGTGGTCGATATTTTGGCAATTTGAGATCTCGCCAGGCAAACTATCGAAATCGAGATATTCGAGATCGAAATTTCGCCTACTTTTAAAATAATGCGTTATTTTTTTTAATATTTTGTAAATAAACATCTATAAGTAATGAGTATATTAATTACAACGCAACACAACAAATCAACACACACGCATCACGCACATTGCAAATTCATTAATTATTATTTTGAAAATAGTTTTTCAAGAAGCCTCGCTAAGACTACTCGCACGCGCGCTCAGTCTCGAAATCTCGTTCATAATTTTGACCAATACGGTCGAAATCTCGAATGAGATAGCAAGGAGATTGTCTTGCCACACGATTGAATGCCGAAAAAACCGATCAAGAGCGAGTCGGACTCGTGCACAGAGGGTTCCGTACCATCATGTTTTTAATTTTTCATCGGCGAGGCCTATATTCGTCAGAGAATTTTAACACTGTGCACTGTGATGTAGAATATTGCAGTTTTATGTCAGCGACATCTCTTGACCGATAGTGGAACTAATGTAACTTTTGTCGATGATGTCTGAAAAAGTGTGCTATTTAGAGACTTCGTTTTATTTTTCCTGTAATCTTTACATACACTTCTATCACATAGAATAATTTCAGATTTTTCTCTTTGCAAACTTCGGAGATAGGGAGGGGCGAACGGTATTTTTTTATCAAAAGTCGAAAACTATGCAGCTTAAAAAAAAAGTTGTTTTTTAGGGTTCCGTACCTCAAAAGGAAAAAACGGAACCCTTATAGGATCACTTTGTTGTCCGTCTGTCCGTCCGTCTGTCAAGACCCTTTTTCTCAGGAACGCGTGGAGGTATGAAGCTGAAATTTATATCAATTACTCAGGTCTACTGTCCCTTGAAGCTGTGAAAAAATCAAACTTCTAAGCCAACGCAATCAAAAGATACAGCCGTTTATGCCGCAAATTTTCGACACTTGCAAGGGAATCAAAACCTACAGGGTGCTTCCCGTGAACTCAGAATCTTGAAATTTGGTACGAAGCAACGTCTTATAGCATAGATAAAGGAAAAATTACGAAAACCATAAATTTTTAGTTACATCACATAATATATTTTTTTTTAATAATTTTAAACTTACTACCCATTTCCTCATAAACGCGTAGAGGTATTAAATTGAAATTCATACCAAATACTCAGGTCTATAATACCTTTAAGCTGTAACAAAATCAAACTTCTATGTCAACGCAATCAAAAGAAACAGCAATTTAAGCTGCATATTTGGAAACTCGCAAGTACTCGCAAGGGAATCAAAACCTAAAGGGTACTTCCAGTCGACCTAGAATCTTGAAATTTGGCATGAAGCAACGTTTTACAGCACACATAAAGGAAAAATTCCGAAAACCTTAAATTTTTAGTTACATTACAAAATATATATTTATTTTTTAATAAATATAAACTTATTACTTGCTTTTTACTTTAATTTATGCTCCTCCATCTTTCCCCATTGTAATGTTATGAATTTCATTTTGCAAAAAAAATACCATAGTTATGACTCGATTGTCGTAATGAACGAACTTTGTAAACCTTGCAGGTTTGTACGGAACCCTCGGTGCGCGAGTCCGACTCGCACTTGGCCGGTTTTTTTTTGAGAATATGGAAACTGCGCCTTTTCATATGATACCCCCACATGCCTTGGTAGCCCCACTTCGAATTTTTCGGACCCCCTTTTAGTCCCTGTTACAAAAAATATACATATATTTTTATTTCTTTCTTATTTGAAAAATTGTTGGGCAAACGTCATCTAAAACTATTCCAAATTTCAAGTTGATAGCATTAGTCATTCTTGAGATATCCAGCTGTGACAGACAGACTGAGAGGGTCTGAGGGTGACTGACTGGGATAAGGGTTCAGTTTTACCATTTCACAAGATCTCGAGCCATTTTTCATAGCCATCGAGATTGCATTCCCAAGTTATTAATGGCAGAAACGCTCTATTTAGCCGAGCATTATCTAAAAGTCGAATTTGTCAGTATTGCAAAAGCATAATCTGATGAATTTATTTATTGTAAGTGATTTGACAAAAAAGATACGCTAACACATATTTTGGCACAGCACTTACGTCATTGCGCTGATAAGGATGTGCATCAGCCCAGCGCCACTGGTGCAGCTGGCCTTGAGTGGAGATCGCGATAAGCTCGCTGTAGGTGGCCGCGATATGGGTGAAACGAATGTTACTGTCCCAATACTCTAACTCTTCAGACACCCAGAGTGGTGACGCCGCAATCGAAGAATCCTTTTTCTTGCTCTCAGCTAAATCATTTTCAAAAATTTTGGGGATAAAAACTATTGAAAAAACAACATTGGAAGATTCGTTAAGGACCATTTTAATATTTTTTAAGTTTATTTCTCGCAATAACATTTGGAACCAGGACATTTATAGAAACAAACTTTAAACTAATAACATTCATAATCACTAATCTTAAGCTGCTTACCAATAATGGTCACTGTGGATGGTAGGAACAATTTTAGTCATCATTAAAATTGGGAATTTTTAGACTAGAATACACTACACCAAAAATAATAAAAAGACCATTGAATATTTACCTCCATCGTTGTTACCTCCGTCCTTGTCCCAAGAAGTATCGCGCAGCGCAGACTCGAGCCACCTGCGTGGCCCGAAGTATTGACGCTCGCGCCACCGACTGAACTCGGACGGGCGCTCCTGTGTCGAGCTGCTGCTCTCCCGACTGGCGCCGCCGCGCCCACCGCTACTGCCGCCGCCACCCCCACTGCGACTATTACAACACAATATTTTAATACCGCCTTGACGAACAAAGTATCCACAGACATAAAGAAAGAGGTTTGCACTCAAAGACTGGTGTCGAAGTCCCTTGTTCGGTTTGTTCAGTCCCAAAGTTTTGCTTGATCGTTAACACACGCAGTGTCTGTACAATTTCACAAACTCACATTAAACTGGCCACCTTTCTTTATCTCTGTGATCCTACCACAACTACTACACTGTACACAGACACATACGGTACATAATACATTCGGGAACGTGACCAGTGCAGGGAGCAAACAATAACATGCACTGTTCTAGAGTATATGTCCTATGTACAGAACTAACATCAAATAAACACCCAATCACAACATAAACGGAAACTGCGTAAGCTTGACAGCGTGCCAGAGATTGGGTCGAGGGCTATATTTACTACAGGCAGGAGTGTGTCGAGGCAGAGGAGCATAGCTTGACAGGTATACCTTCTGATAGCCGCGTACCCGAAGATGTCCTCAGAAAACATGGTGTCCGCGTCGATGATGACGGAGTGGTCCTGCTGCGCGGCGTGGAAACCGCCGTCCAGAAGCGAGATGAGATCCTCGGGCACGTAGCCGTCGCCGCCCTCGCCGCCTTCCGGTTCCTCTCCCTCCTCATCGTCGCGCGACAGCAGGTTGTTCACAGCCAAATTCACGTCCAAGTTTGTTCGCTAAATTAGTTCACAAACAAAAACACATATTCGAACACAGTTATTAATTTGTTGTGCTGCCTTAATATTATTTAATCATTTCAAAAAGTTTTAGAATAATTGCTTGTAAATATTTCATTGCTTCATAAATAGACCACCTCCTTGAATGAAGAAATTGCCAAAAGTCTTACCTGTAACTCCCTAATAATGAGACTCCTGCTCTTTCCCTGCAGGACCACTTGAGCCTGTGTGACCAGATCTTCCGGCACAAAAGGCGCTGGAACTGATACTACTCGCCCTGAACCAGAGGCTCCGATAATAACACCAGTCGCACGGCTCGTTGATCCTGTACAAATCAAATAGATTTAAGACCTTAAGCAGTAAAATAACCAAAACACCATTTTCTCTTTCCTCCTTTGTCCATTTGTACCATATATTATTATAAATTAGGCCATGTTGGAATCAATCAACTGAAGCTCATAATAGAGAGACTAATAAAATATAAGAAAGTGCATCAAATAATATACCTTGTGAGCTAGGTGTAGCACGAATCGAGTTCCTCATAATCCGGGCCCTGGTACGCGGCTGTTG
Source organism: Luperina nickerlii (assembly GCA_963855955.1). NCBI lineage: Eukaryota > Metazoa > Arthropoda > Insecta > Lepidoptera > Noctuidae > Luperina > Luperina nickerlii. The sequence goes on along the minus strand of OY979664.1, from coordinate 15,232,890 downwards.
ACGCGAGCCGCAGCCCCCGCCGCTGCCACCTTGCTTGCCCCCGCTCGTCCCTCCGCCGCCACTTCCCCCTCCGCCATTACCCCCATTCTTACTAGAGTCAGTTTTACTCAAGTCCAATCTATCGGGAATGATGGAGAAGGCGGCACGGCAGATAGTGCCATCTTCGAGAAGACAAGCAATGTGAGCGGGGCCGGCGGCCACTGCTCGCACGCCTCGCAAGGAGCTGAGTGCCGAAGAACCGGCACCTGTCCCATATCTATTCCAACGGTCAGCTACTTCCTTTAGCCTAAAACAATGACAAATTGATTTCAGCTTGTTTTTAGTCAACAAGATTATTTAAAAATATATTTAAATTTTGTTGTAAATTAACACCAACAGTACATTTTAATTGGTTTTATTTAGACCCTAGCATAACTATTAACTCTCTTCATATCATGCCTCATAATATGTAGAGTTACTTGTTTTGTATAGTATTGATAACCACTGAAAAACAAATGCGCTTAGCTATGTGTTCTTCTCTAATCTTTCAGTGAATAAATACTTTTGAGTATCCAAGCTTTGAAATGTTTTTTTTTTTAATTGAACAGTAATTTTTTCAAGTTATTGCTCCAATACCAAAATATATGTAAGTATATATTTTTTAAATAAAAGTGTTATTTAAAGTATACAATTAAGAAACAACTTAAAGGTTCATAAAAAATATGCTATAAGATCCTGCATCTTTATATTCTTAAGCTATCATTCAAAATGTAATGAAATGAGTGTTTACACATCTGTTCACACATGGGTCCATCTTACAAAGGAGCTCCATATGCAAAGGGGTTGTTGTTGTTGTAATTGCATAGATAGATTATACATGTAGTGTACCTGTTAGTTTAGTAGGGGGTGAGTTTGAACAGCAGTGCTATTTGTTTTAGTGCCACTAATCCAGTTTTAATTACTTTAAAATTTTACTATGTTACAACAAAAGATTTTCTATTTTCGTTCTGCTGTACTTTAATATTAAAACTATTGTCCACAAGTTAGCTTTTTAGCTGATAGGTTCCATTCATACAATATGTGGCTGCACATTATGTGTGTATAAAATATAATACTCTGCCAATACTAAGTGTGCACCTGTGCCTGTGTGTGCACATTGAAACAGATTGGATGTGTATCAGAAACACACAATCAAAACCAACCTGTCCTCATGAGATCTTCACTAAGAATTCCTAAAATAATAAACTCTTGCATCTTAAATACAAGGAGAGCAGAGCATCCTTTATACATGCAACATGCCTTGCCTTTTCGCAACTATGTTGGGGTTGGCTTCCAGTCTAACTGGATGCAGCTGAATACCAGTATTTTACATGGAGCAACTGCCTATCTGACCTCCACAACCTAGTTAGTGAGTAATACAATACCCCTTGGTAAGACTGGTTGTTGGGATCTTGTATAGTGGACTGTATTTTTCTCTGGTTTTTTTTGTTGGCGTCGGTGGTAAGGTGTGTGGTGACTGATAATGCAAAACTCGTACTTTTTAAAAATATGTATTTTATAGATTGTAGAACACAAAAAACTCGCGTGCGTCAATTTTACAAATCTCGATTGACAACAACACTCCAATGTTGCGAGTATCTAAAAACATAACTTTTGTTGGTGTTGCCAACACTGGTTGTCAGACTTTCAGGCTACTGATGACCCATAACGACTGTCAAAGATCCACGAATGACAGCCGGGACCAACAGCTTAACATGCTTTCCGAGGCACAGAGAAGTCTTGGTATGTGAAGAGGTTACCCATCCACGGACCAACTGCGGCAAGCGTAGCTTAACCTGATTGATCAACTTGTGCAGCTGTTATTACTTAGCCACAAGCCCCTCTGCAGAAATAATGTGCATGTGAATCCATAATTCTACACACACAATAGGCTAGTTGACAGTAAGAAAAATAACATTTTAGATTCATTCATATATATTTTTTTAATAATTGTGAAAAATAAAGCCATTGGTCAGCCTACAATGTTCCCACTGCTGGGACACAGGCCTCCTCTTTTCAGGAGGCAGTGGGCTGTAATCTACCATGCGGGCGCTGTGCAGGTTGGTGGATGTCACATGTGGCACGTTCAAAAGTGCCTTCTATGTGCCTATTTGAAATAAAAGATTTGACTTTGTCTTCAAATTTTTGCTTCTAAGACATGCCAGTTTCCTGACGATGTGTCCTTCACCGTTTTGACAGCAGTGATGATGAAATTATACACAAAGTAAAATGCCTGTCTGGATTCCAACTCACACTACAAGTTGTAGGAACTTGTAAGTCACTGCTCCAAATGTGAATCAGAACGCAACAGATCAATTCTTGTAATTGACTCTGTTTCAAATTGTGTGTTGTAAATTGAAACAAACTTTATCCTTTAAAAGTTTTTTTGCATCACCAATAGACATATGAAATTAATGGTCTTGGTAAGGAATAGGTACAATATTTTTCTGTAATATTCATGAAAATAAATATTATGGAACATTACTAATTGGTTTCTCAAAACCGGTCAACTAGCATATTAAGACCTTGCCTTTGTAAGATTATCATTTTTTGCATTTATAGCCCTACGCATTCCCAAAGTTTTAGTGAACACAAAACTAGACAAGAATTATAAAGAAAACAGTTGTGTAGATAGAGAATTTTCAGAGTTTTATAAAATTTTAGGAATTGTATTGAAAAAAGGTTTGATTTTTTTAAATATGTAGCAACTGGAAATCATATTGCATTGGTACTTAGCCTAACTTAGATGTAAGCATGTCCACAACTTTTCTATATCTTATTGGTTCTAAAAGAATCCTACTAATTTTATAGTTTGAAATATTTATACCTACCTAGTTTTGCGTATATAATTATTGCTAAAAGTAAATAACCTCTTATGGGGTCTTTAGACAACAGAGAAAATTGGGTGTTGTTACCTATCTAATCAGTTTTTTTTCATACCAACTTTACATACTTTGCAAAAGCTATTATTTTCACCTGCAATTCGTATTTTTAGAATCTGCTTAAGCTCTTATACAAATGCTAATTATGCTCTCATATAAATATGGAATAGGTATTGAACAATTATGTCACAGTTCGAGAATTAACAACTCCAGTATCGGCATTGTCAATGCGAAAAGCAGGCAATTAAAGAATCGTCGTTTTTAACCAAACAAGATTACGCTATCCGATCCAACGATGGATCCAAAAGAACGTTATACGGTATGGATTGCAAGCAGCTTTAGCTAAATTCGACAAAGAAATGTCATACAATGGAAATTCTCCCATGAGCGTAAAATGATACGGGAAACGTGGCCCTTGATGCTAAATCATCAATAAGTGACTCAATACAGTTGTATGATCATGGAATGTCGGATTTCATAACATGAACGAAATGGAGTCAAATAACGATAAAATATGTTTACCTGTCTATCAATTGATCCTCTGTGCCAGGCAAAGGATGAACCACAAAATGCATTGAAGACATTTTCCAAGGTCTTATCCTGTGTTTTAACAAAGATTTCAAAAAGCACACTTAAACATTTGTTAAAAATCCACCACAATACTGCAAGAACAAAAGAACACTATCTAAAATCCTCTTCCAACCACCATATTTTTCGTGGTTTCTCTCGTGTTCGTTTCTCGTTCTCAAATACATGTGAGTCGGTACATGACGAAAAAAGAAAGAAAATATCAACATGGCTTCTCCGCCCAGAACGTTGGTACCCCTTTTTTTTTTTTTTTTTTTTTTTTTTTTTTTTTTTCAGGATGGGAAATCATCAAATGACTCCTCCCGCTCTGGGTGGAGCGGAAGGGAGTGTCAGACTCTTACTGACTAAAACCCACCCGTGTTCCTTCTTTAGCCCTTTATGTTCCGGGCCAGCGGTAACCCTTTCGGACAATCCCGCTGACCCGGCAGGCTCCGGCCCTGACGGGCCCCTTCCATTGATGCTGACATCTCTTTGAGGCGCGCGTGGAACACGTACGCGCCGTCCGGCACGGGCCTGGTCCTGATCGGACGGTGAGTTACCCATTACTCTCCGCCCGCAGGCCCGCGCCTACGGTGGCCGGGAGTCGTCGCGCGGCTCCCGACGCCCGGAGCGTCTCCCGCGGCGGCTGGGACGGGAGGCTCTCTCCCTCAGCCGTCCCGCCGCCTCCTTCGCTAGCATGACTGCTTCGCAGAAGGAGGCGACTGCCCCCCACTCCCTCTCGCCCCGGACCATGGCTTGAACCAGGGCCGGACGCGAGAGGTCTCCGCCGCTGCCGATCGCCACTACGAGGACACGGCGGTGCTCCGCCCAAGCGGGGCAGACCTCCACCGTATGCTCCACCGTGTCCTCTGGGCGATCCTGGCAATGGTGACACCCGGGCGTTTCCTCCCGCCTGATGATGTGCAGGAACCTCCCGAAACTTCCGTGTCCGGTGAGGACCTGCGTCAGGCGGTAGGTGAGGGCGCCGTGACGCCTCTCTAGCCACTCCTCAAAGAGGGGTCTTACCGCCGCTATCGCGGCGTGCCCTGCGCTGGGTTGCGACAGTCGCTCTTTCCATGCCGCCATGAGATCGCGTCGGAGGTCCGTCCGCTCCGCCGCGATTTGCTGCGGAAGCGGAGTTTCCCCCCGGCAAAGTGCCTCCGCGCGCCACTCATACAGGCGCGCGAGGACTATCGCCTCCAGATCCCATGGCGGCAGTCCGGCAAGGAGGCTTGCCGCCTCGCCCGAGATCGTGCGGTACCCTCGGATCAGCCTAACGGCTACCACCTTCTGGGGCGCGTTCAGATAATGGGCGGCTCGCCGCCGCAGTGAACGCGCCCACACCGGGGCCCCGTATAGGGCCATGGACCGCACGACCCCCGCGTAAAGCCTCCGGCAGGAGGCGTTTGGCCCCCTCAGGTTGGGCAGGAGCCGCTTGAAGGCGGCCCCGGCCCGTTCCAGTTTGGGAGCCAAACGTCGGAAATGCTCGACGAAGTTCCACCGGCTGTCGAGAACGAGACCCAGGTATTTCATCGTCGTCTCGACGCCGATGTGAACCCCTCCTACCGTTAGTTGGGATCCCGATGGTGGCATGTTCCGGGGCCCATGAAACGACATGGCCTCGGACTTGTGCAATGCCACCTCGAGACCCAATTGCCGGATCCTCTCCACGACTATCGCAACCCCGCGTGTCATCGCGTCGGCCGCCGCCTGATGCGACCTCCCATGCGCCAGGACTAGCGTGTCGTCAGCGTAGCAGACCACGCTGACGCCATCAGGGAGGTCGGCCCGCAGCACCCAGTCGTAACCGATGTCCCACAAGAGCGGCCCCAGAACCGATCCCTGTGGGACACCGCACGACATCTCTCGCCGGTTCCACTCCCCATCGCGGCCGGGGTAGATGACGGCTCTGTCCGTCAGATACGCCCCGACTACTCGACGGAGGTAGGTCGGCACCCGGTGATACCGGAGTGCCTCCCCAATGCAGCCCCAGGGCAGGGTGTTAAACGCGTTGGCGATGTCGAGTGACACCGCCACGACGACCCCACCCCGGGACACCGCGTCCCCCGTCGTGAGGGCTCTCACGCGCATGATGGCATCCACCGTCGAGCGCCCCTTGCGGAAGCCAAACTGGCTGTCCGCAAGATCCGGCCCCGTCCTCACCAGGTGCCCGACGAGGCGGCCCGCAATTACTCTCTCAAAGAGCTTGCCCACCTCGTCGAGCAGCACGATAGGCCGGTATGCGGACGGAGAGTCCGCAGGGCGCCCTGGCTTCTGAATGAGGACCAGCTTCCCCGTCTTCCAACGGAGTGGAAACTGGCCTCTTTCCATACATGCGCTTAAGAGCGCCTCCAGTCGAGGCCCGAGAGCCCTCGAGGCCAGGACCCAGGCTTTACCTGGCAAGCCGTCGGGTCCTGGGGCGGTATTTTTGGCCTTCAGCCTTCCTACCGCCGCTCTCAGATCTACCCCGGTCACTTCGGGGATGTCGTCGTCGTCCATGTGGTCCGCTTCGGGCACCGCAAGTGGCGGAACCATAGGCGGGGGAGTGTGCTCCCCCCGTGAAGGGAACAGAGCGCTCACCACCTCCTCCACGAGCTGGGGGCGGAGACTCTGCGTCAGCGGGGGGGCCCAGGTGCGGAGTTTATTCCGCACCATTTTGTAAGGGCGCCCCCATGGATCTCTGTTCAGAGTCTCCAGCATCTCCTCGCGGGCCGTACACTTGGCCCGCTGGACAGCCTCATGGAGGGCGGTCTTCGCCGCTCTGTACCCCTCGTACAGCTCCGCCTCCGTGGCTTCCGCATCCGGAGGGCGGATGCGGAGCCTGCGGTGTCTGGTGTACAGGTGTCGCGCGTCGACGCACGCCTTGCGTAACGCTTCCACCTCCTGCGACCACCAGTACACCTGACGACGGGCGCGTCCTGGCCGGACTCGGGGCATTGCCACGTCACATATCTCGGACATGGCCTCCCGGAACCACTCCGCCTCATCATCAATATCGGCAGGCCTGTCCGGTGATGTCACCCAGGCCTGCACGATCGAGGCTTCCAGGAGGAGCTCCCGGTCCAGCTGCTTCAGCGCCCACCGCGGACCACTCGGGGCCTGTTGGACCAGCGCGCTGGAGGTCTGGGTGGAGACGTCGAACCGGATATACCGATGATCGGAGTAGGTCTCCACCTCCTCCATGACGCGCCAGTCAACAACACGCTGTGCCAGAGCGGGGCTCGCGAACGAGATGTCCACCACTGACTCACCCCGCATCCGCACACACGTGGGAACAGAACCCCGATTTAGGACGACCAGGCCTGTTTCCAGAGCCCAGTCTTCCACCATCCTGCCCCGCACATCCGTGTAACGGGAACCCCAGGCCAAATTCTTGGCGTTGAAGTCCCCGAGCACTAGCACGGGGAAGGAATGGTTTCCGGCGACGACGACACTCAACTCTGTTAGAGAGTTGTGGAACTCGGCGAGAGTTCGGCTCGGAGAGAAGTACACTCCCACTACTACCGTCTCTCCGAACCGTGCTGCTACGCACCCCTGTCCCTTCGTGACGCTTTCGAGGGACGGGGTACCGGCGGCGGCCGACGAAATGATGGCCACTGAGCCGCTCAGGTCCTCCACCCAGTCATCCCTGGGCGGGACAAAGTACGGCTCAGCGACCACGGCGATGTTAATCGACCACTGCGCCATGCTCTGGAGCAACAGGTCCTGAGCGCAGGCGCAGTGGTTTATGTTCGCCTGGAGGAGGCGTAGTGGAGCCATTACTCCTCCATTTCAGCCTCCTCCCGAGCCCCTTGCAAGGGCCCCTCGACAGTGGTGGTGGCGGCGGCGGCGGCGGCAGCGGCGGTGGCGGTTGCGGCGGTGGTGGCGGCGGTGGCGGCGGCATCGGCGGCAACGGTGGGGGTGGCTACGGCGGCAGAGAGCCTGCCTTTCCTCCTGGTTCCGGCGGGTGGAGCGCAAGTCTTACTCCCCGCCCGGTGATCGGCCGGCTTGCCAGCAGCCGCACATGCGACGCAGTACGGCGCGGCGTTGCACGAGCCGGCCTTATGTCCGGGCTGACCGCAGCGGAAGCACAGTGTGCTGCGGTCTACCTCCGAGGTGCACTGGACACCAACGTGGTGCCCCACATGGCATCGGAAGCACCTCAGAGGCTTGGGTTCCAGCAGTTTGACCTGCGCTGACACCCAGCCCACCAGGAGCCTTCGGCCCTCCACTATTGTTCTGGCCGCCGTCACGGGGCAGCTTACCGTAACGGTTCGCATTCCCGTGAGGTCAGGACGTATGGTGCCCGCCTTCACCTGCTCGGCCAGACACCCGCCCGTCCTGACGACGGCGGCCACCACCTCTCCCTCCGTTACTGAGTCATCCAGGCCCAATATGCGCATGTCTGCGCACTTGACGGGCCTGGAGACTCGAGCCTCCTCCGCATTCAGAGACGCCCGTAGCTTCTCAGCTAGGGCGTCAGCGGTGGGGCCACTTGTCGCACCGGGGATCTCTAGCATGCGAGCGCCAGTGGCGGTCACCCTATGCCGGAGTCCCCCGGTGATCCCCAGCTCTCGGAGGTCCACCGTCTCCCTCGCTTTCGTGAGCACGTCGCGGTACGTCACGCCCCTCTTTACCGCGTCCGGCTGTAGCGTTATCACTACAGCTGCGGTCTTCGGGGCGCGAAGCTTAGCCGCGACGGCTCGCTCCTTACGGCGCCGCCTTTGCGCCTTTTTTCTGGCTGCCTTGGCCGCCTTCTTCTGCTCCCCAACCACCTGCCATTCGGTGGCAGTTGTAGGAGCAGTGTGAGAATTTTGGGGGCGGGGCGTAGGCTCTGGGGCCTTCGCCTCCCGTGCCGTTCTGCCCCCCTTCCTTGCCGACTCCGGGGTGTTGCCGGTAGGCGCCGGATTCGTCGGCGCCGGGGCTCCACTAGCCGACACCGGTTTCGCCGGCACCGATTTTGGCGGCGCCGGTTTCGCTGACGCCGGTTTCGCCGGCGCTGGGGCTCCGCCAGCCGATGTCGGCTTGGCTGACGCCTGGGCCCGGCCAGACGGCCCGGGGTTGGAGGCAGCAGCTGCCGCGGCGGCCGCGTAAGAGGCCGCCTTTGGCCCCGGAGCTGACCTGCCCGCCAAGGGGGGGCGCAGGACTATACCCTCCAGGAAGGAGAACCGCTCCTGGAAGGCCGCCAGCTCCTGCCGAACCAGGTTCAGGACCTGGTTCTCCACCGGGACGGGCTGGCTGGGCTGGGCCGGTTGGTTTGCCTGCGCGTCCCCGGTAACCCGGAGGCCGGCCAGGTCCGCACGGAGCCTCCTGTTCTCCTTTTGGAGAAGCTCCGTGGCGGCCGTCAAGCGGGCGACCTCCGCCCGCAATTCGGCCACTTCGCCGGCTGATGGGCCGGCGTAGTTGGCCGCCTCCGCTGCCGCCATGATGGAGGCCGTCGCCGAGACTACGGCCCTGTTCTTAGAAGCTGGAAGCTTCTTCAGGGCCACGTCTCGGATCGCGGCCTCCACGACCGCCGCAAACTTTAGCTTACGGTCCGCATCGGGGCCTCCAACCGCACCCGCCTCGTCGCTTGAGAGCCCCGAAGCGACCGCGCGACCGGTCCCCCCCTCCCTTGTGGGCTCCTCCGCTCTCTCAGCTGCCTCCCTGGCAGTGAGCCCCCTCCCCTTGCCTCGCTCTCGAGCTCCGCCCCGCCTGCTGGTGGGGATCTTTCGAGCCGAGGCCAGCTCCCCGTCGGAGGACGACCCCTGGCCGTCCCCTGACCTTGGCCGCTTGCTGTAGTTTTCCTTCGCAGCGGCCATCTCCTTAGCACGGCAGAGGCTCCCTGAGCCTACCGTGCTTGCGCCTTCAGATGCGGCGTCGGATTCCGACCCCGCATCACTCCTTACGTCTTCTGTTGGTGTTTTTGATGTTTTTAAATTATCCATATCTGTTCCCACGAGTATTAAACATGTTGTACTTGCTCAAAAATATCGGTTCGCACTAGCGACTGAACCAAGCTACCCATCAGCCAAGCTTACAACCTCCGTCACGGTGCGCCGCCGCTTGGAGGTTTGGGGAATTTTTTATAGAGGTTAATCTTCCTCGCGGTCCGGGCGGTTAAGCCAAGACCCTCGACCCCCTTCAACAGTCAGAGACATGACCTTAACTGTCTCCGGGGCTACGAGATTAGCGGTGGCAGGAGGGGGGGGTTACCCCTCCTGCCTGCCCGGCGGCAGTGTAAGTGCGCACCGGACCCGCTCTGACCCCACCACAATTGCCGCTCTGCTACTCAGAGCGACATGTGTGGAGCGGTCCTCGTGGCAGAATATTAGCATGCGGACAGCGAGATCCCACTGGGAAATAATCCCAATGGGAACTCGCTGCCCGCACCCCAGGATGCACCGGCCCGAAAACTGGTCTTCCCCCCGGACGTATCCAGAAAGGAACTCCAGCTCCCAGGCACACGTGGAGGTTTTCTGCCCTAGCACCCCACGTTGGTACCCCTGACATAATCAACTATTTTCGCAATACGGTTTTACAGGTATTTTCTTAGAGCACTAAACGGTATTTTAGATATTTTTGTACGTATCTCTAGACTAAAATGATTAATTTAATAATGCAGTTCTTTCAAAATTGTCCAACATTATTCTATGATCGTAACTTTTTAGTGAAAAACTAATGCTACGTACACACACACCTCGTTAGAGAGTATATTCCTTGGTATGTATTAGTGTCCGACCGAAACAGGTTTTTCAGCCGAAACCGAAACCGAAACCGAACTTTCGGCCTTGCTCTTAGTTTCGGCCGAAACCGAAACCGAAACCGAAACTTACTTAAATATATTTAAAATTTCTATCGTATACAGAAATCTGGTGTGTTTTTTACACATTTATTTGAATATACAATGTACATACAGACTGTTGAATTTACCTACACATTTATGAGGTCGGTCCCATAATGAACTGCCCTGGTATAGTTCTACGCGACATGATGCTACATGTTGTGTTGCATTAAATAGTACGTTTATCGTGCACTTAATATAAGAAACACGCATCGACATGAAATGCTTAGTCTTAGTTTAGCAGGCATTAGCATAACGAGAGTCGCGTATTTTTTCAAAATGTCGAAAACTGAGTATCGAAGTGTCATAAAGTTTTTGTTTAAAGAAGGTTTATACCCTGCCCAAATAAAAGAACGATTGGATGACGTGTATAAGGAGTCTGCCCCCTCCTATAGCACAGTGAAAAATTGGGTGAAAGAGTTTCGCCACGGGAGAGAAACCGTCGAAGACATTTGCCACGACGGTCGACCTATGGAAGTGCTCACTCCCGAAACGATTGCTCTTATCGAAGAGGAGGTTCTGAGTGACCGCCGTTTGAAGATTAGAGAAATTGCAGCTAGGCTTGGGCTCTCTTAAAGTACGTCATCGTGCGATCCATGAACATCTTCACATGAAAAAAGTGAGTGCAAGATGGGTAGCGAAACTTCTTTCAGCGGTACAGAGACAGGAAAGAGTGCGCTGAGCATCGGAGTTTTTGGATCTTTGTGGCGAAAATTCAAAGACTGATCGAGCGGCTAATGACTGGTGATGAAACTATGATCTTGTATTATGACCCACAGAGCAAGCACGAATCAATAGGATGGCGTTATAAGGGTGAAAAGCCCCCTAGAAAGGCAAAGGTGCAACAATCGGCTAAAAAACTGATGTGCACAATCTTTTGGGATTTTCAAGGCATTTTGATGGTGGATTTTAAAGAACGTAATACAGTCGTGAACGGCTAATATTATGCTTCTTTAATATATAAATTACGAGACAATTTAAGATAAAGGAAAAACGAAGAGGCAAGCTGTCTAAAGGTGTCCTGTTGCTCCATGACAACGCCCCTGTTCATATCGTTGGTGTCTCGAAGGATGCAGTTCGTCAATGCGGGTTCACAGAAGTTGAACATCCACCTCACAGTCCAGACATGGCTCCGTCCGACTATTATTTATTTCCAAATTTAAAGCGAGATTTAAGAGGAAGAAATTTTTCAAGCGATGAAGAGTTGCAGGCGGCCGTCTTCGGTCATTTTGAGGCTAAAAATTGTGATTATTTTTATAAAGCTTTAGAGATATTGATTCACAGATGTCAGAAGTGTATTAGTAGTAGGTATTCATGGTGATTATATTGAAAAATAAAATTGGTTTCGTTTCATTTCCTTCATTAGTTCATAGTTAGGCCAATTCATTATGGGACCGCCCTCGTATGTGCAAAACACAACCTCAACTCCATGCGATTAACGATGGACGGCGGCGAACTGGACCGGCGACGCGACGAGCGAGCACGAGGTAGCCGCGAAGTTCGCCGAACGATGGACGATAATTCATGAACACTCGAGTTTCGGTGCGGCCGAAAGTTTCGGCCATTTTCTGGCCGAAACCGAAACTAAGGCCGAAACTAGATTATTTGGCCGAAACTGGCCGAAACCGAAACCGAAACCGAACTTTCGGTCGGTCACTAGTATGTATGTACAGACGAAGCGATTTTGATCGCCGCTAATCTAATGCTAGGTATACACGAAGCGACTTTACTCACGACCGACACAGATTTTGACAGCCGATTTGTCGGTTAGGCAATAGGTCCATGATCTCTGTATGTTAGAGGGTTTGTTTTCCGCACTTCGTCCCTAAGGTGGTTCATTGTGCGTGGGCCATGGCGGCGGTTGGTAGTTATTCCAATCAGCCCACCTCCGTCCAGAAGTTGATTACATCTCCTGGTCTGTTAAGAACATATATACAGGGTGTAAAAAGACCCATCATCACATAGCCGTCAACTACGCATTCTGTACATCAAACTAATTAACATTGCACTAAAATTATTGTTGGGAAGGCCGGGAAACGATTTTTATTTTTGCTGTGAAAATTTGCTGTTTGCGGTATTGCGCAATGTAACACACGCAAAACATTGTGCTTAGTGGTGCATGCATGCAACGCTATAATATCTCCGTAACCAGTAGGTTCCCAGGTGTGGTCTAGTACACGTAACGTACACAGAATGATGCGCCGGTTCTTAAACTCATATGTAGCAACATAAATAACTTACTTATGTACACAATGTACAGACGCCAGCACATCAAGCTACACCTAACTGTCACATTTTCCCAATCAACTTTGAACCTTAAGCTTTAGCGATAAAGTTGAAAATCTATTAAAGAAATCTGACAGATTGTGGTAGGTTGATGTGCTGGCGTCCGTACTTTAAATATTATTGTTCAGCTATATGTAATCAATAGGTATGTTATATAACTGTGGAGGCTTGTTATTAACAACTTTGAAGATGTGTTGTTATATGTATGTAATTAATCTGTAAGCCTTCTTAAAAGTATTAAAGAAAAGTAAGTAAGTAAGAGACCTTGGGGCTAATCCCCCCGTTCCTGCTAAGCCATGGGGTTGCACAGTATTTTCGTATGTGCCATTTATTATTATGGTTATGTCATCGGCGTAGCATACGGTGTAGTTTTGTCATTAAGTGTTTTTATGAGGCTGTCTACAACCAGGTTCCAAAGATGCGGGGGCGAGGGGACGCCCCCTTGCGAACAGGCTTTAAGTTTGCAGCATGTTTCGGTTTGGTATTCTGATAGTTTTGTCACGGTGTATTCTAGATGTACGGGGTCTCTTAAGGTTACATGAGATAGGTGCCTAGTTCTAGTTCCCGCCTAGAAGGCCGGGCACATTGTGTGCGCCGCGGGTGTCGCCTCGGTACGGGTTTCCTAGTGTTGGTAGTTAGTGTGATGCAAATCCTTCTATGGTCTGAGCAAGATGGCTAGTTCGATACGAGCCAGTTTGTGACGAGGTTTGTCGCGTTTTCTATAGCAAGCGTTAGGTCTATGATCGTTTGTCTTAGGACTGTGACCCAAGTGGGTTCAGAGCACTGATCTGTATTATAGTACGATAGAGGTCAGTGGTTCAGAGCCTCGGTTTACAATATAAAGTTAGTGTTTGTAGAAAATAAATAGGTCAATAATAACTCTCCTCTGGAGTTAGGTACATCGCTGCCCCAGTTCGGGTGGTAGGCGTTCGAGTCAGTGCAGATGATCAGGTCGATTTTTTTTTTCATCTCCAAAACCAGGAATTTTTTTTAGTTTAAATCATATACGAAATGACAGAAATTTAATGTCGCCCGAAATTTCCGCGATTTTACTAGATTAGAGCGAAATGACAATACAATAGTTTTATTAGCTCAACCATAGTAGTTTTTAAGCTAAATTTAAAGCCTATCCTCATATTTAAAGCTCACTGATCTGACCGTCATGCGGTATAACTTTACTAGAACACTATTCACTAGCTTATAGCTTGCGATCTAACCGCGCCCTAATGAATTTTCAATTAACCTTTGCCGCAATTATTCTATTACTAAAACTAAACCATAAAAATAACTGGGATTGATTATTTTTTTTCTCTTAGGTAATAAATTACTCTCATTGGTTATATACAGTATGTTAACTAACAGAGGGCGTTCCCGTTAACCCGCAATAGTATAGCAATCAATTAGATCGCCGCACACGCGGCCCGTCATTCATAAATGAATTCCGACATTGCTGTCCTTCAAGTACGCGTGTACAGAGTGTTTCTTTAACGTATCAATTTACCATTTTTAGTGAATATTTTAAAATAAAAAAAATAAAAACATTTTATTTTCGAATGGTAATATTTTTTTTAGCATCTATGGATGCTATACTATTGCGGGTTAACGGGAACGCCCTCTGTTAGTTAACATACTGTATAGCGATCGATAAAGTTCATAAAAGTATTTTTTTATCGAAGGATATGTCCCATCTCTAATATTAGTTCCACAGACTCTCACGTTGCTATTAGTGCCAAAATGGCTAAAATCAAAAATGTCTTCATTTTGTCATTGATAGTATGAACTAGTACGAAGTCCAGCCGAGTCCAGCGTACTTTATGTTATAGGTCAGTGACCGAGGTACAACAACAGGAGGTACTGTAACTGTACTGGTGAATTTCTTTGGGTATGTAGGCGAAGCAAGGCGAAGGTTCTAATCAAGGTTCTAATTGGTTTGTCTGAGCTGTGTGGTCTGTATGTAAGTTTAAATAACACTGAACTATGTAAAATGTACCCACCACTGACCTCTCCACCACCACCAATAGTTATCCACTAGTTTATAGCCTGCGATCACTAGTTTATAGCCGTCAGATCAGTTAGCTTTAAATATGAGGATAGGCTTAAAACTTAGTCTAAAAACTACTATGGTTGAGCTAATATCTCAATATCTCCTTTTTTTTTTTTTTGTTCCCTGGGTGGAAAATCCTCATGGTTGTCCGCCGCCATGGGGCGGGCGGCGGGGTCTGTCAGACTCTTACTGACTAAAAACCACCCCGGTGTTCCATCTCACACCTACGCTGGGGGTCGCGGGAATGTACGATCCTTCGGCAACCCCCGGCTGGTGCCGGCCCGCCACTGCGGGCCTCGTCTGGTCAGGGGGGGGAGTGAGGTGTTTGACTCACCCCGCGACGTCTAACAGGGGCGCGCGTGGAACACTACGCGCCGCCACCTCGGGTCTTGATGTGTGGGGGGCTG
Organism: Luperina nickerlii; assembly: GCA_963855955.1. Lineage (NCBI taxonomy): Eukaryota > Metazoa > Arthropoda > Insecta > Lepidoptera > Noctuidae > Luperina > Luperina nickerlii. The sequence continues at coordinate 15,217,884 of OY979664.1, read as the reverse complement.
GAAGAGGGCGTTGTCCGCCCTCCGCCGACGCCCGGTGCGCCTGCTGCGGGCCGGGTGAGTGGACGAGATTTCACTCTCCCTTTCCGCAGCCTCTTTCTGCGAGACGACCGTTTCGCAGAAGGAAACCACCGCGTCTCAGGACTCTTCGCTGCCGCCGACCATCGACTCGACCACGGCCGGCAGCAAGAGGTCACTGCCTACTTCTGAGATGAGGGCACGGCGCGGCTCCTCCCAAGCGGCACACTCTGCCAGCGTATGCCACGCCGTGTCCTCCCGGCAGTCGACGCAGTGGTGACACCGGGCGTCCGGCTCCCTGTTTATGCGACACAGGTACTTCCCGAAGCAACCATGCCCCGAGAGCACCTGCGTCACCCGAAACGACAGGAAGCCGTGCCTCCTCCCGAGCCAGCGCTCGAGTACTGGCCGTTACGCCTCGATGGTGCCGAGGCCGGCGGTAGGGCGCGAAAGCCTGTCCCGCCATTCTGCCACCAGGACCTCGCGAAGCTGAGACCGACGCAGCTCTATATGGCGCTGCGTCAGCCCTTCGCCTCGCGCCCGCGCTTCCTCGCGCCACCGGTACAGTGACGCGAGCAGGCCCCTCTTTTCCATTGGGCACTCTGGGCAAGTGCCCAGGGCCCCGCGATCTTCGGGGACCCCGGCCTGCTCTCATAAAAAAAAAACATTATTTGCAGCCATGTTCCATTCTACGCATTATTAGTACCCGATTCAATGACAAAATATGTGATTTGCAGTGCTATTTACAATAAGTTTCTAGCCTCCGAGTTATGAAACATTATTATAAAACCGAGTACATCCCGAGGACAGCCGAACACATACGAAGCGGGTATTTTTTTTATCGTCTTATAAACAATACACGTGCGGTGTCGCTTACGGTAACAGTGCCGCGAGTTCAATGGGTTTTTTCCCATCTCAAAAAACGCCCAACGCGCCTAAATAAGTTTTCACTTCAATATTAGTATATGTTTCTCTTATTGTCTCTTATCTACACAGGGCCCCGTGATCCTTATGTGCCCAGGGCCTCCAATAGGTTAAAGACGGCCCTGGACGCGAGTACTTTCGCCTCCAGGTCCCAGGGCGGGGATCCAGCCAGTACGCAAGCCGCCTCGTAGGAGATCGTGATATACCCCTCGAACGACTCTGACGGCCATCGCTCTCTGCGGTTTTAGCAGTATTGCGATGCTACCAGCCGTCGTCAGTCGCCCAGATCGGGGCCCCATACAGGGCCATCGATCGCACGATCCCCACGTAAAGCCGCCTACAGGCGGCGCTCGGGCCCCCCAGATTGGGTAGCAGCGTTGACAGCGCCCCAGCCGCGACCAACGACTTGGGCGCCAGTCGCCGGAAGTGGGGGCCGAAATCCCACCGGCTGTCGAGCACCAACCCAGGTACTTCATGGTGGACTCGACAGCGATCTGAGCCCCCCCGACCACGATGTATGAGCCGGGCGGCGGCGCCCGCGGGGGGCCATGAAACACCATGGCCTCCGACTTGTTGAGGGCCACCTCCAGGCCCAGGCGACGTATGCGGCTCACCACCTGTGACACCGCAGCCGTCGCCAGCAACGCTGCCTCCCTGTGCGAGCTTCTCCGGGCAGTGACCAGCGTGTCGTCAGCATAACACGTAAGGTCCACGCCTGGTTGGAGCTCACCCCTCAGCACCCAGTCGTACCCGATGTTCCACAAGAGCGGGCCCAAGACCGAGACCTGTGGAACACCGCACGACATGCGGTGCTGGTTTCCGCCATCACGTCCCAAGTATGTGGCACACCTCTCCGACAGATAAGCACCAACGATGTGGCAGAGGTAGGGAGGCACCCGATGGTACCGCAGTGCCTCCCGAATACAACTCCAGGGCAGGGTGTTGAAGGCGTTGAAGATGTCCAAGGACACCGCCAACATCACCCCGCCCCGGGCCACCGCTTCCTCCGCCAGGACTCTCACTCGCGACACAGCGTGAATGGTGGAGCGCCCACAGATTTCCACAAAGTGGGAAACTGGCCCCGCTCAAGGCACGCTGTGTAGAGTCCTCTCAGTTGGGGCTCAAGCTCCTTCAGAGCGAGGGCTAACACGCAGCCGTGGATCCCGTCGGGCCCCGGAGCCACGTTCTTGGCCCGGAGCCGCATCACGGCTGCCCCCATCTCTGCCTGTGTTACCTCTGGGACGCTGATGGCGTTCTCTTCGGTGGACTCTGCGGCTGTGGGCAAAGCCATCGGGGGTGGAGTGTGCTCGGCTCTCGCTGGGAAGAGGGCTGCGACTACCTCCTCCAGCAGCTCGGGTTGGAGACTCTCCGTAAGAGGGGGCGCCGCGGAGCTAATGTCTCCTGGCTCAACTACACTAGTTTTACAAGCTGAGTTGGGGTTACATTACTTTGCAATGTGAACTGAAAACTTGAGCTATTGTGTTGCCATTTCGCTCTAACCTAGTAAATCAAATGGCAGTTGTATTCTTCGTGAGCTATATTGCAATACATTTATGTAATAGCCATTACTTAAATAATAGTCACTTTTGGTGTTCAATTTGGAAGAATTAAACCATGTAAACAAAAAAGTTAACCATTCAACAAACAGCTCCCATACAAATTCAATCGAATTCACTCAAATTGAATGCCAAAAGTGAACCGTGTAACATTACAATGTTGTACCTTACCATGTAGTCCTTACTAGCGTAAAGGAGAGGGATTCCATTTTCATTATTGGGTATTTGGATAGCGTGCATACTAATGGAAAAGAAAACACAAAAAATAACAAAGTCAAAATCAAATCATATATTTCAGGCACTTTTGAACGTCAAAAATTACAATAAAATGGAATTTGTTCTAGTCGACCCTTCCAAAAGGTAGTGTTCGTATGGAGAAGAGCGTACGTTTAACGAAACAGTCTTCAGCGAAATGTTTGCTACAAAGATGATAATTAGATTTAGGACTCCAATTTTCCATCTTCATATTTTTCAGCAATATATGCTTAGAAGAGTTGGTGGGAAATCTGAAATTAAGTACTTATTTAATTAAAGTAGAAATGACTAAAGTATACACTTTAGTCATTTATGATTTTTCACTTTATTAAAAGTAATTAATAATTAATTTACCGTTCTACAGTGTACTGTATAGTACGGACGCCAGCACATCAACCTACCACAATCTGTCAGATTTCTTTAATAGATTTTCAACTTTATCGGTAAAGCATAAGGTTCAAAGTTGATTGGAAAAATTTGACAGTTTCGGGTAGCTTGATGTGCTGGCGTCTGTACATTGTAGATGGCAAGTTTTATTTCGATGTTAGGTCTTTACCTACTTCAGAAACAAGTACACATTACGCATATCATATTCTATCTTTGAAATTAGAATACTGGTATTCAGCTGCATCCGGTTAGACTGGAAGCCGACCCCAACATTATGTAGTTGGGAAAAGAAGGCTAAGCAGATGATGGTGATCTTTTGAAATTAGAAACTAGTATTTGCTAATTTGTTTAAGCTAATCAAATTGCAGTTTCTCACGACAGTTTCCTAATTGAAAGACCTAAATTTAAAATTATTCTGTTTGAAGAAGATTATCAATACATTATCGATATGGGACATTCACAACCATATTCAAATGATTGTATTCACTAAATTTGAAAACTGAGCCCTAATTACACTTAAATATGATGAGATATTAATGAAAACATTTATTCTAAATATAAAATAGTATTAAAAATGCTCACACAAGCAATCAAAACATTAAGTCATGAAATTCACATACTTATTATTCCAGTTATTCCGCTGCCTTTTTGATAGCGAGTTTTACAAAATGCGCATGCTTTCATAATAAAAATGTTCTAAATATCATGTGTAGTAAAAACAAAATACACAAAAAAGTAGTTTTCCACAATTTAGACCTAAATCATCAGAGATATGAACCAAACAACTCAACGTCCATTTGAAAGAACGTGCCAATTTTAGTTAAAAACAACTGTCATTTCGTAGAGTATCGTTAGTCCAGCGTACTTGTATGATAGAGGTCAGTGGTACCCACGAAATCGTGGCTCTCGGTTAGGTAGGTCTAAACAATAAAACAAACGTGAATAGCAGTTTGATGATCTTGAGGCTGCATATTCTGTTCTTTCTGATCCACGGCTCTAGGATTAGTGCGATGGTTCGGGGCGACCTCTAGTGCCTTGTGTAAGCTAACCGTGGCAGTCTGTTTATGCTGGAGGTTGGTCTAGCTGTATGATGTTGAAGGGCGATGACGGCGGTGGAGTGCAGATAGATGCATCGGACAGTGTCTCCATTTCTTCCACTCTGTACTGGTCGTCGCGTCGTGACACACAAACACAACAAGGGGGATTGAGGGAAACAGATTACTACAGCCAGCCGCGCAAAAATGTCCTTCACGGCCCGCGCATAGGTCTTTGCTTCCCCTGAGTGGAGTGAGGTTCATACGTTTGGCGTCCCGGCCGTGGGTTCAGTCGGAGTTTTGATCGACTAGTGGCCCCAGCAGACTCTATCGCGTGCGGATACTTTTCACGCTGCGTTACCCCTTCACGTACTTGCCTCTGCTCGCGTGGTTCCGTGTGCGGCCGCTTTTTGCGTTGGGTTGCCCCTTCGCGTACTTGCAGCTGGTCACGTGGTTTCGCGTCCAGCCGCTTTTCACGCTCGGTTACAACGGTTGTATCTCATCGCGTACTTGTGGCTGGTCGCGTACTACCTCTTCGGCAACCAATCGCGCTTTGCACTGCTTAGTGCTTTCGCGGGTATTGCGCTTTCAGCCACCTAGTTTCCTCTCCCAGGCCATGATTTTTCCGCGCTTTTTCAGCAGACGTATCCTTCCCCGTCTTTCAGCACGTAAGTTGCAGCCTGGGTTATGGGCGCTGAGTCAGCAGCCGGCCGTGAACTGAAGAGCACGGTACGAAAGTGCAGTGATTATTTGCCAAGATTTAGTAGGGGGCTGATAGTGTTTGGATAGTACTATTACTTCCTGCTTCATGGTTACCCTCCTCTGTGACCGACGGAATACAGGGATAGACGGGAAAGCATTTAACGGAAAGGTACATAGAAAAAGGTACATAGGTTACCCTAAGCCTGGGAATTGGGCTTCGGGAACTTCTCTTGTCCGGATCGCTTTCGAGATGCTCCGGGTACGGGATCGACCGTTGATAGATGGTCCCGAAGCGGGATTTAGGCTATCCAAAACCTGCCCACCCGCTCCGCTCGCACCACAGATGTACGAATACATTCGCGTTGGACAGATCCAGCCAGCTCCGAGAAAGGGGGTCGTAAAATTAACATTGGCAAAACATGTTGAATATCACTATTTGGACGAATAGTTTCTATTTGATTTTTTTAATACTCCACATTTTTGTTTTTTCTCATACATATAATTAAATTCAACAGTGCCTGCCCTAGTGAGAAAAGTTAAGTCAGAGTATAGGCGAGTGTAAGTAATTTTCCTCACCGAAATTAACTAGTGTAACACAGTGGACGTCCGTCCACTTTGTCCCTCTGTTGAGATTCAGAGATTGGCAAGGCGAGGTGAATAAACCCCAAATTTATTGATCGTGTGCGGTCACCTTTACTGGGAAATAATGCTAAATATATGAATATTGAAGAACGAAACACAAACTAAAAGAAAAAAATTGAAGAAAAAAAACAATAATGAAAAATGGCGGCCAAGTCAAAGAAGCGGCTGTCTAAAATTGAAAATAAGTTATTAAAATTAGAAAAATTAGAATTAAAGGACGTATTCTGTTCAATTTGTCAATCTATTTTAATAGAACCCGTTACCTTGCCGTGTTTTCATGATTTCTGTCAACGCTGTTTTAATGGCAGCATAGAAAATAATGCTTTGTGTTGTCCTCTGTGTCGATTGCGAATTGGATCCTGGCTAAGAACAGCAACAAAACAAAAGAATTTGGTGAATCTTGAACTTTGGAATTTTATTCAATCGAAATTTCCACAAGAAATTGTAATTAAAACTAGAGGAGAGGACATCCATTTACCAGAAGGTAAACACCTGTTATGATACAGAAAAGAAGGATAGTAATCAATATTTGTTTATTGTTTGTAAAGTAAAATATGTTTTTGATAAATTCCAACCATCTGTAATTTTTTATGTGTACATCTGTATGGTTAAAAGATAATCTTCTGCCCATCCTATTCTTAAAATTTTGTAAAGAGTGATACTAGTACCTTACCAAGGCCTACAATTTGCTTTCATCCTTATAATCCAATGTCAACTTAATCCCTTTCCACACACTTGACTGAGAAGCTGTAACATATTTTATGCTTACCTTCCTGATATAGTATCAATGAAATTGCTCACCCCTCATCTGTCACTATTAACCCTCTATTTTTCCTCACACAAGCTATTAAATTTTTCAGAGGCCCCCTTAGTCCGGCTAAGTGAACCTGGGGAAATAAGATCAGAATATGAGGCTGAACTGAGGCGCTTAAGAGCTGAGAGAGTTAGATTAGAGCAAAAGCACATACAGGAGACTGAGTTATTAATCAAGTAAGTAATGTTTATATATGTTATTACTTGTAAGTGCCAGTGGTTCCTAACAAAAATTCCGCCCTATATCAGAATGAATAAATGTTTGTTTTAGGAAAATTCAATGTGAAGAAGAAGAAGCACACAAGAAGTATTTAGATAACTTAAAACAAGATGAAATTCTAGCACAACAAATGCAGCGAGATCATGTTAAAGATGTACCACCACCTAACACTCCTAGGAAACTCAATGTTAAAGCACCAGCTGCTAAACCTAGACTTAAAGCTACAAAGATTGATAATTATCTGTCAAAATTACAAGTTCCCACCACTAATGAGTAAGTGACATTTTCAGAACCCAATCTTCAGCATGTGCCATTATTTTGTGTGTCCATGTGTTATTTTTTTACATAATATTGTCCCTTTATTGGTAAAACCGATTATCTACCAAAAACTAAACTTGTGGCAATAATGATTTAAAAGTTTGACAGAATAATTATGTAACTAAATTACATATATCTTTCCTGCAGTCATGTAATTATAATGAAAAAATTAATAAAGTATGTTTGTAAATCATAAAAATAGAAGTACTTCATTGATAATGCTTGAAAAAATGCCAAACACTATCTTCGGGGAGGTCATTTAGTTGGTTTTTCCTGAATAACGACATAAGCATAATATCATTAATTAAATCATTTGGAGCTTATCTTATAGCTTCATCGTAACCTTTCGAAGAAAGTAATAAGGTACCAAAAACAACTGTAAAAATAACACTCTTAAACATTCTACAAAATGAAATTTAAAAAATTATAATTGGTTTTGATTGAGTAAAATTAAGAATTGTGGTAGACTATCTGCAAAATATTCATACAACAAACTACAACAAGCCTGGTTTATTTTTTTTTATAATTATAAAAATACCAAAAAATCATTACTTACATGAAAATAAAAACTGAATAAAGTAGGAAAATAATAAGAATGATATATTAGGAAATAATCAACTTTATTAGTAACTTTTTATTTTTATCTAAGTATACAAAACAATTTGTGAAAAAATGAATTAATTTAGATTTTCTAAGTACTTATACAAAACAATTTGTGAAACCATGAAATTAATTCATGTTTTCACAAATTGTTTAGTATACTTAGATAGAAAAACTAAAATAATGTATCTTTCCTTCATTAGCTGATGAGAAACTTGTAATCAGAAAAAAGATTAAGATAAAAAGAGAGCTGAAAAGGAAACAAATTTTCAGTCTGCTATTTTCGATTTGCAAGCAATTTACAATTGCCATGCACTGATGTTGGTCTCCTTTACTATACAAGAAAATTAACTTTATACAATTTAACGCTGTACGAAAGTGCGCCTCCTAACGAAGCTTATTGTTTTGTATGGTCCGAGACAAATGGTAAAAAGAGAAGTTCAGAAATCGGAACTATTTTGTGTCACTATTTAATGAGATCTGTATCAGAGGAAGTCACGGAAGTCAGTTTGTTATCTGACACATATGGAGGACAAAATAGGAATCAATTCGTGGCTGCTTTCCTATTGTGGTTAATTGAAAACAGCAACACAAGTTCTTAGAGTCAGGTCACAGTTACATGGAAGCTGACCACAGATGACTCAGATTCTGACTCTTCAGAGGCGGCCACACCAGGGACGCGTTTAATGCGATCCCTATCTACAAGCAAACTTCCGTACCATCCATGGTACTCTTCTGGTATAACCCCTTCTCACATAGATTAATGAGATCTTTTTCCTTAGCTTCCGTTATTAGAAGAGGTCCATCATACATATTGTTCTAGCGGTGGGAACTGGAGTTCCGAGGTAGTTGGTAGTTCAATTACCTGTTCTGCTGCCAATCGCTTTGCTTTGTTTCTTGTTGCATAGCTGTAGTGTCCATGTGCTGAAGATGTCGATGCTGAATTTATATTAATCTTATTTTGTGTGTCTGAAACAGTTACATCCATTGCCTCCTTTTATGTACTTCATCCGTTTTATGTTTAACCATTTCACTTACTGTCCATCTGTGTTTTTGGTTCTATTCAAAATTTAGCCATTTTTTTGTATTAGCCAATTTTTTAAAGTCTTTAAACTCATTGTATTTAAATTCCTTGACTTGATAACAATTTTTTGTTATAGTCTTTGTGTCTTTCCTGTATTTTTTTTTGATCTAGCATGTTTGAAAATTGTAATCCAGTCAGTCATACAAAAAAGATCAACATTTTTCTTGGCAGACTCAATCGCACTGTGCATTGAGTCAGCTTCCATGTAACTGTGACCTGACTCTTAAGAACTTGTGTTCTATGATTTGTAAATGGATGCTGTTTTGAATTACCCACAATAGGATAGCAGCCACGAATTGATTCTTTTAGTTATTGTTCTGAGATTGATTCCTATTTTGTCCTCCACATGTGTCAGAGAACAAACTGACTTCCGTGACTTCCTCTGATACAGATTTCATTAAATAGTGACACAAAATACATAGTTCCGATTTCTGAACTCCCTTTTTACCATTTGTCTCGGACCATACAAAACAATAAGCTTCGTTAGGAGGCGCACTTTCGTACAGCGTTAAATTGTATACAGTTAATTTTCTTGTATAGTAAAGGAGCCCAACATCAGTGCATGGCAATTGTAGACTTGCCTGCAAATCGAAAGTAGTAGACAGAAAATTTGTTTCTTCTTCAGCTCTCTTTTTATCTTTTTCCTGATTACAAGTTTGCTTCCTATCAATGTGTGTCTGATATTCTCCTTGTATTTTATTTTATTCTTCTGGATTAGCGCGATTGTACCCAGTGCACAAAAGACATTGGTCTTTTTTCGGCATAAATAATCCCAAATTAAATTCTGTAGAAAAAATTCTACGATATGTCATCTCCGACACAGGTTCCATATTTTCGTCTTCGCATTTTTTGACGTACAAAGAATACAATTTTCATAATGTAAGGTTTCAAGTTGCTTTTACTTGTATTTAAATCTAAACGATACGATCTCTGATGTTGTGGAAAAACAAATAAAGCTGTTTAATCTCTTTTAATTGAATTAAAATCTGCACAAGTGCGAAGGATTATGTTCTGTTAAAAACAAGTAGAACTATTTACTTTCTTTTTAATGTGTAAGATTCTAAGTACTTTCCAATAATTCAGCAAAACCAGAACCATTTAAAGTATTTTAATTTGTATTAGTATAATGCTACAGTATGTTCAGAGTGTAAGCAAATTGCAACTAAAATAAGATATGAAACTGAACGTGGTTTTGATTACAAGGCTTCAAAAAAATCGTACAGGTATAAGACTTTAGCTGTTATTGAATGCAGATGTTACCTACAATCTTATATTATATTTTTTTTTTTTGCGTATCTATCTCGGAAACTATGCATCGTATCGAAAAATCGGTTTTATCTATAGATAGAGCTCAAAAAGTTGAGTAGCTTGGTGTAAATAACTCATTTTTGAAAAAAAAGTGTAGATAATCGGTTTTACCAATAAAGGGACGATATAATGTTAGTTACTTCTGCTTCTCTCAATATTACCCAATTTTTGAAATGAGTCTGTGATGAACTGATAATGCGTAATTCTATATTATGATGTGTTTGTCTGAACCACAAAAATCTACATTGGCCAACTAACTATTACTATTGGGTATTCAGATATTGAAACCTGGGGTCAGTGAGTCGTCTCAGGGATGGATTTGTTAGAGTTGGAGTATACGTTCAGGGGCACAATGAGCAGCAAGTGTAAAAAAAATCCGAGAAATATTGAGAAAAAGAAATCTCCGCTCATGGTTTTCGACTAGAGCAACAATTTCTTTCGAGAAAAGATTTTCATCCGAGCCACCATTTTGGAAATATAGAGCGTTTTATATAAAACGCTCTATATTTCCACACTCTATAATGAAATTCGGAGGTCCACAATTCGGAAACGGTGCGTCGTAGGGCCATGCTTTTCAGAGCCTAAATAGTTTCTATGGTCAAGGTTAACCCGAAACTGCAATAAAATTGGGAAATTTCCGAAAGTCCTCGCGCCATAGTGCCCCTAAGGCCAACCAACCCTGGTCAACATGTCTGTTGGTGTCACAAATCATTTAGTCTTTCCTTGTGGTTGACAAGGTATGAGAATACCAACTACCATATCCCCTCGTCTATTAGGCAAACTTATTAAGTTCAGTAACAATAGAAAAAGTAATTGTGTCTCATCAATGACCGTTGAGCTCATATACATATTATTTGTTCAGATTATGTACCTTTCTAAACAATGTTTTTGGCACCCAAACCCAAAGAAGAGTTGAAGTCAAATACATGCTATTATGGAAGGTCAAAGTATGCAATTTATGTTTCTGGCACATATTCAGAGAATTCAAAAATTTACCTTCTACCTTCTTCATTTGCCAACTGACAATCATTAGGATCTGTTACCATCACACTGAAATAAGTGCAACATTCGATGGCTCATGCTGTGCTGCTGTCACTACATGCCGCTAGCAGAATATCGACATTGGCTCAGTTGCCAAAAAGGAAAAAAGATAGTGACAACATGGTAACAATGGGTTGTTACACTGTGTTGAAGCCAAACAGAGATATCTAAAAAATAATGCAAACCTATTGTTCATTTGATACATCTCAAAGTCAAAGCATTTATTTCAACATTTACTCTACATGTTGGTGGAAACCGGATCTTAACCGCAGCATTATCTTCTTCCAGTAGTCCGCAAGTAAATAATGAAACTACTAATATTACAAGCACTGATGGGTCAACACCTAAAGCTCCAACATTCAGGCCTATGAATGGAACCTCTCCAGAAATGGTGCCAAGTTATGGAAAATTAATGAAAAGCTTTATAGATAAAAAAAACAAACTGGGTCCTGCTGGGTTATGGAATAAAGAAAATGGAGAGAGTGTTAAAGAAAAGGTAACTTTTTATTTTACAACCAGATTGTTTATTATACTTTAAACTGATATAAATTGGTCTTGTGGTTGTGGGCTGTGTAACTTGATTGGGTTCTTCAAGTGTCAGGTGTGATTATAATCAGATTTCAATTTTATCAAACAATTTTTAACCAACTTCAAAAAAAGAGGTTATTGATTTGTCGCATATACATATTTTTTTTATGTATGTACACCAATTACTCTGTCAATTGTGGACTGAATTGAAAATAAAATTTTCGTTTGAAAGGTTATGTTCTCGAGGTGGTCCCATTGTCACCAAGTCAAAATTTGATGAAGGGATCCCATGGAAATCGAGGGAAACCCTCAAATTTTATAGGCAAACCTATAGCAATTTGGAAAATATTACACGGGTTGGGATTCGATTAATTTAATATGGCTGTTAAGCAATTTATGCTCGTCACAATGCGAATGATGAAATGGAGCTGATGGTGAAATACCAGGAGAACTCCTCAACAATTAACATCCCTGCATCGGCTAAAGCAATATTCTGTAAAAGGCGATCAGCAAGTTGATACTATGTAACTTAGATAAATTATAAGCAAACCCAATAAATAGCGAGAAACAAAAACATAACAAAAAAAAAAACGGCTTCTAAAAAAACTACAAGTGAAAAATAACTTTAATTTTGGAAGTTTGTGGCAAAAAACTAAAATACAGATCCAAAGACACCAACTTCCGAAATTATAGTAGATTTTACAACAAGTGCACAAAACAAACCATTTCTATCCGAGACTTTTAGCAGCCCGAGCCGAAGGCGAGGGCTGATAGTAATGTCGAGGATAGAAATGGTTTTGTGGACGAGTTATAAACTCTGCTTTTCACTTCGATTGCGAGGAAATAAAACAGTAGTATAACATAACATTTCTTTAATTAAAATTCAAAGTAAAATTAGAACAGTTTTGAATACTGAAGGAAATTATTTTTTTTTTTTAATCTTACGACATTGATATTAGGCTGCAGACCTATACAGCCTACTATTAAATTAATTTTGTAATAATAATTTTCTTAAATCAACTAACCTACCGTACTTGAATTAAAATTTTAATATCTATTATATCTTAAAAAACACATAAGGCAAATAAATTGAAGTAAATATTATATAATAACAAATTCTATCTATGAACTTCTTATTGCATTTGGCTGTATGGCTCATTTTCTTTGCCTTAATATAATACATTTATGAGTAGATACGTTAATGCCCTTGTGAACAAAATTCGATTTTGTGCAGCCTGCACAAAGAAGCACTTTCAGAGCATGAGAAGTGAAAAAGTTATTTTTCACTTAGTAGTTTTTTTGGAAGTCTGTTTCTTTTTAAGTTTATATGTGTTATGTAACATTGTACAAAATAATCTAGCTTGTTAAGGACATAATTTTTTTTTCTTTTTTGATTGTAGCTTTACAATACTCAAAGTATGAGCTTCAATGTGGATTTGTGGACACCAGCCCGTATTACCTTGATTGATAGGTTGTTCTAATTAAATTAACGTAACTTTTACAGAAAGACGATCCCGGTGATAAAGAAGTAGGTACTTCAGAAGATAAGGTCAAAGTAAAAAGCTCCGTTCCTTCCCTGCTTGTCTCATTGCCGCTGCCATACACGGGAATACTCCAACACAAAATCAACTTAGCTGAAAATAGAAACCTTGAGACTGGAAGTGTTGACTCCATGCGACAGGAGTTGTGTTACTTTAAACCTATTGAGTCAACTACTCCAACAAGGTATATATTCCACGGGTAGTTTTGTATATGCAATCTTGACTATATCGAAACTTTGTAAATGATGTAAAAAACTAGCAATTGGAATTGTAGCAGGAATTAAATAATGAGATTCAGTGGCAGCTGGTTAAACTAATGAACAGTGGTGGATCCAAAACATTATTAGGGCACTGTAATATTCCAGTATTCCAGCAATTTTTTTTTAGAAAGTTCTATTATCAACTGCAAGGTTCAGAAATGTTTAAATCTGTTGATATTTTTCAGTTTCAGTACAGGCAAGACCCTTCCGCTCCGCGTTCCAGGGCTTCGTGTTGACAGCAAGTCAGCGTCAACCCGCGATGATCCTACGCCGACCCGTGCACAGTATTTAGAGGGACTTTGTCGCCTCCGGAACCTGTCCTTAGCTAAGAACTTACCATCTGCCTTTGTTATTGCACTAAATATGCTTCAAGTTAAAAAGGTAAGACTTGCTACTCGTTATAGCTTGCTTACTTATTGTATTATGTTAGAAGTTAGAATTATATTTAACTATGTGTATTTGCCATTATTACAGGCAACACCTGGGAAATGTGAAACAAGCAGGTCGAAAGTAAAGAAAACTGCGTCTACTAGCCCTTGTGTTGCACCTCTACCAAACAAGAGAAATGCCAATAGAAATAAACAAACTATACATATTGATGGTATTACTAAATTAAATCATGAAACAAATCTTAGACGCACAAGATCCATGGGAAGTATTTCTAAAGATGAAAATGAAACAACACCGAAAAAGGGCAAAATGAAACCGAGGAAAGTGTCATCCGAGAGAAAACCATACTTACGGAGTGATTCCAAAAAGTCAAGTACCAAAAAGGAATTAAACAGTCCACCATTAATTTCAGAAACAATAAATAACAATAAGGTCAATTTAGCTGTAAAAAATTTGTCTAGTCCATTAAAGAATTGTGATGTTAAGAAAATACTGCAAGAGCAGCTAAGAATTGAAAAGTTGATTGAACAGGAAAAGAATGATTTTGAATTGGCTCGAAAGATGGAAGCAGAGTGGAACGGACGTAGAAATCCCCGAAGGGCAACCATCAAACGACAGGTGACTCTTAACTATGCTCTCAGGCCCGCCAAGAAACTAAAGGTCTAAAGTAACTGTAGTCTTATGAAAGCATTTTGTAGTTTAGAAAATTTCTGTGGTTGTTAATTTAATTCTGGTTGTTATTTTGTTCTCGCCAGATGTCTGGAGGATTGATTAGCTTTTATCATAACATTATTATTAGAAGGTAATTAATCTCTCAGAATCAGATGTTACACAGTCAATTGAATTTTTTAAGACACTGGAGAAGTGAGACGTAAATTTTGAGGAAAACAAAGTTGTAGCGTATACCCAGTATTTACCTTCAAGCTTTTTCGTTACTTATACGTTATTTTATCCAAACTGTTCGAAACTTCGCAGCTTGTATTTCTCACCGATTATTTTATATGTAAGTAAATTGTATGTAATTTTAAGTAGATAGCTGTTAAACTACCTACTAATATTGTAATTGTATTAAAAGAGAAAAACAAAAAAAATATGATTTCAATATAGCACTCAATGAATCACTTACATACTAGTAGAACTTGATATCAAAATTTAGAATTGGTATTTGATGCAGAGATTAGACATTTATGTTGAATTCACAAGCTGTACTTTTACTGATATTGTAATAATTTCATTAATATAATACTTCAATATGATTATTTATTATCCATGCATAATGCTGATGGTAGACAGTCAAGCGCCTTAATAAATCAATTCTCTTTAGCTCGGTTCAAAAAGATCCAGCGAAGAGCAACAAATAACTTACTACATTGTGAGAACATTATGGTGGAAGGCACATTTGCCAAATATTTTTTTACAGATCAACTCACAGACACAGTCGAACCTTTGACTTCATCTGTGTCCGGCGCTAGATAAGTTCAATGCAGCCAACTGGCGTGAAATACTGACGAGCTTACATTTTTAGGCAAAAAGTTAGCCCAAGTTAGTTAAATGTGGCAGTAATACTGATTTGTCCATATTACGTTAGATTTAATTGGAGGAAAAAAAATACTGTTACCTTTTTTACCAAGTCAAAAATGAAACATTTTTGAATACAATAATCAGATGATTGAAAAATCAGTCATAAAACGTATTTAGTTGTCACACGTTAAAACTATATTATAACAGCATGTAGTGCATCAAAATGCCTAATCTCCAATTAATATTGTAAAAATATATCTTGTATGTCTAACAAAATAAGTAATAAAAATGCAATATTGAAATTTAATACTATATCGAAAAAGTTTAAGCATGCGATTCAATACGTGTTACATTAATTCTAAAGAAAGAGGGAGTCAATAGAAAACTAGTGAATGAAGGTCATAAATTTCTCATTAAAAGTGATTCTATTATTTTGTACGTACTTCGTGTAGATAATGTATGATGAGTTTAATCGAGATACGTATAAAATAATTATGTTGTAATTATGGCCATTATCACACTGTACCGCACTCAGAATCAGTTTGTATAAAAAGCGCGCGGGACGCGGTCCCAGGCGCAGATTGTTTGCTATGGCCGCCACGAGCTACCGTTACGCGACGGAGCGTGGTGCAGTAGGATAATCGCCTAGGCTAGGAAACTGGACAAGTGTGACCATGTACGAATGCGCACGCGCATTGTGTCTTTAATAAAAAAGTCGCGACATGCAGCTCAGCACAAGCACCCTAATTGCGTAACACACTATAAATCTCAATCTGACTAATTTTGAAGGATATTGCTCGGCTACCCCATTTTCAAAACCTAGAATATTGGTCAGCCTATGGAATGTATTTTTTTGGATTGGTTAAAGTGACTTACTAGGTTTTAAATGGTCACTAGGGAGTGAATCACAGATCATATAAATACAGAGATATGCTTTGTAAACAAATGTTTTCGTGTTCAGATGTCTCCGCGTTTCTCCCACTTAATTCACTAATACAGAAGCAAATACTATAAGAACGGCACACGAGCTCATATTTCCCCCGCACACAAAGAAAGTTACAGCACCACTAATAAACTCACTAATAGAACACACGCAAACAGGGGGCGGCGCTTCTACCTGTAGCTACGGACTCCGAATAAACACACATATGCAATTTACGCAACTAGTGATACTAAGTTGCAATCGTCGAAAAATATCGATGAAATTCAATTACCTTTAATATCTGCTCTTATTTCTAAAGATTTTAATGACTGTGAAAATAAACTGATGCAGGAGTTTCCCTCGAACATAGCTACTATAAACAAGTGAAGTTTAATCATAATTGGAATATTAATTAGCTAAAATTACATAGTAAAAATTCGTCGTAAACGCAACAATGACGCAGCAATGATCTAGAAGCTATAAAATACAATACTACAATATGTCTATGTAGTTTGTCAAATTTTCTAATATTAATCAGTGTAACTTCAAAACTGTATAGGTATTTTAACGGATATCTGATAAATCGCGGATACCTACCTATAGATATTAGTTTCTAGAATTTTAATTATTTAGTATTCAAATTATGATCAAACATCATTTGTATGGATGATGTTCGGGGGAAGCGGAAACTCCTCTTAAAGTATGTAAATGATAAATGATTTTATTTTTGTAAGTAGGTTTGCACAAACACTTTTACACGACAATCATATTTTTTTTAAACTAGATGAGGTCGGCGTTTCCTATCTGACTACTCTGAGAAGAAAGGCCGAAACAAACTCAGAGGTCATAGTCTCTTTTAAAGTCCAGACATAATCTTGGTCAACTTATATGAAGACCATGTAGGTCGGTGTCTGAGATGGTCTTTTGAGGAAAGAACCACACAGATTGAGAGGACCAGTCCAGTCAGTGCACGCATTTGTCAGAAATCGTGCAGCTCAACTCGAGACTTAAGGACAGTGATGTGTCAGGACAGGATGTGTCGGGACATGCTACAAAATAACAGTTAATCGTCTTACTACTATTACAAAAGCGAAAGTTTGGGTGGATGGATGGATGTTTGTTACTCAATCCCGCCAAAACGGCTGAACGGACCTGAAAGAAATATATTACGGTCTGGAATAGCACATTATAGGCTACTTTTTATCCCGGAAAAATGTACGGTTCCCGTGGGATTATTTCGGACATCCACGCGGGCGAATCGGCTGGCAAAAGCTACTAAGATACATAACAACTTATTTAAACTACAAGAAACTATTATGATATCAACTTCTCGAATCTACATTAGGAAAACACAAGTAAAACTTCAAGATTTTTATTGATATGGATTTTATTGACCAGTAAAATGTAAATATTTATTTAAAACTTGCCGCTTTGACAATTTAGGTGTTGCGTTGGAAACCAGTTTGGACCCCTTCCTGACGCATTTATCCACTTTTCTTTTATTTTTCGATCCTTCGGATAGCTAAAATGTTAAAATAAAAGCAAGGTATGAATGATGATGATGATATCAGTGATGCATAAGTAGTAAACAACAGTCATAAAATTCCATGCAACAAAAAAAGTCTAATTTTGTTCCCTTGTGTAATCATTCGTACTAAGTAGGATCGTATAAAATATCGACAAACACAAACGTCACATCACATCTCTAGCTAACAAAAGCCGGCAGCGGCCGCTTCACGAAACTATCGTGCGAGTGAGAGTGTTAGTAAAACACTTATCCATTGCGCTATTAGACCAGCCAATTCATTGATCGACGCGTACTAAGCAAACAATGGTTTTTGTTCCTAATGAAAATAATTGCTTTTGGTACATCATCGTGTTTCTAGTATCACAAAGTAATGTTTTAGTTATTTTAATATGAAAAACAATAATATTTTAGTATTTACGTGTGAAATGAGATGCCATCTTTCATGTAATTCACAATACAGCTGTTATTTTTACAAACAATCACTGAACAACGCGGCATTTTGTTAAAAATCATGAGCAGCGAAGACGTTGCGAGTTGACATTCGACTAATGACCGAAACTGGCATCAAGCCGCTTTGCGGCCAGATGCGTTCGCAAGCGCCACGCCTACTTACCATATCTCCTGTATTTATATGATCTGTGGAGTGAATGGTGCACTTACTAGGTACAGTGCGTGCCACGTAAGAAGAGACTTAACCCCGCCTCTTTCCGCCGCCCCTATGACGTCCGGTCCCGTCCCGCACTCAGACCTCATACCGCTAAAGATACCTAAAATCGTGTTCTGCGCATGTCAGACCACGTGGTGTGTCAAGTCTCTTCTTACGTGTCACGCACTGTATCGATGTTTAAATATACAATCTCCTTTTATGTAAGTTTAAAACGCTGGTGTTTTTGTATTTGGTAGAGACCTTCTAGGTTAGCAAGATTATGCAATAAAACGGCTGTCCCATTTCAAAACCTAGTAAGGGACACTTTTTACAAAAATCGTTTTATTGCATAATCTTGCTAACCTAGAAGGTCTCTACCAAATACAAAAATACCAGCGTTTTAAATTTACATAAAAGGAGATATATTTAAACATCGATACCTAGTAACTCACTTTAACCAATTCAAAAAAATACATTCCATAGGCTGACCAATATTACTTTTATGCGCTCTCTTGTAAAATTTCATTTTAAGCCCTTACTAGGTTTTGAAATGGGACAGCCGTGCTAATCCATTGCGTTATATGTATGTTGGAAAAGTTTGTCTGCTCAACGACGTAAATTACGCAATGAATGTCAAATTTATTTAATAGATTTTCAACTTTATCGCTAAACATAACGTTCAAAGTTGATTGGGAAAATTTGACAGTTTTGGGTAGCTTGATGTGCTGACGTCTGTACTTTTAAAATTAAAACCATTGCTACTGTATGTTACAAAATTACCCCTGGACCTTGTTTAAGGTGAATGGGTAGTGGTAGACCGCGAAATTCAAATTTTCTTACGTTTTTTGCAATTTGCAGGTCAGTGTCAGATTGTATCTTGATCAAAATATGATTCGCGACAATAACAGGTACATATTTAAGGAATTATAATCATTAGAATCATTAATATATCTTTCTAAGTTAGATTTCTACCACCAACCACCAATCTCTTATGGAAAAGTGTTAGTGGTAGAAATCTAATTTAGAAAGATGTATTATTGATTCTAATGATTATACTTCTCTAAATATGTACCTGCTATTGTCGCGAATCATATTTTGATCAAGATACCACCTGACACTGACCTGCAAATTGCAAAAAACGTAAGAAAATTTGAATTTCGCGGTCTCAACTACCCATTCACCTTAAACAGTCAACTGAGTCACTCAGCTCAGAACTGACTTAACTGAGACGCGAGCAGCAATGCGATTCTGTAACCATCTCACCGTGAAAACTTAGGTGAAGTGAGCGTGGAGTGAGCTATCAATAGTGTCAATTCCTAGCAAAAACAAACTCACATCACCTAAGCTTTCACGGTGAGATTTTTACAGAATCGACCGGCTGGTTCGTTCGTGGTATAGTATATTACGCCAGTTACCACACGATTCCTGAAACTAGCGCATTCGTAAGTGTGAACCATACCCTAACACCTACAAGATACGAAATGTAAACGTTCACTTGATCCCGAATTGTTATCTGAATTTTGAAGTATTAATCTAAGCTTTGCTCTCAAATTCGAAATAATATGTAATTAGTATGTGATTATTCGTCGACAACCGGCTGTTTGGCTATTTGTAAAGCAAGTAGGTCCATTATCGCTTGGCAACTATTGAGAAAATGTGAACACATTTGTAAGCTTTGTTTTAATCTTATAATGGTCCATAAAACGGGTCGAGTCCGAGTCAAACTCGCATTGTAAGTGTTCTGTTCAATGACTGTAAAACATGTATTTTTTGTAAGAAATACGCTTTAAAATATAAAATTCTTTTGTATAATAAAGTGTATCTTATTAATTTTGTGCTGCAGCATCAATATATGAAAGAAAACGATTTTTTCAATAGGTATTAGGTACTGTTATAAACTTTGATAAAGTCAGATAGTCGGTTAGAGCGACATAAATCATGAAAATAATATGTAGATACAGCTTCTACTAACTACTACAGACTGCAGTTCATCGGAAACATTGCATAGGTGTCATATTTGACACAATCCTCATGGTTCGTTCGTAAACGACTAGCCATGGATCTCATGACTTGTGATTAACTTGTGATGTAAGAATTTTAAGTTTAAAATGTATAGGTGTACGTATTTATAATGTGGTGCTCTTGAATCCAATTTCGTAATAGAAAGCTTCCACACTTTGCAAACAATATACTATGGAAAGTAAATTGTCGATTTATTTATATATTATTATGTTCGTCACTATCACTATTATAAGATCTCTTTACACTAAATAAGTGGACATAATAATCGCCTCGCCTTTTATGAAACTTGAATCAACGAATTAAAAGCTTTATACTTTATTCTCACGAATAATTGAGTAAAATACCCAATATTATTAATAATAATATTCGATATTGGTGCCGATTCCCTTGTTCACAAACTAAACTAAATTTGAGTTCAGTGCACATTTTTCTTTCTATTTCATTAAGAAAAGGACAGGTAATAAATTTTAGTTTAGTCCTGTCAAAGTAATCGGCGCCTGACGACTCCATACAAGTTTAGACGTGATTATAAACTGGCCTACTATTAAAGTTAAATTTGGTTTAGTAAGTGAACGACCGAATCGGCAGGGCCTGATTTACCCACAGGCTAACTAGGCGCAACGACCGAGGGGGCGCTGAGCTTAATCTTGCAAGCACCACTTATTTACAGAATAAAATCCAAAACCTAACATAAATATAGTTGTTTTTAGGGTTCCGTACCTCAAAAGGAAAAAACGGAACCCTTATAGGATCACTTTGTTGTCCGTCTGTCAAGACCCTTTTTCTCAGGAACGCGTGGAGGTATGAAGCTGAAATTTATATCAATTACTCAGGTCTACTGTCCCTTGAAGCTGTGAAAAAATCAAACTTCTAAGCCAACGCAATCAAAAGATACAGCCGTTTATGCCGCAAATTTTCGACACTTGCAAGGGAATCAAAACCTACAGGGTGCTTCCCGTGAACTCAGAATCTTGAAATTTGGTACGAAGCAACGTCTTATAGCATAGATAAAGGAAAAATTACGAAAACCATAAATTTTTAGTTACATCACATAATATATTTTTTTTTAATAATTTTAAACTTACTACCCATTTCCTCATAAACGCGTAGAGGTATTAAATTGAAATTCATACCAAATACTCAGGTCTATAATACCTTTAAGCTGTAACAAAATCAAACTTCTATGTCAACGCAATCAAAAGAAACAGCAATTTAAGCTGCATATTTTGAAACTCGCAAGTACTCGCAAGGGAATCAAAACCTAAAGGGTACTTCCAGTCGACCTAGAATCTTGAAATTTGGCATGAAGCAACGTTTTATAGCACACATAAAGGAAAAATTCCGAAAACCTTAAATTTTTAGTTACATTACAAAATATATATTTATTTTTTAATAAATATAAACTTATTACTTTTTTCCTCATGAACGCGTAGAGCTATCAAGTTGAAATTCATATCAAATACTTAGATCTAATTGCCTTTAACCCGTGAAAAAAAAAAAATTCTAAGTCAACGCAAAAACGCAAAACGCAAAAGTACAACCATTGATACCGCATATTTTGAAACTCGCAACTACACGCAAGGGAATTAAAACCTAAAGACCACTTCCCGTTGACATAGAATCTCGAAATTTGGTAAGAAGCAATAGCTTACAGCACAGGTAACAGAAAAATTCAGAAAAGCTTAAAATTTTAAGTAGTTATACCACCAAAAAAATTGTGATTGTAAACATAATTGTAGTTACAGCAATGACCGCGAGTTATTATACTATGTATGGGGAGGGCAACATTTTTCAAACGGCAAAGACGACCTCACTCATCGTCATTCAATCCCGATGTTTTGGTGAATGTAGCTGTATAAAATAACTTTAATAAAAGAACTTTCGCAAGTCTGCTGCAAGGCTAGTATAAGTGTTTCAGTTATATTATAGATAAATGATATGACGTTAATATAAAATAAAGGATTACTTAAACGATAAAGAGATCTTTGTCTTAAATTTATGCTCCTCCATCTTTCCCCATTGTAATGTTATGAATTTCATTTTGCAATAAAAATACCATAGTTATGACTCGATTGTCGTAATGAACGAACTTTGTAAACCTTGCAGGTTTGTACGGAACCCTCGGTGCGCGAGTCCGACTCGCACTTGGCCGGTTTTTTGGGAATGGCATCTCGCAAAAACATACGAAAATAAATACATAATTCTAAAATAAATGAACATAAATATATAAATTCTCACAGTTACTCGATACGTGAATTAAGAAATAGATTTCGACTCTAGAATGCTAGGCGGAAGTGAGTTCGAAAGATCGGAGTCGATAAAAACACCCAGATCTTCGGCGGTTTCGGATTAATCAATGAGAACACCATCGAGATACAAAGGCATCAGAGATGCAACTACATCAGCCGCATTGCGAACGAATCTGCTGCCTATGATCATAGCCTGGGATTATGATGGGTTAACTGGCAAACCAAAAGACTACACCCAAACGCTGATACATGCTAGGTCATGATTCATTGCAGCAATTGCAGAACCCGAGTCAGCTACAGTAAAATGTCGGTACAGCTGCAAGTCATCTGCGTAGAAATGGAAGCTAGGTACTTTGGCAACAAGGTTTATGAAAACAGAAAAGAGAAGAGGACAGAGAACGCGCTACCCTGAGGAACGCCCTCGGTGAGGCTACACCAATCAGGGAAATACTCCTCAAGGTGAACACACTGAGAGCGGCCCCGAAGATAAGAACTGAACCAGGCTAGAGCGGAAGAAGAAAAATTGATAGATTTGAGGATTCCTACCCAACTAGCAAAAAGTGGTTTTTAAACTATCCTAGAACCATCATTTATCGAGGATTATATGAGGCTTTTATCCGCATATAAGTTGCGAAAAGGGCCCACTTTATAAGTCTACTTTTACTTATAACGTATTTATATTAGACCGCTGAAATGCCATATACGCCCATATTGCTCCTGTAATTGAATTACGTCAATACAATTACTCCTGTAAATCTCACTATAAGTAAATTATAGTAAAAAATTAGATTAATACGCGCCTAGAAATGTTTCTATAAGCTCATATGTTGCGAACAGTCGAAGTGAGTGTATCGCGCATTGTTGTGCTCTGTAAAAAATATTTTTAACATCTTGATGGTATTTATATTATTCATGTCAACCATAGTAGAAAAATTGTTGTCAAATTGTTAGTCTTACTTATAGCTTATTCATATGGGAACTTGAATTTTCTGTGAAATCTATCATGGCTTCGATAAAAATTTTAAAGCGCCTCTTAAAATTTGCTTATTTACATTTTAGTATTAATTAATATTAGATAAATATTATGAAGGCAGCTGCCATTTTCTTGGTGAGCATTTCCAAGTGTGACATAGTGCTAAAATAAACTAAGTATTTTTAGCATTTCCAAGTGTGACATAGTACCAATATAAGTATATTGGTTCTATATTGGGTTATCTCAAAACCGAAGAAGATTCGCCATTGTTACCAATTAGGGTTCCGCAATGCCGGATGAAAATCGATTGATATTTATAGATAAGTAACAGGAATATTTTAAGGGTTTGTGTTTGTTACAGGAATATTTTAAGGGTTTGTTCTACGTGCTAGGTTAAACATTAGTTTAAACATTGTTTTTATTTAATATAATTATATAAGAGGTTACCGACGATTTAAACAAGACTATGCCGATGTTCCTGGATATCGATCGATTTTTAACCAAAATAGATTTCCGATCTTTAAAGAACTTAAAATGGCCTTGGAGTGTTACACATTTCTTGTTATCGGGGATATGTCCCGGTTGTCACAGCGTGGTTTTTGCATATTTACACTAGAGATTAACATTTTACTCAGAATCAAGAGCACATCAGATCATTACTATATCAAGATTGGTTTTGATGTGAGAATTGTTCTACTTAAGCAGTTTATGATCACTTCCCAAGAGACGAATGTGAAATTTGTAACTAGTCTAATCTGATGTCTGGGCAATATTACACAAATTTTAATGGATCTCCTACAATTACACAATAGATAGATAGATAAAACGTTTATTTAGTGCAACAATAGGAACATGTATGGTAGCAACTACGATAAATTAAAAAGAAGTCGTTTACTAGGAGTTCATGGTACTTTCTTGACCATCTCAAATCGACAGCATAATTTTATTAATACTCGCAGGTTCACCCGATCACGCGCAACGTTGCTAAACTTCAATAACATGGCTTTGTGGTTCGGGGAATTCCCAGTTTTTAAAAAATAACGCAGTTCTAAATTTTTGTTATATGTAATCCGAAAGTTCTTTCTTATTATCGCTTTCAATATCGCTCAAAGATTTGGTACTTTTGTTGTCCGAACCTCTTCCATCTAAAGTAGTACTACAATTATCTTGTCCGGAACCCTCCCTAGAATTAGCGATGCGGTCTTCACCAGTTAAATTAAAAAAATCGATGCTGAAAAAATCAAAATGGCTGATGTCAAATCCTACAATGGAATTTGCAAAACTATATAAATCGTGTTTTCGCCTGTACTGGTCGTTACAAGCAAAAGTGGCTTCTTAAGAGTTTTAACCAGGATTCTTTGAGATTTCTTGGACAATAACACTCCTGTGGAATGCCTATATAAATATGTCTAGGTTTAAAACGGCGTACGATAAATCGATATAGAGAACAATTGATCCTACCGAGTGCTGCATGCTTGTGTAATCTTGGTGATTTATTGTTTTTAAAATATGGATATGAAATTCATTTAACACTTACTTTTAAGCATATGTAAAACCAAACCATAAATGATTTACAGTAATTTAACTTTAATTTACTTATATTGGCCATAAAATATTAGCTTATATGAGGTTATAAGTAAAAATAACAAGAGTAATTGCTCCTCAGTGCATATATTCCTGGTACATGCTCCTACAGGAGTATTAGGATTTAAATGGTCCGCAGACGTTATCTTATAGGCGCATATAAGTCCGAGTTACCGGAGTTATTACTCTTGAGTGCAATTACTCTTGTTTCATGCTTTCATAGGAGTCTTGATCCTATGTTTGTCAGGAAATATGATCCCATATACCGATATAAGTACAAAATATAGGATTAAGTGTACTTGAGTAAAACCAGCATGTATTTATGCTGTTAAAAGCGTAGTAGCAACCACCAAAACCATCATCGGAGCTTTATAAGTCCATGTAGCATTATAAAATCGCCATCCAGGATTATTTTGCTAGTTGGGTAAGTAACAGTCGAAATCCACTCGAGTTAAAGGCGCTACTAAAGTCAAGCAATACAAGAGCAGTAAGGGACTTATTCTCCATTGCCCAGCGGACATCGTCATATCAATTCTTTGGTAATTAAAATAGTACTTAATAGGTATTTACTTAATTTTATTTTTATTGTGGACAAGCTGTGACGTCGGAAAGCAATAATATGTCGCTTAGGAAAGGTGCAATTACCACTCCTAAATTGAAAAGGAAGAATCTTCGTTTCAACCACATTGGGAAATTAAGGGGGAAGCGCTAAGGTAGCCCGCGAAATTCAAATATTCTTACGTTTTTTGCAATTTGCTGGTCTGTATAAGTTTTACGTCGATCAAAATATGATTCGCGGCCGTAACAAATATGTATTTACAGAACCTACAAACACAAACAAATATGTATTCACTTTTGGTGTTCAATTTGGGAGAATTGAACCATGTAAACAAAAAGTTAACCATTAACCTTATCAAGTAAGTCATTAACGCGGAAAGGAGAGGGATTCCATTTTCATTATTGGGTACATATATGGATAGTGTGCATACTAATAAAAATAAAAAAAAAACAAATTCAAATATTTATTTCATATAGGCACTTTTGAACGTAAAATTTTCTGCTTAGTTCGAGTTGGTGGGAAATCTAAAATTAAGTATTTAATTAAAGTAAAAATGACTAAAGTATGCAGTAGGTACATTGTAGTTGGCAAGTTTTTTCGGAAACAAATACACATTACATAATTATAATATTTATCTTTTGAAATTAGAAACTAGTATTTGCTACTTTGTTTTAGGTAATCAAATTGCAGAAATTTCTGGCGACAGTAAATTTCTATTTGAAAGGCGTAAATTTCAAATTATTTACTGTCTGAAGAAAATTATCGACATGGAACATATACAATCCTATTAAAATGATTGTATTCAATATTAAAACTGAGCCCTAATTACACTTAAAAGTTAAATATGATGTTAAATTAATAAAAACATTTATTCTAAATATAAAATAGTATTTAAAATGCTCACAAAAGTTAATGAAACATTTATAGTAATGAAATTCACTTGTGCAAGGTTATCTCTGCCTTTTTGTTTGCGAGTTTTACAAAATGCGCATGCTTTCATAATAAAAATGTTCTAAATATCACGTAGTAAACACAAAATACACAATTAGACCTAAATTATCCGAGACGAACCAAACAACTCAATGTCCATTTGAAAGAACGTGCCAGTTTTACTGAGAACCTCACGAAATTAAAATTTTCTTACGTTTTTTTGCAATCTCTCTACCTTTTAGTGTCCGGCCGAAGGTTCGGTTTCGGTTTCGGCCAACCAAGAAGCGGCCGAAAATGGTGAATGGCGTTCGTGAGCTGTCGGTTTTGATAGAATACGAATGACTTGCTGACGGTTAAAAAATTGGGTTTTCTAATTAAACTGATTGCTATGCTAAAATCATGTGGTGTAAAGAGTTGAATCGAGTATCTGAAAAAATACTAAATCGCTAATCGTAAAAGTAAAATGTCTGTTCACCATCTGGCTAGCCTTTTTTCCCCAACTATGTTGGGGTCGGCTTCCAGTCTAACCGGATGCAGCTGAATACCCGTAAACTAGCATGTCCGTTATGACCTTAATTTAGAGCTCAATCGTCATTTTGATATTTTTCATACAAAATCTTGCAAATGACTTTTTTCTTTGGATACAAGAAAATTGATAATCAGTCCTTAATCAAAATATTTGTAACAAATCTACGAAAAACGTCATTTAATTAACTAACTTTATCTCAACATTTAAAGTATCGGTTTCAGCCGAAACTAGAAGAAATTATTCCCCTATTAATAACTAAACAAAATTCAAAAAGAAAAACATTGCTATATTATTATAAAGGTGGACCACCGGCAAGAAAAAGTGCCCGTGGTCGACCGAGGTGCGTGGTCGACCTAGGTGGACTGAGGTGATCTACCGGCAAGAAAAAGTGCCCGTGGTCCACCCAGGTGAACTAAGCAGGTGGACCACGGCTGAATCCTGGAGGAAGCGATAGGTCGGTTACGGTTTCCGTTTCGGCTGAAAATCGTGTTTCAGTCGGACACTACTCTACTACATGTCCCATTGCCGGGAAAGTCTATATGTAACATAATCTAACAAAAATCGACCTTGCTGTCGTTGAAATAAAGTTGTCACTAGCCCGAGGGCGAGGGTGAATCTACACAGGTGGGCGTAAAAAGGCCACTTTGACAGAATCATAAAAGGGCAACATTATGAATCATAATGTACAGTTAACGGTTTAGGATTGGATTTTTTTTTATCGTGACGACAATGTCAACAATAGCAATAAATAAAACATGGCGAAGAGATTATGCGATACCAATATGCGGCTCGTTTGTAATGTCCTCAAAAACCGTTCCTGTACTGATTTTTTTTATTTATCGTTGGACGAATGTTGCTCAATGATTCTTTTTCCGCCATAAAACTCTAGATCTTTTTTTTTTAATAAGTTTGATAATCTTCAGCGATATTTATCATAGAAACATCTACGATATTCATCATAGCATCAGATTTTGTTCATCTTCTTCGCTTTTAGAAACTCGCAGAATTCACCTGTTGAAAAGAAAAAAATTAAAACGTCTCAAGATAACTAATGCCCAGTTTTACTAAAACTTGGCTACACATAAATGAATGCCAAAAAAAATAAAAGCGCGCTGAATTTTGTTGAAAGTTGAAAGAAATCTAACAGCGCGTTCCAATGTACGCGTACATTGGAACGCTTAGTCCGTACAAGGCTTTATGTTCTTAAAATGATTCCAAGATCAATAATTGTATTCATGGTCTATAATATAATAAAATAATGTATGTATATACATAATACATATAAGCGTTTGCTTTCAGCTTTTGCGTTGCGTGTGACGTCACGGCGTTGCACCGCTTTTACGTGAACTATGAGTCTTTCAGAGAGTTTATAGAACAATTGAGTGCCAGTTGCCGGCCCAACGCTTAGAATCATCACCCTTTGGAGCCCTCCAAACGGTGATGATACTAAGCGTTGGGGTGCAATCAAGGCTTTAGTAAAAATGTTAAAACTACCTACTACTACTACTCCCTACTACCCCCTCCCTTCTACTATACTGTTGTTCTACTTATTCGTAGATAAGCTAGCTCTGAGATCCCTCCCAGAGCTAGCTTATCTACCGAATAAGTAGTTATCTACCAGATGACTATTAGCCAGTTTGATCAGCGACTTTGCAAGTTCTGTTATGTAAGTAGGATTTAAACCAATTTATCCAACAGTGCAAAACAACATAACAATTCAGATAGTGATCTACTTTGTCTAATGCCTTAACTGTACTATGCGAATCTAGCAGAATGGTCAATTACGTCTAGAAAACATTATGGACTGAGATTAGTTCCTTTGTAATCGTGATTGAATGCTGGCGAAGTTCGCGCCTAACATGCGTAACCTCTTTACGATATTATCATTGCAGGCATCAATAGTCGATTCCCCTCTCTCTCCTCACCTGGTAACGCCATGAGTAATTATAGTTTAGGCATAGTTTGTATCAATTTGTGAGAGTTGTTGCAGTACTTTGTTTATTACAGAATGTAGGTACCTACATCTACATTCTGTAATAAACTACTTCTTCAATTAACTTCATGGTTTCATACATACCTCCTCGTTACAGAAGAACATGTAGCCAACACAAGTTTCTTAGCCAGGTATCTTCCAAACACCTAAAATTTTTATTTAATACCTGTAATAATAATAACAAACATAATTACTTATTCACATTTAATGAAAGAAAAGTACAAACCAATTATTTCACTAATCCACCTTTTCATTAAAAAATAAAATAATAGTTACCACAGACTTATCAGTCAAACTCACACTGGTAATTAGCACTCTTGATAAGCCATTTATCCATAGCTACTGCACAGAAAGAACAAATAAATATGTCATACATAATTGAACATCAGACCATACCATTGATTGCACACCCTCCACTTACCGCAGCTCCACAGGATGTAGAACCAGTTCACTTCATTCCAAGGTGATTGAAAGCAGCAGACACATCACGCAAGATACACACACAGTTGTGCACACCTAATGACAACTTTGCATCCTAAACATTTCTACCTTATTATTTATTATTATTTACCCAAGCAGTCAGATGTCCACTCGCACCCAATTCAGATAATTTTTATAAAGTTGCTTTCAGTCATTTTATTTTATTGTACATAATTATATCTAGGCTTCATGACAATGTAAGCCCCATCTAGACTTACAGAAATTAAACATCCATCTCAGAATGACATACACCTTTATTGAACAAAGTCCTCATCTCACACATCACATTATTACACACAATACTCTGTGTCACCTTACATCTAATACATCGTCATCTGGATCTTAATGCATCCATAAAACATCCTGTGATGATCCTATCACATCAAAGTTTTACTTCAGTTACACATCTTTACATAGAAATATAAATTTACTTAGAGACTAGAATTTAAACTAATTTTACCATACAGACATCTCTGATACAAGCATTTGCCGTAGTGCTCACCTCATGTCTGGGGCTTGTTGTTATTCCACCCACCAGAACCAGACCCAGAACTGGAACCCCCACTGCCATTACCATTCCAGTTGCCCTGGCCATTTGGCCAACTTCCTTGATTCCAGTTACCACTTCCATTGCCACCTTTGCCACTACCATTCCAACCTTGATTGCCACCGCCTTGATTCCATGATGGCGGCGGGCCATTTTGACCCCAGTTTTGGTTGCCATTCCAGTTTTTGCCCGAGTTACCTCCCTGAGGTGGGCCACCCTGCCAATTATTTGGGCCAGAATTACCAGGTCCTCCTAAAAATCCACCCCAACCTGCTTGACTGAGTGCTGCTGCCACTAGATTTATAGGCAGGTTGAAGTTGGCAGGTGGTCCTCCATTGGGATTGATTCCTAAATTTTGCATATTGAGAGAATCTATGTTGCTATTTCCTCCATTGTTACTTGACCCTCCAGGTGGTCCACCAGAGCGGTTGCCCTCCCAATTATTTGGCCCATAAGAATCCTCTTTCCAGTTTTGAGACTTGGTTTTAATTTTTGGTGCAGCACTTGATACTGAAACAGATGCTCCTTTGATGACATGATCTTCTCCACAAAGACTTTGTGCCACTTCTGGGTCCAAGAAAGTAACAAATCCAAATGCCCTAAATGGACGAGGAACAAAAACATCAGTTACTTCTCCAAACTTAGAGAAATATTCACGTAGATCATCAGCAGTCATATCTTCAGTGCACCTTCCAACAAATACTTTGCAGGGCATCTGAGGAACCACACCTTCCTTTGAATTAGGAATACGAACATCTACCCAACGTCCATCAATGTTGTGTCTTTGAGCCAAAGCTCTCATCTGAGATGCATATGTAGCAAAACGGATAAAACCAAAACCTTTGAATGATCCATTCTTATCTCTCTTTAACTGTACCATTACAACTTCGCCAAACTGCTCGAAGTACTGCTTTATGGACTCTTCGGTCGACTTCCAGGGCAACCCAAGACAAATTAAATCTGAGCATGTCAGTTTCTTCTCTAAGCGTTTGGTTTTAGCGGCGGAATTTTCAGGAGAGACATCTTCCATCTTACGTTTGTTCTCTTTTGGAAACACACAAATATAAAGGTATTTACCCCATCCTACTTCAGTCGGTGGATGCAATTTGCCATCGCTTAGGCGAACACCTCGCATTGACTTGGAGTCCGGGTGCCGGTATTTCAGTCCACAAGCTCCGGGAAATTGGGCCACGAGGGTTGTTAGCAACAGCGTACCATCTAATTCACACGGAAGTTCGACTGCATTAGAGTCATCTTCATCTTCACTAACTTTTATATATTCGAATAAGTCACCATTATAATTACCACCCTTGGAAGTCATGGTGGTTTATGAGCTGAAGAATTATTTCACAAAATTCAATCAATTACTTGTAATGACGACTGAAAATAGTCAACTTCAAAGACAATAGAATTGACAGTAAAAAAAACAAAACCAAAGACAATTAAAGCTTTCATCGTCGCGTCGGTTTTGTTTCGTGCGTGTATTTAACTATTAGCCCTTTTAGGATTAGTAATCGGGTTTGAATTACAGATGTCGCTGTTGAAATAATTAAAATTGTTGACGTGGATGTGGCAACTTGCTTCGCTGGTGATGAATATAAACGCGGTCTTTAAGAACCATTAAGATCTGGAAAGACTGTGAAGCTATCAAAACATTTGATAGGTTTAAGGGGTAATATTTATGAACGATTGATAAACTATGTCTCAGGAACGTGTGCTAGAGCAACTAAGCGCAGTGCAAGGTCTGTTATACCCAGTGCCGGAATAAGACTACTTGATGCCCTAAGTCCACGCCTGGGGGCCCCCTATCCGCTAGTCGCCTCGTATTTTTTCTACAAAAATCGACGAGCGATTAGCGCACTTCTCAAGAGTGACTTTTGGGTCTTGTAATATCATGCTGACAAACAGCCTTGCCTTTTATGTAGAAAAGCACAACCCAAGTAGCACACAAGGCTGCTTATCAGCCGAATAACGGATTCCCAACATGCTTAAAGCTGAATAAAAAAGCTGAATAAGGGTTGTATAGGGCCTTATACAGCTCTTATAACTCTTAAATGGGCACAAATTATTCAGCCTTAAGTTCACGTAACTGCTTAGGAGCTGTGTAGCAGCAATTTAACAGTGTTATAAAGGGTAACGACAGTACTATGCGCTGAATATCGACTGACTAAGAGATCACAAGTTACTCTTTATTCAGTAAATATGTCACATCTACGCTCTTAATAGATGTTTTAAACCGGGAAAGGCTGCTTGCGGCCAGTGTAAAAGTGAACATATTTGATGTAGCAAACATATAGAAGCAAATACCCAAGAGCTGCCAATTGAACACTTATTTCTTGGAGTGAATTGTACGTGGATAATATTCATATATTATTAAAGTTACTATGTTTTACATATTAATAAAAGAAAAATGATTGGGAATGTAATTTCACTGACATTATACATAGTATATATTGTCTAAGAAAATTTTAGTGCACCTCGAAAATATTCTGTTTTTAATTAGTTTTATGATATAAATAAGCCGTGATGAAAACTTGAATAAACAATTTTTAGTGCTTTGAAAAGAATTATAAGATAAAAAGTTATTTTATGTTATCAGGAAATAAAAACTAATGCAATAAATTCCTAATTCATACACAAAACATCATAAAAGTTGAAAAAATGTAACGTTGATGGTGAATATATTCGCCATCAACGTTACAAGTTACACTGACTGATTACAGTACCACATGTTACTTTTATTTAGATAAAGTCTGATTAAAGATACTTATGTGTACCACTATAACGTTAAAGCCGTTAATTCGATACACTAGTGAGTCTCTAAGCAGCTGCGACGCATCTAGTGAATGTTTAAACAGCCGCTATGCAGACACTATCAATGGCAGTATAAAGGCTGATTAGCCTTAGACATATTCAGCAATAAGCTGTAATGTGGGCCACAAATTATCCATTATACAGCTATTAACGTCATAATAGTTCACACGTGCCCCTTTAGTAAGTCAGTGTAATAGGAGTTCACAAATACCTTCTTATACAGCATTTGGCGTAATTTCATCCACTAAACAGCCCTTACTACTGCTAAGGCATTAGAAAAGGTTAAAAGCTGAATAGCGTCGTTGAAAATATACCTTTATAGCACTCTAAGCGTATTAATGGTAGTTTTGTCGGTCTTAATCAGCCATAATGCAGCTCTTAATCAGCCTAAGCCGTTTAAATATCACTGACAGCTATTATGCAGCTGTAGGATCACCAGTGTACTCTTAAAAGAGTCTTAATACGCATAGAGTTTCAAATAGGTCTAAAAGTGAGTAGTTATACAGCTATCTGTGCTACTTGGGAAGCAACTATGAGAATTTAGTGTAAAAATGCAAGAGCGAGCTCGAAAATTTTGCACACGTTCGGATAGGTTACATTTTCCTTTCATGATTCCAAAAGAACTATTCCCTTTGTGGACTTATGAACTAAAGCTCAAGAATCAAGAGAATGTAGAATGCAAGAGCGAGCGAAGTGAGAGAACTTACTTTGTCGAGTTGTGACGAGAAAAGGTTCAACTCGTTTTACAGCAGTTTAGGTTTTGGAATCTGCAGGCATTAAACCTTTATAGCCTTTCCAACCTTACGTACGAGCGGGGTTCTCGATATCCCGTGTTTGCTTCGCTCGCTCTTGCATCCTAGATTCTATATTTTGTAACAGGCTTTTTTGAAGTAAATACTTCATTATGTTGACTGATTTTTGGTAGGGGAAAATCTTACGGGTTCGCGTCACCGACATGCTAATATTAACAGTGTATTCTGTAGCTACGAGTATGTCGTATTGCACTTGTTGTTGCTCGGAGTGCCGATAAATGTAAAAACCTGGCTAATGTTAATAATTTTAATTTACAAATTGTGAAATTAAAATATTTGAGGCTACAATTAGTTTTAAAATGAAAAAATAACACTGTTATTTCATACTCGTAGTTTTAAGTTTTTACGTCTGTCGGTAGACCCCACGACTGCCTCAATGTTTTTTATGTGCCCATCAGGGTCTCCGTAGCTCAAATACCTACAGTTTTAAGTTAGTAAGACAAGTAAGCATTAAGGCTCTCGACAGCTTGAATGATTTTGCGGGTCATGATCCCCTGGGTCATGGGGATCATGACCCCCTGGTACCGCGCCTGGTTTATGGTGCCCCCCGAGACATGATGCCCTAAGCAATTGCTTAATTTGATTAGGGGTTAATCCGGCACTGGTTATACCGTAGTATTACACTCAAACATAGCAGGAGTTGCTACGGTAGATGAGTATGTCCTAAATTCGATCTATTGGAAAAGATAGAAAGAACCGAAAAATGTCTTGAAGTAGATAAATAGCAATATCTATTCACAACACATCGCTAGTATTTAACTTATTGGGTGTGGTCTAACTTGAAATTTTACCTTCACTTATAAAAAACCAGTCAAGAGCGAGTCGGACTCGCGCACCGAGGGTTCCGTACCATAATGTTTTTAATTTTTCATCGGCGAGACCTATATTCGTCAGATAATTTTAACACTGTGCACTGCAGTGTAGGATATTGCAGTTTTATGTCAGCGCCATCTTTTGACCGATAGTGGAACTAATGTAACTTTTGTTGATGATTTCTGAAAAAGTGTGCTATTTAGAGACTTTGTTTTATTTTTCCTGTAATCTTTTCATAAATATCTATCACATAGAATAATTTCAGATTTTTCTCTTTGCGAACTTCGGAGATAAGAGGGAACGGTATTTATTTAACATTTTTTATCAAAAGTCAAAAATAATGCGGCCTAAAAAAAAAAGAAAAAATTTTTGAGCATGTGCAAACTACGCTCTTTCATATGATACCTCACATACCCTAGTAGCCCCACTTCGAATTTTTCAGACCCCCTTTCAACCCCTGTTGCAAAAAATGTACATATAATTTTATTTCTTTCTTATTTGCAAAATAGTTGGGCAAACGTCATCTAAAACTATTCCAAATTTCAAGTTGATAGCATTAGTAGTTCTTGAGATATCCAGCTGTGATACCAGACAGACAGACTGAGTCTCATCATAAAGCTCTATTCAAACCTAAGCGGTATTAGCTGCCACTGTGGGTAGAGGTACATACCGCGCGGGTTTCGCTCAGTAATTTAGTATCAAGTTTCGCGGCTAGAGCGACCTGAGCAGTATTCGCTGCCGCTGTGGGAAGAAGTGCACCTTCCAGAGCGAAACTAGAACTCGGTATTCTACTCACAAGTATAGCGAATTCCTATTTGGTGTGAACAGTAATATTACCGCATACCCACTCGGTCTTCTCTACCGCAGACGGTAGCGAATACCGCTTAGGTTTGAATAGGCCTTAAGGGTTCCGTTTTACCGTTTTGGTACGGAACCCTGAAAAGACAACCGGTACGAAAATAATAAGTTTAATAGCTTTTTGTTCTTGAACTATGGCTTTTTTCTATGACTTGTTATTGATATGTCAAATTTTACATAATCACACAGCAGGTAGTGTCCACTATCCAATTTAAATACATATACATAAAATGGCGATAAAGTCGTAGAGTCAACTGTAATGGTTCTGTCACTACCTGTTCACCTTGAATCTTGACTTTTACATTTGCTAAATTTAAATGTTGAATTCCTATTTGATTTGGTACGTTACCTATATCCGTGTTCAATATCTGCCTAGGAAAGTATTTTTAAATCGTAGGTCATAGTAGGTACCTAAAATAAACTACTATTATGAACCTAGAATAAGTTGACGTGATTGTACGGACGCCGGCACATCAACCTACCACAATCTGTCAGATTTCTTTAATAGATTTTCAACTTTATCGCTAAAGCTTTTCAAAGTTCAGGTTCAAAGGTTCAAAGTTGATTGGGAAAATCTGACAGTTAGGTGTAGCTTGATGTGCTGGCGTCTGTACATTCCATAATGCTACTTACGAAAGGACCTACCAAGGATAGGGTTAAGTTCACATTGTTTGTTTAGAACGTTGCCCCACACTAGGAATTTCTCCTGTATTGTGGGTGCGTTTACAAACATTTAAACTCACATACACAAACAGCCAGACCCGGAACAACTACTCAACAACGGTCATACAAATATTTATTCCGTGCGAGAATCGAACAACCATTTTATGGCGTATATTTTGTATTTTTTTTTTACAAATATCTTGGATTAAGTAGTACATTAGGTACTGCAACGGCCAGCAAAAGAGGCATGGACGAATGTGTAAACGTGGGCCGAGGCGAAGCCGAGGCACACATATGTAAGTCCATCAATGCCTAGTTGTGGCCTAGTTTAAAGTCCAAGTTTTAGAATTTTTTTGTTGTTTGTGTGCTAATACTAGCTATACATACCAAATTTCAGCTTTCTAGGACAAAATCTAAAGTATAAGCGCTATGAAATTGAAACTTTGTATGTTTAATAAGTTCACATTGACATCATATCCCAAGAATTTTGTTTATCTGGTATAATCCAAACCCAAGTTATGAGGGTTCGAAAAAACGATGAAGCGCTTCGAGAAAAGGTAGGTAGGTAGTGCCCTTGCGCTTCGCTTGGCTCGTCTTGGCGGGGGCACTGACGTGCCCCCAGATAATGATAGACAACGCACAGCCTAAATCTCAGTAATGATTTTTGAATATTCATCTCGTAATTGGAATTTAATTGAAGATGAAAGTTTGTATGGAAGTTCGTAAATTTTGTCGATGGGAAATCCT
The DNA here is from genome assembly GCA_963855955.1 of Luperina nickerlii. Lineage (NCBI taxonomy): Eukaryota > Metazoa > Arthropoda > Insecta > Lepidoptera > Noctuidae > Luperina > Luperina nickerlii. The sequence goes on along the minus strand of OY979664.1, from coordinate 15,181,076 downwards.
ATCGTGCACACGGGTTGTTTTCACATAATTACGTAGGTATTGTGGGTTTACTGCTTGATTTCGAATGGCTAACGAAATCATCCAAAATATAGTCGATATTCTGCGATAAAGGTGGCCGTAATATACATTGGCGAATGGGTTTACTATAACTAGGTACACCTCTGCTCTGCCAGGCCTTAGGAGAATACAGGCGAGATGTTATATGTAAGGTATGAAACGCGTGTGCATTGATCATAGCACAAATGTATCATACATAATGTAGGTACTACAGTGCAACCTTAAATAACGTACCTCAATATAGACTTCCTCGATTTAACAAATTCTTCGTAATCCCCTTGAATTGTCCATAAGAGTCAATATAAAATATACTTTACCATTGGGAACATTTTTTGCGAACAACCTCTTTATAACGAATTTTCAACTATCAAGAATAAGTATAAATAGGTAGGTACCTCTAATTAACGAATTTTGTCAACCCAAAACCTTTATATAAAGTTCCCACCAATTTATGACTCTTAATCTCATAGTATGTGATTCAAGTCGCGAAATGTTTCGATACACTTTTGTTCGTACACATAAAGGAATATAAAGGGCTAAGGAAGGAACACGGGTGGGTTTTAGTCAGTAAAAGTCTGACACTCCCTTCCGCTCCACCCAGAGCGGGAGGGGTCATTTGATGATTTCCAATCATGAAAAAAAAAAAAGACTCCTTCAAACAGGCGCGACACGACACGCGAACCAATGTAAGAAAAAAAATTTGTTACCTACTTAATTGTTTTTAAATAGAAAATACATACAATAATTTGATAAAAATGTGTTATTATTTTTTACCTTTTTATAACGAATTTTAGACCAACTTAACCTCAACATAACAAACCTCAGTTCAACGAATTAGGTACTTGATATAACGAATATTTTCTTGTTCCCCTCCGATTTGTTATATCGAGGTTGCACTGTATTATGTACTTACAGACGCCAGCACAACAAGCTACTCAATCTGTCATACTTTAATAGATTTTCAACTTTATCGCTAAAGCATAAGGTTCAAAGGTGATTGGGATAATTTGACAGTTTCGGGTAGCTTGATGTGCTGGAGTCTGTACGTACTTAATGAGTCTGCAAAAATGCTTACGTTCACCTGACATTGAGTGAAATAGGTACCTATTAAAAAACTTTTTAAGGATCCATGATTATCATTGCCATTTTATAATTTCCGTAAAGACTACAAATCTGTTTGATTCCAAAATGTCATGGAATAAACTTTCGATCTCGTCGACAACACCGAAACCGGTTGGGTTGGGTCATCAAACAACTTAAATTTACCACACACAAGTATGTAACTTACCTACTTAATTTTACATAATTATTGATTAGGTAGTTAATCGTTGGTCGCTTTGTTGTAACAAATGGATTTAACGCTTCATTAGGTACAAAAATGTGGTTTGAAATTTCTGAAACTTACCTAGCCCCTGTCCTTGTCTTACCTAGGCCTTGCTAATTTGCGTGTAATCTGTCTTCTAGCTAGCCAGAAGTCTGCTTCTGGTAATTCTTACCAGCGGGGTAATTGCGTAACATGCACTAACATAGCAATGACTTTTATTTTGACAGATCAACAATCCATTGCGTTATTTCGTTGTTGACATAGTAGACGTATAAAAAGCAGACAAAACTTTTCGAACTTATGAGACAATGAATTGAATAAGAGACATTCGAAATTTTCCTTGTTCCGAACATAAAATATGAGACAAAGGATTACCAATGTAAAATGATTGTGACTGAAAGTGTGTTACGCAATTAGGGTACAGAAGGGATACTTCGGGAAAGATCTTTATGAACAAGTTCGAACCCTCCAACTTGTTCTTAAAGATCTTGAAAGAAAGAAAAGGAAAGAAAGTGTGCATGGCAAAATCTTTACCTACCCAGATAAAGATGTTGCACATGCAGATTTGTACCTCACCTGTTTCTACTATTAGCACATGAAATTCAATTTTCAATGCCACACTTACGTATCTTGTACTTATACTACCCTTAAATTCCTTCTCTCTTTTAATTGTGCCTACAGCCTACCTATATAATGCACTAACATATCTAATAATTAATCTATTCTTAACAGACAACAAAAGAAAATTACGAAACAAACAATATTCAACCCCTTACTTACTCTTAAAATATACGTGCCATAATAAATAAAAGGTCAAAGACCAGTTTCGCAACATTTCTCTGTTAGTTAGGAACAAAGAGTTGCAAGCCCCTTCACTGCGGGCGTGGCAGGCGCACCGATATGCAGGAAGCCTGTCCAAGGCGAACGCTCGAATAGCATTCCCTTATTCATAATGCATACTTAAATAATTATTTTAAAGAAATCAATATCTTCCTATACTTCGCTATTGTCAACAGCTTCCACAAGTACTTCCGAATTCGTTACCTTGATAGCGGCGACTGAGCTGTCAATATCGACCAATTTTTTAATTAGTGATATTGCTAGACAAACCGTTATATCCTGAGAGTTCCAGTCTATCTAACCAACTTCAAAATTAGTCGTTAGCTGTGACAATTGGTACGGTCTATAAAGTAAAACAAAGTTTTCACATTTGTGAAATTATGTTACTTATAGGTGTTATCGGAACTTGGCGATAGAATCCTTTTCGAGGTCACATCCAACTGCTTACTATGCGGTGTGCGTCAGATGGAGCGTGGAATTTCGCCGCTACCTACTGCGGTCGGCTTGGGGCTTGGGGCCACTGACACCACGGCTGCATTGCTTTTTTTTCACAAAACACTCGTACTTAGAGATTTTTGAACTGCTTCAAAATGAGACAGAGTTGTAAATATATTCTTACAGGAAGCCAGATGCGAAGGGGGATATTGTAATCTTTCTTATATAAACTAGTTTTTTCCCCCGAGACTTCGTCCGCGTGAAATTCGTACGTTCCTCTAAAAAATTCTAAAATGTATGTTTATGATCTTTATCATTTATTTAGATAAATAAGTAAAGATCAAGGTGTCAGATTTTTCAAATAAATTGTCCCCGCTTTTCAACCCCACAGCGGTGGAATTTTTGAAAAATCGTTTGGTATGTATTCATGACTTGACTCAAAGACCCATACTTACCCATTTTCAAGTTAATGGAAGCAAGCAGTAAAATCCAGCCCTTAAACTTTATTACCCTTTTCCACCTTGGTAGGAGTCGATTTTTGAGAAACCCTAAAACACATAACTTAGGGTTCCGTACCATAATGGTAAAACGGAACCCTTATGGTGAGACTGTCTGTCTGTCTGTCACATGTCTGGATATCTCAAGAACTTCTAATGCTATCAACTTGAAATTTGGAATAGTTTTAGATGACGTTTGCCCAACTATTATGCAAATAAGAAAGAAATAAAAATATATGTAATTTTTTTTTGCAACAGGAACTGAAAGGGGGTCTGAAAAATTCGAAGTGGGGCTGCTAGGGCATGTGGGGTATCATATGAAAGAGCGCAGTTTGCACATTCTCAAACATTTTATCTTTTTTTAGGCCGCAAAGTATTCGACTTTTGATGAAAAATGTAAAAAAAATATCTTTCTCCGAAGTTTGCAAAGAGAAGAAACTGAAATAATTCTATGTGATAGAAGTTTATGTAAAGATTACAGGAAAAATAAAAGGAATTCTCTAAATAGCACTCTTTTTCAGAAATCATCAACAAAAGTTACATTAGTTCCACTATCGGCCAAGAGATAGCGCTGACATAAAACTGCAATATTCTACACCACAGTGCACAGTGTTAAAATTCTCTGACGAAGATAGGCCTGGCCGATGAAAATTTAAAACATGTGATGGTACGAAACCCTCGGTGCGCGAGTCCGACTCGCTCTTGCCCGGTTTTTTTTTATTTTTTGTTCGACAGCGGGTTACATATTTTTCTAACCTATCAACTTTGTCACCCCCTAAATCCTCTGTGAGGGGTTTTAGACTAAAATCTTTACTATTTATTGAGCCAAATATTGCCAAGTTTCAAGTTTATTAACCAAATGAATAAGATTTTTTTGTATAAACTGTATCCCCTCTTTTTAACCCCATAGGTGTGGGTTTTTGAAAAATCGTGTGGGATGTTTCTATAACTTGACTTAAGGGGCTTACATGACTTAAAGCGCGGTGTTTGTCGGACTGCATAGAAAAGAAAGAGAAGCGCGATGACACAATGCTGGTAATTTATTGCAAAATATGAAGCAATTATCTATTTACAAAAAATCTATTATTGTTACCAAAAAATTAAAACACTAGTGCTTTAGTATGTTGCTTGTAGAATAATCTGACAAAAAATCTTAATGATTGTATGTATAGTATGGTTTTTATTGTAAAAAGAAAGTTTTTAGAGGTATCTTCATGATTTTTTTTCTATCGTATCAAATTAGTTGTATTATATTTTCAACACACTATCTACCGAGCATACTCGTATATCGTGAAAAATATCATATATTTTTCTGATTTTGTTTACTGTAGTCGATCATATACTTTTATTGTTTCTAAAACTTGCGTTTTTTGCGTTTAGGTCCTGTAAGCCCCTTAAAGATTACTTATACCAATTTTCCAGTAAATCAAGTCACGTAATAAAAACTCTCCTGTAAAATTGACTACCTTTCTTCACCCCGTTAGGGGTAGATTTTCGAAAAACCCTGAACCACTTTATTATTTATTTTGGTCTTACATACTGAGTTTCGAGTTAATTGGACCACGCATTTTAAAATTTTAGCTTGACGATAACCTTTAAACCATCTCATCTTTCGCCACATATCTGAAACTAAAGAAGTTTCATCTATGCTACTACAAAAACTTTTCCAGCCGCTAATATTTATGGCTTTCATTATCAAATTATGTGCATGTGCTCCTTTCTCTTCTAAGCTTGTAAAATTGTCAGGAGTAGGATTTCTTCTGAATTTGGCTAAAGCTAGCCTACGTTCAAACACTGCTCTAGATAATGATGGATCCCAATACTCTTTTGGCTTAAAATTCCTTAAGGGACTAGTACAAATTTTAATCATAGGTATGTGCTTATTCGCTGCCATATCAACTTGTTCTAAGAATTAGTCGTATGATACCTGAATATTATTGCTGACGTCAACTACCCCAGAAATACCCCAACCCCCCAACTACCCCAATTAGCTTAAGTACTTAATGTAGGTATAGAGGATATATGTATGAAAATACTTAATTGTAGTAGTTTGGAACATGTTGTATCTATTTACTGTCCATCTTCAGTGCGTACAACATCATCAGATTGGGACAATATTTTCTCGTTAGTGCCTAAAAAGTCATTAGTTGCAGGTGACTTTAACGGTCACCATACGAACTGGTCTTATAAAACGGATCAGCGTGGTACTCAAATATTAGACTCATCATTGGAACACGGCTTTGTGACATTAAATAATGGAGAGGCAACCCCGATCAAATTAGTTAATGGAAATATACAAAGATCATCACCGAACATTACGTTAGCATCATCTGACATCGCTATTAAATTTAATTGGGCTGTAATGAACGAAAATTTAGGTAGTGATCACCTCGTAAAGGCTCCTACAAACAGGCGCGACACAAAGGCACCGCAAGTCGCGCAACGAGCGGTGCCTTTGTGTCGCGCGCGATTATATCGCGTGTCGCGCCTGTTTGTAGGAGCCTTAATGAAGATTTCGATGAATTTTCAACAACACATCGAGTATAATAAAAGACGAAACTTCAAAAAAGCAAAGTGGGAGGCCTATCGCCATGAGCTTACAGAACCCCATAACATTGAATCTTTTCTGCTGAGTTTCGAGTAAATCGGACCACGCGTTAAAATTTCCCACACAAACTTTAACACCCCAAAACCACCTATGAGGGCTAGTTTTGATAAACTAATAATGATAAACTTTATTAATTACTCAAGCAAGTAAAGTAAGTGTAAGTAGCAATATGCAACTTGTATTCTTGTCAAGTTTATTAACCAAATGAATAAGATTTTTCTTAGCAACTGTTTTTCGTCCCCAAGGGGTAGAATTTCGTAAAATCGTTCGGGGTGTGTTTATTACTAGACTCAAAGATTATTTATCTCAATTTTCGAGTTAATCAAGCCACGCAGTAAAATCCTCCCCTGTAAAGTTAACTTACCCCTTTTCACCCAGTTACGGGTAGTTTTTCAAAGAACCCTGATACAATTTATTCTTTATTTTTATAAATATTGAGTTTCGAGTTAATCGGACCGCGCGTCAAAATTCTTCCATACAAACTTTGACACCCAATCAGAGGGTAATTTAGAAAAACAAAAATGCCAAACTTCATAATTTACTTAGATAAGTATTCGTGCCAAGTTTCAAGGTCCCCCCTCCCAAATCCCCCCTGTTCACCCCCTTAAAGGATGAATTTCCAAAAACTCCTTCTTAGTAGATATCTACTCTTCACAAAGAACACACCCTCCATAATTCATGTCTCTAGGATCAGTGGTTTAAGCTGTGCGTTGATATATCAGTCAGTCAGAACTATGATTAGTTGGACAGCTGCTCACTTGTTTATCGATTAGGCACAGAGATTCATTGATCGATGTTCTGGCGCAGTCGTGAACATTGGATATTAAATACGTGCGTGTAATTTTTTGCGAGTTTATTTTGAAGTTCGCATTTTCCTTTTCCTATAATTAAGATGTTGGAGTCGAGCAACAAGCTCTTTTATATAATATGTATTAAACACTACAGATTTGCCATCCTGCAGGCTATTAGCGCCAGTATACGGTCTATATTACAAAACTATAGTCTGAGTATAATATTATAAGGTAGGTATTTAAAAAAAACCGGTCAAGAACGAGTCGGACTCGCGTACCGAGGGTTCCGTACCGTCATGTTTTTAATTTTTCATCGGCGAGGCCTATATTTGTCAGAGAATTTTAACACTGTGCACTACGGTGTACAATATTGCAGTTTTATGTCTGCGCCATCTCTTGACCGATAGTGGAACTAATGTAACTTTTGTTAATGATTTCTGAAAAAGTGTGCTATTTAGAGACTTTGTTTTATTTTCCATGTAATCTTTACATAAACTTCTATCACATAGAATAATTTCAGATTTTTTTCTTTGCAAACTTCGGAGATAAGGGCGAACGGTATTTTTTTTTCATTTTTCATCAAAAGTCGAAAACTATGTGGCTTAAATAAAAAAGAAAAATGTTTGAGAATGTGCAAACTGCGCTCTTTCATATGAGATCCCACGTGCCCTAGTAGCCCCAATTCGAATTTTTCAGACCCCTTTCAGTCCCTGTCGCAAAATATACATATATTTTTATTTCTTTCTTATTTGCAAAATATGAGTTGGGCAAACGTCATCTAAAACTATTCCAAATTTCAAGATGATAGCATTAGTAGTTCTTGAGATATCCAGCTATGACAGACAGACAGACTGAGTCTCACCATAAGGGTTCCGTTTTACCATTTTGGTACGGAACCCTAAAAACAGCAAAAATTAGTACTTCACATTATAATTTTACAAATAAGTAGGTACCCTTATAGATGCACGTCACAAGTAGTAGCTGTAGGTACTCACTACTCATGTGATAAAACAATTCAGCGCACCATAGAGAATTGTATGTATTGTTGTCGGCTAGCTCAATGCATGCAGCAACAACAAACAAACTATGTAAACGTTTCGAAAACGAAAACAAAACACCTTCGAGTCTGTTCGAGTCGAACCTATCGCTCTGATGCAAGGAATGCGCAATTTAACATTTGAGTGGGTGTTGCAATCCCACCAGCTTGCACAGGGTACGCGCAAATGAGATTCAGCGGTCAGGTTAGGTCTTAGTTTGTCATTATGACACATTACACTAAGTGCACAATTTTAGGTTTCATTATCGGGTGTGCAATCAAGAAACGATCGTCTGGAATGCGGCTGTTTTGTATGGTTTTGGATAGGTATATAATTATCTACATTTTTAATTAGGTACCTATCTAAGTAAGTACCTACTTTCACTTTTTTCCAATTACATAGGTATCTGCTAAGTAGGTATGCCTGTTTAAAATCGCATTCAACCGAATTTTACACATAAGTCTTGTACTTACCTAAGTATAGAACAATAATATGCGTATTATAGTGGGAAGGTAATAATATATATATACCTTATCAATTATCCTATCTTACATCTAATCATGGATCTTTTATATAAACAGTTTATTTGCGATATTGTAGCTGTCCGAAATGCTATCAATAAAACAACCCGACAAGTAGATAAATCTCTATAGATTATAATTATATACCTAGATATTGTTTTGTCAATGCAGGCTCCTCAAAATCCTAACGAGAGGTACCTGTGAGTGTGAGGTGCAAATGTACGAATGTGTGGGCCACTGACCGCGTGTGACCTAGCGCCCGCGCACTCCTGGCCTTCCCAGCAGCCAGCAAACGCCGCCGCCGCCGCGCCGCCGCCGTGCGCTTGACCCAATGTTTACTAAATTACATAATTGCCACGAAACCATTGTATTTAGTGTGTGCCTGCGCTTATTTCTGCTACACGTTATCCTATAGTTTTAGCTGTAAAAAGCGTGTTATCTTTAGAAGCGGATAATGCTAAACAATATCCGTTTCAAAAGGAAAATGCCACCCATTATCGAAAGATTTTTTTCTGCGATATTGCTATTTACGGATATTGCTGTTTTCTTATTATTCTGAGAACTGTTAGATATCATTTTTGGAAAACTCTGACTTGGAATCAATCTTTATCCTTCCTTATCTATGTCCTTATTAAAGTGCTTCTGTTTAGCATATTATCTTTGCGTCTTTGAGGTTACCTACTCACAAATGGTACAAGTAACTTATGCAGCTCGCTCCACCTACCACCCCCTGGATCATTATGACTCATATCGTGGATATATATGTTTCGGTAGGAATATTATCATACGTTTTGTGACAATTTTTTTGGCTCCGTAGGTTAGGTACATGGCTGGCTAAGTATTTGCATCGAATGATAACAGAGGCAATCTTCTTCACTTTGATCCTTTAATAATGATTCGGGTTTTATAATGAGAGAGCAATCGAGTTATGAAGTTTGTCGCCTGTAGTCAAAGACATGCCTGTTGTTAGCGACTAGAATTATGACTCTCGTAAACGAATCCTGGGCGATTCAGATACCAACTTGAAAACATACAACTTGTTGACTTAACAGAAAGCCAAGAACTCAACCACCTTCACATTCAGATCGTGAGATCCAGTACCTACCTACCACATACGCTCGTCGTCGTACCGCAGTTGAAACAGTTCAAAAGTGTTCCTAAATATTCAATGATATTGTTTTGTAATACATAGTTGGTATTAATTTTGAAAGTCATTATGTCGCAAGGACGGCGTCTATCATATTGAAGAATTGTTGTAAGCGTTGCTTAATGCCAAAGTTTCAATGTGTTCAACTGGTATGCGCTTGTCTGGCGTGTGTTAGGTGTCGGTGGCGGGGGTGCAGCTATGTGTGGCGGCCTGGCTGACAAGTGGGTCGTGTTGTGAAACAGAGAGAGGTGGTTGGTGACGACGACGACGTCTGCGCAACAGCTGCAGCGGCGCGCGCGCCCCGCCTCACGCTCGCCGCCCGCGCTTTTCTCTCACACACGCAAAGTCAACACAACTATTACTCGTACCTAATTGAAATTCCTAATTGTTTGAATGTAGCACGAGATTTTAATTTGTCATCCAAAAACATAGATAGGCAGACAGCTAAGGCAGTTTCAGTCCAAAGTCCCACGTCATGTATAGTTGTTCTGCCCTTGACATTAGGTAGGTACCTAACCAACTAATTACCTACGAAATAACCAGTAATTCTATATTAAGTACCTACTCTAGATATGCAACTTCCGGAGATAGGTACTACCTAATACGATTAGTCCATTACATTCCTGTCTTACCTTAAATAATAATAGTACCTAAGTATGTTAACATGACGATGACGTCCAGATTGGCACTAGTACGAGGAACAGCTTTGATCTTCAGAAATTATCGAAGTGATATAGGGTCAGGCGGGGTAAATATAAGACACCCAACATTTCAGATAAAAATAAGACATGATTATAATTCCGTAGAAAAAACCTAAAAATAACCTTATTTTATTAAAAAACTAGCTTCTGCCCGCGATTTCGTCCGCGTGAAATTTCTTGTTACTGCGACCCACCCCGTCGTATCGCATCGCCTGCCCGCGCTATTACTTCGTTTTTGCTTAGCGTTCTTTCTGACTTTTTTTCTTTTTGCTCGGCTTCTAAAGGTCATAGCGTGATGTTAAATAGCCTTCCTCAAGAATTGGGCTATCAAATGCAAAACGAATTTTTCAAATCCGACGGGTAGTTCCAGAGATTAGCGCGTTCAACCAAACAAACAAACAAACTCTTCAGCTTTATAATATTACATATATAGTATAGATATGCAATCTATCTCTCTGCCAAATTTTATCGAAATCCGTTCAGTGGTTTAGGGGTGAAAAGGTAACATACAGACAGACAGACAGAGTTACTTTCGAATTTATACTGTTAGTAAGTTCCATACTAAATTATTTGGATTAATATTTTAAATGTGACAGTTTGTGAAGATGTTTGGACGTTTGTTACTCAATCACGCGTAAACCGTTGAACAGATTTGGATGAAAATTGGCACATATCTATGTGCCAATTTTCTGCCATTTATTTTAAGGCCATTTCCTGGATTAACACATAGGACTTTTTATCCCGATATTCCCACGGAATCGAAACTTACGCGGGTGAAACCGCGGAGCGCTGCTAGTTTATTTTATAAGCTGACATTTACTTGAACTTAGGGAACAGTGCCAGTTTCATCAAAATCGAGACGGTAATTTTCAAGATATGGACTAATACGTGTGACGGCTTGGCTTATTGATACGAGCTACGGGTGTAGTGTCAAAGGGAAAACATCTCAAAACCTTGGTCAAATTCTAGTGCAATATTTACAACAAAATTAGGGATCTGTATTTTAGTTTTTTTTTTCCTCCGACTTGAAGAATGATGACAAAGAATGATGATTTCATGAAACAGTTATTCTTGGGACTTACGTGGTCTTAGAGAGTTGTGTTGATGACTTTAATGATTATAATTCTGTAAACACACATCTTACGGCCGCGATTCATATATTAATCAACGTACAACTTAATACTGACCAGCAAATTCCAAAAAACCTAAAAAAAAATGAATTTCGCGGGCTACTCTGGCGCTTTCGCCTTATAGAAGTTTAAAGCTGTTTCATTTTTTTACTTCTGTGTCTGTTCTTATATTTCCCCCATTATTGAGGAAAACGGCTCCTACAAACAGGCGCGACACGCGATAAAATCGCACGCGACACAAATGCACCGCATGTCGCGCAACGAGCGGTGCCTTTGTGTCGCGCGCGATTATATCGCGTTATTTGAAGGAGCCTAAAAATGTGTACACAAAACTATATATCTATAGGCCAATTATCTTCAATTTAATGTTATCATGTGAAAGATACCAATGGTTAGTATATGGGTGCCCTCTATCTGGCAGAAACTTGATACTCCGAAACCTATTTGGCATAACTCAATTCTTAAGGCATATAAATTATTTAACATAATTATTGTTTGGCCGAATGTTTAATTATGTCCGAATTTACAATGGCATACTTTTAAGATGGCAGAATTTTATTTGGCATAATTTCACTTGGCATACTATGAAGATGGCAGAATTTTATTTGGCATAATTTCACTTGGCATAGGTACGGTCAGCATCAAAAGTCGATTAACACTTCAGTTTTCTTAATCTCAGTTATTGAGCAAAATATTTATTCAAAATTGCAGCAGAAGTACGATGCGATTTTCAACAAATATTTTGCTCAATAACTGAGATTAAAAAAAACTGAAGTGTTAATATTTTGCTCAATAACTAAGATTAAAAAAACTGAGGTGTTAATCGACTTTTGATGCTGACCGTACTATGAAAATAACAGTAGAATTATTTTTTAACGAATATTGTTGTTCGGTGTATAAAAATAATAGTTTCCATAAGCGATCTCGGGGCTTGGGGCACCCCGACTTGGGTTAGGTTAGGTTCCTTTAAACCCTGTAGACAGAAATAGGGGCCCCGCAAAGCGGGGCTCCGTCGGCTACGGCTTATTTATTATTGCTCGTAAAACAACTTAGACCCTAACTCATTATTAAAAAAAATGGTTAGGTTAAAACTTTGACCCCTACGCACGAGCTCACGTATGCCAAAAGACGATTCTGGCTGGGTACTTTCTGTTATGATGGTTCGACTTTTTAATTTTTATGGATATGAAAATGCCTAAAGATGATTCTGACTTACAAAATTATGGATTTGAGTGTATGCTAAATAAGTGTATGCCAAACGATTTTCTGCGAAAAGAGGTTTACCTATGCTATCAGTTGTTATGCAAAATAAAATTATGACGTAAAAAGTTCTGCTATAAAGGGTGTACTTACCCAAATAATATAATCAGTTCTATGACTCACTAAATAATAAATTTAAAGATTTTTTTCGACTCATATTTACCCCGCCTGACCCTAGGTGCTAGATAAGTGTTGTATTTTGGATTTACTAAACGAGGATTTTAATTTGAACACTGGGGATTTACCTACCAGAAGTGCCGAAGTGCGCTGACTCATCGTACCGGATAACCGGACTGTGGAATAGCTGTTGATGAACAATAGGATTAGTTACCAACCTTGTCGCGTATTTAGTAATACTGTACATAATAGGTATACGTATTTGTATACTGTATTTAGTGATTCGATGATTTATTATATTTAGTATGTCCGAATTAAGCAAAAGTTCGGTCCTAGAGTTGAATACCTACCTAATTATAAATGGCGCAATGTGACCATAAATTCAGTACAATGCGTGCCACGTAAGAAGAGACTTGACACACCACGTGGTCTGACATGCGCAGAACACGATTTTAGGTATCTTTAGCGGTATGAGGTCTGAGTGCGGGACGGGACCGGACGTCATAGGGGCGGCGGAAAGAGCGGGGGAGGCGGGGTCAAGTCTCTTCTTACGTGGCACGCATTGTACATGATTACCACGGATATCGATATTTATCGATCAAATATTTCTATTAACCCATCTTCCCTAGTTGATGCTAGAATTGCATGTGTGCATTCAGCATTTGTACAATAAGATAGTACAAAAGTGTTACGCTTATTTTCTTGTGTGCGTGCCAAAAAAGACGCCCCTTTTGATCATGTGTGACGTATCTATTTTTATGTATTTGTGTGAGTTTCCGGAGTGGGGAAAATGTGGCGACACTTGAACTTGAACAAATATGCAGTGAAGGCATATCTCTCGGATATAGTATGATGATTACCGACGAAAATTTTTAACGCAGAGGGGTCCACAGAAGTGAGCGCGTTCACTGCGGCGGCGACCCGCCTACTATTTGAACGCGCCCCAAAAGGTGGTAGCCGTAAGGCTTATCCGGGGATAGGTACCGCACGATCTCGGGCGAGGCGGCAAGCCTCCTTGCCGGACTGCCGCCATGGGATCTGGAGGCGATAGACCTCGCGCGCCTGTTAGAGTGGCGCGCGGAGGCACTACGCCGCCGGGGGGAAACTTCGCTTCTGCGGCAAATCGCGCGACCTCCGGCGCGATCTCTTACGGCATGGAAAGAACGACTGTCGCAACCTAGCGCAGGGCACGCCACGATAGTGGCAATAAGACCCATGTTTGAGGAGTGGCTATAGAGGCGTCACGGCGCCCCCGCCCTCACCTACCGCCTGACGCAGGTCCTCACCGGACACGGATGTTTCGGGAGGTTCCTGAACATCATCAGACGGGAGGAAAAACCCGGGTGTCACCATTGCGAGGATCGCCCAGAGGACACGGTGGAGCATACGGTGGAGGTCTGCCCCGCTTGGGCGGAGGCCGTGTCCTCGTAGAGGCGATCGGCAGCGGCGGCGACCTCTCGCGTCCGGACCATGGTCCGGAACGAGAGGGAGTGGGAGGCAGTCACCTCCTTCTGCGAAGCAGTCATGCTAGCGAAGGATGTGGCGGGATGGCTGAGGGACAGAGCCTCACGTCCCAGCCGTCGCGGGAGACGCTCTGGGCGTCGGGAGCCGCGTGACGACTCCCAGCCACTGCAGGCGCGGGCCTGGTTTCTCGAATTTAAAAAAATGACATGTTTGAGGGGGTATGGCGGGTATTTTGGACCGTCGGAATGGTATGGCATGGTGATTTTCGTACAAGATTAATAAAAAGCAATTGTTAAAAAAAAATCAGCCTGTAAGAAATAAATAAAAAAAAAATAAAAAAAAACATTTTCAAAAAAGTATGGCGGGTCTAAACACCCACCGGAGAAGTATGGCACATAGCGACCGCCGGGTTTTTTTTGTTGAAATACCGATAAATTGAAGAAATTTTGTGAAAGAAATTGTTTGACACCTCCGGATTTTCGAGCAATTTCAATTAATTATTCTGCAATTGCGTCCCGCGCACCACCGGTAAGAACATCATTTTCCTCTCACTTATTACGTATATGAACCCCCCTGAAAGCGCCATACTGTAAGAAATGACTTACCAAAATGTGTCATCATCTCCCGGTCTATTAGCTAAGTTTTCTGTTCTAAAAACTTAATTTTACAGAATCGTAGCAAACTACCCGCCCGACAGAGTCCATATTTGTTTCGTTAATTTTAAGCCTACCAACTATTTTACCAACAATATAATTATGGAATGTAATAAAGAATTGTGAACTAAGTTAGGACTTTTAAGGGGCTTACAGGACCTAAACACAAAAACGCAAGTTTTAAAAACAATAAAAGTTAATGATCGACTACTGTAAACAAAATCAGAAAAATATATTATGATATTTTTCACGATATATGCTAGGTAGATAGTGTGTTGAAAACATAATACAACTAATTTGATACGATAGAAAAAAATCATGAAGATACCTATAAAAACTTTCTTTTTACAATAAAAACCACACTACACATACAATCATTATGATTTTTTGTCAGATTATTCTACAAGCAACATACCTACTTAAGCACTAGTGTTTTATTTTTTTAGTCCAAATAATAGATATTTTGTAAATAGATAATTTGATTGCTTCATATTTTGCAATAAATTACCAGCGTTGTGTCATCGCGCTTCTCTTTCTTTTCTATGCAGTCCGACAAAGACCGCGCTTTAGGTCATGTATCAGTTCACGTGGCGTTCTGTGGTTACCTACCTAGGTGCATGGTCTGTTCCTAACCCCTCAGGAAAAGTTGGTAAGTAATTCATGAGGGCAGCTCTAAGGGGCCGTCTCCACGAGCGAGAGAATCGCGGCGATGTTATCGCTATACACTCTCTTAGAACGTGTCTCCACACGGCGAAAAGATGGATTCTAAGGGGCCGTAAAGTAGTTTAAAAAATAATGAATCCATTGCCTGAAGTTAATTCAATATCTAACCAGAGTTACCCATACTTGTCTTACCTTTCCACGCACTGCTCTCGTGACAGAAAATGTGGTGGCTATAAACGAAGCAGTCCAAGGAAAAGATTGATGGGTTGCGTGATGAAGGATGTTATGGCTAAGAAGGAAATAATTGTATTCTGAGATGATCTGACGCCTAATAGAGATGTTAAAAGAAAAGTCGTCCTGGCTCCTGGTTATGCTGTGCTGAGCCGATCGGCAGTACGAGAAATAATGAGAATCATTCGGACACCTATAGGTATAGGTCTTTCAAAAAAACAAAACTTCAACCTAGCATAATTCTTTCCTCGTTGCGTGGGGGCTTTGAAGATAGTACATCCCTTGGGAGACTGTAAAGGGCCCCCCCTGAGCCTCGCTATGCATGGCAGCACGTGACCACTGTGCCACCGTCTTCCCGGGGGTCACTTGGTGGGCGGACAGAGTCCCCACTATGTGCGCTCGCAACCCCAAAGGTACCACCTACCTTGTTTGGTAAACGTATTAGGGAGACTGGTACCTACCTACTGACTTTACTATTCGATAGGTAACTAAGTAGGTACCTATATAAATAATTACGCTATAGTTATTAAACTAATTAAAATGTATGAATGAACAGCTTGTCACACACAACATAAGTCTATGAGCGCTTCTGAGAAATCGTGCCGTGCGAATATTGTTGCGTACAAAACAGAATAGTAGTTCGAGACGTGCCGGTTCTATTAGGTAAAACGGTGAGAGTTATGACACAGCACATCTTCATCCGGTAGAACACGAATTTATTATGTCACACTGTCAACATGGCTCGGCTGCCATTTGTAAATCCTTGACAGTCGTTACTGGTAGTCAGAAGCCCGAAAGTCCGACAACCATTCTCACCGAGAGGTATCGTAGAATAGAATACTCTTTATTATGCCCAGTAACTGGGTTGTGAAGGTCAGATTATCAGATAGGCAGTCGCTTCTTGTAAATTACTAGTATTTAGCTGTATCCGGTTAGACTGGAAGCCGACCTCGACATACTTGGGAAAAGTCTAGGCAGATGATGATGATGATTTCAACATGTTATGGATCCATTTTTTTTAATTCTAAGAAATTTTAAACATCTTCTGGCCTACTTACTAGATAAATACCTAATAGATAGATATTGAGCGCAGTTCTCATGGGTCTGTGTCTGATCATGATGTGGTGTTGCCTAACTACCATTGAAAACCGGGCAAGAGCGAATCAGACTCGCGCACAGAGGGTTCCGTCCGTACCATCATACGCTTTTAAATTTTCATCGACGAGGCCTATATTCGTTGCGCACTGTGGTGTAGAATATTGCTGTTTTAGCTCAACAGGGACTGATAGGGGGTCTGAAAAATTTAAGTGGAGCTACTAGGGCATGTGGGGTATCATATGAAAGAGTGCAGTTTGCACATTTTCGAACATTTTTTATTTTTTTTAGGCCGCATAGTTTTCGACATTTGATGAAAAATGTAAAAAAAAATACCGTTCAACCCCTTATCTCCGAAGTTTGCAAAGAGAAAAATCTGAAATAATTCTGTGTGATAGAAGTTTATGTGAAGGTTATAGAAAAAATAAAACGATGTCTCTAAATAGCACACTTTTTCAGAAATCATCAACAAAAGTTACACTAGTTCTACTATCGGACAAGAGATGGAGCTGACATAAAATTGCTATATTCTACAACGCAGTGCACAGTGTTAAAATTTTCTGAGGAATATAGGCCTCACCGATGAAAAATTAAAAACATGATGGTACGGAACCCTCGGTCCGTCCTCGGTCGGTCGGTCCTCAGTCCGACTCGCCCTTGATCGGTTTTTTTTAAGTATAACTTGTTATCTAGCTGAACCATTGACCGTAACTAAGAGATTGCGAAATGTACCAGACTATTTCCGAAAATAATTAATGTCCACAGTCCAGGCATGGAACCACCTCTCGAAGTACAGACTGGTACTTTTATTATTTTTGTCTAAGATACGATTTTATTATTCGCTATTAGAAGATCTATACATATACCTACTTTTATAAAATATTCAAATTTTAGATTTTAGATCCTCTAGCAAGTTTACCAGTCTGAAGGTCAAATCCGGTGACCAAGAGAATGTCATTTCGTTATTATTAATAAGATACAGGTTACAGCTGTACACTTAAGTAGATAGTGTTTAGACATATCTATGTTGTAATTATTAAGGTACAGTTCTAGTTTTAACGTTACTGCATGAGGTCCTGAGGGTTCGATTCCCGGGTCGGGCAGTGTTTTTCCATCTAGAATTTCTCAGTAGTAGCCCGGATTTGTGCCCGGTTTATGGCTATAGCCAGGCCTCTTGAGTATGTGTTCTGTGCTAAAGACTCAACCCCTATTACATGGGACTTAAACCTATCTGGCGAGATGTGTGTGTACTATAGGAGCACCTCTGCTTGACCCTTCGGGGAATACAAGCGGGATGTTATGTTAGTTCTAGTTCACCAAGTGAGCTGATATAGTGATATCCAGTTATGAGTTATTAGGTTAGCAATGTAAAAATAGGTAGGTATACCTACGTTTTTAGGGTTCCGTACCAAAATGGTAAAACGGAACCCTTATGGTGAGACTCAGTCTGCCTGTCACAGCTGGATATCTCAAGAACTACTATAATGCTATCAACTTGAAATTTGGAATAGTTTTATATGACGTTTGCCCAACTATTTTGCAAAGAAATATATGTATATTTTTTGCAACAGGGACTGGAAGGGGGTCTGAAAAATTCGAATTGGCATGTGAAACTTAGTTTCATTCACTAGGGCATGTGGGGTATCTTATGAAAGAGCGCAGTTTGCACATTCAAAAACATATTTCTTTTTTTTTAGACCGCGTAGGTTTCGACTTTTGATGAAAAACGTAAAAAAAATACCTCAACAAATCTTTGCAAACTTCGGAGATAAGCAGGAGGAAGGCTTCTTATCTCCGAAGTTTGCAAAGAATTGCCCTTGCAAACTTCGGAGATCGGAGATAGATAGAAGTTTGATATGATAGAAGTTTATGTAAAGATTACAGGGAAAATAAAACTAAGTCTCTAAATAGCACACTTTTTCAGAAATAATCAATAAAAGTAACATTAGTTTCACTATCGGTCAAGAGATGGCGCTGACATAAAACTGCAATATTCTACACCGCAGTGCAGTGTTAAAATTCTCTGACGAATAAAGGCCTCGCCGATGAACCGGGTAAGAGCGAGTCGGACTCGCACACCGAAAGTTCCGTACCATCATATGTTATTAAATTTTCATCGAATTTTTAAAGAGATGTTCAAGAGAGCATCAAGGAAGGGGCCCGTTAGGGTCGAAGCCTGCCGGGTCAGCGGTATTGTCCGAAAGGGTTACCGCTGCCCCGGAACATAAAGGGATCTATTACTACTATAGAAGAGGAAGGATCACGGGTGGGTTTTAGTCAGTAAGAGTCTGACACTCCCTTCCGCTCCACCCAGAGCGCAAGGGGTCATCCGGTCATTTGATGATTTCCCATCCTGAAAAATAAGGGGGAGAACGGTATTTTTTTTACATTTTTCATCAAAAGTCGAAAACTATGCGGCCTAAAAAAAAGAAAAAAATTTTGAGAATGTGCAAACTGCGCTCTATCATATGATATACCATATGCCCTAGTAGACCCACTTCGAATTTTTCAGACCCCCATTCAGTCCCTGTTGCAAAAAATATACATATATTTTTATTTCTTTTTATTTGCAAAATAGTTGGGCAAACGGTATCTAAAACTATTCCAAATTGATAGCATTAGTAGTTCTTAAGATATCCAGTGTGACAGACAGACAGACTGAGTCTCACCATAAGGGTTCCGTTATACCATTTTGGTACGGAACCATAAAAATACGATCGTAGGAAACTGTTGATCTAAAATAATGCAATAGCTATCAACTTATATTATCAGTTTAGGAAACGCCTTGTTTTCCGGTAGGAACCTATGGTGTTATATCGCCATTCACCATCAATAGTAAGAATAACAATCGTTTTTTATGAGGTATTTAATCATACCTACCGTTATGTTATGCCATTTAGCTCACTTAGCATAATTATGTTCATTATTAGCAAATGCCCCAATATCCATGTACATATATGCGTTATCAGGCCAAGCGTTACTGTTCACGCCAGGCGTGAGTGTAAAGCGTGTACGATAGACGTCAACTGCAATGACTAGATCTAATATAACCTACTGGACACCAAATGTGTTAATTTAACACTTTATACAGCGGTTGAACATCACTGTGTGATAGGTACAAGAGACGGAAAGGGGTAATTAAATATATCTCGATAGATTTGATGGAATAAGAAACCAATTAATTATTCATAGGTATTTATTTTAATTTCATGGATGACGTTATGCTTACCGAAAATCAATAAAATTATAACGTGTTCATGCCCTGAACAGCTGCATTTCAGATATTAGCGGTGTCAAATTGTAAAATTAATTACTCAGGAGCGTTTGCGCATTGCATAACATTGATCCGAATCCAAAAAATATCGGTCCAAAGTAGGTAGCCGTAGTATACGATTTGTACGAAGGGCTGCGCATTAGATTCGAATTATGTCCATCCGAATTTAGAATAGGTATTATTTTCAATTCGAATCGAACACTGATCTTGAATTTGGATTCGGATACAGTGCTTAATCACTTTTACGCCGCCGCCGCCGTACGGAATTTCATATACTTAAAATTTCAAGCCCTTGTTTTCCGAAATGAATGAACCGATTATTAACTAACTTTTTAGACTTTTCTATCCTGCTTATGCGTATGAAGTTTCATTAAAATCGGCTCATTCGTTTCCAAAAACAAGGGCTTGAAAGTTTGTATGAAATGCCGTACGGCGTAAACGCTCTAAGTAAATTATCCTGTTGTGAGTACGTATTTGTATGGCATTAAAATGGAAGTAGGTACTACTGTGCTGGGAAAAATACTCAGGTATAGTCAACACTGTGTTAATGTGTTACAGTGTTGACATGTCCAATTCCGTATTTACGGTCCATAAAAAACAAATGAAATAAAATATTACCTACTCTAATGAGATGTGTTTTATGACGACTTGGTAAATAAATAAATATACAAACATTTTTTTTTAAATCAGATATTTAATATCAAAAATATCTAAGCTAAAGATTTTGACTAGCGATTAATTTAGAATATAAAAATAAACAACAGCAAATTAATGAACGATATTTACAATTTTTTACTCAGTTATTTTTCGTATCTAGTTAGATTTGTTTTATAATGAGAGCACTTTAGTACCTACCTACATTCAGAGTAAGCATTAAATTAAATATATTTTATTTTATGAACCAATAAAAATAATATATTTTACAATAGGAAAAAGTATCTTGTGTAAAGATGAAACACATTATTTCACATTTCCAACTACTTAGATAAGTATGTACTTCGGGGAATATTTATGACGATGGAAAGTCAATTAGAGTAATCGCCTGTTATCAAATTCATTAAGTGCGCACATATCTCACATTTCCTTGTTTTCAAACCTTATCGACAACCAGATTTAAAATGACAAAGTTTACACAGTTAAATTCAATTATTATTAGGTAGATAATTTAAAGAATGACTATTCAGATTTATTATACTTACAAAAAAAAAGCAAAATTATCTGCTATTGTCGAATAGGCTTAGAAAACATAATTTGATACATTAAAATGATTTAAGTACATACTATTCTAATCAGAAGATTTATGATAAACCTACATCAAATTTAATGTAATTATTATGTACTTATAGCATATTTTACATCTAGGACATATCAACTCTAATTATGTATAAGTAATATACAAATCCTACATACAAGTACATACTAAGAATAAGAATCTCAATCGAATGTGATGCATTTTTATGACAATCAACCCTTTATAACCGGAAAAGAGCCATAAATATTCATCCTTTAAATTTTTACTCTTTGTAAGTTATTTATACTTTTATTTTTCCTGTACTTATGTACTCTTTAAAAAAAATCGAATGTTTGTGTAAAAATTGGTAGTAATCCATATTTATGGTTATTTCTAGAGCTCGCTTCAACTTTCCACCCTGTATATGTGGTGTGCAGGCTTGTTAGACGAATCATATTCGCTTTCGTATGTACTTACATAGAAAAAACTTGCGGCCATAACACAAGCAAACCCAGCAGGCCGTAGGTTGAGTGCCTCAACATTAAAAAAATATATATTATAAAAAATTCAATAAAGAATAAGTGATAACAATCTGATCGCAATAAAAAATTTAGACTTTCGACAATCTGATGTTGATAATTAAAACACTTTATCAAACCATAACATCTGTAAAAATAAATTTTGTTGATGTAAGTAAAGATAACAAACACTTTATCGTAGCAAATTACAATACAACAACTTCACCCTAACTTCGTTACAAAATTAGATCCACATTATTATTTGCATCAAGTACCTACCTACCTACTATATTTGCAAGCTAACGGTAAATTACACAACTGTGATAGGTAATTATTCCTTTCGCATAATAGCTATAAACATAATATTGTACCTACCTACAGCATGTCACCAAGCTTACATTTTTATCAATGAATATGTAAGTAATAACAAAAAACTTGTTGTATGCATAAACTCCTGCCTTTTTTGAAGTCAGTTTTAAAATTAACAAGCAGTAATAAACTTCTTAGCATGTTGATAGTAAAAATAACACAAAATATAAAAGCTTCAATAATATTACTGCTAAATTATATTACAGAAGGATGATGAACTATCTGTAAGTAATTTAATTACATTATAACATTACCTAACTGCCAAATAAAATTGTTATCAACGTGGCAGTAAGCACAGTCAACAGACAAGTGGTGCCATTGGGGCATCCTCTTATAAAATTGCACAAAGACTCACAAGACTGCAATTATAAATAAACCAAGAAAATTGGGCGAATTTAATGTATTTACAACTTAATTATTGCCTGTCTGGATGCAAGCGAGAGGCATGGCCTTGATACGACAACTCAAGTCTTGTAAAGTCATAAAAGCTATTAATATGCTAGACCCAAAACATTTACATATTGACAAAGTAATGGAATGTCAATGGAACTTTATTAAGTTATAAAATAGAAAAAGGTTCGGAATGTATGGAAATTAACAGGAAACACAAGGATAAAAAATGTTTACACACATGTGTACAATAGTATTTCCCGAATATTGGCAGCGGTAGTTTTATAATACATCAAAGAGTATATAAGGCGTAGGTATGTTCAAACCGCTTACAGCATAACCAAAGTAGGTACTATCGAATTAATTTCACAACAATAATCCATAACTTTTTGGTCCATTACTGAATAACAATATCTCTTTTCTGTCAATAATTAACATTAGGTACTTTCATTAGGTTAATTATCGATAACTTAACATTACAGTGCTATCAACTATAGCTGTGCGAAGACTTACAATAGTATGAAGTTACCTACTCAACAGTAACCGATTTAGCGAGATTGCGTGGGCAGTCGACGTTGCAGTCGCGCAAAACGGCGATGTGGTACGCGAGGAGCTGCATCGGGATAACTGTGAGGACTCCCTGAAGACAGTCCACAGTTTTAGGTATTTGAAGGCATCGCGACGCAAACGTCATTGTTTCTTTGTCACCTTCCTCACAAATGAGGATAGGGCGACCTTGACGGGCAGTAACTTGCTGTAGTGCATTCATGCATTTTGTGTAAACGGGGTCGCGCATTACGATCATTACAACCGGCATCGAGTCGTCGATCAGCGCCAGCGGGCCGTGCTTCAGTTCACCCGCCATAATGCCCTCACTGTGCATGTAGGTCAATTCTTTTACTTTCAAGGCGCCTTCAAGGCAAGTGGCAAAGTTGTATCCGCGGCCCATAATAAGTAGAGATCGTTGACGGAACAGATCTTCAGCTAAAGTTTTTACTTCATTGTCAAGTGCTAGTACTTGACGGATCTTGGTGTCCAACTCATGAAGTCCTTCAATTATGTCAGCGCGCCTTTTTTGTAGAGAGATACGATCCTCGCTGATGACGAGAGCAAACATCACTAACGACACAAACTGCGAAGTGTAGGCTTTTGTTGATGCCACACCGATTTCAGGGCCAGCGTTGATGTGCACGCCACAGTGAGACTCGCGACAGATGGAACTGCCCACTGTGTTAGTGATACCGACGATCAGAGCGCCGTGGCGTTTGCAGTAGCGGAGTGCCATTAGGGTGTCTGCAGTTTCTCCAGACTGCGAGATGAAGAAGCACACATCATCACGGAACACAGGCGTGTTCCTGTCCAGGAAATCAGAAGCCAGCTCCACCATGACTGGCAGCTCTGTTAACTCTTCCAGAAGCTGACGAGTAGCTACAGCACTGTGGTAGCTAGTACCACAGCCTATTAACATCAACCTTCTGCATCGTTTGATCTCCGGGATATAATCTTTAATGCCTCCTAAAATAACAGTGCTGTCAGCAAAGTTGAGACGGCCCCTCATAGTGTTTACAATGGACTCGGGCTGTTCAAAAATTTCCTTTTGCATGAAGTAGTCATAATTGCCTTTCATTATTTGTTGCAGTTCCAGTTTCAGAGTGAAAATTTCTCTCTGGTGAGGGTCAGTACTACTGCCAGAGAGACGGTGAATGCTGAGGACACCGTCTTTGATATGAGCAACATCATCATCTTCAAAGTAAAGCACTCTGTTGGTATGTTCAATAACTGCAGAAGCATCTGAGGCAAAGAAATATTCAACTTCCCTTTCTTCTTCAGGCTGGAAGTGAGCATGGCTGTTCACTCGTGGGACAGATGGCACAACACCACGGGTGGCTTTGTTATTGGTGTACATAATAGGTACATGATCACTGGAGAGACGGCGACGTGTCTTGATACCCACAAGCAGTGGGCTACCACGGCGGGTTGCCACACACTCATTTGGGAAATAACGGGACTTGAAGCACAAAGCAAAAGCACCTTCTAACTGTTGAATTACCTGCTCTGCTAGCTCTTGGAAACTGAAGTCCTTGTGCTGGTTGTATAAATGATGAATAAGCTTGGCAATTGCTTCTGTGTCAGTTTGGGATTCAAAGATGTAGCCTTTGTTTTCAAGGAAAGTTTTAACTTCTTTGTAGTTGGTAATGATTCCATTGTGGATGACAACAAAGGCGTTGTCCTCGCCAGATCGCTGCGGATGAGAGTTGACAGCGCTGGGCTCTCCGTGGGTGGCCCATCTCGTGTGAGCGATGCCGCAGTGTGAGTCAACACTATCTTCCACTGACAGTTCAGCACTGCTCTCCTGAAGCAGTTCCTCGAGAGCGGCTACTTTGCCGCGTCGTTTAAGAACAGCTATGTCTTTCTGATCAGCGGCGTCGACAGCAACGCCTGCCGAATCATAGCCACGGTATTCCAAGCGTTTTAATCCAGTAACTAACAATTCCAATATTTCTCGCCGAGTTTTAGGCGTTAGGTGATTAATATATGCAAAAATTCCACACATCGTAAACGAAGCAGAACGATTTAATGGATCCAAGCACACTAAACCACGGCTCGCGGCAGACTGCAGTTGCTATAACACACAACAGATATTGAAGGCCTACGCTTAATGCTCCCACTAATAAGTTACTTTCACTTACGGCAAAGCACACGTCATCGTGTTTCGTTATCAACAACTCACTGGTATCGTAAGTAAATAATATAAGCGGCGAAATCTCATCCACCTCACAGAAACTTGATAACACGAACTGTCAAATCTGCCGTCTAAGTTAAATCACTGTCATTGTCAGATAAGTACGTTGTCAAATGTGACTGTCAAATCTGTAGACAACTTTTTTTGAGTATTAGCATTTTAGGGTAAATTCTAAGATTTTTGACAACGCTTTTAGATAAGGAACAGAAAAATAGCAATAGTTGTGTAACTAGTACTTTGCAGCGACTTTGCCTGTTCGGATTTCGTACTTTCCCCTACGAACTTCAAGTTCTACTCCTTAACAATGGATACAGTTTAAATAACTGCATTTTAGTACTTATTTAATTTATACAACAAATGGTCTAAGAGCTAACGCTTAGATTAAAATAGTTTGTATTGTATAGTACTTATTAATTCTATGCGTAAGCATTATTTAATTTTAGTATTGCCCACCGTGTGCGTTGTTGTA
Organism: Luperina nickerlii; assembly: GCA_963855955.1. Taxonomy (NCBI): domain Eukaryota; kingdom Metazoa; phylum Arthropoda; class Insecta; order Lepidoptera; family Noctuidae; genus Luperina; species Luperina nickerlii. Next base: position 15,155,511 of record OY979664.1, on the reverse strand, counting down.
AAGGATTTCTTAGGGCGATTATTACCAATTATTACACTACACCGCCGCGCTCCCTCACGTACCGCGGGGCAGCCAGCCATTGCAAACAAACATGATCGCTGTCAGTCGGCGGGCCTGGTGCTGACCAGGCCCGCCGATATGACAGCTAAATCACCCAGACCCATTTGTAAAATTAAAAAATTCCATTGTGGTCTCCACTCAAGGTGAACTTATGGTCATCGGTTAAGACTTTGTCCAGAAGGGGCGAATTCGCCGCGACACGATTCGCGCGAATTCATTCGCGCGTTAACGTGATACTAGGCGCCTATACATAGCGTCCATAAGCATCGCGCGGTTTCAAAATCAGCGCGTAAATCGCGTGCAGTTTGCCAGATTCGCGCGCAATACGCGCGAGTCGAGATACTGGAGACTCCTTGTTGCGTCCAGTTGACGCGCGAACTCCAGAGCGTTCAACTCCATGTTTTCTACTGAAAAATTAAATTCGAACCCAAATGCTCGCGCGTTGGTACGCCTCTTCTGGACGCAACGGCGCGACCGTTGCGTCCAGAAGAGGCGTACCAACGCACGAGAGAATCGCGGCGAATTCGCCCTTTCTGGACAAGCTCTAAGGTGACCCATACACCTACAATAATATTGCGCAATGTTGATGATTGCACAATTATGATTGATGAGCTCCGAAACCCACACGGTACAATTATTTATTGAGACAATAAAATTGAACAAGCATTCTCGTCATAACTTTCAACAGTGCACCATGTCTGATAAAGATTTGGCTGCAGCTATCGTGTGTTTAATTGTAGCGAAACTAAAAAATATTGGGCAATATACCATACACAAGACACAATAAATAAATATTGTGCAATAAAATTTAAAAGTCCTCAATCTTTTACTCAATCATTGCGCAATCTTCAATACTACCCCTATATGCTCAATAATATTGTGCAATCATCAACATTGCGCAATATTATTGTAGGTGTATGGGTCGCCTTAGAGCTTGTCCAGAAAGGGCGAATTCGCCGCGATTCTCTCGTGCGTTGGTACGCCTCTTCTGGACGCAACGGTCGCGCCGTTGCGTCCAGAAGAGGTGTACCAACGCGCGAGCATTTGGGTTCGAATTTAATTTTTCAGTAGAAAACATGGAGTTGAACGCTCTGGATATTCAATTAATTAGTTTTACAAAGAGGAGTCATTTATAGCAGTTGTAAATTTTAACTAGGTTTTGAGATATGGATGCCTGTTAATCACGACTGAGGGACAACCTTTACCCGGTCCCGATTGTATTAATTTTCGAGTGGCTACTTTTACAAATTAGAGGTTGACTTTACAAATTGTTTGAGAACTTTTACTAAAAGCTGACGCATTCAAAAGCTCAAAATTCAAATGTGATTGTATTAATTTTCGAGTGGCTACTTTTACAAACTAGTCTGTTTTTTAATCTCGTAGACTAAACTGACATTACGAGTGTTGTCAGTTTATTGCAATTCTTAAATAGTGATGTGGCACAACCGAAACTTAGCGTTAATAAAATCAAGTATCGTTTTTTACAATAAGTTATCCTGAAATAATGTGTAGGTACTTATTTAAAACGTAATAATATAAAATTAATAATGTAAAACATATATTTTTAATTACATAACTTAATTACAGGTATTCGCGTTAATCTGATTCAGATAATGACTCCACTTCTGAGGAATATTCTGAATCATCAGAATCGCCATTTACTTCTATGATAAACCTATCAGTAATGTCGTCGGTTATATGGCCCAGATGACACATTTGATCTTCAATTTTAATTACATGGACTACACAGTCTTTCCACCGCTGCGGGGTCACTTGACGAAGCCCTTCTTCAAAAAGGCTTCGTATGTACTTCATTCATTTTGAATGTTTTACTATTTTTAGCGACATGCCCCTTTACTTGAGCCCAGACCAACTCAATCGGGTATAGCTCGCAGTGGTAATGGGGCAGTCGCAAAATAGTGACACCCCGTTCAGCAGCCATCTCGTCGACGACATACCTTTCTGGACGTTTTTGTGCTTTCGGGCAATTTCATTTAATTCGGGCTTTAACATTGTCTCGTCATATGAAATATTTTTTCATTTTAGCCAATCTTGGATTTTTTTTAATGGTCGGATTACGCATGGCGTTGCGTGGTCAGATTTCCCTGGCAGTTTGTAGCACGTCGTGCAGCCGTGTGTACGTACGTGAATTTTAAATATAAAATTTTGAATGAAATTTAAATTCGTCTATTATAGATAAAAAGTTACGATTCAACAAACCGGTATCGTAGGTACAACACTGCACAAAAGAGCTGGCAACATTTGTAAATTCGACATTTGCATGTGTCAATTTAGTCTACGAGATTAAAAAACAGACTATAGAGGCTGGCTGAACTACCCGCGTTATCTGCCGATGTGCGCTGACTTTTATGGCTTGGGGGCCGCTGGACGTAGTAGGCAAACGGTGCAAAATAAAACTAGTTTCATACCAGTAGCTTCTTTATTGGTTTTATCAGGATCAAGGTCTTTACAAAATTATTGAAAACATTACAAAGTTACATTTAGCTTAAAATGAGTCTCGTGTTTGTTTTCCGTACATAAGAATATCTAAACAGTAAGATTATGGAAACAGTATTAATGGGTTGATTAATATTGAATATTTAAACCCTCACACAGAAGTACAAATTAATTCATTTTTATTTAAATACTAGGAACCAAAATTCGTTACCTACGCCTTACAAAGTTTTCAAAAATTTCTATAATTACGTTTATAACGCTTTAGTCATACTGCTAACTACTGAGGAATGATTTACAATCAAATTCCCTCAAAAACTACGCTGATGTTAACTTTACAATAATCATCCGACCATAATATGTGAAACAAGTAGATACGATAATACTTACACCTACGTATCTAGGCATAATAAAACTAGAGATACAATGAATTTGATTCATCAATAAACCAGAATAGTTATAAGAAAACGTGTATTTTTAAAAGCCAATAATAAAATATTATTGAAATATGGACAGAAATAATGTTAAAATATTAATAAATAAAAATAACATACATAGAAATGATCAACAAGTACAAATCGACGAGAGTACCAGGATTAGTCAGTTGACACGCACAAAGCAGTCAGTGTGTTCTGTGAACGGAAATGGTTTAAAAATTCAACGACCACTCCATTGCTTTTCCTCCTAAACTCCTTCCGATGGAAAAATAAAACGTAACGAGCTTTCAGATACGGAAACTCAAACTTGGCGAGTAACTTACGACTAAAATAATCACAAAGATATAAACTTAACACGTAAGCGTAACTAAAACGAACTAACTTTAAGAATATCGTGCTATGATAAATGCATACGTAGAGGGCGAGCGTGATGTCACCAGTGAAGAAGCTCCGATTGCGGGGAGACACTAGGGGGCTAGGTACGCGGCTAGGACTCGAGTAGCGGCCGCGGGCACCGCGCCGCGACTCTGACGTCACGCGCACGATGCTCGTCGGTTGCACTACATTGTTTAGGATGCCCCATAGTTATTTTTTCTTCTGGGCCTTCTCGGCAGCCTTGGTAATTTTGCCCGTTGTGACCTCCTTGAAGGTTACGCTCTGAAACAAAAATATTATACTGAACTAAAGATCTGAAGGCAGAGACCGATTAGCACCAAACAAAACAAGACTCATGCTGTGCAGCAGTATGAGAAGCATGTTTTTGGTCTCTTTGTTTGTGACTGGCCCAACTGGATTTCGTTCTGTGTGAGCTTTTATACGGTCTACTGTTTATTGACGAAGCTCTGAAAAGAGACAGATAATGGGAAATCCAGGATTTAATAAGTGATACCAGCAGCAGAGCTACTGACTAACAAAACATGTATTGGAAGAAATCTGGGTCTGCCTCATAGTTGACAATCAGACATCTTTTGGGGATTTAGGAGGCTGTGGTTTAATAAGTTATGCCTTGATGTTGCCATCGCTGGCAAACCTGGATGTGGCTGGCACTGGAACGTTGGGATACGCACAAGAAAAGAAAGGCATGTGCCCAGAAGTGGGTGAAGTCGGGCTGTGGATGATGATAATACCTTGATGACGCCTACGGCGACGGTCTGGCGCATGTCACGCACAGCGAAACGTCCGAGCGGCGGGAACTCTTGGAACGACTCCACGCACAGAGCCTTGGTCGGCACCAGCGTCACGATGGCCGCGTCGCCAGACTTTATCGACTTCGGATCCACTTCCGTTGTCTTACCTGTACCAATTTTGGAGATTTATACATTTTGTTTATTATTTGCATCAGATAGATCATTAGACACTTATTACTACTTTTTGGTGGTAATACTTAAGTGTTTAATGCTCGTTTAGCCATGAAACTAACAACGAGTTTCCTTAACTTCAGATCTCCATCGCCTAGCCTAGTACCAGAACTCTTCGCTAAATATCTTCAGAAATATTTGCGAAATGGATGGTCGAAGTGAAAATCTTAGCGTGGATCATCCAATACTATAATGTCATGACGATGATAATGGAGCACGTAATTTTTACAGCGATTAAGGGGAGTTATGCAAAAGGTCACAGAAAATAACAACATACTTAAACACGGCAATAACGCCATGAGACCAGCCGGTCTATTGTGTAAAAACTTCACCGTGAAAACTAGGATGAAGTGAGCTGTCATTCCACCTGCTTCAGTGACACTCTGCTTCGGTAAGGGTGGTTTTACACCATTTATTACTATACTCTGTGCAGCTGATATCAGTGATGGCTCACCAAGAAAGCTCAATTCACATAAAACTTGGCGGCGATTTTTGACAAATGTCAGACTTTCAGTACCTAGTGTGTTTTATACGCACCAGTACGGCGGTCGCACTTTTCCTTGATCTCGGCAAACTTGCAGGCGATGTGCGCGGTGTGGCAGTCCAGCACGGGAGTGTAGCCGTTGCTGATCTGTCCCGGGTGGTTGAGCACGATCACCTGCGGACCGAATAACCTATGAATCGACAGAAATCTAAGGACCACTAGGCAGTCGCGGTCGCAGTACTAGATTGGGGGGGGGGGGGGGTACCACGGGTGCCGAGAAATAATAATAATAAAACTTTATTGCATAAAAGGTGTTGCAGTAAATACATTAAAAACAGAAATATTTTTAAGGAAATACATTTCCTCGTTGGTCTAGTGGTCTCGCAAGCGTTACTGCTGAGCATGAGGTCCTGGATCTTGATATTCCCAGGCCGGGTAAAGTGTTTTAGATTTTTTAGAAAAATCTGCGAAAACCCCAAAAGTGCGAACTTTGTCCGTGTGTGCTCCGGGTCACCTCCGTCAGAACTTTTAGTATGTTCACTCCCTAAGCATAGTATAAAATATATTGTAACTATGCCTAAGCACTCTGATGCAAGTTTCTGAAGAAATCGCTTAGGTCCCTGCGCACGCACTCTTACAACTCTTTTTTTGACTGGACTGTTTACATATACAGCTGTAAATTTCTTGAGAAACCGACTGTAAGTGCACTAGGCTAAGTGGAATTACATTGTTCTGCGGAGATACCTAGCGTTAGCATTAGGTACGTATATATTATGTAGGAACGTCCCATTAGAATGTTTTACGTAAGACTTAAGGCTCGTACACACAGACGCGACGCGACACGCGACACAAAGGCACCGCAAGTCGCGCAACGAGCGGTACCTTTGTGTCGCATGTCGCGTCGCGCTTGTGTGTACGACCCTTTAAGAATCTGTTATGTCGAGAAGATATAGACTTGGAAGATGTAATCGTCTACTCTACGCTCGTCTATTAAAATATTTTCCCTCTTGAAACTGCTTTGTTTATTAGGGTTCCGTAGCAAAATGGTAAAACGGAACCCTTATGGTGATACTCAGTCTGTCTGTCTGTCTGTCACAGCTGGATAACTCATGCTATCAACTTGAAATTTGGAATAGTTTTAGATGACATTTGCCCAACTATTTTGCAAATAAGAAGGAAATAAAGTATATGAATATTTTTTGCAACAGGGACTGAAAGGGGTTCTGAAACATTTGAAGTGGGGCTACTAGGGCATGTGGGATATCATATGAAAGAGCGCAGTTTGCACATTCTCAAAGATTTACTTTTTTTTATGCCGCATAGTTTTCGGCCGCATAGTTTTCGACTTGATCAAAAATGTATAAAAAAATTACCGTTAAGTTATTGCAAAGAGAAAAATCTGAAATTATTCTTTGTGATAGAAGTTTATGTAAAGTTTACAGGAAAAATAAAACTAAATCTCTAAATAGCACACTTTTTCAGAAATCATTAACAAAAGTTACATTAGTGCCACTATCGGTCAAGAGATGGCGCTGACATAAAACTGCAATATTCTAGACCGCAGTGCACAGTGTTAAAATTCTCTGACGAATATAGGCCTCGCCGATGAAAATTAAAAAACATGATGGTACGGAACCCTCGGTGCGAGAGTCCGACTCGCTCTTGCCCGGTTTTTTTACGTGAAGTGTGTTGGTAAATTCTATCTGACCTGACTTCCGGCGCTCAGAGAAATCCAAGACTTCTCGAGGTTAATCAATATAGTTGAAAGGAATCTGGGGGAACCCCCTTTTAGTTTATGAACAAGTCTCTTGAAAAACAAGACTGCCGCGGTACGAATCGAACGTACGAATGAACCTCCTATGGTCATGTGGCCACTCCATGCTTAGGAACCCCCAGTCGATCATTTAGAGCATATTGTACATCCCTTTACGCCTGCAGCTTGTGGGCTCGTTACACAAAGAAGTGCTATAGCGACCTCCGCGTTCTTTACAATAATGCGTTTAGGATTGTGGTGGGGCTGCCTCGGTTCTGCAGCGCCTCGGGCATGTTCGCGGAGGAGCGCACCGCCTGTTTTCATGCAACTATGCGCAGGCGGAGCATCTCTCTGGTGCGCAGAGTACGGGCCAGCTCCAACGCAGTCCTGGCGATGATTGCCGATAGGCTGGACTGCCCCTATATGTTGCATTGCTGCAGCAGGCATGTTCAGGTGAGGCCGTTTAGCAGGCGTTATTAACCCTATTTTTGTATGTATTGTCGTAAGTTTATTTTATCTTTTGACATTTATTATGAATTGTATTATTATTATTTTATTAGCAGGCGTTATTAACCCTATTTTTGTATGTGTTGTCGTAATTTTATTTTATTTCATTTTTTTGACATTTATTATGAATTTTAGTATTATTATTATTTTATTATCAGATTATTGTGTAATATGTTTTGTAATGCTGTCTTCTATGGGCCTAGTTACCCGAAATAAATGAATTATTATTATTATATTATTTGAAGGAGATATTTCGTCATGAGCTCATAGTCGATATTCGATAAAAACCCAATTACCTACTATTAATGCTCAACAAACAATTCAGTGTTCTACAATAGCTTGTATTTTTATACTGTGCCAGTAGCTAATTTCGCAGCATTGTGTAGACATGCAATAGTCATAACAGGGACCTATGTGTTAGTAGGCACAAGGTCAACCGATAACATCAATTACAAAACTTATAGGCGGCCGGCAGGAAGTAAGGGGACACGTTAGTACTTATTACAACTACTTACTAATGATTACATTTAGCGATAAGTACCTACACCTAACTGAGATGTTAAGTTTTTGCAACGTTGCAGAATGTGTGTCGGCGTTTTAGGCAATTTCTAATTTGTTGTAATACAACGTGCGTGAGCATAACAATATCATGTAGACAGAATTAATTTATTAAAGAACACCTGAAAGTTTCCATTGTCTGACTAAGGACATTCAACTTCATTACAAGTTTCTCGAGGATACGGCGCGAGTTCGCAGTTCGTTCAGATTCGCACGCAGTATTTTGCTGGAATCCCAAGCAACGTTTTGATTATTTTGAATACGATTCATAATTTCGAATACGGAAATCGATAATCAAAATAAAAAGTCATTTATTTAAATTAGGCTGAGAATCAGCACTTTTCGAACGTCAAAATTGCATAAGACAGTCCCCCAAAACGCACGTCCTTCACCACTTCCTAGTGCTTTCGCTGGGAAGAAGTGGCGCAACAAACTCCCCAGCAGCACAGCTGTCTGTTCAGTAAAAAAAACTTGCTTCATTATTAGTTGTAGCTATGATGATACAATTAAATATAGTATGTGGATGATATCGTCCTCAAAACGCTTACCTACCAACTACTTTACCTACTTTTGATGTTCCCTCGAACAAATTAAGCATTTGGAAATAGATTTAGTTATACTTACACAGTTTTTGAGTCAACTGAAGCGATGGCCCCTGCCTTTTAGTTCTGTTTGAATAATGAACGCTGAAGATGATTACTAAATAAACAGGACTAATAAAAGAATGTCGCTATACCTGGGCCGTGAAGTCGGCAGCACCTTTAGGCGGGGCGTTCTTGGAGTCGCCGGCCACGTAGCCACGACGCAGTTCCTTAACGGACACGTTCTGCAAACAAAACCGATATATATATCAATTTAATTTTCTCTTTTCACTCTAATTGGGACAATACGTTTCTCATGAAATCTGGTAACATACTTTTTCGCGCCAGCAGTGCTTCCAGTATCAACAATTACGTCCAGCCCACTATTAATATTATAATATTTTTTTTTTATAATTTGTGAGAATGTGCCAACTGCACAGAAAAACTACTTGAAACGCAATGGGTCACTGGATCGGTGAAATGCCATAAAATCTATAACCTACTCTCAATATCTACCCTACTCTGCGATTCGTACCTTAACATTGAATCCAACGTTGTCTCCGGGCATGGCCTCCTGCAGGGCCTCGTGGTGCATCTCCACAGACTTCACCTCAGTGGTGATGGCGGCCGGCGCGAACACCACCACCATACCTTGACAAATTGTTATCATCATTTAATAATGCGCTTCTTATTTTAATGGTACACGATTCAAACCTTATTTTGTTGCCAGAATCAAAATTTCAGCTATCCATTGTAAAAGGGAAAAGTAGACACACCCACACAGGCCACACACATAGTCCTTTCTTAACAAAAGTTTCAGAAAAACTGTCCAATATTTTACAAACATTAAGAATAAAACTTAAACCTATGGGCAAAATGTGTGTGTGCAGTAGGTACCACATGGCTGCCTAACCCTTTGGGAAATACAAGCGTGATGTTATGATAATGAGATCAAAAGTAGCCCCTACATGCAAGCATCCCAGCCCAAAACCTTTCATTTTGGACATCCGAAAGATGAAGACTTGTCGGGCGTTGGAAATTCTGCTGACACTATAAACGTGAGGAATTTCTTACCAGGTTTGAGGATGCCGGTTTCAACTCGTCCCACAGGCACGGTGCCAATGCCTCCTATCTTGTACACGTCCTGCAGAGGCAAGCGCAGCGGCTTCTCCGTGGGTCGAGAGGGGGGTTGGATCGCGTCCAGAGCCTGTTTCAACACACATTTATATTATACAATACACCCAACATGGGACAGTTGGTACTAGGCCATTATGCTATAGACGAAACCCCTAGAACTTTCCTTTCGACCTCGATCAAGTCTTCGGCAGATATGAAGTTATGAGTTGCGAGTTGATATAATAGAAATGAGGAAACGATCATGATTTTAAATTAGTTCCCTTTTCTTCTAGTAGGAAATAATTATTTGAAAGGTAGGTCTGTACAAGGACTATTTGATCGAGCAATGTAAGAATGACATGCAGCTTGTTTTTTTTCTAAATATTTCCGATAATAATCGTGATGTTTCAGCTCGTCTGCCCTTTCAAAGAGAGTGGCTTCGCGATCGTAAAGACTAGACCAAAAGGTTAAGGACTTAATCGAAAGGAACGAGATGAAAGGTAACCATTCGAAAATCTGCGCGTCGCTGCCTCTGATTAGGTCAAACTTTATTTTTGACGATTGTTACTCAGTGCCAATGGCGTAAATAATGGTGTTGACAAAATGAGGTGAAAAGTTTATGCGAAAAAGGATTTAAGCATAAGGATTCTCCTCCACCCATAACTATTAGGTACCACCATTCGTTTCTATGTGACTTTTATGCTTGGATTGCAGCCAAATTTTTTTTAATAAAATCCTCAAGCCAAGGCAGGTTGCGAGTCGACCCCATGCCCATTCTTTCACTGGAAATTGGGATTTCAATTTTTTTTTTACTTGATTCTGTGTCATACCTAGCTACTATTTTCGCCCTAAGATCAATACAATAGTTACTACTGGTAATAGAAGTATCTATAGTGTAAGGAGCTTGTGCGTGCGTGCTTGGGAGTGGAGTTGCAAAGCCCTTTATACTACACTTACTACTGCTGTTGTGTTTGTAATGCGTACCTCAATAAGGCATTTGCCCTCGACCTTGCCCTCCTTACGGTCGATCGTCCAACCCTTGAACCAGGGCATTTTGTCGGAGGGCTCCAGCATGTTGTCCCCGTGCCAGCCCGAGATGGGCACGAACGCCACCGTGGCGGGGTTGTACCCTGCCACATCGAGATTATGTAAGTATTCGACCTCATATATCACTTTGCGTTTTTACTATGTAAGAACTAAGTAAGATCGACCCATTTATATTGGAGCTTTTGTTCAAAAAAAGTTACTTTTTATTATTTAGTAATTGTTAACTTTTGTTACCATGAAAATTTTACGACCAGTCTTTTTTTGTAATATTCAATTAGGTCGTAACTGTTTAGACACCTACCCGACTTTTACTTAGAACCAATTTATTGATTCTAGCCATTGATAATTATATTAAAAGATATCAATGGTTCCAGCTCTGCTTCAATTGAAAAGCCATTCCCCTTTTCATAATATCGGATTTGCGGATGAAAGACAAAATTATCAATGAAATTTCTGCTTTCAAAGAGACTTTCATCTAACGCAATCAGAAATGAAAACTAGAGAAAAATCTGTTAACCCTATCGTTACTTGTGATCTGATCTAAGCTAAACTTACCAATCTTCTTGATATAGGAAGACACCTCCTTCTTAATCTCCTCATAACGTGCCTCGTGGTACGGAGGCTCTGTGGAATCCATCTTGTTGACGCCAACGATCAGTTGCTTGACGCCCAGGGTGAAGGCGAGCAGGGCGTGCTCGCGCGTCTGTCCGTTCTTGCTGATGCCCGCCTCAAACTCACCCGTGCCCGCAGCCACGATTAACACCGCGCAGTCGGCCTGACAGACAATATTATCAGCATGATTGAAACATCAGTCAACAGTTGGACTGGTGAAGATCGCCGTAAGTCGCTGGACGGGAGAAGTTTTTTATTCAACCGAAAGTTGCCCACTATTGGACATAATATAGCCCATGTTCAGTAGTGGACACCTTTCGTTTGAATGATTATGATGATGAAGATTTTTGGCGTAGATGATTAGGTACTGGCCATCCGTATCCCAGACGATGACTGAAAATTTTAATGAAGCTCGGAAGCACTATACTAGCGCTCTTCTATCATAATTTTACTATGACGGTGATCTGTCCAAAATCATAAACTTTGATGTAGGTTGGTAATGCTGTCAAAGACAGACCGATGAGTTGTAGGATCCAATGTCAACAGTAGTCCAGGAAAAAAAAATGTGATCACAACAACGTGCTTACCTGGGAGGTACCGGTGATCATGTTCTTGATAAAGTCCCTGTGTCCGGGCGCGTCGATGATGGTCACGTAATACTTGCCCGTCTCGAACTTCCACAGCGCTATGTCGATCGTGATACCGCGCTCACGTTCTGCTTTTAACTTGTCCAACACCTACGAATTACAAGCAATACAACTTATACCCGTATCTGCAACTCTTTCCGTCTTCAAAGGAGGAAAATGCGGTAAAGCAGCAGTCTCCAATATGTGTTTAAACAACACGGCCTATCGCTGAGATTGAAAACAAAAGCTAAGTAGGACTTCTTATTGTTAATTTGTTTCGTTAAAAAGTTATCAGATAATTTAAAAATATTCCCGACACCATTGTGCTTTGTTTAAAAAAAATCCATTAGAGTGTGGTAGAGTGTAGATAAAGAATTTTGAATAAAAACCATAATAACCACACCACACAAAAACATCTTTCAATTTTACCAGCCTGACCGGACCCTTGAAGAGGAACAGATAATTCATTTGAAAAAAAAACTAAGAAGGTATGACACAATGTCAGATGCGAAATAAATCTCTGTAAAACTAAAGAAACACCAAATGGAACTTGGCAAAATAGATACGTACCCAAGCATACTTGAAGGAACCCTTGCCCATTTCTTGGGCTTCCTTTTCGAACTTCTCGATAGTCCTCTTGTCTATGCCGCCGCATTTGTAGATAAGATGGCCAGTGGTGGTGGACTTGCCCGAGTCTACGTGACCGATAACCACGATGTTGATGTGAGTCTTCTCCTTACCCATCCTTGTGTCGTTAGGCGAAACGTTAGAGAATCAACTTTTAACCTGGACAACATAAGGTGAACTGTCATAAAAAGTCTATGCATTCTGTAGAGATACCTACCTAAGTACCTAGGTAGTTGAGAGCGGAAGATTTCGTCTAATCTGAAAGTCCCTACAGAACCTCTTTTGAAAGTGGATCGATAGTTCTTAATAACACTGAGAAATCCCATCTCATACCTACTTGAAAAACTGTAGATAAGCTTTCACGGAACGGCAAATGACAATGGATTCACTGTTTGTATCGATTCGATAAATTTTGTAAAGGACAAGGAAGAACCTTTTTACGCATTAAGCTAAGGATACACATGCCAGTAGCTGGCACAAAAGTTGCAAGTAGCTTGCATGCCGTGTTCCATAACTTCTGATTGGTGAATACCTAATGACATGCAAGCTTCTTGCATACTTTTGTACCAGCTACTGGCATGTGTATCCTTAGCTTATGGTAAGGTCTACCTTAACGTAAATGTTAACATTTATACAACATTAATTACTAAAACAAAGATACGTTAATTTGAAATCTATGTATCCCGAAATACAAATAAATGTTGCCTTGCAGGTTGTTGTGTTTGTTTTATGATGCATCATTAACATTTCATAGGTAATCTTTTATTGCAAAACCTTCCATAAACGGCTGCTGATTTTAACACGGAATTTCTAGTTACATAATTATTAAGGTAGTAATTCACTGTAAATTTCATTTCTTTATCAAGCAGGTATAGCTACTAGGTACCATTTACCGGGGTAATGTGTCTTTCATTGACCTGAATGTGCCCTGGCGGCTGATAGTATGTCATGCTCACACAAATGTCTCGCTGAAGGTGGCATGTGTGTTGGATCATTTAGCTCCCTTCAAAATGGTTGAGCTGAATGGTGCTGATATATGCGTCATGTTAGTGAACGGGCGCCGTCAGTTGGGGCTGGTCATCTCTTAGCTGCCTCGGCTTATTTTTAATTATTTTAATTTTGAATTGTTGTTTTGTTACTATTTGCTGTATTCTGGACGCTTTTAACGCGTACGTCTTTTTTACATCGTTCATCACATATAAATTCACATTGATGATGTAATTAATATTTTTGTAAAAATATAATTTAAAAGAGTGTCCATGGAGTTTCCTGCCCGTTCTTCTCCATAGGTACCTACGCTTTGGGATGGGCAACTAGCTTCATATTTTCTGACTGACCGACTTTTTGATAATTCAAAAGTGCCTGTAAATGGTTTAATTGAAATAAATGCTTTAAGTTTGAGTTGTAGCTGCACTTAAAGCGCACTAAGAATAAGTGCGCGATTGAATTAGTCGCATCGCATCGCAACATTCCCGAAGGTGTCTCTCCTCCGAGCGTGCGCATAGGACATCCGGGACATCGATACAGCAGAGCTGTTCTGCCAAATATAGACTAAACCTACCCACACTAATTAATTGTACTTACTTCTCGCCAGTCAAGTAAAAAAACGAAAATTTACTCCTAATTCAATTCAAAACATTTCACCGTATAACCGACCTCTTGCAGCAAAAAAGAGATATCACGAGAATTTTCTATCTTCGACCTTTCATAGCTGTTGGTAGGTACCTATTCTAAGTATTTATGTTATTGATGTTAGAGCATTTAGGGTTCATTTTAGTGCTCCTGTATCGCTATGTGGGTGTGTAATTGTAGGTACCTAGTGTCAAAATATGGGTTCTATCCAAGGCAGTACTTAGACCACCAACTTTATCCAATAAGATGTAAATAGGTACCTATGGGTACCGGTGACTTGACAGAAATTGCACAAAGATTTCGACGCAGTGACGGTATTTTTATTATCTATCACAAGGAGAGAGAGCATTCAATCTAATTTTAGTAGGCGTGATCTATACAAGTACTAAAGCAGATGTATTGCAACAGTATGATTCAAAATTAGAATAATCGCATGTCGCACTACGTAGTAGGTATGCATGTGTACCGGCGACGCACATGGGCTTCGCAATGCGTCCATCTTGAGCATGTTTGTCTGCATTAGATAAATTACGGCCAATCGCCATGTGCCCGGTTTTTTTTACAAAATAAATCACGGTGACATTAACATGACTTAACTTTGAAATTGGAAAAATCATATTTTTCAATTCATGCACAAATGACCCAAGAATTATAGAAAAAAAAAACTTTCTGAAATAAAACATTAAAGAAAACCTTAAAGCTCTGAGAAATAAAGTCTAAAGTTGCTATTACAAGAGTAGGTAAATTCGTCGCAAAACATTACAAACGTTTACGAGCATGATTACTAAAAGTCAGATCATATTATATTTTGTTATTATGATGTTGTTCACTGAAAGATTTCTATTACAAAAACATAATAATTGCGTAATTTTAAAATCTTAAACCGGCAGAATACCTGTGTCCAGGTGAAGTCGAAAGATATTTTCAGGAAAATCACTATGTTTTAGAATTTGATTGTAAACTCGTAGCAGAATCACACAAACGCCATAAAATAACTGAAATAGTATATATTTTACAATAAAACACAAGAAAAGCTCACCTTTGCAGCCGCAGTCACGAATTTTCCGAGCAATTTTCGAGCATGCGCCGTAGACAATTCGCCCGGGAAATGCAATCAATAAAATCAAAACCGTACCTATAAACTTTAGTTACGCGAAATATAATTTTTGTGATGGATTATGTTTTCTTAATTCAGCTTATAATTATTGAGATATCTAAACTGATGCAATATTCACCTGTTAGCTAATTAGTTTTTCAAAATCCGTCGGAAAAACCGGAAGCGCAGAACTTTCTTTTTCTTCGTGCTTTCTTCGAGCCAAGCATCTATCTTCGCAGTATTGAACCTTTTTTAATAGATATAGAGCGTTTTTGATTATGGTATTTTACTTTTGAATCAATCCGTTTTATATTTAATTGATCCTATACCTTCCTATTCTATTAATAGTTACGTATAACGTAACATTTTATAATGAACTAAGTACCTAGGCGAAAATATTAAATTAAGAAGTTTAAGGACAATGTTCATTATCTATTCGAGATATTAAACAACATGTTAGAAATTTCCAATAAGTTTCTTGGAGTTCCATAACAATAAAATGCTTTTTCTTAGACTTTGAACCTCTATATTTATCTAAGGTATTGGGTACCGCCCTGAGATAGGCACACAGCGTAGTGTAGCGTAATCCCATAGGCTTAAATCTAAAAGATCAGGTTCCCGCAGGCATCTTTTGAGTACCCACGGAACCTAAAAAAAAATCTATAGAATATTGCCCTCTGATGAAATTCTTAAAAAGGGTAAATTCAGGGTTGCTTTCAAAGATTTGGTAATCTTTCAGAGGCTGAAAGTACTCATAAATTTAAACATTTTTACTTTGAGACCAACACTAAATTGTCTAAAAAGTAGAAGTTTACAGGAAGCTAGAAATGTCAGCTCTAAAATGTTCTATCATTCTAGATAAAATTAATAAGTTAATAGTTGTCTCATAATGATCTAAATTTGACTGATAGCAAAGGGATCGTTTTATTATATCCCAGTCAAAGAGATTTATGTACAGACGCCAGCACATCAAGCTACCCGAAACTGTCAAATTTTCCCAATCAACTTTGATCCTTATACTTTAGCGATAAAGTTGAAAATCTATTAAATAAATTTGACAGATTGTGTGCTGGCGTCTGTACATTTTTTTTTTTGTATCCCAGTAGCTATCGGCATCGCGTTTGTAGTGAAAAATTTAAATTCAAAGATGAGTGGATAATAAAACAGAATAAATCATTTTATTATTTTTAATTGTTTAAACGTACCTTTTAAACAGTTCTTATAGTTAAATTTGAAAATACTTAGTTAAATTATAAAGTTTAAAATATTGAAATCGTGAAGGTAAATATTGTATTGTGTGTAAACATAGTTATTAATTAAATCGTAAAATACAAACTTCTCATTTAAACTATACATTAGCCATAAAGTAAAGGTATAATAATATAAATTGATATTTGACAGACAAAGTTTGGAAATTCGATCTTGATGTCTAGACGAGTTTACGTAGAGCTGATTAAATTATTGCGGAATGTATGTCTTTATTATTAAATATATATAAAAATAAATTAGGTACATAATGTGCTGTAATTACAATTCAAACGTCAAATTCGTGTTTTCAATGAGAGATTTATTTCAAAACAACGTATAGTTTACTAATCGTATATAATTATAGGTCATAATAAAAATCGTTTGTTCTGTGTGGCAATTATAACGCTTGCAATAAATTTCGTAAAGTTAGCACACAATTATGTAATTAACAATATTGTTACCAGTGTAACCATTCATCAAATAGGTAATGTATGTACTTTCTTGAAAATTCTTTTAGAAGGCGTTGTTATTTACGTCAAGTGAAAGATGAAACGGAAATAATTACAAACTCGACTAAAATTTTGATATTTTGCCTTACAAAACACCAATACTAGTAAAAAATGTGACAAGTCTGTTACAGCTATTGCAAGTTTTCTATAATCCATACCATGATATGAATACACAGCATGTCGCAGCATTATGCTGAGATACGCGAAAGATGAAACGGAAATAATTACAAACTCTACTAAAATGTTGATATTTTGCCTTACAAAAAAAAACACCAATACTAGTAAAAATGTGACAAGTCTGTTACAGCTATTGCAAGTTTTACTATAATTCCTACCATGATATGAATACACAGCATGTCGCAGCATTATGCTGAGAGCCTGTGGGCCTTGTACAGGATAACAGGACAGTTTAGTTTGTGATCTCCTTGTGCACAGTGCCGGATTAAGACTACTTGATGCCCTAAGCAATCAACGTCTATGGGCCGCCGCATATTTTTTAAAAAAAAATTGGCAAGCTATTTGTTAATATTAGCGCGTCTCAAGAGTGACTTTCATACTCGTAGTTTTAAGTTTTCACGTATGTCGTTAGACCCCACGACTGCCTCAATGTTTTTTTTTGTGCCCATCGGGGTCTCCGTAGCTAAGTTAGTAAGACAAGTAAGTAAATCATTCAGGCTGTCGAGAAGCTTGAATGTTTTTGGAGGTCATGATCCCCATGATCCCCCTGGGACCGCGCCTGGGTGCCCTCCGAGACGTGATGCACTAAGCAATTGTTTAATTTGCTTAGGGTTTAATCCGGCACTGCTTGTGTTACAATGAATAATTTTTCTTTCTTTCTAATATAATAATAAATAAAAACAATACCCGCTAGATCCCATCCTCGGCTACTAGGTATAATAATAGTTATAGTAGTATGCATTTAATAATCTCCTATATTTTACTCTGTCTAACCTAATTACTCATGGCTACTTCATTAAAATCAAAAATAAATAATTGTAATAAATAAATAATTAAAAATGTACGAACAAAAATTGTATTAAAAATATAGCCTAAAATGCAATAAAAGTTCTGAAATCATTGAAAAGGCATCCGTCAATAGTGGAATCACAGATAATTTACATTTTGCTATTGCTTACATTACGGTTATCGCATTTTTGCTCTCATAGTTTTGTTGATAGTATTTATGTTTATTTTCCTCCTGGCCAGGGAAGGTAGCTGCCCCATCCTTTGCTGGGGTTTGGATCCCAACCTGTAACACATAACAGGGTAATGTAACATTCTGGTCCGAATACAGTCGTCCGTCAGATTTCGATTCAGAAGAATCATAAAACTAAACTAACGTAAAAGACTGCAAACCTTTTTTTAAAACAACCTAGTCGCTCTAAAAAGTTTGAAAAACTTCGTGGTAATTTTTAAGTGCGTTTTTTTAATTGGGGAAAAAACCGTATGTTTAAATTCGTCACTTAGGGGTCGTCCATTAATCACATGATGTAGAAACTGTTTAACTCGCCCACCCTGACTGGCTGGTTCTGACTGGCATAAAAATAATATTATTTTCGGTTTAGAAATCGTGCGTTCAATTAAAAATAAATACACGTACACCCTCCCCCTTGTGATATTTCGTGACCTTCTCCGACGCCCCTCCCCCCTTTCGAGCCCCACGTGATTAAAGGACGATTCCTTACTGATAAGTTATGGTTAATTTATCTGACAAATCATATACCGTACCGTGAAGGCCGAACGATAACTACAGTACCCGGCGATAAATATTGCACATCGACCTTTGGAAATTGGTGTATTTTATACAAAGAATAAAAATAATTATCAAAAGAAGCAAATCATAATTGTTTTAACAGCTCCTAATAGATACCGGACTGTTTGTATTTCGTGCGACAGAGATAACGCTCTACGAAGCCGAAATTAGCCGATTGTCTCTTTCCAAAGGTCGATGTGCAATATTTATCGCCGGGTACTGTAGTTATCGTTCCGGCCTTCACGGTACGGATTTCGGTTAGGACAGTAGGAACTGAAGGTAGAGCTGATCATGTATTGGGCATTGGTAGCCTTTAGGTCTCGTTTTCTAGAAATATTGATAATTTTGGCCTTACCCCTGGCGACTGCGTTAATTTTCTGCGTCTCTTCGTGTGTGAGTGTGAGTATCTTCTGCAGCACTGGCACCAGCCGGCTGCGCTCATCACCGGGCGGCAGTGTGAGGAACTAGAAGAAACGTTTTTATTTTTATCAAGTACATTTTTTTCATCGTGGCTAAAAGAACCCTTGAAGGGTTTAAGGGTTCTCTGTGGTTAAACAAAAGAAGACTTGATTGGGGTAGTAAGGCCGTTGTTCAGAATAAAATGTTAGTAGATATAAGAATAACTGTGCAGTGTGCATACACACGAGCGGCACGCGGCACCGGCATTGGCCTCTGCCGTTGAAGAGTGTCGCTCGTGGGTATGCACATTAAGATAACATCAAGTCTGTATGCTCCGAAAGGTTTGGCAAAGATGTATAGAACACCCACATTTCGAGGCAAGTCTATTGCCATTACAAGCGGGCGCAAATCGAGACTGAGCTGGGAATCGGCTCCGGGACCTTATAGCGAAACTACAAATTAGGTGTTGGGTATCAGTATCGAAAAATCAGTTTATTTTTTTTTTAGATATCTATACAAATCACGTTTGTCAAGATACTAAAATAGTATATTGTTTGCCAAGGGAGCAAACAACTATTTTGAAGGCGAGTGTTTCTTTTAGTCGAGAGCGCAGCGAGGGATTCGAAATACGTCACTCGAGCTTAAAATAGTGTTGCTCCCGAGGTGCACTCTACTTTTTATCACCCTCTATGAAAAAACAAAAGTACAACTTCTAATAAGAACAGTACGTTTATTTATTTACATACAATTACTTGAGGAAGACATACTCATTTTTTTATAAAACTAAGTAAAATTTTACACGTAAATTTTGGCACGTTTACATTTTTTTCACAAACTTTTTAATTTGGCTTGCGCCTTTTTTTTATCATATAGCCTGTTACTTGGTGATTGGAACATTTGCTAACAATATCCACTTTCTAAATTCAAATCACTTTTAGTCCCTAGGGATTAAAGAGCTATTTTAGTCCCTGTTTCCGAAGAATACACAAGCTCTTTTTGAATAGGTGTGAAAAATAACTTTTTTAAACTGATATTTTGAGTAACTACACTAACTGCGTCGATTACCCCGTGCCCCCTACCCAAATCTTGAATCTAGCGGCCAGTCTAAGGTAAGTAAGTAGGACTCTTATTTCCTACGTATGAAAAAGTTTTTTTGCATTTTCTGACTTTTCTAGTACTCAAATTTCAGTTGGTCCGATAGAGATTTTTGACCCCTATAAGAATAAAAATCGATTGGCTTTAAAAAAAGTTTTTGTGAAAATTTTAATTTTTTTTCAAAATCTGTGAATGTAAAAACAGTTTTCCTATAGCTACATCTCAAAAATCCACACACTTCATACTCAGCATCTGTGCTTTCGAGCCATGGACCAATCAGAATCCTTCCCTCGACTAGACCTCGAGCCCCCCCTTTCTATCTTTTCCTTTCACCGTATTTACCTTAAGCGTGACGTTCTTCATGTACTCTGTGTTGTGTGCGTTCTGCGTGGCTCCTCGGACTCGCCTTAGTTCAGCCTTCAACAGTTCACTCAGCTGAGCCATGCGCGCGCACTCGCGCTCTGATTCTGCCAACAGCACCGTAACGTGTTTCACCCTACACAGAACATTTTAAAGAATAAAAAAGTGGCACTCCAGGAGTGCCGACAGAAGTGAAAATAAAACACAAACCGAATACTTTGCCATCACTCACTGACATATCGGATATACATTAAAACCGAGTACATCCCGAGGACAGCCGAACACATCCGAAGCGGTGTCGGTTACGGTAACAGTGGCGCGAGTTCAATGGTTTTTTTCCCGTCTCAAAAAATGCCCAACGCGCTTAAAGAACTTTTCACTTCAATAAATATCAAATCGAATCATTTATTTATTTATTTGCAAACATGGGTAATTGGTACATTGGTTTTTTATAATGCTACCGTTTATTTAAAAAAAAGCATCTTTTTGGATCAATTTACGTAAATCAATATCATTTATCATCAATTACCTCTGTTGCTGAGCTTGAAGCCTACGCTTAAGTTCGGCGATCTCCTGGTCGGGTGTGAGTGCGAACGAGGACGTGTCCATGGCCTCGTCATCAGGCACTCCTTCCTCCAGCAGTCTGTCCAACGGTACAGGCGACCGTCCGCTACCACCGCCCGAGAGGAACTGCTTCGAAGGAGGCGGCGACGGAGCAGATTCAGATCCCTGGAAGATAAATTTTGTTTGTATTTGATGGTAATAATCAGCCTGTAACTTTCTTACTGATGCGTCTTAGGCGTCATGTCTGCGAGAGGAAGTGGGACGTAGAACACCAAGCGGGCCCAGTGCGGGTCGGTGGATGTCGCAGACAATCAGCGAATGCACTAGGAAGTGGTGAAGGCCGGGCGTTTTGGGGAACTGTCTTATGTAACTTTAACGTTCGAAAAGTGCTAATTCTCAGCCTAATTTGAATAAATGACTTTTGATATTCATTAATTAAAATAGCGCTAAGGTTCTTTTGCCACGTGGCCAAAATCGAAACTTACGCCGCCATCTTGTTTTTTCAATTGCACAAAAGTCCACCAGCGTCCAGGTGGACGCTGGTGGTAAACTTTTGTGCAATTGTCGCGCGTTGTTGTTGTTTGTTGCTGTTGTTGTTGTTGTTGTGCTTTTGTCATTTTGTGTTGTTGTTGTTGTAAAAGTTCCTTGTAGCAGTGTACTTCTACCATCCATCTGGTTCCAGAATACTCTGATTATCTCATATACCTAAATGCGAATCAGTAGTGTGATGATGATTTAATACTTAATTCCTCAAGTAAAGTGCTCCGGGAGCTTACCGATGGGCGCATGACGTTATATTTAAACACACGACAAACACTCCGTACTATAATAATAACAACTGTATCAAACGTATAGATTCGTCACAGCATTTAATTACATCTTTTATACACGGCCATACAGCATGGCAGCAAAGCAGATGTAATAAAATGTCCGTAAAATGGTTGAATAATTATTGTAATTATTCAACCATTTTACGTACATTTTATTACATCGGCACATGTTTAGATAACGTACTTTTATTTTTCGGGGTTGGAAATCATCATATGACCCCTCCCGCTCAGGGTGGAGCGGAACGGAGTGTCAGATTCTTACTAACACCCACCCGTGTTCCTTCCTTAGCCCTTTATGTTCCGAGAAAGCGGTAACTCTTTCGGACAATACCGCTGACTAGATAACGTACTTGCGTAATAACGTACGTAACCTCCAAATAGGATTTACGTTTCTTTTGCGTGGTGTAAGTTTATAGGGACATTTCTAGCTCTGATGGTTAAGTCATCGTGTCGCATCGTATTCGTGACGTCACAACGCAACATTAGTCCATGAAAAGTCTAGCAGTATTAATTTTATTAAACCCAGATATATCCACAGAAAACGCTGCTTATACATTAGCAACCTTGCGAGTAACATTATAAGGCTCATTTTTCAACAAGTAACTGCTGCCATTGCAGGCAACAGCCAAATGCCAAAAAACCGATGTAATGTTTCTAATATTATTATCATTTTTACCTCTCCCTCCTCCCTCGGAATCATAGAAACGTTGATATCCATCTCGCCATCACTGTTCTCATCTTTCGGTATAACTGGCAACATGTACTGGTTTCGATTAGCGTCATCGAGAGAGGAAACTGCGACGTTGCCGGACTTCCTCATCTCTTGAGCGGCGGCCAGCTGCTTCTTCAATACTTCCGTCTCCTTCTGAAGCTTTGCCTCCATTTCACTTATTTGAGTTTTGTAACATTGTGTCAGAGTTGAGACCTGTAAAATTAGAAAGCGTACTTTAAACATTTAAGAAAATTAATTTGTATGAACTGAAAATACGATCGAAAGAGTACAAAGTTTTTGATACTTTTACCAGGGATAAAGTACCTACCTACTGGAAAAAATACTCCATTTGTAAAGGTGATAATGGATACAATTTGTTGAAAATATCATTAGAAAAGAAACACAGGCATACAACCTAAGCCGCGTTCAAAATTTACTTCCTAATTATCTAATGTGTTGCAATGACTTTTTTTTGTTTGTTAGGAACTTTTTCCGGCGCGCACACAACAACTTACCAAAGTTTCAACAAAATCGGTCGAGTCATTTTTGAGGTTATGCGAGACTAACGCACGGCAATTGATTTATATTTATAACGTGTGTAAAAAGACACTTAACTAAGCCGAGAGTCACGTGTACTCCTCGTCATTGTTTTAATTTTTTTGTACTGGACCACATCTGGGAACCTTCTGGTTACGGAGATATTGAAGGTCAAAACTCCAACTTTTACTGACATTTTTTTTTTAACGAAAACAAGTTTTTAATTTCATAACGCAATTTTAAATACCCCAAGACCCCTGTTCTGTTGCATGCTCCTATAAGCACAATGTTTTGCGTGCGTTACATTGCGTACTAGCGCCGCTTGTAATTGGCTATCATCATGTTAAAAACTTAGTAACTATTGTGTCAGATTAGCTGTAAGTGTTCCAAAAATAATAAAATAAAATAAACATCACACCAAAAATAAAAGTCGTTTCCCAGCAATTATATTTGCCCAATGTTACTTAGTTTGATGTACAGAATGCATACCTAGTTGACGGCTAATATCTCTTTTTTTAAACTGCCCTAGACTTGAGCGATTTCGAGAAAAAAAAAATTAACATAAAGTTTAGTTTCCGCTATTTTTATGTAATTTTCAATAGAACTAGTTATTCTGTAATCAATTTTATTTACAATTTTATTTGTTTGCGAAAAGACGTTAAATCAAGGACACGTCGTCGATCGGTCTACATACGTGCCACCTCACCTGCAACTTATTCTGTGTCCTCTCCGATTCAATCTGCTGCGACAGTCGGGTGAGGTCGGCATGTAGGCGAGTAGTTCTCTGTTGCGCCCGGGCAGCCTCACTCATGGCCTCCGTCATACGCCTTCGAATGCTCTCTGCTTCCGTTGTTTTTTCTGCAATCTGCTCCCTAAAAAGTATTAATGCTGTATGTGCCTGTAATCTATACTCAACTTATGCCCAAAGGCCAATAGAGAAACCATTTTATATTACGGTTATACAGGATGTCTGGAAGCTGAGTGCAAAGCTTTAAGGGAGTGATAGTGGACACCATTTACAGCATTTTGAACCATACATGTCTCTGACGAAGTATTTTTTTTATTTTTTTCCCAGTTTATGTAGGTATTGGTTGACCAAAAGTCTGAAGTTAAAAATAAAACATACTTCGTCTAAGACATGTATGGCTCAAAATGCTCTAAAAAAAAACATACTTCGTCTAAGACATGTATGGCTCAAAATGGTGTCAACTATCACCCCCTTAAGGGTTTACATCCAGCTTCCAAACACCCTATATACAATTAATTTGGCTACGGTCTAGTGGTCCCGAGTGCTACTTCTAAGATTGAGTTCCTGGGTTCAATTCCCCGGGTCGAAGAAAGTGTTATTGGATTTTTCCATAAGGAATTTCTCAGTAGAGCTTGGAGTCTGTCTAGATTTGTGCCCGGTTGATGGGCAATAGGCTCGCCCCCTATTACATGGGATTTAAAACAACAAAACGTAACTCGTGAAACCTGGGTGTGAGATGTCTAGGTACACCTCTGCCTAATCCTACGGGGAAAACAAGCGTGGCGTTATGTTATGTAGAATTGCTTATTAACTAACTCCCTTACTAATAAACGTATTATATCAGATGAATAGTTACACACCGATTTCTCTCTTTCAGTCGTCAGTAATTTGACTTTCGAAAGAAGAAGACAAAGCGTTGTGTAACTATACATACGCTGTACAACGTTTAAGGTCATAGCACACATATCAACTCGAAAAGGGATCATCACCGTATCAACTCGAACCTTTCAGTATTTTTTGTATGAAACTCCCTACTGCAACGCACACCAATCTGAATCGTAACGTAATCGCCTCGCCTGAAGACAAGCTCCGCGGTGCGGTACGGTCAGCATCAAAGTCAAAGTCAAAGCATTTATTTCAAATAGGCACATTAAAGGCACTTTTGAACGTCAAAAATTAAAACAAATAGAATTGATTCTAGTCGCCCATTCCAAAAGGTAGTTTTCGTATGGATAAGAATGGGCAAGAAACTCCACCGTTACTCTTTTAAAATGTTTTACAATATTTTGTATACATTAATTATATCATAATAATATGTGAAGACGATGCACCTAAAATAAAATTACTATACCACAATAGGTAAAAGAATTAAAAATGAAACCATGACATATAAATTAATTATCTGACGGTACGGTCAGCATCAAAAGTCGATTAACACTTCAGTTTTTTTAATCTTAGTTATTGAGCAAAATATTAACTCTTCAGTTTTTTTTAATCTCAGTTATTGAGCAAAATATTTGTTGAAAATTGCATCGTACTTCTGCTGCAATTTTGAATAAATATTTTCCTCAATAACTGATATTAAAAAAACTGAAGTGTTAATTGACTTTTGATGCTGACCGTACGTGGTCAACTTGCAGTTCCCGCGCTTACGGCTCGTCGTCCCCGCGCTTACGTCTCTCCATACGCGAGCTTACGTCTTTTCGTCCACCCTTGCCCCTCTCACCCCTCCCGCAGCCTGCCTACAGCACCATCAACCAGCGGTCGGCGATCCGTAAGCGCGGCGTCGCCTAGCTGTAGCCGAATCGACGTATCTGCTGATCCGCTTTGGTTAAGTGTTTACATTAGGTTGACGCCTGTTTAACGACGAGGCGAAAGGCGATACGGTGACCTGACCATCCCTTTCCGAGTTGAATGTGTGCTATGACTTTTATTAGTAAGGAGGTAAGGGTCTTAACAGACGGCTTACATTTGTACTGCACAACTGGTGCAGTTGACGTGGTGTGCAGTTAAAATGCAGTCCGTCAGTTTAGACACTAACATAAACATTTTAGTCTTGCATAGGACGGAAATTATTTGCAGAGACGAAGATTTGTGCATCGGATTTTATCTTCATTTTCTGATTAGTTAATTGTCGCGGTGATAGCAGACCCAGTGTACACAAGGTCTAATGACCAAATCAAGTCTGTGAAGTTTCGCCAGAATTTTATTTTAACCTTGTATACGGAGATCAAGACTGTCTGTTCGTGAGTATAGCATACGAACATATTCGTCTACTTATTTAACGGCAATTGTAAAATATTATTGAATTGTTATAACATGCAGTCCCTCGGCAACTCGTCTTTCAATAAGAATACTGTAAACAAGCAAAGAACACAAATATTTGTGTATATTGTAAGTCATTTATATAATAGCCCTAGATGCGAATAGTGCACCTATTGAAGGACAACATAAATTGTAGCGTTCAAAACAACTAAAACACGTGTTCTTTTCTATTCTGCCAATTTTTATGGTTCCGTACCTCAAAAAGGATGGCAAATATATTTTTTCATAATTTTAAAGTATTAAAGTTATTTAAGAAAATATACGAGAATTGACCCCCCCCCCCCCCTTATATCCGAAACTACTACTCCGAAAATATGTAGTTCTACACCTATAGATTACAGGAAAACCTGTAAGAAGTCTGTGGTCTAAAAACAACATGGTAAATCTCTCAATATTGTGCGTACAAACTTACATTTTCAGTTGGAATGTATGGGAGAACATGTTTTTCAACTACAATGTTAAGTTTGTTCGAGCGATAAATTCATTCCAACTACGGAACCCTTCATTGTGCGTGGTCCGACACGCACTTGGCCGGTTTTGTTTTTACGATTTTTGTGGCGGCAGAAAAAAGATTCGTGGAATCAAATATTAGTTTAAGTAATATTTTAATTTCTGTATTTATTACAAATAAAAGTATTCATTATGAGTTTTATGAATCCAACAATGAATCAAACATGTATAAAATAAAAAGGATTTAATTTTTATTAGAATTTGTACAGATATGAGTTGTTTATCAGTTTAGGCACATTGATACGAAATGTACATGAAGCAACAAATTTCCTAATTTCCTGCCCTAGTTCGCATTTTAGTTACCAAGCATGTTAACAACCGTGTTTTTTTTTGGAAATATAACTATAAAACCTACAAATAAAGTACAGTTTGTGGCACAACTAAAGGGGATTGAAGATTTTTATATGGATACCTACTGCCGCGCCATTTTATTTTGTAACCGACTTCAAAAAAGGAGGAGGTTCTCAATTCGACGGTATGTTTTTTTTTTGTGTGTTTGTTACGCGATTACTCCGCCATATGTGGACCGATTTTCAAAATTATTTTTTTGTTCGAAAGGAGATACTTCTGAAGTGGTCCCATAGTCACCAAGTCAGGATCTGATGATTGGATCATGGAGAAATCGAGGGCAACCCTCAAATTTTATGGGCCCAAACGTCGTTTTTCGCAAATCTTATGAATTAATTTAAGTACATGCGTATGGTGATCACCATCTCATGTAGCTGAGCTGATGATGGAAGGTACGACTCCTTAACAGTAAGGAGTAGGCATCGACTGATTTAGTAAATTATTTTTTTTTTGATGTTTGGAAGGGCGTTTGCCATTTTGGTCTCGTGATCATCAGGTCAGGAGGTGATGGACTAACCATAGACGATAGAAATCTTTAATTAAATAAAAATCGACAGCACATGTCTCGCGATTGCTGCGATTGTTTGTGTATGCATAGTTTAAGCCATACCATAACATAACATTACGCCAGTTTGCTTTTAAGGGCCAAGCCAAGTGTATCTATCTAATTGGGCCATAAAATATTCTCCCTTAATTTTTATTACAATAGTTTACGAGACTAAATTAATATCATATTATTAGGTACTGATATTTTTACAAAGCTGTTAAAAGTTTTAGTTAGCGCTCGATAGATGGCGTTGTACCGTATTCTGAATCGCGACATGATTTCGTTACCGAGAAACCTATGAAGATCAAATTGTATTACTTACGAGTTTCACATTTCGTCCGCAAGAGCGCGCCACTATCCGAACAAAAACAACTCCGTCTTCTGTTGATATTCTGTCTTGTGTTGTATTTTTTTTTTTCAGTGATGACGGCGTCGGCTTCGTCGGCGGTGTTTTTTTTTTGAGTGAGTGGTGACGGTGTTCGGTGATGGACTAACCATAGACGATAGAAATCTTTAATTAAATAAAAATCGACAGCACATGTCTCGCGATTGCTGCGATTGTTTGTGTATGCATAGTTTAAGCCATACCATAACATAACATTACGCCAGTTTGCTTTTAAGGGCATTTTTTAGATTAGGGAACCCTTCAAGACTTTGATCTGTGTCTAAATGACCATTATAATTGGTGTCAGAAACTGAGATATTAATTTTCTTCCTGTTGTATAATATTTGACGAGCAAGATCACTTGCGGCAAGATATTCAGGGTTAACTTCTCCTATTGCGGGATCCAGTCTGGAAGCAATGGACTCACGGTAGAGTTTGTCTCCGAGGATTACTATATAATCAATGTCACTCTTTGACCATTGACTTGCCTCGTCTGTACAAAACGCTGCACATGCTACAGCTGCTACATCAGTGCATTGTTTACCCCGAGATTGCAAATCAAATCTTAAATCGGCTTGATGAAACGATCCGTGTAGTATGGAAATGTCTTCATTTATATTCACGTAGTTGTTTTGAGGAGTAGATTGTAACTCCATAGACTCACCATTACTTGTAGGCTCTTCACAAATTTGTACAATTTCAGATAAGTCAATAACATTCTCAAAATGGGGTCTTATATCTCTATAGAGTACATTGTGTGACATTAACCAGGTTAGAGCTTGAAACGGCACAACACGGCATAAAAATCGTTCTTCCAATTTTGTCAAATTAGCTAGCTCCTGAGGTATAGCCACGACTCTCATTTTATTCCAGAAAGCTGCTGGTGGAATTTTTCGTTTCCTTATATTATTTTGACAGCGAGGGCATGTTACTATTTTACCCAGACGCACCAATTCTTCGGGTATTAACGTACTGTACATAGCAGTACGTAAATTACAGCGTTGTGGTGGATACAAAGCTTTATAACAAATAGCACATGGCAAGTCACCGAAAATGTTAATAGCCTGTTCAAAACCATTTACTGATGATACCTCCCTACGATTACGACTAGCTTGTCGCATAATATCTAATCGAGTCGCTCTGGATTCGGCAGATTCATTGGATAGACGCTCGTATTGCACGTGTAGACGACGGGAACTTTGATTCTCGGTTTCGTTTGATAAGCGCTCCTGAATCAAACCGAGACGATGAGAACGTTGCTCCTCGGTCTCGTGAGACAAACGTTCACATCGTCTTGATATCATTCATATCAAGACGATGAGAACGTTGCTCTTGAGTCTCGTTTGATAATCGTTCACGAATCAAATTGAGCCGTTGAGCATGACTTTCTGGACTCTCATTAAGCCTTGATAATCTCGTGTTTGCTCTCTTCTGAGAAAGTCTATACGCTCGCTGCTCATCACTCTCATTTAAAATGTTTCTAATATTTCTTTCCCTACTTTTCGTTAAACGTTCTTCCTTTTCGTCGTTACTTTCTTCCAAACGGCGCTGTCTCATTTGAGCAGCGCGTTTAGTAGGCCTACCCATATTATACAAAATTAATTTTCTTTCTATTAAACATTGAAAAAAGAAACTTCAAACTATGAATTATGTACAAACTTAAACTAAAAACTAGAAAATAAAATTATTTTTAAAAAAAAAACAAGAACCGACTTCAAAAACCTAATAAACACTAAAAACTTAAAAATAATATTAAATTGAAACTATAATTAACAATAATTTAACCTAAATAACCTTACCTAACTTTAATCTACACTATATTTTACAATTTAACAGTTTTTGGAGTCGGTGCCAAGCCCGCACTCACAAAATATTAACCAAAAAAAAGGTACTATATCAGCAAAAAATATTAACAATCAACAAAACAAACTGAAAAAAAAATACAACACAAGACAGAATATCAACAGAAGACGGAGTTGTTTTTGTTCGGATAGTGGCGCGCTCTTGCGGACGAAATGTGAAACTCGTAAGTAATACAATTTGATCTTCATAGGTTTCTCGGTAACGAAATCATGTCGCGATTCAGAATACGGTACAACGCCATCTATCGAGCGCTAACTAAAACTTTTAACAGCTTTGTAAAAATATCAGTACCTAATAATATGATATTAATTTACTCTCGTAAACTATTGTAATAAAAATTAAGGGAGAATATTTTATGGCCCAATTAGATAGATACACTTGGCTTGGCACCGACTCCAAAAACTGTTAAATTGTAAAATATAGTGTAGATTAAAGTTAGGTAAGGTTATTTAGGTTAAATTATTGTTAATTATAGTTTCAATTTAATATTATTTTTAAGTTTTTAGTGTTTATTAGGTTTTTGAAGTCGGTTCTTGTTTTTTTTTAAAAATAATTTTTTCAAACTCCATTATTTCGTTCAAAGTTTTAGAACGAAATACTGTTAGGGTTAAGGGGTTTACATGACCTAAAGCGCGGTCACTGTGGGACTGCATACAAAGAAAAAGAATCGCGATGACACAACGCTGGTAATTTATTGCAAATTATGAAGCAAGGTAATAAATAGATAATACGGGCTGGTGTCCGCATGTCCAATTGTCCACATCAATGAATATGAAGCAATTATCTATTTACAAAAAAATCTATTATTTAGACTAAACCATTAAAACACAGTAGAATAATCTGACAAAAACTCAGAATGATTGTACGTATATTAGTATGATTTTTATTGTAAATAGAAAGTTTTTAGAGGTATCTTCATGATTTTTCAAATTAGTTGTATTATGTTTTCAACACACCATCTACCTAGCAATTATATTATTATACATTCCTGAAGAATATCATATATTTTTCTGATTTTGTTTACTGCAGTAGATCATATACTTTTAACGTTTCTAAAACTTGCGTTTTTTGCGTTTAGGTCCTGTAATCCCCTTAACGGCGGAAACCAAAAGAAAGACCGTTCTAAGGTTTTCAATAATGCGTTTATCATCCTTTTATTCATATGTATAATGGAAGGTGTGTTTCCTACTATTTCATAAGCGTTGAAAGTTGATCACGGTCGTGACATCCATATTTTTAACTTGCTTACATCTTGTTGCATATACGTTTGAAATAGTCACTCTGAATGTTTAAAGTAAGCAATTATCTATGCAACAATATGTACGCAAATTAAAAAAAATATGGATGGGATGTCACATGATCATCTTTGAACTTTAATATCTCAGAAACGTTACGCTTTACGGGGTTTGGTCCCAGTATATTTTATGTTTGCATTAATGTCAGCTATCGATTTATCATGCTCGATATATCGTGCAACTGGCACGACAGTAGGTACGCCACGGATCTTCAAAGCCCTTTGTTTTAATTATCTTTTCAATTGTATCTCAGGACTATTATGAAATTCACTTAATTTACAAAAGAATAAAGAATTTGACCCTGGCTATCTTAAACGGACTTTTGATAACAACTTGTGAATTGGTGTTGTGTTGACTGATTTAGTACAGTTCATATCAAAATATTGTTAACCACCTAAGGATACTTATCAAAGTAATAATTTTTGACAAAAAAAAGGCAACACATGGGCCCAGCATAAACCTATCAGCTTTAGATTTATTTTTCATAAAAGAATCGTCAATAAAATAAAACATATTTTGTCCTCGACTGTACAAGCCCGATGTTTTTTTTTTAGATAAAATGTTTTGTTACAGTAATTGCGCTTATAAGCAATAAGTTGACATGCATTAGATGTCGGTCTTCTACAGACTGTACTTCGGAGAGAGTGCGCAGGAGCTCCACGACCTGATCCCACCATCGCCCTTTTACCACCGGACAACCAGACGTACTGCAGCGTACCATCCGCACTTGATTGATATCCCGACGAGTCGTACTCAGCTCTTCTCCTCCACTTTTATTATGCGCATAGCCAAAGTGATCATCTCTCACTTTCATCATCTATCGCTTTCCATCAGGCGTGATCGGGGTCAAGAGCCGGCCCATTTAGCAATAAAAATAAATAAAGAAAAGATCTCAATTGGTCATCAGGCCAGGCTCCATACAAAAATGCCCATCATTCTTTAATATTTGTTTCAGTGGAAATAACGTCGGTTACCTATTGAGTACTAATATTTAAAATGATGTTCTATGACATGAACGACCACAAAAAAAAAGTGGCACTCCAGGACCTACATTAAAACCGAGTACAGCCCGAGGACAGTCGAACACATCCGAAGCGGTGTCGATTACGGTAACAGTGGCGCGAGTTCAATAGTTTTTCCCATCTCAAAAAATGCTCAACACGCCTAAAGAAGTTTTCAAAAAAATATTTTTTTATTTAATAGTATAAATGTACATACTGTGCCGCTGCTAGTTTCGCTGTTAATATTTCAATCTGTGCTCTAAGAGCCGCAGCTTCCTCTTTCAGTTGCTCTTCTTGACTATGGTCCACGGTTTGGTTTTGACGTAACACGGCTTGAGCTCGCACCTAAAAACAAACCGAGTATCTTTTTATTTTTTTTACCTATTATGGAAATCAGCAGAAGAATGAAGTCTTTCTTTAACTATAAATAGTTTGCTTATGATGATGTCAATGGTAATCGACAGCGTACCTTGTAACTAGTATATTCAGTTTTCAAATCCGCCAATTCTATGTTAGTAATTCTCAATTTTTCGTTCAGTTCTGAGCACTTGAATTCCAGTTTTTTAACTTTGTTGTTGAGCTCAGCCTTATCTTCGCCAAGCGCCATTATAACCTTTTCCTTGTCGGTTAGCAATGACGTCATTTCTAAGTCTGACTCTTCGTTCTTTCTCTTTTCATCTTCCAGGTCTTGTTCTAGTTTGGATACGATTGTGTTCTTCATTTGTATCAGGTTGTCCTTTTCTCTCCCGTCTTCGATGGCGTGCTGTAGCTCTTCCTTGACCAGCCTGTTTTGTCTCTCTTCAGTCTTTATTTGTTCCTCCAGAAGTTTTATTTGTGTCCTCATTGCTGTGATTGTTCCTTCTTGTGTGTCTATTGTTGATTCCATCTGTAAATCATTACAAAATTGGTTTCTTAAGTTCCTGGTTATTGACAAATGATTTTATTAATTTTTATTAACCAGAATAAAGTCTATTTTGATAAATAAATTGTTAAACTTACCTGCATCATTTTCTTCTTACTTTCCTCCATCTTTGTCGAAAGTTCTTTCATCGACCTTTCATAGTCCTCCATTTCCAGACTCAATACATTTTTCTTCTTGACGTCGCGACGAGCTTTCTCCAGATTGTCTTTTGTTACTTTATGAGCTTCCATTTCAGTAGCTAACTGTTGTGTTTTCAAAGCTAATTCCGCTGAATTATTAAAATAACAAAGTTTGTAAGTTTAGGTATTTATATTTGTTCATACATGTTTTAAATCAGAAATAATTAAATTAACACTATTAATTACCTTTTAACTTGTCTAGTTCAGTTATAACAGTTGTCGTAGCTTTATGAGCAACAGTTAATGTTTCCACTTTCTCTTCAAGTTCATTATTTTCAGTTACATTTACTAATGTTATTTCTGTTTTAGCGCTATCAACTTCATCTGTATTACCAGATTTGCTCTCACTCAACAACTTCTCAAGCTTAGCTTTATCTTTCTCTGTTTGTTGCATCTGAGTTATGGTCTCATTTAATTTCTTTTTCAGCTTTAGTGCAAATATCCTCAACTTAGTGTATCTGTAAAAACGAATGATTATTAAGAGTTATAAAATACAGGCTAAACTCAATCATTGAAAATAGGTATTTGTCTCATACTTTTCCTCAAACGTTTCATCTAGGTCTTTCATTCGAGAATGTTCTTCTGCTTTAGATATGGTAGATGTGGACATGTCTTCATTCGGTAATTCTGCTGTAATATAAATAAAGCTTAACTGTTTAGTTACGAAAGACAATTTGTAGTACTACTACTTTTTTTATAGCATTTATTTGTTTTTATAGGTAAGCAATCGTAAGGGTAATTACCTGAAGTAATTTGTTGTTGTTTAAGCTTTTCAATTTCTTCTTTCAAAGTGGATATAATCTCATCTTTTTGTGACAAGTTTTTCATGGCATTATCCATGTCAACATTCAATTGATTGGCAGTTTCAGTCTTCTCGTTAGTCTTCTGCTCGGCATTCTTTAAATCACTTTCTAGACCTTCATTCTTTTTGAGTAGTTCTACTTTCTCTTGGTTCATATTTTCTCTATCTTTTTCCAGAGTCTCTACCAGCTTCTCCATTTCAGAAACAGCCTTCTGCAGTTTAGATATAGCCTCACCACGCTCCTTTAATACTTGATTGATTTCTTTCATTTCATTCAACAATTCTGTATTTTCCGACTTATAGCTTCCCAATTTGGATTTAGCATCTTCATATTCAGCAACAAGGCTATCGAATTCCTTAGATTTGTTTCGTGAATCTTTTATTTCTGACAGAAGTGAAGCATTTTCCTGTTTATAGGCAGCCAGCTTGGTCTCTAATTTCACAATGTCAGTTTGTAAAGACACATTCAAGTCGGATAAATTGTCGTCTTTTGGCTGCTCCAACGAAAGTTTTAGAGTTTCGACCTCCTCTTTCAATAGTCCATTCAAATCTTGTAGTCCTTCATGCTCCTTCTTCAACAAGTTGAACTGTTCTTGCTGAGCCATCAAATTACACTTCAACATGTTAATCTCACTCTCTTTTTCTGCTTTGAAATTGATCTCAAATGCAAATTTTTCTTGTGTTAGCAAATCCAATTGAGATTTTAAAGATTGTAATTCTGTTTTTGTTTTAGATATTTTGTCCAATAAAACCTTATTCTGACTCTCAAGCTCAACAACATTATCTCTTGCATTTAGTTTTTCTTTGACTAAAATTGATTTCTCACTCTCTAAAGCTCTAACTTGCAAATTCAACTTATCAAGCTCATCATTATTTTGTGTTTGATTATGCAGCCTGTCATTTAAATTTTTATTTTCTTCTTTCAAAGTTTGCATGGATTTCTCAACTTCATTGAATTGACGAGTAACCTCATTTAGATTTTCTTTTATTAATTTATTTTTGTCTAGTTGGTGTCTCTTTTCATCCAACTCAGCTATGAGTTTGGTGTTTTCAGTAGTACTGTTTCTTAGTTGTTGTTCTAAATTAGACACTTGGTCTTTTAATACCAAGTTTTCTTCATTTAAGACAGTTATTTCGGAATCAGTGCTTCCGTTATCCATTTTTGACACTGTTACTTCATTAAGTTGTTTTTCTAATTCTGAGAGTTTTGCTTTCAATGTCAGGTTCTCAATGTTTAGTTCATTTATTTGATTATCCAGAACTTTTGATGCCTTGATTATGTCATTTTGCCATTTAGGAATATTTTCTGAATATTCTTTGACTGTTTTGGCTAGAATAAACCTAGAATTTTTCAACTGAGTTATGCAAGCAGCACACTTTAAAATTTTGTCTTTGTAGCTCCTCAATTTCACATTTGCTTTTTCTTTTTTAGCTTTTTCAGACTCATACAATTCATTTACCTCATTCAATTTAGCTTCATAGTCTACATTGCTTTGAACTTTGCTTTCAAACTGTTGGATTTGAGTCTGTAATTCTTCAATTTGTTTTTTATAATGATCTGAAAAATAAGTATTAAATACAACTTAAATAAATACAGCTTTTTTTGTGAAATCAGGTGTATCTTTTTTTATTTTTTTGTAAAGAAACGCAAATCCATACTAATATTATAAATGCAAAAGTGTGTTTGTCTGTTAACTCTTCACTCTTAAACAGCTGAACCGATTTAGATGAAATTTGGTATAGAGATAGTTTGAGTCCTGGGAAAGGACATAGGATGGATTTTATCCCCATATTCCCACGGGATCGACACTTATGCGGGTGAAACCGCGGGGCGCTACTAGTTAAATAATAAAAAGTAATACCTGTATTGACACTTTCTTCTAATTTTTTAAGTTGTTCTCTCTGTTGCATTCCAATATTATTAAACTCAGCTGCACTAGCTTCAAACTCAGTGAGTTGACTCA
Source organism: Luperina nickerlii (assembly GCA_963855955.1). Taxonomy (NCBI): domain Eukaryota; kingdom Metazoa; phylum Arthropoda; class Insecta; order Lepidoptera; family Noctuidae; genus Luperina; species Luperina nickerlii. Next base: position 15,119,667 of record OY979664.1, on the reverse strand, counting down.
ACAACTGCTCATTTTCTTCTAACAGGCGATTGTTTTGTCTTCTAAGTGAAGTTACTTCGCTATCAAGATCAGATAACTTCTGATTTATATCTGCTATTTTGTTATCCTTGATAATCAAATCAGATTTGTAAGTATTAATGTTTTCCTCGTAGTTAATACACTTAGCATTAAGTGCCTTTATCTTGCTTTGAGCGGAATCCACTTCAGTTATGAAGTTGAGTTTTTGTTCAGTCAATGAATCAACAAGTTCTTGCAGAGTTTTTAAATTCTCTGTACTTACATTTTTTTCCTTGACACATTTTTCAAGCTCAGTGTGCAACTCTGTAAAAAATTTAAGTATTTCATTTTAGATCTATAGGTAATACATGATTTGTATACCTTTGTCTTAGTTTTGAAGCAAATAAGTAGAAGAGTAATCAATTTAGAACACTATAAATACCTGATTTGGCTACTTTAGCTTTTTGAGCTATCACCAGTAAGCCTTTGCACTTGTTTATTAGTTCATCCCTGCCCAAATCATCAAATGGGGTCTTTTTAAGACCACTGTCTTGGGGCTACAAAAGTAAATAAACTTTAACAACTCAATCACATGTCCCAAGGGCATGAATATTAGTTGCAATGTTTAGTTGTTACACTGTAACTTTATTTAGATGTAAATAGTTTATTAGGTTTATTAGGTAATAAAGAAAGAAATATCACAAGTGTAGATACTCGATAGTAAATAAATGTTTATTAGTCAAGGACAGGATGTTGTCATCGTATACGTAAGCAGTAATGGAACTTGTGTATATATACAAAATGTTTATAGCAGAAAAAGAATTCCAGGCACTGCTGCATTAAATCCGTAATGTAGTATTGAAACACGAGTTTACGTGTACGATGCTATAGAGTTATACTTTAGAATAGTATAAATTATGTTTGTTAACAAACCGATGACTCTGGATTGTCCATGGCGGAATGGTTAGACATTGTATCTCATTCTCAAAATGAAAACGAAGGGCTGAATAGTATAACACTGGTACATTCAAGAAAATAATATGGCTTGCTGTACTTCACTCATAAATTCAGTCACTTTACAATCACAAGTCAACCCACTCCAACAAACAAGCACGTATGTTAATTCAAATGTCAATGTCATCACGAATTCACGATTGTCACAGAGCATGTAACATTTTAACGATTGTCATGTCATACGTCACTGCCAAAAACAAAACTTTTAGGGTAGCAATTACTTGAATCGACTAAAAAACCCTGTTAACCAACTGAATTGATGATAACTCGGGCCTGATAAGAGTCTAAGGGGGACCTTAGACGATGTTCAAGTTTCTATCTCATCACAACGACAATTAATGTCAAAACCTGGTCCAGAATCTAGTTAAATTTGTATTTTTTGACAGATTGAGAATGAAATTATAACTCTTTCAACTAAATTACATGCCATTTGAGTGAACTCGCAAAAATACTGCTGTTCTTTTTATGTTATAAGGTAGATTAGAGTAGGCTATATATTGTTGTTTTTATTTTGTTTTATTTTATTTTATTTAGAGAATTTAGTCCATAATATTATTTTTAGATGTTAATACTTGTATTACTAGTTTTTACGTTTTTCATAGTTTTAAATATAACTCTTTTAACTAAATTACATGCCATTTGAGTGAACTCGCAAAAATACTGCTGTTCTTTTTATGTTATAAGGTAGATTAGAGTAGGCTATATATTGTTGTTTTTATTTTGTTTTATTTTATTTTATTTAGAGAATTTAGTCCATAATATTATTTTTAGATGTTAATACTTGTATTACTAGTTTTTACGTTTTTCATAGTTTTAAATTGTAAGATTTTAAGTTAATTTTAAGACCACGCTATTGCATTAGGTATACACCTGTAATGATAGTGGTAGGGAGATTTTAATAAATAAATAAAAAATTTAACACTTCCTATCCAAGAGTGCCGGGTAATCTCAGAACCTTCTCACCTCAGACACCTTTTCTATTTAAGATTGCGCAACTTATAAACCAGTGCCTCCATTATCAAAAACTTATTAATCGATACGAACAAGCTGCTAAAATTATTCATACAAACTTCAACCCCAATTTCAATTTTATTTTTTCCTCTTGGAGTGTAATTTAAAAAAAATTATAATGTATTCGTACTTTAAGTTTCAAATCAATCGCATCATGTATTTAGATTTTTCATAATTCAAACTTTGTCACCCTGTAGCTCCCATCCAGCATAAAACAATTTAGATAACACCCTAAATCCCCAGTGATATGCGTATCGATAACTAATAATAATAATCATTAAAGATAAAGATCCAAATGACAGCTTATGTAGTTAACAGCTACAGACCGACGTTAAGTTAAACGATAATACTTGTCACATTGCTTCAATAAATCTAATAATCTTATAATTGGGTTTTAAATAATACCATCTCCATTCTCATAGATGTCGAGATAAATAAAAAAAGTAATATGATTGAAAAGAACAGTGGGAAGAGAATCGCAGTCGATTGCGCATGGCGACGCGTCGCCACGGCATGCGTCGCCACGCCAGAAATTTGTTTTACGTGCGGCTATAGATGTTTCACATCAAAAATTATGATTAAATCTTATAAATTGTCGAAGAAGTATGTACAATAGTTACCGATAACCACCACCCTCACCATCGCCTGTCTGAACAACGCATATTAACGCCATGAACATGGCCTTTCAAAGTGAAAGCATGAACCACTAAGTATGTAATGACGAACATTGCCGATAGAAAATCGTCATAATTATGCCATGGTAACGTGAAAAGTTTTGTGATTGCATTATGGTTTGCGCTCTTAGACCGTTTTGCCTGATTTTACACTTGAGTAATTTATCTGGCCCAGTAATGCGTAGAAGGCCGTATATCTATTTGGTTAGTCGATTATGTCGCTAATGTCATAAAATTCCATTATGTAGTACTCCTCTAAATTATAGTGTAATGGCGGCTCTAGTCATCACTGCTATCGTTTCATGTGTGTGAATGATTAAATTAATAAGTTTAGTAGAAAATATGTGTTTTTAAGTGTTGTGATTAATTGAAATGTGATAAAAGCTCGTATACTATTATTTCATCGACCCTTATAATTCTATAATTTTCCAGGTAAGCGAAAAATGTGTGTTTGATATTCAAGCAATATCTTTTTGTCGCATTCGCAAACCTTTGCGGGGCGCGTCCATGAGTAATATTGTGGCTTACTTTACTTTTATTTTATCACAATGTTAGTCTTGTCAAAAGTCCCTCTTGTTGTGTCCTTAGATCATAATGAAAATGTACCTAGTTTTGGATGTAAAGTGTAGCGTGATACTTTGATACATTCTTGGTACGATGTACGATCGTGGGATATTGTTACGTTTATTGAAATATTCTCAGTGTTGATAACTTCTGTATGAACGTACATAACAGCGTCTTGTTAAGTTCTTTTTGTAGTAGTCGAATCTTTTTTTTATGCATTTAGAACGGGCAAAAGAAGACGAAATGTCGAGTGACGAGGATAAACCACCTGCGCCGCCGGTCCGGCTCACTAGCAACCGCGCCACGGACCGTGGCGACTCTGTAGCCTCAGTGGACATGAGGCCTCTTCCAAAAGGTAACAAATCTTGGCAGCTATCCAGTTAATTCATGTGTAATTTAAATATGAATTGTATCCACCAACTAATAGTGTTAATGAGTTTGTAAACAATAGACAGACCAAAAGATGCATCAATAACAATTAGGATCACAGTGTCTGTATGGACTGACCTAGTGGTTCATTGGCTTGTACTAATCTATTCACTACTCCAAATGTTTATTACATGATTTCAAAATCAAATAAACCATTTACTGTGGTTCTTTAGTTATTGTTGTTGATTGTTTCAGAACCTGATGATGCTGGTGATAGGAAGAAGAAAACATTGAAAGCTAAAATCAAAGGCTCTAAAAGTACTGCTCACAATGATAACAAACCTAACATTAGCTACCCAACTAATTTCGAACATACGGTTCATGTGGGTTTTGATGCAGTCACAGGAGAGTTTACTGTAAGTAACATTAAAGTATTTATCTTTGTAATATGTTTTGATAACTGAAAAATATATACTTCCATCCATATTGGGTCTCCGGGGAAAACCCATGACACATCAGTGTACCTACCCATACCCCACATACAAAAATTCATTGCACTATTATTGTGATGTGGACATTTTTAGGCATTGACTGACTGTAATTGGAAACTAATTTGTTAATTACAGTCCTGTAGTTTTGGTACTATGAGTATCTTATTATAATTTAAAATGAGAATGTATAGATCATAAAGATTTTCATACAAAACCCATGCAATAAAAAATTATTACCAGACTGCACTAATGCACCTTCAATGCAACATTGTGACTGTCAAATTTGTTTGTTCTCCACTAAATCATAACTTGTACTGAAGCCCCTTTGAAAACATATTGAACCCAGAACCCCATGTTATAATTTACTTAAGGCGGAAGCACCAGAGTAGCCTGCTTAATTCAAATTTTCTTGTTTTTTCCAATTTGCAGGTAATTTTATATGTTTTTACAATTTCCAACTGTCAATCAATACAACCCTTTATGTTCATATTGAATGACTATTTAATGAAATATCAATGAATAGGGTTATATGAACTTAGAGGGTTGTATTGATGATTTTACTGATTATAATTCTGCTAATCATATTTTGTTCAACATGCAATTTGACATTGACCTGCAAATTACAAAAAACTTAAGATAATTTGAATTTTGCGGGCGACCCTGCCGGCTTCGTCTTTAAATAAAAAAGAGTGAGCTTCCTGCCTAAACACAATGCCTCACAGCTTTGATGCTTTGCTTTCTTATAAAAGTGGCATTTAACAAATATTTTTTTTGACATTTCATTTTAATTATTCTTAGTTGTTAACAAGTAATTCGTAGCAAACTTGGAGCATAACTTGAGATCAAACTCCTTCTTATAAATAATAATTTTAGCTGCATTCTAATCGAAAGATTATTGTAATTAATTAAAACTAACTTCCTGATAGTTAAATATTCAACTGATAATTAGTTTAAAAGTGAAATGCAAGCATGTTTATATTAGAGAATGAACCTATATTTAGAATTAATGACTTATGGGTTAACACCTTGGAATGTTTATAGACCATCTTTGTTTAAACTGTGTGATGGTGACTTAGCTGTCTGTTTGTAATAAAATGTATTTAAAACTGAAACAGTCCTTAAGGAACAAGTAATGATATCATGTAATTGAGTTCCATGTATTACCGCTTTTGTTTCAAGCTGCCTATGACAGTAAGTAATAGCTTATATTATTATATGTTTGGTACATTGTCTCATTATACCTGTTCAGATACAGAATGTGATAATGTGTCTTTTATGAATATTTTTTGTTCACCCACTCCTTATTTTATTTATTTATTTGTTTTTAGTTTTCATGTTTACTCTATTTTTGTGTTAAATGCAAAATCTATGTGTAGCATGCAAGTCTAGCCTCTGTATAATACCTGTAGCTCTAGGGTGTAATAACAATCATCTTCTCTAGTTCCTGCTTTAGTCTCATTCTCCCATAGAATAAATGTTTTGAGTTTATGATCATACAATTATGTAGGTACAGTACAATAATTTCTTTAGTGTAGAATATTTCACAGATAAATTGCTTGGAAACCATTCATTATTCCTAGCTGTTTACTATAACTTTATATCTATTTACTTGATAATTTAATATTGCAGGCAGTAGTGGATCTATTACTATTATAACATTTAAGAGTATAGAGACAAGCATTTTGCATGACTTATCTATTACTTCAGATAAAACTTGTTATTCTTACTACAATTTACAGTTCAACAAATGTGTACATTTTATTGTGCTTGTACGAGCAAGAGCATACATTTAAGTATGTCAAATCACATGGTAGTTTTACATGTTCACTTATTGTCGATTGGTGGGGCCAATAGCTGTGTAGAAACTACACAAGAATCGAGGTTCAAACTAGCTCTGTGTACAAGCGCACTTACGCTTTATAAATGGCTACAAACCATAGAAGTTTTGATTGAGCTCTGCATGTTTGGTTTAACTTTACTATGCCCAGTATTGACGTTATGGTGGTTGTTCTAAGGGCATGCCGGAGGCGTGGGCGCGGCTGCTCATGGCTGCCAACATCAGCAAACAAGAGCAGAAGAACAACCCTCAGGCGGTGCTAGACGTTCTCAAGTGGTACGACGCGTCCGCCACGCAGCCTCCGCCTTCCAAATATATGACATCTGCGCAAATGCATACTACACATTCAGGTACAAGTTGTCAACCAAATTATCTCCATTTTCAAAACAAAAAGAAATATGATACTATCTCGAATAAAAACAGGTTTAACTTTTGTTTTATACACATCACGAACTCTATATTGTTTAGCATTTTTTGCCTAAAGGTATGTCATCTCAACCCCAGTATTTACTTATTTTTTGCAAATATGTATTTTAGAATTTTTAAATGTGTTTATATTTTCGAGCGTATGGCACTCGTGGGCAGCAGCTGAAAATCAGCGTCAGGTGGTGCACTTTGTATTGCCATCTGGCATTATGCTGAGCTGAGGCCCTTTTGGCATTATTATTTTTAATTATTTTGAATTTGTTTTGTTTATTTTTAAGGGTTTTTTTGCCAAATAAACGCAATTTTCTTTCTTTCTTTCTTTACGATAATCTTGTCTACAGGATCGTCAGTGTCCCGAGTTTCCTCCAGCAGTCCTTCGTCTTCAACCCCAACGGACACGGAACACCCCGAGCCGCCACCGCCACCCCCCTCTCGACCCGACCGCACCAAGAGTATTGTAAGTATCACTTGCGACCGCATCCAATCGCGTACTCTAATCTTTTGATTCTCGTCGGGATAGGGCGTCACACGCCACTGATGGCCCTAGTCTCCGATTTTGTTGAAGTTTCACGAAGATAGTACCCGTATTGTGCTATTTAATACCTCTATTGAGAAAAAATTGTACCACTACGGACTTTTGCTTTTGTAGAAGTTTGAGATGAACAATATACATCAAATGATTGTACGTGTGACGCGGGATCGGCTCTTCCAACCGAGTTGTTTATCGATCGAGTTTTTATTACAATACGTTTCATTTAGCAATGTATTCAAATGTAAGTGTGATTCCAGTACACAAAACCGATCGAGGAGGAAGAGGTCCCGCCCCCGCGGCCTGCCCCCGCGCCCGCGTCTCCCCCGCATGTACCGCATCCTGCTCTCACCACGCATTCGGTAAGTGACCAACCAGTACAGAGTAGATAAATAGATACTGGATTATGTTGAATTTGCTATAAGTACCAATTGCAGCTGCATGTAAAAGTACATACAGTCGAGTTTCAGTTGTTATCGAATTTTGATATTACTGCGGTTTGTGCTGACTAATGTGTTTAATTTTTTTTTAATATATAGGCAATGTGATGGTTTCCCTCCTATAGTATTTTAATTCAGCATAATCATACTTTCTATGTACCTTCCTGCTACCATTATTATACAATATCGAGTTTAGTATGGATAATAACGTTATTCATTTCGATACTCAACTTTGCCAGCTTCATGACATAAAATATGACGAATAAGTATGAAGAATAATGTTACAAATGAATCTGTAACGTTTCTGCTGTAACGTTATTACAAGCGGATGAGCTTAGTTTTACTGATACCTGTAACGTTACTTACAATATTGTTCTACGAAAATGATATTCTATAACTTTTTTTTTGTAACATTATTGATATTTTTAGGTTTTAGTACCGTTACAAATTTTAGAACGTTATACGATAACATACAACGTAACGTAACAAACTTCATTTCGTTTTTGAGCCCCTGGTTTATAACCCTTCAAATTGTTATGCAATAAGGTCAACAAAGTAATCAGAATGTTTGGCACCTGGTAGCCATAATAAAATGGGACTGACCCCAGCAAGACAAAATAATGCCTTTTCTGACAGAGAAGGCAGGATCAATAATGAGCATTGATCACTATGCTTGCTCAATTTGGATTGGCGATTTTAGACTATACTTTTTATCACATTCAGTAACTATGCAAAATAATGTTACTATGCTACAACTAATAATAGTTTTGGGATAGTGAACGAATTTGTGAAAAGAATTCATGGTATTTATTTATATGAATAAATCTCAAAAATGTCAGTCTAACTTTGTAATACGACAAAATAACGCTTTTATTTTTAAAGTTACATGTTCAACAGTAAAATTATTTAAAGTCCATTGACTTTTCAAAAACGTGAAATAGGTCATTACTCATTGTTTAAGTTATATTATAAACGAATATAATGTGTATTGTAGTTTAGGTTATGAAATCTAATTAAACCTATAAATATATGTCTACACATCAACAAGCTATACATTTCCAGTTTTAGCTGACCTCGCATTGTATAGGTTTTTCGTGCAATCGTAAGTCAGCTTATACTGATTAACTTAGCTTGATGTGTAGCCGTGTGTACCTACATTGTAAGTTTCATTCATCAATTTTGACAGAGGTTATCCAATTGTCAAGTTACTGATTACGATAAAAAGTCCCAAGTCTATAAGATCTCTAAAGCTATTAACATACTGTTGTTGCAACAGATCTGCAGTCGAGCGGAGGTGGGATCTGGCGCGGTACTGGACCGCAACAAGAACCCGGCCGGCGCGCCGCCACACACGCCGCCGCCGCACGCGCCGCACGTGCCGCACGGCCCTCATGCGCCGCCGCCGCCTAACGGCGCGCAGACCAATACCGATACCGGGTATGGAATTTACCAGTTTATAATGTACTTCCTTCTTTTCTCGTTTCGGCACCAGCTATTCGAGAGCCTTTATCCTTGAATTTACAAAAAAAAAATCGTTTGAATGACACATCTTCCATTTTACAGAAGAGCAACGGCCCAGCAACAAAGGAAAAAGAAAATGACTGATGAAGAAATATTAGAGAAATTAAGAACTATTGTTAGTGTTGGTGACCCCAATAGAAAATACACCAAAATGGAAAAAATTGGCCAAGGGTAAGTACAAGTTTTATAAAAATCCGCTGAAGGTATAACCTATTCCTTTTTTGAAGTTGGTTAAAAAAAGACTCAACATAAAATCCATACATCAATTGACTTCTTTCTCCTGTAGTCCTTGAAGGACTGCAAAGAGATCAAAAACATGTTTTTGAAATATAGACTCTACCACTTTTATATAATCATAATTTACTTTGCCCTTCCAGTGCATCAGGTACAGTGTATACGGCGATAGAAACGTCGACGGGTATGGAGGTAGCGATCAAACAAATGAACCTTAGTCAGCAGCCGAAGAAGGAACTAATCATCAATGAGATCCTCGTCATGCGAGAGAACAAACATAACAATGTAGTCAACTATCTTGACAGTTATCTAGTTAATGAAGTGAGTATGACATATTATTATTGCTACTATTTTATGTGGTCTAAAGTCAGTTTGCAATATCATAGATAGTCCGCCTTTGTACGGTTATTTTTACTTGCATAAAGTTTCTTTATTAGCCGGTTTTTTTAACCCTTCGTTGTGCGTGGTCTGACACACACTTGGTCGGTTTTTTTCATCAACCTTTACTGTCTCACTGCTAGGCAGAGGTCTCCCCAAACTTTCTATATAGAATTTTAAGGTTTTAATACATAAATATGACATACCAGACAAGCTAGAGCCATATAACAAGTTCCTTTACAACCGTCGCGTTGTGAGGAATAATTTGGACTGGTGGTCATCACACGGTCGAATATCATTATTTCTAGACACGAACTCACTACTACAATGCACTTTACCATATGATTTAAAGTCAGATATAATACTATGACGCGTGAAATCAACCCATAACAAGACACTGATGTCACAAAACACGAGAATTGTGTGAATCTACTAACGGCTAATGCATTAATTTGATAGCCTTCAGAATGGCGCAGTAACGCATCACGACATATCACCAATAAAATGATAATTTGGCTTTATTTGGATACAAGCCATGTGCCCGACGACATTTTCCATCGGCAACTTATAAGGAGATTTTGGAGCTGAGTTTTCGAGGATAGAAAATTCCCGGTTTTATGATGATACAAATAACTTTTTCTTATAAATAGGCAGAAATCTCAGTAACTAACTCCCACGTTCCTAACTCCAAAAATAAAGAACTTCCAAACTTTCTGTTTAACCCCTTTTAATTTTAAAATTTTAATTAATTAAAAAATCCCGGTTAATTAAAAAATCTCAACCTATTAGAACTTGGTGCAAAATTTCATGCTTTTAGACTCAGCGGTTTAGGCTGTGCGTTGTCTGTCTGAATGAATTCAAGATTTATAATAACCAATTAGTCCGCATCTATTTTGTTTTGTTACCCTACAATATTCAGTGGGGTAATTGCGTGACACACTTATCAGTAGCAATGTCTTTCATTTTAACAGTTCAACAACATTCGTTTTTTTTATTAATTATTCATTATTTACGTTGGCGTTGTTGATCCGACAATTTTATCGAACATATGAAGCAATGGATTAGCAATATCCTTCAAAATTATTCAAATTGCGATTGATAGTGATGCAGGCCCGCTCCAGCTCCTTTAATAGGTTGTTTTCGGAAATTAATGATTACCGTTCTTTTTTTTAATTAACATTTTCCGTTTCACTTTCTAGGAATTGTGGGTGGTAATGGAATACTTAGCGGGTGGTTCCCTAACAGACGTGGTGACTGAGACATGTATGGACGAGGGTCAGATCGCCGCTGTGTGCCGGGAGGTGCTGCAAGCGCTGCACTTCTTGCACACCAACCACGTCATACATAGAGACATCAAGTCAGATAACATACTGCTCGGGTTAGATGGACAAGTGAAACTGAGTGAGTATCTTATAGTCCTCCTTATCGATTTTGATAACGGCGGCTCTTTTAACCTTTTGACCGCCACAGTCATGTATAGATGACAAACCAAAATGTACCAGCACGCCACGGTTCGACTACATGACAGACTGACGCCGAGGGCACGTTTTTGATTTTTTAACGTGTGGCAGTCAAAAGGTTTACTTACTAGCGCTAGCGTGTAATGTATTATACAGTCATTCTGGACCATAACAGATTAAGTTGAATAAAATAATAGACCTATCTATAAAGCTACGTTACCGCCGTATTGGACCGCAGCACATTTCAATCCAAAAGTGTTGGCCGTAGTGTGCTATGGTTCATACAAAATGTACGAAAGTGATGTATGTACCTACTACATCGCCTTCGTAAAAAAAATCGAAATGTGGTGCGACCCGCCTTTTTAGTTAGATTTTAAGCTTTATAAAACATAATCTATAGTATAAAGTTACGCCTGTATTCGCCGAGGCTTGTGTATATGTTTAGTACTCCCACATTACGCCAGTTATGTTTTTGTCTTAAATATGCTCGAGCCTATTGCCATATTGCTTCGGGCTGCTACTTAGAAAATCCTGATGGAATAATGAAACAATATCGCTTTCCCAAATCAGGCATCGAGCCCACGAGCCCATGCTCAGCATTCGTCCTTGTGTCCACTACACTAACAAAGCAGTCTTCATCTCCTGTGATATCTAAATAAATAACCAACAATATGACTGTTACAGCTGACTTCGGTTTTTGCGCTCAAATATCCCCTGAACAAAACAAACGGACGACGATGGTAGGCACGCCTTATTGGATGGCGCCAGAGGTCGTCACGCGGAAGCAGTATGGTCCTAAGGTTCGTTACTACACCCACACAATGTTTACTTAGGGCTTAACCAACGCTTTCTGCCTGGAGAAAGAATCTGCCTGATGTTATCAAAGATTGCAGGTGCTCGCAAGCAATCTTTCTCGCTCTAGTAAAGCAAGCATGATCTATATAGAAAGATAGATGTTCGCGAAAATAAATGGCCTGTACTCTTGCGATTTTCAATACAACAAAAATAAATTCAAATATTTCTTTCTTTGCAAACATGGGTAGCTGTTACATGTTTTTTTTTTATTTATAAAGTCTTCCATACTCAACACATCCTCACATGGGCACGCAAATCGTACTTTTATGTTGTGTTTATGGATGTTTTGCAGCGATTTATGTGTCATTAGTATTACAGAGGTGTTAATTTGTATTAAAGTATGACTTCAATAGCATCTCAAGCTGCGTGTATTCCATTTACACTTTGGCACCATGTTGTGTTAACAGTATTTATATCACATAGCGTTAGGGGACTAACTTTGACCCACGACTTCGCCCGTGTGGGAGTCGGAAAACAGCACATACCACAATGAATCATATCCCGTGTCACTCACTAAGAGTTGAGCTTTCTTGCTTCTAAGTATTTTTTAAATTGATTTAGTATTCTAGATACTAACAAACTAATTTACAGGTGGACGTATGGTCATTGGGTATAATGGCGATTGAAATGATAGAGGGTGAGCCGCCATACTTGAACGAGAACCCGTTGCGCGCGCTGTACCTAATAGCGACGAACGGCAAGCCCGACATCAAGGACAAGGAGAAGCTCAGCACAGTGTTCCAAGACTTCCTCGACCAGTGCCTCGAAGTGGACGTCGAGAGGCGCGCCACCGCACTCGACTTACTAAAGGTATGGTATTTTTTCTTCTCTAGTATTGGTTTAAACTATCTTTTTACAAATGGAAGCTATGAGGCAAGGAGGTATGTTCCAGGGATAATTTTATTAGCAGCATTTATTCTTATGGATAATTTAATTATCAGGTTAGCAACTGCAATGGTAACAAATGGTTGCAGCAGCTGTGATCCCCGGACTCCCTAATGCTAATTAGTGTTTAGAACTTTAGAACATGAATATAAATTAAACATGTGTTGTTCCAGCACCCTTTCCTAAAAATGGCGCGGCCGCTGGCGTCGCTGACGCCGCTGATCATGGCGGCGAAGGAGGCGGCCAAGGGACATTAGCGCAGGCCGGCGGCGCCGCCCCACGCGCCCGCGACACACTAGCGCCCTTAGTGCCTCTGTGGACTACACGCACGGACCCGCTCGAGTGTGAACCGAGTGGACGTCTGTGACGAAAACCTTATTAGAGCAATACCTATTTTAAATGTGAAACTGCTGCCCGTTGAATATAATAGAGGTAATATTTTTACAAGAGATCGATAATAAAGTGCAGTCCACTAACTATAAATCATCGTAGTGTTGTGTAGTAGCGATATTAACTGTTCTTTTAGCCGAGGTGATCTCTTATTGACGTGTTTCTTTTGACTGGTGTACGGTAAGATCGGATAGTGTAGATAGATATTAGAAGTTTAGATACGAATTTTGAAAGAATACGAAATATTATAGCTGCAAATGAAGACTGGCAGATGTTTAGACGACCTTGTAAAGTATAAATAGTAGAGTACAGTAGAGGCGTACATTAGTATCGGTTCAGCTTGTTCACTGTGATGATAGTTGTTGAGGCAGTAGACGGAAACACTTCAATACAGAGCGGAGCACGCGGCGGCGGCGCGCGGCGGCTCGCCGGCGACGTCGCGCGCAGAGTGACTGGTGACGACTGAGTGGAACTTTAATTTCATTCTAATTATGTGTATTCCTATTTCAATTTTTTTTTTTATAATTTTAATGTTTTGTCAGAGCATTGATTGGTAAATATTGAGTGTTCGATCGTGAATTTAGTGACCTCAGTGTGGTTCGTATAATTTGTATCACGTATTAAATCTAACGAGACATGGATGGCTTCTGCTGCTTATTTGCTTTCGATAGTTACTAGTTAGTGATAGTTTTATGTATGATAAATGTTAATTTATTTAAAATCGCTTATGGCTTCTAATTTACGTTTTTGAGATTATATTATTATTATTGGTAAAGCAGTTAATTCGATATTCTTCTAAATTGAATATTTTACTTGGTATACTGTTAAAGAAATCGCCAAAAATATTCTCATTAGACATTTGACGCGTGACGTAATCATTATTTTACATTGTCATTTTGAAGAGCATTTTATTGTTAGTCATGAGGTGAAGCATTTACATAGTATTAAGTTTATAAAGTCTATTCAGCTGATTGATATTAGCAAAGAGAAAGAGAAAATATATCGGTGATTGTCTCCTTTATGGCACAAACAGTAAGTATTTATAGAGCAAGGAATAAACAATTATATGTGTGCAGAACAATAGATTTTAATAAATAATAGACTTAGATAATTCATTTATCGATAGAGTTACGTCATTACGCATTATTGTTACGACAATAGTAGGAAATATAGGATCCATTTATTTGTATTAAATCATTGAAGTATTTTATTTACATTTATTTGTAAGACTTGCAAGATGTCTCTCTGCTTTTACTGTTTAGGTTGTGCCGACAGACGCTGTTAAATTTTGTTTTATTTTGATATGTATTCACTATTTTCAGTGTGTGAGAGTAGCGTGAGTGTATGGAGACGTGTATAATACGCATATGTGACGTGACGAGGCTGCGGCACAGGCAAGCCTCATGTAAATTGTACAGACACAAGTTAGACGAGTAGAACTACTCATTGACAATATGAACGTGACCAATTTACGCTATGTAGAATCTGTGCAGTCCAGGTTGGTGCAATATGTATGACTTGCTTTCATTTCAGACTTATATTATTTTTATATATTTTACACAATTACTGGAGCATTTATCAATACATCAGTTTATGGAGTACCCTGATTAAACAATGTCAAAGAGTCTATTGGTATTTATTTATTATTTGTGTGACAATAAAACTCGGGTTTATCGTCGAGTAAGTTGATCGTTTGTTAGTTTTAATGATTGTAAAAGAATATTCTTAAAACATTTTATTTTTTTTTTAAATTTCAAAGAGTAAACTATTTCGTCCACTGACCATTATAACGCAGTTATAAGTAATTCGCACAATAGACTCGTTAAATGTTGTAGATAGTATTCAAATTCGTATGATAAGGTTATCAATCACTAAAATACGGCCTAAAACTACATGTTTTATTTGTGATTAATGTTGCAAAACGATTATGTTTTATCAAATTCATAACAATCAGTAATTCAGTACCGACTGCACCAACCCATACCAAATTGTGCAATAATGTAGAAATGTAAAAATTGTAGCCAAAACTTCAAGAGAGCTTGAACAAAGTTATTCAGTATCTATATTACTAAAATATTGTAAGAAGTGTATTAACTACATAATGTGATCATGAAGATGAATTTGAGTATGCATAGAATGTTATGTTGAGAAAGTAATTACTGTAATTATGTACGTAGTATAAGTTAAAAATGTATTAATTATTGTAATAGGTAACTGAACAAGACATTTAATGTGGTGACAACATTTTTCAAGTTTTTTGACAGTTGTAAAACACCAGTGCCATGTATGAGCAACTTGTGCATATAAATTACCTACTACCATACTATAATAAAAGACTCACCATGATTACTTAATCGTTTTATTGGCCACTTACGACACGGAGTTTAACGCAATGGTTGCTAAATAAGGTTTACCAATTAGTAAGGTTGATTACTGAAACAGTGGGAAGGGCGTTACCGTACCTGATTCCATGTTTGGGATAATAAAAAGCAAGTTGAGAGTTACAAAATATATTGACTGTAGTTTATAATAATAATAATACCTACGTGACTAATAAATAATCAGCAGCTACTATGAACAAAGTTTTGTAATCAAGTTCAAAAGTACCCCTATGTTTAATGTTAGAGAATAAATTAATAACAAATCAAGGCCCTCACCAAAAATAATCTCCCAGACCACTTGGTCATTTTAATTAGACTAGGCCGTCGTAATATTAGACACTTTGTAACTCTTAATAGCATCTGTCCTGTCGTAGATTTCTTGATGGTGTGGACGTAAAATAAAAATAATAACAATGACTCGATATGGTAACTAAATTATTACAGAGTTCTTAGATAAAAAAGTAGGACTTTACAAAAATAAAAGACAAACCGTCTGTGACACGTGGTTAGACACAGAGTTTCTCTAGTGGCACTTCGTACAAAAATACAATCTTCAGATTCTATTTTACAATAAAATATCCAAAATCTGATTAGAAGCAAATAATATTTAATATCAAACTGATATTTGAGTATGCAAATCTGCCGAATTATTTGATCAAAGCATTTTCTTACAATTACAAACAAGGCAAATGTTTATTAGTTATGACTATTCACATGGTGACACGTTAGTCTTTCCTCTCTTCAGCAGGTATGAAGTCCAAGGAGGCAGAATTAATGCAAAAACGTTTTCGTGTGGGCGTGGGCCCGTCATCGAACACGTGTCCCAGGTGAGCGGAGCACTTGGAGCATCGCACCTCAGTTCGCACCAAACCTGGTCGTGTTAAAACCAGTAATATATTTGCTCCAACTTTATTTCACACACCAGGTCCATTCACCAAAAAGCCATTTATGTACATTTCACATTAATCAATGAATGACATGAATATCCGAGTATGAGGTTCACAGAGTTCGTGTCGTGAGGATGTGTTTGAGGCGCGCGTCGTCAGCGGGCGCGACGCAGTCCGGTTGGCAGCCATCCAGGAGGAGCACAGGCGGGACGGGAGAAGACGGGGCAGTTCAGGTTGCGTGGACAAATGCATATTATTTATCATGCGCATTCCAGAACGGTTAAGGTGATGTCACAAAAAGGCGTGTAACAGTTTAGTGAATGATGCAGTATACAATGTTACGGCCGCGTCCAAATTGAATTGTGTGATCATTTGTGTATTGTTTGTGATCGCCCAACCAGAGCGGTGAATGAGATTAAAATTATGTAAAACAGCATGAATACATTGCGATATTATTAGCGAGTGAGGCGAATTTGTGTGGTGAGCAATGATTTGACACACAGTGCATTTCCAAATTGTTAAACGTAAATAGCCGAAGCATCAAATTGTAGTTAACCAGTGATTACCAATCAAGGCCGACTTACGTTTGTTGTGGAGTCAGGAATGTGTCGGAGGATGGTCAAGGATACAGGGAAGACAGAAAAAAGATAAACATTGTATTAGCACCAGAATCCATTTTCCCATCACCAGGTATTGGCGGGCATAAATAAAATACTAAAGTACATAATATTTACAATATATTATTATTATTCTCTAGTCTTAAATATCAAATAGATCAATGCAAATAAGTTATTTTTAGTTTGTGTTAGAATTTATTGAGCATGTTTATTTAAGTAGATATGTACAATCAACAAAAGAGATAAGTATGCAGGATCGTCGGATATACATAGTTGAAGTTTAGTAAGAAACCGATGGATGTTGTCGACTGAAATTTAATTTGATAAATGAGCTGTTTGTTTTCTATAAAATTAAATTTTATTCGAGAACATCCATCAGTTTCTTTTTAGTAAACTTTAACTATATCCGACGGTCCTGCTTACTTATCTCTTTTGTTGACTGTACTTACGTCAAACACAAATGTACAAGTTTTAAGAAAACATATTAAGGGGCTTACATGACCTAAAGCGCGGTCACTGTCGGACTGCATAGAAAAGAAAGAGATGCGCGATGACACAACGTTGGTAAATTATTGTAAAATATGAAGCAATTATTTAATTACAAAAAATATATTGTTTTGGACAAAAAATTAAAACACTAGTATTTTAGTATGTTGCTTGTAGAATAATCTGACAAAAAATCAGAATGATTGTATATTAGTATGGTTTTTATTGTAAAAAGATACGTTTTTAGAGGTATATTCATGATTTTTTTTCTATCGTATCAAATTAGGCGTATTATGTTTTCAACACACTATCTACCTAGCATATATCCTGAAGAATATCATATATTTTTCTGATTTTGTTTACTGTAGTCGATCATATACTTTTATTGTTTCTAAAACTTGAGTTTCTTGTGTTTAGGTCCTGTAAGCCCCTTAATTTGTAATTCATGCTTTTCAAACAGTAAAAACCAAAGCACATGCTGTTATGCATGTTAACCTATTCGCATGTGAAATATGGTATAAAATTAAATTAATTGTATGAAATTAAACTGGATGTGGTGTTATTTCTATTTCTGACATTTAGGATACAAATACAATACCTAATAAGACGTGGTCCGTTACGGTTTAACTGTAGTAAGAGCCAACATAGCTCCTAAGGGTCAGCACAGACAGAACGAAGCGCAGCGGAGAGGATTTTATTAACGCCCTTGAAAATAAACTTTAAAATTATTACAATAAAGCTTGGGATTCCCGCATATCTTCGTCAGGTTCAAGCATTTATGCACTTTATTGTAATAATTTTAAAGTTTATTTTCAAGTGCGTTAATAAAATCATCTCCGCTGCGCTCCGTTCTGTCTGCGCTGACCCTAATAGTGAGTGAAAGCGTCATGGGGAAACCCGTATCATTGAAACGGGACTACGGTAGTAACGTGCACGAATGCCTTGGAAAGGCCATGCCACCTGTTAAGCTGATTGTTATCTTCAACTACTCGGTACGACGCGCGACGTAACTAATTCTGATGGTTGTCAAGCACGCCTGCTTAACCCTGAAAGCGACTCGAGTCGAGAGTCAACCTCTCAGGTTTAGATACCTACTTGTTTAATATAATAGCCGTTTCAGATTATGATAATAAATATACGGTATTCGAAATATAAAATAGCAATGCTTTACAAGCCCTATTGTTTCAGAGGGAGCAATTTTCACAATAATATTTAGGTAGGTATTTAGCAGGATACTTTCGCTTTCTAATAATTACATATTTTGATATGTAGTAAAAAACTAATAATAGATGCACATGGGTACGTGTTGTCTATGTTCAACACTTGGGCATCATAACTACATACTTTATGACAAGAGACACACCTAGACATTGCTATAGAGAAGAGTAAGTTTATATCTTTTTTTTTCAGGATTGGAAGTCATCAAATGACCCCTCCCGCTCTGGATGGAGAGAAGGGAGTGTCAGACTCTTACTGACTAAAACCCACCCGTGTTCTCCTTAGCCCTTATGTTCCGGGCCAGCGATAAACCTTTCGGACAATCCCGCTGACCTGGCTTCGGCCCTCACGGACCCCTTCAATTGATGCTGACATCTCTTTGAGGCGCGCGTGGAACACGTACACGCCATCCGGCGAGGGCCTGGTCCTGATCGGACGGTGAGCTACCCATTACTGTCCGCCCGCAGGCCCGCGCCTACGGTGGCCGGGAGTCGTCGCGCGGCTCCCGACGCCCGGAGCGTCTCACGCGGTGGTTGGGACGGAAGGCTCTCTCCCTCAACCATCCCGCCGCCTCCTTCGCTAGCATGACTGCTTCGCAGGAGGCGACTGTCTCTCGCTTCGGACCATGGCTTGAACCAGGGCAGGGCAGGGCAGGCCGGACGCGAGAATCATTAGTACAATGCGTGCCACGTAAGAAGAGACATGACCCCGCCTCTTTCCGCCGCCCCTATGACGTCCGGTCCCGTCCCACACTCAGACCTCATACCGCTAAAGATACCTAAAATCGTGTACTGCGCATGTCAAACCACGTGGTGAGTCAAGTCTCTTCTTACGTGGCACGCATTGTACACTTACGATTATATATTTTTTTTATTTTGCTGGCTGATACAGATAAAATTTAAAATATAGCAGGCTAGTTTCGGCTAATAGAATAAATATAGTGTGCTTCTCACGTAATCATAGCATCTACTTGCTACCTAATTGGCTGACTCATAGTGAATTCGTTTTTTTTTTACTTTTGTACCTACCGATTTTTTACCTTTCCAAGCAAGAGAATTATAAAAAGAGGACCAATAAAAACTAGTCTGCTCGCTTTTTATTTTGTGTGAAACATTGTAAACTATTGTAATGTGATAAACATAATGTAATTGTTCAAGTTGAAGGCCATGGTCATGATCACATCACAAAGTGCGTATAAGGCAATGTATCAAGATATCGAAGTAGCATTGTATGTCTATATACGAGTATGTCGTAAGTATGTCGCTCAAGGTAACTTGATAGCAGAAGGGTAGATGTCACAATCTCACAATACAGTCTGAAACATATTATCATGGTATGAAATTGTATGTGTAATTTAATTAGTTATCAGGTATTTGATAAGGATTTAAAAAGAACTTCTTATTGACAACTAGCTGACCCGGCGAACTTCACACCGCCTCATAATCAATAAGAATGAATGTATGAGAAAATGAATTAGCTTAATTATTATTATTTTTTTTAATTTTTTTCATGTTTTAATAGTGATTCTGCTATTCGGGGCGGAGACAAATCCAACAAATCAAAGATCCTAAAAATCGGTCCAGCCGTTCTTGAGTTACAAATGGCGTAACGATCCCGACTTTGTTTTATACATAAGTATATGTAAATAACTTGTAATTTGATAAGTACAAGGTTTGAATGACTGTGCAAAAACTGGTAAACTTTATGAGCATATTTGTTGAATTATTTACTACTGTTTAATTATGCCAAAAAATATAAGAATATAAATGTTTTAAAGTTTTTCAAATCTAGGTACTTCCACTTTTCTAAATGAAAATAGAGACATAATGCATCTAAAGATAGCCCAAAATAAAATAATACATATATTGCAACTGTGATATTGCTGCAAAAGCGATGATTTGTCAGAAATGGTTAAGTCTCCAATTCTATTAATAAATGACAGTGTAGTTATGACTTTGATTAAAAGGATATTATTTATACATTTAAAAAATTCAAATTTTTTGTTATAATTTCAGCATTTATAGTTTTATTTAGACAATAAATGATTTTACTTAATCTGTCATTTACTTCTAAAATTGGACTGAAGGATATCAACAGAGGAAGGAAGGACAGCAACCTTGAATGGAGGCTTGCTTTGGAAAAACTATTGTTGCCGGTCTTTTATGTTGAATGCTCTGTGTGCTACCGAATGGCATTGAAAATTGGTTCCATATTGTTCATTTCAATGAATGCTAAGGTTATACAAGCATGGACAAAAATTAAAGTGATTTTTGCATTTGACTTATTATAAATGGTAGTAGGTCAATGTAAATCACTTATATTTTCTATCCATTTCTAAATGATTTTATATTCAAGACAAACAATTTAGCTAAATCAGCTAGAATGTAACTTAAAACCATTATTTTCCATGCTTTTAGTCACATATTTATACTGAATAGACATAGAGTAGCATGTTGTCACATACCTGCGCTTGTGTCCTTGTGCAAGGTAACTTTTTCTTTGGCGATAACATCATTGAATGCAGGCCAACCACATCCTGAGTCATACTTTGTCTTAGAGGTAAATAGATCTTGTCTACAGACTACACAACAATACATGCCTTCCTCATAGAATTTGTTGTAACATCCTGAAAATCAAATAAATACTTTTGTAAGGCCTTCCAAACTTAAATTGAAACTAGAAATAAATAAATGAGATGTATGCATTAGAATATTTATGAACAAGGTTCTGCTATTTTTATGTAAACACTTCAAATAGGAAGATTTCTGCTGCTAAGAGAAATAATTTAAATAAATGTCTACTGATAGTCCAACCTGTATACGGTCTTTCAGTTCCAGCTTCTTGAGTAACATGATACTGCAGCTGCGTTAATCTCTTCTTCAAACTCTCTTTATCCTCCATGGCTCGCCACACTAACGCTAAAAGCACGAATCAAGTTTGTATGTTTAGTTAACTCTTCGTATCTAACTGGCACGTTTCCAAAATAGACAGTGAACGAGGTCCTTCCGTATTTATATATCGTTACACACGCACACGCGCGCTACGAGCGTCGTACCTGTTGTGAATGGATGCTTCAACTGCACGCCGACGCTCCTGTTCGCCAGCAGCGCCTTCCTAGCTATAACTATCGGCCTCAGTAATAAACGCATTACTTACATAGCCTAATACGTTGCGTAACTGGAAGATATGGCTTACTAATAATAATAGTGTAATGATAAGACAGATAGCGCCATAGATATATGATTTCTATGGATAGGATAGCGCCGTCATGGAACGAAATCGATTTCAGTCTATCAAAAAGTACTCTGTCTGTGGAGTCCACACGCTCGCTCAGGTGCTGTTTGACTTTGACATTTCTTATGTTTACATCATTTTTGACAATGACATCTTTGCATTTGACCAAAAACAACTAAATGCAAATTTCCGCAAAAGCCATTAAACGAAGAGAAGAAGAAGAAGAACTAAATGCAAAAGGAGATGTCCGCTTTTTGTATGGACGTTGGTTTTTTATTCCAAGAAAAATCTAACCAGCATCAAACTCGGTTCAAATAAATACGACAAAAATATGGAACTCAGAACTACTGAAATAATATTTTTAAACCCCTCCATTTAAGCGAAAAATCATAAAATAATAATTGATGTTATTTGTAGTTGGCAACCCTAATAAATACGCCGTCACTCTGTGACAATGTCATATTTGACAGATGATTTATCAGCTGTCACTGGCGTTAGAGATGTGCCAACTCGGGATAAGACACGCCTTAAGGTTACTCGGATTGAAATTCATGTGACTCGAGTTGAACTCGAGTTACGGAACTCTGGTAAATGGTTGAAATTGAACGAATTATTGTTTTTTCACCTCTGTTTCATGACGATTTTTTTTATAGATTCGCAAGGAAACGTATATTGAGACTATTTTAATTATTTAAAATACAATTTCAGTAGAATTTAAATATAAAATAAGGTTCAAATACATGCCAAACCAGAGACGTCAATCACGTACTCGCTTCTTCATTTACCGTGGCAATCTAATTCAACTCGATCGCGGCATCTCAATCTGAGCGCAACTCGAATAATCGAGTTAGCCATACATAGCTGGCGTCACCAGCTCAAAGTGTTATCGATTCTTGCCGAAAAAGATCCTTAGAAGATTAGATGTAAATATGTATAGTCCATTTTATGAAAATCAAGAAAGATACCTTAATAAACGATTTCTCATCAGTAAAATCAGGGATTTTTTTTAGTTCAGGGAATTCGTTAATAACAAATTACCATATAAAGAGTATTCGGTATAAAACAAGACATTTATTTTCTTAATGATTTTACATTAAAAAGTTTAGAAAATAAATAATATATCTTATAGTCTCAATAGAAAACACAAATGTTGATTTTCTATGCTAAAAATTGATTTAAAAAATCGATTGTTTTCGCCCGATAAAACAATTAATTGAGGTCAGATCGCCATCCCTACCGGCTCCATGCGTCATTCGTCTGACGTCATGCTCCTACATCAAAAATTGATTGACGTTGACGCTCACTGCCAGTAATGACAGTTCTCCTGTGTCAATTTTGACAAGTTTACTTTTTTTTTAGGTGTGTTCATTTTATTATTCTAGATAATTAGAAAGGTTTGTTCGTTTTAGATGTAAATTCTCACGAAAACAAAAAACGATTTTTCTCAAAATTGGAGGTCTTTAAAAATGTATGATATAACTAGAACGACTAGTTTTAGGGATGTCTATCCAAATATACAATGTGTTTCAGAGGGGTGTGACCAAACTTGGGGGTGTGGTACAGACCATCAAACTGAACAACTTTTTCCCGGGGACAAACACAGTAATCGTGAAAAAAAAATCAGTCGTCCCATACATTTGGTCAAGAAGGTATTGAAGTTTTGTATGGGACGACTGATTTTTTTTTCACGATTACTGTGTTTGTCCCCGGGAAAAAGTTGTTCAGTTTGATGGTCTGTACCACACCCCCAAGTTTGGTCACACCCCTCTGAAACACATTGTATTTAACTTACTCTGGTTGGAATTATTAAATAATAAAAAACCATTTCTGGACATGTCCTTTTAAAAATCAAAAACCCGACTGCAACTAAAAAGTTCAGAACGAGATCACCGGAAAACCGGCAGGCGCACTCTGTCGGCGCAACCACGCGTTGCGGTTCGCCGAACAAAATGTGACAAATGAACGCGACGATCGCGTATTCGCACGATCGATTTCTATTAGGACGCGGCAAAGTTGGTAAAATAAACTCAAAATTATGAAATAACTTTAATTTCGGAAGTCGGTGGCAAAAAACTAAAATACCGATTCCGAAATTAAAGTTATTTCATCATTTTGAGTTAATTTCTTTTTGAAGTCGATTTAATTTTATTAAATTACTTTTTTGCGTTTCTTTTTGCGTGGATTACGAATTATGAGCAAATAAAACTCGGAAATATAGTACCTATTATTTTATTCAATAAAAAAAATGCAGTATTGTTAAAAATTGTTTGAAGTAAGTATGCTACGAAATACGTGGTCGTATTCGTAGCATACTTCAAACAACTAGTAGAAAGTAGAAAAGATTTTCATGTACGTTTTGAGTAAAATATATTAATATAAATCAAATTATTATACTAGAATGATTAGTGCTAGTAAAATATTCATATGTAGAGACTTCGTATAATTTTGTTGTGAACATTTTCACAACCGTCACGGTTTCAACTTTTGCTTCAAAATCTGCAAAAGAAGTTAGCATTTTGGATCGTAGATGTAGGAATATTATAGGGTATTTGTGTTGGCTATTTTGTTAAATCAAACAGAGTGAATATGCTCACGACGACGGTTCTATCCTGCCTTCCCTTGTCTCATGTTGCCTACCATTTTGCTAAATACTACAAAGGGTTACAGTGTGTGCCACGTAAGAGAGACTTGACACACCACGTGGTCTGATATGCGCAGAACACGATTTTAGGTATCTTTAGCGGTATGAGGTCTGAGTGCGGGACGGGACCGGACGTGGAAAGAGCTGCGGAGGCGGGGTCAAGTCTCTTCTTACGTGGCACGCACTGTACCAATGTTACGATTCAAATTTTGAAAAGTGTTTTTCAAATTTTGAAAAGTGTTTTTCAAACTTCCGGCCATTTTCAAAAAAGAACGTTTCAGGACCGTCTGTCAAAATGTTTTGTGTTGCCAAATTCGAACGATTGGGAGCCCTTTAGAGCCACCCTATAAGCTCAGACGCTTTGTGGAGTTTCTTGTCGGCTCTTGTCCATAGGAAACGACCAATTATACATTTCATAAGTACCCATGTAGGTTTATGAGATATTAAATATATAGAATTAAGAATTTTACATTGGTGAAAGAATCTTACCGAGAGCGATTCTCGACTCTTCTGCATCTGAGTGATGACGTATTCGGTGTCGTCTTGCTCCGAGTCTGGGCAGGAGTCGTGAGCGTTGGGCTCGACAGGGTCAGGCTGAGGTTCTGGCTTCCGAACCTCACGAAGAAGTGGCCGCATCTGTTGTTAACAGCTTCATCAAATATTCACAATCATATAAGTAGGGTAAATACGCTAAATGTCGGCCCCCTCATAGATTTTCTAACTTTGGATCGCTCTGACTCCATCACTTGCAACGAAAGGATACCTTGTGATGCTGTTTTAGACAGGTTGATAAATCTATTTTATGTTTATAGGCATTGAATTGACTTTTCTACTAAAGGCAAAAAGTTTTAAGGTTTAAATGTATCGAGAACGAAAAAACCCCAAAGCCGGCCGTTTACGGCACATGGTCGGCCGCGTTTTTCCCAAATGTCAGCCGGGTACCTATAGGATGTTTGAAAATAAGACAATGAAAAATATTATCAACTAGCTTCTGCCCACGACTTCGTCCGCGTGAAATTTCATGTTTCCGACCCACGCCGTCGCATCGCATCGCATCGCCTGCCCGCGCTGTCACTTCGTTTTCGCTTAGCGATCTTTCTGACTTTTATTCTTTTTGCTCGGCTCCTAAGGGTTATAGCGTGATGTTACATAGCCTTCCTCAAGAATTAGGCTCGCAAATGTAAAAATATTTTTTTAAATCGACTCCGAGAAAAATCCGACCGATTAGCGCGTTCAGACAAACAAACTCTTCTGCTTTATTATTAGTATTTACAAATTCATTTTAAGATACGAAAATATGAAATATTATTTATTATCTTCGTCGTGTGTGATAGTCCATTGAATTGTATGGCGAGCGATATATAAAA
Source organism: Luperina nickerlii (assembly GCA_963855955.1). Classification (NCBI taxonomy): domain Eukaryota; kingdom Metazoa; phylum Arthropoda; class Insecta; order Lepidoptera; family Noctuidae; genus Luperina; species Luperina nickerlii. The sequence continues at coordinate 15,093,761 of OY979664.1, read as the reverse complement.
TATTATAGTATCTTAGCCGTGTGCAGCGCCCCTTACCCCTTACCCCTTTTGCGTGGTTGTGACGCATGTCAACCTTTTTTTATTGTTTTTATTTGTTTTGTTCTTTTTTGCGTCATGTTTACCGCAAATAAACGTATTTTCTTTCTTTCTTTCTTCCTTCCTTAGTGAACTCCACTGCGGGTGACGTAACCTACGACAAACTTATTATTTGCGGTTGGTACAGTAATCGGGTATAGGGATCGAACCGCAAAATTAAGTTTGTTTTTTTGTTGTATATAATACTTTTCCGGGATAAAAAGTACCCAGTGTGGTGCCCAGGATATTAAAGAATAATTATACCAAGTTTCATCGTAATCTAACCGGTAGTTTTTGCGTGATGCCTGAACAGACAGACAGACAGACAGACAAAAATTTTTTTAATCACATTTTTGTGTTCGATGTCGGTATAGTAACACCCCCTGCCATTTATTTTTTTGATATTTTCAATGTAGGTACAGAATTTTCACTTCTACAGATTTATTATAAGTATAGATATGATTTATTTTGGCAGGAGTATAATATCACACTAAGTACACATTTGTATTTGTTTAATTGTAAATAAAAATTTTGATTTGCACTTTAACATTGTTACGTTAATAACAATAAAAATAATCATAAGGGGCCCGTTAGCTAGACACTTCATAAAAACGTCATTCAATGAAAACTGTCGAGGTACAAAATATATCTTATTTATTTTCTCTAGGTAAAAAATAATGTCTTTATGAATAGCTATCATCTGTTGATAAATCTCGTTGGGGCCCGCCAGATAGACTCACACATGTATTTTTGGTGTGCTCGTTACGGTTTCTACGTAGTTACATTAGGTAGGTACTCTAAGAGCGGGTTGATTCATGTCCACTTGACGCACGCGTATCCGTCAAAAATGGCGCTAACTATCGTCAAACCGAAAAAAACGTTGTTTCAAATTACAATAAACAAAATTATGGCGTTGCCGTACGTCAAACAACAAAGAGTATGTAACGTTAACCAACCGTTTGAAAAACCGGCCCTGAGGGTCAAGTAGATTTTACACAATGCCAACGGTGGTTTTTAAACCTTTTATGAATTGTGAACTTTCAGCCATTCAAAAAACAAGGTATTTGAAAAACACGTCTGATCATCTAGCTATTTTTAATTTTGTGCATTATTTTTCCGTATAACTACAGCTAATAAGCTGGACGACGATGCAAGTTTGTTGCAATGCACTGCTCAGCTGAGTTTACTACCAACCTACCAACCGTCTGGATTTGTCCCGACTTATCTGGCCGTTTGGTTCCCCGCCCAGACTTTGTTCGGCCTTTTTAATTCGATACCCACATAAACTTAACTTTTTTCGAAATTTTCTACTACCTAGTGATACATTTACCTAATTATAAATTTACATTTTCATTTAATTTCGATTACTTACCACTTCTTATAAAATTATCTTGTTTCGATACCCTACTTAGGATCGTATTATTTTAAATAGTAGGTATAATCTGTATAACAGGTTGTAAGAAAAAATGTTCCATCTCCAAGCCAAAATCTACGCATTCTTAACATCGACTTATTGAGCAAATAAAATTGCTGGGCCTGTCTGTGAAATTCTAATTCGTCACTGTCATTGGTTATCCAGTCACTGCCTCAACTGCTTGACAGGAATGGAGTGTCGGTGACAGTAACTGAGCAGGTAAACAAAATTCACTACGAATTTTAAGTGCATTTGAATTTAAAAATGCGGTTCAGCGGGCGCGCTATTTCAAATTACACAATCTGTACTACACCTATCCCATATTTACATGCATATCATAAAATCAGATCTCACAAATTCGCATTTGGTCGCCGGCAAGAGGCCCTTGTTCCAAAGCTCTTTGGAGAGTTCCTGTGCCTCAGGTGTCATCCACTTACGGAGCCCTCCGTGGCGCCGTCGCCATCGTATCGCCATCGCCTACAAACAGTCAGGAATTGCACTTTACTATTGCTCAAAAAGTGAAGCAAGAACAACAAGAAGAGAGAAGAATCTACAATAACAATAGACAGAATCAGAATTTTACACAAAAGCAGACAGAGTTGCAACGCAGCGCAGGTACTTACAAGTGCAATTCCTTACTATTTACAAGAAAGAAAAAGTACAAGTCAAACACTTTGTACCTGCATGTCCTGTGAGCTAAAACACTTCTTAGTGTTGTTCTTGGTAGACACCGGGTTACAGTCAGCACCCGCTTTCGAGTTTTGAAAATGTGATATCAACTGCTTGCCCACGTCATATGCCATCATACAAGGGACGCTCACAAAGAATATTACATTGAGGACGAATTCCATGGGTCTGAAAATTAACAGTTTCCCTGTCCCATGAGTCATATATGATTCATGTTGATTGTTTAACTATTGTGTCTACTTTATGGACAGTTAAGTTGTTAACGTAAGGAAAATTACCTACTATAGCACTGATTTACTGCAAAATGTCTAATGATTGTCAACGTTTAAATAGGTAGGTACTTATTTGTGGTATTGCCTTTCATAGTCTTAATTAGTAAAGTAGTTTAGTATGGGCTAATTCTCAAAGCATGTGTAAATGTTATATGGTTCCATCAAATTCAAGCGCATTATTTACAGGTGACACATGCCTATAAATATTACCTGCTGTACATACGAACGGTCCTCTCCCTGGTGTCCGGGTGGAGAGCCCAGCCGTCGCAGTCGTACTCAATCTGACGATCTTGGAGATCTTTTTCGAAGTAATGATCGATTTTACGCGGTACCTGAACCAACTGATCTAAGCCCCAGGTGCCAATAAAAAACCATAGTTGCCCCACAATCGCCTTTATGCAACCTAGACAAAAAGCAATATTTAGGTACTTAAAATCGCTAGAAGAACCTACTGTGTTAGTGCATAAATTATAATACAATCGTCAATAGAAGTAGGAACTTGTAGGAAGGCGTACCGAACAGGTGGCAGTAGCTGCCCCGCTGGAGCTGGACTTCGACCATTTCTTCTTACATTTAGCTGATAAATCACAGATTAATCTGTGGATAAATTACGTAGTTACGTACGGACTATGGTGAGGAAATTGTTATTCCCCGTCCTCCCCCTCAAGCCAAAAGCTGGTTTCGCCAATATAGGTAGGAAAACGTAGCTATAATTTTAAATTGTACTAACCGAGCACCAACAGCGCGAAAATTACGCCTGTCATAATGATGCATAGATTGAGGTAGACGACATTTTTGTAGCAAGCAGAGCGAGCGTGGCGCGTGCGGTCGCGGTTTGAGAGCCCTGCGGCGGACTGACGGGACGCCGCCATCTCGCGGCAGAGCAGCCGGGGATCGTCAGCTATAACCAAAGAGATAGATACACAGTGTCGGCTTTCGACTGACTTGATTGCCATCTGGGTTGGACTCGGTAAATTGTGAAAAAGTTTTGTAACGCATGTATTTCAGTAGTTGGACTTCAGGTTCCTTTCCTTAACTTGATTTTAATTAGGTATGCCTTTCGATTTAAAAACACACCGCTAAAAGTACTTCCGCCAGCCACATGCAATCCACTCCAAATGCATTCGGTTGATGCGAAGAATACCTATAACGGTTACGAACGAAGAGCCGGTGCAGACCTCACGCAGTGCAGCGCAGTTTTCATTGGCAAACAAATATCTACATTACGTTATAGGGGTAGGTATGAGAAGTCTATGGTGACAATTTCCTCATTCTTCATAGGAAAGGAAGGATCGTCCGACCAGGCGGATATTGTATCTGGTGGGCCAACACCCGTCTTGTCGGAGCCAGGGCCCGACGGTTGATGTCGGGATGTTGTGTATATGCTTGCGTGATCCAGGTTATGTGACGTCAGGCCTTTGATGGGTAGTTCGCATATGGCGGTGTAGATGCCGCTACAACTTAAAACACACTGCGCCCTTAAGACTCTGATGCAAATTTTATCCGAAACAAGCGACATTTCGTGTGAACACGGCCACTCGGTGTACCTATACCTAAGTAAAGTGGGGTTGTTCGGTTAGTAGGGAGCGAAGTGAACTTACATAAACAAACACAGTCACAATGCCAGACACAAAAGCAACGGTCGCCCTTCTTTATAGCCACTTCTCTAACTGCTATCGCCTTCTCATCATCATTCACCAACGCAACTGCGGCACAAATAAGGGTTACTTCAGAAACATGACGTTATTGACACAAAGATCTTTTGTAAGGGACCATGGGTTGTATGGAGTAGGCATACTACCTATTGTATATTTATCGCAAAAGAGACGAAGCGATTGGTGCAAGGCGCAACTGAGAAATTTTTTGAGTTTGGGTGTAAGTAAGGTGTATTGTATGCTTGAAATGGGTAGGTACAATTACACTCAAACTTACAAAATTGATTAGTCTGGAAGTGTTTTTTATGGGCGTTGATAGCTGCGACATAGTTATAAAATGTTGTAGCTGTCATCGTTTCTATTGTAATTATATCAATTTGTAGTTGTTCCAAATAAAAATCTTTTACTTTTTGATTATCAGATCAAACAAAAGGAAAATCTGTTTTACAGAGTTGACGCCCTTCAGCAAAAATAAATTGGGTATCAAAGAATAAAGTAGGTATCAATATACTTGCTTGGTTGAACTAATTGGTCCCTATTTCTAGTGAAATAATTGTGTCTTTCACCTCTTCCTTACGTACATGATATTTTCATAGATAATTATATTGATAAGGTACCGTCATGATGTTAATATCTTTAAACAGTTCCCTTATTTATAGAGTCACGCCTGCGGAGAGCCAACAGAGCCATATATAGCCTTATATGTATATACTAAAAATAAGAACGGACCTTATAGCTTTGTGGTACCCTCACTTTTACTTTTAAACCGAGTGAATTGACACCATTTATTTTAACTTGCTGTTATCTATCATTTAAATAAGATTAAAATCTTATTTGATGCTCAAGTTTTAAGAGTAAGGTTGGTGGTTGGTGGTGGTGGTGATGGTGGTGGTTTGGTGGTGGTGGTGATGGTGGTGGTTTAGTGGTGGTGGTGGTGGTGGTGGCAAGTGGTATTACCTTACTGTATTTCATTAGATCCGGGAAGATTTCTTGATCCACACACAAATTAAATATTAAGGCTAAGTACGGCGCTATAGTCTCAATAAGTTACCTAGAATACCTAAGTGTTATCGTGAGAACAAATTTTGAATTTATTGTCAGTTTATCCATACTAGAACTGTCAGACGTCAATTTTATTCCAAGGCTAAAAGATAAGTACTAAAACTTTGGTAAAATCAGCCATTAGTAAAATAAAGTCGTATAATACCGGCACAACGAGCGACATCAACAGGAATCTCGAGTGGCAGTTCTAGCCGAAGGGACCTTGTGTGCCGCGGCGGGATCAGCACAGGCCCGGCCGTCGTCAAGTGTTTGTTCTTTTCGTTCACCACTTTGGACAATGCTGGCCCACAGTCCCGCGCCTTGACTCTGGACAATAACAGTTATTAAAAATAAGTATCTACAGAGCTAGCTATTCGGGGCTCGTGGCTAAATGATAATAGCCGAATGAGCGAAGGTTAAGCTATGCTTGCTGTAGCCGGTAGCAGGACACTTGCGCGAAAGACATTTCCGCGAAAGACACTTGCGCGAAAAGACATTTCTGCGAAAAGGCTTTTGCGCGAACGGACTTTTGCGAGAATGGTCGTTTGCGCGAAAGACACTTGCGCGAATCCACTTGCGCGACGAGACAGCTCCTCGATAAAGTTGAGGAAATGAGATTTCTTCGTAACATCACGCATGTATTCTTTCAAAGGGTTGGGCAGCGGTGTACACCCACAATTCACCAATATTTCATCATGGATGTCGTTTTATGGTGTTGGAGGGTGCTGAAGCCGATAGTGAAAATGGCGGACGCGAAAAGTTTCAAATTTTTCATTATGGGTGTCTTTTTCGTCGTTTTCGAGGGTGCCTATAGTGAGGTCAAAATGAAAATCCAAGATGGCAGACGCGAAAAATTTTAAAACTTTCATCATGTTGTGTCGCATGGTTTTTGAGGGTGTTGAAAGCGATAGTGAGGTCGGTGTGGGCGGTGGTGAGGTTTCTTTTTGTTAGTTTTTTTTATATAACCTGGATTTTTATTTTGCTGTGTTTAGTTTAGTTTGTGATCTTCCTGTACGAGTCGCAATAAATACTTTTTCTTTCTCCCTTTCAAAATATTGGCTGATGTGAAAGAAATGTGTCGTCATGCTGCAAAAATTTATGATGATTTTGACACCATTATCATTGTCAGGGCCCTCGAAAACCATGAAAACGACGCCCATTATGAAAATTTTGAAAATTTACGCAGCCGCTATCTTGGATTTTCATTTCGACCCCAAATGATATCGTATCCCGATGTGTTTTGCTGTGTGTATATACTTAAATAAAAAAAATAAAATTTATAAAAAGATGCAAGAAAAATACTACGATGCATAATTGGACTGTTTACTTCCAGATTTGAACACAACTGGTGAATTGTAGCCGTACTATATACCCCTACTCTGCAACCCTTTGAAAGAATACATGCGTGATGTTATGAAGAAAACTCATTTCCTTAACTTTGTCGCGCAACTTTCTCTTCGCGCAATTGGATTCGCACAAGTCTCAATATCTTTCGCGCAAATTTCCCAGATGCGCTGCGGCTGGTTCGTAGATGGGTTCCCATCCATAACTTAACGAGACCCCTCCGTGCTTTGGAAAGCACGTTAAATTATTGGTCCCAGCTCTGATTCATAGCTCTTCGACAGTCGTTACGGGTAGGCTTTTATAGGGGTATCGTGTAAATCGTGTTACCCAGTTATGGTTGTAGAGGTCAGATAGACAGTCGCTCCATCTAAAATGTTGATATTCAGCTGCATCCATGTAGGCTGGAAGCCGACCCCAAAATAGTTGGGAAAAGGCTAGGCAGATTGATGAAGGTTTTACGAATAGTATTAAAAATTTATCATATTTAATACTTCCCAAGCTAAGCCTCTTTGAATGCGTCGGTAGAAAGTCTACGTCGATGGTCGGTAGAAGTAGTACAGGAATGAGATCTATGGACGTGTGAAGGATTCGGATTTCTACGGAGATCCGGGCTCTTTATAAGTAAAACAAAAATAAAATTGTATTTTAAGAACCTGAATCGTGCAGCAGCTAATCCCGTATTTCCGACCTGTAGCGTTAAAATGGTGCGCGTTCTGCGCGTGCTATCTGCTACAGCGATAGCGATTCGTCCAGATGCGCTGCGAATAGATGGACAGATATAATAACAAACCGTTTATCCTATTACTAGCTTCTGCCCGCAACTTCATCCGCGTGAAATTTCTTATTCCTCCGACCCAACCCGTCACATCGCATCGTCCACCCGCGCAGTTACTTCGTTTTCACCTAACGTTCTTTCTAACTTTTTTTTTCTATAGCCATCCTCAAGAACTGGGCTATCAAATGCAATAGTAAATTGTTATATAAGGGGCTAAACTGATCCATTATATACGAGGTAGTTTTACTCCCGAGCTTTATAGAAGGAGTAAATAGAAACCGAGTTGTAATGGGTTTTTAGAGAGAGAAATAGAGTGTACCTAACACATTACATTCTACTTTTCACTACGATTGCGAGAAAATAAAATAATCCAATACAATATTAAATTGTTTATTTTATTAAAAATTAAATGTATAATTTGTACAATTCTGAAGATTTAACGAGATGTTTTTTAATCAATTTCAGTCCTCTATGAAGATGCATGTTGTGTTGTCTGTGGGGTAAACGTCGGAGACTATACACGTAGTTTCAGGTTTGAGGTCCCTCGTTCAAATGTTCTGAATAGAGAATCAGCTGAGTTGATTCATCCCTTGATGTCGATGGTCGTTGGCTAGTTGGGAGAATATTGATGCGTTCCGTTATAGCTATTAGGTGATATCAAATTTGTTTCTTTTTTCCTTTCTCTTCCATTTGCAAATTAGGGTCTCCATTCTCACTAGGTTATGATATTTTCACTGTTGTAATAGTACATTATGATATAAGTGCGGTAAGTTGAAAATTACAGCCGAGGCGGTATTGCTTGCCCGAGCCGTAGGCGAGGGCTAAAAGAAAGCAGAGGCTGTAATTTTCAAAGCGCACGTATGTCATACGACGTTTTATAACATATTTGCGAGGAAATAAATAAAACTCGGACTGAACTTGCATATTTGCTTGTTTTCCATATGATGAAATTTTGATACGCTTGTCAAGTATCTATCGGTCGATTTTTCGAGCGAGGCTTAGAGTAGCCTTTTTCGCTGCCTCTGAGACTTCTGGCGGTGTGGAATTAATAAATTCATCATTACTTAACGACATTTTCAAATAAAAAAAAGTACAGCGAAAAGAAAAAGCGCACGGAATTAATATTTTTGTTTTTGTTACAGATATTAATGGTCGTAATTCATTGTCAAAATTAATTACTTAAATTAAAGAATTAATTGTTTATTTATTATATTTTATCTCCCAATGTTAATTTTATTCATAAAATGTTGACATCTTTTCTGAAATAAAAACTCTTTGCTAAGATTTAAAAAAGTAGGTACCGTTCGTTTTGACGGAGCATCTTGATAAACCGTGCGATTTACTTTACATTACCGCACAAGTGCGTAATGAGATACATTACGATATTGAAATTGGTGAAATAAGAGACCCTTTACGAGCAAATATGTTATAAAATAAATTACGGTCACCAATTCAATTTTCAATTGGAGAAACATTCTAAAGATTTCGCGCCGAAGTCTATTTTTTAAATTCTTCTGTAGCCGCAACGCAATTGCACGCATTCTACCGATTATCGCCGCTTTTAGTTCCATTTTTAAAAAAATAAAACGTTCTTTTTTTTAAGAAACAGTATCTTTATTTATGATTATTATACTTATGTATGAATAAAGACTTGTTCGTTTTTGTGGGCTCGTTGGTAACAGACAGAAATAATAAAAATCCGGTCAAGTGCGAGTCGGACTCGCGCACCGAGGGTTCCGTACTTTGTAGGAATGTAAATAGTTTATCACGGGTTTTTTTAATATACCTACAAACTTACGGTTTTCGGATTTTTTCCTTTACTTATGCTATATGATCTTGCTTCTTGCCAAATTTCATGATTGAACGCAACGCGAAGTGAAGTACCCAATAAATTTTGATTCCCTTGAGAGTGTCGAAATATACGTTTTTTGCGGCATAAACGGCCGTATCTTTTTTAAATTAACTTAGGTGTTTGATTTTTTCACAGTTTCCAGGGACCGCAAATCTGAGTATATGTTTTAATTTAACTCGGATACATCCACGCGCTCCCGAGATAAAGGGTCTTGACAGACGGACGGACAACAAAGTGATCCTGTAAGGATTCCGTTTTTTCCTTTTGCGGTACGGAACCCTCAAAAAAACTTTTTCCCCTAGAGAAAGATTATGATACTTTTTCCTCGCTCTGGTACGCTACAATGACGGTCTTTTTGAGCACGAGGGGTGATATTTTTTTTCAAATCTATGTCGTGGTAGTTCTAGAGATTAGCGCGTTCAAACAAACTCTTAAGTTTTATTATTAGTATAGATAACAAATGAGTTGTAAGTAATTGTATGTAGGTATACCCAACACGAACGAGCTCGTTCTCATCGGCTCGGACTTCTAAATCAATCTGTGCGTGGTGCGTTTGTCGATGTGGCAGTGTTAGATATTTATCGGCACCTTTGTAGGCAATATTAACTTTATCCTCAGTCCCGCTCAGTAGAGCTCTTGATGTACGGACAACTACTCTTCGACGTCCCTGTAAAATTTTACCGAAAAAACTATTTGTAGCAGAGGCTGTTAATGAACTGCCAAAACGAAGGCATAGAAACTCCATATTCAGGGGTTTCGATAATTGTTAAGTGACGTTTCAACGTCTAAAATGTACAGTCGCTAATCACTACATAATTTTAGGCAACATTTATGAATAAAGGCGTAATGCACCTGCCCATTACGTTCTTCAGACTTTGGACTAAATTCAGAGTCAGTATTATTATCGTTCCGTTTGTTTATGATTCCCTCTTCATATTTCACCCCCATCACGTCCTCTTCGGGGAGAACGATGTAGCCTCCATCTTCAGAAATACCTTTTAACAATATTGTATTGGATATTATCATAACAAGTTTAGTTGTCGCCGCGCCTTGAAAATGATTTTAGCTTTCAGAATTGGAGAAAACCAAAGAAGCGATGGATTATGGATTGTCAGAACGATGATATGGCTAGAAAACCGGCGAATTCTGATTCACCCCTAACACACACACATCATTACCATAATACTACCTACTTTTTAGGAAATATTCAGTTAGATTCATTATGCCATGCCATTGTGATGAGCAAACATATTTTATTTACGTAAGCATAATGTTCAAAGCTAGTAAGGTATAATATAAAGGTCAGTAAAGTACGTAAGAGTATTGGTGCGTATCTTCTGACCTTTATGTAGCTACACGCGGCTTCGCCCGCGTGATGGCGGAAATTATCCCACGGAAACGTACTTCCGGGATAAAAAGTAAGTATCATAATATGTCCTAATCCAGATCATAGTCTACCCATGTGCCAAATTTCATTCAAATCCATTTAGCCGCTTTAATGTGAGAGCGTAACAAACAAACAAACATATACTTTCGCATTTATAATACCTATTAGTTAGGATTAGGATAGTGAGTTTCACTCATGTCTTTCTTTCGCCTTACCACTAAAGTTTGTGTTGTTCTCGTTGTAACTAGAGCTGTCCGCATCACGTATTGGCGCCAGAAGACACAGGCTACTCGTAGGTAAGGAGAACTCGTCTCTGGAAATCCATTCACCGGGACTGTATCGAACGTTCATGTCCTGGCCCATCCATTCGGGTTCCTTTGAACTTACACTGAAATGTTAATGTTGCTGTAAGCAGTTCTTCATTAACAGGACCATTAGTTAATGAGTAACGGGTGTCTCAGTAAGAGTGCACTTTTTAAATTTAGAATAATTTTTTTTTTCGTTCAATTGGCAACTCTGAAATTCGACAGCCGTCACCTATGTTTATTCCGATTATTAAAAATTGAGCGCTTTTCGAAAGAACAACGCGTTATAACTGTGAAAACTCTTTACAAAAATGGGAAAGTTACGCTAAAACCGCTCGAAAACTCTTTTCAGTCGAGAAAGTACACCTAATGTGTCAACCAGATCCTGCGATTTCATGTAAAAGTCATGGATAATTTCATGAAAAGAGTGATGGCCTGTCATCAGAGCCATGAGGGCCATTTGCTGGATATTTTATTCCATACTTAATCGGAACATGTCTTCTTTACAATCCAATAAAAATATCACAACTCTGTCATAAAATACATGCTTTTATTTTAAAATGAAAAAGTGCACTCTTATTGAGACACCCTATATAGGTAGGTACTCCCGGACTCCTAAATGGAGCCACCGTGCATTTTTATGTTTAAAAGCCTTTTTATGTTTAAAACATCAAAATAATGCTATGTCAGAGAAAAAGTTTTTATGCAGTTTTGAAGCTGAAATACTGGCCATTTCGGTATCACTATTGTTCCAAATTTGAATGAATGAATTTAAAAAAAAGATGATCATAATTTGGTCGCTCTTACGAGTGTTTACGGCGTACGACATTTCAATACAAACTTGCAAGCCCTTGTTTTTCGAAATGAATGAACCGATTTTAATGAAACTTCATACCTACCTACGTATAAAAGCAGGATACAAAGGTCTAAAAAGTTAAGTACTTAAGAACATTTTCGAAATATCTTATTTAAAAAAACTGGAAATCTCTGTTTCTATGGAAAAATTAAAATCGGTCTAATTTGGCTGTAACACTATTTTTCGAAAATGTTGTTAGGTAACTTTTTAGACAAAGGCCTACAAAACAAAGGCACAAACAACAACAAAAAGGGACAAAGGTATCCTGTTGATGCGTATCAAGTTTCATTAAAATCGGTTCATTCATTTCAAAAAATAATTAGGGTTTGAAATCTTGTATGAAATGCCGTACGTCGTAAACAAACTTGTCAGTTTGACTCTAGTAGTTTGACTCTACTAGTGTTGTTACTCAGTCATTTTTGTTTGCTACATATTAGTACTTAATCTAAGATTAACGGTCAGGCACTCGATTGTCCCGATTTTGTAGTTCGAAAACTCAATTCAAGTTCCTCCAATACCTACCTTAAATTCAAACCTAACAGAGAAGCAACAAGCTTTGATTAGAGAATCTCTAAGTCAATAGTTATTTGTTTAATTTTGAGAATCGAAATTGTTTTACCTCATTTTTGAATCCATTATGTCGTTCAAATTATGAATAGTTGAATACTGCACCTGAAGTAGTCGCATACGATGTGGCACTTCTTCAGTCTGGGCGTAGTCAGCGAAACATAACCCAACCAACATTTTGACGCTAATTTCCACCTCTGTTATCGTTTTTATTGGTTTAACGGGTGTATAAAAGCGCCCAGTAAAACTTTTGTTTATTCAATGGTCATGACTATAACTAAATAACTCATCAAGATGAGTAACAGTAACAAGAAGACATAATATGACTAAGGTAGGTATAAAAGATAAAAGTTGAACCACAGTAACACTAGGTATAGTAACTTCAAGTAACAATAAGTACCTAAGGTAATAGTTGGATTTCTAATAAGTCTCACTATTTTCAAGTGTTCTTAAAGAGTGCTAAGTAAATGTTTTATACCACCTATCTTGCCTAGGAAACGTATTATTACTTAAGGAGGTATAAACGGTACAGTCGCAACCATCATAGCACCTGCTTTTATAAATTCAAGTAACAGAAATGACTAAAAGTAATATTATAGTTTGTTATAACTCTTTCTACCGACAAGAGCTCTTGAAAATAGTTAGCAAAATATTTTTACCACCTACGTTGCTATAAAAGTATTAATTGCAACTTATTTACAGCTACTTAATTCAGTAATCAGAAACCCCTATTTATGATAGCAATTGGTATTATGGAGTTATTTTTAGAGCCCTAATCGTTACAGTGGGGTTCAAATTTACTTTTATGTTATTCTAAGCCATAATAACACGGAATTTAAACATTGTAAGTTCTAACTACAGCCCATTTAGTACTTCTTGTCCATTAGTAGTAATAATAGGAGCCTAGGATAATAAGGAGTAGACACCATTATAAATAAAACATAACCTAAAAATAAATCAGAAAAAAACTAGTTTAAAACTCATATTTTGTTTAATTTTCTCATTTTAAAACGCAAAATATTTACTACAATACACAATGAATGTAAAAGACAGAGCCAATATCCTGTTTTTATCTAAATTTAGATTGAGTGTATGCCCCGCATGATAAAATGCAATTTATTTTTACTTTAAATATCACTTATTTTTAAGGCCCTGCAAAATTGAGACGCAAAACATATATTATTTTCTCAATAAAGTAACCCTCGCAATAAATTTTAGCCATGTGATAAAGAAATCAAACTTGACTCATCGAGTTATTGACAATCCGTAACTTGAAATTCACTTAATTTCAACTCCTTAGTTTGCCATCATTTTTGAGAAATAAAGTAACACTTTTGGAACTAATGTATATGCAAAACAATAGAAAAAGAAAACACGCTACAGCCCTGAGTTGCTAATCAACACTGATCAAGATACATAAAGCAAATCCAAGAAAAAAATGGACCTAAAAAAGAACTAATATGTTACTATAAAATTTATACCAGTAGACTTTAGAACTTTTGTACCACCTATAGTTTTTATTATAACCATAATACAGACTTTAAAGTGCTTGAGATAGCTAGATTTATATTATACCACCATTATCGATACAAGAAATTGTTTGCCACTAACGCCACCCTATACTATTATGTAACTCTCAGTGTTAAAAGAGTGAGCATTAAAATTATTATATTACTTATAGCGCTATAAGACGTGGGCCCAAACGAGAGTTTGTAAGGGGTTAGAGCGTGCTCTAACACCAATTGCTAAAACCATTGTATAACTCTTGCTTGCCAAATTCACTTTTAAATAACTCTTTTATCACCAATTCTTATTACCAAAATGCTAGTTGGGAAGTGCACAACTTGATGCAAGTCGTTCAAAGAATTTACCCATCGACACCTGGATACTGGCGGCTGCGGCTTCGTGCGCCGTTTAGGAGGACCACGAAACCGGGTCACATAGCAAAACATGATCAGCTTATCTATGCCAACAGCCGCGTAATCGTCACCTGAACTCGGTACAGGTTCAAAAACAGCTTCGAGACTTTCATGGAGTGGCTGTATGAAGAACACTCGAAGAACGTGGCCTGAAACCTCATAAGCCAGCTTATGGTCCCAAACTGACACGAACTCACAGAATGGCGCGCCTTCAGTTTGCACACGAACATTTTCATTGGACTCAACATCAATGGAGCCAGGTTCTTTTTACAGATGAAACCAAGATTATGCTGTATGGCAATGATGGAAGTAGGAAAGTCTACCGAAGACTGAGAATGTTTTCAGCAATGTTGCGTTGAAGAGGACAGTTATGGCGGTGGGTCATGAACAGTCTGGGGCGGAATATCCACCGAAGGAAAAACTGGCCTAGAGGTTGTGACGGGACCACGGTTGTCGACAGCCCACTATTTAGTGGGCAACCAATACATTCATCAATGGCTAAAGGTTTATGTGATGCCATATGCTGAGTTTGTGGATCAGGATTTCATTTTTATGCATCATAACTAAAGGGCGCTCACTGCGTTGCGTACGTGTTCCACGCGCGCCTCAAAGAGATGTTAGCAATAGTGAAGGGGCCCGTTAGGGCCGGCGTCTGCCCGGTCAGCGGGATTGTCCGAAAGGGTTACCGCTACCCCAGAAAATAAAGGGCTAAGGAAGGAACACGGGTGGGTTTTAGTCTGTAAGAGTCTGACACTCCCTTCCGCTCCATCCAGAGCGGGAGGGATCATTTGATGATTACCCACCCTCAAAAAAAAAAGGGCGCTTACTGCAAGAATTTTTCGTGAATAATACCTTCAAGGCGTTAGTATCGCAGTAATGGAATGGCCAGCAAGAAGCCCTGATATGAATCCAATAGAGCACTTATGGAATGAGCTGAAGCGGCGTGTTCGTACTCCAACCAACCAGCTCCAAAAACTTTGCAGGAGCCAAAATCTTGGAAGCATGGGAGAACATTCCACAGCACGCCACAGTGGCGTTCATTAATTCTATGCCGAACTGCATGACGCCGTTATAAATGCTCTCGGAGGTAACACAAGTTACTAAAAAAAACGTTATCTTTATGATTATGTAAGTACACCAATGTTTTCCAAAAAAAAAACCAAGTTAATTTTGTTTCTGAGAAACTCAATAAGACGACTTATTGCAATTAAACTATTTTTAGGGTATCGTACCTCAAAAGGAAAAACAAGCGGGCAAGAGCGTGTCGGACTCGCGCACCGAGGGTTCCGTACCATCACGTTTTTAAATTTTCATAGGCGAGGCCTATATGCCTATAGGCGGTGTAGAATATTGCAGTTATAGGTCAGCGCCATCTCTTGACCGATAGTGGAACTAGTGTAACTTTTGTTGATGATTTCTGAAAAAGTGTGCTTAAACTTCTATCAGATAGAATTATTTCAGATTTTTCTCTTTGCAAACTTCGGAGATAAGGGAACGGGAACGGTATTTTTTTTACATTTTTCATCAAAAGTCGAAAACTATGCAGCCTAAAAAAAGAAGAAAAAATGTTTGAGAATGTGCAAACTGCGCTTTTTCATATGATCCCCGACATGCTCTATGTAGCCCCACTTCGAATTTTTCAGACCCCCTTTCAGTCCCTGTTGCAAAAAATATATATACCTACATATATTTTTATTTTTATCTTATTTGCAAAATAGTTGTGCAAACGTCATCTAAAACTATTCCAAATTTCAAGTTGATGGCATTAGTAGTTCTTGAGATATCGAGCTGTAACAGACAGACAGACTGAGTCTCACCATAAGGGCTCCGTTTTACCATTTGGGTACGGAACGCGCTTGATGCCTCCAGACGCGAGACGTTCGTACGTCTGGAGGTATCAAGTTAAAATTAATGTCAAATACGTAGGAGCTCTAAAAAGAAAACAGTGGCACTCCGGGAGTGCCGACAGAAGTGAAAACCAAACACAAACAGAATAGTTTGCCATCACTCACTGACATATCGGATATACATTAAACCGAGTACATCCCCAGGACAGCCGAACACATCCGAAGCGGGTGTTTTTTTTATTGTCTTATAAACAAAACACGCGCGGTGTCGCTTACGGTACGCGCCCAACGCGCCTAAAGTAGTTTTCACTTCAAAAATCAAAAGCTTCTAAGTCAACGCAATAAAAAAATACGACCATTTATGCGAAATATTTTGATACTCGCAAATAAATCAAAACCTATGGGTACTTCCCATTCACCATTGACTCATGAAATTTGGCCATAGACTCACAGCACAAATATAGGGAAAAAAAAGAAAATCCTTAATTTGTAGTTTCATCACTTAAAAAATGTTTTTTGCGATTACAAACTTACATTTGCAATTAGAGAATTGACTGTGACGTATATATTGATGTTTGGGAGAACATGTTTGGGATACTTAAATTTCTTTTCATTCATTGACCGTGGTCCGACACGCGCTTGGCCGGTTTTTTTTCTTGTACTACCATTATTAAAAAAATGAAAACTTAAATATGCAGGGTCGCTCGTTTCGGTGTATTACAAAAAAGGCATAAGGAACTACTGCTAAAAAAATAGAAGTTACTTATCATAAATCAAGTACCTGGCTTGTTCACCTTTAGTTAGGTCATTCCAAACAGTTTTCCCATCAGGGGTGCTTAATTTTTCAAACAATTGGACGTGGACAGTGTACCACAACTCCGGAATCCCAATTTCATAAACGGCAAATTCTCTCTCGGGCGATTCAACATTTTCAACGACTTCTGCTGTTTCTGTGGATCCTTGAAAGTCGTTATTATCTTCACTATCACCAACATCATCATTGTCATCTTTGTTATCATAGTTATCTAAACGCTTGTTATTCGCAGAGCTATGACTTTTATGTTCTTTCGTTTTCAAAGAAGAAGAGCTCGTTTTATTTTTATCCGTATTCTTTTTTCTTCTAGACTCATTTTCTTTGAAATGAGAAATTCTAAAATGACGTTTTTTTAAAGACAAACGATTTCTTTCATCGGGTTTAGTTATTTCATTAGTCGGTGGTTTAGTATCAAACACTTCCGTACTTTCCTTTTTATGATTAATGTTCGCTGCTCTATGATGAGTGTGATGGCTCATCTCTGTTTCGTCAAAAATATCAGGATTCATACCAGATTTTTTGACTGGTTCCGATACTCGGTAGTACTGTTCTTTTGAATCCCATTGGTTGCCGTCATCGACGGCTTCTTCGACCACAATGTTATGTTCACTGCGCTTTCTTCTGCGTTTACTTAATGTTGAGTTAGTGCACATAACAGTTTCAACTAGAACATAATGATATTGTTTCATAATTATTTTAATTATAACTGAGGCAAGTATATACCTAACATCTATAGCTATACTAATGGTAAGGATACACGACGACGACCCCAGACACTAAACACTCAGTGTATACATCGAATGTCTGTGTGTGTACACCGGTATCTTACAGTACTCTTTGGTGTACACTGCCGCGACACTTGTTGCAGATGTAGTGACGGTGTCGCTTTAGTGTCTGTGACGCCGCTTTCCGACACAAGTGTCGCTTATTTTGAACTTGAGCGAAATTTTTGCTAGACTAATGACGTCACGCGTGGTCTGCAGAGGAAATAAAATCTTTGATTTTACTTTATGAAGCGCTGCCAGAACTATGGCAATCATCAAACCCCAATTATAAAAATCGAGTAAAGAAATCTGCAGCGGTAGAAAGTTTGGCCGAACAATTTAATACAAGACTTCTGCATTGGAAATAAATAGAAAATTGCACAATTTATAACGAACTGCGAAAACTTAAAAAAAAGAAGAGTGGACAAGGCACTGATGAAAATTAAATATAAGATAAAAATTTAAACTTGTGAAGTACTCCCAGGTGTACTTCACAAGTTTAAATTTTTTTAATAGGTATGAGAGCTATTGATACGAATCTCCTGAAACGAATAAAGTAAAAGGTATGTTATCAATTCGATCTGTACGTTTATAAAAAAAAACACTGGCACTCCGGTAGTGCCGACAGAAGTGAAAACTTGAACAATTACGAGTGTATTTTGTGAATCGTCTTATAAACAAAACACGCGTGTTAAGGTGTGTTCCTTATTTTATAGGGTTTTTTGCAAATCAGGTATGATGACCAAAGTGACTGGTTTATTCTTCTCGTGAAAGGAATTTATTCAGATTTGCTCGTCGTCAGTTATATATCCGTGGTTCAGCGCCATCTCGTCGTTATTGGATGAACTACGTAGTTAGTACGCGAGGCCTACGTAGTTAGTACGCGAGGCCCTCGTAGTTCTTCCCGATGTGCATAGATGGCGCTGTCCTCAACAACGCGCGTCACGTCTTACGAATTTTCGATCAGGGTCACTGACCTGACGCGAATTTAGAAGTTTTTACCCATTCCAAAAAAAGTACACAGCGCCGCTAAAGAAGTTTTCACTTCTGTGGGAATTAGGTCGCAGCAGGAAATAAAAAGCGTGTGCACTGTTCAACGGTTTGATTTATATTGAAAGTGAAACAGAAAACATTTGAATAACCGACATCAACGAATGATCGAAAGAGTGAATGATCTAATCGAGTGATTGAATCGAGTAATTATTTTAATCTGTTAACACTGGGATTTTTGTAATATTCCAACAGTCCCCCTCAAAAACGCAAGTATACAGAAAAATAAAATTAATTTCAATCACTCAATAAAGAAAAAAATATAAAAAAAAATAAAAACTGTTTGTGTACCTATTTAGAATAATTGATACTTATACATTTTTATTATTATAACAATCAAAATGTTGATTTATGTTAACGATCATTTAATACAAATTTAAATTGTGTCTTAAATCTAGAAACCTTTTGGAGGGAATCGCCTTCGTAAACATATCAGCCAGTTGATTTCCTGTGGAAATAGATTCTAGCTTTATTATTTTACTAGCGATTTGTTCCCTAATGAAATGGTATTTTATATCTATGTGTTTAGATTTTTTATGATTTGTAGGATTATTTGCGATACAAATGCAACTATTGTTGTCTTCGTATATTATAATAGGCTCTTTAATTTGGACTGAAATGCTATTTAGTAACGATTTAATCCAGACTGCTTCTCTTACAGCCTCAAATAAAGCCATATACTCAGCTTCCGTTGAAGAGACGGCGACAGTATTTTGTTTTCGTGTGTTCCACGAAATTGTACAATTATCAAAAGCTTTGAATAAATAGCCTGTTGTACTTTTTCTGTCGTTTTCATCGCCTCCCCAATCAGAATCTGCATAGCCAGTTATTAATTGCTTATAATCACTTTTATGATAAGTCAATTTTATACCGACTGTACCTTTTATGTATCGCAAAAGATGTTTTAAACATTTCCACAATTCTTCATTATTTTTAGATTGGTATCTACTCAATATACTTATAGAAGCACAAATATCTGGCCGTGTACAAAGCATTGCATACATAAGACACCCAATTGCATTTTTACAGGGTGCTTCATAGTATGTGTCTGAATTTAAAGTCAAATAATTTAATTTACAAGGTAAAGGTGATTTAGAAGGGTTACAATCACTCATAGAAAATCTGTTTAAGACATTTTGTAGGTATGTAGATTGATCTAAAGTGATAGTATTATTTGATCTTTCGATTCTGATCCCAAGGAATAACTTTATTTCTTTTAAATCAGTCATTTCAAATTTTTGCATAAGACTGTTCTTATAAACTTGTAATGTGTCAATACTTTTAGTGGAAATTATTAAATCATCGACGTACAATACTATATACACATTTTTATTTATACCATTTTTATCTAACACATAGAGACAAGGATCTACTTCCGAATTTTTAAAACCCATATCTTTAAGAACAAGATCCAAACGTTCGAACCAACATCTGGATGACTGCTTTAGACCATACAATGTTTTGTTAAGTTTACACACCTGATTATCTTTAGCTAAAATGCCTTCTGGTACCTCCATATAAATATTTTCTTTTAGTATTCCATTAAGGAATGCCGTTTTAACATCCATATGGTGTACATGTAAATCAAATTGATTAGCTAAAGCTAAAATGAATCTAAATGTAGTTATCCGAGCTACTGGTGCAAACGTTTCGTTATAATCCTGCAAGTACTCTTGAGTAAAACCTCGAGCAACCAAGCGAGCCTTATAACGTACGGGTTCACCTAATTCATTGTTTTTAATAGTGAATACCCATTTGCAACTTATTATGTTGACATCTTTAGGTTTTTCTACTAAAGTCCACGTTTGGTTGCTTCGAAGGGACTCAATTTCATTCTGTACAGCTTTTAACCATTTGTCAGAATCATTTCTATCAAATATATTCATAAATGACGATGGCAATGATTGCACAGTAATTAACGACAAAAATAAATCAGGATCATGCATCTGTTGATAATTTTTCGGGGGTAAATTGAGAATTCTTTCACTTCGCCTTAAATTATTAGGTTGACTTCCTAATGACGAATTTTGGTTCAAAGAATCTTGAGGTTGACTTTCTATTAGTTTTGCCGAATCATTGTCAGGCTTACTAATTTTTGAGGGAATTACAATGTGGTCACTACTGCTACGTGTTGGACGCGATTGTGTAAAATTTAACTCATCGAATATGACATCACGAGCTATGAACACCTCATTATTTTCTACATTAAATAATCTATAACCATTTGCATCGTAGCCAACTAATATTGATTTAATAGATTTTTGATCAAATTTAGTTTTTCTAGTCTTATTATGAACGTATGCAGTAGAGCCAAACATTTTTAAGTGATTTATTTTCGGTTTTTTACCATGCCACATTTCGTATGGTGTTTTATTTATCAGAGCTTTAGTGGGTAAAATATTAGTCAAATAAGTAGCTGTTAAAACAGCTTCACCCCAAAATATTTTTTCTAATTTCGCACTTGTAACCAATGTTCGAGCCATTTCGGTTAACGTACGATTCATCCTCTCTGATACACCATTTTGCTGTGGAGTGTAAGGTACCGTTAAATGATACATTATCCCCTTTTCAACACAAAATTCTTTGAACTCGTTAGAAAGATATTCTCGGCCATTGTCGCAGTATAGATTAACAACCTTAGAATTAAATAAGTTCTCACTCTTAGCCACAAAATCCTTAAAACATTTAAATACCTCTGACTTAGAATGCATTAAATATGTGACTGTATAATGAGTAAAATCATCAACGAAAATAGTAAAGTAATTTTTATCATCAAATGTGGGTGGTGTAATAGGACCGCAAACATCAGAGTGAACAATAAAAAGTGGTCTGTTGTTATTGGATCTCTCTTTTGACTTAGCAAAGGGTAGTCGTGATTGTTTGCCAAGTATACAAGACTCACACAACTCATCACTAGGAATTACATCATTGATAATATGATTATCCTGAATTAGGTATTTTAAAATATTAAATTTTTGTCTATTCAAATGACCAAGACGTTTGTGCCATAAATCATAAGGTATGGAAGTCTCAGATAAATTTAAATTACAATGAGATCGCAGTACTTTAAAATGTAACTTAAACAGGTTATTATTACTTACACCGGACACTAAGCATTTGTTGTTTTTGTAAATATGAACTTTATTATTGTTAAAAATAACCGACATTCCTGCTTCTTGAATACGATTTACCGATAGTAAATTATATGGCACATCTGGTGAATATAGAATGTTATCGATTGATCCTTGAAAACCTAGATTACTAGTAACGTTTATTTGTCCTTTACCAAAAGCGGGAATGTTAGTGCTGTTTTTAGCTACCCCAATTTTTAGCGGAGTGGGTAACTCTAAGTATGAAGAGAAAAATTTCTTTGTATTCACAATGTGGTCAGTTGCACCCGAATCTAAAATAAAAGAAATTGTATCATTAGTAGAATTAGACTGCAAATGAAATGACTTACATGTTGTAAACATAAAAGCGAAACTGTCCTCATCATTGCCGGAAATCTGCGTTGTATTTGCAGTTGGAGCCTGGTGACTTCTGCCGCTATCTTGCTGAATTTTCTTGTAGAAATGGCAATCCTTCTTGACGTGATTTCTTCGGCCGCAATGATCACAATATAACTTCGAAATCTTATGCATTGAGTTTCCAGGACGTGGCTTCTTCTTATTATCGTGGAACTTTTTCTTGTCAAATCCAGATCTTGATGTAAACTTCTTTGTAGATGCATGTAATACTTTCAGTTCGGTTGTAGTATCAGCTTTTAATTTCACTTCGTGATCTAAAAGACGTGTCTTAACAAACGCTAGATTTAACTGTTCTTCTCCTAATGTTTCTAATGCCGTTATAACGCCATCGTAGGAAGTGGGTAAGGTTAACAATAAATGTGATACTTTGTCCATCTCATCTAATTTTGCACCAGCTGAAATTAGTTCCGTAATTATATTGTCGAAATTATTGAAGTGCTGGAATAACGTCACATCCGGTTGCAATTTTAAACTTAGTAATTGTTTTCGCAGTGCCAACTGTGTAGCTAAACTCCTCCTTTCGTAAATTTTATCCAAATCATCCATCACGGATTTTGCGCTAGCAGAACCTTTTGCAAAATTCAAAAATGCATCGCCTAAATATTCCACTATCGTACCTTTTGCCAGCGTATTTTTCTTTTTCCATTCTTCATCTGGGTTTGATGGCGGTAGTTCATCAATCACACTCAACACTTGCAATTCTCCTAAAAGTGATCTAACGCGAAATTTCCACGTACTGTAACGTTCACCGTTAAATTGTTGAATGTTTCTTTTACTTCGCGACTCCATTTTAAAATTATTTTATCGAACTAACAGTTGTATATTTTTTGAACACTAATATAATCTTAACACTGTATTACTACGTAGCCTGGGCCCATAACCTGTGGGAATTAGGTCGCAGCAGGAAATAAAAAGCGTGTGCACTGTTCAACGGTTTGATTTATATTGAAAGTGAAACAGAAAACATTTGAATAACCGACATCAACGAATGATCGAAAGAGTGAATGATCTAATCGAGTGATTGAATCGAGTAATTATTTTAATCTGTTAACACTGGGATTTTTGTAATATTCCAACAACTTCAAAAAGTTAGATATTTTTATGGTGTAAAAATATGATTTACCTGACGCCAAAAATTTTAATGTTATCGCCACACGTTCATCCACACTAATAGCTAACCTCATAATCGTATCTTGCTTCTTAATCGCAGGTGAAATCTTATTAGATAAATATTGAAAGTCTTCGTGTTTCATCCGAAGGAAGTTTTTGTAACATTCTGGATTTTCATTTTTCAATTCAGATAACAATTATTGATTGTAATATGCCCCTAGCTGTGCCCTTTTTTTAATTCAATCTTTAATCCATACAGATCTCTTTTTACGACGACGCATTTTGATAGAAACACATATCGCGACAATCGCAGCAGCAGCAGCACGTCGATTCATGGCGATGGAATGTACCTACCACACTGAATTGCAGTCAGTGTCAGAATGTGTGATTCGTGTAGACGGCAAATACACTTGAACCGGTACACTAGATGTCTACACCAATGTCGACACAAAAAATTGCTTACCGTGTGGTCGCAATCGACACTAGTGTCGACATTTCTGTCGAGTGTCAGTGTCTTCGTGTATACTTAGCTTAATATTATAAAGAGGTAAAGTTTGTGAGGTAGCAGGGGGGTAATCTTTGGAACTACTGATTCGATCCCGAAAATTCTTTCACTAATGAGAGCTACATTATCCTTGAATGTCATAGGCTATGTTTTATAATATGTTAAAACGAGAACTTCATGCGAACGAAGTCGCGGGCAGAAGCTAGTTTGGCATTGGCATATGCCTAAGTAGGCTAACATTTTACTACCTGTCTGAAATAACGTTACTTAATTTTTTTCACATAATATTCAGTGCTATAGGACGTAGGCCACGAGCACGACGTAATCCAGCGCCCTAAAGATACCACAAAACTTTACAATTACCTACCTACAATTTATGAATTTGTAAATCTTACAAGTGCTTGTACCACAAAACTCTTAGCCTGTGTAGTAGAGTTTGTAACGGAAAACCCTTACAAATATGTACCTAAATTGTAGTGACAAGTCTACAATATTGTACCTAACTCATACAGTAGGTATACAGGGTGTAAAAATTCACATCACATACCGTCAACTACGCTGTCTGTACATCAAACTAAGTAACAGTGCAGAAAAATAATTACTAGAAAACGACCTTTATTTTTGGTGTGAAAATCTGCTGTTTGCGGTAGTGCGCAATCTAACGCACACAAAACATTGTGCTTATGAGTACATGCAACGGTACAGGGATGGTAGTGGTTTTTAAAATCGTGTTATAATTATAACATTAAAAACATGTTCTCGTAATAAAAATTTCAGTAAAACATTGGAATTTTGACCTTCAATATCTCCGTAACCAGAAGGTTCCCAGGTATGATCCAGTACAAAAATATTACAATGACGGGGAGTACAAGTGAGACTTTAAATTTGTGTGCTATTAAGCCCTAGAAGGTACAGACGCCAAGCACATCAAGCTACCCGAAACTGTCAAATTTCCCAATCAACTTTGAACCTTATGCTTTAGCGATAAAGTTGAAAATCTATTGAAGAAATTTGACAGATTGTAGTGGCTTGATGTGCTGGCGTCTGTACAAAGTAATTGATGGGAAACCATTTTTTTTTCTGTTATCTTATCCGGCATTGTATGTAAGAAGGGCCTACTCCGTCCGGTGCCGTGCCCGTACCTACAGAGCCGCTGGTTTCCTAGCACCTCAGGGTCCTCCAGTGGCCCGTGTGTATGTCGGAAATTATCCCACGGGAACCTGCTAGTTACCGGGTAAAAAAGTAGCCCATGTCCTTCCCCGGGATGCCATCTATCTCCTTGCCAAATTTTGTCGAAATACGTTCAATGCTTTAGGCGTGACATACAGATTAAGTTACTTTCGAATTCATAAAATGAATATGGAATTTAAATACGAATATTAAAACTAAGAGGACGCAGGATAATAAGTGCCTGTATTCTATTACTTTTACACACGTTTAAACGGATTTTCTTTGTGCTCAAATCAATGGCTGTGCCCTTGGTTACTTTGAATGAGATTTGTATACCTACATAATAAAACAGGTACAAACAGATGGTAGGTAAAGCTGGGCTGGTAATGTAACGTCGCCGCATCGTCGGTGTGAAAGCGTACTAACTGGTTTTAAAATACTATTGGCCGGCGTTCAACACAAAAACCGGTTTGATTGTAAAGGGAGGGCTCGGCACGACATGGAGAGCCAGTCCGCACGCCTGGCACGTCGTCGGTCGCTCGCCCTGCAGCGTATTGATTATTTATACAGTGATACCGACTCCGGGCGAATAAAAATAATGGAGAAGTTCATAGAAACAGTACGAGCACACCCCTGTCTGTGGAACCCACAGCATCCCAACTATCCCGAAGTGCATGCGAGAGGTCAAGCCTGGCAGAGTGTCATCAAGGAAGTTGACGACAGTTCCATACCAAATAGTACGTATACCTTTCTATGTTTATTAAAGTTAATGAAAGTGTATATTTTTCGTATATCGCTAGCGACATGCCTGTCACGTAGACCGAATGCGTTGAAGACGTTTTATGTGATACCGGACAAAAACCCGTTTCTGTTGGTGGCCGGGCCGGCCGACATAAGTTGTTTACTAAGACTTTGCACCTTCTTAGCCAAATAATAACGTATCCGCTTAGTAAATGAGATATTGGATGCGGGTGTGAAAACGCAAAAAGAAAATAAAAGGAATACTTACTTAATGTTTTTTGTTGTCCTTTTCTGCTGTCTTTTCTGTTGTCTGTATCTATTTAGGAAAAGAACATGCTGTGGACTTCATATTTTCTATGGGTTTAAATTACAGTTCTTCTAAGAGAGTTTGCTCACTCATAAAAATGCATAACATTACGACATACCCAAAGAGGAAGGAAGAGGTCTATAGTACACCCACATTTCGCCAGTTTTGTTTTTAATTTTAAGTAGGTAAGTACCTATATAAGTACGCGCGGTCAGCGATATAAGTCAATGAAATTTTTGGAATATTCATTATTGTATCCATACTAATACTTATAAGTTCGAAAGTAACTCTGTCTGTCTGTATGTTACCTTTTCACGCTTAAACCGCGGAACCGATTTAGATGAATGAAATAAAATGAAAAAAAATTGGTAGATATTGAGGTAATTTGAGCACCGGGAAAGGACATAGGATAGTTTTTATACCGATATCGCGATATTCCCACGGGATCGACACTTATGCGGGTGAAACCGCGGGACGCTGCTAGTATCTTTATATAGAGGGATTATTATTTTATATATTAGTAGTTGTATAAAGGTATTCTCTACTCTTCAATAAATTGTTACAAACCCGTAATACAAAGCCAGTTTTCATTCAAAAATCTCTTATGAAGCTTTGTACTGTTGTTCACCGACTTATGTCGCTTTTAATGTACCAGACAGTCTTATTCATACATTAAAAAACGTCGATTGTATTTGTCTACCTAACTTGTAACGGATCATGTTTTTACTTTTCAGTCAAAGTTGCACGAACGGAGTGGAGGAAACTTCGCGACAATCACCGGGAAGCTTTAAAAAGAGCCAAATTAGGACAGAACAAATTGTTACCAGCTCAAGTCACAACTTGGAAATATGCAAAAGCTATGCAATTTCTGGAACCACATATGAAATATCGCATAACAGAAAATATAGAAATGGATCCACCAGTGATTATACGTTCAAATAACTCCGAACATGATGTTTCTACAACAAATGCTGTGGAGTCTGCAAAATCTGATGTTCCACCGCATAAACGACGCTGCGTCGAGCACGCCGATGACACAGCCACTATACCACGTCATGAAAAAGAGGTAGATGCACTCGAATCTTTCTTCAACTGCATCTTAAAAAGCACCAGAGATATGCCACAATGGATGCAAACACAAGTGAAGAAAAAAATATTTGCAGTTATTATTGATGCGGAAGAGAGCTTATCGTCTCAATCTCAAGCGCAAAATGCACCACCTGAAGAGTACGGAAATCATTTTGTCATTGAAAATAAAATCAAGACAGAATATTATGAAAACACCTAGACGTGAAACGAGCCCTGTGCGGAGGTATTAAATGTAGGAATGAGTAAAGAAAGCGATAAAGTGATGAGTGAGTTAAGAACATGAAAGCCAAACTCGGCTTAAAGCAATGATGTATAAAACTATAATACGTCATTGGCTTAAAGTGTGTTTAAAAATGGGTCCTGAATTAATTTTTTTTTTTATTAAGTACATCTGTTCAAAAAGAGCTAGTGTACCTATTCTTCGTAAACATGGACTAAAATAGATCTTTAATCCCTCGGGACTAAAAGTGATTTAAATTTGGAATGTGGATATTATTAGCAAAAGTTCCAATCACCAAAGAGATCAATCACAAACATTGTATGAACAAGTAATAGGCTGTATGATAAAAAAAAACTCGCGTAAGCTAAATTAAAAATAGATTTTGAAAAAATAAAAAACGTGCGAAAAGAATTCTGCCTTCGTATTGTTTACTCAAATTAGGATTTTACTTTACCGTAACCGACACCTCTGTTTTAAGTTTTGGCCGTTATAAAGACAACACGCGGTAAATTTTCTTTGGGAGGCACGACCTTCAAACATATTTATAAAATAGACATAGGATAGTTTCTATGATATTACCATGAGATCGAAACTTAAGCGGGAAAAACCGCGGAGCGCTACTAGTAGTTTTATAAAAACGGTGCATTATTGTGCGCCTAATGAATAATCTACTATTGTCTGTTTATAGGTAGGTACATATTGTGATAATTTAGATGTATCGAAAATTAAAAACCCTTTGTTATACTTAGGTACCTACTTATTTATAATTATTATTTGTGCTAATATTTAAAAGATGGTAGTTCAGTCAGACTTACCGTAACGTCTGGATGGATGTGAAGCAGCTTTTACAATGGATGTTATAGCAAGTTGGAGTGGATATACCGCTTGTGGAGTCATTGGATTAGTTTGTAGAAGATAAACCTCACTCTCAGGGGTCATAGCCTTCGAGCGTCCTATGTGCCGCCCGATACGCTTAAAGTATTTAATAAATAAATGAGACTAACTGTTCACCAGTGAAAAGATTAAATATATATAAATTTTTATAATATAAGTTTTATAAATATGTAAATTAAGCATTCTGTCATACTATAATTTAATATTAATAAAGTTGGCAGATACTCACTTTTTGTTGGTTATAACCGATGGAATAAGTTTTACCCGCAGTGTCTAGCAATATACCACTTATAGTCTGGAATTACGAAAATGTACTAATAGGTAGTATAAGGCTGCAATCAGAGGGACTGCACCTCAGCAACCGCGCGCAATCGCTATATTCAACTGCATGCAGTTATCTGCAGTCGAATCTGACTTTGCGCTGTTCACGCCACGCATCTAGCCCAGGAGCTCAGTGTAAGGGTCTAAACAGACGGTTTCGAAGCATTTAAGTCAACTGCATCCAAACTGCGATGTTACAGTTGAAATGCAGTCCGTCTGTGTAAACCCTAAGGGTCTAAATAGACGGACTGCATTTGAACTGTAGGTACGCCAGCTGCAGCATCGCAGTGTGGATGCAGTTGACATAACTAGGTTTCGAAGCAGTTAAGTCAACTGCACCCAAACTGCGATGTTGCAGCTGAAATGCAGTCCTTCTGTTTAGACCCTAAACAGACGGACTATATTTGATTTGCATGCCAGCTGCAACTTCGCAGTTTGGATGCAGTTGTCATAACTAGGTTTCGAAGCAGTTAAGTCAACTGCATCCAAACTGCGATGTTAGGTAATAGGTAATACGGGCTGGTGTCCGCAACTCCACGTCAATGCGCGTATTTTGCGTACAAAAAAACTGCGATGTTACAGCTGAAATTCAGTCAGTCTGTGTAGACCCTAAGATTTGACGTCGAAATGGAAGCACAGACGCTACACACATACTAACTGTATGCGGTTAGCGATGGACAGCGTGCGTCGACACTACACGACAGTAGACAACCGCATAAAGTTGAAGTCACGACTGTATGCAGTTAATATTGACTTCACATGACTGCAGCCGACCGTGTGAAGTTCATATCATAACTGAACGAAATCGAACGTACAACTGCATGCAGTTGAATATATCGACTGCACGCGGTTGCTGCGATGCGGTCCGTCTGATGGCAGCCTAAGTACTAAAGTAGCCTATATAACGTCCCCGCTGACTAGGACACAGGTCGCCTCTCTTCGAGGGAGTAGGCTGTAATACCATACCACGAGACCCCGTGCGGGTTGGTAGATGTCACGTCTTCAATTTTTTTGTTCTAGGACACCGGTTTCCTCACGATGTTTTCCTTCCCCATTTTGAGAGCAGTGGTGATGAAATTATTTACCTACACGAAGTAGGTATAGCGCTTGCCTGGGTTCTAACCAGGGGCGGATCTACTTAAAGGCTTTTTGGGCTGCAGCCCAGGGCCCCGTGGTTACAAAGGGCCCCCAACCGAACTGAAAACAATAGACGATATTGTCAATAATAAAAATTATCTAGAATTAAAAAAAAACCGATCATAATAACATGGCAATTGGTTGAGTAATTAGGTAGGGCCCCTAAGCAGTATTAGCCCAGGGCCCCACAAATTCAAGATCCGCCCCTGGTTCGAACCCACGACCTACTGATCAATGTCTAGGTGTTTGGGTTACTACGGAAGCAGAGCCATATTTGGGAAATGACAATGGCCGATATTGCAAAAACGCGACAATATACCTACTTACAATGCGATTACAAGCGACATAGAAGACTAGCAGACGTTAGAGCAATCAGCCAGCAGCTTCATCAGCTTCTACTTCTTCTTTCTTCATTACGATAGCTTGACAACTCTACCCTATTGAGTAGAGTTCAAGCTGTTGGTGTCCGCAGTTAAGCCCATTTAATTAAACATGATTAGGTAATACAGGGAAGAGCAGTGGTGGCCCAGTTTTAACGGCCCCGACTTACCGAATTGTAGGTCGTGAGTTCGGACGCAGTCAGGCGCTTTACTTCGTGTAAATATTTTTTCAAATCCTACTGCTGTTAATTCCAGAGATTAGCTCGTTTAAACAAACAAACTCTTCAATTTTATTATTAGCATAGAGCATAGATTGGTGGTGCAAGCGGGCTTTGGTAATGAATAAATTGAAGGTCCCATACATCAACTCTGCGTAGCTTGTAAGCCTGGAGTGGTGCTTCTCTGAGCAGACGCAGTATGTACGGGTCGAGGAGACGCAATCGCTTCTTCTCCGGGCCCTCAAATACGTGCTCTATGGGTAGGTATTCATCACCTGAACTCTGTTGAAAACTATACATGCTTATTATTAGTCAATGTCAGCAATGAATAGGTGATGCACATTATAACATGAACGAAGATGATCTATATTATTATAATTAGGTTGTATGAATGAAAAATCGAATACCTATTCCCGATCAGTCACACCTTGTCCTTCACACTCTTGACGATCGGGAAAAAAAGGTCCGTTGCTGAAGATGAAGATGCATAGTCTTTCGGATGTTTATAAGATCAAAAGTTGCTCACCCAACGTATTGTAGACAATACGTTGGGTGAGCAACTTTTGATTTTATCTTATCTTCTTAGATGTCGGTACTTACTTAAGAATTCATTGATTCATTAGGAGGATTAAGAGCGTCAGTCACTCATTTATAGTTCACAGCCGGAATCATCGTTGAATTAATAAGAATTACTTAGGGTACTATAGAATTTAAAGTAAGACCTAGATGAGACTCGTACAGATCAAGAAAGCATGCAGCGCGCAATGAGGCCTAAGCTATAAGTAAGTTTAGCTGTGGGTGTACCAATGTTGTCATTGATGATTATGAGGCCAATCTCTTATCACATGAGCATCCGTACCTACCTATGTCGTACATGTTGATTCAAGTATTATTAATAATAATACTATACAGAGTGGCAGGGACATAGACGCGCAACCTGTTACCATGGATGCAGTAGGTGATTCTGAAGCATCTGCACTGAAGTGTTTCGCAAAAAAATTTGCCGTTCCATATATTTTGACCGCGTAGGTATTGAACTTTTCTATGAAGCAGCAGATTTTTTGTTTGATAACTGACGAAAAAATTCTGCACTAGGGGTTTCGAATCATGTGCTCAATTCATGGTCACAGTTTGCGCGTCGACGTCCCTGCGACCCTGTAAGTATATTAGACTACAGGCCCATGTCCAAAAAATGGATGGGTCATATGAACCACCAGGTGACGTATATAGCACGATATAAGAGCATAAAATAATAAGATTCAGCACTATGCCGTCACTTGTAAGCTGTCCAACTGAGTGCTGGTGAGAATTCAAAATGCAGGTAGAGTGAGTACATTTTGGTCATATATTTTTGTACGGATGGTAAAAATGACCATCGATAGATCCATGAAAAATAATAAAAAAGCGCGCAGTGCCGTAAAAAAATGGTGCGCCACAAAGTCGGTAATTTTTTTTTAATTTCTGACAATTTCCAGGGTAAATTTGGTCATTTCATTCTGTACGGCATCAGTTTCATACTGTTTCAATACAGCTTCTAATCCATTATTCCGCAACGCCGTAAAAAAATCATTGGAACCGAAGCCGTACTTGAATGAAGGAATTGCCAACTAAAGTGAAGAGAGGTCGAAGCGTGGGAAAAAAGATGGTGGCCTCGTTCTTCGGAAGGCCAGGTCATTACGCAACAATTGTTTTAGAGGATCGAAAAACAGTTACTGCAGAGTGGTACACTAACAATTATTTGCCTCTTGTCTTGGAAAAACTTCGGGAGAAACGACATCGCAGTAGGATCCTCCTTCACCACGAGTCCACGACAACGCGTCGTCGCACACCGCGAAGCAAACAATCGACTACTTAGCGACGTCAGACGTGGAATTACTGGGTCACCCGCCCTATAGCCCCGACCTCGCACCTTGCGATTTTTATTTATTTCCGAAAATAAAAGAAAAACTTCGAGGAAAACGTTTTATGGACGCTGAGGAAGCATTGGCTGCGTTTCAAAATGCCGTCGAAGAGACCCCTAAGGACGAGTAGGCAAAGTGCTTGTCTCAGTAGTTCCATCGGATGCAGCGAGTATTGATGTAAATGGACACTATTTTGAAAAGATATAATAAAACTAATAACTTGCTAGTTTGTTCAGTTTTCGATTTTCTAAGAACTTTCAGTGTCACCCTCGTAATATTATGATATTATTGCTCCAAAATAACTATTCTGGTGATCCTTTATTAGTCATTGTCATTTACGTTTGAGCCGAGGAACTACTCACGTCAGGCTCGCAGGCTATTTTCACAGTTACAGCCAGTTTTTTGTTGCAGTCATGTAGTACACTGTGCTTGAACAGTTCCTCTCGTTCGAACCTTATCAAGTCACTGTCAGGCGCAAAGCTTTCTTCCTGCGCGCTTCCTTTCTGAAATAGTTTACTAAACATTATACTTAAGAAATAATGTTTGTCTTCCCTGTAACTATCGATCCTTGCCCGTGACAAACTTAATAGGCATCGAGAATATTGGACATCCATTTGAGCGCACTGGTACTAACTTACCATCTCCCTGGTCTTGTCCCATGTTTTACTTGGGGTCGGCGCAACACGTTTTCTTCTTCGTCAACCTATCATTCACTGCCTTTTCTTACAATACATAAATATTACTACACAATACAGGTACAATTTATAAATATTACTACACAATACAGGTACAATTTATAAATATTACTGAGAAAAGCACTTACAGTTTCACAATTGATGAACACAGCCCTTACTTCCATAAGTGGACTCTCTTTAGACCTCGCATGCAAATTCTCCTCAGTTTCATCGAATGCTGTCGATGTGTTCAGTTGCCTTAAAATTATGAAGTAAAGTAGTCCTATCCTGAGGACAGAAACTGTGATTCAATTTGGAGCTCTGCTTATTGATGATGCAGTATAATGTATTTGTACCATTTATTATTCTCCATATTATTTTGACAATTGTAAATCAAGTAAACTTTAGAATCAATCAGAAATCATTGTTAAAACATGTCAATCACAGACTAAGAAGTCAATTTATGATAGAATGATGCCATTTTCAAAAAGAATAAAAAATAGAAATGGTTATGGTTTATGGTTGGTCTATGGAAATGACGCAGTGAAGTTTCTCTTTATAAGTAAAAAAGGTTGTTTCAAAAAACTAGTGGAGATATAAAAATCTAACAAACATGTTACAGCAGAAGTATTGAGTTTCCGTCCGATTTAGGTATACCTATGTCTTCAATAGTTGAACATCGTCTGCTGCAGCTTTATAAAAAGAAAGACTTGAATTTTAGTTCACTTTTCATTTATTACACTTGATTCATCAGATAATAGTTTAATAATAAGATCACAGTTTAAATGAGAAAAGGAAATAATTATTACCCTTTCAAGGTATCCATAACTTTCTATTAAGTATCATTTAGTTTAAATAACAAAATTAGCACAGCAAAATTATCCTTTGCTCATTTAAAAAACTATATTTAAAAATCAATAATCGTAATTCAAGAAATTCACAAACATCTATAATATCTTCACAATGTCTGGATCACTTTTTGTTTGTTTTACAAAGAGTAAGATAGGGGCTGTCCATTTATTAAGTAAGACGATTTGAGGAAGGAGGGGGTCCAAACAAGTCTTATTATTTCTTACGAGGAGGTGGGAAGGGTCTAGACTATTCTTACGTAAGATCACAAAAGTACACAAAAATTATAAGTTTTTAAATTTTTGCTAGTTTTTATTTGCAATTTTGGTAGATTCTGATCTTAGGTAAGATTAAAAAGGGGGGGGAGGGGTTCATCCAATTCTTATTTTTTCTCAAGTAGGGGGACGGGGGGTCAGAAAGTGGTCAAAATTGTCTTACGTAATAAATTAACAGCCCCATACACATTTTCATAATTTTCGAATACATTATAATATTATACGATGTGAGAACTACATGAATCAAGTATGCCCTGTTAACAAACATGAAGCTACGAGTGATAATATTCATTAAAACAACCAGTCGTAATCAGTCGTAGCTCCATACTGACGTCTAAAAAGACCTAACCAATTAGGAACATTTGCATCAATATCATTACATAATAAACATACGTCGTCAAACAAAGTGATCATTCACACTAATATTATGAAGGCGAAAGTTTTTGAGTCGACCATTACGCGGGTGAAACCGGGGGTCGCAGCTAATTTACAATAAAAATGTCAACAAAATGTTGGTTAGATCTCTTTTTTTGTCGCTATATTACATACAATATACTTTTATAATATTCAAAATGTAGCATTAATTTATTTAACAAGCACTTATATATATAACTCGGTTGGCTTATGTCAGAATATTTTATGAACCTACGCATGCACTGCACTATGTAATTCAAGAGATTTGTATAATTTGAGTGTGCCAAAGTTCTATACAAGCCAGCACTTATAGATGTAGTACCATTCTTTATTTCAGGTATTGATTATATTGTTAATGTCATAAATGTTTTCACTGAATGATCGTTCCTATGATAACAAAATGATAAAAACGCTTTTAGGTTTCATGAGATCTAAATAGCAATAATAAAAAAACAGGTAACAAAATTGGTCTCTCAACAAACAAAAAGGGTCAATTTATAGTCACCTAGACTTTATAACTTCGTAATAAAGATAACATAAAAACCGGTTTACACACTTATTAACTAAACCAAATATGGACTTTAATCTACAGTTGAAGTTAAAATACTTATTTAGGCGATTGAATAATAATATTCCTACGACTCTGGATCCGTGGACGCGTACGTGGCGGCTTTACTCGTCTGAAACAACACATACCGAGTTACGTATCGACCGAGAAATATAAATGATGCTCCGTGGCTTCTGCATAATGTGCCTGCGGCCTGTTACTACCCGCCCGCTTGGTCAGTGGCACACCCGGCGGCCGGGCCGCCGGCATAGTGTGTAGCAGCCTGAAGACGATATTACAACAACTATAGCATATGATCACCGACGTTGTAAAACTATGATAAGCATATAAAACGGAATTTAACGAAATATAGGAAAATAGCAGTTGCCATGACAGTTTAACAACACATATCAAGGTTGTAAAAATTGAAAAGACATGAATTCATTGGTATAAAAGTAAGTTCTTACCTCACAACTGTCATAGAACTGCATGGCGGTCTCGCTGTCGTAGAAGTTGACGGTGACCGTCTTGTCCACGGGGTCGTTGTTGGTGTAGTCTGTGCCCGACCATATGCACGAGTCGCCGCTCATCTGATACAAACGATAATTTTAAGTCACTGGTTTCTATTACGTTTGACAGGCTTTAAAGCCGGAGTGTATGATAATGTTTACATAAGATTAACTTGTCTTTTATGGGAGATGTGTCCCTAAGGCCGTATCCAAACCGAAAGCGAATATGCGATTGTCGCGCTCATTTATATGAATATTAAATAGTTGCGCGATCAAGCAATTCGCTAAAAGCGCGCAATTATTCAGCTAAAAGCGTAATTGCGTGACATTAGCTTTCGTTTAGAATGCAGGTTAATGCAGTCAGAAAAATATGATGCAGTAAAGTTAATGTATTCCACGAGTCGACCGACACACTACTGGTATTGGTACTGGTAATGTTTAGTTTATTTACCCTTTTAAATTGTACCTAGAAGACTATAATAGTGCAACTAGGAAGAGTTTGGGGGGTCGATTATCATATGTAATATTTATATGATACTAGCTGTGCCCTGTGGTTTCATCCACATAAGTGTCGATCCTGTGGGAATATCGGGATAAAAAGTATCCTGTGTTAATTCTGGTTATAAACTATCTGTGTGCCAAATTTCATCCAAATCCGTTTTTGCGTGAAGAAGTAACACACATACAAAGACACTCAAAAACTTTCGCATGTGATAGGTACTGTAGGCATATTGCCGATAACTTCCATCCTAAAACATCGCAATTTCAGCTTTCTTTCAGCTGTCACGAAATTTTTGGAAACAATGAACGAAAAGTAGAAGCAAGCGCATGAAGATTAAAGAGCTCTCCTAAATTGTATTGTAACTTCATGTCAACCACAATATATTGTCGTGAATGAGATCACTATAAGTCTATAACTGAAGTAAAATTTAAAAAATCTAATAGAACCATACTTGGAATTCAGTATCAGTGTATATGAGCATATCTGCAAGTATTTCTCCAGTGCTGGCATCTGTGACGAGTATCTTGGGCGAGTAGATCTCCTGGTCGAACAGAACTTGTATGTGTGCGTTTGAACACTTGGTCTCGTTGTTGCCCTGGCGCACTATCGCCTCGCCGTCACACGTGTAGTATGCTGCTGATTCTTCTTCATCCTAAATTTTATAACAACTTAGTATGATATTATTTCTTGGTGTAATAACTTTTCAGACATGGCCCTGCATTGTCAGACTGACATAAAATCCTAATAAAATAATGTTTAGACTTTAAAAGAGACCATGACCTCTGAGTTTGTTTCGGCATTTCTTTTCAGGGATCAGCCGGATAGGAAAGGGCGGCGCCATCTAGTTTTGAAATATTGACCAAAAGATTGACGAGTAAAAGTGTCTTCGAAAAATGAGATGGTTGCTTTGCAGGGAATTTTACAAAGAGACTGCTATACACGTATGAGTAACAGAGAAGGCGCTCTACAGATCATTTTCTTTATGATTTTAGAACACGATGTTACAGCTGCGAACTGTGATTCATTCAGGGTTTTATGACGAATCAGATACATTACCATTTAGAAGCAATACTAACCTCATTATAATAACTGTCATAATCGTAATCCTCCTCTTCATCCTCGTGGTCTTCCTCGGACTCCTGGAAGTGTACTTGTTTGAACACTTCGTTGACCGACGAGCCTGTGTCATCGCCCGTGTTACAGGCCGCTTCCTGTCCCGACGCGATCACTGACGTTCTTTGAAACACTTCTGCGGTCATCGCGTTGTCTGCGCGCGCACTCTCTTGCAAGTGTTTTGGTAACCTTAACTTTGACACGGTGTTTTCGACGAAGGGTTCTGCTTCTTTCTCTTCTCTTACGGCTTGGGCAGCAGATGCTTGTAATTTCTATTGAAATAAAGTTAAATTAATCTATGTTATATGTATTATTGTAATATTTATATTATTTTGCTCAGTAAAAATCCATGTCCGCTGTGAACATGACGTTGGGAGAAGAATCTTGCTCCCAACGTATATGCAGCACAACCGAAAAGCAGTACGGGGAAACTCTCTTGTACACATCAGATTCACTACTGCAGAGACAGAGGCCTCGTATTCAATCATAGATCAGATAAGATCACTGAATTTGATTATACTTAAAAATAGTTAGCGCAAATAAATAATAAAATTCCTTACCCTAACACATTCAACAATCTTATCATGGAACGCAGTTGCCTGGTCCACATTCTTGAATCTGACCGCAAGAGTCTCCTGCTCGCCGGCGGCGTTCTCCGCGAAATTGCGTCCCGCCCACGTCCACGCGCGGTCAGAGTTCTTCATTGGTAGTAGTTGCAGGTCCATGTATAGCAGCATGTTGAGCACCGCTTTGTGTACCTAAAGATAAAGGTATGATAAGATTTATTTGTCCAGAACATGAGACACATGTGCAAGATGTTACATTAAATTATGTCACAGTCATGTTTTGCCAGAGAGAATATTTTAGGTAGGATATCCGACACGTTAATATTGATGCTAGCTTTCGATTTTTGAAACCAAGACTATCAAGCTCAGTTCCGCATTTTTCCGTAACTCGATCCCTTTCTGTTGCTTAGACGCATCCTTATTTCTATAATTCCTCGCACAATGTCGAGCGCAGGCGCAATGTAAGATTCTGAGGGGATAGGCTTGATTCAGTTCTAATATTCTAATGTCGAATTTTACTTAACTGATGTGATTGGTTGGCGAAAATAACAACCAGTGGCGTGTATTGCATAAAGGCATATATAAGCAGTGCCTACCTCGATAAATCACCATAAGCCTGTCAATTACATTTTAGTGTGTGTGCCCCACAATTAAGAAACACATAAAATCTTTATACAAACACGCGCGGCAGGTAGACGGCCTACTCGGCTCCCGTACTATTCGTACATTGTCATTGCCCATTGGTTACTCGTTCAAGTTAATACGACGAAATTAAAAATACGTACGTTGACGCGTAATAACGACGTTCGACCTTCGCAATTTATCACCCTAAAGTTGGCATGACTACTCAAATAACCTGTTGGTTATTTGCACACCACTGATAATAACAAATGACTAGACGTACAATTGAACAACAGAATATATCAAAGAGACTTTTAGAAACCAGCAATTACAATATAACCTAGCTGCTAGATGATAATGAAGTTTGATGCTATTTGTGAAGGATGATGTTTCCCTAATACATATTTAAAAGCTGTGGAAGTATGTACCTGTTCACGACGCAGTAGTAACCTGTAAGTCTTCCTCTCCGGGTAATACAACACTTTCATTTCACCGACACCTCGTTCTTTCCACTCCCGGGACTTCTCGTCGTAACGGTACAATTTGCATCGCTCGCCATATATTTTTTCCTTAAAATAACGCACAATTTTTAAAATTGCATTTATTCGTTTGTGTCGCGACTATTTCAACAATAATATTTAGAACTAGCTTGTGCCCGCGACTTCGTCCGCGTGAAATTTCTTGTTTCCCCGACCCATCCTGTCGCATCGCATCGCCTGCCCGCGGTATTACTTCGTTTTCGCTTAGCGTTATCTATCTTTTTTTTTCTATCTGCTCGGCTCCGAAGAGTCGTAGCGTGATGTTAGCCTTCATCAAGAATTGTGCTATCAAATGATAAACGAACTTTTCAAATCCGACTGGTTGTTCCAAAGATTAGCACATTCAAACAAACTCTTCAGCTTTATTATTAGTACAGATATATAGATTAGTATAGATAATACTGTTTTATATTATTTGATAGAATAATATACTATAACAAACTAAAGTAAATGTGAGAATATGCTGACACAGTCGTTCGTTGCTATGAATGGTGTTTTATGATAGTGATAGTTACCTCATCCTCCTCTCCTGTGGTGACCACAATCTTGTCGGGTAGCGGTACAATGGGCTCGTAGTGTGGGTCGTACTCCTCATCGGGGCCTGTGCCAGCGGCCTCACCGTCAGCGCTCTCATTCTGTGTCTTGTCCCCAGAATGATTTCCAGGTTTAGCAACAAATAGTTGTTGCCCTGCTCCCTCCCATTTAAAATCAGGTTGTTCTAGAAAAAATGTTTTTATTTAAAAAAACAACAAGCAACAGCAGCAGCTCAGCTGTAATGGTGCCGACAGTAGCGTCGGCCAGAGTTGTAATAACGAAGTTTATCTAGATCTACAGTCTTTAAAAAACTTGAATCACAGGCTTTATATAAAATAGCTGTTCTACAAGACAGGGTGTAACATTATTTTGAAAAATATTTACAATCAAGCGTACCTCGTGTGGTACACCCGGGCTCTATCTGTTAAAATATTTATAATATCTATGAAATTGCAGTAAAATAATGTTAACTTACTTTGGACAGTTTTAATACCGAAGGTAGGCGCAGTGCCAGATGACAAAGCAGCAAATGTCAGACTATTGTCAAAATTGAATGGTGCTTCTTCCTTCTCAGGCTGTTGCTCAACAACAATTTCTTTAGCTATGTGATCACCACCAGCATTTAACGAAACTGGTTCTTCTTGTTGCTGTTCCGTATTTGTAGCTGTACTCAATGCAGGAGCATGGTTTGGTGTTCCAAATATTGATTTCCCACCTCCAAATAGCGAATTCTGAGATGAAAGGGATCCAAACGCTGACATGCCAGCAGAGCCAAAGATACCAGTACCGATTTCGGCTTGACTGTTCGCTAAAGCACCGGGTCCGAAAATACTTCCTTGATTAACACTAGTAAATAAGTTTTCGGATTTATTATCATCTCCAAATATAGATTTTACACCACTATTTTGACTGTCTGTCTTCGTATTAGCAGCTGGAAACTCTAATACAGATGTATTAAAAGACATTCCCTTGTCGGTAGTACAATTCGTAATTGGTGGTGTTTGTTTTGTATTACTAAAAACGAATTTTGGGGGTGCTGTTCCGAAGTTTGAATTAGCCTGGAGTTTATTCTCATTTGAAGCATTAATGATGCTCAGCTTTGGCGGGTTTAGTAAAGAATTCTTAGCGCCTGATGTTCCTTGAGAGTCACCACTGCCAAATATGGAAGCAGCTTTATTTTGTGGAGTTCCAAATAACATGGTCTGTTCTCCAAATCCTGAGAATATACTAGGTTTTTGAATCAAAGTATTTTCCTTGTTGGTTGTATTACTCCCAAAACTGCTTTGGGAAGATGTTGATGTCGGTGTTTTCGCATTGGAGGCAAGTGACCCCAGTGGAGTGCGAAATATAGATGTATCTACAGTTTTTTCAAAATTAGATGGAGTGCCATATATTGAATTAGTAGGACTTAGGAAAAGAGGTGTTGTTGTTTTCACAGGTGTGCTAGCATTAACCAATGATGCTTTTAAAGTTGCTGCTACTGTGGTAGGCTTTTGGTCTGCATTAGTAAGGTTTGATTCAGTAGTTAATGTTACATTTGTATCATTTGCTATTGATGAAGCTTGTGAATCAGTTAGACATGCACTAGAGTCCTCGCTGTCGTGGCATCCACGGCATCCTTGGCACGGTTCTTTATTTTTATAAGTAAAGAAGTTTTCAGGCAGCATGAGCTCCTTGGCTTTTTGTTTTTCTTCTGTCGTGGCTTGTATTTCACTTACAAAGACAACATCTTCACTTTCGTCTTTTTCGTTCTTATTAATTACTTCTTTCTTACAAACTGGTTTTCCTTGTAGCGCATTATCAATGGCTTCTTTAAATTCTAAAGCAATCTCTTTACTTTTAAACCGTAGACAGAAATGTTCTAAGTTTAGTTCACCTTCACTGAAGTCATTGACAATAAATTGCCAAGACTTTTCATCTTTTACATTGTAAATTATCTCAGGAGTCAAAGCATAATTCAAACATATTTTAAGAACCTGTTCCCTTCGCATAACCGCCCTGCAAAAAAATACATTTAATGTTAATTGACAAGAAAACTAGATAAATAATGGCTAGTAGTATAAATATCTAAAATATTGTCTAAAACTTACCTCAATTTTCCAGTATTGTTGTGTTTTAGTATTTTAACGATGCCTTTCCCGCGTTCTTTCCATTCACCTGATGAGAATCTGTATAATTTTGCTAGTTGGCCATAAAGTTCAGTTTCATTTTCTTCGCCAGTTAAGACTTCAACCTAAAGACATTAATTACCATTTAAATGATTAGGATACTACTCAGTAAAAAAATTAAAAATTAATCCATAGCCTCATAGTCCAGATAACAATGATTTATGGTCTCATTGAAGGATATGGTCCAACTGACCTAGCACATTTAATAAAAGAATGAAAAATCAAGACGGTAAAAAATAAATCTTACCTTATCAGGGAGGGGGATCACAGGAGTGAAGGGATGGTAGCATTCATCTTCTGCAGAATACTCATTGCCATCACTTTCATCACCATCTCCTTGGCTATGTGGTGACTTCGCCGGGCTTTTGCCTTTGCTTGGTGTTTTAGGTTTGAACACAAAATCAAATGTGCCACTCTCTTTGAACCCAAAGGATAAATTAGAAGAACTGTCTGTCTGTGGTGTGGGAAGAAGTGCTGGTTTCACAGGAGTACTTAGTTCTTCATTCTTTTTGAAAGTAAAGTCAACAGCCTGACCTTCACCGGTAGTCTTTGGTGTATCAAACACAATATTATTAGCTGGAGGTTTCTGATTCCCAAAGGCTATAGGGCTTGTTGTTGTTTCAAGGTTATTCGATGGTACACCAAAACTAAATTTGTGTGCACCAGTGCCATCAAAAATAGAAGTAGGCCCTGCATTTGGTTTCTGATCATTCGCTGCTGGTGGAATACCAAAACGGAATTGTGGCCCAAGGGAGCCAGTGCCAAAAATAGATGTTTTATTATTAACTTCCGAAGTTGGTGCACTGGATTTAAATAAGTCTGCCCCAGTACCAAATGACTGCCCCTGAGTCGTAACAGGGAATGAAGAAGCGGGCTTTTCTTCATTACTTGTAGCTTTAGGAGGTATGCCAAAGTTAAATTTAGGTGCATTATCAGAAGTAAGTTTAATACTTGTCTTAGCTTTTGTTGGATCTTTGGGACTGTTACAAGCACCGCAATTTTCCAGAGTACCTTCGTTTCGAACAAAGCAATCTTTGCATTCCCAACTACCTGGCTTGGGTTTGAATTTATCTCCCCAGCCTAGAGTAGCTACAGGTTTCTTCTCGGTACTTGTGTTGGTGACAGTAGGAGCAGAGCTAGTAGTGGAGCTGTTAGGTTTGGGTGTTTCACAACACGCGCACTTAGCGAAAGTTTCCAAATTATTTGTATAACATGCATCACAGTGCCATGATCCCGCTTTAGGTTTAAACATTTCTCCAAATCCAGTTTGATTGTTTTGTTTCGCAGCATTCTTTTCTTCCTTTGCAGTCTTTGATTCGTCTTTTATTTTAGATTGTGCACTTTTAACAGCTTCAATAAATTCATCACACAATTGAATAGTTTTAAATCGTAAACAGAAAGTCTCGGCTACCAATTCACCTTCCGAAAAATCTTTAGCACACCAAGTTACAGCTTTGTCAACATTCGGCATTTTTTGGAACACCATTTCATTAGTAACTGCATGATTACAACACACCTTCATAATTTGTTCACGCCGCATTAGCAGTCTTACTTTTTGAATGTTATCTTTAAGAACAAGTAATTTAATATTACCAAGGCCGCGTTCTTTCCATTCTTTAGCAGCTGCGTCAAATCTTAAAAGTTTAGCGCGATGTTCAAACAGTATAGTTTCATCTTCTTCGCCTGTCTTCTGATCAACTAAAGCAGGCAAGGGCACTACAGGCTTGAACTCAACATTTGGTTCATATTCTTCTACCTGGTCCGAAGTATTTAATTTAGTGGATACTGAAGCTTGTGTGGTGTTATAAGAGCTGTTTGTGTCGGCGGAAGAAGCATTACCAAACAAATTAGTGAATGGAGAACTTGTGGAAGTTTTAAAGGATAATCCACTAAATACATTAGCCTTACTAGAAGCAACTTCTTGTGAGTTAGTATCAGGTTTTGCATCATCAGACACAGATTTGAATGTTGGTTTGCTGCTAAATGTGAATCCACCAACCACAGCCTTCGCTGGTGTCGACTGGGCGTTGTCATTATTAGGCTGGCTGGAAATTATTTTAGGAGCTGCTAATTTTGAATCTTCACTTTTAGGTGCAACTGGACTTAAATTTTTATTCAACATAGATTCCTGTCTTGCTTTTTCAAAGGCATTATAGAAATCTTGAGCTATATCGGCCGTTTTAAAACGGATACAAAACTTTTCTAAGACCACAGTCTCATCTGCGAAATCATTTGCAACCCAAAAGTATGCTTTCGTTTCATTCATCATTTGTTTTATTTCCATTTCCGCGGTAATGATATGATTAGCGCAAATCTTATGTACTTGCTCTCGTCTCATAAGAACTCGAACTTTTCCTGTGATCTTGTGTTTCAGTAACTTCATTTCCCCAAGACCTCTCTCTTTCCATTGCTTTTCGACAAAGCGGAACAGTTTCGCTCTAGCGTTAAATATTACAAATTCATCTTCTTCGCCCGTAGTTACTTTCACTTCAGCAGGCAAGGGTACAATAGGCTTAAAATCTGGACATGGATCATAATTTTCCACAGACGTATTGCTTCTGTCTGATAAAGTCCTTGACTTATTGAGACTGGTGTTAGGAGAATAACCACCA
Organism: Luperina nickerlii; assembly: GCA_963855955.1. Taxonomy (NCBI): domain Eukaryota; kingdom Metazoa; phylum Arthropoda; class Insecta; order Lepidoptera; family Noctuidae; genus Luperina; species Luperina nickerlii. The sequence goes on along the minus strand of OY979664.1, from coordinate 15,049,694 downwards.
AATAAAGGTCCATCAACAACACACCTTGAAGTATCAAATGTATCACCACCAATTTTAGGTGCAGTTAATGTGGGATTAAGTAAAGAACTAAAAGTAGATGTTGAACATACAGGTGTTGATTTGAACACAGAAGATTGATTCCAATTTGTCACAGGATTTGTAGTTACAGTCTTATTTTGTGCTGGGAACACAAACACTGGGGGTGACATTGCTTTAGTGTCTGTTGTAGAAGGCAGTTGGATTTGATAGTTATGTGGAGTGCCTTTAATATGTTTAGGTGGAATTGTCACACTCAAGATTGGTGCTGGAGTTGTAGTACAGGTAGGCAAAGGATCTGAAGATGTTATTACTACATTTACGGGCAAAGATCTCGCAGTATCTTTGGATTCCGTAGAAGTTGTTGTTTTAGACATGGTAACTGACGTAACTAGTGGTGGCACAGCTACAGACGATACACCTGGCATGGTTGGAACAGAAGATAACGTAGGCGCTACAGGCACTGACGGCACTGTAGGGGCACTTGACAAATTAGGGGGGACAAGGTGAGCTACATCCAAATACATCTGATCTGGTGTTGGATAAACACCAGGATAATTTACTTGAGTTCTTGTGGGATCAAACATTGGCTGCGTCGCTGGTACTGAGGTGGGCTGAGCAAATTGAGAATACTGGTTGTAGAGGTTGTATAAGCTTTGATTGTAAAGCTGATATGGGTTAGGAGGCACTGGGAATGGTGGTACAAGTCGTTGATTGAAGGAAGGAATCACTTGCGATGGCGCGAATGGTAACTGAGATGCAAATGATGTTGTACTATCACTTGTTCTGTATTCTTCATCCAAGTTATATAAGTCACTGTCGTCTATGGTCTGTTCAGAAGAAGCTTTTTTCAATTTGCCCACTTCCTTTTTGAGGTCTGCAACTTGTTTTTTCAATTCACTAACATCTTTACATTCATTTCTACATTCATCTATTTGGTCTTTAACTTGATCTACTGATATTTTCAGCAATTTAAATTGATCTGTAGTATTTTGCATATTGGATTGAATAGTGCTTATTATCTGATTACCTAATTTACGATTTTCATCAAACCAATTTCTTGTTTGTTCCATAAAGTCACCAATAGTAGTATCCCTTTTTTGTAAATTTTTAATTTCATTTTCTATTCTCCCCAAAAATTGTTGGTCAACCCTCGAGTTTTCAAGTATTTGGGAGTCCATAGCAGTTCGATAATTTGTAGCATTAGCATTGTGGGCAGCTTTTGGTGTAGAACTTATATTACGGAACATGTGAGAGTTTCTTCTGTTTGGCAGCTCAGTTTCTCCTGACACATTTTCATCTGATGAGTACCTGCCGTCATTCGTAACGACGGAAAAATCTGAATCTATTTTATTCATATGTGTTTCTATATCCTCAATCAATTCTTGAGTTTCAGAGTATAAAGGATGGTTTTTGTTTGATTCACTATCCCTGAGTCTATCTAAAGCTTTGTATGCAAACATTTTAGCTTTAGACAACAATGCTGCATATTTTGATCTTGTTTCAGGATCTCTGGACAAATTATTTTCTTCTGAAGCAATTTTTTTATAAGTTTTGCTAAGGTGGTATAATGCTTGTGGTGACTTTAAATTGGAAAGAATTTCAATTACTTTATCATATTCACCCTCACTGAAATGATTGACTGCTACATATAACTTGCATTCTTCAAGTAACACATTGAGTTCTTTGGTGCCAAGGTCTTTGTGTGTGTAATCAAACATTCTTTTATCAAGAAATTTAACAACAATTTTGCTTCTCAATTTTTCTAGTAATGGTACAGCTGAAGAGTAATACAAACCAGCTCTTATTTCCAGTTGAGTTTTTTCATCTACATTTGTTGACATCTTAGCTCTTTCACTGAATATGCGTCCAAGAATGCAGAGAAGTTCTGGGTCAAGACCGTGATTGTCAACGCATCGCACCACTTCAATGCCGTGACTCAATGTGGCGCGTATGTCTGTCAATTCAGTACCTAGTTCATTTTGGCTGAATTTGTAAGCACAGTCCCACCATTTCATCTGGGTTATTGAACACTGCAGATCAGTAATGTTGGCTGGAAGTGTAGGTGGCTTATCATTGGTCACATAAGACTCTTTCTTAGATATTTGTTGATTGGCTGTCAGAGTGGCACAGTAAAGAAAAGCATGAATATCTGACCTATTCAATGTTTCAGGCCCACAGGTTGTTGCATTATATGTCAGCATATCAAAAAGTGTACAATTGAAATATGCATAATTTTTGTAATTTAGCAAAGTCCAAACAAAGTGGTGAAGGGAACTACCATATTCCCTTTGAGCATCCCCATCATAAGATTCAACTTCTACCTTTCTTGGAAGTCTCAGAACCGGAGCAGTAAATGCATTTGATGCAAAATAAGATGTTTTAATTTTATCCAAATGACCTTTACTGGAAAATATCTTTTTATATAATTTATCTCTCCAATGAGTACCAGAATAACATTGAGAAACCTGATCTAAGAATGACTGGTTTTTCTCTTGAATATTTGAAAGTAAGTAATGGCCAGCCTGAGAGCATCTGAATGTTCCTTCTGAGTACCAACGATTTACAGCAATTGATTGCTTTTCAGGAGCATTTCTGAGCCAATTCACTTTTGAATCTAAGGGAACTGTTTGCCAAGCAACTAACATTAATGGTGCTGCAAGCTTAGTAGCATCACGCCAGCTAATTTGGTCTTTCTTAGCCTTTTTCAGTAAAAATGTTGCAGCATGAAAAGCAACTTGTCCTCTATGATGTTGTAATAGTGCACTGTGGAACTCCCCAAAGCCAGGAGAAGCTCCCACCTTGGCAATACTCTCAATAGCTTGATCATAAGCATGAAGAAGATCATTGGACTCAATTAAACTTTTGGATGAACCACTTGGTGCTTCAGTTAAACTCAACAAACAAATACGCTCCTTGACAGTAAGGAGAAGTAAATGATAAAGCCAATCACTGGTGTTATGCGAGTTATGCTTTAGGAGATCATTGAGGATTTCATACCAACCATAGTTGTTAATGAATGCTTTGCCTCCAAACTCCACATGACATGCATGTTCAAAAGCTTCTTTGACTTGGTTGATGTTAAGGTAGTGTTTCAACAGGCGAGCATGAAGTACCGCATCCTTTGGTCTTATTGCCAATTCAGAACGTAATAAATGTACAAGTGCTTCAGGGTCAGGATTAGATACAGCTATTAGTCTCTCCCGTAGTCTAAATGTAACTGGGTGTCTAGGGAATGTGGCTTCTGCTTTTTCACACCAGTATTTTGCACGGCCTGGTTCAATGATGACCTCATCATCAGCAAGAAGTTCACAAACTGAAGCAGAAAAGAAATATGATCATAAGAGGTGTGTTCACTTAATAAAATAAAACAGGGCAGGACATGGTGTAAATTAACTAGTTTTATACAAAATAAAACAAACAAGTATTTTTAAAATGTAGTAAAATAATTTTGAAGTAAGATAGGCAATGATGGTCACTTTTAACTTTAGTGGTACCCCACCCCCCCCCCCCCCCCCAGTTTGAACTCCATACCATAATTATAAGATAAACATTTATTCACAAGAAATGTGGTTACATAATGGTGGTAAGGTAATTCTAATCCCGTCACATTCTACCATAACAATGGTGCGTAAATATGTCAAAGTTGTACGAAATCTCTTGATTTTAAAAATAATATAAATTGATTAGTTAATTAATGTCAAAATGTATGTCATGAATAATTAATTATTGTATTAATTTAAATAATTGTACGAAGAAGCAAAGAACCAAATTTAAAAGTCAAGTGTCATGTCAGTGAGATTAAGAAATTTCAACATTAATTAGTTACATCATTTTCTTTATATGTCATAAAATCCTTTAAAGTATAAAAACATTACAACACAACATATCATTTTTTTTTTTTTTTGTTTTCATTACATGCTTTTTAATTTCCTGCAAAAATATCTTCATACAGCACTAATAGTCTAAGATACGTAGAAGAAAGACCTTCACCGATCGAGTAACCGGACGAAATGTGTTTTTTACGGAATAACATATGTTAACGAAAGTAACGGTGATGGGTTGCCTAATGAAATCCTGTCAAGGATATTTTTAATTAATTATGTAACAGGTAATTTTTTTTCGATATTTTCACCGATAGCGTAACCAAAAAAAATTAATGCTAATCGAAAGTATGGAGTCTATAGAATATGCAAACATAGGGTTGCCTACCTTTTTCTTGTCAAGGCCTAGGGTTGCCTAGTTTAAAAAGGTGATTCGAAAATGGTACCTTCACCGATCGAGTAACCAAATAAATTATATATCAAAATGAAGATTATTTTTTTGCGAATACGATGGTACAAGGTTGCCTACGAAAAACCTGTCAAAAATCAGGGTTGTAAGGCGTTGAAATTTGAAAATAGAAATGTATGAAAGTGTGCAAGAGAGACTCCCCATTATATCCAGTGCGATAGAAGAGGAAGCAACATTGCAGCCGATCGCGCCACATCAGATGCTTGAAATAGTGCGAGAGAGAGAGAGCATATACGTAGTATCAAATACGGTAGAGGAAGACGCACCATAGCGACGGGCTCCGCCCCTTCTGGCCTATGAAACGACGACATGGTTGGCGCAGTGGCTGAGCGATCGACTGATTCGCACGGAACAAATATTTGTATTGCCTACAGGTAATTGTTTCGAGTCTGGCTGTTTGTGTATGTGAATTTAAATGTTCGTAAACGTACCCACGATACCTACAGGAGTAATTCCTAAGGTGGGGCAAGGTTTAAAAAAAAATTGAAAGAGAGTGCGCATGCTCTGTACGGTTGACAGATCTGTGTATGAATGTCAAGCGTTGTTTTGGAGCAACTTCCCGCCATTCTCATAGAAGTAATAGTTTGCTACGGAATATAAAATCGTGCTGTTTGTCTGATGTGAACATAACTGAAGGCCAATTCTCGTAATTTAAAACGTTCAAAATCTAGTCGCAGTCTCATCTCGGCGACAAGCAAATGTCAAAAACTTGTCAAAATGTAGGGAAATTAGAAGTATTTTTTGACAGATTGAGACTGAGATCAGACTGTGAACGTTGTTAAAATTACGAGAATTGCCCCTCTGATATATCACTCGATTTAGTTGGTTATCACTCAGTGTTACAAGAAAATAACTGTTTTAAAAAAAACTTACATTGAAGAATTCAATAATTTCATTGCAGAGCAAGAAATAAGTGATACTTATATATAATTTTTCAAATTATTACTGAAATAAATTTTTTATATTTTATTTGTAACAAAACAGAAATTGACAGAAACTAGGCACATTTTTTTTAGAAAATAAATTATTATAAATAGAATAAAAAATATAGGACAAAAATTTTTAACCTATAGTTATTTTAATTTTTATACGCATATTTTTTAAATTTTTTAAATGCTTTATCCGAAACGCCAACTTTAATTTGCAGTTTTTTAGCGTTTCATCATCAAAGTCAATTACGGACTCTTTCAAGCCACATAAAAAGCACGTTTTCGAGATTTTTAATTTGTAAGTAAAATTCACTAATGAATTCAATAAAAAAAATAATAAACAGCACGATTTTATATTCCGTAGCACGCTATTACTTCTATAAGAATGGCGGGAAGTTGCTCCAAAACAACGCTTGACATTCATACACAGATCTGTCAACTGTACAGAGCATGCACACTCTCTTTCATAGGCCAGAAGGGGCGGAGCCCGTCGCTATGGTGCGTCTTCCTCTACCGCATTTGATATTACGTATAGGCTCTCTCTCTCGCACTATTTCAAGGATCTGATGTGGCGCGAACAGCTGCAATGCTGCTTCCTCTTTTATCGCACTGGATATAATGTGGAGTCTCTCTTTCTTGCACACTTTCATACGTTTCAATTTTCAAATTTCAACGCCTTACAACCCTGATTTTTGACAGGTTTTTCGTAGGCAACCTTGTACCATCGTATTCGCAAAAAAATAATCTTTATTTTGATATATAATTTATTTGGTTACTCGATCGGTGAAGGTACCATTTTCGAATCACCTTTTTAAACTAGGCAACCCTATAGCCTTGACAAGAAAAAGGTAGGCAACCCTATGTTTGCATATTCTATAGACTCCATACTTTCGATTAGCATTAAATTTTTTTGGTTACGCTATCGGTGAAGATATCGAAAAAAAATTACCTATTACATAATTAATTAAAAATATCCTTGACAGGATTTCATTAGGCAACCCATCACCGTTACTTTCGTTAGCATATTTTATTCCGTAAAAAACACATTTCGTCCGGTTACTCGATCGGTGAAGGTCTTTCTTCTACGTATCCTGTACTATAAGACACTTTTGCAGGAAATTGTCAAACCTATGTTGTGAGCATGAATCATGCTTACAACATAAATGTTGTAATGTGTCAATTTGTAAGTATAGACAAATCTACACAAATTAACTTTCACATAGAAAAGCCACAGTAAATTTAAATAAACACTTATATTAAAAGGTAAATCAATTTGAATTATTTAACAAAGTTAATTTGTTGATATCTAATCAACTTCTAATCCTATGAATGAGTGATATTAATGTCAATAAAAAACCGGCCAAGTGCGAGTCGGACTTGCACACAGAGGGTTCCGTACCGTTATCTATACAATATTAGGTTGTATGGGAGCCCCCCTTAAATATGTATTTTATTCTGTTTTTAGTATTTGTTGTTATAGCAGCAACAGATATAAATCTGTGAAAATTTTCAACCATCTAGCTATCACTGTTCATGAGTTACAGCCTAGTGACAGGCAGACAGACAGACGGACAGTGGAATCTCAGTAATAGGGTCCCGTTTTTACCCAGTGGGAACAGAACCCTAAAAAATGTCTCTTAAAAAATAATGTTAAATAAATTATTCATGTAAATTCCAGATCAAGCATCCTATCTATAGGCAAGCTATTTCTAAATTAAACTCAACTATTGCTAGTCAATCTTGATAATCAGTTACAACCAAATACTTACTTGAAATTGAAATGTCATGCAAATACAAAATCAACAATATTATGTATACTTACTGTCTAATATAGTACTAGTTTGTGCCGGGTCGATGTCTAAAGATTCTTTGTATTGTTCAAGAGCTTTTTCTTTCAGCCCCAGTTTCTGCAAAGCTTGTCCAAGCAGTTTGTACGCCGCAGCGTTGTTGTCTTTTTGCGTGAGGTATTGCTCGACATATTTCTGGCAATTCGAATAATCCCCCACTTCGAAATAAAGTCGAGCTACAGAATAAGCACGCGATTTAAACTGCAAATAATAAAAAGATGTTACAAAATAAACCGCACAAATAGTAATCCTTGGAATTGTGGTCATGGTTTTGTTTTACTTACCTCTTTCGCAGACAATTTACTTAACAAATTCTCCACGTGTTTATCAACGTCTTTTTTATTTCTATACATTTTACGAACTGTTCACCAAATTACTAGTCTTTTAGACCTCGAATCACCTTACACAAGAGAAAATCGCGTGGGGCAAATGGTGCGGCATTCGATGTTCGTCATTTTAAAGTTTTGGGGTTAACAGTAGCAAATATGATTTTCCCCAAACTTAATTAAAAAACAAAATAGTTCCCTTGGGTACATAAATTACTGTTGCAATAAATATTATGTAGTTTATTTAGAATAAATAAATAATCAATTATAATGCTACGAAAAAAACGTGTCTGCTAATTAACACAATCATCAACATCAACATCAAAAGATCAAATGTTGCAAAAATTATCGCACAAATGGCTGAGACCGCTAATTCAATATTAATTTCCAATTTTATAGCGCCGAAAAAACAAAATGTCAGATTTCCCGATATCCTATTCTTTTGGGAAATTAAATACTGGCAAGAATGATTCCTTCTTACGTGGTGTTGGCTACATTGACAGTGCCATCAGAATTTTTTAAAAAACGTCTGTTGCTAGTCGTGCCCTATCCACACACAGCCGCACGCAATACGATAAAATAATATTTTGTTTAGTAATAACTGTATTTTTAAATTAAATTAAATTAAATTAAATATTTGTTTATTTATGGCAACTAGGCCCAAATTGTTAGCATTAGTAACATTGTTCAAAGAAAATTATTGTAAGGTTATTATTATTTTCTAAATATTACACAACCTCGATTTCACTGACCGGTATTATACAGGTAGAAAGAGATGTCAGTGCACTTAATTAATTACGGAAAGCTAATTAATTATTTTTCCGTTTACGGTTCACTCTGTTTCCGGTGTATTTTACATGAAGCTAAAAATTAAAAAACCGGCCTGTGCTTCGGATTTCAGTATATTATAGTGTACTTTGTTTCGGAATCGGAACTAGCCAATGAGTAAATAAACAATGAAATCCATGCGATCTACTGTACGCTGATTGCTCAGCCCTCTTGGGAAAAGCCAGCCAAATAACTATGTGTAATACTAGACAGGCATCTCTCCTTCGCAGAGCACTAAAGGCGGTCCGTCCGCGCGCCGCCTTCGCTCTCGGCTGACGACTCCACTCCATTCTCAATGCACGCAGCAAATTATCACTAAGGTGCAAATTGCGCATTTACACAGCGTGCATTCGTCCAATAATGACGTATGCCTGAATGCCTGTGTAGCCCCAACACATACATAGGATGCAGGCCCTCCAAAACCGTTTCCTCCGAAAGGCTACGGGATCCCCTTGGTTCGTCCGAAATGAGATCCTCCATGTTGACCTCAAAATCCCCACTATCCACCAATTCATGAAACGCCTTTCCAAGCACTTCTTCGATACCGCCGCCAATCATCGAAACCCTCTGATTGTCGAGGCCGCCAGGTACACTCCCTCCAAAATTAACAATTGCCGCCGTCCAAGGCATGTTCTCTCCAACCCTGATGACCCCATAACCCTCCTCCAGGAGAGCAGTAGGGCAACCAGTAGGTACTTTACGCAATAACAAAAACAAAAAATTGTCAAACCGGCGGCCTCGCCGATGAAAGCTTAAATAATAATAATCTGATCCAGCCTGTCCCAACTAGCTGCCCTTTCCCCAGCGACGCCCTAAGCCAAGGTTCGTACCCCACAGGGGGTGCCCTTAGCCTGTAGTCGCTTAGTATTATGTACTAGATAATTGCCCCTGGCTGGTGGCTTTGAGTTTACTTAAGGCAACCACAGGTTAGTCCGGTTAAGTAGTCACGACCTCTCAAGTTCAACTAGGAGATGCCATTGTTATAAAAAATAAAAAAAAGAGTATGACCAAGTTGATTCGCTAGCGTATATCTCTCTCGTCAAGTTATCACTTTAAAATAAAATATGTAAACACTGACCTCAACTTACAAGAGAGGTTAGTAGAGGTGGGCAAAGTGTATCATTTTTGCGATTGGAACATTTGCATCTCGATCACTGAAATGATCCGAAACACATTTGGCGGAATTTGGCTCATTTGGATCACAATAATTCATTTGGCTCATTTTGATCATCGGCATCGGTTCAAAGGATATAAAATACAGAATCAAAATCTGTGAGAGTATGAGTGATACACATCCCATTTGGTATCTCTTTCTGACTTGTATAGATTCTAATTATGTCGCCCGCTCACTCGCGACTCGCGAGTCTATAGTTAAGTAACTCAGTGTGTCTCAGTCTCTCTCGCTCGCACACTGCTCAGTCCCCTCAAGAGTGACGCGTCGCGCGGAATGAGCACAGAGCAAAGTAATGTCTCAGATCCAAATGATGCATTTGAAACGTTGTTACTGTACCAATCTTTTGAATCACTTCAATGCAGTGTGACCATATGTGGCAGGATCCTGCCTTTTTGGCAGCCCTTTTTTACAGCCCACAAAAAGAGTAGAATGCAGTATCAAGAAAGGAAAAAAAAGTAAGTAGGAATTTTAAAATGCCTATCTGGCGGAAGTAACGCTAAGCCAACTCTAAATATTGATAAATTTTGGGATGCCATTGGTAAAATTCAAAATTCAAATGGAGACTTAAAATACGTTAATGTTTATAATTTTGTAAAAGGTTTGTTGTGTTTGCCAATGTCGAATGCTGCTTGTGAAAGGATATTCTCGCAAATCAACCTCATAAAAACAAAAACGCGGAATAGATTTATAATAAACATGTCGCCTCTATTTTACATGTTAAACAGGGCATTAGTGAATATGGTGACTGCGTTTAATTCCAGCCAACTAAAGAAATGATTAAACAAATGACAAAAGCGATGTATAAAGAAAGTGATCAAGAAGAATACGATCCTAATACGAATGTATAATTTAATTCAGTTCACTTTTAGACTTTAAGATCAATTATTTTAAATAAAACTCCAAAAAATAATGTGTGTATTTATTTTAAATTTTTAAATTACATTGGCATTATTTTGGCATTTTGTGCTTTCGATTTTGGCAGGATTTGTCAGTTTTCTTGCCTAAGTGGGGCAGGATCTCTAATTTAAAGTTGGTCACACTGCTTCAATGATCCGGATCAGTGAGTCGGTTCCGTAAAGAGTTACACATCTCTAGAGGTCAGTGTATAAACCAGCTTTCGGCGAGCTTTTCGTTGCCGTAAATGCGGAAAGCCCCGATCTACGTGGAGGGAAAAAGTACTCCACAAATATGAATTTACGTAATCCACACATAGCACTCTCTCAAAAAATGTGAAAATTTATTTTGGAAATGAAATATCTAGGCCATTCTAGGCAGTAAGACCAAACCTCCATCCCAAGATAGTTGGGTCCACACATTTAATGCAATATAATAAATATAAATATGGAAAAATTTGCAGTCAATTCAAATCAAAAGCTTTTCCACGCGTCGGCTAAATCAAGATCCCTTGGAAAACTGTTTCGGTTGCATCTGGTATAATTGCGGTTCGAATAATAATTCCACAATCCAACAGGCGGGAGTTAAAATGGCTATATTGTCTTTGCGCCACTCGGGGCAAAGAAAAAACTGTGAGGATGACACTACAGTATTGTGCGATAATTTCTCTAGTTTTTAAACAAATATACCAGAGGACGAAAAAGGAATAGACCACCATAATTTTAATTTTATTGATATTGAAGCTTTATTGGCTGATGCAGTCGAACAGGCGACGCCGGAAGTCAAGCTTGTGGACACGTGTGTGGTTTCATATACAAAAAACTCCGTCATAATGATTGTCCAGATTGCAGGAAAACATTTTTGTCCGACACAACTGAAACCACACACATATTCACAAACTTTAAAGAATATGACGTAAAAAACGCATTGAACTATGCCAACAAAGCCACGATACAATACAATCTGTGGAAACAATGGCCACATTAATTTAGAAGAAAGAAAATATTCAACAAAATATTCTAACTGGACTAGATATAATAGACTTTTCTTTTTTAAGTGATTTAAAATCAAGCACTTTTTATATTTGCATTAAAAGATTTATTGTACTTACTAAAAAATAGAGTTATGAAGAGAAAAAGAAGGCCGTAAAAAAAGAAATAAGAATACTAAAAAATAAATGATTAATCTAACTTACTTATTGTTTAATTTGTTTTTTATTAATACCATGGTTGATATCACAGCATGAAGAGGATTCATAATTATATGGAGTTTCAAATTAGTTAAGTTCCTTCTTTCTCCATAGAATAATATTGTTGGAACTCGTTGTTGTGTCTTCAGTTAATTAAACACAGCGCAGAATAATTAAACCTTTATTTGGTGTTAAACAAATATATATGTGAGAAAAGATAAAAGATATAGAAAGCGAACTTTGATGGACATACACACGTTGACAACAATAATAAATCTATCAAAATAAATTTTCTTATTGTTCCAAACAACAGTTGTCAATTTTAAAAACAATCTCATTTTAAAATTCACAACCAGCCTGTCTACAAATTAATGTGACAGACATGAGGTTACATATGTTTGCTCCAACACTCCTCCTTAATCTCGTGTCCGTTCACAACCTTACATGTTTATCAAACACACACACCCATACCTCTCACACACCACTGAAACTTCTCTCTTGGAAGTGGTTTTGTTAAACCATCTGCGACCATGCATGTGGTCTCCTTATACTTCAGTATCACCTCATTATTTACAATTGCCTCACGCACAAAATGATACCTCACATCTACATGCTTAGTACGTTGGTGATGTACTGGGTTTTTGGCAATAGCGATGGCAGACTGACTATCACTGAAAATGGTCACGGCTTCATCCAATTTGTAGCCCTGTCCATCAGTTACTTCGGCTATAAACCTTCTCAGGAATATTGCTTCTCTTGCAGCTTCTGATAGCGATACATATTCTGCCTCTGCTGTACTAAGAGCTATTGTTCTTTGTTTCTTGCTCTCCCAGCTGATTGCGCCACCTTGCATTATGAAGACCAAACCAGAGTATGATCTCCTATCAAACTCTCCAGCATGATCTGCATCTGCATATCCTTCTAGAGGTCCATTCTGTCCTTTTAAATATTTTAGACCATGACTCTTAGTGCCCTTGAGATAACGAAGTACTCGTTTTGCTGCGATCCAATGACTCTCGTCAAATGAATTATTAAACTGACTCAAACTGTTCACTGAATGAGCAATATCTGGACGTGTGCACACAGCAAGATACATAAGAGAACCTATCAATGCTCTATATGGTAGGTCATCTCTTGACTTGTGTTCTGATGGAGGCTTCTCTAGCCTTTGTCCAGTTACTTCCGGCGTTGAAACTGTCTTTGCATCTTCCATGCCAAATTCTCTAAGCAACTTTTCGATATATTTTTCTTGATTGAGGTTTATGCTATTCAAATTTTGTTTAATTTGAATACCAAGCATCAACTCTGCCTTGCCAAGATCTTTCATATCGAATTTCGACATAAGCTCTTTCTTCACTACCTTCATTTCTGTTAAATTGTTCCAAAATAGCAGAATGTCATCTACATAGACAGCCAGGATTATTATGTTCTTTCCTCTAGTCCTAGTGTAGACGCAGGGTTCATTTAAGGATCGCTTAAAGTTTAGCTTCCTCAGTTCCTCATCTAATTTTATGTTCCAACTTCTTGGAGCCTGCTTCAGTCCGTATAATGACTTCTTCAGAAGACACACATAGTCCTCTTTTCCTTTTTGTTCAAAACCATGTGGTTGTTTCATGTAAACAACTTCATTTAAGTTTCCATTTAGGAATGCAGTCTTAACATCCATCTGATCAATTTGAAGATCCAATTTAGCTGCGAGAGCTATTAAAGTTCTGAGTGAGCTGTGTCTCACAACTGGTGCGAAGGTCTCATGGTAATCAATGCCTCTCCTTTGACTATATCCCCTTGCTACCAGGCGTGCCTTATACCTATATCCGCCCACCTCTTCTTTGATTCGAAATATCCATTTAGAATCAACGATGTTGTAAGGGTACGCTGGTGGTTTGACCAGTGTCCAGGTATTGTTTTTTTGTAGAGCATCTAACTCCTCCTCAATTGCTTTTCTCCAATTTTCTTTATCCATGCGTGATAAAGCTTCATCCACTGTCAGTGGAAAAACACTTTCAATAGCTTGATATGTGATGTGATCCGGAAATTGTTTAGGTTTCCTCTCTCTTAATGGATATCTTCTCTCACTAGGAAGTACCGGCTCTGGTTGTAGTACCTCTTCGTCTCTTTCATCAAGGGATTCCCATTCATCACAGCTTTCTGTTTCATTGCCATTAGATTCTTCATTTTGATCTAAATCATTTGTATTTATTTCTCTTACAGTCTCATTCTGTTCTTGAAGTTCTTCTTCACTTTCTATCACAGTGTTTGTTGGTACAACTGGTGGATTTTCGTGTTCAAAAACTATAGATATCTCATCTTTCTTTGTTTCTGAACTTCTCTCTATGGGTTGAAATTGATTTTCGAAGAAAACAACATCTCTTGCTTTATGTACCATCTTGGTTTCTGGATCAAACAAACGATATGCTTTCGCATCTTCACAGTATCCAATATGAAGCAACTCTTTGCTCTTCGGATCCCACTTGGTGCGTTTTTGTTTAGGTATGTGCATGAACGTTTTGCATCCGAAAACTCTGATATATGTCAGATTTTGTTTCTTTCCAGTCCAAGCTTCTTCAGGCGTTTTATTCCTAACAGCTTTCGTTGGTGATCGGTTTTTCAGAAAAACAGCTGTCTTCACAGCTTCTGCCCAAAACTTATTGCTTAATCCAGCTTCTTGGATCATGCTCCTAGATTTTTCAACGATTGTTCTGTTTGCCCTTTCTGCTACACCATTCTGTTCAGGTGTATATTCCACCGTTAATTGATGTTTGATTCCGTACTTCTTCATGAAATCATTCATCCGAGTATTTACATATTCTTTGCCATTATCTGACCGTAAAGTTTTTAACTTGTTTCCAGTCTGTAATTCCGCAAAAGTTTTGAATTCTTCAAGTTTATTAAATACTTCACTTTTACATTTAAGAAGATATACGAAGGTTTTACGCGTATAATCATCTATAAACGTTACAAAATATTTGAATCCGCTAAATGACTCTTCAGCCATTGGTCCGCAGACGTCAGTATGTACTAGCTCAAGTACACTGTCTGCTCTATTTGCTGGACTGCTTTTCTTGAATGGTTGTCTGGTTTGTTTTCCTTTCAGACAAGCTACGCACTCTAGTGTAGTAGAACTGTTAGAAAAACTCACCCCTGTCGCCATGATATTGCGTAATAGTTTAAGATTACGTACTCCAAGGTGACCCATTCTTCTATGCCATAAGTCCATCTCATCTCCACTGATAGTAGTCGCCAGCGCTGTGTGCTTTAAGCTTTGCTTTAATTTATACACACCATTTTCCTCTACACCTATAAGTAAAGGTTAGCCTGTTATTTCACAATTACTACTCTTTACTACGTTAAAACCTCCCTTGTAGAATACTACCTTAAGGTCTTTCTTAGTGACAGCACTAACGCTAAGTAAGTTTGCAGCTAATCTCGGGACATACATAGCATTAATTGTAACATTCGGTTTCGTACATACCACTGTGCCACTTCCAATACCTTGCAACCTTTCTCCGTTTGCACACGCTACAGTCACTCCCCTTTCATACTTCTTCAAATCATGTAACCATTCACGCCTTGAAGTCATATGATTAGAAGCTCCCGAGTCAACAATCCAAAAATCTTCTGAAGTTGAAGTCGTCATCGCCAAAGCTGTAGATGCTTCATTTCTCTTCTTGCTTGGATTGTCTGGACAATCTTTCGCTTTATGTGGTCCATTGCAAATGAAACATTTAAACTTTTTCTTTTGTTTTTGTTTAAAAGTATTTTTCTTTGTCAAAAGAGCATGATTGTTTGCATTCGTAGCCGCTGTATGTGTATCCTCCATTTGGTAAAGTTTAGTTTTCACATAATCCGTAGTAAGCTCAATATTTGAATTTTCAATTGCTAATCTCATAGCTTGAAAATTATCTGTTAAACCTTGAAGCATTAGGGCAGCCAATAATTCGTCATCTATTTCCTTTCCTAGATCACACAGTTTTTGTGCAGTCGTCATCAATGCCGAAATATAATCTCTTATAGTCGTGAACTGCTCCAGTTTAAGACTAACTAGTTTTGACAGCAATCTGCAGCGATTATTTAGCCCTTTATCTTCGTATGCTTTCTCTAAAGCTTTCCAAGCCTCCTTTGCAGTCTTTGCTTGACGCACATGAATTAGGCACTCTGGTTTTATCATCAAGCATATTTTACTTCTTGCTTTTTGATCTCTCTTTTTGCCTATCTCATCAACTGGCGTAGTATGTGTATACTCCCATAGATCATCGTGTATTAAATATAATTCCATCACAAATTTCCATGAACTATAGTTAATGGCACCATCTAGTTTCTCAATTGACGCCATGCTCAAAGAATCATTCTTACTTACAGTTTCTGCTGAATGATTTTCGCCGTTTTCAATCATTTCTCGGTTTATTTGGTTTCTGGGTCCATAACCTTTGTTGGAAGTTGTTGTTGTGTCTTCAGTTAATTAAACACAGCGCAGAATAATTAAACCTTTATTTGGTGTTAAACAAATATATATGTGAGAAAAGATAAAAGATATAGAAAGCGAACTTTGATGGACATACACACGTTGACAACAATAATAAATCTATCAAAATAAATTTTCTTATTGTTCCAAACAACAGTTGTCAATTTTAAAAACAATCTCATTTTAAAATTCACAACCAGCCTGTCTACAAATTAATGTGACAGACATGAGGTTACATATGTTTGCTCCAACAAATATGAATCCTCATCATGCTTCAATCTTCAATCACAGTCTTCAATAGTATTTTAAAAATTGCCGCCTGCTTATTAATTTTCCTGTTAATCCGCAACGGCGCTAGTGTATACTGTGTAACGCTATGGTTGCATTTTTTACCCTATAGGCCTGCGCAGACGATGAATTTTTGTCCGCAGACTTATTAGTCCGCTAAAATAGATCGCTTACAACTGTATCGAGTAACGCAAATGAGGGATTAAAAGTATCGCGTACAAAAAGTCCCCTGAATAACCGAGGACATGCAGAGAGCGGACCGGACAAAAGTACTGGGGAGTCCCCGAAAAAAATAGAACTCGTGTGACTGGGCGAAGCAACGCACATGGCGGACTTCTGTCGTGCTTCTGTCCGCGTTGTGCGCTCGAGAGTGACGTACGTATGCACGACGATAAATAATGACGTAGGAAATCGATTGTAAAATTGTGCACACCGCGTGCGTTGAGTTTGCGGTAAATCCGCGGCGGAATTTTTATTCGCGGAGCGTACTTTTTTCTCCGCCGCGGAGAAAAGTCCGTCGTCCGCGCAGGCCTTAAGAGTTACCGTTCTTCTCTCGTTAGAGAGTAGTATATTCCTTGTAAACCAGTAAACGTAAGTACTCAGAATGTTGTCTGATGAAAAAACCTGTTCAAGCACGAGTGTAAAAAAAAACAGTTATATATTATATAGAAAATAATGGCAAGAAGAATTATCTGGCTGGCTGCAAGAAAGTTCTAAAGGTACAAATTATGGCTATTGCAGAAGCTGTAACAAGGATACATCAGGGAAAGATGCTCTAAGAAACAAAATTCTTCACACGCACATTCAGTGTCATCTAAAACTATAAAATCACAACCAAAGATATCATCATAACAGTGACAAAAAGTAAAAAAACCTGATAAAGAAGCATAATATTACGTTCTTATATTTTCCGTTCGGAAACCCTGACGGAAAATATAAGAACGTAATTATGCGCTTAGAGACGATTTTGTATGAAATGCGTGCATTCAGGGTCTTCGAATCTGAATTCCTGATCAGGAAACCGGACGTATGCGCTGAATATTATTGTACAGACGGCAGCACATCAGGTTACTACACATTGACCTTGAACGCGTTATGAGCAACAACAGCGAGAATCGTGCGAAAGAGATATATAGCTTTTTGTCTGTTCTTACTTGTAATGTTTCGTGCTGCAGCGCGTACGTGAGGGTGTGTGCGTAAGGTCATTCGTTGTGTAGAATAAAATACTGTGCGATAAAAAGTAGCGTAGCAGGTTGAACACTTGAATCGAATCGAAATAATTTCATAGTAATAAAAGCGGCGGCCCGCGCAATGCCTAAAATACCTAAGAAAGCTTATAATCGATGTTTTTTATTTCAATGATCTTTTACTTAATCCTTCATTTTTACATGGGTAGGTATTATTGGAAAATTACTTACCTAAGTATAACATTTAAACAGGTAGGTAAGTACGGTGCACATTACACAATTAATTAGCGAAACTTCACGCTCTCGATGAATATTGTTAAGTAGACAGACAGGTAGGTATAATCTGATGTCAGAAAAACATTTCTTTTTTTTTTAAATAGACTTTTTCCGACTTTTGTTACCTACTTACTGACGGGCTGGAGGTCACCTGTTTTAACGCGTTCCTTGCTCTTCTATTCTATTATTGATAGTTGCGCCACTGTTATAAACTTCTGTAGTTATCATCGATTAACTATTTTTATAATACCTATTGTAGGTATCCGTTATTGTTCCGAAATAAACGATTTTTATTTTATTTTATTTTCACGAAATTAAATGCTAAAAAGTAAAAACCCATAATACAATCTGCTTGAAATTTTGAAAAAAATATGGATACCTACTTACCCCATCACGAACGTGTCACGTGTGTGAAGTTTAGGCAATTAATTATACCTACAAACAGCCTTTTGTCAGTCCACCGTGTTTAAGATTAACGTTTCGTCGCAACACGATCTTATTACTAAAACGATAAGGTTGAACTTTGTAAATTACCTATACCTACCGAAGTTTGTTTTTACATGAAGTTCAACATTATTGCGCTAGTTATGAATTTTAAAATCATATTCTAATCTATTATTATCCCAGATACGGCGGAGCTACCCCCTGCTTTTGGTGCCATATTAACTACACAACCGATCATCATGGAATTTTGCACACCTACCAATCAGAAAAGGATATAGGATAGGTTCCTACAGGAACGCGTGTGAAACAGCGGGAAAAATATCATAATAAAATGCACAATAACAATCAATAATCTTTTTATTCTTAAACATTAATATAGTTGGAAACATAAAAAGCAAATACCTACCTACTTGAAATTAAAATACATATAGCGGCCACTCATTTATTACGTAAGACTATTTTTGCTAGTTTTTACTCCCACCCCCATATATAAGAAAAAATAAGAATCGGCTGACCCCCACCCCCCCTGTACTTTTATAATATTTAATACGTGAGAATCTAAAGGAAAAAATGAATAGGACACGTTTGGTTTATTGTAATGTTTATTTTCAAAGTAACAATTTTTAACTAGGTATCTACAATATTAAAATCATTAATGAGTATTGTTTACGCAAAAAGTGACAACTAGTTCACAAGCGGGGAGCTCCCTGAACGCCTCAGCCGCCGCCGTCGCCCGATGCTGATGCCGCAGCCCGCGCGCCCCCTCAGCCACCGCGCGCCTCCAATTGTAAGCATGCCATGCATAGATATGCTCCCAGGGTTGATGTGGACTTCAAAGAGGGAGTGGACAATTAATGTTGTTAAAGCCGCGCCGAATTGTCCCTCTCTTCGTCTTCAGATCCGCGACCCTCGTGACGCCATCGCGCGCCTCCAATCGTAGGCACGCTATGCATAGACAAAAGTATTGTATTTTAAATTTGCACATTTTTGTGATCTTACGTAAGAACTATCAAGACTCCCTCCCAACCCCTTGGAAGAAAAAATAAGACATGGTCGACGCCACTCCCCCCTAAATCGTCTTACGTAATAAATGAATGGGCTTACAACAAACGTTATAAAACCAAAAAGATAATTTGTTTGCGTAAAACATGGTATACACAGGTTTTATTAAAGCATATGAGATTATATGTTTTGCTTAAAAATTAAAGCATACAAACTTCACAAATAAACACATTTGAATTTATAAACATAATTTATGTTCAAAAAAACTCCTTAATATTATAGAAATTATGTTCATTCAACCATTTATATAGTTTAATTCTGAATAAACTACAATTTAATATTTTTAATACATTAGGGAAGTAATTTATAATAGGTATACATGCTTCATACATAAAAGTTTCGATAACCTATTACGTCAATAAAGAATTATTTCTATTATTTTTAAAATGTCTTTGACACATCTCGGAGACCTTTGGAAGGCGTTATTATTATTATTAATAGATATATTAAAAACAAGTAGATAATATTTATTTGTTACAAGCTTTTCTTTTTATTTGTAACAGATTAATTATACAGTTACATCCAACAATGGCTGCCAAGCAAAATCAAATGCGGTAGCATTTGATTGCCTAACAAAAATAATTAAGCTTTTAACCAGATTAGTATAATTTGACTGGGCTAGATGTATAAGGTTCAGCACCCACTGGTGGCACGGCACGACAAGGGATTTTTTAATACTTACAGATGATTTCGAATCTAATTAACACTCACATTGCATTGAAATGCCTGCTTTGGTATCCTTCGGCACGTTCTGGCATGCCGAATTGTGAACGCTAACCATGATAAAATAAGATCTCAAATCATTTGCGCTTACTAAAATCACTTGTCGTGCCATGCCGCCAGTGAATGACGGCCCTAACTCAAATTATCACCAACAATAGTAAAGAAAAATTCTCAAGAATATAACAAAAACAATGGTGTGAAAAGAAATATAAAATTTCAATTTATAATATTATTATCAATTATCTTTATCACTATATTAGAAGATCCACACTAATTATAAATGCAAAAGAACTTTGTGTGTTATGCCTTCGCGGCTAAACCGCTGGGCAATTGTGATGAAAAATATGGAGATAGTTTGAAACCTGGGGACATCGTCTTTCAGGCGCCTTCTGACTGTGTCCGTTGATATCTAAAACAAAGAAATTTTTGTCAATTTCAATACATACATAGGATTCTTTGTTAAGAGCGTAACTTATCTACATTCGCGATTTATTTGCCAAAAATCGTAAACAAAAAATGACTTTAGGGAAAAATAACTTTAAATCCTACATAATAAAGTTTAGTTTACGCTAAAACTGTAACTTTTTCAATAGTGCTAGTCACTCTGAAATCAACTTAATTGCCATTAACATAAAGTTGATATTTGTTTAACTTCAAATAATATTAATTTGAAACAAGTTTGAATAAACTTTAAATTAGTATGAGACGGTTAAAAAAATATTCTACAAAATATAAACATACACAAATAAACAATCTGCCGAATTGACAACTTCCACCTTTGTTGAGGTAGGTTGTAAAGAACTGAACCGCAACGAGCGGTGCCTTTGTGTCGCGCGCGATTATATCGCGTGTCGCGCCTGTTTGTAGGAGCCTTTACTCAGGACGCACACTTAGCTAGTAGGTAGGTATTATTTTAATAAATTTTGTTATTCACTTTTAAAGGAAACTAGGTTTTATGTTAGTGATGAATAAGTTAAGGTGATAGGTAAGTGTGATTATTACAATCTACACATGGACTCACGCTGTACGAAGTTGAGGTTACTCGTGTGCTTAAAAAAGGATCGGCAGAGTGGATCGGCGGTGATGAGCTATGCTTCCACTTTCTTCCCACCGCCGAAGCCAGAAGTAAACTGTTTTTTTCTGGAACGAAACAAATAGCTGTAGTTTATTTGCCCATTATTATTACTCAATCACTATAGGCAGAGAGAACCTTGATTTTAAGCCATTTTTACATGTAATTTTCACACACACACACACACACTGACACTTTAAAGCCCTTTTTTTATTTCTTTATGCCTGTTCGTTACAATTTCTCAAATCTATGTAATCTTCTTTCGTATTACGTAACAACATTTAAGTATCCTATCTCTATACAATAAAAACTTTCTAAAACATTAACTTACTGAAATCAAACTTTGGCATGTTTTCAATATACAAAATTCTTTCTAGCTCTAAAACCCGTGGACCGATTTACATAATTCAAACGGGAATATCAGTTTTAAACATAATCCTCTCATTTGACACTAAAATCACGCAAACATTTCTATAAACGAAAAGCCACGTTTTCAAGTTACGTAATTATTCTACCTATAATTTTTCTTCGCATTAAAATTCTCAAAAATTCCTGTCAGATACATACTAATAATAAAAACAAGTTGGAAAGCTAATTAGAATAATACAAAATATTTAAATCGAATTAGAAATTCAAATCTAGTAAGATTTGAATTTCTAATTCGATTTAAATATTTTAGCGTAACTACATATTACCTACTGTTTTACTGAGTACAGTAAAACAGTAGGTAATATGTAGTTACGCTAGTAGTTTATAATAAGTCGATGGTTAAAAGTCGGTATCAACTTGTGCCCTGGAGCGCGGATAGGGTCCTATATAACTATCGTATTATATTCCTATACTATCACTTTTATACTATATAATCATTCACTATTCGCACGCCCGGTGTTCGTTACAGTGCTTAATTGCGTAGGTATTTAGGGTAGGTAGGTAGGGAACAATTAGTTGAAATAGAATATTTTAACCATAAAAATAATGAAATCGAAAAAATCCGATCATATAGTAAAGCAATTAATGGCTCAATTCCTCAAGGAAGTGTCATAGGATGCCTCTTATTTTTACTTTATATTAATGACCTACCTAAGACCATAGAAGGGCCATGTGTCTTATTTGCGGACGATATATCCATATTGGTCTCTTCCCAAAACAATGAAAATATAGGAGAAACTCTCAATTCCATACTTACTAAAACATGCAACTGTATGAACAATCATAACCTCGAAATAAACTACTCCAAAACCAAATTAATAACTTTCCACCCTTACCAAAAACACCTATAACTTTAGATTTTACTTTCAATGACTCTAAATTAGAAACCATTAACGAATTTACTCTACTAGGACTAGTTATCCATTTATTTCAGGTGTCAAGGCCCATATAAAACACATACAATACAATAAACACACACACACAGACACACATATAAACTGGAAATCACACATACAGAAAACTCACTCAAAAATTTCTAAATTCTCTTAAGCCCTTCGTGACATAAAAAAGACCACCAATTTACAAACAGCTCTCACCACCTATTATGCTTAGATGATAGAATCCTGGTTAACATTGAGCAAACAGATAGTTGCAAACCTTTCTTTCAAAAACATAATATTTGAACCCTTCCCTGTATATTTTAGAAACATGCAAATTTGACCGGAAACATCAAGAGTTATATTCAAAACGTGAAGACATTCAGACACGCTATCTATTCAGACAAGTTCTCAACTAAAAATGCACTCTACAAGTCCCTATGTAATGTCCATTAAATTATATAATGAACTACCCGCACTAATAAAAAAAGAAGAGAAAATTAACACATTTTTAAAAAAACTTAGACAATTCTTGCTGAATAAAAGCTACTACTCGGTAAACAAATATCTAAGTGATAGACTTAAGTCAGAACTTAAGAAGAACTTGATACTTTAAATTTTATTTATTTATTTCTAGCAGCGCCAACAGACAGACACACTTTCGCATTTATAATATTAGTATGGATTATTACATCTCTTAATATTAATATTTATTGTTTATATTTTATATAGAAGCTATTAGTTTATCTCTAAAAATACCTACATCATTATTACCTATAATATAGTAGTTTGTTATGTAATGTTATAAAATTAACAAATGCTTCCTCTCTCCTAACTCACTTATTTTGCTGTGCCCGACAGGGTCCATATGATCTAACTATAAGTTTACCACCTAAGAATGCCTACATGTGGAATGCAATAAAAGTATTGAGTATTTACTTTAAAATCCCATCACTACCTACTGGAATAACTTTTGTTTTGGAATGTCCCATGACAATGCAATCAAAAACAATAGATCATCGAATTTTGTTTACGTAGGTATAAATCTGAATATAAACTTTCTGTTACTTATCCTACATTTTGATGACGCTTGGAACAGCGGGCACTCATTAGGAAAGAACACAAAGAAGATACCTACTTATCTACCTATCCCTTCTGTTAATTTTAAAATTCTATAGAAAAACACCATTGACACTATTTTTTAATACTTACTAACCTTTATAAAATGATAATTACAAAAAATATTACTCACCGATATGCCCGTCTGCCGACAAATATCAATCTCGTCATCCACTCAATCGAAGGGCTATGATGCCTTTCAATTTGCGTCGATGAGCATATGCATTCGATAATAAGACAAACTTGTAAAATAATTAAATCACAACCGACTGAACCGACACAAAGTGAGCACAAACACGACTCCACCTGACGTAATGAATAAACGTCAAACGAACGATGTCAAATTGTCAATGTCATGAGTGACATTAGCGTGGGTGTGGCTTATTCCTAGTGAGACATGATAATTGGCTGCCAATTATTAGTATGTGCAACCATTGGGCAATATTAGAAACGTTGAAAACTCCACCAATCAAACCAAGAGTACTTTCTTTCTAACACTATACGGCGCGTCGTAGTTATAGATATGTATAGAGTTTACATCGATGTGCTGCCGTCTGTACCATAGACTACTATTATATTCTAGAGATATTGTACAGACGCCAGCACATCAAGCTACACCTAACTGTCAGATTTTCCCAATCAACTTTGAACCTTAAATTTTAGCGATAAAGTTGAAAATCTATTAAAGAAATCTGACACATTGTGGTAGGTTGTTGTGCTGGCGTCCCGTACAATATCTCTAGCGTAGACTGAGAATATAGGTAGACAAGTCCTCAGCGTATGCAGTATGAGATAGCGATAGTTCGACATAAGTACATTACTCCAGCTGCGTGCAATTAATATTGCCATACCTAGACGTTTTCCCCCATCGTGTGGGTAATCTGGTACTTAGTATTTTGATCAAAGAGTACAGTATATATGAGAATTTTGATTGTACTGTCTACTAAGTCATTCAATTAATTTTCATTAAACTTTCAGGGGGTGACATATTTATAACTTTTTACCCGACTGTGCCAGAAGGAGGGTTATGTTTTTCGAGCGTATGTATGTTTGTACGGTTTGGAAAGTACATAATAGCAAAAAAAACATCAGTTTCATGCATTTTTGTATGAAACAGCAGATTTTTATTTTGATATTTATTAAAGCAGCTAATTTCTTCCTTCTATTATCACTTAATATTGTCTTCATTTCCAATTTCCTAATTAACTTCTTTTTACGAGGAGTCATCTTAACTTCCGGCGCTGCCACCATAGGTAATATTTCTTGTGTCTGAAATATAACAAAAAATATTTCTGTATTTATGACAAATACTTATACAACGACCATAAATAATAAATATATAAAAAATATCTCTACCACTTTATCGATTTAAATTACATACAAAGTTGATACGACAGAGGGGCTTTTCTTTAAACTGCCTATACTAGATACCATTTTCAAGCTCTGTACCAAAAATCAATTAAATAGGAGCAGTAGTTTAGTCACAAATGATTTTTGAAGTTTTTGCTACGTTTGAACACGATGTATATTTCCTAACAGCTGATTATCTCATACGCATAGGTCATGCACCTTAAAACGATAATCTGAGTATAAGATACATTGTTGCCGCACAAGTACAACCAAATATTTCACGAAGCAATAAATACACACACACTTGCACTTTCACTATGAGAGTGACAATCATAGCAAAACCCCCGCGCCTTTTTCCCGCGCGTAAAAGGAATAGAAATAGGCCAGTATGTTGCTATTGCATTCTAGATCCTTGGGAATTTGCTAAAAAACTTTCTTTCAGTGGACAGTGCGCAAGCGTCATCCACTCGGGACGTACGTTACGTAATACGGGAGCCCCCCGCCGCCGCGCCTTTATGTTTTGTCGAACTCGCTGACAATAATTGTGATTTTGTTTTGTTATTGTGATAGACACTAAATAAGTTTAACTTGGGAATATTATTATTTAGTGTTAGTGTTTTTTTGTGTTTGACTGTTTTTATTGTGATAGGATACGTAATTAAACGTTGGTTGTGTGTGTGTGTAATCATTAAAGTGTTCAGCAATGCCTCGTGTAACTTACACGGCGTCAGAATACACTTACATGATTTTAATTTACGGTGAATGCCGTGGAAACGCAGATTTAGCTCTGCGAACATACCGAGAAAGGTATGGTGACCGGCGCAATAGCCCTAGGAACGCCGCGCGCCGGCACCATACAATTGGCAGTACAAAGATTACGGGAATTAAAGTGCTTAGCGACGGACAGTGATTTAATAAATAACAATATTCTCCGTCGGTATAATTTGTGCATTAATATGAATCGAGGACACATCGAGAATTTAAAAATTTTGTGTTTTTGTGTGTGCGCGTACTTAACAACCAGCCGGGCGCGGACGGCGCGAGCGGTCTAAACCGCCCGCCCCCCGCGCCCCCGCCAAGAGAGATAACACACACGCACACGCGCTCCTGCGCGACTTTGTTACCTAGGCATCTAACTAAGGTCAGTCAAATTTATTTATAAAGGGTGGTTGCGTTTCACTCTGACTTTAAGCTATTTAGTTTGTTTGAAAAAAAAAAAATCTCATTTTTGGCGCTTTCTATTTTTGTACTGTATCGAATTAATACTATACACGTATAGTATACGTAGTGTAATTTAATGCCCCTCTGTCATATCAACTCTGTATATGGGAAAGTTAAAAATTATTAAGTAGGTACATAAACGCCTATACATACTCAGCTAAAACAGCAGGAATTGCACAGTGTCCGGTTTACAAGAATCAGTTACCATAAATATAGACTGATCAAGAATAACTTACCATAGTACTTTCTATTTCTATTTCCATAGCAACTTCTTCTGATGGTAAAGATAGGTGACCATGACTATCTGTCATGGATGAATCGTCAAGCTGAAAAATATGATTATTGTTTCAAATTTGTAACATTTATCACCCACATAAATAAGTACCTATACATAAGATTGAATATTCGACTTAAAAAAAAATAATTAAGAAAGTACCAAATAATCCTTTGCTTCCATATCAACCCCCAAAGTATCACATTTAGAGGAACTCGGTTGATCTAAAGCCGGTGGGACCTGAAATTTGAAACAAAAAGGACACGAACTTGCGATTAACTGCTAAAATAATCAAGGAATAATAATTTTTCGAATGAGTTAGTAAGTTTTACTGTATCTCCTTTACATTGTTTGGTAGCTTAATAATTAGGTAAGTATATATTCCACTTAAATTAATTCCACGTAATAATATTTAAAAAGTCATCTCAAATGATACACTATTATTTCCGGGTCACACGAAATAAAGTCACAACAAATTTTTATGTATCAAAGTTAATTAAACGTGTAGAACGAATTGGTATGTATAATAAATTTACTTTACCTGGATGAAAAGTGTGGGTATCGAACGTGGATTTAAATGAGTACTATTTAATTTCTGTCGAATGCAACTAGCTTGAAAATGTCGTGAGCAGATTCGGGAGTGACGAGTTGGATGCCAGTTAATTCGGCCCGTACATTCCGTCCACTTATTTCTTAAAATGGTTCATTCGGAAAACTAAAAAAAAAGTAAAGAAATTAAATACGTTCAGTGGTAAAAATAATTAAGTGCTGGTATCCCCGTCAAGTTATTATCCGACTATTGACAAATGACACGAAGTAAAATAGATAACAACCTAACATTAAATGCCTCACACTTTGGTCGGTTAGTACAAAAAACAAGTTAGGATTTTATCGTCTTTTTAGATAAAATTATCAATAAATTTTGCTTAATATTGACACAAAATAGTCTTGTGTACAATAATTCTTTGATTTACTTGCTGTAATAGTTAAAAAATGCTACTTACCGATGAAAGGTTATGTTTGGTTGATTTCGTTCACTACGACTTTTACAGCCATATATACTGCAATTCACCATCGCTAGACACTAAATAATACCTTTTGGAATATCACTATAGTCACAAATTACACAAAGTATGCGTTTCACAGTTTATATCAATAAAAACATTTTGACACCACAATTTGTTTGCCATCAATGACTAGTGATGGCAAACAACAAAAACCGATACGCAAATAGAGATAGAAAAATTATGCTATGTCCTGCTCACACATATACATTTTGAAACATGTGTCATCTCGCTTTCGCAATTATAGCATGTCTACCTCTATTCTCTGTCTACGATCTCTAGTTTATAATAATAGGCCGCATTCCGAATTAAGACAATATCGCTCACAGCGCTCATAGCAATAATTTTCGTTCCGATTTAGATATCACGATTATGAGA
Organism: Luperina nickerlii; assembly: GCA_963855955.1. Classification (NCBI taxonomy): domain Eukaryota; kingdom Metazoa; phylum Arthropoda; class Insecta; order Lepidoptera; family Noctuidae; genus Luperina; species Luperina nickerlii. The sequence continues at coordinate 15,021,951 of OY979664.1, read as the reverse complement.
GCTGAGAGCTGTCAACAATTCGGAACGTTCGTGAACGCGCTCACAGTGCTTACTCAATGTAAAAACAGTATTTCCTTGTATAAACACCACATTTCTTCTTTAGTTCTTCTTCTTTGGTTAGGTGGCGACTGTCAGCCAGTACCTAGCACAATTCCGAAAATGCCACATTAGTTTAATTTAAAGATAATGCAACTCAAAACATAACATGCACTGACACATCCTTCCTGATACACACACTGTCATTTTTGACAGCGCTCACAGTGATATTATTCTAAGGCATGGTCGGCGTTATCGCAAGATGGCGCATGTCATGACGTCATCTATGACGATTCACGGGACAACGATCGTTATCGCGCTCACGCTAATTCGATACGGGCTTAAGCACGCTCAAATCGATTATTTCCCAATTCGGAACGCAGGGACAGTAGTATAAATGACGATTCACGGGACATCGTTATCGCGCGTTTTAGCACGCTCACATCGAATATTTTCCAACTCGGAACGCAAGGAGTATATACTCTGTGGCTGCGCTTTAGACATATGTTGTGTTTATAAGTTCGCATTTTGCAATTTCTTTTTTCTATTGTATTCCTAAAATTTTAACGCCGTGTGTCTGGTTTTTTGACATTTATACTAGTATATTTAAAAAATCCCGGTAGGTACCTACATCGTAAGAATTTGCTATGTTTAGTCTCTCATTCTGACACTGATACGATGTTTTGTATTCTTCGAATGGATTACTCTCCATGTATTTTCTGCTAACTAGCAGTTAATTTGTCATTCGGTGTGCAGTATTACTTCACAATACTTCAAGATGGGTGATTCAGAGTTCGCATACGGATCTTCAGTGTCAGTGGATTCTATGAAAACCATCGCAGAAAGTATAGGAATAGCGAGTTTGGGAGATGATGCTGCTAAAGAACTGGCTGACGACGTCACTTTCCGATTGAAAGTTATAGTACAGGATAGTATGAAGTTCATGCATCACTCCAAGAGACAAAAGTTATCAATAACTGATATAGATAATGCTCTGAAAATCAAGAATATTGAGGTACGTTTTTACTAGGTCATACACATAATATCATATCTTCCTTTATCTCAGAATACATTAGAAAATCGTTTCGCGAACCGCCAAAAACTCGCCCCGCGCTATACCCAGTGGCGTGCCTAGGGGTCAAAATTAGGGAAAGCCCACAGATTTTCAACGTATAAAAAACGGCCAACTGAGGGATTGGCTGATTTTCTTATTGTGTACGTGTGTGTTGCGAATGTTTGACTGGTATTTTTTAAAATATATTTTTTATTGATAGGTTTAAGTATGTTTGTTGTTGTGAATTATGATTTTATTAGGGCAAGCCGGGCTTTTCGGCTTCTATGAAGGTACCGCCACTGGCTATACCCATGACACAGTATTAGCCGACCTACCCATACTTATATATAAATGATGTCTTATGAGGTCACCTAACACTGGTAAATTGTCGCAGGATACTACTAACACTCATCCCTTTTTTACATCAACCTTGCAGATATACAGTCAAAAGTCGATTTAGTAAAGCTACTGTAAATTGAATTCAGTCCCTTAGTTACCAATAAAACATCCACACTTTTTGAACCCCACTTTAATCATCTCAAAAACAAATTAGGAGAAAAATCTCGCCAGTGAGAAAGCTTCGAGCCAAGTCGTAACAAACATGGTCTCATAGACGGATTAGGTTCGGTCGTCAAAAGCATCTCAGGCATTCTAGATTACACAGATGTGTTAAAATATAACAATGTCATGCGAGTTTTGCAAGGTAAATTAACAACGAAGAAGGTAAATTAAAAACGAAGATAAATTATAGTCAGAATTCCTAAATTGCACAAGTATAACGAAGGATTGGATGCTCGAATACACTAATATAATATATTAGTACTACAATATATTAAACAAGATAGATGAAAATCAGAAGCTTATCTCCAGTTCACATAATTGGCATAAACATTACTGTACTTTCTAAATTTGAAAATTAGTGTACACACCTGGACTTACAGCTTAGTACGGCCGTTATTCCAAGTGCGTACGATGTGACTACGGTTGAGACAATTGAGCCTGAACCAGTACCTAAGGCCCAATTGACGCCGACCTAGCCCTACAGTAATTACCTAGCACCCTAGTTATCCTAGCCCTATAGTAATTACCTACCTAGCACCCTAGTAAAAGTACCCTAATGCCCTAGCCTACCATACAAACCATACCAAACGCAGGTTACGTTGGTTACGTGAGAGGGAAGTCTGTCACAAGGAGACCTACGGTAACAGACGGAATTTGGGTAGGAAGAGGGTTTGGTGTACGTCGTGCAATGTACACAGGAAATGGTTTTCTTACTGCCGATCCCACAGACTCATAGGACCGATGATGGCTAAAGGTGTCTTGGCCACAGTAAGAGGAGGTATAGGAGATGAATCACACTCGACTCCAGCTTGATGACTAATTTTATTACAATAATAGACTTAATTATATACAATTTTTGTGGTCAATACACATTGATACCTATTTACATGTGTGTCGTGTGTGTATTGAGCCGATGAAGCGAAGATCTCAGTAGGCCACCTCTTAGTGCTGACGGTGTGCTGGTGTTGCCGGCGCGTAGACCGTATGTATGTCGCTCTTAATGCTGACGCTGTGATGCTGTTGTTGGCGCGTGTAAATAGTGGTATGTTCATGGTTGAACAATTAGGAAACACCTGTCATGCAATCTCATTGTTGATTTAATTTTCTTTTAACACTTCATAGCTTTGTCCTCCTACTGTTTATATTAGACAGCCTAATGCTATCTTGATATAAAATGCCACCACATTGAATTTAAACAGAAATAAGTAATTCTACATGTTTTTTCCAGTGTCAATATGGGTTCATTCAACCGGATTCATTGCCATTTAGATTTGCATCTGGTGGAGGCAGAGAACTGCACTTTGTAGAAGAGAAAGAAGTGGATCTGTCTGACATTCTTTCGGCTCCTCCACCAAAGATACCTCTTGATGTGTCTGTTCGTGCACATTGGTTGAGTGTAGATGGTGTTCAGCCTACTGTGCCAGAAAACCCTCCACCGCTATCTAAAGAAGCACAGAAATCGGAATCAGTTGATCCTATCAGTAAATTGAGCAAACCTACTAATAAGGATGCTGCAGGTATTCAGTTACATTCTTTTTTACTATTGTTATAAAGCATTTTTCTAATGCCCATTGAATTACAGCATATAATGTATTTTGACATTTTGAACTCTATTTCACATGTCTATACATGATGCATACAAATAATGTAAGTTTGTTGTTTACTAGTGCATGACCACCGGATGGCATGTGCAGAGACACAAAATTAATGTGATGATTCTAAAAAGATTGACTTAGGAACATGCTAGTCGATGTTGAGGTGGTTTTCACACTGCACTGAACACCACTCTGGTGTGCTGTTGCCAAAACCATGTTTTCTAAGCAGTGGGTTATTTTTAGTAGCTAGTTCAATAGGTTTCAGTAATAAAATTCTTCTCTCTGCTCATCTCAGCCAGTGGAAATGCACATTAATTGTCTGAATGGTCAATGGTCACACCAAATCAAGCAAACACTTAGACACTTTTATTTCTTGTAACTTTGTGTCCACTGGAAGTTAGACTTAAGATTAAAATAAGTAATTTTTTAATTATTTCTATTTTAAGTTTAAAAATTCTTTCTAAAGCATTTTCTCATTCAATGTGAATTTGCAAGTTGTTTGTGTTGATTTTTGTAGCTGTTGCTGTATCAAATGTTTTTGTTATTCATTTTTTGTCTATTAAGGATTAAAATAGTATGATGTTTCTGAATTCTATTACTGGAATATTTCTAACCTTAGATGACTTAAAGGCAAAAGTAACAAAATACTCTTGGTAAATAGTCAGTTTTTTGATAAGCATGGTCCATCTTTGTCTATCTTTACTAGCCTGCAGTTCATAATCGACTGGTTATATGAAGGCTTAGGCTAGGCAGTGCATGTAGATATTGTATAAATAAAATTTTCTGTAGTTTTGTTTGAAGAGTAAAAGATTCACATACTATGCTAATATTTGTGAATGAATCTCAAGCTGGCAGCTCCGTAGGGCTGGCGCGCACGATCGGGCCAGGGCCGAATCGATGGCCCCGGGCGCTTTACTAGAAATAGAGATTTTAAGCAAGACCCAATATGTTCTACATAAAAACTCTAAATTTACTGAGAAGCAACAATTGGTAGATTTTTTATAAACAATAGAAAGCAAGAAAAGGCTGACTTTCCACAGTTCTCTGCCTCTAGACTACGGAAAAAAGACTCAGAAAATTATGAAAAAAATCACAGATGATCTCTCCAATATGTTCTACTCGAAAACTCTGAATTTACTGAGAAGCAACAATTGGAAGATTTTTTATAAACAAAAGAAAGCAAGAAAAGGCTCACTTTCCACAGTTCGGGACATCTAGACTATGGAAAAAAGACTCAGAAAATTATGAAAAAAATCACAGATGATCTCTCCAATATTTTCTGCATAAAAAATCTAAATTTACTGAGAAGCAACAATTACAAGATTTTTTATAAACAATAGAAAGCAAGAATAGGCTTACTTTCCACAGTTCTCTACCTCTAAACTATAGAAAAAAGACTCAGAAAATTATGAAAAAAATCACAGATGATCTTTCTAACGTGTTTTACTCGAAAACCCCTGATATACTGAGAAGCAACAATTGGAAGATTTTTTATAAACAAAAGAAAGCAAGGAAAGGCTTACTTTCCACAGTTCTCGCCATCTAGACTATGGAAAAAAGACTCAGAAAATTATGAAAAAAATCACAGATGATCTCTCCAATATGTTCTACATGAAAACTCTAAATTTACTGAGAAGCAACAATTGGAAGATTTTTTATAAACAAAAGAAAGCAAGAAAAGGCTTACTTTCCACAGTTCTGGACATCTAGACTATAGAAAAAGACTCAGAAAATTATGAAAAAAATCACAGATGATCTTTCTAACATGTTCTACTCGAAAATCCCTGATATACTGAGAAGCAACAATTGGAACATTTTTTATAAACAAAAGAAAGCAAGGAAAGGCTTACTTTCCGCAGTTCTCGCCATCTAGACTATGGAAAAAAGACTCAGAAAATTATGAAAAAAATCACAGATGATCTCTCCAATATGTTCTACATGAAAACTCTAAATTTACTGAGAAGCAACAATTGGAAGATTTTTTATAAACAAAAGAAAGCAAGAAAAGGCTTACTTTCCACAGTTCTGGACATCTAGACTATAGAAAAAGACTCAGAAAATTATGAAAAAAAATCACAGATGATCTTTCTAACATGTTCTACTCGAAAACCCCTGATATACTGAGAAGCAACAATTGGAACATTTTTTATAAACAAAAGAAAGCAAGGAAAGGCTTACTTTCCGCAGTTCTCTGCCTCTAAACTACGGAAAAAAGACTCGGAAAATTATGAAAAAAATCACAGATGATCTTTTCAATATGTTCTACTCGAAAACTCTAAATTTACTGAGAAGCAACAATTGGAAGATTTTTTATAAACAAAAGAAAGCAAGAAAAGGCTTACTTTCCACAGTTCTGGATATCTAGACTATAGAAAAAAGACTCAGAAAATTATGAAAAAAATCACAGATGATCTCTTCAATATGTTCTACATGAAAACTCTAAATTTACTGAGAAGCAACAATTGGAAGATTTTTTATAAACAAAAGAAAGCAAGAAAAGGCTTACTTTCCACAGTTCTCTGCCTCTAGACTATAAAAAAAGACTCAGAAAATTATAAAAAATCTTCCAATTGTTGCTTCTCAGTAAATTTAGAGTTTTCGAGTAGAACATATTGGAGAGATCATCTGTGATTTTTTTCATAATTTTCTGAGTCTTTTTTCCATAGTCTAGGTGTCGAGAACTGTGGAAAGTGAGCCTTTTCTTGCTTTCTTTTGTTTATAAAAAATCTTCCAATTGTTGCTTCTCAGTAAATTTAGAGTTTTCATGTAGAACATATTGGAGAGATCATCTGTGATTTTTTTCATAATTTTCTGAGTCTTTTTTCCATAGTCTAGATGTCGAGAACTGTTGAAAGTAAGCCTTTTCTTGCTTTCTTTTGTTTATAAAAAATCTTCCAATTTTTGCTTCTCACTAAATTCAGAGTTTTCGAGTAGGACATATTGGAGAGATCATCTGTGATTTTTTTCATAATTTTCTGAGTCTTTTTTCCATAGTCTAGATGTCCCGAACTGTGGAAAGTAAGCCTTTCCTTGCTTTCTTTTGTTTATAAAAATCTTCCAATTTTTGCTTCTCAGTAAATCAAGGGTTTTCGAGTAGAACATGTTAGAAAGATCATCTGTGATTTTTTTCATAATTTTCCGAGTCTTTTTTCTATAGTTTAGAGGTAGAGAACTGTGGAAAGTAAGCCTATCCTTGCTTTCTATTGTTTATAAAAAATCTACCAATTGTTGCTTCTCAGTAAATTTAGAGTTTTTATGTAGAACATATTGGGCCTTGCTTAAAATCTCTATTTCTAGTAAAGCGCCCGGGGCCATCGAATCGGCCCTGGCCCGATCGTGCGCGCCAGCCCTACGGAGCTGCCAGCTTGAGATTCATATTTGTGTGATCGCCTATTGAATAAATCAATCACGTACGGAGTCATGTATTTCTAATAATGAAAATGTGTAATATTTCAGGTAAACCTATGTGTGGTAAAGCAGCCCGCCTGAAGGCATCAGAGTCGGTCCATGTGAAGCAGCTGGCCACCCACGAGCTAAGTGTAGAACAACAGTTGTACTACAAGGAGATCACAGAGGCTTGTGTAGGCAGCGATGAAGGACGCCGTGCGGTACGCATATTAATAATTTTGGGAGAGAAGTGTCATAATAAGAAATGGAAGTTAGTTGGGAAAGGAATGTTACATTTAGAAATTTCAATATCATGTTTGTTGACATACAAATTTGTGTATGTATACAATATACAATAAATGTATATATACAATAAATGTGGTAGGAGTTAACTGGTAGAAATCGTCACATATCGAAAAAGCGTTATGCCCCCTCCATACGACTTTCTCTCTCTCTGTCTCTTTCTCTTTCTATTATATACCAGTGTGTGTGTGTGTGCGAGTATCGCGCAAGGAACCTTGTTCCTGACGGGGGTCCCCCGACCGCACACGTTTTTTAGGGTTCCGTACCCAAAGGGTAAAAACGGCTAAGGCTCCACTGTCCGTCTGTCACCAGGCTGTATCTCATGAACCGTGATAGCTAGACAGTTGAAATTTTTACAGATGATGTATTTCTGTTGCCCCTAAATACTAAAAACAGAATAAAATAAATATTTAAGGGGGCTCCCATACAACCAACATGTTTTTTTCGGCGTTTTTGCCTTGTGGTACGGAACCCTTCGTGTGCGAGTCCGACTTGCACTTGGCCAGTTTTGTTCTATATATCTTAGGAATGTCTTTATTTTCAAAACTGGAAGAATAAAATCTGGGATTAACGCATAAACAAAACTTATCGAATATATAACATAAACTTGTTTTGAATTTTTCTGATAGGAAGCACTACAGTCGCTGGCCTGCGATCCTGGTCTACATGAGATGTTGCCAAGAATGTGCACATTTATATCAGAAGGCGTCAAAGTTAATGTAGTGCAGAACAATCTCGCGCTGCTCATATATCTGATGCGAATGGTCAAAGCTTTGCTTGACAATCAATCGCTGTATCTAGAGAAATATGTAAGTATCATTCCTCCATACATCATTATAGGTATTTTCCATATTACCGTTGAGTCAGACATATGCAGCCACGAAACTGGACCCGCCGCCGATGCAGAAAAGCATGGGCACTTGAATGATAAATGATTTTATTTTTGTAAGTAGGTTTGCACAAACACTTTTACACGTCAATCATATATTTTTTTTAACTAGATGAGGTCGGCGTTTCCTATCTGACTACTCTGAGAAGAAAGGCCGAAACAAACTCAGAGGTCACAGTCTCTTTTAGAGTCCAGACATAATCTTGGTCAGGTTATATGAAGACCATGTAGATCGATGTCTGAGATAATAATAATGCAATCGTTCTCATTTGCTCTAGTGTAGGTTGTTGTGTTTCTGAACCACAGGAACGGATAGAGCAACAGGAAAATGCAAATCCAAACCGATAGGTCTACTCCATAAATTAATGTCCCATAGATTTGTTTTTTTTTTTTTTTTAATTAATATCAAGGATTCAATAAAGATCATGGTATTGGCCCTTTACCCTGATCTATTGACAATAATTTGTGCAGTTACACGAGCTGATACCGTCCGTGTCGACATGCATCGTATCGCGACAGCTGTGCCTCCGTCCAGAGATGGACAACCACTGGGCACTGCGCGACTTCGCCGCCCGGCTCATGGCACAGATCTGCAAGACGTTTAACACCTCTACCAATAACTTGCAGACGAGAGTCACTAGGTAAGATGAAGATTAATACGTCCTGATTGAGACTGACTGACTGAGACACCGGTTTTATTATAGAACAACTAAATAAAATATACAGCAGTAGCAGGGACATCGACGCGCAACCTGTTACCATGGATTCAGTACATGATACTGAACCCCGCTGTGTTGAAATGTCTTGTCAGTGTTGGTAATATTGTCACTTTTCTATTAAGAAACAGCAGATTTTTTTGGTAAACAACGAAAGTTTAAATCATGTGCTGAATTCATGGTTCCGGATTGCCTGTATTGTATACCCATATGGGCGGAGCTTATGGACAATTTAAGTTGATAGTCAATTTATTGAGAAATAATTTTTACTGTATTGCATCAGACTAAAAAAATGCGTAACATCTAAAAGTAATCTATGAGATATGTCTAGTTGATATTCGTTTACACTCAAACAGTGTATGTGCACCATTTCGACCCGTTGGTACCTCCTGACTAAAAGAACAAGGAAACACTTCATTGGAAATTCTTGATTTCCCTGCGCGGACACTGGATCCCCATTGCAAAGTCCATCCAAACTGGCAATGAGAAAATATAGGTAAAAAATACCCAACAATTTTACCCAAATGCGTTATTATCCATAGGTTATTCGCCAGAGCCTTGCAGTGTCCTTCACAGACTAACAATGAGACTGGCGTTGGGCCATCCATGGTCACAACTATGAAAGAATCTGAGAAAACGCCACTGGCTTCTCTATATGGCGCAGTTCAAGGCTTAGCAGAGCTGGGTCCTGAAGTTGTCAAGGTTAGTATACATTTCATCATAAAATCACTTACAATGGATAACAGGGGAATATCAGCAAAGAGCTTGTGCATTTACAGTATCAAGTTCCGGGCCTTAACTAATTAAAATTGCAATTAACATATCCTGCGTTCGAAAATTACTTACCAAACATGTAAACAAATGTGTGTTTCTGGAAAAATAACTTTTATACCCACACATAAAGTTCAGTTCGCGCTACCACTTTATTTTTCTTTGTCAGTAGTACCTACTAGTCATTCTGAAATCAACTTTATTAACACAATTATAAAGTAAGCTGTTTAAGTGGAAATAACATCAATTAGAAACCAAGATATTGAATGGACTTTATTTGCATTGATGTCTTTATGACAATCAAACAAACCAAAGTAATTTACTCAAATTATGCTGAAAATCAGTACTTTTTTAATGTCAAATTACATATTAAGACAGTCCCCAGAACTCTCGCCATTCCAAGTGCCTTAGCTGGGAAGAAGAACTGATGCAACAAACTCTCCAGCAGCCCAGCTGTCTGTCAAGTTGCAAGAACTCGGTTCTATACCTTACCTACCTATATACTTTATAGATCAGGATATTTGCCATATTTCAGCTAGCACACGCCAATAGTAAAGCATTAACCACATTCCCCGTCTAGGTATTTATCCTGCCGCGCGTGCGATGGCTGGGTGAACGCGTGGAGGGCGCGCTCAGTGGCCTGGGCGGCGCTGACCGACTGGCGGCTAGTAACCTCAAGCACCAGCTACTGAAAGTATTAGCACCCGTCGTGCGACAACTGCGACAGCCGCCCGACCTCGCCGATGAGTACAAGTTAGTATATTTGTAGTTATTGTGTCCACTCAAGGATTAGACGTTACGTCGGGTGTTGACATGCGGATTACAATTGTTCTAGTGACACCTCAGTTGGTATGATAGAATTTTCTGATTCTTATAAACTGGCTTGATTGGCATCAAAAAAAGTTTTTGTGAAAATTGCCCAGTTTCTTGCTTGCTTCTGAATGCAGATCAAAATGTCTCAAAAAGTTATAACTTTTTGAAATATTTTTGACACCTTATCAGGCCAGTCTCCTATGACCGTTTTCCTGTAGGTACAACGGTTAAGGTCCTGTCCTTACTGTCTCGTCTCCAAAATCCGCCCCTGTATGATAAGACGTATTCCGCAGGCGTGACTACGGCTACCTGGGCCCCAGCCTGCAGCAGGCGGTGGGCAAGGTGCGCGCGTCGCCGGCGGGCGGCGGCGGCGGCGGCGCCGTGGCCGTGGTCACGTGCACGCCGCCGCTCGTGCCCGCCGCGCCCTCGCCCTCGCACCACGCGCACACCTCGCACCTCTCGCACGCCGCTAAGACAGTTGGTGAGTATTTCAATTTTGAATTTCAGATAATCATCAAGTTTTGGGAACACAAACTCTATGTCATGAGTTCATGACAAAGTTCAAATTCCATTGAAACCGAAATTTATTCAGGACCTTTTTATTACAAACGGCTAATCAAATATCAACTTATAGACTACATAATGCTAAAGGATATAGTTGATTAAGTGGCAATACATGTAAATTATCTAAGATTGTGTATTTAAGTTTATACACAGTAGGGTTATAATATCTGTGCAAATTGCGCAACAGGTTTTAAAGCTACGCAAAAATATAATAAATAGGCATTTAATTTATGTTCGATTGGCTACTCCTTTCAAAAGAGCGATTTTGAAATTAAACTTCAGGTCTGTGTTAAGGGGCCGTGCACAACATCGTCTGATTTTGGTCAATTTTGTTCACTTTTTGTGAGAAAAGGAAAAATAATTTAAACAAATTGTTTGTGATTTGAAAAGTCGAGTTCTTAGTTTTGCATATTGTGGTTGGAACGGATTTTTTAAATAATTAAAATATAAATGGAGAATCACTAAAATAATATTCGCAACAAGTTTTCCGAAAAATTACACGTTTTACAAGAAACTATGTAGATTTTGAACATAAAACTTATCACACTAATATTACAAAGACGAAAGTTTGTGTGTGTGTTTATATGTTTGTTACTTCACGCTCAAACGGCTGGACCAATTTTGATAAAATTTTGTATGGAGGTAACTGAACCCCTGGATTAACATAATTATAGGCTACTTTTTATCCCGATATACCCACGGGATGGAAACTTATGCGGATTAAACCGCGGGGCGCAGCTAGTACATAATAAAACGGAAAAATATTTTTTTTTTAATGTATAAGGCCCTTTAATCTATACATATTAAAATTTAAACTCGCTTTTTGCGTATGTCTGTGGCCGCGTTGTTCATTTAAACTACGCAACGGATTTGGATGCGGTTTACAACATCGTTAACAGAATTTATTCCGGAAGGTTCATGTGTACAATACATTAACATTGAGCTTACATACTGGCTAACGTTTTTTTACCTTCTGGATAAAAACAAGGTATAAATTGTGAACGAAGTAGAAGCCTGGTACAGACATTTCTTTTTTTCCGTTTTTCCATATCTCTGGCTAGTCTCCTCCAGTCTAGTCCACATCTTTCCTTAAATATATCTTCCCAGCGCTTCCGCGGCCTTCGGCGTTTTCTTTTTCCATCTCTAGCTACCCACTTTTTTGATTTCCTTTGTCCATCTTTCGTATACATCTAATTGCAACTCTATCCTCATTTGGCAGAAACAATGGCGACTCGTAACGTGATGATCAGCGCATCTCCTGCGCCGCAGTCGCCCGCGCCCTCCACGCCGCCGCCACAGAAGTTCGTCATAGTTTCGCAGCAGAAACCACCGCAGGTTACTGTAAGTATTATGATCAACGAATTATTAATATTAGGTATACGCTCAAGTGTTAGTAAAAAGTACATATTGGAAGTAGAAATAATGGTAGATGGACATAATCTTTCAAAAACGATGACAGAGATATGGAAAAACTAGAGGGACGTATGAATAAAAATTCGGCGTCCTACTGCATCACAGTTGACGACATTGGATGTATGCTTTCCGAAGCCATTGGATTGCCACATAACATTAATCCAAGATTTGTCAGATCATCAGTTACACTATCGCTTAATGGAATAAAACAGGCTGCTATTTTTTTGCTAAAATATCGGTTTCTAGGCGGGGTTATAACAAGTGCTCAAGCAAGTGAGCAAGTGTGTTTTAAAGTACGTAAGTTCATGACTTATTGGGCCATTTCTCTCTATTTCTAACAACTCAAGTTATGGCCTTTGAAACTTCAAAAACTCACCCGGTATAACTGGTTTCACCATAAATAATACTTGCTACCACTAATCAGGCGCTACCGGCCAGCGGCCCCGGCCACATAGTCGTCCACAGCTCGCAGCCGACCATCGTCCGAAGCCAAAACGTTCAGGTACAATATAAATCCCATACTATCATATCATATAAGTATATACAGTTACATATGTAGTTCAGTTGTATGTTTGTGATTTTGTGAAGAGTGAGGCCTTTGCGTATGTTTGCATGGAGGAAATTGCATGTTTGAAATGTCACGTCTTAGCACGAATAAGGTTAATTACCTACCTATATGTTTGTATGTGAAAGGCGGTTTACGGTATCTATGACTATGCATTATGTTATAAAAAAATAGTAAGGAAGTGAAACAATACATTGAATATTTTTGAAAAAAGTAATTGCTACGAGGTGTGGGAACAAGTCTGATGCCGAAAATATATTTTTTTCGAATTTTTGTCCGTTTGTCTGGGTTCCGGATTGGCGCAAAAACGGCTAAACGGAATTGGATGTAATCTGGTACGTGTATCCATACTAATATTATAAATTCGAAAGGAACCCTGTTTGTCTGTATGTTGCCTTTTCAGGCCTAAACCACTGAACGGATTTCGATAAATTTTGGCAGAGAGATAGCTTGCATCCCGGGGAAGGACATAGGATAGTTTTTATCCCGATATTCCCACGGGATCGACACTTATGCGGGTGAAACCGCGGGGCGCTGCTAGTAGTTTATAACCTGAATTCCCACATATAGTACTTTTTATTCCGGTAGTACGTTCCCATGGGATAATTGCCGACCTCTACACAGGCGAAGCCACGGGCAAAATTTAGAGTGATATCATTTTGTAATGCATCGCTTTAGTAAGGTTATAACATTATCGGTATCCCAGAAGCTTTGGTGCTGTGCTGTCCCATACCCTCAGTACATTGATTAGCTCGCATGTCATAAGAGGAAAAGAAGCCGTGACATTCTTTCTTTCGAGTCGATTGACTACTCCTCGAATTTTTGTCTCACTAGTATGATGTCCGAAGACTCAAACTCAGACAAAAACATGATTCAAACGTGCGTAAACATGCGTAATTCCGAGTAGTGTATGCGCTAAGATTGTACGAGTATAATTAGTAAAGTGTATTGGTATAGTTGTTGAATTTCAGGAGTGGGCGTCAATCATTGCAATTTAAACCATTAGTCTGTCATAAAAGCTACATGACGCGCGCTCGTGATTTTGATGAATGCCAAGCCCAGTAACAACGTGGTTCTAGTGACATAGGTCAGTGTAAGCGCTAAGACGAAAGTAGAGCGTAGTGATATATCGGATGTAAAAAGACCCCTGACGAAACCGAGAGACCCGATTCTTGCCATCATTATGATTTTGGAACGAAGTTCTTTATCGCGGCTTGCAGTAGGAGTAAACTGGTAGATATTGTCACGTAACAAAAAAGGGTTATGCCCCTCTATGCGACTTTCTCGCTCTGAGAAAGAGGTAGTTCTCATGGTTTTTGAGGGTGCGATAGCGAGGTCGAAAGTAAATTCAAGATGGCGACAACTTTATGAGAGTTTTTAAAACTTATACTAGATGGCTCTGTATTAAAAACGCGTATTAAATTCACACTTTCTCTCTCTCTCTTTCTATTATATACAAGTGTGTGTGCTTGCGAGTATTACGTAAGGAACTTCGTTCCGGACGGGGGTCCCGGGTCCCTCGATCGCACATGTTTTTTTTGTAAATATACTGGCCCTACTTGAGATCCAACTTTTTTACAAAGATATTAGAGATCAATGTCTCACTTTATTTTTGCATATACATTTTTCTGTATCTTTGGTAACTTCCACTTCCCTTATCCCGTTCTACACACGCGTACCAGGCAAAAGTCTTTTCGTGAGTTACATTGTCCGCTGTTTTGATTCCTTACAATAATTAAAGTGGTTTCTCATCAACTGCTTTTTGCTCAATGTTACTTGTTAGATTTACTGTCAATGAAAGAAAATGCTACGCACCTTTGTGTTAACTTTTACTTGCATCGTGCATGAGACATTATTTTTTCGTAATACGCAATGCCAAAATGCTGAAAATTATAGTTCGGAAATGTGACATGCCCCACTATGTGGAGAGGGAATGTATTTGACCGTAAATTATGCGTGGAATACGGATTTGTGGTTCTTTTTACACCCTGTATTTGACAGTAGGTAGGGTAGATGGTACTGCGGTAGCGTAGCGTTGTGTGGGAGTAGTGACGTAGATGCATGTGTCTGCGTAGTCGGTGGTGGTGACGAGCGGGCCGGCGGGCGGCGCGGCTCCCCCGCAGAAGGTCGTGGTGGTTGGCGTGCAACCTCAGCACCACCTCGCGCCGCCAACCGGGGCCTCTGCCTCGCCCGTCGCCAGCGTAGGCCTCACAGCCGCACACGTCAGCCAGGTCGGTACACATTTTGTTCTAGCGCTATCCTGATCAGTTATCCGTCAGCCGGTTTATTTTGTAAATATCTCACCGTGATAGCTTAGGTAAAGTGAACTGTCATTTCACCGGAGCTAAGGATTGACAGCTCACTTCATGCTCACTTCACATTAGTTCTCACGGTGAGATTTTTACAGAATAGATCGGCTGTTGCCCGCCTAAACACTACTTTGTTCCCTTAAAATAAAACTTCCCTTTAAGCTTGTATTTCGTCAAGTGGCGTCTATTTTAATGTGATAACGATACTGACCTGAACGATATTGTGTTGTGTCTTAGCGTACGAATGACAAAGAGTTCAAATACTATGTTGTATTGTCTTTCTGCAGAATAAGTCCTTTTAAAGGAACGTCACTGCGTTTTCGCGGTTTCAGACCATTAGGTCCAGAATAATAGTGGTGTCCATGATACATTTAGAAAAGATTGAAGTTAAAAAGCCTCTTGAAAACTCTGATCCTGATGCCTAAATCTTTAAGCTATAAGAGTGTAAGCAGTTTTTGTAGCATATTATTTTTATCACACATTTGGGAATTAATTTACTTGCCACACGAAAAAATTACAAGCAAGTTGGAAAGCATAAGTCTGTACAGTGGACAACAATTTAAGCACACACCTCCAATATTCTTGTGCTGGTGCTAACTAACAACTGTGTGATTACTGTGGCTGGTGCCATTTATATCTGAAATGACCTCGTCAACAATAGCTATATTTAAGTCTTATATTATTTTGTGAAAAGCGGAAACCAGTTTCTTGGTATTGTACCGCTATGTTCCGCTGTTGCGCAGAATAATGCATTTTCCGGTTATATTGAAAATTACCTCTACAGCCACTGTTAAATGGTTAAAATATCTCATCTTTCATGTCCCATTTTCCTACGGATGAATTTTGAGTGACAGGATTTGAGGATTTGTGGAATTTGGGGATATCTTTATGCAACCTTGAGTGTAAATGCGAAACGACAAAAATATATTACAGAGTTGTGACCAAGTGACAACAGATACTCCCTGAAATATATTTTTGTTGACATTTAGTGCTAACAAAATTTTGTTTTCTTCTTTTTTTTGCCATCAACATCCTAGTCGTGGAGACACCTGGTAAAGTCTGTAATTACGATACCTTTGGGTGACGCGATTCTTTGCTTCATACAAAATAATATTTCACAAACTTTCAGACAATCAATCAATTAAATTTGAAGTACATAATAAAATGCTGCGAAAGCACTTTTTGCAGCATTTTATTATTACAGTAAAAACAAAAATTTTCTTTCCGATTTTTACATAATAGAATGGCGAGAAAATGGCGATATGGCGTCAAAATCTAAACTTAAATTTATTTTATTGATTCGTTTTTGCTTACACAACAATAAATTAATAAAATTTCGATCAAGTCTAAAGTTGAGATTATTTTGCGGAATATCATTTGTATGAAGAATAGACAGAACGTGTTCCCCTTTAGGGGCATGCAAAACACGCTGTGTATATGTTACGACTAACGTTGTTGTTGGTGCTAAAGTTTAGATCAGCTGTGTATTAATTGATTACATAGAAGTGAGGCCTATACTTAACAATTTAAAAAACAATTGGCCAATTTTTATTATGACATCAACAACAACAGTAGTTGTATTAGAATCACTATACAAATATAAACTAAATAGAATTCCAACTCAAAAAAAACTTGCAGCCACAATCCTAAAAGTATTACTATTAAATACTAAATTACGTTAAATATTCTTTATTTGGGAGTTTATTTTGTGACCTGTAAAATGAAGCATCTCAGACTTTAAAATAAATTGTTATGAGTTGACAACTGTGGAACGAATGGCGCCTCTGTCGTATGTCCTAATGCAGACAGATTAGATATCGTTTCGTCTTAATTTGTGTTCACTGGCTGACATTTAAATGAGCACCACCACAACTGTTTAAAGCCATTTTTCTGTGATAACCTAGTTTCGTTAAAAGAGTACCTACCAGAAAAAAAAAGAGTTTAGAAAACTTAGAAGACACTATAAAACTGCATAGATGTTTATAAGATACACAATTTGTTGGTATATGTCTGACTGTGTGTTCTTACATTACACGTAGGCTCCCGTGTCGGTGGTGGCGAAGCCTGTGTTCGCGCGCACTGGCGCGGCTCCCCCTCCGCCGGAGCTGGACGACCTGTCCCATCTCGCCTGACCCACACTCCCGCGCACCTACAGCGTGGCCATCATCAAGCAATACGCTGGCAAGAAGAATCAGTGAACTATGTTTTGCTAACAGTTTCCGTGACAATATCCGAGTGGGGACTAAATGGATTTAGAAGTAAGATGAACTTTTTTCTGTTTCAGTAGCTAGGCTTTGATGAATTGTGTAATCGTTACCTGACAGAAACAATCCCCGTATGAACTTATATTTAATATTAATGTGCGTGTTTAAGACCTCTAAGTCCACAAGTTTGGTCCCCAAGTGATTAAGTTTGTAATTATACTTGGTGACATTTTTGAATTTGAATTTAATTCGTACGTCGTAGCCTTACTATGAATACTTTGGTTAAATAGTTTTAGGAGTAAATGGTATATTTACAATTACAATAACATAATATGGATTGTCAATTGATGTTACTTACTTTAGTGCATATACCTAAGACTTATTTTGGGTGCCCAATGTATCATAATTTAAAATAGTGCATAACACCACTATTTTAAATGTTGTATTTTATTTTTGTATATTATTTCAATTTTTATTCTATGTATGTAAAAATAGCTGATACAAAATATAATATGATATTAATTAAAAGAAACAGTACTTTCAATTGATTTAGAGTTAATTCCCATATAGTAGAGTTCTGTTCTAATGGAAACATAAAAAATAATGTAGGGTAAAAAGAAGGCCTGCGTGCCTGCTGGCCTGCGTTAGACAAGAACACATAATGCATCTATTCTTGCAACTTTTTATCACTCAAGGTAAAACATAACTATCTTTCCCCCGTTGCTAATTTTAAACCTGACTTCCAATTCAGGTTTTGTTTGGTAAGAATTTGATCGGTATTTTTCATTTATACTCTCCAATGTATAAATGAAAAATACCGGTCAAATTCTTACCAGTATATTTTAGGATATATTCAGGTGTTTTTGGGACGGTAATGATAATACAACACGGGACATAAGATTGATCCTTGAGGTACACCTAATCACGTATGTTTATTTCTTTAAAGACCAGAAATCCTTTATTCACTTGTAAATAAAGCTTTGATAAGTTACCCATGTTTCATCAGCCAAATCTTGAGAGAAAATATTTTAAAAGTATAATATGTGAAAGTCTCTTATTTAAAATTATTTTGCTTAGTTTGTTTAGCTATATGTAAAATATGGGATTTCCCGAAAAAGGCTACAGCTGTCCAAATAATTCTTTCTGACTGCTCGTATTCACGAATTTTCTGAGAAAGACGTAGAATACGTAAAAGTTACGAGACGGAATTACATAGGAATCTCGTTTGAACATTCTGGTTAATGTACCAAGAGCTATGTTTTATTAGGGTTTCATCCTAAAGCCAGAAACGCAAGCGAAGCCATTCCTTCCAAGCAGAAGATAGTTATTTAAAAAAAAGAAATATAAGGGCTTCAAGAGATAGTTGCTGATGACTACTCTAGTAGCATGTGAACGGGTAAATAAGCACCGAATCCGCGCATAATAGGCACAATGCTTCACAATGAATGAATGCCCACTCGACTGAATTGATAAGTGGGTTGTACCGCTTGCGTGGGGAGCGCGTGTTCGCCCGCCCGCCCGATTCGCCGCGCGCCACTGTCAGGGGAATGTGAACCGGTCGCATATTTGTGCCTATGAGAACCGGCTCTCGTAGAGTATTGAATATGTGAGTTATGAGGATGATTCTAGGACGAAATAGACTCAATTGAATGCTTCGGTACGTGGGGTCGCGAGAAACCATTTAGGTTTCGGAAGGACAGTCTTTAGAAATTAAAATTAACCGTTAAATCTAAGTTACTATAGATTAGATTTATTCAAATGACTAAAGATAGAGGTCGCCAACAAATAGACGAACATGTGCCCGTTATAACCCACAAGGTAACAAGGTATATAACCACATTGACCGCTAAAAAAATATCTAAAGTGCAAAATGCAAACTTTACAGGAGAAATTGAAGACGTTTTGCTATTTTTTTTTGTCTTTGTGTATATTTTTTGGAGCATAATCCTAGCTGAACTTTAATAAACTCTATTATAATTAAAATAAATGTCCTATCTAGGACTAGCAGTTTAATCTTTGGCGATTCTTGCCAGTTGCGGCGGCGGCGCGTCTTGCCTGCCTGACCACTGGCCGAGAGTGGTAGAGGTGGTCGCAGGCGTGCATTCTGTCGCAGTCGCAGCTAGAGAGCGCTCATCCCGCACTCGCTACCTTTCGGGCACCGCGACACACGACGTTTTCCCGCCAAAATATTTCGCGCACGTTTGTTACTTTTTTTTAAATTAAAAAGAGATACTGAAATGTTCATGTAATGCAGTGATCGCTATTATTTTGTGATGCGTTCTTATATTGCGTTCATTTTGTTCTTTGTGTTTTTGCCGAAGTCTACGAAGGCGATACGGTGGCTGTAAGTATTGTTTGGTTTTACATTTTTTGTTTACTTTATCGCGTATTAGAAAACTATTCGGGCTAAACAAGATAAAACTTATAAAGTATATTTTTTTTGCTTAAATAATTAATTAAGCGTTCGCGTTTGCATGAATTTATTTACGGCTATCGTTATTATAACTTATGAGTTTCATCGAAACAAAATTCGATGCTAGATGAAAAGAAAAAGGCGGCTCTTAAAAGAATGACGACACAACAATTTCTAATGGAATTTTTCCCTGAAAACAAAAACAGCGATGTTCGCAAGTAGGTACCTAGACCTACTTAATTATTTAGAAGTACCTAAGTGTTTGGTACTAATCTACTGATTACTACCTAATACTTCGAAACCCTTCACAAATAATAATCATCGAGTCTCTTTTTGTTCGCGTTTCCTTTGCTGTCTGCATTAGCGAGAATTAATTTATTATTTTGTATTTAAACTTTATGACATTGAGATCTATATCTAAGTAGCGAAGTAAGTTTTTTTCTCAGTCGTAAACTTGCTTGCTACGGATAATTTTCTATTGTTTCTAGCCAGTGGAATAAAGGACATGCGTAAAATATGGCTCACCGGAAAGACGGGATTCCGGCGGAGCCCGGTTTAGGGATAGTGAAACCTCTTTAAACAATAATTAAAAAAAAATTAAATCTAAAGAGTTTGTTTGAACGCTCTAATCTCTGGAACTACCGGTAGGATTTAAAAAAATGTTCTTGCAATTGATAGCCCAATTCTTGAGAAAATCCATATAGGCTATTTAACATCACGCTATGACTCTGGGGAGCGTCGGTCAAAAAGATAAAAAATCAGAAAGAACGCTAAGCGAAGTTATAACGCGGGCAGGTGGCGCTAAGCGAGGGGGTGGGTCGGGGGAACAAGAAATTTTACGCGGACGAAGTCGCGGGTAGAAGCTAGTAAAGTATAAAACAAAACTTGTGTTAATAAATTTAGCTTAAAACTATGAAAATAGCACTTTACTTTGCACTAGCTTGTCCTTGTGCTGTTCTGTTATACTTGTCGGCGGAAGCGACGGAACATGCCGTCGTGCTGCCGAAAGTCTTCTTTCATGATAACAAATCGTAACTCGCACCACGAATGTCTTGAAGCTGACGTTGGCAACTGGTAACTGCACCGTCGGCGTGTACCTTACCCGAAGCATGCAGTTACTGAAGTCTTCTGGCCCACGTACTCCACGATGTCCTCCACCTTAGTGGTGTAGTGCAGGCGGGAGATATACACCGGTGTGTTCGGTTTTGCAGCATGAAAGCTAACTTCGGGCGCCATAGGAGCTTTGCCGCAGCGGTTCTTATTCGTTTGCGATCGGCGCTTCCTCCTTTGTACCGTCATGAACAACATTTTAGTGTTCAAGAGTAGGTACCGCGTTATCTTCATCCAACTCTCTAATGAGAGTCTTTCAGGTAGTCAGAGCAAGAGTTATGACCACCCTGACCACAGAACTGTCACCACCATGGTTTTCGAGTCGATATCCCACATGTCCCCAGACTCGTGTCAATTTCTGTAACATACTTGTTTTCTAGTTTTTCTAGCAGACCTGCAATAGCAGCCCTTTTCCTTCATTAGTTAATTTTTGATTATTGTTTTCTACGTGTCGATAGTTTTAATTTGTATCGGACCAAAACTTTTCCACTTCTACTGCGTTGTTAGTGGCAGCGCAGAAATCGTTGCAGATGTGGGGACATAACCACAAGAGACTGGACAGCAGGTGAGACCTAGTCTATATAGTTTGTTTTCATGTTCGTGAATGAGCGCCGTCAGTTGGGACTCATCTCTTAGCTGCCACAGCTTATTTTAATTATTGTTTTTTTTTTTACTATGGACGCTTTTAAGTTGCACTTCTTCTCAAATGAATACTTTCAACATGAATTTTGTTACCTATTTATGTACCTATATAATATTTTGATTTAAAAGAGTGTCCGCGGGCCCGTTCTTCTCCATAGGAACATACTACGCTTTGGGATGGGCAACTAGCTTCATCTTTTTTGACTGACCGACCCTTTGCAATTCAAAAGTGTCTTAATTGGTTTATTTGCAATAAATGCTTTGAAGAGTGCTCACCAGTCACCACCACAACTACACCCATTAGCCGACTTGTCGACACAGACCTTATCAGAATAGTATTGCATTTTCTTTCATACTTGGACTAGGAGTCGTTGAGTGATTTCTAAGTGAACCAGGGGGAGGTTGCAACTTTCGGTAAGATGCTCACTTGGTGATGGATAGTAGGAGGGTGAAGGAAGTATCTCTTGCCATCGGGAATACTGTGAGGGACACAGCTGATTTAAAGAATTGTGCCGCGTTTGGCGCAGACTATTGTAAGATGCCTGTTTTTATTTTCCTTCTGTTCGGTGCTGAAAAAGATAACGGCTATACGTACCTACTTAACAGATCGACATTTTAGGCTACGGTAAGTTTTCGTCTGTAAAAATTCACTTACATTAGCAGAGTCACTTTAGGAAATTACCTAATCCTTAATGGCGTTATTTTAGGTATAATATCGTTATATAGTCGTATATGCTTACTACAGGGTGAGTGGGTTTCATGTCGTCAATAACAGCACATATCATGTTTCTTTGACAGTCCAAAAATTAAATTAGCAGAACTCCGATTTGTTAATCTCTGGATAAAGAATGGTATAGTATGCTCGTTAGCTGCGGTACTCCCAACGCTTTATTCTAGCAAAACAGCAATGACCAAATGTTGATCACATTTCTACGAGTTCCATTGCTTCATTCACTATACACCTACTACCTAGGTTCAAAAATACCTGCACCTTACTTACAGGCTGTAAGTAAGTAGTAAGTAAGTATACATAAAAAAGTGAGTAAGTACCTAGTGGCCGCATAAGTGTACTTAAATTTTAAAATAAGCAGAAGCCCATGTAGGCAGGCATCGGTAAACAAGAGCTATTACGGTCGAATTTGGGTAAACAAGAACGTACTATTATTAATTACAACGTATAAATATTTGAAGTTAATATGCCAATAATTTTAATGAACTTATTAATGAATGTTGCGATACAGACTGAAAAACGAGGTAAGCGCCGCA
The DNA here is from genome assembly GCA_963855955.1 of Luperina nickerlii. Classification (NCBI taxonomy): domain Eukaryota; kingdom Metazoa; phylum Arthropoda; class Insecta; order Lepidoptera; family Noctuidae; genus Luperina; species Luperina nickerlii. Next base: position 14,999,340 of record OY979664.1, on the reverse strand, counting down.
GATTAAAACTTATTGTAACGGATTACCGTACAAATATAAAAGGCAATACAGATTAACATCATTATTTACGTGAGTCAAACAACAAAGGCCAAACCATTACGAGTTCCACATAATTAACGAATGCTTAAAGCGAATTAATCAATACAATCACAACAGCACAAAACGGTACGAAATAACATTGTTATTGTACCATTTGAAACATCCACAGGATTTAAAGCGGTTGTAACGGGTCGGCTCCCCGTCCATCGACGCTCCCTAATTGAACATTGCACTAATGAGCACCGTTGTTCAGTTGCAACCCGCAATTATTCGCCCCCGAGATTACACCCTGTAATATCCCGGGAAATGTGAGCTTTACTACGAACACGATTTTCGGCAAAGCTCTAAGTACCTAATTATTTCAATATTACGGTTGCTCGTGTTTATGTTAATTGCTAATTTAATGTCCTCCGACGCCTCGTAAAACTTGATACGTATGAAATGAAGATGGATTTTATTAATTTAGGTAGGTAGGTACATACTTTAATGTTTTGGCTCTTAATAAGCTAGAGTTATCTTACACCGAAAATGTCATCGCGATAATTGCTATTAGCTTATATAATTAGTTGTACGATGTAAATAATGTTTATGGGGTACATAATTTGGGTATTTTCTCGTAGTCCTACTATTTTGTCCTACCAGTAGGTCCACGAGGGTATGTTATTGCTGTTGGTCCTACTGAAGTTTTGAACCTTGTAGTTTGTACAAATTAAATATGTTCAAAAATATTTGTTTGTATGGCCACTATAAACTAAAGCGCTTCTGCGTTGTTACATTATTCGACTTGACTAAGACATGAAACAGTTTCGTTCCTCTTTGCTTAGCTAAATTGTCAAGTTGGATATAGATAGGCATAGCAGGATCATTTTGAATAGACGCAGGCAAAGTTAGCTCTATTCCAAATGGTCTTACACCTTTACCATGGAGTACCATAGCGACTAGTTCTGGGCCCATTGTTTCTCTTTTAAGAAATCATTGGTTTCATAGCGCAGCAAACACCTTATTATTGTTGCGCGCCACAAATAATGCTTGATACATGGCGACATTAGTTACCACTAGCGCCATCTAGTATCGGGTAGCGGAACTAGTACCTTGGTACTAGGACCTTGACCCTACTTGACCTTTTTCTAAGTACTAGTAATTCCGAAAACTTTCGACGTCGAGTCAGTCGGGACCGCTATGTACTCGAACATACTAGATGTATATAGAATAGCTCTGTGGGACTATATAAGGCGGGCGCGAGCCGCGAGACACATAGTTTCGATTAAGCGATACGAGCGATAACATCGAAGGCGATATTCGAGTGCGACTTAAGGTGTAAAGATGGCTCACTGTCCTTGTGCATGTGGGCGGAGCTAAACACCCTACTCTCGAATACGTAAAAATGTGTGCGGTGGCGCGCTACACTAAAACTATGATCAAAGAATATGAAGAGGCGCAGACATGCCGCACGTAGGTCGCCATTTTTGCCTACGATTCCAGAAGGGAATGGCAGATGCAAGGCTGATATATTTTGTACTAGCTGTTAATCGTCCGTGTGGAATTTAACAAAAAAGTTATTGTTGAGTTCGCAGAGTTTACAATAACTTATTAAGGCGCTGTACTTAGTCAAAATAGGCTTCACAAAACAATATTTTAGCCAAATGTATACATTTTAGAACAGCAAAAAAAAATGTTAATCTTGATCATATTTATGAGTGGACCATTGTGTTCAAAACACGTTTTCGGTAAATTTTCTCGATAGAAAAAAATCATAAAATAACCATTAAAATTGAAATCGTTGCAATTGTAATTGTGTTATTTATAAACAAATCTTGATAAAATTAATAACAGTGATGTATAATAATAAAGGGAACTGTTGTTTTTATTTATCGATTGAAATAAGATATTTGTAAGGATTAATTGTATTTAATGATAAATAACTCGAACGAAACGTTGCGCCATCGCGGCGTTTTTTTAGCTTCTCTTTCATTTCTACGCGGAGCGACAGTGAGTCTTGTTTTTTAGTTAGGTACTTATACTCTATGGGAGGGTATAAGTACCCAACTAAAAAGCAGTGACTAGACATGGGTCGTACTTGCAAAATCGCGTACCAGGGCTTACAAGTACGACTTCTTTAACCCTATACTTGGCATAGTGAACTTAAATGCACATTCCGTTCAGAATTTTTTTCTGGCAAATATTATTATCGAATCGTTTATTTTTTCATGCTAACATTGTTTCTGAACGTTCTTGAACCCTAAAAAAAGAAAACTATATCTATCTCACTTGCGCTCTGTCAATGGTGATCAAAATGACGGACGGTCGATCTGCTCCCACGCACTTCAAGGTAAATATCCATTTTTATCTATATTTTTTTTAACTTATTCTACAATAATTGTCTCAGTTTCCCTTTCTACAAACCTTAAGTTATTGGCATGTAGTAATATTTTTACAAAATGTGTTCTTAATTTCTCATAATTTACGACTTTTGTATCGTGTGCATTTAAATTCACACCGCCCGCTGCTAAGTGATTGACATAATATTTGTCACGTGCATTTAAATGCACACTGCCTGGGTTGCACAATTCCAAATAATGTATCTTATAATGCACATCGCCAGCAATACGGGTTGTATTGCTGGCGATGTGCATTATAAGATTTGACTTGATTATAAGATTTGACTTGATTGTTAAAATTCATTAGCATCAATTATTTTACAAAGCATAATTCCGCAACGCAAATAACACCTTTAACCAAACCCACACCTTTTAGCTTGCACTGCTTTGGTTTCAAAGTACTAGATCACAAAAAATCCTTGCTTTGGTGCTTAAATCCCGAGCTAAATCTGATAAAGAATCCAGTTAATCTTCGGAAGATGAAGTAAAAATGTGCAGGCCGCGCCCCGATGCCTCCGACGATAGTTCCCCTGCGCGATCACTGGCTTCTTCTGTTGAAAACATAAACATCTCCGATAGTGATGACGATGAATATCGAGAAGTTTATACTATTGCTGCCGTCCATGAAGAACCAGTATCACAACATTCACAACCAAATTTTCGTTCGAAAAACATAATTGAATCTACCCCAGACTCGTCCTCAATTCTTCTAAATAATCCAGACATAATACCACCTTCACCATCAGTTTATATCCCACCGTCACCGTCTATAAAGTCGAACTGCAGCCCAGCACCTGCAGCGGCAACTACTACACCTCATCGTGTTGGTCGTTCTAGGAAAACCCGGGTAATCATAAAGAAAACTATTCTGAAGTCGGCCAAATTGCTCCCCAAATGGACAAAAGTGAAGTTACTAGGAACAGCAGAAATAGAAGACACATTATTTGAATCTACTGATCTTGAGAAGTCACCGCTTGATTACTTCAAACTATTTATTTCGGATGATATTGTAAATTTGATAGTACATCATACCCACCTTTATTCAGTGCAGAAAAAGGGCATATCTATAAATGTGACCAAAGACGACATAAGAGATTTCCTGGCGATCAATATTCTGATGGGAGTAGTAAATATGCCAGCGTACACTGACTACTGGTCCAATGACTTCAAGTACAGTAAAATAGTTGACGTGATGACTCTAAAACGATTTCAGGCTATTCGCCGCTGCATACACTTTAATGATAATATGACAGATGATGGTGATAGGTACTATAAAAAAAGGTCACTAGTGGAAAAACTCCGTCATAACTGCCCATCCAATATTCCTGAAAGGAAACGTTTTAGCATTGACGAAATGATGGTGCCTTACAAAGGCACCAGAGCCGGCAGTAGAAAACAATATGTACGGAATAAACCCAAGAAATGGGGTTTCAAATTATTATTATTAAGTTAAAAACATTTTTTAAGCGATTTTGTAGCTACCTATTCACTTAATGTAACTTATTTTGTTTGCCTACGACAGGGCAGTGTGCATATAAAGACACATGTCGTTTTTTTGTTTCATTCTTGTAACCCTGGCAGTGTGAACTTAAATACACATATGATATCCTGAAAACTGAATTTCAGAGATTTTTTATTTCATTTTTCCTGACGTCCTAATAGTCCAATTAATATAAAAAAAAGCATAAACACATTTTTTTTTAGGATAAAAATCTTTGCCAAGTATAGGGTTAAGAAACCACGTCCTAAAACTAGATCTCGGGATACTTTCAAGTATTTTCTATCTGCATAGGAAATTGAACCTTAACTGTATACAAATAAGGAGCAAAATCGCTTTTACAAATAAATAGGTACTTATAGAGTATAGACGATTAAAGTTTCTACTACTATTCCAACCAAGAGCCCTATTGGAAGAAAAAAACTTGCATAGGAAATTGAACTCTGAATTCTTACTTATGGAGCACAATCGCGTTTAGGCATGGGTCGTACTTGCAAAATCGAGTACCAGAGCTACAAAGTACATCCACCTTAAAAAACCATAGCTCGAGATACTATCAAGTATTTTCTATCTGCATCGAAAATTGATCCATGACTTCATACAAATAAGAAATACAATCGCGTATTCAAAAGCCCTGTTGGAAGTAAAAATACTTGCATAGGAAATTGACCCGTTACCTTCTATGAATAAGGAGCATAATCGCGTTTACAATTAATATTTTCACAAACCATTAAAGTAAAAATACTTTCATACGAAATTGTTCCGTAGACTCTAATTGATAAGGAGCATGATCGCATTTGCGAAAACTGACGCGGTTGGGTACCTATGTAGTTGAGCGAGTAGCCAATTATTTCGGGTCGGTACCTAGTGTACGTACTTTGGTATCTGTTTGTTGATGAAAGCTGTTTATTATACATATTTTATTTTATGATTAGTTTTTTCTAAGTAATGTTGTTGGTGTAAATGTTTGTACTGTTTCGGTTCTACTCATAAGTTGTATAAATAAGCAATCAGTGTATAAAAAATGGTCAACAAGAAAATAAACGGAAGGCAATAAAGAGATCTTATTCGACGAAACAAATTGTAACGTAAGTAGGTACCTACTTTTTTGTACACACCATATTTTGTTTGTATAGATTATCTATAGACGCGAAATTTCGACATACATTACAACAGCTCGATTGGTCTAGTGGTCTCGTGCGTCACTATAGTTTTCTGTATCAGTCACTAATGTCCGGGTTCAAATCCAAACTTTTACATATTCTTTTTGTTGATTTTCTTATTTGATATAAACTTGATATAAATGTTTTTTTAATTATTATTTTACTTTTTGCCGATTTTCTTGTTTGAAAATTTTCAGACTATATTATTATTGCTTATACTCTTTTGTAACACACTGTAGGTACTCATATTATTTTTCTTCCGAATCAAGCTTGGTGGAGGTTAATTTTATTTTTATTATATTACTCTATAGGCGGGGAGCCACCAATCCTGAAAGCTCCGTGATCACGGATTCTAATATTATTAATAAAAAATAAAAGTTAACGTTTAGACGAACAAGATTTGCTTGGTCGGCGTGGATTTGATTGGCCGGAAATATTTTAATTAAATTATTTATTATTAAATTTCCATAATTTTTTTTCCGTCATCACGGATTTTGATCAATCTTATATAGAATTTTGTGTGAAATTATGTTCAACAAGAAAAAATCCGGCCGACCAATGATTTTTAGCCGGAAAGGTCACGCATACCTATTTGAATGGTGTGATAAGGGGTAAAATTTATCCATTATCACGGAAACCTTTTTTATTTTTTTTAATTCATGCGTTTTAATGTCACATTTATGATTATCTTGGTATGCGTGCTTACAAACTGCCGAAAGTATCGCGCATACCAAATTTTATTGTGTGAGTGAGGATTATACTGTTATAGATTTCACTTACTTGATGACATTTCTTTTAGAGTCTTTCTTCTACCTCTGGTCTCTTCCTTAAGTTTTTAACTATTTATTATACTAATTAATATGGAAAAGAGGAAATACAGGAAAAAAATTATTTGGGTTGATTATATAATAAATGAAGGTTGATATAAAAAATATGTTCAATTCAAGTTTATTAATCAATAATCATCTACATCATTATCATCAAAATTATCATTAATTTCTTCTTCTGATTCTTCGATTTCTTCCTCATTCTGTTGGCAACTTAATATTTCCTCAACCTTTAACGGTGCCGATGGGCCAATGCACCACAAACACAATGGTTCGAGTACCATTGTGGTACCATCACCATTTTTTAAAAGCGTCTTCCGTTCCAGAAAACGGATTAATTTTCTCTTTAGTTGATGTATTAGAAATAAAACACTTCATATTGAAATTGTTATGATGAAACGCTGAGATTGGATCTAGTGCTTTAAATTATTAACCCAAAAATTTTTAGCGTTGAGCGTTAGGGCGACTATGGCAGCCTCACTGTCTTGTACACTTTAAACGAGTTTTTATCTGTGAAACTTTTCGACCTTCATGAGTGTGCCACTAGATGACACTATATTAAATAACGGGTCTAAGCGTCGATAAAACAGAAAGTCGGGTCACAGCAAGATTTCTTTTTCTTTTTTTTTTCAGGATGGGAAATCATCAAATGAGAAATCGCTCTGGGTGGAGCGGAAGGGAGTGTCAGACTCTTACTGACTAAAACCCACCCGTGTTCCTTCCTTAGCCCTTTATGTTCCGGGCCAGCGGTAACCCTTTCGGACAATCCCGCTGACCCGGCAGGCTTCGGCCCTGACAGGCCCCTTCCCTTGATGCTGACATCTCTTTGAGGCGCGCGTGGAACACGTACGCGCCGTCCGGCACGGGCCTGGTCCTGATCGGACGGTGAGTTACCCATTAAGGCTCGTACACACAGGCGCGACGCGACACGCGACACAAAGGCACCGCAAGTCGCGCAACGAGCGGTGCCTTTGTGTCGCGTGCGATTCGCGTCGCACGTCGCGCCTGTTTACAGGAGCCTTTACCCTCCGCCCGCAGGCCCCGTAAGACCGCGCGCGCGGTGGCAGCTGTCAGACTCGGACGTTTGAGAGGATAACGTATCTTTGAGGCAGGTAAATGTTAAATTCGTAAGGAATAGAAAGAGACGAACTCATGCAAGGTTTCAACTTGAACCAAAAATCTGCCTCACTCACTCTTTACAGAAATATAGAAATCGTTAAAAGCGAAGGGTTAAAATTTGGTATGCGCGATACTTTCGGCAGTTTGTAAGCACGCATACCAAGATAATCATAAATGTGACATTAAAACGCATGAATTAAAAAAAATAAAAAAGGTTTCCGTGATAATGGATAAATTTTACCCCTTATCACACCATTCAAATAGGTATGCGTGACCTTTCCGGCTAAAAATCATTGGTCGGCCGGATTTTTTCTTGTTGAACATAATTTCACACAAAATTCTATATAAGATTGATCAAAATCCGTGATGACGGAAAAAAAATTATGGAAATTTAATAATAATTAATTTAATTAAAATATTTCCGGCCAATCAAATCCACGCCGACCAAGCAAATCTTGTTCGTCTAAACGTTAACTTTTATTTTTTATTAAAAATATTAGAATCCGTGATCACGGAGCTTTCAGGATTGGTGGCTCCCGGACCACTAGATTCTGAAGAAAAATAACTATAAGAATAAAAATGATTGTTTTTATTAAAATAACAATTACTTATTGAATTATTTTAAAAATAAGAAAATAAAAATATGCATATTATAATTAAATAATAACAAAACAAAAGATAAGTACATTATAATAAAAAAATAGCAAAAAGAGATATGCGTCCACTGAGATTCGAACCTGGTGATTACGCAGTGAGAATCCGGACAGTAGAGCGCGGAGGCAATCGTGCAACTTATTCGAGTCGCGAAATTACGCTTCTAAATATAATGGAAGTCGCTCATCGACAAAATTCGCGCGGTGCACCCCGCCGTAGGCGGGGACTATTCGTATCCCACTTACAGTCGACCCATCTATTGTAATTAGTTTACATTTTATATGTGTGCGTGAAGTCATAGTTATGAACACAAACACTAAATAATACGAGCGACTCGAGCGAGCTCTGTTTTTATTAGTGTGCGTATGGCATACCAATTACCATATACCAATATATAGTAATCATTCATTTATGTTTCATAATGAGATATAATATTTCGCATGATATTACTGTAGTTACCTTGGCACAATGGCTATAGTCTTTGGTCAGGGAACGAGAAGTCGTAAGTTCAAACCTTGGGTGCAGCGGGATATATTATCCTTTTTGTATTCATTATTATGTTAAAACATTGCTTAAAGTTGAATTTATAACGATTCGATCCCGTTCATGGACGAGTAATGAAGTTTGCAACGTTTGAGACGACCACGGAACTCTCAGGCTATTTTATTTTGACTGTTTAAAAAATAACTACCCACAATTTTAAAAAATTGTTTTCAAACACCTTAATTTATAAAAAAATAGCATTCTTAGTTGTCAATCTACGAGTATTTGCATTACTGAGTTTATTGATTACTACCTACTCATATTTGTGTGCGGATTTATTTCTGTGGATCCAACCATGCAACATTTATCAATGTTGTAAAAGGCAGATTTGCTAGCAAGCGTTAAGCTCGCTCATTCCAACCAATACCAAATGATAATATGTTTACATAATAAAAAATCAAATTAATTTAATGCTTTTATTTAATTTACCTTTCTACTTTTTTGCTTGAGTGATTTTATTGGCCACAAAGTTAATTTAATAAAAAACAAAAAGTAAAAAACAGCAAAACAAAATTCCTCAGCTGGGATCGAACTCACGTCAACGAGCTTACATCAGTAGCTATCGCAGGCGCTTACACCAACTAGCTAAGGGAACTATGTTATATTAGTCTAAAATGTTGGGTCGAATTCCTTCATTGTGAACCCGTTTATTTTATCTCTAACCGTGAATGTATCATACGTATACGCACACAATAATACTGACAGTTACCGATGTTTGCGTGATGTAAACTAATTAACATTGCCGAGTGTACATAAAAGTAAACTCAAATACATAAAAGTCGTCTATTCACCGCCACGTAAAGAAATACCTATGCTAATTTTAATGAAATTCTTCTAATATTTCTCCATTTAGTTCTTTTTGATCGTTTTTAGTTTAATTATTATTTATTTTTAGTTTTTCGTATTAGCCTTTTTTTATATATGTACTTACAATATTTGGTGAACGATTTCCTTGGGCTAAAACAAAAACACTATATTATTTTATTATTTTATTCAATCAATTTCATTGGAGATTAAGGAATCTTCACGTATAGGATCCACTTATAAAAAAAACTATACTCCGTTTCTTTATTATGATTTATTTACATTTGGTTAAGTACCTAAATAAACGTAGTATACAACCTCCCTATTTGAATCGGATAAATATTCAATATTTAATTTCATAGGTTTTAATTTTTTTTCGTGGGAACCTAGTTTCTTTTTTTTCTAAAATAAAAGTGCCTAAGTTACTTCTTATTCACCTATCTGCTAGTGAAAGCCCCAGTCACAGAAATAAATCCGCACAAGAATATGAGAAGGTAGTAATCAATAAACTCAGTAATGCAAATACTCGTAGATTGACAACTAAGAACGCTCATTTTTTATAAATTATGGTGTTTGAAAACATTTTTCTTTTATTGTGGGTAAGTAGTTATTTTCTAAACAGTCAAAATAAAATGGCCTGAAGCGGTTGTTTTAATATTACAAACAGACACTCCAATTTTATTTATTTGTACCTATAGATAGATACTTATTAGTCCACTCAACGAATAACCCAAAAAGAGGTGTAGAGTGCGTGAGCTGGGCCCTGAGCGATTTCATCAGAAAGTTGTTCAGAGTGCTTAGGGAGTAAACATACTAAAAATCCCCGCGTCTAGGAGGTGAGCCGGAGTGGGGGGTATAAAAATTCCCACTTTTGAGTTTTTCGCTAATATCTATAAAACGGTGCGTCGTCGTAGAGAAAACGTATTTTTCTTGACTTGCTTTGCTTTGGCATTTTTATTTATTTACAAATTATCTTATATTTACAAAATAAACAATATAAACAAAAACAGTATTTAGAAATGGCACCACTAATAAAGCGTCCACGCGGACAATAGAAATGGGCCCTCTGCAGCGAGCTAATCTATAAACGCATACTGATACAATTCGTTCATAAATATTTGCACTAACACAGCCAAACGCGCGTAGTCGATCGATAGCCGGGGCGGAGCAGCGAGCGACACAGCCACCCCGTCTCAGTGCTAACGCACGACTGCCGCCCGCGCCCGCGCAGAGCACCTCTGAACCTATATCTCAAAGTGGGGCATTGTCTTTGCAACTGTTGATTGATTTAAAAACGCTATTTCAAATATGTAGTACCTCTAACCAGCAATTTTTCAGTGTAAAAATATTTCCAAACATCAAAGCCGTTTAGAAGTTATAAGCAAATGTTAGCCAAAATAGCGTTTTGGTAAATATTTTTTTAAGGCAAAAGTATTAGCCTTATGAAAAAACCCTGTTTCAAAAATGCAGTACATGAATCTATAGCAAACATATATTTTTTACAGACCTTCTAACCAAACCGTTAATGAGTTATAAGCTTCATAAAGTGACCGTGTTACGGTACTAAACGAGAGTAAGGCCCTTAAGAGTGATCAGTAAGTGCAATTGTGTTTCTTAATTAGTGTGTTTGACTTGTAATTAGTGTTGGTGAGTAAAGTGTCATTTTTTGGTTATTAAATCGGCAGTTTTTATTGTCACGAACCCCAAGCTCGTAACAATTGGTGTCAGAAGCGAGGTTTAAAATGCCGATTTTACCCAAAGACGACATGGAGGGTATCCGTACCCGGAGTCAACGCCAGCAAGAGACAGATCAGAGGCGATTTGGTGGAGCAATGCCACAGGGGTCGGAAGGCCAGCTACCGACCACGGAGGCCGGCCCGTCCACAGCTGCTCCAGCATCATCAGCACCAGATTTTGCTGCTCTGATGATGATGCTGCAGGAGCAGGCTCGCCGACAGGAGGAACAGGCTCGCCGACAGGAGGAGCAGGCTCGCCGACAGGAGGAACAGGCTCGTCGGTTGGAGGAACAGCTCCAGCGGGACAAGGAGGAACAGGTCCGTCGGTTGGAAGAACAGCTGCTGCGTGACAGGGAGGAACAGACTCGTCGACAGGAGGAACAGGCTCGTCGACAGGAGGAACAGGCTCGTCGGTTGGAGGAACAGCTCCAGCGGGACAAGGAGGAGCAGGCCCGCCGACAGGAGGAGCAGGTCCGCCGACAGGAGGAACAGGCTCGTCGGTTGGAGGAACAGCTCCAGCGGGATAAGGAGGAGCAGGCGCACCGCCAGGAAGAGCAGATGCTCCTTATAAAGGACCTTCACGCTACCTTCGGGAAAGACATGAAGGAGGTGAAGGAAAAGGTTGCTCAACATGACAACCGTCTGTCGGAAGCCGAAACCCGAATCGACCAAGTGAATAACCGGGTAGACAACGTGATGGCTGACGTAAAGGAAACCGTGATGGCTGACCTGAAGGAAACCGTGATGGCTGACGTGAAGAAAACGCTGGATTACCTGAAACTGGGTGATGGAATCGCAGCTCCCGTAGCTACAACACCTTTGCTACGTGGATTCAAAGTGCCACCGTTCGACGGAACTTCTTCCTGGTCGGCCTACAAAATCCAATTCGAGGCTGTCATGAAGGCGAACGGGTGGAATAAAAGTCAGGCCATGACTGCCCTCACCCTAGGCCTGCGCGACCAGGCCTTAACTGTTCTGGAAGCTCTCGGTAAGGAAGTGACTTACGAGCAGCTCCTTGAGGCATTGGAGGCTCGGTATGGCGACGCTCACCTGGAACACGTGTTCCGTGCGCAGCTCAAGGATCGCGTGCAACGCAGCAACGAAAACCTGCAGCAGTGGGCCCTTGAAGTGGAGAAGCTGGTTCGCAAAGCTTACCAGTCCGTACCTGCGCTTATTGATGGGAACCTGGTGCAGGCATTCATCGACGGCATCCGCGACCTTGAAGTTAGAGCTGCTGTGAGGCTCGGTCACCACGGGACGCTGAAGGACGCCTTGGCCCATGCACTGGAGGTGGAAGCTGTGCGGCAGGATCATCGTTCCCATCGCGTCAGGGAAGTTGCAGCGGCTACAGTTCGCGAGCGCAGTAAAGGATACAGCCCTAGGTGCTATGGCTGTGGTGAAAGGGGCCACCTTCGATCCAGTTGCCCTAAGCGGACTGCAGAAAGGGAAAGTGGCTGGACTCGAGAGGGTAGTGCGGCTAACAACACCGCCCGGCAGCAGCAGGACGGCTTTGTGGTTAAACACCGCAGCGGGAAGTCTCTTGGCAACACAGATGCATCGTCAAGAAGACCTTGTCCTGAAGACTGCAAGCACTGTACTAGGCAGGAAAGTAAGGAAGTGGTACCTGTAAGGATGCTCAGGACAGACCTCAGCAACGAGTGGAAGGAAAGCCTACAACGTGCACAGCAGGAAGATTCAGACATCAAGCCGATTCTGGAGTGGATGAAGGCCAGTGCTCCTAAGCCCAGGTGGAGTGACGTCTCAGCGATGAGTTCGGTCACAAAAAGCTATTGGGCCCAATGGGACAGCTTGGTGGTTCAGGATGGAGTCCTGTGCCGTAAATGGGAAAATGCTCGAGGAGACAGCTGTCATTTGCAAATGGTTGTCCCTAAAGCTCTAGTACCGGATGTTCTACAGCTGTACCATAATGGTTGTTCAGGAGGTCATCTGGGAGTAAAACGGACTCTACTGAAGATACGAGAACGGTTTTACTGGATCCACTGTCCGGACGATGTCGAGGATTGGTGTCGCAAATGTACAAGTTGTGCAGCTGTAAAGGGACCTCAGACTCGTAGTAGGGGTGCATTGAAATTGTACAATGTTGGTGCACCATGGGAGAGGATAGCCCTTGACGTTGCGGGGCCGTTTCCGGAGAGTGAAAGTGGTAACAAGTATTTCATGGTTGTGATGGATTACTTCACGAAGTGGCCGGAAGTCTTCGCCATTCCAAATCAAGAAGCTTCGACAGTTGCGGATAAATTGGTTCATGAAGTCTTCTGTCGTTTTGGAGTACCTTTGGAGATTCACAGTGATCAAGGAAGGAATTTTGAGTCCCAAATATTCCAGGAAACTTGTCGAGTTATGGGTACTCATAAAACAAGAACTACTTCTTACCACCCACAATCGGACGGAATGGTGGAAAGATTTAATCAGACACTGGAGAGGTATCTAGCCAAAGTTGTAGAAAATCGGCAACGAGATTGGGACAAGCACATACAACCGTTTTTGTTGTCATATCGAAGCGCTGTCCACGAAAGTACATCGGTGACGCCAGCTTTCGCAAACCTCGGAAGAGAACTACGGCTGCCTGCAGACCTGATCACCGGAATACCACCTGATGCCCCACGCAGTGTAACTGATTATGCGAATGATTTGCGGAACAAGATGAATGACATTTATGACCACGTCCGACAATCGGGCCAGCAAATGTCTGACAAGATGAAAACCCGTTATGATCGCAAAATGAACAATAAAGAGTTCGACGAAGGTTCACTCGTGTGGTTGCACAATCCAGTCCGCAGCAAAGGGAAATCTCCTAAGCTTCAAGCTAAATGGGACGGACCGTACCGGGTTGTGACTAAGATCAATGACGTAACCTATCGGATACAGAAAGGTGCAAGAGGTACTCCTAAGATCGTCCATGTGGATCGACTGGCGCGTTATTATGGGGCCGATAATGCTCGGGACGAGCATGTCTTAGGAGGGGGCAGTGTTGCGCGCCACAAATAATGCTTGATACATGGCGACATTAGTTACCACTAGCGCCATCTAGTATCGGGTAGCGGAACTAGTACCTTGGTACTAGGACCTTGACCCTACTTGACCTTTTTCTAAGTACTAGTAATTCCGAAAACTTTCGACGTCGAGTCAGTCGGGACCGCTATGTACTCGAACATACTAGATGTATATAGAATAGCTCTGTGGGACTATATAAGGCGGGCGCGAGCCGCGAGACACATAGTTTCGATTAAGCGATACGAGCGATAACATCGAAGGCGATATTCGAGTGCGACTTAAGAGTGATCAGTAAGTGCAATTGTGTTTCTTAATTAGTGTGTTTGACTTGTAATTAGTGTTGGTGAGTAAAGTGTCATTTTTTGGTTATTAAATCGGCAGTTTTTATTGTCACGAACCCCAAGCTCGTAACATTATTAAAAAAAAACTCATATCCGGGTCGTGTACATAGTACCGAGCTTAAAATTATTTAGTAATTTCAAAATCAATCGCAGGCCCAGCAAAAGACATCTCCTAATTTGTTCATTCGAAGTCACGTAGCAATATTGAATATTTCCGGGGACTATTCCAACGTTCACGTAATATACTTTTATATTACACATTACTTTCATATCCAAAGTTTTACAGTCAAATGTCCTTGTGTAAGTGATTCCGGTGAGAGGAGCGGTCTCAGTTTTCGCTGAGTTAGCAAGGGCCCTGTGTGGCAGACCGAAAAAAATAATTTCCTTCGCTCGAGTTCCCACTGTGACTTTTCCAGGCGGCCGTCCCGTGCATCTGGCGGGACCTATTATTATAGGGGACGGCTCTTAATGCTTTCTTAGGTATTTTTATATGGCTGCCGTCTTAGTTTTTACGATTGTGATTTTTATTGAATCCCCCCTTCAGCGTAACGTATGTAGGTGGCCGACGTATGCCTGCCGAGTGCGGACGAAGGTAAAATATGAGCCACTTAGTACAAGATTTATTTTATTGCACTGTGCTGGACACACGTTTCTACCAATTTTATTTTCCACATTAAAAAACAATTTATGTCATCGACTACTACCTTGATTGAAAGGCAATAAATCTGTCACATTTCTAACAACTAGGTAATTGATCGAAATTAAGCTTACTGAGTTTTTCAAGATAGAGCGTTTCTGTGGGGTTTACTAAGTATGAGGACTTGATAATATTAAATAATTTCAAACAAACTTAGGTAGGTAGTTACCTACTTCATCAAACCAAATTTGTCAATTTTCTCGAAAGCCTACAAAGGCTGGGAGCACGAAGTTAGTACACTGTAGGTACTTACTTACACGGTACTGGCCAAAATGTGAGGGGCTTCGCAGGGGCCAACTTTGTGCTGCTACTCGAGTTCACAACTTGTACGTGAATGGGTAGCACTACAAAATTAGCTAGTGCTTATACTGTAGCAATAATGTTGCTTCATAACATTAACGGGTAGGTAGGTACATATTAAGTAAACGCAACTTCAGACACCGGAGGGCGCTCAGACTTTGATCGTTTAGAAATAGATTTTATTCATCTGTACTATTGACTGGTACATGGAAGCTCTCCAATTTATCTTAGCGGAGAACAAACGACTTAATTCTTCAACATCTCGAAGGATTGTTTTTGTTGGTCGCTCGAGGGTGGAGCGGACAACAAGGTAATAAGTGCAACAAATCGTTGTGTGCACGATTCATTTGATCTGACACAAATTTATCCACGCCGCGGTGCTCTTTATTTACACCGACGACGATGTTCAGTTTGTCCTGACAAATTCATAAATTACCGACATCCTCACCGCCGTATTTGTTCGCCTTTTATTTTTGTCACACATTTCTTGTTCGGCCGTATCGACGGCAACCTTTTTGATGTATGCTTCATTAATCAATTGTATCCGATATGGTATAATATTTTCAACGTAGGTTAATCCTACGTTGAAAATGTTATACCTTTGATTCGGCATTCGATTGATATTGTTGGTACTTGGTAGTACTTACAGCATTTTCTTTCTTACAAGATCTTGTTACCTATATCTTAAACCTAGAAGTTAGACTGCGCACCACAGATTTGTTCACGAAAAGATGAAAAGAAATGCTGAGCTGCCTATATCCAGGGGTGGCCAACTTGGTTAGACCCGAGCTCTACTGTTCACGTGTGCGATCTACAAATTACACGTCATACTTCTTGAAATCTTAAATGAAACAGCATAGTTCAGTACACAATTATGTAGTATTTTTTATTTTATTAAGAGGGAAAATATAACTCGTAGCCACTCGTAAATCCGCTAGTCTGTCGTCAACTGACTGACGGATTGACATTTGACAACCGCCCACACCCCACTCCCGCGCCCCACACGCTTCCCGCTTATTGTTATCGCGCACCGAAAACAAAAGAGAGCTATACTGCATAGAAGAGAGGATAAATAACGTTACGGAACGGCGATTGAAAAATGATACAAGATGATGCGTGCAGCAGTTAGTGATTAGGTACGTTGCGCAGTCTGTTCTACATATTTATATTTTTTTCCTTGCCACGATCGACTGGACTAATAGTCGCGATCCACCAGTCCATCGCGATCGACCGGTTGGTCACACCTGCTATATACCAATTACAAATATCGAAAAACTGCACACCGCTTACCAATGGGGATTGTCCAAAATTTCTAACCATTAGATTTTATTTTATTTTTTGAAAATATAGAGTATTTTGAGAAACTAATTTGAATATTTTGATGATTGGCTCAATAGTTATTTAATAAAAAAATATTGAATTATTTTAAGTTTTTAAGGTAGGTGACGTCATCAGTGGCATAAAGATTTAGTGCCGTTGCCTGACTTGTACATAATTAAAAAATTTAATCTGTCAACACAATGTCATCAATCCAAAGAGTACTGTCACATCTGTCAAAGTGTCAATAGGCCGAATAGACGTCTTAAATAGTCGAATCCTATCTTAGCGTATTTATTTACAAATGGTTTTTTTTTATGTGTAAGTGTCCTCCAAGGAATATACTACTCTCTATCGTCACTAGAACAATCGTCGCGGCGACTTAGAAATAGAATAATAACGCACGCGGCGGCATTATTACTATTATTGCTGCAAGTTGGAACAAAGCACTTCCTGTATTCCATAACTTCCAGTATATTAAATATTGTCGAGTGTTGAAATAATGTATGTAATGTAACATAAACAAGAATGTTTATATTTTTGACATATTTATAATAATTTGACATTTGACAGCTTATAGACAATCTTACTTTTTTTTCTGAGGTAACGATACAAAATTGTACGGCCAAAGCCGACGTAATTTGAAGGGCAAAGAAGGTCAATCGTATTTTATCAAAAATATCAATAAAATATGACTATTTTTCATAATTAATTAGTCCGTAATGATCAATAACGCTATTCCTCGAAATGGTTTTTCAATTACAACATTTAAAAAAATATGAACAATGCCCATTACAACAAAAGAAACAAGCAACGACAATGAAAATGTAAGTCAGTCGTAGGTAAGAGGTGGCAATACCAGTAATTAGCGCTCATAGCTGAGCAAGGTGGCCGGCAGCAGGGGGGAGTGGGGGCGGCACGCTGTCTGGCTGGCGTTGACTCACGCGCGTACTTCCCGCGCGGTGCGCTCCGCCCGCCCAACGCGCCCGCCGACAAAAGCCCACTCTATGCGATTATCCGCGTTTACTGGGGACCTATAAAGACCATTTTTGCAGAATCATAAAAGGAAAACATTAAGAAATACAATGGACAGTTATCAAATCCCATTGGTGAAGGATTTGTCAGTTATTTTTTGTCTGTGCTAAAATACCAATCAAGGCAATCGAAATCCAATGCCAATCTCTTTGATTATACCTACGTAATGCAGCGAAAAAAAGAAAAACGGACTCACTTCGCCATATTATAATTCATAATGTTATCCTTTTATGATTCTGCCAAAGCGGCCTTTTTAGGCCTCCTTGTCACAGTCGCCACGTGCTTCCTGTAATCAAAGAACTCTTATGCAAAGCTTGTTTACATAATTTTTTTAAATAAAAACAAAAAAAATATATTTAAGTATATGCTTATTTAGATACCTAGGTACACTTGTATGTGTGTAACATGTGCAACAAAAACAAAACGCTCTCAACAGCGTATAAACAAAACTGAAAAATAAAACGATACAAACTGACAACAAAAAAATTCTGTTGAAAACTCATATAAGTACGGGGCTATCACATTTTAATATGTCGTTTTGTCCAGCGTGCCACAAGCTTTTTCTCTATAAAGATAAGGCACGTCTCGGCACTCCATTCCCTCTCACAACTTGCAAAAAACACTTGTTATAATCTGCTTTCATTTCTCTTGCAGGATTAGTCCACAAGATTTATTGACTGATGTTTTTTAGTTTTTTACTTCCACACAACCACATCCTCGTGTTAACATCTAAAATAACGCAGCTGCAGTTTCTGAACGAGTGTCGAAACACGTCTCGAAATATCACATGTTTGGCTATTAAGCGGCAGTTGAGGCACAACCCTTAATTTATATCTCTTTTTCGAGATATATTTATTATTAATTCATTAAAATAATGAAACATTTGGGAAATTTTAACAAGCCATGTTGTACACATTAAACAACTACTTTGTTATCAATTAACTTTAATTATTAATTAAAGTTTGGGATATAGGAGTATTATGTAGGTACTTACAATTATTTTTCTTTCAACTACGTACTAATGTTATCATTAATCACTACAAAACCGATTACAAAGGACGTATTTTTTGCATAGAGCCAAAACAGTGCAAAAATGTTGTATGAAATCTCATGGTTGCACAGTTTTTCATTAATGCACAGTTTTTATTTAGATATAAATTTACGACAGAGGTTTAATGTCTCCCATTAAGTTTAATATAAAATGTATGCATTAGATCAAAAAGATACTGGCTGAAAATAAAAATCGGCTCAATAAAACCGCCTTGGTGAAAAAAAAAATTCATAAATAAACCAAACAAATACTAGATTAAATGTTCCAAGTAAAAGTGCTAATTTCACTTTTAATAACTGCACATTAATAATTGTAAGTTTTAAATGTTTGAGGAGAAGATGAAATAAACTTTGTTTTCATTAACTTGAGTTTTTATGTTGAGTAGGTATATTTTATCACGGTAGGGATTGGTAGTTGAAAGAAAAGTAGATTACGCTCCTTGCTAAAGTGAGTAATTAATGCACTTGTGCTAATTTAGTGCCCTCGCTTGCGCTCGGGCATCAACATAACACTCGTGCATTAATAACTCGCTTTGCGCTCGATTCAACAGTCTACTATTTTACACCACCTGCTCGCTATCATCAAATTATATTTCTTATCACATCTATTCAAAAAGAGCTAATGTATTCTTCGTAAACAGAGACTAAAATAGCTCTTTCATCCCTAGGGACTAAAAGTGATTTGAATTTGGAATGTGGATGTTGTTAGTAAAAGTTCCAATCACCAAAGAGATCAATCACGAACATAGTATAAACAAGTAACAGGCTGTATGATAAAGTAAAACGCGCGCGATCCAAATTAAAAAAAAGTCTAGGAATAAAATAAAAAAAACGCGCAAAAAGCATACTGCCTTCGTTCGTAATTGTTTACTCAATATTGTATGTAAAAAACATAACCCTCCTTCTGGCGCAGTCGGGTAGTAAATAAACGCACTATTCTTATTCGTAACTTGCACTCATTTATTTTTTAATAGAGCGTGATAAAAAAGTAGAGTGTCCACCTCGGGAGCAACAAGCTATTTTAAGCTGGAGTGCATTCAGGATTCTACTTTAGAACCCCTCGCTGCGCTCGGGATTCTACTCTAGAATCCTTCGCTCCGCTCTGGATTCAAAGAAACACTCTCGCCTTCAAAATAGTTGTTTGCTCCATTGGCAAACAATCTACTAATATGTCATGCAAACCTAACCTGAAGCAAGTAATTAAATTTAAGCCCTAGTACGCCGGGCATTAATATTGTACTGAATTTCATTACGACTCGCTGGTCATTATGTGATTTGAATTTGGAACGTCAACTGAGAAAATCGTATGGATAGATTAAAAAAAAAACTTATTTCCTATTAATGTAAGTACAGGTCGTCCAAAGAGTTCTCACTTCATAGGTTTTAGTCGCTGTCGACGAAAAAAATTATCGGTTTCTGTGGCGCGTATACCAAGTTGGGTTTGGGCTGACGCGGACGCTCCATTGCCGATACTTATTGTTCATTGTGTTTTTGATGAAAATGCATGAAAAAAATAAAAAAACCCGACAGACAGTAGGTATGTTATTGTAGTTCAATCTCAGATTTGATGCCAGCAACTGCATCAGACTGCTTGAAAAGTGAAGTTTTTGGAATCGTCTTCTCAAGCCCTATATTTTGATACCCCACATAGTAGTGGTACAATTTTTTTTTCAAGACCTTTCTTTATTGTCCTCAAAATGGTTATAATTTTATCCCTTATGTTGCTTCCTAAAATGAATTAAAACTTTTTGCAGTATGGAACAAGATTACGTCATATTTAAATAATTAAGAAGCCGCGTATGCTTCTTTGTCGTTGCATTATTTTTGTAAGTGCACCACAATGTCATACCAATAAAACAACAATTGTTCGTTTCAGCTCGGTGACTTAGATAAATAGCCCTTGTATTGGACAATTTGTTGAGTAATCCCTGCATTTGTTTCAATTATTCCGGCTTCCTTCTTGATGGCCACTTACCTATTTTAAAACTAATGGCTTTCTCTGACACGTGCATGGTATATAAGCTCGTTGAAAACGGCATACCTAATTACACTGATATTCCCGCGCAATATCAATTTTATAACGTTTGTGATATCCCTCATATTAATGTGCTATTACCTACTATTCTCGAACGCGAATTTCATATGAATATAAATTTTGCAAATTTTCATTTATATGCGCACATTCACCAAATGTAAATTGCATATCTTGATTACGGATAGTTATTATTAGGCACTTTCTATGTGAGTGCGTGTGTCAAATGGTTCATAATTAGGGTATCATTGTCCCGTGTGTAATGGAGCGAAGCAGCAGTTAACAGAGACTGGGAGGAAAGCCAGCCCTTGTAAGTGATTATAACAAATTGTGATCTTTCGCTTACGTTACCTATGTAATTGTTGATTGAATGAATTTTTGACTCGTGTAGGTTTCCGTAGTGGATGTGGGCTGGGAAATGATTTGACAATTCCACAATTTGTTGCGTGTATTGCCGTAGCAAATGTCATTTAAAGTTCGTAAGGGGGAACCGAGGAATAAATGGAATCTACCGTAACCATGTACTTACAGAATGATTGGATCATAAATGATCTTAGTAATAATGTTAACTGCTGGGATGTGTATTCAAAATATTATGTAGGAATTAGATAAATTTTGAAGCATGTGGCTTCCAACAATTCAATGCTTTTTAGGAGCTTTTCGTTGTTCCTGCAATAATTATGTAGCGCTAGTTAAATTCGCATTTAGAAGTTCGTTCCTTCAAACTTCCCTTGCGCCACGATGCAGGCCCGGTGGCCGCAGGGGCGGCTACACACGCCACGACAATCATACAGCATTTAATCATCATTAAAGCGGAATCAGCGACGCGCCGCTGCAGCCGCGTCAGCTGTATTGCGCCCCAAACGGGTTTTTTTGCTTTATCGCGGGTTTTAGACGATGTTTTAAAATGTTTTTTTTTACAATTTTAAATATACCAGACTGCGTAAACTGTGCAAAAATTTAATGGTGTTTTTACATTTCATTAAATTAATTGGCGCTGTTTGTTTGGGCTTGGGCACCGTTGTTTTTGAGTTTGATACAACGAGGGCTTACAAGGGCTTGTAAAATGTTGGTATCTAGAATTTGTACAATAATAAGGGACTGTCTTGTAAAGTTTGGGCCTAGCCTAGAGAAAACAAATCAAATATAAGCAGGAAATTAGAAAACGTTGTAACTAAGCAGATTTACGGTTTATCTACGCTTTTATTAAATTTAAATACATGCTCATTGTAACATTAGCCATTTTTAATAACACACTATAGTCCTGTTATTGCGTAGACATGTGACCCTTTTCGGTATTGGAAATTTACATTGTAACTTGACGGCCTATTTTATCTACATGCACAACACAAAGAGATCTACCCGAAAAATGCTGGGTGGTCTTTTGTGCCGACGACCAGTTATGACAAAGCGAAACCCCTGTGCCCCTCTGCACGGTTCTTTGTCTACCAGATCGAGATAGACGCGTAAAATTTGATACGGGAATTATTTTATTAGATCAAACGTACACGTGCGCGGCATGACGAATGCGATAATGTTCCCGGCCGGAGTCCAACAACGGAACAATTACATTCCACATGAATTAACTATAATAGTAGGATTACGGAAGCTTGGGCTCGTAGCACCGTGACTCGATGTCCGGAGTCAATTAGTGTTGCGCTATTCTACGGATGCGTGCTGCGTAGCTGTTTCAAAGTTTGCAGGCTGGTAGCTATTAGTTGCATGCGGGGCGAGTGACGTGGCCTGCCGCTCGTCATGATAGCTGCCGTGAGTGGTGACGTCGCGTGCGCTGTCCCCCACAACATTACACGGATATCGGCTTTCCAAGGGATACAAAGCAATGGCCTTCTTTAACAATCGTGTAATTTTTTCGCAACATGAAATTTTCACATTGATTGATATCTGTTGTTGTCTTCAGGAAAACTTTTAGTTATATAAATGGCTTTTAATTATTACGACATATTTGTAAAATGGTGTATTATTCACAAATCATAGCATAGAGAATAATATAGAAATGTTCTAGGAGCTATTAATTGCAATGAAGCATTGCTAAGATGTAAAGACAGCCAAAAAACATTCAGAAATAATAAAATGCTAACTATACATGTTTAATTCTCACGAAGACAATTTATTTCACCAAAAAGAAAGCTCATAAATGTGCCAACGTTTCTCATAAATCATAGTTGGACGAAAAAGAACCTCATGAAACTCGGTAGAAACATTCTTGAGCTACACTTACACAAAATCTTTTCCTAGATTTATATTCGACCAAATCAGGAAGTTAGAATCTTGTTATATTATAGAATACAAATTACAATCCAAAACCCTAATGTCACTATGATTGATCTTTTACAAATATGTATTAGGTTTTCTGTTCAATTAACTACAAGTTCATTGGGTTACTAATTTAATAGACAAAAAACTATATTACAAAAAAAAAACCGACTTCCAAAAAAACATTACAAAGTGAAAAATAACTTTAATTTCGGAAGTGGGTGTCGTTGGTTCCGTATTTTCGATTTTTGACACCGACTTTCGAAATTAAAGTTATTTTTCACTTTGTAGTGTTTTTTTTGCAAGTAGGTTGTTTTTAGTTGTGCCTACCTACCCTAAAAAAAATTTAATTTTTGATCGGCGATACCAATATTGGTCAGAGAATTTTAAGACTGTGCACTGCGGTGTAGAATATTGCAGTTTTATGTTAGCGCCATCTCTTGAACGATAGTGGAACTAATGTAACTTTTGTTGATGACTTCTGAAAGTGTGCTATGTAGATACTTCGTTTTACTATTCCTGTAATCTTTACATAAACTTCTATCACATAGAATAATTTCAGATTTTTCTCTTTACAAACTTTGGAGATAAGATAACTTTCTGAACGGTACTTTTCATCAAAAGTCGAAAACTATGGGGCCTAAAAAAAACTGGCACTCCGGTAGTGCCGACAGAAGTGAAAACTTGAACAATTACGAGTGTATTTTGTGAATCGTCTTATAAACAAAACACGCGTGTTAAGGTGTGTTCCTTATTTTATAGGGTTTTTTGCAAATCAGGTATGATGACCAAAGTGACTGGTTTATTCTTCTCGTGAAAGGAATTTATTCAGATTTACAAATAAGCACACAGGATAGACTTCAGTTCGTGGTGTTGGTCGCGGCAGTGGTAAGAGAAGCAAGCCCATGGAGCTCGTCGTCAGTTATATATCCGTGGTTCAGCGCCATCTCGTCGTTGTTGGATGAACTACGTAGTTAGTACGCGAGGCCCTCGTAGTTCTTCCCGATGTGCATAGATGGCGCTGTCCTCAACAACGCGCGTCTTTCGTTTTACGTCTTACGAATCTTACGATCAGGGTCACGTGACCTGACGCGAATTTAGAAGTTTTTACCCATTCCAAAAAAAGTACACAGCGCCGCTAAAGAAGTTTTCACTTCAAAAATGTTTGAGAATGTGCAAACTGCACTCTTTCATATGATACCCCACATGCCCTAGTAGCCCCACTTCGAATTTTTCAGTCTCTGCCATGTTGCAAAAAATATACATATATTTTTATTTCTTTCTTATTTGCAAAATAGTTGGGCAAACGTCATCTAAAACTATTCCAAATTTCAAGTTGATAGCATTAGTAGTTCTTGAAATATCCAGCTGTGACAGACAGACAGACAGACTGAGTCTCACCATAAGGGTTCCGTTTAACCATTTTGGTACGGAACCCTAAAAACAGAGATGATGGCTGATAGAGTAGTTATGGAAGAAGACATGCTGATGCGCTGACTTCAAATAAATCGGCATGAGCAGGAGGATGGTAAAGTATTCAAGTTCTTCACAATAAAACAAAAACTAGTTTTGGTAGGTAGGTTTAGGTAGGTACTCGCTAATGTAACATTGTTTCAGAAAAAGTAAAAGATTTGCTTGAAAAAAAAAGATACGAAAATGTGAAAAGTTTCACATACTTAGTGTAAAACAAAAGATACATTCTCCATACTTATCACCACAGACGTACGAGTAGGGCGTGTTAAGCTAAAAAGGATGGAAGGAAGGACGGCCGGTTGTTTATTGTTCGCTCGGTTGCAAAGATATGCGCAACCGAGCGGCGGCCGGTCGCGGAACTAATGCATCAATAATGAACTTGCAGTACCTATACTTGGTAATAACTTACGGCAAACCTTACCTTTGAAGCCATAATTACCTCGGTCCCCAACCCTATTCCGTCCAACAGTCGTCACATACGCTATTACGTTGCATTCAATTTCGTTTTGATATTTTTGCAAAAAGTAGTTTTTCATAAAATATGATAACGAACAAAACTTTCTTTTTATCATTACCTTGATTAACATTCAAGTTGGGTACAAATAATGCCGCTGATTTTACGAGCGTAACAAATTCACAACTATAACCTAGATATTTGAACGAAGCGTGTTCCCCTAATATTGGAAACGGTACCACCGGCAACGCGTGTCCTTGGCAGGCACGACGAAACGTCAATGAAATTTAATATACCGTTTCTTACGATAACCCAGTTATTGTATCGTACGCTGTGTATAAAAAGCGGCAAGTACGCCTGTCGCATCCCTCGGTAGTCAGCGGTAGTCGGGTAGTACGGAGTGCCCGCCCGCCGTCGTCGCACGTAAGCTCCTTCTGCTACGAACTTTGCTACGCACGCTTTTCCGCACAGCGCACCGCTGAAAGGCAAACATGCTTCACTATTGGTTAATAAATTATGCACGTAATAAACAAGCACATTAATTATCGTAAAATAAATGTAGGCTTTTATTTAAAAAAAGGAATTATTTATAACGAACGAACGAACCTTTTATAAGTTTGTTACCCTGAAGCAGGTTGTTTGCACCTTTTAGACGTTGACGTAGATCTATGTAGGTGGTACCCCTAGGCTGCCCTGCCTGCACGTACAACGTGTTGAATTAGCCGGCGCAATGGCGCACAAACAGTGACGAATCGCCCTCCATTGTGGACCACTCTCGAGCATTACAGCAACGTTTCACATGGTTAACTCTTACGCTGTCTGTACACAATAGCCCATGTTGGATACACTTCTACCATCGCTCCGTCCGTGTAAAAGAATCATCAATCAAAATATGAAATAGAGTTAAAAATCCATCAATGAACGGTGAAATGTGACTTTTTTTTTGACATCGTTATTTTAGCATAAGAATTATTGTTCTGTAGATTACAAAAAACCAGTGAGTATAATAGTTTTATTTTTAGATTTGATAGTGAGTGAAATAGATTTATTTTTAGATTAGTTAGAGTACTTTATGCACTTACAGGTACACGTTTTCTTTAGTTTTTTTCTGATACATATCTTAACGCTTGTTTTTTTGTTTCAGCCCATGAGGTCACTTTTCAATACCTACCTGAAAATGAATTTAGCAAACTAAAAATTTAAGAACTTTAACAATGAGTTTGTTCGTTGATTTACGTCAAATTAAATCTTCAGTAACAAACCTATCCGAGATGGTCGACAAGATATCTTCGTCTGTTGCAAAAGAAAGGAAAACAGAAGAACGTCCGAAGAAAGATGACATTATGTACAGTAGTTCCATGTACAGCAGCTCCATCCACAAACCCACAACATTGGGCTTCGGCGTTCGTTTTTCCAGCCAAGAAGATGTTTACCAGAGCCTGCCTATGCCTTCGTCTAGACTACGCAGTCACATGTCACTCCCTAATTTGGGGAAAGCTGAAAATGTGTTCGATAAACCATCCGCGTCACGACAGGACGACAGGCCGAAACTTGTTGAACTCGACGAAGATAGACAGAATAGACATAAAACGAGCATACATTTATCATCGGAAAATCTCAGCGATTGGATTATTGCGTCCATTAATAAGAGACCACATTTTGACGACGTTGGGGACACTCACCCGATGGATTTCTTAGAAAGTATTCAGTATTACATATCCGAATTAAAAATGGCAGAGGAGAAACAGCTACCATTCATAATATCATGTTTAGAAGGAGTACCGCTCATGTGGGCCCGCTGCTTCAGGAATGAGTTCAAAGATGTAAAAACATTCTACATGGCTTTCGAACAAGAATTCTGGGGCCCTGACAGACAAAAGGCAGTATTATACGACATGAAACTAGGAAAATACGATGACAGAAACCCGAGAGTCAGCATGTCAGAATATTTTTTGCACAAAGTATCGAACTATCGCCATTTAACGCCACCGCCATCGGATCTGGAAATAATTTATTCCCTCGCAGCTCATTTCCCTACTGCCGTAGAGCTAGAGTTACGTCTTGCACCAAAACCAACGCTACGCGAAGCGTACCATGTGCTACGGCGTAGAGAGGGCGAAGGTTCCGATTTTCTACCAAATTATTTGTATGAAATGTGTGAGGCGTTTCAACGTGGTCAAAGACCCGAATCAGCGAGGCGTGGTGATGGATCAGCATCATCTTACAATTTAGAACACGAAAAGAAACTAACTAAATAGTGTTAAAAATGCACCAATATTTATACGTACCACTCACTGCCATCGAATAATTTAATTAGGTCATGAAAGGTAAAATGTTTTTCAAATAAACAATTTAAATGAGAAATTGTTATGTTTTATTTATCGAATAAATCAATGCTTTAATTAAAAGGATTACCTCGCCCCATATTTTTTAGAGAATGATATATTAATTGCAATAAGGAACACCCGTTACGATAATATTATTTTTATACAGAGCGTTGCATGAGAGCGAAGGCAACTGGACGGAGAGCGAATGCTTAGAGGCGCGGCGCGCGGGCTGGCTGTGGGGCGGGCAGGCGCGCGCGTGCCGGCGCCAGCCCTCCGCCATGCCGCACGTGGCGGGCGCTGCGCGCCTGGCCCGCGCCGCCTGCCTGGCTGCGCACCACGGCGAGCGCTGGAACTGCTCCTCCATTGAAAGTGCACCCAGATTCACACCTGACCTGCTCACGGGTGCGTACCCTTCACCTATGTATTTTTAATTTAAACTCCCACTTCACGAGCTCAGCAGTTCGGCACCTGATACTATGAAATCGTGATTTACAGTGTCGGTACCTACTTTCTCAGTGCTCTTGTTTCCACGCCTTGGGACAACCCATTTTAGTACTTACTTATTAGAAAAAACCTGCAACTTCCATCACTAATGTAAGATAAGGGAGACAAGTTTGTAGAGTCTTTTAAATCACCGTGGATGTATTGTGCGAGCGCGGCTGGCGTGACGACAGCGCCCTTTCAGCAACGGTGCGCGGGTACCGTTCCGCTCCGACCATTCTTTTTATTTACATGACACATAAACATATTTATCACTTCTCGGGTAATTAATTTTCAGATTACACCATTGTTTAAATTTAATTTAAATGCTCTATTGTTAATTACCCCCTAATAGAGCTGAGCGAGGAGACAGTAAAGAATAATCGTTCCGATGCCGATCGTACGGCCGGCGCAGGAACCTTATTAAATAACAGAAGACGTCACGCGATGTCTTCATAACTCTACGCCAGCACGAAACTCGTTGAACGAGCGCCGGCGTAGGGCGCCGGTACAACACGTTGGCTCTCATAGCGTGACGCGACTGCATAGTAAGTAGGTAAATATTGATCTAATAAATGAAAAAGAGATAATCGCACAGGCATATATGTATATGTAGGTATTTCGGTCAGGCAATGTTTTTCGTCGCCGAACCTTTCATAAAAGTTCGCAGGGGAACAAGCTTTTCCGTTGATGTTAACGCTATCCAATCACTTTTTGCCCTCTCTACAATCAGCGTTCCGAGAGAGACGTTAAAAAAAAAACAACTATCTAAAAGTTAGGAATAGAAAAGAAGACAAACAATGGGGAAGTTTTTCTAGTTTTAGCATGGTCGGCGACATTGTGTAGTTGGCAGCGAGTGCGGGCCGGATGCCGACGGTCGACTACTGCGAAATACGGAGCATTGTTTTTGGTCACCATTTCGGCGTCCGTCTGCCCACTTTAGGAAATTAATTGACACGGAACGTTGTCGGCTACAAATAAAACCTTTAGGAATCTTCAGAGTGCTCCCGGTTTGATACATTTTAATTAAAAGTTTTACGAAGCGAATAAAGTCTGCGGTCGCTGTGGCAATGAAAAAAGAATAACTTTTCATTAGGAGCCGAGGTGTCTACAGATAGGTGTCCGTCTAATTTTGCATAAGGTCGCATCGTAAAACGATTCTAAGGCGCATAAATATTACTGTTTAATTTTTCCCATATTTATGTTACTGAATTGGCAAAATGTAGTTACATATATTTCGGATCAGAAATAACGGAAAGTTAAATTACAAGTCAAAGTAAAGGTCCACTTTCAGAGATCTACACTGCTACAAGTAGGTATTCAGAAACGTTTACTAACAAATGACAATCACGGTTGAAGCTTCTGGCACTGGACGTAACCACGTCATTCGTCATCCATGCTCGACGAGACAGCTAGTGCCTATCGCCGGTGTCACGGCATCACAAATATTTCATTATGTTATGAGCTGGTTTCCGTGACGTTTTCCTTTACATGCGAAAAATATACCGGTACATACGCAGGATCGT
Organism: Luperina nickerlii; assembly: GCA_963855955.1. Lineage (NCBI taxonomy): Eukaryota > Metazoa > Arthropoda > Insecta > Lepidoptera > Noctuidae > Luperina > Luperina nickerlii. Next base: position 14,970,258 of record OY979664.1, on the reverse strand, counting down.
CCGCGACATCGCGAAGTCGCGTTTTGAATTTAATGCGTTGTTCCAAATTGTGGGAAGCTCTACAAATCGTCAACTAAGTAAATGGGGGGGACGTGACACTGAAAGAGATTAAAGATCTATTGGTCCAGGGCAAGTAGCCAAAAGATAAAGGTTGTATAGGAATCCTAGTTTCTGCTGTTTTAAAGTTTGCTATGTGATGCTGCACGTAATTCAACCAGCCTCTACACAGGGTGGCAGGAACATCGACGCGCAAACTGTAAGCATGAATTCAGCACATGATTCTAGACCTCGTAGAGTAGAAAATTTTCGTCGGTTAGGTTAGGTTAGCCTACAATTTGCGCGTCGATGTCCCTGCCACTCTGTATAGGGTAAGTCCGGGGGAGATGGTCCTACCAACAATAAAGATCTATAGCCAGGAAACCAAGTACAATAAAACAACCATTTTAATCACAAACAAAACAATATGTATATTTCTTATAAAATCTTAATTGAACACAGTCTTTGAATCAATATAACAAAGAAATATTTTAAGCATAAAAAAACTACGACTGGCCATCTCTCCCAGTGTCCGGGAGTGATGGCCACAGGCCTCGGGGGGAGATGGCCGGTACTTTTTTTGCCTTTTCCCTTCCTGTCTCTAGCAAAGGTTAGGGAAAGAAAAAGAGAATTTTTTTTCTTTATTTCCGCAGTTTGAGCACATGTCTTCAAACTTTGTGCGGTTTCGTGCACCCACAGCTTGCAAATATTACATTGCAACCAATCTTCGACTAGTTGTATCTTATAAAAGTTCTCGCCGCAGCCTCGGCAGTTGTCCACTTCATTTTCGTCTACTTCACTTCCAGAAGAATCGTGAAAATTTATTGGTATTTCAACTGCTGTCCGAGATTCGACGGTATTACGGGATTAAGGTCATCTATACCAAATGCACGGGAGAGATGGCCATATCATTTTAAAAAGAATGATGCAATCTCCAACGACCGTTTTTAGGTTAGAATACGAAAAAGTTATTAACTTCACAATAAAACGTAAAACGCAAATACAAGCGAAATTGAAGAAACCTTTTTGTGACCACATATACGTACTATGTACGGTAAAACGGGGTGAATAGGGATGCAGGGGTGAATCGCGATGAAACTTTAAAATGAATTTTAACATTCAAATAATATAGTTTTTTTGCCAAAAAGGACTCTAATGTGTTTACTATATTATAATTAACGATTAAGTGTATGTCTTGGCAACAAACTATAATACATCAACGTTAAAATCCATTTTAAAGTTTCGTCCCGATTCACCCCTGTATCCCTATTCACCCCGTTTTACGTATGTTAATCCCTTATCTTAGATCATGCACTTGAATAAAACAATGTGGAATTTATTTACTTTTTCATTTTTTTTTTCCAAAAAAAAAACATACAGCAACTTGTTGCCGATCACACAACGAAACGAACTAAATTACTATTTACGCCATTTGTTGTTTGTAACTCGCACTACTTTCTACTGGTCATCTCTCCCGAACGGCCATCTCCCCCGCATCACCCTACTAGGTACTAAGCTAAAGTTTCCGGTTGTCACCGGGCTTGTAGAAAAGCTTACGGTGACCAATAAATAAACCTGAAATTCTGGTGCATTCGCATACCCTACCAAAACGACATAATATCAATGCCATCTAAGGCGGAACACGCCAATAAAGCCTCAACTCGGGCGATTTTATCGTCCTGAATTGCAGCTCGCTGAGGCATAAAGTTATGACGACAAACCTACATCTCGATAACTTCGAAGGTATCATAAACCTTTGGTACCTAGAGACTGTTAAATTTGTTTTGGATAAGTTGATGTAAATGATGGACACACGCCTAAAGGAGATTTGAGCATTGAAGTTCTTTATCATCATCAGATCGACATATTGTTTTTAATACAATCATGAGATCGATTTTATCGTCTGTCTGTAGGTACCTACTGTCAGTAGGTATTTCTTTTTGGGTCAAAATCAGATAAAATAAATAACTTAGTTACATGATGCAAATTAATCAATACCTAATTGGTTTTCCCAGTTTCAGCTTCGAAGTATTAAATTACATTGTTAGTACTTCATCAAACTTTATGTCTGTAAACTGCAACTATAATACCGAGGAATCAGAACTTTCCAAATTAAACAATATCTTTAAGCGCTCGAGGGCAGTTTCATCGAGAAAGCGTACAAAGTTAAGAATATAAATCAATCTCGCGAATCCTTATTGACGGGATAAAGCTTTTCTTCTGAAAACCATGAAAGTTATCTTTAGCCTGTTAAATTAGAAAGACGATCGAAAGCTCGTCTTACAATGCGATCAGCGGTGAGGGTTTAGGGTCGAGGTACAGCGAGACGGACAAAAGATTTAATTACACGCATGAATCAAGCGTGCTGGGCGCGGGGGGTGGCGAGTGAGGGTAGCAGTAGGAGGGGGAGGGACGTCATTCAGCGATAACCGTGAGCTGTGCACTCACGCGCGGTCTGCGCTGCCGATGTGCTGTGTGATAAGCCCGTCAGATGCCATTGTTTAACTCGGCTAAGGACGTGCGGGCTTTATCGCGCTGATATCGTTTGTAATTAAAAACGATTCTCTTGATGGAAAGCGCCTATCGGTACAAGACTTGTATAAGGGTTCGAGAGAGTATATCGGTCGGGTTAATTTTGCTTGACACAACTTAATAGAGATCATTTTTACCCATTTGTCAATGCAACTTGGGCCATGACAATGTAGTTTTTCGCTATCTGAAATTCACGCTGTTCGATCTGAATGTGAATCCATGATCATCATCATAATCTGCGTAGCCATTTCGGGACCATGTTGAAATCGGCTACCAGTTTAACCAGATGCAGCTGAGTCAATCTGTGATATTGATGCGCTTCGAACAATATTTGATCGAAGTTGATACGATAGTCAGAACGTCGGTAATTCCTGACTCTCCTTTTGATATTTCTTCAGTTTTGAGTGCACAAATGATTTGATTAATTAATACTCGACTTCTAGTACCTAATCGTCAGATGTTAAATCGGACTACCTACTTTACGAGGTAGGTAAGTAATAAAATCTACTGGAGAAAAGTTGTAAAAGATTTACTTTGTAAGCGTCGCGAAGTGTCGACTGCTTGTCCGAAAGTTTTCGGACGGCGCGCGGGTGCCAAAAAACAAACGCCGGTTTACTGAAGACTTGTTACTTCGTAGAAAGGGTTCGACAGCAGGTCGATAATATAATGTGGCGCGCCACAATTAATGCCTGGTACATGGTGACATTAGTTACCACTAGCGCCATCTAGTATCGAGTGGCAGAGCTAGTAGAGTCAAGATCCTTCTAGAAATTTCGATGCTAGAACTTTCTAGAACTATCGACATCTGGTCAGTTGGGGCCGGTATGTGCTCGAACATTCTAGATGTTTCTACAATAGAAGGTTCTAGAACTATCTGTGGCACTATATAAGGCCGCGATGGGCCACGACCGGGCAGATTGGATAAAGCGATACAAGCGAATACATCGAAGCGATCTTCAAGTGCGATTTAGAGCGATCAGTAGTGCAATTGTGTTTTATAATTAGTGTGTTATAACAACCCATTATTAGTGTTGTTTAATTAAAGTGTCATTTTTGGTTATTAAATCAGTTTTTATTGTCACGTACCCCGCGCGAAGCTCGTAACAACAAAAAACACCACACACACAACACACACACACACATCACATCTTAATTTAACCTGTAACCTGTAAAGTTTCACTAGCATTATTTTACTACTAGCTTCTGCCCGCGACTTCGTCCGCGTGAAATTTCTTGTTTCCGACCCACGCCGTCGCATCGCATCGCATCGCCTGCCCGCGCTGTCACTTCGTTTTCGCTTAGCGATCTTTCTGACTTTTATTCTTTTTGCTCGGCTCCTAAGGGTTATAGCGTGATGTTACATAGCCTTCCTCAAGAATTAGGCTAGCAAATGTAAAAATATTTTTTAAAATCGACTCCGAGAAAAATCCGACCGATTAGCGCGTTCAGACAAACAAACTCTTCTGCTTTATTATTAGTATTTACAAATTCATCTTAAGATACGAAAATATGAAATATTATTTATTATCTTCGTCGTGTGTGATAGTCCATTGAATTGTATGGCGAGCGATATATTATAGTATCTTAGCCGTGTGCAGCGCCCCTTAGTAAACTCTACTGCGGGTGACGTAACCTACGACAAACTTATTATTTGCGGTTGGTACAGTAATCGGGTCTAGGGATCGAACCGCAAAATTAAGTTTGTTTTTTGTTGTATATACTTTTCCAGGATAAAAAGTACCCAGTGTGGTGCCCAGGATATTAAAGAATAATTATACCAAGTTTCATCGTAATCTAACCGGTAGTTTTTGCGTGATGCCTGAACAAACAGACAGACAGACAAAAATTTTTTTAATCACATTTTTGGGTTCGGTGTCGGTATAGTAACACCCCCTGCCATTTATTTTTTTGATATTTTCAATGTACAGAATTTTCACTTCTACAGATTTATTATAAGTATAGATATAGATTTTGTTACAAATGAACAAAAGAGAATTTTGTCGAAAAAGCTGTAATGGCTATATTATAACCCAACAGGGATTGGGTAGGTATGTTCAACAGAAACTGTATTTGCAACCACAACGCGTTTCTGATGATGCCCTTCTGACATTTCGATTTGCTAATATAGTTATAGGCGGTAAGCAACGGGTGGTAAGTAGGTAGTTCATTAATAATGTACCACAAGCTGATGAAAGGCAGTCTTCACCGAGTCAGCGATATCCGAGATCAAACTTTGGTATAAGGTCCCCTTCTGCCGTTGCAATAATTTGACAGCACAAAAATGACCTTGGGAGATGCCTTTAGACAATACGGGTTAGTGTCCGCAACTTCACATCAATGCGCGTATTTTGCTGGGAGATGCCTTTATCCAGCATTGTAATTCAATAAGCAATGTCGCAACAATCTACAGCAATTGCTACTGGGAAACCAGTGAGCAGGAAGCATTCATTGCACTTTTAACGTTTTGCATCACTCTAGCACAAGCATATTTAGCTTAGTTGGAGTGGTTAACAGGAGTACCAGTTTATTTGTGACCAACATTGCTAGTTACCACAGAAAAACTGACCTGTACTTCCAGTTCCAAATTCAAGTTTCCGATGTTCTCAGGCACTCGCGAGCAAGCATACGTGTACGCGATGTCTGCGGCTGCGCTGACGTGGTCGGTGGCTCGCGCATGCGCGGCGGGCTCGCTACCGGCCTGCTCGTGCGCTGCTCCGCCCCGCGCGCCTCCTCGGCCGCCACGGCAAGCGCAGATCACGCCTGCAGAACCACATGCAAGGTTCAAGTGGGGTGGATGTGGTGACAATTTTCAGTGGGCGGAAAGGTATAAATATCGAGTAATTTGTTACTAGATGTAATGCTAGAAGAAACTGCAGAATTAGTGAAATATGACATAATCATTTTATTTTATTTTTATTACTAAATGGGCCCGCTCTTGACCCCGATAACGCCTGATAGAAAGCGATAGATGAGGTCTATGATGGAACGATCGTGCCCAGATATGCATGTTCACTCTTGTTTTGAATATTTATTTATTTTTGTTACACATAACTGCGATTCTTGTATTTCAGATTCGCGAAGCAGTTTCTCGATGCGCACGAAATAGACGTCCGAGAAGGAAAGGTGGAAAATATCCTAGAAATGGAGACGACAACCACAGAGCTACCTACTACTACAACGACCATGGAGCCAACAACGATGCCACCCATAGTCATCTTGGTGGATGACCAGCCGGCGCCAGCTAATACTAGCGTGGCCCCGAAGACGAGGAAAAAGGGACGTCGCGGACGGAAGCGTCTGCCCCGCTCACCGCGACGAGGAAGACCAACACGGAAAAGGTTCAGATCTAGACCGAGGTTAGCGTATATGAAAGCGTTTTTGCACGATGCTCACCAAACCGAAGGATTAAGGCAGAGGTGTGTGAAACGCATTTACACCCTAGTGTGTAACTGGGGCTATTTTCCAGCAAAACGCAACTTAATTAGACTTCATCCGACCTTTTTGATCACACTTGATTCATAAAGTGGTACTAAGTCGTACAATATAACTTCAATTCTCTTTTGACCAGGTACGAATATGAAGATAGAGGCTCCAGGTACCGCAACATTGAATACCGGATGGCTGCTGACGACCCGAGGTTCGATCCTCAAGTGGACTTGCGAACTCGACTCGAACGACTTCGAGAGCTCATTGCGTCAGCTAACCTGATGAACGGACGATTTGGAAGAAAGGTAAATAACGATGAACTTTTTTCGAATCGGATTACCAGCTCCAGACAAACAAACAATACTATAAATTTATTCAATTTTATTACGTAAAAATCATCTGTTTTCTTAGCCCGATTCTTAAGTTAATTATGACCTCAATATACTTTCCCTGAGACAAGACTTGACTGTAAACCTTACTACCTACTGCCGAGTCTTCAGGATTTTCTCACATTCACTCCCACGCACAGTAGTGGCTGGTGGTTCAATAGTGGATGTTCTAGTGAAGTAAAAGTGATATTACCTTCGCTGCTATGCTGACTATACGACTCAAACTATTTATTTCAACTCAACCGTCGGAGTTTTGGTTGAAATAAATATATAATAATCGTCGGAGCGAGTCAATCAGTCAGAAAGATGAGGCAGTTGCCCATTCCAAAGAGTAGTAGATTCCAATACGGAAGAACGCGCAAGAAACTCCATGGACACTTCTTTAAATTACTTACATGTATGATTGTTGTCCAGGCGGTGTCATCAGGCATGCGCACGAAGTGCACGTGTCACGGCGTGTCGGGTTCGTGCTCAGTGCGCACGTGCTGGCGTTCCCTCCCGCCGCTGGCGCGCGTGGCGGCGACGCTGGCGGGCGAGGCTGCGCGCGCCGGCCCGCTGCGCCCGCACGCACGACACGCACGGCGCGCACGGCCACGGCTGAAATACGTCACGCCTAGTCCGGACTATTGCGAGCCTGATCCAGCTGCAGGATCGCTTGGAACACACGGCAGGTGAGAGCTTTTAACTGGCTTTTCTAGCGCACCCAAGGCCTGTTAAGATGTTCCTATTTAACTCACTGAACTATCTCAGCCACATCCCTTTTTATTTAGGGTCAGTTGTAACTTTTCAAAAAACTAAACTATCAATGGCAGAACTAGTGCTTCTATACTTATACGTCAGACATAGAGGTTCGAAGTCATTCTTCTCAGTTTCTTTGCTCGTACGGTCAGCAACAAAAGTCGATTAACACTTCAGTTTTTTTAATCTCAGCTATTGAGCAAAATATTTGTTCAAAATTGCAGCAGAAGTACAAAGCAATTATGAACAAATATTTTGTACAATAAACTGATATTTAAAAAACTGAAGTGTTAATATTTTGCTCAATAGTTGAGATTAAAAAAACTGAAGTGTTAATCGACTTTTGTTGCTGACTGTACCTATACTGTATTAGCATATTTCCATAGGCCAAGTTACTTACGTGGTTGTGTCTAGTGCAAGCAAAAATCTTGGAACTATACAGGACGTATAGCGACCTGTCTTTTACTCAACGGAACACTGATGACTTTAGCACTTCATACTATGGCACCAGCTCCAGCCACAATTAAAAACCTACTGTTTCCGGCTCTATGAAACTAAGTTTAGTATACAATAATGTTTTGTTTTTTTAGAATATGTAACGCGACCCTGGGCAGTGCATCAGGCGGTTGCGGCCGGCTATGCTGCGGTCGCGGGCGACGCGGCGTGCGCTCCAGCCGGCTCGAGCGATGCCACTGCCGCTACCACTGGTGCTGCCGCGTCGACTGCCAGCTGTGCCGACTTACCACCGAGGAACACTACTGCAACTGAACCTTCTTACTGGATCTTTATCTTAGCTGACCAGAGGGTTAACACGGTATTCAACACCAAAATGTACCTACTGTTTTGTCTCTGAATCCCCCGAAAGTCTGCTGGCAGAAATAAAATAGCCTATGGTAATGAGACCGCCTATTTTCTTTATTTTTAAGCATAAAGTCAGCACCCAATGTACGCAATTTCAACCTGCTGCAGCTATAAAACCACTCCGAAGAACGATGATTGTCCTGAATTTACATATGTGTAAGAAATCAAAATTTTCCTGACGTGATGCACTTCTCAGCTAGGATATAAGATATTCCAACTTGAATTCCTTCTGCCCTCTCTATAAATTGAAGTATTTTAGATAAAGAATTATTATTCAAAATTTCAAGTTTTAAACATCAATACTTACTCGTACTTGGTTAATGAATCCTTGGCCTGGCCATACTAATATTATAAAGTCGAAAGTAACTGTGTCTGTCTGTTACCTTTTCACGCCTAAACCACTGAACGGATTTCGATAAAATTTGGCAGCGAGACACTTATGCGGGTGAAACCGCGGGGCGCTGCTAGTATTAAATAAGTGCAAGTCTTACGAGTAGTTACGTTTTTATAGTAAACGGAAAAAAGAAATTATGTTCATTTGATTTGCTTGTATTTTATTGCATTTTCGCAGATTTTACCATGGGTATATAATTTTAAACAGAACAAATATTTTCCCTTTTTAACCAAAGATTGATTAAGAATACAACTTAACTAGTCATTATACCTTCGTAAGTTACTTGTGTATAATACTCCCTATCCGTCTCTCCATAAAGGGATTAGTTTTGGCGGTTATGCTATTTGCCTCTCACGTGCCGAGTATGTGTGCAAGCGAGAGGAAAATAACGGAAATAATAGTGGAGCTGGGATATGTAATGCCATTGAGTTAAAATATTGTATTGAAGTAGAAATCAAGTAGAAAGTAAAGTTTAAACAGTAGCATTATATTCTGAGGAGCATCCTACAGTACTTAGAACATAAATTTTTCATCCAGTGTATTTAAGACTGTCTGTTATTTTGTGACATATCGGAAATTATGATTCTAGTATGTACAACGTAACTTAGCATGTATTTTCTAATAATTCGACAATAAAGTGAATTAAAATGTTTAATGTAGCCTACCAACACTGTGTATTCAGCTTTAACAGTATTATTGATATTTTCCATTTTAGGGCTCATACAAACCACTCCTTTATATGTAGGTGCGTGCCATTGAAGTAATACGAAAATCATTGCAGATATTACGGCATTACAATATAGGAAAATAACTATAATATTTTTATTCCTAATGTCACTACTTACATTGTTGTACATATTAAGTATTTATTGAACTCGTAATAAACTGGTAGATTTAGGTACTTTTTCTCTGTCAAAGTAATTTAATAATACGTAGTTTTAGTTGTACTATCCTTAGTCGTTTCATGTCAAATGATAATTTTATTACATAGTGATGTTAAGAATTCTTGTAAATAAAAGTGGTACTTAGAAGAATCATTTGTTTTACTTTTATTAATTTAACTATTTGAGACACGAAGAAGTTTTAATTGTTAATTGAGAAACATATAAAATTTTCGTATATTTTGGTTTTGCTTGAAAATAAGGCAGGAAAAACATAGTAGGTAATAAAAGTCAATATAAATGTGACGTAAGTTTATTTACAATACTATTGTATTTTAGCAATGAAATATACTGAGCAATATAAAAGGCAAAATTTAAGGAACATGTTATCTACTACAACCAATCTAAATAAGTTCACTGTAAAATGTAATATTCAATTCACTAACGTGTGAGATCTCGAGACTGCTTCATTATTAACCTTATACATAAACACGGTAGTTTTAATCACTATAACTATTCAGAATTTTGGAATTTGTTACTGGGAATAATATAAAAATAAACTCTCGCTAACATAGGATTTCAGTCCAACAGAAAAGCCCATCACTTATGAACTAAAAAATCACATAATTTTTACCTATATGATATAAATGGTGGTAAATCGCTTATGTTAGTGGTAGACGTGAGAAATAACTACAAAATAATGGCGTACAGAAGTCAAGTAGATACTATTGTGTGAAATGTAGAATTATTATAATTTTAGACGCTTGACAGAACGATATACATATTATATCGCAATATGGCATCGCAAATTAAAGTAGGTAGACAAGATATTTGAAGACGTAATTTAGGAACGTTTTTTAACAGAGTTTATAAAATAATTTGGTAAGAAAATAAGTAACAAATTTGTAATAATAAAATAAAGTTTTCATATAAATAACCGCCAAATGTTTCACTCAAAAGCTTGTAATTATTATAAATATGTGAAAATATTATATACTTTTTGTAGAATACATGTAATAATTGAATAGTTCAGCTATGTAAAACGCTGAACTGTATATAAAAAGTGAGCATTTACCTACTTACACATTCACTCGAACTCGGCATTCAACAAAATTGGAATAAACTAATAATATCAACACTTTAGTTCATCATAACTCAGAATGCTCGTCGTGTTCTGAAACAAGAGATATATATCGATTAATATGTTTTATGTTTCGTTAATAATATGTAACGTTATTTCGTTAATATATAATATGTATTTTGTTGTTTCGGCCTTTCTTCTCAGAGTAGTCAGATAGGAAACGCCGATCTCATCTAGTTTAGAAAATACATTATATGATTGACGTGTAAAAGTGTTTGTGCAAACCTACTTACAAAAATAAAATCATTTATCATTTAAATATCAAGATTATTGTGTAAATCAATGATATCGTAAATTAAAATAATTAGTGTTGAGACTTACTTGATGGGCTTTCAGCTGGAGTTTCTTGATGATCAGTACTCTCGATCTCCTGCAAAAAAGATTATAATGTTATTGGTATGTCGACACATTCACGGCAATCTGGCCATTCGATGCTCCAACTAGCGACTACATGATGACACACACAATCTTACTGTTTTTGTTGACAAGAGCGCCTGAGCGATTCACAGAACGGTGAACACTTTGTTTGAGTATTACAGGTTCTAGTGTGTGTCCAGGTAAGTTAGGTGAAGTCTGGCAAGTCACTTAAGTGATGTGAAACACCTCGTGAAGCGGTCAAAGTATCGAGAGTCCCATCTATCTATTAAACCAAAACTACCGATAGCGCAATATGTGTAAGATAAAGGCAATATTATTGATAGTAGATCGTATTTATCGATAGTACAGCCTTTCATTCTCCCGATCTTACTCGATAGTATACAATATCGATATATTGTAACAAATTCTCGAGATCACTATAGTATCGATAAACCACCAATACACTCGCAACACCATTTCCCTTCACTCCAGCATATAACTTCCAGCAGTAGAGTACTACAGTCAGTTCACTAATGCCTCACTTGTTCATGATCAGCGGATTGGTACAGCCCGCGTCTCACGCGCGCCTGTAGTCCCTTTATCTCGTCATCGTACTCGCTCCACTCCGGTACAATACGCATAGCGGCTGATAACTTCGCTTCTTTCGTCTGCGGGTTATTGCACTGGAAATAAAGGAAATAATTATTAATTACCCTTTCCTACTCCTAGAGTGGGAAAGAAAGACAGAGAGGAAGAAAAAGAAAGACAGAGATAGGGAATATATGAGGGAAGGCTTTGTTCCGTGCCGATCAACCGCCACACCGCGTCACGGACTTGTTTGGTCAGCGACCGTGACCACCGTTCTATTATAAAACGCTACCTTTTAATCGCTTTTATTGAGTAGTTTCAGATTGTTTCAGTTTGATTATATCTCAGTAAGGGAAGGTTTTTGCCTTATTGGGGTTGGGGTGGGACAACAAAGGGTGAAAATAAATATAATTGTAAGTAAATTAAAATATCTACGTGACTTACCAAATCGATTGTCTTGGCGTAAGTCTTGGAGTCATTGTCGCACCACGTCTCGCACCACAACCACTCTTGAGGCAACGACTTAATGGCTACTTGGTGAATCATATTGTTCGGCAAATCTTGATCTGTAACAAAACATTGAGATTTAATAACAGCTGATACACGCTTAGGCTTACAGTTAAAGGACAATGGACAAAATAGCTCTATGATCCATAGAGCAGGTCATAAACCATGGACCAACTATTTACTGTTCATTTATCTATGCCATTTAAGTGGTCTTGTACAATAAAAGATTGCTACTTACTACGACTAAGAATGACCCTTTCTTCCTATCGCTGTGCTAGTTAGACGCTCAAAAGGGGTATTTTAATTCTTTAAAACAATCTTTCAAGTCTATAAATAATCCTTTATGTTTTAACATTTATTGCCGTTCTTAAAAACATGTACACAGTTTCTATTCCTATTTACTTTTTACCTGAAGAGTAATTTAGTAAGCTATTAAATCTTACCTAAGTTAGACAAGCTGTTAGGATCCTGACTGAGCGCCTGGTACTGCCCTCGCAGACGGTCCCCGGCGGCGATACGGCGGAACCTCTTCAGATCCACCACGTATAGCGCGCTGATGTGGTAGCTACGGCCCTGCAGGTGGTTGCGCCAGTATCCTTGCTTCCAGAACCTGGTGCATTACAAACATGTTGTTTACTCAATAAATTAATGTGGAATCGATTTCTGAACGATAACGTATGTTTCAAGACTAATGACACAGAAACACTAATGATGGAACTGTAACAACAAGAAATGAGGAAACAGAGGCGAGATGATGTCAGAGGAGTTAGGTCAATGCAACTGTATACCAAAGTTAGTGGGATGCCATCGTAATCATAGTCACAAAATATACCTTACAAAAGTAAACCTCAATGGCAGTATAGGAATATCCGATGAACAGCAGATGACAGCTGTTAAAGGCTGATAATCCATACTAATATTATAAATTCGAAAGTAACTCTGTCTGTCTGTTTGTTACCTTTTTACGCCTAAACCACTGAACGGATAAAATTTGCAGAGAGATAGATTACATCCCGGGGAAGGACATAGGATAGTTTTTATCGACATACCTCGCGGGCGAAGCCGCAGGCGGAAGCTAGTAAAGAATATATACTCTTACCTGAACCCTTCCATCTCTCGTCTGCTGTCGCAGAATGGTGTGTATCCGTATGGCGCACCGCCCAAGTCTAATTCAACCAGCTCCTTCAAGTCTGCGCGAACAATCTGTGCCATATAATGTTGACGATAGACAAACTCAGAGTGAAACCTATGCACGACGCCACCCAAACCGAACCACCCGAACCTATGACATTCTTATATTAGAGCTTGCGCCTTACAACAACTCTGTGGTGGTCTAATAGGGGACAATTCACTGCTCAGTCGCGAACAATAGCTTTTCACGCGACAAAGGAACCCTTGGTATGCATCGTCATAGCAATGCATGGTGCAAAGAGTAAACGAAGCCCGGTAGGACTGGACTATTTCCCACCAGGGTTACTGGTACTTGACTAACTGCTTCTGGTAATATTACCTGGTCAGCATCCACGAAGATGATCTTCTTGACGTGCAGCGGGAACAGCACGTCTAGGAACAGAATCTTGTAGCCCCAGATAGTGCGCTGTCTATCGCGTTGTCGTTGCAACCAGCGCGGCCACTGGTACTGAACTAATTCGTACTGGAACCCGTACTCTTGAGCCATGTATGGTAGGATGTCCTAGAAAGGAAATTATACGTTGTCAAAAGCGACAACATAAATATTTTTGTTGGCATTGGTATCTCGTATTTGTCTCCCTCTGAGATTTGATGGAGAAAATTATTTATTCATGTTTTTTTTTTATAAATAAACCTCATTGTTATAAAGAGTATTCTATTCTATTGTTAATATCCAATAGCAACAAGCACCTATCAGTGTACTTTTCACTACACGTCAGAGGCAACCCTTCAACTGCGGAAACAGCCTTTACTGCGACTAAATGAAAGCGCTGTCAAAGTCAAATGTTACAATGGACGTGCCGATTTGACGTGTCGATTTATGTCAGTATTTTTATTATTATTATTTTTTTGTTTTTGATGTGTCTTACCTTGAGCGAAGGACTCAAATAGTTCTTCAAAAACCAGAACTTGACGGGCGACTTGGTATTCTTGAGTACAGACAACATCATGATACGTAGAAACCGTTCGTACAGATGCCCCGACGCCACTGAGAACACGTTGATGGTCTCTTCTTGTGACTCCGACTCCTCACCACCGCCGAACGAGCTGAGAATGCGTTTTATTTGATGACTTTGTAAGAGGGCAAGGGAAACAATTAAATTAATTGTATTTTTGAAAAGGTTGCTGTTGTATAATGATGGGTACATACATGTGAAACGTAATATGAAATGTAACGTTGAAATGAAATAATATATGCAATGCAATATGAAATGTAACACAACAACAAGGCGAATTTATTTTAACATGCGTTACATTTCATATTGCATTGCTCATATTTGGACGGCACGATCGTCGTTTCAACGCACGATACATTTTATGGTAAATATATCAAATCAAATGTCTTTGTTAATTTTGACATTCAAAAATGAAAATTTTTGAATGTCAAAATTACATAAGACAGTCTGCCAAAACGCCCGCCCTCCACGACTTCTTAGTGCTGCTAAGAAGAAGTGACTCTACAAACTCCCTACCTAGCAGCACAGCTGTCTGTTCAATTAGAAGAACGATTCTATATAATAATATGCAAAGTAATTAACATTAGGAAACACACAACATTATATTAATTTGTTCGCCACACAAACGTTCGTTACGTTTCACATATCTATGCCCACCATAACACGGCTTTTCCATGCATGCATTCTTCGCAGCTTGCGACTTGTCCAAGAACCTTGCATGCTGTATTGTATCTGTTACGGAGTTTTAGTAATAATAATAAAGGACATTGTCCAGACTTGGCCATTTTTAAACACGATGCTATGCAAAAACGTAATTTACCATTATTTGAAATTATATTTTAGTAATTATCTGATGCAAATAACTTTGTATCAATCAGCACTGTAAAAAATCTATTTTTTTTTAGTATCTTATTTGATCTACACAGGTTCCGACTTTGGATTTGGTTCGGTGTAGCCAAATTAAAACTCGCTAAAACAACAAATTCAAATCGATTTAAAATACAGTGCAATCTCTCCACTGTATTTAACATAGTTTTCGTTAAATCACATAAGTAAAAATGCTAATAAACGATTTAGGACATAAAAAATTATTTAAAAAAAAAAAACAAAAACCGACTTCAAAAACCTAATAAACACTAAAAACTTAAAAATAATATTAAATTAAAACTATAATTAAGAATAATTTAACCTAAATAACCTTACCTAACTTTAATCTACACTATATTTTACAATTTAACAGTTTTTGGAGTCGGTGCCAAGCCAAGTGTATCTATCTAATTGGGCCATAAAATATTCTCCCTTAATTTTTATTACAATAGTTTACGAGAGTAAATTAATATCATATTATTAGGTACTGATATTTTTACAAAGCTGTTAAAAGTTTTAGTTAGCGCTCGATAGATGGCGTTGTACCGTATTCTGAATCGCGACATGATTTCGTTACCGAGAAACCTATGAAGATCAAATTGTATTACTTACGAGTTTCACACTATCCGAACAAAAAAAACTCCGTCTTCTGTTGATATTCTGTCTTGTGTTGTAATTTTTTTTTTCAGTTTGTTTTGTTGATTGTTAATATTTTTTGCTGATATAGTACCTTTTTTTTGGTTAATATTTTGTGAGTGCGGGCTTGGCACCGACTCCAAAAACTGTTAAATTGTAAAATATAGTGTAGATTAAAGTTAGGTAAGGTTATTTAGGTTAAATTATTCTTAATTATAGTTTTAATTTAATATTATTTTTAAGTTTTTAGTGTTTATTAGGTTTTTGAAGTCGGTTTTTGTTTTTTTTTTTAAAAATAATTTTATTTTCTAGTTTTTAGTTTAAGTTTGTACATAATTCATAGTTTGAAGTTCCTTTTTTCAATTTTTAATAGAAAGAAAATTAATTTTGTATAATATGGGTAGGCCTACTAAACGCGCTGCTCAAATGAGACAGCGCCGTTTGGAAGAAAGTAACGACGAAAAGGAAGAACGTTTAAAGAAAAGTAGGGAAAGAAATACTAGAAACATTTTAAATGAGAGTGATGAGCAGCGAGTGTATATACTTTCTCAGAAGAGAGCAAACACGAGATTATCAAGGCTTAATGAGAGTCCAGAAAGTCATGCTCAGCGGCTCAATTTGATTCGTGAACGATTATCAAACGAGACTCAAGAGCAACGTTCTCATCGTCTTGATATCATTCATGAACGTTTGTCTCACGAGACCGAGGAGCAACGTTCTCATCGTCTCGGTTTGATTCAGGAGCGCTTATCAAACGAAACCGAGAATCAAAGTTCCCGTCGTCTACACGTGCAATACGAGCGTCTATCCAATGAATCTGCCGAATCCAGAGCGACTCGATTAGATATTATGCGACACGCTAGTCGTAATCGCCCTTAAAAGCACACTGGCGTAATGTTATGTTATGGTATGGCTTAAACTATGCATACACAAACAATCGCAGCAATCGCGAGACATGTGCTGTCGATTTTTAAAGATTTCTATCGTCTATGGTTAGTCCATCACCTCCTGACCTGATGATCACGAGACCAAAATGGCAAACGTCCTTCCAAACATCAAAAAAAAAATAATTTACTTAATCAGTCGATGCCTACTCCTTACTGTTAAGGAGTCGTACCTTCCATCATCAGCTCAGCTACATGAGATGATGATCACCATACGCAAGTACTTAAATTACTTCATAAGATTTGCGAAAAACGATGTTTGGGCCCATAAAATTTGAGGGTTGCCCTCGATTTCTCCATGATCCAATCATCAGATCCTGACTTGGTGACTATGGGACCACTTCAGAAGTATCTCCTTTCGAACAAAAAAAGAATTTTGAAAATCGGTCCATATTTGGCGGAGTAATCGCGTAACAAACACACAAAAAAAAAAACATACCGTCGAATTGAGAACCTCCTCCTTTTTTGAAGTCGGTTAAAAATGATAAACTGACGTTTTATACATTATTTCTGGAGAACTTATAACATTTTAATCGATTTCGAACGGGATCGATATAGTATTGTTTTTTTTTATGGCAACACGGTGCTTAAAAATATTGTGTCAATTTGTCAAAATGACAGATAACATTCGCTTTGTTTATTTGCATCGTGAGTGTTGTTTTTGTGAGTTTTTTAACGACTACTTTGGTTTTTTTGTTAAAATGCATTCCGATTCTTCCCTTCTTGACGACCCTGGCACTTCTATGGACCCCGAACCTTGTATTTACGTTGAACCTGGCACACCTACGGATTCGGATACGGATCAATTAAATGTAAAAAAAATATCTAAATATACATCTTGATACAAAACTAGGTTTATAGACCCATTCTTACTGATATGAGCTATTAAATCAATCACATACTATTAGCTGAACTGTTTGTTTATGAGTGGCCAAAGTCCTATAGAAAATGGACAATCCCCTTTATTAAGGTACAGACGCCAGCACATCAAGCTACCCGAAACTGTCAAATTTTCCCAATCAACTTTAAACCTTATGCTTTAGCGATAAAGTTGAAATTCTATTAAAGAAATTTGACAGATTGTAGTAGCCTGATGTGCTGGCGTTTGTACATAAAGGTTTTGTAGTACATGAGGGACTTAGAAAGTATGCATTATTAATTACATGGTGTAGGTACAACGAATTGTTGGGTAAATCGCTGCTCTCCTAGCTAGATTACTAAGTAATCTGTATTTAGGAGAGACAGTTTCAACTCCCTATTTGAGTATCACAATAATCATGTATTTTACTTATGGAGCAAAAAAGTAAAAAGTTTTTTTTATAAAAAACAAAACAATAGCAAAATCTTAAAATTAAAATTCAATAAAACAAATTAGAATAAGTGGTGTGGTGAGTCGAGTGAGTGCGTGAATGTGTATGTATGAGCGTGTGTGCATTTAAATATAGGAAATAGGGTTACCTTTATGTAAATGTCAATAAGTAATTTTCAGTCTCGTCGTAGGTTTTATTCAGGAGGAATGCACGAAGGGCGATTTTGCATTTGCTGTGTGGTCAATTATAGATGTCTAACGACGCGTTCATTTTATGGTACAAACAAGGGCCAAGATAGTAGAAAAATCTCTTAGTGTATTTAATCTGAGTTTGTGGAACAGTACAAATCATATCTTTACGTCGTTTGGTAATAGTAATAAGGGGTTTTAAGTGTTGAAGAAGAATGGTTTGCAGAATGAAACGTTGCTTTATGTTGAGGACCCCACAATTCTGGTAAAGTTCTGAGGTTGAAAACAGAATAGGTCGAAATGTTGCTATTTTCAGTATAGCTCTGTGGGACACCTCCAAAGGTTTTAGAGAAGTTTTTGTGGGCCCAGCAGCTAATACAATAAGTGATAATAGATTGACATAAGGCGTAATATACATTACGAATAACAGACTGCTTAGCGACTTGTCGAAGGGTTTTAAAAATATATATTAGTTTTCTGACCCTGCCTGTTACCAAGTTAATATGTGTTTTATAATTCAAACTAGCGACCCGCCCCGGCTTCGCACGGGTGCAATGCTGATACTAAATACACTACAGACGCGCTATTTATAGGCACGCTCTTGCCGCACCGGGCGGCCGGCCGGTACCGCCGCAAACGCTACGTCCCGCAATTTTTAAATCTGTAATATCTTCGAAAATATTCCCTTAAATCATACGGTGTAAAGGGCCATATAGATCTATATTAAATGAACAATGTATTCAAGGTATTTAATTGGTTAAGGATTAATGCTGTATTGGTTATAATCGCTTCGAAAATTAGCCATTATCCATAAGAGATAGACATATACCATCACGGACTTTTCTGTAGACCTTTTCAATGTGTACAATACTTAGTACATTATTTTGATAAAACTCGTAGGGTTCAGCCTGCGTTTGCAATGTAAGCGGAAAAAATGTAATTATTTACGACATCACATTAGAAACCTCAAAAATAACAGTACTTCTCCACTATTTAATGGGTGTTATTATACATATAAACCTTCCTCTTGAATCACTCTATCTATTAAAAGAAACTGCATCAAATTCCGTTGCGTAGTTTCAAAGATTTAAGCATACAAAGGGACATAGGGACAGAGAAAGCGACTTTGTTTTATACTATGTAATAGTAGTGTAGTAGTGATATCGATCTAAGGTTATACCTAGGTACTTAATATTATCAACTGTGGCAATGGGTGAACATTGACATGTGTGTCAATGTGTACTGTTACAGGAATGAGCCTTTAAAGTGATGGGAATATCAGGTTGGGAAGTAGGTGAGATAGAGAACGTTATCAATTTTGTCTTGGATGTGTTAAGTGTTAGAGTGTGGGATCGAAGCCAGTTAGAGGCAGAATTAAAACCATTTTGTGCAATAATCTGAAGCTCTGACAACGAGTTCGCAAAAAACGCAAAAGCTATACCTATCTTCAGCAAAAGACACAACTCTTACATTTGTGAAGTTAAGATTGCAGAGGTCATTTAAAAAGATGAGAAACAGCCTAGGACCGAGTATACTGCCCTGCGGCACACCGTGACAAATTGGGAGCACGTCGCTAAAGTGGTCACCAATTTTCACCATTTGCAGTCTATTAGTCAGATAGCTTTTAAAAAAGATCAAGCTGTATTCCTCTAGTCAGATAGCTTTTAAAAGATCAAGCTGTATTCCTCTGACGTCTGCTCTCTCTAGTTTAAATAAAAGTGTAGAAATGGGAAAGGTGTCGAAGGCCTCGGCGAGATCAAGGAATACTGTAAGCACCGTTTTGCGACTGTTGATTTTATCTACTATGAAATTCGTTAAGTCATGAACTGCATCACACGTTGACTTGTTCTTTTGGAACCCAAATTGCTGAGAAGAAAACAGATATTTTTTTCGAAAAAACCTACCAATCTCTTATTGATTAGTCGCTCAAGAACCTTCGAAAGGGCGGGTGTACCGCTATAGGTGAGTTATTGAAAGAGTTTCCATCGCCACACTTGAAGAGAGGGTGTATAATAGCCTTTTTTTTTTTGTTGCCACGTTAATACTTCATAATACGGCCCTACGTAATATAGAGTATTAATGTTATAATTATTAAGTTGTTTGAGCAGCTCCTTGTCGATTTTGTTTCAGCGATGTCTCTAGCTTACCTTCGAAGCACTTTATTAATTACAGCTACGCATGCCAACTTTATATTTTAAACTTTGTATACCTAGCAATAGAGTTCCAAATCCCGCCGGAGTTCTTGTCGTCATTCTCGACGAGTAAGTCAAGGTGTTGCTTGTCGGGTTTCTTGCTGACGCGCAGCTTGATCACGTGGCTTCGGAAAGAACTCATCAGCACTTGAATGTCTTTGCTGTCCGCTGGTGTGTCGGTGTTCTCGTGGCTGTGTGGAAGAAGATATTGTCATTGGTAATCGAATAAGTATTGATCGTTCAGTTTTGAGACATAAAATCGATTTGAAAAAAAAATAGCGAAATGATTTTTTGGCAAACCATAGTTCGCAGAAAATGTAGGTAAATAATGTTATATTTTATCTGTGCATTGAAATAATATGTTTAATCTGTGTGTCAAAATAAATGTCAGTTCGTTGGTTGTTGAAAAACTTTGCTGCGTTTTATTAGGTTATGGGCCCAGTCCCTTAAATAATTCGCGCAAATCGTTAGTTTTTCCTAAATATCATTACCTTATTGTGGACTATCTGTGTTTTGTCATTGTGTTCAAAGACAACCAAAAAGTGAATCCAATAATTTTGCAGTTTTACTTGTACTGTGACTGTGAGATTTAAAAAATGGCCGGTAGTTACATTGTGAATGTACCTAAACTAAAAGGCAGAGAAAACTACGATCAGTGGGCGTTTGCGGCAGAAAATTTTCTCATTCTTGATGGCGTCGACATATCCAAAGAGTTAACAGCGGAGGAAGCTACTTCAGCGGAAGAAAAAAAGGCAAAAGCAAAGCTAATAATGACCATCGATTCATCGTTGTATGTTCACATTAAGAATGAAAAAACGGCTCGAGATATATGGAAGCGCCTGCAATCACTCTTTGACGATTCTGGATTCACACGGCGTATTAGTTTATTGCGTCAGCTTATTTCTATCAGACTAGAAGACAGTGAATCGATGACGGCGTATGTAACCCAGATGGTAGATACAGCACAAAAACTGAAAGGAACAGGTTTCCAAATCACGGATGAGTGGATTGGTTCATTGTTGTTGGCGGGATTAACGGAAAAATTTGCGCCGATGATTATGGCCATAGAACATTCCGGCATGGCGATAAGTACGGACGCCATTAAAGCAAAATTATTGGATATGCAATCGGATGTTGGTAACACTGAAGGAGCACTTTTATCTAAAAGTTGGCATCAACGAAAAAAAGGAAGTACCAACAAAAGGAACACAAACATGACGGAAGAGTCTAAGTCAAAATTGACAGCTTCAAATCCAAAGTCAACAAAGACAGTTCGTTGTTATAGATGTAAACAACTTGGACACTATATGAATAAATGTCCCCAGAATAGTCAAAATACATCAGATAACGCATTCAGCGCTACTTTCTTGAATCCTGAAAATCGATTTCAAGAATCGGATTGGTATATTGACTCGGGAGCAAGTTCTCATATGGTTGTTGACAAAAGATGTTTGGAAAATGTTTCACTCAGCCACAAGGTAAAGAGTATCGTAGTCGCCAACAAACAGTACCCGTGTTGTGCGCAGGAAATACTAGAATAACGACAGTGGTCGACAACACAGAATTCGATATAACAGTGAAGGATGTTTTGTGTATACCCAATCTAACCACCAATCTGCTTTCAGTTAGTCAGCTTCTTCGGAATGGCAATAAAGTCAATTTTGAAAAAGATATTTGCTATATTCAGAACCGACATAATGAACTGGTGGGAAAAGCAGAACTAGTAAATGGGGTTTATAGATTAAACATCAAGTCAGAGTTGTTTGCAGGCTCAGCGACAGCTACAACTAGTGAGATGTGGCATCGTAGATTGGGACACATAAACAGTAAAGACCTTAACACTATGAGAAATGGTGTGGTTAATGGCATTGATTTCTCCGATAGAGCAGTGATTGATAAATCCAAGTGCATCACATGTTGTGAAGGAAAGCAAGTGAGACTGCCTTTTTCACACAAAGGTACTAGGTGTGAAAATGTGCTTGAAGTGGTTCATGCAGACGTCTGTGGACCCATGGAGCAAGTCTCAATTGGATCATCGCGTTATTTTTTGCTCTTTGTTGATGATTTTAGTCGAATGGCTTTCGTTTATTTCCTCAAGGCCAAAAGTGAGGTCTTTAATTACCTGAAGGAGTTTAAAGCTTCAGTCGAAAAACAAACTGGCAAAAGTTTAAAGGTATTGAGGACGGATAACGGAGGAGAATTTTGCTCTTCTGAGGTTGAAAGTTTTTTGAAAAGGGCTGGAATAATTCACCAGAAAACTAACCCTTACACAGAGCAAAACGGGATGTGTGAACGCTTAAACCGAACAGTGGTGGAAAGAGCTAGGTGTTTGCTGTTTGATGCTAAACTTGAAAAACGTTTCTGGGCAGAAGCTGTGAATACTGCTGTATATCTGCGAAACAGGACTTTAGCAACTGGTGTAACAAAAACACCATATGAACTCTGGACGGGCAAGAAGCCAGACGTTAGCCACCTTCGGGTTTTTGGAAGCACTGCCATGGTTCACATTCCAAAAATAAAAACAGCTAAGTGGGATAAGAAGGCACAAACTCATATTTTTGTGGGTTATGAAAATAATGTAAAAGGTTACAGATTATATAATCCCAAGACAAATAAAATCATCACCAGCCGAGATGTCATTATAATGGAAGATACTCACAACAATCCAGATGTGATCCAAGCTGAAATTATGGATGAACAGAGTGTTAATATCACAGAGGAAGAAGAAACTGTGATCAACTCTTCGGATGAGACATACATACCAGATGAAACTGAAAGTAGCAGTTCTTCAATGTCTGACGAGTCCTACAATACTGTCAGTGAAACAGAATTAGCATCCACACCTGAAGAACCTACTGTTTCAGGTAAACGTCAGAGAAAGAAACCAGATAGATTTGGATTTAATACCATCTGCGTAGAAAGTGTTGGTGATGAAAATTTAACTTATGATGATGTCATGAATGGGACAGAACGTGAAAAATGGTGTAAAGCGATGGAGGAAGAGTTGCAGTCATTTCGTGAGTGCGATGCTTGGGAAGTGGTGGACAAACCAGAAAGTGGAACAATAGTGCAGTGTAAATGGGTTTACAAAAAGAAGGTAAATAGTGATAATGAAGTGCGGTATCGTGCGCGTTTGGTGGCGAAAGGATTCACGCAAAAAGAAGGTATCGATTTTAAAGAGACTTTTTCACCTGTACTTCGATATTCTACTTTAAAGCTACTATTTGCATTGAGTGTTAAATTGGATATGAATATCACTCATTTTGATGTAACAACTGCTTTCCTTAATGGTGACTTAGACGAGACTGTGTACATGCAACCACCTCAGAATTTTACATATAAAAATAAGGTTCTAAAATTAAAAAAGGCAATATATGGCCTTAAGCAATCTGCCCGAGCTTGGTACAAAAAGGTGGATGAATGTTTACAGCAATTTGGATATAAAAAATCGCAATATGAGCCCTGCTTGTTTGTTAAATCATCTGGAGGTCAAAAGACCTATATAGCTTTATTTGTGGATGACTTCTTTGTATTTTCAAATAATGCTACTGAAGTTGAAAAAGTAAAAAGTCAATTGAGTGCCAAATTTAAATTAAAAGATTTAGGTCAAATAAAACAGTGCCTAGGTATGCGAGTTCAAATGTGTAAAAATAAATTGTATATTGATCAAGAAAGGTTCATTGATAATTTATTGATAAAATTTGGATTGGAAAATTGCAAAAATGTGTCAAACACTCCTATGGAAACTAATTTAAAATTAGATAAATGTGATAAGGTTGATTGTGATGTCAAATATCCTTACCAGCAGTTAATAGGCAGCCTTATGTATCTGTCGGTACTCACTAGGCCAGATATATCCTATTGTGTAAGCTACTTAAGTCAATTTAACAATAATTATGGTAAAACACACTGGCAGCATGCTAAGAGAGTTTTAAAATATTTAAAAGCAACTAAGTCTTATCGCCTAACTTATACTAAGGATAATTCAGATTTGGTGGGTTTTGTTGATGCCGATTGGGCTTCCAACACAGTTGACAGACGGTCTTACACTGGTTTCTGCTTCAAACTCTCAGGAGGAGTAGTTTCACATGAATGTAAGAAGCAACAAACAGTAGCACTATCAAGTACTGAAGCCGAGTACATGGCGATGTGTGAAGCTAGTAAAGAGGCAATATTTCTAAAAAATCTGTTGTTAGAACTTACTGGAAAGGATATAGGACCTGTAATTCTGTATAATGATAATCAAAGTGCGAAAAAACTAGCAGAAAATTGTATGTACCACAAAAGATCTAAGCATATAGATGTTAGATTCCATTTTATTAGAGAAACTGTCTATAATAGATTAGTAAAAATTGTTTATTTAAATACAGAAAATATGCCTGCTGATATTCTTACAAAAAGTTTGTCAAGTGTTAGGCATTATAAATTTCTTTTGTTACTGGGTTTAGTTAAGCCTTGAATAGATATTATAATAATGGTTAAGGCTAATTTTATTTCAATGAGTGGTGGTGTTATATTTTATCTGTGCATTGAAATAATATGTTTAATCTGTGTGTCAAAATAAATGTCAGTTCGTTGGTTGTTGAAAAACTTTGCTGCGTTTTATTAAATAAGTCATTACGCTATGTTTTTCCATGCGAGAAGTTTTACTGTTTCAATACTTATGGCTGGTATATAATATTTTACATTATCGTAAAATACAGCTTTATTAAGACACTAGCAGCGCCCCGCGGTTTCACCCGCGTAAGTTTCGACCCCGTGGGAATAGCGGGATAAATAGTATATTTCATTACAAGTGCGGAAAGGTTGTCATTGCAAAGAGTTCCGACAAATGTCTACCCGAGCCGAGGCGCAGCCGAAGGCGAGGGTTGACAGTCGGAACAAGTTGCAATGACGGTTTCGCACGTGTACTGAACGACTATTTTTAATACAGTTGCGAAAAAATGAAGCAATTTAATAAAATAATAAAAACACAATAAACTCAACTAACTAATGGCGCCAACCGTAAAAATATAAGCAGAGATTTTTTTTCCTTCACCCATTCTGGTAGGCAAAGGGAACTATGCCCATACAGCCAAGTCTTCAGTAGAATTTTTTTATTGATATGAAATGAAAATTCTTTTCAATCAAATCATTAAATCTGATATTGAAACAAATTAGTAGCTTCTTTTTAGAAATATACGTATTTGCATGAATCACAAAAACTTCTATGAATTTTTTTAGTAAAAACTTCATGGTTGGTTTTTCTTTTTAATAGACATTATTTTGACAGTTGGGAAAGAGAACGCACGAGTTCGGGAAAGGTAAAAAAAAAGCACGAGTATGTAATAGCCCACATCCCGAACGCTATACGTCCCTGCAATACGCCACTTTTTGAGCAACTGTATTAAAAAAGTATATCCTATGTGTTAATCCAGGAAATGGTCTATCTATGTGCCAATTTTCATCCAAATCTGTTCAACGGTTTACGCGTGATTGAGTAACAAACATCCAAACATCTTCACAAACTTTCACATTTATAATATTAGTAGGAAAGTAGGATTAGACAAACAGGAATCTAGATAAAACACAAATTTCAAACTCACCCAACAATTTCATAGATATCATCAGATCGTCCAGGTCTTAGCTTCAGCAACCAGGCCCCAGGAGTGGCCTTCAGCTGGAAGTAACCCAGGTTAGCCATCACGATGGTGTCCATGCGCTCCGGGTTGTCGCGAGTGCCCAGTACTAGTTGTAGACCGCGGGGAGGCGTGCCTAGGGTTGTGTCCCACGCGTGGCCTTCTAGGAGAAGGTATTCTAACTCGAACTCGCTGTTGAATAAATAAATAAGCGATAAGACTGCCCATTTTGTCAACGTACGTTTACATTTATATTGGTAATGTATAAGGTGTACAGAATAAAGAGTATTCTATTTATCTATGCATGAAATATCACGCCTGTATTCCCTGCATTATGTAGTTTCCAATTTATGTCATAATCAGCCTATAATATTCCCACTGCTAGGACATAGACCTCCTCTCGGTGAGAGGGAGTGTGCCGTAATCTACCACACTGGCCCAGTACGTGTTGGTAATCTAATCCAATTTATGTGATATCAGATAAACAGTTCAAATACCTATAAATAATGTTTCGTTTCTGCTTTAACTTCAATATTGTTGTGGCCTTTTGAACAGAACTAGTCATTTGATTTGATGAGAGAAATAAAGTTGATATTTGATGGAAATAATGTGTATTGGAAATAAGGACTCTAATGAAGGTTTTCTGAAATAACGTTCACTAGGTGGCAGCATTAAGACGTGCGGTCCAGGTACCTGTCTGAAGTGTCAAACCGCCTATATTTTCTTCAGTCGTGACTGAATAATGAATGAATCTAATGATGAAAGTCATAATATAATTATTGTGTACTATATTCATTGTCGAAAAGACCTCTTGTCAAAGTGGCGTGAATTTTCATGAAAACCCTCATTGTCTTTATATTTCGTGATTAGTGCTGTGGCGAAAACCTGCTTTTCTAGCATAGTGACTCCAGTAATCACATGAATTTGGAGACTAATATAAGTCTTAAATGTTAACAATCCTTACCTATGCACTAACGTATCAACATCAGCTAGTCGTATGTTGTCGAGATCGTACACCGACTTGACGCACTCGACAAGCCAGTTGGGCGGCGTACGCAGTTCCATAGACAGGAGAGGCGCGTGAGGTAAGCGTACGAACCGGGCGAGGGCGCCACCGGTTAAAGCGCCTGATGACGTGAACTGTAGCTCTGGTTCTAGCACGTAGCGGTAGAAACTGGTGGGAGTGTAGGGAATATTTAATTATGTTGTTAATGTTGATATAATCATTGAGGGACCCGTGGCTAAATAATAACAGCCGCACAGGTCGATCGATCAGGTTAAGCTACGCTTGCCGCGGTTGGTCTGTGGATGGGTGACCATCTTTACATACCGTGACCACTCCGTGCCTCGGAAAACACGTTGAAAGGGCGCCTTAAAGCAGAAATAAATCAAGTTTTACCCGCGCCTCCTTGCCTACCCCTCTCATCAAACATGACAAAAACAAAACACAATCCGTTCCCGACAGCAGAAACTTTTTTCCCGACTTATATATTTGTGTTTGAATTTGAATCTTCTGAAGTAAGTATACGCAAAATAATCAGATGAAACGGCTCTATTCAATGTAGTAACTAAGTATGATCGCTGTGCAAGTAGGTATATTATTAAATATTATTGTATGTTCGTGTATCTGTTCCGACGCCGGTAACAGATTCACGGACATGCAAGTAATACATATAGCCTATGAATTTTCAATGGGCATTGTTCATATTTTTTTAAATGTTGTAATTGAAAAACCATTTCGAGGAATAGCGTTACTGATCATTACGGACTAATTAATTTTGAAAAATATTCATATGTTATTGATATTTTTGATAAAATACGATTGACCTTCTTTGCCCTTCAAATTACGTACGACTGGCTGTACAGTTTTGTATCGTTGCCACAGAAAATAAAAAGTAAGAGGCAAGTATTGTCTACAATCTGTCAAATGTCAAATTATTGTAAATATGTCAAAAATATAAGCATTCTTGTTTATAAATCTCATTATTACATAAGGTACATACATTATTTCAACACTCGACAATATTTAATATACTGGAAGAGTTATGGAATATAGGAAGTGCTTTGTTCCAACTTGCAGCAATAATAGTAATAATGTCGCCGCGTGCGTTATTATTCTATTTCTAAGTCGCCGCGTCGATTGTTCTAGTGACGATAGAGAGTAGTATATTCCTTGGAGGACACTTACACATAAAAAAACCATTTGTAAATAAATACGCTAAGCTAGGATTCGATTATTTAAGACGTCTATTCGGCCTATTGACACTTTGACAGATGTGACATTGTTGACGTTGTGTTGACAGATTAAAATTTTTAATAATGTACTAGTAAGGCAACGGCACTTAATCTTTATGCTACTGGATGACGTCACCTACCTTAAAAACTTAAAATAATTAAATAATTTTTATTAAAATAACTATTGAGCCAATCATCAAAATATTCAAATTAGTTTCTCAAAATGCTCTAAATTTACAAAAAATAAAATAAAATATAATGGTTAGAAATTTTGGACAATCCCCATTCCAGATTGAAGGACAAAGTTTACTATGCAATAAAAATATTTTGTTAGATTGGAGAGTTAACCGAGTTGAGTGAACTAAATTCAAGATTACGGCCTATAAATCTGCGATTCCGAATAAAATTACAAATTAACTATTTTCGGATAATTTACTGTATCTATTTGTGTTGCAAGACCTTACTTCTTGCCAAATTTCTTGATTCTAGGTCAACGGAAATAATTAAAACCCATAAGGTACACCCATAGGGTTTAAATTTATTTGCGTGTCAAAATATGCGACATGAATGGCAATTTATGCTAGCTTCTAAGTCAACGTCTTAGAGGCTTGATATTTCTACAGCTCCAAGGAACCATAGATAAGTATTTGATATAAATTTCAAATTGGTATCCCCACGCATTGCGGAGAAAAAGGGTCAGACAGATAAACAACGAAGTGATCCGATAAGGGTTTTGATTTTTACTTTGGAGGTACGGAATCCTAAAAAGCGAAAGCAATTCTATCAAAGTATTATACTACATACTCCTGAAGTCCTGATCATGAATCATGATGAAAACAAACTCCATTTTTTTTAACGATAGGTATAAATATGAACATAATCGCTTCACTTACCTTACGCTTTTTACTTTAAGCTAATGAAATTAAGCATTTTAGAATGACGACGTCATAATGATCATATTACGAACATGATTGAACAAATCTATCAAAATTTAGTTGTATTGCAGAGTGATCAGCAACCCTGTGTATCGTAATGGTTTCTCACATTACAATATTTAAACGGAATATGATCTTTGGCATTCTCTTTATTTTCAATTAAATTCTTCAGTCCGTAAAAAAATCTGTTTATTTTGCATATACTTACTTTAAGCTAAGTTTGAATTCAGAATCTATGAATCATATCTTAGTTATGTTTTGGAACTAGAAACTCAATGTTGGCGTAACAA
This sequence comes from Luperina nickerlii, assembly GCA_963855955.1. Classification (NCBI taxonomy): domain Eukaryota; kingdom Metazoa; phylum Arthropoda; class Insecta; order Lepidoptera; family Noctuidae; genus Luperina; species Luperina nickerlii. The sequence goes on along the minus strand of OY979664.1, from coordinate 14,941,046 downwards.
AGTTCAAATTCCAATGTAACCAAGTTTTATTTAGAACCTTGTACTAGTGTTGCCCAAATGCAAGACCAAGACAAGACCTTAGCCAGTCTTGGTCTTGGTCTTGCGTCAATACACCTGGTCTTGGTCTTGGTATTGCGCTCTCAGTCTTGGTCTTGGTCTTGCAGCAAGAGTCTCGCAAGTCTTGCGAGACTCTACTACTTAGACTAGACTACATTCAAATACCTATTAGCCTATTGCTCAGGGTGGCAGGGACATCGACGCGCAACCGCTTACCATGGATTCAGTACATGATTCTGGACCCCCCTGCGTTGAAAACTTTCGTCGGCTTTTTTTAATTTTTAGGTTTTTTTTTGCAATTTTTTTACTGTAAACTGTATAAAATCATTATTTCTATCTGACCCAATAATATTTTTAATTAAAAAATAGTAAATTCAGTTGTTTCACTTAAAACAGCAATGTAAATAAAACTCGAAAGGGCTACCTGATCAGCTGTATTGCTAAAGTTCATTTGCGAGGTCAACACTGTCTTCATACCTACGCTATTCGCTTTCAAATGCCGCGACAAAGGGACCGCAGCGCCAAGCGGTCTCCTCGTATTATTAACGCACTTGAAAATAAACTTTAAAATTATTACAATAAAGTGCATAAATGCTTGAACCTGACAAAAAATGCGGAAGATTGCGTTAAAGAAATATATGGCAAATTGTAGTAGCTTGATGTGCTGGCGTCTGTACCATAACATCGGCTGGCTTAAAAACTGCTACTAGTACTAGACCTACTCGACTCGCTGTTAGTTTTAAATTTTGCTGAATAGAAGAATAATATAAACTTTTAAACATAAATACCTACATAATTTTTACCAACCTACTAACGTTAGATCTGCACATTAGACTTATAAAAGTATAATATAATACTCTAAGTAGATATACCTACAAGGTATGAAATGAACTTTGCTAGAAAGTTATGCTAGGTACATTTTTATCACATATGCGAGCAAATTTGTAAGTAACACGCTACCTACCTACTTAATAAATAGTCGAAACATATAATAATCAATACAATAACTTTTAGTGTTATGGCGATACGGTTTTGATACTGGGGAACGTCTATCAAAATCGGGATTGAATCCAAATACCTACTATAACGCCCAAATCTCAGTTTGACTTAACTGCGAGACGCAAGAGTCTTGCAGGCTTAGTCTTGTTCTTGCTCAAGTCTTGCAGGGTTCAGTCTTGGTCTTGGTCTTGCTACAATAAGTCGGTCTTGGTCTTGGTCTTGCAAAAATGCAAGAATAAGACCAAGACTGCAAGACCAAGACCGATTTTGGGCAACACTACCTTGTACATACATGTGTCCAAAATGTACAAGGTTCTAAATAAAATTTGGTCGCGGCATCTTGGTGGAAAATAGTGTTATCCAGTATAAAATTATAATAGTATATCGTGGATTTTGCTTGGCAGGATCGTGCAAAGTCAATAAAATAGCAACAACGATACCCAAGTAAAAAATAATATTGGTATGGTGGATTTTGCACTGTATTATGCAAAGTCAAACGGCATGTGTTATGAAAACCTTCCCAGCGCGAAGTGCGAGTAGGATAAAATCCCTGCCGAAAACTTTTGTAGGAAAAGAGACCAAGTTCGGTTCAAAAGAAGTACAAGATAGTCGGATTTACCGATGAAAAAATTGACAACTATATGTAAATGGGTGCCAGAGTAAGTCGAAAGATTATTAGGTTCCTCTTTTGTACCTAACTGTTGAAACTTTAGCTTTGAAAACTTGCCAAGTTACATTATGAACTTTAGACTTTCTTTCATCTCTATAGAACTTAGCACCCATTTAGATCTGAACTCTTTTATCGGCGAAGCCGAAAATCCCAAACATTGTGATCCATTACAACCTTTACTCATCCCCACCATAAAAAGAAGGCTAGTCATGAGAAACCTATCCGTGTAAAATATTTCATGTGCACACCGTTTTGTACTTTTGTCCACAATAAACCCATTACCTGTTTAATATCCGATTTATTTCTTTTGTAAACACCAATAATAAAATACCCATAACATACCTTTGTGTTTCAACTTGATTTAGGGAATGGTCAAAAGTCGCTCGAAATGGATCGTCGCAGGTATGTGCTTCCGCATGCCTCACCACGAATATGAACGTCCACATATTGCAAAACATGCGATGAGCGCCGTGCGCTGTACATGCCTCTCAATGTTTGTATCCGCCTTTAGCGTTACCTAACAAGGCGTTTGTCAAGAAAAGTAGGAGTAGACAAATTTGGTTTCGAGTTAATCGTAATAACGTGTAAAATCTCCAGCATGAACTTTCAAATGAACGCGAAATTGGCTAGACGGCTATTTTGCAAATTTTCTACGCAAGAAAATGGACCGAAATTCAGAGCAATGGCGCTACTTGTACTATACCAGTCAAAAATCTGTCAAAAAATGTATGTCATCTTGACTTTTCAAATATCAACATTGAAATGTTTTAATATTTTTATTTTATAGTTTTCCCTCGTTATTTATTTAGTTTATCAAGTCTTATTGTTTTTAATAATCGTTTCGGGAGTGGTTTTAGTTATTTTTCCACGTTTTCTATTTCAGTGTCTTTCCTACAAAATGATAAATTGCGAAATAGTACATTATGATATAAGTGCGGTAAGTTGAAAATTACAGCCGAGGCGATATTGCTTGCCCGAGCCGTAGGCGAGGGCTAAAAGAAAGCAGAGGCTGTAATTATCAAAGCGCACGTATGTCATACGACGTTTTATAACATATTTGCGAGGAAATAAATAAAACTAGGACTTCGGAATAATTTTTACTTTTTAACAAATAAGCGATGCGCGCGCGTTCGCGCTTTTTTTTCAGGCATAGGCACAAAACAGCCAGTATTATTAATAAAGTAAATTAATATTTTTGTTTTTGTTACAGATATTAATGGTTGTAATTTATTGTCAAAATTAATTAAATTAAAGAATTAAATGTTTATTTATTATATTTTATCTCTCAAAGTTAATTTTATTCATAAAATGTTGACTACTTTTCTGAAATAAAAACTCTTTGCTAAGATTTAAAAAAGTACTGTTCGTTTTGACGGAGCATCTTGATAAACCGTGCGATTTACTTTACATTACCGCACAAGTGCGTAATGAGATACATTACGATATTGAAATTGGTGAAATAAGAGACCCTTTACGAGCAAATATGTTATAAATATTATTTACGCAAATAAAGTATATACCAGCGCAGCCGAAAATTTGAGCGCAGTCCTCTCGTCTTAACAGAGTGACGGCGACTGATTTGTGAAACAAAAATATGTTTTAAGTTCCCGCAATGTGCGACGGAAGATGACTTCTTCCACGAACTAAGAACGTCGTAGGTGACATAAGCCTATCGTCGTAAAAATACCACAAATAAAAGGATTAAAAAAAGTGCTTCCACGATTTTTGTCGCCTTGTGTTACTACATTAATCAGCAAATTTTAATTCTAGTAGTCATAAGCATAATATATACAAATCGAAAAGTCGTGAAATTTGGAGGTAACTTTGTGATGTTTTTATATCTTGAAAATATTTTTTTTGTGTGTTTCTGTTGCACAATAAGTGTGGGAATATCATATAGTTACTCATGTTTTTTTTTATTTTATACTTAAGTCTTATCAATTTCATGAAAAATTCAATTTCAAATTCAAATTCAAATTATTTTATTAGTCACAATTTGTCCAAGAATAGAATATACTGTGACCCCCAAACTAGGCATTTGCCTGTGTCTTGGTTGCCTGTATATTGAAGTAAGGCTATTTTGGTTACTTCCGCCTCTTAAGCTGTTGGTCCCGGCTGTCATTCGTGGATCTTTGACAGTCGATACGTGTAGTTAGAAAGTCTGACAACCAGCTTCGTGAGATGAAAATATTGTAATAAATAGTAGATTACCTCTTAAGCGGCATATCGGAGTTCTTGTCTTGCGGGTTAACGAACAACTTGATGCGACAGTTGACGACGCGTCGCAGGACGAGAAGTAAGGGCGCTAAGCGTTGAGCTGCAGTCGATGCCGGGTCTAATACTGCTACTATCTGTGGTTGCAAATTGTTTAGTTAAAATTACTTTACCTTTATAGCTGGCATTTCCACCGGCAATGTTTTATGAAGAAAGTAAATGCCGCTTTATAGGTTTCAAATGCTGCGCTTTATAGGTTTAAACTGTAGCAGGAGTTACCGGGAGAAACAGCGCGAAACTTTGTATTGTATTTCAAATTCAAAGTAATTTATTGGCCAGAAAAACGATAAATAGGATGTTCATACATTACGGATACTGGATACGCAATTTTATAAATCATGTATTTAAGCAAAAAGCCGGGCCATGTGCACGCTCGCGAATTCGAGCCTCCAAGAGCAAAGTATTTGTCAGAAAAACAACAATGCGAAATTGGCAAATAAACAGCAGCTTTACATACCTCAACAGCAGCCTCATCTTCCCGTAGTGGAGGCAGATCAACGAGCGAGTGTTCGGTCCTTAGACCAGCCGGTAGTGTGGTGCGCACGCGCGGACTGCGCGCTGCTACCACTGATACCACCTTCAGACGATCTTCTGAGTTTAACTCCTTGGTGTCGACGTCTGGAATAAATATCAGTGGTGAATACTATGCTAAGACTGAAAAATCATTATATTCTACTAAATTTTCAGGTACAATAATGGAGATAAATTAAGTGTTATGGAGGCTAGCTAACTCACTATAGATAGATTGTTTGAAATGGATCGATAAACGTACCTAACGTTTATCGATCCATTTGATTACATTTTCATCAGATACGAGGGTGACACTGAAAGTTCTTGGAAAATCAAAAACTGAACAAACTAGCAAGTTATTAGTTATAATATATCTTTTCAAAATAGTGTCCATTTACATCAATACATCGCTGCATCCGATGGAACCACTGAGAAAAGCACTTTGCCCACTCGTCCTTAGGGGTCTCTTCGACGGCATTTTGAAACGCAGCCACTGCTTCTTCGGCGTCTATAAAACATTTTCGTCGAAGTTTTTCTTTTATTTTCGGAAATAAATAAAAATCGCGAGGTCGGGGCTATAGGGCGTATGACCTAGTAATTCCACGTCTGACGTCGCCAAGTAGTCGATTGTTTGCTTGGCGGTGTGCCACGAGGCGTTGTCGTGATGAAGGAGGATCCTACTGCGAGGTCGTTTCTCCCGAACTTTTTCCAAGACAAGTGGCAAACAATTGTTAGTGTACCACTCTGCAGTAACTGTTTTTCAATCCTCTAAAACAATTGTTGCGTAATGACCTGACCTTCCGAAGAACGAGACCACCATCTTTTTTCCCACGCATCGACCTCTCTACACTTTAGTTGGCAACTCCTCGGAAGGAAACACCCAGACAGCAGCCTGTCTCTTAGTTTCAGGATCATAATAATAAATACAGCTTTCGTCACCCGTAAGTACGTCGAACACAGCATTTGAGTCACCTACGTTAAATAAAAAAAAAAAGCTGTTCCTCATGCAGTTCATTGGTGAGATTAGTGCAACGACGTTTAAACTCGTTAAACTAGTTGTAAACAGTGGCACGAGACGGTGCTTCATCGTGAAAAGCCAATCGAAGTCTATCATAACTTTCTTGTTGACTTAAGAGTCTATATTATGCTGTTTTGGTGATATTGAGCGATCTAGATATCGGTATCTGTAAGACTTGAGAGTTTGCTATTTGGACACATTAAACTTGGACTTATAATCTTTAAATTTGTAGAAGCGAAAACACGATTGGATAAAAAAATCTCGATAAAAAAAAAATAACGAAAAAACCTCGTTTTGCACTTATTTTGAGTTAGATCTCTGAAACCCTATGGAATTTAATGATGATTTTTAAACTAATAGATAGGTAATAATATTATCTCAAATCGTGCAGAATTATTTTTTTATTTTTCTACTCGTTCTCCTCGTAATTAGCAATTCAGAGATTTGGCGCTTGCGTCATTTTATTCTAAGCGAGCATACTCTCTTTCTGTCTCTTGTTTTGCACGCGGTACTAATAGCGCTATCCTTTTCAATTTATTCAATCAGTCTGCTACGGCATCTCTTGGAGGACGAACCTATGTTTGGCGACATTACAGAGAGAGGACTATTTTCGACATTTTTATTTTGTTTAGTGGTAGGTATTACCTACTGTAAAAAGGAGTTAAACCTGTTTGGTGTAAACATAATAAATTATTATCATTATTTAGTGTAAATAAAGATGGGCAAAAAGAAAACTCACGGAAAATACGACACATGGTTGGCGCCACGGAACAGAAAAAACAGTTTTTTCACTTCTCATGCTCTGAAAGTGCTTCTTTGTGCAGGGTATAGGCTGCACAAAATCGAATTTTGTGCACAAGGGCATTAACGTATCTACTCATAAATGTATTATATTAAGGCAAAGAAAATGAGCCATACAGCCAAATGCAATAAGAAGTTCATAGATAGAATTTGTTATTATATAATATTTACTTTAATTTATTTGCCTTATGTGTTTTTTAAGATATAATAGATATTAAAATTTTAATTCAAGTACGGTAGTAGTTGATTTAAGAAAATTATTATTACAAAATTAATTTAATAGTAGGCTGTATAGGTCTGCAGCCTAATATCAATGTCGTAAGATTTAAAAAAAAAATAATTTCCTTCAGTATTCAAAACTATTCTAATTTTACTTTGAATTTTAATTAAAGAAATGTTATGTTATACTACTGTTTTATTTCCTCGCAATCGAAGTGAAAAGCAGAGTTTATAACTCGTCCACAAAACCATTTCTATCCTCGACATTACTATCAGCCCTCGCCTTCGGCTCGGGCTGCTAAAAGTCTCGGATAGAAATGGTTTGTTTTGTGCACTTGTTGTAAAATCTACTATTTCTGTTCCGTGGTTGCCGCAGTGGCTGAGCGATCGACTGCTGCGCTGCGTGTCGCGGTCGCAGGTTCGATTCCCGACCGGACAAATATTTGTATTGCCTACAGGTAGTTGTTCCGGGTCTGGATGTTTGTGTATGTGAATTTAAATGTTTGTAAACGCACCCACGATACAGGAGTAATTCCTAGTGTGGGGAAACGTTTTTTAAAAAAACAAAAACAAAACAAAACGTTTGAGGGAACAACTCCGTATTCTGAACGAAAGAAAGAAAAAAGTAAGTACAGACGCCAGCATGTCAAGCTACTACAATCTGTCAAATATCTTTAATATATTTTCAACTTTATCACTGAAGCTTAAGGTTCAAAGTTGAATGGGAAAATTTGACAGTTTCGGGTAGCTTGGTGTGCTGGCGTCTGTACCTAACTACCGATTTATATAACGGTATCAATTCTTTTATTTCCTTAGCTACTTAGGTATTTCGAATATCTATTGCCTAGGGAAAAAAGAGTAAGTAAATTTTTAATTCCCGTTAATATTTTTTTTACCTGGCTCGTTGGTCTAGCGGTCGCAAGCGCTACTGCTGAGCTGTGAGGTCCTGGGTTCGATTCCCGCACCTCTGCCCACCTCATCGGGCAATACAGGCGTGATGCTTTGTATTAATGTATGTAAATTTTAAATCGCATAATGTAACATAATTGAATCTTTCCCGTACAATGAGAGGTCAGCTTATATACTGGAAATGTATAGCTTAATACGTAGCCGTGTGTACCTACCTATCTACCTATATAATGCGGGTAAAAATACAATAAGTATCAAAATAATTTCATCCTAGTTCAATCACTGATATTTTTACTAATTAATATTACTTATTCAAACTGATGAATTTTATTTAAAGAAAAAAAAACTTTTTTAGGGTTCCGTAGTCAAAAAGGAACCCTTATAGTTTCGCCATGTCCGTCCGCAGTTTAGCTCAGAGGCTCTTAGTACTATTAGAAAACTATAATTTGGCATGGATATAATTATGTACAGACGCCAGCACATCAAGTTACTACAATCTGTCAAATTTCTTTAATAGATTTTCAACTTTATCACTAAAGCATAAGGTTCAAAGTTGATTGCGAAAATTTGACAGTTTCGGGTAGGTTGATGTGCTGGCGTTCGTACATTATTAATCACGCCGACAAAGTGGTAAAATAAAATCTTGAAAAAAAAATTTTTTACGCTATCGGTTTTTTTAGGTACACGTAAAGTGGGGAAGTTTTTGAAGTGAAAACTTCTTTAGCATCGTTGTGATTTGAAATTTTATGTGTTTTTGTGGATCGATGGATGGATGGATCGATGGATCGATGGATCGCCGGATCGCGATGGATCGATGGATTGATGGATGGATGGATGGATGGATCGATGGATCGAAGGATCGATGTATCGACGGATCGAAGCATCGATGTATCGACTGATCGACGGATCGATGGACCGATGGATCGATGGATGGATGGATCGATGGATAGATGGATCGATGGATCGATGGATCGACGGACTGATGGATCGATGGATCGAAGGATCGACGGATCGATGGATCGACGGATCGATGGATCGACGGATCGATGGATTAACGGATCGATGGATCGATGGATCGACGGATCGATGGATCGATGGATCGACGGATCGACGGTTCGACGGATCGATGGATCGATGGATCGACAGGTCGATGGATCGACGGATGGATGGATGTATGGATGGATCGACGGATCGATGGATCGATAGATGGATGGATGGATCGATGGATCGACGGATCGACGGATCGATGGATCGACGGATCGGTGGATTGACGGATCGATGGATCGACAAATCGATGGATCGACGGATCGATGGATCGACGGATCGACGGTTCGACGGATCGATGGATCGATGGATCGACAGGTCGATGGATCGATGGATCCATGGATCGATGGATGGTTGGATGTATGGATGGATCGACGGATCGATGGATCGATGGATGGATGGATGGATCGATGGATCGACGGATCGACGGATCGATGGATCGATGGATCGACAGATCGGTGGACTGACGGATCGATGGATCGACGGATCGATGGATGGACGGATCGATGGATCGACGGATCGATGGATCGACGGATCGACGGTTCGACGGATCGATGGATCGACAGGTCGATGGATCGATGGATCCATGGATCGATGGATGGATGTATGGAGGGATCGACGGATCGATGAATCGATGGATGGATGGATGGATCGATGGATCGACGGATCGATGGATCGCTGGATCGACGGATCGGTGGATCGAAGGATCGACGGATCGACGGTTCGACGGATCGATGGATCGATGGATGGATGGATGGATCGATGGATGTAGTATGTTATAGTCGTTTGTAATTTCAGCTACGGAACCCACTATGCATGGCCCGACTTGCTTGGCCAGTATTTTTATTTATAAGGAAACATTTGTTCTAGCTCTAGGTACATAGTTATTATGGTTATGTTATGAGTTTATTTTTGTAGGAACATTACTTTTTGTTATTACGGTAATACGATATTTGTATTAGGTACATACATAGGTACCTTCGAATGTTGCGCGTCGCGTAATTTGTTGAAACCTTGTGAAACCACTTTGACTTTAATTTTTTTATGGGATTTTTATTGTTATTGTAATGGTATTATATAATTTTGAATATTAAATTGTTTAATAAATAAATATTGATGAATATTTACATATAATATTTTATTTCATACTAACCTTTTAGGTAAGTACATAATATATAGATTGAGTACCTACGCGAGGACTGAATAACGGATCAGACTAGATAGTCTCGAGTCCACGAAAAAAAAAAACACGAGCTTCTAAATTTCGAAACTCGCGTCTCGGGATGGAAGCCCTAGTACCTATTTATCTACTATATTGGTGGTATGTCAGTTTGTAGGTCTATGAACGGAGCTTCCAAATAATTATGTATTTACCTATACCGACAATGAGCTCGTTTGATTATAATCAGCTATGTTATGCTTTACCTACACATCGCGATCGATCCGTCGTACCAAATACTTCCGTGAATTTGAACTTTATTTGAATGACATAATTTTTTACGAATACATTTTTATTGCCATACGAATCAAGTTCAAATTCACGAAACGGCATACTCACGGCCCGTCTTCGGCACAGAACGCTGTTGATCGCCTGGGCACCGCGCAGTTTAAACTCGAACTCGACTCACGCACTCGAACGCGTTGCCGCGCGCCGCCTGCGCCGGTGGTGGCGCGCCGCGCGCTATGCCATCGCGTATTATTGTAGAGGCGGCGCGGGCGAGAGGTACGAAATCGCTCGCGTTGGGCTGCCAAGGCGCGCTCTTAAATGACATCGAAAGTCATAAAAAATCATTGTACGAAAATTTTCTCGCGTTAAATTCATGGTGACGTGACACAGACAATTTTCAATTTGCCTCCAAATCGTAAACAAATGACAAATGAATAAAATACATACACAATAATATCGGCAGAGTTCGATTTTCAAAATTTGAACTTACTTTTTTATTATATCGTTTACAAATGGCCCTTTCTAAAAACTTCCAGTGTCGCCCTCGTACTTTTGGATACCAATTTTTGAAGTGAAATAGTAGATTTTACAACAAGTGCACAAAACAAACCATTTTTATCAGAGACTTTTAGCAGCCCGAGCCGCAGGCGAGGGCTGATAGTAATGTCGAGGATAGAAATGGTTTTGTGGACGAGTTATAAACTCTGCTTTTCACTTCGATTGCGAGGAAATAAAACAGTAGTATAACATAACATTTCTTTAATTAAAATTCAAAGTAAATTAGAACAGTTTTGAATACTGAAGGAAATTATTTTTTTTTTAATCTTACGACATTGATATTAGGCTGCAGACCTATACAGCCTACTATTAAATTAATTTTGTAATAATAATTTTCTTAAATCAACTAACCTAACCGTACTTGAATTAATATTTTAATATCTATTATATCTTAAACACATAAGGCATATAATTTAAAGTAAATATTATATAATAACAAATTCTATCTATGAACTTCTTATTGCATTTGGCTGTATGGCTCATTTTCTTAGCCTTAATATAATACATTTATGAGTAGATACGTTAATGCCCTTGTGCACAAAATTCGATTTTGTGCAGCCTATACCCTGCACAAAGAAGCACTTTCAGAGCATGAGAAGTGAAAACTCCTTTTTCACTTCTCATGCTCTGAAAGTGCTTCTTCAGTTCAAGTTCATAGATAGAATTTGTTATTATATAATATTTACTTTAATTTATTTGCCTTATGTGTTTTTTAAGATATAATAGATATTAAAATTTTAATTCAAGTACGGTAGGTTAGTTGATTTAAGAAAATTATTATTACAAAATTAATTTAATAGTAGGCTGTATAGGTCTGCAGCCTAATATCAATGTCGTAAGATTTAAAAAAAAAATAATTTCCTTCAGTATTCAAAACTGTTCTAATTTTACTTTGAATTTTAATTAAAGAAATGTTATGTTATGCTACTGTTTTATTTCCTCGCAATCGAAGTGAAAAGCAGAGTTTATAACTCGTCCACAAAACCATTTCTATCCTCGACATTACTATCAGCCCTCGCCTTCGGCTCGGGCTGCTAAAAGTCTCGGATAAAAATGGTTTGTTTTGTGCACTTGTTGTAAAATCTACTATAGGAGCGTTGGGCATTTTTTGAGATGCACCACTATTACCGCACCACTATTACTGTAAGGGACACCGCGCGTGTTTTGTTTATAAGACGATTAAAAAAATACCCGCTTCGGATGTGTTCGGCTGTCTTCGGGATGTACTCGGTTTTAATGTATATCCGATATTGTCAGTGAGTGATGGCAAAGTATTCTGTTTGTGTTTTGTTTTCACTTCTGTCGGCACTCCCGGAATGCAACTGTTTTTTTTGTCACATACAAATTGAGTGCATTGATTTGATTATTGGAATACATAAACGCTAAAATCTAATTTTACATCTCCTTAAAGATGTTTTTCATTTGACAATTGAAGTTTGCAAGAGTGGGCGAAGAGAGCTCGAAAATGTAAGCCATTCTTAACAATTTAACCGGAACAGGCTTTGTTTACACTTTCATCAGATAGTTTTGCACCATGTGTGAAGTCTACCAAACAAATACAGACAACTCTACAAACTCTATTTCACAGGTTAAGTAAAAGTATTTTTTTATCTCCAGAAGCTACGCGCGCTATGAATGAGTGCGTGAAGTAGCGCCAGCACATAACACACACACATGTAAACACGCACACACACTTTTGACTTTGCCATTGTCTCGGACAGTACCGTGACATCCTTTGCTTACGCACACATTCAGTGTTCGTACACTTTGTCACCACAAGTAAAGCGCGCCTCGCTTCGTGAGATAAAAAAATAGTGTAAAACAATATGTAAGGAGGTATAATGTTTTCTTACCTTCGTCATCATCTTCGAAAATAATGCTGTCTCTTGATTTCTTCTTAGTATCCAACGCTTCTGATAGTTTGTCGGCGTACATTATGTTGCTATATCTATAAAAAAATGATATTGTTTTATGAAAGTCAATAGTCATTTATTTCGTAACAATATACATTCGTGTATTCTTTTAGGGAAGGCCTACGTCCAGTAATGGACGTCTTTCGGCTGCGAGGATTCTTTTTAACCATAATACTTTATTTTCTGTTAAAAACTGTAAATATATATTTTTTTAATATTCAACTTTGCGCACAATAGGTACAGTGAGTCCCAAAAAGATGATGAGATGTGTCGATGTTTTAGGACAAAACTTTAGCATTGTTTTGGTAAAATAAGAAAGAAAAAGAAAGAAAGTGTAAAATAAATATTATATTATGTTTTGTATCTGTACGGTGGATACAATGTTATGGAACAATGGTTGTAGGTAATAAAATGGTTCCTTGACCGTGCATACATTTTTTTGTTTTCCTAAGTTTTTACATTTTATCCCGCGACTTTTGCGGCAAAAGGTTATTAACAATTTCATTTGCAGCTGTTTTTATACTTTCTGGAGTTGCATTCATATCGCTATCGCTATTTCCATATTTTTTGTCTTTTCTTGCTAAATATGAAGTATCAAAGTTTTACAATGGTACAAAATGCGCGCCATTTGTTTTTTTCACCAAGTCGGTTTTATACAGCCGATTTTTATTTTCAGCCAGTATCTTTTTGATCTAATGCATACATTTTATATTAAACTTAATATAAGAGACATTAAGCCTCTGTGGTAAATGTATATCTAAATAAAAAACAGTGCAATAAAGAAAAACTGTGCAACCATGAGATTTCATACAACATTTCTGCACTGTTTTGGTTCTAAGCAAAAAATACGTCCTTTGTGATCGGTTTTGTAGTGATTAATGATAACATTACTACGTTGTTGAAAGAGAAATATATTAAAAGTACCTTTCAAGCAGCGTGAAGTCGTCAAGCGTGAACCGCTCGTGTTGGTGCAGCGGCCCAATGACGCGTGCGTTGTAAATCAACGCGCGCGCGCCCGCCCGCAGCTTCAGGCTGCGCGCGCATAGTACGCGTGACGCTTTCAGTACCCACTCGTATTTGTTTAGTGCGGGGACTATCTCGGGCTGTTTGGACAGAATTATTTATTCTACAAAATATTGTGGATAAGAGCTGAAAATAATTGATTAAATGAAAATTCAAGATCATCGTAACCTGTATTTCAAAAGTTGCCGTACGAAATAACAAGTGGTGATATTCAAAAGTTCTCTTTAGAATTTATCCTTGTACTTCTACATACTCGTATATACCGTTTGTCCCCATAATACTATAACAGGTTTTGTGCTGCGAATCGATATAATAAATGAGATTTTACTCGAATTCCATTCTAAGAGAATCCTATTCATCCTCAATGTTTTTAGTTTGAGTTGGTGGATCTATGATCTAAGTGACGAGTGCATAAGTAATAAAAAGTGCAAGCGTAATTAGAACTTACGAAACTAAATACTAACAGTTATTATAGAGTCCTTTGATAGACATGAGAAAGAAGAACGTGGGTTTATTGTGGTAGATAAAGTGATACATACTAATTTTAAACATATTATAATTAAAGTCGCTTTTCATGTCTATCTGTGCGACGCGTTGTCCTTCTAAACTACACACCGGATTTAGATGCGGATTTCTCGATAATTTAGAGAAGTTTTATGTGTATAATACATTGATATAAAAAAAAAACAATTCAAATTCAAGGTCGCTCAGCGCGCTATGGAGCGCGCTATGGAGCGAGCTATGCTTGGAGTCTCTTTGAAGGATAAAATCAGGAATGAAATTGGCCGGAAAAGAACCGGAGTTACCGACATAGCTTACAGAGCAAGCAAACTGAAGTGGCCGTGGGCTGGCCATGTTTGTCGAAGGACCGATGGCCGGTGAAGCAGACGAGTCCTTGAGTGAAGACCGCGTTTCGGCAAGCGTAGTGTGGGACGCCCTCCAGCTAGATGGACGGACGACCTAAAGAAAGTGGCTGGGACGGACTGTTGAAGTGAGTCGTAGGTCTTGACTTAACCGCCCGGACCGCGAGGAAGATTAACCTCTATAAAAAAATCCCCAAACCTCTAAGCGGCGGCGGACCGTGAGGGAGGTTGTAAGCTTGGCTAATGGGTAGCTTGGTTTAGTCGCTAGTGCGAACCGATATTTTTGAGCCAGTAAAGCATGATATATACTCGTGGGAATAACTATGGAAAATTCTATTAAACCACAAAAACCAACAGAAGAGGTGAGGAGTGATGCGGGGTCGGAGTCCGACGCCGCATCTGGAGGCGCGAGCACGTGAGGCTCAGTAAACCCCTGTCGTGCCAAGGAGATGGCCGCTGCGACGAAGAAGTTTAGCAAGCGGCCAAGATCAGAGGACGGCTAGGGGTCGTCCTCCGACGGGGAGCTGGCCTTGGCTCAGAAGATCCCCACCAGTAGGCGGGGCGGAGTCCGAGAGCGAGGCAACGGGAGGCGGCAGAGAGAGCGGAGGAGTCCACAAAGGAGGGGGGGACCGGTCGCGATCCGGGACGTGTCCCTGAAGAAGCTTCAAGGTTCGAAGAACAGGGTCATAGTCTCGGCGACGGCCTCCATCATGGCGGCAGCGGAGGCGGCCGACTACGCCGGCCCTTAGGCCGGCGAAGTGGCCGAATTGCGGGCGGAGGTCGCCCGCCTGACGGTCGCCATGGAGATCTCCAAAAGGAGAATGGGAGGCTCCGGGCATACCTGGCCAGCCTGCGGGTCACCGGGAGCGCGCAGGCAAAACAACCAAGCCAGCCCGTCCCGGTGGAGAACCAGGTCCTGAGCCTGGTTCGGCAAGAAATGACGACCTTCCAGGTGCGGTTCTCTGTCCTGGAGGGTATAGTCCTGCGGGGGGGGGGGGGCGCAGGATCCCCTAACTAGAACGGGCCGGGGCCGCCTTGTAGCGGCTATTGCCCAACCTGAGGGGGCCAAACGCCTCCTACCGGAGGCTTTACGCGGGGGTCGTGCGGTCCATGGCCCTATACGGGGCCCCGGTGTGGGCGCATTCACTGCGGCGGCGAGCCGCCCACTATTTGATCGCGCCCCAGATGGTAGTAGCCGTAAGCCTTATCCGGGGTTACCGCACGATCTCGGGCGAAGCGGCAAGCCTCCTTGCCGGACTGCCGCCATGGGATCTGAAGGCGATGGTCCTTGCGCGCCAGGATCGCCCAGAGGACACGGTGGAATATGCGGTGGAGGTCTGCCCCGCTTGGGCGGAGCACCGCCGTGTCCTCGTAGAGGCGATCGGCAGCGGCGGCGACCTCTCGCGTCCGGCCCTGGTGCAAGCCATGGTCCGGAGCGAGACGGAGTGGGAGGCAGTGACTTCCTGCGAAGCAGTCATGCTAGCAAAGGAGGTGGCGGGATGGCACAGGGACAGAGCCTCACGTCCCAGCCGCCGCGGGAGACGCTCTGGGCGTCGGAAGCCGCGTGACTACTTCCGGCCACCGTAGGCGTTGGCCTGCGGACGGAGAGTAATGGGTAGCTCACCGTCCGTTCAGGACCAGGGCCGTGCCGGACGGCGCGTACGTGTTCCACGCGCGCCTCAAAGAGATGACAGCAACAACTGAAGGAGCCCGTTAGGGCCGAATCCTGCCGGGTCAGCGGGATTGTCCGAAAGGGTTACCGCTGACCCGGAACATAAAGGGGTAAGGAAGGCACACGGGTGGGTTTTAGTCAGTAAGAGTCTGACACTCCATTCCGCTCCAACCAAAACGGGAGGGGTCATTTGATGATTTCCCATCCTGTGAAAAAAATAAAGGGCGTCGCAAGATACTAGTGTTCTTTTGTTTTCGACAACGCGGCAAGCTTGCGATCAAATACAAAGCCTGTTTATTTATTCCATAGCATCTATTAGACATTCACACACCAGTATCATTCATAATCAAGAAGTATCAATTACTAGAACTTACAGTAAATGGCAACCAATGATGCAATATCGAGCTAAATAAAATAGGAAGGCCATAAAACTGATAGCACCAAATGAGATAAAAAAATTAAAAACGTATAAAAAGAATAATAATAGTTATTATAGTGTAGCTGAAACTAATATAAGAAAGGTTAATATTGTAAGTTCAGCTAAAATCGGTTCTGAAATTAGATCAACTGCCACCCAATCTGTTTTCAAGAGGATCCCGAAAATCAAGTTTTCAGATGTTTTCAGCCTACTAGTTGATGGAGAAGAATATACTCACCAAGATATCACAGGTCTGTGTCTCGTGACAGCCCTCGTCTTCCAGCAGTCGTGACACGTACACAGTAGCCTCCGCTGGTTCCAGGGTGGTCAACGCAGCCAACACTACTTTGTTCAGAGACTGGTCCTCATTGGATGAACCGTCCACGTTAGGAATGAACGCCACACGAACGCCGCGGGAATCTTTCTGTAGGGAATTTAAGGGATAGTTTTTATTGTTTTTTTATTGTTGGGATAAGTGCTTATTTTTCATAATTTCAGCCGAAAGACGCCCACTGCTGGACATAGGCCTCTCCAAGCACCGCCACTTCGACCGGTTCTGTGCCTCTCGCATCCAGTGGATTCCTGCAGCTTTCACCAAGTCATCAGTCCACCTTGTGACACTATTCGTCCTGTATAGGTCTCACCCTGATAGCTCTAAAAAAATATGGTTCTAAAGGATATTAATAGGCATATTAGGGGCAAAAATAATCTGACATTTCGACAGCATTACAAATAACTAGTATATTTACCATGAACGTTAAAGCATTCTTCAGTAACTCCCTGGACTCCTTGTTGTTAAGATCGCCAGATACCCATATAGTTTGCGAGAACTTTTCCACTTTTCCAGACTTTGTGAAGTATTTGAGAAGCGGTAGAGCAGTTGCTAGCGCGTCCCGTCCTAAGGAGAATATTCTAGTCAATATTATAACTCCATGTGCAATTTATCTAAACAGGGTGGCAGGGACATCGACGCGCAACTTGTTACCAGGAATTCAGTACATGATTCTGAACCCCTGCTTTGAAAATTTTCATTGGCTATTAACAATCAGAATCATCAATACAAATTAATCGCCGATGTATGAAAGGCCATCACTTAACAAGGACTCGACCGAAGTTTTTTTCTGTGAATTCATTGTCAGGCCAAGGTTTGTACGAAAGAAAAATTCTTGGAAAATCCACCGGAAAAGCCGGATGGTATGTTTGAATGTAAATCTCAATGAAAAAGACTGACAGACAATGCAAAGCCTAAACGCCTGAAGATATAGAGGCATGAAATTCACCCGGACGACGCCGGACAAGTATTTTTATAAACTTATAGTTGATTAACCTTTTCGTTACTTTACCTGTCAAATGCATAAGTTTATGTATTTTATCTTCGGCGAATAAGTCGTTGGACGATGCAACTCCTGACAAATCCAGGTACTGTGACGGATCCGAAGCCAAAATACGACGGTTCAACCTGTAGAAGAAATTGAAAAAATTGTATTTAAGAGACAACTGCAGTCTTGTAAGAAAGGTACTTGTGCAGTGTGATAGCTGGTTTCGAGCAGACCAATATCTAGAAGAGAGTTTTTGCAAAAAATGGATCGGAAATCAAAACGTAAAAAAACGTGTGCCGTCGGGATAAATTCCTTACGCGATACTCTCACGCACACACACACATCTATATACTAGAAAGAGAGAGAGAAAGTCGCATGAAAGGGGCATCACGCTTTTAAAGGAAAAGCGTGATGCCCCTTCCATGATGTGACGATTTCTACCAGTCCAGTTCCAGTTTTTTTAATTCATTATTTCATTTTATTTCTTTGTTTAATTGATTAGGTACAATTATAATAATGATTTCTTCACTTTTTGCATGCCGTAAGGTAGAGTGTGTTGAAACTTTTTTAAAATGCTAACATGTTATTTTTTACACATATTCTTTGCAAAATAAATTATTTCATTTCATTTCATTCCACTCCTTTCGCAAGCCGTATTAAGGAGCTTCGTTCCATAAATAATTTGGTATAATTTCGTATTGGTATTTGGTATAAATTCGTACTAGCCTGAAGTAGCCTGTAAACTTATCTGATAAGTAAGAAGTGTTTTTTTTCTAAAGGTGGTCAAAGTACTAATTTGTGAGAAGAAAAACCGCTATTCGTGAGGTACATATTTACAATCTAGCGGTATAGAAAGTTACTTTGCTAAATTAAGTTCATGAACAGAACATTGTTGGTTTTGCACCAGATACCTCCAGAATTTTCTCGCGATGGTCTCTACAAGAGATTTATACACGTTGTATTGAGGGTTCGTCGTTCGTGACGAGTATTCCTTATAGCTGCATACACATAAATAATAAGAATCTAGAACTAAACCATAATAAAAGTTTAGCGGAGACTTTCCGAATAACAAAGTTGACGACACTTGAAAGTGAATTTTAAGAACTTTGCATAGGGTTGAAATTGGTATAACGAAATAAAGTTACGGTTCGGCTGGTGTATGTTTCATTATTGAAAAGGTCAGTCAGACAACCGAAACGGCGGAGAATCAACAGAGTTTACAGTCGAAACTAAACTTTAGCTGCTTTGCGTACGGTTGAAAGTGGTATAACAACGCACATTGTAATAAATCAGCTTTGTCCCAACACGGCTTCGAAAATTGCTATTACCTGGGCATAATATGCGGCTGCTTCATCAGGTAATCTAACGCGTCATCAGAGTCAGACAGTTCTCCGCGGAAGACTGCGCGCTGCAGACGTCCCGTGTGACGTGACAGCGCCGTCACTAGCGCCTCCTCTAGCAGCTCCACTGATGACGTCACAGGGGAGTGACCTTCTTCGACCAATGGTACGCCGTTTATTAAGACCTAAAAGGATTTCATGTTAAGTCTTGGACTTCTTTGAGGTTTAAAAAATATTTGATACGAAAATATTGATACCAGAAATTGCGACTTGTTCATCATGATCTATGAAGGGGAAAACACCTTCCTTTAATGGTCAAAATTCTAGTTAGATTGGTAATATGAGAAAATTGCCTTTTTATTCAGCATTTAAATGTCGTTAATTATTCCAAGTTCTTACCTGAGGATACTTGTTGGTACCGATTTTCGATACAAACTCATCAGCCAGTTGTCTTCCAAAGTTGTACTCCGAGTCTTCAGAGAGTATGTCATCAATATTGGTATTGAAATTAGTGTACTTGGTCAGCTGTTGCTTCACAAATTCTATTGATAGTTTCTCATCTTGAGGCGGGTGTAATAACTGAAAAGACGAATATAATCAGCTCGATCGGATCACAAGAATCGATTTTAAATTATTTACGCCTTGTTACATACTGTGATTTATGTGGACTAACAAACAAAAAATCCAATGTGCAGTAAACGTCGCAAAAATGTATCACGACTTATACCATAAGCATAACCAGCCTATAATTTCTCCACTGCTGGGACACAGGCCTCCTCTCTTCGAGAGGGAATGGGCTGTAATCTACCACTCGGGCCCAGTGCGGGTTGGTAGGTGTTACATGTCTTTGAATCATAGTGCGAACGAAGATTTAAATTTGAATTCATACTTAATAAAGTGTTCCTTTTTTGAACTCGAATGTGTGCTTTTATAATATTTATTGTGACGATATTATCGCAGACGTCCACCCGTCCGTCACGGCATCACGATAACACAGGTAAGTAAAATGTATGGAAACATAAAGATGCTTTTAAATCTCCGTCCACAATAACGTTATAACTTGCACGTATTGCCAAAGATTTTATGAACGTGCACGTCCACGATATATCGTCATATTAGAAATTATAAAAGCGCAAATTAGTGTTCGGGAAAGCCATGCATGAAACATGTCAAATGCTATTTGGGGCTTATAAATGACATGTATTGCGATAAGCGGGGATTTTTAGTATAAGCATATTGCAGTCTACAGTCTGGCGATAATGTGTCCAACTGTGTAAAGCTAAGCTGTTTTTATTTTCAATAGTGCCCTATACTTGTTTGTTTTTTTTTTAAGTAACTAATCTCATTGTTTTGTTAACCTTAGTCTGCAGTGTAGTGTAATACTAACATAGTTTTAAGACCTTTGTAATTAAAAATTTTTATGGATGTACTGTACAAACAAAAAATAAATATGGGAATGAAAAAAGGAAAAGCAAAAAATGAGTATTTATTTTTAACCGACTTCAAAAAAGGAGGTCCTGTATTCGACCCGTATGTATGTCCGCGATTTTGTCAAGAACTTATTAACCAATTTTGATTCATAAATGTGATCTACATACTTTCAGGAAGGTTTTAGTATACAGGGTGAATTTTTCAAGTGGGCGTGGATAGCCAAATCCGAAACTATGAGGAATAGCGAAAAGTACTCAAAGGAGTTTCGGGTTCGATTTTGATGAAAACTAAAACTGAATCATTGGATTTTCGAAAAATCAATATTTCTAGCCAGGAATCGAACCCGTCCCTATATTTTGTAAAAAAACACATTGTTTTATTACACCATTCGATAGTGTCGCTAATAAGGATCGAATTCTGGGAAATAAAGGTACAACTAAAAAGTGAAAAATAAAAACTTTTTACAAAAAAAACAAACCGACTTCAAAAAAAAACACTACAAAGACAAAAATAACTTAATTTCGGAAGTCGGTGTCAAAAAACGAAAATGCAGAACCAACGACACCGACTTCCGAAATCAAAGTTATTTTTCTCTTTGTAGTGTTTTTTTAAGGTGGTTTTTTTTGTAAAAAAAGTTTTTATAACTTGGTTTTTTAACAGAGTAGGTACATAATTTCAACAAACCTGTGTAAGGAAATAATAAGCTTCCTTGTTCGAGTTCTTCTCCTGAGCGACGTAGTTGAAAGCGGACCGGACGGCGGCATCAAGCACCGGGTTGTTAATGCTGGGTGCCAACACAAGACCTACTCGCACCGGTGTGGCATGCTTCAGTAACGTCTCACCCAGTTTCAGTGGAGGCCCAGACGCGGGTGATGTTGGGTCTACCACGATTATCTGTTGAAAAAGTAAAACGCAAATGGTGTTAAATAAAGTTTTGGCATCCAGCAGATTACCCCGAAAGCTAGTCCTAGTCGACAAATCAGTCTTTAATTAAAAACTATCAGAAGTTATAACATAATGGGGTTTATTCATAAACGTTGTTTAAAGTTAAGTGACGTTTAAACATCAAAAACGTACGGTTAAACAGTCGCTAATCACTACTTAACTTTAAACAACATTTGTGAATAAATGGGAATATCTGACAGTATAAGCAATATCGCTGTCACCTTCTGGCTAGTCACTTGAGACCACGTGACAGCGATATCGCTTATATCTGAATAGGCCTTTGAAGTTAATAATAAATATGGGAATTATGGGATGGTAATTCTGACCAGCTGATGAAGCAACCCATCTGTACATAATTCAGTCAAGCGCACGACAATCACCCCCAACCTCCTTATTGATATAAACGTTGCTTTAAGTTAAGTAATGATTAGCGTCTGTTTAACAATACATTTTAGACTTACACACATCTCTCAACTATAAGCAACGTTTATAAATATGAGGGTGAAAGCGTCTCTATGTCGTAGGCGTTTCTGTAATTAGAGTGTTACTACCTACGTGCAGATGACTTTACTTCAAAGACATTTGACGCTTTTTAACCCCCGACAAAAGCAGAGGGGTGTGATAAGTTTAACGTGTTTATCTGTGTGTCTGTCTGCGCCATCGTAACTCCCAAACGGCTGAACCGGTTTTGATTTTTTTTTTACTCTATACAACTTACATAATTGTAAATATTTCTCCTCAAGTTCCTGAGCATGCCCGGATACGTAGGTCTCAGTAGTTCCATAAACGATGACGGCCAACGTCGGTACCGTTCGTCAGACTCCAAGTCGTTGAGCCAGGTGATAGACGAGTCGCGGATGTCCAGGCCATACTCCTCCCATGTGTAGACCTCGCCCACCTCCAGGGCCATTAGCTTGTTGATCAGCTTTTTGGATAGGCCTATAAAGGAAATGTTGATTATTTAATTGGCATTACCGCGAACTTTTTTAGGTACGGTAGCGGTAAGAATGAAAAATGTGTTCCAAACAAAATAGTGCCATAATAGTGACTGACGCACACAAGCCCGAATCCCATGACAAAAAAAAATTACGCGCGCTTTGGGTGTAGTTGCACATGTCGCGCGCGCTAAAATGTGTTTACGTGCGTCAGATATAATTAATCATGAGGACCAATCCTTGCTTGGCATCTTTTTACGCCTTTTTCTGCGTTATGTCTGCTTGCTTGCTTGTAATTACTGGATTCGGATAAGTATTATCCGAATCAAATTCGACTCGATCGTATTGTTACGAGCTTGGGGTTCGTGACAATAAAAACTGCCGATTTAGTAACCAAAAAATGACACTTTACTCAACAACACTAATTACAAGTCAAACACACTAATTAAGAAACACAATTTCACTTACTGATCACTGTTAAGTCGCACTTGAAGATCGCTTTCGATGTTCTCGCTCGTATCGCTTAATCGAAACTATGTGTCTCGCGGCTCGCGCCCGCCTTATATAGTCCCACAGAGCCACTCGATAAACATCTAGTATGTTCGAGTACATAGCGGTCCCGACCGACTCGACGTCGATAGTTCTCGGAACTACTAGTACCTACAGGAAGGGTCAATGTCCTAGTACCAAGGCCAAGGTACTAGTTCTGCTACCCGATACAAGATGGCGCTAGTGGTAACTAATGGCGATACATGGCGATGTATCAAGCATTATTTTTGGCGCGCAACACTGCCCCCTCCTAAGACATGCTCGTCCCGAGCATTATTGGCTCCATAATAACGCGCCAGTCGATCCACATGAACAATCTTAGGAGTACCTCTTGCACCTTTCTGTATCCGGTAGGTTACATCATTGATCTTTGTCACAATCCGGTACGGTCCGTCCCATTTAGCTTGAAGCTTAGGAGATTTCCCTTTGCTGCGGACTGGATTGTGCAACCACACTAGTGAACCTTCGTCGAACCCTTTATTATTCATTTTGCGGTCATAACGGGTTTTCATCCTTTCAGACATTTGCTGGCCCGATTGTCGAACGTGCTCATAAATGTCATTCATCTTGTTCCGCAAATCATTTGCATAATCAGTTACACTGCGTGGGGCATCAGGTGGTATTCCGGTGATCAGGTCTGCAGGCAGCCGTAGTTCTCTTCCGAAGTTTGCGAAAGCTGGCGTCACCGATGTACTTTCGTGGACAGCGCTTCGATATGACAACAAAAACGGTTGTATGTGCTTGTCCCAATCTCGTTGCCGATTTTCCACAACTTTTGCTAGATACCTCTCCAGTGTCTGGTTAAATCGTTCCACCATTCCATCCGATTGTGGGTGGTAAGAAGTCGTTCTTGTTTTATGAGTACCCATAACTCGACAAGTTTCCTGGAATATTTGTGACTCAAAATTCCTTCCTTGATCACTGTGAATCTCCAAAGGTACTCCAAAACGACAGAAGACTTCATGAACTAATTTATCCGCAACTGTCGAAGCTTCTTGATTTGGAATGGCGAAGACTTCCGGCCACTTAGTGAAATAATCCATCACAACCATGAAATACTTGTTACCACTTTCACTTTCCGGAAACGGCCCCGCAACGTCAAGGGCTATCCTCTCCCATGGTGCACCAACATTGTACAATTTCAATGCACCCCTACTACGAGTCTGGGGTCCCTTTACAGCTGCACAACTTGTACATTTGCGACACCAATCCTCGACATCGTCCCGACAGTGGACCCAGTAAAACCGTTCTCGTATCTTCAGTAGAGTCCGTTTTACTCCCAGATGACCTCCTGAACAACCATTATGGTACAGCTGTAGAACATCCGGTACTTGAGCTTTAGGGACAACCATTTGCAAATGACAGCTGTCTCCCCGAGCATTTTCCCATTTACGGCACAGGACTCCATTCTGAACCACCAAGCTGTCCCATTGGGCCCAATAGCTTTTTGTGACCGAACTCATCGCTGAGACGTCACTCCACCTGGGCTTAGGAGCTCTGGCCTTCATCCACTCCAGAATCGGCTTAATGTCCGAATCTTCCTGCTGTGCACGTTGTAGGCTTTCCTTCCACTCGTTGTTGAGGTCTGTCTTGAGCATCCTCACAGGTACCACTTCCTTACTCTCTTGTCTAGTACAATGCTTGCAGTCTTCAGGACAAGGTCTTCTTGACAATGCATCTGCATTGCCATGAGATTTTCCGCTGCGATGTTCGACCACGAAGTCGTATTCCTGCAGTAGTTCAATCCATCTCGCAACTTGACCTTCTGGATTTTTGAACTGCAATAGCCATTTCAGTGCAGCATGGTCAGTACGTAAGTGGAATTTCCGACCTAGAAGATATTTGCTAAAATACTGCAATGACTTTACCACCGCAAGCAGTTCCCGTCTCGTAACACAATAGTTCCTTTCCGGTTTTGACAACGACTTGCTGAAGTACGCTATCACAACCTCTTGATCACCATTCCGTTGGGACAACACACCGCCAAGTCCTATGTCACTTGCGTCTGTGTCAACTATAAATTCCTTGCCCGCATCAGGGTACCCCAAAATAGGTGTTTTGCACAGACGGTCCTTTAGCTCCTGGAATGCGATGTCGCAACTATTATCCCAGCAGAAATGTCGCTTCTCCTCGGTGAGCTTATGCAGGGGTTTGGCTATATCTGCAAAGTTCTTGACAAATCGGCGATAATAGGAGCACAAACCCAAAAATGCTCTGACCTGCGTCTTGTCTTTTGGAACTGGCCAATCCTTGACAGCTGCAATTTTCTCTGGATCCGTGCGGATACCTTCTTCAGACACGACATATCCCAAAAAGCTAACTTGTCGTTTGAATAGTGAACACTTCTTCGGGCTTAACTTGAGGTTGGCACTCTGGATCTTCATGAGCACGCGTTCTAGGTTTTGAAGATGTTCTTCAAACGTGCGGCCTACGATGATGATGTCATCCAAGTAGACCAGGCAGGCGTCGCCAATTAGCCCGGTAAGTACAAGTTCCATCAACCTTTCAAACGTTGCCGGAGCATTGCACAATCCAAACGGCATAACTTTAAATTGCCACAGACCCTTTCCTGTTGAGAATGCAGTTTTCTCTTTGTCCTTGGGATCGATTTCAACTTGCCAGTAGCCGCTTTTCAGGTCCAGCGTGCTAAACCACTTTACGCCAGTAAGCATGTCCAGCGTGTCATCAATTCTTGGCAAAGGATAGCTGTCCTTCTTCGTAACGTCGTTCAGACGACGATAGTCAACACAAAACCGCATGCTGCCATCCTTCTTTCGTACCAGCACTACGGGTGAACACCATGGACTAGATGAAGGTTCAATAACACCATCCTTCATCATTCCCTCTATCATGGTTTCCACTTCCTTTTCACGTGCTACCGGCAATCTCCTTGGCCGCTGACGGATAGGCAATTCTTCTCCTGTATTTATTTTGTGTTGAACTAAGCCAGTCCTCCCGATGTCAGCATCGTTTGCCGAGAAAACATTGGCGTACTTGATTAACATCTTCTTTGCCTTGACCATTTCATTTTGGGACAGAGCGCTGCGGCAGTCTTCTAAAAGTGTGGTCACACTTGTTTGTGCATCCTTGCTGAGGGTCCCAGTCGATAGATATTGGCATCGACGCAACCAATCCACTTCCTCGCAAGTACCAAGTAGTGTGCCTTTTTCTATAATGTGTTCCTGATCACAAAGGTTCAGCACACGTACCCCTGAGATGTCGGTGGCTCTGACCAGAGTTCGTGCCACTTTCCATGGAAGGTCATTGTCTACCCTTTCCACGAGTACACAACGAGGAGTTCGCCCAGGATTCCGAGGAAGACTAACCGGCACAATCGTTTCCGATCTCGGCGGAAGAACAATCTTCTTAAGGCTGTACACATTTCCTGGTAACGCCCCTTCCACGAAAAGTTCCTCTTGTCCACATTTCAAAACACCTTGCTTGACGTCAATCTCGCAACAATTCTTCCTCATAAAGTCAAGGCCCAGGATGCAATCGTCCATTATATCAGCCACGATGACATTATGCAGGTAGATTCTGTTGCCTAGCTTCAACTCCATCTTCTTCTCTCCATGGACGGGTATGCGCTGACCGGTGGCTGTCACCAAATTAATGTGTTCTCGGTTGTGTGCGGAGTCCCCAAGGAACCGACTTATAAGTTGGGAACTGACGACCGTACGAGAGGCTCCAGTATCTATGGTCAGCTTACACGGCGTTCCGTTGACCTCGCCCTTGATGATTAGGCTATTCCCATCATGGGTTTGTGTGATCGAAATCCTTGGGGCTCCTTGAACATCAGCCAGCACCCGCCCCGCAGTCCTGGCTATTACTCGTTTCCCTGCTGCTGGTGTTGGGCGGTGCTGTTAGCCGCACTGCCCTCTGGAGATCGGCCGTCTTCTCTTTCTGCAGTTCGTTTAGGGCAACTGGATCGAAGGTGGCCCCTTTCCCCACAGCCGTAGCACCTAGGGCTGTATCCTTTACTGCGCTCGCGAACTGTAGCCGCTGCAACCTCCCTGATGCGATGGGAACGATGATCTTGCCGCACAGCTTCCACCTCCAGTGCATGGGCCAAGGCGTCCTTCAGCGTCCCGTGGTGACCGAGCCTCACAGCAACTCTAACTTCAAGGTCGCGGATGCCGTCGGTGAATGCCTGCACCAGGTTTCCATCAATAAGTGCAGGTACGGACTGGTACGCTTTGCGAACCAGCTTCTCCACTTCCAGGGCCCACTGCTGCAGGTTTTCATTGCTGCGTTGCACGCGATCCTTGAGCTGCGCACGGAACACGTGTTCCAGGTGAGCGTCGCCATACCGAGCCTCCAATGCCTCAAGGAGCTGCTCGTAAGTCACTTCCTTACCGAGAGCTTCTAGAACAGTTAAGGCCTGGTCGCGTAAGCCCAGAGTGAGGGCAGTCATGGCCTGACTTTTATTCCACCCGTTCGCCTTCATGACAGCCTCAAATTGGATTTTGTAGGCCGACCAGGAAGAAGTTCCGTCAAACGGTGGCACTTTGAATCCACGTAGCGAAGGTGTTGTAGCTACGGGAGCTGCGATTCCATCACCAAGTTTAAGGTAATCCAGCGTTTTCTTTACGTCAGCCATCACGGTTTGCTTCACGTCAGCCATCACGTTGTCAACCTGGTTTTTAACTTGGTCGATTCGGATTTCAGCTTCCGACAGGCGGTTGTCATGTTGAGCAACCTTATCCTTCACCTCCTTCATGTCTTTGCCGAAGGTAGCGTGAAGGTCCTTTATAAGGAGCATCTGCTCTTCCTGGCGGCGCGCCTGCTCCTCCTGTTGGCGGGCCTGTTCCTCCTTGTCCCGCTGGAGCTGTTCCTCCAACCGACGAGCCTGTTCTTCCTGTCGGCGAGCCTGTTCCTCCTGTCGGCGGGCCTGTTCCTCCTTGTCCCGCTGGAGCTGTTCTTCCAACCGACGAGCCTGTTCCTCCTGTCGGCGGGCCTGCTCCTCCTGTCGACGAGCCTGTTCCTCCCTGTCACGCAGCAGCTGTTCTTCCAACCGACGGGCCTGTTCCTCCTTGTCCCGCTGGAGCTGTTCCTCCAACCGACGAGCCTGTTCCTCCTGTCGGCGAGCCTGTTCCTCCTGTCGGCGAGCCTGTTCCTCCTGTCGGCGAGACTGCTCCTGCAGCATCATCATCAGAGCAGCAAAATCTGGTGCTGATGATGCTGGAGCAGCTGTGGACGGGCCGGCCTCCGTGGTCGGTAGCTGGCCTTCCGACCCCTGTGGCATTGCTCCACCAAATCGCCTCTGGTCCGTCTCTTGCTGGCGTTGACTCCGGGTACGGATACCCTCCATGTCGTCTTTGGGTAAAATCGGCATGGTTTTTAAACCTCGCTTCTGACACCAATTGTTACGAGCTTGGGGTTCGTGACAATAAAAACTGCCGATTTAGTAACCAAAAAATGACACTTTACTCAACAACACTAATTACAAGTCAAACACACTAATTAAGAAACACAATTTCACTTACTGATCACTGTTAAGTCGCACTTGAAGATCGCTTTCGATGTTCTCGCTCGTATCGCTTAATCGAAACTATGTGTCTCGCGGCTCGCGCCCGCCTTATATAGTCCCACAGAGCCACTCGATAAACATCTAGTATGTTCGAGTACATAGCGGTCCCGACCGACTCGACGTCGATAGTTCTCGGAACTACTAGTACCTACAGGAAGGGTCAATGTCCTAGTACCAAGGCCAAGGTACTAGTTCTGCTACCCGATACAAGATGGCGCTAGTGGTAACTAATGGCGATACATGGCGATGTATCAAGCATTATTTTTGGCGCGCAACAGTATTTTATTCCAACTCGAAATATCAGACATAAAGAAGCTGTATAAAAATATAAAAGTGACCACTACTCGTCTCATTCGCCACTGAATAAAAACACTAACCATTTCAACTCAGGTTGTTGAACCTAAACCTTATGATCACACAATAAACTTACCAAGTGCATGTAAAGTATTCATAGGTCCAATATCTTCCTTCAACGCGACCAACAGGGCCATTACATCGACTTCTTCGGCATCATACTGCGCCCCTGACACGAGCAGCAGAGGTTCCGCAGGGCGAAGCCCTAGCGACGATGCCCACAGGTCTTGGTTGTACAACACCTCTTCGCGGAAAGTACGAGGGACATTCACGTGGACAAGTGATTTAGTCTAAAACAAATGACCAATATGATCCTGTGTTCAGTCTCGCGTTTCGAAGAAATTGATGTTACCTTACGTTCTTTTTTTATAGTTTTATCACTTTTTTAGCCATAAGTGATCAAGTAAGTCAACTTGAACAATTTACCCTTCAACAAATATGTTTTTAACACGTTTTTATATTAGCTGCACTTGTAACTAACTAACAAAAAATGAAACAAAATCTTGTCAATATTAACCTACTTATTGCCATATCGAAATGAAACTTTGTATGTATACATATGTAGTTCGGATGACAAAACTATAATTAGATATCTTGGAGCTGATCCGATGATGGAGCCAGAAGGTGGATAGTGGAACTCTTCAGTGACTAATAGTAAACCCCTCGAGTTTGGGCTCATAAGATTTGTTTTGACGAGCTTAATAGATTGGATTAACTTTTGTTTTTTTTTTTAACTACACATTATTTTAAATTGCCATTTACCTGCATAGGGAAATTCTGAGCGATAGACGTAAGCACTTTGAGCGACTCGTCGCCTCCCGCATCATTAGCATCCACGACGGCCACCGCGGCTTGCATACTTAGCGCCTGCATCTGCCATACTTTCAAAGGTTCCAGCTCTTCGTTTGATTCCGACAAGTGACGGCGGAACCGTTCCAGCGGCGTACGGAGGCCAGGGAACAAATTCCTGCGTAGAAGAAGTTATATTATAGAGTTGAGCATAAAGCTACGTGCAGATTACAGCCGCGGCGAGCCGCAACGTGTCGTATTGCAAAATTTCACATTAGGAGTTGCGTCGGGCCAATGCGTTGCGGTGCGGCTAGCGCTAATCTGCGCTAGCCCTAAGTTTTTTTTTATTTTTGTTTCGTCGGCAGGAAAACATGTACTTGTACGTCCTAGCCAGTAACTTGCACAATGGTATGCAACCTACTCGAATACCAGTATGTAATCTACTGGCAAAAGCATTTCAAGCTGAAATGTTTAAAAATGTATTCAACCCTTACTTGAGCCTTCCAAAATTGAATCCATCAATTTGGTTCTGAGGGTCATTCTCGTCTTCTTCCTCGGAGGGTGGAGCACTTGAGCCTCCGTCTTCTGATTCCTTTGGTGTTGAGTCATCCTGACTCTTGTACTCTGTACTCTTCAGCTGTAATTCTACTCCATAGCCTGATAAGCGTAACTTGGGCTTGCCTCTTGGCTGCAAGATCAATTTATTGTTCAAAAAAGGCAACATACATAGTGAAAATAATAAATTCTAGTCTTGGATCTTCATTGAATGAATGTCTCTAAAGGAGACTGTTCAAAATGTACCCAGCTCCGGCGGTAATGCTTTGTATACCAGCTTATAGAGTACAAGGATAAGTAATATTATATACTATCAACATCATTCTATCGGGTGGTAAAACGTGTGAAAAGGGGTTTTTTCCTTGTGTTTATGAACTTGAAACTTAGCGCCTTGCCTGACGTCAGGCTGTTGTTACGTAGTTTGCAAGTGACGTTGTCGATGCCGCCACAATACAAACACAAAAGAATGATGGGCATTTTTCTATGGAGCCTGGCCTGATGACCAATAGTTCTAATGCATGTCAACTTATTGCTTATAACCAGCAATTACTTGGAATGTACTGTACAAGTCTTGGTATGTAAAAATGGTCACCCAACCAGGGACCAACCGTGGCAAGTGCAGCTTAACCTGATCGATCGACCCGTGCGGCAGTTATTACTCAGCCATAAGACCCCTCAATGTAATGAGTCAATAACTACTATTATTGAGAACTGCAGCGAACATTATTAGCGTCATAAACTAATACGTTTACATGGTACTTGCAGGTCTGATATCTCTTTAACCCCGTAGGTATTTCACAGCCTTCTGCTCATAATGAAAATTGAAGCTTATGATATAAACTTTCATTTGATGTATATGTGGTTTTTATTGGACATACCGGCCAAAACGCCCATCATTCTTTAAAGTATTATAATATAATTTATTTAGGTACATAAGGGTTTTGTAGTTCATGAGGGACTTACAAGCTAAGCATTATTAATTACATGGTGTAGGTGTAGGCAACGAAGAGTACGGGTGAATCGCTGCTCTCCTAGCTAGATCATTGAGTATATAAAGTATTTGTTTAGAGTTAAGCTTACCTTAACATTCCATCTTACAACATAATTTATGGCACTACTATCTGCATATCCAGTCAATATCTTGTGTTTTGTGGTAAAATCTTTTGATCCAAGCTCTCCATATAAAATAGCAGTAAGGCTCTTATTGTCACTGCTTGGATATGAGTGGTCCAATAGATATGTTTCCTGCTTATGCTCCTCCTAAGAGGCAAATAAATATATTTTGATGAGACATTCGTGAAGTCATGTGGCAAACAGAAAAGGACATGATGTGCAAGCCAAAGTGCATTGTCGAAGTCGACGCAAACGCATGTTGTGTTACTGCAACAGTCTCAGATTGGAATAACTGTGATAAAAAGTACAAAAAACAATCTATTGTTCAGCAGACATATTTTATGCATTTATGCAATTCAGGCTGTTGCGAACCTAATGGCCTTGTAGACGCCCACCTTGTATACCACAAGGCTAGTCTCAGTTGAGATTGGCCGCCATGGCCGAAATACGGTCTGGAGGACTATATTCATAACATTATAACAGTAGGTTTATCGAACTCAAACCCCTATTACACTACACGATATTAGAGCCCCATATTAAGGTGATGTAGATTTTTAATAGGGACCATTCTACCCTTTCTCTTATTACACCATCCCGATGTTGGGGTTCCAGAATATTGCGTAGTGTAATAAGGCTTTTAGTAAGTTGATGCTATTTAAGTAGATAATTGTATGGTTCGTTAGGCATGCTTGCTACATACATGACCTAATTATGTAAGTACATTTAATGTATTATTATATTCAATGAGTATTGGATTATTATGTGTTACTATGGAAACTTTTTCAAACAAATTCTTGTCTGTTTAATTCCATCAACAAACAGTACAATTATTTCCAGTAACATTACTAATTACAGTTGAGATTTCAAGGCTGATTTCTATCATTCAGGTAATTGAAACTCAACCAACCAACTGATACCACATTTTTTTTTATTTTAGGTATATTTGGTTAACAAACGCTGTAAGTCTGTACTATACTTACAGAGTTACAGCGTTTGTCCACCACCACCATCAACGTGATGTCAAAGAGAAACGAGATTATTCGAAACAAACGTGACATCCCGTTAACGGAAGAGCATTGGACACGCGGCTACAGTAAACGTAAGTATCGCTACTTCGTCGCCGTCATGTCGTTCTCGTTGACGTGGCGGTGGACAAACGGCCTTATGGTAATGAGATTAAGAGAAACCAATACATATTATTTTGAAGAAAATAAGTAATAGGATTTGAATGGAAAACAATACTTGCCACATCATATTGATTATAAGATTTAAGAATATCTCTTAAAGCATCATTATCACATATTTTCCTTGAAGCTATTGACACAAATGTGTCACATGTAACTTCTTTAGCCCCACTTTGGGTCGCAATCTGATCAAACATGCGAACTGTAGGAGACGTGAGATGCATTGAGAGAGCAAGTTTGGCCATTCGCAGCTGTGCTGGTGCCAGGAGCGTACTGGCAACACCGATGCATGCATCATAAACCTGTTTGTCAGTCTCTGAAAAGTATTTGTCATGTTATTATTATAAACTGATGATCAGAAGGAACAAAAACTGCTTTCAATTTAAATAATTATTGATTACGGGCTGATTTTTCAATCATCTCATAACTTTATTCGACACTGGCAGAATATTTGACATCGGCTCAATTGCAAAAAATAAAAACTTCAGTCAAGGAATAATTTTGAAATTTTGACAGTTATTTCATACAAAAACTGCCAAATGTCAATAAAAGTTATCTGGCGATGGAAAAATCAGCCAAAAAATGGTTTTGCAATATAAAATGAAATCAAGAAGTCTTCAGTGTAAGGTTATTTTTTTTTTTTAAATGTTGCCCCACACTAGGAATTACTCCTGTATCGTGGGTGCGTTTAGAAACATTTAAATTCAAATACAGAAACAGCCAGACCCGGAACAACTACCTGTAGGCAATACAAATAATTGTTCCGTGCGGGAATCGAACCCGCGACACGCAGCGCAGCAGTCGATCGCTCAGCCACTGCGCCAACCGTGTCGTCGAGGTTAATACTTTGGATAAAATATTTTATTCTCCAGTTACTAATGCAGCAACATTCAAGATTTTAGTGCTTTAATATAATTATCAAAGTTATTTTTTTCCCTTAAATAATATAATTTGTATTCCTTGTAATGTGAATAAAGTATCACAATGGATACTTTATTCACAAATCAATCTGGCCTGTTAACTGAAGTTATTTAAATATAACTTAACTATAAATATGAATGTACTATGCACAACCGTGGCACAAACCCCTTAGTTCTTCTAAAGTAAGACAATAGATTTTGATGCAGTTTTTATCCATTATTTAGGAATTTATTGCAGGTTAAAAACCGCATCAAAATCCATTGTCTACTTTTTAGAACTAAGGGCTATACAGAATGTCATGAAAAGCTATTTTGTCTTATACTATTTATAGATTAATAACCAACTTATGTATATTGACTTTTGTTTTATATTATGTAAAGATAGGCAATTTTTCATAAGACATACAAATGTACACCACAAGCAGTGTTCAAAAGATCAGTCTTGCAAAAATTTTAGGAAAGACAGTTATTTTCCAAAATGAAGAAAGTAAAGCCAATGACAAAGCTTATCTATTATTAGTTACACCAAAAATAATGATGTGTAACAAACAATAGAAAACTTAAAGGATATTTATTTAATATTTAGTCTCTGCATAATCCTAAGTATTCCTAAAGTGGACTGGTAGAAAATGCCTCAGGGATTCAGTCTGCCATTGTGCAGTATTTCTTTGTTTGGGCACAGTTTTAATAAATAAATAGTAGTCAGTTGGCACTCTTAAGAGTAAACTAGTCGCGCGCTCAAACTCACTGGTGGTCTTGGCCAAAAAGCACGCTGTCTCATCTGGCTTGGCGCTGTCTCAGTGATGAGCAGTTAGAAGGTAGTCTACACGAACAACGTCTAGTTCTCACTCACAGAAACACCGTTCCGAACTGATAGGCGCGATAGAAAAACAGAAAAGTGGTTTGGAAAATCAAGTTTTATGAAAAAACCACTGCATAAATCAATTACAAATAAAGTTTATTGAACTCTTTGATAACTGAGCTTTGTTGGTACGAACTTGATTTTGAAGATTTTACAGTTCTTTTATTACTTATTTACACCCAGTTACTTTAAAAATAGCAAAAAAAAACTAATCTTTGTTGACTCATAACTTTTTAATTGCTTTTTATTTTACTACTAGCAGCACCCCGCAGTTGCATCCGTGCAAGTTTCGATCCCTTAGGAATATTAGGATAAAAAGTTTCCTATGTGTTCATCCAGGAAAAGGTCTATCTATGTGCCAAAATTCATCCAAATCTGTTTAACGATTTACGAGTGATTGAGTAACAAACATCCAAACATCTTCACAAACTTTCACATTTATAATATTAGTAGGATTATATTTCCGTACAGACAAAATTTATAATAAATCAAAATGGTACCATGTTTAACTTTGGGTGCACAATGTCAAATAGTGGAGTAATACTCTCCCAAAATTTGTATGGAAAAAATATTGACTAGTGGCACCTTAGGGGTTCTGTAACATGACTATCTTTAAAACAAAGATCTTAACAGAAAAACATTGGAATAGTGGCTCAGAAGGAAACTACATAACCAATTACTATGTATGACAAATAGGACAGAAACTAAGTATTATGTTATTATGATTTCAGCTTTACATACTGTTATTTTGAGATAAAACATTGCGAAAAATTATCACGTCAGGATCATTTCAGAGTCAAAAAAGAACAAAAAGCAACCACTATAATCTTAACTTCAAATGAACACATGTTTATTTTATAAAATATGCTATTGAATAATAACTTACCCAGAGTGTCAAGACTAGATTTCAATGAATTTATACCATCAAAGAAGGACCAGAATAAATCGGTACTTTCGCCTGCAAGATATTCGGCGAGCTCCAACACTATTGGAGTAGCTTCCCATTTTGCGCTTACAAAAGATGTTACAGATTTCGACTTTTTTTCATAAGGTTTCGCAGTATCATCACTGGAGACCAAATTAACTAAGACGTAAGCCAAAATAACTAAAGAAATTCTAAAGCCGGTGGCTCTCATCGTGGTCAGGTTCTGCTTATACCACTTATTGAAAAATTCTTGATTAAGTTATCTACAATTGCCACATTTACACAACGCTTTATATGTGGTCATACTTTTTAAGTTATATTATAGAATTAATACGAAAACTTCATAGATTTCGGATAATGAAACTCATCCTCTAAACGAGAACACAACCACCAATTCACCAATGACAGCTGGACACGGTGTTTCACAGATAATTAAAATACCTATGTATTTTTATTTGACAGTTTGACAGTAATAGGTACTCATAATACATGTTTTTTCCTTCTACTGTGGGCTAAAACGCTGTCATTTTAATGAACAACCAATAAGCATTCTGTAGGTTAATTTTTCACCATATCGTTACACGGTCAATTTGGCATCTGTTCAATCCATGATCACAAACTATCATTGAAAGAAGAAACATTCATGGGAAATGTGAATGCATTTTGATTCATATCAAGCAGATTAGACAGCAGCACAACACAAACTGACTGCTGTGACTCACAGATTAGATCCAATTAGTGCCGGATTAACCCCTAAGCAAATTAAGCAATTGCTTAGGGCATCACGTCTCGGGGGCACCATAATCCAGGTGCGGTCCCAGGGGGGGTCATGGGGATCATGACCCCCAAAATCATTCAAGCTGTCGAGAGCCTGAATGCCTACTTGTCTTACTAACTTAAAACTGTAGGTATTTGAGCTACGGAGACCACTATGGGCATATAAAAAAACATTAAGGCAGACGTGGGGTCTACTGACAGACGTAAAAAAAACTATGAAATAACAGTGTTATTTTTTCATATTAAAACTAATTGTAGCATCAAATATTTTAATTTCACAATTTATAAATTAAAATTATTAACATTATTCTGGTTTTTACATTTATGGGCACTCCGAGCAACAACAAGTGCAACACGACATACTCATAGCTACAGAATATACTGTTAAAATTAGAATGTCGGTGACGCGAACCCATAAGATTTTCCCCTACCAAAAATCAGTCAATGCGCCTAATAAAGTTTTTACTTCAAAAAAGCCTGTTTTAAAATATAGAATCTAGGATGCAGGAGCGAGCGAAGCAAACTCGGGATATCGGGCACCCCGCTCGTACGTAAGGTTCGAAAAACTAAGGTTAAGGCCAAATTCCAAAACCTAAACTGATGTAAAACGAGTTGAACCTTTTTGTCATAACTCGACAAAGTAGGTAAGTTCTTTCACTTCGCTCGCTCTTGCATTCTACATTCTCTTGATTCTTGAGGTTTGTTCATAAGTCCACAAAGGGACTAATTTTCTTATAGGAATCATGAAAAAAAATGTAACCTATCCGAAAGTATGCAAAATTTTCGAGCTCGCTCTTGCATTTTTACACTAAATCCTCATAGTTGCTTTAGTTTGTGAACAAGGGAATCGGCGCCATTGCCTATCAAAAAATGCTGCGAGTCGGCCAATTTGGCAGCATTATTAAGTAATATACCCCCTCCCCCCCCCCCTTAATAGCATAATTAAATAATGTGGAATTGGAGATGTATACATATGAACATTAACATAACATGACGCCTTTAATCCCCGAAGAATTAGGCAGATACGTTCTACATATTATTGTATGTAGTAGTTACACCCATATACATATACTGCACCAGTAATCTTTAAGTCCCATGTCGTAGGGGACAAGCCTACTGCCACCAACCGGGCTTAAAATCCAGACTCCAGGCTGCTTCTGAGAAATTTCTGATGGAAAAACCCAATAACACTTAACCGACCAGGGGAATCGAACCTCATGGTCAGCAGTAACGCTTGCGACCACTAGACCAACGAGGAGATGTACCACCCTAAAAATATTCCTCGGCACCTGCAATCTACCGGCAATTTCCTTGGCCGCTGACACATAGGCAATTCTTCTCCTGTGTTTATTTTGTGTTGTCAGCATCGTTTGATGAGAAAACATCGGCGTACTTGAGTAACACCTTCTTTGCCTTGACCATTTCATTTTGGGACAGAGTGCTGCGGCAGTCTTCTAAAAGTGTGGTCACTCTCGTTTGTGCATCGTTGCTGAGGGTCCCAGTTGATAGATATTGGCAACGACGCAACCAATCCACTTCCTCGTAAGTACCAACTAGTGTGCCTTTTTCTATAATGTGCTCCTGATCACAAAGGTTCAGCACACGTACTCCTGAGATGTCGGTGGTTCTGACCAAAGTTCGTGCCACTTTTCATGGAAGGTCATTGTCTACTCTTTCCACGAGTACACAACGAGGAGTTCGCCCAGGATTCCGAGGAAGACTAACCGGCACAATCGTTTCCGATCTCGGCGGAAGAACAATCTTCTTAAGGCTGTACACATTTCCTGGTAACGCCCCTTCCACGAAAAGTTCCTCTTGTCCACATTTCAAAACACCTTGCTTGACGTCAATCTCGCAACAATTCTTCCTCATAAAGTCAAGGCCCAGGATGCAAATCGTCCATTATATCAGCCATACAATGACATTATGCAGGTAGATTCTGTTGCCTAGCTTCAACTCCATCTTCTCTCCATGGATGGGTAATGGGTATGCGCTGACCGGTGGCTGTTACCAAATTAATGTGTTCTCTGGAGATCGGCCGTCTTCTCTTTCTGAAGTTCGCTTAGGGCAACTGGATCGCAGGTGGCCCCTTTTACCACACAGCCGTAGCACCTAAGGCTGTATCCTTTATTGTGGTCGCGAACTGTAGCCGCTGCAACCTCCCTGACGCGATGGGAACGATGATCCTGCCGCACCGCTTCCACCTCCAGTGCATGGGCCAAGGCGTTCTTAAGCGTTCCGTAGTGACCGAGCCTCACAGCAGCTCTAACTTGAAGGTCGCGAATGCCATCGATGAATGCCCGCACCAGGTTCCCATCAATAAGCGCAGGTACGGACTGGTAAGCTTTACGAACCAGCTTCTCTACTTCAAGGACCCACTGCTGCAGGTTTTCGTTACTGCGTTGCACGCGATCCTTGAGCTGCGCACGAAACACGTGTTCCAGGTGAGCGTCGCCATACAGAGCCTCCAATGCCTCAAGGAGCTGCTCGTAAGTCACTTCCTTACCGAAAGCTTCCAGAACATTTAAGGCCTGGTCGCGCAGGCCCAGGGTGAGGGCAGTCATGGTCTGACTTTTATTCCACCCATTCGCCTTCATGACAGCCTCAAACTGGATTTTGTAGGCCGACCAGGAAGAAGTTCCATCAAACGGCGGCACTTTGAATCCACGTAGCGAAGGTGTTGTAGCTACGGGAGCTGCGATTCCATCACCAAGTTCAAGGTAATCCAGCGTTTTCTTTACGTCAGCCATCACGTTGTCAACCTGGTTTTTCACTTGGTCGATTCGGATTTCAGCTTCCGACAGGCGGTTGTCATCTTGAGCAACCTCATCCTTCGCCTCCTTCATGTCTTTCCCGAAGGTAGCGTGAAGGTCCTTTATAAGGTGCATCTGCTCTTCCTGGCGGCGCGCCTGCTCCTCCTGTTGGCGGGCCTGTTCCTCCTTGTCCCGATGGAGCAGTTCCTCCAATCGACGAGCCTGTTCTTCCTTTCGGCGAGCCTGTTCCTCCTGTCGGTGGGCCTGTTCCTCCTGTCGGCGGGCCTGTTCCTCCTGTCGGCGGGCCTGTTCCTCCTTCTCCCGCTGGAGCTGTTCTTCCAGTCGACGAGCCTGTTCCTCCTGACGGCGGGCCTGTTCCTCCTGTCGGCGGGACTTGAATATCGCTTCGATGTACTCGCTTGTATAGCTTATTCAAAACTATGTGTGTCTCGCGGCCCACCCGGCCTTATATAGTGCCACAGAGCTACTATATAAACATCTAGAATGTTTGAGTACATACCGGTCTCGACTAACCCGATGTCGATAGTTCTCGGAATTTCTAGGACCTTGACCCCACTAGTTCTGCTACCCGATACTAGATAGCGCTAGTGGTAACTAATGTCACCGTGTACCAGGCATCAATTGTGGCGTGCAACAGACTGAAACGAGTGGTACCATTGACCTGTATTATACAAGTACGCGTACTTGTATGAGAGAGGTCAGTGAGTAGTACTGAATGCAATAAAGAAGAAAACTCAAAACATTATTCCTACTGTTAGGTTTTCTGCTGCCAATGCGAGTGGTACTAAATGCAATAAAGAAGAAAACTCAAAACATTATTCTTACTGTTAGATTTGCTGCTGCCAAAGTGATATCAGATATTTTTTACCACAATGAGGTTTCACATTCTTCTGAATTTAACTGAGCAGACAGATATTTATAGCTAAATTTGTCAGATATTATTGCATTCGATTATGAGGTGAAAATCTTTTTAAAGCCGGTGCAGAATCCTATGTTATCGTCGCATGTCTCAGATAGTTTTAGTATTCGTCCGATGTCACATATTTGTGCTGCCACTTGTATATGCCTTCCAAAAATGATCACATATAGTTGCCATCATCTTGACGGCAGATGGAATCAATCACTCTGTGCGTAGTCGCCACTCGGCAGTATTCAAATGTTGTATGTATACATCTATTCTCAGGAAAATCAGGTGTCCTCAAAATCCATGGTCTCTTCCAAATATAATTATCCTTTTCCTGCAACATTTTCCTTAATTCTTGTGCTAGGAGGAGCGATATGAGCATTTTCGTACAATTTTTAATTATCTTTTTGCCATCCATTTTTTCGTTAGTCTACAGCGTCAAAATTGAACTATCTGACTGACTGACTGACTCAGTGCCAAGTTAAAAAATACGTGTAAACATCTACTCATCCACCCAAGTCTCTTAGTTTAGGTTTAGTCCACCTAGTATCGTTTTGCTCTCTCGCACATCTACTCGGTACGTGTGGTCAAGGGAATAGCTGCCGAGTGGGCAAGCAAGTCAGTGCGGGGAAGCGCGGGGATAGGTACCTGATCTAGTAAATATAACAGGGTTCGAGTAACTATCTGTCTCGTTCTTTAACTCGGCCGAGCACTTGGTTATGTATTAATTTTACATGTACCGAGCACTCGGCCGAAAGCAGTCTCGCCTTTATACTCGGTATGTGTGTTAAAGGCATTAGCACGCGAGATTTAGAGTTGCCAATGTTGATTCGAGATTGTATTCCCTAATTTCGCGTCATGGGGATTAGGCTAGTAGGAGTTACAGAGTATTTTTTATCTATAAAAATATAATTCTCCTAATCTGTGGTAGTGATGTGCCGAGTCGGCTATTTTTGGTATTCGAGTATTTTGGTACTCGTTGCAAAAGGAATCGAATCAGGATTCGAGTCACGGAACTCGGATAGGTACTCGAGTACCAGCATGAGTATTCGAGTACTTTTTTATATGTTCTCGAAAGCTTGCTTTCGGTTCATAAGTATTATATGACGATAGGACAGTGAAAAAGTTCCACACTTCCGATTTCTTTTTCGGTGCCATCTTACACACACAATTATTCACAAGTCCCGGAAGGAAAACGATGCAGCACAATTCAATAACAAATCAATAACTAATAAACTAAGTAGAAATATGAAAACAATCTAATAACTTTCTGATACCGGCCAGCTGTTAAGAAACGTAAACATTAAACAGGTTCATACCTACTTGATTTCTGTGAACGTCGAGTCACGCGCGACTTGGTATTCGAATACTGTAAGTACTCGAGTCCTGTATCCGAGTACTGTGGATTTGAATCCTATATTTTGAGTACTCGAGTATGTGAGTACTTACTAGGTACTCGAGTCAGTACTCGAGTCAGCCTGACTCGGCACATCTCTAATCTGTGGTCTTCCTGCTTAGCCTATGTCAAACTGGAGTTTTTGGCGGGATTTCTTCGAGTGGTTGGCTGTTTTAATTATTAGCAAATTGATTCCTAGTGGATATTGTGATGTAAAATTGGTGTAGTTTTGTATCTCAAGTGTCTGCGCAACTGGACAATATGTGTAATCATTGAAACAGACGCGATCCCGGTAAAATGGAGCTGAGAATTTTATTGTAGTTTTGCCTACCTCAGCGAAGTTTACCGGGAAACTTGATTCGATACATTTACTGCCAAATACTCCTAATACATTAGAATGTGTACACCCATATTCTAATGTCATGTTAGACTCAAGAAAAATGATGAAACAAAGAAGTGGCTAAAAGGTCTTAGCAACCAGGCCATAAAACTAATATATATAAAAAAAAAACTTATGTCAAACTGTCAAAGTTGTCGATTGTCGAAACGACTGCTCTTGTAATAAATTTCGATTGTCCTAGTATTTTCTTTACATACCCAGATGAAATAAACTGTTAGAAATAAAAAAAAAAACAGTAAGTATGTCAGCTGTATAGTTACCATTATATCTTTGTAGCTATCCAAAACATGCCTCAGATTTCACTTACAATTCGGTAAAAATATATGCGATTGATATAAGACTCTTACTGATATAAAGTTTATTGCACAGTGCACTTGCATTAAAATGTATTGTTTTTGTTAGTGAATAGATAATTTTTGCCCCTATGTGTGGGTTCTGTTGGTTCATGGATTTTGGTGTACAGTTCAAGCTATGGTCTAGTTCTGATCAGGTTTATGAAACACTTCGTCTTACCTATATAACTAAGTGTATTGTTTTCCCTATTAGGCTTATACCGCCACAATGCAGTACACATCGGACGAAGCCTATTCGCGGCTCATTAGCCACCACATGACTGTGCCGCA
Source organism: Luperina nickerlii (assembly GCA_963855955.1). Classification (NCBI taxonomy): domain Eukaryota; kingdom Metazoa; phylum Arthropoda; class Insecta; order Lepidoptera; family Noctuidae; genus Luperina; species Luperina nickerlii. The sequence continues at coordinate 14,899,026 of OY979664.1, read as the reverse complement.
AAGGATCAAGGTAATGAAATAAATTAAGCCTTTCTCTCTCTAAAAATGTACCTACTGTTCCTACCAATGTTCAATTCTGATAAATGACTGCTTATAAATTACTGTAATCATTCCCATGTAACATACTTTTACCTACCATTGTGTATTAAATATGCCAGTATGACATGGGAAAGTATGATATGCATTAGAATAATAGAAAACAATATAAAAATAAAGAATATCAAGGTATATCTTTGATACCTGAAATAAACTCTGCGGACACCTAATTATAAGAGGAAAGCCCCGTAAATTATGAGACTAGAAGTATTTACTATGAGATGAACTTATTATTTCCAGGCCACTGGTGACATAGTGGATGAAGACAGTGCTCCCAATGGAGTGGTCTCTGGCTGGGACTATGCTAATGAAAAGTTTGACATGAAAGTACCTGAGAGAATACTTGTAATGGGGCAGGATCAACATATTGGTAAGGGCAGTTCATTTAACTTTATGCCATAAGTACATAAGGCACTCTCTGCTAGTCAACTGTATGGTGATGAAAAGACAACATGGTAGGTGAAATATGTAATGCTAATGTAGGGTAGGTTGCTTTTGAAATAAAAGGATTTAATAAAATAACTAGCTGCACTCCACGGTTTCACCCACATAAGTCTCAATCTTGTGGGAATATCGGTATAAGAAGTATCCTATGTTCTAATCTAGTTCATGGACTACCCATTTGCTAAATCTGTTCTCCCGTTTTAGCGTGAAAGCATAAAAAACAAACACAAAAAATCAATGCTTTTCTCTTTACAATATTAGTTTATTTTTTTCTACTCAAAACTTTACAATATGAAGCCATATTGTTGATTTTCAATTCTTCTATTCTAGTACAAAAAAAAAAATATTATAACAGAAAACACTGATGAACTTAATACCACCTTACACGATAGATTAGATTATCTTATCCAATACTAATATTGAAATGATACAATGATCACCTTCTTTAATCACACATTTTTCAATTGTATTGAAAAATAATGTTTACTTATTTAATACTAGCAGCGCCCCGCGGTTTCACCCGCATAAGTGTCGATCCCGTGGGAATATCGGGATAAAAACTATCCTTTGTCCTTTCCCGGGACTCAAACTATCTCTATACCAAATTTCATCTAAATCGGTTCAGCGGTTTAAGCCTGAAGAGGTAACAGACAGTCGGACACACTTTCGCATTTATAATATTAGTATGGATGTACCTAGTTTGCTTTACAATTTTCATAAATAAACATATTGTTATTGTTGTGGCTAATTATTAGTATTTCCTTGAATTTAAATTAGGTCAGTTGGAGGTCTTGTTCCAATACCTTGTTTCATGATTGACTTGATATAATATTCACCTTTTCTCAAATGTTGCCTACAAATTACTTACAAGACTTTTTTTTTACAAACTTGTGTTTGACCAGTCTAATCTGAAGTTGACTGTTGAATTGTGCATGCTTGCCCTATAAGCAACTTATTCAGTTATGACTAGAAAAGTCAGGAAACATCCTCTTACACTTTTTTGCATTAAAGTGAGAGCAGCTGCACCCAGTACATTTTCTATAAAAAAAAAACGGTCAAGAGCGAGTCGGACTCGCGCACCGAGGGTTCCGTACCATCATAATAATATGTTTTAAAATTTTATTCGTCAGAGAATTTTAACACTGCGCACTGTGGTGTTGAATATTGCAGTTTTTGGTCAGCGCCATCTCTTGACCGATAGTGAAACTAATGTAACTTTTGTTGATGATTTCTGAAAAAGTGTGCTATTTAGAGACATCGTTTTATTTTTCCTGTAATCTTTACATAAACTTCTATCTCATAGAATTATTTCAGACTTTCCTCTTTGCAAACTTCGGAGATAAGGGGGGAACGGTATTTTTTTTTTACATTTTTCATCATTAGTCGTAAACTATGCAGCCTAAAAAGAAAAAATTTGAATATGTGCAAACTGCGCTCACTTCGAATTTTTCAGACCAACAATGTCAGCACTGTTGCAAAAAAAAATATTTCTTTCTTATTTGCAAATTAGTTGGGCAAACGTCATCTAAAACTATTCCAAATTTCAAGTTGATAGCATTAGTAGTTCTTGAGATATCCAGCTGTGTCAGATGGACAGACAGACAGACAGACAGACTGAGTCTCACCATACGTTTTACCATTTTGGTACTGAACCCTAAAAATGATTAGATTTTAGTTTGTGTGCCTGTAGTTTGTGCTTTATAAATTGAACTGTTTTAGGTACAAAAGCAACACCTCGTGAAATCCAGCTGGACAATGCAGTGCTGCCAACCGATCCTGGGATGATTCGAGTCAGCACACCTCCTCGTGTGATCACACTTGATCAGCATTACTTCCCATCTGCTGATGATTTTCCACAAAGAATGCCAAACAACTCTCCCCCAAAGAATTCAAGAAATTATCGTTCTCAAGGAGATGGTGCTCGCTCAACCACGCCCCGTCCTGATAACTTCAATGAATCTACTATGACTGAATCACGTTTGGTATTGAGGTAAGAATCTTCCATCTATTCAATCTTTGAGCCTTCCCTGCACTGCAAAAAACTATTACACAATTAGTTTTAACCAAATGCAGCAAACTCCTATTATGTCAACTGCAACTTGTGGAATAAAGTAAGAATGTACTATGCAAAATTGTATGGAAAAATCTTTAGAGAGCATTGATATATTAAATAGAGGAAGATATGCCACGCGCTAACATCGTAACTACTAAACCTGAGAAAACACACACCTGTGATAACAGTCGCAAACCTACAGTTCCGATAGACAAGGACAGAGATAGGAGCCGACGCTGTCGTGCGAGCGAAATCGCGTTAGTCGCCGAATAGTACTCGTCGCGTACGCAACACACGCATTGTGTGCGTATCGTATCTCTCACGCATATCTATCTCGCTCTCACAAACATGGCGAAGCAAACACTAAATATTATTATAATTAACATTTTTGACTGTATTTACGTGTGGTCAGTAATCCCGTGTCTTATTTTTCTCCCTTCCTTATTAAAACACTGTTTAGCTGCACAAGAAGTCATTTTAATGCGTATTTATTACAAAAAACTGAAATTATTGAGCTGTGTGATCAACGATGTTCTGTGCGCGACTGAGCCTACTAGGCAGTGTTACCCCAACTCTCAAAAATATTTATCCCTAAAGTTTGTGTCAAAAACGCTTAAATTATTTAGTGGTCCCTCTAAAAAAAACTTCATGTACTTCTGACTGTATACGTTTTTTTTTATATTTATTTTCCTTAGGCATCATTAACACATTTCTTATCGACACACAGTACAAACCAAAATCGAAATAATATTCTTAAGGGGGAAGCGCTAAGGTAGCCCGCGAAATTCAAATTTTCTTACGTTTTTTACAATTTGCTGGTCAGTATTAAGTTGTACCTTGATTAATATATGAATCGCGGCCGTAAGAAATATGTGTTTACAGAATTATAATCATTAAAGTCATCAACACAATTCTCTAAGACCATGTAAGTCCAAAGAATGATGATTTCATGAAACAGTAGGCCAATTCTACTAATTTAAAACGTTCAAAATCTAGTCGCAGTCTCATCTCGGCGACAAAGAAATGTCAAAAACTTGTCAAAATGTAGGGAAATTTGAAGTATTTTTTGACAGATTGAGACTGAGATCAGACTGTGAACGTTGTTAAAATTAGTAGAATTGCCCCTCAGTTATTCTTTGGACTTACGTGGTCTTAGAGAGTTGTGTTGATGACTTTAATGATTATAATTCTGTAAACACATATTGTAACACCACAACAACAGCGTCGCATCAATAAAACTCCGGCGCGGGCCGAGCGACCATGCGCGTCCTCGCCGCCCCGCCGCGCACGCCGCCGAGTCCCTCGGCGCCTATAAAAGCTCGAGCCCCAGCCAGTTCAAGCAGTCAGCGTTCGGTACGGTTCGGGTGCGCTTCTCTGCATCGACTTAGGTCGGTCACCTCCGCGCCCCCGCATCTTATCGGATACTGGCCCAGCGGCGTGTATTGTTCGTTGTTTGTGTTGACTTCGTTAGCGAAACCGCACGAACAACTTATAATACGCGTCGCTACTAGGGACTTCGCTATTAGGACTTTACATTGTAATTTAGAATTAGTTATTTTAGAAATAAACCTTTGTTAATGTTTGTATTGCGCGTTTAAAACTATCTCCTCACACATTACCCCGTTACAGTTGGCGTCCCACCGCGGGCAGTTCCCACATTAGTTATTAATTCGTTTTGTTTACTTTCATTGTTGATGTTGGATAATCCGATTTAAGTAAAAGTTTTTCCTACCCTCACTTTTTAATTTTTTATTATTTTGTTTCTTCAAATAGTTTTAGCCCAGGTATTAATTAGGTTAGTTTTGATATCCGATTTAAGTAAAAGATTTTCCTACCCTCACTTTTTTTAATTATTTCGTTTCTTCAATTAGTTTTAACCCAGGTATTGATTAGGTTAGTTAGGGAGTAATTGTTGTAGTCAGGGAGATAGTTTTTATAATAGTCCGGGAGTTAGTAGTTTTTTTAATAGTTTAGGAGTTAGATGCGTATTGTAGTTAGTCAGTTTATTGTAGTTATCATAGTCTAGGAGTTAGGTTGTAGTTATAGTTTAGGCCATTGATTGCTTTGTTATTTATAGTCAAAATTGAGTTATATCATATTTTGCCTAGACGTAGCCGAAGAAATAAACAAAACATGGCAAACGTCAGCTTTACTGATGATCAGTTCCGTGATCTGTTAGGAGTCCTGGCTAATAGGGATAGTTCAGTAGCTAGGAAAACAGGTAGTTTTACTACTTGTACTGCCCGTTACGATGGATCTCGTGACATAGCAGTAGTCGAGGCATTCCTGTCGATGGTATGCACCTTCAAGAATATTGAGTCGATTACAGACGAGAATGCCATTGAAGGTCTTACACTGCTGCTGGTTGGAGATGCGTCGATCTGGTGGCTTGGAGTCAAGACCACTGTAACTACTTGGCATGAGGCTACGGCATTGTTAAGATCCACCTTTGCGCCAAAAAGGCCAGCCTACAGGATATACGATGACATTGTCATGGACAAGCAGAAGACTCCGTCAGGTACGGAAGTGTTCGTCGCGAAGAAGCGAGCACTAATGGCAGAGTTACCTAAACCGCCCCTGTTACAATCACAAAGCTTGGATCTGCTTTATACTTCCCTGCATATCAGCGTACGAGACAGAATACCACGAGACTCCATTGAAACGTTCGACGAGTTTCTTGTGAAGGTTCGGCAGCTTGAAGAGGTTGTTGCTGAACGATCGGCAAATTATAGTAGCACCACTCCAGTGGCGAAAAGGCAAAGGTGCACACATTGCCGCGCATTTGGCCACAGTGAGAAGGAGTGCCGGAAGAAAGCCGTCAAGAGTGAGTCGATTGCGACAGACGAACCTACCAGGCCTAACCCCAGATTTGTGCCAAACAATAAAATCACTTGCTACGGCTGTGGCGAACCCGGCGTAGTAAGGAGCAAATGCCCGAAATGCACGAAAACCAAAGTTGGAGCAGTTGGAGTGGGATTTTATGCCTTAAGTCCCACAGTTGCATCAGGAGCAAGATCTAGACCAACACTGAGGATTACAATAAGCGGTGTCAAAGGTCAAGCCCATATTGACACAGGAGCGAAACTAAGTGTCGCCTCGACTTCGCTGTACAGAGTGTTGCAGCAAAAGGGCATCAAGTTCCATTCGGAGAATGCTGCAATCACTCTAGCTGATGGCCTGCGACGAAGACAGCAAATCCAGACTGCATTGGTGCCTGTGTCGCTTTGTGGTCGGACGATCCCCACAAATTTCATCGTGTTGCCAGAATCGCACGATAACCGGACCCTCTTAGGAGTTGACTTCCTCCAAGATGCCAACATGGCACTCAACGTGCCACAGCTGTTGTTCCACTTCTTGGATGAACCCGGCCGGAAGTATGACTTATTTCCTGAGGAAGAAGATGGCGCACCCGTGTCCACGGTGCAAACGGAGCCTGCGAAAACCGAGACGGTGATCGAAAAACTCGCCAAAATTACGTCTCTGGAACCATTTGTGAGCCCAATGCTCATGACTCCGTCCCCACCTTCAAACCTACCTGAAGAATATGAAATGGAGGATTCATATGGGCCACCGCCCTTGATCAACTTCATTACTCCTCCACAATCGCCCTCGAGAAAGGAACCTGCACTAAATGGGTACTCACCAAGATTTGTCGGGTCACTGTTCCGGGATGCGCAAGCGAGCATCAACAACGCTGAGGTGACCCTGTCACCAAAAAGTAATGCGCTGTTTGGTCCTATTATTGATTTAGCAATGTTTGCATTAACAGATATAGGAGCTGTTTTGGTGCAGGGGGAGGGCACAGACGCGGCAGACCACGAAAGCAGAAGGCAGTTCCGGAGGCAGAAACTGGTCTCCTCGCCGGGTCGTCTTCGGGACCAGAGGGGGAGACTGTAACACCACAACAACAGCGTCGCATCAATAAAACTCCGGCGCGGGCCGAGCGACCATGCGCGTCCTCGCCGCCCCGCCGCGCACGCCGCCGAGTCCCTCGGCGCCTATAAAAGCTCGAGCCCCAGCCAGTTCAAGCAGTCAGCGTTCGGTACGGTTCGGGTGCGCTTCTCTGCATCGACTTAGGTCGGTCACCTCCGCGCCCCCGCATCTTATCGGATACTGGCCCAGCGGCGTGTATTGTTCGTTGTTTGTGTTGACTTCGTTAGCGAAACCGCACGAACAACTTATAATACGCGTCGCTACTAGGGACTTCGCTATTAGGACTTTACATTGTAATTTAGAATTAGTTATTTTAGAAATAAACCTTTGTTAATGTTTGTATTGCGCGTTTAAAACTATCTCCTCACACATTACCCCGTTACAATATTTCTTACGGCCGCGATTCATATATTAATCAACATACAACTTAATACTGACCAGCAAATTCCAAAAAACCTCAAAAATATTGAATTTCGCGGGCTACCCTGGCGCTTTCGCCTTAATCTATTTTTTGGCGCGGTATCCTATCTGACGTAAGCTAAATGTCAAAGATACGTTCAAGTTTAAAAAAATAGAGACTTCATTATACACAACAATAACCGCCATATGCACAGACACAAATGACCGCCAGTGGCGCCAGTATTGCCGCCAGTCACCACAGAGTGAGTGGTTGTAGAATTACGTACTAGATGTCGCTAGGTCAAGAAATAAATATTAATACTAATTATCAATTTAAAAATATTAAAGAGTCAAAAAATCCCTAAAAATACCCCTAAAAAATCCTAACTCACTTATTTACCCCCTAAATCTGGGGGGAAAACCCCTAAGTTGGGAACTGTGCTACTAGGAGCAGTCACCCAGTTTAGTTGGAACAGGCGCTGTGACTTATTAACGGTGAGCGTCAAGATGACGGGATCAAGTCCCCAATTTAATATGTATCACATTCTACATATGTACTATTTGTACCCTAAACAAGACATTTGTTCCTCTAAAGGTAAAGGAAGTACCTATGTCAAGACGTCTCTGGTCCCGCCTGATTTAGGTGTGAATTACCTGCCTCTGAGTAGCGCTTCCAGAAGGTCCCGCCACTTTAACGTCAAAGTGGCGGGACCAGGGACGTCTTGACTTACTTCCTTTACCTTTAGAGGTACAAACGATGTATTTAGGGTACAAATAGTACCTACATTATGTAGTACAAACACTTTAATGTTTAAAATTGGGGACTTGATCCCGTCATCTTGACGCTCAAGATTAACGTATCTAGATCTACGTAAATAATATATCAATGTTAGAGAGACTTAATTTTTGCACCGATCAGGATAGACCCAGAGTTCTATTTGGCGTTTTTCCCCTGACCCAGCAGCCAAAAGAAACAATGCCTCGAATCTTTGCTTAACTTTGCATTTGCGGAATCGTTGCTGGCCAATCGTAAAGAGGCATTAACGCCACTAAACCCATTTACAATAAGAATAATCTACATCAATTAAACCAATTTTTTTTCAGAGACCCAACCCCACCTATGGGTAGTGGTGAAGGTCTGTCTACTTCTGAAGAGTTGGTACACCTGCGGCGTCAAATTGTCAAATTGAATCGTCGTGTAATGTCAATAGAGGCCGACCAACTGCAGCGACAGCAGAAAGAAAAGATTGCGTATGCTTTTGGCATAGCCTACTTGTTGTTCAAAGTTATTGCTTGGCTGAATAGATCCTAAGCAATGTTAGGAACAGCATCATTAAAATGTAAGATGAAGTCCTACCCTTGTATTATTGACATTATGAAATTGAATCACGGGATTGTTCATTTTAAGGGGCATGTTATGTAGAAATGTCACTCTCTGATTGTAGTAAAGGTGGAAGTGTTATAGTTCATCAAAGATTATTATTTCTTAGCGTTTAGGTAACACTTTTTTTATATGATATGTTGTACGATTCTATCTTGTATAGTGAATTCTCACAAATGATATTGATAACTTTTCTTGCATTCATCTAATTTTAATGAATTGTTGAAAAGTTACATGACCCTTCCTTTTAGTGTATAGATATATGAACTGGGTCATTTTTTATTTGAATAAACAATACGAGTTCACATTTTTTGGTTTGGAATGTCTGTAATCCCATGACGTTAAAAAGGTACTGTCCTTGAAAATATAAAATTGCATGTTATTGGTCTTTCGAGTGTTACACGTATTATTAAGAAAATAAAAGTCCTTATTCAGGATAACACTCAATATATTCCGAAAATCACTATAAGAACATCAACACAAGAAGATTGGGCATTCTAAAATATGAATGCACTATTACAGAGATATTACTACATAGAAATGGTGTCAAAAGATCAATGGCTTACAAATCCTAAATGAATACTGGGGACAGTCACATAATCAGGTATTTCTTATAAACTTGACTTATTGATCGTTTATGTTTTGGTCTGTTTTTCTTCATAAATAAAGATGACAGAAAAAAGTGGCCCACCAAGTCGCTGTGCTAACCATGCATTCTTGACAACGGCTATTTTCAATGAATCTACAGCAAGACAAGCATTTAAGTTCGTGTGTAGGGCTCTACCCATTCCTTCTAATATGATCAAGTCCACTCCACGAGCCTTCATTTCAGTGCATAATCCTGCAAATTACATTATGTTATCAGTGTTCTTTTAATTACATTAATGATTCTGAATTCCAGCAACTTACCTACACTAATTGTCCTAAGATCCAAACATGGGCCTCTTTGTCCACTTGATCTTATTATTAAATCTCCAGTGGAGAGGGCTGCTGAAATAACAGGACAAATTTGTGAAGCTCCCTGTAAAATCTCTTCTAATTCAACATTGGTAACATCATTTAATGCTGGCCATTCATTGGCACATAATATTACTCCAGTGCCTCTCAGTAATAATGCTCTCACAAATGGCAAAATACCAAGAACTATATCCACTCCACTATTGTCAACAAACACTGCAGCACAATGGTGAACAGTTTTCTGTAACAATGAAGCACATTTTTTAAACAATGTTATGCGTTCTTTTATTATGACTGCAGTTCATAATTCAAACAAAATTATATTCAGTACTCAGGTCTCTCACCTCCAGTTTATCAAGCCATTTATCTAAGCCATCATATAGCCATGGCCTCTTCTGAATTTTTTCTAGTGCTTCATACAGTCCACATTCTAGAATACTGGTTACTGCCTGGGCTCCCCAATCAAACATGTTGCCTAAAGAAATTAACTTAAAGAATTAATTAAGATGCCAGCCCTTGTCAGCTATTCATATTTTCGTTAGGTACTCAGTATTTTGTAATTATTCAAGTTTATCTATTATTACAAAAGATGTAGGTTCATAAATATTTTGGCTGACAACTAGTCCACTACATACTATACCCTATAGTATAGCTATTTATTGTAATGACTAGTATAGTAACATGCCAAAAGTTGCATTGGGTAGTGCTTTGGCACTAGCTGTAACTCTACTTACCTTACCACATTAGGGCAACATCATGCTTACACAAAATATTGAGATGATTGCGTGATTGGAGTCCATATGGACTTTATGTTCAGATAATCATAATGATGTACAATATTAGTATATTGTTTTTGTATATATAGTATGGGGTTACCAGCTAATACTCCTCTGCTTAGTTCTATCCACCTCTGTCGTTCATCCGGCACTGCATCAATCTCTGCCAATCGTGAACCCAATGTTGACAACGCTCCTTCATTTTCAAATTTCTTCTGTTGTTTCCATAAATCAAAGAAACCCTGGGAACGAAGGCATGTTTCGTTGATGTCAAGGAGTAATCTTATGGTCAACTGCCCATGAGCACTAAAATTAAAAAGTTATAATTAGCATTTAATAACTTGTACTTCTTTTTCATGGTGTAAAAAAGTCAAAGATTTTTATTTATTAAACATAGGTGTAAAAAAAAATAGGTGTTAAGACCATAAAGATTTTAAGTAGTAGGTAGCTTAACCATAATATAATATTAAAACACTTATACAAAGAAATAGGGAACAACAGAGCAGACAGGCAATTTGAATATAATAATATTATATTCAAATTGCCTGTCTGCTCTGTTGTTCCAGTTACATGTTGAAGTAATCATTAAAATTAAACAACATATTATGATGTTTAATTTTAATGATTACTTCAACATGTAACTGATTTCAATGTAATTGTAATACTTACACAGGATTATTTCGGATTTCTTTTAGTGCTTCTACGTAACAAGTTTTAAATTTAAGTGCGCGTATTTCTACTGTAGGGTCTTCATTATTCAAAAGAGCGAAATTCACATATTTTTCAGTCAGTTTTTCACAAGTATTAAGCCAATACTCTCTTGCTTCTTCGTCGACTAGCAAGTCCAAAGTATCTGGATTATATTTATCTGGCTCGAGTAAAATGTGTGAGAGGCCAAAATGATCCATTCTGTAACTGCTACCAGAACGTCACGTATAAAACAACAATATAAGATTCACATTTACTACAGTTTTAGCCCATTGTATTGTTTTATCATTATGCAAATACAATTATAACATTAATTATCTTAACAAAACTATCTATTCTTGCGACAAAGACTTAAATTGAATCACAGATTAGATATCAAAAATATTGTTAGAAAAATAAATACATAAATGACGTTCGTTAATCGTTACCCCCTCTCCTCATCGTCCGTTCCGTTCCTATTTTAGTGCCAACTGCCAACAGAAATTCACCAAGAATAATTTCGAAAATAGAAGGATGGCATTCTAAAAAAGCATTTAGAGAAAAGGACGATATTTTAAAAAAAGAGCGTGCAAATTGAGATGTAAAATATAAATCAATTACTAAGCAGACTATATAGTACATACTAATTCCATGACAGCACACGTGCCATAAACCAAATTCATCATCAGGGTGCTTGCAAGCTTTTTTTACATCTGTCTTGTTTATGGTTTGTCTGACGGACTTCAATTTGGTTCGTAGATATTGCAACTGAGTTTTAAAAATGTGTTTGAAATGGATAAAACTAATTATTTTCAAAAAAGACTGAGTTTTTTACGTAGTGAGTTATAGTACAATATGTGTCCCTTTAGTTTATTGTAATTTGTGTTGTGATTTTAATGATTGATGTAACGAACCAGTGTACGGCAAGATGGACGAATTGTCTAAGGGCATGACACAAACAGGAAACACCGCTACAACTGACAAAATTCAAGAAAATGATGATGGTAAATATTGCAATGTATATATATTTTCCTAAAACTTCTGTGTAAAGGTTACTCGCAGTGGTTTACAAGATAAGTGCTTGTTTCGAAAATAAATTTAAAGGTAAACAACAAATCTTTAAAAAAAATATTGCATTATTCTATCGTATAAACGTACTTGAGGACTACAACATTAAAAAAAACAAACGTTTCAAGGCGTTTCTTTTACATAAAGGAGCAGCAGGAGCTGGCAGTTTTCTTGAAGTCAATTATAAAATTGTTGTTAAGCTTTGTTACGTGTTAGTTGTACATAAATCTTGTTAATTTAGTTTAGAAAATGTCTAGTATCTTGTTTAGGATGTACCTCATAACCTAATAGTATTTAAGCACTAGAACTACAAAAATGCTCATATTAATTTCCCCTTCCAATTAATCAAAAAGCTGGAACATCAATGATTTCAGTAATGTATGTAGAATGACAATTATGTACTTGAATATTCAGTTGAAATTAAAGTTTCTCAGTTTGTATAGTGATCCAGTTCTGCTAGATTCTGTTGGTCATATCCATTCATTGTTATACTTTTCATGCATGTCTACTGTTATTCAGCAGTCTCTTATTTATTCCTGTAGAGAAAAATTCTTTTTTGAACATTGCTTTCACATAATTTTAAACAAATAATGCTTTTCATGATTTATTAATTGTTTGATGTAAAATTAATTCTCAAAAATAACAATTTTTTTTTGTGTGTCTCACAACTCTTGATAATTATTATAGAATTTCATTTAGTACTTTTTATTAAATTCATCAAAGCAGACCATGAATATTTCATTAAAAAATAATAATTCTACTCAAAATACTGTAAATAATCAGGCTTCAACTGTAACAAAGATCCTTGAAGGCAATGCAATTCTCAAATTTAATTGCTTTTCAAATGTCTTTTCAATGCCATGCTCTTCATAAAGTAAATTAATGATATGTACCTTAAGGAAAGTCATTGCAGATTAAATTATAGCAAACAGGGATATATTCTGATGATATATTTTGGTTTTACAATCTACACATCATTTAATAAGTCAAATCTACATTGAATATATTTGGAAAAAAAAGTAACTGCTGTGAGGTGTGAGATTAAGATTTTTCTACCCAGGAGTGATCATGAGTTACAACTATTTTCTTTTAATCATATATATATATACTTAAACCAAAGATTTACCAACAAGTTTTTAGTTTAAATTAACAAAATGAACCAATGTTGTAAAGGATATACCAAATATATTATAATGTCACATTCTCAATAGAATACACAGTAATATGAACAAATTTGTGGGCACAGTTAGTAGGTAATATTATAAACCCTGCCCCACAATATGTAAATGATAATAAAATATGGAAAGGGAAGTAACAATATTTATCTGCATAATAACATAACAAATGATCAATAATTAACATTTTAAAACATTTGGCTTAATTTAGAATCAAGAAAGCTCACTGGATGAGTCTGATTTTGTTAGAATGAGTCTTGTTTTTGATATCAATCCTTTTTGTTCTATGTAAATTTATTTTTCTACATTTTCTTTTCTATGTTCCATCATCTGACAGACTGATTACCTTTTACGTTGTCAACGAGAACAAAACAAAAATATAAATTTTATCTTAGCTTTTATTTATCTATCATTTTTCATCATCTTCTGCATTCCACAAGCACTCTGCACGCTAGTGGGACTTCAGTAGCCCTACTAACAGATTTGCAAATAGTTTGGAAGCCCCACCCCAATCATTTATCATTAGTTGTCCTAAGTTTCAGACATCACCTCAACTTCTCAGATAGAGAAGTCGAGGTGTTATTGTTAATGTATTCAAACAAAAAAAATTACCTCTTTATAATATTAGTACTTATAGACAAACAAGTAGCTTACAAAAGTAATTAAACTATAAAAGTCTTGACCCCTCTGTTGCGATAACATTAACAACCTCACATATTATTAATGTGATAAATAGATATGTAGAGATTGACTGGTGACTTTTTAACTGCAATAAAATACCTAGTTGGCATTTAGTTTAGGTATTGCATACATAAACTTTATCCTAGTAGATTTTATAATTACATACTTGCAAACATAACATTGACCCTATTCCTTTAATCTTCAATTCTTCAATACTGTATCCATACTATAAGATACCATCATCTGCCTAGCATGTTCCCAACTATGTTGGGGTCGTCTTTCAGTCTAACTGGATGCAGCTGAATACCAGTATTTTACTATAAGATACCAATAGGCATAATAAATTGGTCTAAATTTGAAGTTTCTTGTTTTTTGTCAATACAAAACTACCTCTGAATCATTAACAACCAAAATTTTCAATAACAGATTTATCCATACCTGATCCAATTATCCAATTGCCATTATTATAAGCCACAGTGTATCAATTAGCCCTCACTTAACATCCACCATGGTTTTAATCCTCAGTAATATCAACAAAAACACAATGAATTAGTGTTTGTTAATTAATATTATTTTGTGATAAATGTCCTTTAAGATTTGGAGATTGTCTTAAACCACCTTGAATGTCAAAGCTGAAGTCGATAACATCGAAAAAACTAACAATGTTGTTTAATCTACTGCTCACCTTAGTAAGAATACTATAGCTTGTTCAGTTATGTTTGCATTCATTGAATTTAATCTTGTTGTATCATATAATCTCGAAATTAGTTCCTGTAATCTTCTTAGAAGTAAGAAAGACAAAGTTGATGATTGTTCATATTTTAGTCCACTTATCAAAGGAGTTGTGAGCTGGGACCTAATCGATTTTTTTCAGAAAGTTGTTTAGGGTGCTTAGGGAGTAATTATACTAAAAGTCCCCGCGTCTAGGAGGGGGGGGGTAAAAGTTCCCACTTTTGTGTTTTTCACTAATATCTTTAAAACGGTGCATCATAGAGAAAAAATATCTGCTATATAATTTTTATGAGCTTTCTTTTCTACAACTTTTATCTTATACATTTTTTCGAATTCCTACCCATTTTCGAACTACATGTTCCGGAGAAGTGAATTTTTTTCGATAAAACGAGTTTTATTAAACACTAGCTGTTGCCTGCTACTTCGTTCGCGTTATTTCGGGATAAAAGTAGCCTATATGTTAATCCAGGTCCTAATCTATCTACCTACCAAATTTCATCAAAATCAGTTCAGTTCGTTAAATCCGTTCAGCCGTTATCAAAACTTTTATCTATGTATACCTGTCTATTTATTATATATTTTTACTTTTATATACCATTTAAGTCTTCATCCGTTTAGGCCGTGAGGGTCCAGACAAGGGTTCTTTTCCAAGGCACCCTTATCCTCAGTGGATGTTTCTTGCTGAAGGTGGGGTTGTAATAGATCACTGCCGCTTCTTTTGTGATTTCTTTGGAACACATCAATACCAGTGAAACAAGAAGATTTTTTGTCTAATCCTAACAAACAAAAGTCAGCTCTTTTCCTTACTACATACAAAGCTTCAGGAAAATGGGATACAAACTATCCGGGCCACCGATGATGCTGATGTCCTTATCGTGAAGTCTGCTGTGGAACAATCGACTCATAGTTCTGTCGCTGTCGTTACGCATTGGTGAGGACGTGGATTCGACCTTGCTGTCCTTTTGACAGCTTCCACTCCTCCCGCCCAAGACATCCTGCTGCTGAAACCCGGCCGAGGGAAAACAAAACAATCGCACTGTCCACCCTGGAGATGCAGCAACATGGATTTGAACACATCCTGTTCTTACATTCATTTACCGGGTGCGACACAACATCTGCAACTTTCAGAAAAACCAAAGTGGGTTTCTCAAAACTGTACTTGAAACCAAAAATCATCAAAGAAGCAGCAGCAGCAGTGATCTTTTACATCCCCACCTCCACGCACAGTGAGGTTGAAGAGGCTGGGAAGATGTGCTTCCTCAAATGGTATGGGGCACCAGCAAGACTGACCTCCCGCAACCAGTACCGCTTCCAGTCGTTCATAAGATCAGTGGCAAATATTAAGCCTGACTTCAGCTCCCTTCCACCAAGTGAGAACGCAGCTAAACAGCATTCACGGCGCACTTACCACCAATTGCAGCTGTGGCTCGGGAATGAGCTGTCTCCTCAAGAGTGGGAATGGAAACATGTAGGAGACAGCCTGGTCCTGCTAATAACAACCGAAGATTCGCCAGCACCTGAGGTCCTACTGAAAACAATATTTTGCCGCTGCAACAAGGATTGTGGTAGTGGCAAATGTGGATGTCGGGAAGCAATGCTGAACTGTTCTGCGGCGTGCCTCCACTGTCTGTTTACGAAGATGATGGTGAAGACGACGTAGAGCCCCTTCAGCAAAATCCATTCACTGAGGATGAGGGTGCCTTGGAAAAAACCCTTGTCAGGACCCTCACGGCCTAAACGGATGAAGACTTAAATGGTATATATAATATACATAGATAAAAATTTCGATAACGGCTGAACGGATTTAGATGAAATTGGTAGTTAGATTAGGACCTGGATTAACATATAGGCTACTTTTTATCCCGAAATAACGCGAACGAAGTAGCAGGCAACAGCTAGTGTTTAATAAAACTCGTTTTATCGAAAAAAATTCACTTCTCCGGAACATGTAGTTCGAAAATGGGTAGGAATTCGAAAAAATGTATAAGATAAAAGTTGTAGAAAAGAAAGCTCATAAAAATTATATAGCAGATATTTTTTCTCTATGATGCACCGTTTTAAAGATATTAGTGAAAAACACAAAAGTGGGAACTTTTACCCCCCCCCCCCCCCTCCTAGACGCGGGGACTTTTAGTATAATTACTCCCTAAGCACCCTAAACAACTTTCTGAAAAAAATCGATTAGGTCCCAGCTCACGCACTCTACACCTCCTTTTGGGTTATTCGTTGAGTAGACTATTTGAGCTTCTGTGTTATTATCATAGCTTTGGTTTTCAGTTTGTGTAGAATTTCTATATCCAACAGTCACTGCCCTTTTACGCCCAAGATTGTTGAAGAGCACTGCTTTTGCAGATGGCGTAAAGCGTGGTTTGCGGCACGCACGCCAACTATGCTAGCGTTGGTAGAACAACTGCGGTCATACCTCGGTGGAGGATGTGAGTGCGAATGCGTTTGTAGCATGGCGTTGGCGTGTTCTCAACAATGTCCCATGATCATTGTGTAATTCCACCAACACTCATTAATCGCAAAATTAGTCAATCCCCTCACTTAACTACCTACTCCTGAAATAATTTCTTTCAAGATTATAAGTTATTGTTATGAGACCGTAATATCGACGTTTTTCGTCGTATCTCTTCTCGTCTTATTGGGGACTAGAACATTTTGTTATGATTTTTAAAATTAGTCACTTATTATTAGCCTGTGTTGTCCCACTGCAGGGCAAAGGCCTCCCATTTAGTCACTTCATAATCGATATTCATGCATTTTTTTTCTCATGTTTTTGCTTACATTATAATGCAGTAAGACTGTAATCATCGCCGTCTGTACGGTATCTTTCATGCACCGTTTTTACGTTAATTTTATGCAGAATACCCAATGTGTAATTTTGTGCATGTTTTAATGAATAAACAATCAGAATTTCTTCTAAAGAAGTGATATGAAGTCTATTTATGAGTGCTTATTCATCTATGGAATCTATTATCACCTTTTTGATACGACTATCTCAGCTAAGTTGCTGACGCACTCATCTTGAGTGTGTTGTTTTGTATGAATGTATACTACAGTGTTCGACCTACCCAATGTATGAGGTACGGGCAACAGCATTTTGCGTTTGCGTGGTGTTGCATGCCAAGAGTGCCGGGTGTTCCCTGTGTCGCAAGCGTGACTCAGCGACCCTGAACCATTAACGTTAGAAAACGTGGCCCTAAAGGTCACATTTCTCATTATTTTGTTCATACGTTTTCATCCACTAATCAAATTATCAATCGAGGACGTATTCCTTTTTTAGTAAGGACATCGTTAGTAATCTTTCCGTGCTTCGCAATATTCCTAGTATCTCTACCTACACAAGTGGACTATTTGTAATGTTAACTGCTTATCACACCTCTTCAATCACGTCAGATACTGTCTAAATGCTTAAATAACTAGTGTAGATGATTTATTATAGAGAAATTCCATAATTCACTTGACATTAAAGTGTTAAATTGTGACCGAAATAACAATAATCCCAACTAGCAAAATAATCCTGGATGGCGATTTTATAATGCTACATGGACTTATAAAGCTCCGATGATGGTTTTGGTGGTTGCTACTACGCTTTTAACAGCATAAATACATGCTGGTTTTACTCAAGTACACTTAATCCTATAATTTGTACTTATATCGGTATATGGGATCATATTTCCTGACAAACATAGGATCAAGACTCCTATGAAAGCATGAAACAAGAGTAATTGCACTCAAGAGTAATAACTCCGGTAACTCGGACTTATATGCGCCTATAAGATAACGTCTGCGGACCATTTAAATCCTAATACTCCTGTAGGAGCATGTACCAGGAATATATGCACTGAGGAGCAATTACTCTTGTTATTTTTACTTATAACCTCATATAAGCTAATATTTTATGGCCAATATAAGTAAATTAAAGTTAAATTACTGTAAATCATTTATGGTTTGGTTTTACATATGCTTAAAAGTAAGTGTTAAATGAATTTCATATCCATATTTTAAAAACAATAAATCACCAAGATTACACAGCATACAGCACTCGGTAGGATAAATTGTTCTCTATATCGATTTATCGTACGCCGTTTTAAACCTAGACATATTTATATAGGCATTCCACAGTAGTGTTATTGTCCAAGAAATCTCAAAGAATCCTGGTTAAAACTCTTAAGAAGCCACTTTTGCTTGTAACGACCAGTACAGGCGAAAACACGATTTATATAGTTTTGCAAATTCCATTGTAGGATTTTACATCAGCCATTTTGATTTTTTCAGCACCGATTTTTTTAATTTAACTGGTGAAGACCGCATCGCTAATTCTAGGGAGGGTTCCGGACAAGATAATTGTAGTACTTACTACTTTAGATGGAAGAGGTTCGGACAACAAAAGTACCAAATCTTTGAGCGATATTGAGAGCGATAATAAGAAAGAACTTTCGGATTACATATACCTAACAAAAATTTAGAACTGCGTTATTTTTTTAAAAACTGGGAATTCCCCGAACCACAAAGCCATGTTATTGAAGTTTAGCAACGTTGCGCGTGATCGTGCGAACCTGCGAGTATTAATAAAATTATGCTGTCGATTTGAGATGGTCAAGAAAGTACCATGAACTCCTAGTAAACGACTTCTTTTTAATTTATCGTAGTTGCTACCATACATGTTCCTATTGTTGCACTAAATAAACGTTTTATCTATCTATCTATCTTTTGTGTAATTGAAGGAGATCCATTAACATTTGTGTAATATTGCCCAGACATCAGATTAGACTAGTTACAAATTTCACATTCGTCTCTTGGGAAGTGAATGAGGCTGAAACTAGCAGCTACGCGCCGCGGCAATCAAAGCCAGGGACGAACCGCAGCGTGGGGCCCGGGCCCAAAACAGCTCTTTCAATAATAAATGACTGGATTAGTATTAGCATCAAACATTTTATACAAAACATACTCATAAACGTATTTTCTTTCTTTGTTTCTTTCTTTCGTTCATCTCCCAATGTATAAAACGTTTTTTATCGGGAGAGATATGGTATTCAGTGTTAAAAATTCATAACTCTGGTTCTTGCCACCAGAATCTTATAAAACCTGACTAAAGAAGTTCTAGGGCAAATTTCAGCAAGTTCGTATGTGTAGAAGAAAAGATATAGCTTTTTAAATAAACAAAAATCATTTTACTGAGACAAAATAGTTTTTTACAATTAAACTATTAGAGTATCTTGGCTGGTATTACACTCACAACTTTTTCACACTAAAAAGAAGTTCTAGGGCAAATTTTAGCAAGTTCGTATGTGTAGAAGAAAAGATATAGCTTTTTAAATAATCAAAAATCATTCTACTGAGACAAAATATTTTTTTACAATTAAACTATTGAGAGTATCTTGGCTGGTATTACACCCACTAATTTTTCACACTAAAAAGAAGTTCTAGGGCAAATTTCAGCAGGTTCGTATGTGTAGAAGAAAAGATATAGCTTTTTAAATAAACAAAAATCATTCTACTGAGACAAAATAGTTTTTTACAATTAAACTATTAGAGTATCTTGGCTGGTATTACACTCACTACTTTTTCACACTATAAAGAAGTTCTAGGGCAAATTTTAGCAAGTTCGTATGTGTAGAAGAAAAGATATAGCTTTTTAAATAATCAAAAATCATTCTACTGAGACAAAATATTTTTTTACAATTAAACTATTAGAGTATCTTGGCTGGTATTACACTCACCACTTTTTCACACTAAAAAGATGTTCTAGGGCAAATTTTCGCAAGTTCGTATGTGTAGAAGAAAAGATATAGCTTTTTAAATAATCAAAAATCATTCTACTGAGACAAAATATTTTTTTACAATTAAACTATTAGAGTATCTTGGCTGGTATTACACCCACTACTTTTTCACACTAAAAAGAAGTTCTAGGGCAAATTTTAGCAAGTTCGTATGTGTAGGAGAAAAGATATAGCTTTTTAAATAATCAAAAATCATTCTACTGAGACAAAATATTTTTTTACAATTAAACTATTAGAGTATCTTGGCTGGTATTACACCCACTACTTTTTCACACTAAAAAGAAGTTCTAGGGCAAATTTTCGCAAGTTCGTATGTGTAGGAGAAAAGATATAGCTTCTTAAACAATTAAAAATAATTCTACTGAGACAAAATATTTTTTTACAATTAAACTATTAGAGTATCTTGGCTGGTATTACACCCACTACTTTTTCACACTAAAAAGAAGTTCTAGGGCAAATTTCAGCAGGTTCGTATGTGTAGAAGAAAAGATATAGCTTTTTAAATAAACAAAAATCATTCTACTGAGACAAAATAGTATTTTACAATTAAACTATTAGAGTATCTTGGCTGGTACTACACTCACTACTTTTTCACACTAAAAAGAAGTTCTAGGGCAAATTTTAGCAAGTTCGTATGTGTAGGAGAAAAGATATAGCTTGTTAAACAATTAAAAATAATTCTACTGAGACAAAATATTTTTTTACAATTAAACTATTAGAGTATCTTGGCTGGTATTACACTCACCACTTTTTCACACTAAAAAGAAGTTCTAGGGCAAATTTTAGCAAGTTCGTATGTGTAGAAGAAAAGATATAGCTTTTTAAATAATCAAAAATCATTCTACTGAGACAAAATATTTTTTTACAATTAAACTATTAGAGTATCTTGGCTGGTATTACACTCACCACTTTTTCACACTAAAAAGAAGTTCTAGGGCAAATTTCAGCAAATTCGTATATGTAGAAGAAAAGATATAGCTTTTTAAATAAACAAAAATCATTCTACTGAGACAAAATAGTTTTTTTCAATTAAACTATTAGAGTATCTTGGCTGGTATTACACTCACTACTTTTTCACACTAAAAAGAAGTTCTAGGGCAAATTTTAGCAAGTTCGTATGTGTAGAAGAAAAGATATAGCTTTTTAAATAATGAAAAATCATTCTACTGAGACAAAATAGTATTTTACAATTAAAATATTAGAGTATCTTGGCTGGTACTACACTCACTACTTTTTCACACTAAAAAGAAGTTCTAGGGCAAATTTTAGCAAGTTCGTATGTGTAGGAGAAAAGATATAGCTTGTTAAACAATTAAAAATAATTCTACTGAGACAAAATATTTTTTTACAATTAAACTATTAGAGTATCTTGGCTGGTATTACACTTACTACTTTTTCACACTAAAAAGAAGTTCTAGGGCAAATTTTAGCAAGTTCGTATGTGTAGAAGAAAAGATATAGCTTTTTAAATAATCAAAAATCATTCTACTGAGACAAAATATTTTTTTACAATTAAACTATTAGAGTATCTTGGCTGGTATTACACTCACCACTTTTTCACACTAAAAAGAAGTTCTAGGGCAAATTTTCGCTAGTTCGTATGTGTAGAAGAAAATATATAGCTTTTTAAATAATCAAAAATCATTCTACTGAGACAAAATATTTTTTTACAATTAAACTATTAGAGTATCTTGGCTGGTATTACACCCACTACTTTTTCACACTAAAAAGAAGTTCTAGGGCAAATTTTAGCAAGTTCGTATGTGTAGGAGAAAAGATATAGCTTCTTAAACAATTAAAAATAATTCTACTGAGACAAAATATTTTTTTACAATTAAACTATTACAGTATCTTGGCTGGTATTACACCCACTACTTTTTCACACTAAAAAGAAGTTCTAGGGCAAATTTCAGCAGGTTCGTATGAGTAGAAGAAAAGATATAGCTTTTTAAATAAACAAAAATCATTCTACTGAGACAAAATAGTATTTTACAATTAAACTATTAGAGTATCTTGGCTGGTACTACACTCACTACTTTTTCACACTAAAAAGAAGTTCTAGGGCAAATTTTAGCAAGTTCGTATGTGTAGGAGAAAAGATATAGCTTGTTAAACAATTAAAAATAATTCTACTGAGACAAAATATTTTTTTACAATTAAACTATTAGAGTATCTTGGCTGGTATTACACTCACTACTTTTTCACACTAAAAAGAAGTTCTAGGGCAAATTTTAGCAAGTTCCTATGTGTAGAAGAAAAGATATAGCTTTTTAAATAATGAAAAATCATTCTACTGAGACAAAATAGTATTTTACAATTAAAATATTAGAGTATCTTGGCTGGTACTACACTCACTACTTTTTCACACTAAAAAGAAGTTCTAGGGCAAATTTTAGCAAGTTCGTATGTGTAGGAGAAAAGATATAGCTTGTTAAACAATTAAAAATAATTCTACTGAGACAAAATATTTTTTTACAATTAAACTATTAGAGTATCTTGGCTGGTATTACACTTACTACTTTTTCACACTAAAAAGAAGTTCTAGGGCAAATTTTAGCAAGTTCGTATGTGTAGAAGAAAAGATATAGCTTTTTAAATAATCAAAAATCATTCTACTGAGACAAAATATTTTTTTACAATTAAACTATTAGAGTATCTTGGCTGGTATTACACTCACCACTTTTTCACACTAAAAAGAAGTTCTAGGGCAAATTTTCGCTAGTTCGTATGTGTAGAAGAAAATATATAGCTTTTTAAATAATCAAAAATCATTCTACTGAGACAAAATATTTTTTTACAATTAAACTATTAGAGTATCTTGGCTGGTATTACACCCACTACTTTTTCACACTAAAAAGAAGTTCTAGGGCAAATTTTAGCAAGTTCGTATGTGTAGGAGAAAAGATATAGCTTCTTAAACAATTAAAAATAATTCTACTGAGACAAAATATTTTTTTACAATTAAACTATTACAGTATCTTGGCTGGTATTACACCCACTACTTTTTCACACTAAAAAGAAGTTCTAGGGCAAATTTCAGCAGGTTCGTATGAGTAGAAGAAAAGATATAGCTTTTTAAATAAACAAAAATCATTCTACTGAGACAAAATAGTATTTTACAATTAAACTATTAGAGTATCTTGGCTGGTACTACACTCACTACTTTTTCACACTAAAAAGAAGTTCTAGGGCAAATTTTAGCAAGTTCGTATGTGTAGGAGAAAAGATATAGCTTGTTAAACAATTAAAAATAATTCTACTGAGACAAAATATTTTTTTACAATTAAACTATTAGAGTATCTTGGCTGGTATTACACCCACTACTTTTTCACACTAAAAGGAAGTTCTAGGGCAAATTTCAGCAGGTTCGTATGTGTAGAAGAAAAGATATAGCTTTTTAAATAAACAAAAATTATTCTACTGAGACAAAATAGTTTTTTACAATTAAACTATTAGAGTATCTTGGCTGGTATTACACTCACCACTTTTTCACACTAAAAAGAAGTTCTAGGGCAAATTTCAGCAAATTCGTATGTGTAGAAGAAAAGATATAGCTTTTTAAATAAACAAAAATCATTCTACTGAGACAAAATAGTTTTTTACAATTAAACTATTACAGTATCTTGGCTGGTATTACACCCACTACTTTTTCACACTAAAAAGAAGTTCTAGGGCAAATTTCAGCAGGTTCGTATGAGTAGAAGAAAAGATATAGCTTTTTAAATAAACAAAAATCATTCTACTGAGACAAAATAGTATTTTACAATTAAACTATTAGAGTATCTTGGCTGGTACTACACTCACTACTTTTTCACACTAAAAAGAAGTTCTAGGGCAAATTTTAGCAAGTTCGTATGTGTAGGAGAAAAGATATAGCTTGTTAAACAATTAAAAATAATTCTACTGAGACAAAATATTGTTTTACAATTAAACTATTAGAGTATCTTGGCTGGTATTACACCCACTACTTTTTCACACTAAAAGGAAGTTCTAGGGCAAATTTCAGCAGGTTCGTATGTGTAGAAGAAAAGATATAGCTTTTTAAATAAACAAAAATTATTCTACTGAGACAAAATAGTTTTTTACAATTAAACTATTAGAGTATCTTGGCTGGTATTACACTCACCACTTTTTCACACTAAAAAGAAGTTCTAGGGCAAATTTCAGCAAATTCGTATGTGTAGAAGAAAAGATATAGCTTTTTAAATAAACAAAAATCATTCTACTGAGACAAAATAGTTTTTTACAATTAAACTATTAGAGTATCTTGGCTGGTATTACACTCACTACTTTTTCACACTAAAAAGAAGTTCTAGGGCAAATTTTAGCAAGTTCGTATGTGTAGAAGAAAAGATATAGCTTTTTAAATAATCAAAAATCATTCTACTGAGACAAAATATTTTTTTACAATTAAACTATTAGAGTATCTTGGCTGGTATTACACCCACTACTTTTTCACACTAAAAAGAAGTTCTAGGGCAAATTTTAGCAAGTTCGTATGTGTAGGAAAAAAGATATAGCTTCTTAAACAATTAAAAATAATTCTACTGAGACAAAATATTTTTTTACAATTAAACTATTAGAGTATCTTGGCTGGTATTACACCCACTACTTTTTCACACTAAAAAGAAGTTCTAGGGCAAATTTCAGCAGGTTCGTATGTGTAGAAGAAAAGATATAGCTTTTTAAATAAACAAAAATCATTCTACTGAGACAAAATAGTTTTTTTACAATTAAACTATTAGAGTATCTTGGCTGGTATTACACTCACTACTTTTTCACACAAAAAAAAGTTCTGGGGCAAATTTCAGCAAGTTATCTTTTCTTCTACACATACGAACTTGCTAAAATTTGCCCTAGAACTTCTTTTTAGTGTGAAAAATTAGTGGGTGTAATACCAGCCAAGATACTATAATAGTTAAATTGTAAAAAAAACTATTTTGTCTCAGTAGAATGATTTTTGTTTATTTAAAAAGCTATATCTTTTCTTCTACACATACGAACTTGCTGAAATTTGCCCTAGAACTTCTTTTTAGTGTGAAAAAGTAGTGGGTGTAATACCAGCCAAGATACTATAATAGTTTAATTGTAAAAAAATATTTTGTCTCAGTAGAATGATTTTTAATTGTTTAAGAAGCTATCTTTTCTTCTACACATACGAACTTGCTAAAATTTGCCCTAGGACTTCTTTTTAGTTTGAAAAAGTAGTGGGTGTAATACCAGCCAAGATACTCTAATAGTTTAATTGTAAAAAACTATTTTGTCTCAGTAGAATGATTTTTGTTTATTTAAAAAGCTATATCTTTTCTTCTACACATGCGAACCTGCTGAAATTTGCCCTAGAACTTCTTTTTAGTGTGAAAAAGTAGTGGGTGTAATACCAGCCAAGATACTCTAATAGTTTAATTGTAAAAAACTATTTTGTCTCAGTATAGTGATTTTTAATTGTTTAAGAAGCTATATCTTTTCTTCTACACATACGAACTTGCTAAAATTTGCCCTAGAACTTCTTTTTAGTGTGAAAAAGTAGTGAGTGTAATACCAGCCAAGATACTCTAATAGTTTAATTGTAAAAAACTATTTTGTCTCAGTAGAATGATTTTTGTTTATTTTTAATTTTTTTAATTTTTTACAATTCAACAATTATTGTTAGTAAGCAGATGTCATGTTAGTTTTTAATATTATTTGTAATTTTGCAATGAAGGATCCTAATTTTTCAAAAATATTTAGGGGCCCGGGCCCCTATTTGTTATGTTTCGTCTCTGTCGGCTGCTAGCTGGTAGCTGCTAGTTTCAGTTTCATGGGAAGTGATCATAAACTGCTTAAGTAGAACAATTCTCACATCAAAACCAATCTTGATATAGCAATGATCAGATGTGCTCTTGATTCTGAGTAAAATGTTAATCTCTAGTGTAAATATGTAGAAACCACGCTGTGACAACCGGGACATATCGCCGATAACAAGAAATGTGTAACACTCCAAGGCCATTTTAAGTTCTTTAAAGATCGGAAATCTATTTTGGTTAAAAATCGATCGATATCCAGGAACATCGGCATAGTCTTGTTTAAATCGTCGGTAACCTCTTATATAATTATATTAAATAAAAACAATGTTTAAACTAATGTTTAACCTAGCACGTAGAACAAACCCTTAAAATATTCCTGTAACTTACTTATTTATAAATATCAATCGATTTTCATCGGGCATTGCGGAACCCTAATTGGTAACAATGGCGAATCTTCTTCGGTTTTGAGATAACCCAATATAGAACCAATATACTTATATTGGTACTATGTCACACTTGGAAATGCTAAAAATACTTATTTTAGCACTATGTCACACTTGGAAATGCTCACCAAGAAAATGGCAGCTGCCTTCATAATATTTATCTAATATTAATTAAAACTAAAATGTAAATAAGCAAATTTTAAGAGGCGCTTTAAAATTTTTATCGAAGCCATGATAGATTTCACAGAAAATTCAAGTTCCCATATGAATAAGCTATAAGTAAGACTAACAATTTGACAACAATTTTTCTACTATGGTTGACATGAATAATATAAATACCATCAAGATGTTAAAAATATTTTTTACAGAGCACAACAATGCGCGATACAGTCACTTCGACTGTTCGCAACATATGAGCTTATAGAAACATTTCTAGGCGCGTATTAATCTAATTTTTTACTATAATTTACTTATAGTGAGATTTACAGGAGTAATTGTATTGACGTAATTCAATTACAGGAGCAATATGGGCGTATATGACATTTCAGCGGTCTAATATAAATACGTTATAAGTAAAAGTAGACTTATAAAGTGGGCCCTTTTCGCAACTTATATGCGGATAAAAGCCTCATATAATCCTCGATAAATGATGGTTCTAGGATAGTTTAAAAACCACTTTTTGCTAGTTGGGATGTGTGCCGATGACCGATGTTTACAAGAGTTGGAACTCGATCGGCATACCTCTGCTGTGAATTCTTGAAGGATCAAAGGAAGCGCTGGTTGTCAGCATCTGTTTCTTTTCAAGGGGGATTTGTCGTAATCAGATAAATCGTGCTCATGCCTCACGACTTTCTTACGCGAATAATATTAAGTGCTCTTCTTTAGGATGGATCCCATCTCAATACGTTAAAGAAAAATGTTATTTATTCACTTGAACATTGGGATAAAAACCTTCGTTAAAATTATAAAACATTGCACGTAGTTCCCGGAACTTAAATTACTTTCTAAAGAAAACACAAACCTTTTAATTTGGTATGCTTTTATTATGAGGAGGAGGAGGAGTACTAGGTACCAAAACTTGCAGACTGATTATTTATTTACTTATGGAAGTTTCTTTTTAATTTCGCTACCAGTAGTGGAAAGCAATAATCCTAATATAATCTGCGACTTAACTGTTTTTATGAAAAATCATAAGATTTGCTATGCTAAAGTTATGTAATATTATAACAAGTTTCACAATACAATGTTCAAATATAGGGTTTTAACATTGTTGTAGTATCATGTTCATTTATCAATAAACATACTTGAAAATGTTCACGAGTACGACTTACGAAAAATGCGATCTTACGAAACCGTCGCATACGAGGGCGACACTGAAAGTTTATAGGACTGGCCACTTGTAAACAAAATAATAAAAAAATAAGGTTAAATTTTGAAAATGGAACTCTTTGCCAATATGATTGTGTATGTATGTATTTTATTAATTTGTCATTTGTTTACGATTTGGCGGCAAATTGAAAATTGTCTGTGTCATGTCAACATGAATTTAACGCGAGAAAATTTTCGTACAATGATTTTTTATGACGTTTAAAGATTCTAATATAATTTTTATTGCGGTTTCTTTTTACGTCTATGAATTTGATATTCGTTTTTTTTTTAAATGCTTTTGGATTTTTGTAAAACTTACATTGTTGAAGAAGAGACTTTTTACACGAATATTATTGAACCGTCCAACGTTGCCGAGTATACTATTTTTACATTTTTCATTTTCACCGTCCAAATTTCTTTTCACTGAACAATCTCCTTCGTTTGATGGTCTATCATTCTAAGTACGTGAAATTGGCAAAATTGTGGTGTTTATTCCACAGAAGCCATTAATCAAGAGTTGAAGTTGAAGTTGATTTTTTATGACTTTCGATGTCATTTAAGTCAACAAGAAATGTAATGATAGACTTCGATTGGCCTTTCACGATGAAGCCCCATCTCGTGCCACTGTTTACAACTGGTTTAATGAGTTTAAACGTGGTCGCACTAATCTCACCGATGATCTGCGTGAGGGACGGCCTTCTACGGCGAGGACTGAAGATAACATCAGTGTTGTGCGGCGTATGATAGAGATTGACAAAAGAGTGACTTATCAGCAGATTCGGACAAGCGTATGAGTGAAGTGCACAAAATCCTCCATGAACATTTAGCGGTCAGGAAGCTTTGTGCCCGATGGATACCTCATAATTTGACAGAGGCCCAAAAACTCCGTCGCGTTGCTTGCTGTCTTGAAATGGTTCAAAGATTTAACGGAGGTAACTCAAATGCTGTGTTCGACATACTTACGGGTGACGAAAGCTGGATTTATTGTTATGATCTTGAAACTAAGAGACAGTCTGCTGTCTGAGTGTTTTCTTCCGAGGAGTTGCCAACTAAAGTGAAGAGAGGTCGAAGCTTGGGAAAAAGGATGGTGGCCTCGTTCTTCGGAAGGACAGGTCATTACGCAACAATTGTTTTAGAGGATCGAAAAATAGTTACTGCGGAGTGGTACACTAACAATTGTTTGCTACTTGTCTTGGAAAAAGTTTGGGAGAAACGACCTCGCAGTAGCATCCTCCTTCACCATGACAACGCCTCGTCGCACACCGCCAAGCAAGCAACTACTTGGCGACGTCAGACGTGGAATTACTAGGTCACCCGCCCTATAGCCCCGAGCTCGCACCTTGCGATTTTTATTTATATCCGACAATAAAAGAATACTTCGAGGAAAACGTTTTATGGACGCTGAGGAAGCAATGGCTGCGTTTCAAAATGCCGTCGAAGAGACCCAAGAGACCGAAGAGACTAAGGATGAGTAGGCAAAGTGCTTTTCTCAGTGGTTCCATCGGATACAGCGATGTATGGATGGAAATGGACACTATTTTGAAAAGATATAATAAAACTAATAACTTGCTAGTTTGTTCAGTTTTTGATTTTCTAAGAACTTTCAGTGTCACCCTCGTATGTCTAAAGATATAGAAGGTACGCGTCGCAGATTGTGAAACCATAGTGCCTCGGTTTTGTCAAGGGCCATTGGCAGACTCCAGCTAAGCATAAGGAGACATAATTTGAGGTATGAAAGGCGTCACAGACGACTTTGACGCAAGCGGTGAAATTGACACGCATACGAGACTAATATGAGAGGACCAAAGATCAAACCCTGTGGAACCCCACAGCTGCTCTTGCTGCGATAAATGTTGTGGTCAATATAAATTTCGCATCCCCTGGCTAGCTAAGCAAGTTGGTGCCTTGCCTGTGAGGACATAATTGAGGAGAGAGAGAGAGAGAGATTAACATTATAACGTTCCACAAGCGAGGGCGAAATACCAAACCCTGTGGAACCCCACACACAATCTTCCTGCTGCCCATGCCTTTCGCGAAGACAATGCCTTATAAGTTGAGGGTACAGCGGGTGCTTAAACTGACATCACACACGTAACCCATCTTTGCCAAGGAGTAGCCCGAAACATATTTATTCTTAGTCGCATTCCTCATTCAAAAAAATGGGCCATAGCAAACTACATAATAATACAAACTTCAGACGTCGATCAGTACAAACGGTTCATAATGATCTTGTAGTTTCTAAGATTGCCATGTATTGAAACATTTACAATATGGAATTCAATAAATATTCGTGTTTAGTCGTAATCTGTCTGAGCCCCAGTCTGTACTATTTTAAATCGGAAAATGTGCGCACATATATCATCATAGCTATTTTATTGGTCGAGAGTTTAATCCAACTAAACCAAAACAAACTGTAAGCTCTCCTAATTTTGTTAGATAACGACGTAATTCGTCTAATAAGTTATGTTATTGTAGATACTAGGACAAAATCCTGCAGCTATTAAAATCTTAGATGGCAATTTTTTAATGCTTAGTTAATTTTCTTGCTTTATTACTATGTAAAGGAGCAGATAATTATAGCAGCAACGGGCTAGGGTTGGCATTAACTTCCTATAGATTGTACCTGTTATCGTCTTTAAAATAAAATTATATAAATCTACTTCCAATGGTTACTAAAGCAATTTTACTTTTAGAAAAATTAACAACTTCCTTTAATATTGTGATCATTTAGCAGGCTCGTCGACTCCAATAGTGTACGTGAATGAGACGTGTTTGGAGTGTGAGAGGGTGCGCGCGGCTTGCGAGCGGCTGGGCACGGTGGCGGTCGTTCCAAGCCCAGAAGCTCTGCCACCGTCTCAGCAGCCCCCCGCCCCGCCCTCCTACGTCATCACCTCACCATTCGACGGCGATCTGTTTGACACTGCACATAGAGCGAAATACAGGTCAGTGGTTATTGCAATTTTATTGCAGTTTCTGATAAGAAAACATGGAGCTATTAAACGTTTGCTAGGTAACTCGTAGTTGAAAATTCCTAAAGTGAAAGTAGACTTTACATGAAACAAATTGGCATACCAGACATTTACAACCCAGAAGAAGCACTTGACATATATGAATCTGACGAGACGATGTTCATAGAGTTGAAAAAATACATAGAATGTAGCATCCCATGAAATTAGGCAAATGTTCGAAACGTAGAGTTAACGTGAACAATTCGTTATTGACATTTATTTTGGCAACGCGTACGGTCGATTACTGGACCAGACTACTAATAAGCGCGACGAATGCTTTGTTGCGCGTTTACATTAACGTCTTTTTATCTTCCACTCACCTACGCTTTTGTACGTGTAAACGCAACCATCCATGGATACGTCTCTTGTGACGTTCAGTCAGTCTAAAATAGTACTCATTAAGATGAACGTTATGATAAACATCGCTTTTTTTTTAATACACACTAAAATATTGCAGTTACCGAATTCAATAAAAGTATGAGTACAACTGATTGATACTCGGCAGTCATCATCATCTGCCTAGCCTTTTCCTAACTATGTTGGGTTTGGCTTCCAGTCTAACCGGATGCAGCTGAATACTAGTATTTTACATGGAGCGACTGCCCTCCACAACCCAGTTACTGGATAATACGATATACCCCTAGGTAAGACTGGTTGTAAGACTTTCGGGCGTCTGACTACACTAACGACTGTCAAAGATCCTTGATTGATACTCGGCAGTAACTTCCTTTAAAGTTAGTTTTATCATTCCAACTTTAATGAATTATCGTAATACAATCACGATTGTAAAAGGGGCGACATAACATTTTCTTATTGAAATATGCTCATGTTATACAAATCGTACAAAATACTGATGTCGTCGTAGCACCTTATTATTTAGTGACAAACAACTGGAGATGCTTATCGATATAAAATAACTAGCTGCGCCCCGTGGTTTCACCCGCATAAGTGACGATCCCGTGGGAATATCGGGATAAAAAGTAGCCTATATGTTAATCCAGGGTCATAACTACCTCCGTACAAAATTTTATTAAAATTGATCCAGCCGTTTGAACGCGAAGAAGTAACAAACATGTAAACACACACACACACTCACAAACTTTCGCCTTTATAATGTTAGTGTGATGATAACAACACCAAACTCCTCGTAGAACTCTATAGACTTTCTTCAGAATGAAAAAAAAAACATTATGGCAGTTTTATTTTTTACTTTCTCTGAACATGACTGAGTGAGTTATCGAGTAATTGGTATGAGTATGACCAATAATGCACAATGAGCATGCGTGTGATGATACGCGCAAAGCCGCGTAGCCGGGGCTGCGGAGTGCTGTGGGTGATGCTTGGCTTTATGCTGATTTACGACCACTGTAAACAACCACGCCACCACATCGCCTACATAATTATAGTCAGTTCCGTGATTATGAATCGTTGATTTCAATGTACTTATACCTGATTTTTGCCAATTATACAATACTTCTTATAATTTTTACGTGCGCTAGATTCCTGAAAGTATTTACTTTATCAGTTCAACAACCCTAGTTTCCTTAAGCTGTATTTTGTTTGAATCGAAACTATGAACTGTCTCGAGTTTGATTTATGAGTGGCAATTTGGCTGCCCCTTATCATTCAATATGTTCACTTGTGTTCATTAAATACAGCTGTGGTTACATTCAGCTGTACTGCGTACAGCATCAGCACGGCGCGGCACTGTATCGACGGCGCTGTTAGGATAGCGGGATATTAATAATTCTATTCTTGTATTTCCTACACCATTCCTTGAGCTGAATGTGGATGCAATACATTCCTTTTAAAGTGCTACAGCTGCCACGTTACTGTTTAGGCGACTCTGATGAGAATTAATTGTTTATTGTTCCGAACTTCCCTGCCCTGGCTGAGCGCATACAAGCGCTGCTAACATTTAACTTTGATTAAGCTTCTACTATGTATATTGCTGATTCATCTTCTTAGCGTGTCGATGGCTAAAATGGAAGTTATGAAGAGGAAGTTTTACGTTTCCAATCCCATAGATATTCGCCAGAGAGCATCGTGTTTTTCGGGAGATAATAAATTGTGAAATCTTGTAGAATTATTCCATAATACGAATGGAATCAAAATAAGCTGAGATTTCTCAGAAACGAACGGTTTCTCTTTAGTGTCATAAAGTCTTGTCGTCTTGCGTATAATTAAATAGGTACGCTTAACACATAACTCCACCCAGCACACAAAGTCGGGGTTGTTTATACACGCGGGACCTTCCACTCGTAAAGCGGTCGTATGTTATGTGACTGTTTCATAGAAGGATGGATGTAAATAAAGGTGCGTGTAGAGTGCGCGGGCGCGCACGCCGCCGTCGCACGGTAGGCTGAAAATCGGCTTTCATAGACTTAGGGATTTCAATTTGCAAGTGCTTGTTTTTATGCCGGATATCGCTTCTATTAGTCATTACTATGTACAAAAATGACACCCGAGTTAATTCTGCCCAAAAACGAAGGAAATATAATTTTTTTACGAAAAATTTGTATGAAGCTAGTATGAAAAATCGAATTATCTCCTAAACGGCATGTTTAACCGTAATATCCTTGGATATGGTCATAGTGCTAATTATTTATGATTTTTTGGTTGCCGATTTGACGAAAAATTTAATGCCGTTTTTTTTTAAAAAATCGTCAAAATATTTTTATTTATTTTTACATGTAAAACGATCCCTTTTAATGTTTATGTTGAAGAACACGGACTTTTAACTACCTACACGTAACATAAAATAGTATCACTCCTATATTTCCGAAGGAGTTGGCAGAGAAAAGGCGCTTGGATTGCTTCTTTCGCTAAAACTCTCAAAGTGGCGTTACGTTACGAGAGGCTGCCATTCGAGAAGGTGCTAAGGATATTTATCCATCTTACTATAAAGTGCAACAAACTAAGCTTGATTGCTACCCTCCGAAGCAATCAGTGACAGTTACTGATTCATCGGCTAGGATTACACTTCAAGCTTTACTTGATATCACAGTTACAAGAATCCTTCAAAGCCTTTCTAACAAAGAGCATAACTAGCAGTTGAAGCTGATATCCAAGTGAGGATTTGATGATACTTCTAACCAAAGTCGATACAAGCAGAAAATGGAGGGTGAGGAAGATGACTCGAGCATTTTCATGACCTCCTTGGTGCCACTAAAACTGACAGATGGACAACATCTTATGGACGTTCGTCCATAAGATGTTGTCTCCATCTGTCAAAACCATGCTCATTGTATTGTCGTCCAGTTCAGTTTACTTTTGTAAAGGAGCGTGAAGCAGTTGTCCTTGAGCTGAAAAAACAATTGGATGAAGAAATTGAGGCCCTTATCCTCACAGAGTGCAATAATAATAATAGGGTGACTCATGAACTAATGATGACGATGATCGACGCTAAAGTTTGCACTTACCTTTCTGAAGCTAAATCAAATGCATCGTGCTACCTGTGCTTAGAAAAACCTACAGAAATGAACCGCTTAGATGCTGTAACATCAAAAATTGTGTGTTCTGACCTGTATGAATTTGGCTTGTCATCCCTACACGCCCGTATAAATTGTATGGAATGTCTGTTACACATTGCATACAGGCTCGACTTCAAACGGTGGGCAGCGAGAAGTGATGAGCACAAAGAAATGCTACAGACAAGGAAAAAAATAATTCAAAATAAATTCAAAGATGAGCTCAATCTGTGATTGATATAGTAAAACAAGGCTCGGGAACCACCAATGACGGGAATACTGCAAGAAAATTCTTTGAGTTTCCTAATAAAACCGCAGCTATAACCGGTTTGGATGAAGACCTCATCAAAAGATTTGCTGTAATTTTACAAGCAATTACATCTGGAGAGCAGGTCGATATAATAAAATTTAGAGATTGTGCCCGCAAAACAGCAGAAAAGTACGTATTATTATACGACTGGACCGTTCATAAATTATTAATCCATGGGGCTGACATAATCGAGAAAAATAATATTATGCCGATTGGGACTCTCTCGGAAGAAGCCTCAGAGTTTCGAAACAAAGATTTTAGGAGGTTTCGAGAACATCATTCGCGGAAAAGAAGTAGGCAGGATTCCAATCAAGACATTTTAAATATGCTTGTTGTTTCTTCGGATCCTTTGCTAAGTGCACAAAGGCCTATGTTAGATGCCAAGAAAAAGCAAAGCTTTTTTGCTGAAACTCTCGACTTAATTCAATTTCAGGAAACTGAGTTCGAGTTTTTGGATATATCCAATCTGGATGCTGACTCAGAATTGGAGTCTGACAACGAGAGTGATAAGGAAAATTTGTAAAAAAATTATATATGTACATATTTGTAAATTTGTATTTGAGTGTGTTTGGGTTTTTTTTTGTAATATTTAATGATATTTTGTCTTTTTTTTATTTATTTTACAAATGCTTAGTATTAATTCCTTAAATTAAATTATTTTGTATGTAATATAACTTTATATGTTACTTGAATAAGAGTTTGATAACCTTTTTTATTTAAATTAATAAAAATGTGTCAAAAAACAGCAATTTTTGTTATTTATTTTTTCTTGTTTTGTGTGTTCTTAATATTTGGGTTAATAACATATCGAACTTTTTAACTTGGACACTAAAAGGGATCGTTTTACATGTAAAAATAAATAAAAATATTTTGACGATTTTTAAAAAAAAAACGGCATTAAATTTTTCGTCAAATCGGCAACCAAAAAATCATAAATAATTAGCACTATGACCATATCCAAGGATATTACGGTTAAACATGCCGTTTAGGAGATAATTCGATTTTTCATACTAGCTTCATACAAATTTTTCGTAAAAAAATTATATTTCCTTCGTTTTTGGGCAGAATTAACTCGGGTGTCATTTTTGTACATAGTAATGACTAATAGAAGCGATATCCGGCATAAAAACAAGCACTTGCAAATTGAAATCCCTAAGTCTATGAAAGCCGATTTTCAGCCTACCGTGCGTCGGCGCGCGGCAACGGACGCTCGGCGTAGCGCGAGGGTCGCCCTTGTGGCCGCGCGACGCTCCTTGCTATTTTCGGCCTCACATTCCTCTCGACTGTTTTTCAATCTAACGTGAAGCACATAACGCGCACGCCGCTTGTGCCTTTGTTTTCGCGGTTGTTACGATAAACTATTTATTTTCTCGAATTTGCACGAATTAATAGTCACGAAAACGCGAAATCAAAAAGAGAACTTGTATGCTAAGATTTCTGTTAAAAGTGAATGAGGTTTTCTCCATGACGATGATAAAGAGTGCTAGTGAGTGGGTCCAGAGCGAAGCGATAGTGTCGAGAGCACGTCGGACTAGTGCCTGATTACCGAGTGTGTGATAGTGATGGGGCCCACGCGGCTACCTCCTACACCCGAGGAGGAGGATGCTCCGTATCTCGTCGCCCGCGCCGAATCAAAACTTATGGATAATATTCAGCCCAATTGCGATGCGTAAGAGTTTATTTGAGCTGAATGTGTTCTAGTTCTATATTATTGTTTTAATGCAGTACACCGGCAACGGACACTGCTTTGAATTTACTCCTAACTGGAAAACCTACGTTTAGAAAAAAGGCCTACCTATGCCACTAAAAGAGCAATAACATAAATATTACCTAATATAATATTCTCTAATTTTGTGCAATTGTAGATTGCAGGATAATGTTTTCTGGTTTTTCCATCTGTTCAGCCGATCTTCCACTGTCAAAAATAAACATTAATAGAGTATCATTGTGTATTTTAAAAACTAGGAAGATTATCTGCTTATTGATACAAAACCTAAAATAAACTAAATGTAACATCACTAACATTAATACTTCAATCAGTTCAATCCCCGGTTACCTCCTACTTTTCCTTCCTTATGCGGTGAAGCGCATACATCAACACTATGATACAATTGCATTGTGTCAAAATTATGTGCACGTTAAACTGTTTTGACGAGTACTCAACCATAGGTTTCTGAAAACCGAAATACCACATTTCGCTCCCCCCGATACTCATGAATTGACACGAGGGTGGGTGCACAAGCAGGTGTAGCTAGCTGCATACTTTCCAAACGATTACACACGGTGGATTGAATGAATCGGAGAGAGCTACAGCTAACTCATTCAAATGGCTTTTATTTCACAACCGTCAGCGTCACTATAATTTACTATTTTAAGTTTTCGTCGAATCGTTTTAGTGTATGCGTAATTTTCAGTTAAAAAATATCCTGATTTTTTTATGTTTAATTGGATCGCAATGATTGTTTACAAATTCGTGGAATTCGAATGTAACTCATCAACTATTTCTATAGCGCGTAGCGCTACGTAGATAAAGTAGCGGTGTATGCGGCATCCTGTGACGTCAGGCTCACACAGTCCCAGCAGCGACCGCCTCGTCGTCAGAACGCACTTTTCTTTCAGAGAGCGCGCGTCACACTGACGCCCACCACATCCAACAACAATTTTAATTCACATCT
Source organism: Luperina nickerlii (assembly GCA_963855955.1). NCBI lineage: Eukaryota > Metazoa > Arthropoda > Insecta > Lepidoptera > Noctuidae > Luperina > Luperina nickerlii. Next base: position 14,861,798 of record OY979664.1, on the reverse strand, counting down.
TTGCGGATAAGCTCCTTGCCCTATTAATATTTTTTTCTACAATGACATACATCTGAATAAAACGAATTCTATAATTAATCCATCTGACTAACAGACGCAGAACGTTCAAACAAAATAATTACCGCGATTAATGTTGGGATATATATGTATGATGGACTTGTAGAAGGACATTGTCGAGTTTTATTAGCATGGTCAGTGGAAGTAAATGTTTTGCCGTCGTGTAATGTCGTTGCTAAAGATATCAAAAAGACATAATATCTTTAATGCCAATATGCTTACTCTGATGCTGTTTGTTTTAACTTGGTGATCCTGCTTAAGCTCAGAATACAATTTATTGATTTATTTTTATTTTTTTTAAAAAAACGTTGTCCCACACTAGGAATAACTCCTGTATCGTGGGTGCGTTTACAAACATTTAAATTCACATACACAAACAGCCAGACCCGGAACAACTACCTGTAGGCAATGCAAATATTTGTTCCGTGCGGGATTCGAACCCGCGACACGCAGCAATAATTAATAATTATTTATGTTCCATAACCATATTTTATGATGCTGGTAGTTAAAATTAAATGACAACTGATTTCTGTAGCATAAGCATAGCATTATCAGCCGTTAATGTTCCCACTGCCGGGACACAGGCCTCCTCTCTGTGAGAGGGAGTGAAAAAGATGTCTGTACCTGCTTGCATTTACACAGATGTTTATAAAAGACTAACGTGTGCTGTGCCTCAGTAGTGCATAACATTAAATCGATACAATAGGCTGAAACACAAGGTTATTACATAACTGAAAGAAAATATTTAAAATGTAGGCCCGTGTTGAAGTTCAATAGTAAAATCTACCTGGGCCTTCCTATATACTTGCTATGTTTGTTAGCAATCTTTAGTGGCGGTGGCAGCAAAAAAAAGTTGCCGAAGGATTGATGACCATTGAGTTGTTGTTGAGATAGTGGAGATCGCGAATCGGTATGGCAGAAACGATGACATATTCATGAAAAAAATCGGTTGTCTGTAAAGTCGGTTTACTGACGATAGTTGAACGTGACAACGTCATAAGAAAATACTGATGGAATAGTTGCATTTTTCAAAAGAAAATTTTATTTGTTTGATAGATATTTTGTGTGGATATAGGGAAGGAGGTAAATGGAAATCACAATTGAATTGATCAAGTTACATTTATTTGTACGCATAAATACAATTATGTTTTTTTTTTTTTAACAATGTACATACATAGTTTTTACAAGTATGAATGTGCTTTGAGCAATTGTTTTACAACTTTTAAACATGTGTGATATTTAACTTCTTACAATTTGTGTTATTCTGTTGAGAATAGGACGATGATAGGAAAAGTAGGAAATGAAAGGGAGTGTTTTATTTCGATCGAATAGTAAAGCAATTGATTTTTTACTCATCGTGAAATAGTTCTGTTAACTTATTGTTATAGTTTTGTCAATTATAGCATAACCTACAATCGCTGCACTAGCGGACCGATGCTATTTATTTTAATGATGAAAGCACGAATATTCGACAATATATCACTGAACAAGTGAACATATATTTAATATCGAAAGAATCATTACCTTTATCGCCGCAATTATCGTTGCAATAAACAATTGACACCACATTCACTTTTCACTGCACTTCATACTTGACGAAAACATGTAAATGTATTATTGTATAGCAGCTGTCCACGCGGACGCATCGCTCACTCAAGTAGAAGAGAGACAGATGTCGAACGCTGCCGAACGCGGAGGCCGATTGTGCCTCTTTGTCGCTCGTTCCGCGCTCTCGCTTGCACTTCAAGCCTTAAATGGAACGCCTCAGAGCTCGCTCTGAGGCGTTACGTCGGTAACGCCGCATGAGTCATGTTTTTTCGTTCGTGCAGCCAGCTTCATCGATTTATCAGACGTTGTCACGTCAAAAAACTTCGATTATAGATATATTTTAAATATGTAATGTACATGGCTGTCAGTGTTGTACATCTCAGCAACGGATGCCACAACGGGCGCTGGACTGGACAAATACGCAAGTTCTCGAGTATTGAGCAATATAGGCAAAGGCAACGAAAATTCTAGGCGGCTTAGTTCCTCCAAATGCAGCATTTGTTGGAAGCATTTTCAGTGCTTCCACTTCGTAACATTAATTACCAACCTGTTGATTAAGAAGCGTTCAGACATCAAGTTAAATGCACTGTGCATTTAACTTAAGTCTTGTCCAAATTCTTGCCGAGGCTGACACACTAAAATGCTACATTCCATCCAAAGGTTCCTACAGCTCTGCATTATTGGGACGGTATCAACTAAACAAAAAATGAGAAATACTAGCCGGCCACGTTTGTGGCGTCCAGTCCAAATCCAAACATCACTCATTCAATAGAATAACACTCTTTATTATCTACACCATATGAGTTACAGATATAAATGTATAAATTTTACATAGGGTGACGCAATAAGACCGCCCTTATCGCTAAAACTATGCGGTTTTGTCACCTTTTTTAAAGAACTTTACAGTCACACTCTGCTCCAAATTAAATGACCTAAGTAAATATGAAAGTGTTGATCAGTTAGCCAATAATGAATAGGTGGTCGTAAAATTTAATCGAAAATCATTAACATTCAGTGCGAGGTAACACCGGACATGCACCGCTAGGTTTAATTATAAAAGGGGACGAACGTTGTATCTGTTGTCCAAGTTTTGAAATACGAACTTTAATAAAAGGGAAGGACCGCCGTGACTTGAATCGATGATGTTTTCGCACTTACAGATAAGGACAAGTAATTAGTCGGTTGTAAGCAAATTGCGAACTGTATCAATTGTGCTACTATCAGTTTGACTGGCGAACTATAATTGATATGGATTAAATTGAACTAATAACATATTGATCGTCTATCTTGTATGTAGCACATGCGCGAGACTAGGTTTTCTGTTGGTCATTTTACTTTAAAGGTAGACTGCTTTTGAGTCTTGTGTTCATTCATAAAAAAAAACTGGAATTTTATGCTAATGCATATTCCGATATTTACATATTTTTGTAATGTTAAGGCATTTAATGTAATTTCTACACAATATAAAATAAAAGCGTAGTATAATGTCGGCTTGACCTGGAAACCAACCACATTAATAAATACATAAAACACACGAGTTCATAACATACGTAGCAGTAAATAAGAGTTTTACGACCCACAGAATTTTTCTCCATGAAATAGGTAATGCATATGGCAATCATTTTCTTTTATATCTTTATATAACATTGATATTGAAACAAGTATGTACATATTTACAGTGGCAGAGCTAGTATGTATAAATGATTTATTGAATATGTTGACTGTCAGTTGCGTCAATATAGTGACTGTTTGTATTGGCACTGGCGACTACTCATGAACAGATTCTGTTTGATTTCATTACAGCTGGTAGATGACTTTCGTAATTAATTCATTGTACTAAATATCATACTCATTGTTATTGTTTAGTTACTTAATCATTAATTGTTTTATTAACTTTGATAGATCTAGGGTAACTTTAAATATTTCACCAAGTAGTAGCTCTAATAAAAAAATGAGTATTTTATTATGTTTTTGAATGAGATATCCATCAGCACGATGTTGACTGGTTTTCTGTTAATAAGTACCTATATCACGAAAAAACCACAGGAAATTCTGAATCAGGAAGCGTGGAATCACCGAGGGTGTTTCGCTCCAAAAGTGATTAGGAAACATGAAATTATTCAAAATTGTTCGCGGTTTATATTGAAATAATCGTATCCAAAACTGCAAACTCTTAACTTAATCCAAAGCATATAATTCAATTGATCTATTTTACAGGCACTTTTGAATCAAACAACAGCAAAACAGATAGCATATTTTAACGCTACATATGAGTACATAAGAGAATTCATATTTCCTGTGCATGGAGATCACAAAAATGTACAGACGCATAAAGCTACCCGAAACTGTAAAATTTTCTCAATCATCTTTGAACCTTATGCTTTAGCGATAAAGTTTAAAATATATTAAAGAAATTTGACAGATTGTAGTAGCTTGATGTGCTGGCGTCTGTACTATAGATTCATAGAAACAAAGGAAATGTTGCGCGCATACTCGCAGTCCACCCAATGGCATAAACGCTCATTTATATGTCGCCACCAAAGATATAACATGGTCGCCGAATTTGCTAGCTTCCAGCATTCAGTATCCAGATGAGGACTGCAGAACTTGATGGGCCAGTCTAGCAAAGTTCGTGACGATGATGATAGACACTTTTTTTTTCATGAGATCACGACTCGACGTCGCTCAGAATATGTCAGTGACTTCCAATTGCTGCATTTTCCACCTGTAATTAATGATTATTGTGTATTTATTGCAGGGTGCTGGGTCCAACAGCAGTCCTACAGTTGTCGGAGCGCGATGAGCCGCCGCCGGCGACCGCGCGTCCCCTCTACTCGCTGGCGATGCGCGGCGCCGTCATTTGTTTCTCAGGATTCCGGAAAAAGGATGAACTTGTAAGTACATACTCAATATTTTTTGTGATAGTGTTGATGGATTGATTGGCTCGTGGCTAAATAATAACAGCCGTACGGCTCGATCGATCAGGTTAAGCTACAGTCAGTCTATAGTCGTTACGGGTCGTCAGAAGCCCGAAAATCTGACAACCAGTCTTACCAAGGGGTATCGTATTACCCAGTAACTGGGTTGTGGAGGTCAGATAGTCGCTCCATGGAAAATACTGGTATTCAGCTGCATCCGGTTAGACTGGAAGCCGACTTCAACATAGTTAGATAAAGGTTATAAGCAGATGATGAGTTGATGGATTGAGTCGACTTTGTGTCGAAGTCGATAGTCACCACTCACCTGTGATTAAAATATTCGTTAACGTTCGTAACGTAATTACGCAGTTTGTTAACTACAACCAGACACGTTTTAAGCATCGACGCTTGCGTAACCAGCCCATACCATGGAAAAAATTGAGCACTTGTTGTCGGATGACGATGTCAATCAACATGTCAAATTCAACTTCAGCAAATCTGTAAGCATTTATATAAATAACGATTGTTTAATTTTACGTTATTTGCACAGTTTCTGCACTGTTACAGCTTAGAATTTATGGTCATAATTTTTAAGATACACAAATTGATATTTTGTGTTTACCCGATAACAATATGATGATGAAATGCGTGTAGGTCAAATATGAACGAGTTCCGTGTACAATAGCTGTATTATTCGGCAGACGTACCTGATAACCCTGATCCACTACATGGGCGGGTCGATCCGCAAGGACATGTCGAGTAAAGTGACGCACCTGATCGCGGCGGCGGCGACGGGCGATAAGTATCGATACGCGTCAGGGTTCGGCCTGCCCGTGCTCGCGCGATCCTGGGTCGACGCCTGCTGGGAGCGCCGCGACGACCCCGCCTGCCTAGCCACCGATGATGACGTCATTGTAAGTACCTAAAAACGAACATAAATAAACTCGACTTTTTCCCATGGAAACAAACTCCACCTGATACGATTCTTACATACTCCTTTTGCTTCATACACGCGCACCGGTCGCGAGTATTACGCACCTGACGTTTTTGAAGGATATCATGCTCATAATTTATTCCGAATTTTGTATGTCTAATAATAAAATAAAAGCTGTGTGACAGGTAATTAACAAAGAAACTGGAAACACAAAACAGCGAGATCAGAATGAGTTGTCCCTAAAAATTGATAATGAAACCATTTCAGATAAGTTAAAAGTTGCTATGACACTAAAAAATTTCTTTACTAACATCCCAATAAAGGTTACAAAGTGTCTCCCCTCATCACCGATATTAGCTAAAGGTCTTCTTAAAGAAAACTTTAAGGATATTCCAAGCTTTGAATTTAAGCCCATTTCTGTTGCCACAATTAAAAAAGCATTTAAAATTCTTAACATAAAAAACACTGAAGGCTTATGGGGGATTTCTGTTAAGGTTCTTGGAGATATTATTGACACAATAGCCCCTGCCCTAACAGGCATATTTAATCAATGTTTAGACAGCGGTATGTTTCCTGTCCTAATGAAACATAGTAAAGTAGTACCAGTTTTCAAATCGGGTAGTAAGTTTGATCCCTCCAATTATAGACCTATATCTGTGCTTCCAGCATTGAGCAAAATTTATGAAAAAATCATGCTAGACCAGATGTTGTCATATTTTAATTCAAATGGGATTTTACATAGTCGCCAATTTGGTTTCACAATGGGGAAGGTCGACGACGGACGCGGGAGTAAAACTCATCAGTCACATTTTGGAATCCTGGGAGAAGTCCCAGAATGCAATTGCCATTTTCTGTGACCTCTCAAAAGCGTTTGACTGCGTTGAACATAATACACTGATCTGTAAATTATACCATTACGGAATTCTTGGACAAGCTGCTGATCTTGTTCTTTCCTATCTGTAAAATCGGCAGCAAAAAGTAAACGTTAACGGGGCGACGTCATCGGGGTCTCTAGTTAAGATGGGCGTGCCTCAAGGCTCAATTCTTAGCCCTTTCCTATTTCTAGTTTATATTAATGACCTTCCTTACATGATGGCTAACTTGTAGGATATCATTTTATTAGCTGATGACACTTCCCTTATTTTTAAAATAGATAGAAAAGATGCGGATGTCTTACATGTCAACGATAGTCACGCTGTTCTTTCGAAATGGTTTGCAGCTAATAATCTTTTACTTAATGCGAACAAAACTAAATGTCTTAAATTCTCGTTACCAAATGTACATCAAGTGGGTTTGAATTTAAAACTTGATGGCAAAAAACTAGATGCTGTTACGAAAACTGTATTTCTAGGAATTACTTTACATTCAAAATTACAATGGGGCACACACATTAGAGCTCTTTCAGGTAGATTATGTTCAGCTGCATATGCAGTAAGAAAAATAAGGCAGTTGGCAGATACAGCTAGGTTAGTATACTTTGCTTATTTCCACAGTATTATGCCTTATGGTGTTCTACTGTGGGGATCGGTAGCTGACGTAGATTCAATTTTCATTTTACAAAAGAAGGCAATCCGCGCAATCTATAAATTGATATACTAACTGCCTTCTCTTTATATTTTAGAAAGTATTTTGTATGTTCACAAAAACTTAAGACTTTTCAAAATAAAAAGCGATTTCCATAATATAAATACACGTAGTAAAAATGAAATTGTGATACCTAAATTTAGATCAACTAAAACTAGCAAGTCATTTCTTGTAAACAGTATCCGTTTTATAACAAGTTGCCAAAGCCGGTTACAGAACTTAGCGATGGAAGTTCAAAACCCTCATCAAACGTGTCCTTATCAAAAAAGAATATTATAAGATTAAAGACTACGTTGAAGACAAGGTAGTTTGGCAATGATTCCTTCTGCACATGTGGCTTCCCTGGCGCCTCATTAACGGCATAACTATGTAAATGTCTATTAACTGCTCTCAAATTTGGATATTTATTTTTACGTACTTCTTTGACATAATCTTTTTATTATTTGACATTATATACAGACCATTCAAATTTTTCACCTCTTTATTAGTGGTTGTAATGGCAATCATATCACTTGGTTGTTGTAGGTTTTTATATTTTATTTATCCTTTTGATGGCTTCTTATTTTGTAAATGTGAGGACTTTGTAGGCCTTGTAGACTTTAGATCTGTAGACCATTTTTTCTTTTATCAAGTACCAGGTACTTGTTGACAGGCCTACGCTGTCCTCCCATACCTACTGTAATTTGAAAACATTGTAAAAGCCAATTATTTTTAAAAAGAGTAACCTTGGAATTTCTTTCCGGTTCTTCTCCATAGAAAACGACCAATTCGAACCGTGCACCTAGCTTCTGACGTTTCATAAGTGCCTGTGTAGGTTAAGTGAAATAAAATATTTTGGTGTTTTGATTTTTAATTCAATTTTGATTGTGATGTAGGATTGAAAACTGTATTAATTATTATAAAACAATAGATGGTAAATAGCGTAACGTCAAATAAATTAATTATCAGAGATGTGAAAAATAGTTCAGTAAAAGTATTTAAATACAAAATGCAAATGCATAGTTGTTAGCACTATTTCAAATAGAAATACAAAATACTTTTAAATAGAAGTATTTAAATACAAAATGCAAAATACGTATTTTCAAAATAGGTTTTGAAAATATAATACCTTGTTAATCATAAGCACTTATATTTATTTAACTGATTTTAAAACTAGTATTTGTTCAAAAAGTTCATCTTTCATGTTCCGCCTATGGGGCCTCATAATCATTCCACCAAAAGAAAATAGTCGTTCAACAGGGGCAGAACTCGGTAAGCAGGTATTATATTTAAGGAAGAGTTTTTTTACATTTGGATACCTGTTCAAGGATTCTAAGGTATTGTCTTCATCTTTTAAATATTGTAAAGTTTCCAGATCTGTTGTAGTAGTATTAACATTATCACTGGCTGCTGAAGAATCAGAGTCCTCAACAAACATATAATAAGATTCTGTCCTTTCCTTCTTGTTATCAGAGTCAGTATGTTGGACTTGAGAACTTGACTGACTGACGCGCAATGTTTTTTTTCTAGCTCGCACGGGTCTTCTTCTTCTCTTCGTTTAATGGCTTTTACAATGTTGGCATTATTGTTCTAGTTGACAATGACATGACAACACTACGATCATGATCAGTGCGTTCATAAATAAAGTAATCTTGGATTTAAGAATGAAAAATTGGAAAAATTAATTAAAAATATAACAAAACTATTTTGTATTTTATAAATAATAAATATTTATATAAAGTATTTCAAATAAAATACAAAATACATTTAGTAAAAAAGTATTTCAAATATAAAATAGAAATAGGTATTTTGCATTTTGTATTTGCATTTCAAATATATGTATTTCAAATAATTCACATCTCTGTTAATTATAAACATAGAAATTTTTCATCATCCTGGCGTGGAGGAGCAGTTGTCCTTATACTGCTTTACATCGTTATTTTCTTGCTTCTAATGATCTATGCAATATGTCATATTACAGAAAGAACACAAATTGAAAGTGTTCGCGGGTGCTCGCGTCTGCTTCGTGGGTTTCCCTGAGGATGAGACTCTGCACATGGGCGAGGTGCTGGCCAGCAATGGCGGCGGCACCTGCCAGCTCGACGACCCCGACTGCACGCACGTTGTGAGTACTGCATACCTTCTATACTACACACCCACACACACACACACACACACACTCAATAATCCCGCCATAATCACATTCGTGATTTACCTTATGGTGTGCGCATTGCAGCTGATAAACCTTTATAATAATTTTGAAACTGATAACACTCTTTAGCTTACACTAGATTCTATTGTCCCCCTACGAGGAAAACAAAAAGTTTACAAACAATTTGAAGCTGCGGTGCGGTCGCACCTTTAACAATGCATTAGCCCATCCTTCAAGGTTAATCATATTACAATTTACTTCAACAAAAAGCCTAGTGTTTTGTTAACCTACAGTCTGCCGAGAATTTGAGTAATATACTCGGTTTGTTAACAATGTAATGATCATTTTAGAACCTACCAAATGACACTAAATGTCCCATAGAACGTTTACCTCTGCATAACATGCATACCTGTTTATTTATATACTTCATGCCACATTACACTATATTAGTAACTAATTTTAGCATTATGAAGTCAGCATGCACGTAGATATACTTGGGTACACATATCACTCTTAGATACATTGTAGACAATATAAAATAGCTAGTAGCACACTTCAATTATTATGACACATTTTTACACCTCTTAATTTCTTCCGATTACTGCATATTTATTAGCAATGCCTTCAATGCCAGCAGGTGTTTGATTAACAATTTATCAGTACAAACAACGACTAGATGAGAGCGGACTCAATGTCACTTGCGTTGCGTATGTTATATGCACACTATAGATATTTCAATATTAGAAACTCTAGCGCGTTTCCTTTGATTTTTTATTTTTCCTTTATCCCGATTTGGTCTTCCGCCTCTCGGGATAGCCCGACATTTAAACTACTTCCACTTCCCTCACCGCACGACGCAAAGTCAACCCATTGTTTCCTTTCATTATTTTATTAACATTTTGATGTTATCACTAGTTTCACTGTATTGTTTGTTCACTCACATTCGCTGTTGTACAATAATTGCGCACATACCTCATTCAGCTTTATGTGTACAATACTCGACATCCATATAATCACACCTACATACTTCCAGTGTTGTTAACATTCGTTTCATTTGTTTTGTAAAGTGTCGACTTGCTTTCATACTATCCACTTTAATGCACTAGACATAGACTTCTAAAACACCTTTATGTTGTAGATGTAACTTCACGTAAGGATCACTTTCATAAATCACTTTATCAAACATCTCTCTTCATACATCTCAATTATGATCAAGAACACTTGTTTTGTAAACTAAAACTGTACAAGAATATAACCAAATCTTCGCTAGGCAGTCGCTTTCTGTGTTTAACTACCTCTATCACGATAATAATATATTATTATCGTCGTGCATGTTTGTATTGGAATGGCTTCATTACATCATTGCGTGGTGTGTTTCACACATGTTTCAGGTAATGGCCAATGGGGAGACTTTCGGTCGTTCGCTTATCCTATCACCTCATCCCAGTACACCTAACTCAGCGAAACCATCCCGCGCCACTCCCAATCGCTCCCAGTCCACTCCCAAGAGCTCCCTGTACCGCCGCCTGTCGGCGCGGCTGTCGGGCCGGCGCGCCAGCCCCGGCAAGCGTAGCGATAGTAGCGACGTGTCGCACGACGAGCGCGAGCAGCGCGTGCACTGCGCAAGAAACAGTATTAGAGAAAAGCAAGCCAAAGCTGTTAACAAAGATCAAAGAGATAACTGCAGTATTAGTTTTGTAGGGAAATCATTCACTGATGATTTGTGTTTCAATTATGATAACACCAAAAGTCCTCCGCATGTTGAACGTGTGGAATTGCGCAAATACAATATTTGTGATAAAGAGAATAACAAAAACTTATCTCAGCTTGTCCATGGATCTGATAGAATTAACTTTAAAGACAAGAGAGAAGTTTTTAGAAATAAGTCCATGAACGTATTTAACTTAGTCGATTGTCTCACTGAAGCGGGATCCTTGCACTCGTCTCTAACGAAAAGTTTGTGTGACCTCGACTCTAAAGATGAACCAGTATTTCTGTTGGCCAGCTCAACTGGCGGCAAGGATTTGCAACAGTCAACAACCACAATCTCCTCAGGCAAAAAAAGAAGTCGTAACTCCACAGATTCTAATTTCCAAGTTAGCACAGTTGACGCTAATTTATCCCCTGATAAATGTGAAGAGAGCAACTGGAAGTCTATTAAGAGGCTCAAAATAAAAGACTCTTTCAAGTTTAAAAACAGACCCACTATTTTCAAAAGGACGAAAAAAGACTCAGTTTCTAAAACAACTGGAGAAATAGTAGTAGAGCCAGTGAGTCCAGAGAACGTAAAGCCGACCGACCCGGCCGGGGAGTTTGTAGCTTCCACATCTTCGCCTATCAAAGAAGATGATAACGCATCCATATGCTCTATGAACACAAGTAAGCAGTCGGGATTCTTCGATATTTCATTTGCTTCAATCAGAAGTTCTAAAACCGTCAAATCAGCCTCAAAGTTACGACGGAGTGTTAAATCGTTCACAGCTTCGTTCAGAAGTGAAAGGAAAAAGAAGTATGAAAAGCGCGCTGAACGTAATACGGTAGAAGTGGACGCATGCCACCTACCGCCGGATCTCAAAAACATTTCGACACCAAACAGGTTATTCGATGGAATGAATTTAGATATTTCACCAGTTCAAGTGGATACCGTGGACAGCACCGACCTAGCTACCCCGGTCAGAGATCAACACGCCGATGTAGACGAGCTGGACGACTCCACCGTATTTAAAACGCCTCAAAGCGTGTGGCTCCGTACTCATCGCCATTCAATTTGCGGCGCGTCTGAGCTGCGCACTCGCAGCGTGCTGAGCCTGCCGGGCGGTTCGCCGCACACCCTCCGCCCCGTCCCTCCCCCCGCCCCCCGCCCCGCCCGCGACCAGCCGCCGCCCGCCTCGACGCCCCCCCTCCGCGACGCCCACACCATTTCGCAATGCCATGGAATATCGCTGCCGGTACTAACACTATTTTATTCAATACTACTAAAAATATAGTAGCTTGTCATGCCATCGAACATCAGCGGTCATGGTCTGTGTCGTATCCGCGGAGAGGCCACCCTCGGTCTCCAAGCGGACCTCGCCGGTATGCATGTCATATAAAATATATCTTGCACCTTGAAATCTTTAGACGCTTGAAGGGGCGTGCACATGAGTACGCCCTCATGAGATTTGCGTAGGAATCCCGTTTGACGGGTTTAGTGGGTAATGGTGAAGGATGAGAACGTCTAGTCCTCTGTTTATGATTCCTAATATGCAGTTGTGTATATGCAGGTCGTCGACGAGCACAATACGGTAGTAGCGCCGGATTGCTCGACGCGGGTTCACGTTGTAAAGGCCGAGTGGTTCTGGGCCTCCGTACAAAATGAGGAGGCGCAGGACGAGCGAGATTACCTGTTCAAAGACGTAAGTAGCAATATCTTGATATTTCCATTAAAGTGAACTAAAATCAATAACGTCTTGAATCTGACCGCTTACGTGGTCTTAGTTTTAAAGTAGTTGCACCTGACGGTTTCACTTACATGGAGATTTTCACAGGAACCGTGTGGCATAAAATTATTCTTTGTCACTGAGGAACAGTGTTGTTTTGTATGAGCGAAATAGTTTTTGTAATTGTACCTGTATTTTCAGAACCACTGTTAAAGAATATTAATTGAACAATTTAATAGCAATTGGCTGCCTTTTAAATACGTCGCGAATTGTACTAAATTTTATATGGCAGTATCTAGATGAGGTGTCACGGCGGTCGTCTGTGGGCGGCGCGGGCGCGGGCTGCGCGGCGGCGGCGGACGAGGCCACGGCCGTGACGCCGGCCGGCGACGTGGGCACGCCGTCGTCGCACCTGCAGCGCCTGCGCAAGCGCAAGCTGCGTGGCGGCGACTCTGCGCTGCACAAGCGTCGCTCGTCCGTGGGCGATGCCGTGTTGCTGAGCCTATCCGGCAACCTGCTGGACTGCACGCCCTCGCCCGACGGCAAGCAGCTGCTTGAGGGTGAGTTGAGCCTTCTTTTTTAACCGAAAAAAAAGGATGAGATTCTCAAGTCAAAGACTATTTTTTTAATGTATAACTTTGATTGAGTAGTCCGATTTTAAAGATTATTTTTTTTGTGGTAAACAAATGAAGCGAACTAAATGTTGTACAGTAGACCGCTCGTCAGTGGTAACAAAACCAGTATAATCGGGCCTCATATTCTTTTGAAATTTCGTACTACGCTAGGCCAGCTCAAGGTCAAAGTCGATAGAAAATAATGATAAAATTTATTTAAAAAAATGTACTGCTTTAGAAACAAATTAATTTAAATAATATTTGAGGTTGAGAAGTAATGTCTGTCATTGCTGGATCGCCGACGTAAGTGACGTAAGAGTTTGATACAGATTGACGCCTCTTGCGACGACATGCACTATGCATTGCAGATGTTAGACCCATATATTTGTTCTTTTATTACCACTAGCTATATTTGTTTACGCGTAACGACAATATTACGTTATTATTACCTTGCCTGTCCACTCTAACCGTCGTTTTTGTGTTCATAGAGTCGGAGGTTCCCGATACAGTTGTCCGAAAGCTGCTGTCGCCAAGGCAACAAGTGTTTATGGAGCTTCTACAAACAGAGTCCAATTATGTTGGGATATTACACACGATAGTTACGGTAAGGCAAAATACCTTCTAAACAAGAAATTAGTGTATAGATTTCCATAAGACCGCCCATTGTGTCACCCTATGTAAAATTTCTACATTTATATTTTATGGTGCATATGTTATAAAGTATTCTATCTATCTATCTTAATGTCATAATAATACCAATATTGATAACAATTGTTTCGTTTACCCTGTTTCAGATGTTCAAGCAACCGTTGGAAGAGATGGCCGAGGATGATAATAGTAATGGCAAAAATCAAGCTTTGCTCAATAATACTGAACTCAAAATTATATTTGGAAACTTACCGCCTATTTATGAATTACACCAGTAAGTTGATTTTTCCATCCATAGTATCCATACTAATATTATAAATTCGAAAGTTTTCACCATCATTCAGAGAATTTACATATTTATTCTGGAAGTTTTCACTTAAATTTCTTTAGAAATAAGCATCACCTTTGTCTCTTCTTTTTTCTGTTAATTTTTTCTTGTCTGTTTATATATGTGTGTACATAAATGGTTAAATAAATAAATAAGGTTTATGTCATTACGAAATCTTGGTGTTTTTTGAAGTCGTAAAAACCGTGTGGGTAGCTAGTTTCTAATGAATGGTACAATTCACAGGCGAATGTTAGAAGAGCTGCGCTACGCTCAAGCGCACTGGAGCGAAGAGACGAGCATCGGTCGGCTGGTGCTGCGCTACACGCCCGACATGGTGAAGGCATACCCACCCTTCGTCAACTTCTTCGAAAATACCAAGGAGATGCTGCAACAGTGTGACCGTGAGAACCCAAGGTTAGAGCCACAATGAGCATAATATTTAGTAAATTGGCTGAGCCGGTACTGCATCTTAAAGAAAGTATTTACTGCCTGGCCCGACAGACATTGCCCTGTACAAATTTTGATAATTCATACAAAATTTCCATAGATGCATGCACTTTCTAGGTAACTATTCAATTTCTTGTTTCCGTAAAAACCTGATTCGGACTATTACGAACATTTTAAAACAAAAATTTGCCAAATCTTTATTAATTGTTTACCAAGTATACTAACACGCTGTGAATATGTGTAAGCTCTCGGTACCATACTAGACAATGGCGAAGTCGGAAATGTATGTGTGTATGCGAGTTATGTGCTGACGCTATTCGTCTTCAAGCACACATTTACAGCGTGTTTATACACTTAGTTACTACAATTAAAGCGCGCGTCGTTTCGTGAGATAAAAATACTGTGTCGGTACAATATTCACGAAATGACTCGCGCAGTAATTACAATAGAAACGAATTTGACGTTTTAAAATCTGAAGTAAACCGCAGTTCTAACACAAAAATACGCCCAATAATTACTGATCTTCGACAATTCCACTAAATTATAAGAAAAATATTTTGCTTGTTCCAGATTTCATGCATTCCTGAAAATCTGTCAAACCAAGCCTGAGTGTGGCAGACAAAGTTTACAGGAGCTACTAATAAGACCAGTGCAGCGGTTACCTAGTATAAGTTTATTACTCGACGGTAAGTTTTACTCATTTATTTTTACATACAATACTGTTATAATTTTCTATTCATCTGACTGCATCCCTTGCACTATTGACTTAAACCAAGCTCGAGCATAGTTAAATGTAATTAAGAGCGTTTGTCATGTGACTTTATGCCATTAATATAAGGTTTAAATTGCATTGATCTCACGCTCGCGAAATGCAACAACAACGAAACTAATTAGCAATGTACAACGAAAATTTCTTATACTACACATTTTCCAAGTGAAATGACCCTTGTTACAGACATATTAAAGCGCATGCACAAAATTTGTACAACGAGGATTTCTAATAATACAAATTATCTAAATTAAATTAAAATTTCCCTTGTTACAGACATATTAAAGCACACGCACAAAAACAACCCGGACCACGGCGCTTTAGTGCAGGCGTTAGCGGGCCTGCGCGAGGTCATGTCGCACATCAACGAGGACAAGCGCAAGACCGAAGGCCAGTTGCAGATGTTCGACATCTACAATGACATTGATCAGTGCCCGGTATTATCTACTTAATAAAAATCATAAATTCATTAATTTGTTCGCTGACTGACAACACGCAACCGTAACCGCTGGGTATAGAAGCATGAAATTTTGCAGAAGAGTTTCTTATACAACAAATTATACTAAAGAAGGGTTTTGAATGACCATGATGAGTAGTTTATTAACCGGTTTATCTAACGCAATTTGATACAATGTACGACCAACCACGCGTCAGGAAAATCGCCCTTATAGCTACGAAATAAAGGTGTTGTCAATGTCAAATTGTTACTTTTAACATCCGCGACTGTAAGTTCTGTGCGACATGTACAAAATATTTCCCTAGCAAAAACTTATAAGGCACCATCATCTGCCTAGCCTTTTCCCAACTATGTTGGGGTCGGCTTCCAGTCTAATCGGATGCAGCTGAACACCAGTATTTTACATGGAGCGACTGCCTATCTGACCTCCACACCCCAGTTACTGGGTAATACGATACCCCTTGGTAAGACTGATTATTAGACTTTCGGGCTTCTGACTACCGATACTGACGACCCGTAACGACTGTCAAAGATCCACGAATGACAGCCGGGACCAACGGCTTAATGTGCTTTCCGAGGCACGGAGGGATCACGGTATGTAAAGATGGGCACCCATCCACAGACCAACCGCTGCAAACGTAGCTTAACCTGATCGATCGGCCTGTGCGGCTGTTATTATATAGCAACGGGCCCCTCTATAAGGCATTTAGCTCTTTAATTATTTCGACTTTAAGTACCTGTCTATACATGTGGGTGGGAATGGCAGGGCAAAGAAAATTCAGTATATAACTCGATAAAACTATGTTATTTTAAATATTTAAAAGTTAAATAAATAAAAAACTACCATCTTGGCTCAACATTGCTCTGCCAAAAAAAAAACAACTAAGTAATTCCCTATTCCAAAATTCCACTTGCCACTGCCCAAACGGTACGAGGGTGACACTGAAAGTTCTTAGAAAATCAAAAACTGATCAAACTAGCAAGTTATTAGTTTTATTATATCTTTTCAAAATAGTGTCCATTTACATCAATACATCGCTGCATCCGATGGAACCACTGAGAAAAGCACTTTGCCCACTCGTCCTTACGGGTCTCTTCGACGGCATTTTGAAACGCAACCACTGCTTCCTCGGCGTCCATAAAAAGTTTTTCTCGAAGTTTTTCTTTTATTTTTGGAAATAAATAAAAATCGCAAGGTGCGAGGTCGGGGCTATAGCGCGGTTGACCCAGTAATTCCACTTCTGACGTCGCCAAGTAGTCGATTGTTTGCTTGGCGGTGTGCGACGAGGCTTTGTCGTGGTGAAGGAGGATCCTACTGCGAGTTCGTTTTCCCGAACTTATTCCAAGACAAGAGGCAAACAATTGTTAGTGTCTGCAGTAACTGTTTTTCGATCCTCTAAAACAATTGTTGCGTAATGACCTATCCTTCCGAAGAACGAGGCCACCATATTTTTTCTCACGCTTCGACCTCTCTTCACTTTAGTTGGCAACTCCTCGGAAGGAAACACCCAGAAAGCAGACTGTCTCTTAGTTTCAGGATCATAACAATAAATCCACCTTTCGTCACCCATAAGTATGTCGAACACAGCATTGAGTCACCTCCGTTAAATCTTTGAACCATTTCACGACACCAATCAACACGACGGAATTTTTGGGCCTCTGTCAAATTATGAGGTATCCACCGGGCACAAAGCTTCCTGACCGCTAAATGTTCATGGAGGATTTTGTGCACTTGACTCATACCGATGCCTAAGCTTGTCCGAATCTGCTGATAAGTCACTTTTTTGTCAGTCTCTATCATACGCCGCACAACGTTATCTTCAGTCGTCGCCGTAGAAGGCCGTCCCTCACGCAGATCATCGGTGAGATTAGTGCGACGCACGTTTAAACTCATGAAACCAGTTGTAAACAGTGGCACGAGATGGGCATCATCGTGAAAAGCCAATCGAAGTCTATCATAACTTTCTTGTTGACTTAAATGACATCGAAAGTCATAAAAAATCATTGTACGAAAATGTCGCGTTAAATTCATGCTGACGTGACACAGACAATGGGCATTGTTGATTTTTTTTTAATGTTGTAATTGAAAAACCATTTCTAGGAATAGCGTTACTGATCATTATAGACCGGGAGATGATGACACATTTTGGTAAGTCATTTCTTACAGTATGGCGCTTTCAGGGGGGTTCATATACGTAATAAGTGAGAGGAAAATGATGTTCTTACCGGTGGTGCGCGGGACGCAATTGCAGAATAACTAATTGAAATTGCTCGAAAATCCGGAGGTGTCAAACAATTTCTTTCACAAAATTTCTTCAATTTATCGGTATTTCAACAAAAAAAACCCGGCGGTCGCTATGTGCCATACTTCTCCGGTGGGTGTTTAGACCCGCCATACTTTTTTGAAAATGTTTTTTTTTTATTTTTTTTTTTATTTTTTTCTTACAGGCTGATTTTTTTTTAACAATTGTTTTTTATTAATCTTGTACGAAAATCACCATGCCATACCATTCCGACGGTCCAAAATACCCGCCATACCCCCTCAAACATGTCATTTTTTTAAATTCGAGAAACCATTTCTTTCACCTTAAAATTTGGTCTAGTAGTTGTTTTTATGATTAGAAACGTAATTGTTATAATGCCATACCTGTAGATTGGGTGATATACGTATAATGTTATTAAATAATTGTAAAATTTTATGCAACATTTGAACAATTTCTTACAGTATGGCACCATTTTTTTTTGAAAGTTGGTTATGTGAGGAACGTAAATACGAAATTTGAAAGTTGTATGTAGGGACAATCTTGTTTAATTAAATAATGTGTTATGTCGTATAATATTCTACGCTCGAACGTCTTCGAACTATCTTCCTCAATACAAATTCTAATGCTGGTATACAGCAGCTGTGCTGGTCAGGCGTCACTAATCATTAAAGTCATGAACACAACTCTCTAAGACCACGTAACCCCAAAGAATGACGATTTCATGAAACAGTTATTCTTTGGGGTTACGTGGTCTTAGAGAGTCGTGTTGATGAATTTAATTATTATAATTCTGTAAATACATATTTGTTACGGCCGCGAATCATATATTAATCAACGTACAACTTAATATCGACCAGCAAATTGCAAAAAACCTAAAAAAAAATTAATTTCGCGGGCTACCCTGGCGCTTTCGCCTTAACATGCTAACTAAATAAACAAGGTAATTCTAACGTATTTCAGATATACAGGTGGCTTTACGGAAATTGAAAAAAAAATCGATTTCTTTGCCCGTCACAGTGGCGTTCCCCCTTAGCGATATTAAAAACGATTTTTTTAAACAAATCAATTCAAGATGCCACAGTATGAGCGATTTACTAAAAAAGCATGGCTTTCAAATATATATATATATAACTTGGACGTACTGTAGCTGAAATACGTCGCTGAAAATCGGTTTTCCGGGTATGGCATTACTTTTGGACTTCATGATGAGTATGGGATAATTTTCCTGAATCATACTTTTTATAAACTTTCCAAAAATTAAAATGCCATATTGTAAGAAATCCTTTCATTTTTTTAATTTTTTTTACACCGCAGCGTGCCTATGACGGTCTTTCGTACCATGGTCACAGTATGGCATATTTTTTTCAACTCGTAATAGTATGGGAACAATCTGATTTCATTTATGCCATACTGTAAAAAATAATTTCACGGCTTCTATAGGCGTGTTTTAAAAATGGTTAAAAAATACAATTTTTCAAGTATGGCACCACTTTCATACTGCACTAGAAGTATGGCGAATATAATTTTGTCTCACTGTACCATAAACTGACCACGACTTAAGTGCCATACTGAAAGAAATGGTTTCAATTTAAAAAAATGACATGTTTGAGGGGGTATGGCGGGTATTTTGGACCGTCGGAATGGTATGGCATGGTGATTTTCGTACAAGATTAATAAAAAACAATTGTTAAAAAAAAAATCAGCCTGTAATAAATAAATAAAAAAAAATTAAAAAAAAAACATTTTCAAAAAAGTATGGCGGGTCTAAACACCCACCGGAGAAGTATGGCACATAGCGACCGCCGGGTTTTTTTTGTTGAAATACCGATAAATTGAAGAAATTTTGTGAAAGAAATTGTTTGACACCTCCGGATTTTCGAGCAATTTCAATTAATTATTCTGCAATTGCGTCCCGCGCACCACCGGTAAGAACATCATTTTCCTCTCACTTATTACGTATATGAACCCCCCTGAAAGCGCCATACTGTAAGAAATGACTTACCAAAATGTGTCATCATCTCCCGGTCTATTACGGACTAATTAATTATAAAAAATAGTCATATTTTATTGATATTTTTGATAAAATACGATTGACCTTCTTTGCCCTTCAAATTACGTGGGCTTTGGCCGTACAGTTTTGTATCGTTACCTCAAAAAAAAAAAGTAAGAGGCAAGTATTGTCTACAATCCGTCAAATGTCAAATTATTATAAATATGTCAAAAATATAAACATTCCTGTTTATATCTCATTACCTTACATTACATACATTATTTCAACACTCGACAATATATTGGAATAATATACTGGAAGAGTTATGGAATACAGGAAGTGCTTTGTTCCAACTTGCTGCAATAATAGTAATAATGTCACCGAGTGCGTTATTATTCTATTTCTAGATCTAGTGACGATAGAGAGTAGTATATTCCTTGGAGGACACTCACACATAAAAAAATCATTTGTAAATAAATACGCTAAGATAGGATTCGATTATTTAAGACGTCTATTCGGCCTATTGACACTTTCGACAGATGTGAGATTGTTGACGTTGTGTTGACAGATTAAAATTTTTAATTATGTACTAGTAAGGCAACGGCACTTAATCTTTATGCCACTGATGACGTCACCTACCTTAAAAACTTAAAATAATTAAATGTTTTTTTTTTTTAAATAACTATTGAGCCAATGATCAAAATATTCAAATTAGTTTCTCAAAATGCTCTAAATTTTCAAAAATAAAATAAAATCTAATGTTTAGAAATTTTGAACAATCCCCATTGGGACATTTTACGTGAAGCGGACAACAAAAAAAAGTGAGGTCGGGAAAGGAGATGTTTCATTTTTGGCTAGCACTTGTACAATATATCAAAAAACGGCGAAAAATACCCTGAATTTAGGAAAAATATTAATCTGTGAAGTTGAGAATAATCCTTTGTGTACAAACAAATTAAAGTTTTTCAATTATTACCATTTGATAAGGTTATGGCCAATATGGCGGTGTCCTGACAGCAAACATGCGTTCTGAAACCAGAATGGATCTGAAATGAGTGCGTAACCGTAAATACAAAATCATTAAATATAATTATAAAAAGGTATCGCTGTATTATTAATTCATCTATTACACCTATTTCTAATGTCTTATTAATGGAGACATGTAAAAAAAATATCAATATAATATTTTGATAATAATATCCTAGTTCGATTAATCATCTACTTGGCCAGTGTATTTCCGAACGTTTTATTTTGACATACACTGTCTGTTAATGCTATGGGACCTTGGGGACCCTTGGGGTACCTGACGTGTCGTGACGTCGTCATGACATCGAAACCCGTACCCATACGGGTAAACAATGTTTTACCGTTAACCAATATGGGTTAATCGACGGTCAAAATAACAATGAAGCAAAAACATAAAATATCCCGTTTTAGGTTATAATGACACTAACGTCATTGTCATCTGTGATTGACTCAATATGTCTCCATTTTACTCACAACAAATGTCAAATATTTTAAATTTATATTTTGTACTAAATTAATACAAATTAATTCTATAAATCATTATCTATTATATGTTTATAGATATATTTCACAGATTTTCTGAAATGTACACGTCCTAGCCAAAGTTCCATACAAAAATGAAACGTCTCCTTTGTTTATATTCCGGTCAATTATACTTCTAGTAGACATAAATATCTACACACAATTTTCTTTTCGTGTGAGGCTTTATTGCCGATATTATGGGCTTCTGAAGATAGATAGTATTAATATAGTTTGAGGACAGTCATTTTTGAGCGTTGTTTTTGGTATCAGTGAATTTATAATAAAATTTGAATAAATCTTAAATAGTGAAAAGGGAAATTTGAATAAATCTTAAATAGTGGAAAGGAAAACTTTTTAATTTTTAAGTCGAATTTGAATTTTTAATATTTTTTTGTATGGAAAACCGTAAGTAAAAATTTTAAATCAGATTTTCAGACACTTCGACACTTTTTTTTTATTTTAATTTCAAATTAAAGCGTCAAGTTTATAAATAATTCACCAAAAAAATTATAACATGATCGTCATTAGTTTAGGAGTAACATTAAATAGACTACAAAGGCGTCACACGGAGCGCTTTTTAAGTTGGCCGGCTTATGCGAAAACATGCTAAAATACAAGAATATTTAAATTTTATTCATTAATTTTAGTATACTAACTAAAAAAAGAATTACAAAAAAAAATCCAACTACAGTGTTTCATTTTTAAAACAATACATAATAATTATGTGACTATAATTATACTGACGTGACACAGACAATTTTCAATTTGCCGCTAAATCGTAAACAAATGACAAATGAATAAAATACATACACAATAATTTTGGCAGAGTTCCATTTTCAAAATTTAAACTTTTTTTTATTATATCGTTTACAAATGGCCAGTTCTAAAAACTTTCAGTGTCGCCCTCGTATCTCAAGTTTTAGTGCTATCCATAAATGATTCTTTCGCTATACCCCAGTTTATAAAATGTTTCATCTCCGTTGGAAACCAGGCAAAATCAAAGTTGTCCGAGATGCGAGTTATAGGGATTGTTATTTTAGCCGAGGTAAACTGCAATGCAAAAATCTATAGTCCAAGAAAGGCGAAGTCAGTCACAATAAAGATAACCAGAAACACAGCCAATAGGGATGTTGCCTGGGTAAAAATAAATCGATTCGATTTAGTCCCTCAGTAAGATTATTAAAAAATATTGAACACGTATTTTTTGTTTTATCAATTAGATAAAAAATTACAAAGATATATCACATCAAAGTTCAGGAGTGGGGGGCTTTGACGTAATAACGTGCTAAAATTTGTAGCACGGCGTGACGTCATACGAAATTTCCAAGCGCTGTATCTTCGTAATTTTTTGTTTGCCAGACAAAAGAAAAAATACGTATACAATATTTTTTAGTAATCTAACTGATGGACTAAATATATTTTCTTAGTCAACTACCCTATTATATTCTTGAACAATTCACAAGAAATCACAACAAAACATTCATGATGCTGTCACACGCGGCACCACAGAGTTGTAAATAAAATAGGCAGCACGAATCCCGGCTGATAAGAATGGTTATGTTTTTAGCGCAAGTCTTTGTATAGCACATACATAGTTATGCTCTATGTATGTAGGATTCTTTATTCTTTCATAGCATCCAGATGTCTGTCTGGATGCATTGTAATAATTTGCATGTCATTAGGATTTTAGTGATCGCCCAGCGTATCACACTTCACTTTCAAACCCAATCCGAAGGATTTTGAAGGAAATTCCTAATTCAGCAGGTGATCTTTCACAAAAATCAACATAGCTGACTTTATAACCCAATAGTCGTGAAAAAAGTTTTTAGTACCTACGTGAAAATGAAAGGGCTCGAGGAGACTACTCCAAAAATATGATTTATGACCCTGGGGTCACCACGGTCATTTATTTATTTTTATTGGTCCACGAACAATTGTTGTAAACTGAAGGCCAATTCTCGTAATTTAAATCGTTCAAAATCTAGTCGCAGTCTCATCTCAGCGACAAAGAAATGTCAAAAACTTGTCAAAATGTAGGGAAATTTGAAGTATTTTTTGACAGATTGAGACTGAGATCAGACTGTGAACGTTGTTAAAATTAGTAGAATTGCCCCTCTGATTTCTGCTAAAGGTAACATGCAAATGTGTGTATGAGACAGTGCAACAATCACTATGATCATATGACATTAATTGGGATCGTCAAAAATAACTAACGGCATATATAAGCACTAAAGGGTACTTTTTCTAACACACAGGATATTTCGTATAAAAAAAGAAAAATAAAATATTGCGTAGCATTGCTTATCATTTAATGCCTCCTCTATGTTAGTTTTAACTCTGTAAAACATAAATGACATATGATAAATGCATGACTATGATGGGCAGTGACAACTATTATGAACGGATAAAGATGGTGCTGCCATTACATATTTTAAAGACTGGATATATCTATTTGTTTAAAAATGAAATTGATACATTAATCAATTATTAAATATCATTTTCAGTTCAGTTTAGTGTAGTTATTATTCAATACGCTTTAAATACAGTTTTGATATTCTATAATTCTAAAAATACTCGTGAAATCATATCAGTTCTTACAATAAGCATGTCCCAATTACCACGTTGTTTCCAAAACTGGCAACATAAAGACCTCCCCGAATACTTGAATCAAAATAATAAAATTTTATATTGAAATATTTTCTGCAAACCTTTGCCAAATAACGAAAGCTGTGGTGGGATTTATAAGTTATTTTTTTTTATATTATTACCTTTTTGTCTGTACTAGGCCACAAAAAATCCATGGCCTTTTTCCAATGATTTTTATTTTGAACTTCGTTCCTGCCGGGGGTTCCCCGACCCCATACGTTTTTTTATATAATTAAATACCTCGAAACACAAACACTGATTACTATCTAATGCATGATCTGTCGTACGCAGGCCCACCTAGTGTCTTCTCACCGATCGTTCGTGTCTCGCTGCGAAGTGGTGGAGCTTTCCAAGGAGCTCTCAGGTCGGGGAGACCATCTCGTGCTGTTCCTTTTCACCGATACCATGGAGGTCTGCAAGAAAAGATCCAAAGTGAGTATGTTGACAAAAACTGCATTGCTCTCTAGCAATGTGTAATATTAGCGCGTAATCAGAAAAGATCCAAAGGGAGCATGTCATAAGAAATAAACTTCATTAAATACTCTCTAGCAATGTGTGATATTATCGTGTAATATCGAATGGTCGCGCTACATAGGTAGGGTTTCTTAAAATGTAAGTTGGAAGTGATGATTAATAATGTGTTGTTTTTTGTTTCAGGCTTTTAACAGTAAAAGCCCAACGAACGGCACCGGCACGATGCGGATAGGCTCGAGCAAGCCCTACAGGCATATATCGCTGATGCCACTCAGCACGGTCAAACGCGTCGTCGATATTAGAGAAGCTGAAGGTAACATATTTCCATTTGATATTATTTGCGTCCCGCTATTTCACCCGCATAAGTCTCGATCTCGTGGGAATATCTGGATAAAAAGTATCCTATGTCCTTATATAGGTAAGGTTCTACCCATGTGCCAAATTTCATCCCAATCCTTTCAGCCGTTTAAGCGTGAAACCGTAACAAACAAAGATACAAAAATTCAATGTTTTCCCTTGAAATTTTTTTGGGCAACTGTCATTTGCTGTCAGCTGGGCCATAATGAGGATAAATAACTAATCAAGTAGCACTGCAAATCATCGCAGGCGGCACTTAATTATTGTGCTGTTGTGTATGTGAACAGCATAATTTAAGCTACGATGCTTTACATGGCACTAGTATCTGACGTCACAACACCGTTGAATAATATTTTTTTCCCTTCTCATGCTCTGAAAGTTCGTCTTTATGTTGTGCGTAGACGACATAAAGTTGTTTTTTTATGCACTAGAGTCTAGTGGATAAAGTTTTTTTTTTAAGACTAAGATAATCAGGTCCGACTGCCACACGTACAATAAAACGTCGCAGATTAAAGTCGTTATTTTATTTGCTTTAATTTATTTCATTTCCGTGTTTTTTATCGTTAATTTAATAAAACCAGATAAAATAGTTGTCATTTATTATTTAAAAACGCAAAGAAGCGATTTTATGACTTGGCAGTATGAAGTAGGTACCCAAGTCGAATGACATGTTAAAAATAAAAAATAAACCTTTTAAAAAGTTTCGTGTCGGGAATTAGCTATTCTCTTCTTCAATTTTGCAACATTTTTGAACAGTGAAAATACTGTCATATACTTTATGCCTGTTTCATTTTCTCGCAATTGAAGTGAAAAGCAGGGTGTATAATTCGGGCATAAACGAGCCATATTACCCCTCGACTTAACTAACCACCCTCGCCTGCGGCTCTGGTAGATATAGCCGTCTCGGGGTAAAATGGCTTTTATGCACTAGTTTTACAATCTACTATTTTCCTTCGTTACAAAAGCGTATATTTGTTCACAGACTGTCATAACGTATTCGCGCTGATGTGCCGTAATAATCAGGAGCTCAAAGAGAAACTCTTCTCGTTCATGATTACCGACGAAACCGCAGACAAGTCACACTTTCTTCGACAACTTTGCAGACAAATGGCCAACACCGTCTGCAAAGCTGATGCTGTAAGTTTTCTTTTTAGTTTTTTTTATGGTTTTGTTATTTTCAATTTAATAGGAAGTATGATAGCTCCGTTTACAACAAGACCACTACAGCAAAAACCACTTGACTGCGCATACAGTGCTAGTGACTCTCGAAAACTATTAGTATTTTGTCGCCTATGTATAGGCTACGGTACTAGTAACCATTTTAGTTGTGTCCAAGTGCACGCTAAATTAATACAAATTTTTATAACTTTTTATGCAATTATAACTCATCAAAATGCCTTCATGCGCGGTGAAGTGGTGTGGGAAACATTTCAAGTCATCTAGTTACAAAAAGGATGGCATAACTTTTCATTGGTAGGTAAGTAAACAGTACGAAAAAATATTTTTGATTTAATCAGATTATGAGCCACCGCATAGACCGCATAGGCCCCCCGTCTATTTAAAATGGTGGCTGGGTAAACGAGCACACTCTTGAATCACGCGTTGATGTCGTTTGGAAAACGGGACCGATCGGTCTAGGATAATTTTTATGTCGTCAGACACCGCTGGGACCGATCGGTTTGGATTCAAAAATATGTAGATGCTTGTACCTACAAAAACTGACCAATTGCAGCCGCGCGTTTTTCCTCGGCCCGCGGTCGTGAGTCGTGTGTTTCGAAGAAATCGGCTTATACGCTCTCTAGTGGTTATATTCCCTGTGGTTTACGGGCACGGTTTTGAATATAAAATTGAAATTGAAAATTGTTTGCAGGATAAATTTCTGGCGTGCCTAGAGTCGCACCAGCTCGATATCGACACGAGCGAACTCGCGCTCAGCACACTATCTAAAGTGTCCAAATTCGCAGCGCGCACCAGAATCAAGGTATGAAGCTTTTCAATGTATAAACAATAAAACATAACTTTAATTTTAAATTGAGTGATATCTTGACGAGAGCCCGGCTAGGCTAACAATACACCGACACAAAACAAATGGGATTGTTAACCTCTTGGCTCTCGAAATCCTTTTTAAAATATGTGTACATGAATAAAGCATGAATTAGATGATACAGATTAGCTTAGCTTGGACATAGAAATAACAAGCACATAACTGTTATATTGGTAAGTTCTACAAAATATCAGAATGCTACATAGCTCAAGGATTTCGTCACAAGCATTTCTATGTAACTAAGGCATGATATTGTAGTCTGCAGTCGTTTTGCATTCGATTATGTCAAAGTGTTATAAATAACAATAGTCATACATTCATCTACTCGCCAAATTTCTAAATTGGATATCTTACTTGGTAGTTTTATTATATCAATCCACAATTCCACATGCTGCAGGTAATTTGTAAATACATATGTTGTACCGTCGATACGAAAAGGAGGAGAGGAAAGAGGGTTGCGACCACGGAGTATACGTATATTTGTCCTACGAACCAGGCTCGCGAGTCATGTGCGAGGATGGTTATTAACAATTTGTTATTGTTATACGAAAGATTGTGATAATTTTGTTACAAATGGTCCACCATGATGCGGTCTATGTCCCAGCCAACCTTCGTGTTTTTTAGCTGTTTGTTGTACATATGAGTATGAGGCACGAGGGAATCATTGTTTGTTACTCTGTGGTCGCTAGTATCAACAAGCAGCAACGTGTGGTGTCCGATGTGGTAGTGTAGCAGGTAGCGGTACAGTAAGCCCTTGTACCCACGGGCGATTATTTTTATCGAACACTGGATTTTCAACTCTTGATGTTGAGCAGAGCATTGAGAATACAACAGCGTGCATCGCAGTGCGTCAAAAAACACTGTTGGATCTTCAACTCTTGACGCTAAGCAGTGCGTTGAAAATCCCTCAGCCGTGCGTACCTGGGCTTACTTGTAGTGTGATAAGGGCAGGTGTAGTTTAAGGGCAGTTGAGCGCAGTAGTAGAGCGTGGTTGTGTTGTAGCTGGAGGCGCTGGCGGGGCTGACGGGGCTGCTGCGGCCCGAGCCGGGCTCCGGCCTGCTAGACACATGGGTATTGCGCGCTCACTTACTCGCACAGGTCTGACGCGGCTCTGCCACACTCCTCTCGCTCCGTCCCCAACTAATACGTTCATCCGCACACTGCTTCCTGTGTATGTTACCTTAACATTTGCGTGACGTCTGCATTGCTCTGTCCATTTAGATGTGTGTTGGACTTTTACCGATTTGATGGACCTACTTATCTGGTCTTCTGCTTCTTTTTAAGCGGTTCGTATAACGCGATGAAAATTGTATGGAACAATCGCAATTCTAACAGCGGTCGCTTAAATTGACAGTGCCACACACCCCCGTCCCTATACACTTCTATTTGAACACATCATAAGCATTAACATACTCATTATTCACTACTCATGTTGGGTTAAGGAGCATTATTAATTTAATAAATATAATAAGCAGAGGGACACCGCTTAAGTGATAATGTTATATAATTAGCTGTCTGGAACGGTATTTTTGTGTTGAGGCAGGGAAGCAAGCTGTCGCCTAAGTAGGTGTCGGTTCTACAAGCTAAAGCACAGGAATCAGTGTGTGCGCACAGTAAACTGTCGAGAGTTGCTTATTTCAGCGACATTGTATTGTCAAAAAAGCTTACTTAATCAATTGTATTGTAATTTTTCCTGCAAATGTATGTCTTGCTTAGTAAACGCCTCAATTTCTTCCCGGAGAGAGCGAGGGTCGAAGGAGTGAATGTCTCGGATAATGCTTAGCTTTAAATCCTTTGTGATTAACTGTCTCGTGAGCGTGCCATACCAGTGGTGTTGTAACATGTCATCCATACATACATATTCATTGCTCTCTATTCTTACTAAACACGTGTTGTGTTATTTTTTAAACGGGCATGGTTTTGTCTTGTGATAACATTTTGTTTAATTAAATTAATACTGTTTATGATGTTCTAAGTCTAAATTTTATCTTATATTATTTAAAAATATCAACTAAGATTCTGACTTCTAACTTTGAAGTTTATTTAATTGAACGTAGTTTTTAGCATGTTTGGTTTATAATATAAAGTATTTTTTCTTTTAATTTGGCCCTAATCAGAAATAAATATATCAGTCTGTGTGTTGGCACTTATAAGTTCATAAAATAATCGTAACATGTGCTATGCAGGTGGGTCGTGCGTTTTCGTTTAACAAAACGCCGTCGAAGCTGAAGCGCGCGATGTCGTCGATGATCTCGCCGTTCGGCTCTACCTCCAACCTCACGCCCGCCTCGCAGCTCGCGCAGATGAGGCTCGCCAGCTGCAACAATATCAACGTGAGTATTGAACATCCTACTTTCTTTTAATCATCATCCTTACGTTGTCCTTATCCCAACTACTTTGTGGTCTGCGCAACGTGTCATGTCTTTTTCTTCCATACTTCTCTATTAGTCGTCAACTCGGTAGTCACATATCATATTCCGTCCATCATCATCCTACTTTCTACAAATATTATACATGAATGCGGATGTATGTTTGTTGATTTGATTGTTTGTCCTTTCACGCAGCAACGGAGCAGCGGATCGACGTAATTGTTTTCATACAGTTTGAGGGCTGGACAGTGACATAGGCTTTTTTATCTAGAGTAAATGCATGGTTCCTGTGGGATAGACCAAGAGAGAGAAGCCACGGGTAAAAGCTAGTTATTACTTATAAAGACTTCGCTACTACGGTATCGGTAAGGCGCCATAGACAAATATCATCAATAGCAACTTCCATAGCGCAAAGCTTTTTGTACATGGAGCCCTGTCGGAATTAGAAGCTACCACTTAGTGCTCGCAGTTGATGTTGCCTTTACTGATGTAGAAATACAACAGAGGGGCAAGTCCCGTGTTTTTAAGAATGTTCACATTTCAATCGCAGTCTCAATTTGTCAAAAATACCTCAAATTTTCCTACATATTCGGCAATAATTTATCGTCGATTGTCGTTAAGATGAGATTGGACTAGATTCTGGACGTTTTTAATAACGGGTATTGGCCTTCAGTTAAGTCGTAGTACTTCACCAGTCTGTTACGTGTGTTGTGGCAGGAGATGGGCACGAGCGGCGGCGGCGCGTCGGGCGGCGGCGACGTGCTGGTGGCGCCGCTGTCGGTGCAGCCCACGCGCAAGGCGCAGCCCGCCGCGCTGCGGCGCTTCTGACGCAGCGCGCGTCGCGCCTGACCGCGTCGAGCACGACCACTCCCAGGGACGTAAAGATCGTCTAATCTAAGCGCAATTAACTCTCCGTGTTGATCCGAGCATTGAGAATCCAACAGAGGAGATGTACTCTGTTGGATTGTCGTGCGTCAAAAAAAACACATTGTTGGATTTTCAACTCTCGGCGCCAAGAGGAGCGTTGAAAATCCAGTGCGCGAAAAAAAAATCGTCCGTTAACATGTGAGCTAAAGCTGAATGGCCCTCCCACTAATCCCGATTGTTTCAATAAATGTGAGAGGAAATACTTATTGCAACACTTGCGTGCGGCGATTTTACTGTGAATTTTGACTCGCCCGCGCACTGAGAGCATAACTCATCGTGCGATCAGTCCACATGCTTACATTGCTGGGAAGCGCGCACTTTGTGTGGAACGAAACAACCACTCTGTCTTGCGTTTACGTCATTTATGCACTAGTTAGCGAACGGATCCGTTCTATGTAGAATTTCGTATATGGACGGTGACTGAACGACCAATGACGAAGATTTTGTGGCTTGCATCTATACACCTACTCTGTATGTGAGCAACAGAAACACATTGGAGGTGCCTTCAGTTTTAGATTAGACGATCTCTAGCAATTTCATTGTAATTTATTCTTTTATGAAGCGGGCGGGCGAGGCCCGCTCGCAGACGTGGTATGAGGAGTGCCTTCGAATTGAACCGTGACCGGGTTTGAATGGAATTGATTGTGCAGGTTTAGTAAATTATTCGAAAGTATTAATAAGTTGCAGTCGACAGACGGCCTATCGAGATCGAATAAGAGTGTCGATCGTTAATCAAAGTGTGCTTAGATGTTGTCATTAAAATGTATAAATTCATAATTATACAAGATTTGATTGTGAATACGCATATCGAAGCGAGTACTCGGCTGCTACCAGTGAAACTCCACTACTTTAATGAATCTTGTAGTTTTATGAACTTATAACTAAATCTAACTATCCTCGTTATAAACTTTGGCCTATTTGTGGCTTAGCCAACTTGCTAAAAATGTGTCACATCAACAAATCAATACTTACCGCTTGCGCTGATTGTCATTGTCCCATTTCCTTGGTTCCATTAGGTTATTCCAATAGTTGTATATGTCATATTTTGCACAATTCTTTTGTTTGATTACCATTGCAGAGAGATCTTGTCGATTCTATGCACAATTAAAATATACCTATTGATTTGTTGATTTGTGATTTTAGTAGGTATAGGTACTGTGAATATAAAATATAGCCATAAAATGTTAATTAAATACGATGCAATCGATGGCCTAAGTTTAGCTAACTTACGAATTTATTCATCTGTCAACATGTCACAGAAACATTGCTGATATTATTGAGATTTAGTTTTGAAAATAATTTGTACATATGTGATATTTTAAATATATTGTGAAATAGATCATAGCATACACTAGATCATAGTAGAATACCCATGATATTAATCTGATGCAGATTCAAAGTTTTCCTAATGTTTGCATTATTATTTGCTAATGGACAATGAATTACTCAAACCTTTGAATCGTTCAGGCTGGGTAGATAGGTGTTGTGTAAATAGTGTACGGAACATGAGCAGCTTATGTAAACTAGGCGCCCTCGAATGTATCTTTTTAAATATATTAATTCGCGTCTGTAAGTTTTATGAGAGTCTCACTTAGGCTACTGTCATCAATCATGTGTACACATGTTGCTACATTGTACAAAAGAACAATATTTATAAATATTTTAAATGATTGATAAAATAAACATTTATTTTCAATCACTTGTGTTTTTTGTTTCTTGAAATCCTTGCTAAAAATAAGTAATAACCATTTCTTTTATAAATAACATTTATTTCGATTCAGTAGTCGTGTATACGTGTTATGTAGTCAGGTGGCTGGTGCCTTTTGTTTCATGAACTTGAAGGCGTTATGAATCGCGCGCAGTGGTAAAGCTAAAACCAGTACTGCTAATGGTATTGCGCCAATGCCCATATACGTTGGACCCATCTCGGCATCAGGTATCACTGATAATTTCATACCAAGAGCGGTCTGAAAATGTTTTTTTTTTTATAAATTTACAGCACTGACCTAAGGTAATAGGTAATAGGGGCTGGTGTCCGCAACTCCACGTCAATGCGCGTATTTTGCGTACGGTAGCCTAGGTAACTTTAGTGTAAACTTTACTGACCTAAACCCGCACATAGCAGCAAGCTTGACTTAAGCGCGTAATTAGGTCACGTGATATAAAATAGTATATCTACGATTCGTGTGACTTGCGTAGTATTGCATGCACGGCGTTTAGCAGCCGTGGAAATAATGGACTACTTAAATCACACGTATTGTAATGTACTATTTCCTTACACTCGATCAATTACCTACCTATATTAAAAAGTAGATTGATAGAAAAATTTGCTAATATTGATATATTATAAATCAACTAAACTTTCCTTAGTCTAAACATGCATACCAATGTAAGAAATGGAATAATTTGCCACTGTGTCCCTATTCGCGAAGCGCACGCGTTGTCTTCTGTGGCCACATGCATGTCAGACTGGAAGTCATGATTGCGGTACACGAACAGGAGACAGATCAGCTCCATTAACACCACAAATGACATCCCAATGCCTGTCATTATCGCATCAACGCTCTCCAGCAATGCTATGCCGCCCTGTGCATTAAAACAAAACGTTTTATTTTCCGCTAAATACGTGCTGCTTTATCTTATTCTATGGAGAATACATACATTCGTTGCATATAACAAACTTAGTCCCATGCAGCATACAATCAGAAGAGCAACGACGAATTGTTCCCTAAATCTGGAAAAATAAATAGGAGTTAACTATGAAATTTTAATAACATAACATTATATCACGCTTCTATTCTCCGAAGGGGTAGGCGGAAGTGTAGTACACCCCAAGTGCGCTCCACGCTTTTTGAATTCAATTTAATTAATTCATGGTTACGGTTTTCGCGTCCATGTCTCTGCCACCCTAACAGGGTGGCAGAGGGTGGTGGTGGTGGAGTTACATAGATATAACATATCTATGTAACTCTATATATAAAATAAGTTTAAAACTAAAACCCGATTACTAAAAAGTATGAAACAAGAAAGTACCTTCCCGTGGTCGCATACCGCTGTACTAACATACTTATAAGCTACTAGCAGCGCCACGCGGTTTCACCCGCATAAGTGTCGATCCCGTGGGAATATCGGGATAAAAACTACCCTATGTCCTTCCCCGGGATGCAATCTATCTCTGCAAATTTTATCGAAACCCGTTCAGTGGTTTAGGCGTGAAAAGGTAACAGACAGACAGAGTTACTTTCGAATTTATAATATTAGTATGTATGGTAGCATGGACCACGGGAATCTTGTTTCATCCTTTTCATTAGTCGAGTTTTAGTTTTTAAACTTATTTTTTATTTAATTATTTTGGGGCTTATTTCACTAATATTTATATTTTTGAAATTTGCTAATTAAGCCCTTTCATTTGATACCCAACAAGGCACCATCCCAAAATATTTATTTTTAAATTCATTACTTTCTGTCCTCTAAAGGGCGCCATATTGAATTTAGTGTGACGTCACATAGCTTGTAACCAGCGGACAATCAAGACGCTTCCAACGATACTTCATTTGTCTAATTTTGACAAGCAGTTTAGAAGTTATGAGGGAACAGATGAACATACATACATCCCGGTCAACATCATAACCCTCCTTTTTGCTTCGCCGTAGTCGGATAAAAAGGAGAAACTGACTGAGTGACATATCAACGCACAGCCGAAACAACTGGGGGCTAGGAACGTGAAATTTTGCACACGGGTTCCTTTTATTATGTAGGGGAGCACTAAGAAGGGGTTATTGGAAATTACACTTTTAAGAGGGTGAAAAGGGGGGATTTTGTTTGTATGAAAAATCTTATTCCTTGACTTGATAAACTTGAAACTTGGCACGAATACATGTCTAAGTAAATTATAAAGATTGTCATTTTTTATTTTGGGAATTGGGGGGTATTAAAGTTTGTATGGAAGAATTTTAACGCGTGGTTCGATTAAATTGAAACTTAGTAGGTACTTATACTAGAGACCAAAAATAAAGAATAACCTGTATCAAAGTTTATCGAAAATCCATAATCTAATTTAAATTAACTTCCGTTAATTTTGGAGGGGAGGATTTTACTGCGTGGCTTGATTAACTCGCAAATTGGTATAAATCAATCTTTGAGGAAAGTTATGGACACATCCCAAACGTTTTTTCAAAATTCCACCCCTGTGGGGTGGGGATGCAAAGCGGGAATTAACTTAAATAAAATAAATATTACTGATAAACTTTATAATTTACTTAAATAAGTATTCTTGCCAAGTTTCAAGTTTACTAACGCGCTAAATTTATCCCCGCTTTGCACCCACACCCCACAGGGGTAGAATTTTGAAAAATGTTTTCTTCTGTTTCATACAAAAGTTCAATACCTACTCGACCTGTTAGAGCCATTTATAATCTACGTCGCCGCGAATCTCTTAGGGAACTAGGTATTTAAAAAGGTTAATATCATGACGGTACCTTGCCAATTAATTTACGAAAATATATTAAAAAATCAACATCTTTTTAATAAAGTAAGTGATAGACATAATTTTAATACTAGAAATAAAGATAAATTAGATCAACCTTTTTTCAGATTGTCTAAAGTACATATGTACATCTATTATGGGGTAGGTACTGTGTTAAATGCTACAACAAAATACCTTGTGACATATTGCAATTAAATAAAAGAAAATTTAAAACTCATTAAAAGTACACTATGTAAACAAGGATATTACAAATAGAGGATTATATCCAAGATAAGAATGCTTGGAAACATGCAGGTCCTGTTCCATAGGACAATCTAGTGTCTAGACAAAATCAAACTGGTTCCTAATTTAATTTATATTTTTAAAATTTTTATGACATTGATTTTTATAATCTGTGACTACAGTAACTCACCTCACACACTGGAGTTTTTGGCGGGATTTCTTCGAGTGAAGTCTAGTTGGCTGTTTCAATTATTCGCAAATTGATTCCTAGTGGATATTGTGATGTAAAATTGGTGTAGTTTTGTATCTCAAGTGTCTGCGCAACTGAACAATATGTGTAATCATTGAAACAGACGCGATCCCGGTAAAATGGAGCTGAGAATTTTTTTGTAGTTTTGGCTACCTCAGCGAAGTTTACCGGGAAACTTAATTCGATACATTTGCTGCCAAATACTCCTAATACATTAGAATGTGTACACCCATATTCTAATGTCATGTTAGACTCAAGATATAAATAAAATGAAACAAAGACGTGGCTAAAAGGTCTTAGCAACCAGGCCATAAAACTATTATATATAAAAAAAAAACCTCACACACTTGTTAAAATTCTAGAAAAATCATCTACTTTTCCAATATTTGTAAATATGTATGTGAGCACCATGTATCTATCACATAATTGATTTACCTGTAATTGCTTCATTTTTAATTCTTTTTATTTTTTTGGGGTACACTTCTTTTATTCTAGGTGCATCGTCTTCACATACAATTATGTTATGTATACAAAACTTCGTAATTTATTTTAAAAGAGTAACGGTGGAGTTTCTTGCCCATTCTTCTCCATACGAAAACTACTACTAGAATCAATTTTTTGACGTTCAAAAGTGCCTTCAATGTGCCTATTTGAAATAAATTATTCGACTTTGACCAAAATGTATGAAACAGCAGATTTTTTTTTCGTGATTTGAGAGTTCAACCCATAGTGAAAGTTGTTCATATTCATGAGTAAAACATCCTGTGAAAATTTGCGAAATACATAAAAAATTATCCTGTATAAATAAAAATGAAATGCTGATCGTTGGTATAATAAGCGCATCACTAGAGAACGGCTAGACTTATTTGGCTATTTTTCATTTTAATATGTTCGTAATAGTCCGAATGAGGTTTATAAGGAAAGGAAAATTGGGAAAGTTTTCCAGAAAATTTTCAAATACGGGAATAAATTTGCATCTATTATTGTTTGGACAGGCAACCGTCTGTCGGGTCAGCTAATCACGTTATAATGTTATACAATGCAAAGATAACCTTTATCTACTTACACAAGTTTTACTCTGTATTCGAATATTGTATGCAATACTGTTTTCAACAACAAAAACGCCACGACCAAGTAAGAAAACATCAAGCCACCAAATATTAGAGTCGACCTAGAATGAATTAAAAGTATTAGATACAATAACAACAAGCGATGTTCAGACGGTCGATTCTGTAAAAATCTCACCGTGAAAACTTAGGTGATGTGAGTTTGTTTTTGTTAGAAATTTACACTATTGACTGACAGCTCACTCCACGCTCACTTCACCTAAGTTTTCACGGTGAGATGGTTACAGAATCGCACTGCTGGTGAATAAAATATACCTACTCAATTATTGGTAGGTATTGTTATTTATTTAATAACAATAATTAATAATAATATTTTATCAATAATTTACCCCAACATAGTTGGAAAAAGGCTAGGCAGATGATTATGATTGTTATTTATTTAATACTTCAAGCACAGAAATGCACAGAGACGGACTTAATGCTATAGCATTTTCTACAAGTCAACCTTTGGGTGCTGCAGAGGCGAACAGTGGTACACAAAGCACAAATAATGTAAAACATTAACGTTGTGTTGATAATGCCAACTTGCGAACTTTCGGTTTGTTGCCATCCTTATTTCCAGGGGGAGCGCATTCCACAGAGATAGACTGAGCGAAGAAGGAAGATTGAATAAAGTTTGCGGTGAGTGGGACATTGAAGAAGGCGATTTTTTGATGAACGAAAATTTTTATTGAGGTTGGCACAAAATATACTGAAAGTAGGGGGCTAGGTAACTAAGGGAAGTGAAAGAGTCCTTTGTTCTCTGCGCTGGTGTATGGGCAACCACTTAAGAAGCGACCGATGCGCAGAGATATGACCACACTTACGCAGATTGATAACGAATCGAATGCAGCTATTCAGAAGACGGTCCAGTTTGCTGAGGAGATCTGCTTTCAGGTCATAGTAGTCCACATCACCATAATCGATGATTAAATTAAGGACTGCACAAGCATAGTGTTCGTACTCATTGGTAATAAATTTTTCAGTCGGTACAGAGCCCGCAGCGTTCCAGTAACTTTCTGGCTGATTTGAGTATGCCAGTTCAGGGTACTATCAATATGCAAGCCTAGGTCCGTCACATCAGTACTAAATGGAACGATCGTACCATTGAAGAGAACTGGTGGCAAGGTACCATTCACCTTACTCATACTCCGAGAACTACTGTTCGTCGTACGTCGGATCGTTGAGCTCCTTAAGTCTTGAGTTGAGCTGCACGATTTCTGAAAATGCGTGCACTGACTGGACAGGTCCTCTCAATCTGTGTGGTTCTTTCCTCAAAAGACCATCTCAGACATCGATCTACATTGTCTTCATATAACCTGACCAAGATTTTGTCTGGACTTTAAAAAGGAATGTGACCTCTCGAGTTTTTTTCGGCCTTTCTTCTCAGAGTAGTCAGATAGGAAACGCCGACCTCATCTCGTTTTAGGAAAACATGATTGACGTGTAAAAGTGTTTGTACAAACCTACTTACAAAAATAAAATCATTTAGTTATCATTTCCGTTGATGATTGCATGACAAAAATTAGGGTTTACTGCTACCCCAAATCTATGAGACCATGTTTTTATGGCTACAATCCCAGTTTAATTTGTCGATAGCTTTAGGTATTTCTTCAACCCTTCTTTGACAGTACAATTGCAAGTCATTTGACTACAGATGATAATCCCCAACAGGAACGGTCTGCTGACGTTCCTGAAGGTAAGAGGAGAAATTCCAGTGCCTCGGGACAAACCTTAAAATAGGGCAGAATGGCTAACAGGACGTATTAAAGGCATTCGACCAACACTAGTGCAGTAACTTTGGTGTTTTTCAGTCCTGCCCTTATTGTCACTTTAAGGAGGGCGGAAACAGTACTGTGAACCGGCCTGAATCCAGATTGAAGAGGGCTAATGCGTGAGTCACGATAAACAAAATTGGAGAACTGTTTGTGGACGCAGGCCTCGACCACTTTGGATAGGAAGGGAAGGATAGAAGTGGGTAGGAAGAGAAGGATTAGAAACCTTAGGTAGTAGACGAACACAGGCTTTGCGCCACAACGCTTTTGATTTGTGGTTAAAGAATCTTTATTTACTCAAAAGAAATTTACTACAAATTTCACGTAATGAAAAATATTTTAACGATAAATAATGGTGACATTCATGAGCAGAGCTAGTATAGACATGCACAAATATTAAGAGAAGACAACAATAATTAACGTTCATAACAAGATATCGAAGGTAGCAGCAAAAGATTCATGCGAAACAAAAATCATAATTTTGTGGGTAAATTACAAACATGAACCAGGGCCGGATTTAAATTTTGTCAATAATAAAAGATTTTAACAGAGTTTTAAATATTTGTAAACTTGTAGTGGTTTTTATTTCTCGTGGTAGTTTGTTGTACATCTGTGCCCCTTCGTATGTAATACTTTTCTTTCCGTAATTTGTACGTGTTCTCGCAAGACAAATATCGTTTGCGCTACGGAGAAGTCTTAACCCTTCTTCGGTGTTAGTTTTAAAAATGAGTTCAGAGTGTAGCTTTTTATCTCTAATTTTTTTTATTAAGATGCATGTATTATAGTAATAAATTTGTTTTATATTCATTAATTTAGTTTCGGAGTAAATTGTATCTGTTGGTGTGAGAAAGTCATAATGAAATAAGATTTTTATTAGTTTATTTTGTATTCTTTGGATGCAGTTTAGGTTAGTTTTTGCTGCGCTACCCCATATTTCTATTAAATAATCTAGATGCGATCTGACGAGGGAGTGATAAATATTCAGTCTAATATTTAATGGATGGAATGGTCTTTTTGATCTCTTCTGGTTCAACTGGGACGAAACTGAAAGGATTTATATGAGGATGCGTTAGACTTAGACCAGAAATAGAGTTTGTTGCTTGGTTAGACGTAGTAGACACAGTGGAAAAATGACAGTTGAGATCGTCCAAGTCAGTTGAATTTGGAATGTCTAAATGTCGCGGTTTACTTATACCAATAGTTCCAAGAAATAACCAAAATTATCGGCAGAAAAGGAAGAATTGGGAGTATCTAGATTGCGTTTAACATTGCGTTTCATCTTTAACATCAAATCCTATAGTGTCCTTCTCATCAGTACGACCTTTTTGAAATTTACGGAATGCGCGGTCCTTAAGTCGCATTTCCATCTGTATTCTTCTTGTCATCCATGATACAGGTTTTTACTTTAATCTTTTGATGGGAGCATGCATGTCATAAAGGTTGACCACAACATCATTGAAGATCGCAACCAGCGACAACTTAAATGCCTTCGTCATAGGCTCCTAATCGACCACAGATGCATCTTTCTTCAGTTTCTCAACATTCAGCAACGCCTGTACAGAGCCTTGGGTTTAAATTTGGGAGGTTTCAGAAAATTCATGTCGTGATGAGAAAAGTTAGGAGCGTCATGTTGACCATGGGAGAAAACAAGTGCAGGATTCGAGGTGCAGATCAGGTCGAGTCAGGTGTCATCGCCGATAATGTTAAGATGAGTAGATTGGACCGGCCACACGTGCTGACTAGCTGATTTGATAAGATGGAGGAGCTTACGGGATCGAGGAGACTTGTGGGCAAGGAGAATTGTGTCGAAGTCATCCATGATGATGTGATG
The DNA here is from genome assembly GCA_963855955.1 of Luperina nickerlii. Taxonomy (NCBI): domain Eukaryota; kingdom Metazoa; phylum Arthropoda; class Insecta; order Lepidoptera; family Noctuidae; genus Luperina; species Luperina nickerlii. Next base: position 14,821,655 of record OY979664.1, on the reverse strand, counting down.
TGCATACAGTGTGAGGTAGGGCTTTCAAATACCGGATTTTTTCAATACCGGTATCAATACCGGTACTGGAAAAGTCAATACCGTGATCCCGGTATCAATACCGGTTGTCCGGTATTGAACGCAAGTTCAATTAGGACATTAATAAAACCAATAAAATACGCCTTTTTGCATTTTCAAATCAGTATTGTTCTTTTGAAAATACTAAAATAAATACTTTATACATAGCTTTCTCAATTCTTTTATAATAATTTTGTATTGGTTGATTATTTAGGTATAATGATAACTTAAACTGAATCTACTCGTTTTGCAGGAAGGCATTTCACATAGAATTTGTTTGCACAATATAAAAAAAAAATCTTATTATTACCTAAATGTCATCATGTCTCATGTAAAAATCAATATAGGTATCATTATTTGTAGAAATGTAAGTAAGTAAAGTATATCTTAACTAGCTAGTAGCAATCATTTGGTAATCATTTTAGTAACATTCTTAATAATTAAGTTATAAAAAACAATCAAAAAATCTAAAACTAAACAAGTAAGAAAATAAATCAAGAATCAACATAGGTATCATTATTTGTAGAAATGCAAGTAAGTTAAGTATAGCTTTACTAGCTAAGTAGCTAGCAATCATTTTAGTAACATTATTAATAATTATGTAATAAAAAAAAACAATCAAAATCTAAAACTAAACAAGTAACAAAATAAATCAAGCGTTAATAACAATTTCTGAAAAACAGTAAAAATATGTAAAAGTAATTATAGACGCGTTATTCCGTCGCCTGGCCTTTGCGAAACTGACTGACAATAGTGACAATAACAAAAACGACACATAAATACAGCTCGATTTCGGGCATTGTCTCAGGCGGGGTGCGGGAGGGTGAGCTTAAGACAACAGCGGGACGCTTGCGCTGAAGAAAACAAGTGTGAGAATAAGATCACATAATTTTCAGATCTAATGTTTGTAATACCGTAATCACGGTATTGTTGCGTCAATACCGGTATTGTAAAAGGCCAAAATAAAATCCGTGATCACGGTATTACGGGATCCCGGAATACCGGTATTGAAAGCCCTAGTGTGAGGACAATAGACAACACCGTAGTGGTTTTGGCTCGTTAGATACAGACTTCAAGGAAAATAAACTCAGCAGAAGCAGAATAGTGTGAAAAAGAAGTAGCAAGTATTTTATAAGGAAAGTCACTGCGAAGGCTACGACTCTATAAAAGACTTCTTATCAGATAAATCTCTGCTACAATACACGAGTAATCCCACTCAGTCGTGATGCGTTCAGTGACCTATTGACATGTACCTTAATTAATATATTTTTTTTTTTGTAAAATTCTTAATAATTTGTAGAAAAAAAAATAAGTAGGTATATATGTTAATTTTATTTCCATAATTATAATATGTACTGACTATTGTATGCCCTACGGGCGGGACATAGCTGTTCACAATTTATTATGTACCTGCCACCTGTATTATGTACCTACCTATGATCCACAATAAAGAGATTGAACTATGAACTATGAACTACCCTTTACCAATGCGATTATTCCGTATAAGAACGAAACCAGTAAGAGAGTAACTGCAGGTGGGCAAAAAATGAGGTTTGAGCCTAGTTTCGGAAATCAGGATGGCGAAAACATTGCGTTATTAAACACGGTCGTACAGTTTACTGTAGTGGTTTGGTATACCTTGAGCGTTAATATAACTCACATTCACCAACCGATTAGACAGATCTTGGAAAAAATGTTTGCTGATTGTTCAACTTATCGCTGAAAGAACAAATTTCATCGCTTGAAAATGCAGTAGATTCGTTAGAAGCAAATATCTATATCATAAATATAATTAGGTAGTTATCGTTGAAATCAATGTATAAAAATAATAAATTATAAGTAAGTATTATTTCTAAGAACAGAGCAACTAACAGTTGCAAGACACTGTTAATTGCTCTGTTCTTAGAAATAGTATAATTTATTATTTAATATGATAAAAATAAATTAATAAAAAAAAACTCACACAAGATGGGAGTAGTTGCCCATCGATGTACATTTTGAGTACATTGGCATTATCCATAATATACCTGCACAAAGCGATTTTATTGATTAAGGGCTGATTTTTCCATCGCCAGATAACTTTTATTCGAGGAATAAAATTGACGTTTCACAGTTTTTGTATGAAATAACTGTCAAGATTTCAAAATTATTCCTCGAATAAAGTTATCAGATAATTGAAAAATCAGCCCAAGTCTAATATGTGTCGATGCCACAGAGTACGGAGATGCCTCAGCGGCCGCTGCTAGAGGCGGTGCGGTATTGTCACAGACATATATGTAATACTAGCTTCTGCCCGCGACTTCGTCCGCGTGAAATTTCTTGTTACTCCGAACCACCCCGTCGCATCGCATCGCCTGCCCGCGCTATTACTGCGTTTTTGCTTAGCGTTCTTTCTGACTTTTTTTCTTTTTGCTCGGCTCCTAAAGGCCATAGCGTGATGTTAAATAGCCTATAGCCTTCCTCAAGAATTGGGCTATCAAATGCAAAAAGAATTTTTCAAATCCGACTGGTAGTTCCAGAGATTAGCGCGTTCAACCAAACAAACAAACAAACAAACTCTTCAGCTTTATAATATTAAATAATTAAATAATAAATAATAATATATTATAATAAGTATAGATAAAGTATATGTCTGTGGGTATTGTCAACAATTTCTATAGAAACTAAGCTTGTTACCGTTTACATGCAGTACAATAAATTATGTAATAGATACTGGCGGCTTTGAAGGCGGTTGTGCGCGCAACGCACTTTCAGCTCCACGAATATTACCTACTTACTAGCTGACCCGGCGAACTTCGTACCGCCCCGCCAGCCGCTCCGCCCCGGCTTTTTAAATCTGTGATATCTTCTAAGATATTCATTTAAATAATAATAATATACAGAGTTGATATGACAGAGGGGCATTAAATTACACTACGTATACTATACGTGTATAGTATTAATTCGATACAGTACAAAAATAGAAAGCGCCAAAAATGAGATTTTTTTTTTTTCAAACAAACTAAATAGCTTAAAGTCAGAGTGAAACGCAACCACCCTTTATAAATAAATTTGACTGACCTTAGATGCCTAGTAACAAAGTCGCGCAGGAGCGCGTGTGTGTGTTATCTCTCTTGGCGGGGGGCGGGGGGGGGGGGCGGGGAGCGGGCGGTTTAGACCGCTCGCGCGGCTTTTATGTTAGGTAAGTTGTAAAGTACGCGCACACACAAAAACACAAAATTTTTAAGTTCTCGATGTGTCCTCGATTCATATTAATGCACAAATTATACCTACGGAGAATATTGTTATTTATTTTTCTAATTAAATCACTGTCCGTCGCTAAGCACTTTAATTCCCGTAATCTTTGTACTGCCAATTGTATGGTGCCGGCGTTCCTAGGGCTATTGCGCCGGTCACCATACCTTTCTCGGTATGTTCGCAGAGCTAAATCTGTGTTTCCACGGCATTCACCGTAAATTAAAATCATGTAAGTGTATTCTGACGCCGTGTAAGTTACACGAGGCATTGCTGAACACTTTAATTTTACACACACATACAACCAACGTTTAATTACGTATCCTATCACAATAAAAACAGTCAATCACAAAAAAAAAACACTAACACTAAATAATAATATTCCCAAGTTACGTATCCTGTCACAATAAAAAAAAATACTGGATTAAACTTATTTAGTGTCTATCACAATAACAAAACAAAATCACAATTATTATCAGCGAGTTCGACAAAACATAACGGCGCGGCGGCGGCGCCGGGGCTCCCGTGTTACGTAACGTACGTCCCGAATGGATGACGCTTGCGCACTGTCCACTGAAAGAAGTTTTTTTAGCAAATTCGCAAGGATCTAGGATACAATAGCAACACACTGACCTATTTCTATTCCTTTTACGCGCGGGAAAAAGGCGCGGGGGTTTTGCTATGTTTGTCACTCTCATAGTGAAAGTGCAAGTGTGTGTGTATTTATTGCTTCGTGAAATATTTGGTTGTACTTGTGCGGCAACAATGTATCTTATACTCAGATTATCGTTTTAAGGTGCATGACCTATGCGTATGAGATAATCAGCTGTTAGGAAATATACATCGTGTTCAAACGTAGCAAAAACTTCAAAAATCATTTGTGACTAAACTACTGCTCCTATTTAATTGATTTTTGGTACAGAGCTTGAAAATGGTATCTAGTATAGGCAGTTTAAAGGAAAGCCCCTCTGTCGTATCAACTTTGTATATCCTATGACACTCACAAATAATGAGGCTTTCTATTGGTAAAATAATTTTCAAAATCGGTTCATTAGATCCAGAGATTACCCCCCTACAACCTCACAAACTTTACCTCTTTCTAATATTCGTATAGATTAGTATTTTCCTTATTTTTTTTTATATATACTTTATTTAACACCCGTAAATATAACAAAAAAATACGATTATTAATACAAAACATACAATAGGCGGCCTTGTCGCTTTCTGCGATCTCTTCCAGGCAACCTTGAACCTTGTACTGCAGTCTCTAGAGCCTAGAGACTGCAGTACAATGCGTGCCACGAAAGATGAGACTTGACACACCACGTGGTACACGATATTAGGTATCTTTAGCGGTATGAGGTCTGAGTGCGGGACGAAACCGGACGTCATAGGGGCGGCGGAAAGAGCGGGGGAGGCGGGGTAAAGTCTCATCTTTCGTGGCACGCATTGTACAGACGCCAGCACATCAAGCTACCCGAAACTGTAAAATTTTCCCATTCAACTTTGAACCTTATGCTTCAGTGATAAAGTTGAAAATCTATTAAAGAAATTTGACAGATTGTAGTAGCTTGACGTGCTGGCGTCTGTACAAGGTCCAAGGTTAAGGTCTAGACGCTGCGCTGTCACGCGCTATATCTATCTGTCCTACTACACTAATAATAATATCTACCCACTTAGCAAAAATCTTAAATGTATTAAGGGGATGCGCTAGGAAGCCTGCGAAATTCAAAATTTCCTACGTTTTTTGCAATTGCAGTTCAGTGTGAGGTTGTGTGTTGAAGAAATTAAGATTCGCGAGCGTAACAAGTATGTATTTACGGAATTATAATAATTAAAATCATCAATACAACCCGCTAATATATGGTGCCAATATGAACTTAAGAGGGTCTACGGGCTACCCTGGCGCTTCCCCCTTAATTAACAGACAACGCACAGCCTGAACCGCTGGGTCTAGAAACATGAAATTTTACAGAATAGTTTCTTATATAGCGAGCATTAACAAAGGATTTACGAAAATTCATACCCTAAAGGTGTTTAGGAGATGAAAGGTTATCATTTATGCCGAAGGGAAATTACACGACTTGTAAGTGATGATGATATCTCGATAGATGACATACTCTCCTTCATGACATCATGGTCAACTTTTGGGTTGAAGTGCTTGTAGTCGACAAGCGCGCACATGGCAGCGCCGGTTGTGTGCAGGCCTGCCAACATCAGAACTATCCCAGAGTGCCACACGTTCTCACCATTTAGGTTGGGGTCTATGTGACCAGACGCTACAAATACAACCGAATTTTTACAAACGTTTCTAAAAGCAGGTAAAAGACCTTTATAACATATTTGCTCGTAAAGGGTCTCTTATGTCACCAATTTCAATATCGTAATGTATCTCATTACGCACTTGTGCGGTAATGTAAAGTAAATCGCACGGCTTATCAAGATGCTCCGTCAAAACGAACGGTACTTTTTTAAATCTTAGCAAAGAGATTTTATTTCAGAAAAGATGTCAACATTTTATGAATAAAATTAACTTTGGGAGATAAAATATAATAAATAAACATTTAATTCTTTAATTTAATTAATTTTGACAATAAATTACAACCATTAATATCTGTAACAAAAACAAAAATATTAATTTACTTTATTAATAATACTGGGCTGTTTTGTGCCTATGCCTGAAAAAAAAAGCGCGAATGCGCGCGCATCGCTTATCTGTTAAGAAGTAAAAATTATTCCGCGCGCTTTTTCTTTTCGCTGTACTTTTTTTTATTTGAAAATGTCGTCAAGTAATGATGAATTTATTAATTCCACACCGCCAGAAGTCTCAGAGGCAGCGAAAAAGGCTACTCTAAGCCTCGCCCGAAAAATCGACCGATAGATACAAGCGTATCAAAATTTCATCATATGGAAAACAAGCAAATATGCAAGTTCAGTCCGAGTTTTATTTATTTCCTCGCAAATATGTTATAAAACGTCGTATGACATACGTGCGCTTTGAAAATTACAGCCTCTGCTTTCTTTTAGCCCTCGCCTACGGCTCGGGCAAGCAATATCGCCTCGGCTGTAATTTTCAACTTACCGCACTTATATCATAATGTACTATTATTGTTCAAAAGCGCCACAGTTATATAACAATAATTACTCCGTGCTGAATCTTGTTAAGGTTCAGCTTTATTGACAATCGAATAACTGAAGAAAACATTCGGCTTTGGTCGATAGAATAGCTGAAGTGCGCACGATTGTTGTTCGACGTGCTTTATAAGTCGATCGACGTTGATCGTGTGGGTGTAATAAGGAACACCCTAAGGCCGTATGTCCACCACCACCATCAAAGGGACGTCAACGAGAACGAGATGACGCCGCCACCGGGACTTCCCGTTCGGTTCGAATAATTTAGTTTCTCGTTAACGTCCCGTTGACGGTGGCGGTGGACAAACGGTGTAGGTACTTATTGCAGTATTCATAAAAATGGACCTATCTAATAATGAATAGTTGATTATGAAACCTAACTTATTGTATTTGTACATACCATATCTATGTAATGCTTTGCCATGTATCAGCTCAGTTCCAACACTGAGAGAATGAATATAAAGGGATATTTCAAAGGCATCTGCCAAAGCCTATAATTAATAATCAAACATTTAGGGTATTTTTGGTAAGAAATGCAGTTACATAGGTATTCATAATGATCAATTCAGACTATATAAGTTACTATACATACCGCCACTGTTTCCTTACTATTACCGAGCTTGAAGACTCTACGTAAAGTTTGAGCCAAGGTCAGGTTGGAAGCACACTGAGCGACTAGCATTATAGACCATATCCAAGGTACCACTATAAGCCACGGCTTAATATTGTTATAAATAATCTAAAAGATATAACAATATTATCATGTCACACAGGAAGTCCGCTATGCGAGATGGTGCTATTCACAAAAAACAAATTAATAATATGAATTAGGGCCGGTTTTTTAATCACTTATTTTAAGTTAACTGGCGATTGAAAAACCGGCCCTTAGTCAAAGAGCATTTAGGGCTAGCTGACTACGCTCGATAAATGAAGTTAATACCTACTCTACCATATGTCAGTTTTTCTATAGTCATGAAACTCCACAAGACAAGCCAAGCAACAATGATGGACACCCCAAGGGGTATGTTAAATTGACTCATCTCCAAGTTGCGGAACTTAACTACTTCCAGGCTGCAAAAGACAATACCGTGACATTAAAGTACAACTCTACCCCTAGGAAAATACAGCAAACGATGAATAATATTGAACTAAAATAGTTATTATAGTTTTTTATCTCACGAAGCGACGCGCGATTTTCTTATGGTAACCAAGTGTATAAACACCTTGTGAATGTGTGCGTGAAGATGAGTAGCGCCAATACATAACACACACACAGTTTCCGACTTCGCCATTGTCTCGGATTATACCCAGTCAAGCCATAAATTCTGTCCCTCGTAAAATGTTCGCTATATATTTTTTAAAAGAAAATAATTTACGAAAATACATTATATAAGTATTGCCTATTTTATAAAATAAAAGTTAAAATCATTCAAAGTGCCCTTTGCTTGACACACTTCTTCAATCTATCCGGCCACTCGTCCTTCGCCGCAAGCAATGTTTCTAGAGGTATCGATGCTGCTGCTTCCATCAAATTACGCTTCAATGACTCAATATTACAGAGAGGCTTCGAGCAGGTTTTCTCCTCTAAAACTTCCCATATCTAGTCGTCCAATGGGTTGAGGTCGGGACTTCCAAGGGCCAATCTTCGAAGGCAATAAAATCGGGTAAATTGTCCTTTAGCCAACGCTGCGTGGTTCGCGCTTTGTGTGCCGGTGCCGAGTCCAGTTGAAATATCCAATGCTTATTGGAAAATAGCGTTTGGGTCAATGGCTTAACCACAGGCTCTAAAATATCAGTCTGGTAGTTAGCTGCTTTGGTTTTTACTACTTGTTGAAAAAAATTAAGCTTAGTGACTCCCTCGTAGGTACGACACGCCCCACTAAACCATGACTGAGGCCGGGTGACATGTACATATGCCGCGCGGTTGAAATGTACATATGTGCATAGACCCTGTCATTTTGGAGGTTGAATTTTTTCTCTACGGTGAAGATTTTCTCATCCGTAAAAAGAATTTGTCGATTTCCGTTTTTTGCGTGCTACTGCCACAACTTATTCTTTGCTCTGGTGACTCTGATGCTGCGTAAAGCAGTCTTCAAGCATTGTCCAGCAGTTCGTCGATAAGCGCCAAGCTTTAGGTCTTGTTTAATGATGCTAGACATGGTCCTAGCTGGAATTTTCATTTCTCTGGCCTGGCCATGATTTTGTTTGCGGAGAGGATTTCGGCGAATTTGCACACCACGGCTTTGATCGCTGCTGGCGTCCTTAAATCACGTGGGCGGCCGCGCGCTGCAAGGTCTGTCATCGACAGAAGACATCTCGGTCAATCTTTTGATAGTACGATAGTCGAACATGCTTGTTACCTATAGGTAATGCACTTGAGGACGTCGTTGAGTACTTACGGGCCTAAGAGGCTGAAAATGTCAAGTGGCGTTTTGTTACATTTGTGTAACGCTATTACTGCGACACAATTCTCTAACACCCACTCCATATTTTTAGCTGGGATTGATGAGACCAAGTAAGGTAGTTATAGAAGACCAAAGCATATTTAAGTATATCATAATAAAACAAATGTGTTATAAGTCACTCAATTTATGAAATATTCGATTTTTAAGGGTAGGGACAGAATTTATGGCCAGATTAGGTAATACTGTAGATACCTTTTAGACCTTTTCCAGGTAGGGGCGAATTCGCCGCGAATCTCTCGCAGCGCGTATTACGCGCGTACGTTGCGCCCAAGCAGGGTGGGTACCAACGTGCGAGCATTTGTTTCCCTTGATACGTGCACTCGCTCTGAAGTTTGCGCGTAACCTGCAATCGCGCGGTGCTTATGGACAAAATGTATTGGTGACCAGCACCCTAATTGCATAAAAAACCATCAATTTCAATCTGAACAAAATCCTTTTAAACGATATTGCTAATCGATCCATTGCTTCATATGTTCGAAAAATGTGTCTGCTGAACAACGTAAATAACGCAATGAATGTTGTTGAACTGTCAAAACGAAACCCATTGCTACTGATATAGTATGTTACGCAATTACCCCACAGTAACTGGCCAACGCGCGTATAATTCGCGCGAAACGATTCGCATCGAATTCGCCCTTTCTGGTCAAGGCAAGGTCTCAAAATTACTTATTTTGAAATACTTATTAGGTATAACTTACTAGAAATAGTTATATGCAGGAGTGGTGTACATAGGAGGATATGTTCCAGCATATTTTTCTTTGCATATTTTAACTTTAGAAGGAAACTTGTATATACGTCTGCAATAAGAAGACGTGAACTGAACAATGAACACAATACAATTTATGAATGTTTATATTGCAACATTATTATTTTTCAAACTAGTTAGGGGCAGCAATAATGCACTCGTTTTTATACATTGGTTTGAGGCTAGACGTCTGGAAAGATTGTTTTCTTTGAATGATTGATGCCTGAAGTCACATTAACGCAGGTACCTGGTATATGACGCGTTCCTCCATGCTTTATGTGTCAAGCTCAACCCGATGGTGACGCTTTTATGCTCAGTAGCATTTCTTCCTATTGTGGATCTCAACTAGAACATAATTATATCAATGCCGCCTTAAATTATCGAACAAATATAGGTAATTATATTTAGCTAAGTTATTTATTCATTTCGACGCAATGGCGCATGCCCTGTATTCATGCTCCAAGTTAAATTTCAAAAGCATGTCAAGGGAGAGCTCTTTTTCTTCTATATGTGTTCGACAGCGAGAGCCTTTGTGTTCGCGCTAGAAAACCCAATGGATCAGCGCGAGCATTGCATGTAATTAATGTAATGCTTGTAGTCTCGTCCACACGCAGAATTCGCGATACATCCAGACGCAAATTTGCGATACATTACACGCCTTCAGTTTCAAGTACAGAGTGAAGTTAATATAGCACCGCATATTTACTTGGGCCGACCGGCTGACCAATATGAGAACTCAGTGGCGGTTGTTTGAGATTTTTGGTCGTTAAAAGTTCCCCGTATCTGCGTAGACAGAGACGGGGAACTAAAAAGTAAAAATGTAAACAAAACTTAATAAGTACTTACCTAAATAAAAGCAATTTGTAAAACTAGCCATATGTTTATAGTATTACCTATTTAGGTTTGATTTTTAAACACTTACGCCGTCTCGTAAACTTGAAATAGCCACCTTCTCTGGAGTATATGTATTTAAATAAAAATCCCTAAAATCAAATGAAATTGACCATTAAACTTTTTCTCATGAAAGGTTCGCATTTAAATAAGTAAATAAAGCTTAGCGATCCGCAATACTGTAACAGCCTGCTCAACTAAATGAAGACATTAGGTTAGTCCATCGTCTATCAAATTATTATTAGCCAGAAGAGATGGTGGTTGGGTTCGCTTATGAAATGTACAGCTTTATTTTATTATGGAACGTAGCTTACCGGCAGTACGTGAAAGGTAGCTGGGCATCAGCCACAGAATCGATCACATACGACGCAGCAATGGCGGCCGTGGTACAGCAAGTGATGGCACGTACTATTGCATTAACGCACATTGCTATACCAATACCTGTATAGATAACGCAAAAGATTTTAAGACTTTACTATGTACACCATATAAATTAGAAATAAGAGAAACTACTAAGTACAACAAAACTGAATTACGTTTTGTTTTTTTTTTTTATTTGAAATGGGTTTGCTCTTGACTCTAGTCTAGGTCAGACAGTCAGATGACAGAGACAAAGTCTACGATGGAGTGAGCTTACCCAGAAGAAGCCTAAAACACCTTTACATTTTGGAGACTTAATAAAACTTGCTCAAGATTTTGCCATAAATGTTCTATATTGTTGTCTAATTTTCTATTTTTATAAAATGTATGTTTATAAAACTCCTAATATAAACCTCAACATTATAGGTTTTTGCTACCATTTTGTGCCACTATTGTGACTGCAGTGTAAATTTCTGTGCAACTTTTGAGTCACTATCGCACAACATTTTGTGTCATTTGCGTCAATATTTTGGACTTCATCCATACCATAGTTCTTAATTAGCTAATTGTATAACGCGGCCTTAAAATCATGTGTGCGAACGTGCCCATAGGCGTGGCCACGGGGAGGATACGCCCCCGCTCGCGCCTCCTGCTAACCGACAGTGGACGAAGGATCGCGAGTCGAGTACATACGCCTCGCTCGCGACCCACTCATAAAAGTTTTCGTTGTTTCTATATTTACCTGTTTATGCCCCCTTATCCTGTGTTTTACATTTACACTACACATTCACATTTATTACTTTGACTGTTAAACGTGCGTTCGACTTCATTTAAATAGACCCAACACTGAACCCATACTCTGAGAAAACTTCCCTATAATCGTAATTTTAGTGAATATATTTTACCGTCTAGCATCGGAATAATTCGGAAAGCACGACCAGGGCCACTGATGCTCCATTGTCCAAGGTATACTTCAAAATGTCGCACTGGATTTGCAAGACCTGCCACAGCGCCAACCAAGAACACCATAAAAAAAACTGAAACAAAATTTTATAACAGTACAATTTCTATGGTAAAAACTGAACTGCCAAGGATTTTACTTGAGGAATTTAGTTCAGTGGCGCTGTTGCCTTCATTATATTATTAATCTATGTTGCAAGCTCCATGATTGCGGTGTGACAAAACCATGAAACAAAAATTAATGTTCCGGCCACTGAGAGGCCTCTAATAAAAACTTTTCAGTCGAGCTAAACGAACAGCCGGTGACTGCAAAAGAATATGAGCTGTGCCCGTACGCATAACAATAACTTACAGAGTCCGCCTGTAAGTGCTGACGCTGGTAGCCGGCAGTGCATAGTCATGAGCGAGCTGAGGGCGAGCGACCCGATGCGCAGACGGCGCCGGCCGCGCGTGCGCCTGCGCGTACTGCGTGCCGTCGCGTCGTCCATGTCCGTTATGTGTGTCGTGGACCATACCACCGACCACTGATCCTCCTAAAGTTACCCATAACACATCTATGTTAATTGTAGCAAAAATTTAAATTGACTATGTTTCTTGAACTGAATGTTTTTAAGTATTTATTGCAAGTTTTAAGTTACTCTAAACGGATTAGGTCCTGAACTTTAAGATTAGACCAGAGACTTAAATCGCTGGATAAGACCGATCTATCCACGCGAAAGTTTTAGCAATACCTAATGAATTATGGTTTCGCATAAATACAAAACATAAATAAACATAAAGGCGCCTTAAAAATATGAAGATTATAACATCTCGTAAACCCTTTGTGGGAGGACGGGTTGGGGAAGTAAACTTCGAATTACTGAAAGTTCATACTATATCTGCATTATTATATGTAAGAATTGTTTCCATTGATTGTCGCTTGCCTTGCCCCGCCATTATTACTATCAATTTGAAAGTATTTAATAAAATATAAAATCTTAACCAAAACTATAATTTCATAATAATTATGTTAAAAATTTGGAGTGGAAATGTCAGATTCACATTGTGTCAGACAGAACCAAAGAGTAAAGAAAAAACGAAAAGCGTAAAAGGTAAGGATCACTGACCTCTATCATACAAATAATGCAGGTCAGTGGTAAGGATGCAATCCTTAACTAATGCAAGCAATTTTTAACTAGCCTTATGAATAAAAAGAGGCTTATTATTTATTGTTTGGCAAATTATAGTCTTTTTAACAGAGCCGAGGTGTGAACACAACGTGTGAAACTTACAGGAAGAGAGAGAAGACACACTGGGTTAACTATATTAACAACAATAAAAAACTGAGATTATTCGTTTATTAAATAATAATTTACATAATAGGTTCTTATAAAAGTTTCATCTTCTTTAGGTCTTATTCACTAATTTATGATACTACCATCACTGATTGAATAATAACTTCCTTTAAATCAGTGATAGTAAGGACGATTTCCCGCTAGTGTTGTACATTTCACAATCGCGCGTAAATAATACCAATATATACCATAATACAATGACATAAAGAGTCACCAGACGCGCGCTCGTGGAGTGCATTATCTATAAAAATGAGCAGCGGTAATGCTTACGACTAAACACTTTGTACAAACATAAGTATGACAATAAGGTTCGTGTATTCGCGACATCGGCGCTTCCAGCGTGCAATGCAGCGTTGTAATAACACGTCGCACACTGCAAGCGCCACTGAAGGTACCATTCGGCACTGTGGCAGCAACTAATAATGAATTCTTTCATGCTCTAACATTTTTTTCTTTATGTTGTGCGTAGGCGACATAAATTCGCTTTTTATGCTCTAGTGCACAAAGTAATTTTTTTTCTAAGACTAAGATAATTAGGCCCAACAGCGCAACGCACAATAAAACGTCGCAGATTAAAGTCGTTATTTCATTTGCTTTAATTTATATCACATCCGTGTTTTCTGACGTTACTTTAATAAAACCGTAAAGGTTAAGATAAATTTCACTTATTATTTAAAAACGCAAAGAAAGTTTTTATGACTTGGCAGTATGAAGTACCCCCATTTCACGTTAAGCGGACTACGAAAAAAAGTGAGGTCGGGAAATTGTTTATATTCCGGTCAGTTATACTTCTAGTAGACATAAACTTGACGCTTTAATTTGAAGTTAAAATATTTAAAAAAGGGGTCGAAGTGTCGAAAAAATAATTTGAAATTTTTACTTCCGGTTTATACAAGAAAATATTAAAAATTCAAATTCGACTTAAAAATTAAAAAGAGCATACTTTTTAATATTTAAAACCAGTTTATTCAAATTTTATTATAAATTCACTGATACCAAAAATGACTGTCCTCAAACTTTGTCAATTCTTCAGAAGCCCATATCTCGGCAATAAATCCTCACACGAAAAAAAAATTGTGTGTACATATTTATGTCTACTAGAAGTATAACTGACCGGAATATAAACAAATCAAATTTCCCGACCTCACTTTTTTTCGTTGTCCGCTTCACGTGAATGTCCCAGTACCCAAATCGAATGACATGTTGAGAATTAAAAAAAAAACTTTTAATAATTTTGGCGGGAATTAGCTATTCTCTTCTTCAAATTCGCATCATTTCTGAACAGTGAAAATACTGTTATATGCTTTATGCCTGTTTCATTTTCTCGCAATCGAAGTGGAAAGCAGAGTGTATAACTCGGGAATAAACGAGTCATTTTACCTCTCGTAAAATAGCTTCTTTTATGCACTAGTTGTACAATCTACAATAGTAGATTGTACAACTAGTAATAACGCAGTACGTACTTTTGTAGTAGAACGAGCAACCATATTGCAAAGCATTTCGCAATAACGCTGCGGTATCAAATGGTACCTTAATCAGAGGGTCACGAAATGAACGCACGAATTTTTCGCTCTGATCTTCAAATACTAACGTCGAGTAGCAAAACAAAAAGAACTTTATTTACACAAACGTAAAGTTAATATTTGTTAAAGTGGTTTTCGCTTTGCGCTTCAAAGACTGCATCGAGCAGTAAAACAACACATCTTTATTTACATAAGAACAAAGTTGACGTTTGTTTAGATTCAAATAACAGTTTTTGAGCGAAAAAACGCCCTATGCGTTATTTCGCCCAGGCATAAGGGCCATAAAACACATACACACACACAAACTTGACGCCGCCTAATTCGCTTCCAGCACTTCACAGCATGAGTTTGTCCCATAAGTCAGTAGCACTATACTTGGCGTCAGTCCGGTGTGGTAGACGTTATATGGCGTCGTAAGCGTGGTGCTAGGGCGGCGGCGGCGCGGCCGGCTGCGGCGCCTCCTGCGGGAGCGTGAAGTTCGTCAGCAGGTCGCGCACGGCCGGCCACAGCGTGCACTCCGAGTGCGACTGGTTGAACTCGTTGAACCTGCGTAAACACGTCATCTTCTACAGGAAGTGCAGTTGTAGGCGATAAAAAGAAAATAGGTGGTACAGTTCAAAAGGTGTGAGGGAAAACGATCTACCGATCATGAGTGTTCGGAGATAGCTTCGCAATATCAATTGATAATGGTGTAAAAAGAGGAAATGAAGGAACTTGAAAAATGGTGGATAAAACGCACACGTGAAATCTGATAAATAAATATTATTTTTTCGACAAATTAAGTTTAAGTAGCTAGATACAAATCGGCTTGTAACTTAAGAAGTGTGGTACCGTTTGAGATGCAAGCTGACGGCGATAAGGTGCGGCTGCGCGTTCTGTTTGTCGGCCAGCTGCGTCACGTTCAGCTGCATGTCGTATACGAGGGGCAGCACCAGCTGTGTGTCGCCGCGGGTCAGGCAGATCTATACACAAATGTACTTATATCATTTTTAATGTTTCACTTCACTTTAAACGACAATTAGAGTAAGTATTTTGTTTCGGATTTGACACACTAAACTGATTTTGTGTGATAGATTGGTTTTATATCAAACACAAGGTATAGCTAGCATTTTGCGCAGAGTGAACATTTGAGAAGATTGGTTGTGCAAAGGCTCTAGTATCATCCGGATATATGCGCACGATATCAGCTATCGTGATGGCACGAGAACTTAGGGTAGGTTGGTTAGAAGTATTGCGCAAGTATATCAAATGTATTTTTAAGTACATACCAAACTCGCGGATTTCTTTTGATTTTTACCTTTCTTTTTTGCAAATATTACTCTTTTTTATTGATATTGTTCAAATGTGTTCAAACAGCGTGATCGGATTCAGCCATTCTATCTAAAATAAAGAAACGATAAGCACGCGGGCACTCACAAAGAAGAGTATCTTGTGCTTGGCCAGCAGCACGGCGGGCTGGCCGGCCGGCACGATGGGCGGCGCGGCGGGCGGGATGCGCAGCGCCCAGTGCAGCGCCCAGTGCGCGGGCGCGGCGGGCGCCAGCTCGGCGCGCATGAGCGCCACCAGCGAGCCCAGCGCCGCGCCCGGCGCGCCCCACGTGCGCGCCCAGCCCTGCAGCGCGCCGGCGCGGTACGGCGCCACGCACACGCGCTGCTCGAAGAACTTCTCCATCACCTGCGGGGATTCGTCTTACCGTGCGATTTCTTATCCGATCATCAATTTTTTTTTGTTGTTTTTGGGGACGGAGTCGTAATTATGAATACCAGAAAAATAACAACGTACAGTACCCGGCGATAAATATTGCACATCGACCTTTACCTTTTTTGTATTTTATACAAAGAATAAAAATAATTATCAAAAGAAGCAAATCATAATTGTTTTAACAACTCCTAATAGATACCGGACTGATTGTATTTCGTGCGACAAAGATAACGCTCTACAAAGCCGAAATTAGCCGATTGTCTCTTTCCAAAGGTCGATGTGCAATATTTATCGCCGGGTACTGTAGAATTCAGTTACAAAAGACGACATAAAATTCATATAGGATATGTCAATCACCCGCAGCCTTTTCATTCTAAAGCCACGTTAATTAATAAACTACAATCGGAGAGTAAATCAGTAAGATATGTTGCTGCAGATTTTTAAGATTACCCCAAAAGTTTTATACTGCATTTATTTTTAACCATATGAACAGTTGAATGATGGCAAGTGAACTTTTTACCGCAAAATATCGTGCAGGACAGCGCCATGCAAACAGCCGTTAAAATTGATTGCCTACTGCTCCACTCAACACCACGTAGTCATTAATTCGGCGCACTAGCACCTTTTCGTAAGTATTCCTAGCTTGCCTTATCACGTTACCTGCAGATCATCAGCGGACCAGGCCTCCTTGTTGTGCTCGGGCAGCGGCGTGAGCTGCAGGTGCAGCGACTGCATGTGCTGCGGGTGCAGCGCCACGCGCCCGGCCAGCCCCGCGCTCTCGCACCGGAACGTCAGGCTCGTCGCCTCCACCGATACCAATGTCAACTGTACGGAGATACAATCACACTGAGTAATTAAACAGTAAAGATATGATGAGGCTAAATATATATCTGCTAGCGAGCCGCTCGTCCTTCGCACGGTTTTACGCCTTGACAAAACATCGCGCTTAATAAGCCTTCCGAAATAAATAATAAATAACAGATTTAACGGTGACCCCCAAACATTTACCTGTATCTAGGGAGTCGGAAATCCGACATTTTCAGAGTTAACGATAGTACACAGTGATTATTACGTAACATAAACTGAAATTCAACAAAACAAAATAAAAAACCGGTCAAGAGCCAGTCGGACTCGCGCACCGAGGGTTCTGTACCGTCTTTTAATTTTTGATCGAAGAGGCCTATATTCGTCAGAGTTTTAACACTGTGCACTGCGGTGTAGAATATTGCAGTTTTATGTCAGCGCCATCTCTTGACCGATAGTGGAACTAATGTAACTTATGTTGATGATTTCTGAAAAAGTGTGCTATTTAGAGACTTCGTTTTGTTTTTTTGTAATCATTACATAAACTTCTATCTCATAGAATTATTTCAGATTTTCCTCTTTGCAAACTTCGGAGATAAAGGGGGGAACGGTTTTTTTTTATATTTTTCATCAAAAGTCGAAAAATATGCGGCCTAAAAAAAAAAGAAAAAATGTTTTATAATGTGCAAACAGCGCTCTTTCATATGATACACCACATGCCCTAGTAGCTCCACTTCGAATTTTTCAGACCTCCTTTCAGTCTCTGTGGCAAAAAACATACATATATTTTATTTCTTTCTTATTTGCAAAATAGTTGGGCAAACGTCATCTAAAACTATTTCAAGTTGATAGCATTAGTAGTTCTTGAGATATCCAGCTGTGACAGATAGACAGACTGAGTTTCACCATAAGGGTTCCGTTTTATCATTTTGGTACGGAACCGTAATAAAATAAAACACTTCTTAAAAGACGCATTGCCATCAGCGTGAGAATCCTGTAAACAAGAAATACAAAAGTTGAACTCACAAACTCCTCCTGTTGCACAAACCGCTGCAGCGTGCGCTTCATGTAGACGCACGCTAGGAACCTCTGCACGGGCGCCAGCGTGGGCCCGGGCGGCGCGCCGGGCGGCGGCTCGCTGGGCGTGCACAGCGTCTCCAGCTTGCACACGGCCAGCGGCGTGGCCGTGGCGCCCGCCCAGCCGCGCCCGCCGCCGGACGACGCCGCGCGGGAACTACTGGAGCTGGCTTGAGGACCTGAGAGCGAAATGTTAATGTAGTGTTGACGAATAATACGCGTATTTATCTTGTTTGCACCACGTTCATATGTCATTGCAGAGATCCAGCAGAATATCAGCCTCAGGTATAATTGCCTGACACATGCTGAGCTGGACTCCCATTTGGTGCACCATTTGGTGTATCTAGAGATGCACGAAACGAGTAACGAAGTCAAAACTGTAAATTAAATATTTTTGAAAAAAAAAGTGTGATTGATACGAGGTTTGGGAACGATTCTAATGCTAAAAATATAGTTTCTAGAATTTTGTCTATTTGTCGGAATTTATGTGGTATCAGGGAAATACTACCGGATAATGTTAACATTTTGCATAGATATACCCTGTAGGTCTAGTCAGTCTATTATGAATAATGACATGGTCAGTGTGACTCACCTTTATGATCAATATGGTGCCTCGGCGACGGGTGGTGACCGGGCGAGGGCCGCGGCAGGGACGGCGAGGCGGGCCACGCTGTGAAGGGCGACGTGGGCGGCGGGTGCGGGGAGGCGGCGGGCGCGGCGTGCGGCGACGGCGCCATGGGCGACGCGGGCGACGCCGACACGCCGCCCGCGCCGCCCGCGCCGCCGCCCGCGCCGCCCGGCGGGGACGTCAGGTTGAACGAGCCGCCACCCATCTAAACAGATACCCATACTTTATGGCATGTATTCAATCGAACCTCAAATAATTTATATTAGAGGTTCAATAGCCAATTAACTGCGAACAACTTGGACGTAGCGGTAGGTCACAGGTCTTTCGTAACCTATATGGCCGGGATGTCAAAGCTTAGTTACTGCGACCAATTTTGAGAAAAGGCCAGTTAGGTAAAAAGAGTAGCATTTATTAAAAAAAAAACTTTACAATCACAAAAACTTTTTAGAGCGACAGGGACATCGAAGCACAAAAAGTAACCATAAATTCAGCACATAATTCTAAATAATTAAGAAAAATTTATATGCCACGGGGCATATAAATTTTTCTTCAGTTATAAAAAAAAAATCTGCTGTTGAAAATTTCAGTGCAATACCTACGCGGTCAAAATGTATGAAACCACTCTGTATTTATCCATATGTGAACACCATGCTATCAATATAATTAATAACCTATTGTAGTATAGTAATTATATATCTCATTTCAGGTCCATCGTTTTCAAATAAAATTAATTACGGTTAAGAAAATATTGTTAAACATTTTAAAAGAGTAACTATGTAGTTTTTTGCCTATTCTTCTCCATACGAACTACCTTTTGGAAGGGGCAACTAGAATCAACTCTATTTTCTTGTAAATGTTGATGTTTAAAAGTGGGTTAATGGTCTTACTTCAATTAAATGATTTGACTTTTACTTTATTATAAAATCAAGACCAAGGTTTTAATTCGATAAAATAAATTCTAATTCCTGTTTGAATAAAGTAACGCACCTGATGCTGCGCCGGCGACGCCGGGTGCGGGGTGACGGGCGCAGAGTGCGGTGTGTGCGGCTGTGGTGGTGTTAATGGCGCTGGGAAGCGAAGCCCACCTGTTTCACAAGTACAAAGATGACGTTACACGACACGAAAAGGCGTTAGCAGAGCAGAACACTATTGCTCGAAGGAATAAACAAAATTATGAATGTTAATCAGTTTTGATAGCTTTTTAACTTGATTGTTACGTTTCTTTGCAGATAATTCTGTTAAACTTGTCTATAAACCTATTTATTAAAGACGGAAGTCTTTCGAGTATTATTTTTCTTACCAGGCGGCATTGGCGACATGGGTGAGGGCGGGTTGTCATCCTCAGCTAACAGTCTTGCGCTCATATTGTCTTCGACGTAGCGCGATAGGAACGCCTGGGAATCAGTTCATCAAATTCATCGACGATCTGAGTCATACAGACGAACTGCATTTCTGCATCTGATGTTCAATGTTATCATGCAAATCGTCATGTAATAAAACTTTAGCCATCATTTATCAAACACGATAGTGTCCAAGCATTTTTTAAATTAGTATGCAGTTGGACTGCAGCCAAAAAAAATGTATTCAAACTTATGTTTCAAATTAATATTATTTCAAGTTAAACAAATATAAACTGTATTGTAAAGGTAATTAAGTTGATTTCAGAGTGACTAGCACTATTGAAAAAGTTGAAGAGTGAAGTTTTGAAAAAGGTTTGAAGTTGTAGCGTAAGCGTTGTATAGGATCTAAAGTTATTTTTCCATAAACTGATATTTGTTTACATTTTTGGTAAATAAATCGCGAATGCAGATTACATACACTCAGGCTTTCTTCCCATGGGGTAGGCAGTAACTACAGAACGCTATCTGCCGTTGCTACAATGCTTACATACTCATTTTGCCTCGATTACGTTCATAAAGCAGTGTGCCTAGTGTAGCCAATCTATTCTGTAAAAAATTAACCGTATTCGGGGAAGTAAGTTACTGTTGTCAGTAATGTCAATCTCTAGCGTCAGGTGAAATGACAGCTCTCTTCACCTTCGTTTTCACGGTAATATTTTTGCCTAATAAATAGGCTGTGCTTTGTCTCGGAATACACTTAGGCGCTTTGCAGATGGAGCAACTATTGCAGCAACTGGCAACTAGGTGTTTACATACATCTCGGGCTCTTTGGTTGTAACATCTGAAGGCCAATTCTCGTAATTTAAAACGTTCAAAATCTAGTCGCAGTCTCATCTCAGCGACAAAGAAATGTCAAAAACTTGTCAAAATGTAGGGAAATTTGAAGTATTTTTTGACATATTGAGACTGAGATCAGACTGTGAACGTTGTTAAAATTAGTAGAATTGCCCCTCTGGTAACTTTTAAAGAATTTTTTTAATAGTTGATAGTTGCCTCTACTAAAGTTGCTCCATCTGCAAAGCGCCTTAAAGTTGTTTACCTTCAATCCGAGAGCAGGAGCGAACTCGTCGACGACAGTGTTGCGCTCGAACTTGGAATAAGATCCGTCGCGTATTGTGATGACGCCGCCGCCGCGGATGCCCACTTCCAGAGAGTATGCGCCCGCGTATACTATGCGGATCTGAGACGAGAAAAACAAAGAATTTCATATAATAAACCAAAGATTGGATGAGGTTGTCTTTTTAGATTTTCTTGTCTTAAAAGGAAAAACGGAACCCTTATAAGATAATCGTCATTCGTTGTCCGTCTGTCTGTCCGTCAATACCCTTTTTCTCAGGAACGCGTGGAGTTGTGTAATTAATATCAAATACTCAGGGCTGATATCCCTTGAATCAGTGAAGAAATCAAACTTATAAGTCAACGCAATCAAAAGATACGGGCGTTTATGTTCCGAAATTTTGATTTCGGAACATAAACGCCCGTATCTCCGTATCCGAAGTACCCTATAGGTTTTGACCTATATGGTACTTCCCGTTGACCTAGAATTATGAAATTTGACAAGAAGCAATGTCATGTAGCAAAGGTAAAGGAAAAGATCCGAAAACCTTTAATTTGTAAGTAGTTACATCACAAAAAAAATATATTTTTTAAAACTATTTTTAATACAGTTGCTCAAAAAGTGGCGTATTGCAGGGACGTATAGCGTTCGGGATGTGGGCTATTACATACTCGTGCTTTTTTTTACCTTTCCCGAACATGTGCGTTCTCTTTCCCAACTGTCAAAATAATGTCTATTAAAAATAAAAACCAACCATGAAGTTTTTACTAAAAAAAATCATAGAAGTTTTTATGATTCATGCAAATACGTATATTTCTAAAAAGAAGCTACTAATTTGTTTCAGTATCAGATTTAATGATTTGATTGAATGAGTTAGGTTAGGTTTCATTTCATTTCATCTCATTAAATTTCATTTTCATTTCATATCAATAAAAAAATTCTACTGAAGACTTGGCTCTATGGGCATAGTTCCCTTTGCCTACCAGAATGGGTGAAGAAAAAAAAATCGCTGCTTATATTCTACGGTTGGCCATACGGTACGCCATTTTTCAGAAAGTTTCTTTATTAAATTGCTTCATTTTTTCGCAACTGTATTAAAAATAGTCGTTCAGTACACGTGCGAAACCGTCATTGCAACTTGTTCCGACTGTCAACCCTCGCCTTCGGCTGCGCCTCGGCTCGGGTAGACATTTGTCGGAACTCTTTGCAATGACAACCTTTCCGCACTTGTAATGAAATATACTATTATAACATATTTGCTCGTAAAGGGTCTCTTATTTCACCAATTTCAATATCGTAATGTATCTCATTACGCACTTGTGCGGTAATATAAAGTAAATCGCACGGTTTATCAAGATGCTCCGTCAAAACGAACAGTACTTTTTTAAATCTTAGCAAAGAGTTTTTATTTCAGAAAAGTAGTCAACATTTTATGAATAAAATTAACTTTGGGAGATAAAATATAATAAATAAACATTTAATTATTTAATTTAATTAATTTTGACAATAAATTACAACCATTAATATCTGTAACAAAAACAAAAATATTAATTTACTTTATTAATAATACTGGCTGTTTTGTGCCTATGCCTGAAAAAAAAGCGCGAACGCGCGCGCATCGCTTATTTGTTAAGAAGTAAAAATTATTCCGAAGTCGAGTTTTATTTATTCCCTCGAAAATATGTTATAAAACGTCGTATGACATACGTGCGCTTTGATAATTACAGCCTCTGCTTTCTTTTAGCCCTCGCCTACGGCTCGGGCAAGCAATATCGCCTCGGCTGTAATTTTCAACTTACCGCACTTATATCATAATGTACTATTACATACCTTTACCTACATATTTGTACGGAGCCCTGGGTGCGCGAGTCTGACTCGCACTTGACCAGTTTTTTTTTTAAAGATGATGTTTCAGGAATCAGAATTACCAAATTTGCACAGGTCAATCACACTTAGGTGCTGAAATCGTGCATTAACCGGTTGAAAGCCGTAATTACAGAAACGATTAAAAAGAAATTGTGTCTCGCGTAGATCTACGTTTTACGAAGGGTTAAACAATACTGCCTACCTCTAACGAACGTACAAGTTCATTCAATTATAGCCAACACTTAAACCGCCGCTGCTACAACGCCTACGACAAAGAGGCGCTGTCAATGTCAAAAGGGACTAACCTTTCTCCAGGAGTGCGCCAGCAGCGTGAACGTGGGCGTGGGCATGAGCGTGCGCACGTGATGCAGCCCCAGTTGAGGCAATGTCGGTAGCCGCGACAGCGCCAGCAACGGGCCGTACGTCTCGCGTAGGACCACGCCGAACGACATCAGATCTTTGTGACTGTGATGAAATTAGACAGATTTAGAAATAATATCAATTTTAACATTTAAAAAAAAGCACTGTGGTTTGAAAATATGCTCGACGTCTCGAGGACAGTCAAATAACGAACCATAGCTTAACGAGATGAAAACTGACCAATGAGCACGACGTTTGTTTCCTTACCTGTTAATATAATGGTCTAAATGGTGATGCAGCAGATGATGCGCGTTGGCAGCGGGTTGGTGCGCGGGCGTGGCGACCGTGTATCTCTGGGTAGTCGCGTTCCACTGCAGCACTGCCGTGGCGCGCTGGGCCGTGCCGAACCCGACCACCAGCGAGCGATACGTGTATGATCGTATGCACACACCGGACCAGAGGGTTTCGCGTTCTGTATAAAAATATGTAATAATTATAATGTATTTAAACTAATATTAGAGTAAACAGAAAAGATTTGATTTTTTGTATGTTTGTTTGTCACGCTAAAACGGTTGAACGGCGGATTTCGATGAAATTTGGCACATGGGTAAACCACGACCTGGATTAGGACATGGGATACTTTTTATCTCGGTATTCCCACGGGATCGTGACTTATGCGGGTGAAACCGTGGGGCGCAGCTAGTAAAAAATATTGTAAGACATTTTAAAAGAGCAACTATGCAGTTTCTAGCCCATTCTTCTTCATATGAATGGATCTTTTGGAATGGGCACCTAAAATCAATTCTATTTCTTGTAGATTTTGACATTCTGCAAGTGATTTTTAATAGCCAACTTAAAATAAATTATTTGACTAAGGCTTTATTGCTGCAAAAGCTTGGGAGCTTGGGAGCAGTGATGGCCCAGTGGTAACGGCCGCAACTTACGAGTTGTAGATCGTACGTTCGAATCGTCACGCGCTTTACTTTGTGTAAATTATTTCATCACCACTGTTCTCAAAACGGTGAAGGAAAACATTGTGAGGAAACCGGCATGTCCTAGAACCAAACATTCGAAGATATGTGACATCTACCAACCCGCACTGGGCATGCGTGGTAGATTATGGCCCCCTCCCTCTCACAGAGAGGAGGCCTGTGTCCCAGCAGTGGGAAGTAGGAACGGAAAGGCTGATTGTGCAACCTAAGACGACTTTTGTTGATGTTTCTTGATTGAAGCCAAAATGGTCAAACAGTATTCTATAAAAGTAGGCACTTATATAGCAAGTAGTAGGTAGGTCATACTCTGACACATACATATGCCTGCTAGAGAACTTTAAATACCGTCAACCGTGCAAAATGGACTCGAACATGTTTACTGTATTATGATTACTAAGGCGAAAGCGCCAGGGTAGTCCGGCTACCCTGGCGCTTTCGCCTTAAGTTAAGTGCACTTGTTGGCAACCAATTATATTATTTCAATGTTCATATCCATTTTGAAGTTTCGTCACAATTCACCCTTGTATTCTTATTCACCCCTTTTGTAGGTAGTTCAAATACGCACCTTGTGCTGGTCTGAGCATGAAGTCGTGTAACAAAGTGTGTAGGTGTACGATAGCGGCCCAGTCGGCAAGGAACGCGTCAGCTGTACGACCTGCGTCTGTTCCCAAGTCGTATTGTAAGTACACGCAGCGACGCTCACCTGTTGGAAACAGATAGATCCTACCATTAAGAGCGAACAGGGCGTGCAATTCTCCATACAAATGTATTCCACTTTTTCTTCTTGAATGATGCCTCTAGAGCAATATTTTTTTTTCATAAAATCAGGGTCTGTTGTAAACATGTCCCTGTCATTTTCTTTTTTTCAGCAACTAATTAGTAAAGAAAACAGGACCCTCTAAAAATTACAAAAAATGCCCTATTTTTACCGACGTCATTAGAGGACTACCAGACAAATTAGAAAAGGTTTTAACATAAAAAAAATGTTAGGAACCTAAAATCTTAAAATGTTAATGTAAAAAATAATTGAATCGGCTCAGTTTTCGAGGAGAAAAAAGGGGAATACGAAACGTCGATCTCGTCAAAAAATTTTATGATAATTTCGGTCTGAGCTGCAGCTGTCCCTATCACACACTACGGGGACAGACTTGAGGTAAGGCGACGGCAATAGTTTCTTCAAATACCTATTTTTCAAATTCCTCGCAGGCCCCGTCCCCACTTAAACACTGTCAGAAATATATTATCACTATTCAAAAAAGGTCAGGTGTATCATAGTACTCGCAACCGGCGTGCGTGTATATTCAGATGTATGAACGTAAACGAGCCAAAAGGAGTATGTAACGATCGTAGCATTTTCTGCCTACCCCATGTGAAGAAGGCGTGAGTTATGTAAGTATGTATTCAAAAAAACAATCAAAGACTAAACTACCATTAGAATAACGATAATTCATTTAACTTTAATTACACGCGCACTACAATATGATATTTAATAATACTTACGAATTTTACATATAACTATTTTATTTATTTGCCTGTGGCAGTGCAGTGAGCCCCATCAGAATACCAGCGCTGAGATACGTATAATGTACAGGACTTAGTTTTTATTTTTTCTTTGTCTGGCAATTTTGTAAGTCGGCATGAACTATTCTCAAACAGTCCCGATATGTGAGAAGAAAGCTTACCCTGTTCCCGAGGATTAGGCGTGCGTACAGGAGATCCATGGAACACAATCTCAGCAGTCCACACTCTCGATTGGTTCTTGTTAGTGAGGCGAATAGTAGCGGCTAGCAGTCGCTCGCGCAAGGCTGCGGCAGCGCGTGCGCATGCGCCGTCGGGGCGCGGCAGCGCGACCACGCGCATGCCCAGCGCGGAGCCGCTCCACTCGGGCTGCACTCCGCCGTGCGTGACACCGCGACTTGCCAACTGGACATAACAACAAGTGCATACATTTTTTCCGATGTATGACAAAATGTACTCAATACTCTAATATAATGTTGTATTAGGTTTACAAAGACATAATCATTGGGGCCACTGGCGGGCATAGCGAAGCAGAAGAGAGGAAGCTTTAATTCAAGCTTTAATTCTTCTCCATACGAAAACTACCTTTTGGAATGGGCGACTAGAATCAATTTTCAAATTTCTGAGGTTTAAAAGTGCCTTTTATTTGCCTATTTGAAATAAATCCTTTTACTTTGACTTCAACAACTCTGTTGTTACATCTACCTACTATACAATGTGGCAGAGTTTATTAAAGTAATTATTTTATAAAACATGTATGTATTTCCAAATTTTTTATTTAAATATTCATTGATATTATCATGTATTGCATAACGCCATCCACTTTTCACGATTCCGGAACCAACTAGCAAAATCAAAATATTCTCAAAGTCGAATAGACATGTCCGTTGACATGTTCGTTGCGTAAGCGCTTCCCCAAAAAACTGGCAGAAAGTTTATAAAGCAAATGATAATTGCTTTTCATTACTGTAAATTGGTTTAAACAAACACTATTCACGTCAAAAAATAAAATGGATGTATTATTGAATTTTTAGGGCAAACTTTTATTGCCCCATTATCAATACAAAAATTCTATATTAATTTCCTCTATTTATTTTGTAACAAACTTATTATATTTTTAAATATTCTTTGCAAAAAAAAACAATAAAAAAATATTTAAAAATATAAAAAATTGTAGCCCACCGGTATCGGGAACAGGGTCCAAGCTACCGGCGGTCAGGGCTCCAGAGAAAGGGACCTCCTAACAATACGAGCCGTGTCCAGGAGTACCGCTCTCTGTATCAAGCCCTTGACCCAGCTGCCTAACGAGAGCCTCCTCAGGTGTTGGTCGAGGCTCTTGGCAATTAAGTCATTGGCTGTAATGACTATCGGCACAATGATCGCTGAGTCCACACCCCACATGTCGACAACCTCGCGAGCCAAATCAAGATACTTGATTTGCTTATCTTTCTCGGCTTTCACGAGGTTCTCGTCATGCGGGACGGCTATGTCAACAATCATTGCGCGCCGCTCTGATCGATCCCCCACCACTATATCAGGCTTATTAGCTATAATAGTCCTTTCAGTGATGATGGATTGAACAGGATGATGATGGGGGGATGATGGGGGTGATTGATTTGTTTGATTGTGTACAGTGTGACATGGCCATTTTCGAGAACTGGGTCGGGCGCATACCTGTATTACGGCACCTCCGATTCCACAAGGTTGTATTGCAGAGCAAGTTGCTGATGGATAATCCTGGCTACAAGGTTGTGTCTATGCAAATATTCTCCGTTAGCAAGACGCTAATTAATTATTATTAGTATAGATTTTCAGCTTTATTAACCTGAAGAGTTTGTTTGTTTGAACGCGCTAATATCTAGAATTAACAAACGGAATTGAAAATTCGGTTGTATTTTTTTTATGTTTGTTACCTCAGTACGCCGTCATTTATAAGCCGATTTGGAAAATTATTTTTTTATTTAAAAGGATATACTTCCATATTGAACCCATTTTTATCAAAATCCAGTTCTGATGATGGAATCCATGAGGAATTGAGGGAACTCCTCAAATATTATAGGCACACCTATAGCCATTTGGGTATTTTTTATAGTAACTCGTGCATTTGCTCTCGGAAACCACTATTTGGTGAAGTGGAACTGATGTAGAAGACCACAGATGGCCAACGGAACTACTCAATAATAAGTATTTCACGGGTTGCGATTCGATTAGTTTAATATGGTTGCTAAGCAATTTATGCTCGTCAAAATGCGAATGGTGAAATGGGGCTGATGGTGGAATACTTGGAGAACTCCTCAACTATTAACGTCCCTGCATCGGTAAAAGCAATATTTTGTAAAAGGTGATGGGCAAGTTGACATTAGGCTATTATAACTTAGAACATTATAAACAGACCCACTTCAAAGCGAGAAATAAAAAAGTTTTAACAAAAAAAACCGACTTCAAAAAAAAACACTACAAAGTGAAAAATAACTTTAATTTCGGAAGTCGGTGGCAAAAACTAAAATACAGATCCAAAGACACCGACTTCCGAAGTTAAAGTTATTTTTCATTTTGTAGTGTTTTTTTTTTAATTCGGTTTTTTTTGTTAAAAAGTTTTATCTTGAGGTAGGTTATCGGCTAATTAACATCACCCTTAGGAGCCGAGCGAAAAGAAAAATAGTCAGAACGAAAGCTAAGCGAAAACGAAGTAATAGCGCGGGCGAAGTCGAAGGCAGCAGCTAGTATAGGTATAAGAAATCGTGTTTTGCACAAGAATTTGTATGATAATTCTTACCTCTTGTGCTAGGTTTACGAAGGGCACACGTTCGTCTGCGGCAGCCACTACATGCGCCAGTTCCGGTATGAAGTACGCAGGCTGACGAACGCGCACCGCGCGCTGTGATGCTGCTGATAACTTCCGCTTACCAGGCTGCATACCTACATACATAATGAAACATTTTTATATTGTAGTCAATACTTACACAGAGAAATCTCGCGAATATAAGCAATTAGAATTTTGGTAAGTTAAGAGACTACGGATGCAAACCAATACTTTTTTTTTAATATTAATTATCTGCTATCAGTCATCCCTGACTATGATCAGATGTGTGGAAAGATACATCACATTTTTATAGAATCAGGACCAATGTCCAAATTCCACTTTAATCAGGCAGCACAATATCAGCTTTCTTGAGCCTCTTGGTATGATTTGGCATCAATAGTGAATGTGAGAGAGGATTTGGGTGGTTGGTTAATCTTTCTTTGTATTTCTCTAGGTAGCACTTCGCTTCTTCTAGGATCGTTGGAATTTCCAGGTGCTCATGGATTTCTGAGTTGCGAGCGTACCAGGGTGCCGCTGCCAGGACCCTCAGGATGCTGTTTTGACTTCTTTGAATGCACATGATGTTTGATTTGCTTGCGGATGACCATAATTGAATCCCATAGGTCCATATTGGTTTTATGATGGAACAATAAACTCTAAGTTTGTTACTAAGGAAGAGTGAAGACTGTCTGCCAAGTAGCCAGAGCAAGTTCTTGAATTTGTAGTTTATTTCGGTTCTTTTTTTCTTCAGGTGATCCTTCCATGTCAACCTACGATCCAAGTAGAATCCCAGGTACTTCACACTTGATGACTGTGGTAGAGTGTCCTGACCCAATTTGACCGGGGCGCAATTTCCATGTTTGAGTGCAAAGGTGATGTGATGCGATTTGGGCGCACTTGCCTTTATACGCCATTTGTTTAGCCAGTCATGGGTCCTGTCAAGTTGATTTTGCAACATGCTGCTCGCCATGTTGGCATCCTGATCACAGGCCAGGAAGGCGGCATCATCAGCATAGGTTGCTACAAATACGTCAGGGCATTGAGGGAGTTCGCTAGTAAATATATTATATAAAACTGGACCCAGGACGGAGCCCTGGGGTACCCCCGCAAGGCATCTGGCGAGAGGGGATCTAGCGTCTCGTAGCTTTACTTGAAATTGTCTATCACCAAGGTATGATTTCATTAGCAAGTAGAATGAATACTTGACTATAACACCGTTACCGTTTGTCCACCCGCCACCGTCAACAGGACTTCAACGAGAAACGAGATTATTCGAACCGAACGTGACGTCCCCGTTTCGGCGTGCGGTGGACATGCGGCCTTGGTAAATGTATGTACGAATGTTTAAAACAGCTATTCATATTAGCTGCTGATTTTATATCGTAATTGATCCGGCTTGAAAGCGGACGATGAAACACTGAAATTAGTTTCGATACCGTTTCCAACTAAGGTTACATGAAATACGATTATTCTAAGTATTCCGTTATGCATATTTATCTGGTTCTTACCAGGTGTATCAAGCGGTGTGAATGGTCCATGTGTGAGGGTGAAAGTGTCTAACTCGACCAAAGAGTTCAGTTTTAAGTAGGCGCGTGGTGCAGTTGCCGGCGTTGACGAACTGTTGGTGGAGCCCTATAAACATTTAAATTAAACTGTAGTACATCCAGTTGATATATTATATAAAATCTTTAAAATAGTTTTATGCCATTGGATTATAAACCTTATATACGGTGTTTTAAAATTCAAAAGATATTGCGTAACCCCGGCTTAAGTATTATGTCTGTGTGCAACTTTGTACTTTTTATTTCTGAATTTAAGGTACATTTTTGTATGCGTACCTCATCCTCGCACTCTTCGGGCGTGCAGCGCTTCGCCCCGGCGAGGTGAAAGGACAGCGCTACGGAGCAAGCGCTGCCGCTGTTGGAACTGTTGCTAGTCGTCGCTGTACTGCCCGCAGCCACTTCTTTCATCTCCACTATCTGTACCAGATAAGAATTTTGTAATATACTAATACTAATTTAACGTAATATTTTTTAAATAAATTATTCACTTCAAAGAAGATCAGCAGAATGGGTAGTTCAAAAAAATTAGTTAACAGATAAACAGTATTTGTTTAGCTTACAAGTATATGATCCATGTGTCTATGCAGCGTGACGTAGAGTCTGTCGGGCGATAGTTTGGTGAGTGGATGGTCGGGGCCGTGCAAGAACGGGAGGTGTTCGCACACGCTCGCTGGGAGGTGCTGCAGCGTCTTCTCACAACGACGAGCTACAAGCCAGAACCTACGGAAAATATTATAAGTAGTATGAAGTTTTGCTACCTTGTTTTAACAATATTTTAATTATATAATAATTATAATACACATACAAAATGCCAATTTTAGGAAGCTAGAACAATTCCCATATTTTTAAGCATGTTTTGGATAATCTTTAACATTGATAGATAGATAGAATACGTTTTATTGTACATCCAACAAAACTCATTTATTGCCGCTGAGATGAGATTGCAAATATATTTTGAAAGTGTTTATGTACGAAAATTAGGTACATTAAATTAAATAGGCTTTTAATAAAGCTACAGTTTCCTAGAAGAGCGTTTCCGTCACATTTATCACGGAAACGGTCATGAAAATCTGTCATTTTCACCACTATTCAGGTGTCAAAAAATGCTCTGTATTTACGGACGCATGTGACAGCCACCGCTTATCTAGGATTCTGTAGCTTAAACGTGTACCACTCCACACCAGGGCTGATAACAAGAAGAGAAGAAAAACTGTCGAATGTGTCAAGCTGACTTGTTTTCGCTAGTTATGTTAAAATGGTGAGAAGGTTGCAAATCTCACCTGAGTTGTGTAAGCAGCGTCTTGATAAGCGTGACGTTGGTAGCGCCGAGCGCATTAGCAAGTTCAGGCATACGTGGCGTGCCGGGGTAGGCGGGCACGCGCGCGCGCAGCCGCCCGCCGTGCGCTCCCACGCATACGAGCAGTTGTTCCGCACGTAAGCATGGGGATACTACCGAGCATGCTAGTACGCATGGCCATCCGCTGACGCTGCATTCCACCTGACGAACAAAGGCAAATAATTTAATTGGAAGAAACACGGTACATAGGATGTGCATTAGTACATTAGAAAGAAAAAAGAAAAACGCGTTTATTGGCATTAAAGAAAAATAAGGGACTCAGCTCAGCATAATTTTAGTTGACTACACAAGGAAAGGAAGTTTCACAGACCTACTGCTTCGTGTGGTAAAGTGTAAACATCATGCATGGGAGAGTAGATTCAGAATACAGCAGATCTGCCTTTATTTATTCACTACCTAATGTATGATCAGTGTGTTCCAAATGGCCGAACGAAATACCTAAATAGTTATGTGGAGCATCATCGCTTAAATTCTAGTTAGATATAAATAAAACTTATGCTTATTCTATTATTTTTATAGAGTTATAAATAATACAAACTTCTCCTGCCATTACACTTATTTTAGTTACAATAATACCAGTCTATTTTAGTCCCACTGCAGGCTGCAGGGTAAAGACTTCTTCTCATACAGAGAAGGCACGAGCATTGATCGGTAGTTTCCGCACGATGTTTTTCCTTCACCGTTAGTTTGTTAGTAACTTACCCCCATGTCATTGAGCAGCACTTTGAGGTCGTTGAGCCTCTGTCGCGAGCGCACGTGCACGGTGTGCGCCAGCAGGCGCTCCATGGACGGCGCGTGCGGCGTCAGCGCGCTGGCCACGCGCTCGCCGCCCGCCAGCGCGGGCACGTGCCACACGCACAGCTGAGAGCCCTCCGCGCCGATGATGAGGCGGTAGCCCAGTTCGCAGCCTAGCTCCCTAAATAGACACGTTAAAATTATGTCAATAATCCATAGAACAAGTCAACTTATTTACAAAATGGCATTTTGGATATTGTGGTGAATTTTGTATAAGTAAAAAGAAGTAATTTAAAAAAATAAAAAACCCAAATGCAGTAAAAAAATTAGGGTTAAAAATAACTGAAAAGCTAAAAACAAGACCATTTTAAATTAAGTAAAAGTTGGAAGCAGGCCCAAATGGGGCGGCATTTGAATTTGAAATTATAATAAAAATGGTATAGGTCCTGCCTGCTTCCAACTTTTAGAAATCATTCAGACCACCAAAATGAGGACGATAGTAAATAGAACGATGATAAATAAAGAAATATATAATAAAAACGCATAGATACTTACAAGAAAAATAATCAGCTAACGAAAATACACTAATGTGCTGACAATTTATTATTTTTGGTCAAAATAAAATCACTTAAATCAGTGTTTTTTTTTGCTTGGATATGTTTAGTTAGACATACTGAGCGCTGTGTTAAAATTTGTCCATCTATTTTAATGGGACCCTGTATATTTTTTACAGATAGTGCATATTGGTGATATTAAATAACTTCCTGTCACTAATATTTAAGGGGGAAGCGCTAAGGTAGCCCGCGAAATTCAAATTTTCTTACGTTTTTTTGCAATTTGCTGGTCAGTATTAAGTTGTACGTCAATCAAAATATGATTCGCGGCCGTAACAAATATGTATTTACAGAATTATAATCATTAAAGTCATCAACACAACTCTCTTTAGACCACGAAACTCCAAAGAATGACGATTTCATGACACAGTTATTCTTCGGAGTTACGTGGTCTTAGAGAGTTGTGTTGATGACTTTAATGATTATAATTCTGTAAATACATATTTGTTACGGCCGCGAATCATATATTAATCAACGTACAACTTAATACTGACCGGCAAATTGCAAAAAACCTAAAAAAAATTGAATTTCGCGGGCTACCTTATCCTGGCGCTTTCGCCTTAAAGGCACATAAATTCTTATGACTACTTAGTCATATAAGAATTTATGTGGGGTATGTACCACAACTAAAAAGTGAAACATAAAACGTTTTTACAAAAAGAAAAACTGGCTTCCAATAAAAACTACAAAGTGAAAAATTTGTTTAATTTCGGAAGTCGGTGGCAAGAAACGAAAATGCAAAACCAAAGACACTGATTTATTTAACTAGAGAATAATTCTTTTAATAGGCTGAATTAAGCTGTCGTTAGCCTAAAATAGCAGCTTACCTCCAATACGAAACCTGTAGCTTCTGTCCGGGCGTGTACCTATCAACTTGCAGATGCTTCGACAGGCGGTCGCGACAGAGCCTCAACGTCTGCGTGTACAACAGTTCAAGCGAGAGCGAGCGACAGAAGTAGCGCAGCGCAGTCAATGCGCCGCTCAGACCGGCCGCAGCCAAGCGCGCCTGCGCCACGCCGCGCAACCATGCCAGTTGCGAACTGTGGACTAGGGGCTTGCCCTCTAAAATAAATAACCTCACATTAGAATTTATACAATTTTTTCATTTATTATTTGATGTAGGTCTGTACCTGTAATAATGAACCAATTTTTATTAAACTTCATACGCATAAGCAGGATACAAAGGTCTAAAAAGTTAGTTAAGAAAATTTTCGAAAAATAGTGTTACAGCCAAATTAGACCGATTTTAATTTTTTTATACAAACAGAGATTTCCAGTTATCTTTTTTTAAATAAGACATTTCGAAAATGTTCTTAAGTAAATTTTTAGCCTTTTGAATCCTGCTTATTCGTATGAAGTTTCACTAAAATCGGTTCATTCATTTCGAAAAACAAGGGCTTGAAAGTTTGTATGAAATGCCGTACGGCGTAAACGCTCTTAAAAATCTAAAGTAATTGAACAACTCAATCATGTACATTGTTGTGTGCTTAAGTCTTGTGTCTGTAAAAGTAAGGTCATGATGTGTATCTGTAAACTAACCTCCAGTTTCACTGTCTTGTATCAATATAGCAATATCCAACAAACGCCATGGCAAGTTGGGTGCATCTCCCATGACAGTAAGAGAAACGCTGAACTCCTGGCCTACGGTAAATGTAGCACGCCCATTCTCCACCTACAAAAGTAATTTCTCATAACTCTAAATATTTTTCATTTCTGATAGATTAGTATACACCTTGATTTAAAAAAAAATTACTATTATGGCACCATATTATTTTATACTTAGTCAAAAACAAAAAATGAACCTATTCATAGATTTTTGCTGAAATTTGGACTCCAAACATACCTTTAAATTCCTAATATCACTGGGCAAAGATGCAGTAGTAAGACGCTGACGTACAACATGCGCAAGAGTACGTAATGTAGTGCGTCGCTCACCAGCCGTTAGTGAAGGAGGGGGGACCAGCCGTTCCCTGATAACTGCAGGCAACCTGCTGTATGTGCCCAGTGTCAATACTTCCACTGCCGCAGCCATGTGGAAAGTAGGTAACCTGTGTTAAAAAAATAGCAACGTAAAAGTTCTTACCGATACCAATCATATCCCAGAGGGAGAGAAAAAATATTTTTGAAGGACTTGAAAACAGTACAGTTGTAGATTTACTGGCATTGCTGAATGCTGGGTTTATTTAAAGTATTAAAAGAATTCATTCTTAATCCTTATCTATACCAATAAAAATACCTGTTTATACAAATAATGAAGCTGAAGAGTTTGTTTGTTTGAACATGCTAATCTCTGGAACTAAAAATCGGACTAGAAAAAATATTTTTGCATTTGACAGCCCAATTCTTGAGGAAGCTATCGCTACGGCCCTTGGGAGCTGAGCAAAACGAAAAAAAGTCTGATAGAATGCTAAGCGAATACGAAGTTATGGCGCGGGTGGGCGATGCGCTGAGACGCGTTAGGGCGTGGGCCTAAATTACACGCGGACAAAGAGGCAGAAGCTAGTTGTACCCACACATGAATTTAAAAAACAAAGTTACATAAGAAAAGCATAGTACAAGGCGAGCTTAACCCAGAACAGGGTTCTCTAAGAGCAAACCTCAGTGTGATGGAGACTAAATAAGTAATGTGAATGATAATATAAAAACATCCATACAAAAAATGACATAATATTAAGCATAGTGAGGATTAGTAACACAATGGCCAGCAGTGGCTTCTTCTGCAGACACTAAACAAAATTCTGATTTCTTTTATTTGGCATAATTTTTCCTGCATTGCTGCAGCTTTCAAATTTTATTTTGATACAAAATATTATCAAATAATAATGATTTTTGATCTCTTAAGCTGCAGTTACAGATTTCAATTCGATCAAGGGCAATTTCTCAAAGCTGTTAAATAGGTAGTTTCCTACAGATTGCCACCTATACTTTAGTGGTTCGAAGGGCTTTCATTTCAGAAGAAATAAAAGCTTGGATAAGTTGCGAACACTTGCATTTAATTTAGATGAAGGACTGAACTGATACCTGGAACCCGTCATATCTCTGGTCAGCAACTCAATACACTTAGCCTACAAAATTCATTTTAGATAATATGATTAGTTGACCTAAATATAAATAAACATTGAGTAAGTTACTTCAGGAATTTGATTTATTCTCAAGTTTTCAGATAGTTTCAAACGCCATAGACCCATAGTAACAAAATCACAAACCTTGCATGTACAAGTGTCTCCCGGGCAACTCTGGCTAAAACATCAGCAGTCTCAACAAACAACAAAGCTTGCTTATCGAGAAATGCCATAATATGCGCAGAGCGGTCCACTTTGGTGGCACTGCTTGCCCACTTCACTAGGGCCAGCAAGCGTACAAACAACTGCCGTGTTCGAGCACTGAACTTGTATATCTCAATTTTGCGCTCCATATCCGTTTTACGGGGTAAACTGTAATCAAGCAGCATCACTATCAACCATGTTCAGAGATTTCATTTAGTGTATGATTATGTTGACTATTTTAAAATGTACTTACAGCTCAGCCAATACCGTGAGCTCATCGTAAGTCCTCTGTACGATAAAATCTATAAGTAATGCCAGAGATATGGAGCCGCCCCGGGCTCCTCCACCTTCAGCACCTTGGGTGCATCCTTCTATTGCCACAGGCACCATGGTGCTGGTTGTTGATTACTGGAATAATCAAAACCTACATATGATGATGTATATTAAGCTATTTATGAATGAACACGCATATTGTCGTATGCTAATTGACAATAATTTTATTTTACAAGAAAAACACTAGAATAAAAACGCAACACTTCTCATTCTTACTGTCACCGTAGAATGAGTGAGTGAATGAAAAAAAGCGAATGAATTTGGACCACAGAGTACTTTTTGATAGACTGATTTGGACGAATGGATCTAAAGCTGCAGACAGACAGCGTACCCTGCGTTCAGATTTGGGAAATAATCTATTTGAGCGTGCTGAAACCCGTAACGAATTAGCGTGAGCGCGATAACGATGTCTCGTGAATCGTCATAGATGACGTCATGACATGCGTCATCTTGCGAAAACGCCGACCATGCCTTAGGCCGCATTCCGAATTAAGACAATGGGCTCATAGCAATAATTTGCGTTCCGATTTAGATATCACGATAAGGACAGCTGAGAACTGTCAACAATTCGGAACGCTCGTGAACGCGCTCACCGTGTGCGCTGTCAAAAATGACAGTGTGAGAGAATGTGTCAGTGTGTATTTTGTTTCGAGATCTTTAAATTAAACTAACGTGGCATTTTCGAAATTGTGCTTCTGGCTGACAGTCGCCACCTTACCAAAGAAGAAGAACTGAAGAAGAAATGTGGTGTTTATAGCAAGAAATCCTGCAATAATATCGTTTTTACATTGAGTAAGCACTGTGAGCGCATTCACAAGCGTTCCGAATTGTTGACAGCTCTCAGCAGTCATAATCGTAATATCTAAATCGGAACGCGTGTGAGATGATGTGGACGCTGTCAGCGATTATAGCTAATTCGGAATGCGGCCAAGAATATCGATATTCTTATCATTTTGACATGCTCGAATAGAATGCTCAAATTGGCCTAAAGTGTAAAAATCTTCCCCTAAGATTGACCTATAATATGTTTGAAAGAGCTTTTAAATATAAAATGCACGAGTCCATAAATATCCAGCCTGTAAAAAAAGGATTATCAAAATTTAAAACATTTTTTTAACATCATGTTTCGCTCTCTTTGTTGAAAGTTGGTATATTCGAAAAAATGTTTAATTTTTCTAGGATGCGCTAGTAGTTCGTTTAGACTCGGAGATAAATAACGATATGTATGTATCACTGACCTGTATTATACAAGCGTACTTGTATGATAGAGGTCAGTGGCATTAAATACTAAACATTACGTGCCGGTAAAAAAAAAATCTGTTGTCTGTAAAGTCGGTTTACTGACGATAGTTGAACGTGACAACGTCATAAGAAAATACTGATGGAATAGTTGCATTGCATTTGTTAATATTCGCTTGCACTTCAAGCCGCCATGGAACGCCTCCACGCTACAGAGCGAGGCCGCGAGGTAACGCTACATGAGTCATGTTTTTTCGTGAGTGCAACCAGCTTCATCGATTTATTAGACGTTGTCACATCAAAAAGAAACTTCAAAATCGAAACCGTTGCATTTCAAACATTTATTTTTCAAACACTGCATAGTATAATCTTTTGTGATTCGACTTTAGCTCTATATCTAGCTCTTACAAAAATCGCGATATAAAAATAAAAAACTTAGTTCAACAAGCTCACTAGAAATCAAAAATGTTACCCGTAATTTCTGAGAATCTACAAGTTTTATTTCAATGAGTTTTAATAACCAGAGATCTGTGAACGTATCAAGTCAACCGGCAGTCATTCTTTATGCATTCTTCTCTAAGCGATCTTTTTTCAATGTAACGTAACCGCATTTTCTGTTGACAAATTAACAAAGTTCTTGGTCATTCTGTTACAACTTAGCCACGAGCCCCTCGAGCTTTCATCATCTGTGGTCTTGACTCGAATGAATGGTGATTGAATGAAACTGGAACCACAGAGAATGTAACATATTTTGAGATATTTGTTTTGTTTTCAGCTCCTAAAAACCATTAAGGTGGATCCTCTGATGGGCCGTCCATACATTTTTCTTGGAAGCTTTACGCTAAACATAGACACCCTTTGTTGAAAACGAATCATTTTATCACTTTTCTATAATGAAATGTCCCCGCGATCGACCATTTTAGGAAATAACTTGCATTATTTACTGAGGAAAACGATAGTGAAATCCAGACCAAATTTGACACTTGCTTTAGTAGTGTGCGTGAATATTGACAACTAAACTGAAGTGCCATGATTGCGATAGGAAAGCTAGATGGCGTGAGGCGTTATTATAATTCTGTTAAATCAATATAATACGTACAATAATTGATTTATTTCCGTTCCTACCTTTCATGAACAGGTTCACCAAATAAAACTTTATAATTAATACACTGACCTGACGACCTCACCAATGTAAACAACTTTATTACATATTATTGTTGTGTGGCAACAAGAAAACTGCTTTTTTATCCCGAACTGTCAATCCCAATACATAAAACGTAAACAAAGATAGTTTTTTGCTTGAAATGACTCAATGTTCAGCATTTGGTTGCAAAAACAAAGGTATTCATATACATGAATACCTTTGTTTTTGCAACCAAATGCTAGGAAATACTTCCTAAGGATCCTAAGCGTCGAAAATTGTGGGAACGAGCCCTTAGAAGAAAAGATTGGAAAGCGACTAATACGTCAAGGTTATGTTCTAGTCATTTTAAATCTGATGATTACTATGGAATAAGTGCATATACTGGTAAGTAATTTCACACTGAAACCCTGAAATTACATTAATTAAATACCCAGGTAAACAATTGAATTTATAACTGTGTTTTATGTTGTTTTAGGGAATGAACCTCTAGCAAAGTTTCTGAAGCGTACCTACTGCTGTACCAAGTATATTTTCTTTTTCGAAAACTGAAACTTCTTTAGCCAAAGAACGACAAGCTTGCATTGAAAACAGAAATCGGAGAAAACTCTTCACGTCCATCGAAACGCCAAGTACATCCACCGAAACGAGAAGTACGTCCAGTCATATAGAAAATGTCGGAGATACTATTGAAGTGAGCACCATTGAAGGAATTCATCAGTTTCCTCAAAATATAATTAATAATCCTACTAATGAACAAGGGACTCAAGTGAACATTGAACATGTATATGGGTGCATAAAAAGATTTATGAATGATGATGAAGCTATCTCATTCTACACAGGGTTTGAGTCTTACAGAAAATTCTATTTTGTTTACTCAACTTTAAGTGCTATGGCTAGCGATATTCAATATTATGGAAGTAATGTGATCAATATAAGCAGAGAGGATCAGTTTTTTCTCACAATTATTAAACTTAGGCAAGATAGATGTAACTTTGAACTAAGCAGATTCTTTAATATAAGTCAGACAACAGTTTCCAATATTTTTATAACCTTTATTTTATTCATCAATTGTGGAGTAGATTAAATATTTGGCCTGATCAAGATTTAGTTGAATACTATACCCCTGAAAGTTTTAGAAAGTACAGTTGTAGTACATGTGTAATATTAGATGGGACTGAAATTAAAGTGCAAAAGCCACAAAATCCTGTGTCTCAACAAGCTTCGTGGAGTAGCTATAAGCATTCTAATACATTAAAAGTATTGGTCGGAGCAACTCCAGGTGGTTTACTTTCCTATTGTTCAGAAGCTTATGGTGGATCAGTAAGTGATCAGCAAACAGTAGAGCGAAGCAACTTATTGCAGAAGTGTGATTCTGGTGACAGTATACTAGCAGATAGAGGGTTTAATATTCAAGATTTATTTGCTGGAAAAGATATTACTGTTAATATACCTACTTTCTTAAAAGGAAAATCACAAATTCCTGGTCTAACTGTGTTACATGATCGTAAGTTAGCCAGTAAGAGGGTCCATATAGAACGCATAATAGGATTAATAAAAACTTACAAAATTTTGTAAAATGATTTACACCATAGCTTCTAAAATATTTTATGTGTTGTAATTTTAGAGAAACTATTATGAAAAAATAAAACCATTTTTATAATATTCATTTGTGTTTTAATTTATTATAATTTTTATACAAAACTTTTTCTAATAGAGCCGGTTTGAAATGATTTTCATAAAATGTACTTAGTTTAGTTACCATGTCCAAAATAAATGGTTCATCTCTATATATATATACAACTTTCAAACTGATGAAAGTGTATATTATTAAATTACAGTACTTTTTATTTGCACAAAACAGTTGGCCTTGTATTTGGCAATAATATGGGTGACTTTTTTTCAAAAAATATTGTCCATCTCTGACTTCAAGGTATGGTACAGTAATAGGACTGATATCAAAATATCGGGGAAACATAAGGACACTTTACTTCAATTACTGTTTCTTCACCAAGAAGTCCATCGGGTGAAGCTCCCAGAAATGGATGAGTCTCCGATACAAATAATCCACATGCTTTTACTTCCAAGCCATAAGTCAATAATAATCTTAATTAATCTTAATAATAGTCTTAATTTAGCTCCACATTCACAATGAGTTTGGTCGATTGAACCATCAGAGTTCAGTTTTATGTTCACAACATAAGTAATTTTCTTCATCTGAGCTTTACACTGACCCTGAATGAAGGTCATATGACCATCGACAGCTACACGAGCAGTGAAAAGAAATCGCGACTCGTACATCTGTCTTCCTTTTAACTGAGCTTGGAATCTGAAAAATGTTTTTTGAATTAGTAAACATGTCTAAACAGTACCTTCCAACTGAGCTACCCATGGATACCAATGGACATAACCATAGGTAGAATATTGGTAAGTACAAGTCGGATAAGTATACGAATGAAATACATTTCTGGATTTTAATGCACAATTACCTTTTAACAAATGCTTGAATATGCTGTTTTGTCAACTGAGGTAGACAAGAGCTAGCATTTATATCCCGGAAAGATTCAGCTGCAGGAGCAGCGTAAACTTCGTCTTCAATAGCATCCTCTACACCGAAATTAAAATTACGGTCGTATGCTTCCAATCTGTAACAACCACAAGCTTGTTATTAGTCACGAACGTATAAAAACCACCTGCTTAAAAAAATCATAACAACATAACCTACAAATATTTATTGTATTAATTTGTACTGACCTTTTGATTAAAGCCGCTTTTTTACCACTAACAGAAGCTTTTCTTTTCCGCAATTAACCTTTTAACTGAATCACTGACATTAAGGGGTACATTTTCTAAGATAAACTAAACTTATGAAAGAAAACTCGACTCAAGTAAACAACACAGTAGGTAGGTATGGCGGAGTTAAGAACAGAACAGTCGCCGGTGGCGACCTCTGCAATTAGCTTTGCGTTTCGTTCCTCCCCGTAACGTTGGCTCGATTGCTTTTCATTGAAGAATTGTTTTACCTTCAATGAAAACCATTGGTGCCAACATTACGACGAAAGGAATTCTGTCGTGAAACGCACATAGGATTTATGCGACGTTGCCGTCCCACCCAACCTGTGTTCGCAGCCTTGAACTACATTGAAAGAATTACGAAGAAAACGTTGCCACTCTTCTTTCACTCAATCGGCATAATATTATTGTAATAAAATATAATTTTGAAGCTCGCTTGTATGAATAGTATTGGCACGCGGAATTTCTCGCGTGTTATTTTTATTTTGTATGCTTTGCATTTTCATTGATTCTAATTGCAATATTTCTAGTATGTTATTGCAATTTAATGTAGGTATAGTGATAATGATTCGAGATACGCAATTTTATTTAAAAATAAAAGTAAGTAGGTAAGTCGTTGTAGTAGGTAGTGGGAGGTAGTGTGTAGGTACGTAGGTTTCGGCGGTTTTAGAAACGGCAACTTAGCCTGTGAGTTAAGTTTTAGACGCTGAAATCCCGTCACATTACTAATTACTTACCTATCTCTCAATTACATAAGTACAAAGTCATAACTTTAATGTATTGTACAGACGCCAGCACATCAAGCTACCCGAAACTGTCAAATTTTCCCAATCAACTTTGAACCTATACTTTAGCGATAAAGTTGAAAATCTATTAAAGAAATCTGACAGATTGTAGTAGCTTGATGTGCTGGCGTCTGTACATACCTATATTTTTTGGTCAACAATAAATTAACTATGTAAGTACATAAGTATTGTAATTCGGTAACCCAAGGAGTTTGCAAACATTTGCAAAATCGAAGTACCTACCTACAAAATAGAATAAGTACTTACCATATTGTAAACAGTTTCAGACAAACAAACATTATTTTAGTTTGTTAGATAAGTCGCTTCGGCCACAGTATAAATAAAGACTTCGGCGGCGCGGCAACCGGCTGAGAACACAGTGGGCTATATTATACGATTTTTGAAGAATAAAATGTTTATTTGATAGTTTCAAGTATACAGTTTTGTCGAGTACATTAAAACATTGAATAAATTAGTAGGTATGGGTTTTTTTATCTATACCCTATAAATTACTTTATGGGTATATTTCAAATGTATGAAAATGGAATTTGTTTTCCTCATAACTTTTTTTTGTCTGGGATTGTAAAGCTGAAACTTTTAGGTATTGTTGCCGATCTTATACCAACGCCACCTGATATTTGACCTTGACCCCCAACTTCCCTGTTCAAAAGATATGAATCAATTAAAAATGCATATTTGGACGATGTTATAATAGGCGGTAAAAATAAAAAAATCTGTTTGTTATTATTATTTTATCCAGTATGATACCTGAAAGACAACAAACCTATATGACTATCGATCTTGACAAAAAGCGTGCTTATTCATTACGTATGAATAAATTAATTATTGGTACCTATAAGTAATAAATTTTTGTAAATCCTATGTAAGAGAATCTTGTTTTTCGATCCACTGGGCGGTATAGTAGAAATACATACCTACCCTAGCGATGAACCTACGTTGTGGGTGCGTTCAGAACATTGACTTTTGAATTCATTGGTTCAGAAATAAACAAATGATTGAGTTACTTACATCAAATTAATAAACGTGATTTATTGTTTGTATATAAACCACGTAATTTAATCTGTTTATTTTTTTTCTTATACGTCGTCTAATATTCTACCAGGAATATAAAGATAAGTAAAATTTTACTTTCATTTTTATTGTTCCATTTTTTTCTGTAATGAATTCAGAACGTAACCTTGTTATAAAACTTATCTTATCATCTGTAATGTAATAATAATCTAATAAGTAATAGCAATTCTTTCTAGCTATAGATAGAATGCTTGAGTGCAACTACGAAATTCTGCGATCTCATTACATACAGTTGTGAAATTCGATACTATTCAATTCCATTCAAATACTGAGTGTACAGAAGTAACATATTCTTTTGTTTTTCTTTATTCCTGAAACTAATTCATTTTGATTGACTGTGGACCAGAAGCATGTAATTGAGTGGGCATTCCCATTGGAAATTTACCGAAATATGTGTGAATCTTTACAAATTGAATTTGTTAGTGACAGACTTGATGGATTTCGAAGTGAATTAATTTTCAAGAGTGCAGTATGTGTGGTAAAAGCACTGTATGGAGAGCAGTAATAAAATACATACTGCAACTGCTGGTGAACAAGAATGTTCAGTTGCTATTCAAAAAGGTCACATATCTTCAGACAGTGTTCCATTTGTTACTGTATATGTAGTTCGGAGGATGGCTGAAAAGGTTATATGGCCATAACTTTGATTCATCTTCTGGTATGGTAAGTTAATATATTACTAAACACATACATACATAAACTCATGCCTTATTCCCATGGGGGTAGGCAGAAACTACAGATTGCCACCTGCTACGATACCTTACATACTTATTTACTAAACACATAATTGGTTCTGTATGAACTTTTTGTTGTGCAATATTTACAAGTGTTGCTTTTCATTTCCAGGCCTGCATTAT
This sequence comes from Luperina nickerlii, assembly GCA_963855955.1. NCBI lineage: Eukaryota > Metazoa > Arthropoda > Insecta > Lepidoptera > Noctuidae > Luperina > Luperina nickerlii. The sequence goes on along the minus strand of OY979664.1, from coordinate 14,776,974 downwards.
TGGTAAAGAAACTAAGAAACGTCTATTTCTTGGTGTTCAAAACAAATATTGTTTTGTGTCAATATTATGAAAAAAGGAGACGGACATGAAAGCACATAATTGCTGCAAACATTTTACTGGACCGCCTACAGCAATGGAATCACAAATTATTGTGGAAGGCTTTCAAAAGAGTGAGTGAAGAAATGCATCAACTTCGCTATTTGAGTGTTATTGGAGACTGAGACTCCTCTGCATTTGCAAACTTGAAAGAGAAAGTGTTGTATAGGAACTTTGGTCTGAGATGGGAACATAATAAAAAAAATTGAATGCAAGAATCATGTAATCAAAAACTATACAAGGTAAATAAATATATCAAATTTGTTTTGACATCTCAATATCAGTGAAGCATATTCTGTATTCATATTTGTACTTTTTTTAGATCTTGGCGAAAAATTTTGAAGCCAAAGGTGATGAAGCTTACACTAGTGGCATGGAAAATTATAATGTGTAGCAGTGAGAGTGCTGCTATGGCAGCAGATTTACGAAATAGCCCGCTTCATGTATTCGGAATACATGAAAACTGCAAGGATTATTACTGCAATGTCAATAAAACAGCTGCAAATGGAAATTTAATAAGTCAGAAATTGTAAGTACCAGTAAGAAATGCTTTGATTATCATGGTACAGTATTGTTTCTTTGTATGTTACATAATCATCTATTTATATTTTATTGGTATTTTCTAGTAAAAAATATTCTATTTTCAGTATTATCGCTTGCTACTGGACACAAATGGCATGAAACTGCATGGAAAAAGCAGACCACACAGAGTCCAGGGACACATATTAAAAAATACATAAATCGAAAGGAACAAAACAGAATACGACAGAAGTCGTCGACACGCAAACTACGTATTCTGCCAGAACTCATATTGAGACATGTTCAAAAAAATGCTATATGTATAGATTTGAATGGTATGTATACTCAGCTAGATATCAAGTTATAATTTCCAGTATAAGGTGACCTCCCATTGAACGGAAATCCTATACAATGCGAGATCAGCTTATACTGGAAATATATGGCTGGTTAATTATGTAGCCGTGTGTACCAGTACACAAGGCAATTTTTTTTTTACTTCATTAATTGTATCTATTTCAATGTCTAAAATATATTATTATGTTATTATAGTGAAAAATTGTCCATCAACATCAGTTGGAAATTCGAGCAACTAGTAAAGTTTCATTTTAGAGCAGCTTTGGAGATTGGTGGTAAATTACATTTGAAATGTATGGGAAATATTATTTGTCCAAAGTAACATATACTAAGTAAAGTTATTTTTCTTTACAGCAGCCTTGTAGCAGTGGACAAGAAGAGTCACGGCACATGGTGAAATCAACAAGTCAAACGATTTTTGTTATAATTATATTTTTGTAGTAGTTTGTTTAGAATCAACATTATCATTGTACATTACGTTTTATTTGTATTTACTATAAAATGAAAAGGTAAAATAATACTTTATTATGTAAGTATAACCACCTGGTGAACTCAATAAGCTGGACTTTAGATTTTTATTTTTCTAAAAACTTTGATAGGAGTGCTTTGACATTATAAAATATTTTTTCACTCTGGTTGTAATTGCATACTAAATTGTATTTTTTTTATTTGTTGTTATCTTTTGTTTTTTTCTTGTGTCTGTTATGTGTAATTTCTGTAATTATTGTAATAATTGGTTATGCTATAAATTTAATCATGTATCAGGCTTCATTTGTGTCACTACAAATATTTTTATTTGATAATGAATTAGTGTAAGATAATAAAATAAAACTATCTTTATAAACTGTATAGTCTGAAGTTTTTGTAACCGAACTGCTGGGGAGTTTGTTGCGCCACTTCTTCTTTTCAGCTAAAGCACTAGGAAGTGGTGAAGGGCGGGCGTTTTGGGGGACTGTCTATTGTAATTTTGACATTCGAAAAGTGCTGATTCTCAGCCTAGCTAAATATGACTTATTATCCTATCATTATACTCATGCCTTCTTCTCATGGGGGTAGGCAGAAACTACAGAAAGCCACCTACGATACCTTATATACTACTTTTGTCTCGTTTACGTTCATAAATCTGGTCATACACGCACGCCGGTTGCGAGTACTACGCACTGTCACACCATACCACACATGCTTCGCAAGGAACGCATTAATCATTTTTTTCCTATCATTTCGTAGCAGGCGGCTCATTTTTTGAAATACACGCCACCTAGTGGTCTATTCTTGTAAACGTATGGAAATACTCGCTTACCTCTGTGTGTGTAAACGACCTGTATTCAATGGTAGATTATATTTCACCCCTTTGTGTCGAATTGTGTGGATTTTGAGGCAATTCTATGACCAAATTCAATAAAGTGTAATGTCCAATTACCGCGACTACTACTTCTACGACTTACTGATGTGCCAATTACACATAAAACAAAAAAAACTAAAAATGTTGACTTCAGCGTCATCTAACAGGAAAATGGCCAAGAGCAGATCAGATGATCCTCCTTAAACACCTTGAATTATTATTATTGTTTTCAATTTTACTGTATATATTTCATGAGACCAATTAAACGTTGGTAAAAGTAGCATATTTTTTTAATTCTAATGAGCTCTATTCTGGAATGGAGCGTTATATTGGCTGTTTGACAGACGACTACCTTTTCCCAGGATATCTTGGTAGTTCATGGCGGCGCTGCCGGCTTAGGATAATGTCAAAATTATGTCAAATTCAGTACATTTCAGTTTAGTTACCTAGTTCGCCGCCTTCCATGATATACTGGACTTACAATAGATGTTCCATTGATAAAAAATTTTGTGAATTATTAGTGATTACAGAACAGTCTTGTACGCTGATATAACTTCATCTCTGTCTAGTTCTGTCTCTAATTTATTATGAATAAATAAAGTAATCGGTCGTCTTTCGGTCTCAGGATCAAGGTACTTTTAAAAAGTGAATTGTTAAATTGTGTGTTGTTTTCTTTCGTGTTAAATTTTAAGGGAATCAAAAGTTCCTCGAACTATTTCGGTGTGATTACAAGTTTTTCTGTGGTGCACTTTTTAAATCCAATGTCGTAAAACAAAATTTATGTTGCATTTTACTAAAACTGGTGATATTTAATGTTCCTAACCGATTAGCATTATATGAACAGTATCATAAAAGGGGGCGCGTTTTTTTGTCGTAATTATTTTGCTGGGAACTCGTGCAGATCACGTGTAAACTTTCGTTTCATTCAAGTAGCTAGGATGGGTTTGTTAAGTGAAGGCAGTCCCCTGTCTTGGGATGAGACGAAGTCTTTGGCGGAGCATGTCCGTCAGCACGGCATCGAGCAGTTCATTAACCTGTACTGCAAGCTGCAGGACCGCACAGGCGATGTGCTCAAATGGGGAGATGAGGTTTGCTTACATTCAGTATTGATCCTTCCTTTTAAACAAATGTATGGCTCAGAAATCACTTTTCGCCTCTAAGATGACCCACTGACCAATTAACCATCCAAAGATATTTAATAAAATATTAATAAACAAAGACAGTCTTAGCAATACTTTGAATTATCAAAGTATTGAATTAATAAATGATGTTGAAGAAGGAAATAAAATTGATAAATTCAATTCAATTTTAAACAAAATAAGGCTGATTTTATTGAATGATAATTGAAACACAATACTTATTCTAATAGGAGAGAAGAAAAAAAAAATGCACAATAAGTAGCAATATGTTTCTGCAAATACTAAGCATGTTCTAGAAGTACTCATGATTTACTATTTGTATAAAAATAAATTATGAGATCACTTTCAATAGAAAGTGATCTCATAATTAACATAACACGTAACACAACGTAACGTAACATAATATAATTTTCAGTATTATAAAATATTATAATACTGAAAATTATATTATGTTAGGTGAAGTATATTTTCATTAGCAGTGTATTCCTGAGTATCATCCAGTAAGAAATTCTTAGAAGCAGCCCAGAGCCTGGATTTGTGCCCAGTTAGTAGAAATAGGCTCCCCATTACTTGGCATTTATACAGGGTGTCCAGTAATTAACTCTTCGCACGTCGAGTGTACACCATGTGTACCAATAAAAATAAAATTTCTATTGTGTCTGCTAATTAGACGCGCAATGGGTTAATGGATAACCTCTTAGGGGTCATTGTTCTTATTATTATGAACAACTTTTACTACTGGACCTAATATGAAATTGTGAAAAAAAATCAGCTGTTCCCTACATTTATGTTCCCATAACTCCTCAAAATGTAGGAAACTGCTGATTCTTTTTTCGCAATTTCAGGTTTGGTCCTATAGTAAGTTGTTCATAATGATAAGTACAATGACCTCTGATGAGGTTATCCATTAATTACCAAACATCCTGTATATAACTAAACTAGCAAAATGTGGAGGTATTATGCACCTTTTCAAATTACCCCTTCTAATTTGATAATATGTATGTAACTAAACTGGCAAAATGTGGGGGTATTATTCATCTTTTCGAATTACCCCTTCTTATTTGATAATATATCTTTATTCATTGTTTTTCATATCAGTTATAATTATAAATATTTGTTTAAAATTATTATGAAAATAGTAATGAATGTAAACTCTTTTAGGTGGAGTACATAATAGTAAAGTTTGATGATGAGAAGCAGCGAGCCACAGTGAGCCTTATAGCTGATGACCTACTGCCCAAACTACAGGAGACAGAATTAAAAGATCCTCAAAGTAAGTTTCATGTGAAAACAATCTCAGCAATAAAAAATACATATTAAAAATTATTTTATGGCTTTATTCATATTGATAATGTTTATTAAACCATTATTTTTTATGATATTTTTGTATGAAATATTGTATCTTTAAAAACACATTGAAAATTATCAATTTCAAAAATATGGTAAACACAAGAGGGTTTACATGTTTTTTTTAATTTTATTGAACTGTCAACAACAAAAAATATTGTTGTTCTAAATATACATTTTTATCATTTCTCATTTGGCAAATAGATTCACATAAATCTTAATTGTCACCCCACCAGTTACTGCAGTAAATTTAAAAAAAGTTATTAATTAAAACTAAAAAACCCGACTGCGGTAAAAAACTTAAGTTAAAAAAAACTGAAAAGCTAAAAACAAGCACATTTTAAATTAAATAAAAGTTGGAAGCAGGCCGGACCCATTTGAATTTGAAAATATAATAAAAATGGTATGGGTCCCGCCTGCTTCCAACTTTTATTTAATTTAAAATGTGCTTGTTTTTAGCTATTCAGTTTTTTTTAACATAAGGTTTTTACTACAGTCGGGTTTTTTGTTTTTAAATTCCTTTTTATTTAATTCCAGCTTTTTAGTTTACAAATGTTAAAGATTTTGCAGACGATTTAGTTCTTGGTTTGTGTTTTTTATGTTTGTTACTTCGAATTACTTTTAACCATATAAGTTGTATATATTTTTGTAATCACCTTTTAAAACCCTTTATACTTTTTTTGAAGACATTATGGCGCCAAAAATCGGCCATTAAATTTTTTTTCAATTTTGATAATACCCAGTGTCACTCTCACAATTAAGACGTATTTAACAGCACCTATCAAGCTGAAATCGATCAAGCCGCTTAGGGTGCAGACCGTGCCCAAGATATATTATTTATTTATTTATTTGGGGTTAGCTAACAATTGTTTACATAATACATACATACACTCGAAAAACATAACCCTCCTTCTGGCGCAGTCGGGTAAAAATCACCAGGTAACTGTCAGCAGGCTAAGACATTGTAATACTTAGTTGTATTGGAAAAAGGTTGTAGCTAGAATAATAATGGTCAATGATTGTGCTGGGAAACAAGAATAATAAAAAAACAAATAATAAAAAAAATATCATAAGGAAAATAACAGTCCCATAGATACCTAGGCCCTAATTCACTGTGACCACTATGCCTATGTTCTATGTTATGGGTTTAGTTTCCGCACTTAGTCCTTGAAATGGACCATTGTGCGTGGGCCGCCATGGCGGTCGTCGGTCGTTATTCCAATCCAACCAGCCCACTTCCCACTAGAAGCTGATTACATGTCATGTCTCCTGGTCCACTATGATCACTTAACGATTCTTTACTTCGAAACCACGTCAATTCCTTAGCTAATTACGCCAATTCCGGTCAGAATAAGGCCTCTATTTTGAGCATACTTAAAACCAACATATTGAACAAAGTTTTAGTTCATACTATAGCATTACATACTTATGACTCATACTCTAGAAAAAAACTGTTATAATAATGATGATAAAAATAAACTAAACTTTTCAAGTCATGCCTTCAGAGTTAGTTAAGTAATTACCTAGTTACAATGACCTAGCAAAAACTACTATGTCGTGGCCTTGGACTCAAAATCATTACAGACAATTCATATTTTGTGCCATTAATGGCTAAACATTATTGAACTTATGCAACGCTTATTTATTTTTGTGCTACCTACCAGGCTTATTCGGTCAGTAAATCATATAGAGACAATATTAAAAAAATATTATTTCTTTTCTCGCGCAAATTTTGTTCACGCGCCGATAGACGGTAGACCTGGGTTAGGACATAGGATACTTTTTATTCCGGCAGTACGTGCCCGTGGTATAATGTTCGACATTCACGCGGGCGAAGCCGCAGGCTAAAGCTAGTTTTGCTATAAGGCTCGAATCTTACCAAGCGGAATAAGGCCCTAAACAGGTGAAGCGGCGCGGGCGCGCGGCCCGGCCGGCGGCGGCCGAGCCGCTCGCTCTATTGAAATGATTCGATGCATATAATTATGGTCTCGAATAATATAATAATAGTAGCGAAACATTTCGCGTTATTATGAATTTTTAAAAACATATTTTGAATGCCGATCAAAATCATTCACGGATCAGAGAGGAGACTTGGTCGCGGCAACCGCAAGATTCGGGCCTCATTTTTCCGTTGCTGGATTTAGATCTAGCATAAAAGTTAAAGCAGTGGTGGCCCAGTGATATCGACCCCGAATTACGAGTTGTAGGTCGTGAGTTCGAACTCAGGCTTCTCACTTTACTTTGTGTATTTAATTTCGTGCTCTCAAAACGATGAAGAAAAACATCGTGAGGAAACCGGTATGTCCTAGGACCAAAAACTCCAAGACATGTAACATTCACTAACCCGCACTGGGCCTGCGTGGTGGCCCACTCCCTCGCGCAAAGACGAGGCCTGAGTCCCAGCAGTGGGAACATTATAGGCTGATTATAAAAATTAAAAAGTGATTTACTGCTCCGTAATGAGAATAATTCATCATAATTATGACAATATACCAGAAGTAATATGTCGAGTAAATGATTACTAATATTTTGTTTTATTTAATTATGACTAGGTCATACCTTCTGTGTTAATAGGTAACGGTGACACAGCAGAAATCAATATTATTGCCATCAAAGAACCACGTCCATTGCCACGACCGTTAAAACCCGAATAAGGATCACGCGCGCCGCTTACTGCCGTCTCTTTGCTTTGGTTCTTTAGCTTACACACAACTTGTCATAAAGGTAGACGTAATTATGACCTCAAACCAAAAGTCTAAGGTCTGCATGACAGTATCATCATCATCATTTCAGCTGTAAGACATCCACTGCGCTACATGGACCTCCCCAAAGCACCGCCACTTCGACCTGTTCTGTGCTTCCCGCATCCAGCGGATTCATGCGGCCTTCACAAGGCATGACAGTATGAATGTATGATGTATTAATATTTCAAATTCTTGAGGAAAGAGCTTAGGATAAATGCTCAGCATGAAAATCCACAAAAAAGTGACGATTCATTAGTTGGACACTTGGACCACGTACTAAGAAGTCTAACTCAACGAAAATGTCAGATATGATAAAAAAAAACTATTTTTATGTTGTCATGCCGCATGTCGTCACATGTTAGTTGCGATGACACAACAAAAAGTAATTATGGTAAATGACGTCATGAAATATGACTGGGACAATCAATATTTTGTACGATCAATGTGTACTCACTTGCTTGTTTATACCTACCTATTGCTAGTATATACCTGATCATTAGCACGTCTTTCTCCTGGCGAAATATAAGTAGATAGAAAGCATAATTATACTGAAATGACAAACTATCTACTTTTCGCGTAGTTACTCGTCTGTATACTCTGTATTACACGACTTTCGAATGCCGCCTTCTGAGAGTTCTGTTAGATAAGACTTGTCTAGTCTGAGGTCCGCTTTTCCAGCCATCTAGCGCAAAGGGTAGTTTTTAATGTAGTCACCCACAGATATAGATACACCTAGATAACGCAAGAGCAACTACTTCGCGTGCCAAAAATCGAACCAGCTTACTTACAAAAATCGTAAGCCGCCACTTCGGTCTCAGTCCTGAGTACTGCTGGCTGGGTGAGCGTGAGCGATGGCGCTAGGCCCCGGGGGTGGGGCGAAACGGGTGCCGCACACGGCGGCGGCGTATTAAGGTGTAAAGATGGCTCACTGACCTTGTGCATATGGGCGGAGCTAAGCGTCCTACTCCCGATGCTTGCAGTGGCGCGCTACACTAAAACGATGATCAAAGAATATGCAGAGGCGCAGACATGCCGCACGTAGGTCGCCATTTTTGCCTACGATTCCAGAAGGGAATGGCGAATGCAAGACTGATATATTTTGTACTAGCTGTTACCCGCGACTTCGTCCGCGTGGAATTTAAGAAAAAAGTTATTGTTGAGTTCGCAGAGTTTACGATAACTTATTAATTCTGTATTCCGTCCGCGTAAAGAAATACCTATGGTAATTTTAATGAAATTCTTCTAATATTTCTCCATTTAGTTCTTTTTGATCGTTTTTGCATTTTTAGTTTAATTATTATTTATTTTTAGTTTTTCGTATTAGCCTTTTTATATACAATATTTGGTGTACGATTTTCTTAAACAAAAACACTAAGTATATTATTATATTATTTATTCAATCAATTTCTATGGAGATTAAGGAATCTTCACGTATAGGATCCACTTATAAACATAACTATACTCCGTTTCTTTATTATGATTTGATTACATTTGGAAGTACCTAATTAAACGGAGTATAATACAACCTCCCTATTTGAATCGGATATTATTCAATATTTCATTTCATTGATTTTAATTTTTTTTCGTAGGAACCTATTTTGTTTTTTTTTTCTAAAATAAATGTACCTAGTCTAAGTAACTCCTTATTCACCTATCTGCTAGTGAAAGTCCCGTCTTAATCGGTCTAGCCGTTTCAGAGATTAGCGGGAACAAACAGACGACAGACAGACAAAAATTGTAAAAAAAATTATTTTGGTATATGTGCAATTTAACAGTCAGAAGTCGACTAGCAATCTCACAAAACTATGGCATAGCAATATTAGTACTTATGACCTTCTTCTATAAGAACGTTTGACAACACTACAAATTGGCAACATGATTGTTATTACAAATTTCAAAAAGTTTCGTAAGCGTTACGGTGGCCAAAGTGGCTAGCACTGTGCCTCGCATGGCGAACGTTCGGGTTCGAGTCTCACATCAAACATGAAAAATATTTTTTAAGTATTACATGTGAAATTAGAATGCCGAGTTGCTAACCAATAATTATGTTAAATATTCCACAACTAAACGAAGATTCTTTTGTTTTACAATTATTTTCAATCTTAGCGTCGTTTTTAAAACATGAGGGTAGATTTCAAACAAAGTGTTAAGTTCACTCTGTTTCAAATCTATCCTAATTTTTTAACTACTTTACTAGTTCACATAAATTATTCCACTATTCGCGGCAAAAATATCTGAAGGCCAATTCTCGTAATTTAAAACGTTCAAAATCTAGTCGCAGTCTCATCTCAGCGACAAAGAAATGTCAAAAACTTGTCAAAATGTAGGGAAATTTGAAGTATTTTTTGACAGATTGAGACTGAGATCAGACTGTGAACGTTGTTAAAATTAGTAGAATTGCCCCTCTGTGCAAATATTGTAGCGTCTATGCGTCGACGTCTCATTAGCTGTATCGAGGCTAACGGAGGTCACACGAAATATTAAAAATCCTAAACAGGTAGGGTAATTTTGTGTCAGGGGACATAGTGGTCGTAACTTACCAAATTAGTATTTATATTATTGTAATATTGAGGTTAAGTTTCAATCCTCTTTTCATTGAGAAAATGAATAATTAAGCTGTAACCTCTTAAATGATATCAGAATTTTCATAATATCCATAATATATAACCTAAAACCTTATAGTTCAGGCATAAGTATTCCGGCCTCAATTGATAAAGCTGCCTTATTTCGATTCGTCGTGAAATAGTGATCAACATATTCGCCACGGGATACAAGTAACCAGTTGGTCTCGGGGCATAGTGCCTGGTTAAGATTTCTCGCCGTGGGTTCGATCCCAGTCGGAGGATCTTCTTTGCGTCAATCAAGACATTTTGTTTTATTTTTATTTCGTTTTTTTGGTATACTTTGTTCTATTTTTAATTGTTTTTTTTTATGTACCTACTTTGCTTTATGTTGTTTACTTTTATTTGTTTCCGTTATTTAGTAATTAAGGTGTGTTTTTTAACATTCAATACTATAATAATAACATAAGTAAGTGTAAAGGATTTCTTATGTATAAAAAATATTACAATGTTACCATATCAAAATTTATTTCATTTGTTATCATATTATAATAATAAATTACCTTTATTGTAATATCTATTTGTTCAAAGTAATTTACAAAAATAAATTACTAACACATAATAATAATTATATAAAACTTCAAAAAAAACTGGCCCAACTCGGATTTGAACTCACATCTATCCCGATCACATTAGCGAGTGCAGCCTCGTTACCGATCTAGCTAATGTTTACTTATGTTATGTTATTGAAATTTTGCATTACTATGAAAAAAATAATCAGACTGCGATAAAAAAAACAAGTTACTGATATTGTCATCCTTGTCTAGCATTGACCACATCTTTAACTACTCGTAGCGATGCTACACGGCATGTTAATTTGTTAGCGTTGGAGCATCACTCACACGGATAAATATGCGCATTGTGTATAGACGCCGCAGCCCGTATAGCGCAGGCGATAATGGTCATTGCGGTGTAAGTGGACGTCTAGAGGTTGATTGTACCTACCGTGTATACATTCATATGCATTTAGTAAGAAGCGGTTGTTTTAATATTACAAACAGACACTCCAATTTTATTTATTCGTATAGATAGATAGATACTTATTAGTCCACTCAACGAATAACTATTAAGAGATAGAGATAAGAGGTGTAGAGTGCGTGAGCTGGGCCCTGAGCGATTTCTTCACAAAGTTGTTCAGAGTGCTTAGGGAGTGAACATAGGTACTAAAAGTCCCCGCGTCTAGGAGGTGAGCCGGAGTGGGGGGTATAAAAATTCCCACATTTGAGTTTTTCGCTAATATCTATAAAACGGTGCGTCGTCGTAGAGAAAAAGTATTTTTCTTGACTTGCTTTGCTTTGGCATTTTTATTTATTTACAAATTATCTTATATTTACAAAATAAACAATATAAACAAAAACAGTATTTAGAAATGGCACCACTAATAAAGCGTCCACGCGGACAATAGAAATGAGCCCTCTGCAGCGAGCTAGTCTATAAACGCATACTGATACAATTCGTTCATAAATATTTGCACTAACACAGCCAAACGCGCGTAGTCGATCGATAGCCGGGCGGAGCAGCGAGCGACACAGCCACCCCGTCTCAGTGCTAACGCACGACTGCCGCCCGCGCCCGCGCAGAGCACCTCTGAAGCTCTATCTCAAAATGGGGCATTGTCTTTGCAACTGTTGATTGATTTAAAAACGCTATTTCAAATATGTAGTACTTCTAACCATCAATTTTTCAGTGTAAAAATATTTCCAAACATCAAAGCCGTTTAGAAGTTATAAGGAAATATTAGCCAAAATAGCGTTTTGGTAAATATTTTTTTAAGGCAAAAGTATTAGCTTTATGAAAAAACCCTGTTTCAAAAATGCTGTACATGAATCTATAGCAAACATATATTTTTTACAGACCTTCTAACCAAACCGTTAATAAGTTATAAGCTTCATAAAGTGACCGTGTTACGGTACTAAACGAGAGTATGTCCGAAAGGGTTACCGCTGGCCCGGAACATAAAGGGCGAAGGAAGGAACACGGGTGGGTTTTAGTCAGTAAGAGTCTGACACTCCCTTCCGCTCCACCCAGAGCGGGAGGAGTCATTTGATGATTTCCCATCCTGAAAAAAAAAAAAAAAAAAAAAAAAGGCCCTTAAAGCTCTTACAAACAGGCGCGACACGCGACGCGAATCCCGCGCGACACAAAGGCACCGCTCGTTGCGCGACTTGCGGTGCCTTTGTGTCGCGTGTCGCGTCGCGCCTGTGTAATCGAGCCTTTAAATAGCATCTAAAGATAACAGCTCCAAAATTAGCATAGATATTCGCATTATGGCAATAAAAACAATGCCTATTTAGATTTTAATAGTAGTGTTGTCAACAAGCAAGGCACTCAAACGTATAAAATGCTGCATTACTGTTATAAACCCGGTATCAGTTATAGTTAATTACCTAGATAATTTCATAAGTACTCGTATTGTGCTTGATTGGTTGCGTTACTTACAGAGAGGCTACTTCGTCCCGATGTGAAATGTATGTAGTTCAGTATAATTTGCATATTATTATGTATACATAAATAACATAAATACATAAACTCACGCCTTCTTCCCATGGGAGTAGCCAGTAGGGTAGGCAGAAACAATAGAACGCCACCTGCTACGATCCTGAAATACTTCATTTGCCTCGTTTACGTTCATACATCTGGGGGTAATTGCGTACAACTTCACAACTAATGGACTTTGACAGTTCAACATCATTCATGTCGCTATTTACGTTGTTGAGTAGAGAAATTGTCCGAACATGAAGCAATGTATTAGCAATAACTTTCAAAATTATTCAGATTGAGATTGATAGTGTGTTACGCAATTAGGGTGCTGGTCATACACGCACGCCAGTTGCGACCTGCATCTGCACCTGACCGTTCTGAAGAACATCACCAATAAGGTCACTATTTGTCCTCCTAGGACGTCCCCCCCCCAGCGTTTCCTCTTACATCTGCCTTGTAAATACCTTTTGTTAGTCGCCTTTCATTCATCCTTATTATTCGTTTATGTCATTAGTTTTTAGAGTTCCGTACCCAAAGGGTAAAACGGGATCCTATTACTAAGACTCCACTGTCCGTCTGTCTGTCTGTCACCAGGCTGTATCTCATGAACCGTGATAGCTAGACAATTAAAATTTTCACAGATGATATATTTCTGTTGCCGCTATATCAAAAAATACTAAAAACAGAATAAAATAAATATTTAAGGGGGCTCCCATACAACAAACGTGTCTTTTTCGGCGTTTTTGCCTTGTGGTACGGAATCTTTCGTATGCGAGTCCGACTCTCACTTGGCCAGCTTTTTTATAATGTCCTAAAGTTGAAGCTTTTATCCACGCATATAATATGCGCGCTACATCGCTACGCTACAACTTTTAGGCTGAGGCTACAGTAGGCAGCGATTTGCGATGCGACTGGAAGAGCGAAACGAGAAAAACATGGTATGGCTACATTACAAGCGAAAATCCGGCGTATATTCGGCGATGACATGGCAAGAGCGATTCATGCGGCTACACTATAAAACAGCGATTTCGCTGAGAATTCGCTAGTTCATTTCGCGGCGACTCCGTGTCAAGATGGCTACATAGAGGGAGCACACACAGGCGATACATGCGACGCGCGCCGGGCGCGAGGGGAGGTTGTTTAGTTCGCGGCATTCACACAGTCGATAGGTTGCTGTAGCTTTTTGTAAACGTAATAACGTGTATTATTTTCAATGGCTTTGTCAAAACCAAACCTTGTATTTTTGCTTGAAAGCTCTTACCTCAAGTAGAAAGAAAGAAAAAGAAAAGAAATTCATCATTTGTATGAAAAACTACGTCAGTTTCCAGAAAGATTGTTAGCCATCCATATTGCTCCATGTTTAGCCATCCATATTGCAGGAAGTGCTTGAATATCGGATACAAACAACTCAACGTCCTTCGTAGATTCGTAGACAAACCTCTTTAGATGAGCGATCAAAACAATCTGGTTTGAACGTGTCGCACTGTCATGAGCGAGCGCCGAGTGCACTAGTATTGCCCCCGTCTCCCGCACCTCAGTCCGATGTCCGTAGCATGACTATGTAGCCACTTGACAGCGGACCCACTAAAACAGTACCTAACTTTGAACTTCTCGCAAAATAAATCGCTCATTCATTTAAATTCGCTCAAATAATGTAGCCATTTAATATAACTGACGAGCATTTGTTTTTTACGTTCTAAAGTTCTACAGTTGTAATGTAGCCGCTATCATAACAATGACTCAATTTGAATCGGTCGTTTTCTTAGAATGCGATCAAATCATCCATCGCGGTTTACTATACGCATAATGTAGCCACACGCATATTTAGCAGCACTATTGAACTAGTCGTGCAAGTGAGAAATTTTCTAATAAATTCGCTTCAATTTCGCTCATTGTGTTGATGTAGCCGAAGCCGTGATTTCAGTAATGTTGTTCCTATCGCATAAAGAAATCAAAGATCGCTAGTAATATTTGATGTACGGTGTAGCCATATACGTGAGCATTCATTTACTTGTTTTAATCGCTCATGTGTCGCTGGTCGCGTCGCGGCCTAATGTAGCCTCAGCCTTATTAGTCTGCCTACATGACTCACTATGCTGCCCAATATCATTAGTCATTACTTATACCCATTATGTTTATGTTCGAAAATGTATTCTGAATAATTAGGCCAAAAACATTATTTTTCGAACACTATGCGAAAGTGCGAAACTACTTAATAAAAGTAAAACTATAGGTAAGTACCTTGCTTGAGGAAGGAAAAAAACCATGACATGCAATGTGTAATATTTTAAATACATCCTTAACACTTTCATTAACCACATGACCAGTTCATTCATAGTTACTTTGCTAGGTAACAAAATAAATAATTATTATATCTATAGTATTTAGTCATTCATCAGTTGACATTAGAATGTTGTCAATATGTTTTTTTGCAATACAAAGATGATACAAGAACCTTCTATGTACAATGTACATACATAGAATCTATATCGCTATACGAATAATAAAGCTGAAGAGTTTGTTTGGTTTTTAACCGACTTCAAAAAAGGAGTAGGTTCTTAATGCGGATGTTTATATCTCCGAACAAATATACTATGTTCGGGCATAACTCCCTCATATATAGGACGGATTTGCAATTTTTTTTTTGTTCGTGTGAGTTTTATTCCGAAATGGTCCCATTTAAATTTCGTAAAGATCTCTTTACGAAATTTAAATGGGACTCATCATCAGATGATGATGAGTTTCGGAGACAGACAACAGAACTCTTCAATAAATGCCAGCAAATCAACCGCGGTTGCTGCTATAGCATATGTATGCATTGTTTACGCAATCTCACAACATAACATCACGTATGTACCCTTTAAAGGGGTAGGCAGATGTGTTTATTTATTTATTTAATACTTCAAGCACATAAATGTACAGAGACGGACTTAATGCCATTATGCCATAGACATTTTCTACCAGTCAACCTTTGGGTGATGCAGTGGCAAACAGTGGTAGGTGCAATCATGAACATTGAGGAATAAATATTTTAAATATAAAGATACGCATAATCCTATTAAAACTGAGTATAGTATAATTATACCTAATTACATATAAATATAAGTACAAATAAATATACATAAATACCTAAATAAATTTAATAAAATGAAATAAGACATACAATGAGAAAATATTACCGTTGTGATGATACTGCCAGCTTCTTGCGAATGTGTACGCGAACCTTAACTTTAAAGGATAATCGGTTGGTTGCCATCCTGATTTCCTGGGGGAGCGCATTCCACAGAGAGATAGCCTGAACGAAGAAGGAAGAGTGAGATGTGTTCAATAGCTTCCTGTCACTGATATTCACATAGCAAGTAGTGTTACATGAATTTGTTTGGTAGGTACAGACGCCAGCACATCAAGCTACTACATTCCGTCAAATTTGTTTAATATATTTTCAACTTTGTCGCTAAAGCATAAGGTTCAAGGTTGATTGGGAAAATTTGACAGTTTCGGGTAGCTTTATGTGTCTGTACAACTAAAAAGTGAAAAATAAAAACTTTTTTACAAAAAAAAACACTACAAAGTGAAAAATAACTTTAATTTCGGAAGTCGGTGTCGTTGGTTTTGTGTTTTCGTTTATTGACACTGACATTCGAAATTAAGTAAAGTTATTTTTCACTTTGTAGTGTTTTTTTTTTGGAAGTCGGTTTTTTTTTTGTTTTTGTAAAAAAAAAATTTTGTTGTTTGTTTGAACGCGCTAATCTCCAGAACTACCGGTCGGATTTGTAAAATCTTTTTGTATTTGATAGCCCAATTCTTGAGAAAGGTTATAGGCTATTTAACATCACGCTAGGACCCTTAGGACTCGAGCAAAAGTCAGAAAGAACGCTAAGCGAAAACGAAGTAATAACACGAGCAGACGATGCGATGGGGTGGGTCGGGGGAACAAGAAATTTCACGTGAATTAAGTCGCGGGTAGAAGCTATCAAACTAATATTATAAAGGCGAAAGTTTGTGAGTGTGTGTGTGTTTATATGTTTGTTACTTCTTCACGCTCAAACGGCTCGACTAATTTGGATAACATTTTGTATGAAATTAGCTGACACCCTGATAACTTATAGGCTACTTTTATCCCGATAATCCCACGGGATCGACACTTATGCGGGTGAAACCGCGGGGCGCTGCTAGTTTACCTTTATAAATATTGTTTCAGTCATAAATAACGGCTGATTACACCATTGCCTGCTTAGTGCATGTAATGCACTTACATCTATATCATCATTACTCTAACTAACTAGCTGTTTCCGGAGTTTTGTCTGCGATCCAGGATGAAAAGTAGCCTATGTTCTTCTCCAGGTCATGGTCTACCCATGTGCCGAATTTCATCCAAATCCGTTTAGCCGTTTTAGCGTAAAAGCGTAGCAAACGTAACATACAAAAATCAAATATTAGTTTAGATTCGTAATGCGTAGGACGGAAGTGTCGCGTTGCGTGTTTCATAAACCGTGTACTGCTTATTTACAATTCATCAACATCATTGTGACAGTCTTGATTTTGTTTGTCTTACGCAGAATCTAGATATGTATCTATATATTTCTATCTATGCAGCGCCTAGTTACCAGTAGACCTCCGTAGACGTTCCGCTTCCATGCGATGTTGATCCAAAACTGCGCTACTACTCCTTGACTCCTCTTGGGGTGCCGTAAATGGGTAGCAGTTCGATATAATTTCAATGACGAGCAAGCGGCACCTTTTTTAGCATCGATGTTTTTACTTTAATGCAATCACTTACCCTTTACTAAGCATTTTATTATGGTAGTTTTCCCTGGTTCAGATACAGACTACCTGAACCAAGTATTAGCTAGTACAGCGTAGCACAACATCTGAGCTCTACACCACGAAACCCAAATTGGAAACAGCTCTTTTCACGTGTTTTCATTCCTACCCATGGTAGTATTTTCTACAGTTAGTAAAAATGTACAGTCAAGTAAACTACTATAGCATATTTATCATATAACATAGTAAACACAATGTAGGGTCTTATTGACATCGCTTACATTATGCAGGAGGCTACATAAATTATTATACATTGCATAAGTCAGGGCCATTTGCACCTGTGCATATTTTTTGAAACAACTAGGTCATATCATTTTCAACTTAAAACACCTTTTAATTAGTTAGCATGCAAACAACATCCATAATTACACTAAAATTAATATAAGTATAGCAATTCCGAAGTGTATAGTTTTTGCCTATTAAAATGTCTCATTCTCATCTCACTAATATTATAAAGGCGAAAGTTTGTGTCCAGCCGTATGAGCGTGAAGTAACAAACATATAAACAAAACACACACAGATACACACATATCTGTGTGTGTTTTGTTTATACGTTTGTTACTTCACGCTCATACGGCTGGACCAATTTTGATAAAATTTTGTATGGAGGTAGCTGTGGCTTTTTATCCCGATATTCCCACGGGATCGACACTTATGCGGGTGAAAACGCGGGGCGCAGCTAGTAGAATATAATAATACCAGTCTGTTACTTCCCACTGCTGGGCAAAGGCCTCTTCTCAAACAGAGAAGGCAAGGTGGATTGGCCATTTTAGACATGTTTTACAAGTCCATGTGTGTCATCTCAAGATGTTTCCTTTCACCGATGTCAGTGATAGTTCTAAACAATAGGTACTTAAAATTTTGTTCTAGATGCGAAGTCCCTGTGGCGTCCTGAATATGGGTCATACATGGTCGAAGGCACCCCCGGCCGGCCCTACGGAGGGCTTCTAGCACATTTCAATATTGTGGAAGCGAATATGCAGTACCGTAGAGCCGAAGTTTCACATTTACTACCCCCGGGAGAAGTTATTATGAGCATAACGAACTTTCCAAGGTAAAGTAAGTTTATTAAAATGGGTTGTGTGATTTATTTCATCATCATCCTCTATTAGCCCACGTTCACAAGGACTGAAAAATATCGCGGCGTGATTTTAATGCGCACTAGATTTTCAACTCTCGGTGTTAAGCCGAGCATTGAGAATCCAACAGAGCGCATCCCAGAGCGTCAAAAATCAGTTGGATTTTCTACTCTCGGCGCCAAGCAGTGCGTTGAAAATCCAGTGCGCGACAAAATGTGCGAACCTGGGCTTAGGCTCCATCTCCACGGGTGAGAAAATCGCGACGGTAGTCCTGCGGTGTCATCAAATTATCGTCGTGATGATGTCGCCGTGTAGAGATTGATTCATAGTTTCTATTGAATTTGATGGCACGGCGAGACTATCGCTGCGATTCTTTCGCTTGTGGAGATGGCCCCTTATGCCCATTTTCAAGGGTCAGCGCAAAACGTATTCTATCGTACCCTTTTGCTTTCATCTTTTCGAGTATCTCAGTGTATATCTTAAGTCTCTCTTAGCCAATACTTTAGCTTGTTTCTCTTTCAATTAAAATCGTTTCTGTTGAGTAATTTGGTTACTAAACTAAGCATAATATTAACTTACTATGTAACTTGTAAACATCAGTCGCTCATGCTTGATTAACTATTAGAGCTTAAATCTCTAGACTCTAGCTGTCACTAACTCGTAAAAACTCTTAGTCTAGCTGTTAGAGGCTAGACTGACAGTTTTTGCTAAATCAAGGCACAAAACTTTTTATGTCAAATTCCGCAAAGATGTGATATTTAGTTACGATACTAAAGCAACTATTGTTATAGCGTAATACTATAGATAAACCACAAACTCAGATGATCAGACCACGAATTTGACAACAGGTTTAAAAGAAATTGGGATCATCAAGCAATTATGAAAAATACCTCTTATAAAATCATTTGCCGATTGTATTTCTTATTCAGTTTCGTATATTTACAGACAGATTACGATGTAACCTAACATTTGCTTACAGATTAGGTTGTCCAAATTTCACAAGTCCACCGTTCCCTCCGAACCCACGAGATGGAGTCTCGAAGTCATTGTTCTTTCCCGACGAGGGCATCTTTCCTGGACACCCTCGCTTCAAGACTTTGACCTCTAACATCCGAAACAGACGTGGAGAAAAAGTTGCTATTAACTTGCCAGGTGAGTTGTGAGAAATACTACTAAAATTATCGTGATAATATACATATTATTAACTAGCTTCTGCCCGCGGCTTCGTCCGCGTGGATGTCGGCAACTTTCCCACGAGAACGTGCTACCGGAACAAAAAGTAGCCTATGTTTACTCCTTATAACATCAGTCAGTGAAAGACCCTTCAAAATCGGGCCAACCGTTTCGGAGATTAGCCGGAACAAACAGACAGACTGACAACATTTTTAGGGTTGCGTACCTCAAAAGGAAAAAAGGAACCCTTATAAGATCATTTCGTTGTCCATCTATCTAGACCCATTTTCTCAGGAACGCGTGGAGTTATCAAGTTGAAATTAATATCAAATACTCAGGGTTACAATCCCTTGAAGCAGTGACAAAATCAAACTTCTAGTTCTAAGTCAACGCAATCAAAACCAATAGGGTACTTCCCGTTGACCTAGAATCATGAAATTTGGCAAGAAGCAATGTCATGTAGCACAAGTAAAGGAAAAAATTCCGAAAACCGTAAAAAAAAATCCCGTGATAAACTATTTACATATACGAGTACCTACATATTTGTACGGAACCCTCGGTGCGCGCGTCCGATTCGCACTTGACCGTTTTTTTTTTAAACTAATTACCTACTTTATATAAGTACTTTCGTATGCATTTAGTAAAAAACTGTTATTTTGACATTACAAACTGATTTCAATTTATTTATTTGTATAGAAGAATTATTACATACTTCCTTGTACATGATTACGCATACTACATGACTGGTACGTGAATATAACAATCATGCTACGGTATAATGAAGGTATATTTCATTGCAGTTTATTCATATAATAATACTGCTTGATTATTGAATGGACCATTATAAGTATTCATAATATTATGCGCTTACACACATTTCCTTATACAAAGTTTACCTGCCTAACGTTTTTACCCATATGCAAATGTATTCTTGATATTTTCGTATTTTTTCCTAGCACATTTAGTTTTGACATTTTCGTATTTTTCCCTAGTTTTTAAAGATGTGAATACGAAGATTCCGGTGGATAACTCCCATCTGCTGGAGCCGGGCGTGGCTCTGCCTGACTGCGTGTACATGGACGCGATGGGTTTCGGCATGGGCTGCTGTTGTCTCCAGCTCACCTTCCAAGCTTGCTGCATTACGGAAGCGCGCACACTATATGACCAGCTTGCACCACTGTGTCCTATAATGGTTAGTTATCTTTTATTCTTAACTAGCGCACTGTACTAGCATCACTGCTATGCACGATTTGCATAGTTTAGAAGAAAAACGCCGTCACATAGACAGTCACGAAAAGCGAATTTGATTTATATAATAATTATCTAAAGATTTCTTGGCCTAGGACTTTAGGTAGTAGGTACCTCGAAAGTTTGCCCACTTAACAGACAAAGTTAAATGAACACTTAATTAAATGATAAAAATTTACCATAATTATATTTAATGTATAAACCTTCAGATTTTTACGACGTTAGGGAAAAAATACATTAATATGTACGCATCCTCAGGATGTTTTTGTATTACCTATAAAACAGAATACCTTTGAATAACAATTTAAATATGTATTGTAATCAATTTATGAGCATAATTAATTACACGAAAATCATACAATTATCAATTAAAATAAAGTTTAATCTATAACCTTCAGTTTTTCTTATTATCTATTTGAAACAAAATACCTATTGAAAAACAATTTTAAACATTCCACATATTTCATTAACAAAAATCAATTACTCGACAATCATAGTAACGTTTAAATTAAAGTTTTTTTTTGCAAGCGACCTTGTCTGCTGGACTGCTAAGACATGGAGAATCAATATTTATCATAAAAATAATTACTTTCATGGGTATGGCGTACGATCTTCACCCTAATTGCGTAACACACTATCAATCCCAATTTGAACATTTTGAAGGATATTGATAATCCATTGCTTCATATGTTCAAAAAATTTGTCTGCTCATCAACGTAAATAACGCAATGAATGTTGTTAAACTGTCAAAATGAAAGTCATTCTTACAGTTACTTTGTTACGTAATTACCCTGTTGGACCCTGCAATGAAGAGGTGGTCACCATTGAGATCGATTACAACGGTCATGCATTAATTACTCTTATTACGTATTAAGTAACAATTGGCAGATAACAAGCAATAATTTATCGTTCATTAGGAATTCCTATGAGATCTGTATTTTATGTTCTTATACATATATTTCTTAGACATCACATAATAATTGTTACAAACCAAAATATGTATGATTTCAAACACAATGTAAATTGTTAGCTGAATAAATTGAATTGAATTGAATATTTATTTGTATGAAATATTGCATCAAGTTCAAAGTCATTGTTACATCATCCTTCATTTTGTAATCTGTGAATTAATTGGTCTTTGTTAACTTTATCGTTTTTTTTAATATTTTAATATTGTCCCAAGAACGTCACCAAAAAGGTCACTATACTCGTATTATATTCTCCTAGGGCGTCCTGTCCCTGCGTTTCCACTCACATCTACCTTGTTAGTCTCCTTTCATTCATCCTCTCCCAAGACCAAACCATCTATAGGCCGGCCGCTTAACCGAGACTTTGCCTGAGGTAGCTGTGCGGTGCGGGAGGGGTGGGTTCGAGTTGTCACAAGTTGACGAATCACAGATTCACAGCTCTCGCATCACGTCACCACACCCCTCCCGCCCCGCGCTGTGGTGTGGTGCTTTTCAATGTTTGTCACTGCATCTTCTTTTAAACCGCACCATTGCCGTATGACATCATTCCTCAGCCTGTCGTTCATAATCGCACCAGAAAAGCTAGACAAAAGGAGTATGTAAGGATTATAGCAGGTGGTGTTCTATAGTTTCTGCCTATCCACATGGGTAGAAGTCGTGTGTTTATGTATGTACTAGCTTCAGCCCGCGACTTCGTCCGCGTGAAATTTCTTGTTACTCCGACCCACCCCGTCGCATCGCACCGCCTGCCCGCGCTATTACTTCGTTTTTGCTTAGCGTTCTTTCTGCCTTTTTTTTTTGCTCGGCTTCTAAAGGTCATAGCGTGATGTTAAATATATATATAGCCTATAGGCCTATAGCCTTCCTCAAGAATTGGGCTATCAAATGCAAAAAGGATTTTTCAAATCCGACTGGTAGTTCCAGAGATTAGCGCGTTCAACCAAACAAACAAACTCTTCAGCTTTATAATATTAGTACATATAGATGTATGTATTATCCAACTGCGGGATAAAGTTCTCCTCCAAAGAGCCTTCCATTATTCCTTGTGTGTTGCCTTCTCCGGCCAATCTCCCGTAAAAGCATCTAAGACATCACGCACGAGCTTATTATTTATTTTAAAGTATTTGTTATTTTCTAGCTGGCTCTATCAGCGGCTTCTCCCATCTTCCGCGGCTTCCTCACCGAGGTGGACTGTCGCTGGAACGTGATCGCCGGCTCCGTGGACTGCCGAACGCGCGAGGAACGCGGCCTCGAACCACTCAAGAACAACAAGTTCCGTATCAACAAGTCTCGCTACGATTCCATTTCCTCATATCTGTCGCCGGAAAATGAAAAGTGAGTACAGTCAAGTCTTCTATATCTTCGTAATTTTTTTAATTATTTCCTTTATCAAGTCTGGACACAATGAAGTTACGGCACTGAGCTGACTATTGCATAGCATATTATATTTAATCACTTGAATACAAAGATTAAAATAGTGACATTAAAATTCGGTCTGACATGTAAAGACGATGGTATTGATATTTAAACACGATAAATAAAAATATAAAATACTAGCAGCGCCCCGCGGACCCGGATTAGTGTCGATCCCGTGGGAATATCGGGATAAAAACTATCCTATGTCCTTTCCCGGGACTCAAACTATCTATACCAAACTTCATCTAAATCAGTTCAGCGGTTGAAGCGTGAAGAGGTAACAGACAGACAGACACACTTTCATATTTATACCAACAACACAGCATTATACAGGGTCAAATTAAATTAGCTAGCGAAACTCCGCAGATGGGTATTGATATTTAAACCTGATAAAAAAAAATAACCGCAGATAGTGTAGTCACTTGAATCTTAAGGTTTTTTTATACTTCCTTTCATTTAACAACACTCCCAGCAGTCGTTGACCCCCAAAAAACATCAATTCCATACTAGGTAGATTCTATCGTGAGATGAGCAGGCAAAAATAGCCCATATAGTAACGAACATATTATTATATTGGCTTGGACTGTAACAGTTCGTTTATAGTGTTTATTTATGTTGTTAATTTAAGATATCGGACCTGCTAGTTTTTTCAGCGCTTCTGTAACAAACTTCAAGTGTGTGACGATCTTAGAGATAGGATACTGATTAAAATCGGACGAGATTAAAGAAAATTGCGTGTGCGCAGCACGTTTTAGTTTAAATTGAATGGAGCAATATACAGGCTATGCATAAGCATAGGCATAGTCAGCCCATACAGTTCCCACTGCTGGGACACGGGCTTCCTCTCGATGAGAGGGGAGTGGGCCATAATCCACCACGCGGGCCCAGTGCGGGTTGGTAGATGTCACATGTCTTAGTATTTTTGGTTCATGCCAGTTTCCTTCCTTTATTGTTTCGAGAGTAGTGGTGATGAAATATTTTTTTTGTCTGAGTTTGAACCTACGACCTGTATGACTCGTAATTTGCGGTCGTTACCACTGCGCACACATACACAGGCAATGCATTTTTTTTTGCTATGTAGCAAATACACTTTCCTAGAAAATCGGCAGTTGATGTTAAATGATAATAATCACGGATATTAAAACAAATATATATATATATATATTCTACTACAACTAGATAAGTGTAGAAATTGAATCTGCGATCATTAAATTTGTCTTTCACTTGTCCAGATACTTAAACAAAGTACAAATTTCATAATTAACTCAAAGTCATGTTATCTCCACAGCGATATAGTTAATGAGTAGTTAAGTAAGCCGGATATAATCCGTTTCTTTTAATTAACTCCGCTGAGTGAATTAATCAATTCACTGTCTTAAAACAGATAAAAGTGAAATGTAATCTTTGTATTGCCAATATCTTGGGAAAAGATGATTAAAGGAGTAAATAGTAGGTATTACGAAGCTGTAGGTCAATTAGCCACGAATGTTATCAGTTATCATTACTGTTTCTTCAAATATACATACAATAATTATTTATAGCGTAATTTACGCCGCACCCCGCGGACGATTAGGAATCTTAAATTATTAAAGTATGTGCTATGGTTTCGAGGCGTAAAATAAGACACGGTGGCGCCGTAGGAAATATTTTTTCGAAGTTTCAAAACCGACATACCTGCTAAGGGACACGAAGTCATTAGCAAAGGGTAAGCCGAAATAAGCAACAGCTAACTAGTAAATAATGACTAGGCCGATAAGATAAGATAATATATTTAACTCATTGTACCTACACCATAAGAAAGATACAATTGGGGACTAGGCCCATTTGCACAACAAATCACTAAATGTGTTTTGCGCTATACTTGTTTAAAACATAATTCTGTCTCTGTCATCTTCAAACGGTTGGCAGAAACAGCGATGTTTTCAATACGTTTAGAGGTAAACATTTTTAACAATTGTGGTACTAGCGGGCTGGCGCCATCTACATGGGCGAGAGTATCGCGGCGGCGGCAAATTCTATAGAAATTGTATGGAGCCACCACTATACGGCGGCGTTTTAATTGCGGCGAGATGTAGATCATGTAGATGGCACGGCGAGACTATCGCCGCGACTCTCTCGCTCCTGGAGATAGCGCCTGTGTTACAATTGGTGGTATTTTCGATATAATAGTGTACTGTTAGTAACATAGTATCGTGTGTCAGGTACAACGACATCAACATAGTGCACGACAAGGCGCTGTACCGGCGCCTGCGCGAGGGCGGCATCGACCACCCGCTCGCGCTGCACGTCGCGCACCTCTTCATTAGGGACACCGTCTCGCTGTTCTCTGAGAAGGTTCACCAGGACGACAATAATGATACTGATCATTTTGAAGTAAGTGGGCTTTTATTATGTACCTACTGTAGATATAAACGTGACGTATCGTATAACGGCCTGGTTTTTTAACGCTAAGCATACTTAAAAGACAAATTGTAATGTGTATGAATGTATGTGTGTAACACCCTCACCGCCTCGTCTCTATTTCTATTTTAGCCTGTATCGCCCCAATGCTGGGCAAAAGCTTCACTTTCCCTTTTCCACAAACCTGGTCTTCTGGTATTGTGGGCCAGTCTTTTCGGTTTCAATTTACACCCCGGAACTCCGGAATGGAAATTCACCATGAGTGAGGTAATAGAATAAGAATAGGGAAGTAATAAAGACACTTCTCTTTTTTTGGGCTTCGTCGTAATTGGAAAAAAAAACTTAATTAAAACTTAAAAATACTTAATTTCTAAATGAATCCCCATACTTTATGTTTAGAACATCCAATCAACGAACTGGCAGACGATGCGCTTCAAGCCGCCGCCGCCGAACTCCCCGATCGGCTGGCGCGTGGAGTTCCGTCCGTGCGAGGCGCAACTCACTGACTTCGAGAACGCCGCGTACGTTTGCTTCGTCGTGCTACTCACCAGGGTCATACTGTCCTACCGACTTAACTTCGTCATGCCTATTAGCAAGGTAAGTTTATGTGTTATTTGATGAAAAGTAATGGGGAAGAAAATTGGCAAATTAGTTTCTCGTAGATGGCGCTCAGTGCCGCCGATTGGTCGCTTTTTCATGCAAGATTGAAGACAAACACTCGGCGCTCTCTCGCGGCTAAGCTTCCAGCATCAACCCCATTACGGCCACCTAAACGCTTACAACATCCGAAGGGGTGAATTAATATAATAATTTATTGTGTCAATACGTTCTGGTAATTTAATGCGTATGTATAGCGTAGTTCACTCAATGCAACATTATTATTTCACATCCATGCTGGTATTTATTTTTTACTGTTTTCAGACTTCCACGCAGACTCGGGTAAAAACATAAATGTGTATTAGTTTAAATATAAAGGACAATCAATGTGCCATACATGCTAGTTTATCGACGCCTTACAAACAGGAAACCTTGTGGTGGTGAAATACACCGTGCGGTTTTATTAATAGCGTCCCCATAATTGTTATAAATGGTTTACCTCATCCGTTCAAAGGTCGTCGAAAGTAGTCATACTTTTGATTTACCGATTACTATTATGTTCCGTAAAAGTATGACTACCTGACACGGAAAAGACCTTTGAATGCCAATACGAGCTCTAATTATTAACGTAAATAAAAGAGTAAAGATCATATAACCTCTTTGCTTCAATAATAAATTAAAAATTTAAATCGGACTTATCACGTTATTGAAGCAAAGAGGCAATTATATTTAAAAAAGTCACACTGCCGAGATTTTCGACAAACGACTGGAGCATTTTCATCACAAAGAAATCCTAGCCTATGTATGCATATTTTTTGTACTATCAGGTTGATGAAAACATGCAGCGTGCACAAAGGAGGAATGCTTGCCTCAGCGAGAAGTTCTGGTGGCGTCGTGACGTGGGCGCTCCCACCGACCTCGCCAAGCAGACGTGCGACCCCGCCGAACTGTACACCGAGATGACTATCGACGAAATTGTTAATGGAAAGGTAAGACCTTACCACTTTTTCAGACGTCGTAAATATCCGCTTCGGGGATAGTCGTCTGTCTTCGGAATGTACATTTCAACCGCGCGGCCAACTCATAATATTTGACGAAACTTTGCCAGGAATTAGTGCTAATTTGTTACTTTACACACCCCTTTTCGCGAATTTGTTACAAAAAAAACTAAGACGCTATGACAAAGAATAGTTGGCCGCTAGAACCGCCACTTGCCGTAATCATCGCCCGTGATTACACAGAAACTATATAATACAGATAGACGAATGATGCATCAAAAGAAAGGTCTTAATTTGTTCAATTTGTTACAAAATTTAAAAACGTCATAACGTAAATAAACAAAAAGTTACGCAATATTTAGTTCTCAGGTTATGAGTAGGTAGGTATCTCACCATAAATATCAAATTAATAGAGGCTAATGTGTATGGACAATTAGTTACTAATTTGTTACAGCTAAAACCAGAAAAAAAATACTAGAAAGTAGGTTCAATAATTTGTTAGAATCGATTTTAGTTGGCCGCTCGGACGGCAATATGCCTAAAATACAATGGCGTTTATCTCGTTATAAAAAGTAGGTTTAAGCTAAGTTTTAGTACTAATCGCCAGGTAACGTAACATAGTTTGGATAAATATGGCGAACATAACTGCAGCATCCATATTTTAGAATATATTTACAATAAATAGTAGTATGAAACCGTATCAGAGTAGGGTGACCATGATTACATTAGTACCTACGAAAGCATGTTTTTAATTTTGTACTCTGTTCGAATTCGAACGAATATGCGGTTCGTTTTGCGGCCATATTGATGTCTATTGTTCTTAATTCTTTAAAGTATTTAGGTAGGTACTGATAAAATTATCGTTTCTTTGACTTTGACTGGGAACGATTCTAGAAAGGATCTCTTTTGTTTCCAAACTATTGTTAAAAATATTTGTTGCAAAGGGTTTGCAAAGCGATAATTTTTTGTTGTGAATATTGTCATTACTGTGCAGTATTTTGTGGAGTGTGCTCGTACGTATTTAATTCCCGTGATTTTCATACTACTAAGTTATTAAGACAATTATTACTAAATCCAGAACTATCTAAAAGTGCTTAGCTATGAGTTGTGCACACTTATATGTTGGATTTGTTAATGTAGAACTCACCACCAAAAAGTGTATTGCAAATTATAATCGATTTGTGACTTTTACTTTTATAAAGTTATGCTACAGGATGCCTTAACATTTATATAAGCACTCGCCCTAAAAAAATAAGATATGAATATCGAACATTCCAATAATCACTATTCAGTCTCACTTCATTGTGAAAATTCATGGTCAACCTACTTTCATACGGATACATACTACTGTTTTTTGTAAATATCTTCTAAAATATGATTGCTGCAGTTATGTTCGCCATATTTATCCAAACTATGTTACGTTACCTGGCGATTAGTACTAAAACTTAGCTTAAACCTACTTTTTATAGCGAGATAAACGCCATTGTATTTTAGGCATATTGCCGTCCGAGCGGCCAACTAAAATCGATTCTAACAAATTATTGAACCTACTTTCTAGTATTTTTTTCTGTTTTTAGCTGTAACAAATTAGTAACTAATTGTCCATACACATTAGCCTCTATTAATTTGATATTTATGGTGAGATACCTACCTACTCATAACCTGAGAACCAAATATTGCGTAACTTTTTGTTTATTTACGTTATGACGTTTTTAAATTTTGTAACAAATTGAACAAATTAAGACCTTTCTTTTGATGCATCATTCGTCTATCTGTATTATATAGTTTCTGTGTAATCACGGGCGATGATTACGGCAAGTGGCGGTTCTAGCGGCCCTACTATTCTTTGTCATAGCGTCTTAGTTTTTTTTGTAACAAATTCACGAAAAGGGATGTGTAAAGTAACAAATTAGCACTAATTCCTGGCAAAGTTTCGTCAAATATTATGAGTTGGCCGCGCGGTTGAAATGTACATTCTTCGGAAATACGAACGCCTGATTATGAGATCTAAACAATCATGGAAGTTGTTTTACCATGATTACAATATTATGTTAATCTAAAATCTATGCAGTTCCAACAAACTTTTCAAAACTTTTAGTGACAAATGACGATCTGCGACCGGAGTAGGTAACCCCATAGACTGTGATAGGTGCACTAAGACAAAGCGCGGCTGTGCAAAACTATAATGGCTTTGCCTCTGCTGTAGGAGGTTACTCTGTGGCACGACGTTCGTACTAATTCGGAAACACGATGATTACCGAAGCGTATAACTTTTCTGTTTTTTTTGTAATTTGTTTCTTCTTTTTGGGTAAAAAGGAGGTTAAGTAATGTTTTCTCATATTAAATTTCATTATAATGTCATTGCTCATACTCATGTCGTTATAAATATAGCCTAGGACGTTTAATTAGGCCTCACCGGTCGTGGATGTTTTGTACTACTTAGAAATATACAGGATCAGAATTTTGCAGGTTTTGACGCTCTTTGGGAGGCAGAAGTGAAAACAAAACACAAACAGAATACTTTGCCATCACTCACTGACTTATCGTATATACATTAAAACCGAGTACATCCCGAGGACAGCCGAACACATCCGAAGCGGATAATTTTTTAATCGTCTTATAAACATGCGCGGTGTCGTTTACGGTAACAGTGGCGCGAGTTCAATGGTTTTTTCCCATCTCAAAAAATGCCCAACGCGCCTGAAGCAGTTTTCACTTAAAAAAAGTAATTAAGGAGGATCATCTGATCTGCTCTTGGCCATTTTCCTGTTAGATGGCGCTGAAGTCAACATTTTTAGTTTTTTTTGTTTTATGTGTAATTGGCACATCAGTAAGTCGTAGAAGTAGTAGTCGCGGTAATTGGACATTACACTTTATTGAATTTGGTCATAGAATTGCCTCAAAATCCACACAATTCGACACAAAGGGGTGAAATAAAATCTACCATTGAATACAGGTCGTTTACACACACAGAGGTAAGCGAGTATTTCCATACGTTTACAAGAATAGACCACTAGGTGGCGTGTATTTCAAAAAATGAGCCACCTGCTACGAAATGATAGGAAAAAAATGATTAATGCGTTCCTTGCGAAGCATGTGGTGTGGTGTGTCAGTGCGTAGTACTCGCAACCGGCGTGCGTGTATGACCAGATTTATGAACGTAAACGAGACAAAAGTAGTATATAAGGTATCGTAGGTGGCTTTCTGTAGTTTCTGCCTACCCCCATGAGAAGAAGGCATGAGTATAATGATAGGATAATAAGTCATATTTAGCTAGGCTGAGAATCAGCACTTTTCGAATGTCAAAATTACAATAGACAGTCCCCCAAAACGCCCGCCCTTCACCACTTCCTAGTGCTTTAGCTGAAAAGAAGAAGTGGCGCAACAAACTCCCCAGCAGTTCGGTTACAAAAACTTCAGACTATACAGTTTATAAAGATAGTTTTATTTTATTATCTTACACTAATTCATTATCAAATAAAAATATTTGTAGTGACACAAATGAAGCCTGATACATGATTAAATTTATAGCATAACCAATTATTACAATAATTACAGAAATTACACATAACAGACACAAGAAAAAAAAACAAAAGATAACAACAAATAAAAAAAATACAATTTAGTATGCAATTACAACCAGAGTGAAAAAGTATTTTATAATGTCAAAGCACTCCTATCAAAGTTTTTAGAAAAATAAAAATCTAAAGCTTATTGAGTTCACCAGGTGGTTATACTTACATAATAAAGTATTATTTTACCTTTTCATTTTATAGTAAATACAAATAAAACGTAATGTACAATGATAAACAAACTACTACAAAAATATAATTATAACAAAAATCGTTTGACTTGTTGATTTCACCATGTGCCGTGACTCTTCTTGTCCACTGCTACAAGGCTGCTGTAAAGAAAAATAACTTTACTTAGTATATGTTACTTTGGACAAATAATATTTCCCATACATTTCAAATGTAATTTACCACCAATCTCCAAAGCTGCTCTAAAATGAAACTTTACTAGTTGCTCGAATTTCCAACTGATGTTGATGGACAATTTTTCACTATAATAACATAATAATATATTTTAGACATTGAAATAGATACAATTAATGAAGTAAAAAAAAAAATTGCCTTGTGTACTGGTACACACGGCTACATAATTAACCAGCCATATATTTCCAGTATAAGCTGATCTCGCATTGTATAGGATTTCCGTTCAATGGGAGGTCACCTTATACTGGAAATTATGACTTGATATCTAGCTGAGTATACATACCATTCAAATCTATACATATAGCATTTTTTTGAACATGTCTCAATATAAGTTCTGGCAGAATACGTAGTTTGCGTGTCGACGACTTCTGTCGTATTCTGTTTTGTTCCTTTCGATTTATGTATTTATTAATATGTGTCCCTGGACTCTGTGTGGTCTGCTTTTTCCATGCAGTTTCATGCCATTTGTGTCCAGTAGCAAGCGATAATACTGAAAATAGAATATTTTTTACTAGAAAATACCAATAAAATATAAATAGATGATTATGTAAAACATACAAAGAAACAATACTGTACCATGATAATCAAAGCATTTCTTACTGGTACTTACAATTTCTGACTTATTAAATTTCCATTTGCAGCTGTTTTATTGACATTGCAGTAATAATCCTTGCAGTTTTCATGTATTCCGAATACATGAAGCGGGCTATTTCGTAAATCTGCTGCCATAGCAGCACTCTCACTGATACACATTATAATTTTCCATGCCACTAGTGTAAGCTTCATCACCTTTGGCTTCAAAATATTTCGCCAAGATCTAAAAAAAGTACAAATATGAATACAGAATATGCTTCACTGATATTGAGATGTCAAAACAAATTTGATATATTTATTTACCTTGTATAGTTTTTGATTACATGATTCTTGCATTCAATTTTTTTATTATGTTCCCATCTCAGACCAAAGTTCCTATACAACACTTTCTCTTTCAAGTTTGCAAATGCAGAGGAGTCTCCGTCTCCAATAACACTCAAATAGCGAAGTTGATGCATTTCTTCACTCACTCTTTTGAAAGCCTTCCACAATAATTTGTGATTCCATTGCTGTAGGCGGTCCAGTAAAATGTTTGCAGCAATTATGTGCTTTCATGTCCGTCTCCTTTTTTCATAATATTGACACAAAACAATATTTGTTTTGAACACCAAGAAATAGACGTTTCTTAGTTTCTTTACCAATAATGCAGGCCTGGAAATGAAAAGCAACACTTGTAAATATTGCACAACAAAAAGTTCATACAGAACCAATTATGTGTTTAGTAAATAAGTATGTAAGGTATCGTAGCAGGTGGCAATCTGTAGTTTCTGCCTACCCCCATGGGAATAAGGCATGAGTTTATGTATGTATGTGTTTAGTAATATATTAACTTACCATACCAGAAGATGAATCAAAGTTATGGCCATATAACCTTTTCAGCCATCCTCCGAACTACATACGTATACAGTAACAAATGGAACACTGTCTGAAGATATGTGACCTTTTTGAATAGCAACTGAACATTCTTGTTCACCAGCAGTTGCAGTATGTATTTTATTACTGCTCTCCGTACAGTGCTTTTACCACACATACTGCACTCTTGAAAATTAATTCACTTCGAAATCCATCAAGTCTGTCACTAACAAATTCAATTTGTAAAGATTCACACATATTTCGGTAAATTTCCAATCGGAATGCCCACTCAATTACATGCTTCTGGTCCACAGTCAATCAAAATGAATTAGTTTCAGGAATAAAGAAAAACAAAAGAATATGTTACTTCTGTACACTCAGTATTTGAATGGAATTGAATAGTATCGAATTTCACAACTGTATGTAATGAGATCGCAGAATTTCGTAGTTGCACTCAAGCATTCTATCTATCTATAGCTAGAAAGAATTGCTATTACTTATTAGATTATTATTACATTACAGTACAGATGATAAGATACGATTTATAACAAGGTTACGTTCTGAATTCATTACAGAAAAAAATGGAACAATAAAAATGAAAGTAAAATTTTACTTATCTTTATATTCCTGGTAGAATATTAGACGACGTATAAGAAAAAAAATAAACAGATTAAATTACGTGGTTTATATACAAACAATAAATCACGTTTATTAATTTGATGTAAGTAACTCAATCATTTGTTTATTTCTGAACCAATGAATTCAAAAGTCAATGTTCTGAACGCACCCACAACGTAGGTTCATCTACTATACCGCCCAGTGGATCGAAAAACAAGATTCTCTTACATAGGATTTACAAAAATTTATTACTTATAGGTACCAATAATTAATTTATTCATACGTAATGAATAAGCACGCTTTTTGTCAAGATCGATAGTCATATAGGTTTGTTGTCTTTCAGGTATCATACTGGATAAAATAATAATAACAAACAGATTTTTTTTATTTTTACCGCCTATTATAACATCGTCCAAATATGCATTTTTAATTGATTCATATCTTTTGAACAGGGAAGTTGGGGGTCAAGGTCAAATATCAGGTGGCGTTGGTATAAGATCGGCAACAATACCTAAAAATTTTCAGCTTTACAATCCCAGACAAAAAAAAGTTATGAGGAAAACAAATTCCATTTTCATACATGTGAAATATACCCATAAAGTAATTTATAGGGTATAGATAAAAAAACCCATACCTACTAATTTATTCAATGTTTTAATGTACTCGACAAAACTGTATACTTGAAACTATCAAATAAACATTTTATTCTTCAAAAATCGTATAATATAGCCCACTGTGCTCTCAGCCGGTTGCCGCGCCGCCGAAGCGACTTATCTAACAAACTAAAATAATGTTTGTTTGTCTGAAACTGTTTACAATATGGTAAGTACTTATTCTATTTTGTAGGTAGGTACTTCGATTTTGCAAATGTTTGCAAACTCCTTGGGTTACCGAATTACAGTACTTACCTATGTACTTACATAGGTAGTTAATTTATTGTTGACCAAAAAATATAGGTATGTACAGACGCCAGCACATCAAGCTACTACAATCTGTCAGATTTCTTTAATATATTTTCAACTTTATCGCTAAAGTATAGGTTCAAAGTTGATTGGGAAAATTTGACAGTTTCGGGTAGCTTGATGTGCTGGCGTCTGTACAATACATTAAAGTTATGATAACCACTGACTTTGTACTTATGTAATTGAGAGATAGGTAAGTAATTAGTAATGTGACGGGATTTCAGCGTCTAAAACTTAACTCACAGGCTAAGTTGCTGTTTCTAAAACCGCCGAAACCTACGTACCTACACACTACCTCCCACTACATACTACAACGACTTACCTACTTACTTTTATTTTTAAATAAAATTGCGTATCTCGAATCATTATCACTATACCTACATTAAATTGCAATAACATACTAGAAATATTGCAATTAGAATCAATGAAAATGCAAAGCATACAAAATAAAAATAACACGCGAGAAATTCCGCGTGCCAATACTATTGCATACAAGCGAGCTTCAAAATTATATTTTATTACAATAATATTATGCCGATTGAGTGAAAGAAGAGTGGCAACGTTTTCTTCGTAATTCTTTCAATGTAGTTCAAGGCTGCGAACACAGGTTGGGTGGGACGGCAACGTCGCATAAATCCTATGTGCGTTTCACGACAGAATTCCTTTCGACGTAATGTTGGCACCAATGGTTTTCATTGAAGGTAAAACAATTCTTCAATGAAAAGCAATCGAGCCAACGTTACGGGGAGGAACGAAACGCAAAGCTAATTGCAGAGGTCGCCACCGGCGACTGTTCTTAACTCCGCCATTACCTACCTACTGTGTTGTTTACTTGAGTCGAGTTTTCTTTCATAAGTTTAGTTTATCTTAGAAAATGTACCCCTTAATGTCAGTGATTCAGTTAAAAGGTTAATTGCGGAAAAGAAAAGCTTCTGTTAGTGGTAAAAAAGCGGCTTTAATCGAAAGGTCAGTACAAATTAATTCAATAAATATTTGTAGGTTATGTTGTTATGATTTTTTTTAAGCAGGTGGTTTTTATACGTTCGTGACTAATAACAAGCTTGTTGTTGTTACAGATTGGAAGCATACGACCGTAATTTTAATTTCGGTGTAGAGGATGCTATTGAAGACGAAGTTTACGCTGCTCCTGCAGCTGAATCTTTCCGGGATATAAATGCTAGCTCTTGTCTACCTCAGTTGACAAAACAGCATATTCAAGCATTTGTTAAATGGTAATTGTGCATTAAAATCCAGAAATGTATTTCATTCGTATACTTATCCGACTTGTACTTACCAATATTCTACCTATGGTTATGTCCATTGGTATCCATGGGTAGCTCAGTTGGAAGGTACTGTTTAGACATGTTTACTAATTCAAAAAACATTTTTCAGATTCCAAGCTCAGTTAAAAGGAAGACAGATGTACGAGTCGCGATTTCTTTTCACTGCTCGTGTAGCTGTCGATGGTCATATGACCTTCATTCAGGGTCAGTGTAAAGCTCAGATGAAGAAAATTACTTATGTTGTGAACATAAAACTGAACTCTGATGGTTCAATCGACCAAACTCATTGTGAATGTGCAGCTAAATTAAGACTATTATTAAGATTATTATTGACTTATGGCTTGGAAGTAAAAGCATGTGGATTATTTATATCGGAGACTCATCCATTTCTGGGAGCTTCACCCGATGGACTTCTTGGTGAAGAAACAGTAATTGAAGAAAAGTGTCCTTATGTTTCCCCGATATTTTGATATCAGTCCTATTACTGTACCATACCTTGAAGTCAGAGATGGACAATATTTTTTGAAAAAAAGTCACCCATATTATTGCCAAATACAAGGCCAACTGTTTTGTGCAAATAAAAAGTACTGTAATTTAATATACACTTTCATCAGTTTGAAAGTTGTATATACAGGGTGTGGCGTAAGTAGTGGTCCACCGTTAGGAATTCGAAATACCAGATAATTTACTATAAACATACTACAATTTTAACCATTTTAGTAGTAATTTTTTTATACAAAAATCCCTCTTGAATTTGCATGATTATGTGAAAAATTATGATTAAAACAGAGAAGAACTAGCTTTTTCTTCAAAAGCTCTAAATTTACATAAAAACCATAATTTTACATGACAGCTCTAGTATTTCAGCAGTAAATAGCAGAAATCAAAATGAAAATATAATGGTTTTTGTTGAAACTACAACCAAATTTGTAACAAAAGGTAGAAATTTCATAAATAAAAAATAAAAAATATATATTTTTGGAACCATTGGGTAAAAATGGTTAAAATTGTAATATGTTATAGTAAATTGTCTGGTATATCAAATCCTTAACGGTGGACCACTACTTACGCCACACCCTGTATATATAGAGATGAACCATTTATTTTGGACATGGTAACTAAACTAAGTACATTTTATGAAAATCATTTCAAACCGGCTCTATTAGAAAAAGTTTTGTATAAAAATTATAATAAATTAAAACACAAATGAATATTATAAAAATGGTTTTATTTTTTCATAATAGTTTCTCTAAAATTACAACACATAAAACACATAAAATATTTTAGAAGCTATGGTGTAAATCATTTTTCAAAATTTTGTAAGTTTTTATTAATCCTATTATGCGTTCTATATGGACCCTCTTACTGGCTAACTTACGATCATGTAACACAGTTAGACCAGGAATTTGTGATTTTCCTTTTAAGAAAGTAGGTATGTTAACAGTAATATCTTTTCCAGCAAATAAATCTTGAATATTAAACCCTCTATCTGCTAGTATACTGTCACCAGAATCACACTTCTGCAATAAGTTGCTTCGCTCTACTGTTTGCCGATCACTTACTGATCCACCATAAGCTTCTGAACAATAGGAAAGTAAACCACCTGGAGTTGCTCCGACCAATGTATTAGAATGCTTATAGCTACTCCACGAAGCTTGTTGAGACAGGATTTTGTGGCTTTTGCACTTTAATTTCAGTCCCATCTAATATTACACGTGTACTACAACTGTACTTTCTAAAACTTTCAGGGGTATAGTATTCAACTAAATCTTGATCAGGCCAAATATTTAATCTACTCCACAATTGATGAATAAAATTAATAAAGGTTATAAAAATATTGGAAACTGTTGTCTGACTTATATTAAAGAATCTGCTTAGTTCAAAGTTACATCTATCTTGCCTAAGTTTAATAATTGTGAGAAAAAACTGATCCTCTGTGCTTATATTGATCACATTACTTCCATAATATTGAATATCGCTAGCCATAGCACTTAAAGTTGAGTAAACAAAATAGAATTTTCTGTAAGACTCAAACCCTGTGTAGAATGAGATGGCTTCATCATCATTCATAAATCTTTTTATGCACCCATATACATGTTCAATGTTCACTTGAGTCCCTTGTTCATTAGTAGGATTATTAATTATATTTTGAGGAAACTGATGAATTCCTTCAATGGTGCTCACTTCTATAGTATCTCCGACATTTTCTATATGACTGGACGTACTTCTCGTTTCGGTGGATGTACTTGGCGTTTCGATGGACGTGAAGAGTTTTCTCCGATTTCTGTTTTCAATGCAAGCTTGTCGTTCTTTGGCTAAAGAAGTTTCAGTTTTCGAAAAAGAAAATATACTTGGTACAGCAGTAGGTACGCTTCAGAAACTTTGCTAGAGGTTCATTCCCTAAAACAACATAAAACACAGTTATAAATTCAATTGTTTACCTGGGTATTTAATTAATGTAATTTCAGGGTTTCAGTGTGAAATTACTTACCAGTATATGCACTTATTCCATAGTAATCATCAGTTTTAAAATGACTAGAACATAACCTTGACGTATTAGTCGCTTTCCAATCTTTTCTTCTAAGCCCTTAGAAGAAAAGATTGGAAAGCGACTAAGGTATTCATATACATGAATACCTTTGTTTTTGCAACCAAATGCTGAACATTGAGTCATTTCAAGCAAAAAACCGTAGACAGAGAATAGAGGTAGACATGCTCTTAAAATAATAATAATTGCGAAAGCGAGATGACAATGTTTCAAAATGTATATGTGTGAGCAGGACATAGCATAATTTTTCTATCTCTATTTGCGTATCGGTTTTTGTTGTTTGCCATCACTAGTCATTGATGGCAAACAAATTGTGGTGTCAAAATATTTTTGTTGATATAAACTGTGAAACGCATACTTTGTGTAATTTGTGACTATAGTGATATTCCAATAGGTAATATTTAGTGTCTAGCGATGGTGAATTGCAGTATATATGGCTGTAAAAGTCGTAGTGAACGAAATCAACCAAACATAACCTTTCATCGGTAAATAGCATTTTTTAACTATTACAGCAAGTAAATCAAAGAATTATTGTACACAAGACTATTTTGTGTCAATTTTAGGCAAAATTTATTGATAATTTTATCTAAAAAGACGATAAAATCCTAACTTGTTTTTTGTACTAACCGACCAAAGTGTGAGGCATTTTATGTTAGGGTGTTATCTATTTTACTTCGTGTCATTTGTCAATAGTCGGATAATAACTTGACGGGGATACCAGCACTTAATTATTTTTACCACTGAACGTATTTAATTTCTTTACTTTTTTTTTAGTTTTCCGAATGAACCATTTTTCAGATCTCGTTCGTTTTTCAGGACACAGATCAAAAGGAATGATTAGTTTGCCCTTTAGTCCTAAGTACCATTTTATTATGTATACTTTTGTCATACAAGGTTTTAATTAAACTATACTTGATCTACACAGTTTTTTATTGCATCTAAAATTATAGCACGTCTATACTACGCGCGCGAACTGAATTATTTCAGGGCCTGTGATAAAGCGCGTAAATAAGTTGTGCTACTTATGATAAATCATAAGTAGCACAACTTATTTACGCGCTGAGATAAGCTAAGATGTAAATAGTAGGATAAATCCAACTATACTATTTACATCTTGAGGTGAAAATAAATTTATATCGTAGTTTAAATTGTATTAAAATAACAATTACAACTCATTTGTTTTCGCGCTTCACCTTCACCACTTGATTATAAAGTTTTGCTATGAGACTAACCCTGAAATATCAAAATAAAAATCTGCTGTTTCATACAAAAATGCATGAAACTGATGTTTTTGTTTTGCTATTATGTACTTTTCAAACATACATACGCTCGAAAAACATAACCCTCCTTCTGGCGCAGTCGGGTAAAAAGTTATAAATATGTCACCCCCTGAATGTCTAATGACAATTAATTGAATGACTTAGTAGACAGTACAATCAAAATTCTCATATAGAATAGAATAGAATACTCTTTATTATGTACACCACCATACCACCACCACCACCACCATATATACTGTACTCTTTGATCAAAATACTCACTAAGTGCCAGATTACCCACACGATGGGGGAAAACGTCTAGGTATGGCAATATTAATTGCACGTAGCTGGAGTAATGTACTTATGTCGAACTATCGCTATCTCATACTGCATACGCTGAGGACCTGTCTACCTATATTCTCAGTCTACGCAAAAAACTATCTTTGTTTACGTTTTATGTATTGGGATTGACAGTTCGGGATAAAAAAGCAGTTTTCTTGTTGCCACACAACAATAATATGTAATAAAGTTGTTTACATTGGTGAGGTCGTCAGGTCAGTGTATTAATTATAAAGTTTTATTTGGTGAACCTGTCCATGAAAGGTAGGAACGGAAATAAATCAATTATTGTACGTATTATATTGATTTAACAGAATTATAATAACGCCTCACGCCATCTAGCTTTCCTATCGCAATCATGGCACTTCAGTTTAGTTGTCAATATTCACGCACACTACTAAAGCAAGTGTCAAATTTGGTCTGGATTTCACTATCGTTTTCCTCAGTAAATAATGCAAGTTATTTCCTAAAATGGTCGATCGCGGGGACATTTCATTATAGAAAAGTGATAAAATGATTCGTTTTCAACAAAGGGTGTCTATGTTTAGCGTAAAGCTTCCAAGAAAAATGTATGGACGGCCCATCAGAGGATCCACCTTAAAAAAACGAAAAAAAAAGACTGCGGTAAAAAACCTAAGTTAATAAAAAAAACTGAAAAGCTAAAAACAAGCCCATTTTAAATTAAATAAAAGTTAGAAGCAGGCGGGACCCATACCATTTTTATATTTTCAAACTCAAATGGGTCCCGCATGCTTCCAACTTTTATACAATGTGTTTCAGAGGGGTGTGACCAAACTTGGGGGTGTGGTACACGCCATCAAACTGAACAACTT
Source organism: Luperina nickerlii (assembly GCA_963855955.1). Taxonomy (NCBI): domain Eukaryota; kingdom Metazoa; phylum Arthropoda; class Insecta; order Lepidoptera; family Noctuidae; genus Luperina; species Luperina nickerlii. The sequence goes on along the minus strand of OY979664.1, from coordinate 14,736,345 downwards.
TTTCCCGGGGACAAACACAGTAATCGTGAAAAAAAAATCAGTCGTCCCATACATTTGGTCAAGAAGGTATTGAAGTTTTGTATGGGACGACTGATTTTTTTTTCACGATTACTGTGTTTGTCCCCGGGAAAAAGTTGTTCAGTTTGATGGCGTGTACCACACCCCCAAGTTTGGTCACACCCCTCTGAAACACATTGTATACATAATTTAAGATGGGCGTTTTTTTTACTTACGACATCAACGTTTCACTTTTATAAGCTGTTCATCCTACAAAGATAAATAATTTAATTTATTTCATTCCATCAGGACGGTGTGTTCCCGGGCCTGATCCCCCTGATCGAGTCGTACCTCTCCGGCATGGACGTGGACGCGGACACGCACTGCTCCGTGCAGCAGTACCTCAAGCTCATCGCGCGCCGCTCCTCCGGCGAGATCTCCACCATGGCCACGTGGATGAGGAACTTCGTCACCTCGCATCCGCAGTACATGTGAGTACATCTTACTGACCGACTCGTACCAACCATCATCTGCCTAGCCTTCTCCCAATTATGTTGGGGTCGGCTTCCAGTCTAACCGGATGCAGCTGAATACCAGTATTTTACATCCCTCCGCCAAATAAGTTAACGAAACATACCTTGTGGTGGTTAAATAGGCCATTTATCAGTCTGAAGTTAGCAGTTTCCTTGTACGCTTGTAGCTGAAGAACCAGATCGTGTGACGAATATTAATGTCGCTTGCCCGAACTGCCTGACCATGTTGTTCTTCTAAACTACGCAACCTATTTAGATGCAGTTTCCACCATTACTATGAGATTTTATTCAGGAAGGTTTATATGGTAATAAATTTATGTAAATACTAAATATTAATGTTAAACTTATATATGACGTTCTCCGTCATATATAACACTAGCTTCTGCCCGCGACTTCGTCCGCGTGAAATTTCTTGTTACTCCGACCCACCCCGTCGCGTCGCATCGCCTGCCCGCGCTATTACTTCGTTTTTGCTTAGCGTTCTTTCTGACTTTTTTTCTTTTTGCTCGGCTCCTAAAGGTCATAGCGTGATGTTAAATAGCCTATAGCCTTCCTCAAGAATTGGGCTATCAAATGCAAAAAGAATTTTTAAAATCCGACTGGTAGTTCCAGAGATTATCGCGTTCAACCAAACTCTTCAGCTTTATAATATTAGTATAGATTATTTTAGTATATGCGAAACCCGAAACACGTGTCTAGTATGTTTATGTAAAGAATCTATGTACAAAATTTCAAAACTGTATCATGAAAAATCACAAAGTTATAAGCTTGTTAAGTTACCTGTTTGTCCGTACAAAAAAATGCTCGCGCCGCGCCGTCGTGCGCTCATTGATAATAATACCTAGGTACCTAGTCGTTCGGCGCGGAGATTGGATAAATATTTTAGGACAAAATAATATAACATGGGGTAAAAATGATTGGAATCGATTCAGTTATTTATTCTGAACAAACTATATTCAGGTTTCGCATATACTAAAAATAACGTTGTATGAGTTACGGTACGTCTTTCTCGTTATCATCAGCCATATTTTAAGTATTGTGGGCGTACTATGGGTAGTGTTGGTTATTGTGCAATAGAATAACCGTTTGCAGTTCAAATCGAATTATAATTTTACGAATAAATTAATCATAGGTACTAGCGAATCACACACTGTAGGTGCACAACTCAACGATACCGAACGCGAGACAGTTTCTGAGCACATGTTGTCCGTACGATGTCCAATGTCCAAGAGAGGCTGCACAAGTGCACACCGCTACTGTAGCTATCTCGTCGACTCCCATGAAGTCAAGCTAGACTCTGTCGAGCGCCACCAGATGGCGTTGGCGTACCGGATACGACTTGATTGCGACATATTATATATAATATCATAAAGAATTCTCGATGTTTTGTCAAGTCGAAAAATCCGTGCGGGGGCTCGCTATTAAACTATAAAATTATATTATGAACTAAGATGACAACCTATGGTTCTGAAAATATTTTTCTATTTTCCAGGAAAGATTCAGTGGTCACCGAAAAGATCAACTACGACCTGCTGAAGACTGCTCACAGCATACAAATGGGCACGTTCCCTGCGCCCACACTCCTGGGCAGTAGCACCGTGTCGAAGACCAACGAAGACATTCCGAAGGCGTTCAGCAAGATGATGAGCAAGGACTGTCCCTAACCGCGGCCGAGCGCCACCGTGCCTTCTGTGCGAAGCACTTCTAACTACTTGTTATACAACGACTTCTGTGTACCTATTTACTAGGCTCCATTTAAAACAACCGCTCTGCCCCATTCAACAATTCCAATAAAGTTGTTAATCATTTGCAACATTATATGCCTTAGCAATAATCTGTTCGGAGTGCAGAACAGGAAAATCTAATAAAAATAAAGACGAAATAAATATAACCAAAGACAGGCAGAAGTCAAACTTCGAATTGAAAAATGTAAACATTAAATTCAATGTCTGTCGGAAACATTTAACATGATGTGATAGATTTATTGTGTTTTTTTGTTCCGTAGTTCGGCCTCGCGCGTCACGCGTCTAGTTTAGAACATAGTTGTCGTTGTTGTTATTTGTAATTAGAGTTGCCTTACTTTGTTTACTCTGACGAGATGTATACAGGACGGCATCGTTACCTTAGTCTGTTACTATAATATTAACCTAATGTTCGGCACAGGATACAAGTGAAATTGAATTCGTATTTATTTTAACATTCCCCAGTGTTTTTGTGACGTCGCGGCTTCCCGTCACTGCTCGCCCAGTGACAAGATTGCAACTTATATCTTGTGACGAGATTTATTCGAATTAGAAGTGATAATTATCTTAAATATATATAATATTAGAATATTACACACGAGTTATTTAGAATAGAGACCCCAATGTGACCTTACCTTAGATTTAACAAAAAATCTCGCATTTTATAACATTTACGGATCTAGACAACTGCAAAGTGAAACCTTTTGTAATTTGGGTCAGAGCAAATTTCCTAGTGATTACAGTCGTGAGTTAGAGTGATATAAAGAAGATATAAAGAAGACCTTTAGTATAAAATAGGTTTTTCTTTAGATCGGGTTTACACCACCGAGCCAGTTATTGAATTAAGAACCTAACTGTTATAGAAATGCAGTTGTGTATACAAAAATGGCAGCTTAGTTTGGTGCTAAGTTGTCATTTTAGTATTAAGAGCTTTGCCTAAATCGAAATAAAGTTTGAATTACAAATACTGACTCAAAGGTTTGGGCTAGAACTAAAGTTGGATTTCATTTCGTAATAAAACGGACAGGTTTTATTTCGAATATTTATTAGTTTGTAATACTTTTAATATTCTGTTAAATGAGTTCTGCTTGCACATTGGTTGCTTGTAGTATAATGTAGATGTAACAAATTAATGGTTATATAAAATATCAGTTTAGTTAGAGCCACTACTGTACTTATCTATGTTCTAGTTATAGGTCAAGGTTTATTAATTTACAGGAAACGAGGAATGTTTCTAATATAAAAATTCTGCAAGTTTTATTAGAATATATTTCTTTACGTTTGGCAAAGGTTTCCTATTCTTCATGCTGTTATTTAATTATTTTTAGACACACTGTGGTGCACATATTTTTTGCGCCAGTTGGCATTTAAAGCAGTATTAGCTGAAACATTTCCAGGGCATTGTATAACAAATTGTCATGTATGTTAAATAAACGATGTACTCACGCAACATGTAAATATGTACAATGAAAAGAATATAGAATGGTTGTGAATGGTGAAGTGAAAAGTAGGACATTTTGGAGAGGGTGATAGAGCTGGTCACAATTTTATATACCGACAGCATAACTTATAAATTAAAGTTTTCGACAAATTATGTGATAGGAACAGATACTGGACCTGTTAAAAAATCTTTCAACTTAAAATATTATCTGATGAAACTGAAACTTTACGTTACAGAGATATCCTTTTGATAAAACTATTTATCAGCTCGGCACTGCATCAAAATTCGATTACTTTATATAAAGTGCCATAAAGGTTCAGTCGCGAGTCAACGCAAGTCAGTAGGGTGTTTGCGCGGCGCATGCGTTGAGCGCACCTCGACGCGTTTGGAGTTGCGTTAGAACCGAGCGCCTTGGCGAGATCCAACCCCAAGTTTCAGTTTTGGCAGAAATTAATATTGGTTAATAATAAACTAGTCGATATGACTAATCTTTAGATAGTTGTTTTCATGAAATGAAAAGCTAGTAAAATAATGGGATATAAAATATAAAGTTTAATAGGTATTATTACTATGAAATATAACATTTTATTGTACAGTATGCGTTTTTTGGACCAGTGTAGCATTTTAAGACAAACAGTGGCGTGCATTGCATAAAGGCATATAAGCAGTGCCTACCTCGATAAATCACCATAATAAGCCTGTGTCAATTACAATTTAGTGCGTGCTCCACAGTTAAGAAACTCACTAAATTATCAAACTTAACAAAAAACAAAATCTTGTCAAAACACATTGTCATTGGTCTTTACTCGTTCAAGTTAAAACGACGAAATTAAAAATACGTAAGTCTCACGCGTAATACCATGACCTTCGTCCTTCGCAATTTATCACCCTAAAGTAGGCAGGACCGTCTTTAACCTATTGGAGGCCCTGGGCATATAAGGATCACGGGGCCCCCTGTGTAGGTAAGAGAGAATAAGAGAAACATACTAATATTTCATAACTGGGGGGCTAGAAACTTACTGTAAATCGCACTGCAATTCACTTATTTTGTTATTGCATCGGGTACTAATAACGCGTAGAATGGAACGGTGGCTGCAAATAATGTTTTTTTTATGAGAGCAGGCCGGGGCCCCCGAAGATCGCGGGGCCCTGGGCACTTGCCCAGAGTGCCCAATGGGAAAGAGGGGCCTGAAAGTAGGCATGCCTACTCTTAACCAACCGAATATGAATGTTAAAATCGTTATTGTAATTCGTTCGTAATTTGGCTGTGCGAAGAAAGAAAGGGATGGATAAATGAGGGAAAATTGAAAATCCAAGATTGCTGTAATTTCTTTTTATGTTTCATCATGGGTGTCGTTTTTTATGGTTTTCAAGGTTGCTAAAGCTGATAGTGATGTCAAAATGAAAATCCGAGAGGGCGGCTGTCATTAAAAAAAAAATCATCTTGGTTGTCGTTTTCATGGTTTTTGAGGGTGCTGAATGAAGCCAATAGTGAGGTCAAAATGAAAATCCAAGATGGCGGCTGCGAAAATTTTCAAATGTTTCATCATGGGTGTCGTTTTCATGGTTTTTGAGGGTGCTGAAGCCAATGGTGAGGTCAAAATGAAAATCCAAGATGGCGGTAGCGACCACTTTCAAATGCTTCGTTATGGGTGTCGTTTTCATGGTTTTCGAGGTTACTGGAGCCGAAAATAAATTCAAAATTAAAATCCAAGATGGTGGCTGTCAAACTTTTTTTTTTTTGTTAATAGATACTTTCCGTTTTATGTTTCTGATTAGTGACCGCGTCTACCAAGCTAGACTAGACCCGGCCTAGTGCCTGCCTACCTATTCTGAAAACCAATGCACGCCACTGAAAACAAATCCATGTTGCATACTTTCAAGCAAATTCGTGGCACTTTATCGACACGCATGCAACATGAATGTATCACACGTTAAAACAAATGCGCTAGTTGTTACATTTAAGGTTACGTCTCACATAATTATGTGTAACCACCATAATAGAGACGTGAATCATTAGAATGTTGTAGACAAAAACTATATAATCGATCGTCAAATTCTACAACATATCTATATAATAATTATTCTGTTGGTGTAATGCTTCGATCAATAATAGTACTAGATGAATGATCAGGAACAAAAGTAAGTCGCTAAAGTGGCCACGTTTGCACACACATAAACATTTATATTTCTTACTACGAACTGTAGAAAAACGTTTAATAATATTAACAACTTCAAATTATTATAAACCTTAACACTCTAACATAAAGTTGTATTACGAATGCAAATGATAAATATTTAAGTCCTTCTGTCATCGGAGATAGGTTAAAAGCAATAAATTTAAAATGTCACTTGAAAATAAAAAGTCATTTTTATAATAACTACAAAAATATTTATTCTAAAATGAAACTTAATTTCTAAGCAATAAGGTTAAAAACATTTTGTTGACAATTTCGTGCTTACTGTATTTTGGAACTAGACGTAGTTCTTGGTATTGCATTTCAATGCTTAGAACACAGTAAGTATTGGAGTTGCAGAATATAATATTTTTAGGCGAAGGTTCGTTTTGTACGGTGGCAAATATTTTTAACCGATTTAAAAAAGTAGGACTAAAATAGTACCATTGTGTTAATCGGTGTATTTAAACGTAATGTATGTTTAATTTCCTTTAAACAGATTCAGCTTGTTATAAAGTTGTCTTTTGGAATCAATTTTTATTTGAGCGGTTTCTTTTTCAAAACGTTATTTTACTCCAACTATTTTAATACTTTATGATAATTACCTGCAATTTGGGAACCGCTGTTTTTAGTAATCTACGCCTTTGCGTGTTTCCTGTTATGTCCAATCTGTCAAAATGAATCGAACATATTGTCGAATTTTTAAAAGGTTTGTATATTTGTTCTCCCCTTTCTTTCGCGACAATAGATACCCATTCTGCACATCGAAATGGGTCGCTAGGAAATCTACAAACAGAAATAACATTTAAAATAACACCACTCCATGCCCCTGTTCCACAATAGTCGATGTTTGCTAAAATAGTTGGCGCGTTGTCGCAAACATTGGCCAAACATTCATAATATTTGCTCATTTATTTATATTTACTATTTAATTGTGTTATTATTTTATGAAAAACATTAAATGATAGAAACTTACCGAAAAAAGATATTCCTTCCAAAATTTACGGTGGTTATTTACACAATTTTTGAACGCGCACTGAGGCATTTTGACGTCTTAACGTTGGCTATGATTGGACCATACTAATTTGAAATAAGAGCACAAAAGTATTTGTGCTCTTATTTTTCGGGCCGTTTTTGAAGCGCTTATCGGGCATCTAGTACAATTATTGATCGAAGGTGTAATGGTCACTTAGATTTAATTTAAAGAGTTCCTTATTGAACCGTTGCTTAAGCGAATTACAAATTTATGAAAGCAAGTATCTTATGTTAGCACAAAAAATATTTATGTTACTTAAATGTTATTTTTTCTAAATTACGCATTATCTTAATTTGAAAAAAAGAGAAGTTGTGCAGGATTATTTTTATGTAGTTTGTTATTTTTATTGGTCACTGTTAGTCAGTTTTATAATTATTGTAATTTTTAAATAAATATGCATACAATAAAATTATTCGATTGTTGCCTGTATTTTTATTTAATCATTAATTACAATTCTACTTCTAGCTTACATGACCTCGTGTCATGCAAGTAGAAGTAGAAGTGGCATAAATGGGGTGCGGACTCGAAATCATACCAGTGTGACTAACACGAATTATTTTTTTCCTGTTCGTCACACGTAATTTTTCTATAGTGGGGTGATAAAATTTCGATATAAAGCGCATAGCATACAGCATATTCTCTGGGGAACCAAATTTATCCAAAAGATCAAGTTAGGTTAGGTAACGCATAGCATCATCGAGGCGGTCCGGCCGGTACTCGAGCGCTGGCTCGGGAGGAGGCGCAGACTACAATCCCTGTCATTTCGGGTGATGCAGGTGCTCTCGGGCCATGGTTGCTTCGGGAAGTACCTGTGTCGCATAAACAGGGAGCTGGACGCCCGGTGTCACCACTGCGTCGACAGCCGGGAGGACACGGCGCGGCATACGCTGGCAAAGTGTGCAGCATGGGAGGAGCCGCGCCGTGCCCTCATCTCAGAAGTAGGCAGTGACCTGTCGCTGCCGGCCGTGGTAGAGTCGATGGTCGGCAGCGAAGAGTGGGACGCGGTGGTTTCCTTCTGCGAAACGGTCGTCTCGCAGAAGGAGGCTGCGGAAAGGGAGATGAAAAGGTACAGGTATGAGATGCTTTAAGAAAAAATTTGGAACAGCGCATCCAGGGCAGACACCAGTGGTCTGTTTTTTTTTATTCCGGTCGGTCGGGTCCTTGGGGTCGCTGCTACCCAACAGCTCGCCACATGCTACCCTGCGGGTTTCTGTATCTCTCTTGGTCTGACTTCTCATCCTAGACCTGTTTCGGCTAAGTACCCGCACAGACCAAAGTACACAGGAGCGCGCAAGTCCCACCACGACGTCAACGAAGAGATACGGCGATGACCGGGTTATTATTATTATTTTTACTAGCCTACGCTGTTCCACTCCTGGGCTAAGGGTTCCCTACACTCCTAACTCCTTCCATCTTTCGCGAGCCTGCGCGTCTTCCTTCCAGTTTTGACGGAACCTACCCAGCTCGTCCCGCCATCTCCTACGTGGTTATTGCATATGTTAGGCACACTAGCAACTAATTAGCTGATGCGTGTATATCAAATGGCTTGGAGATATTTAATCTGTCCAATCGATTCATGAGGCAGTTCAGTGTGGGAGCCGTCCCAACATTACGTTTTTGTATGTATATATGCGAACTACCCATGAAAAAACAACTTTGACTATGTGTATTGTAACAATAAAACAAACAAGTATAGTAGTAAAAGACAGTATAATATTTAAAATTTATCTACAAGTTGCAGTATATGTTGTTGCTCCTGTTGACGCCACTCCTCGCTGCCGGCGTCGCCGAGGTTACCCGCGTACTCTGTAACAATAAGACATTATTGGATATCGACGATAGAATTACGCATTGATGTGTGACGATCAAAATGACTGCCACCATTGAAGATTCAAACGATGGATGGTCGAGGATCAAGATCAATGTCTTTTTAACACAGCTTTAAACAATATAAATCCAACAATATTAGACGAAGGTGGAGGTCAAATAAATGCCATCAATTAATCTATAGACAAATCGTAAACTGTTTTGTAAAAACAAAACAAGGTTAGTCGCATTTACGTCAATTAAAGCTTACTTTGCGTAAATAAAAACGATATTAAAAGATGATTTTGTAGCAACAAAAGCATATTGATATCTCGAATTGAACTCGGAAAGGGAAATACGCGACTTACCTCTCATTACGTGTCGAATAATTTTCAACGATCCTCCACGTAGAGATAGCACACGTTGTACACGCTGCTTTACTGATGACGAGCCCGCAGTACAAACCTATAACAACAAAAATGGTAAGGCAAGTCCAAAAAAAACCTTGTACGAAAGAAAAAAAAAGAATAAATAAAGTTTACCTCCAAAATAATCCTGTCAATGAGTTGTAATGTGAAGAGTCCACCAGACAACCGTCTTAGATACTGCGCATCGTCATCCAACTCATCTCCTTCTTGCTGTCAAAAAATATACGTAAAATAAAATATATGGGAATTTCAAGAAAAAGGTGGATAACTTAACTATCGAATTTTAAATCGTCTTATAATCTCACTAGCGACCCGCCCCGGCTTCGCACGGGTGCAATGCTGATACTAAATACACTACAGAAAAACTGTGAACGTTGTATATAAAAACATAGCGGCCCGCTCCGGCTTTTTTATAGGCACGCTCTTGCCGCACCGGGCGGCCGGCCGGTACCGCCGCAAACGCTACATCCCGCAATTTTTAAATCTGTAATATCTTCGAAAATTTTCACTTAAATCATACGGTGTAAAGGGCCATATAGATCTATATTAAATGAACAATGTATTCAAGGTATTTAATTGGTTAAGGATTAATGCTGTATTGGTTAAAATCGCTTCGAAAATTAGCCATTTTTTGTCGTAAAAAGTAAATGACAAAAAAAAGTTATTGTGGGTTATCCATAAGAGATAGACATATACCATCACGGACTTTTCTGTAGACCTTTTCAATGTGTACAATACTTAGTACATTATTTTGATAAAACTCGTAGGGTTCAGCCTGCGTTTGCAATGTAAGCGGAAAAAATGTAATTATTTACGACATCACATTAGAAACCTCAAAAATAACAGTACTTCTCCACTATTTAATGGATGTTATTATACATATAAACCTTCCTCTTGAATCACTCTATCTATTAAAAAAAACCGCATCAAAATCCGTTGCGTAGTTTCAAAGATTTAAGCATACAAAGGGACATAGGGACAGAGAAAGCGACTTTGTTTTATACTATGTAGTGATAACGTCTTTACGCAGCAACGTACACATCATAGTCAGCCTATAATGTTCCCACTGTTGGGACACGAACCTCCTCTCTGTAAGTGGGAGTGGGTTGTAATCCACCACGCGGGCGCAGTGCGGGTTGGTAAATGTAACGTGCACACCGCCATCTTCACACTCGCTCTCGCTCACACAGTATCATCTTGTAGCGGTATCTACAACGCCACATGAGAACGTGTCATACTGACGTCACGCAAAATCATGCATCTTGCAAGCAGATTTTACCGCGCAACTAGCATACATACAACGGCCCGACATGAATCTTCGGGCAGTTGCCCGCCAGACACATCACCCGTCTGGTCAGAGGATCCTCCCTTTTCTATAGAGTATGAGTGAACTTTACACCCTGTTCCTTATACCTCTATAATCTCAACAAATATGTATCAGTAAAATATTAAATGTCTGGTAAACAACTACACAAACTATAGAGGGTATTATGTTCAAATATCTACCAGTATCATTGGGCGTCGTCGGCAGGTGATACCCTTTCTAATGCTTGTTTTTTTAACGTTTCATAGTAATTAGTAATTACCTCCATTTCTTTCTCGGTGCGATCCACTTTGTCCATATACTTGAAATGCAACTCTAGGAGCCTGTCCACCTTTTCAAGGTCATTTTCAGTGAACTTCGCTAGTAACCGTTGCCTTTGGCTGCCTTGGCAATTGCGTAACATTGAAGCGATTATGGAAACAACGTGTTCTGAGAAAAAAAGAAAGCTAATATATGTATTGGTCTCAAATTATTATTAAAAGCCGAAAGAAAATGTGCTTATGTCGTGCAGACGTGCACATTTCGACACAGATAATTTGCAATTTTCTATTTATTTCAAAGATTATTGATGATACGAATTAAATTAAACGATGTTCGTACGAACCTTCATGTTGATCGACTGTTAATATTCTCTTCCGTTTGGGAGTTTTCATGAAAAGCGGGAAAACAGTGCGAAGTCCTAAAATGTCAACAAACTTATTGCAGTTGTCGCGACCTTCGGGGCCCGCGAGTGCATGGTCGAGCACTTTCAATGATCCATTCCGAGACATTTTCTTTTCCCTGAAAGAAGTTTTTATGAAGTACACTTTCATTCTGGGTTAATGTAGGGTAGGGAATAAATTTTTCGTACACCGCAGCATAAAGCGTCAGACGTAGATATTGTTGGCGTCCAATATTTGTTCATGGCCTTTATGTCAGCTGTAGTTTTCGGAAGATGGATTGGCAATTTACATGTGTAAATCGAGGAGCTGAGAGTAAGATCAATAGGAGATACTCATAAACACATAATATTATAAATCAAAGTCGCTTTTCGTCTTCTTCCCAGCGAAAGCACTAGGAAGTGGTGAAGGGCGGGCGTTTTGGGGGACTGTCTTTTGTAATTTTGACGTTCGAAAAGTGCTGATTCTCAGCCTAATTTGTATAAATGGATTTTGATTTCGTGACTATCTGTGTGAACGAGTTGGTCTTCCAAAATACACAACGGATTTTGATGAGGTTTTCACCATCATTTAGCGAAATTATTCTTAAAGGGTTATGTGTTTAATACATTAATATTAAACTGAAATATAATTAAGCAACCTCGATGTTTTGCCAAGTCTTAAATCCGTGCGAAACATGGGCGGCCCGCTAGTAAATACTATATACCTGAGCATAAGATTCATGAGCTGCAACCCCTCTCCGCGCAGGAAGCGGTCGCGGTTGGACGGCTCCATGAGCGCGCAACACAACGAGTCGAACATGTTCTCCATAGCCTCTTGTTCTTCTGCACCGGCTGGATCGTTACGTTTATAAAACTGTACGGGAATGCTTAAAGATTACACCTCGAAGAATATATTATTTAACACCTATTACTAATAAACGTTGTATAGGGTCTGTATAGTTACACAAATTTGTCTTCTTCTTTCGAAAGTCAAGTTACTGACGACATAAAGAGAGAAATCGGCGTGTAACTATTCATCTGATATAATAGAATAGAATACTCTTTATTATGTACTCCATATAAATTACAGACAAAAATATGGGCGGTCTTATCGCTTGGAGCGATCTTTGGATAATACGTTTATTGGTAAGGGGTTAATAGAAAAGGATTGACTAAACTATTCATCTCGTTTTGTATTAGAGCATAATCTCACGTTGACGTGCTAACACCGTCCGTAGTTATAATTGAAGCAACAACTTGAGCATGCGCGAAAAACTACAAGTAATATAGTAGACATTTGAGAAAAGTATGGAGCGCGGAGCGGTTTCCAAGCAAGACCGAGGGGGACCTGCAAAATCGGCGCCATTTGTTCAAGTTTCCCTGCTATTGTACAGTCGGTGGCCAACATTATCTAACCCACTTGAGTGATAGCGAATTTGAACCTTATCGTGAATATATGGAATAATAATTTAAAAAATAATAAATAATGATAAATTGTTTATTCAAGTATAAAGTAAAAATAGGATTTACATTAATTACAATCGAGGAAAATTAAATTCTAACTGTAATGTAGACCTGCTTGATCTAGGTTTATGGAAAACCTGTGTTTCAGGCCATCAATTTACACCAAACATTTAAAAAGAAGACAACAATAAACGTATCAGAAGCTAAATTGAAAAGAAGGTATAATATTTTCAATGTCTTAAAGAGTTACTATTTGGGTATATGTATATTATTTTAAAACTAGATTATGTAAGATATATTAGTTTAAATAAATTAACGAATAATATTAAAGTAGATAAAGTGGAGACTATTATTAACTATATACTTTTATTGACTATTTTGTTTTATATAAAAAAAAATAGGTAAATGAAGAGACTTATGTTAGAGTAGGTAGACAGATTTTATTTTAAAATTTCTAGTAGATTTTCCGTGTCTGTGTAATTGAGATTTGCCAAATATTCCTGTACTAGTAAATTAGACCTATTATAACTTTAGCACTCTGTTAAACTGGTTCTACAAGTAGGGTCCTAAAAATAAATAAAGTCGGTTAGCAAAAGCATGTTCAGTCTGCGAGTGAGCACAAACCAAATCTTTCCTTCTCTTATCTGAGGTACAGGTTAAAAATTGATTTATAAATGCGAGAAAATGAATTAATTTGTCAAATGATTTACAGATTTATAGCTATATGTAGTGAATCAATATGTTATTTATATAGAAAAATACATTTCCATTTATAACAATAACATCACCACAGAATCTGCAACATTTTAATGGTTTAGCATTCATTCAATTGAGCATTTACTTACAGTGTGTTTCAAAATACTTATATGTAGATTAGATTAGCTAGTAGCGGAGTGGCGCATCGTCTCCTTCTATAACTTGCTGTAAGCGGCTACGCACACCGGACACCATGTTCCAACACAAATCTTTTCCTCTCATGTCCTCTCATGTCGACGACACGATCTCAGCCAATTTTTTTTTATTTCGCACTTCGGATGTGTCCCAATTTAAAACCATTTGACCCCATAGGTTTTCTATAGGGTTCAAATCACGACTTTTAGATGGCCAGTTAATAAAAGTTACACCTTGAGCAGCTAACCAATTCTGCACAATGACTGCACGGTGGATGGAGCAGTTATCTTGTACGAAATAAATATCTGTATTTGGATAGGCAATTCGCACAGTCGGCAGCATGACGTCAGGCAGAATCTCCAAATACTAACTACTATTAAGTCGACCACCAACTTCTACAAATTCATCAGGTCCCGTAGACGACATCCACCCAGCAATGTTTTGTATAGTCATTAAGTTGCGACATGACGCTTTGCACAAAATTCATTAAAAATACATTTCACGATTTACGTCAAACGTTTTAGAAATATTTGTACGCATTCATTGATACGCGTAGGTAGACTGCCTTTTGTCACTTTGATCAATTTAGTATCCATCTACCCCACGAAGTAAAATTTTACTTCATCCTTCTCATTTGTGGACTTATAGTATTTTTATTTACCCACCTGTTTTCAAGGTAAGTTGTTAGGCGAAAATCATATTGGTCGTTCTTTAATAATGTAAGAAATATTGTAGAAATCATAAAAGAAACCAATTTTTTTTAAAATTGATAGTAGTTGAATTGTGTTTCCGAACCCGCCACATGTTCGTCGCCAATCCAGCATCGAACCGCGAAGCCACAATAACTGATTGAGAAAACGCGAAATTAAAGATTAAGTAGCAAGTATTGCCGTGTTACTTAAAAAGTTAAAAACTTTTCAACTTTAACGATATGAAGATAATGATTAAAATGGCTTAACAAGATATGCCGGTGGGTCAAACAATGTTGGTCACTGACTACTTACTTTCGTTATGAGGCAATGCAGTCGAATCGAAACATGATATAATTTTGTTCCTGCTACAAATTATATTGGACACTTACCGCCAACTGTTGCAATAAAACATCAATGCCATCAAGCTCTCCTAACAACTTTCTGTTGTCTGGAGTATTTTGCAGCAAAATTGATAAAATTTCTGTGGCATATAACTTGTTACCATCAAAAGGCACTTTTAACTGCAAAGATAAACATAAATATTTATGTAAAATGCTTCTAAAGAGCTAGATAAAGTTAAGTTGACCATAATGATGCATACCTTCAGTCTTTTGAGTATCCATTGCATGAAACCCTGTTTAGCGACTTCTGAACTCAATTCAATTCTAAATTCCGTTAGGTTTTCTATGATACCTGTTAAATAAATTATATTTTATTAAAAAGAAGAATGTAGAGCATAAAATAAGATACAAACTATACAGTATCATCATATTTTGTTATTTTTAAGGATATTGCTAATCCATTGTTTCATAAATATATTTGAAAAATTTATCTGTTCGACAACGTTTAAATAACACAATTAATGTTGTTGAACTGTTAAAATGAAAGCTATCGCTACTGTTAGTGTGTATGGCAATTACCCACTGGTTGTTCTTAGTCAAATACAACGATGCACAACCCGTTATCATAGATTACTTTAGTGGACCATAGCATTACCTAGAGTGTCATGTACAGCATCTCTTTCATCAGGCACTGTTTCATCAAGGCGCGCGAGGTTGTGCAGTAACAAGGCCGGTGCCTCTGCCTCTGCCAGAGCATTAATCAATTCATCAGCACCCTCCTCACTTTCATGGAGTATATCCACATCTGTCAATTCCTACAAAATATTGATCCATTAGCCATATACATGGTGGCAGGGACACCAATGTGCAAACTATAACCAACAATTTAGCACATGATTGTACTCTCCAGAGTAGAAATTTTTCATCAGTTTTCATAAAAGCATCAGCAAATATTATTTTTGGTAATTATATTTTTTTAAATCTAAGCTAGGGCATCTAGAATCAAGTGCTGTATCCATGGTAACAGCCATAACAGGTTGCACAACGTCCCTGCCAACCTGTGTGTTAAGCATGGGAGTTATATAGAACATGCATGATAATACAAGTATTATTATTTTCAAAATAAGACTAGTTTAGATCAAAGCAAATGAGTCTTTTGATAATGTGACCTTTAATATCAAAAGAACTGTTAACAGATACCAAACAAAGTAGACCAACCTGCAGCAGATGGACAACTTTGGTAGATATATCTGTGTTATCATGTGACAACAACTCCAACAGTGAGTTTATACACTTCAGGTCTACTAGTAAGGGGTACTGGTCCGGCACTGTTGCTACTGCACTCAACTCCTGAAAACAATGTAAAAAAAAAATCCCTATTAATGATTTTTTCTTTTAGGTAACTTAAGCCATCTCGCAAAGATTGTTAGGCCCTGTGTGTTCACATAACAAACTGATGGGTGACTGAGCATTCTCATTGGGTCCTCTGCTGAAGTACACTAAAACTAACACTGTGTGTATGTGTGGCAATAAATCTAAACTATGAATCATTGTGGGATGGAATTACACTTTAAACTATCATCATTCAATCAAAAGATTGATCATTTTGATATATTGCCACACAAAAGTAAAAAAGGTGAAGGTTGAAATATTGTAAAACATTTTAAAAGAGCAACTATGGAATTTCTGGCCCATTCTTCTCCTTACAAAACTACCTTTTGGAAGGGGCACCTAGAATCAATTCTATTTTCTAATGTGCTTTTTAACAGCAATCTTGAAATAAATTATATGACTTTGACTTTAATGCTGCAAAAGCTTATACCTAAATAAGATAGTTGTACCAAACCTGTAGTGCTTCATGTAAATCTATTTCACTGTCCATAAACTTCTCTGGTTGATCTGGAAACTTAATTCTCATCTCTCTGTTCCTCAGAGTTTTCTTCTCGAAATTCAATACTAATTTCTTAACTGCAGTTTCATCGAGAATGTCTCCCTAAAAATTATAAAATTTCAAAAGATTATCAAACCTATCAGTAGACAGTCACACCTATTCAGTATTACAAATCTAGGCAAAGAGTGAACTAGCAATGATTTCAGTTGTATGATGCTTAAAGAAGAGATGTAAACAAGTTACACAAGATCAAGATGACTTACCTCAGTTGCTTCAGTTTCAACAAATCGCAGAATATCTTCTCTTTCCTTGTCTGTGATGGTGGGTTCCTTTGGTAGGGTTGTACTCAACGGCAATAACATACGGTGATCGGCTTTAGACCTCGCCATTCGCCGCATTTTTGAAGCCTTCGCGCCATCTTCGTCAGAGTCCCCACTGTCATCTTCATTCGGTCTCTTGGGCGTTGGTGTGGGCTGTTTGGTAACAATAAATTAAGTAAAGGTGCTTCAGTTAATTTTGTATAGATTACGTTCGGTTTTCTTTATAATGTAAAACAAGCAAAACAAATTTTGTTTTTTTACTCATAGCTTTTGTGGGTCAACTATTATTTACCTTAAATGAAAGCAGTTCTCCAACATCCATGCTCACACACGTATGTGTCTATTTATTTCTTAAGATATTTTTTAATCGTCAGTTTTTTTATACAAAATAAAACAATAAATACTCCAACAGCTAATGCACAACAGATTACTTTTTGATGGTTAGAAAATTAATTTCATTCAATAGATATATGTGATTTGACAATTTGACATTGACACTTTAAGACACATTTGACAATACGACTAGTGATGTTCAAATCCGCTATAAACTGTAAACGTGTTATAAACTATAAAATATATTCATATAGTCTGTTATTTTATACGCTATAATTATAGCGCGCTATTTCAAAACTCGGGCGCAGTCTGAACGCGGTGACGCTATAATTTAGCAACACGCTATCACGCTAAACGGACTTGATGAATTGATGATGCGCGGTAGATGTTAACGCGCTATACATTATAGTCGCTGACGCTATCTTGCTATCTCGTTCTGGCCCCGCTGTGCGGACGCTATCTTGCTATCTCGTTCTGGCTCCGCTGTGCGCGTTTGAACTTTTATTCGTTGAGTAGGTCGAGGCGCTATAATATAGCGCGAAGCCCGAGGCGCTATAATATAGCGCGAAGTCAGAGCCGCTCATAGCACACGCTATACGCTATGTACACATAGTTTGTTATATTTTGGCGCTATACGTTTTATTAACCACCACTAAATACGACGCGTGCGGCGGCCGGGGTTAAGTAGTGTTGCGCGAAAAAAGGGGCTCGTGGCTATGTAAAAGCCGCACGGGTAGATTGATGATCGATCAAGGTTATGTGACGCTTGCTGAGGTTGGGTCCGACCATTCATTTCATGCCGAAGTCGGTCTGGACCATATATTTCATAACGAGAACCCTCGCTTGCCTCAGAAAGCACGTTTAGCAATTATTGGTCCTGGCTGTCATAAAAAGATCTTTGAGACATTGAGCCGAAGCCGATCGTGTTACCCAGTAACTGGGTAATTTAGATCAGACAGGCAGTCGCCCCATGTAAAAAACTGATATTCAGCAGCATCCGAATAGACTGGAACAAACTGACCCAAACATACTTGGAAAAAAACTAGGCTGATAATTAGGGTGCGTGTAAAATATTTCTTAGTTTATTATTATTTCTTGAAAAATACAATACCTAAAACGAGATTATTTATTTACAACCAATGGAAAATCAACGATTATTTTAAAATAGCTTAAAAGGCTTGGACCCCATGCAGCATTTTTTGCAACTATAAAAAAATAAAATGGCGGTAAAAGTTAGCTTTTTTGAAATATGCTGTGCCTAATTTGGCAAAAAAAATATTAAATGGTAATGGATGTAAATCGTTTGTTGTATAGAACAATGGAAAATAAAAAGAGTAACCAGTACGCAATATTAAAGGTGAATCCATGGTCTTTCCCATAGTATTCCTCTACTGCTGCTAAAGTAGTGCTCTCAAATAATTATGCATTCCTTCTTATCATACCAATAGTAAATTATTCTTTCTTTGTGCGTACCACTGCTTCTAACAAACTGCATTTAATTACAGGATGTGGTGTCATCAATGAAAAATGGAAAGGCGTTCAATTTGAGAGGATTACTGGAAATATTAAATAGTAGTACAGACGTCGATGTGCAAGTTAAATTATTCTCAGTCTTATCTGCCTATTTAATGTTAAATGTAATTTGAAAGAAAATTATTTAAGTACCTACATTTATTTATAACAATGTAGAATAATTTTCTGAAAAGACCTATTTTTTTACAGGATGATAATATTGAAGCAATTGTTACATACAGCCTCATATACGACAAAATAAGTAACATCATAGCGAAATGTAGCCCAAGAAAAACTACAGTTGCATTTAATTTTCTCTCGGCTCTTTTGTACGTCGATGACGAAGACAATCACAAAAAAAATAGCCTTATCGCATATGCAAGGAATATGATCAGAAGTAGCGGTTGTTTGGCTACCATGTGTGATCTCTTTACTACCTGCATGATGGTAATTAATTAATAATGTAATTAATTACTTTTTGCAGTAGCAAATTTGAAAGCTAGTATGGGTCCGAAGTTTTCGGGATGTGGTCATCTTGGGGAGCCCTAGGAAAAGATTTATAATTCTGGAGGCAGGCCCTCAGCCAGTACCTAGTTCAATAAGTCTTTTGGCTGATGATGTTATCATCATTATGTTTTACTAACGTACAGACGCCAGCACATCAACCTACCACAATCTGTCAGATTTCCCAATCAACTTTGAACCTTATGCTTTAGCGATAAAGTTGAAAATCTATTAAAGAAATCTGACAGATTGTGGTAGGTTGATGTGCTGGCGTCCGTACATAAAAACTTCTGTGGATATAAATCATCTTCACTTAGCATTTTTCCTACTATGTTGGGATATAAATCCGACTGATATAAAAAAAAACCGGGCAAGAGCGAGTCGGAATCGCGCACCGAGGGTTCCATACCATCATATGGTTTTAAATTTTCATCGGCGTGGCCTATATTCGTCAGAGAATTTTTTCAGCGCCATCTCTTGACCGGTAATGGAACTAATGTAACTTTTGTTGATGATTTCTGAAAAGTGTGCTTTTTAGAGACTTCGTTTTATTTATCCTGTAATCTTTACACAAACTCCTATCACATAGAATCATTTCAGATTTTTCTCTTTGCAAACTTCGGAGATAAGGGGGAACGGTATTTTTTTTTTATTTTTCATCATAAGTCAAAAACTATGCGTCCTAAAAAAAAAGAAAAACTGTTTGAGAATGTGCAAACTGCGCTCTTTCATATGATGCCCTAGTAGCAACTTCAAAAATTTCAGACCCCTTTTCAGTCTCTGTTGCAAAAAATATACATATATTTTTATTTCTTTCTTATTTGCAAAATAGTTGGGACAACGTCACCTAAAACTATTCCAAATTTCAAGTTAATAGCATTAGTAGTTCTTGAGATATCCAGCTGTGTCAGACAGACTGACTGAGTCTCACCATAAAGGTTCCGTTTTACCATTTTGGTACGGAACCCTAATAAGTACTACTCAATATTTTCAGCATCAGGACGCATGGCGTGCGCTTTGCCGATGTCTTTCTGAATCGTGCCGCGGTGTTGAAGCTAATCAAAGCTATTGTACGCACCTTGTTCCAGTGGTAAGTTATACTGTCTCATTCATACTGACGAGATGCACGACTTTATACCCCTAGATCTCACGCGATCAATTTTTCTCGCAGAGAGATTCCTCTTGGCTCTTGGCCTAAAGCAGACAAATTAACTTTTCTTTGTCTCTCTTTTGGTAGAGTCCTATAGACTATTGTACTTACTTACTTTAATTATCTTTTTTCCAGTGCATTCAAAGGTGCACTCAAAGGAACATCGAGGTGCTGCTGGTTCTGCAGAGCCTGCTACAGCAACACAATCGCAACATTTCCCTGTTCGTGGAATGTAACGGAATATCGCTGTTTCAAAGGTCAGACCCGGATTCTTCGCTTTATAAAAGAATTCTTTAGTAGTAGATCATTTTAAAGTCAGGGTGGTGACTGGTGGTATCAAAAAGTTGTTGAGATACCTAAGCCTGCTAAAGGTATTCATACTATTTTGAGAAAGCAGAGTCCTTCATGCGCGACAGGGCTTTAGTTCTAGCAATATTTTTAGCAATGATTGGCCTCTTTAATTTGTAGGGAATTCCTGCAACATGACATCTGCCTGCAGCTACTGGCCACAATAGTGCAGAGTTCCACTGAAGCAGTAGCACTTATCGCAAAGACAGGCATTTGTCAACAGTTACGAGACTTCTTACAGATGTATGGACCGCAGTCACAGGTATTATTGTCACTGGTGTTAATTCTTAGTTTTATCATCGTTTTGTTTGATTTCAGTAGTTTCTCTTGCATTATATTAAAATAATTTATTTCCTTTAACAGTTGGGTCAATGGGCTATCATAGTCTTATATCATACGTCGAGAGTTGAAGGTAAAAATCATTCAATTTTGTTGAATAATAATGCAAAACTTGCTATGATAAATCAACTTGCAACTTTTGATTTTAGCACCATGTGAAGAACCAAAGGTAGATGAATTAGGAAAAGAAAATAATAAACTGAGTGAATCTTTACTAGCTAAAATGCACCCTGCTGATCAAACCAAGCACAAAGAATGCAGTGCAGATACCACCAAATTTTTCCAGAATGTTATGAAGGAAATACTACAGTGTGGCGCACAGAAAGAGTTCAATCATTTGAAAGCTTTCTTTCCATCCGATATTCTGACGAACCGAGGTCAAAGAAATATTGTTAATTACGACTCTAAAGTCCCATTTCATGATGTTCCACAAATAAATCATTTCTGTAAGTCTCCTCAAGATCCTAATAAGTTCAATGCAAGAATTGTTAAAAGAACTGTTATTCAAAATGATAGTACACAATGTAATAAAGAAAATGAACTATCCTTTTCCTTTTTACGAAAACAAAATTCTAATAGAAAACAAGTTGCAAAGAACTTCTTCACAGCTGATAAACTACCCGAAAGTATTCAAAGAACATTCCAGACTAATGAAAGTAGACTACGGAAGAATAATGTTTATGAATCTCTTGTGCAAATAGACGAAAGTCGGTTAAATACGCTAGGCACGAACGATTTCAATCCACAATTTGCATCTACCCCAAAGAGAGATGACTTATATGAATACTCTAGGTACGAAAACCAGCGTTCTAATAATTACACAGCCAGATCTATTCAAAAGTCTGTAAAAGAGCATAAGATCAAGCGTCAATTAAAGAAAAAGAAGATGGCAAAACATTTAGAGCGAAGAAAAATCGATAAAGAAATCAAACACAAGTCATTTAGTGGGCGATTCTTCGACGCGATCAACACATCGTGCACTACTCTTGTGAAAACGGTGAAAAATATATTTAGACCTAAGAGCGATGCGCATGAAAAAGAAAATGATACTGATACTGACAGTTTGAACGCAACCCCACACCGAGACACTCTGTCCTGTAGCTATAGCTTCACTAATTACATGCGCAGAAGAGATGCTGCGTTGAAAAATGATTGCAATAATAAGTCTGGTGGAGGTCTAGAGGACTTGAAGCCAAAGGCAAATGTTGAAGACTTCAGTATGGAGATGAGCAACTCTTGCAACACTTGCAATAACACCATTTCGCTTAAGCGGAAGTTGGTCAGCGATGATAACTTGAAACAAACTATTAGAAAGCTTAAACTAGGAATTAACCTGTATGGATGTAATTTTAAGGTAATTAAAGTATAGACGCCAGACAATTAAGCTACCCGAAACTGTCGCATTTCCCAATCAACCATGAACCTATAGCGTTAAAGTTGAAAATCTATTAAAATTTGACAGATTGTAGTAGCTTCATGTGCTGGCGTCTACGTCGTGGCGTGTACCATCTTCGACAGGTGTACTACGGCCTTCCGCTAATTAAAAATCTTTTCAAATGCTAAACGATATTATGTGTGTCAGTTGTAAGATTTTATTGGTTTATTATTCTTTCAGAAAATATCTCGAACGATGTGGCCAAAAGAAAGTTACATGACGCCTGCGGTTCTCTACAATCTGTACCGAAAATTAATTATAAAATAAGCTGCAAATTTTTTCATTATGTCGAAACACTCATATATTTTCCGATCTAAATTCCATCTAAAAATACTACCATAAAGTTAATGACCATCCAAACAAGTTTTGTCTCGACACAATGAAAACAAGATAATTATTCATGGTCATTTTGTATTATCTTAAATAAATAACATAACATAATATGACTGTTGTCCATTCCAAACAAAACAGGTATTATGTGAGATTAAAACACAGTGTTGCTAGGTGAAGAAGCTGATGTTAATTTGCCTTTATTTTTTGTTTTCTTTCAAAGAAATTTATATTTTTTTGATACATTTGGATATATAACTTACACAGATGTTATTGTAAAAATTGCATTAAAACTGATCTATTTTCTAGAACAGTTGTATATAATCCATTCATCATAGCGTTTGTATTTACCACTAGCAAATACCAAACGGTCTTCACCTAGCAAAACTGTTTGTTTTATAAAACACATTTTATGACTGTTTTGCATTCCAACAAAACAGGTATTATGTGTGAATAAAACACACCGTGTTGCAGCTATTCTTTAGCTGGTGAGCTGAAGACATTGACAGCTTCGCGCCAAGTGAGAAAAGGACGCATGCTGAATCACGTGGTCCCGCTCGTCTTATAGTTTACTGTAGGTCGATTCATGGCGAACCATATCTCTTGTGATATCAGCAATAGTTGGAGTCCCTGGGTGAACAAAATGGACAATAATTTTAATAATGGGAAAACGCCATACAACCTAATAAACAGTACGGAGAACTAATTTTCCAGTGTTCATATAAAAATTGAATTAATCACTATTAGCTAGATTAAGAATAAATCCCACCAAAAACAATTTCATGTTAAATGTTGCCAAAATGAGACCTTAGGGCTCGCACTATCAAAAAGTTATCAGATCTCATGTAGAGCCAAGCTTCTAACTCTACAAGCCCTAACTTCACAAACTCTACACTTTAGTCAAAATTTGAGGCTCGGCCGTTTCGTTACTATAGGTAAGAACCATTGTATAACAGAAAAAGAATAAACAGTGAATAAAATTTTCACCTTACGCCCATGTGACGGTCGCGAAACGGCCAAGCCATATATTTTGACTAAGGTATAGAGTTTGTGAAATTAGGGCGTGTAGAGTTAGAAGCTTAATTGGCTCTACATGAGATCTGATAACTTTTTGACAGTGCGAGCTATAAGGTCCTCGTCTTGGCAACATTTTAATACATGAAAATTATTTCGTGGGATTTCACTAATTTTTTTAAGTTTTAGAATGTCTTTGTTGTTTGTGTACTAATACTAGCTTACACACAAAATTTTAGCTTTCTAGGACTTCAGAAAGTACCCTAAGAATTTAGATGATCATCAGTGAGTCAGTGACGAAATCGGGGTCTTTTAGATATCAATAAAATCTTAAGTATAAGAGCTATGCAATTGAAACTTTATATGTTTAATAAGTTCACTACTGGCATCATGCCCCGAGAATTTTGTTTATCTGGTATAATCCAAACCCAAGTTATGAGGGTTCAAAAAAACGACAAAGCGCTTCGAGAGAAGGTAGGTAGTCCCCTTGCACTTCGAAACAAATTAAACCTTGGAGGGGTGACAACTTAAAATTGCTTAGAGAACGTAAGCAAAACAAACGCATACCTGCTATTTGTAAGGTGTATTCCAGCTCAGTTCGGAAAATATTGAGCATTCTTTGGACACCAGCTTGTCCGCCAACGGTTAAACCCCACAGCGCAGGACGACCAACGAAGACCTGTGTCCACAAACAATTCACAATTATTTAATTTGACACAGACAAGTTTAATATTTAATTGTTGATCTATATTACGGAAGTAAGTAGATAAATACGAAGAAGAATAAGAGGACTTACCATTTTTGCTCCGAGTGCTAAGGCTTTGTATACATCAGTTCCCGTTGATACACCTCCGTCCAAATAGACATCGACATTATAGTTTCGTACAGCTTCTATGATTTCTGGTAACGCTTCAATCTGAATTATTGAACAAGATACATAAAGAACTATGGTACTTTTAAAATCAAGAATTGCATTTCTCATTGATGTAAGTATTTATAGTTACCGTTGAAGGAACGCCATCCAATTGCCTCGCTCCATGGTTTGATACTAAAATTCCTGAACAACCAGCTTGCACTGCTTTCACTGCATCATCTCCGCGTAGAATGCCTTTTGCTATAATAGGCAGTGCTGTAATG
This sequence comes from Luperina nickerlii, assembly GCA_963855955.1. Lineage (NCBI taxonomy): Eukaryota > Metazoa > Arthropoda > Insecta > Lepidoptera > Noctuidae > Luperina > Luperina nickerlii. Next base: position 14,711,520 of record OY979664.1, on the reverse strand, counting down.
CTATCAAAGAAAACAAATTATGTTTTCAGTACTTATTAAAAGTTACGATCTAAATAGGTATATTAACGCATTAAAGCCTATTCAATTTCTTGTTTCCAATTGATTTTATTTCCTTTTTAATCAATATACTCTATAGTATAAACTGATTTCAGAATGACTAGTAGGTACTAGACCATTGAAAATGTCATATAAAATACCAACTGAACTTTGTGTACCTAGGTTTTAAAGTTGTTTTTTTCCAATTAAAACATATGTTTACGTTTGGAACCTAAATCGCAAACGCAGCAGTATTGAACTCTTATTTTACCCTTTCAGCCACTTCACTTGGTCCCATGTCAAAGATTTATCAAATAAGTTGTCGACGTACTTATTCAAACCGCTACCACCTTCTGTATTGCGAATCTTAGTAGATAGGACACCTTCAAAGTTTGCCAGCCTATGAAAGTTAAGAAAAAATCTTGTTATTTACTAAAAATAAAATCACAAAAGTAAATTGAAGCAAGTCTTTTCATTCTTTTGTTTTGGTATGTGCAAGATTGTGTAATGTCTTGATTACCTCAAATGTGGCGGCAGAGTAAAATTATTTCGCACGTCTGCGCGTCTTATTCCGAACAGTGGAGTATCGACAGTGAGTGCTATTGCTTTATAACCAGCCTTCTCAGCTCTGAGAACTAGATTTTTGGTCACTTCCCTGAAAATTAAACATTTTAAGTAGTGATTTTTGCCCACATTACCTAATACTTATTTCTCGGTACTTGTGATAGGAAAAAGATATACCTGTCGTTATAAATGTACAGCTGGAACCACTTAATGGCATCAGGTGCAGCTTCAGCAACTTCTTCTATAGAGCTTGTGGCTATGGTACTGAGTGTAAAAATTGTCTTTTCCGCTTGGGCAGCTAAATCACAACAATACTAAATTATTACAAAACAAAACAATTTATTTATATGTGATGTCAGAACTTAGATGTGGTGTAGTACCTCTTGCATTCGCTAATTCGCCTTCAGGGTGTGCCATCCGTTGCATAGCAGTCGGTGATATACCCACGGGAAGAGAAACTTCATGGCCTAATACTTTTGTACGAAGATCACAACGACTTACTCCTATTAGGCACTTTGGACGAATCCGTAACCTGTGAGAAAAAAGCTTTATCGCATAATCGAGAAAAATATAAATTATGAATTTGCTTCTGCGCTTATGACTTTTCCTCTCTTGACCCCGATTTTTAAAAACATTATCTCCAGTGCAATTAAATTAAATGTATATAGCTACTATAACATACCTTTGGAAAGCTAGTTTATTGTCAGCTAAAGTTTGTTCTTCTGTAGCGCCACTTTTGTAATAGTCTCGAGCTTGTTTCGGCAATATCGATAAAGCGGCGTCCTCTATATCCTTTACACTTATATATTTCTCCATTGTTTTATGAAGTAATTTGCTATTTATGATGAAACTCTGTGAGCGCTTAACTTGATCATTACTTGCCGTCAAATGCGTGCAAATGATAACACGCCATACAGCTTATCTATTTATGTACCTATTATGTGTAAGGGCACAGGTCAATATAAGTCATCAACACTATGAACACCCGTGAACCGATCGTGGCTTTTTACAAGGGAAGATATTGGGCTTCCTACATTTTGACTATCTAATTTTAAGAAATGTCGTATTATCCTTATATCATTCAATGCGTGAAATTTATTGTTCCCCCGTCGCATTGCACATCCAGCCCGCGCTATTACTTTCCTGTTTTTGCTCGGCTCCTACGGGTCCTAGCGTGATGTTAAGAAGCCTTAATTTTTCAAAGCCATGGTCGGAAGTTCCATAGATGAGCGCGCTCAATCAAACAAACAAACTCTTTAGCTTTATTATTTGTGATTGGTTGCCACCTTGAGTATTAGCCGAGAGCTGAAGTTATCGCTAGGGCAGGGTCATGTCCGTGACTACCGCCGGACCACCAACGCCAATCTCTTCCATTTTTGGTAAATAATTAGTAGGTACTCCATTGGTACTAATTAGTACTCGAACAACAAAATTGGTACATTTGTAGTTTTTGAGAAAATTTACTTTGACGGTGGTCCGGCGGTAGTCACGCTCCCTTCAGCAGGACCACCCATGAGCGTCGAAAAAGGGGGCATGTTGAAGCTATTCTAAGTACCCTATACAAATAATTAGTACCCTTCTATGTGATTTATTTCGCAAAAAAAAAAAAACTAACATTTGTATTTACCGAGAAATCAACGATGATAACTTTCTCGCAATTGTTCAGCAGGACCACGACTTTAAATGTTGATTCCAAGTTAGAGAAACTTGTCGCTTTCCTCAAACCTACATAGAAAATTGCAAGATAAAATTAGTACCCAAAATTCAAAATTAGTACACCAATAGTTTACGAGATATATCATGCCATTGGTGGGGTGGCGACCAAAAATTCAGATTGTTTAACCATTGACAATGACATTAATTTGGCCGGGTTATACGCGGAGATTTAGTATGGAAAAGCAATGAAAGCTAATTTCTCTTAAAATACAACACTTAGGAATCTGAATTTTGGTCGCTATAACTTCTTTAGGAGTACTAATTTTCGTATTTTGGGAAGAATTCACAGAATTTTTAATAGGAAGTCTTGACATAAAAATGGCACCGTGACTACTGCCACCCCACCAGTGGCATGGTATATCTCGTAAACTACTGGAGTAGTAATTTTGAATTTTGGGTACTATTTTTATCTTGCAGGGTACTAACTTTATATGTAGGTTTGAGGAAAGCGACAGGTTTCTCTAACTTGGAATCAACATTCAAAGTCTTGGTCCTGCTAACCATTGCGAGAAAGTTATCATCTTTGATTTCTCGGTAAAACAATGTTACAGTTCTGTTTTTTTTTGTTACGAAATAAATAGAAGGGTACTAATTATTTGTATACTTAGAATAGCTGTAGCGTGCCCCTCTTTTTCGGCGCTCATGGTGGTCCTGCTGCAGGGAGCGTGACCACCTTCAAAGTCGATTGTCTCGAAAACTACTAAGGTACTAATTTTGTTGTTTGAGTACTAATTAGTACCAATTGAATACTAATTATTTACCAAATATGGAAGCGATTGGCGTTGGTGGTCTGGCAGTAGTCACGGACATGGCAGGGGGGTCAAGAACAGCGGGGTGGACAGACTGCAACTCATATTCGCTTCGCCACCAGCATAGCCTCGGATACTGCGCCAGCGGAGCAACGCAGCGAGTGATGTTCTTGTCCATCACGTTCATTTGTTGTTTGTTTGTTTATGTTATCTTGGATGAACAAAAACTCCCAAAAAGATTTTATGAATTTATTTCTTGATTTGAATAGTATAATATCTGTATGAATGCTTTTTTGAGCATTCTTGTATAATCTTCAAATGCAATTTCGTTATATTTGCCATAGAAATGTTATACAAAACTCAACTGATCTTACAATAATTCTATCAATACACATTTTACACTATTGTGAAAACTGCATGTGTTGAATTACAGTGAATAAATCCAACATATAATTATATCTGCCAAATTAATTGGTATGTATTAAGTCAAGTTTATAAATATGATACATTACAAAATGTTCAATATTAAAAAAAATTGCATTTCTTTTTATTATCTTATTTGTTTGGGAGCCCACTGCTATTTTTTTTTAAGATCTATTTACGAATTTCGTGAATATAAAATAGAATGAAGTACATGTTGAGTTTGACTTATCGCCGGTTGATGATATTTACAAGGTTTCGAAACTCGCTCCGAGAATCATTAATCTGCTACACATGTGGATAGTTACCAGTATATAGATTCATTTGTTTCTAAACACGAATCATAGCGGTTCACCTATCTAAGATCAATCACATTTTTATCTCGTTTCAACATAATATCGTTACGAACTTTGCATTTTATAAAAGATACAAAACATTTCAATTATTAAGCTATTAAGAAAAGGGCCACCATATTCCCTCTATCTATAACTCCATCTTTGGTAATAACATTAACAACAATCAGCGTTTTATCGACCAGGTATCTAATTATTCACAATGCTATTCTGTACTATATCAATCATTACAACTTGTGATTTGGGTGTTTGTTTTACTTATAAAAACCATGATATAAAGCGACTTTTAAAATTTTAAAGCCAAAATCAAATCACGACTTGACATCATTCACTTTAGCATATGAACAATGCTTGGTGTTTTAATAAGCAATAAAATTTAAATTCTATCTTTATCACATTGTTTAAATACTTTGTTATTTAATTATTTATCGAAATATGTTTACATGCAAAATGAATGACATAAGTCTTTTAAATTAAAACTTGATAATAGATCAATATACAGACTATCAGGTGCAAGCATTGAGCAAATAAAATTAAAATAAGGCACATGGTCTATGAGACCAAAATTTGAAGAATCATTAATGTTAAAAGTAAATTATGAAAAAATAAATACTCACAGAATATCACGGTGGTTTTATATTTGTAAAATACTAGAATGCGAAGTGCAAACATTAATGGCTACAAGTGACTAAGAAAGGGGCATACAACCGCAACGTGTGTACACGCGTGCATGCGAGCGCGCGCGCAACGTGCGGTCGAGCGGTTGCGTCGCCTGATAGCCTGGATGTTACAACAATTTTACCACTAGAAAAAAAGGAAAATATTATACAACCGTCGTGAAATATAAAAATAAATAACATTATATTACAAAGCAGAACATTGACATAGTGGCAACATTTTCCTGTTAGACTAGTCGTTAATACCTATATCTACACTTTCCACTGAATTAAAACTAAGTTTATTTTATTATAATAATACATCTAGCAAATAAAAAAACTGAAATATTAAACATTGTTTACATAGTCAGAGTTAGGCCAATATGTGTTCTCTGGCCTCGATAATTTGTATTGTTTTACTATGTACATTTAATTTTACTTCACTCATAAACATTGTGTACACAATTTTTTAAAACATGACTCAGTTTTGTAAGCTCTCCTACAGTTTTTACCTAATATAAAATGACTGTTGAATACGTCACAGTATTTATCAACATTTATAAGTGAAGTAGTTTTCGATTAACTCGGTCCCTAAATATTGATGACTATTACGAATTGTTTGTTTTATAAGTCATTTGAGCCTTGCCAAATATCCAACAGGTTCGACCATAATATAAGATGCGTTTTAGTAATTTAGTTTAATTGACCAGGAAACTGATTACATTTTATTAATTTATTAAAATGTCATAATTGTTTTATTTATTAACTACTTGTGTAGTGACTGGAAAAATGAAGGTTTATTATATGACACGAAACATGTCCATACGCATCTTTTTTATGAATGCAAAATAAATGACGAGGATCACGTGATCAAAACGTACATTTCAATTTCATATAGATTTTACTACACATGTGGAATCATCAAAACATTACGTCATACTGCTGTGGTTCTTAATCGATGTTCTTTTCCGAATTAATCAATACATGTCATTCAAATGTGTCACTATACCACTAGAAAATTATTTACTGCAATGTTTTATAAATTGAAACAATTTAATAATTATGTAAAGTTTAACTTAGAAATGCAGCAACTATTGTAAATTGTCAATTAGATATTACTGCACTCTTATTTAAAATTATTACAATGTTGAACGTCAAAAGCTAACAAGTTCGCACAAAACAAATTAATAAGCGAGCGAGCACAATCAAAATCAACCACGTGACTCTAATAGATAGCACCTAGCTTTACATTTGTTACACGACTCCTTAAATTATGTACTGTGAACGATTTCTCCTAATTCATGTCAACTTCTCTGGATTAAAACGTAAAAAAATTGCTATCTATCACTATTTTAAAATGCATCAGATGAACTATTTTATTAATAAAAGCATTACTTCAAATATTGTTCATTTCATAATTATTAGTTTACAAAGTCGGTCTCGCAGTGTAAAGAACATGTTGCAACTTCACGACTCATTTACAGATATTTTCGCACAGATAAACAAACTTACGTCTAGAGGAGATTGCTTCTCGTCGTGTTGGTGAACTTAAAAAGATAAAATATTTGGGGACCAAACTACAATCCGAACTGATTCGGGAAGTGACCGTCCGTCCGTTTATAGACGACGCACTCAAACGAGACGCTCGCCTCGAAACGGGCGATCACAGTCCGCGAGGCGCAAACCTTCGGCGCGAAGCGAAACGACCGATAAATTCGACCGCCGAGAGAGCACTACGACGAATCCTAACGGCGAATAATAAATACTATGGTACTTTTAAAGCGGAACATGTAAGTTACATAAATAAGTAATCGCGGGGCGGGGACTAGAGACGCGTTCACAGCGGCGGGAGAGGGTCGCGGACCGGCGCGGGGGCCGGCTCGGGCGCGGCCAGCGGCGCGGCCGGGGCCGTGCCCGAGGGTGCGGCGTGCGGCGCGGGCCCGGGCCCGGCGTGCGGCGCCGGGACGGCGGGCGGCGCCAGCGTGAGGCGGCGCGCGGGCGGCTCGTCGTCCGGCGGCTCGTCCTCGTCGGCGCTGTCGTCGGCCGCGTCGCCCGAGCCGGAGCCTTCAGCGCCCTCCCGACCCTCTTCCTCTTCTTCGTCTTCTTCTTCAGGACAAAGTTGGTACGCCCTACGAGAGAAATTCACACGAGTAAGTCTACATCCACCATCACCATCTGCTTAGCTTTTTTCCAATTAAATTATGGGTTAGACTGGAAGCCAACCCCCGCTTCCAGTCTAACACGATGCAGCTATTTAATACCAGACAACTTTTTCGTAAAACATCCACCGTAGGTATATTATTAGCTGTCATCCATTACAACAATTATAAACATCACAATGAGAAAGAAGACTTACTTTTCGAGTGTTTTCCTCGCGGAGTTGCTGCGCTCGAGGAAGTATCCGCTAGAGGTCTCGTTGGAGGTGCCGGGCGGGGACCACGTGCCGTACGAACCGTAACCGCCGGGGCCATACTTCTGAAAGCATTCCCGCTAATCAACTCCACATCATACATGTTACAAATAATTTCATTATCAAAGATGTGAAAGCAAGTCACGTTGACTTGTGGTTGCAAGCTGGATTTGTGCCCGGTTAATGGATAAATTAGACTTAAACATAGCGAAATGGCTACTACACAATACATATACAGCTCTGTCAACTGTTTTGGGGAATACAGGTGTGAAGTTATGTGATCTGATGTAAGTTTGATTTTGATTTTATTTGACGTTGATTCCATTGAATGCGCTGTCCCAAAAGTATCTGATCAAAATATGAACAAATGAAAAAAAAATCGGGCAAGAGCGAGTCGGACTCCCGCACCGAGGGTTCCGCACCGTTCGGCGAGGCCCTGCGGTGTAGAATATTGCAGTTTTATGTCAACGCCATCCCTAGACCGATAGTGGAACTAATGTAACTTTTGTTGATGATTTCTGAAAAAGTGTGCTATTTAGAGACTTCATTTTATTTTTCCTAAGTCGAAAACTATGCGGTCTATAAAAAAAAAAGAAAAAATGTTTAAAAATGTGCAAACTACGCTCTTTCATATGATATCCCACATGACCTAGTAGCCCCATTTCGAATTTTTCAGACCTCCTTTCAGTCCCTGTTGCAAAAAATATACATATATTTTTAAATCTTTCTTATTTGCAAAATAGTTGAGCAAACGTCATCTAAAACAATTCCAAATTTCAAGTTGATAGCATTAGAAGTTCTTGAGATATCCAGCTATGACAGACAGACAGACTGAGTCTCACCACAAGTGTTCCGTTTTACCATTTTGGTACGAAACCCTAAAAATGGTGAGAAAATGTTGAGACCTTGTAAATACAGATGAATGTGTTACTAATTCCCTTTAGTGAGTGATTGAGTAAAAATTTAATTTGAATAGATTTTACACTTTCATCAGATACTTTAAGAACAGACTATAGGGAGGTATTATTATAAGCCATCATCTGCCTAGTCTTTTAGCAACTATGTTGGGATCGGCTTCCAGTCTAACCGGATGCAGCTGAATACCAGTATTTTGCATGGAGCGACTGCCTATCTGACCTCCAAAACCCAGTTATTGGGTAAATCGATACCCCTTGGTAAGACTGGTTGTCAGACTTTCAGGACTACCTGTAATGACTGTCAAAGATCTGAGATGACAGTCGAGACCAACGGCTTAACGTGCTTTCCGAGGCACGGAGGGATCTATGAATCTCAAGCTGGCAGCTCCGTAGGGCTGGCGCGCACGATCGGGCCAGGGCCGAATCGATGGCCCCGGGCGCTTTACTAGAAATAGAGATTTTAAGCAAGACCCAATATGTTCTACATAAAAACTCTAAATTTACTGAGAAGCAACAATTGGTAGATTTTTTATAAACAATAGAAAGCAAGAAAAGGCTTACTTTCCACAGTTCTCTGCCTCTAGACTACGGAAAAAAGACTCAGAAAATTATGAAAAAAATCACAGATGATCTCTCCAATATGTTCTACTCGAAAACTCTGAATTTACTGAGAAGCAACAATTGGAAGATTTTTTATAAACAAAAGAAAGCAAGAAAAGGCTCACTTTCCACAGTTCTGGACATCTACACTATGGAAAAAAGACTCGGAAAATTATGAAAAAAATCACAGATGATCTCTCCAATATGTTCTACATGAAAACTCTAAATTTACTGAGAAGCAACAATTACAAGATTTTTTATAAACAATAGAAAGCAAGAATAGGCTTACTTTCCACAGTTCTCTACCTCTAAACTATAGAAAAAAGACTCGGATAATTATGAAAAAAATCACAGATGATCTTTCTAACATGTTCTACTCGAAAACCCTTGATTTACTGAGAAGCAAAAATTGGAAGATTTTTTATAAACAAAAGAAAGCAAGAAAAGGCTTACTTTCCACAGTTTTCGACATCTAGACTATGGAAAAAAGACTCGGAAAATTATGAAAAAAATCACAGATGATCTCTCCAATATGTTCTACTCGAAAACTCTGAATTTACTGAGAAGCAACAATTACAAGATTTTTTATAAACAAAAGAAAGCAAGGAAAGGCTCACTTTCCACAGTTCTGGACATCTACACTATGGAAAAAAGACTCAGAAAATTATGAAAAAAATCACAGATGATCTCTCCAATATGTCCTACTCGAAAACTTTGAATTTAGTGAGAAGCAACAATTGGAAGATTTTTTATAAACAAAAGAAAGCAAGAAAAGGCTTACTTTCCACAGTTCTCGACATCTAGACTATGGAAAAAAGACTCGGAAAATTATGAAAAAAATCACAGATGATCTCTCCAATATGTTCTACTCGAAAACTCTGAATTTACTGAGAAGCAACAATTGGACGATTTTTTATAAACAAAAGAAAGCAAGGCTCACTTTCCACAGTTCTGGACATCTACACTATGGAAAAAAGACTCAGAAAATTATGAAAAAAATCACAGATGATCTCTCCAATATGTTCTACTCGAAAACTCTGAATTTACTGAGAAGCAACAATTGGAAGATTTTTTATAAACAAAAGAAAGCAAGGAAAGGCTCACTTTCCACAGTTCTGGACATCTAGACTATGGAAAAAAGACTCAGAAAATTATGAAAAAAATCACAGATGATCTCTCCAATATGTTCTACTCGAAAACTCTGAATTTACTGAGAAGCAACAATTGGAAGATTTTTTATAAACAAAAGAAAGCAAGGAAAGGCTCACTTTCCACAGTTCTGGACATCTACACTATGGAAAAAAGACTCGGAAAATTATGAAAAAAATCACAGATGATCTCTCCAATATGTCCTACTCGAAAACTTTGAATTTAGTGAGAAGCAACAATTGGAAGATTTTTTATAAACAAAAGAAAGCAAGAAAAGGCTTACTTTCCACAGTTCTCGACATCTAGACTATGGAAAAAAGACTCAAAAAATTATGAAAAAAATTACAGATGATCTCTCCAATATGTTCTACATGAAAACTCTAAATTTACTGAGAAGCAACAATTGGAAGATTTTTTATAAACAAAAGAAAGCAAGAAAAGGCTTACTTTCCACAGTTCGGGACATCTAGACTATGGAAAAAAGACTCAGAAAATTATGAAAAAAATCACAGATGATCTCTCCAATATGTCCTACTCGAAAACTTTGAATTTAGTGAGAAGCAACAATTGGAAGATTTTTTATAAACAAAAGAAAGCAAGAAAAGGCTTACTTTCCACAGTTCTCGACATCTAGACTATGGAAAAAAGACTCGGAAAATTATGAAAAAAATCACAGATGATCTCTCCAATATGTTCTACTCGAAAACTCTGAATTTACTGAGAAGCAACAATTGGAAGATTTTTTATAAACAAAAGAAAGCAAGGCTCACTTTCCACAGTTCTGGACATCTACACTATGGAAAAAAGACTCAGAAAATTATGAAAAAAATCACAGATGATCTCTCCAATATGTTCTACTCGAAAACTCTGAATTTACTGAGAAGCAACAATTGGAAGATTTTTTATAAACAAAAGAAAGCAAGAAAAGGCTTACTTTCCACAGTTCTCGACATCTAGACTATGGAAAAAAGACTCAAAAAATTATGAAAAAAATTACAGATGATCTCTCCAATATGTTCTACATAAAAACTCTAAATTTACTGAGAAGCAACAATTGGTAGATTTTTTATAAACAATAGAAAGCAAGAAAAGGCTTACTTTCCACAGTTCTCTGCCTCTAGACTACGGAAAAAAGACTCAGAAAATTATGAAAAAAATCACAGATGATCTCTCCAATATGTTCTACTCGAAAACTCTGAATTTACTGAGAAGCAACAATTGGAAGATTTTTTATAAACAAAAGAAAGCAAGAAAAGGCTCACTTTCCACAGTTCTGGACATCTACACTATGGAAAAAAGACTCGGAAAATTATGAAAAAAATCACAGATGATCTCTCCAATATGTTCTACATGAAAACTCTAAATTTACTGAGAAGCAACAATTACAAGATTTTTTATAAACAATAGAAAGCAAGAATAGGCTTACTTTCCACAGTTCTCTACCTCTAAACTATAGAAAAAAGACTCGGATAATTATGAAAAAAATCACAGATGATCTCTCCAATATGTCCTACTCGAAAACTTTGAATTTAGTGAGAAGCAACAATTGGAAGATTTTTTATAAACAAAAGAAAGCAAGAAAAGGCTTACTTTCCACAGTTCTCGACATCTAGACTATGGAAAAAAGACTCGGAAAATTATGAAAAAAATCACAGATGATCTCTCCAATATGTTCTACTCGAAAACTCTGAATTTACTGAGAAGCAACAATTGGAAGATTTTTTATAAACAAAAGAAAGCAAGGCTCACTTTCCACAGTTCTGGACATCTACACTATGGAAAAAAGACTCAGAAAATTATGAAAAAAATCACAGATGATCTCTCCAATATGTTCTACTCGAAAACTCTGAATTTACTGAGAAGCAACAATTGGAAGATTTTTTATAAACAAAAGAAAGCAAGAAAAGGCTTACTTTCCACAGTTCTCGACATCTAGACTATGGAAAAAAGACTCAAAAAATTATGAAAAAAATTACAGATGATCTCTCCAATATGTTCTACATAAAAACTCTAAATTTACTGAGAAGCAACAATTGGTAGATTTTTTATAAACAATAGAAAGCAAGAAAAGGCTTACTTTCCACAGTTCTCTGCCTCTAGACTACGGAAAAAAGACTCAGAAAATTATGAAAAAAATCACAGATGATCTCTCCAATATGTTCTACTCGAAAACTCTGAATTTACTGAGAAGCAACAATTGGAAGATTTTTTATAAACAAAAGAAAGCAAGAAAAGGCTCACTTTCCACAGTTCTGGACATCTACACTATGGAAAAAAGACTCGGAAAATTATGAAAAAAATCACAGATGATCTCTCCAATATGTTCTACTCGAAAACTCTGAATTTACTGAGAAGCAACAATTGGAAGATTTTTTATAAACAAAAGAAAGCAAGGAAAGGCTCACTTTCCACAGTTCTGGACATCTACACTATGGAAAAAAGACTCAGAAAATTATGAAAAAAATCACAGATGATCTCTCCAATATGTCCTACTCGAAAACTTTGAATTTAGTGAGAAGCAACAATTGGAAGATTTTTTATAAACAAAAGAAAGCAAGAAAAGGCTTACTTTCCACAGTTCTCGACATCTAGACTATGGAAAAAAGACTCAAAAAATTATGAAAAAAATTACAGATGATCTCTCCAATATGTTCTACATGAAAACTCTAAATTTACTGAGAAGCAACAATTGGAAGATTTTTTATAAACAAAAGAAAGCAAGAAAAGGCTTACTTTCCACAGTTCGGGACATCTAGACTATGGAAAAAAGACTCAGAAAATTATGAAAAAAATCACAGATGATCTCTCCAATATGTCCTACTCGAAAACTTTGAATTTAGTGAGAAGCAACAATTGGAAGATTTTTTATAAACAAAAGAAAGCAAGAAAAGGCTTACTTTCCACAGTTCTCGACATCTAGACTATGGAAAAAAGACTCGGAAAATTATGAAAAAAATCACAGATGATCTCTCCAATATGTTCTACTCGAAAACTCTGAATTTACTGAGAAGCAACAATTGGAAGATTTTTTATAAACAAAAGAAAGCAAGGCTCACTTTCCACAGTTCTGGACATCTACACTATGGAAAAAAGACTCAGAAAATTATGAAAAAAATCACAGATGATCTCTCCAATATGTTCTACTCGAAAACTCTGAATTTACTGAGAAGCAACAATTGGAAGATTTTTTATAAACAAAAGAAAGCAAGGAAAGGCTCACTTTCCACAGTTCTGGACATCTACACTATGGAAAAAAGACTCAGAAAATTATGAAAAAAATCACAGATGATCTCTCCAATATGTTCTACTCGAAAACTCTGAATTTACTGAGAAGCAACAATTGGAAGATTTTTTATAAACAAAAGAAAGCAAGGAAAGGCTCACTTTCCACAGTTCTGGACATCTACACTATGGAAAAAAGACTCAGAAAATTATGAAAAAAATCACAGATGATCTCTCCAATATGTCCTACTCGAAAACTTTGAATTTAGTGAGAAGCAACAATTGGAAGATTTTTTATAAACAAAAGAAAGCAAGAAAAGGCTTACTTTCCACAGTTCTCGACATCTAGACTATGGAAAAAAGACTCAAAAAATTATGAAAAAAATTACAGATGATCTCTCCAATATGTTCTACATGAAAACTCTAAATTTACTGAGAAGCAACAATTGGAAGATTTTTTATAAACAAAAGAAAGCAAGAAAAGGCTTACTTTCCACAGTTCGGGACATCTAGACTATGGAAAAAAGACTCGGAAAATTATGAAAAAAATCACAGATGATCTCTCCAATATGTCCTACTCGAAAACTCTGAATTTAGTGAGAAGCAACAATTGGAAGATTTTTCCCGATCGTGCGTGCCAGCCCTACGGAGCTGCCAGCTTGAGATTCATAGGGATCTCGGGGTATGTAAAGATAGTCACCCATCCACATAACAACCGCGGCAAGCGTAGCTTAACCTGATCGATTGACCTGTGCGGCTGTTATTATTTAGCCACGAGTATGAGTATAAAAGCAGTCGTTACGCGGTCGAGCTCGTCCTGCAGCCACGCCAGCAGCTGGCGCCAGCGCCGGCGCGCGTCGGGGTGCGCGTGCACGGCGCGCACGGCGGCGGGCGCGCGGCACATGACGCCCACCAGCAGCTTCACGCACGCGTACGCGCGCTTCTGGTAGTGTCCGCGCGCGCGCGCGGCCGTCTCCAGGAGCCCTGGCCGCTCGTCCGAAACGCCCTGCGGACAACATTACCTTGATTACGACTCCAAACTCAAAAACAAATAATTTATTTCCTGTAGGCCACTAAAAGGCGCGTTAAAACGTCAAAATTTACACAAAAAGAGAATTGAATCTAGATATTCAAAAAGTGATTTATTAATTTAATACTTCAAGCACATAAATGTACAGAGGCGGACTTAATGCCATAGGCATTTTCTACCAGTCAACCTTTGGGTGATGCAGAGGCAAAGAGTGGTAGGTGCCAATCATGTAAATTAAGGAATAAATATTTTAAATATAAATATGTATAAACCGATTAAAACTATAAATATAAAAAGTTGTTTCGTTTTGAGAAAAATAGGACAAGAAACGCCGTAGCTTCTTTTTAACAGACTTCCAAAAATTTATATATTATAAATTTATAATATATATATAATTATATGTTCGACGTTGTTTTTTTTTAATGTATATTCACTGATTACTCTAAGACGGCTGGACCGATTCCAATTTTTTTTTTGTTTGAACGAGTATACTCTCGAAGTGGTCCCGTTATCATCAAGTTGGAATCTGATGAGAGGATCCCATGAAAATCGAAGGAAACCCTCAAATTTTATAGGCAAACCTATAGCGATTTGGGTATTTTTTAAGTAACTTGATGTTTTGCTCTCGGAAACCATCATTTGGTAAAGTGGAGCTGATGATGAATACCACAGATGGCCATCGGAACTACTCAAAGACAAATATTTCACGGGTTGCGATTCGATTACTTTAATATGGTTGCTAAGCAATTTATGCTCGTCACAATGCGTATGGTGAGTGGCTGTTGAGGAGTTCTCTTCGTTCTTACCAGGAGAACTCCACAACAATTAACGTCCCAGCATCAGGTAAAGCAATATTTTGTAATATGTGATGAGCAGTTGACATTAGGGTTTGAAAATGTATGCTCTCGAGGTGGTCCCATTGTCACCAAGTCAGAATCTGATGAAGGGATCCCATGAAAATCGAGGAAAATCCTCAAACTTTGTAGGCATGTAGTGTATTAATTGAACTCTCTCAAACAAATTAAACGTATTGATGATCCAAGGTGTTTGAGTCTGAGAGTCATCACTTAATGCTACCGAGCTGACGATAGTAGCCACAGCAGTCCATAGCTGTTAGGAGATACGGCAATATGTCGACAGAAACTACTAAGCAGTTCTTGGATAGACGTGGACTTGTAAAACAATCGTCTTCATCTTTCCATTTCTCGTAATGATGTAACGGGACGAGCACGCCCCGCATCTGATGATGGTAAGGGCTTGTAATTGTCGAAAGAGCTTGTAATAGGCCTAATTGAATAAAAAAGATTTGACTTTGACTTATCATCAGCTCAACAGCATGAAGTGACGACTCTCAGACTTAAACACCTGAATGGAAAGATTAATACAATCGTCTTAATCTTTCCATTTCTCGTAATGCCTTTTCATCGTGGTCGGCTAAGTAATTTATTTGGTTCTAAATCACAAAGTGCAATACCGTCTAAAGTTTTCACACGACGTAGAGCAACATACACTTGACCTTTTTCATTCCTAAGTCAATTACGGCTTCATTTAAAGTTGAAGCTTATGCAGTGTTACAGCCCTGAAGCTTATGCAGTGTTACAGCCCAACTCAAGATCAATGGCATCATTCTTCCTTCGACATCCCCATAGCCTTTTGTTGCTTGAAATGTTGCAGATACAGGTGCTATTGCAACCAATCCGTCACTGTGTTACGCTTTAGTGCCGACAGTCTCATCATCAAATTTGTTACAAACTGCATCAGGCAGTTCACCTGCTTCTAATTGATCGCGACGAAGAGTAGGCCACCCAAACTTGCGTATGACGAGACCCTCAGTAACTGATATGTTACGTTATGCCTTAACATTACTCTCGAAGCTATGTCCACTTTTAACACGTGCAACAAACCACCACAGTTATTTATATATATTTATTTGTCGTTTTCCGTAGGTTGTTGTCTCTCTCGAATCATCGGTAGCGTACAAGGTATAAACGTGACTTGACTAATGTAGTTAATCCGTCATTTTAGAATTATAATCATCCACCAATCTGATCGTTGGAAAAATTCTAATAGTCTAAGATACGTAGAAGAAAGACCTTCACCGATCGAGTAACCGGACGAAATGTGTTTTTTACGGAATAACATATGTTAACGAAAGTAACGGTGATGGGTTGCCTAATGAAATCCTGTCAAGGATATTTTTAATTAATTATGTAACAGGTAATTTTTTTTCGAAATCTTCACCGATAGCGTAACCAAAAAAAATTAATGCTAATCGAAAGTATGGAGTCTATAGAATATGCAAACATAGGGTTGCCTACCTTTTTCTTGTCAAGGCTATAGGGTTGCCTAGTTTAAAAAGGTGATTCGAAAATGGTACCTTCACCTATCGAGTAACCAAATAAATTATATATCAAAATGAAGATTATTTTTTTGCGAATACGATGGTACAAGGTTGCCTACGAAAAACCTGTCAAAAATCAGGGTTGCAAGGCGTTGAAATTTGAAAATAGAAACGTATGAAAGTGTGCAAGAGAGACTCCCCATTATATCCAGTGCGATAGAAGAGGAAGCAGCATTGCAGCCGATCGCGCCACATCAGATGCTTGAAATAGTGCGAGAGAGAGAGCATATACGTAGTATCAAATGCGGTAGAGGAAGACGCACCATAGCGACGGGCTCCGCCCCTTCTGGCCTATGAAACGACGACATGGTTGGCGCAGTGGCTGAGCGATCGACTGCTGCGCTGCGTGTCGCGGGTTCGATTCCCGCACGGAACAAATATTTGTATTGCCTACAGGTAATTGTTTCGAGTCTGGCTGTTTGTGTATGTGAATTTAAATGTTCGTAAACGTACCCACGATACAGGAGTAATTCCTAAGGTGGGGCAAGGTTTAAAAAAAAAATTTGAAAGAGAGTGCGCATGCTCTGTACGGTTGACAGATCTGTGTATAAATGTCAAGCGTTGTTTTGGAGCAACTTCCCGCCATTCTCATAGAAGTAATAGCTTGCTACGGAATATAAAATCGTGCTGTTTGTCTGATGTGAACATAACTGAAGGCCAATTCTCGTAATTTAAAACGTTCAAAATCTAGTCGCAGTCTCATCTCGGCGACAAGCAAATGTCAAAAACTTGTCAAAATGTAGGGAAATTAAAAGTATTTTTTGACAGATTGAGACTGAGATCAGACTGTGAACGTTGTTAAAATTACGAGAATTGCCCCTCTGATATATCACTCGATTTAGTTGGTTATCACTCACAGTGTTACAAGAAAATAACTGTTTTAAAAAAAACTTACATTGAAGAATTCAATAATTTCATTGCAGAGCAAGAAATAAGTGATACTTATATAAAATATAATTTTCCAAACTATTACTGAAATAAATTTTTTATATTTTATTTCTAACAAAACAGAAATTGACAGAAACTAGGCACATTTTTTTTAGCAAATAAATTATTATAAATAGAATAAAAAATATAGGATAAAAAATTTTAACCTATAGTTATTTTAATTTTAATACGCATATTTTTTAAATTTTTTAAATGCTTTATCCGAAACGCCAACTTTAATTTGCAGTTTTTTTAGCGTTTCATCATCAAAGTCAATTACGGACTCTTTCAAGCCACATAAAAAGCACGTTTTCGAGATTTTTAATTTGTGAGTAAAATTCACTAATGAATTCAATTAAAAAAAATAATAAACAGCACGATTTTATATTCCGTAGCACGCTATTACTTCTATAAGAATGGCGGGAAGTTGCTCCAAAACAACGCTTGACATTCATACACAGATCTGTCAACTGTACAGAGCATGCGCACTCTCTTTCATAGGCCAGAAGGGGCGGAGCCCGTCGCTATGGTGCGTCTTCCTCTACCGCATTTGATATTACGTATAGGCTCTCTCTCTCGCACTATTTCAAGGATCTGATGTGGCGCGAACAGCTGCAATGCTGCTTCCTCTTCTATCGCACTGGATATAATGTGGAGTCTCTCTTTCTTGCACACTTTCATACGTTTCAATTCTCAAATTTCAACGCCTTACAACCCTGATTTTTGACAGGTTTTTCGTAGGCAACCTTGTACCATCGTATTCGCAAAAAAATAATCTTCATTTTGATATATAATTTATTTGGTTACTCGATCGGTGAAGGTACCATTTTCGAATCACCTTTTTAAACTAGGCAACCCTATAGCCTTGACAAGAAAAAGGTAGGCAACCCTATGTTTGCATATTCTATAGACTCCATACTTTCGATTAGCATTAAATTTTTTTGGTTACGCTATCGGTGAAGATATCGAAAAAAAATTACCTATTACATAATTAATTAAAAATATCCTTGACAGGATTTCATTAGGCAACCCATCACCGTTACTTTCGTTAACATATGTTATTCCGTAAAAAACACATTTCGTCCGGTTATTCGATCGGTGAAGGTCTTTCTTCTACGTATCCTGTACTATAAGTGCAGCGCCGTCTGCGAAATCACCAACCTGTTCAACTCGCCGTTTGTCACACAAAACTTGCAATTGTGAGATCGTAAGCCCTCTAAACCGCAAATTATTTAATAAATTGACAAATTCCATATCGCTACTTTGACGCATATTAATGGTGAGTTCGCAGAAAGAGAATTGTTGCCATAAATAAATTTCAGCATTTAACCATGAAGGTTGTTCGAAACACCAATGACCTTTAACTGGTGGTAACTGCATAATATCACCAAATAAGAGTATATGGACACCTCCAAACAATAAATTATTGTTTTTTAACTCTTGCAGACGTAAATGGATTATTCGCAAATTTTCGTAGGATATCATAGATGTTTCATCCACTACTAACCATTTGATATAACGCCACTTACGTCTTTCCCGTTCCAAAGGCTAAATATAAATATATATATTTAAATAGTGGCCACTATTTTATCCGTTTTAGTGATTATAATAAAACATTTTTATGCTTAAATTAAAAATAAAAATAACCAAACAAACGATGAGGGCGCAACTGTGCGGTCAGTGTTTGGTCGGTGCCCTCTTAATAGCTTCATGTCACCAATATTTACATAGCAAGTAGTGTTATATGAATTTGTGTGGGGTAGGTACAACTAAAAAGTGAAAAATAAAAACTTTTTTACAAAAAAAAAATTTCAATTTGTAGTGTTTTATTGGAAGTCGGCTGTTTTATTTTTGTAAAAAAGTTTTTATTTAAAAAATTTACAATGTAATGTTAAATGCTGACTTCTCCACCGATAAAACTAAACAGTACATAGATTGACGCTTCTGAAATGAAATAACTATAACACGAAACAAAAGATATATGTGCTGAAGTCTAGTAATGCATCCAGTTTATTTTGGCAATTTTAGCACACTTTACCTCCTTCTTCTTCTTTCTTTTACATTGTTTGAGTCCCATTGGTGCCAACGTTGATTGCGGTATCAGTAGCATTGCTTTACCCATCAGAGGTGCAAGTGAGCACTTTACCTTAATAACATTATGTATCCTATGCTGCTGCCAGCTATCCTCCATGAGCAGCAACGCGGTGAGAGCATCAGAATGCCGGCGCAGTTCGTGGCAGTAAGCGTACGCCATCTGCCACAGTAGCTCGGCCAGCGCGATGCGCGACCAGCCCGCGTGCTCCCAGCACATGAACTGGAGCAATCTGATGCCTTCCTCGCAGCCGCAGCACTCTTCTGTCAGCTTCTTCATGTAACTTCTGGAAGACATGCGATATTGTAAGATGTGGTATGTATAAATTACAAGCAACGCCCCGCGGTTTCACCAGCATAAGTGTCGATCCCGTGGGAATATCGGGATAAAAACTATTCTATGTCCTTTCCCAAGACTCAAACTATCTCTATACCAAATTTCATCTAAATCGGTTCAGCAGTTTAAGCGTGAAGAGGTAACAGACAGACACACTTTTGCATTTATAATATTAGTAAGTATGGATTCGGAACACAAATTCAAGTATTTAATAACGTTTTAAATCTAGTCTCGGTCTGTATCTCAACCTAGTCTCAAAAAGAACAACGGCCAATCTCCTATCATAGCCTAACATGCTTGGACGGCAACGTCCTGTTAAGTTTTCATGGTTTGATTTTTACAGAATAGATCGGCAGGACTACTCTTTATATACGACTTACCCAGTCCTATTGTACAGCACATCAGCGGCGCCAGGCGACAGCAGCGGGCGCGCGGCGTGCGTGTGCTGCTCCGCGTAAGGGTTGGGCAGCGGCGCCGCGCCCTCTGCCGCGTTGGCCGACTGACAGCGCATGCTCACGTCGCAGCAACGGGCCAGCGCGCACACTACCTACAACATCATATAGAGACGTAAGGGGGATGCGTTAAGGTAACCCGCAATTTCATCAATAGAGCAATTAGGCCAATTCTAACATAAGAGAGTTGTAATGACTATAACTCTGTAAATACATAGATAACACGGTCGCGAATCATATTTTGATCAACATGATACTGACCTGCAAATAGCAAAAAAACTTTTAGAAAATTTGGATATCGCGGGCTAACTTGGCGCTTTCGCCTTAAAACATATCGAAAAATTCGGAGTAATGCGTGTCTGTAGAATCAAAGGGGTTTTTGGTAAACCTACGATAACTAACGCGACTGGAATCAAGTAACAGTGGAAACATTACAGTGAAATTAGATTATAGTACTAGACACGTGTTGCGATTGGTATTGTACATTTTAATATAGCCAACCGGTAATAGTTATTATATATTTGTGTTTTTAAGTTATCCTTACCTGATGAACTTTGGCCGACTCGGGATACTGGTATTTTCCCATTGACGTATTTGATTCATCCATGCAAACGGATAAGACGATATCGAGTAGTTTTAGCTGAAAACAAAATAGTTTACATTATGATTTTTTTCTTATTTCTGACACATTAAAGTTCGTCACTTTATTTTAACATCCTTTATTTTCTAGTGATGTGCAATATCAACAAAAGGATTGTGAAACAGAGCTGTTCAATAAAGTAATCATATTCTTGTATTTTAAAATTCCCAAGTTTCCTCGCACAGATCTAAAATGATTGTCTGGTCTGGTGGATGGTTGTCATTCAAAGATCGCTTTTAGCAATAAGTTGTGTGTTCATCGTGTCGCCCTATGTACAATTTCTACATTTATATGAGGTGAGGTGACCTTGTAAATCATATGGTGTAAATAATAAAGAGTATTCTATTCTATGATTACTACTTACCCTCAGTAGCTGATGTTTCTCACTAAGTCCGAGGGTGGCATATGTATGAAATAGGTTGAACAGTAGTGGCAAGTGTCGGTGCGTGTGCGCATCGGTGTGCGGTGGCACGGCAAGTGCGCGTGCACTGCATAGTAGCTGGTCTGAGAGGGACACCGCCTCTTCGCGTGTGCACCATGACCCGAAACCGTTGCTTACTGTGACAAGTTAAAAATCCTTTTAAATCCAGTTGAATGTAATCTCTAATATTTTAACATCAAAATAATTTTTAATTCGTGCAGATTAAATGAAAACCAATTATTAAAATTTTGTGAATTTAAATATTACGTTAACACGCAATGTGTCATGTCAAAAAGAAAGACAAGGTTTTTTTGCGAGGTTTAAAGTCGGACTGTCCGAAAAAATCGATAGAAGCTTATTGTTGTAGTTTATGCGTCGCGTTTTGCAATTTGAACGATTAATGTTTGCAAGTTTAAAGTATGAGTATGAAAGTAATTGGAATACCTGGTGGATCTTGAACTGAGAAATGCGCTAAGAAGACGATGATTTTCATAAATACTATTCTCACTTCAGCCGTTGGACTCGATAACAAGTAGTCGCACAGTCTGAAAAGAAAAGCATCATTATTAATTATATTCAAGTGTAAGTCGCAATTCACAAGAGCGTGTCAAGTGACTTTTATGTAATTGGCATAAGGTATAAATTGCAAAAAAATACAAATTCCACTAATAAAGTACCTGTGCGGATGTTTAAAGAGATCAGTCGCGAACCACGCTCTAACTACTTGAGAGCATCGTAAGTGTTGACACAGAATGTCATGCCAGTCCGCTGCGGGGCCGCGCAGTGTCTTCTTTGTACGGAATCCTACTTGGAATAAGAATTTCGTTGCTAATTGTACTGCTAACATTGACATTTCTTCGTGCTCGGGCCCCTGTGTGACAAAATATGTATCAAAAACAGAAAATAACATGAATAGCTAAAAAAATACCATTATTGTTCGTATTAAACATACCCAGACGGCGCTTTGTGATCCTGGTAACATTTGCAGTCTCATACAACAAAGTTTCTTCATAAAATTGAAATGCTCAAGACTGAATTGGTCTTGATTATGGGAAAATGCAATATTACTGCGACGCACTGACAGCCAGATCGGTCGAGGTATAATATTTTCTCTGGAAAACAAAAAACAGTTGCATAAGGACTCAGTCTTTTTATACAAGCACACGAGAAACATGCCACTGGCTTGAAACAACAAAATCAAACTCACTTCATAGTCAAATTTTTCATAGATACTTCTAGAGCTGATTGTGTTTCTATCGTGTCCTTCCTTGTATAGAACAGCATGTAGGCATTCCACCACCTCTTCTGTCGTTTGTATGATACTCTCTTTACCATCGGATCGAACACCTGCAAGATCATTAAAGTCGCCATGTGATAAGCATAACAGCGGGGTAATTGCATAACACACTAACAATTCCAATGTCTTTCATTTTGACAATTCGACAATGAATATTCTCGAATTGCATTATTTACGGTGTCAAGCAGACGAATTTTTCAAACAAATGAAGCAATGGATTACGAATTTCCTTTAAATCCTTCGGATTGTGAAAGTAAGTGTGTTACACAATTGGGGTGCAGGTGATTTAACCCCCTTGCTCATAAACATTATTATTTAGTCTAATTATACAAAAGTTTGCGAATCCTACAAGATGTAATTTATCCACACGTAGTTAACGTTGGAGTGATTCGTGTGCATTGACGATTTGCCCTGTCGATATCTATACGAAAACCATATGTCAAAAACTGAAGTAGCGCAATACGAGGCGTCGGCGATCATTGTCTGTAGCACGTCTGCATTTTGAGTTCAAATCGTAAGAGCACTTCATATGTTAACTACTGCAAGAGTAAGACATTTTTAGGGTTCGGTAACCAAATGGCAAAAACGAAACCATTATAATTTTTAAGTACCTACACATTTTATGAACAAGAGAGAAAATGTCTGCCTGTGTAGTAAATGCAATTCTTAGTCTACTCTGGCCTTACCTCGCCCATGTATTCTCCGCCGAAGCACTGCGCCTTCATCTCCTCGTCGTCGTGCATGCCGCACTCTGATACGTCCCCGTCGTCTAATTTTACCCAACGGCCTGTCTCACTGCCATTGTCTCTAAAAGATATTGAATCAATTTTCAAGGCCATAGGGTTATCAAAAGGAATAATAAAAACCAAGGATTGTATTTTAAAAATCGTAACTCAGACTAATACCAGTGGATTGGTGACACACACTCAAGCACAGTAACGTCAGTAACATAACATCACACTATCACACTAATATTACAAAGGCGAAAGTTTGTGAGTGTGTTTATATGTTTGAGTAACAAACATACAAACACACGCACAAACTTTCGCCACGCACAAACGGCTGAATGGATTTGGATGAAATTTGGCACACAGATAGTTTATAACCAGGATTAACACATAGGACACTTTTTATCCCGATATTCCCACGGGATCGACACTTATGCGGGCGAAACCGCGGGGCGCAGCTAGTCTTAAATATGTTCGTCACCTTATGGGCTATTTTTGCCTGCTCATTACACGATAGAATCTGTTTGACCGATTCAGCATTGAATATTGCGTCGCAATATCAATACCGCAGGATGACATTCAGCCATCTTTATAGTACTATAAGGATGTTTTGGTTTGGCGCACGATTGACGTTGACATGGGGGCGCTGTTGGTAAACATTTTATGTTTTTTTAAAAGGAAATGTTTTGTAAAATCAAGACGGCGACGTTACTTTTAATTTTGGCCACGCGCCAAAAGATTTTGTACAGCTATACATGTTAGACCGAATTAAAAATGTGACACTGACGGCCTACACATAAGATTTACACATCATTTCATAGTTATTTTACCTCTGCCAGCTGCAACCCAACAGTAACCTTGTTAAAATCTATACTAATATTATAAAACTGAAGAGTTTGTTTGTTTGTTTGGTTGAACGCACTAATCTCTGGAACTACCAGTCGGATTTGAAAAATTCTTTTTGAGTTTAATAGCCCAATTCTCGAGGAAGGCTATAGGCTACTTAACATCACGCTAGGACCCTTAGGAGCCGAGAAAAAACAAAAAAGTCAGAAAAAAGGTAAACGTATTAAAAGCGCAGGCAGGCGATGCGACGGGGTGGGTCGGGGGAACAAGAAATTTCACGCGGACGAAGTCGCGAGCAGAAGCTAGTAACGAATAAAGGTCACTGTGATTTGACAGACTAGACAGTTGCAGCAACCTAACAGAAACCTTATTGTCACGAGATTAAAGATCACTGTCATATTGACAGTGACGCAAAATCAGAGGCAAAATAACTGTGAATGGACTGTATATTTGATCAAATAGCCGGGCCTTTAAAAAGGTTATAGCTTTGTCAAGTCAACTCGACATTGCTCTATGGCTGTTTCGAACTTTGTTATCAAAGTATTGTTTTCTATGCAAAATCTGTTCAGTGCCATAGCTTCAAAATGTATTATGTGTCCTGGCTTTATAAATGAAAGAATTTGAAAACTGACGAAGATATTAAAGATTTCACAGTAGGTACTCACCTTATAAATAACTACGGGAAAGTATTAAGTATTAGTACCTACCTAAGTAGCACATATGAGTAGTAATGTCCCCCAGAAGCCTGTCCGGAGTGTACGACGATGCCACTGAGCTGATAGTGCGTCTCTTGCGCCTTCTCCTCGCCACCCTCCCACAGTGACGAGTCACCTTCGGCCCGGGCCAAGCCCCAAGCTGAAGTTGGTATATTCAATCAGTTTCCAGAATATGGCTCGGAAAAATAATTAACTTTAATTTCAGGTGCATTAAGTGCAATGTTGAACGACAAACTATGCAGAAATCGAACAGATATATGGGGGCGTTCTGAACGGCAGGCATTGCACTGATAATTGCTAAAAATGCGTATCTAATGTCAGCTTCCTAGGCCAGCAAATATAAAAACCAGTCAAGTGCGAGTCGGACTCGCGCATCGAAGGTTCCGTACAAATTTGTATGTATGTAACTACAGATTTACTACGTATTTACAGTTTCTATATTTATGTCCGTAATTTATATGGTGTACATAATAAAGAGTATTCTATTCTATTTACGGTCTTCGCATTTTCCCTTTACTTGTGCTACATGGCATTGCTTCTTGCCAAATTTCATGATTCTAGGTCAACGGGAATTATATAGGTAGGCTATAGGTTTTGATTCCCTTGCGAGTGTCAAAATATGCGGCATAAACAGAACATAAACATCCGTATCTTTTAATTGCGTTGACTTAGAAGTTTGATTACAGTTTCAAGGGATTATAGACCTGAGTATATGGTTTTAATTTCAACTCGATACCCCCACGCGTTCCCGAGATAAAGGGTCTTGACAGAAAGACAGATGGACAACAAAGTGATAAGGGTTCAGTTTTATTTCCTTTTGAGGTACGGATCCTAAAAAGGTTTAAGAGGTGAATGAATTCAACTAATTAAGGCAATAGTGATAGACGCCTCACAAACTATCTTTTACCACTATTTTGATAAAAAAGAGTTTGTGAGTCCTAGTTAGATCATAGTGAATTCGTATTATCTCCTACCTGTGTAAGGTTCCACGTCCAACTCCCGCGGGAATTCGAAATAGTCATTGAATTTTATTGCACACACTTTCTCGAAGTCATATTCGAATCTCTTTAACTGTATAACTAACACTGGAGGTAGTTTGTTTAGACATAAACGTTTCACTGTCACCACCTGAAAAAGGAAGTAAAATATTCTATCACATAGTTTGTTTTCAATGTTTATTTATAGAGTAGGGATGGCGATCATAACGAAAAAGTTAAACTAGGGTTAGATCATTTCCTCTGTTTCCTGATTTATTGTATGAACGGCCGGATTCAAACTTTATGGCGGCTCGGAACATTAGGCGAGTCGCTACGCAGTAACAAATTCACGTGTCAGCGGGGGCGAGGAGTGAGGTACTGCGCAGCGAGTTGCGCACGTCAGAGCCGCCATAAAGTTTGAATCCGGCTGTATAAGGAACATCAAGTCAATCATTTCCAACTAGAAACACAGATTGTTTTAAGCCACACATACCTTTTTATTGCACTTATCACAGTGATAGGCATCTGCACCTTCAAGCAACTCTCCTCGAACATACGCTTCTAATGATTCTTGCAAACGAGACATATTCCTGATGTCGAGTGATACTACACTGAATGGTTCCTCCTTACAATATCTGAAAAAAATTGCCAACCATAAAAATCAACGAAACTTCTTTGTTTTACTCTACTTTTTACTCTGGTAGCTCAATTTACCTGTGCGGGCAGCCCTTACAAATTTTCTGATCGGAATATGTTCCTCCCATAGTCTTGGCCATTAGTTGCTCCTGACCTAACGATTTCAAGGCTTCGTCTAGTGATTCGACCAGTGACATAAAAAACTCCACCGCGTCTTGCTGTTCACGCAGGTTCACAGGTTCACCTTGAAGCCTAGAAATGAGAAGGTTATTAAAAATTCTATCAACTAAGGAATAGAGTTTAGTATTGAGTACAGTTTATCGTGACTCTTACTTAAAATGCGCCCACAATCCTCTTGGGATGTAGTATTGTAGCTTACTATAATGTAGGTGAGCAAATATTGCTTGTACTTGTTTAAGAATTGTTATGTTGTAGTCTGTGTTACTCTGAAACGAGAAAATTAAGGAATTTAAATATATTTCAAATAACATGGAAACAAGAAAAAAATCTGTACATATTGTTTGGAACACATACCTCAATATTATTCTCCACAATACCAGGATGATGGTTTTCTCCAGAAAAATCTTCATTAGGATCTGTAGCTGCACCTACAAAAGAGTATTTCATTATTTCCAAACCTACTGGCTCAAACAGACCTTTGCATCTGGCGTTGACCCAGCGTAGGAGTTGAACGTACACATAGCCGAGACACTCCGCGAATGCGACCTCAGCACCACGTCTTAGTCAAGTATTTTAGATACAATCGCGGTCAGTCCTTTCAACTCTGATTATGCATCACTGTCAAAATCACAGTGATCTTTATTGTCGTTGCAATAAGGTTGCTCCCTTTGACAAGTCTGTTTAAATCACAGTAATTTTATTCTCATTACAATAAGGTTGCAATTGGGTTGCTGCTGTCAGAGGTAAATAACTACGAAAGGACTACGAAACGCTAGCGCAGCGATGTCAATGTCTACGCTAGACATACACTGCGCGATGACACCATTCAAATGTGAGATAATTAGCTGAAATTGTTACCTTGCACAGTGAGCAACGCGTCCCGCACGGCGCGCACGCAGTACAGTTGCTGCAGCACGGAGTTCATGTAGCACGTGGCGCCGGCGTTCTTCAGCCCCACCAGGCCGGCGGGCGGCCGCGGGCCCACGCACGGGATGTACTCCCAGTCGGCCAGCGGCATTGTTCTGTCTGGTGAGCATTTTATTTTGTCAACTTAGCATTAAACTTGTTTAATGTGCAAGATGTATTTTTGCCAGTTTGCCAGCAATCTGCCAATTTTTTTGGTGAAACCTATTGTCTAAGCCCTGTTTAACTCATTATCCTTACTTTTCCGTAATCGGGTTTAAAAAACTGTGGTGAACTTGAGACTGTTGGATGAATACAATAGAACATTTATCTATATAAAATCCAATTCAAAGTAGTTGATTTTATTAGTTTCCGGCCTGTGCCCCCCGACACCTGTTCCGGACTTACAGGTCTTGAACAAGATAATATAACAGCTACGGAACACAGGTACTAGATAACATAACATCACGTATATAATTGCCCGAAGGGTTAGGCAGAGGTGTACTTTAGTATGTGCACCCACATTTCGCCAGTCGTGTTCAAGTCTCGTGTAACAGGGGGCGAGCCTATACCTAGTACTAGACGAATGGAGCGGCGGCACTCACCGCTGTAGAACATGGTCTCGAGCAGGTTGGCGAGCGCGGCCATGTTGGGCACGCAGCCGTGCACCAGCGCCAGCAGCAGCTCGGTGGCGGCGGCGGCGGCGCCGGGCGTGCGGCACAGCGGCGCGGCCGGCTCGCGCGGCGCGGCCGGCTCGCGCGGCGCGGCCGGCTCGCGCGGCGCGCCCTCCGAGCCCGCCGCGCGCGCCGCCGCCAGCGTGCACCACGCCCACGAGTACGGCCACAGGAACTCGCTCGTCACCTCCTGTTGGCATTGTAGCAAAGTGTCACTGTGCCATACCAAATATACAAAAAAGTAAAACTCTGGTCGCGCGATGCTGGCTGGACGAGATGATCATCTTCCTCTATGAAGTAACAAACATTTAAACACACACACATCACAAACTTTCGCCTTTATAATATTAGTGTGATTTTGGGACTTATTTCAGTAATATTTATATTTTTGAAATATGCTAATTAAGCCCTTACATTTGTTACCCAACAAAGCACCATCCCAAAATATTTATTTTTAAATTAATTACTTTTTGTCCTCTAAAGGGCGTCATATTGAATTTAGTGTGAGGTCACATAGTCTATAACCAGCGGACGGTCAAACCGCTTCTAACGATACCTCATTTGTTAAATTATGAAGTTAACTGTTATTTAGAAATTGTGAGGGAACAGATGAACTTATCGTATACGTCAAAATAATAACCCTCCTTGTTGCTTCGCCGTAGTCGGGTAAATATTAGACAGAATGACGGTCGAATTTACTAAAACTATTTACCTTGATAAGTCCCGCGTCCTTGTGGTCGGGATGCGCGCCGTACTGGTATTTCACTTGCGCCGGCACATGCGCAAATAGCTCTTTAGTGAGGTTGAGGTGCCCCTCCAGTAATGTGTCGTCCAGCAACAGAGGGCTAGCGCGCACTGCGCGTAGCCATGTCACCTAAACAACGAAATTATCCGTGTAGAGTTTTGAAGAGCAAACGATTTTTATTTTTGTGGTAATTAAACAGAGGGGTAGTTAACACTCGGGAGATTTTTAAAAAACCTCAGCCCCGTATTCATGAAAAAAAAGTGTTACGCAACAATGTTACAGCAATATGAACGTGTGTTACTGTTTTATACATAAATTCTAAGCAATATGTACCTACATTTTGTTTAATATGAAGACGAGGCTTGCCTGTCCCAAAGTTGTTTTTGTTCTCTTAATTAAGTAGACGACGATTATGGTACACGGTAAAACTCTAATGAGTCTATATTTGCATCATCTTAAAGGCATATGTGTATGTACTATAGAATAAATAATGGACAATTTAAAGTAACTACCTCAAGAGCGAGATCATCGAGCGTGCGTGACGTAGGTCCAGCAAGCGCCACTAGGCGACACAGCAGCTGCAGGAACTGCTGCGCATGCCTCGCATGTCTCGTGAGGCGCGCGGCCGTGAGCGCGCGCGGCGCGGCGCCGCCAAGCGCGCCCAGCGCGGCACGCGCGCCGCCGCCGCCGCCCCACGCGCACATGGCCAGCAGTTGCTCTGCGCACGATACTCGCACCTGCAACATACAGTTATTACAGACACTGGAAGACGCCTCGGCGCTACTGCTCCTAAACTTTAGACACTTCGTGTTGAAAGAACGCGTTCAAATTGCGTAATTAGCGTTGGGTGTCTGATACGCCCAGTTTAGATTTACGAAGTATTATTTTATCTATGATTTAAATGAAGAAGTGGTGAAACGCTTGCCTATACCTTATTAAAAGTTTATAGATATGTCTTGACAATGGGTAAGGGCGATAAATTACTAGTAGATCTATCATAACAGATATTTAAGGCTTGTAGCAATGCACAACCCAAATACAATATAACTACAAATAAAAAAAGTAGTTTACTCGATTTTAGTATAGTTTGGGAAGCCTTATACACACATCAAAAGTGTCTAGGGATCAAGCATTTTTATGCGGATTTCTTGAGATTGAGATGTGGCTTTGTAATAAATTTATGATTTTATAAATTTATATGGATCCTTTTTGGTGCATTTCATAATTTGAAACAGGAACTGTTAATCAAATTCGAGTAAAAGATGAAAATCAGCTGTCAATATTTTCCCTATAAAAACATACAACGCATTGAAGACATTATTAGTGCTACTGTTTCCCTACTACTGATTAAAACCAACGTTATTATGGAGCGGCGACGTCATTTAAGCAGGGAAGAAATGCTCAGAGCCGTGGGAATGATAGAAGCTGGTTCCCGGCAACGTACTGTGGCTTTAGCTCTGAATACAAGTCAGAGTGTTATCAGTCGACTTTGGACACGTTACCGAAGCACTGGTACCGTGGCTGAGCGCCATGGAGGACGGTATCGCTGCACCACACGGAGACAAGACCGATACATTCAAATCTTAACTCGAAGAGCTCCAACAATAACCGCCATGATGTTAGCCGTGAGGCTTCATCACTCTTCAGGGAACTTAATTAGCGACCAAACAGTCAGAAACCGCTTGCATGAAGTGAACCTTCATTCCCGAAGACCGCTACGGGTACCACCGGTCGATCGCGATCGACTGGTCGATCGCGACTATTAGTTCAGTCGATCGTGGTAAGGAAAAAATATGAATGCGTAGAAGTAGAACAGACTAACCTTAACATCGCAAACCGCGGCTCGGAACCCACTTGGGTCACATCGCGCGGACAAACAATTATTGACCTAACGCTGGCTTCGGAAAGCGCGGCAAAACTTATCTCTAACTGGCACGTATCCAACGAGCCTTCTTGCTCTGACCATAGAAGAATTCGCTTCTCATTAATAGCTAACATAAAAAAACCCGAACCTAGACGCAACCCACGCCGTACCAATGTACCCGGCTATAAACGGCTGTTGGCCTCCCTACTAATAGACCGGGAGATGATGACACATTTTGGTAAGTCATTTCTTACAGTATGGCGCTTTCAGGGGGGTTCATATACGTAATAAGTGAGAGGAAAATGATGTTCTTACCGGTGGTGCGCGGGACGCAATTGCAGAATAATTAATTGAAATTGCTCGAAAATCCGGAGGTGTCAAACAATTTCTTTCACAAAATTTCTTCAATTTATCGGTATTTCAGCAAAAAAAACCCGGCGGTCGCTATGTGCCATACTTCTCCGGTGGGTGTTTAGACCCGCCATACTTTTTTGAAAATGTTTTTTTTTTAAGTTTTTTTTATTTATTTCTTACAGGCAGATTTTTTTTTTAACAATTGTTTTTTATTAATCTTGTACGAAAATCACCATGCCATACCATTCCGACGGTCCAAAATACCCGCCATACTCCCTCAAACATGTCATTTTTTTAAATTCGAGAAACCATTTCTTTCAGTATGGCACTTAAGTCGTGGTCAGTTTATGGTACAGTGAGACAAAATTATATTCGCCATACTTCTAGTGCAGTATGAAAGTGGTGCCATACTTGAAAAATTGTATTTTTTAACCATTTTTAAAACACGCCTATAGAAGCCGTGAAATTATTTTTTACAGTATGGCATAAATGAAATCAGATTGTTCCCATACTATTATGAGTTGAAAAAAATATGCCATACTGTGACCATGGTACGAAAGACCGTCACACGCACGCTGCGGTGTAAAAAAAAATAAAAAAATGAAAGGATTTCTTACAGTATGGCATTTTAATTTTTGGAAAGTTTATAAAAAGTATGATTCAGGAAAATTATCCCATACTCATCATGAAGTCCAAAAGTGATGCCATACCCGGAAAACCGATTTTCAGCGACGTATTTCAGCTACAGTACGTCCAAGTTATATATATATATATATTTTGAAAGCCATGCTTTTTTAGTAAATCGCTCATACTGTGGCATCTTGAATTGATTTGTTTAAAAAAATCGTTTTTAATATCGCTAAGGGGGAACGCCACTGTGACGGGCAAAGAAATCGTTTTTTTTTTCAATTTCCGTAAAGTATATATATTCAAAAATATATTCAAAAATTTTCACGCAAAATATCAAAAATTTTACTGAGATACACGTAAATGAAGAGCAGGTTGTCACAGTAAGCGAATATGGAATGAAAACTTTAAAAGCTTATTTTGTACAATTCTCAAATAATTATCCCTACTTGAAAAAAATCCCAGAAATCTGTTAATTTTAGCATCGTCACAATGGCATTCTCACTTAAGAGTATGTGTAAAAGAAATTGTATACAAAATCCATAGTATTTATGTTTATTTCGATACTTTTTTTTTAAGTACTTTCAGCTTCCGAATCAGTGTCGATATCTTCGGTACTGTCATCGGCTCCTTCATCTTCGCTTTCATCTTCCTCGTCGCTGCTTGTTTCAGTAACTGTAAAATATTTAATTCATTGGGACAATTCACATTGATGATTGTGAATTGTAAAGATCGAATGTTTAATATTTGTTGGAAACATTAAATAGTCGATTGCCTTTTTAAATAATTCTGTTATCTGTGCCATTCTATTGTAAAACCTTTGTATATTATCTGTGGTCCCTCTCGAATAAACTACGAACCTGAGCACACGCATTTTTTATATTTAAATCCTTAAAAATTACTCTTACACGAAGAAAACGCCAGAAAACAAATAATCCGGCCTTACAATAGAATGGCACAGATAACAGAATTATTTAAAAAGGCAATCGACTATTTAATGTTTCCAACAATATTTACCTTCTACATCATCTTCCACTTCTTTATTATCTCCACTGTTAATAAGAATTAGTTAAAAAAAGGCAATTTTCTCATAAAAACACAAAATAAATTTTAACTCTGCAGGGGTTGACCTTAAGGACCTCGCGTAGAACAACTTTTTGCAGCTGATGACCCCATCTAACCCCTAGTTGCGTTTGATCCACGACTTTTGGGCCACCCTGTATATCTGAAATACGGTAGAATTACCTTGTTTATTTAGTTAGCATGTTAAGGCGAAAGCGCCAGGGTAGCCCGCGAAATTATTTTTTTTTTAGGTTTTTTGCAATTTGCTGGTCGATATTAAGTTGTACGTTGATTAATATATGATTCGCGGCCGTAACAAATATGTATTTACAGAATTATAATAATTAAATTCATCAACACGACTCTCTAAGACCACGTAACCCCAAAGAATAACTGTTTCATGAAATCGTCATTCTTTGGGGTTACGTGGTCTTAGAGAGTTGTGTTCATGACTTTAATGATTAGTGACGCCTGACCAGCACAGCTGCTGTATACCAGCATTAGAATTTGTATTGAGGAAGATAGTTCGAAGACGTTCGAGCGTAGAATATTATACGACATAACACATTATTTAATTAAACAAGATTGTCCCTACATACAACTTTCAAATTTCGTATTTACGTTCCTCACATAACCAACTTTAAAAAAAAAATGGTGCCATACTGTAAGAAATTGTTCAAATGTTGCATAAAATTTTACAATTATTTAATAACATTATACGTATATCACCCACTCTACAGGTATGGCATTATAACAATTACGTTTCTAATCATAAAAACAACTACTAGACCAAATTTTAAGGTGAAAGAAATGGTTTTTCGAATTAAAAAAAATTACATGTTTGAGGGGGTATGGCGGGTATTTTGGACCGTCGGAATGGTATGGCATGGTGATTTTCGTACAAGATTAATAAAAAGCAATTGTTAAAAAAAAAAATCTGCCTGTAAGAAATAAATAAAAAAAAAATAAAAAAAAAACATTTTCGAAAAAGTATGGCGGGTCTAAACACCCACCGGAGAAGTATGGCACATAGCGACCGCCGGGTTTTTTTTGTTGAAATACCGATAAATTGAAGAAATTTTGTGAAAGAAATTGTTTGACACCTCCGGATTTTCGAGCAATTTCAATTAATTATTCTGCAATTGCGTCCCGCGCACCACCGGTAAGAACATCATTTTCCTCTCACTTATTACGTATATGAACCCCCCTGAAAGCGCCATACTGTAAGAAATGACTTACCAAAATGTGTCATCATCTCCCGGTCTATAACGCAGCACCAAACTCCCCAAATTCTAATAGACCACAAACAACTTGAAGACACCGTAACAAAACTCTCGGAATTTATAATTGAAGCCTACCACGCCTGCTGCAAACTAAAAGACCCAGACACCAGGAGCAAGGGTAACTCCTGGTGGAATGCGGAACTTAGTAAGCTCAGGCAAAACATGCGCAAACAATTCAACAGAGCCAAAAACTCCAGACTACCAGAAGACTGGGACTCATACAAGAAAACACAATACACCTTCAAAAAACAAGTCAGGAATGCCAGCAGGGCAGCCTGGCGGAAATTCTGCGAAGAAATTGAATCGAACAGCGAAGCCGCGCGTGTGAGAAAGATCCTATCTACAGATCAAGATCGCACCCTCGGGTCGTTAAAAACCCCAGACAACACATACACCAAGTCGGACCATGAAACAAGTAAAGTCCTTTTGGAAACCCACTTCCCAGACTGCAATCTCTCCGAGGACAGAACCTGGGCAAGTGAGCCAACGCACACACCAAATGACCAAGACTGGGCCAGAGCCCGCACCATAGTAACCACAGAGAAAATAAAATGGGCAATAAAGACTTTTAAACCTTATAAATCCGCAGGCTTAGACGAAATTTTCCCCGCCCTGCTACAATGGGGAGTAGACGTCCTAACGCCGTGGCTGACCGTCATCTACCAAGCCTGCATAGCACAGAAATACATACCACTTGCATGGCGAGAGGTGAAAGTCATTTTCATACCTAAACCAGGCAAACCAGATTACACACAACCCAAGGCGTACAGACCAATAAGCCTAACATCTTTCTTGCTGAAAACCCTCGAGAGACTCTGTGATCGACATATTCGGGACGGACCTCTTCGGGAGCGACCACTTCACAAACAGCAACACGCGTATTCCACAGGAAAATCAACAGAATCTGCGCTGCATAGTGTGATCTCCAAGATCGAATGTGCAGTGGACCACAAATGCTCCTCACTAGCTGTCTTCATCGACATAGAAGGCGCTTTTGACAAAACCATCTTCCATAGCATCAACGCAGCCCTCGAGGAACACGGTGTGGACTCGACCCTGCGAGGATGGATCACAAATATGCTCCGATTGAGAGCCGTACAAGTTACGGTAAACGACACCACCAGAGCCATAGTGGCGAAGGGCTGCCCCCAAGGTGGAGTCCTCTCGCCACTACTATGGAACCTTGTAGTAGACAGCCTCATCAAACGTCTAAATAGCAGAGGCTACTACACGGTGGGCTATGCTGATGATTTGACCATAATAATAAACGGCACACACGAAAACACACTATGCAACCTTATGCGCCAAGCTCTAAGAATAGTAGAAGACTGGTGCAAGGAATACAAACTAGCAGTAAACCCCACCAAAACCGAACTCGTCCTCTTCACAAAGAAAAGAAAGCTGACAACATTACAATTGCCAAGCTTCTTTGGGACAACCCTAAGCCTATCGACTGAAACCAAATACCTGGGTATCTTTTTGGACAAACAGCTGAACTGGGCAAAACACACTGATTACATTATCACAAAAGCCAGTATAGCCCTATGGCAATGTAAGAGACTCCTCGGGAGAAATTGGGGCATAAGCCCCAAAATCACCTACTGGCTATACACCACAGTTATCCGACCTATTATCACATACGGTTCTTTAGTTTGGTGGCCCAGGACCAACCTAAGTACAACCCAAAAGGATCTCGAGAAACTGCAAAGATTTGCCTGCGTAGCAATCACCGGCAGCATGAGGACTTCCCCCACTGCTGCCTTACAGGTGATGCTGGGGCTACCTCCCCTACACCTCGTCGTAAGAGAGGAGGCGGCCATAGCGACTTTCAGACTCGAAGTATCCGGCTCCCTAAGCAATGATTCTAGAATCAAACACACACGCATCAGAGAAGATGCAATCAAAGAACAACCGATGATGACTTCACCCATCGACAGAACCCTGAAGACCCACTGCTTCCAAAAACACTACAACATAGAGCTCATAGAGGAGTTGTGTGACTACTCAGGTACAACAGAGCTAAGAATTTACACTGATGGATCAAAGACCGACGAAGGGACGGGCGTTGGGGTGTTCTCCAACGACCTAAACATTAAAATATCCAAACCACTTGGAATGCTCAACTCCGTTTACCAAGCAGAGTGTGTAGGTATTATCCAAGCGGCACACGCTATAGAGGCCAGGGGGGTTACGGATACCAATATCCGAATACTCTCCGACAGTGCCTCAGTTCTTCAATCCCTAAAGAGTAATCAGATCACGTCGAGACTAACACTAGAATGCCACAAGGCCCTAGAACGAATCACGGTACTAAATCGCAACACGATAACGCTACAATGGATTAAAGGTCACAGTGGATCACTTGGAAACGATGCGGCTGACGAACTTGCCAGAAGAGGATCCAGCACAAGACCCTACGGACCTGAACCCATTGTGCCCATTCCTTTCAAGCAGCTAAGAAGCTGGTTAAAGGATCACACTCGAATACAAGCGGAAAAATGGTGGACCTCGACACCAGGATGTAGGCAATCCAAGGAAGCTATGCCATCCCTGGATACAAAGCTGACCAGGCGCCTTCTGCGCCTGGACAGAGACAGCCTGCGCCTGGTGGCGGGGACCATCACTGGACACTGTTCACTAAATAAACACTTCCATACCCTGGGAATCACTGACAGTCCCCTGTGCAGAGCATGCATGGAGGCGGAGGAAACGGTGGCGCATGTACTTCTTGAGTGCACAGGCGTTACCAAGATTCGCGAGGAGACCCTGGGAACACCAACATCCCTTGCGGATGCCCTGAGGAGACCGGGAAGTTTAATCTGCTTCTGGAGGGAGGTGGGCTGGTTGGAGTAATCGGCCACCATGGCTCACGCACAATGGTCCACTTCAAGGACTAAGTGCGGAAACCTAAACCCCATGATAGATAGATAGATAGTAGAACAGACTGCGCAACGTACCTAATCACTAACTGCTGCACGCATCATCTTGTATAATTTTTCAATCGCCGTTCCGTCTCGTTATATTTTATCCTCTCTTCTATGCAGTTTAGCTTTCTTTTGTTTTCGGTGCGCGATAACAATAAGCGGGAAGCGTATGGGACGCTGGAGTGGGGCGCGGGCGGTTGTCAATCCGTCAGTTAGTTGACGACTGACTAGCGGAGTTACGAGTGGTTACGAGTTATATTTTCTCTCTTAATAAAATAAAAAATACTGAGATGATTTGATGAAGATTTCAAGAAGTATGTAATTGGTAGATCGCCCAGGGTATCGTCAGTGAACAGTAGATCTTGAGTCTAACCAAGTTGGCCACCCCTGACCTATAGCAATGCACAATCGTAGGATTCGATATCAATGGGCTCTTGAACACAGAAATTGGGCAGAAGAACAATGGCGTTTCGTGTGCTTTTCTGATGAGTCTCGTTTTGGTATGAGACCGGATACAAGACGTATACGACACTGGAGAACCCCTGGACGCCAACAGCGATTAAAATCCTGCCAGGAAGTCCATCCTTATAGTGGTGGAACCATCATGGTATGGGCGGGTATTTGGATCGGCGGAAGAACTGAGTTGATTTGGATCAGAGGCAACCTCAACGCTCAAATTTATGCTGAGACGATTGTATCTGACGTCATCGTTCCTCTACAAGTGCAAATCGGTCCCTTATTTCAGTTAATGCATGATAATGCACGACCGCACACCGCAAGAGTTGTAAGACAGACTCTCGCCGCAGCTAACATCAATGTCCTGCTCTGGCCTGCTCAGTCGCCAGACTTGAACCCGATTGAGCATGCATGGGATATGCTACAGAGAAGAGCTCTGCCGAATATGGAGGGTATCCAGTCGCAAGAAGACCTTTTTTTGTTGTTGCAACGAACATGGGCGGCCATTCCACAGCGTGATTTGGATGAACTCATTTTGAGTATGCCAAACCGATGTTCTT
This sequence comes from Luperina nickerlii, assembly GCA_963855955.1. Lineage (NCBI taxonomy): Eukaryota > Metazoa > Arthropoda > Insecta > Lepidoptera > Noctuidae > Luperina > Luperina nickerlii. The sequence goes on along the minus strand of OY979664.1, from coordinate 14,673,597 downwards.
GTGTTGTTAGTGTTCGCGGTAGAAACACGGATTATTAATTGTTTAAGTTACCCAATAAAATTTTAAAGAAAACTGTTATTTCAGTCTTTTTTTCGAACTTTAATGTTAGTGGTTCAAATGTCAAAAATCCCTTTATTAGGAAAATGGCAAATTTCTTTATTAATGCAAAGGTGACTTGGTTTATCGTTACTGTGACAAACGAAAACACTTTATTTGATGAATCCTTAAAGAAAATTTTAATTAATATCAATCAGGAGAAAAGTTATTGCAAAAATATATGTTGATCCCTGGGACACTTTTGATGTGTGTATTTATTTGTTCTCGCGTTGGAACTAACCTGAGGGTTCGGGCAGTCGATCATGAGAAATAGCGCGGTGTCCTGCCACCAGGTCTCGTTAAGTAAGTTGTTCTCCAGGTGACCGCCGCTTAACGCCATGCAGATCGTCACCACCTCCATACATTCTCGAACAACTACAAAATAGTATATTTCATTACAAGTGCGGAAAGGTTGTCATTGCAAAGAGTTCCGACAAATGTCTACCCGAGCCGAGGCGCAGCCGAAGGCGAGGGTTGACAGTCGGAACAAGTTGCAATGACGGTTTCGCACGTGTACTGAACGACTATTTTTAATACAGTTGCGAAAAAATGAAGCAATTTAATAAAATAATAAAAACAATAAACTCAACTAAGCAATGGCGCCAACCGTAGAATATAAGCAGAGATTTTTTTTTCTTCACCCATTCTGGTAGGCAAAGGGAACTATGCCCATACAGCCAAGTCTTCATTAGAATTTTTTAATTAATATGAAATGAAAATGAAATTTAATGGGATGAAATCAAATGAAACCTAACCTAACTCATTCAATCAAATCATTAAATCTGATATTGAAACAAATTAGTAACTTCTTTTTAGAAATATATGTATTTGCATGAATCATAAAAACTTCTATGAATTTTTTTAGTAAAAACTTCATGGTTGGTTTTTCTTTTTAATAGACATTATTTTGACAGTTGGGAAAGAGAACGCACGAGTTCGGGAAAGGTAAAAAAAAAGCACGAGTATGTAATAGCCCACATCCCGAACGCTATACGTCCCTGCAATACGCCACTTTTTGAGCAACTGTATTAAAAAATGTATTATGACAGCAAGATAGCTAAACAAAAAAGGAATTCTATGTAATGGTACCAGCGCGCATTATTTGACTTTTATTTACATTGCATTACACGTAACCACCCGGCCACGACTTTTGGCTTAGAGGCAAGCGACGCGGTGTCTTAACTGCTAGCGTTGACGCTGCGAGCGATGCGTGGAGAGAGGCATGGTTCATACATTTTTGTATATTTGTTTTTACCGCTCGCCGCCCCGCGCTAATCTGCCGCTGATAGCGGTAACGTCGTGGCCAGGCCGTAAGGGATGATTTAGGTGCTGGCGCGTTGTAGTTTGAACTGATTCATATAAAGTTTTTGGTCCATGCCTCTTCAGCGCCTCGTACATGACACGCTCGGCACATTCTAGCACGAATAGTCCCTAAGGTTTAAATTATAATTAATCTATTAAAATAAAATATTTTAATAGGAAAATCATAAGAAATGAATGCTGCAAAAACCGCTAAAACAGACGTAACTATAGATTCTATGACATTAAATAACATTTCAACTTACGTGTAACGTCATCAGGGTGCACAATACCGCTGAGCTCGGATGGTTGTGCCACGGAGTAGGCAAGGCTGTACAGAGCACGCACCGTGGCTGCGGTAGGGACGCGCCACCAAACTAACGTCGATACTGAGTCACTATCCTCGCCGCTGATTACCACCTGGTTTTCACACACATTTGAAAATAAATTATACAAAAGACCTAAAAACATCAATGATAAATAGACAACATCTCTGTTTGTTACTTTTGTTTGGGTCATACATATTAACAAAGTCGGAGCGTTTTGCTGTCTAAAGTGAAACAGAATAGATAATTCGTAAGCAATAATAATTACCTGTTCCCCTAACGCATTAGCCAACTTCTCAGAAATAGCCTTCACCATCAGTTCACAGCTGTGATTTGGCACCGTCTGCAGTGCTTCGCGCAGTATCGTCACATCCCTTCTACTAACAACAACAGCACAGTTAAAACAGGAAGGTCTCACACAGGGCCACACTTTATTATAATCACTGAGTAGTCATGAAATGGAGTAATAAGGGAAAACTTAGTCATTGGGCAATCTGCAGTTGTCGGTCAATTTCCGAAAAGTACGAGATAAAACGTCTTTTTGCGTATTGATTAAAAAAAAAACGACGGCACGCAGGCGAGGGTGGATAGTTAAGTCGAGGGGTAAAATGGCTACTTTTATGCACTAGTTGTACAATCTACTATATCATTTATCCTCATAGACTCCATACCGGCACCCGGCGCGCACCCCTGCTGCAGGTCGGCGCGTTCATTCCATATATTTGCGTCTCCGCGGTACTAATTCATTTAATAATAAGTAAGGGAACTAACCTGAATTCTTTGTCAAGAGTTGTGTCGGCCCCATCAGGAGCTAGTATTTCAAAGAGGTGGCCAAGCGTGTACAACGCCAGTTTGGCCAACCTGACTAGAGCTAAATAACCAACCCTGAAACAAAACATTATTCGTCTATTCCTTGCAGGTTTAGAAACATACAAAAATCACATGCTCAAATATTTAAAGAGAAAAATAAAAGTCCCTGATTAGATAACCGGTACCCGGTTGATGGCAATAGGCTCGCCCCCTGTTATATGGGACTTGAACATAACTGGTTTTATTGTGGGTGCACTATATAGGCACGTCTCTGCCTTACCCTTCGGGGAAACAGGCGTGATGTTATGTGTGTAAATAAAAGCATCTTAGTCTATGGTTAAATAACGTACCTCCGTGTATGCGGTGCAGCACCTTGTAAAAAGTCATTATCAGACAGACACTGCACTAAGAGCGGTGCTTTCTTGACACAAGCTATCTGAAAGCTGCGACAGCGTTCCAGTCTCGTGTCTGACGATGGCATCGCCATGCTGTATAACACCTAAACATAAATAAATGTATTAGTTTCATGAACCTTCCTTTAACTTCAACATGTTTTAAATCATTGTCGATTGAAATTGCAACATAACACTCGCTCTTTCTCGATTCGTCAGATGTTAGGATATGTATCGAATCGAGATGGTCCCCAGTCTAACGTATGTAGTGTTTAGCGTGCTTACTCTACAATTTTAAATTATTCGTAGAGTACTTACTTCTACATTATAAGCTACTGTGGGTGGAGCGGGACCATAGAGCATGTCCCTCAATTTTGTGTCTTCTCTGCATAGCAACGCTTCTGTCAATTTTTCCACCTATAACAACAAAAACATAACTTAGTTCTACAATAAAACAATAGTTGCCTTTCACGAGCACACGTCGAACATTGCAATTTAAACCTTATGTCAATGACATGAGCTCGAGATTTGCAACAATTATAATCATTTTACGTATAATTTACCGTTTGCTTGTGCGCAGGACAGATTTGAGAGAGTAAATGCGCCGCTTCGGTGAGCGGTCCATGCCCTTTGGTAATTCCAATGTGTTCCAAATTCAATATAAACGGCAAATACCACGAGCCTTGTGCAAAAAGCTGGGAAAAGAAAGATTACATTTTTACAAAGTGTTCCAAAATGACGGCGGGCATATCGATCAGGCAGGCATCCTAATCACTCAAAATGATGAGTTGTCTATGTTAATGTATTTGCTTATATAAAACTTATCACTAACATATTCTTTAAGAAACAAAGCAAAAGCAAAACAGATCATTTCAGATTATAAGATTTACACGAATTTTGGCCGCGCGAAAAAAGTTCGGTTCAAATTAATTTGTTAATGTACTTACAACGCCAGGTAACGCATGCTCCGGTGTCGGCGACAACGGAGGTGACGAAGTACTAGAATCACTGCTCGACTCGTTTGACGAACCACAGCCGCCACTACCACATACCTGCCCATCATAAACCTAAGAAAATAAGTTTAATTAAAAAAAGTCTTTTAAAATACCAAGTAAGAATTGATGGAAGACAGAAAGATGATGAAGATAAGTGGGGTTATTTACCTTAGCAACAATCACAGTTTTGTCACGAAGCGGTATTTGCGACAGAATTTTTCTATCGTGACTAGAATCTAATAGTTCCCCATTAACATACAGCTCCAACTTATTTACATATAGCTCTAATTTTATATTATTTTCTGAAGCACTCTTCAGCCTAAAAAGAAATAAACAGGCATTATTAAATAACCCTATATAAAAATAAAAACATTAGTTTTAAAATGATATCATAGAGTAAAAGCACCAACCTTCTTTGAATCGTCGCACGCAACGAATGCAGCGTCTCATTGGAGTGCGAAAACAGTTCGATATCATCAACTTGTCTTTGGCCAGTTTGGAAATTAAATCTGACTATAATAGTACACTGCCTCCCGCGACCCGACCTGTAGATAGGCAAGATCTGCCGCTCCATCGAAAATCTTCTATCACATTCATTAATATATTCTTGTATGGCACGAATCACTCTACACATTCTCGTACAACCTTCTGACGAATCTGAAAACGATCGTTTCGGGTTAGACACAGAGTCTCCTTGTCAAAACCAGCTGGCGATTAATGGTTTACGGCCCATAACTTAGTTACTTGACTAGCACTTATTTAAAACCACGTTGATAGTCATTAAAATGTTACAAATAGGACACTAATCCCTCGGGGACTTCATGTCATTTCCGTCTGTGTTAAGGGAGCCTGACCAATGTAACGTAACACAAACATTTTTGCGTTACGTTACATTGGTAACATAATTACGTCAGCGTTGTCAGGTTCCTTAATGCCGGCAGTCTTTTGTTTACAGTACCTTCGTGCGCCTCCATTTCCTTCTGCATGCGCTGCGTGCGCGCGCAGCATTGCGTGAGGAAGGCCTCGTGGTGGTGCGCGGCCGAAAGCTGCGGGCCCACGCACGTGCTCACCTCGCGTAGCAACTCTATACCGCGCGCAGAGATATCGTCGTCACACTCTGTTATCACCTGCAAAGTTAGTTGTAGCATAATGCATACGGTTTTGAAACTTATTTCCTAAGGAACAAGGATACATTACACTTCGTCGCTGCATCCTCGAGATTTACATAATTCACCATGTTATTGTACTACTCTCCTAAATGTACTAGCGGTCAAACAAATTTTTAGACATACATAATTTAAAAAGTTATAAACACAACTACGACAAAAACGCCAACTAAAAAGATATTTAAAACAAGACATCGGAAACAATTTTTTCGGTTTTCACACATCATTACTAAGTTATATAATTAAGTCATAAATCGTACTGATAGTTTAAATCTTGATTTTAGATAAAAAGCACAATCATCTAAGCCAACTCAAACCACAGGGTGACAAAGGTGACATATTCATGCAATGTCGCTATCGCTAACCAGACAAGATGCGTTGCTTAAAAAAGCATAACTCATTAGCTCATTTCGTAAAATGCATTTTGAAGAACGCGCCATCTCATTGATATCCTGGCTATTTAATATAAATATTTGTTTTTAAAGTGAACACGTTTTTAGGCGCGTTGGGCATTTTTTAAGATGGGAAAAAACCATTGAGCTCGCGCCACTGTTACCGTCAGCGACACCGCGCGTGTTTTGTTTATAAGACGATTCAAAAAATACCCGCTTCGGATGTGTTCGGCTGTCCTCGGGATGTACTCGGTTTTAATGTATATCCGATATGTCAGTCAGTGATGGCCAAAGTATTCTGTTTGTGTTTTGTTTTCACTTCTGTCGGCACTCCCGGAGTGTCACTGTTTTTTTTTTCAGTTCCTGGCAGACAAGAACTCTCTAGCGTCGGGCACTAGCTGCTCGGCAGTTTGTTGAACTGGTCCTATTTGGCGCAGCCGTGAGATGCACACACTCTTTTTTTTCCCAGTTATTTTTTTTAGTTTCTTTTACAATTTTTGTTTGTTGCACTTGTGGCTTTGTGCTAAATAAACATGTTTTCTTTCTTTCTTTCTTTTTCTTTCTCTCGTTATTCCATCTATTCAAATTGCTGTGACAAATAGCGCTACGCGACTACTTCAGCCGTTGGCCGTGGTGCTTCTATTTATGAAAATAGAAAGCTGTAGGCTGGGCATTCGGAAAGCGTATCTTTGTATAATTATTAAAGATTTCGTTTACTTCTAACACTTCAATTGATTTGGTTATACCTAAATAATCTTATGTTAAAAAAATTTACCTGGTGAATTATGTAAATCTCTTCGGATGCAGCGACGACTCATGTTTTTATGGCCAAACTTCACTTAGAGTTTTGTTTGTTTAGTATAATATGTAACAATACATTCAGTTTTAAGAATTACTTTTCAGAAAGTAAAGTTGTTGTTTGCACTTACCCTCCATAAATAATCTAATCCTATGAGATCTGCATCGTTAAGTAAAAAACTTCGTCTCTTTACTTTCAGTTTGCCTTCTTTAGAGTTGACTGCTTTGAAAAACCTGTAAAAATTAAAAATATTGTTATGGGATCTTCTGATGCTATGTAGATTTTAGAATCCTTTCATATCATATCTTACCTTTCAAAACACTTGATACCAGCGTGGGTTAGTAAATTTGGTGACAACGTCATAATGTTCCGTCGAAAAAAATGTAGGTTAATGTTAGGATCTAAGTCAGGTTCCTCCCCCATTAGTTTGCTGAACCATCGGAAACACGCTTCGCGGTCGCCGAGGTGTGCCGGCTTCTCAGCCAAACATACCCATATCTGTTTTGCCTAGAAAATAAGAGCAGGGATTACACAACGAATAATAAATTTAACTTTTAAATAAAGGTAAGTAGCCCCCTCACTTGTTCTGCGCACAGCCATAGTTGTCCGTCTTTCAAGAGAAATCTCAAAAAACTGAGTCTTTCATGAACCTGAGCTGCATGTGGGTACCTGCCGTCTGGTTGCCAATTGTCCCAATCTATTTCCCCCTCTTCTGTAAAAGTTAACATTGGTCTCATTTAATGTTTTTAATAATCTTTGTTCTATGAATCGCAAAAACATTTATCAACCACAGTCATATCCACTAGAAAGCTTGTACAAAATATTTAGTAAATTTTGGTCACACTTGAGCATTGAGATAGAAGAAAAACATCACATACCCGTAAGTTTAGTCCGCACAGTTTCCATATAGTGTGTGAGTGAGTCAGTAACAAGTATCACAAGTGAGTGCTGCGTCTGCAGGCGGTCGATAAGTTCCTGTCTTGTCACATGAGGCCGCAGCCCTGTGCCACCACCTGCCTCGTAAAGGCAACATATCTCACGCATCATTTTTAGGGCTGGCAACACCCATTTTTCATTGGTTTTCAGTTCTTCTACACACCTGGAGAGAGAGTAAAGTTACAATAAGCTCCTTCATAGATAATTTCTGGTAAATTAGTGATTTATTGCCTTTCGGAAATGGCAAATATGGGCCCCATTGATTATATCGCGCAACTTTGAATGATGTATTTGGTAATGATATGTTTGTTATACAATGCAAAATTTGAAAGACGAATGACTACTTACTTGTCCAACCAAAGAGTCTTCTGAGCGTCACGGTCTTGACTACAACTATAGTCCAGTATTTTAATAAGGTTAGCTAATGCCACGTCCATTATCTCCGTACAAACTTCGTCTGAGTGTGCCAAATTCCAAAAAAGCACTAATACCTGCAGGAAAGTCCAACTATTTTAGACTTGTCTTGAAAAGATTATTGAAAAATGAACCTTATAGCCATATACAGTACCTTGTTTGCCATTACACCATCTTTGTCATCTTCCGCAAGTCTTCTTATTACCTCTAGTAGTTTATCACTTTGTTTTTTGGTGGATGTGGCCCAACTCGCCTACAAATTGCACGTAGTTTTGTTATTACCTCATTACACACGAACAAACTAAATTTTAAAAACTTTGAAAGTAAAACTTACCTTAAAACAGTCAAATAAGTGGTCAAGCTGATCAGGAGTGAAGTCCCAAGCCAGTTTGGCCAATAAGTCATGCAAGTTCTTCACAATCGCCTCATGTTTGCCGTGCTGAGCCTTCCATATGGCGTCCAAATCATCTCGAGTCAACGAGTTCTCTTTTATCATAAACCTAAGCATTTTCTCTAGTCTGTCAACGTACTGTGGCTGGTGAAGAGAGTCTCGTAAAACTATGTCCACTACTTTGTTTTCACGGATCCAAGTCTAGAACAAAATTGTACAGTTTAGCTTCACACTAGTAGTTGGTTGATCAATGAAGATTTCAAAAGTGTGAAAGGCAAAAAAATGTGAATCAATGCGAAAAAAGAAATCATAATGTAAATACGCGACTGATCTCCTCCTTGTATGTGTGTAACAAAAAAGTTATAAAAAATATCTTACAGTAATAACTGCAGGCGTAAGCCACTCTGGTTTCGGTTGCTGAGAAAATGTACTGATGAGTTGATTGATTTCGTTCAGAGCCGACATCTTTCCATTGAACGAAGACATTTGTAGTAATCGCAAAATCATTTTTAACCGAAACATTTCAAGAGCTGAAAGAAAATTTTGTTTGCTTGACTTGTGTTGTCCAATGTTGTAAATTTTTAAACACAGATTTCTTATAGGAAAAGTAACATTGGTAGGAGAAATTTAACATTTTCATTTCAAACTGGACAGGCTTTTGGACATGTTAAGAGTAAACTAGTCGCGAGCTCGAACGCACTGGTGGTCATGGCCAAAAAGCACGCTGTCTCACCTGGCTTCGTGTCCGACAGAGCCAGTATCAATGATGAGCAGTTATACGCTAGTCTACACGAACGTCTACTTCTCACGCACAGAAACACCATTCCGAACTGATAGGCGCGTAAAAAGATACGAAAATTGCTTCGGAAAATCGAGTTTTATGAAAAAACCACTGTGTAAATCAATTACAAATGAAGTTTATTGAACTCTTCGAAAACTAAGTTTTGTCGGTACGGACTTTAAGATTTTACAGTTCTTTTATTACTTATTTACATCCAAAGTTACGTTAAAAATAGCAAGATAAACGAATCTTTGTTGGATCATAACTTTTTAATGGCTTTGTATTTTACTATTCTGTTTCAGTACAGACAACATTAATAATAAGACAAAACGATTTCATGTTTAACTTTGGATGCACAATGTCAAACAGTGGAGTAATGCTCTCCCGAAATTTATATGGAAAAAATATCGACTAGTGGCACCTTAAGCCATCTTAACCGTATTGTCAACTCGACGGCGCATTACCTTCCGTTCCGAATTCTGGCTTAACTATATTACCAAATCTTTTCCTTCCAGCAATTTTTTTCTTTAAGTACTGCATCCTCTTCTCTGTTGTCATATAGGGCTCGGTAGCGTACAATGTAGCGGCGCAGGGGAGGTATAAAGACTACGCCCCTTAGCAGCTACAGGGTATGCTACCGACCCTCGTGATGCCCGGCGGTGTAGCACGACATGAAGCACTTTAACACTACTCTCTGGCTTGCTTGGTTGACTTGAGAACATTCTGAGTAAACACTGTATTTCACATAACATTCCTTCTTGGCTTACTTTCTCTTCCTCTTGAGCATTCTTCATCAGAGTCCAAATTGAGATGTCAGTGTCAATACTGACTGCACCCAGGCTACAACTGCCAATGTTTAAATCTGTTGCACTCGTTGCAGTAACTGAAGACTGCCAATGGTAGTTGTAATTCGACTTTTGAGTAGGAAACTAGAGAAAACTTGCAGCCAGGCAATCAGTCAGTCTTGACCCTACTAAGCGTGAACAATTATATGGAAACAACACATACATAAATTATAAGTATATTAGCATTATAGATATTACTTAAGGTGCACTTACATTTGAGTAAACTGTGATGCTGGGGCGTTTTCACCGAAACGTATTTACACGCGCGAATTAAACAAGAAACAGTGTCAGTCTTATTTTCACTACCGCGCGCCTCCCTCTTCAGTTCATCGTCGGTTAAACTTTCAAGTAGTGTGGGAATACATTCCTGGGAACAAATCGATATATACTGTTACTGTTAGCCTCCATCGTCCCACAGCTGGGCAAACGCCTCACCCCATCATATCCAACTCTTCCGATCCAGGCCTAAAGTGGAAGATATAAAAGCACCCAAAAAAGAAACATTGGGCAAACTAATTACTCGCCAATAGCATTATTTTTAAACACGAAATAGGTTCTAAAGCGTTGTCTTTAGTCAATTACAGCGCAAACCTAGACTTATTTTACAACTTCTCCCAATTTAATAAATCAATTTATTCCACTCCTGATTCTGTCAATTTATTTTTGTGCCTTACAAGAAAACATTTGCATAAACTTTCGCAAACTGCATAGAGATTGACATACTGTAGTTAAGTTAAAGTTATCAAAGTATACTTACAAGTACAGGTAACAGGTATGTGGTAACAGTATGTGATGTGAGGAGGTCGTGGCAAAGTCCTAGAGGTCGCAGCAGCTGCCACACGGTCGCGACACGAGTTTCTCCGCTCGTGGACTGTTCTAACGAAGATGGCTGCTCGCTACGTGCCGGTATCGAAAACTAAAACAATAATTTTTATTTCTTTTATTGCTGAATGTGCCCGCCCGCTCTTGACCTCGATTACGCCTGATGGAAAGCGATGGATGAGGTCTATGATGGAACGAGCATGCCCAGAAGATGCCAACACACTGGAACACCTAATGCATTGACGAAACACAGCAGGCTGCTTGACGCCGGACTCCGGTGGGAGGGTGGTCGCAAACCAGGCGAGCGTTAGCCCTACCACCGCAAGGGAAGAATTGACCAGTCAAATAAGGTGTTGGGTGTGACAGTTCAGGATGCGCCAAGCGCTCGGTTCAGTTAAGTAACTGACAGAACAAACTGCGCTACACAAGGAGGCTTCTTCATTCATCCCAAAAATAATAATAAAAAAGTAAGGTTCATAAATGTTAAAATTTAAATGTTTATTGGTGTTAAATCTTATACATACTTCTCCACTATCAGCAATAACAGGTACTACTTCTGTGCTTTCAACTTTTTCACATTTGGTTTCTTCATTTTCTTTTTCAATTATTTCTGTGGAAACTTTCTCTTCTGAAGTGATGGATGTAGTCAGCTCTGCCTTTTGAAACCCCATTATTGTTTCGAACCGCTCTCGGATTTTCACAAAGCCACCTGCTTGCCCAAATCTGGTCAAACAGAAAGAACATAAATACACTCAATACAATTAACATAACCTTGAACATGGTGCACACAACTAATGTTCCAAGTAGAAATGGTTCAAGTGATAAAATACATACACATTGACAAGATGGACCAGCCATCCTCTCGGCGTGCGGTGATCCTGTGACTTTGCGAACACTTCAGCCTCCTGGGTAGTTCCCTGTCCAGGAGGTGTGATTGACAGACCTTCACAAGTTCTAGATGCATTGAAAGTGTGAAATCTGTAAATGTCAACAATCTATGTAGAACCTGATGTTTAAAAATCCATAAACAGGCAGTTAATACCAATATGTCATAATAGTAATAGTTCACTAATTAGATTATTATGTAGTAAGAAATTATGTCCTCAAATGTAAATAAAATTATTACAGATTAAATTGAAGATAATGCATACAGTTCATTATATTGAACTAGTCATTATTAAATGCATGCTGTGATTATGAAATAGTCTCTTACTTGTTATTTGGATTGAATGTCATAGATAATAAATGCAGAAATCTTGGATCGTCTAGTTTCATTGCACAAAGTTTGACAAGCTTCTCGCAGTTTGAACGGACACATTGTTGTATGTTGTTTTTCCAAGATGAGACTGCATCATCCGTTAGTATCTTTGTAAAGGACACTGTGAGGGCATCATTATAGAATCTCTGACATGCTGGGTGGGTTGCATCTTCACCTGTGGTAAACAATAACTTGTCAACAAACTAGCAGCTGTTTTAGCATTGATATAAAAATAACATGTGATAATTAATGATAAAAGAGATAATGTAGACAATAACAGATAAGAAGATAGGTCATATGACATTCAAGTAACAGTTAAAAGTACTACACATGTAAAAACTTATAGATATTCAACACTCATTAACTTCTGGGGATTCCCCAGGTAAAGTGCCCAAGCTAATCTTTTGTAACAATCTTATAGGAATCCCTCTAAGACAAAATAAGTAGTTGACTGAAGTCCAATAATGTTATGTATATGCCAACTCCTTACCTATGACAACTACTTCTCCACTTAATGGTTCCTAAATTGTATTATTTTAACCAACATTAGAAAAAACCAAATTTTTCACCGACATCCTCTAGGAAATCCCCAAAATTTTTGTTGGGTTTTATAACAAAATATGAATCAATGTTACACAGTCATTATGCCTATCATCATATCATCACACAAAAACGTTTTCATGATTCTTTTCACTAATTAAGGCTTAATTGAATTAAATACCACATACCTTTAGCTGCCAACTCAGTGGCAGCAACCAGCAGTGCCTCCAGCTCCTGTTCAGGCAATACAGGCACAACCCAACGGGGATGTGAAATCTTCTCTTCCAGTGCCTTTAACTTGGCCTCGGGGAATGCCATCTAGTCAAATATTACATTTCTTAGAGTGATTTCCAACACTGGGTATCTTTTCCCATGGAACAATTATCAGTTTTTCTATGCATGTTAATTATTATGCCAATTTATTTCATGAATAAGAAATATTTGGTGTTGTATAAATAAGCCCTATTCTGATAATGTGGCCATTTTAAGTAACATAGATGTACAAAACAAGTATTGCACCAGCACCAACCAATGTGAAAAAGCAGTTAAATCTCTCACCCTTTTTATAAAATCAGAAATGATGATAGATTCTAATTCCCAATTACTAAAGACTAAGAAAACATACTTACAGATAAAGTATTTTCATGTTCAAAATCAATAAATAGGTACCTAATTTAACAAAATGTTTAATGTTGTTTTCCTAGTATCCTTAAAATTTATCAAAACCATTACACAACAAGTTTTACTTTGTGTATTAAAACCCTTAGTGGAAAGTCTAGTTTTACTAACATAATGTAATTAGAAAAATAACATTCTTACCTCCCCTGGCATTAGATCTTGTTCTTTCATTGATATAGTCATTATTTCAACATATGATTAACCATTGCACCCCCTGAAAATAAGAATGATAATGCCAATTCAATTCCATTATTTGACAAGTTTGATTTATTTAGTCCATAATTTTGTATTTTTCTTTTTAATATCAAGCAAACAATAAGGAAATATAACAAAAAAAAAATTAAGAGTTGATAATGAAAAATTAGTGTACATTGTTGGTTTTACAGCATATTTCTTGAAAACGGTGTGACAGGGATAGGATGCACAAGAAGTGAATCCAGGAAAATTGAAATATATTGGATGATCAGTACATCTAATTATAATCTACCACAAAACGAATTTGAGTCACCTAAACCCACACTATCTTGGTAAACTTTTGACTTACGACGCATGACAAGGACATTAAAAGTTAAATGCTGATACAGATCGTATACAAATATACACTAGAAGTTCAGTCCAAAATAAATACGTAGAAAAGTAATATTTTATCGCAATATTGGTGCGATTCATAAATCAATCAATTTTCGTTTTCAAGTTATAAAGCTTATGTAATTTTAATCCTTTTAATGAAGACTGCTAAATATAAATCTGACTCCAAAGAAGTATTCTAATAATACATAATTACAACACTTGCCCTACCCACAGAAGAAGATCTACAAAATAATAATTCATAAGATCAGCCGGCGCGACAAAATGGCGTCATTATCCCAAACAAGACAAAGCAAAAAATATAAATTTGTTGCTACTGAGAGTATAAATATACAAAGGAAAATAATAAATACAAAAATATTTTACCTTTGCGTCTACCCTATACTCAATTTACTGAAAAAATCTTTAAATAAACCACCGAATTTAATTCACTAACACTTTTTTTGACGTAAGGTAAGTAAGAACGAAAATAGTTTTTATTTGTTTCAGTTCCTATGAATTTTTGCTAGGCAAAGGTACTATGATACAGCCTTTTTTATTTAGATTTTTATTGACACTGTGATTCGTTTCGAAAACTCTGACGGACATAGTCAGAACTAACTTGACTTTTTGGTCGTTTTTGTAGGGAACTTAAAAGTACCGTACCGTTTTACTTATTTGGTTTGGCAAATTAATAATCCTAAACCAACCATACCATTAAGGACCAGTATATTTGGCCAATCGCTAAGCCGGGGAGAAATATAGACGAGTAGATTATATTCTCCAGTCTCAACCCTAGAGTAGTTGAAATGGGCCCGTGATTTAGCATTACATGTGTTATTAAAAAACAACAAAATTGTAATTTACTTGAGATTTTTATGCAGTACACACCTGCACCGCATTTGAGGAATACCCCCAGGTATTCCTCGAAACGCACCAAATTTAAAACGCACCAAATGAAACTTCTATCGATATCATTTAAAACGAATCCTTCATGCTCTTCTTTATGTTTCATCGTTATGCATTTTGAGCACTGACCTCACTGACCTGTATTATACAATGATAGAGGTCAGTGACTGACCTGTATTATACGTACTTACTTGTATGATAGAGGTCAGTGATTTCGAGGAATAAAATTATAATATTTTTATGAATTTTTTTTTCGAGGAATACTTTTGGTGCCTTTGGAAGTTGGTGCATTTTGAGAATTACCACGCATGTAGTCCATGCGTGCAGTTCTAATGATTGAATGCTAGTCAGTCTATTTAGGCCTCCATTACGTTCGCGCAGCTAGCATGAAATCAACGAGCGAAGGAAGCGAGCTCAAATTTGTTTTTATCTCACCTCGGATAGACATTAGGTATTATGGACCTATTTCTGTATGAAAGAAATATGAGTTTCTTTGTTGAGTTATGCAGAAAAACTCAATAATTACGAAAAAGTGGAATGGAAGAGCGATCGGGGTGAGATCGAACACTTTCACAATTTGGAATAGTTAAGATTTTCTTATGAAAATTCATACTGAAATGGGAATTACTCTGAGAGTTATTTAGATAAACTCAAGAATTAATTATGACAATAAAGAACGCAAGGTAAGTTTAAGCACTCCGCCTCGAATCGGTTCAGTTTTCTTTTGACCATTCATACGGAAATAAGAGAACTTACTTTGTTGACTTATGCAAAAAAGTCTAAGCTCGTTTTACAATAGCCACTACAATTCACCACCACCCACACCACCACCAGCCACTTCAAGTTTTTGTTTTGTAATCTAGCCAATTTCCAATTTTCCAATTTCCTGAGTTCACTTCGTTCGTATTTAAATAAAATCAATTATCCTACTCGGGAGCAGTGGTGGCCCGGTGTTAACGGCACCGACTTACGAATTGTGGGCAAGCTCTTTAATTTGTGTAAAATATTTTACCACTACATTTGACATCTACCAACCCGCTCTGGGCCCGAGTGGTAGATTACAGCCCACTCCCTCTCGAATAAAGGAGGCCTGTGTCCCAATATAGTGGGAACATTATTGGCTGATTATGTTATTAACTTTTATGAGAAAAATTCTGAACCATCATTACTTGCACCTGTAATAAAATTATTTTTAGCTTTTTTTTAGTGTACTTTAATAATGTATTAGATATTTACTACTTTTGGTTTTTTTTATATATTTTTACATATCTCGGAACTATCCCGGTCTTTCGGTAGGCGTACGAGGGGCCAATGCCAACTCGCAGAAGCCACTTAGACAATTTTAATGAAATGCAGCACCAACCGACGATAATTCCAGCATGCACTATACAAGTGCACCCAAGTATAAACCTCGGTTGGTATTGTAGCACTATTACAGGATATGGAAAAATAAAAACAGATTATTGGTATATGGGCTTGGGTGGCCAAAGTAAACTGGTTACCAAGAACTATGGGAGGACTATGGTCAATTGGTCAGACGCGTAAGACTTACTTTCGATATAAAAAACAAAATAAATATTAATGTTTTGTTAGTTTATTGTTATATTTAGTGTAGTTATCAGGTTTTTCATATTATGATAATTAACGAAAAAGCGCAACTATTATGCGTGCTCTAGGCGCAATTTTCTATAGGTACGCCCCTGCTATGGTTCCTGCCTGATAAATATATATATATATCTACACAGATAAATGGTATGGGGTGACTTGCACACTCAATGATGTGCCCCGGGATCTGTCGCTAGCACATAGTGACGCATTGACAAAGGGCAACATGCTCTGAGGTGCTTCAAGAGTGGGGAGGTATCGCACGGCCATCAGAAAAATCTTAGAGCCCAGAAGATGGTCAAGGTCCTAGTACTTACTTGGTTTTAAAAAACTGCAGCTTCGCGGGTAAATCATGATCCGTACCATAATAAGCTCCTCGTACTTGAATCGACGACAGGTTTCTGAGCATAGATAATACAGGTATTGGAAATGTCCCTGTGATGTTGTTCACTGATGTGAGAATGTCATCCGGCTATTGGCACAGAACATAATATACCCTAAAGGACTATCGACCATGACATGATGTACAGACGCCAGCACATCAACCTACCACAATCTGTCAGATTTCTTTGATAGATTTTCAACTTTACTACAATGGAATAAGGTTCATATTAAAATGAGGAAATCTGACAGATTCGAGTAGGTTGATGTGCTGGCCTCTGTACAACCATTTCCTTAGTCTGAGACAGCCATAGATTTATAGAATGTTACAAAAATTTACAATCGATGATCGGTGCGAAGTAAATATAAGGGGCTAAATGTTTTTGCTGAGTTTGTAACTAAAATTGCTCATATTATTCTTTCTATGAATGTATTAGGCTTTAATACAAAATGAGTTTTTCCAGTGATGAAGTCAATTTTCTTGTGTATCGATATTTACAAGAATCAGGTATGGTTCAATGAACTCTCAGACGCTAGCTCTATCTTTACACGACATATTTAGTTTTTCTTTTACTGTTTTCTATTCTACCTGCCTATTTCTTATCCATTCGTAAATACCACATACTTCTATAATAATACCATTTGAAGAAGTAAATATTGTCAGGCATTCTAGGTAGTTTACATTGGCCATTTTGTCAGTATGAATAGTTTGGGAAAAATTGGAAAACAATGCCATTTCTAACTATTTTGCAAAGTGGAAGTCTGTAAAGTTACAGTGTAAATATAAAATTTCAGGATTTCATCATTCTGCTTACACATTTGGTATTGAGTCGCATATATCCCAGAGTAACATCAATGGAGCCCTAGTACCACCAGCAGCATTACTGAACATATTGCAAAAAGGATTACAGTATACGGAAGCAGAAATCACCATAGGAGAAGATGGTATGTTGTATTCAATTTTAACAATAGAAAAGTGTTCTACCATCACTCATGAGTTTAGTGATGGCGAGTCATAAATTTACAACTTTTTCCCCATATTAACTTTCATAATTTAGTCATATTTTTGTTCCTATTTCCTACAGCATCCATTTACTTGAATCTTGTCCAGGAGCAATTATTACAATACAATTTTCTTGCAGGCACTGAAACACGCCTTACAGAAAGTTTAAGTTTAATTGATGCAGTCACACCAGACATTGTAGCTGCCAGGCAAAATGCACATAATGCTCAAAAACAAGCAATTAAAGCTGAACCTGGGTCTGGAGGGGAGCAGAATGGTGTTGATGTAAGTACTAACATTGTCTCCAACAAAAGAAAACTCAAAAGATATTTACTGGTTACGGTCAGCCTGAATCATCAGCTATCTACCTATATTATCCATAGAACAAGTTCACCAGCAGGATACTAAGCTAGCACACAGGATTTGTAGATACAAAGATATAATTTATTTCAAGAGATTATACATTTTTATTGTTATCTAGGGCACAACATGCAGTGCAGCAGCAGCAGCAACGGGAGGAGCAGCAACTCCCAGTGCTCCAGAGGCTATGGACATGGATCAGTCCATAGAAATTCCAGCCAGCAAAGCCACAGTGCTTAGAGGACATGAATCTGAAGTGTTCATCTGTGCTTGGAACCCTAGCACAGACCTGTTGGCTAGTGGATCAGGAGACAGTACTGCTAGGTATGTAATTACATAAAGTAATTATTGACTTTTTTACATTATTATCTTACAGTAAATTTTGCAGCTAAAGGAATTGGTTCTGCCCAAGTTTGAAACCCAACTGCAAGTCATGCTGTATAAGATAACCTTTATTATTTTTCTGCCATTCATTTCAGAATATGGGACATGTCAGACAATCCAGCAACAACTCCCAATCAGTTAGTATTACGACACTGCATCCAAAAGGGTGGGGCTGAAGTACCTAGCAACAAAGATGTCACATCTTTAGATTGGAATGTAAGTGATCTAATGTTATTATGTGCCTAGTGTTTTTATCCTGACTTTGGGCAGGTCCTGCCTAAATCTTTGAATCAATTACATATTTCAGTTATGATCTTGCACTTTTATTTGTTACATATTTAGAGTTTGTTCACATACATACATGCAAACAGTGCTCAGAAGCTATTATAGTAATAACATTTATATTAATATTCTTTGCAGTGTGATGGTAATCTATTAGCAACTGGTTCATATGACGGTTATGCCCGTATTTGGACTACAGATGGAACACTGGCATCAACACTTGGCCAACACAAAGGGCCTATATTTGCTCTGAAATGGAACAAAAGAGGAAATTATATTTTGAGTGCTGGCGTAAGTAACAAGAACAATTCAAAACTAGGATGCCAAAAAAAGATATCATCAAGATCAAGGCATCAAGCATTCTGGAGATTTGTGTGTAACCAGCTGATAATTTGCAGGTTGACAAGACTACAATAATATGGGATGCCTCAACAGGACAATGCACACAGCAGTTCTCCTTCCACTTGGCACCAGCCCTTGATGTTGACTGGCAAACCAACACCTCGTTTGCATCTTGCTCTACTGATCAGTGTATTCATGTGTGCAAACTAAATGCTGATAAACCAATCAAAAGCTTCCAAGGACACACTGTAAGTAGAACTGTTACATAAAGCATTTTTAATACAATATGCTGTAATATTTTATATTTTAAAACATGTCATCATTACAGAATGAAGTTAATGCCATAAAATGGGATCCTCAAGGACAATTACTAGCATCATGTTCAGATGACATGACATTGAAGATCTGGTCCATGAAGCAGGACACATGTGTGCATGACTTACAAGCACACTCGAAAGAAATCTACACTATCAAGTGGTCACCTACAGGTCCTGGAACACAGAATCCCAACATGAATCTGATCTTAGCAAGTGCTTCTTTCGACAGCACTGTCCGCCTGTGGGATGTAGAGAGAGGTGTCTGTATACACACTCTCACAAAACACACTGAACCAGTATATAGTGTCGCATTTTCTCCTGATGGCAAGTTCCTTGCTAGTGGTTCATTTGACAAGTGTGTGCACATCTGGTCAACACAAACAGGAAGCCTTGTTCACTCATACAAGGGCACAGGAGGTATTTTCGAAGTATGCTGGAATTCACGAGGCACGAAGGTTGGTGCGAGCGCTAGTGACGGTAGTGTTTTTGTTTTAGACTTACGTAAACTATAACAACAGGCTGTCAGAAACACTGTATGTGTGTTTAATCATAAAAAAATCAGAAGATGATTTCGAACTTTCATAAAACTGTGGTTATAATGACCTGAATATGTATTTAAATGTAGCTGTCTCCAGTTTTGAATTTACGGCAATAACTAGATGAATATTATTCCTAAATCTTAGCATTTCCAATAAAACAAATGAAATTTATAATATTTGGAAAAGCATACATGATAAATTGGTCAAAATTGCCATTGTAAAGCTTTATATTGTACAGATAGTTCAATCCACGAAGACGCGCCCCACTATTCCTCCCAACCGTTTATAGTATATGTGTGGAAGCTTCCGTCAATGTTTGAGTGTTATCGGTACACACTAATTACCTATGAGTGCACACGCACACTACAATGAATAGACGAATCAGGAGAGAGCGTCACAGTCAAAGGGAAAGATGCTCTACTTAATTTTTTTATTTTTGCGTGTGGATATTTTATGTGATTATTAGTTAATATTACATTTTTATAATAGGGGGTAATTATAGACATAAATGAAGTACGTGAAAAAGTTTTATTGAACTTTATTGAGAAATCAAAATATTTTATTTCACATAATGTTTCTAAGGAACTCAAATCGTTAATCACTCGTTTCAGAAATATTTGATTCAGAGTCTGATGTATCACCGACATTTATAATAAAACTGAAATCAAGATCACAGTGTCTCATGTATTCGTCTTCTATTTTTTCCACGTGCTGACAAGTATTGAACCAGACATCTTTATTTATTCGATCAAATGCTTCATTTAAAATAGGCATAATTGAAGTGTAATTTTGATTGATGTTGCGGCTAGCAACGTCGTTTTTTACAATACCCCAAATATTTTCGATTGGGTTTAAATCTGGATGATAAGGAGGCAGCCGAAGCACTGTGAATCCATGTTCATTCAATAATTCGTCAACTTTGTACTTGCGGAAGTTTTCTTTGTTTTTTAGTATTAGGTCATAAAGTTCAGGTTTTTTGAAGCTTGATTCGAAATGGATATTTTTTGCATTCAGCCAATTCTGCATGTCTAATTTGTTGGAGTTGGATGTCGGTATTTTTTCCGAACTAGTGTTGTGATAGGCTGCATTATCCAAGACTACCACGGCATCATTTGGGAGATTTGGTATCAGTTTCTCCTTTAGCCACTTTATGTAATTTTCTGAGTTCATGTTGTCGTGGTAGTCTCCGGATTTGATCTCTGCTCTGTATGTCAACAACGCATTTGGTACAAAACCCTCTGCACTTCCGCCATGTACTATAATTATGCGCATTCCTTTTGTTAAATTTTGTTTTATTGCTGTTTTAGAACTTTTTTCGGCCCAACAATTTTTTTGCACGTGGTTGGTATGAATATATGATTCATCTGTGTACACTATAGGTCTACCTGCATTACGAAAAGACTTTACTTGTTTTAAATATTTCAGTCTTAACATTTGAATGTCATGTTTTTCGGTTAGCACCTTCCTGTTATTCTCAGTTCTTCTCCATTTATAACCAAGTTTACGTAACAATGTTCTTAGGGTTGTTTTACATCCATCAAATTGTGTACGGTCTTTCAAAATAATATTAAGTCGTGATAATGTTGGAAATTGACGATGTTCTATATGAAAGTTTTGGATAGTTCTTCGGACTACACCAATATCAAATTCGTCTAAATTAATTTTTCGTGGTCTTACCCTTCTCTTCTTCATAGGTGACGTAAAAATACAAGCAGTTCTGCCTACTAAATTCGAATGCGACGTACTCGCTTCATTTTCAGACTCAATATCCGCGTCCATAGTTGGCTCTGTTGTACGTTCCGCACTTGGGACTATAGGAACTATTGCATCCGTCTCCATTGTTATATTCGATTCCATAGCTGGTACTGTAGTTTGCTTCATTGTTTTCGTATATTCCGTTCTTTCACGTAGAATTCTAGTCACTGTGCTTTCAGATACTCCAACAGCCTGCGCGGTTCTCCATCGCGCATCAGTGAGTTTTTCTGCGTAATTATTACTTGCTTCTTTTTTCATAAAATCATAAATTTTTGAAATAATTTCTCTTGCCTAAAATTAAAAAAAAAACAAAACATTTAAATAGTTTTACTTATTTTTAAAGATGAAATGAGGTCTTCTTTTAGTAAATTTGCTATTTTCAAAATTAAATTACGAAAGCTCAACTGACGATTTTGGCTCATCACCCGAAGAAAATGATTGAATGAAGGTTCAATCACTTTCGCTTTTCTTAATTTTTTTGTGATTGAGTGAATGAATGAATTTTTGTTTTTTTTTTTTGACAAATGTCAAAACGGGCCTCTTATTTTTTGACAACTTTAGTAACTACAAACTTCTAAACAATGTAAATATCATTTACATATGTACCTGGCTTTTAAGTACAACACGCTGAGATTTTCTCGACATTTTAAAAAATATAAAGTAGAGCAACTTTCGTGCCGAGTCTGGATTTTCGCGACATAGGCTGTACTACTTGTGCGCATCGAACCGCTGACGGTTCGCGACTGACGCTCCGCTCAAACTCCCCGCACCCCGCGATCCCCTCAACCAAAAATTGGAGGGGCGCGTCTTCGTGGATTGAACTATCTATAAGATGATTAAATTATACCATATTTACTGTAATACAATACTTATGAACTATCTATACTAGTGACCGACCGAAAGTTCGGTTTCGGTTTCGGCCAGTTTCGGCCAAATAATCTAGTTTCGGCCTTAGTTTCGGTTTCGGCCAGGAAATGGCCGAAACTTTCGGCCGCGCCGAAACTCGAGTGTTCATGAATTATCGTTCATCGTTCGGCGAACTTCGCGGCTAGCTCGTGCTCGCTCGTCGCGTCGCCGCGCGCCGGCCCAGTTCGCCGCCGTCCATCGTTAATCGCATGGAGTTGAGGTTGTGTTTTGCACATACGAGGGCGGTCCCATAATGAATTGACCTAACTATGAACTAATGAAGGAAATGAAACAAAACCAATTTTATTTTTCAATATAGTCAAAATGAATACTACTAACACACTTCTGAAATCTGTGAATCAACATCTCTAAACCTTTATAAAAATAATCACAATTTTTAGCCTCAAAATGACCGAAGACGGCCGCCTGCAACTCTTCATCGCTTGAAAATTTTCTTCCTCTTAAATCTCGCTTTAAATTTGGAAATAAATAATAGTCGGACGGGGCCATGTCTGGACTGTGAGGTGGATGTTCAACTTCTGTGAACCCGCATTGACGAACTGCATCTTTCGAAACACCAGCGGTATGAACAGGGGCGTTGTCATGGAGCAACAGGACACCTTTAGACAGCTTGCCTCTTCGTTTTTCCTTTATCTTGTCTCGTAATTTATATATTAAAGAAGCATAATATTAGCCGTTCACGACTGTATTACGTTCATTAAAATCCACCATCAAAATGCCTTGAATATCCCAAAAATTGGTGCACATCAGTTTTTTAGCCGATTGTTGCCCCTTTGCCTTTCTAGGGGCTTTTCACCCTTATAACGCCATCCCATTGATTCGCGCTTGCTTTGTGGGTAATAATCATAATACAAGATCATAGTTTCATCAGCAGTCACTAGCCGCTCGATCAGTCTTTGAATTTTCGCCACAAAGATCCAAAAACTCCGAAGCTCAGCGCACTCTTTCCTGTCTCTGTACCGCTGAAAGAAGTTTCGGTACCCATCTTGCACTCACTTTTTTCATGTGAAGATGTTCATGGATCGCACGATGACGTACTTTTAGAGAGCCCAAGCCTAGCTGCAATTTCTCTAATCTTCAAACGGCGGTCACTCAGAACCTCCTCTTCGATAAGAGCAATCGTTTCGGGAGTGAGCACTTCCACAGGTCGACCGTCGTGGCAAATGTCTTCGACGGTTTCTCTCCCGAGGCGAAACTCTTTCACCCAATTTTCGACATTTTGAAAAAATACGCGACTCTCGTTATGCTAATGCCTGCTACACTAAGACTAAGCATTTCATGTCGATGCGTGTTTCTTATATTAAGTGCACGATAAACGTACTATTTAATGCAACACAACATGTAGCGACATGTCGCGTAGAACTATATCAGGCCAGTTCATTATGGGACCGACCTCGTAAATGATTAGGTAAGTATTCAACTGTCTGTATATATAATATACATTGTATATTCAAATAAATGTGTAAAAAACACACCAGATTTCTATATGCGATAGAAATTTTAAATATGTTTAAGTAAGTTTCGGTTTCGGTTTCGGCCGAAACTAAGAGCAAGGCCGAAAGTTCGGTTTCGGTTTCGGCTGAAAAACCTGTTTCGGTCGGTCACTAATCTATACATTACCACCAGCTGCATGTAAGATATGTGTTTGTAGTGGGGATCTTGTAGTTTAACATAGCCACAAATTATTACATGTGAAATGTGCTAATTTCAAGATATTGTTATAGTCTGCAGATTGTGCATTATAGTATATCAATGACTTAATTTTTGTTACTTGTGTAAAAATAGGGATATTTTTTATAAGAAATAAAAGAGTATAAATAGTGAAAGTACATTCTATATTTTTTTACTGACATTAATATCCTTGAGTAAACAGGAAACATTGAAGTCATTTGTTAATTAATTGTTAAAACTTCTTTCATTCTTCCACTTACAAAATCTTAAATTATCCTACTGAGCTAAGACCATACCTAATAAAACTTATGTCATCGGCCGCTTATATGCTAATAAATTATCATACTTATAAAGTGTATGTAATTTTTCATACATAAATTTGAAAAAATATAGTAAATTATCATATTGTCCCATATATGGTTGACACTGGGGATGGTTCTCATCTGTTCTGTGGACAGGACAGTGGATTGTTAGAAATGACTCGTATTGTTGACTTCGCCCCCATGCACAAATATGTAATTCCAGTAGAAGCTGATGCAAAGCTTCTATTGTTGAAAGATACCATCTAGGGCTTCCGCGTTGATGACGCCAAAATTGTGATGCTCTTTGCTGTAGCACTATTGTAGGTATCTTTTGAAGTCTTTCATCAGCATAAATACCTCTGCTCTGATTCCATGTGCTGTCTATAAGTACTACTCTATCTATTGGGAGTTCATGGACATGATGAATTTCATCTGACACATTGTGATTTAATACTTTTGTCATTAATGTGCCCACATTATACCCTGAAGGTAGTTCTGCTAATAAGAGATCGGAATAGCTTGGAGCATCCCCTTTGCCAGTGTATAATTCTCTAACAGTTCTAGCTTCTGCCCCAGGGAACAATAAAACAGTCCTGCCATCCAGAGCATATTCAGGTACATTTGGATATGTATAAATGTTTACATCGTCCGGTGCTAAAACAGCTGCATGTGCTGATGTGCTTTTGCCATCAATTTCTCGGCGATGCTTGATAATATCCACTTTTACAGGTAGCTGAAAAATAAAATTGGAAAATACTACATGATAAATATTATTATTATTAAATTATTATATTACATAATATTACAGACCATGTTACACAAATTGTCTTTTAGCTACTTATAATTTTATTATGCATAGTAGTAAAATAGTTACAATTGTGTTTTATTAGCATCTGCTGCCGAACTAGTTGTACAAAAACAACTACTGTTGTAATGAAAACTCAATGATTAGGTGTAGTTGTCTTACCCTGCATACTGGAATTTTCCCCTCTATGTGTGATACTGGAACGTAGCATGTGTAGCAGAAATACATTCGTGATTTGCCGCATAAGGAACATGCACTACGGCCGTCCAACTCAACTAAAGCTTCTGCACTTGTAATTACCATTCCCTCAAATGGCTTCTCATCACGATTACGCGCTTCGGGGCTTTTGGGATTCATGGTTAATTGTGTTGTTGTTTATTGTGTTCATAACCTCGACGATTTCAAAATAATTGTGAACTTTTTAGTTATTGACGACAAGAAAAAATAGCGTAGCCATCTGTCAAGTCAAAGTGTCAATGCTTGCAATGTCAATTGTTTTTTTTTTTATTTGGCTTCCCACGGTTTGTGCATTCAACTAATGTCACGTTTTGTTCCATTCAGTAATTTTTCTATCCACCTAATCGAGAAACATGGAATTGGTAAATATTGTATAGTACATACCTACCTACCTTGTCGAAAAACAAATCGACATAAAGAGAAGTGCTAAGGTAGCCCGTGAAATTCAAATTTTTCTGCAATTTGCTGGTCAGTATTAAGTTGTACGTCGATCAAAATATGATTCGCGGCCGTAACAAATGTGTATTTATATAATAATAATCATTAAAGTCATCAACACAACTCTCTGAGATCACGTAACCCCAAAGAATGCTGATTTCATGAAACAGTTATTCTTTGCATAAAACGTAAGAAAATTTGAATTTTGCGGGCTCCTTTAGCGCTTCCCCCTATTATTTTGTGAGATAGACAACCAGTAATAGTACGGGAGGTGGCGCTATATTTGAGCAAGTCATTTTATACCGGCTGAAAATCATAACAATAATAGTTTTCCTCTAACACATAATAGCTCCGAACGTCAGCTGCTTCGATAGCGGTGGAGCTGAAGGAGACAGCATGAAAAAGTCATTGGAAAAAAATCCGCTCCAATGATTTTTATACCGAGCAAAAATGTATAATATTATTGTTTTAATCACATTTTTTCAAAAAATAGTCGTCAGCTGTATTGACGAGGGGGGATTATATGTCAGTCACGTGCATGAACCTCATTGAAAATTTGAAAAAAAAAAGTAATTTTATACCTTATGAAATTTATACATCTCAATTTTTATACTTTTAAAATAATAAAGAAAATCGTCAGCCGTATTTTTGACGGGGGTAACACCGTCAGTCAGCCTGATAAACATTTTACGCGCTCAATGCATTTGAGCGTTGCATAGGCTTTTTGGAAAATAAACTGACAATCTTCACGCCCATAAACAATTAGCTGACGATGAGTTTTTATTTTTTAACATTTAAATCATCTTATACTTCGAATTCAATAAGTATAACATCAATTTAATATAAAAGCACCACATTTTATTTATTTATTTTGTGTCGGTTTCTAATCATATTAATATGTACTGTAGCATCAAGGAATTTCAAGCAGTTAAAGTCTCACGACTCTAACATACCTTTTCTAAAAATTATTTTTCTAGCCCTCAGGTAGACTGAAGTAAGTATACCCTACCGGAGTGAGACAAACTTATATGAATAAGAGAGAAATACTACCATCTGCTACAGAGATTTCGAATGTTGCCAACTTAGTGCTTTCGGCACTAGATCTAGTGCATTTCTTGATGTTTTAGCGCTCAAAATTCCATAATAGTGCCTAGTCCCCTAACTAGCGCATTTTTAATAGTCGACAATTTATCACGCACGTTGGTAAAAACAAAACCAATCAATGGCACGCTCTAAAAAACAGTTAAATTTCAGAACGCACCTCTAATCAATTAATTATCTATGGAAATGCGTGTCGTGTATCCGAATTCTATAAACACTGAATTGCATATGACAAGGATAGCATAGCTGTTTCCGTGGAAAGTGGAACAAGGACGCCCGATCTGAGTTTTGTTCTCTAGGGGAATTCCTGAATTGTTTCTTTAGCTGATCTTTTATTCTATATTTCTCTTATTCACTAACAAAGACCCGTCTTTGTGTAATAATAGTGTCCGTTCATTGTGTGCGTTGTGGAAAATAAACAATAACTTTTTATACATATACAACATGGAATTGGTGCTGAATCGGACGACGATCTAATTATGTAATAACAACTTAAGGGGGAAGCGCTAAGGTAGCCCGCGAAATTCAAATTTTCTTACGTTTTTTGCAATTTGCTGGTCAGCATTAAGTTGTACGTTGATTAATATATGAATCGCGGCCGTAAGAAATATGTGTTTACAGAATTATAATCATTAAAGTCATCAACACAACTCTCTAAGACCACGTAAGTCCAAAGAATGATGATTTCATGAAACAGTTATTCTTTGGACTTACGTGATCTTAGAGAGTTGTGTTGATGACTTTAATGATTATAATTCTGTAAACACATATTTCTTACGGCCGCGATTCATATATTAATCAACGTACAACTTAATACTGACCAGCAAATTGCAAAAAACGTAAGAAAATTTGAATTTCGCGGGCTACCTTAGCGCTTCCCCCTTAAGATACAATATCGCTCGCCATACAATTCAATGGACTATCACACACGACGAAGATAATAAATAATATTTCATATTTTCGTATCTTAAGATGAATTTGTAAATACTAATAATAAAGCAGAAGAGTTTGTTTGTCTGAACGCGCTAATCGGTCGGATTTTTCTCGGAGTCGATTTAAAAAAATATTTTTACATTTGCTAGCCTAATTCTTGAGGAAGGCTATGTAACATCACGCTATAACCCTTAGGAGACGAGCAAAAAGAATAAAAGTCAGAAAGATCGCTAAGCGAAAACGAAGTGACAGCGCGGGCAGGCGATGCGATGCGATGCGACGGCGTGGGTCGGAAACAAGAAATTTCACGCGGACGAAGTCGCGGGCAGAAGCTAGTAAATATATATTTCTGTATATAATTTGAAACTGACACAAAATAAATAAATAAAATGTGGTGTTTTTTATATTAAATTGATGTTATACTTATTGAATTCGAAGTATAAGATGATTTAAATATTAAAAAATAAAAACTCATCGTCAGCTAATTGTTTATGGGCGTAAAGATTGTCAGTTTATTTTCCAAAAAGCCTATGCAACGCTCAAATGCATTGAGCGCGCAAAATGTTTATCAGGCTGACTGACGGTTTTACCACCGTCAAAAATACGGCTGACGATTTTCTTTATTATTTTAAAAGTGTAAAAATTGAGATGTATAAATTTCATAAGGTATAAAATTATTTTTTTTTTCAAATTTTCAATGAGGTTCATGCACGTGACTGACATATAATCCCCCCTCGTCAATACAGCTGACGACTATTTTTTGATAAAATGTGACTAAAACAATAATATTATACATTTTTTGCTCGGTATAAAAATCATCGGAGCTGATTTTTTTCCAATGACTTTTTCATGCTGTCTCCTTTAGCTCCACCGTTGGTGCGACAACTGACGCTCACTTTACCGATTTCTGACCATTAAACAACTGTTTGAAATAAAATTTATTCGGTATAAAATTACTAGAAAAAATGCAGCGTCACCTCCCGTACTATAAATAGTTACCTATCTGTGCACAATGGTTTAAATAAATTATAAAATGGTAACATTAAAACAATTTGTCAGTAGGGATGGTACGATACCATCTAGGTATTGATACTTTTACTCGGTACCGTAATGATCATAAGGTATCGAACCTACTCGATAACGAATGAAAAGTATCTATGCTTACTTGTATCGTACAGTTTTTTCGTAGGAAGTATTAAGAGGCAAATAAGAACCGCACCCTAATTGCGTAACACACTATCAATCGGAATCTGAATCATTTTGAAGCAAATTGCTAATCCATTGCTTGATAAGTTGGATTTTTTTTTCTGCTCAACACGTAAATAACGTAATGAACGTTGTTGAACTGTCAAAACGAAATGTTACGCAATTGCCCCGCAGTATTAAGTACAGGTCTAAGTATTTATTAAAGTTTTTGAAGCATATCTTGCACGTGGCTGTTTTTTCACTTTTTTTTTGAAGTGAAAACTTCTATAGGCGCCATGGGCATTTTTTGAGATAGGAAAAAACCATTGAACTCGCAACACTGTTACCATAAGCGAAACCGCGCGCGTTTTGTATATAAGACGATTAAAAAAATACCCGCTTCGTAGCTGTTCGGCTGTCCTCAGGATGTACTCGGTTTTAATGTATATCCAATATGTCAGTGAGTGATTGCAAAGTATTCTGTTTGTGTTTTGTTTTCACTTCTGTCGGCATTCCCGGAGTGTAAGTTTTTTTTTTTTGTAAAATATTTCCACAGCTCAGACTTTTGTGGTCCTATTTTCATCTATTTGATATCAAATTCAGTCACAGATAAACAAACAACGCCTGCCGCACGCAATGAGTGATTTACGGAAATCTCAAACAAAACCAAATCATTGTGATGGGTCTGCGTCTATTCTATCAACGATCAAGGGGGCTGTCCATTAATCACGTGAGGCTTGAAAGGTGGGAGTGGTCCATAAAAAATCACGAAATATCACAAGGGGGAGGGGGAATCTAGTGTGTATTTATTTATTCATCAAACGCGTACAAAATCGAAAGCGGCTTGTGTTTACCTGTATTTTATAAATATTAAAAAAAAATATGTTTCTTTGCAGGTACTAAAAAATACACGTGATATAGGGAAGGGGGGTAGTCTTAAATCTCACCATGTGTCACCAAGGGGGAGAGGGGGGGTTAAAAATGCCAAAAAAAAACATCACGTGATTAATGGACGGCTCCAAGGCTGCCAACTGCTCAAGTAGAAAATATGTGTTCGAAACAAAAATTCAAACTGGATACCCTACCATAGCAATACCATACCGTTTTTTGACAAGTAAGTAATCACTTATAAGTGTAGTGTGTGTGCGTGTGTGTCTGTATAAGTGTGTGTGTGTGTTTGAAGTTATGGTGGGTGACCGACCGAGTATCGATTGAAGTAATTACTTCACGATACTACTTGCTACTCAGTTCTAAAGTATCAATGCCAAAAGTACTTGATAGAGATGAAATTGATTGAACCGTACAACGTTGCCGAGTATACTATTTTTACATTTTTACACTTGACATTGGCTAAATTGTGGTGGTTTTTCCGCAAAAGCCATTAAACGAAGAGAAGAAGTACTTGATATCGAAATAAAAGTATTGATTAAGTACTTGTATTTACTCGTATAGTCGTATCGTTACATCCCTACCTGTCAGTCAAACCGAATTGACAAACTCAGTTTTCGTTTGGTTTGATTGTTTTTAATTAATTCATTCATACAAACAAGTAAATTTATCTTTTTCTTGATCCCTAAATATTGTTATTGTCAAGGACGAATTTGGATCTATAAATGATCAGAACGACTACTATAGAATTCGCAAGAAATCTCAACCTCAAACTTACAGGTTTTCTATGTTATGGAAATTGCTTTGTAAACATTGTGATGCTCGTAGTATTTTACTACGGCAAACCTTAACTATTTAGAATAAAAATCATTGTCCACTTACTTAGATGAAAAATATTGAATTAAACACTTGACCGTTATTTGAAGCTTACTAGATTGAGAGTGCCACTACTGGTTTCCGCTATATTTCCCTCTCTTTTGCTCTTTCCTTTAGTCGTATCTATCCTTCTCTTTCGCACATCCCGATTCCTCACCAGGTGGCGCTGCCAAATGTGGGCTTAGCCATGGCAGTGAATCGCTGATCATTGGCGTCTTTTTCCGCGTGAAAAGAGATTGTCGAGACAACTTTTAAAATTAAATATAAATTCTTCTTTTAAAAAAGTGATTCTAAGTGCATTCCATCGGATACAATTGTAAGTAGAAATAAATTTCATAAAACTTTTTCAGTGATGCGATGCATGATCACTATGTTTATGGGCAAAGTTAAAATATAATAAAAAAAAACTGGCACTCCGGTAGTGCCGACAGAAGTGAAAACTTGAACAATTACGAGTGTATTTTGTGAATCGTCTTATAAACAAAACACGCGTGTTAAGGTGTGTTCCTTATTTTATAGGGTTTTTTGCAAATTAGGTAAGTATGATGACCAAAGTGACTGGTTTATTCTTCTCGTGAAAGGAATTTATTCAGATTTACAAATAAGCACACAGGATAGACTTCAGTTCGTGGTGTTGGTCGCGGCAGTGGTAAGAGAAGCAAGCCCATGGAGCTCGTCGTCAGTTATATATCCGTGGTTCAGCGCCATCTCGTCGTTGTTGGATGAACTACGTAGTTAGTACGCGAGGCCCTCGTAGTTCTTCCCGATGTGCATAGATGGCGCTGTCCTCAACAACGCGCGTCTTTCGTTTTACGTCTTACGAATCTTACGATCAGGGTCACGTGACCTGACGCGAATTTAGAAGTTTTTACCCATTCCAAAAAAAGTACACAGCGCCGCTAAAGAAGTTTTCACTTCAATAAATAATAACGGTGTTACCGTTCGAACTTGCCCTTAGCCAGCATTGCATTATATTATTCGCAATGCAAAACTTGTATTGAAAATTTTTTATATTTACATATTTACAAACTACCCTCATTTGCTCTAAATTATAGGTACTATTTTTATGAAATGATCATTTGACAATGATTATTATTAATGGTATATTAGCGTATTTTTGACGCTAAATCGTTAGTGTTACAATAGACTCGTGATTATATAAATCAGCAAACTTTTTTAATGTATGTTTTAATTGCTTACGTACTCGTTGGTACGTCGAGATAGGAATCATAAAAAAATCGAAGTTTTCATTTTAAATAGGATGGAGGGCGCAAGTAATCCAAATGATATGGACGCTCTGGGGCCATCAGGGTTACAAACCAAGGGGTCTACATTGCGTCGAGAACATCGGAAAAACGAGTCTAGCTCCTCTGGCTCCTCGTCCAGTTCTTCTAGCTGTTCCACTTCGTCATCAGCGAAGCCCAGTAAAAATAAGCGTCGCCGTCACTATAAAAAAAAGAAGGGGGGCCGCCATCCTCGTAAAGCAGATGTATTGCAACAATTAACTCGAGAGATTAGCGAGCTACGAGAACGTGTTTTTTATAGTGATAAAATCTCTGCATGTTCACCTCGGCGTTCAGCAGATATGCAGGCAGACGGCAGTAATGACGAAGTTTCCTTATTAGATAATAACGATTATAGGTCTTTGTATGATTATGATTTAGTAAACATCAGACAAATCACATCAATTCAAATTTGATTTACAAGTCAAATTAAAGGAACCGCCTGTTCCCAAGGCTGCTGAAAATTATCTCAAATCTTTAAATGACATTCAGCATTTTAATAAAACTGAATGGTGCGAGGTTAGGTATTCAGAAGTGCAGAAGTTATATAATCACAGTCCCGGTTTTACTGAGATGGAGATCAACGAAGAAATTAAACCATATGATAATTTAAGACATTTAGCTTTGGCTGACAAAGCCTATGGTGCTCTAACATTTTGTGCAATTAAACACCGAGAGGTATTACAAACTAGCATGGCTGATCTTTTATCCTGGGCACGTGTCAAAGGTAGCGTAACACCCGATCAGTTGCATAACAAAATCTCTGAATTATTTTCGGATGGTGAATATTATAAAGTGTCTTCAGATATGATTCAACTTATTTGCGGTCATCGCGCAGAAATAATTCAAATGCGTAGAGATGGAATAATAAATTATGTTCGCGATCCTCTCGTTAAGTCTGCGTTACGCAAAATCTCACCCTCTAATCAGCTGGTTTTTAGTCCTGAGCTGCTATCATCAACGTTGGAAAAGAACGGAGGTGTTAAGAAGAGCTTCTTACCTCCAGATAAAACCAGTGGCTTCAAACCTACACCGCAAGCAGGATTTAAGAAGACCACTCGCTACCCCCCGCAGGGGTCAGCTTATTATAGGGTGCCCGCCAAGCGTGCTGCACTGTGCCATGCTTCCAGCCCTCGCAGGGCTGTGGACACAACCACACCTCACAGAGGTCAGGTCATTGCCATCCCTCGCAGGGAACCGGCAACATCAATAAAGGAACACGTGGGCATAGCCATAACTATCAGGGGCCTTTTCGTTCACGAGGAACTCACCAGCAGCCTAACAAACAAGGGACGAGCAGAATTAACAGAAAACGGACTTCAGCCACCGAATATCCCCCAAGAGGAAAGAGGAGCCGGTTTTGACAGACAGACCTTCAAAGCGGGCCAGTTAACCTTCTATGCCGATCGATGGAAGAAACTCGGAGCACCAAAAACTCTTCTTCGCATAATAAAAGGCTATCGCATACCTTTCATCAAAAAACCAACGATAATGATACCCAATGCCCAAAGCCCATTTCAAACAAAGGAATCCGAGGCAATGTCAACTATCATATCTCAAATGATAACGCAAGAGGTGTTAGAAGAAGTTTTACATTCTCCAAGTTTCCTGTCCTCAATGTTTCTGGTCCCCAAAGCCGATGGGACCAACCGGCCTATTTTCAACCTAAGGAATCTGAACGATTTTGTTTACACGGAGCCATTCAAGCTCATAAATGTGTTTCGTGTCCCAGACTTCCTCCAACCAAACGACTGGCTTTGCAAAGTCGACCTGACACAGGCTTACTTCAATTTACCAATACACAAGTCACACAGACGATTCCTACGTGTAAGTTACAGTGGAAAATTGTTAGAAATGACCTGCTTTCTTTTGGCCTCAGCACAGCGTCAAGTCAAGTCTTCGCGACTCTAACAAACTGGGTAGCACAGACACTAAGAGAGGAGGGTATTCGAATACTCGTCTATTTAGACGATTTTTTCGTGTTTCACCAGGACCATCAGGTTCTGCAAGTGCATGTCCAAATATTAATAGATCGCCTACACTACCTGGGGTGGCAGACGAATTACCAAAAATCTGTCACAACTCCGTGCAAAAGCCTCGTATTTCTAGGTGTTCTATGGAATTCATGGACAAACGAGAGATCATTGCCACACGAAAAGATCACAAAAGTAAGAGAAAATGTGCTGGATTTGTTACACAAATACACAACGACGATGAAAGCACTACAAAGCCTGGTAGGACTTCTAAACTTCGCCAGTTTCGTGGTACCAAAGGGCAGACTTCACTTTCGGGACACATGTTTCTAAACAAATAAAACCGGCCAAGAGCGTGTCGGGCCACGCTCAGTGTAGGGTTCCGTAGTTTCCCGTCCGTCACAATAAGTGTTCCCACTTATAAGTTTAAAAGTGGGTATCCATTATGTTCGCGCTCCAGCAGCGCTCCGCGCTCCTGCAGCTGCTCCCGGTAGTGGGTACGTGCGCGAACACGGAGCGTGCATCATTGCACGCTCCGCGGCAGGCGCTCCAACTCGTGATATAAAATATGTAAACGAAGTTAAAAAATGCTTGCATATACGATTATACTACAAACTTAGTCCAGAAATTATTTTGTACAACTTTTTGTCTTTTTTGTACAAAAACTGTTGTTTCCATCAAGTTCAAAATAATTTTCCTAGAAAGTCCTTATAAAGTTCTACTTTGCAGATTTTTTTCATATTTTTTAAACTTATGGTTCAAAAGTTAGAGGGGGGGGGGGACACATTGTTTTTTAATTTTGGAGCGATTATTTCCGAAATTATTGACATTATCAAAAAATGATTTTAGTAAACCCCTATTCATTTTTAAATACCTTTCCAACAATATATCACGCGTTAGGGTTGAAATTAAAAAAAAATCACTTCCCACTTTACATATAGGGGGGCTACCCTAATAAAACATTTTTTTCCAATTTTTATTTTACCACTTTGTCGGCGTGATTGATATACATATTGGTACCAAATTTCAGCTTTCTAGTGCTAACGGTCACAGAGATTAAGCGAGGACGGACAGACGGACAGACAGACATGGCGAAACTATAAGGGTTCCTAGTTGACTACGGAACCCTAAAAACTAAAAGAAAACTGTGTCAGCGTAGTTTTGCCTATAGAAGTAAAGGAGGACCTAAAATGGTGGCTACTAAATTGTCATCGGTCTTCTCTGATTCACAACCCGCCACCGTCACATTTCCTGACTACAGACGCGTCGGATCTAGGGGGCCTCAGCTCGATGGATACGCACTATCCGGACCGTGGACAGATCAAGAGCAACAGCTCCATTGCAATCAAAAGGAGATGCTCGCAATACTAAAGGCCATAGATGAACGAGGTTTAAACATGTCCAATTCTACCGTTCTATGTAGTTCAGTGCGACAACAGGACTGTTGTAGCCTTTTTGAGAAACGAAGGGGGGAACAGGTCTTCTTCATTGCTAAAACTCACGAGAGAGATTTTTCAAATCCTAGATCAACTCCAAATCAACCTGAAAATTCAGCATATTCCGGGAAAATACAACTGTCACGCAGACCATCTTTCTCGTCATCGGCTTCCTCCGGAGTGGCATCTCTTGCCCCAGTGTACGGAGAAAATATTCAAAAAGTTCGGAGTTCCAGTGATAGATCTATTTGCGTCAGAAAGGGCAAAAGTCGTGATGAATTATGTATCACTGGATCAGAACGACATTCGAGCAATGTACCACGATGCCTTCTCCCAAAAGTGGACTTACCCACTTGCTTGGGTGTTCCCTCCACCTTACCTAGTGCCCAAGGTACTAGCTCTCCTCAACTCTGCGTCGGGAGTCTTTCTAATGGTAGTCCCAAGGTGGGAGAGAGTCTTTTGGAGAGCAGACCTAAAAGCCCGTGCGTTATCACCTCCATTCACAATCTGGAAACTGCATTCACAGCTGATAGATACGGTGACAGGCCTCCCACCCCCAAGAGTCCAGGAGATGACGTTAGAAGTATGGAAATGTGGGGTGGTCCCAGACCTTAGGTGAATGGAACGAAGCTCAGTTACAGCTCTTAAAATCCTCATGGCGGCTATCAACTAAAAAGACATATCGAGTAGCATGGAATAGGTGGCTCACATGGACAGAAAAGCATAAATTAAACCCTTTCCAACCAACAGGTCAAGTTTTGGCTCGTTTTCTTGCAGATTTGAGTATTGATGAGGGTTTAGCTTATAAAACTATCTTATTACATAAATCTGTGGTCTGCACGCTAAGCAACCCTGACGAATCTGCCAAATTAAGTTCCCATGTTTTAGTTACTCATATATTAAAGTCTATTGCTTTAAAAAACCCAGTAGCTCAAAAATCTATAGTCTGGAACGTCGATAAACTAGCAGAATTTATGGGAAGCTATTCTGTAGACGCGAGTAATGTATTTGCTACTTGTAGACATACCGCAATCTTGTTACTCCTTTGCTCCGGCAGAAGAGTTCATAATCTAACTCTACTAGCTGTGGACTCAAAACACCTGTCAGAAAATAATGATTTTCTGATCCTATGGCCAATATTTGGATCTAAAACAGACACTGCCGACTATAGACAGTCTGGTTGGAGACTATCTCCTAACCCTACTAACGAGAATTTAGACCCTGTATTTTGGGTGAAACGAGGAGGTCTCAATAATCTGTTTCTTAATTTTAGAGGAAAATCAAGGGTCGCTTCTCGTACAGTCATAGCGGGTTGGGTCAAAATGTTGTTAGAAGCAGGAGTAAGTGCTTCGCCTGGCAGTCTTAGGTCTGCTGTAGCCTCTAGAAACTGGGTTAACAACTACTCGTTAGAGGAAATACTCTCTAGACAGCGACTGATCAAGAGTTCTGACCGCCTTAGGCTAATTATGAGGACGCGCCCCAGAAAATTTTCAATCTACTACTCTACTCATTTACTACTTTTTAGGCCGTCCGTAATGTGTTACGGATGGCCGAAAAAGTAGTAAATGTAGTAAATTTTAGCATGGTTCATACTACCTATAAAAGTTTTCAGATCGATCTACAAGCGAAACTAACAACCTTAGGGTGGCAAACCATTTTTAAGCTGATCGTACATAAAGGCAAAGTACCTCATGCATTATAAGACCAAAATCATGACAAGTGACTGCAGGCTACCAAGTAGAAAACCAAATCCATGTCGTGTTTGGCCGCATGACTTGTATTGGCTTAGTTTCTATAGATAGACAATTTAGTTGCCATTGCCATTATTGACCATGAGCGTGGTCATCTAGCGCGTGAAGTTGCTACGACTTTATTTTTTACATATTTACACTTCTGTTATTGTTAAAAAAAGAGCAAAAAAGAGAAATGTTCAGCCATGAAAATATCAATTTTAGATACCGTAAAACGGGGTGAATAGGGATAAAGGGGTGAATCGGGACGAAACTTTAAAATGGATTTCAACGTTGATGTATTATAGTTTGTTGCCAAGACAGACACTTAATCGTTAATTATAATATAGTAAACACATTAGAGTCCTTTTTGGCAAAAAAATATATTATTTCAATGTTAAAATCCATTTTAAAGTTTCATCTCGATTCACCCCTGCATCCCTATTCACCCCGTTTTACCGTTATAAGCTCAATACAGCCAAGAAAATTTCCGTTTAGTGCAGATCCAATAATTTCATTTTGACCGTGAGATGGAAGCCCTCGTATAGCTAAAAACTTAATTGTTTCTATTACCCGTAGTAATACATTTCGCCAATAAGTTATTTCTTCATTATATTGTTTGACTATTTGGGTATCCAGTCGTTGTAAAAGTTTACCTCTACGTACATATTGTCCCAAACATTTACGATGATCCGGAGAATTGTCATGATCAGTTATTAAGTTAGAATTTTTCCAGTCATTAAATCCATTTTTGGCAAATACGGATGTTCCTCCATATAATTTGCAAGGACCACAAAACACGTGACCTGTGGATTCTGAGTATACTAACCAGCTTCTCTTCACATTTTCGCCATTAACAAGCTTTTTCTCAAACATATTTTTAGATAGAAATCTTTTTTGATTTTTATACTGCCTTTCTGATCTGGAAAAATCTAATTCTTCGTTTTGTTGCAGTCCGTTTTTAACAAAATAATCTCGAAATTCATCATTTACTTGCCACATTGCAGGGTCATTTGACGGAATAGACGACTTTTCTTCTATTAGAATTTCGTCTTCATTGTAGATCGTCGGCGTCGTCGCTACTATAGGGCTAGTGTTGGACGGAGAAACGTAACAGTCCACGGTAGAGAAACCAGGGCAAGAAATCGCTGGCGATAGTGCAGCATTCGTCACCGTTTCGTTCCTTTCTGCAGAGTTTGTAAAAATGTTTCTAGTTTACGAGTATGTTTTAAAATGATTTCTATTTTCTTTTCCTTTTCTTTTGCCTTTTTCCTGTATTCTGCTCCACTTGGCTTTTTTACTATCAAACTACTCTCATTACCACTCATAGTCTTAAAAAAACACGGAAAAACTAAGGAAAGGACAATAAATATCAATCCCAAACACGAATATACGCGAGTGCGCGATATGACGGACGAACGAAGATTTAGAAAAAGAGAAGATAAATGAATGAAGCGAGGCAAAGTATACTAACTAAGTATTAACCACACCGGGGAGTCCCCGCACATCGTTGATGTGTTTCATGGCAAGCTGCGCTGAGTGCCTAGTGTGGTTTGTTTAATTCGCCTCACAGAAACGCGCGTATACGTGAAGATTATTTTGTATGGGATAGGTAATAATCCCCTATTACCTAATCCCATACAAAATAATCTGTTTTCTGTTACAGTTTGGTGTTGCAGCTTCATATCTATCATCTGCATCCTAAATTCAACAGTGCAACCTAGACGATAAAGAATAGAATACGATACAATCGATATAGAGTCGCCTAGCGGCAAACGCGAGAACTAGGTTGAACTGTTTAAATTCCGAATTTCCCATACAAAATGAAGTTAAAATTTACGCCCGTTATTGCGAGGCGGACTCGCACTAGGCACTCTGTTGCCAGCTCACCCACTCGCTCGACCACCGACCGATTCGAGTAACAAGTCAGTGTTTGTTTAACGCGCGCTTTTTAAAATTTCAAAATTTATTGTTATAATCAGGGACTTTCAAGCTTTAGTTTTAGTGTTTTGTCTCGGTCTAGTTGAAATATGTAGGGTAGATGCAATGATGCTAGGATAAGTGCATGCGAATTGCGAAGACACGATTTTAGCGCGCCCCCCGATCCTCGCGCCCTAGGCTGCAGCTTAATAATTAGCCTAAGGGTTAATCAGGGCCTGTCTCTAGAGGTAATTGGCGATCACAGAATACGTTCACCCGCTATTACTGTAGAGAAGTCATGCCCTGTAATCACACCAGTTCTAGTTTTAATGTATCTAGAACGTTTAATCCTACTAATTAACTTAATACAGGTGTAATTTTTTGTATTATTGTCCTAAAAATATATTTTTCTCAAGAAGTGTTAGAAATGTTTATATTCGCATATTCTAATATTCTAGAAACAAAGGTAGCTGTTATGCAATCTATTCTATAATGTGATTATTTTATAAAGCTGTTATCAAGGTATAAAGCAAAATTTAGTTCATTATTATGATGAAAAGAATAGTTCATTTTCTGTTTTAAGTAGGTATCTATTACCTTATTATAATTATATTTTTTTCCATTGTATGTATCTTTTGTATTCATTCAATTAAATGTATTTCTCTCTATGCACATCTAATTTTATTAATAACTTATATCCACGTTCACATTGGCGTCATTTCCCACCAGGTGATAACAAACACGTCTCAATCTAGTAAGCTTCAAATAACGGTCAAGTGTTTAATAGCAGTGTTTTACCTAAAAATAAAACACATATTAAATACTTACCTTATTTGAAGCTTACATTTAATTTCTACCTGGTGAAGATTTTCGACACAATGATCAGCGATTCACTGATGGCTAAGCCCATATTTGGCAGCGCCACCTGGTGAGGAATCGGGATGTGCGAAAGAGAAGGATAGATACGACTAAAGGAAAGAGCAAAAGAGAGGGAAATATAGCGGAAACCAGCCAGTAGTGCCACTCTCAATCTACTAAAAGAATTTTAATTCGATTCCAGATTTGACATTAGCTACTGTCATTTTGTGAAATAATGATACCACATATAATAGTGTAGTGATGAACACAAAAATCGATAAACAATCAGTGTGTGTGCCATCAGTGTGCCAATTAAAGACTAAATTATTGATTTTTATTTAAATAAATACATAATTATTCATAATAATTATTTATTAATTAGTAATCGCTGCTCTATTTTATAAAAAGTTAATATTTTTGTTTTTATATTAAAAACAAAACTTATAATAAAAGAGCCTAGATAGTTTTCATTATTGGCAACCCGTGCGCGCTCGTGCAGCTATCGCCATTTTGTTTATCGTGTCATTCGGCTTCATTCTCCCAGTCTGACTGCACGAATATCTTATTTCATTGGGAATCGATATTTTGTTGGGTTTTTGTTAAAGTGTTGTTATGTTGTGTTTGTTGTTAGGTTTATAGTTTTTTGTGAACTTTGAGTGAATCTATTTGTTTTGGTTTTCCATCAAAATGGATCCTCAGCCAAGTACATCACAAAAAGACGTGGATGTTTTCTTGTCCCCAAGAAGAAAACGTCCACGAAAAGCTTTCACTGTTACTGAAAAAGTAATGATCCGCAACGCCTACAAATACGTGAAAAATGAAATTTCTGCGCAATTGGAGGCCTTTGAAGTTGTGGAAGAAAATGAATGTATGAGCAAAGTTGCTGACATATTGGGAATAACCTGACGCTCTGTTTGTAACGTTTTGAAGGAAGTAAATAAAGGTGCGCCGCCAACTCCTAAAAAAACTGGACCAAAGCGAAGTTTCAAAGATAAAATTGATGAATTTACATTCTCTGCAATACCTACGAAGAATTGTTTATCAGTTCTCTTACCAAAATGAACCTCTAACCATTGCAAAGGTTAGTCAATCAGTCGGACAGTATTATTTTATACCTACATTATACTATATAAAGCTCGATTACCACTGACTGACTCACTGATTGACATAATTGTTCTCCCAGATGGTGAAGGGGGAGGTGGGTATATTTTTACAGATTCGTATAGAAGTAACTCTCACGAGTATGGGAAAAATCCCAAACCTCCCCTTTTCCACCCCACTCTCCCCCCTCCCTATCGTATCTCGGATACTAAGAGTCCCGTGTTTTGTTGTTTTACGGATTCGTATAGAGGAGGCTCGGAAAAGTAAAATCCATTTTTCAACGTTGCCCCCCTTGCCCCCTTCTCCCCCCCCTCTAGGTAGATCTCGGAAGTTAAGAGACTTGGAACATTTTTTTTTTCAGATTCATATCAAGGGGCCCAGAGTTGGTCAAAATCATTTTTCAAAACTCCCCCCTCTCCCCCCCTTCACCCCTGCCCCCATCGTATCTCGGAAACTAGGTAGCGGTAAAGCGAAGCGTTGTTCTCCCAGATGGTGAAGCGGGAGGTGGGTATATTTTTACAGATTCGTATAGAAGTAACTCTCACGAGTATGGGAAAAATCCCAAACCTCCCCTTTTCCACCCCACTCTCCCCCCTCCCTATCGTATCTCGGAAACTAAGAGTCCCGTGTTTTGTTGTTTTACGGATTCGTATAGAGGAGGCTCGGAAAAGTAAAATCCATTTTTCAAAGTTGCCCCCTTGCCCCCCTTCTCCCCCCCCCTCTAGGTAGATCTCGGAAGTTGAGAGACTCGGAACATTTTTTTTTTCAGATTCATATCAAGGGGCCCAGAGTTGGTCAAAATCATTTTTCAAAACTCCCCCCTCTCCCCCCCTTCACCCCTCCCCCCATCGTATCTCGGAAATTAAGAAACCTGGGTTTTGTTTTTTTACGGATCCGTATAGAGGAGGCTCGGAAAAGTAAAAACCATTTTTCAAAGTTGCCCCCCTTGCCCCCCTTCTCCCCCCCTCTAGAGGTAGATCTCGGAAGTTAAGAGACTTGGAACATTTTTTTTTTCAGATTCATATCAAGGGGCCCCGAGTTGGTCAAAATCATTTTTCAAAACTCCCCCCCTCTCCCCCCCTTCACCCCTCCCCCCATCGTATCTCGGAAACTAGGTAGTGGTAAAGCGAAGCGTAGCGTAGCGTAGGGATAAGGTCACGATAGCTTTCCGGTGGTAGGTAGGTCCTGAGTGGAGCGAACCTGCGAGACCGAGTTATTATATTATCGGGCAATCAGCATTCGCTCAGAGACTATGAACGAATGCTATAAGTGTACTCATTTGCGAAGTCACGTCGTTAGATTTAGTCAACACGAGTTTTGGTGACATCTATATTTAGTAGCATAAAATAAAACGCTTTCAACTTGAGAAGTTCGAAAACGCATTGGGATCATTATGCTAGCCTGTAGTGTCTAATTTGGATGGGTAATAACTTCACACCGCTGTCACTGTCAATGTAATAGACATAAGATTTAACGTGGGAGCAAATGAGACAGTAAGCATTATACAGTGTTTTTGTGTTTTTGAGTGTTATTGAGTGTTGTTGAGTGTTGTTGAGGGTTGTTGAGTGTTGTTGAGTGTTGTTGAGGGTTGTTGAGTGTTGTTGAGTGTTGTTGAGTGTTGGTGAGTGTTGATGAGTGTTGATGAGTGTTGTTGAGTGTTATTGAGTGTTGTTGAGGGTTGTTGAGTGTTGTTGAGTGTTGTTGAGTGTTGTTGATGAGTGTTGTTGAGTGTTGTTGAGTGTTGTTGAGTGTTTTGAGTGTTGTTGAGTGTTGTTGAGTGTGGCTGAGTGTTGTTGAGTGTTGTTGAGTGTTGATGAGTGTTGTTGAGTGTTGTTGAGGGTTGTTGAGTGTTGTTGAGTGTTGTTGAGTGTTGATGAGTGTTGTTGAGTGTTGTTGAGTATTATTGAGTGTTGTTGAGTGTTGTTGAGTGTTTTGAGTGTTGATGAGTGTTGTTGAGTGTTTTGAGTGTGGCTGAGTGTTGTTGAGTGTTGTTGAGTGTTGATGAGTGTTGTTGAGTGTTGTTGAGGGTTGTTGAGTGTTGTTGAGTGTTGTTGAGTGTTGATGAGTGTTGTTGAGTGTTGTTGAGGGTTTTGAGTGTTGTTGAGTGTTGTTGAGTGTGGCTGAGTGTTGTTGAGTGTTGTTGAGTGTTGATGAGTGTTGTTGAGTGTTGATGAGTGTTGTTGAGTGTTTTGAGTGTTGTTGAGTGTTGTTGAGTGTGGCTGAGTGTTGTTGAGTGTTGATGAGTGTTTTTGAGTGTTGTTGAGGGTTGTTGAGCGTTGTTGAGTGTTGTTGAGTGTTGATGAGTGTTGTTGAGTGTTGTTGAGTGTTATTAAGTGTTGTTGAGTGTTGTTGAGTGTTGTTGAGTGTTGTTGAGTGTTTTGAGTGTTGTTGAGTGTTGATGAGTGTTGTTGAGTGTTTTGAGTGTTGTTGAGTGTTGTTGAGTGTGGCTGAGTGTTGTTGAGTGTTGTTGAGTGTTGATGAGTGTTGTTGAGTGTTATTGAGCGTTGTTGAGTGTTGTTGAGTGTTGATGAGTGTTGTTGAGTGTTGTTGAGGGTTTTGAGGGTTGTTGAGTGTTGTTGAGTGTGGCTGAGTGTTGTTGAGTGTTGTTGAGTGTTGATGAGTGTTGTTGAGTGTTGTTGAGGGTTGTTGAGTGTTGTTGAGTGTTGTTGAGTGTTGTTGAGTGTTGTTGAATGTTGTTGAATATTGTTGAGTGTTGTTGAGTGTTGTTGAGTGTTGTTGAGTATTGTTGAGTTTTGTTGAGTGTTGTTGAGGGTTGTTGAGTGTTGTTGAGTGTTGTTGAGTGTTGATGAGTGTTGTTGAGTGTTGTTGAGTGTTGTTGAGTGTTGTTGAGGGTTGTTGAGTGTTGTTGAGTGTTGTTGAGTGTTGTTGAGTGTTGTTGAGTGATGTTGAGTGTGGTTGAGTGTTGTTGAGTGTTGTTGAGTGTTGTAGAGTGTGGTTGAGTGTTGTTGAGTGTTGTTGAGTGTTATTGAGTGTTGTTGAGTGTTGTTGAGTGTTTTGAGTGTTGTTGAGTGTTGATGAGTGTTGTTGAGTGTTTTGAGTGTTGTTGAGTGTTGTTGAGTGTGGCTGAGTGTTGTTGAGTGTTGTTGAGTGTTGATGAGTGTTGTTGAGTGTTGTTGAGGGTTGTTAAGTGTTGTTGAGTGTTGTTGAGTGTTGAGTGTTGTTGAATGTTGTTGAATATTGTTGAGTGTTGTTGAGTGTTGTTGAGTGTTGTTGAGTGTTGTTGAGTGTTGTTGAGGGTTGTTGAGTGTTGTTGAGTGTTGTTGAGTGTTGTTGAGTGTTTTTGAGTGTGGTTGAGTGTTGTTGAATGTTGTCGAGTGTTGTTGAGTGTTGTTGAGTGTTGTTGAGTGTTGTTGAATGTTGTTGAGTGTTTTGGGTGTTGTTGAGTGTTGTTGATCACAACAAATCACAAAAGACGTTAAGCCGCGTCCCCACTAGAGCCATGCGGCTTAACGTCTTTTGGCGCGAAAACTGTTTGACGCGCTAAAATAAGAAAAAAAAAAAACCGGCCAAGTGCGAGTCGGACTCGCGCACCGAGGGTTCCGTACAAACCTGCAAGGTTTACAAAGTTCGTTCATTACGACAATCGAGTCATAACTATGGTATTTTTTTTGCAAAATGAAATTCATAACATTACAATGGGGAAAGATGGAGGAGCATAAATTAAAGTAAAAAGCAAGTAATAAGTTTATATTTATTAAAAAATAAATATATATTTTGTAATGTAACTAAAAATTTAAGGTTTTCGGAATTTTTCCTTTATGTGTGCTGTAAAACGTTGCTTCATGCCAAATTTCAAGATTCTAGGTCGACTGGAAGTACCCTTTAGGTTTTG
Source organism: Luperina nickerlii (assembly GCA_963855955.1). Classification (NCBI taxonomy): domain Eukaryota; kingdom Metazoa; phylum Arthropoda; class Insecta; order Lepidoptera; family Noctuidae; genus Luperina; species Luperina nickerlii. The sequence continues at coordinate 14,628,696 of OY979664.1, read as the reverse complement.
ATTCCCTTGCGAGTACTTGCGAGTTTCAAAATATGCAGCTTAAATTGCTGTTTCTTTTGATTGCGTTGACATAGAAGTTTGATTTTGTTACAGCTTAAAGGTATTATAGACCTGAGTATTTGGTATGAATTTCAATTTAATACCTCTACGCGTTTATGAGGAAATGGGTAGTAAGTTTAAAATTATTAAAAAAATATATATTATGTGATGTAACTAAAAATTTATGGTTTTCGTAATTTTTCCTTTATCTATGCTATAAGACGTTGCTTCGTACCAAATTTCAAGATTCTGAGTTCACGGGAAGCACCCTGTAGGTTTTGATTCCCTTGCAAGTGTCGAAAATTTGCGGCATAAACGGCTGTATCTTTTGATTGCGTTGGCTTAGAAGTTTGATTTTTTCACAGCTTCAAGGGACAGTAGACCTGAGTAATTGATATAAATTTCAGCTTCATACCTCCACGCGTTCCTGAGAAAAAGGGTCTTGACAGACGGACGGACGGACAGACGGACAACAAAGTGATCCTATAAGGGTTCCGTTTTTTCCTTTTGAGGTACGGAACCCTAAAAAGACTTATTTTGTTGGTTGACGTATTTTGTAGAAACAATTTTCTTGGTAAAGTTTAAAGTTTGGCGGTGTAAATCACAAGTTAAAATAAGTGATTCCAGTGACAATTATAGCAATTTATTAACAACAACTCCACAAGTGTAGTATAAAGCAGTATATATCACTCGAGGGTAAGTACAGATTACTCCCCTTGGTGAATAAATAGCTATTATTACAAAATCCTATAAGTGCTAAGGATTACTGTCCAATTCTCAAAATTTTACAAGGGTAAGAAATACTCCTCAAAAACACGACCCCGCGAGCTGCTTGCAGCTCGCGCAACGCCCAAAATCTAGTCTTTTATATATAAGTAATGATTCCAAGCTATTATAAAACTTACTATTTTAGATTTTACAAGTGATGAACGATGATTCAGAAATGCCCAAGGTTTCCAAAGACACCCTCAGAAAAATTTTGAAGCATCTTAATTTTAAATTTGTTGCACGGTCACGCAAGAGCACACTTATTGATCGAAATGATATAATAACATGGCGCCAGCGTTACTTGCGATCTATATGTCAGTTTCGACGAGAAGGGAGACATATATATTATCAAGATGAAACTTGGGTTAACGCAGGGAAGGCTAACATTTATACACAAAATGAATTTATATACATTTTACATTAAATTTAATAGTAATATTGAATGTTCATGTACTATATTTATTTTAAGGGGGAAGCGCTAAGGTAGCCCGCGAAATTCAAATTTTCTTAGGTTTTTTGCAATTTGCTGGTCAGCATTAAGTTGTACGTTGATTAATATATGAATCGCGGCCGTAAGAAATATGTGTTTACAGAATTATAATCATTAAAGTCATCAACACAACTCTCTAAGACCACGTAAGTCCAAAGTATGATGATTTCATGAAACAGTTATTCTTTGGACTTACGTGGTCTTAGACTAGAGTTAGAGTAAATGACTTTAATGATTATAATTCTGTAAACACATATTTCTTACGGCCGCGATTCATATATTAATCAACGTACAACTTAATACTGACCAGCAAATTCCAAAAAACCTAAAAAAAATTCAATTTCGCAGGCTACCCTGGCGCTTTCGCCTTAAGGTCATACTGTAAAAAAAACTTGGGTGGACAAGAAAGTCACATCATCTTGACAAGCGTTTTTGGAGGGACTGACCACTGGATTAAAAAATCCATCTGGAAAAGGCAAACGTCTCATAATTAGCCATATAGGTAGTGAAGAAGGCTTCCTGGAAGAGGGGCTCATGATTTTTGAAGCAAAGAAAAATTGTGAAGATTACCATGATGAGATGAATGCAGTTTGTTTTGAGGAGTGGTTCGCTGGACTCTTACCAAAATTAAGACCAAACTCAATTGTTTTGAAATCACTGACAATATAGTCTATGATGGAGAATCGAAATGATCTCCTTACTACATAAGAAGGTTTCATATCATTCACCCATGCTCTATGAAGAAACGTAGTCATGAAGATAAGCCGGAGGTCTTCTTTCTCGAGTAGAACGACGAGGAACTTCAATGTCTTCAACTTCAGCTGGCCCAGTTGCGTCAACAAACTCGTCATCACTTGTAGGTGCAGTAGATGGTCCACGTGGTGGTTCATCGTCGGAGTTTTCTTCGTCATCTACTGTATATGGAAGAGGCGCCAGGGATCTATTCGAAACAGTTGTCTCACGGCCATCAGGTAGGCGTACATAAGAGTATTCCGGGTTGCTTTGTAGTAGTTCCACTTCTTCTACCGCAGGTTCATATTTAGAGTTTCGTACGTTTCTCTTCATAAAGACTGGCCCTGGAGAGTGGAGCCATGTCGGTAGCGATTGTCCATTTCCCGAGCGATGAGGATGATTGAACATGCGCTCGTGAGGAGTTGCGTTAGTTCCCGTGCAAAGCAAGGATCTAATAGAATGTAGGGCTGGACAAGCCCTTCTCCCAGTCACTAATGTCAGCGTTGTTGGAGCGAAGATACAGCTGGATCGTACGCCACAAGGTGCCGTTTAAGCGTTCAACCAAGCCATTCCCCTGTGGGTTATATGGAGTTGTACGACTGCACGCAGTACCAAGTGACGTCAGGAACTTTCTGAGCTCATCCGATAAGAACGACGTCCCTCTATCGGACTGTATGTATGCTGGCGTGCCAAATGTGGAGGACAGATCAATTAAGCATTTTATAACCGTTGCTGACGTTATGTCTTTACAGGCATATGCAAAAGGGAACCGACTAAACTCCTCAATTATAGTTAGAATGTACTTATTCGAAGTTTTTGAAGGAAGTGGGCCTTTAAAATCTAAGTTTAATTTCTCGAATGACGATGTAGCTTTTATGAGACGCCCTTCATTTCTTATGTAACGGGGTTTGATTTCGGCGCATACTGGACAGGCAGCGGTCATTCTTTTGATATCTTCGATTGAATAGGGTAGATTTTTGGACCGTACCCAATGAGTCATGCGTGAAATACCAGGGTGGCAAAGAGAGTTATGTAGAGAAATGAGTTTGCTTGGAGAGTTGCTGTCGATGTGCATGCAAACTCTTGATAAAGCATCAGCAGCAAAGTTCTGACTGCCTGGCCGATAGATTATGTCGTATTTGAAACAGGAGAGCTCCAGGCGCCATCTCTCGATTTTCTCGTTTTTTATCTTATTAGAGTGCGTCTGGTTAAACATAAATGCTACAGATCGTTGGTCTGTGATTAGTAAGAAATGACGTCCAATCAGAAAGTGCCTCCATTTTCGAAGTGCTTCAACAATGGCGCAGGCCTCCTTTTCTATTGATGGCTGTCGCCTTTCTGCATCATTTAGCGACCGTGAAAAAAATGCTACAGGTCTTCTTTTTTGTGACAGTGTCGCAGCAATTGCAAACTCCGATGCATCGGTTTCCACCGAGAATATTTCCTTCTCCTCAATTCCAGCCAAGGCCGATTTAGCAATGTCCTTCTTAAGGTCGTTAAAAGAATTTAATAGCGTCTTGAGATAGGGAAATGTTGCTTTGACCAGTGGTCTTAATTTGGATGAGAAGTTTTCTACCCATTTCGAATAATGAGCGAATAGGCCAAGGGCTCTTTTCAAAGTTGCCGAGTCAATTGGAACAGGAAGATTCATCAGGGGTTCAAGACGGTTCTCGTCTGGTTTGATAATGTTTTTGTGTATGTTATAACCAAGGAGGTTAATTGACTCCGCTTCGAACGTGCATTTGTTAGTATTAAGCGTAAGTCTGTACTTTCTAGCAGCTTCCGTAAACTTGCGAAGGTTTTCTTCATGGTCCTTTTTTTTGACACCGCATACAGTGACATCATCCAGGTAAGCGAATGTGCCTTTGAGGTTCTCCGAATCGATGATATATTGTAAAGTCCTCTGAAAAGCTGCCACGCCGTTCGTTACTCCAAAAGGAATCCGTGTGAACTGATATAGGTTCCCGCATGCTTCAAAAGCTGTATATTTTCGTTCTCTGGCCAGAATGGGCACCTGGTGATATGCACTTTTGAGGTCTATTTGGCTAAATAAATTGTACTGTGATACTCGCGTTATAATAGAATCGATACTTGGAAGGGGGTATGCGTCAAGTTCCGTAAATCTGTTTATAGTTTGTGAATAGTCGATCACAAGATGTTTTCGATGGTGCCCTCCTCCAGCGACAAGAACCTGAGCCCTCCAGGGTGACACACTGGGCTCAATAACTTTATCCTTGATCAAATTGTTTATTTCATTCGATATGAAATCTTGATCTTCTTGTGAGTGGCGTCTTGAGCGGATTGCGATTGGTTTGATATTTGGAGAAAGATTCGTAAATACTGATACAGGCGGAACGGAAGCCTCTAATACGTTGCAGACTTTTAGCGGTTGTTTATCACCTCCAAACTGAAGTTCAAGAGAAGAGTGCTTTTGGAGTAGGTCATGTCCAATAATAACGTCGGCGCAAAGATTATTGATGATCAATAAAGGCTGATTTCGGTGTATATGGCCACCTATTTGAAGTGTCACGTAACATAATCCACCGACGTAGGAAACGTTATTGAGAGATGGGAGTGTTACAGCCTGTCTACAAGGCTCAAGTTTGAGCTTCAAAATTTGAGCAAGATTCTTGTCAATGAAGCTGATAGAACTGCCAGTATTGTGCATCAGCGCGGTAGTTGTTGAGAGTAATGGGAGTTGTAGCTTTGCTGAGACTAGAAGGAGCAGCGGCAGAAAATGCTGATAGTTGGGAGCCGGCAGATTATACTTGCGTTTCATCATCTGTGACAGCTGCATTTGTTGAGTTATTATTAGAATCGCGGTTAGAGCTTCTGCAGACCTTGGCAAAATGGCCACGCTTCGAACAGAGTTGGCATTCCGCGTTGCGGGCGGGGCATTTTAATCTTTGATGAATATTACCCCCACAAAAGAAACAACGACGGCGGAGAGTTGTTGCTAGGTTCGGCTGCGTTCGTGTTTCTGCCTCAGTGGCAGCATTGATAGGGTTAGGATTGAAGGAAAGAGATTGTACTAGTAGTTGAGAGGTGTTCTCGGCAGTTTCTAAGGTAATTGCAAGGTTCAAAGTCTCTTCTAGTGTCAGAGATTTTTCTAGAAGCCGTTCCTTTATTTTGCTTGATAAGATCCCGCTGATAAAAGTCCCACGTATGGCTTGGTCCTGGTGTTCTTCCGCTGTCACTGCTTCAAAATTACAGTCATGAGCAAGGATGTTAAGCGCTCGAGAGTATTCTGCGATGTTTTCTCCAGGCTGTTGTTTCCTAGTCGTAAGTCGATGCCTTGCTAAGGTTATGTTCTGTTTCTTTTCATAGGCATCATTAAGTTTGCTTATTGCGTCGCTGTACTTATTGCAGGAGCGGATGTTGTTGAAGATTGTTGGCGAAATGTGGTTGACAAGTACCTTCAGTTTGAGCGATTCATCGGGCGATTTATCGGGCGATCCTAGTTGTGCGTTAAAGTTCTCAAAGGTGTATTTCCAGTGGGCCCACTTTAGATCGGCACCGGGTGCAGCAGGCTCCACGTCAAAATGATCGGGTCGAAGATATTGAGTTACTTTCTCTTGAGACATCGTGCTATAAGAATATGATATTATTTTGCGATAACAATTATTGTGGAATAAATTGATACACAATAAAGACAAAACCAAAGGAAATCTTGGTTTTATTCCACAATAAAATTACATAGCGTATTAGAAGCCTTCAAATCGTTTGACACTACGGTTTGAAATCACTATGACAATATAGTCTATGATGGAGAATCGAAATGATCTCCTTACTACATAAGGTTTCATATCACCCATGTTGTCAAAGAAGAGGAAAAAATGAGTAGGCTAGATATGTTAATTGACAATATCACAGACACATTTATAATAAATGTTACAGAAAGTGACAGCGATAGCGATGACGGCGACAATATATAAAATAAATTATTACCATAATACATCTATCTGTTTTATTTGTCATGTTCCTTCATGATCACATTTTTTTATTTATTTCACACACAATTATAAAAGAAAAGTCTCAGATCGTTAATTAATCGTCAAAACTAAATTATCGGTTCAGAAATATTTAATTTCCTGTTATACTTAGTTTACGAGAGTAAAATTATAAACGAGAAGAATCGAACCGGAAATATTCCATTTCCATATCGAATTATTTGGCAACGTCACTATTTAGTACTTGTCATAACGTTGCAACACTGAAATTGTCAAATCTGGAATCGAATTAAAATTCCGAGTTATAGTAAGCTTCAAAAGCAGGGCTTGTTAACGTTACCAAATAACAAAATAATTACCGTTAAGTAACGTTAATTTCAATTTGATACCTTAATAACGTTCACAAAAATGTAACGTTACTTGATCACATTACCAGTAAAGTAACGTTACGTTAACATTAACGCAAATACATCAGTAACGTTATATTTACCGTTAATTTAGCTACGTTGCCGTTCCGTCTGTTTACATTTTTGTGCGCTCGCGCGGGCGCCTCGCTTAGCATTGGATTAGATGCACTGTTGCCGCTCCGCCACGCGCTAACCGCGCCGCCTGCGCCGTCGCCGCCGCGCTAATTCGTGTGCAATACCTACAGTGAGTTGTTTTGTTCGAGACGCTATCAAGATGGGACAGTATATTTTTTGCCCAAAAATTCGGACATGCCTTTTTTATTATCTTATATCTTAGGACTTGCAATTATAAATGCGAGACGAGAACTCCCGATTGCCTATTTGTCATAAAAGACAGAAAATTAGTACTTGAAAAAATTTTCTATGGTTTCCAGAAAAACCATAGAAACAATTGTAGCTCAAAAGTTTGATATCTTTTTAAGACTTTACTGATGGTATTGAACAGTGATTTAAAGACTTTACATAGTAAAAACAATCAGGCTTATTTGTTCAAGATAACAGAGTTATAGCTGATTTTTTAAATTTATGATTTCTTTTTTTTACCGCCATATTATTACGTATTAGGATTTGTAACTAGGACTAAAATGTTCTTTTTATTTACACTTACCTATGACCTTACAAACAAAGGAATCCTAATAAAGCAGGATATGGGAATTATTGTAATTCAAACTTTTTTGATTAGGGTTATCACCTCGTAAATTTATTAAACTTAATTTTTGAAGTTATTTTTTAATGTTAGTAATATTATACAAGACATTTTTATCACATTCTAATTGTATTTTGAGTGTTAGGTGACATTCAAAAATTATATTTTTGAAATAAAAATAGTAGGAAAACTTCCCAAAAAAAAAACGGTGAATTCCGTAATTTCAATTTGGATCGTGTCCTAGCTAAACGTAGATCTTGATTAGGGAGTGGGGCTGGGGACTATTTTAGGATTTAACAAAACTGAACTCAAATGATGAGAAAGCACTTAAAGAGGCAATTCACGTATAAATGTGAAATGCTTTACAAAAATTGTAAATATACATAATTTAAAAATTTTTGCAAAGAAGAACAACAAATGGCTTAAAGAATCACTAAAAAATGACTTAAATAAATTTTTCTTTAGAACATTACAAGACGCGTCACTTTCCGAGTCTGTTATGATTACTGATTCTGAATCAGAATCTAACATATTGAGCCAATCCCCTGACAGACATGAACTTGTACCTCATCATCAGCCACTAATTTCAGATAATAATCCAATACTGACCCAAATTTTAGTGTACAAGATTTACCTATAGTCATTGAAGAAAATACTTTTAATATTGCAATATCCCCCCACAATCGATACTATTGCTTCGACTTCTTCTTGTCTGGTCTATGAGTCACTTAGTGACAGACAAAAACGAAGGGTGTGCAAAGAACTTCAATATTCTTTAGAAAGTGAACCTCCTACAAAAGTTATTAAAGCTGTTTCGAGTGCATTAGAAGCAAAAGGACAAAAATTAAAAACCAATGCGTCAAAGGATTTGCAATACGTTATCAATACTTGTCTTGAAAGTCCAACACGACCGACTAAAATAGCAACTAAACTTCGCGAAGACCCTCGTCCTTATTCCCCAGATGAAGCTTTATCAGTATTTATAGATAGAAAATTTACTGTAGAGACATACAACTTTTTGCAACAAGATTTAAAATCAAGAGGATTTCCAGCATTTCTTCCATATACCTAATAAAGTGTTCGACGCAAAACAAAAATGTTATCCGGATAATGCGATTCAAGTAACAGAAAGAGAAGCCTTTGTTCCATTAGTTAGTTTACTTTCTCACACTCTTCAAAGATTAATAAACTCATGCGACGAAATTATATCAGCATATTGTGAACAAAAAGGTCTAGATACGGTAGATTGTATTTTTGAGGGGAGTTGGAGGAGGTTTGATGGTAGTTCGGGTCAATCATTTTATAAACAGAATTTTTCTGATAGTCATAAGCCTGAAAACACTTTATTTGCCACTACATTCATCCCATTACGGATAAAAACAAAAAAAGACTTTGTACTTTGGTTAAACCACAATCATACAGATTTTGACGTCCGATTCATATTCAATATCGGAAAGAGACAAAGATTTAATACTAAATGAACAGAAATTGATAGAAAACCAAATTAGGGATTTGACTACTTTAGAAGCAACTGCATCTAACAAAAAGAAAATAAGGGCAAAACCACAACTTTATTTGACATGCATAGATGGCAAAGTACTAAATATAATAACAGAAACCTCTTCTCAACTTAAATGTCCATTTTGCAAAGCAACCTCAACGCAATTCAACAAATTAGACATAATTTATTCTCAGCCAATTGATGTATCGGTTTTCAAATACGGAATAAGTCCCTTGCATGCACGGATTCGCGTTCTTACTTCATTTGGGCTACAAGCTTCCTGTAAAGAAATGGAGGGTAGGCAAAGATTCAATGGAATCAAAAACTTTTGACGAAACAAAAAATACGTGTGCAAGAGATAGTGCGAAAAGATTTGAAAGTGCTAGTTGATGTTGTGAGACCCAATGCTGGAACAACAAATGACGGCAACACAGCCCGAACAGTTCTATCGGATAAAAATCGTGCAGTATTTGCTGAAATATTAGGCCTTGGTCTGTGGTTGTTGGACGATCTTCACACGATTCTGATTACTTTATCTTGTGGTCTACCTGTAAATGCTAATAAATTAGGAGATTTTTGCAAAAGCGTTGCATCTAAATACGTGAAAGAATATGGTTGGTACCCAATGACAGTAACAATACATAAGATTCTCATTCACGGGCAAGATATTATACTTAGCTCTTCCAGTGGGCTTACTATCAGAGCAAGTCGGTGAAGCGCGGAATAAGTTCTGGCGTTACGACAGAGAACACCATAGCCGAAAATCCGACCGCGAAAAAACCATGTTAGACTTGTTTCACAGAGCACTGGAATCGTCAGATCCAGAAATTTCCTACATAAGGCTACAGAATAGGTTGAAAAAACTAAAATCCTTACCGTTACCACCCAGCGTAGTTAGGTTACTGAAACCGTATGAAATCTCAGCAGAAGACGATTTTGTGGCAACAGAAAATGACGAAAATTTTGAAATTATTAAAGGACATACCGACAATGTAACAGGAATTCTTTCGTCAGATCAAGCTGAAGAATGTACATCAGAAAACAATTAAGTAAAATGGCATAATGTAACTTACTACTAGTGAAAGAAATTTCAATATAGGTTTAGTACAAAGATCGCTTCCTACAAACTTTACCTCTTTATAATATTAGATATAATATGTAGATTATGTTCAAAAAATTCCAAATTAGTTTGGCAGGATTGGCATGTCAAATGAAATTCATAGTTTTTTTTTATTATCTAAGCACGTCTAGGAAAACTGTGCTAAACCACAGCTCGATCCAAAAATGAAATAAAAAGTAATCTTTTTTTTTGTTTTCGGTTCATTTAAAAACTATTTTTCTGTGTAAATAAAGTGTTCCGATGCCGCCCCAACCTCCAGTTAATATATTATTTACGAATAAAAAGTTATGGTAACTTTTTACAATAAATTCTATTTAGAAATATTGACAACCCTAAAATTATAATTACCATAGAAAACTTTAGAAGCTTCTAAGTTCGATATCCTTCAATATTTGGATCTGATTTTTTTTTCATAGATTCATTCACTTTTTTCTAACAATTCTGTAGAAAAATAGAATCCAAATAATTTAAAAAACCGACCATAAAAAAATAAAATAAAAAAAACATTAATTGTAAGTAAATAAATCTCTGAAAACTCGTTTAAAAAATATATAAATCAATCAGTATTATGTGTCTTAAGATTATTGTTTATCAGGAAAAACAAGAAGATAATTCGTGAAATATTTCAAAAGTTATGGGTGATTTACAATTTTATCATAAAAAATAATTAAGTGGTTTTTTTTGGTCATAATGATAAATAGGCGCTTGTGAGTTCTATTCATTAATTTTATAAAACATTAAAAACAAAGTTATCACAAAAAAAGACGTCCGAAATTTTGGCCAAAAAATATACTGTGGGACGTAAAAAAGAAATTCCGTGGTAGTTAGACGTTGGCGTTAGACTATTAATTCCTGCATGTCTAAACAACAATTGTAATAACCATAAATAAGAACAATTAATTACATTCATTATTGTCTTCACTCATCTTGATGTTGGATAAATTATCTTATCAGTTAGGTATCTCACTTATTACTTCTCACGCGTAAGAATCGGGCAATATTTTGATCGGCACGGCATCACAGAGCGGGACGACGGCAGGTGGCCTGCCCCCGCGCGTCTCGTCCCCCTCTACTTCAAACTCACTAGATTAACCGTTCTAAAAGTAACGATAAAATTAACGTTAATAAACAACTAACGTTAATAATGATTACCGATAAAATGGAGCTAAAATAACGTTAAATCCATTACCGTTATTTTAATATTAACGGTAACGCTGTCAAATCAAGGAAACGTTATGAAAATTTTACCGGTATTTAAAGCCCTGTTCAAAAGTATTTAATATTGTTTTAATTTTAGGTAAAACACTGCTATTAAAATGGACCTGTCTGCAAATAATCTCTCTGGACTACTTCAAAAATTGTGTTCAGGATTGTCACTAGATCCAGGTAAATTCTATTTTCAAACTACAATGTATTGTTTTTGATAAAATTTTCATCCGAATGTCATAAAAGATTCGATTTAGCAACAGTTTGTGTATAATTTTAATGTTTTGAGAGTATTTTTTAGATTTTTTTTCATGTATAGCTTACATGATTACTTTAGAACGTTGATAGCTAGCAAACAAAAAGGAAAGTATTCTGTATTATTTTTATTTACTTTTGAGACCCCTTCGGGCATTCTTGCATGATAGATGGTCATGCCTCATTTACACATTGCAAGATTCTTGCCTGTTCCATCCAATAAAATTTAATGGTTGATTGCATTGATACAATTTTTCTTAAAGTATTTAATTTTCCTTGTAAACCCTGTAAATTAGTCTGTATTGTTTATTAGAACACTGTTAATCAGAAATAAGTTTTGCATGATTACTTGATTGTATAGATGGAGCATATGAGCTTGCTGTGTCATATTTATCTTCCACTGGAGAAAAAAGTCGCACTGTTCAGGATGAGAGGCTGCTGTGCCAGAAGATCCAAGCAAGACTTACCAGTGTCAGAGACACAGACAAATTCAATGAATATTATTCAAAACTAAAAAGTGCTGTAAGTATTAAATACTAGCTGTGCCTGTGACTTCTTTCACGTGGATGTCAGGAAAACAATAATGTGTCTCTTTACTAATTCTTTTTCTAAAATAAAAATTGCCTAAGTTACTCCTTATGACATCAGCTATCTGCCAGTGAAAGTCCCATCAAAATTGGTCCAGGCTTTTTAGAGATTAGCGGGAACAAATAGACAGACAAAAAAAATTAAATTGTTTTTTTGTTCTAAGTACCATATATACTTTCCTATGCATTTGGTAGAAAAGCTGATATTTTGACATTACAAACAGATACTTCTATATTTTATTTTTATAGATTGTAACTTAGAGATTAAAATAAAAAGAAATAATGTAAGATTGCTTAACTTCTCGAATGTCTTATGTTACACAGTGCGACATAAGAACAATAAAATTCTATTGTGTCTGCTAATTAGACACGCGATGGGTTAAGTAAATTTGTATGCAAAACATACAAAAAAACATGCATATCGACGGCGAAGTGCCAATAACTCCTAACTGACAAAGTCAAAAATTTACACATATGTACTGGAAAAAAACGTTCAAAAATAGACACGTTGTTTTAGTTGGGAGGTAGATATTACCACATTTTAATTTAATGATGTTGCAACTAAAAATACACTTAGGCGATTTCACTAACACATGCGAATAACGCCTTTAAATTCAAAATGAAAAAAAAAAGAGAATTGCTCAAAAAAAAATCAGTTAGGAGGTATTGGCACTTTGCCGTTGATATGTAAGTGTTCAGCCATTTAATTGGTGTTACATTTGAAAGCTCGGTTGCAAAATTGAAGAACATCAAGACTATGTACTATGTTATACAGGAGAAACAAAAGGGCTATATGGAGTGGGATTTCTGGTTAAGAAAGCCTATAAACAAAATATAATCAACTATATAGGAATATCAGAACGAGTACCTAGCTGTCTTGAAATTGAAATTTGAAGACGAACTATTATCTATAATACAAGCTTACGCTCCCACTGAGAAGGCAGATGACGATGAAATTAATAAGTTCTACGACGACCTGAGAGCAGCCCACCAAATCCAAGATAAAACAGTACTAGTAATAAGAGACTTTAATGCCAAGATTGTACAACCAAGGAAATATGAAAGCTTCGTAATGGGAAGTTATGGATATGGAAAACGAAATGAAAGAGGCGAAAGGCTGATTCAATATGCCAGCGAAAATAAATTACCCATAATGAACACCTACTTTAAAAAGAAACAAAGCCACAGATGGACTTGGATGGCCCCAGATCAAAAAACAAAGAACGAGATAGATTTTATTCTGTGCAACAAACCTAAAAGAATAACAAACGTAGAAATACTCAAAAATTTACAATTCCCATCAGACCATAGATTAATAAGAGCAACACTTACAATGAAGTCTCCTAAATTGAGCAGAAGAACATTTAAGACCCTTCCAAAAACACTTAAAACAGACAGTGAAAAACAAGTATACCTAGAAAACTTGAAAGAAAATACCAAACAGCTCCCAGAACATACTAACGAGGTACAAACCTATTACGACAAGTTAGAGAACATAATTACGACCAGCTTGAAAATAAAACAGGAAACCAACGAAAGAGAGGGTTCAAGAATACTAAGTGAATCAACATTAAAATTAATAAGAAGACGTACAGAACTGCTCTCAACTAAAAACAAAAGTAAAGATACAAAGTAAGAGCTAAAAAACCTTTTCAAAACAACAAAGAAGGCCATAAAAGAGGATTACAATAACCACAGGCAAAGAATAATAGAGAAAAACTTAAATTGCTACAGAAGCTCCAAGCGGGCAAACAAAGAACTAAACACACATAAAGACTGGATTCAAGAACTTAAAAAAGAAAATTATGAAACGAAAACAAGAAAGGACATTATAGAACATGCAACTGAATTCTACAAGGAGCTGTATATGAAACCATCAGAAGACCCTTGCGATAAAGAGCTAATAATTCCCGAAAAAAACGAGCAAGAAGAAATAGAACCAATAAACAACAAAGAAATATTAAGGCATATAAAAAAGTTAAAACCTGACAAAAGTCCTGGGCCAGATAACATAAGCAACGAAGCAGTAAAAATAGTAGCCCCAGTTTTAATACCATACTTAGCAAAAGTTTTCAACATGGCACTCGATACAGGAAAAGCTCCTAAGCAGTGGTGTGTCTCTGACATAATACTTCTCTACAAAAAAGGCAATCCAGCAGACATTGCAAACTACAGACCAATAAGTTTACTGTCGAGCATTTACAAACTTTTTTCCTCTATATTACTGAGCCGGATAACATCAAGAATAGACAACAATCAGCCAAGAGAACAAGCTGGTTTCCGCCAAGGTTTTTCCACTATTGATCATATATACACATTAGACCAAATACTTGAAAAATATATAGAATATAATCGACCTCTCTATTTAGCCTTTATTGACTACTCAAAGGCATTTGACAGTATAACACACACCTCGATCTGGAAAGCACTTGCCTGTTGCGGAATAAACAGAACTTATATTAATATCATAAAGAACATCTACTCACAAAGCAAAAGTAGAGTAAGATTAGAAACTAAAGGAGAAGAGATAATAATAGGAAAGGGAGTCAGACAGGGAGATCCCATGTCACCGAAACTATTCATAGCTGTGTTGGAAGGAATATTTCAAGAAATTAACTGGAGAAATAAAGGACTCAGAGTGCAAGATCAATTTCTAAGCCACCTCAGATTTGCTGACGATATCATCCTCTTCGCGGAATCAGCAACTGAGCTAGAACAAATGATGCAAAATCAGGACATAAAAAGTAAAAAAGTGGGGTTACACATGAACGCAAGCAAAACAAAGATCATGACGAACCATACAGAAGAAGAAATACACGTGTCGGGAAACCAGATTGAATACGTAAAGGAATATAATCTACCTTGGAAAACAAATATCATTTGATACAAGAAATAACGAAAATGAAGTGGATAGAAGGATCAACTGCACTTGGAGAAAATTTTGGTCACAAAAGGAAGTCCTAAAAGGGGACTATCACATGAAGTTCAAAAAAATAATAATGGACACCTGTATTCTACCAAGTATGACATATGGAAGCCAAACATGGACATATACTAACAAAATAAAAAATAAAATCTTATCATGCCAACATTCCATGGAAAGGAGCATAATATTAAAACTCAGGACAATACAGAAAATCCGAAACGAAGAGATAAGAAAAAGAACAAAAATAACAGACGCCCTCCAGCACGCTTTACAACTGAAATGGAAATGGGCAGGTCATATTTCGAGATGTAGAGATCAGAGGTGGACAATTGAAACAACGAAGTGGTCTGGACCGAGAGGCAAGAGGAACAGGGGCAGACCACGCAAGAGATGGGCGGACGACATCGTTGAAGTAGCTGGTCCGAGCTGGATGGAGTCGGCCCAAAACAGGGAAAATTGGCACGGGATGGAGGAGGCTTTTACCCAAAAGGGATCCATATCCAAATAAAATTTAAAACTATTAATTTGTAAAAACGTTTTTAAAAAGAAAAATATGGAATAAATGAGCTTTATTATTATTACATTTGAATGGATTTTTGTTGCAGTTTATTCTGAAGCAGCGTGTATCAGTCCTGTCTCTACTGCTGGCCCTCTCAGACACACCAAAGCAGTCGGGATCTACTCAGCAACTGTTCCCAATACCGCAACTTGCTACTACTGTGAGTAATTACTAGAAAAAATAAACATATGTGGTTTTTTAAAGATGTGATTGTTTGTTGTCTTACACTCTAAATTTATTTGGATAGTTATTCAATCAAACTGGATTGTGCTAATAAACAATGATTGTTTTGAATTACATACAATACTGTTGGTCACTACTGGGGCTGAAGCTGGAAATAGGTACAATTTAATGCAATCCTTTTCCAAATAAAACTATAAAATTAAAGACACTAATATTTGAACAACTTGTTGAAATGGCTTTCCTTTTACAAACTAAAATAAATGTATAATATTTGTCATTTCAGAAGTCCGCCACAGGTATATGCGGCCCTGGTTCAAGCACTAGTAAGAGCACTATTGGGTCTGCGAGCTGGGGCAGCCATGCGGCTAAACATCAGGGATCCAATCAGAGCCTCCTATCCAACAACAGCAGCATGGCTATTGCATTACAAACCCCCGGTAAGAGATTATTTACTGTAAAAATTTACTTCAATTGAAATGCCAATATACATCAATTCTCGCTTTTCTTACTAAATTTTAGAAGAAAATTGAAATAGCCATAACAGTTATAAATATAAAAGTTATTCATTTCTTTTTTATAGTGATTTAATTTTTTAAAGACTTTAATATTTACATAATATATAAACTAACAGCCTCAAAATAATATTAATAATATGTATGTATATATAAATAAGAGGGAAAAAAATCACTGGACATAAATTCGTCTGCATTGCTGTCAACAGGAAAAGTGCCTAAAAGGCTGCCAGCATTGCCTCGTTGTATGGCAATGCTGATTCTTTGGCCAAAAAATAGGCCAGCCCTCTAGTCACAAGAGTCGACCAACCGCTTGGCGATATCTCGAAAAACGAAGTGGGCACTCGGACCCCATGGCCCTAGAGTTTCAAGCCCAAACGGCTCAAACATAAAACTCCCAGTAAGATTGGGAATATTTTCACCGTTATTCATAATGTTGCGCGCCACAATTAATGCCTGGTACATGGTGACATTAGTTACCACTAGCGCCATCTAGTATCGGATAGCAGAACTAGTAGAGTCAAGATCCTTCTAGAAATTTCGATGCTAGAACTTTCTAGAACTTTCAAGAACTATCGACATCTGGTCAGTCGGGGACGGTATGTACTCGAACATACTAGTTGTTTCTACAGAATTAGGCCTGGCACGCATCACGATTTTTTATCGTGCGATAATTTTGTCGCAGGAATGCAACGTATGAGTTATTACGGCAGTGCGCGCACATTCGAGTAATAAATCGCAGCGATTTTAAAATTGTGATTTATCACAATTTGCTGCATTTGCTCGCGACTCGATTATCGTGAAAGTAAACTGCAGCGTATGGAATTCTATGGTCCCGCGCGTACTGCGACAGAAAAATCGCATACTCGGGCCGGTCGGCGCCCATTCGTATTCCGTTTTTTAGAGAATAAACATGTTGTGACGTTTACGTGGCACTCCACGTAACGTCACAACATGTTTATTCCATATTTATACATATTATAATATATTATTTATATATCATCATCATTTCAGCCGGAAGACGCCCAACTAGCATTTTGGTAATAAGAATTGGTGATAAAAGAGTTATTTAAAAGTGAATTTGGCAAGCAAGAGTTATACAATGGTTTTAGCAATTGGTGTTAGAGCACGCTCTAACCCCTTACAAACTCGCGATTGGGCCCACGTCTTATAGCGCTATAAGTAATATAATAGTATTAATGCTCACTCTTTTAACACTGAGAGTTACATAATAGTTATAGAGTGGCGTTAGTGGCAAACAATTTCTTGTATCTATAATGGTGGTATAATATAAATCTAGCTACCTCAAGCACTTTAAAGTCTGTATTATGGTTATAATAAAAACTATAGGTGGTACACAAGTTCTGAGGTCTACTGGTATAAATTTTATAGTAACATATTAGTTCTGTTTTAGGTCCATTTTTTTCTTGAATTTGCTTTATGTATCTTGATCAGTGTTGATTAGCAACTCAGGGCTGTAGCGTGTTTTCTTTTTCTATTGTTTTGCATATACATTAGTTCCAAAAGTGTTACTTTATTTCTCAAAAATGATGGCAAACTAAGGAGGTGAAATTAAGTGAATTTCAAGTTACGGATTGTCAATATCTCGGTAAGTCAAGTTTGATTTCTTTATCACATGGCTAAAATTTATTGCGAGGGTTACTTTATTGAGAAAATAATATATGTTTTGCGTCTCAATTTTGCAGGGCCTCAAAAATAAGTGATATTTAAAGTAAAAATAAATTGCATTTTATCATGCGGGGTATACACTCAATCTAAATTTAGATAAAAACAGGATATTGGCTCTGTCTTTTACATTCATTGTGTATTGTAGTAAATATATTGCATTTTAAAATGAGAAAATTAAACAAAATATGGGTTTTAAACTAGTTTTTTCTGATTTATTTTTAGGTTATGTTTGATTTAGAATGGTGTCTACTTCTTATTATCCTAGGTTCCTATTATTACTATTAATGAACAAGAAGTACTAGATGGGCTGTAGTTAGAACTATTGTAGCACTTGTTATACCAGAATAGGGTTTTAAAGGTAATAAGAGTACAAGTTTAAGAGGTTTGGTTCTATAATTGTTCGACTTAGATGCAAAAGTAGTGGTATTTTAGGGTTACGTTTTTCAATCGATAAAACCCTTCCATCAAAAAAGGGAATAAAAATGTAAAATTGAGATTATATGCTAGATAGTTTTTAATTTTAAAAAATCCAATAATCAACATTTATGTAATTTTCTGTTTTAATACTTTAAATGCCTTTTTTGATTAATTGATGTATTTTCATAATTGTTAATATTGTGATACATTGCAAATCAAATTGCTGAAATAAAATTATTCAGCTTAAAAATAACATGGTACAGTATGAATGTTTTTAACTGTTATAGATTTCAAGAAGAGGATGATCACGAAAGGAAGGAAGACACTTCAAATGAAAAAGAAAGTATAGTAGATTCAGACGGAACTTTTGAAGATAGTGACATCGCGCACAGTAAATTTGAAGAAGAGCAAAAAAATTACAATGAAAAGATAAATTGTCCAAATTCAACTATGAAAGAAAATGAAACAACGGAAAGCGATAATAGAGAAGAAAAAAATTAAAAAAATACGCCGAACAAAAGGAAGTTGAAAAATATCATGTTAAAAGAAGTGCAATAGATTCTAACTCGAAAAGCAAAATGGCAATTTTTGAAGGAAAAGATAAGACCCACAAGAAAACTGAGGTAGAGAAAATAGATGACAATGAAAACATACATTATCCAAACTCAACTATTAATCAAAATGAAACCATGGATAAAGAAGAGAAAAGAGAATAAAAGAAATTGACGAAGATACGTTGAAGGAAAAGAACTCAATTAACGTAAAAGTTGCTAAAAAGAATGATAGATTGGAAGAAAATTTGAACTCAATAATACGAGAAAATGAAAAAAAAGATAACGATAAGGAAAAAGAAAAAGCACATGGCACAATTAAATTAGATTCTAATTTCACTAACAAAGAAAATGAAAAAACTTGGAAAAACAGAAGAAAGAAAAGAGACAGAGGAATACGTTCCAAATCTAAGAAATACATGGAAAATAAAAAGAAGAAGGAAACAATCATGACTTAAAAAGGAAAGGAGGCTACCTGTTTCCTCTAAGAATTTTGATTTTTGAATTGCTTTCTCTTTTTTATTTTTTTTTACTTTTCAGAAAGTATTATTGTCCTCTTACGACTTATATTTTGGAAATTCTTACGATTTTAATTGTTTTTTTAGTTTTTCTTTAACTGTTCAGAAGGTGTTTTAGCAATAAGATTTTGCAGATTAGTTGATTATTTTTTTAAAATATGAACAAAGAAATATTTTTAGTTAAAGTACAATTTTTAAAATTACATTCCTTTCATTGCGATTTCTTGATAAAAAACATGTGATCTGTTACCGTTATTCCTATGGATGTATACAACGCGAATTTGCATTCACAATAAAAAAAAATAAGGGTGTGTTCTGCCCATGAAACTGATCAACTTTCTCCAACATGGTTCAGAAAACCACAAAAATTTTTGGCCCTCATCCTAAATGCCGCGGTCAGCTGACGCATTTAGTATGGGAACTCCACAAATTTTATTCATATCATTTTACACCCTGACGGAAAGTGCACTTATCACAGTGCACTGTATAAAAGATCTCCTTGAAGTTTAAGATTTGTTAATATTTAGGTTGTTATTAATTTACGGTACTGTGCAAGTCATTATGATGATATTTTTAGCGTTTTTTGTTATTTTACAAATTTGTTAAAACCTGAGTAAATAAGACTAAGCTAGCCATTATAATTTTTCTTCTGTCGCCTGCAGGCAGATCTGTCGTGTGCAGGCAGGAAGCCGTTAACAAAAGTCCTTTTGTTTTAGATTTATATTTTAAAAAAAGTCATGTGAATGAGACTGAATAAGTATTATGTTTTGTAAGCATACATCTGTATGTTTTAGTTGTTAAACTGTTTTTGATCAGACTAGTGGATTGATAATCATGTAAGGAATTTTGAATAAAACCACAATTAATTGTAAAAGCTTGTTTTTATTTTGTACTGTACTAAAATACACTCTTCGTATTTTTAATTCATAAAGTATGTAAAAGCGGTATAAAATAAAGAAATCTGCCGTGGGCAATAAATACTAGCTTACAGTTTACATCATCAGGGCTCAGAACGACATCAGTTTTCCCTAAACTTCTTTCACAGTCTTTGTAGATGTTTAGGAAAGACGACCGAAGAGGTTTTTCAAATACTAGCATTTTCCCCATAAGTTTTTGACCTTGTATAATATTTTTTTTAGCGTTGATAGATATATTTAAGACTTCAATAATATCATTAGTTGATGATAGAATTCGTATTTTTTATATATTCCCCTTCTTGCTCTTCATCTGAGCTATCAGAACTACTTAGTGGATAATAAGACATAGAGGCATCTTCTGTAAAACTAAATTCTCGCTGTACAGAACCCTCCTCTGTAAAATTAAATTCTCGCTGTACAGAACCCTGTTCAAAACTTTGCGTTTCACCATTTTTACTGCTCACATTCATATTATGATTTTCGTGTTCTGTGAATTACAAAAATCTTAGTTATTATAATCGCCTAGTATTAGGTATTCACAAACAAACAAAAACATTCTTGTACGGAACCTTGTTGAATTTCCTGTACCTGACCGACATTTTCGGTGGAATCGCTGCGACAGCACGAACATTTTCTTCGGCGTTTAGGCTGTTCTGGATGAATATATTCGTTGCAAATACTACTACAGCCCGGACTGGCGTCATCAATACTTCTAATTAACGAAGAACTATGATGCTGAATTGCATCAATGGGCACTGTTTGTAATGTGATTTTATCGCAAGATGACACTTGTTGAGATGATCTAATTATTTTTTTGTATTCGTTTAATATTCTTCTTTTAACTCCTCCACTTCTTTTTCGTTTTATCCAGGAACTCATGACGAAAATCACAAAATTCTGGCTATATGTATCACTGTAATTTGCATGTAATAAGATCAGAAAACATAACATTTAGAGGTTAGAAACATTATGCATCTATAAAAGTAATATTATATATTTTTTATGATTTCAAGTGAAAATAAAGAGTTACAATGTTTAAATTCCGTGTTATTATGGCTTAGAATAACATAAAAGTAAATTTGAACCCCACTGTAACGATTAGGGCTCTAAAAATAACTCCATAATACCAATTGCTATCAGAAATAGGGGTTTCTGATTACTAAATTAAGTAGCTGTAAATAAGTTGCAATTAATACTTTTATAGCAACGTAGGTGGTAAAAATATTTTGCTAACTATTTTCAAGAGCTCTTGTCGGTAGAAAGAGTTATAACAAACTATAATATTACTTTTGGTCATTTCTGTTACTTGAATTTATAAAAGCAGGTGCTATGATGGTTTCGACTTTATCGTTTATACCTCCTTAAGTAATAATACGTTTCCTAAGCAAGTTAGGTGGTATAAAACAATTACTTAGCACTCTTTAAGAACACTTGAAAATAGTGAGACTTATTAGAAATCTAGGTATTACCTTAGGTACTTATTGTTACTTGAAGTTACTATACCTAGTGTTACTGTGGTTCAGCTTTTATCTTTTATACCTACCTTAGTCATACTATGTCTTCTTGTTACTGTTACTCATCTTGATGAGTTATTTAGTTATAGTCATGACCATTGAATAAACAAAAGTTTTACTGGGTGCTTTTATACACCCGTTAAACCAATACAAACGATAACAGAGGTGGAAATTAGCGTCAAAATGTTGGTTGGGCGTCCATTGCTGGACATAGGCCTTCCCCAAGCACCTCCACTTCGACCGGTTCTATGTTTCTCGCATCCAACGGTTTCCTGCGGCCTTCACAAGGTTGTCGGACCACCTTGTGGTTGTGGGAGGCCTTCCAACGCTACGACTTCCGGTACGCGGTCGCCACTCCAGAACCTTTCGGCCCCATCGGCCATCTGTTCTGCGAGCAATGCGCCCTGCCCTGCCCACTGCCACTTACCTAAGTTTGGCAATTTTTCGGGCTATGTCGGTTACCATGGTTCTCCTGCGGATCTCCTCATTCCTGATTCGACAACTCAGGGAAACTCCAAGCATAGCCCTCTCCATTGCCCTTTGGGTGACTTTTAGCCTTCTTATAAGGCCCATTGTGAGCGACCACGTTTCAGTGCCAGAAGTCATCATTGGCAATACGCACTGGTCAAATACTTTCCTCTTGAGACACTGCGGTATGTGGGACGAGAAGATATTGCGTAGCTTCCCGAACGCTGCCCAGCCGAGTCGGATTCGACGATTGACCTCTTTCTCGAAGTTAGGCCTACCTAACTGGATAGTTTGTCCTGGGTAAACATACTCGTCCACGACTTCGAGTGTAGCGTCTCCAATCTTTATGAGAGTGGGTATTACATGGGCATTTGACATGACCTTCGTTTTGTCCATGTTCATTTTAAGACCCAATCTTTCGGAGGCTCTACTGAGGTCATCGAGCATTGTACTGAGGTCCTCCATAGTCTCAGCCATGACTACGATATCGTCAGCAAACCGAAGGTGAGTTATGTATTCGCCAATGATGTTAATGCCAGCCCCTTTCCAGTCCAGAACCTTGAAGACGTCCTTCAGTGCAGCGGTGAACAGTTTCGGAGAGATAACGTCTCCCTGTCTCACACCTCGCTGCAGAAGGATAGGTTTGGAGGTCTGATCCTAGAGTCGGACTGACATAGTGGCGTTTTCGTACAGACACTTCAGCACCTCGATGTACCGATAGTCGATATGGTAGCTGGTACCGTTGAGACTGCAGCACAGCCCATGTCTCGATTGAATCAAAGGCTTTCTCGTAGTCCACAAACGCTAAGCAGAGAGGCAGGTTATACGCTTTGGTCTTCTGTATAACCTGTCGCAGCGTATGTATGTGGTCTACGGTGCTAAAGCCTTTACGGAATCCGGCTTGTTCGGGAGGCTGGAAATCGTCAAACCTGCGCGCGAGACGGTTCGTGATGACCCTCGAAAACAGCTTGTAGACATGGCTCAGAAGTAGGATGGGCCTATAATTCTTAAGAAGGGCATTGTCGCCCTTCTTAAGAAAATTATCACCACACCTCTGTTCCATGCCTGTGGTATTTTACCCTCGAGTATGACGGAACCAAACAGCTTCTGAAGCTTATTTATATATATTATAAGATATCGCATTTTGAAATTTTCGTGTACGTGGATTGTTCTACGTTTGAGAATTCATACACATACAGTTTATTGGAAAATTTCTAAATGCAATTTCTCACCGAAAAAACAAGATATTTGAGTAAACTCAACGTCATTTTAAAGAGGAAGACTAGTCCTTTGTGATGCTATTAATTATTAAAAGAAAATAGAATCGGCTGTGCTACATAACCTCAAAAATTAGAAAAAACGGTGTTTTTTGCACTTTTAGGTTAGGATATCTCGAAACCCTGACGTGATAGAGCAATTTTGAGGTTTTCCAGATTCGAATTCAGCGCGTCAAAATCCTTCGGAAAAGTATAGTCTGGTTTCTAGGAAAGAGTGTCCGTCAAATTTTGTCGACCTGTGTTCTTTAAGTATACCGTATACCACACAGTAAAAACCGCCCCTGGAAAATTAACTACCCCTTTTCACCCCGACAGGGGTAAATTTTCGTAAACCTTGATACACGTTATTTTTATTTTTGGTCTTAAGAGCGTTTACTCCGTACGGAATTTTATACAAACTTTCAAGCCCTTGTTTTTCGAAATGAATGAACCGATTTAAATAAAACTTCATAGGCATAAGCAGAATAAAAAGGTCTAAAAAGTTACCTAAGAACATTTTCGAAATGTCTTATTTAAAAAAAGATAACGAGTCTCTGTTACTATGGAAAATTTAAAATCGGTCTAATTTGGCTGTAGCACTATTTTTCGAAAATGTTCTGAAGTACTTATTTAACATTTTTCCTTTTTTATATAATGTACCTACGTACGGCTACACATCAAGCTATACAATACCACCATAAGCTGACTTTTGATTGTACGAAAAACCTATACAATGCGAGGTCAGCTAAAACTGGACATGTATAGCTTGATGTGTCGCCGTGTGTGCAAGTACGCTAATTAATAGTGCTTGCCTGTAATTTAAACACATGCATGAAATATGTCAAAATTGAGGCTTGATACGGTGTACTCGGATGTATTTAGTTAGTAAGACTCTTTATATAAATACATAAAGTCTCAGATCGAGCGAACGAGCGTACTTGCGTGCGTGACGCCGTACTGGCCGCGACAGGCGTGCGGTCACGCGTGCCTAGTATCGTGTCGCGTCCGCAGCAAACGATGCACGCGCGCATCGCGCATCTTGGCTTCTTGCACGACCGACTGAAGGAGTTCATCGACACTTCCTCTGGACTCATGCCGCAGGGTAAGTCTTGGTTACGTACCTTTTAGCTGCGATTGCATTGCAGTCGATCGTCATCGATATTGATCGCCTCAAAACATTTGATTGATGAACATAATGCGTCTCCCTTCAACTCCCTTGTACCACACTGGATCAATCTGAATGGTTTATGTAATTGACCACAATTTACCTAAGCTATGGAGCAACATGAAATGTAACACAACTGGACGAATTTGTTACATGTTGCATTAAATATTTGGACGACTTTTCCGTTTCACCGAATGATACATTTCACATATTTGTACCCACAATTACCCTTTTTAATTAGCTAAGTTACATGTTGGTGCTGGGTGCTATTTCACTTACTTTGATTGATTTCTTCAGGCCTAATGGGAGAAGGACTTGTGGCATCAATCAGAGATGAACTTACTGAATATTATCGCAGCGTGGCTCTACTGCAGTCCCAGGTATGTTTAACATGAAAATTACTCTGGAAAACTTAATAAAACTTTGTGATAATGGTAAGAAACATTATAACGTGTGTGTTACCAGGCCAGTGAGGGCGACGGCGGCGGCGGCACTTTGCGAAGAGTATGCGTGTGGGCACAGGAGCCGCTGCATCGACTCACATGGCTCGCCAATATCGCACATGCTGCTCACCATAAGAAAGGTAACCTTGTAGTTTAAGAATAAAGCCCCATGTGATGATGCACGTCTCTTGCCTATGGCATACAATAAAATTGAATCAAGAAATGACTTGCACTGTCTAAGCCAGTGGTTCCGAACCTGGCGGTAATTACCCCGCGGGGGTAAATCAGCTATTCTGTGGGGGTAGCAAAGATCTTAATAATTAAGACCTAAGACCAGCTAAAAAGAAAAAATTATAGGTCGCCGCGCAGTAAGAGCCGCACGTGGTATCTCTTTCTGGCTGTCGTCGCGGTCGCCTCGCCATGTCTGTTTTATCCTGTTATAGCTGACAGAGCTTTAAAAATGCTATACCCTTTGCCACCACATAGAGATGTGAGAGTGATTTTTCAACTTTGGTTACACTGAAAACAAAGGCCAGAAACCGTCTCAATGTAGAACATGACTTAAGATGCGCTTTAAGCAAACCTAAATCTAACATTAAAAAAAAACTGGGATTGCAAAACAATACCGCCATCACACTAACTATTTTTACTTAACTCATTGTTTATATATATAAATAAAATACGTTAAATTTGTAAGATTAATGTGCAATTTGTGATTAATAAATATATTTGTATTTGCTTGTATTGATAACGTTTTAAGGTCGGGGTAAAATCAGTTTTCCTAATAGGTCTCGAAGTAATAATATTGTAAAGGTTAGGAAACACTGGTCTAAGCAGTATTTGAAGACTGTGCGTCTTCCATTGTTTCTTCAACTTATGGTATAAGCCTGTAATGTTCCCACTGCTGGGACACAGGCCTCCTCTCGGTGAGAGGCTAGGACAGGAGTTTTCTCACGTAATTTCGGTTTCGTATGGTATGCCACAGGCAAATAAATCGCAGCATGTAAATCAGGCTTAAATACGGGCATTATCAACCAGCCTGTATCGACGTTTATTTTATAATATAGTCTTTTCATATCTTGTCGTGCAGGGGGCGAGCTCGCGTCCTGCGTGCACAGGTTTGTCCGACACGGAGACGAGCGTGTCGCGATGTTAGCGCGTCGACTGCTCACCGCGCTCACGTACCCGCTGCTACTGATGCTCACTCGCTGGCTCATACACGGTAAGTTGATCACATATGATTCTATAGCAGTATCTTTAAAAGCAAATAATTTACATTCCTTCGTCACTTAATCAGTTATCTACTTTAGTGAAATGTATTCTAAGTAGATTTTTGAATGACCATTTATAACAAAAAGGTCCTAATAAGTTTTTAGTTGCAATAGAATTTGAACTTTGTTAAGTATGACATTTAGTTTGTTGTTCCATAACTTGAAAATTATCTCAAATTCTTAATTCAAACATAGGAGCCGAACTTGCCTTGTATGTTATGCCAAATCAAAAATGAAGCCCATCAATTAAAATCCATGGAAATGAGACAAGATAGTAATATCCACTTTTGTTTGCAGGGGAAATTGACGATCGATACAACGAGTTCTTTATTGAGAGCAGAAGTGGAGTGCCAATCGATAGAATGTGGCATGACAAGTACAGAGTCAGGTATTTAGTTTACGATTACACACTGTTTTTCAACTGTCGGTATTGAGCCGAGAATTGAGAATCCAGCAGAGTGCATCCCAGCGCGTCAGAAAAACACACTGCTGGATTTTCAGCTCTCGTCGCTAACCACAGCGTTGAAACTCCAGTGCGAAAAATATCGCCGCGATGAAAATACGCCAGTGCGAACGTGGGCCAGTGTAAGGCTTATGCTCGTGACTGTAAAATATAACTCTGTGATGATATTAGGGAATGGATGGTGCCGTCCTTCATGTCTCGCGAGCAGGCAGCCCAGATCCTCGCGACGGGCAAGAGCGTGGTGTTCATGCGGGAGGCGTGCCAGGACGAGCCCGCGGGCCCCAGCGACCATGCACAGCATCTACAGGCGCTGCTCAAACCACATACAGGTTAGTTGTTTGGTTTATATTATACATATTACATAATATGTATAGTAGTGAAGTATGGCTTCATTTTTAAAAGAAAATCTTATACATATTACTTAAAACATTTTTCTCAATCCTGGTGATTGAGAAAAACCACATCGATAAACATTGGTGTTTTCATGTTGAAACCACATTCTCTAGTACAGTCAGCCTCAAAAAACTGTATACATCGACAATAAATTATTTTTATTTGTGTTCCATAATATTGTATTATTGTTTAGCTACAATTAAGTACCCTATGTGTAATTTTATTTTTGTGGATCGGACAGGAACAAAGATTAGACAATATTTGTTCCATAACATTGAACAATGAGTTCTGGTCGAAGTATAAATCTTTTTTAAGCTCACTGGACATGGCGGGACGATTTTTACGTATAAATTATCGAATCTACCAGATTGGCAATAGTGAAATAATAATATGTATGTTGGACTGGCAATCAAGTGTGGAATAGTATATTTCATTACAAGTGCGGAAAGGTTGTCATTGCAAAGAGTTCCGACAAATGTCTACCCGAGCCGAGGCGCAGCCGAAGGCGAGGGTTGACAGTCGGAACAAGTTGCAATGACGGTTTCGCACGTGTACTGAACGACTATTTTTAATACAGTTGCGAAAAAATGAAGCAATTTAATAAAATAATAAAAACACAATAAACTCAACTAACCAATGGCGCCAACCGTAGAATATAAGCAGAGATTTTTTTTCTTCACCCA
Organism: Luperina nickerlii; assembly: GCA_963855955.1. NCBI lineage: Eukaryota > Metazoa > Arthropoda > Insecta > Lepidoptera > Noctuidae > Luperina > Luperina nickerlii. The sequence goes on along the minus strand of OY979664.1, from coordinate 14,601,007 downwards.
TTCTGGTAGGCAAAGGGAACTATGCCCATACAGCCAAGTCTTCAGTAGATTTTTTTTATTGATATGAAATGAAAATGAAATTTAATGAGATGAAATGAAATGAAACCTAACCTAACTCATTCAATCAAATCATTAAATCTTATATTGAAACAAATTAGTAGCTTCTTTTTAGAAATATACGTATTTGCATGAATCATAAAAACTTCTATGAATTTTTTTAGTAAAAACTTCATGGTTGGTTTTCCTTTTTAATAGACATTATTTTGACAGTTGGGAAAGAGAACGCACGAGTTCGGGAAAGGTAAAAAAAAAGCACGAGTATGTAATAGCCCACATCCCGAACGCTATACGTCCCTGCAATACGCCACTTTTTGAGCAACTGTATTAAAAAACCTTTAGTCAGCAGTAGCATAATTATGAAAGGAAAATAGAAACAACAAAATATTAGAGTTGACTCAGGCTATTATGGTTCGAGGCTGGTATATGCGATCATTGTGGTATTGATAAGCGTTATTTATGTGGTAGATGTGACGCATATTTTCCCCCATCTTGTTCTTATTGTGTTTGTGCGCTTAAATTTTTCTTCTATAAGCGTCACGTTAAGTGGAAATAAATGTCTTTTCTTTCTACTAAACGAATATTATAAAGAGAAAGATTAGATTTTTTGTGTTTGTTTGTTACGTTTTCACGCTGAAACGGCTGAAGGTTTTTGGATGAAATTCGCTCTAATCCCGACCCGACCCGGACCCCGACCCCCTCCCTCCCGACCTGGATTAGGACATGGGTACTTTTTATCCTGATATTCTCACGGGGTCGAGACTTATTACCTAGGTATGTACATGTAAAACAATAAAATCTAAACAAAAAAAAAACAGTGGTACTCTGGGAGTGCCCACAGAAGTGAAAACAAAACACAGAATACTTTGCCATCATTCACTGACATATTGGATGTATACATTAAAACCGAGAACATCCCGAGAACAGCCGAACACATCCGAAGGGGATATTTTTTGAATCGTCTTATAAACAAAACGCGCGGTGTCGCTTACGATAACAGTGGCGCGACTTCAATGGTTTTTTCCAATCTCAAAAATGCTCAACGCGCCTAAGGAAGTTTTCACTTCAAAAAATTAAAGCGGTTCTGCAAATACTTTATCTCGAAATTATGATCCCAAAATAATTTAAATAAAAAATAATTTCAAAAACTAAAACCCGACTACTAAAAAAATCACGCTCTAAAAAGGATGAAAAAAAAGTTTTAAAACTAAAACCCGACTACTGAAAAATCACGTTCTAAAAAGGATGAAAAAAAAAAGTTCAAAATCTAAAACCCGACTACAGTAGTACAGTGGCATGCGACAAGGGGTCGCATGCCGCTGTACTAACATACTTATAAGCTAGGTAGCATGCGACCACGGGAAGGTGCTCTCTTGTTTCATCCTTTTTGTAGTCGGGTTTTAGTTTTTGAACTTATTTTTTATATTCAGCAATATGACGTACTCCATCGATTTTACTCATACTTTGCGTGTAAGTATAGTGCAGCTAAATGCGAAACGAGATAGAGCTTCTGACCGCGACTTCGTCCGCGTGGATGAAACACACCCTATGGTACTCGGCAATAGAGAAGCTTTTTATCAGTGAAAGATTTTTTGTAATCGGATTAGAAATTCCAGAGATTAACTCTTACTACAACAAACAATTTTACCTATTAGTTCTAAAGTTTAGTTGGTTCGATTCTGGACCGTTTTTATTAATCCATTTATTTATTTATTTAAACTTCTCGCACAAAAAGGTACAAAGGCGGACTTAATGCCTTAGGCATTCTCTACCAGTCAACCAAGGGTTGGTGAAGAGATTGGATGGCAGGTGCTTTGAATGAGAGGAACAATGATAAAAAAAAATCTATTAAAACTAGGGACACAAATACATAAATAAGTTATATACACACACATACATACCTACTATTTACTATAATATATACTTATAATATATATATATACAAATTCAAGGGAGAGAGGTTGTTTGGGTATGGTTATCTTATCGCTCCGGAAGAGGCGTGATTATAATAACCTCATTTTCTAGGTTTCTTCATAAAACGTTGTTTATCTAGAACACTAGCGAAATTTCATTATTATATGCAAGTTTAATATTAATGTATTATACGAATAAAACGTTTCTTAAATAAATTCTCTAATACTATATTTAATTGATGTCGAAAACCGTGTAAAAATTTGTTGTGAAGTAGTTGTTAAATGGTGCCCAGATACAGGATTAAGGCTGTGCCTAGTTTGGGACCAAAAATATCCCCTTATTGTAATTTTAATGTTGAATTAAACGATTTTTTCCTTTTTTGGGTTCCGTCCCTTAAAAGGAAAAACGGAACCCTTATACCTCTTTGATATCCGTCTGTTTGTCTGTCAAGACCCTTCATCTCGGGGATGCGTGGAGGCATCGAGTTGAAATTAAAACCATATGCTCAGGTCTACAGTCCTTTGAAGCTGTGAAAATATCAAACTTCTTTAACGTAAAAAAACATTCGGCCGTTCATGCCGCAAAAAGAAAGAAAATACATTTATTTAGCACAGACTAAAAGACACACAACACAATACATTAGATAGTTAGATAGTAGTCGTACATCAGATAAAATCAAAGATAAAAAATAAAAAGTGTAAGGTCCAATGTAAGAAATGAGCAGGAAAGTGTGTCTCACGGCTGCACCAAAAAGGCCCAGTTCAGCAAAAAATGCCAGACAACTAGTGCCTGACGCTGGTTTTCAACTGGACCTGTTGTATGAGGTGACGGATGTAAATCAGTTTTCAAAAAACGTATATTTCGACACTCTCAAGAGAATCAAAATTTATAGGGTACTTCCCGTTGACCTAGAATCATGAAATTTGGCAAGAAGCAAGGTCATGTAGCACCAGTAAAGGAAAAGATCCGAAAACCGTAAATTTGTAGTTACATAAAAAAAAATATTTACGTACATACAAAGTACGAAACCCTCGGTGCGCGAGTCCGACTCGCACTTGACCGGTTTCTTATTTTAATATACATACATACTTTTAAAAGTTTGGAAGAACAGCGCGGTCACAAACGCAAAACGACTAATTTATAATGTTTGTATAATATGACAATTACGCAAATACTTAGGCGGAGAGCGTATGACAGAAGGCTGCGCGTGGTGGGAAGCGGCCGGCCTGCGCGAGGGCGTGGCGGGCGCGCACGCGGCGGCGTCGGCGCGCCTGCTGGCCGCGCTCACGTCGCACCACCACCTGCTGGACCACCTGGCCGCGCACCGCCGCTACCTGCTGCTCGCGCAGGGCGACTTCGTGCACCACCTCATGACTCTGCTGCAGTATGTACCGCTCTACGTACAGCCAACAAATAGACCCGTTCATTACTTGCCTGCTCAGTTCAGTGTTACCTCAAAACAGCGCATATTACAGCCGAGCTGCAGTGCATCACATGAATAAATGAAACAAGGCTGGTGCAGCCGCCTGTAGTGAACAATGGTTCACAACTACACAATGTATGAAAGTGATGGTAGGCCGATTTTAGCAATGCATTGCGGTGCGGCCCGCCCCGCCTATATGTGACCGCGTTATTATACCTCTACGTTCGATTGCTTAGGGACGAGCTCAACAAGCCGGCGACATCGCTATACGTGCACAACCTCACGTGCACGCTGGAGGCAGCTGTGCGCGCCACCAACGCGCAGTTCGAGCCGCAGCACGTGCTGGCACGCCTGCACGTCAATCTGTACCCTAACTGTAAGTGCATTAAACATATTGTTACGAGCTTGGGGTTCGTGACAATAAAAACTGCCGATTTAATCACCAAAAATTGACACTTTAATCACAACACTAATTACAATTCAAACACACTAATAAGAAACACAATTGCACCACAGTATAAAGACATACAGTATTGTATCTGGGCCGTAACCTTGAATTAAATGCCTACAGCCGCGCGGTACGTAAACATGCGATAGGGCTGCCCGCCTCCAGCATTTTAATTACATTTGCCTACTTTGTGTTTCCATTTAGTTTTGTTATTGTATTTTACTGTGTGTACATAAATAATAAAATAATTCGTCCAATTAACCATTTATTTAACATTAATCTGATTACAGTTTATTTCTATGAAAACTTGTTCATGTGTATTTTTAAACAAATTATGTTAAATTATTATTATTATTATAGTTAAACCAAACGTTCAAGAACCACAAATAAAATTCAAAATTGTATATTAATGTTTTTTTAATCTTTCCTATCATCGTCTTATCCTTAACAGAATAACACAGATTGGAAGAAGTTAAATAGCAAACATGTACTTATAAAAGTTATAGTTAAAATAATCTGTTCATTGAAGTAATAAACATATTTAAATTAATGAGTGCAAATAAAAGTAAATTTATCAATTAAATTGTAGATTTCATTTCACTCCTTCTTTGTATTCATACAAAATATTAATAATTCAATAAAAATAATTAATTTTATTCATAAAAGTATGCAATCATTTCATTAATGTTTTGTTATGATGTTGTCACGTTAAACTATCGTCCGTAAATCGACTTTACAGACAACCAATTTTTTTCTAGTATTATTCATACACACAGTACAATAAACAACTATTATTAATAATAAAAACCACGTCTTTACTTTGAATTATACAAACTAACAAAACACACATGCCCCGAGGTTTTAACACAAGCGTACCTACCGTTTAATGATTCATGAACCGCCTATAACTACCTACCTCACTCGTGTTTATCACTTTCCTTTACTCTATTCACTTCATTTATTAATCCAGACATCTTTTTTTCGGGAGATAAAATTAAATACTTATCCATTAAAAATACACACATTATGTACCTACCTACAAGTAAGTATAGTAGATTTTACAACAAGTGCACAAAACAAACCATTTTTATCCGAGACTTTTAGCAGCCCGAGCCGAAGGCGAGGGCTGATAGTAATGTCGAGGATAGAAATGGTTTTGTGGACGAGTTATAAACTCTGCTTTTCACTTCGATTGCGAGGAAATAAAACAGTAGTATAACATAACATTTCTTTAATTAAAATTCAAAGTAAAATTAGAACAGTTTTGAATACTGAAGGAAATTATTTTTTTTTAAATCTTACGACATTGATATTAGGCTGCAGACCTATACAGCCTACTATTAAATTAATATTGTTATAATAATTTTCTTAAATCAACTAATCTACCGTACTTGAATTAAAATTTTAATATCTATTATATCTTAAAAAACACATAAGGCAAATAAATTAAAGTAAATATTATATAATAACAAATTCTATCTATGAACTTCTTATTTCATTTGGCTGTATGGCTCATTTTCTTTGCCTTAATATAATACATTTATGAGTAGATACGTTAATGCCCTTGTGCACAAAATTCGATTTTGTGCAGCCTATACCCTGCACAAAGAAGCACTTTCAGAGCATGAGAAGTGAAAAAATTATTTTATAGTCTTACCTTTCAGAGTTTCCAGGTAATCTAAAAAAAGTTATCTCTGGATGCGTTATTGACGAATTCATGCAACCAAAAACAGCACAATATAGCCTACTCGTCATATTAAGAGCGCGCCTTGGCAGCCCAACGCGAGCGATTTCGTACCTCTCGCCCGCGCCCCCTCTACAATAATACGCGATGGCATAGCGCGCGGCGCGCCACCACCGGCGCAGGCGGCGCGCGGCAACGCGATCGAGTGCGTGAGTCGAGTTCGAGTTTAAACTGCGCGGTGCCCTGGCCGCGCGGTGTTCAACAGCGTTCTGTGCCGAAGACGGGCCGTGAATATGCCGTTTCGTGAATTTGAACTTGATTCGTATGGCAATAAAAATGTATTCGTAAAAAATTATGTCGTTCAAATAAAGTTCAAATTCACGGAAGTATTTGGTACGACGGATCGATCGCGCTGTGTAGGTAAAGCATAACATAGCTGATTATAATCAAACGAGCTCATTGTCGGTATAGGTAAATACATAATTATTTGGAAGCTCCGTTCATAGACCTACAAACTGACATACCACCAATACAGTAGGTAAATAGGTACTAGGGCTTCCATCCCGAGACGCGAGTTTCGAAATTTAGACGCTCGTGTTTTTTTTTTTCGTGGACTCGAGACTATCTAGTCTGATCCGTTATTCAGTCCTCGCGTAGGTACTCAATCTATATATTATGTACTTACCTAAAAGGTTAGTATGAAATAAAATATTATATGTAAATATTCATCAATATTTATTTATTAAACAATTTAATATTCAAAATTATATAATACCATTAAAATAACAATAAAAATCCCATAAAAAAATTAAAGTCAAAGTGGTTTCACAAGGTTTCAACAAATTACGCAACGCGCAACATTCGAAGGTATGTATTACCTAATACAAATATCGTATTACCGTAATAACAAAAAGTAATGTTCCTACAAAAATAAACTCATAACATAACCATAATAACTATGTACCTAGAACAAATGTTTCCTTATAAATAAAAATACTGGCCAAGCAAGTCGGGCCATGCATAGTGGGTTCCGTAGCTGAAATTACAAACGACTGTAACATACTAAATCCATCGATCCATCCATCCATCCATCGATCCATCGATCCGTCGATCCATCCATACATCCATCCATCGATCCATGGATCCATCGATCCATCGACCTGTCGATCCATCGATCCGTCGAACCGTCGATCCATCGATCCGTCAATCCACCGATCTGTCGATCCATCGATCCGTCAATCCGTCGATCCATCGATCCATCCATCCATCGATCCATCGATCCGTCGATCCATCCATACATCCAACCATCCGTCGATCCATGGATCCATCGATCCATCGACCTGTCGATCCATCGATCCATCGATCCGTCGAACCGTCGATCCGTCGATCCATCGATCCGTCTATCCATCGATCCATCGATCCGACGATCCATCGATCCGTCAATCCGCCGATCCGTCGATCCATCGATCCGTCGATCCGTCGATCCATCGATCCATCCATCCATCTATCGATCCATCGATCCGTCGATCCATCCATACATCCATCCATCCGTCGATCCATGGATCCATCGATCCATCGACCTGTCGATCCATCGATCCATCGATCCGTCGATCCATCGATCCGTCGATCCATCGATCCGGCGATCCATCGATCCATCGATCCGTCAATCCATCGATCCATCGATCCGTCGATCCATCGATCCGTCGATCCTTCGATCCATCGATCCATCAGTCCGTCGATCCATCCATCCATCGATCCATCCATCCATCGATCCATCGATCCATCGGTCCATCGATCCGTCGATCAGTCGATACATCGATGCTTCGATCCGTCGATACATCGATGCTTCGATCCTTCGATCCATCGATCCATCCATCCATCCATCCATCAATCCATCGATCCATCGCGATCCGGCGATCCATCGATCCATCCATCCATCGATCCACAAAAACACATAAAATTTCAAATCACAACGATGCTAAAGAAGTTTTCACTTCTAAAACTTCCCCACTTTACGTGTACCTAAAAAAACCGATAGCGTAAAAAAATTTTTTTTTCAAGATTTTATTTTACCACTTTGTCGGCGTGATTAATAATGTACGAACGCCAGCACATCAACCTACCCGAAACTGTCAAATTTTCGCAATCAACTTTGAACCTTATGCTTTAGTGATAAAGTTGAAAATCTATTAAAGAAATCTGACAGATTGTAGTAACTTGATGCGCTGGCGTCTGTACATAATTATATCCATGCCAAATTATAGTTTTCTAATAGTACTAAGAGCCTCTGAGCTAAACTGCGGACGGACATGGCGAAACTATAAGGGTTCCTTTTTGACTACGGAACCCTAAAAAAGTTTTTTTTTTCTTTAAATAAAATTCATCAGTTTGAATAAGTAACATTAATTAGTAAAAATATCAGTGATTGAACTAGGATGATATTATTTTGATACTTATTGTATTTTTACCCGCATTATATAGGTAGATAGGTAGGTACACACGGCTACGTATTAAGCTATACATTTCCAGTATATAAGCTGACCTCTCATTGTACGGGAAAGATTCAATTATGTTACATTATGCGATTTAAAATTTACATACATTAATACAAAGCATCACGCCTGTATTGCCCGATGAGGTGGGCAGAGGTGCGGGAATCGAACCCAGGACCTCACAGCTCAGCAGTAGCGCTTGCGACCGCTAGACCAACGAGCCAGGTAAAAAAAATATTAACGGGAATTAAAAATTTACTTACTTTTTTTTTCCCTAGGCAATAGACATTCGAAATACCTAAGTAGCTAAGGAAATAAAAGAATTGATACCGTTATATAAATCGGTAGTTAGGTACAGACGCCAGCACACCAAGCTACCCGAAACTGTCAAATTTTCCCATTCAACTTTGAACCTTAAGCTTCAGTGATAAAGTTGAAAATCTATTAAAGAAATTTGACAGATTGTAGTAGCTTGACATGCTGGCGTCTGTACTTACTTTTTTCTTTCTTTCGTTCAGAATACGGAGTTGTTCCCTCAAACGTTTTGTTTTGTTTTTGTTTTTTTAAAAAACGTTTCCCCACACTAGGAATTACTCCTGTATCGTGGGTGCGTTTACAAACATTTAAATTCACATACACAAACATCCAGACCCGGAACAACTACCTGTAGGCAATACAAATATTTGTCCGGTCGGGAATCGAACCCGCGACCGCGACACGCAGCGCAGCAGTCGATCGCTCAGCCACCGCGGCAACCACGGAACAGAAAAAACTGTTTTTTCTGTTCCGTGGCGCCAACCATGTGTCGTGTTTTCCGTGAGTTTTCTTTTTGCCCGTCTTTATTTACACTAAATAATGATAATAATTTATTATGTTTACACCAAACAGGTTTAACTCCTTTTTACAGTAGGTAATACCTACCACTAAACAAAATAAAAATGTCGAAAATAGTCCTCTCTCTGTAATGTCGCCAAACATAGGTTCGTCCTCCAAGAGATGCCGTAGCAGACTGATTGAATAAATTGAAAAGGATAGCGCTATTACTACCGCGTGCAAAACAAGAGACAGAAAGAGAGTATGCTCGCTTAGAATAAAATGACGCAAGCGCCAAATCTCTGAATTGCTAATTACGAGGAGAACGAGTAGAAAAATAAAAAAATAATTCTGCATGATTTGAGATAATATTATTACCTATCTATTAGTTTAAAAATCATCATTAAATTCCATAGGGTTTCAGAGATCTAACTCAAAATAAGTGCAAAACGAGGTTTTTTCGTTATTTTTTTTTATCGAGATTTTTTTATCCAATCGTGTTTTCGCTTCTACAAATTTAAAGATTATAAGTCCAAGTTTAATGTGTCCAAATAGCAAACTCTCAAGTCTTACAGATACCGATATCTAGATCGCCCAATATCACCAAAACAGCATAATATAGACTCTTAAATATGTACTTGAACTTATTTTTAATGAAAAAATCGCGCGGTTATTGTTAAAAAAAACAACACACCGTCCGTTCGTCACTGCAGCACAGTCGCGACTGTCTGCATGCTGAGCGCATACCGTGGTCGAGGCGCGTAGGTATAGCTCGCGTTTCGTCCGTTTGTATGAAGACGACGTACTGTATGTCTTTATTTATACTGTGATTGCACTTACTGATCACTCTTAAGTCGCACTCGAATATCGCCTTCGATGTTATCGCTCTTATCGCTTAATCGAAACTATGTGTGTCTCGCGTCCCACCCGGCCTTATATAGTGCCGCAGAGCTAGTACATAAACATCTAGAACGTTCGAGTACATACCGGTCACGACTGACTCGACGTCGATAGTTCTCGGAATTACTAGTACTTAGAAAAAGGTCAAGTAGGGTCAAGGTTCTAGTACCAAGGTACTAGTTCCGCTATCCGATACTAGATGGCGCCAGTGGTAACTAATGTCGCCATGTATCAAGCATTATTTGTGGCGCGCAACAATATTATTACACGACAATTTATTAGGAATAGCCTTCTGGAACAGGAGCCATATGTTGGCTAACATTGTTTCATTCATTGATTTTTTAGAATACGAATCGATTGAGTTTTATAATTCTTTTATATTTTATTTACTTTGCTCAAATAGATAAAATGTAAAAGAATGATAAAATCTATAGATTCGTATTCTAAAAAATCTCAATCATTTATGCAAAGGTGGATCAGCTGATTTCAGTAACTGACTGTACCTTGACCTATGTAGCTACAGGAAAACGGTCTTAAGAAAAAATTTAATCTGCATTCTCAGATTTTTATATTTTTTTTTACGGTGCGCATTAAAATGGGCAATTTTCACAAAATGTGTTTTGATTGAATCGATCCTATTTCATTATACGGATCAAAAACTATCAGACCAACTGAGATTTGAGTATTAGAGAGTACTTTCTTTTTTATGATAAATAGACTGGTCGTTTCGCTAGAAGTTTTCTCTGGTGGCGCTCTTCTTTTATCAATATTTTTTTATTACTTATTTGGTTTGTTAAACACCAGGTGATGGTCGCGACGACTGCGGCTGGGACGTGTTCGCACTTCAGTATCGCGTAGACGGACCATTAGGCACACTGTTCCCGGCCACCTGTGCCGCGCGCTACCGAGCGCTGTTCACGCAACTGTGGCGCGTCAAACGCATCGAGTACGGACTGCACGACGCGTGGCGCGAGCATGCAATCCTGCAGAAGAGGCTCAAGTATATGCCAGGTGATGATTTGCTGTTATTTTTAGTTTTTTTTTTTTAATAAAATGTTGCTCTACTGTGTTATTTAAGGTTTTATAAAGTTGTTTTATTGATGACGCTCTGACTGTTGTCTTTTTTTATTATATAAGGTCCCATTAAAATAGATGGACAAACTTTTAGAAATCATTCAGACCAGCAAAATAAGGACGATGGTAAAAAAATATATAAGGAAAAACGCATAGATATTTACAAGAAAAATAATCAGCTAACGAAAATACACTAATGTGCCGGCAATTTAATATTTTAGGTCAAAATAAAATCACTTTAATCAATGTTTTTTTTTTTTGCTTGGATATCATTGGTTAGACGAACTAAGCGCTGTGTTGTTTATCCATCTATTTTAATGGGACCCTGTATATACCTCTTAGGCAAAAAGGCTTAATCTTTATTAAGTCATACTACCGATTCTGCACGATCTTTATCTGCTGCATTGTTACATGAGTTACAGCTGTCGGAGAATACAAAATAATGCATATATCACAAGTTTTTAAAACTCTTACTAACCCCTAAAGTCTTTGGTAGTGTTGCCCAAATGCAAGACCAAGACAAGACCTTAGCCAGTCTTGGTCTTGGTCTTGCGTCAATACACCTGGTCTTGGTCTTGGTCTTGGTATTGCGCTCTCAGTCTTGGTCTTGGTCTTGGTCTTGCAGCAAGAGTCTCGCAATTCTTGCGAGACTCTACTACTTAGACTAGACTACATTCAAATACCTATTAGTCTATTGCTCAGGGTGGCAGGGACATCGACGCGGAACCGCTTACCATGGATTCAGTACATGATTCTGGGCCCTCCTGCGTTGAAATTTTTCGTCGGGTTTTTCTTAATTTCTTACGTTTTTTTCTATAATTTATTTTACTGTAAACTGTATAAAATCATTATTTCTATCTGACCCAATGAGATTTTTTATTAAAAATAGTAAATTCACTTGTTTCACTTAAAACAGCAATGCAAATAAAATTCGAAAGGGCTACCTGATCAGCTGTATTGCTAAAGTTCATTTGCAAGGTCAACACTGTCTTCGCGCTCACGCTATTCGCTTTCAAATGCCGCGACAAAGGGACCGCAGCGCCAAGCGGTCTCCTCGTATTATTGACGCACTTGAAAATAAACTTTAAAATTATTACAATAAAGTGCATAAATGCTTGAACCTGACAAAAAATGCGGAAGATTGCGGGAATCCCCGCGCGGCGTTGAGTCGGCCATGAATCCCAATGAATCTAACAGACGCGTCACATGAGGCATTTTAATCATCTACATAATTGAATGACCCATTTACTACTTTTATTTTAGATTCGTTATGAGGGGATAATTATTTTTCTAAAGCTTCATCGATTTAAGGGGGAAGCGCTAAGGTAAATCAACCATGAACCTTAATGCTTTAGCGATAAAGTTGAAAACCTGAGGGGCAATTCTACTAATTTTAACAACGTTCACAGTCAGTCAGTTCATCTCAGTCTCAATCTGTCAAAAAATACTTCAAATTTCCCTACATTTTGACAAGTTTTTGACATTTCTTTGTCGCTGATATGAGACTGCGACTAGATTTTGAACGTTTTAAATTACGAGAATTGGCCTTCAGTTAAAGAAGTATGGCATATTGTAGTAGCTTGATGTGCTGGCGTCTGTACCATAACATCGGCTGGCTTAAAAACTGCTACTAGTACTAGACCTACTCGACTCGCTGTTAGTTTTAAATTTTGTTGAATAAAAGAATAATGTAAGCTTTGAAACATAAATACCTAGGTACATAATTTTACCAACATACTAACGTTAGATCTGCACATTAGACTTATACACGTATAATATAATACTCTAAGTAGATATACCTACAAGGTATGAAATGAACTTTGCTAGAAAGTTATGCTAGGTACATTTTTATCACATATGGGAACAAATTTGTAAGTAACACGCTACCTACCTACTTAATAAATAGTTGAAACATATAATAATTTATACAATACCTGTTAGTTTTATGACGATACGGGAACGTCTATCAAAATCGGGATCGAAACCAAATACCTACTATAACGCCCAAATCTCAGTTTGACTTAACTGCGAGACGCAAGAGTCTTGCAGGCTTAGTCTTGTTCTTGCTCAAGTCTTGCAGGGGTCAGTCTTGGTCTTGGTCTTGCTACAATAAGTCGGTCTTGGTCTTGGTCTTGCAAAAATGCAAGAACAAGACCAAGACTGCAAGACCAAGACCGATTTTGGGCAACACTAGTCTTTGGGCGTAAGATACGCCCAGTTTCGCTTCCATAGAAAGTTTCTCTACGTCTTTTTTCTTGCCATAAAAATGACCAATACAAGAAACTCATACGACATTATTGTGCAGAGGTGTGGAGCCTGATGCGTCGCGTATCGTGCCTACGACTGGAGGCTCTCCGACTGATGGGCGCGCTACAAGAGGCCGGCGGCGTGGGCGCGGAGCCGGCGTGGCGCGCGCTGCTGGGCGCGGCGGCCGAGCGCGCCGACCTCGACACGCTGCTGCGCCTGCACCACCACGCGCTGGACCGCCACTCCATACACGCCATGATACATCACACCACCCAGGTGGGGCTATTGTCCGCTATATATATATATATATATATATATATATATTTAATACGTTGCCCCACACTAGGGATTACTCCTGTATCGTGGGTGCGTTTACAAACATTTAAATTCACATAGACAAACAGCCAGACCCGGAACAACTACCTGTAGACAATACAAATATTTGTTCCGTGCGGGAATCGAACCCGCTACACGCAGCGCAGCAGTCGATCGCTCAGCCAATGCGCCAACCGTGTCGATAAATAGTCGTGTCGCGATAAATTAGCAATCTATATAAATAAAACTGTATGGGAAATAACTATAACTGCTCTTCTTATATCTTATTGACCTTCTAATGACGTACGCTTTTTCTTAAATGAATGATCCTTTAAAAGTTTTTTGGGCTTGTAAAGATGCACTTTTTTAAATAAATGATCCTCTGTTCCTGGCTTCCATGCGCGAGCCTATTGGTCGCAATAACTAAACTAGGTAGGGTACCCGGTCCAAATGCGTTAGGTTAGCTATGCCATGCCGCTGGCTCAGCAATAAGCGGTGCCGCGGCGGGCGGTCGGCGAGCGCTACCTCCAAGTTGGTCGCAGTGTTTGTGTTAATATAGGTTCACAAAAGGAACCTCTTTCATTATATTGGAGTGTTCAATAATATTTTAAGGCAAGCAAAATGGTTATTATTTGAAGTTCGAGTAAATACATGCCAAAATTCATTGCTGTTGAAGACGAAGACAGAAGTTGTGCGCTCAACACAACTTCTGTCACTTCCCATACCACCCACTTCTTGCTTGCCTTGTATTTTGACGCGCTAACGATTCTGTGCTCTCTGACAATACACGATACCACGCGGGTACTTCAGGCTGTGGTTAAGGTTGGTTTTCCTCATTGTCATGTCCTAATATTTTGCCCGCATGTCACGAGGAAAATGTGGCTTACTGAAGTTATTTCGGCTAACTTCCTATTGTTATAATTTACACTACTACATTTGGTTCGGCAACTGTGCGACTGACCAAACGGTAGTTTTCCTGTTGTTTACTTATGTTACTAACTGTTATTTTTACCATGGTATGACCGATGGTCGTATCAAAATGTTGCTTCAGACATTCTTGCAATCTTGAAAGGGCTTTGAAGATCCGTGGCATACCTACCCGTCAGCCATTTTGTTTTTTTTTTTCAAAATGGCTGCAACGCATGATACCTATATAAATCGATAACTGTCAACATGGGCGCGCCGGCAATATTTTCAGGAGGGTGCATCTTCACATCTTCCTTAACGCTGTCTTGTTCGTAGGAGTTACAATCCTACTTGGGCAACGTGTTGAACGAGACGTTGGCATTGCGCAGCTTCGAGTCGATGCTACACGCCGGTATCAATGCAGAACTCGAGCGACGGGACAGAATAGAGCAGGTGAAGGCAGAGAGACTCGCACGCGGTAAGAAAAAGAATACTTATTAATTTATTTAACAATTAGCTTCCACCCGCGCTCAAACCACCTTCCACCAGGGTTCAAAGTATCCCCATAGGTACCAAATTTCATCAAAATCGATCAGCCTGAAAAACAGAAAGAAAGACAAAATTTTTTTAAATATTTTTTTTTTTGTTATAAGTTCATACCATAATATAGATTTTCATATTATGCATTTAGTAAAAAGCTGTTATTTTGACATTACAAACAGACTGTTCTATTTTATTTAGGTATTTGTAGATATTTATGTACACGCATATAAACAGAAAATATAAAAAAAAATTACAAAGGTGATGCGAAGATGGCTTATGTATTTTCCCGCCTCTGTACAACATGTCGCATTGATCCATTTTAATCAAACCACTGAGATTATTTGGTTGATTATAAGGGTAGTTTCAGTTAGAAATTTCACTGACTTACTCATTTCTCACGTTCAATGGACACGTAAAAAATTTGTATGTATATACTTTGTAACTAAATTAAACCGATCCAGGATATACAAGGCGGATACAACAGACTTTTGACTTAATTTTAATAAAAATAACTGCTGCGCGTGTATGCCATGAAATTCAGTGTTTTTCCGGATCTCATGAATCACAGTAAAGTAGTTCCTTTGTTCAAATCCGGTGATAGTAAAGAACCCAACAATAGGGTAGTTGACTAAGAAAATATATTTAGTCCATCAGTTAGATTACTAAAAAATATTGTATACGTATTTTTTCTTTTGTCTGGCAAACAAAAAATTACGAAGATACAGCGCTTGGAAATTTCGTATGACGTCACGCCGTGCTACAAATTTTAGCACGTTATTACGTCAAAGCCCCCCACTCCTGAACTTTGATGTGATATATCTTTGTAATTTTTTATCTAATTGATAAAACAAAAAATACGTGTTCAATATTTTTTAATAATCTTACTGAGGGACTAAATCGAATCGATTTATTTTTACCCAGGCAACATCCCTATTATAGGCCTGTCTCAATTCTGCCGGTTCTCAGTAAGGTGTTTGAAAAGTTGATGCTCAATCAAATGTTACGCCACTTTAATAAAAATTCCATCTTTCATGAACAACAGTACGGTTTCACCAAAGGGCGTTGTACCACTGACGCCGGTGTCAACCTAATAAAGAACATTTTTAACGCCTGGGAAGAAGCACAAGATGCCATTGGAATCTTTTGCGACCTCTCTAAGGCGTTCGATTGCGTAAACCATGAGACACTTCTGCTGAAACTTGAGCACTATGGGATTAGGAATTTAGCCCTTGATTTAGTAAAGTCATACCTAAAAGATAGAAAGCTTAAAGTTCAAGTAAACGGCGTAAACTCATTAGGGTCTGAAATAGCAATGGGCGTTCCTCAAGGTTCGATATTGGGTCCATTCCTCTTTTTAGTTTACCCCAATTACTTCAAAATCAACCGAAGATGGTGTTATTTGCAGATGACACCTCATTGATCTTTAAGATAGACAGACGGGCACAAAACCTTGACGACGTGAATAACTCTATTCTTCAGGTCCAAGATTGGTTTACGGTAAATAATTTGGTACTAAATGAAAAGAAAACCAAATGCATTAGATTTAAATTACCTAATGTTAGAAGTAGTGAATGTGACATCATACTGAATGGAGAAAAACTGGAATTTGTTGACCAAACTGTTTTTCTGGGAATCACGCTAGACGACAAATTACAATGGGGACCTCACATAACATCTCTTGCGGGGCGGCTTAGCTCGGCCGCTTATGCTGTTAGAAAGATAAGACAGTTAACTGATGTAGAAACCGCGCGTTTAGTCTATTTCAGCTACTTTCTCAGCATTATGTCGTACGGCATTTTACTATGGGATCGAGCTGCTGACATTGAATCCATCTTTATTTTGCATAAAAGAGCTGTCAGAGCCATTTATAATCTACGTCGCCGGGAATCTCTCAGGGAACTTTTTAAAAGGATTAATATTATGACGGTCCCTTGCCAATTCATTTATGAAAATATTATGTATTGTTGCGCGCCACAAATAATGCTCGATACATGGCGACATTAGTTACCACTAGCGCCATCTAGTATCGGGTAGCGGAACTAGTGCCTTGGTACTAGGACCTTGACCCTACTTGACCTTTTTCTAAGTACTAGTAATTCCGAGAACTATCGACGTCGAGTCAGTCGGGACCGCTATGTACTCGAACATACTATACCCCATTCGCAATAAGATTAGACATTGAAATAAATCTTTTTTACAGTCCGTTCAACCGATTTTGACTTCTATTGCGTTGATGGCATGACAAATGGCAGCTGCAATAAACAGTTGGTATTATAATCACGTTTTTGCTTTTAATGCCGTCCTTATGCCTACGGAATAGAAGTAAAAATCGGTTGAACGGACTGTAAAAAGTTTTGTTTAAATGTCTAATCTTATTGTAAATGGAGTATAGATGTTTATAGAATAGCTCTGTGGCACTATATAAGGCGGGCGCGAGCCGCGAGACACATAGTTTCGATTAAGCGATACGAGCGAGTACATCGAAGGCGATATTCGAGTGCGACTTAAGAGTGATCAGTAAGTGCAATCGTGTTTCCTAATTAGTGTGTTTGACATGTATAGTGTTGGTGAGTAAAGTCTCATTTTTTTGGTTATTAAATCGGCAGTTCTTATTGTCACGAACCCCAAGCTCGTAACAGTATGTAAGAAAAAATCTACATCTTTTTAATAAAATAGCGATAGACATAGTTTTAATACTAGAAATAAAGATAAAATACATCAACCATTTTTCAGATTAGCCAAGGTACATACATCTTTTATGGGGTACTGTGTTAAATGTTACAATAAAATACCTTGTGATATATTGCAATTAAATGAAAAAAAAATTAAAACTCACATTAAACGTACACTTTGTAAACAAGCATACTATAAATTAGAAGATTATATCCAAGATAAGAACGCTTGGAAACATGCTGGCTGGTCCTGCTCCATAGGACAATCTAGAGTCTAGAAAAAATCAAACGGGTTGCTAATTTAATTGTATATTTATAATTTTTTAATTTAAATTGATTTACATTCTGTAACTACTTAACTCACACCCTGACTTATTACTTGTAATTTTTATTTTATTTTTATTTAAATAGAAATCGTTTACTTTTACCATGTTTGTAAATATGTGAGCACCGTGCATCTATCAGATAATTAATTTATATGTCATGGTTTTATTTTTAATTCTTTTACCTATTGTGGTATAGTAATTTTATTTTAGGTGCATCGTCTTCACATATTATTACTACCTATATAATTAATGCATACAAAATATTGTAAAACATTTTAAGAGAGTAACGGTGGAGTTTCTTGCCCATTCTTCTCCATACGAAAACTAGCTTTTGGAATGGGCGACTAGAATCAATCCTATTTGTTGTAATTTCTGACGTTCAAAAGTGCCTTTAATGTGCCTATTTGAAATAAATGCTTTGACTTTGATTCCTTTTTATGCGCAATATTTTGGCACTCAAGCCCTTTTGGACAATACAGTAGTTAGTAGTACAGTTGTATGCATATTTTCAATAAAATTACATTGTTCTACAGGCGAATACGCTTTCACGGCGGCTGACGAAGCTCTGGACAAAGAGAAGCGAAAGATCTTTCATCAGTTCCTAGCCAGTCGAAGGGCCGACCTAAACGTTTGGGCTCGCACGTACAGGTACGTACAATATTGTAGTTCACGACAATATACAAACGAGGTTCGTTATGCTTGAGTTATTATTAGTTTCGCACGATCTGGAACCCAAAGTTTTACATGGTAACGGACAGTAACGGTACTGGTTAAATGTTACTTAAAAATGTCTTTCTATACTATTAAAGACATAGTAAACGCGGACTTGATTAGGTTATAGAAAAATAACATTGTCATAAATAGCTGAATACTATAGATGAGGTCATCGATCATGACGTCATGACATCATGTACCATTAGGTTCAACAGATTTGTATAAAAAATATACAATATACAATGGATACCAGTCATTATTAACTTATACTTTTGTAATTACCCGGTTTGCGTTTAGAATTGAGAATTTGCGCACACGCATTTAACTACCGCTATGTGTGAAACTATCGATAAGCAAATCGCACCGTCATTAAGCTACTCTAATGGCCATTACCATCATTCAATAATCACTTAATGACACAAACAAGATTATGATTTCTATGAGGCTATAAAGGTTTAGACGAATGTTGATGAAAAATTTGTATTAATTACATTTTTTTATCGCCAACGTTCTTCTAAAATATTGTATTACAGACCCGCGTATAAGACAATGCCGTTCGTTCATACACAGCTGCCGTGACGGAACCGCCCTTACTCCTGAGCTTCTAAATTCTAACCGTCATTTCTCTTTCTTGCCTACATTACATTATAGCATGTTTGTCACAGGGGTCACGTGACCACGTTGATACTGAAGCTGGCTCTTCACGCGGAGGTGTCTCTTCAAACACTTGCCTTCCGACTCGACTACAGCGACTTCTACAAGCGCGGTGATGCCAAGCTGCACGAGCCGCTCACATACCAGCACAAGCGACTCAGCGAGATCGGACTCAATTTAGCTAAGGTAACTATAGAACTTATGTTGAGTGTCAATTGTTAAATACACGTAATTCAAAATTCATCAAGAAAATTAGCACCTTCTGTACACGAAATACGCGCTTAGACGTCGAATTACGGACACAAGCCGACCGAAGCAAACTATAAGCATGGATTCAGCACATGTTTCTACATCCCTAGAGCAGGATAGATTCATCGGTTATTAAAAAAAAAAGCAGCTGTTTCATAGAAAAGTGCAATTCCTACGCGCATATTTAGCACCTTCTGGACGTCAAAAGTTACAAAATGACAGTCCCCCAAATGCACATCCTTTACCTTTCCAAAAAATATTATTACATTGGATTTCAATTATTTAATAAAATGTAAATAGTGACGTTTATATTTTATTTTACACACATCATCCTAAAAAACTCTTAGCTACCGGATGTGATTCAGTACTACACGAATTCATCGTTCAGGTAAAACCGGACGTGATGCGGTAAAGTTGCCAAGTGATATAAAATATACAATGTTATCAATATGATTAGATAGATAAAAAACTAAATTCAGTTTTTGTCAGCAGTTGCATATTTCATTCATCAGAAATGTCGATATCAGTATCGGTTAGCTGTAACATGAATGATTAATGTTACACCTTCTTTGTTAAATATGGACCCCTCACACCGGATTATAGATTTTAAAACAAAAGATTTACAAGAGCAATTAATTGCAAAGTTACATGAAATGATGATTACAGCGTATTTAATTTGTTACAGAGCAAACTAATAGACCGTACGAAGAAGAAATGACAAATGGTTACATCAGAGTGTATCGCGCCTGCCGCGTTCTGCTCGCCGTGCCTCGCGTGCGTATAGACGCAATGATATTTCCAGGGTACTTATTCACTATGACATTTTGCAAGTAATACGAACTCTTTACAACTATTATTTCACGGTGGTATTGCCAGCAAAGCTTATTTTACTATGTGCTTAACCCAATAAGCTGTTTACTGTCTTTTTTTTTTTTTCGTTTCACCGACCAAGTTTATTTTTATAATAAATAACTCCTGCGTCTGAATATCTATTATAGAACATGATATTTGCGAAATTCTAAACCACTAAATTAAGTCGAGGTTGGCAATAATGTATGAAATTCGGATTATTTTAAATATTTAAGCGCAATTGGCAACAAACAAGACTGCATTTAGACTGCGACTAGCATTTTGTCATAGTGAATAAGGACCAGTAAGATTAGGTAGCACAACCCTCGTACTTCCAAACCAAAAGTAATCTGCTATTGTTATTTTATAGTTTCATTAATAACAAGTTTATACTTCTATGCAAATTGTATGATGAAGATGATGTTAACATTGCAAAAGAATCTTAGGGAGCTTGTTCTACTGGGTGATTTATTTGGCTACTTTTTGGCATAAATTTTAAGGAACCTTTTAGTAATGGTGATCGTTTGCACGATAGTGCATAGCGACGGCAAAGTGTGTGGAATGAAACAATTTATTTGCTTTAAAAGACCAATCAAAATATAGAGTGACATCATAACGTTTTTATGCCACTTACAAAGCGATGTTGCCAGTCACCATCGTTGTATTGCCCATAATTTGTCACCTAGTGAATCTCAGCTGAGGAATGTTTATAATGTTGTAAAACTAACGCTCTCTTTAAGCTAGTATGTGCCATTTATGCCACATTATAAATTTTTTAACAATAATGTTTTTCTTTTATTTTGCTTTAGTTTCTTTCAACTTCTTTATGGATGATAACTGTTTGTTTGGTCAGTGATCCAAAATTGACAGAGTTATGTTTTTACTGCTGTTTTCTTTTGCTTATCCAAATAATTATATGGTCTAGAAAAGAGGAAAATAAAACTAAATGAAATAATTTTTACATTATATATTTACTTAGAAATCAAGACTTTTTGGTAAACATTAACAGTTGTAAATTATCATCATGTTTGGTCCGCTCGCTGCTCAATTTTAAATTAAGTAGTACTAAACACTAGAAACCGCAAAACGATATGAATTGCAATAAGTTATAAGATAAACGTTTTACACGTTCTTTAATGTATATAGATATTCCCTTTAATTTTCCTGTTAAATATATATTACAATCTATACATGTACGATGCGCACGTTGCGATTTTGTTATTACGCATGTGTTTTGCCTTGCCCAAGGTTATGTATCTCTTGCGGACCGCTCCTACCTGGCTTTGTCCTGAGGAAGTATTTTCCTTTGACTGTGCTCTAAAATCAACGGTTGAGTCGATCCTGAATGTGTCTTTTAATGATGCGCAGTGGAGGCAAGCGGCTCTTCCTATCCGGTACGGGGGTCTTGGGGTGCGGTGCGTGCATGATGTGGGTCTGCCGGCTTTCCTGGCGTCAGCACATGGGGTGGCTGACCTCGTCACTGTAATTCTAAATTCCAATGGTGATGGGGCAAACATACCATATGTGTTGGATGCCGGGTCAGCTTGGTCTGTCCTCAACGTGGGGGCTGCAAGCCCTGACGCAACACATGTTCAGCGCGCTTGGGACGACGTCACGTCCAGGCTGATCCAGGAACAGATGCTGGTGGGCTCCTCGGGGGCTGATTTAGCCAGACTCAGGGCTGTATCGCAGCCGGAATCGGGGGCATGGTTGCACGCGCTTCCTTCGCCTCACCTGGGCACGTTGCTTGATGACGACTCTTTGCGTGTGGCGGTGGCCCTCCGCCTGGGCTGCAAGGTGTGTGAACCCCACAGATGCACCTGCGGTTCCATGGTGGAGGCCGATGGCCATCACGCTTTGAGTTGTCGTCGTTGCTCGGGGAGGTTCCCGCGTCACCATGCGCTCAATGATATTGTGCGGAGGGCTTTTGTGTCGGCTGATGTCCCCTGCGTGTTGGAGCCTCCGGGTCTGTGCAGGACTGACGGCAAGAGGCCGGACGGCCTGACCCTGGTGCCTTGGAAGAACGGCAAGTGCCTAATTTGGGACGCAACTTGCGTCAGCACTGTTGCTGCCAGCCACCTTGGTCGCGCCGTCCTCTCACCATCGGCAGCAGCGGAAGACGCCGCTGAGAGGAAGAGGTTGAAGTACGCACCGTTGGGGGAAGGGTATCATTTTGTGCCCATTGCCGTGGAGACCATGGGTGCTTGGTGCGCTGAGGCCAGGAAGCTCATTAGTGAGATAGGGCACAAGCTCCGGGACAAAACGGGTGACTCCCGCTCCGGCTCGTTCTTGGTGCAAAGGTTAGCCATTGCCATACAACGTGGCAATGCAGCAAGCGTTTTGGGCACCTTTGCACCGGGAACTGTGCGGGGCGGGTTATTTGACTAGGTTGACTGGTGACTATTATTATATTAATAATTTATGACATAAATATTGAATTAATATTTGATAATATAATAATTAATTTATTGTTTTAGTTACACTTGGTAAATGTTTCTATCTATACATGTTACAATATTGTGTCAACAATAATGTTTGCATTAGTTTCCTGTGCTACAAAAATACTGATTCAGTCAATTTAACGTAAAATATAATACATTTTATACACGTATGGTGCATTACTGACGTCATCTATTTGCGTTTCGGAAAATCCTTGTTAGCCACCCGATGACTAACGTACTGTTTGTCAACTGAAGACTGGATGACTGCACGACTACACTTCTATCGGCGTCATCGTAAAGGACTCTACTACTTATTTGCATGATATAGTAAAAATATACTACGTAAGTGCGTGAGTGCTTCTACCGTAAGTTACTATTACTACGCTAGCTAAGATCGAGGTAAACGTATAACGGGTTTACCGTGGGGCAGTGTGAACAGTTATTCTACTATATAAATTAATAGCTTGCAAAGAGGTATACTGAGGTGAATACTTCAGCCTAATTAATGACGCGCTAATAGTAGGAGATAAATTACGCTTTTGATTGACAATTTTATTACAAACGTAATGGTTTCAAAGAATTTGGCCCTTTTCATTTCATAAAGTTTATTAATCTAAGTTTATATTTACATTTTAAAATCAAATATACATCTCTCATATTTATCTAAAGTTTATAATATAATATTTGTACAAAAGCATCATAAATAGCACATAATTCAACGGTAACCTAACTAAAATCTCAATGTATCAACTAATCTATCTCATAGTTGGTCTTTTGCAAATCTAAGTTTTCAAATAATACTCATTGTAAGTTCAATAAAGTGTTCTAAGGCAGCGTGCTCAATCTGTAACTACTAACAGTTGACGCGATGGATACTCTTGACGAAACTAAACAGCTTAATGTTTGTATTATGAGCAGTTTGTTATGGCTGGTCTTTAATCCGCGGGTCATATTGAGAAAATATTTGGAGATTGAGGCTCGTCAGAGGTAGTGGCAGGTGCGCTTGTGCACGGGCGACTTGCGCAGCGCGGCGCGCACGGCCTCCTCAAACACCTCGGTCATGTTGACTCGCTCCAGCGCAGAGCACTCCACCAGCTGAACCGCTCTGAAACAAGTGCAGGCGTACCGTCACTCATCTGTACAAGTAGTGGTTCTTTATCTATAATGCCACTCGCGACTGATAAGCGGCATACATAGAAACTCAATAATCAGGTATCATAAAAACGACGTGTCAATATCATTTAATCGTTGAATTTTATGTATATATGTGTTTAAATGTAGACTGACATTTTTTTTTGTAACCTTGATAGCTATTTAATCTTCTTGACAATCATACTGCGGATGACAAACGCCTTGGACGTCGTTTAGTGTGCAGACATTCAATGGCACTTTTAACTAATTGTGTGGTAGTTAAATCGCCCGATTTATTTAACAAATTGTTCCTGTGTTGCGTTATATCACAATACTCCCCAAGTAGCACAAAAGTGCTTTATAACAGCATTTTCACAGTGCACCGTGAAAGCATTGGCTGCATAAACTTGCTGCATAACAGCGTAGGCAGCGCATCCTCTGCTGATATAATTCTAATTTGGGCACAAATAATGCAGCACATAGCTGTATAAGAATTCCCATTATAAAATAATTGAATTATATCAACATCATATTAGCATTTATGTGTGTAACAATCATCCCAAGAGCTGAAAATTGCCTGATTAACAAGCCACGTGTTACCTATAATACAGCAACAAAGACGAATGTGTACATTTTATATGCTTTTACACAGTTGAAAGTACACTCTGAGCGAAATTATGGAATGCAATAACTTTATTATTTATTTTTCTTTAATATGAACTGTCAATTTGTTAAACATGAAGTGTACATAAGTGTTGTGTGCAAGATCTCAAGTGTCATTTGTGAATACAATAAAATTTAAGGTAAGTAAAACTTCGATTTCTTCCTATTATGTTTGAAATCTTATTGGGGAGGTAACTTTACTGTGAAATATCATACATGTTTAGTTCAAAATTTTCACGCGCCGTCATAATACCACTAAAATACTAAAAGAAAGTTAATTTAAATGGACAGTAAACGAAATAAATGTTATGGTTTTTTACAAAGAAATTGATAAAAAGCAGGTTACGTGTAAATAATTTGTAAACCAAATCAATTCCAATCGATATCTTCTAAAATAAACCAAAATAAAAAGATAAAATTTTACAATAATTCACAGTCACGTAGTGAAAATGGCGGATGGCAAGTGAACAGTTTTAATCTTAATTTAATGTTGAGGTCTGTACGGGTGTTCTCATGTGGCCTATCATTCAGCAAATAGTAAAATAGTTAAACACTTGTGAGAAACAAATCAGCCATGGATCGATGTGAATAGTAGTAGTGGTTCACATAATCAGATAACCACCTTTATGGATCCAAGCTTTTAGGGTCCCGCTGTGGTTCTGCTAAAACCATTTTTATTCCTTTTTAGTAATTAGTAATTACTCGACGTCAAGTACTTATCTAAAATTGTAATTTAAATAGCTATTAATATAATTTAATTAAATAGATAAATCGCGCGACACAAAGGCACTGCTCGTTGCGCGACTTGCGTTGCCTTTGTGTCGCACGCGATTTTATCGCGTGTCGCGATTGTTTGAAGGAGCCCATACCTTTCGTTTCTTGAATAATACCTAAGTACATATGATTTGGTTGTTTTTTTACAGAACATGCCTTACCCAAAATTGTTCAGACTATAGAGGGAGGTGTTGCCACTCTGTCAGTCGTTCCTGCACTGTGGGAAACTAAGGGACTTCTACGGTGGCCACCGATAAGTACGAAATACCCCATGAAATTATTAAAAGATGAGAACGCAACCAAACAGTCTATGCAAGGTTTGCGAGAATCAATAAAACGAGTCCGTAAATCCAAAAATTTAAGAGGACAAGTAGACAACGAAGCAATCGTGCCTGAAGGTAATAAAGACGGTTATAGTAACCAGCTTGAAGCTAATAATAGCAAAAATATGGAGAAGACTAAAACTGATGACGATAATGCCGAAAAGCATAGAGATGTAGATAATACTGACGCAGATCCAAGAGCTGGGGATGATAACGACGGAGAGCCTAGAGTTTAAGACTATTAATCGACTTCTTAGTTCTTTCCTAATATTTTTGTGTTGACTTGATTTTGTTAAACTGCGTATTTACTTATTTATTATGTATTTTTGATTGGAGCTTCTCTGCTAAATTATTTTATAGAAGAACGTGTTATGTTTATAACTATGTACAACTGTACTGAAAAGATGAGGTATTTTTTTCAATTAGTGTGATGTAGGAAATTCGTGTACCTAATAATAATTATACAAGTTTGTTTGTGTAATGATTATGATAAAACTGCTATGTGCAAGATAATTTTTAATGACGAAAGAAAATAAAAATTAAAACAATCAGTATGCAATTTTGTGTATTATTTTCAAACAGTATGTTCTAGTGGTATGAACTTATGAAGTAGTGGTATTCTTTATGAGGAATACATACAAATTTACATTTTATATCTTTAGGATTTAACACAACCACACTAGTATCGCAATGTTTTAGGCTATTAGATTTATATATTCCAAATCGGGATGATTTTATTGGATAGGCAAACACTTCTTCTTTGTTGTTCAACTGGAAACTTTTTAGGGACAAAATAATTTGTTATTTTTGCTAAGTCGTTCAAGGCTGTTTGTGCGATATTTTTTGATGTTTTGTTTCTGTCTTTTATCATGTTTATCAGATGCACTCGTGTCTGAACTGTCTGAATCATTGGGACAATCTCGTTCGTCATCATAAATAGGTATTACATACGGAACACGTCTCGTCCAATATTCGTTGCGCGCTTGCTGACTCTTGGCCATAACTAATATTACATTCGGACGAAAAACACGTTGTTCCATCTAAATCTAGATGCGCTCTTGCTAACCTGTGGCCGTAATTTAATCCATGTCTTTCCATACTAACATTACTTCTGAATACGGAGCCTGAATTTTATGTTTTGACTAAGGCTCATTAAATTTGTAGGTTGTTTGTTTTTTCCCGCATTAGATGGAATTCCATTTATAATTTTTAAGTATTCTGCATTAATTTTAAGGCGTATTCCACCAGTTCTTTTTTTGGCTTTCCACATTTTGTAAAATAACTAAAGACGTCAAGAAATTGACAAAATGACCTGGTATAGAAATATTAATTTCACGGTTAGGTACATAATAATTCAATCAGCAGAATAAATGCCTACACAAGTCAAATTATTCAGCCCAAGACAGAATGGCTGACAGGTTTGCTGCTATGTAACTGCATAAAAGTTCACTTTAAGTTCTGTCTTGGTCTAAATAAATGCCGTTATTCGACTGTATAGTAACACCTGACTAATAGGGTAAAAGTTTATCAGTGTGCGGCATAAAGCATTAAAGCTTTGTTAAATGACTTCACAAAGTAATTGCTTACCATATAGTAGTTCATATGTTTTCTCTTAAAATGCAACGGTTTTATTGTACACACTTGGGTTTTTATTCAGTGAATTGCATTATTTGTGTTCACAAACATGCGCTCTTGCAGCTGATAGGGTACTGCACTACTAAACGCTGAATAACAGTGACATCTGTGGCGTGTTTGTGGTGTTTAATAGATTTACAGTACAGAAGAAAGCGTTATATTATGCCTCTTTTTTTTCTAAACAGCTATTGCTGCTTGGGTGAACTCTAATAAGTCGGTATAAATGCTTAGATTTACGCTGTGGGCCTTATATGAAAATTTATAATGCAGTTCTGTGCTACTTGGGTCGTGGCATTATCAGCGGGTGATAAGAGGCGATAGCGCAGCTGCCGGCGCACGCGCACGATAACCCTTGTCAGTTTTCACTTGTGTTGTTTAAAAAAATATTCAGTTTCAATACTATCTTTCTCTGTAATTTGAATTGATAGTAGAGTAGATATTATTGTTGAAAGCATAAACTCACCGAATTTTCTTTTTTAATTTCTTTCCTTCCTGTGTCGTAACGACTGCGGCGCCGGATGCTCGCAGGTCTGTTTTGGTAGCTGAAACAGATATAATTACCGTATTGAAATATGTTTTGATTATTTTTGTTTTACCACATTTAATATATATTCCATTTTTTTAATTCAGACATTCCTAGTGTCCTTTATCGCGTGCTTGTGTACATAATATTATTATGTGGTCGAGTCGGGCCTTTGCTCTTATATTTATAATATAGAGCAAGAATGCGTCTCGATGTTTATTTTATTTGAGTAAAAAAACAGGACTACGCCATTTATGACCTCGCCAAGCATCGCCCTGCACATGTTCGGATTAGACGTCTCATTTAAAGTTGTGTGTATTTTGAACAAAATCAATACATGGACCAGTTAACACGTTGACTAGTTGCGAGACAACAGACACAATAGAAAGTCTATTGTTGGTGGACACCGTGTGACCGCGGTGGTCTTAATTGGTTTTGATCATCCATAAAATTCTGATCGTCAAACCTTAATTACTTAGTTAGTCAAGGTGAATAAGCAAAGCCTGCTAAGTGCAAATTTAACCATGTATCTAAAGCAGTAATTAGATTCTTCCTTATTAACACTCATTAAGCTAATAGGCACAAATGGCTGTGTACATAATTAACGAATATTATTTAAAAATATTACGCCTAAGTATAGCATTTTACACCGGAAGCTTCGCTTGGAAAGGACTTTAAAATCGAATTCAAACTATCAATTAGGTAAGAATCGCGCGATTATTATTGCGATTTAGGAGTAATTAGTAATTTACTAATGAGATCGACTAAAATAGGTTTTTTTCTTTATTTTGGACCTAACAATAATAATTTTTCCATCAGCATGCAACCATAAAAAAAAAAAAAATAATATTCTGAACTCACCAACTAATACAATGGGTACTTTTTCATTGAAGTGCTTTAGCTCTGGATACCATTTGTGGATCACGTTTTCGAATGACGAACGTGTGGCCACCGAATAGCACACTAGGAAGCAGTTTGTCTGTAACAGAACAATTGTTTGAATTATTTAAAAGTCTAAATGTGGACTCGATACGTCAGTCAGAACCGATATTGGTATCACTAACCCACTTTAGAGAGGTCTAAATTCATCAACAGTGTGTAGAAAGGCTTCTTATGTGTGAATGTGTTTTAGTTACACATAGCGATTCAGACTAGTACACATGCCCTTGTGCTAGATGTGTTACTGTAGCGTTACTAGGTGTTGTGTACTTATCATACCAGCGAAAACTTATGTTTTACGAAAGGAATAATTTAATTCATAATTAGAGACCCTCCCCCACTGCTCAATGCAGCGTATCGGTTAATAATATTTATGGTGTTGATGTATAGAATGGCGGAAAACTTACATGTGTATAGGATAATGGCCTTAATCGTTCATAGTCCTCTTGGCCGGCGGTGTCCCATAGCGCCATCTCTACCTCCTCGCCGTCCACCGTGATGTGACCGACATAGTTGTCGAACCTGTGGAAGCAAAAAGTACCCTTTAATGTAGCCGTCGGGTTATTGTTGTACCTAAATGGAACATTTTGTTTAAACGTTTCGACGGAAAAACCTTGAAATAAGTTGAGCCGGCCGCTATGGGTCAGAGTTTCCTTTTTGGGATCGATAATCCAAAAAGTTGAGATTGGTAACAGAACCGGACGGTTTTGTTACCAATCGGTCGGATGACCGTTCCACGAATTAGTGGCTATCTGGTTGGTTCGTGGATCTTTGACAGTCGTTACGGGTGGTCAGAAGCTCGAAAGTGAGCCAGTCTTACCAAAGGGGTGTCGTATTACCCAGTAACTGGGTTGTAGAGATCAAATAGGCAGTCGCTCCAGTAAAATACTGGTATTCAGCTGCAACCGGTTAGACTGGAAGGCGACCTCAGCATAGTTGGGAAAAAGCTAGACAGATGATGGTTGATTTTAATTATAACAACGTTAAACCGCGGTAATTGCCACAGACGATCTTCAGGAAATGCTTGGGTAGGCGTTTGCGATACTTCAACCAACCTAAGTAGTAGGTAATTGGGTTGAATCTCCTGGGAGTGCTGTACCGACTGCTTCCTACGGACTGCCTATGTAGGCCGTGTCAATGTAACTAAACCTACGTTGTCGCCGCATTGTTTTCGCGGTTATTCACTGGACATTATCTAGAGTTAGACTGATGTCGCTTTAAGCCCATTTCGGTTTAACCGTAGGGTTTAACCCAGGTTGAACCACAAGGTTATGAGTTAACGTTAGGTTAAGTAATGTTTGTGGATCGTATGGTAGGTAGGTTAGCTTAGGTACGAATCGGTTATTTACTGAGGTATGAGACGCCCCAGTAAGTATGGAGATTTGGTGTGCTACATACATATGCATGTAGGTATTAACTGTTGATGCCTAGTCTCTTTTTTCTGATCCAAACGAAGGGTACCTATCTATCAAAATACAACTGCTTAGGTATTAATGTATAAATTGGCCGCTAAAGCTGATTTTCTTTCCTTGGTCCTAATAACGCGCTCCATGCACGTCGGCACTTACGTAATAATGGACTTTTCCAAGTTAGCCATATAAGGATTTTAAATTTTCTTTAACTAGGTATATAAGGAGGACTTATATCATGTTTACCACTACTATTCAAAATTAATAACTCAAGTCACGAAAGTAATTACCTTGCAATTACGCAAGATTCAAAAGTGATTTTCTTCTACATTATTGATAGAACTTTTATGGTGTGACGAACATAGTATTTTTGTAACCATACTATTATGACATAGGTCTTTTCTCTATTGTTATTTCACGAGAAAACCGCTTTTACATTTTGCATAGGTGTACCGTATTCATGCTCGTGACTGTACCTACCTACATTGATAGACTATTTTGTCGACACCCTGCTGGTTTTTCAATGGCTTTGATAGGTAATTTATGAATGTGGTCATCTAGGGCCAATCCTTGG
Organism: Luperina nickerlii; assembly: GCA_963855955.1. NCBI lineage: Eukaryota > Metazoa > Arthropoda > Insecta > Lepidoptera > Noctuidae > Luperina > Luperina nickerlii. The sequence continues at coordinate 14,570,315 of OY979664.1, read as the reverse complement.
GTATTCGGTTATTATCGTTTACTCAAATGCTGAGAGCAGATGGCCCAGAGGTAACGGCCTCTAGTTACGAGATGTAGGTCGTGGGTTCGAACCCAGGCAGGTGCTTTACTATTGAGTAAATAATTTCATCACCGCTGCTCTCAAAACGGTGAAGGAAACATCGTAAGGAAACCGGCATGTCCTAGAACCAAAAATTCCAAGACATGACATCTGAGAACCAGCACTGGGCCCGTGGTAGGTTACAGCTCACTCCCTCCCAATGAGAGGGCCTGTGTCCCAGCAGTGGGAACATATTAGGCTGATTATGCTACTAAATTTCTAAAAACAGATAGGGCGGAAAAGATAATCATCTCTCTCTCTGTAAATTTATCTCTAAGGTCCCCTAGGTACTAGCTGTTCAAGTAGATATAATTGTGCTTGCAACCGAGTCATTTCGCGAAGAGATGGATCGCAAGGAAATCAAAGTTGCAGTAGGCGTGCGTCCAGTTTCATAAAGAGGAAGCGGCGACGTGTAGATACAATACAACAATGCCGCGACGCATTTGACTTTATAAATAGTGCAGCTCGCAATGCTAAGTAGGTACCGTTCAATAATATAAGCCCACTGGTAGCGAATACTGCTGGCGAAATTAACATTCAAAGCGCCTTGCGACAATTTTATTTTTATAGTTTTTGAATAGTGAATTATATGTACACTCAAACAGTTGCTGTTTAGACCAATATACCGTACGCAAAATACGCGCATTGACGTGGAGTTGCGGACACCAGCCCGTATTACCTATTAGACCAATAGGTATATCAATGAACGCATCAATTAGTGACATCAGTTAGGATTAATGTTGGAGAGATAACTACCGGACCATAAATTAGAAATTAATTTGTTGTTACTTATCAACGTGAGCCCCAAAATGATTGCCGGGTCAGCGGGATTCTCCGAAAGGGTTACCGCTGGCCCGGAACATAAAGGGCTAAGGAAGGAACACGGGTGGGTTTTAGTCAGTAAGAGTCTGACACTCCCTTCCGCTCCACTCAGAGCGGGAGGGGCGCATAGACGAAAAAAAAAGCCCCAAAATGATGACACCAGTTGTTAGGCTCTGCTATGATGGAGGACGCAATCAAAGAGTCTTCAAACAATATGAAACATGTCAGTATTCCAATGGGTTTTTATTTTCAGGATGGGAAATCATCAAATGACCCCTCCCGCTCTGGGTGGAGCGGAAGGGAGTGTCAGACTCTTACTGACTAAAACCCACCCGTGTTCCTTCCTTAGCCCTTTATGTTCCGGGCCAGCGGTAACCCTTTCGGACAATCCCGCTGACCGTATTCCGATGGGTTTGGGAGGTTGGACAGAAGATAGTCGTGGAGCGCACCGTGAAATAAATATTAAACAAGGTGAACTGTATACCTAGAGCCGGTTAATGAATCATTTACTTTATGTTTGCTTATCATCAGTCAAATCAGTCGCTATACTCAAATGATATTTATTTATATCTTGTTTAGCAACTTACAACGCATGATTAGTCATCACGTTAAATTCTACGTTATTGTACAAATTTGAATGACGTAAGGCAAATCGATTTCCTGTTATAATACAAGTTTTATACGCACTTGTTTATGTTTCTCTTGAAGATGATAGTCCAAGGCTCAATAGCTTCTAGTATTTAATTGTCCTATGCATCTTTATTCTCATTTCAAATAATCTGCCTACTCCCTAATTTGTTTTTAAATGAATAATAATTTCATAATGAGTCAGTTATGTACCGTAAGTACTAAGGATGTGTAATACTGTATAATTATGAATACAATAGAAGGAAAATTCAAAATAATTCACATCAGGCCATTTTAAATGAAGAATCCTTGTTTTATTATGACAACTCCGCATCTCTGTAATTATATAGACGCGCGCTATGACAACGATGTTACAGTGCCGCCAACTCGCTAATTCAGAGGCTTGGACTGGCGTCGTACTTACCTTGTCGCAATCGCCCTATTGACCTGGCAGACGGCCGTACCTGCCATCCCAAACATTACCGGAACCAATTAAGAGTAAAATTAAGGTGAGACTTACACTGTAGGTACGTATTCTTCTGGGAATTCATTCTTCGTGAACACATAGAGCAAGCACGTCTTGCCTACCATACCATCGCCAACCACTGTTATCTTCAGCCTTTTACTCGTCCCCATGGTACGTGCCGCGACATCCGACAGTCCAACACAATATTCACACTAACCGACTGTCAAGTCTATTGTTTTACACTAAATTTTATAACTACAGCTATTGCAACCAGCAGTCGCGGTGTACTGTTCGCCCGTAACTTGGTCCTTGAATCTTATCACTAAGTGATGTAATGATCTTATCAATCTTATAGAAATACTAATGATAACGAAATGATTGCAGTTGAAACAAGGCGCGCGCGCGCACACTTTCGCGGTCGAATGTAGAATGTTCAGTATTCACAACGAAGGCGAAGTGTGAATCAGTTCTGCGCGCAGCGAGTGCCCGACTGGACGCGAACGTCGCGAACTGATATTATCGTCTCGCTTGTTACGGTCGCGCGTCAGTCTCACTAAAGCCCGGAGAAAACTGTTTGATTAATTCTATGAACGTATTACGTACAAACCCTACCGTAAATGAATTAACGTCGCGCAGCTCAGAATATTTATTATTGGCATCATTTGACGTCTAGTCACCACAAGAGGATGCAAGTTGGATTATTTACAATTTGAATATAACAACAAATATCTACTGTTCTTCTTCGTGTCGATAATTATTAAAATATTGAACTTGCTCAAGTCAACAACACTGTCAATTACCTACATCTCCGTGGTATTTTAAAGAGCAGCTGTTAGTGGTGCACAGTGAGGAGGGCAGGAGGTGAGGCCTCGTTTGCAGTATGAAGCCATGGCCAGTGTTTTTTCTTGGAGTATTCACATTTGTGACCCGAAAGTTGATTCAAAGATTTCCAAATCGACCATGGCAGTTGTTTACCTGCTGGTAGTGCAAGAAAGCTCAACGTATTATGGCGGATTTTTTTCGTGGCTCTTTAGCACAGGAAAGTAATCTCTTTATGTACCGAGGGTAAGTTTCTTAGGTCTCAGAGTAGTGTTCGGCTCTTAAACTTGGCAAAGCATTTTCTGGTATCCTGCGGACGATTTCTTTCGTCGGTACCTATCTTGTTTGATTTTCGACTGAACTTGCATCATGGACCTTTCGAAGAGCATCATAGGCACTTTCAAGCGAGTTTAGTGCGACAAGTCGTGATGGTTTCAAACAGTCGGTATTAACGTTTCGACTACTTCTCATAATTAAGTAGTATCTCGCTCCTGCATTTACAAAGTTTTAGGACGGAATCTTTACCGTTTAATGTTGATCATTGGTATAGAATTGAGATGTTCAATAACATGGGACCTTGGGGCAACCCGCTTGGCATTGTTCAGGTGCAATTTAAACCGCTAACTGTACTGCTCACAAAATTCCAAGTTGCACAAGGTAAGGCCTTTATCAGTTAGTTTGGATTTAAAGAGCTACTGGACACACTAATATCATGGACTGTGTCTTTGCTAATGCCCGTTTTCACTAACTAGGCGACATAACATAGGCGGTAAGTAAAAACGGGCATGATGAGAGTCATCTGTTTCGAAAGCTGCTGTTAAGTTAATCAGGAAGCGCCAATTGTTTAATTTGTGTACCTTCGAATTGTACATTTTCTGTTAGGAACCTGAGATCAACACAGGATGGATTACAGTAATTGGGGTTACCTTAATCATCGTCGTTCTCCTGCCCTTATCCCAATCTCTTTGGTGTCGGCGCAACATGTCTTTTTCTTCCATACTTCTCCTCTACTAGTCGTCATCTCGGTAAGTAGTACCCCTTCCTAATGGATGGACTGTGTGAATGATGATATGGTTAGCAATAATTATCATCATTCGCACAGTCCATCCATTGCTTCTTTGGTTTTCTTGGAGTTACTTTAGTGGTCATAAAGTTTAAAAGTGCGATACATATTTTTTTTATGGACGATAGCTCATAATTATGATCCTTCACTGCATGGCCTTTGATTTAGAAGTTATACCTCTGAGGTACGCTTTGAAGAGATAGCAGCTACGAAACTGAGGTCGTCAAAACTAACTAATTACTTAACTTAAGACACAAATCACAGGATTGTTGTAATTTGTGTGTAAGGTTTGTTCTTTTAAATTGTCAATAAATAAAAATAAAAACAAATAATTTTAATTGTCTAGTAGGTACCTACTTCATTCCAGCCAGATGTTTGCTGATGTCGGCCTTGCACAATAGTACATTATGATATAAGTGCGGTAAGTTGAAAATTACAGCCGAGGCGATATTGCTTGCCCGAGCCGTAGGCGAGGGCTAAAAGAAAGCAGAGGCTGTAATTATCAAACCGCACGCACGTATGTCATACGACGTTTTATAACATATTTGCGAGGAAATAAGTAAAACTCGGACTGAATTTGCATATTTGCTTGTTTTCCATATGATGAAATTTTGATACGCTTGTAAGTATCTATCGGTTGATTTTTCGGGCAAGAGGCTTAGAGTAGCCTTTTTCGCTGCCTCTGAGACTTCTGGCGGTGTGGAATTAATAAATTCATCATTACTTGACGACATTTTCAAATAAAAAAAAGTACAGCGAAAAGAAAAAGCGCGCGGAATAATTTTTTCTTCTTAACAGATAAGCGATGCGCGCGCGTTCGCGCTTTTTTATTTCAGGCATACATAGGCACAAAACAGCCGGTATTATTAATAAAGTAAATTAATATTTTTGTTTTTGTTACAGATATTAATGATTGTAATTTATTGTCAAAATTAATTAAATTAAGAATTAAATGTTTATATTATATTTTATCTCCCAAAGTTAATTTTATTCATAAAATGTTGACTACTTTTCTGAAATAAAAACTCTTTGCTAAGATTTAAAAAAGTACCGTTCGTTTTGACGGAGCATCTTGATAAACCGTGCGATTTACTTTACATTACCGCACAAGTGCGTAATAAGATACATTACGATACTGAAATTGGTGAAATAAGAGACTCTTTACGAGCAAATATGTTATAAAAACTGTTTTTGGAAGAGTTGGATTCGCAGCTTGTTAGAGATCTTTGGTTTTGGGTCTCAGGAATGGCCATTGAGCTCTGCTAGTGTACATCAAGCTTTTTCTTATGTGACTATTTTCTGTTGTAGGTAGAGATTTGATGGGTTTATGGCGAAAAGTAAACTCAATACTCTGATTAAAAATGATTGTAATTTCAGGGAGCCATACATAGGTTTCACATCGACAGACATTAGCAGAGAGAGAGATAGTTATATCTCAAACGTCAAACTTAAATGACATAAGCATGACATTTGACAGATTGACTTATATTGTGTTCGTTTACATATAGAACGCTCCAATAAGATTTAGGGCGATCGTCCATTTCGCCATACAATTCTTGCTCTTCTTTGGCATCTCCATTTCACGTTACGCAGGGTCGGCTTTCCCAATCATGCGACGCCATTTAATCATGCATTTTTTTCCATGCAATTCTTGCTAAACTTACAAAATAAAAAATATTGCTATTAATAATTTTATTTATTTTTTGAACTTCGAAGCCTTAGATCAATTACAAAATTAGCAACACTGGATGAACAAGGGCTAAGCCCCCAACAATAACAAGTAAAAACATGTCAGTAATACCAGATTAGTTTGTACATAATTATCAATATTAGTTAAGTACTATAATACTGATCATTGCAATATAATATTATTCAGTCAGTTACATTAAAAATTACTAAAATGTTTAGTCACAGCTCATGCAGGTAACTTAGATTAAAAATCATGTTATCTGAAAAGATTAATTATTTTCATTATCTAAAGAAAACTGATCCATTCCTCTAAAAATAAGTTCCTCTTTTAATTTGAGAACTTCTTGTAATAACATCTGATTATTGTGCTCCAATTTGCTTATAATTCTTTTCAAATGTTTATTGTTATCTTCATGTTCTGATTTCAAACTTTTGCATGCGGCGTGGGCTGCACTGGAAGGATGAGTATGTACATCTGAAAAAAAATACAGTGAAGTGAATGTTGAATCCTTGTGGGATTTATGTTGTAAAAAAAAATATCAGATACAATCATAGTTTCTTCCCATAAAGCCTTTGGATTTACCTTTATTCCTCAGCCTATCAGTTAGTTTTTCATTTTGCAACTTAAGTCTTGTTATTTCATTCTGAAGTTTTCTTTCATTAGCTTCTTTTTGTTTGGTAACTTGCAATAGCTTTGCACGTATGTCTGTCATTTTGTGAAGCATGTCTTCAGAATGATCTGAGATCCTCTGCGCTGAAGCAACACAAGCTTTTGACTCATTCTTCTCCGAATTTATCTTTTCCTTCAACCTTCCTACTAAACCCTGTGAGTAATGTAAGAAAGAAAAAAATACAGTATTTGGTTAAAAAAATCTTGGGACTAAAAATTATACAGTAAATAAATATTTTTTATACGTACATTGAGTTGCTTATTATTGTGATCCAGTATATGATTCTGTTCCTCAAGATTTTCAGCTTTTTGTGATACATTTTTATATGTATGTAACAATGACCACACTGAGTTAATAAGATTCACCAGGGCTTCAGAGTGTAAAGTATTATCGGTCACGTCTAAATGTGGATTAAAAATATAGCTGATGTTGAGTAGACCGAACTCCTAAAAATTGGAGGTACTTATTTAAGTTTTCAACAGAACAAACCAACAACACTAAAATTAAAGATAAACTTACTTCACTGAGACCAATTAGGCACTCCTTGATGTTTTTAAGTGTACAGGGTTCGTACGCGGTAGCTCTTTTATGTTTATAATTTTGAATTAGTTCTCTAACCTCTTCGTCTAAAGTTTCAAATTCCTCGACGGTAGCCATTGGGAGTTTGGGTCTATTTTAAATTCGTTATTGACGAAAAATTATACAAAGAAATTGGTAACTTGGTAAGACAATTTTTTATAGTATATAATGTACTCTTGTGTTGTGTAGGTAATTTTATTTTCACACTAATAGTCTAACTTAATCGCAACAAAAGAATAGCGGCCGCGGGAAATAAAAATCAGATCACAGATGTCATTTTTATTAGTGCCCTTCTTTTGTTTACTATTGCCGAATGCCAGGGTTGCCAGGTATGATTTTTTATTTCTGCCCAAAGGACATGTTAGGTTTTTGTATGGAGGCTGGGCTTTTATTCGAAGCTACTGTGAACAGGGAAGAGATCATATTTTTATGAAAGTACATAAATTAAGGAGACTTTGTATATTTTTTATTTTTTTTTTGAAAGCACCCTTTCCTTAATTATTATACATTTTAATAATCATTATTTAAAAAATAAATTGCAACCCACAGTAATTATTGATTTTGGCAACACTTTTCGGTTGGATGTCATTGTGAATCGTGAACGTCAATCAAGTGTCAAATTCAATTCAATTTTGACCTGTGTACTGACAGCCGACAAGAGTGACAAGTATGACAACCTTACTGGCACAGGTAATATTTTCATAGATTCCATTAGTAGGCAAAGGAATTAATGCCATACATACAAATCATGGAGTTGGTTTTATTTTAAGCCATCTAATATTACTTTAGAATATTTTAAATAACAATACGGTGTATAATTTGCTTTAAAAAATGACATTTAACCATTTTTTCTGTTTCAATGTGCAAAAATAATATTATGACACCAAAAATATCTGGATTTAAAATATGAATTTATTCAATAATGGTGCTTTTAATATTTTTTCTGTTTTTGTCATGCCATCCTGAATAAGTGTCCCTATCAGAAAAACCATACATGACAGCTGTTCAAAAAAATAATTATTTTAAGCCCATTTCCTAACATGTCCTTTTAAATAATTTTTCTCCACAATGATACAATTTTTCCAAGTTTTACCCGAGTAACCTCTTTTTTTTGCACTCAGGCCTCGATTCGCTGTTCCTCAGCGGGTGCGTGCAGCCAAAGTAGACCAACCTAACTGAACAAAATATTTACATAATAATTGTAAAAGGGCATTGCACGCTCTTTGATTGAAACTAAATGGACATTAGTACTGTAGTAAGCAGATTTTATTAATAATCCATCAAGCTAATTATTTCCAATAACCTATAAAAAATAGTTTGGACTTCAAAGCTTCTACTTACTAAAATAGCGTACCACCATGAAGCACATCGTTGTTTTGGTGTCTATTATAGTATTAGAGGTACTGACGACATGTCAAGCTATGGCTTATTAGTCAATTCAATTAATAAGCCCGAACTATACATTTCCAGTTTTAGCTGACCTCGCATTGTATGCTTTACGTACAATGAGAAGTCAGCTTATAGGTTATACTGGAAATGTATAGCTGGATATGTCGTCGTGTGTACTCTCATAGAATAATTACTATCACCAATTTCTTTCTGTCAAGATATATTTGTAAGTAAATGTTAAAGTAATAATATTAGATAATTAATTAGTGCAATAATCACGTCACATAAACAACAATATTTCTGAGAACAATTTACATCTTCTGTTAAATAATTCTGAATACAATGATAACATTTAAATAGCAAGAATCTTTTTAAATTCATCGTCGGATGGTATTTTTAGTATAGAATTTGGTAAGTGATTGTCTAAACGCGGTGCCATACTAAAAATGCTTCTGATATATATCTACCTCCTGGCTCCATCATCAGACCTACGATACCAAGTGAAATCTATTGGATTCGTCAAATCAAATAGGTAATCTGAGACCAAACTCGAGGGGCTTACTAGTAGCCACTGAAGAGTTCCACTATCCACCTCCTGGCTCCATCATCAGACCCTCGACACCAATTGCAATCTATTGGACTCGTCAAACCAAATAATCTGAGCTCAAACTCGAGGGGTTTACTAGTAGCCACTGAAGAATTCCACTATCCACCTCCTGGCTCCATCATCAGATCAGCTCCAAGATACCAAATTATAGTTTTGTCTTCTGAATTACATATACATACAAAGTTTTATTTTGATACGACAACTGTAAGTAGGTTAAAATTAACTTTAAGATTTTGTTACATTGTTAGTTAGTTACCAAGTGAAGCTAATAAAAGCGTGTATAATGTTGACTTAGCTCCGTAGAACTTGACTTTTAGACTTGGCAAAACGTCGGGTAAACGGAAATTGTAAAGAGATCTTGCGATAAGTATGGATTTATAGTATCTAATTGGGAGCAACACGCAAAGCTTTTTGTAGATGGCGCTCTGAGCGACTGTACTTTGTTTATGTTAGATCTCTATCATAACATTGTGATTTTTTTAACAAATTACTTGTAAATGAATACAAAATGTTCTCTCTAATGACTGTATCTCAACTTAAAGATGAGCTTCGAAGAAGGAATGCGTCAATTGCCGGAAAAAAGGCTGATTTGATTGAAAGGTAAGCATTTTAAATATTTGAGGTTATTTTCCTTCTTCAAGCTTATTTAATATGATTTGTAGACTAATTAAATGATATCTTTACAGACTAGAGGCGTATGAGCGGAACCAAAACTTTGGTACGGATTGCGACATCCAGGATGATAGCATATATCAGTCTCCAGCCTCGGATCAATTCAAAGACATAAATGCGGATTCGTCACTTCCAAGTATTAGCAAGCAAGAAATACAAGAATATTTTGAAAGATACAATGCCAAGCCAAACGGAGAGCTTTTATATGAATCTCGCCATCTTATAACTGCCCGTTTTTGCTCGGACAGTGTGCACACATTTTTAAAAGGAGAATGCAAAGCTAGCATGAAAAAAGTGGCATATGTGGTTGATGTGAAATTGAGCTGTGATGGTGTAGAAGAAAGCCATTGTGAATGTGCAGCAGGGAGTGGTATTCATGCATGTTGTAAACATGTAGCTGTCCTTTTGTGTGGTGTGCATGATATAGTGCAGAACAAAATGATTAAATTACATCAATCAAGTACACAAAAGCTGATGATGTTTAATAGACCCAAGAAATTATTTTATAACTCTCCAATTGCTGCTCAAAATTTACCCCACAAGAGAAAAAAATCTTGTAATTATAATCCTTTACGAGAGGAAGATATAATAAATAATTACACAGATTATGTAAGTAATTTAGCCATAGGTTATGGGGAAAGTTCTATGCCTATTTTACAGACCCTAGAACCCGCTAATCCTCATGGTATCGAATGGGACCATTACCCATGTTTGAAAGAGACTCCACATGATGTACTTTTAGAGAATTTACTTTTAAGAAATGTGACCTCTGCAAAAACTGAACAAGTTGAAAAAACCACAAGAGCTATAGTATTTATGCTTACTTACACTTTACTTTCATCACGCATAATACTATTTATCATTACTTACACTTTAATACTATTTATCATCCTTTTTATTTGTTTATATGTTTACATTATACTTTTACTCAATTTTCATGTTGTGACACGTCAATTGTCAATCTGTCAGTTACTTTTTAAATGTCTTTCTGGCTTAGTCTATGGTAATTATTCTTTGGTCTAAATAACTTAAATTATTTTTATCAATATGTTTAACTATTGTAATATTAAGATTATTACGATTGTTTAGTCTAAATAACTTAATTTTAAATTAGATTTATAATATTCTTTACGCACTCGTGGATATGTCTTGGCCGGATACACTTGTCAGATTAGATGATGGCCACATAGAAGAAAACTGATATTTGAAAAAGGAAGACTACTTAGAAACGAGCTCATGAACAGCTGGAGGCTGCTAGCATTCGAGTCTTGGGACTGAGACATTAAGCATCAGAAAACTGCTTGGTTTTGCTGTGTCAACTTGAACTGCTTGGTTCTGCTGCGACATCTTTGACTAACCCAGGGGATCCAGCTAAAGATTCCACCTGGGACCTTCTACTTCTAATCTTCGCGAGCTAACCTCGTATAACTTGCTACCCTGACGCCTGATACCCGTTCCTACAGTGCTGAGCTGATTCCATAACGTGAACTATAAAACTCCAGTGAGTGCGCGCGTGTGTGAACTATAAACTTCCGAGAGTGCGTGCTATTTAGTATTTTTATAACTAGCTGTTTTTATAACTTTCTGTATTTTATCTTCCCTAATAAAAATTATTGGACGGTCTGCTTACCCTCTATTTTAAATATGGTAGAGATCGTTACAGAGCGCAGGCTGATTCTCTGGAGTGGCATGAAAGGAGATCATGCAGAATCACAGCCAGCATGTTTTATACAGTGTGTCACAGTAAAACATACAGTGACTCCTTGATACAAAGAATTTTAGCACCTAAAGCTGTCCATACCAGAGCAGTAGTACATGGAAAAGTTCATGAACCTATAGCAATATCCCAATATGAAGAAAATTTTGGAATAATGGTTGAGAAATGTGGTTTATTTATATCAAGTCAATATCCTTTTTTAGCAGCTTCTCCGGATGGATTAATAGGACAAGAAACATTAGTGGAGGTAAAATGCCCATATGCATCAAGAAATAGCCTTATTAATGAAGTGACTGTACCATACCTAGAAAAATGTAATGGACAGCTTTTTTTAAGGAAAACCCATCCATACTATGCTCAGGTTCAAGGACAGCTGCTTTGTACAGAGAGAAAGTACTGCAATTTTATTGTCTATACATTTAAAGACATGAAGGTAATTTTTATTAATAAAGATGATGTTTACATAAGTGAAATGTTAATTAATTTAATAAATTTCAACCTTCATCATTTGGAGCCTGCAATTCTTAAGAAATACGTTTATAAAAACTATTTACAATTAATTAAAAAACAATAATGATGTAAAAAATTGTTTTATTTCACTTTTTCATAATACATTCCCTAAAATTACAACACATAAAACATATGAAGAATATCTTAGTTGCAATAGGAATGTAGCTATGGTCTAGGTCATTCTTTAATATTTTATAAGTTTTTGTTAATCCTATTATCCGTTCAATATGGACCCTCTTATTAGCAAGCTCCCTGTCTTTGATTAGGGTGAGACCAGGTAACTGAGATTTCCCTTTTAAAAAAGTTGGTATTTTGACTGTCACATTTCTGTCTGCAAACATGTCTTGAATTGTGAATCCTCTGTCTGCAAGGATGCTGTCACCACTTTGGCATTTGGTCTTAAGGTCACTTCGTTCAACTACTTGTCTATCACTTACTGATCCTGCATATGCCTCGGAACAGTATGATAGCAGTCCGCCAGGTGTAGCACCAACTAATATTTTCAGCGTATTTGCATGTTTATAACTGCTCCATGAAGCTTGTTGTGATTTTGGGTTCTTTGGTTTTTGAACATTGATTTCAGTGCCATCCAAAATCACTCTGACATTGTTGTCATAATGTTTAAAGCTTTCTGGCATATAATACTGCACCATTTCTTTACTTGGCCAAATATTTATTTTTGTCCATAGCTGGTAAATAAAGTTAACCCATGTTATAAATATATTTGAAACAGTGGTCGGACTTACATTGAAAAATTTGCTAAGTTCAAAATTACACTTATTCTGCCTTAACTTCATCATGGTTAAAAAGAACTGATTTTCTGTACTTATATTTATGACATTACTGCCATAGTATTTAATTTTGTGAGCCATAGGACTAAGAGTAGAGTAAACAAAATAAAATTTTTTGTAGGTTTCAAAGCCTGTGTAGAACTTTATAGCTTCATCATCTTCTTTGTATTTACTTATTGATCCATACATATGCTCATGGTCAACTTGAGTGTGTTTTGATAAAGATGTAGTTATACTATGTGAACATTCTATAGGCATACAATGTGTGCTAGTGTCTATTGTTGTTACAATTTCTTCACAAGCAATTTCTGGCGTCAAATCACAGTCCTTTTCGTATTCAGAGACAGCTTTGCTGGTTGAAGGCTGTGGTTCTTCTTGAAAAAGTTTCCTCTGACTTCTTTTCTCCAGACGATGCTGTCGTTCAAGAGCTGCTGGATTTTCAGGTTTCACCTCAGTAAAACAAAATATTGATGGTACAGCTGACTTCCTAAGAAACTTTGCTAGTGGTTCATAAGCTGAAATAGCAAACAGGCACTTTTTAGCTATTATGTATTATCGAAATTTACAGTACAGTATTAAAGTTTAGGTTACAAATTTAAGTAAGTATCTTCCTTTTGGACGAATCAGAAAATAGGGCTCAATACAATAGTAAGTCCCTAGCAGTGCTAGCTTACTTGTATAATTGCTTTTTCCAAAATAATCTTCTTGTTTGAAATGTGCTGCACACAATCGTGCAGTATGGCTTGCTTTAAAGTTTTGGATCCGTAAAGCAGATTCCCATTGTTTTCTTCGTGTGGCATCCTTAGGGAACAGATGAATCCCTTTATTTTTGCAGTTTAAAGCAGAACATTTGGGCATTTTAATCTAAAATAAATAACATGTGAAAAGTAAACAAACAAATCCATACAATTTGACAATCGTTCGTTATGTCAAATCAATGACAGCCGGACAGTTGATCATGCGCCTCCTAGCGTGATAAAAAGTTAGTTTTCCTCCCCATTAGCTAGCCCGCAGGCAATATTTTGTGAAGTACGTATGCAATTTTCAGAAGGCTTTCCGCAAGCTTCATTTGATGTGAGTACAAAAACCGATTAACCGTCACTCGATTGAATCGGTACATCAGCAGCAAGTGCTTGCAAGCTCATCAGGCCATCAGCTCACCACGAGGCAAGCCAAACGACCTCCTCTTAGACGTGCCTTCCCACACTTTTGAATTTGTTTTGATATGGCAAGCGTGTGGAGCTGGCATAACAACGCTTACAATTTGAGAATAATATGACAACCCTTTTCAACTTGTCAATTTGTAATTTGTATTTTGTCATTTCATTTGATGTCAAGTGAAGTGAAACGTTGTTGTCGAGCTGGAAAAACTAAATTCTTACTAAAATCACGCACGAAATTGTTTTGCTTACTTGATGCCTTTATAAGCCGCGCTTATATTGGTATAAGAAGAAGTTTCGACGCTATGAATTCATCAATCGAAATAAGTTCCTATCGTGATCAACACTTCAAGGTAGGTTGGTTGCCTTAGTTTCTATAAATTAACTAGCTCTTGCTATTATTTTAGTTGGATTGCTCATTCGTAACATTTGGTTTATTATGATAATGATATTTCTTCAGGGTTCCCGCAATGAGCAAGAAAAGTTATTAAAAGCGTCATCAACACTGTATATTGGAAACCTGTCATTCTATACAACAGAAGAACAAATATATGAATTATTTTCACGATGCGGTGATATCAGAAGAGTTATAATGGGTTTAGATAAGTATAAAAAGACTCCGTGTGGGTTTTGCTTCGTTGAATATTACACAAGAGAAGATTCTGAAAACTGTATGAGGTTAGTAAAATTTTAACCATTGTGAAATCCTTCTACAGTTAATTGAATTAAAATATTACTTGTAGGTCTAATTTTTGACAGAATGAATTAATGTATTGCCTTCCTACCCATATGAAATAGAACCATAGTCACCATATTCATTGAAACCTTTTTTGATTCAAGATTTTTGTCCTAGGTAAATCTCATTTGTATACTTGCTTTTGGGAGTATTGGACAGCTGGATGTGTTTATTCCGTTAATTCTACGAGTTACTTAGTTTTTATTGTTATTAATAGTGGCAATTTAAATGTTTTAGATATATTAATGGTACACGACTCGATGACCGAATCATCCGATGTGATTGGGATGCAGGATTTATTGAAGGGAGACAGTATGGAAGAGGCAAAACTGGTGGACAGGTATAGTTTCTTTATTCATGATTAGTATACATTTTCTCCAGGGACCTTAATCTTTTGAGGAGTGACTAAGCATGTTCGTCTAAAATTAGATGAAAAAATACTAGATAGCATATAGCAAAAATTATTAGCATTACATGCCATGGGGGCTGTATAAATGTAGTTCGCTAAAGTTCCAGTGGACAAACATCAAGGTTTGTTGTTTTTAAAAGTAATATTATATGAGGCACATGAGATGCTGAATATGCTGGTGAAGTCCAGTACTAATATAATGTCACTACTGGCTGCACTGTTATGTCTATGCTATACCATAGATTTTGAGTATTTCACTAAATTATAAATATTTCACAGGTTCGAGACGAATACAGAACTGACTATGATGGGGGTCGCGGTGGTTATGGAAAGATAATTGCACAAAAAATTACACCCGCTCCTATGGAACGCTGATTAGATCTAATATTTAAGTGAAGTGAACACCATGTGCTTTATCATAAGGCTCAGAACTTTGAGGAAGACTGTGAAATTGTATTTACTAGTGACTGCATTCAATTACATCTGAGTGTGAATTAATGTATTAAATATTTTTCATCCCAACCCTTTGTCTAACTCTAATATAACATAGCTTGCTAAGCTTTCCCCAACACTCCATGTGTAAAAAAACTCGCTAACAAAGTGATCAACAGGTTACATTTTATCTGGACTGAGATTTCAGCATTTCACTCAGTGAACCAAGTGGCGACGCGGTGACGATTCGAGACTGATCATATTTGTATTATTATGCTTATAGACGAATAGTCTGCTTATTTTTTTGAACGTACGCTGCCTAATATCGCAGGTGCATTGTTACTAAATTGTAGGTACCTATTAGTATTACCACAGATAATATAGTACTACATAGTATGTACACTCACCTGCAAAATTGCATGGATAACCTAATGTCTATTTACCTGTGAATGTTTGAGTTCAAGTTTTCGACAATAAACTAGGTGGCGTTTCTTCACAACTATGCTGCCGTGGCATAACTAAAATGCCGTTATCCGACATCTGGTCGATTTTTAACTTTTAATGATATTATAAAGAGAAATAAAAATCTATGGATCTGTTTCCGAATTTTCAATAGCTTGAATAGCAAGGTATTTAAAATTCGGAAACAGATCCATAGATTTTTTTTCTCTTTATAATAGCATTAAAAGTCTAAAATCGACCAGATGTCGGATAACGGCATTTTAGTTATGCCACGGCAGTATGACTAATTTACGAAACGTAATAGGAGTTGGGAAAAAAGGCGCCCTCGTCGTTTGTTTGGTTATTTCTTTTATTTTAGAATGAAAATGCAGAAAATAAGCATGTTAAGTTGTGCTCCACAAGATTATACGTGTCCAGTTCGACCGCGCGGCCATAGCGTTTTTTTTTAAAAAAAACCATGTCAATTTTTTGTAAAAATTTGTACAGTAGTTTTACATTGTTTAGTTTTGTTATAATCGCTAAAACGGAAAATAGTACCTATTAATAAATTGATATTCAATTTTAACATAGTAGGTTAATAGTTAGGAACGATTTTCTTTAAAAGAATATATTTATAATAAATTGTTTGAATGTTGGAAGAGACAAAAAAAATACAAAAATATTTTGTTATATATAGCTAAGCAACGCCATCTAGTAACAGCATAATTAAATTTTGTTGTTATTAACTGGTTTTACGCTAGATGGCGTCATTTCTCGCTTCACTCGATTTTATTTCTGTACTGTCCAGGGATTTTTGCAGCCCACTGTACTGGACTTTATTGACCTTGACTTGACCATGACCTTTGTTAAAAATTGTTGGATTTATATCGGAAAGCCGAGCGGCAAACTAGCGAGAAAAAAAAGAGGAGTTATTCAACCAGTTTTTTACAGACGACTTTTTAAAAAGGAGGAGGTTCTTTTCGTGTATGACACTTATGAACACAGCTTTCTCCGTGACTACTGGTCCAATTTACGTGATTCTTTTTCATTTTACAAAAGACGCCCGCGGAGTGAGGTCCCATAATGATTTTATAAATTTTGTTCAAGTTGTTTTTGAGTTAGTTTCAATACAGTTCGTCTGTTGATATCTTCTCATAGACAATGCAAGCAGTTATTATGTAGTTACGGGAACAGATAAAAGGAAATAAACAATGTTTTTTAAATATTTATTTCACAAAAAATACACTTAAATGCAATATAAAAGTAAGAAAAACATGAACTGCTTCAATAATTCACACAAAATAGAATATGCGGCTCCATTTAAATGCGTTGTATCATACATAATAATAAGCTAAACTTAATAAATTACTTTGACTTAGTGCTAAAACTCATAAGCAATGTTAAAAATATAAATTATTTAGTAAAATATTAATAAACACTGAAAGCATTTATAACAATATAAACAAGTGTAAAAATACATAGATTTATTACGAATTCAACGACGTTTTGTATAATGTTATAGGGAAATAACTACCAAAAGGCGGTCGCACAACATTTCTGTAAATATAACACGCGACTGCGTACGCTTTGAACATTTAGCAATCAGATCAGATCAGCAATTATGGCGTTTGCAATTCGCAAAATATAATAAGATTCATAAGTACTTTCAAGTTGGAACATATTTGTGACTGTGTTCTGTCTAATCTCTCGGCGATGTCTCCGGCAGAAGGTCAAACCACATGGTCTTTGCTTCACGGAAGTCGTATTGGTTGAGATGAACTACCACCTGTAACGAGAAAATATAAACGTTTAGGCTAAGAACTCACGGAGCGATTTTCGCCCGCGTCCGCTGCGGTTGCGGGCCCGCAGCTTCTGTAGAATGCAAATATTTATAAAAATTAAAGCACATTTCACGACGCGTTTTACGACCACGGTGTACGCGGTTGTATGCGGCTCCCGCTGTACCGGCGGGCAACTAGTAGAATCGCGCGGGCCGCGGTTACCCGCAGCCTCGGCGGGTGGCGCCCGCGCGCTTTGCGATCGGATGGCGGGCGACCGCGGGGGCCGGCGGGCGGCGCGGCGGGACCTCAACTGATCGTTAACCGCCCGTCTTGCAATCTTGCGATCATCGCCCGCCACGTTTGCGGGCGATGATCGCAACCGCGGCGGCCGCGTAACCGCGCGAATAACCGGTCTCGTGAGTTTTGAAATAAAACCGCAGATCCACGACCGCGGCGGTTGCGGGCGAAAATCGCTCCGTGAGTTCTTAGCCTTACTATCTAGCATGTTTATTCAAGTAGTTTGATATAATGATGCGTTCATTTGACATGAATTTCATAACGTGATAACGGCGTTCGACCTGAATCTAATTTGAAAGGCGGCGTGGGCACTTCGCGATCGCAGCGAGCGCTGAGCGTTAGTGTTGCCCAAATGCAAGACCAAGACAAGACCTTAGCCAGTCTTGGTCTTGGTCTTGCGTCAATACACCTGGTCTTGGTCTTGGTATTGCGCTCTCAGTCTTGGTCTTGGTCTTGGTCTTGCAGCAAGAGTCTCGCAAGTCTTGCGAGACTCTACTACTTAGACTAGACTACATTCAAATACCTATTAGCCTATTGCTCAGGGTGGCAGGGACATCGACGCGCAACCGCTTACCATGGATTCAGTACATGATTCTGGACCCCCCTGCGTTAAAATTTTTCGTCGACTTTTTCTTAATTTTTACGTTTTTTTCTGCAATTTTTTTTTACTGTAAACTGTATAAAATCATTATTTCTATCTGACCCAATGAGATTTTTAATAAAAAAAAAATAGTAAATTCACTTGTTTCACTTAAAACAGCAATGTAAATAAAACTCGAAGGGGCTACCTGATCAGCTGTATTACTAAAGTTTATTTGCGAGGTCAACACTGTCTTCGTACCTACGCTATTCGCTTTCAAATGCCGCGACAAAGGGACCGCAGCGCCAAGCGGTCTGCTCGTATTATTAACGCACTTGAAAATAAACGTTAAAATTATTACAATAAAGTGCATTCGACCTACTCGACTCGCTGTTAGTTTTAAATTTTGCTGAATAGAAGAATAATATAAACTTTGAAACATAAATACCTACATAATTTTTACCAACCTACTAACGTTAGATCTGCACATTAGACTTATACAAGTATATTATAAAACTCTAAGTAGATATACCTGCAAGGTATGAAATGAACTTTGCTAGAAAGTTATGATCGGTACATTTTTATCACATATGGGAACAAATTTGTAAGTAACACGCTACCTACCTACTTAATAAATAGTCGAAACATATAATTATAATCAATACAATACTTTTTAGTGTTATGACGATACGGTTTTGATACTGGGGAACGTCTATCAAATTCGGGATTGAAACCAAATACCTACTATAACGCCCAAATCTCAGTTTGACTTAACTGCGAGACGCAAGAGTCTTGCAGGCTTAGTCTTGTTCTTGCTCAAGTCTTGCAGGGTTCAGTCTTGGTCTTGGTCTTGCTACAATAAGTCGGTCTTGGTCTTGGTCTTGGTCTTGCAAAAATGCAAGAACAAGACCAAGACTGCAAGACCAAGACCGATTTTGGGCAACACTACTGAGCGTGCGCAGAGTTTTTGATAATTAAGAATATGTACGTTATGAGAGTCATACAGTGTGAATTCCAAAAACTCACGAGGAGAGAGCGACACGTGAAGGGCGGGGACGCGTGGTCGTGCCCAAAATGTTCATGCTCGTGTGACCGCGCCATGCGAGCCTATTACTTGTAGGTACAGTCAACAAAAGTAGTTTCAAAAGTGAAATACGAATGAAAACATCCATTTCATAGTTACTTAACAATAGTTGAAATGTTGAGAAAATTAATGGAATAAAAAAGTAAATAAAAAAAAATAAAAACCAGACTGCGGTAAAAAACTTAAGTTAAAAAAACTGAAAAGCTAAAAACAAGCCTATTGTTAATTAAATAAAAGTTGGAAGCAGGCGGGACCCATTTGAATTTGAAAATATAATAAAAATTGTATGGGTCCCGCCTGCTTCAAACTTTTATTTAATTTAAAATGGGCTTCTTTTTAGCTTTTCAGTTTTTTTTTAAGATAAGTTTTTTACCACAGTCAGGCTTTTTATTTTTTTATTTCCAACTTTTGAGTTTACAAATGTGAAAGTTTTCGCAGACGATTTAGTTCTTGTTACGCGTTTTTTTTGTCACATCGAATTACTTTTAACTATGTTGTATATATTTTTGTAATCACCTTTTCAAACCCTTTATTTTGATATCCCACTAGATCGCTTTTGAGAAAAAAAATTAAGACAATATTGCGCCAAAAATCGGCCATTTTTTTAATTTTTTTTTTATTTTGAGGTATCCAGTGTCACTCTCACAAATAAGACGAATCTAACGGCTCGTCTCAAGCTAAAATCGATCAAGCCGTTTAGGCTACAGAGTGTGCCAAGAAAGAAATATACATATGTACACTCGAAAAACATAACCTCTGACGCAGTCGGGTAAAAAGACATGCCAGGACAATTTGCTGCTGCTGCATCTTTAGTGAAGTACATTACCTGTCCAACAACCGGGCTGCCGCCCAAAAAGCCCTTGTGCGTGGCCACAGTGACCTCCACCTGCCTGGAGTGCAGCTCAGCTAACGGGATCACCCACTCGAACTGCTCGTCGTATTCCGGCATGCAACTGTCCTTTACTACCTGTGAAGCAAAATTATCGGTAAACTTAATCCTGATTTAAAATCAATGGACTCAAAGGCTCGGACACTATTCTGCATGGTCCTCTATGCCCTGACCAAGATTATGGCGACTGTGACCTCGTGAGTTAGTTGTTTAATTCTCTCAGAGTTGTGGCATAGGAAACACCGAACTTATCTAGTTTAAAAATAATTTAATTTTCACCTGTAAAAGTGTTTTAAGGACTAATTTACAGAAGTAAATATAATTTGTCAATGACCGAAATGGAAGAGAAAATCATATTGCGCGGATCCCAAGTAACATGGGACCAGGGGGTCTACCCTCTAAGTCCGCCAAGGAAGATACAGGCCCGTTTCTAAAGTTATAAGGACAATTAGTGTCAAATCGTCTTTCATTCCTAGTCGGACCCCAAACTAGTCTTATGTCCGTAAGTGATAGGGTGTAGGAAACACCCGTAACTCTGTCGAATCTACGGACTTCGTGCTTAGGGTGTAAACCTCCAGGTCAGGCTGAAGAAGGCATAGTATGAAAAGTAATGAAAGTAGTTAGCAGGTATAGTGCGCTCTATTTATTGTATTGTATCTATCAAAAAAAAATGCCTTTAAAAAGGCGTTTTAAAGCACTTACTACAGTTTTACGTTTGGAATCTTTGGCGCGACCAGGCAGCAAATATAACTTCACATATGGATCAGGTACATTGGCCGGGTCCTTCAATGGTATGTGCCTGTGATAATTAAAAGATAATTTCATTGACCCATAGCAATTAATATTATAATTTATACAAAGTGCACTAAGATGCTAAGTGACTTACATGATTTTGTGAACAACAACGAATAGAGTTTGGTTTTGCATACTGTAGCGAAGTGATAGTAGAATACGACCGAGTCCAGCTTCACCGGCAGATCTGCATAAAAAGACGACATCCATTTTTACCGATTTCAAAAAAAGGGGGTTATCAATTCGACACGTATGTATGTATTGGAACTGCATTATATTCACATATGAAAATCTATTAGGGCTTCCAAACTAATATACAAAGTTTTATAGACGTATGTATGTATGTATCTAAGAATGTATGTTTTTCCACGTATTTCTCCGCAACTATTAATCGGATCGAGACCATTTTTTTTTTATTGGCTTACATTTATTTCAACTTAGGGAACCGTGCAAGATCCATCAAAGCCGATTAAGTAATTTACATGATATGGACTAATACGTGTAAGTGTGACGGCCTGGCTTATTGATACGAGCTACGGGTGTAGTGTCAAAGGGAAAACATCTGATAACCTTGGTCAAATTCTAGTGCAATATTTACAACAAAACTATTACCTACTTATTACAAACAAATATTCCAGTTTTTACTTCTTCTTCGTGTAGCTGGCATGACTGTATTTTAATTTAAATCTTGTTTTCCCAAAACTTTTCCACTTCCACGGCGTTGTCGGTGGCAGCGCAGAAGTCACTTTGACTGCATGTTTTGGGACACAGAGGGCAGGATAGGAGGTGGAGCATGGTTTCTGACATAGCTCCGCAATCACACCCTTCTACCGTTCCGTCAAGGTAGGTATTACTAAGGTAAGGTATTACTTAAAACTAAAAATTACGAAATAAAAAAGTAATTAAAAAAAATAAATCGACTTCAAAATGAAATTAACTCAAAATTATGAAATAATTTTAATTTCGAAAGTCGGTGGCAAACAACTAAAACTAACATACAGATCCCAAGACATCGACTTCCGAAATTAAAGTTATTTCAGAATTTTGAGTTAATTTATTTTTGAAGACGATTTAATTTTTTTTAAATTACCTTTTGTCTTTTTATTCAAATTGTTAAGCCTAATCGACCATACTTGTATTTTGAACGGTTTCTTTCTTTACCCAACATTTTAATTGAATCATAGCTAGTCCTTTCGTCTTCAATTTAGAAATTATTTAGCACTTACGTGGTTAACGAAGAGGTCCTATGTACTAGCTTAGGTGACTCACGACCAGTTGGCGACGTAAAATCTTGAGGCGCGTCTATAAAAAAAAAAATTCTTCACTGCACTAAAAACTCGTAAACGCAGATATTTAGGACATGGGCTACTCAACTGAATGTAACATTATGAAGGGAAAATTAATTGAACATTAGCGTATTGTAAAAAATTACAAATGAGTAATAATATTTTTTTTAGTACGCAAAATACGCGCATTGACGTGGAGTTGCGGACACCAGCCCGTATTACCTATTAATAATTTTCTTGAAGGAGTTTTCATTGCAGAAAGACATGAGCGTACTTACCAGCTTCCTTTTCAATATGTTCTAAAGGCACCGACTTTTGTGAACTAGCATCTAGGAGAGCATCCTCGATATTCCTCAGCACAGGTTCAGGCAGCACAGTGACTGTAATAAATGTCAATTATAGGTATATGGTATATGCTAGAAGGTAGACCGCAGCGAAGGTGGTGTAACGATCTGATAAAGTTTGCAGGGCCAACATAGCTAGAGATCGCACAAGACGCTGGGGCTTGTGCGTAACAAATATAACGGGATTAAATATAATGACCACCATAAAATGCTTTGATAGCCTTAGTTATTTTACCAAAAATATATACTTGACACCAGAAAATTAAAGTCTAAAATTACAATAGTACTAGCTATTTGAGTCACAACTGCAATTCAAATTGTATTCGAACACCAAATGTAGTAAATGATCACCAAATCTTGGCGAGCAAAGTAATGCGCTATTTCTGCCTAATTAAACCACTGTGATTGCCATTCTAACGTTTAATATATATAAAAACGTCATCATGGTTAATACCCCGACGCAGAGTACCCCGACTTATTTTTTTTTAAACCACCCAGAAATAGGAGCCCCGCGAAGCGGGGCTCCGTCGACCTATTTTAGCGCAGGTGGCAATCAGTTACTAGTTATGTTTAATATCTACTTAGGTTACTATTGCCTATAACTACGATAGAACTTACAAAGAATAAAACAAACTTTTTTAATAATTTGGTGTTCATTAACTATTTTTGGGTTAATAATGAGTTTTTTGGAGTCAGTTTGCTTAAATAGGATAGCAAGATGTTAAAACTTTGGTTATAATTTTACATTGAAATGCTGGTTTAATTTTGGGGATCATTTACTACTTTTGGATTAACAATGATTTATTTGGAGTCGTTTTGCTTAAATAGGATAGCGAGATGCTAAAACTTTAGTTGTAATTTTATATTAAAATGCGGGTTTAATTTTGGTGATCATTTACTATTTTTGTCTGTTATATGTTACTATATCTGGTGGTAAGTTAAACATAAGCCAAATATAACTTCACATTCGACAACAAAGCAAAGGCTTTTCCTTCCAAAACTCCCTAGGTTTGGAAGGAAAAAGAGACCTTTCCCGAGCAACGGAACACGAAATAGGCTATTAAAAAAAAATGCTCCATCATTCTTTTCTAGATTCAAGGCAAGATTTGTCTTAACTAAGTAACACGAACACGGAAGACTACTCTGTAAGCTTTCCATACGAATATAACCTTGTTCTTATCCGTATAAAGTTCATATTCGTTTAAGCGAATTTCAGCAACCGTTTCATTCGAATATAAACTTTGACGCAACACGAACAATGTTGACATTCGTATGCGACGCTTACTTTATTTAACAAAATAAAGTCAAAGTTCGGGCTGTGAACTTTGCCTTTAGCTTCAGGTATAGATTAGCCGATCTGCAAGCTGGTAAAGAGGCTGCCTACCCTGGTTGCATTGGTATTAGCGACCCGGTCTGTTTCACACAAATTTTACGAATTGTCAAAACATCGAGATTTCTTAAAGTATGTATTATCTATTTATTAATTACAAACCTTATGAAATAAATTTGCTAAATGATGGTGAAAACTGCATCAAAATCCGTTGCGTAGTTTAGAAGAACAACGCGGTCATACGGACAGACACGAAAAGAAACTTTATTTTATAATAGTTATAGAAGATAAGAAGATTGAGAACATAATTTAATTAGTTCAATGAATCACCTGGATCAGTTAGAGGCGGAACAGGTTCTTGTGAATCGATATCATCCACGGAGATGGGAGGCGAGGGAGGCGAGGGCGGCGAGGGCGGCGCCGCCGGAGTGACGGGGGGCGAGGGCTCCTTGGGCGGCGGGGCTACTGGCTCCTCCTCAAAGTCCTCTTCCTTAATCGCCTCCTTCAAAATCTATGGGGAAGAAGAAATTGTTATGTTTCTGTGGATTCACCAGATGATATAGAAAGACGTGACATGACGCAGAAAAAGAACACAAACACAAAAAGTACAAGTTAGGGTAAAACATTCGTCACTTCCGCGCAAAACGGCCATCGTTCAGCACAAAGGCTCCTACAAACAGGCGCGACACGCGATATAATCGCTTGTCGCGCCTGTTTGAAGGAGCCTTAATGCTGAAAAGCAGCGCTGGAGCTCTGTATCGCATAAAGCCAAAGTCAAATCATTTATATCATAGGCACATTAAAGGCACTTTTGAACGTCAAAAATTACAGTAAAATTGAATTGATTCTAGTCGCCCCTTTCAAAAGGTAGTGTTCGTATGGAGAAGAATGGGCAGGAAACTCCACTGTTACTCAAAATATTTTACAAGGTTTATATAATTATATATGAAGACGATGCACCTAGAATAAAATTAGTCTACCACAAAAAAGTAAAAAGAATTAAAAATGAAGCAATTACAGGTACATCAATTAATACCTAATTAATTATTGTAAACTTAAAAAAAAATCCTAGAATATTTAGAGAGGTTATAAGCTGTCCTAGAAAAGATAAGATACCAACCTTCAGTTGTAAAGACAAGATGATCTTCGACTCTGGGCCGGACCGCTGCAGCGTAAGCGGCTGAGTTAGCAGACTGAGGTCCTTCTGTTTTAACAGATTCGAGATTCCGTACGTCAGCTGGCCGAGCTGACCTCCCGTTTTTGAATCCAGGACCTAAAATAAAATGAAGACATTATTAATTTGAGCATTAGTGTTAGGACACGTCTCTTTCCATTTATTTAGGCTTGCGGTAACCCTGTAGAGAGTGTTGAGTGTGTGAATAATCGGGTTAAATCGATGTGTCTAAAGCATCCTTATCCATACACACACCACCGCCCGCCGAAGCGAATTGGAGTTACTCGAGAGTGAAACCTCTTCAAAATATTTAAATTTTTAAACAGCGGGTACACCATTGCTCGCGGTACCTTTATATCGATACATGACCATGTATCAGTATAAAGACCGCTTCGACCGACCGACCTGTTACGGGACTCATGAGTATTAAGCTAAGCGCGCACGGCGATGCGATCTTGTTAATCATATGTTCATGCGAACTAAAATCGCGAACGCTAATATAATTTTTCAAGCGATTATTTACCTCATTGCGCAGACTCTTGTATATCTAAGTATTGGTATTGTTAACAGATTGGCGATTATTTTTTGCAACGACTATATTTCGTGGTGCGCGCTTAGGCTCAATGTCCATCAATACTCATGAGTCCTGTAATAGAATGGTTCATAAGATTAGGCCAGCTAAGAACCAGACCCAAGTTAATTTTCCTTCTTACCTTAATTTCCAAGTTATCACACTCAGGGTTTTGCACCAGGAAGGAGTACCCGATCTCGTAGACTGGGTCGTCGGTCCTCATCTGTACGGCGCTGTTCTCTGTTTTCCTGCCCACGGTCACCGTCAGGTAGGGGTCGGGGCGTGACTGGGTTCGCGCGTTCTGGTGATATTTATAAAATTTTATAGTAATACTCAACTTTGGACAATGGAGACATGACAAAAATCGATAAGTATTATATCCAAGTTAAATATTATATACATAAACCTTCCGGAATAAGAGTTATAAATGATGGTGAAAAAAAAATAAAAAAATAAAACCGCATCAAAATCTAAGATCTAAGCGGTAACACAGACAGACACGAAAAGCGACTTTGTTTTATACGAGTACTATGTATGTGTAATTATGTAGATATAGAAGATCCACCAATATTTGGATAATATTAAGTAATATTAAACTTACTGGCAACTTCTTGCACGAGTCGATGTAAACAGATAAGACACCAGAGCTGAGGTCTCCGGACTTGATGAGCAGGGTCTCCGTCAGAGCCTGAAATAAAGAGTAAAGCTTACTAAAACGTTGGCGACATATTATATGGAGCCAGAATTATACTTACGCGGCTAAGGTCCGACGCATCAGAAGACAGTCGGTGCCATGAAAGACGCAACTCAACTTTCCCATGTTTAGCTTCCTGGAGAGTTAGCCACTAAAACAATTGAATGCCGTTATTGTTGTTGGTACCCAAGATAAAGGTTTGCTAGTTTGGAGCCAATGTAAAATCTCGTAATCTTTTTAGCAATAAAGTTTTATAATATTTTATTTTTAATATACTTTGCACGCACAAGCTGCACGCATAAATAGATTAGTGAATTGTATGAGAACTGCTTACCGTGTCTAAACGACCGAAGCGTACAACTTGTGAGATATCGAGCGAACACCTGAAATTATACGTAAATGTAGTCCTTTGTCCCACCAAGATACTGTAGACTTGTCCAGAACATAGCACGAAACAGGAAACATTTAAGAAAGGTAAATTTTGAAGGCGTATTCCCACCAGATAAAAATACAACAAAATTGTTGCCATTGGTGAGGCCATTGGCATAAGAAAAAATGATATCGGGAATACACCATTTTAAAGTAGAAATAAATAAAAATCAGTGCATAACACAACAATTAGTGATCACAAGCAGTACTCTGTGTAAGTATTGGAAAGATACAGAAAGGAACGGATTGCGGACATATACAGTTTGGATTAGTCCTTGGATTAAGACAAGCTTCGAGGAACAATAAAACTACGCTCGTGTTACAATGTTACTTTATGATGATTGTGTAGCGTTAAAATTATAGCTATAAAAAATGTTTTATAGCAATGAATGATTCCTCTCATTTGAGACGCAATAAAACTACCAAATGAGTGTTAAAAACTAAAGTAATGTGTTAGTATGGCCCAATAATCTGACGCAGCGTTGTGCAATGTGTAGTGCGTTATGTGTTACAGCACAATGTTCGGGTAGTGGCGTTTAGTTCAGTCTCGTGTGCGTAACGGTATGGTCCGTGGTCGCTTTCAGTGGCAAGTATGTTAGTTCACTGTGAGAATTATGTACATTGTCAGATACACTTGTACTGTGTTGTGGCAGCGACCGACCTGCCCAGTTTTTCGTCTCGTCCTGTGCGGTCCCAGTCGAAAAGCTTGATGACCAATATCGTCGCGCTGGTGCGGAGTACTGACTGTTACAACCCACCATGTTATATACAAATACATACATATTAAGCTATCTTGGGGAAATTAGAAATTAGTTTCATGTTGCTGTACATTTTGCTGAGTAAATTAATAGGTTTCGGGGTGGATAGATATACATGTTATGTCAAAATAAGCGCAGGTGTTACTGTAAATTAATTTTATGTGTATTTTCATAATTTGTAAAGTAAGTAAATTTTATAAACGGTCAACACTAGTTAACTTGCCACTTCGATTAAATATCATATTGTAAGTCCCCATATAACTGATCGGCAAAAATAAATCTCACACACAACAGCTATTTATAAAATAGAACACCATAGTAGTCAAAACAGTTAAAATCAAGATGAATCTTAGCATCACCGGCATGGGTATATGACTGGTAAATAAAAGTGGAGCTAGGCAACGCAACGGTGATAATAAGAATCAAGACAAAAAAAAAACAAATAAAAAAAACACGGCAATGAAATGTCGCTAATGTGTCAATGCACGAGTAGCGGCTAGACGGACCTGCCAAGATAATCATCGTTCTGAATGCCCATGCCGGGGTCCCAGTCCCAGAGCTCCAACTGCAGCACTTGACTCTTCCTTGAGCTTATTAACGCCTTGGGACAAAATCACAATAATATATCTACATATTAGTTTTATGCCAAACGTTGCCTAAACACTTTCATCTTTGTAAATCAATTTTGGTATAATTTGTGGCCCGATTTCCTATACCCCTGACCATCTGGCAAGTACATATTATATCGATTTATGTCAACAACAGTAATGAGGTCGTTACTTCAAACATTCTAACGACCTCTCTAATGTTGTTGTCGTCAATGTCGTCATGCCATATAAGAAAATTTGGAAGAAAAGACAATAGTGGGTACAATAATTAATTAATACCAGACATATCTAGGAAACTCACCATCACCTTCTACATACTAAATTCTAAATGCACTATAGACTACACATGCAACTAGATTAGATCATTTGTAATGGGAGAATCTGGAATAGTACTGTTTACAAGGAATACAAAATACGTTATTTACATTTAAAAAATCACTCAACATAATTCTAAGGATATTTCAACTTTGTCTAGTTCTCTCATTACTTTCTATCGAGGGTCTCATTCCAAAGAGCACAAGGACTCAGGGTCACAATGGCTTTGTATTAGCAGGTCATGTCATGTCATGACTAACGCTGCTTTGAGACGAAACCACTCGACGACTGCTTGTTAATTTCTATGCAGTAAGTCATCAAGTTTACAGTGGTACGTAGAACCACATGGGATTCATGCACCGGAAACTATCAGACAAGCGTCGCGTTGGCCGATGTTTAGAAGCTTATCGGGACAGTTACAATGCGTGAAGCGAGTGCAACCATCAGCGTAGCGTATACCCGGTTCCTTGCGCCCTGCATCCCCCCCCCCCCCTTCGGACAGCCCCGTCACCGCGTGCACGTACTTACTTGCCCAGCTTGTCGTCATTGTTTCCTTCGTCCTTGTCCAACACTTCTATTTCCAACGCTTGGCCCAGAGATTGCATTATACGCGCCTGTATGCCACACGCGCATAGTCCGACGCAAACATAAGTGAGGAAAACAAAATCTTGTTCATAACTACTTACTTGGAAACATTTCACGACCAATTACTGGGTGCGGATTACGCCCGCTTTATTACATACTTACTTATAAGCATATTTTACATGGTTAATTAATATTAAGCGAATATTATAAAACCTTGTTATTGTTGAGTAATTTGGAAGAACTTAGATAATTTCATCGCAATCCTAGACAGATTTCCTAGAACAAATCTATCACTTTTGAATTAAAATTGTTGATCTTTAAATACCAAAAGAACCCAAGTAAAATTTTTCCCATGCAAATAATTAAATGAAAATATAATACTATGAACCACTCTATCAATCGTTAAGAAGTTTAACCAAACCCTTTTATCTTTTACTGTTATTGAACTTCAGGCGAAAGCGCCAGGGTAGCCCGCGAAATTAATTTTTTTTAGGTTTTTTGAAATTTGCTGGTCAGTATTAAGTTGTATGTTGATTAATATATGATTCGCTGCTAATACTGACCAGGAAATTGCAAAAAAAGTAAGAAAATTTGAATTTCGCGGGCTACCTTAGCGCTTCCCCCTTAATATTTAATTTCAAAACTTGCATGGACAAGCTTGGATCAACAGTATTACTAGATTTCTGGTGAGCGCATCAAAACGGCCGGAAAAGTAAGACCGCAATTAATGTTGTGGTCTTATTTTGCAAAATAGTTTTTCCAATTGCTTAGAAATTATGTTTCATTTTGGTTCATATTTTTTTAATTACGTTTATGTACAGACGGCAGCACATCAGGTTACTACACATTGACCTTGAACGCGTTATGAGCAACAACAGCGAGAATCGTGCGAAAGAGATATATAGCTTTTTGTCTGTTCTTACTTGTAATGTTTCGTGCTGCAGCGCGTACGTGAGGGTGTGTGCGTAAGGTCATTCGTTGTGTAGAATAAAATACTGTGCGATAAAAAGTAGCGTAGCAGGTTGAACACTTGAATCGAATCGAAATAATTTCATAGTAATAAAAGCGGCGCCGGCGGCCCGCGCAATGCCTAAAATACCTATGAAAGCTTATAATCGATGTTTTTTATTTCAATGATCTTTTACTTAATCCTTCATTTTTACATGGGTAGGTATTATTGGAAAATTACTTACCTAAGTATAACATTTAAACAGGTAGGTAAGTACGGTGCACATTACACAATTAATTAGCGAAACTTCACGCTCTCGATGAATATTGTTAAGTAGACAGACAGGTAGGTATAATCTGATGTCAGAAAAACATTTCTTTTTTTTTTAAATAGACCTTTTCCGACTTTTGTTACCTACTTACTGACGGGCTGGAGGTCACCTGTTTTAACGCGTTCCTTGCTCTTCTATTCTATTATTGATAGTTGCGCCACTGTTATAAACTTCTGTAGTTATCATCGATTAACTATTTTTATAATACCTATTGTAGGTATCCGTTATTGTTCCGAAATAAACGATTTTTATTTTATATTATTTTCACGAAATTAAATGCTAAAAAGTAAAAACCCATAATACAATTAGCTTGAAATTTTGAAAAAAATATGGATACCTACTTACCCCATCACGAACGTGTCACGTGTGTGAAGTTTAGGCAATTAATTATACCTACAAACAGCCTTTTGTCAGTCCACCGTGTTTAAGATTAACGTTTCGTCGCAACACGATCTTATTACTAAAACGATAAGGTTGAACTTTGTAAATTACCTATACCTACCGAAGTTTGTTTTTACATGAAGTTCAACATTATTGCGCTAGTTATGAATTTTAAAATCAAATTCTAATCTATTATTATCCCAGATACGGCGGAGCTACCCCCTGCTTTTGGTGCCATATTAACTACACAACCGATCATCATGGAATTTTGCACACCTACCAATCAGAAAAGGATATAGGATAGGTTCCTACAGGAACGCGTGTGAAACAGCGGGAAAAATATCATAATAAAATGCACAATAACAATCAATAATCTTTTTATTCTTAAACATTAATATAATTGGAAACATAAAAAACAAATACCTACTTGAAATTAAAATACATATAGCGGCCACTCATTTATTACGTAAGACTATTTTTGCTAGTTTTTGACTCCCACCCCCATATATAAGAAAAAATAAGAATCGGCTGACCCCCACCCCCCCTGTACTTTTATAATATTTAATACGTGAGAATCTAAAGGAAAAAATGAATAGGACACGTTTGGTTTATTGTAATGTTTATTTTCAAAGTAACAATTTTTAACTATCTACAATATTAAAATCATTAATGAGTATTGTTTACGCAAAAAGTGACAACTAGTTCACAAGCGGGGAGCTCCCTGAACGCCTCAGCCGCCGCCGTCGCCCGATGCTGATGCCGCAGCCCGCGCGCCCCCTCAGCCACCGCGCGCCTCCAATTGTAAGCATGCCATGCATACTCCCAGGGTTGATGTGGACTTCAAAGAGGGAGTGGACAATTAATGTTGTTAAAGCCGCGCCGAATTGTCCCTCTCTTCGTCTTCAGATCCGCGACCCTCGTGACGCCATCGCGCGCCTCCAATCGTAGGCATGCTATGCATAGACAAAAGTATTGTATTTTAAATTTGCACATTTTTGTGATCTTACGTAAGAACTATCAAGACTCCCTCCCAACCCCTTGGAAGAAAAAATAAGACATGGTCGACGCCACTCCCCCCTAAATCGTCTTACGTAATAAATGAATGGGCTTACAACAAACGTTATAAAACCAAAAAGATAATTTGTTTGCGTAAAACATGGTATACACAGGTTTTATTAAAGCATATGAGATTATGTTTTGCTTAAAAATTAAAGCATACAAACTTCACAAATAAACACATTTGAATTTATAAACATAATTTATGTTCAAAAAAACTCCTTAATATTATAGAAATTATGTTCATTCAACCATTTATATAGTTTAATTCTGAATAAACTACAATTTAATATTTTTAATACATTAGGTAATTTATAATAGGTATACATGCTTCATACATAAAAGTTTCGATAACCTATTACGTCAATAAAGAATTATTTCTATTATTTTTAAAATGTCTTTGACACATCTCGGAGACCTTTGGAAGGCGTTATTATTATTATTATTAATAGCCTATATTAAAAACAAGTAGATAATATTTATTTGTTACAAGCTTTTCTTTTTATTTGTAACAGATTAATTATACAGTTACATCCAACAATGGCTGCCAAGCAAAATCAAATGCGGTAGCATTTGATTGCCTAACAAAAATAATTAAGCTTTTAACCAGATTAGTATAATTTGACTGGGCTAGATGTATATTAAGGTTCAGCACCCACTGGTGGCACGGCACGACAAGGGATTTTTGTAATACTTACAGATGATTTCGAATCTAATTTAACACTATTAACACTCACATTGCATTGAAATGCCTGCTTTGGTATCCTTCGGCACGTTCTGGCATGCCGAATTGTGAACGCTAACCATGATAAAATAAGATCTCAAATCATTTGCGCTTACTAAAATCACTTGTCGTGCCATGCCGCCAGTGAATGACGGCCCTAACTCAAATTATCACCAACAATAGTAAAGAAAAATTCTCAAGAATATAACAAAAACAATGGTGTGAAAAGAAATATAAAATTTCAATTTATAACATTATTATCAATTATCTTTATCACTATATTAGAAGATCCACACTAATTATAAATGCAAAAGAACTTTGTGTGTTATGCCTTCGCGGCTAAACCGCTGGGCAATTGTGATGAAAAATATGGAGATAGTTTGAAACCTGGGGACATCGTCTTTCAGGCGCCTTCTGACTGTGTCCGTTGATATCTAAAACAAAGAAATTTGTCAATTTCAATACATACATAGGATTCTTTGTTAAGAGCTTAACTTATCTACATTCGCGATTTATTTGCCAAAAATCGTAAACAAAAAATGACTTTAGGGAAAAATAACTTTAAATCCTACATAATAAAGTTTAGTTTACGCTAAAACTGTAACTTTTTCAATAGTGCTAGTCACTCTGAAATCAACTTAATTGCCATTAACATAAGGTTGATATTTGTTTAACTTCAAATAATATTAATTTGAAACAAGTTTGAATAAACTTTAAATTAGTATGAGACGGTTAAAAAAATATTCTACAAAATATAAACATACACAAATAAACAATCTGCCGAATTGACAACTTCCACCTTTGTTGAGGTAGGTTGTAAAGAACTGAACCGCAACGAGCGGTGCCTTTGTGTCGCGCGCGATTATATCGCGTGTCGCGCCTGTTTGTAGGAGCCTTTACTCAGGACGCACACTTAGCTAGTAGGTAGGTATTATTTTAATCAATGTTGTTATCCACTTTTAAAGGAAACTAGGTTTTATGTTAGTGATGAATAAGTTAAGGTGATAGGTAAGTGTGATTATTACAATCTACACATGGACTCACGCTGTACGAAGTTGAGGTTACTCGTGTGCTTAAAAAAGGATCGGCAGAGTGGATCGGCGGTGATGAGCTATGCTTCCACTTTCTTCCCACCGCCGAAGCCAGAAGTAAACTGTTTTTTTCTGGAACGAAACAAATAGCTGTAGTTTATTTGCCCATTATTATTACTCAATCACTATAGGCAGAGAGAACCTTGATTTTAAGCCATTTTTACATGTAATTTTCACACACACACACACACACATTGACACTTTAAAGCCCTTTTTTATTTCTTTATGCCTGTTCGTTACAATTTCTCAAATCTATGTAATCTTCTTTCGTATTACGTAACAACATTTAAGTATCCTATCTCTATACAATAAAAACTTTCTGAAAAAAATAAAAAAAACTGAAATCAAACTTTGGCATGTTTTCAATATACAAAATTCTTTCTATCTCTAAAACCCGTGGACCGATTTACATAATTCAAACGGGAATATCAGTTTTAAACATAATCCTCTCATTTGACACTAAAATCACGCAAACATTTCTATAAACGAAAAGCCACGTTTTCAAGTTACGTAATTATTCTACCTATAATTTTTCTTCGCATTAAAATTCTCAAAAATTCCTGTCAGATACATACTAATAATAAAAACAAGTTGGAAAGCTAATTAGAATAATACAAAATATTTAAATCGAATTAGAAATTCAAATCTAGTAAGATTTGAATTTCTAATTCGATTTAAATATTTTAGCGTAACTACATATTACCTACTGTTTTACTGAGTACAGTAAAACAGTAGGTAATATGTAGTTACGCTAGTAGTTTATAATAAGTCGATGGTTAAAAGTCGGTATCAACTTGTGCCCTGGAGCGCGGATAGGGTCCTATATAACTATCGTATTATATTCCTATACTATCACTTTTATACTATATAATCATTCACTATTCGCACGCCCGGTGTTCGTTACAGTGCTTAATTGCGTAGGTATTTAGGGTAGGTAGGCAGGGAACAATTAGTTGAAATAGAATATTTTAACCATAAAAATAATGAAATCGAAAAAATCCGATCATATAGTAAAGCAATTAATGGCTCAATTCCTCAAGGAAGTGTCATAGGATGCCTCTTATTTTTACTTTATATTAATGACCTACCTAAGACCATAGAAGGGCCACGTGTCTTATTTGCGGACGATATATCCATATTGGTCTCTTCCCAAAACAATGAAAATATAGGAGAAACTCTCAATTCCATACTTACTAAAACATGCAACTGTATGAACAATCATAACCTCGAGATAAACTACTCCAAAACCAAATTAATAACTTTCCACCCTTACCAAAAACACCTATAACTTTAGATTTTACTTTCAATGACTCTAAATTAGAAACCATTAACGAATTTACTCTACTAGGACTAGTTATCCATTTATTTCAGGTGTCAAGGCCCATATAAAACACATACAATACAATAAACACACACACACAGACACACATATAAACTGGAAATCACACATACAGAAAACTCACTCAAAAATTTCTAAATTCTCTTAAGCCCTTCGTGACATAAAAAAGACCACCAATTTACAAACAGCTCTCACCACCTATTATGCTTAGATGATAGAATCCTGGTTAACATTGAGCAAACAGATAGTTGCAAACCTTTCTTTCAAAAACATAATATTTGAACCCTTCCCTGTATATTTTAGAAACATGCAAATTTGACCGGAAACATCAAGAGTTATATTCAAAACGTGAAGACATTCAGACACGCTATCTATTCAGACAAGTTCTCAACTAAAAATGCACTCTACAAGTCCCTATGTAACGTCCATTAAATTATATAATGAACTACCCGCACTAATAAAAAAAGAAGAGAAAATTAACACATTTTTAAAAAAACTTAGACAATTCTTGCTGAATAAAAGCTACTACTAGGTAAACAAATATCTAAGTGATAGACTTAAGTCAGAACTTAAGAAGAACTTGATACTTTAAATTTTATTTATTTATTCCTAGCAGCGCCAACAGACAGACACACTTTCGCATTTATAATATTAGTATGGATTATTACATCTCTTAATATTTATATTTATTGTTTATATTTTATATAGAAGCTATTAGTTTATCTCTAAAAATACCTACATCATTATTACCTATAATATAGTAGTTTGTTATGTAATGTTATAAAATTAACAAATGCTTCCTCTCTCCTAACTCACTTATTTTGCTGTGCCCGACAGGGTCCATATGATCTAACTATAAGTTTACCACCTAAGAATGCCTACATGTGGAATGCAATAAAAGTATTGAGTATTTACTTTAAAATCCCATCACTACCTACTGGAATAACTTTTGTTTAGAATGTCCCATGACAATGCAATCAAAAACAATAGATCATCGAATTTTGTTTACGTAGGTATAAATCTGAATATAAACTTTCTGTTACTTATCCTACATTTTGATGACGCTTGGAACAGCGGGCACTCATTAGGAAAGAACACAAAGAAGATACCTACTTATCTACCTATCCCTTCTGTTAATTTTAAAATTCTATAGAAAAACACCATTGACACTATTTTTTAATACTTACTAACCTTTATAAAATGATAATTACAAAAAATATTACTCACCGATATGCCCGTCTGCCGACAAATATCAATCTCGTCATCCACTCAATCGAAGGGCT
Organism: Luperina nickerlii; assembly: GCA_963855955.1. Classification (NCBI taxonomy): domain Eukaryota; kingdom Metazoa; phylum Arthropoda; class Insecta; order Lepidoptera; family Noctuidae; genus Luperina; species Luperina nickerlii. Next base: position 14,533,945 of record OY979664.1, on the reverse strand, counting down.
ATGATGCCTTTCAATTTGCGTCGATAAGCATATGCATTCGATAATAAGACAAACTTGTAAAATAATTAAATCACAACCGACTGAACCGACACAAAGTGATCACAAACACGACTCCACCTGACGTAATGAATAAACGTCAAACGAACGATGTCAAATTGTCAATGTCATGAGTGACATTAGCGTGGGTGTGGCTTATTCCTAGTGAGACATGATAATTGGCTGCCAATTATTAGTATGTGCAACCATTGGGCAATATTAGAAACGTTGAAAACTCCACCAATCAAACCAAGAGTACTTTCTTTCTAACACTATACGGCGCGTCGTAGTTATAGATATGTATAGAGTTTACATCGATGTGCTGCCGTCTGTACCTTTCAATGAAATAAGTAAATATATTGCAAATGATAATAAACTTTATGTTTGAAAGTTAAGGTTTACAATCATGTTATATGCAATAGCGGCCAGTTGAGCGATGTGTTTTTGTTCCTAATCCTTAATCTAGTGCTATTGTTGATACAAGTGGACAAGCCACTGCCAGTAAACAATCTTCAATATAAAATTAAATAAAAATACTTTATCGGTCATGCTCATTCCTGATGATTTAGACATTGAAATAGCAAAATATTATCAGTAAACCTTATTGCCCATTTAAAGAAAACTTTACAGTTATACAACTTTATTACATCCGGGCATCCTCAAAAGGTTATATATAAATTGAATTTCTTCGTGTGAAACGAAAATCAATATAATACTTCCCTTTTATGCATTAGACAATTCAGTTGCTATTAGGTCTCAAAATTGAAGTTCCATTTTTTTATTACGTTAGAGCGTCGATTATTCGAACGTCGGTCAACCGAACGACCGCTAATATAAGCCGAACTGCTACTAGTAATTAAATTACATACTTACTATTGTAATAAATAAAAAAGATTCATAACAGATTACATATTATTATATGGTTTTATTGGAATAGTTTTTCATACAGCTCGATTATCCGAATAAATCTGTTTTCCGAACACCCATGTCTCCTAATCAGTTTGTATAATCGACGCTCTACTGTATTTCCATATTATTATTTTGCTACTTCATTATGCCAGACAGCGTTTAACTTGCAATTCTCGTCGTGAAGAGAAATTCAGATCTTAATATAAAATGCACGCAGCACGTGATCCGTGAAGATTTGTGATGCTCATCGCATTGCATAGAAGAAAAGAGAAATGACCCAAGACATAATCTCACTTACCAAATATATCCAAAAGCCCGATTAATAAAATAAGCAAGCACATCTTTAATGTTATATACCAACATTAAGAAAAATAATTGTGTGCTCTCTAAGCGAACTGTTTTAATCTGTTAAAAATCTAAATATAAACACTACTTTTTAAAAGTATTAAAACATCCCATGTGCATAAAATGGTAGAACTAATACGAAAAGATAACGATGGTTGGGTGGTCTGCTTACCTCGCACCAGTAGTCCCAGCGTGGGTTGACGTTATTGTCGATGTGTTTCGTCTTCCATTGCTGCGCGCCCACTGTTATGATCGCGTACGGATCTGACTTACCCTTGCCTGGACATCAAAAATGTAATACTATTAGATAATGTACTAAGAGTTATGGGGCGAATTGGTTTGATTGTTCTGTTCATTTTTCTCACCAATCATTGAAACATCTTTCTTCATGAGATTCTGAGCTTGAACGAGATGGATACGAAGCACACCCTGAAAACATGATTCTAATGTCAATACTGTTATAAATCCAAAAAGTCTCAAACTAGGAATTAGCAATACTGGACAATTTGGACACACAAAGGGTGTACTTACTTCAGGTTCGGGCATTCTCAGATCAACAGTAGGTATTTCGTCACTTAATTTAATAGGCAACTTATTTGGTAGCACCATCAATTTTGCCACTTGCTCGATGATACAGCGACGGAGAATATCACTGGAATGACAGTAGCTTATTATATCAGCATTCCATATTTTCTCCAAATAGGATTTTCAACTTTCTTAAAGTAAATGTTACCTGAATCCAGGCATATCTAAAACATCAGCGACGCCGACTAAGTTAAAATCAATAGATGGATTGTTCAGGAAGAATATCTGAAGTCCTCCCACTAAAGGCATCCTGGTGATCAGGGGCTTCATCACGATACGAACCATACCGTGGATCTATAACATTAACGTAACATTAGGAATATCATCATAGATTTCTTGAAATTAATCTTAGTGGTCTACTGGTTTAACTGTTACCTGAAGATCTTTAATGCCACCACGGATGCGTTGTAGAACAAAGGAGATATCACAGTCACCAGCATAGCTGAAATCAATTTAACCATGTTTGAAACTGTACTAGTAGGTACTAACGTTCCGTCATTATCGTAAATTACGATGACGAATACAAATGAACGGGTGAGAAGAAAAAGGATAACATTCCCAATAAAGGAAAAAGGATAAAATTCCCAAAAAGGATAAAATTCCCAAGGATAACATACCCAATATATTAATTTCGTGAATTCGATTTTAATGTATACTTATATGCCCTTATTTGACCAAAATTTAGTTTTTAATAATTTTTGATATTTTTCATTCAATTTAGTTTTTTGTTGCTCCTGTAAAATTGTGTTTAATGGAATTTTATCCTTTTTCTTCTCGCCCATTCAAATGTTTGTCTTGATGCATATCGTCGTATTAATGGGAAAACCGACTAAATGCTCAAAATATCAAAACGAGATATGTATTGCATTTTGAAAGTTAGATAAAGAAAATCGCCGATGAAATAAATTATATTTTACGTTGTGTCCAAACCATATTTAGAACAATTATTTATCATTTCAGATCACTAAATGTTATGTTCTGCAAGTCTATAATAATATCAGAAAACTGTTTTTTTAAGAAAAACTGCATTATTAACTCAGTTTTGCCAAAATCGGTACTTAGTCGGTTTTCCCATTAATACGACGATATTATGAGGACCAGTCAAGCTATTAATCATCTTAATTATGTACCTACTGAAAATCTTAAGAAATGAATGACTAATTTGTTTTGAATCGTTATCATTTCATCATTATTCACTTTCCACTAAATTAATTTAAGGTTTTCGTTTTTGTCCATACTTCTTTCTTATTAGTCCCAATCACAGTAGACCCACTTTTTAGCCATCAAATCTATCAATTATAATTATTTTGATCCATAGAGTTACTTACAACAAGTCGACATCCATGATGATTTCATCCCTAGACATGTTCTTGTCGTAAACTTTCACACCGCCAACCCGCGGCGCCTGAAAGGATTAACACGTCGTTACGACCACTATAAAACTTTATTAGCACCGATGACGTCTCTGGCACCGTGGAAAGCAAATAGCATTAAAAGTTACAACAACCTTCTTTCAAATGTCAATTTTTACGACCATGACTTAAAATTGAATGATAACTAAAACTAGATAAGTTCTCTAGTGGTTTTACTTTGAAAATGTTATCGTAAAATTCTTGATTATTTGCAGTTGCTAGAACGTTTATTTTCTATTGGATTAATGCTTCAAGAATTGATTAAAACAACAGATAAAGAATGCTAACAGCATTCGGACATACGACAGTAACTTAATCAATAGAAAGTAACTAATGATACTTACAATAGTGCCAAGAATCACACGTTCGAACTTGAAGCCGGTAAGTTTGTAGTTGGCCAAGCTCTCTGCTACTGCTGGCCCGATGGACTCCTTGAGTAGATTGCGGGCGAAGTGGTTCACATTGGGCCATACTTGGAGGAAAATCTGCGATCATAACATCAAATTAGGCCTGCATTCCCCGAAAGGGAAGGCATTATACGACTTATATTATAGGGGGCGAACGAACCAATTACCTCTGGCACAAGGCCAGATTTGGGTTTGTATTAAAAAGTTCCTAATTGCAAAACTCAATAACACTTGGTTCGACCCGGCGATCGGGCCCAGGACGTTAAGCTCAGCCTGCAGTAGCGCTTACGACCATTAGTCCATCGATGCGGTATTTTAGAATGAATTTATAGTGTTCATGCATGTGATTATTTTAGAGAACTGGCCCAAAAAATGTCTAACATAAAATCAATGTATTAACTGAAATTCTTAATAGTCAATTAGGCCATTCAAGGGGGATATTCAATTAATTCTCATTTCTATATTAATGGAACAGAAGTTACCTAGTCTAGAAAATACTGGAAATAAAGCACATAATTTAATGGGTTCCCAGTAAAATCAATAGGCGCGCTGCGAACACTTTAAAAGTGACGTGGGAGGGGAACTGGATATGCGAGTATTAACTTGGTGTAGGAGGTAGCTAAGTAATTTGCTAAATTGCTATATTTTACATACCCTATTCAGCCATTCTGCACGTTCAACGTCTGGGAAGAATACCTGGAAAAGTTTGTCAACTGTCAGTTTTCTTTCAGCTTATGATAAATTAGGTGCTTGCAACATCGTGATGAATACACATGTCGTTGCAAATCACGAGCGCGCGTCATGTAACTTTTATGTAATTGACATAAGGTTTAAAATGCAATGATTGACGTGCGCTCGTAAAATGCATTAACTATAATGTTTAAATAATATTATTCTAGGTCATTTAATTGCTATAGTTTTCAATACACAAAAACGTAACTGTTTTAATTTTGTAAGTGTTTAGGTCACTCAATCGATGCGAATGATGTCATTGACCTATTAGGAAAGACGAGGCATGTGTATTGTGTAGGCTCAGAATATTCACGTTGAAGTGGAATGGTGAAATTGCTGAACCGCCGCGCCGCGCCGCTTTGGACGAAAACTTGTGAGGTACAATTCGATTGGATTTTTTCTGGGTCGATAAGTTTCACGCCAATCAATGTATCGTGACGAGTTATTTTTAGAAATGACTCTATACAGGTCATCAGAAATGGTTATCTTGTTGTGGAAAATCTCTTTTTCTTTTTTCTAGTTCCTAATTTTGCGGTAATAAGGATTTAAAAAAAATACTGCAGCAAGTAGTATATATAAATAATGTTTAAGAGGTATTTTGTTTGAAAGCTATTTCGGCTGCATGCAAATCCATCATTCCAGCACTTCCTGCGGGTGACGCAACCGGAAATAGGCACTAATGGATTAAAGAAAATGTAAAACAGTATGCAGTAGTAACCACCGCCAGTCAATTTATTTTTGGATAAGATCCAAAGTACGGACAAGCATTTGATAAATTTTGGTTTAATAATATCTAATGGGTGCGTGAAAATAGCTCCTCAAGTGGCGTACTTGATTGTAGTCCAGCCTAGCCCTGGATGCCACCATGCTAAGTGGCTAATTTTAAGGCATGAATTATGTTCTTATACATATAGTTCGTGTTGATACGCGCAAAAAAGAAAATTAGAAGGATAGGTATATCGTTATGATGATGATTAATACAATAACAGGTGTAGATTTCATGCTCATATATCTTACCCACGCCGGCAAGTCGTCGAGCCTAGCCAAAATAACATCTTTCTCGGATGTAGTGGCTGTAGCCTTGGCCAAGTTGCGTCGGTACTCGTTCTCCTTACGCCATTGGTCTCGCAGCACCGACAGAATAACGGGCCCGATCAGCCACGCCACGCTCCATTGCATGTACCCTACCAGGTACACCGCACCGACCACCGACACCTGCCGCAATGATTGATGAAGCATGGAACATATTCATAAACTGACCAGACCATAGAACAGTTTTTTTTTTAATTTTTCGTTTTTATTGGTAAGCCCATTATAGGGTGTGTTCTTCAATAACCGTAATATTATCTTGATAAATAATAAAAATATTATTACATAGTCAAGTACAACTGTGTGATAAGATTATTTCAATTGTGCAATACTGGTAAATTGGTTATTGTTGCTTATCACGAAATATGTTAGTGTGTTGTGTCTATTTGGATTATGTTATGCTTTAAAAAATAAGTGGCAATAGTAGTAGTTTTTTTTGCATTTATTCAAATGGGTATATTATAACAATTGTATTTATTTGAAAACAATGTACCTACTGTTCTAACAAATTAGAATGCATTTGAAAAAATAATTAAATATTTAAAAAAAGGAAACAAATAATTTTGCTGAGTTTATCATTACTTAATGTTATATTTAGTGATTACCTACATATTTAGATACCATTCTTCCTCATTCTATAAATTGTTAACAGACAACATTTCCTGCCCTGTGGGAAACAGTTTCAAAGCATGACATCACTGTGTACTGCTAAGCATACTACATAGAAATTATACAAATGTGTGTGTGTTCTCATTTACTAAAGCGTGTTACCAATTACCTACTGATAAGCGATGCTTACCTCATACTCTACACTTTTCTATTGTTTGTTTAGATAAGAATTAAGAACATGCCAGTTTTGTACGCCATAAGAACCAAGTACATAAATGTCACACTGGATGGACAGCTTATTTACATTACTTTATGAACTGAGGAGATAGTTATTAAAACAATGATATTAAAGGTTGAATGGTTCATTTTGTTTAAGTCAATGATGCATACTTTGCACAGGCTTTACTTTATTACTTACTAAAAACGTCCACCTAATAAAATAAACAACAGGAACTAACAATTGAAGGTTGAATGGCCGGCTTATGATTCAAAGCAGAGCACTACAAGGTCACACTGACTCATAACAAGACATCCTATTTTGTTTGGACAATGTGGTCACACAGCCAATGCATTTATTCTAATGAGAATGTACCTACTGATGATGCCATCTGTCCTAAATTAACTACTGAATAACCATTTGAATTATTACATACCTTCTTAAAGAATCTGTATATCATAGACAGCACATTGCCAGTTTCATCACTGCTTGGGGGAAGAGCAGTTTTACTTGCAGACACCATTTTCTTCTCATCACTGGCCTAATAAGATAATGATTATGATAAAAAGCTTCCTTTATGATAAAATAGAGAGCAATCATAATTTTATTTAACCTGGCACAATAACTGGGTAAGGCTGGGATAAAATAAATAATTAAATATATTCAAATAAATAAAATGAATAGGTTCCAGAAGGCAAGCTCAAGAAATAACGAATTTAGAATCTAATTACTAGGTACCAAAATAAGTTACAAAAATGTAATAAAACAATTTCGGGAAAAACGCATACTTACGCTAACAAGTCATATTTATATATAGACTCGAAACATGTACTTACGAGCTTTTCGTAACTAAAATAATAGAAAAAAAAAATAGCTAAAAGACGTACCATGCTGAACACTGGAGTGCAGTGATTGAAAAACGAATATAAACTAAACACAGTACAAAATAAACCGATTACCGAATGCTAATTTCCTGGCGAGACTAGCGCATTATACTCCGCAATGTTATGTTTAAAATTTATTTGGTATATAAATGCAAATGCAGTTCGTAATCTTTCATTTAATATTGTTGCTTTCGATTTCACGTGGTTGAGGGAAAATATTACAAGAAGTACGTATGTAGCGTTATATTATAAGTGCTTTGCTTCTGTAGTTCACAACTTTATTGCTAATTTTCAAATCAAAGACGACCTTCCTTGCACAGTTGCGAAGAGAACGAGCGAGCGACTTGGCAATGGCAATGACAGTTACTGTCAAATTGAGTTTGACACCGGACGAGTCAGGGTTACCAAACGAGAAAATCATGTTGATACCAAGCATATAATTATTAAGTACAGTCGGTCGATTCTGTAAAAATCTCACTGTGAAAACTTAGGTGAAGTGAGTTTGTTTTTGCTAGGAATTGACACTATTGACAGCTCACTCCACGCTCACTTCACCCAAGTGTTCACGATGAGATTGTTACAGAATCGCACAGCTGGATTACAATCATAAGTGAACCGAGCAGGCGAGCTACAAAAGCATAATCATCCTATAATGTCACCACTGCTGAGACACAGACCCCCTCTCTGCCCACTGACTGTAATCCACCACGCGAGCTCAATGCTGGTTGATAGATGTTACGTCTTTGAATTAGGATTTTTTGACATGCCGGTTTCCTCAAAATGTTCCCTTCATCGTTTTGAGAGCAGTGGTAATGAAATAAATTACAAAAAGTAACAAACCTGGGTTCGGACTGACCTACAACTCGTAATTCGGGGCCGATAACACGAGGCCACAACTGCAATCGTGCTACAACACCATCAACAAATGTTCACTGTAGGTACTAAGTACTTTATTCTTGTCGTCAAACGGCCTGGTACGATGTACGTTGGTGGTGGATACGGGTGGTCCCGACATTCGATACACATGAGATGGCATCAGATTGAGGTCTTGCCCATGCAGTGGATCTGAGTGGATCACTAATGGGCATGGCAGGGGCGCCTAGAGGGGTTTTCAGCAAGCATATTCCGCACGACAACTTGATAATTAAGTAGGTGTGGGTGTCACGAAAAGTTTCAGATAGAAGCCCTGCGAATAGGGGCTAGTAGAGCTCCTATCCAGGGCTTGGGGCCTGTAGGTACTAAAACTGCAGATTATGTACCGGATCTGCCATTTCGATACCTACTGGGTATCGGTAATGGTGGTGATGCCTATCAACCACTGACCTCTATCATATAGCGTACTTGTAAAATACAGAGTAGAGGATACATAGTAGAGGTCAGTGCTATCAACTATCTTTTTTACTTACTATATCTGTTTTCTCACTCTAACTTACGAAAATATTTGTTTTGTACAGGTACAGTACCTATGCTGATTAGAAACGCCGATAATACAGATACTTCTTCTGATACTGGTACCAATAGTGCAGGTACTCTGGTACCAGTTTCCAAAAATACCGCTATTTCAAATCCTGTTCCTATCTAAAACTTTTTCATCTGAAAAACCCTCTGGGCTCCCCCAACCCTAAAGGCTTGCAGGCTGCATACTTATTTTAAAGTCTCAAAGCATCTCTTTACAGTATACCTTTTTGTAGACATTACATCCTTAATCTGTGCTTTTATGAAGTGCAGGATGTAATTTTTGGTTTATTTCTAAAACGTGTGGTGTATTTTTTCTGTAACAAATCTGTTCAATAAATTCTTATAGATTTTAACAAAATAACTGAGTTGAAAAAAATAAGTATCTGTATTGAAGATGCCTGGCCCAAAAAATGGAGTGTTTTTTAAATCTAGATCTAGGTCTAGATCTTCGATAATAGGAAGTGCGAAGTCGTGTTTTAGTTCAAATAATACAAATTTACGACGTAAATCTGCGAATTGTGTTAATAAAACTGCAGAGAACAAGAAATTCAACTTGCACAAAAGATTGTTGAACACTTTTCAAGGGTTCATCCATCAGTTAGACGAGTTATTTTTGAGTTTAAAAGCTGAAGAACGTTTAAAATCAAACGAATATATCCCCGAGTTCACAAGCTATCAAGACATCTGCGATAAGTTACGCCTAGAAGTGTTAATTGCGATCGATAAACTCGAAATAACATCTTTTACAGGAGCAAGTTATAACGAAAAAAACATGGAATTTCTACATAAATTGAATAATTTGAAATATCAGCTTACAGATATTAGTTGCCAATATCATAATGCAATCAAAGATTTCGATTTCGGACTGGAAGATGATGAAACATAACGAGCATAAGAGAAGTATGTATGTAAGACAAAAAATAAATAAGTACCTAAATCGATTTCATTAATTAATTCTTTATTTGAAAGATACAATCTAGTATGCATACGTATAAAAACATTCCATGGGTATTAAAAGAACAAAATGACAACATTTCATAAAACAGACACCATAATAATTTTGACAAAAACGGAGCTTACACTCAATATTCTAGCGTCATCAACTAAGTACCTAAATATGAAATAACATAATTATATTATAGGTTATAATGCTGTTGGAATGATATTTTTCATTTAACATTAAAATAGGACATGAAATTACAACCAACATCTCGTATTATGTAGTCATCTGGTATTGTATTTATTATCTCCCGAAGCGACGCGCGCTATACCTCTGGTTACCAAGTATATACTGTTGTATTTTCATGATTGCACCTACTACTGTTTGCCTCAGCATCACCCAAAGGTTGACTGGTAGAAAATGCCTATGGCGTAAAAAATGTCTATGCCTCTGTACATTTATAGTACGGGAGGTGGCGCTGCATTTTTTCTAGTAATTTTATACCGAATAAATTTTATTTCAAACAGTTGTTTAATGGTCAGAAATCGGTAAAGTGAGCGTCAGTCGTCGCACTAACGGTGGAGCTAAAGGAGACAGCATGAAAAAGTCATTGGAAAAAAATCAGCTCCGATGATTTTTATACCGAGCAAAAAATGTATAATATTATTGTTTTAGTCACATTTTATCAAAAAATAGTCGTCAGCTGTATTGACGAGGGGGGATTATACAATGTGGGGCAGGACGATTGACATTCCTTTAAACCACGTAAAGAGTGGCATCCACTTTACCCGTATACAAAAAATCAATCAAATCCAATGAATACTTTAGCCACAGGAAATTATTTTTCATTTTCTTATTTTTCAACATGATGTAGAACTGAGTCCGTAATAATAGGTAAACATTGTAAGGTCAAGAACCTGTGCAAAACCGTACGATTCTATTCTCTACTTCGCAATAGATAGATGCTTGAAAGACAGAGAAAAGTGTCATACGATCCCTATCTGACACGCCCCGCCCACTCCCGCAAAATACTACAATTAGAAAGAAAAAGAAATATTACTTACGCAAATAATGCATTAGTGGTGCATAGAAAATTGCGAGTGTGTGTGTGTGAGCGGAATTTTTCGGCAAAAAGTCCTTGACTCGGTAACTATGTCAGTCAGTGCATAGCGGCGCCCTTTGAGGGTAGCACACGCCGACTTTTTTATCACAAGACGAGCCGCGCGCGCATTGTCGTTATTTTATGAAAAGTTTTAGTTGTTATTGTGATTAAAGACGATTTATGATAGTTGGATTAGTGCATAGTGTGTGTAGTTTAGTGTGACTTATTGTTAAGTGATAGTGTAATATTAGTACTTAAGTTATTTAGGCATTTATTAGGTAGTTAGTTTTGTGATTTAGGTTAGGTTTGTAAGTTTCTTAGTTTAATTATGCCTCAAATAAGCTGCCGAGTACACCGACATGGTACTTACGTACGGAGAATGTCACCAAAATGCGGCTTTAGCATTGCGTACATATCGGGAGAGATATGGTAACACAAAAACGTGTCCTACCAATAGCCGTGTTTTTACCCTGGCCGTTCAGAGGTTACGAGAGCATCAGCCTTTGGTTCCTCAAGGAGAGGGCGTGTCTTCAAATTCAAGTATCGAGGACCGGATATTACAACATTTTGAAAACAACCCGATTTGTAGCCTTCGGAACGCAGCGCTGCGGTTTCATGTGAGTCACAGAACTGTTCATAGAATTTTGAAACGGCATGCACGGCGACCTTACAAGTTCAGAAAAGTTCAACAACTTTTATCCAGAGATATGCCATGGACGATTTAAAAATTAAAATAATTAATGCCTTCGACAAACTTAAAAGAATGGCAGATGGGGACTTGTTAAGACGAGTCCGTGAAAATTTAATAAGACGATGTCGCTTGTGCATAATGAACAACGGGGGACACTTTGAAAATTTGACTATTGATGATTTAAAGATTGTGATGTGATATTATGTGATTAATTATTCAATCAGTGATCTTTTATTAATTAACAATTCGCAACTTAGTGAATTTATGCCGCTGATTTGTTGAAAGTACCTCCGCCCAACACCGCGGCAGCGCCGCCCGCTGCACCCCGCATCACGCCGCGCAATAGGTCAGTGACTTTTCGTAGATAAAGCGTGTTTACTTTTTATGCAGTTGATTCTGCCATTTATTTTGTTTGAAAATTGAAATTTTTAAATTTTCCATATCCTACTAATCTTCATGTTTTAAAATGTTTTGATGGGCTAGTACTGTGCTCGTTTTAATTTAATGTCGTAATTCCTGTTCCACATTGTATGTCAGTCACGTGCATGAACCTCATTGAAAATTTAAAAAAAAAAAAAAAATTTTATACCTTATGAAATTTATACATCTCAATTTTTACACTTTTAAAATAATAAAGAAAATCGTCAGCCGTATTTTTGACGGTGGTAAAACCGTCAGTCAGCCTGATAAACATTTTGCGCGCTCAATGCATTTGAGCGTTGCATAGGCTTTTTAGAAAATAAACTGACAATCTTTACGCCCATAAACAATTAGCTGACGATGAGTTTTTATTTTTTAATATTTAAATCATCTTATACTTCGAATTCAATAAGTATAACATCAATTTAATATAAAAAACACCACATTTTATTTATTTATTTTGTGTCAGTTTCAAATTATATACAGAAATATATATTTACTAGCTTCTGCCCGCGACTTCGTCCGCGTGAAATTTCTTGTTTCCGACACACGCCGTCGCATCGCATCGCCTGCCCGCGCTGTCACTTCGTTTTCGCTTAGCGATCTTTCTGACTTTTATTCTTTTTGCTCGTCTCCTAAGGGTTATAGCGTGATGTTACATAGCCTTCCTCAAGAATTAGGCTAGCAAATGTAAAAATATTTTTTTAAATCGACTCCGAGAAAAATCCGACCGATTAGCGCGTTCAGACAAACAAACTCTTCTGCTTTATTATTAGTATTTACAAATTCATCTTAAGATACGAAAATATGAAATATTATTTATTATCTTCGTCGTGTGTGATAGTCCATTGAATTGTATGGCGAGCGATATTGTATCTAAGGGGGAAGCGCTAAGGTAGCCCGCGAAATTCAAATTTTCTTACGTTTTTTGCAATTTGCTGGTCAGTATTAAGTTGTACGTTGATTAATATATGAATCGCGGCCGTAAGAAATATGTGTTTACAGAACTATAATCATTAAAGTCATCAACACAACTCTCTAAGACCACGTAAGTCCAAAGAATAACTGTTTCATGAAATCATCATTCTTTGGACTTACGTGGTCTTAGAGAGTTGTGTTGATGACTTTAATGATTATAATTCTGTAAACACATATTTCTTACGGCCGCGATTCATATATTAATCAACGTACAACTTAATGCTGACCAGCAAAATGCAAAAAACGTAAGAAAATTTGAATTTCGCGGGCTACCTTAGCGCTTCCCTCTTAAGTTGTTATTACAAAATTAGATCGTCGTCCGATTCAGCACCAATTCCATGTTGTATATGTATAAAAAGTTATTGTTTATTTTCCACAACGCACACAATGAACGGACACTATTATTACACAAAGACGGGTCTTTGTTAGTGAATAAGAGAAATATAGAATAAAAGATCAGCTAAAGAAACAATTCAGGAATTCCCCTAGAGAACAAAACTCAGATCGGGCGTCCTTGTTCCACTTTCCACGGAAACAGCTATGCTATCCTTGTCATATGCAATTCAGTGTTTATAGAATTCGGATACACGACACGCATTTCCATAGATAATTAATTGATTAGAGGTGCGTTCTGAAATTTAACTGTTTTTTAGAGCGTGCCATTGATTGGTTTTGTTTTTACCAACGTGCGTGATAAATTGTCGACTATTAAAAATGCGCTAGTTAGGGGACTAGGCACTATTATGGAATTTTGAGCGCTAAAACATCAAGAAATGCACTAGATCTAGTGCCGAAAGCACTAAGTTGGCAACATTCGAAATCTCTGTAGCAGATGGTAGTATTTCTCTCTTATTCATATAAGTTTGTCTCACTCCGGTAGGGTATACTTACTTCATTCTACCTGAGGGCTAGAAAAATAATTTTTAGAAAAGGTATGTTAGAGTCGTGAGACTTTAACTGCTTGAAATTCCTTGATGCTACAGTACATATTAATATGATTAGAAACCGACACAAAATAAATAAATAAAATGTGGTGCTTTTATATTAAATTGATGTTATACTTATTGAATTCGAAGTATAAGATGATTTAAATGTTAAAAAATAAAAACTCATCGTCAGCTAATTGTTTATGGGCGTGAAGATTGTCAGTTTATTTTCCAAAAAGCCTATGCAACGCTCAAATGCATTGAGCGCGTAAAATGTTTATCAGGCTGACTGACGGTGTTACCCCCGTCAAAAATACGGCTGACGATTTTCTTTATTATTTTAAAAGTATAAAAATTGAGATGTATAAATTTCATAAGGTATAAAATTACTTTTTTTTTCAAATTTTCAATGAGGTTCATGCACGTGACTGACATATAATCCCCCCTCGTCAATACAGCTGACGACTATTTTTTGAAAAAATGTGATTAAAACAATAATATTATACATTTTTGCTCGGTATAAAAATCATTGGAGCGGATTTTTTTCCAATGACTTTTTCATGCTGTCTCCTTCAGCTCCACCGCTATCGAAGCAGCTGACGTTCGGAGCTATTATGTGTTAGAGGAAAACTATTATTGTTATGATTTTCAGCCGGTATAAAATGACTTGCTCAAATATAGCGCCACCTCCCGTACTATTATATGCTTGAAGTATTAAATAAATAAATAAAAGAAGGATAAAATAAAAAGAAAAAAAAAAAGAAAGATCGCTCTTAGCGATAAGACCACCCATTGTGACGCCCTTTGTACAGTTTCTATATTTGTCTGTAATTTATATGGTGTACATAATAAAGAGTATTCTATTCTAAGTACACGCTGTGAATGTGTGCGTGAGCGCAAGAGCTCTCAGTGCCGTCCGAGACAAGGGCGAAGTCGGAAGTGTGTATGTGTGATGTGTTGACGCTACTCGTATCACACGAATATTGTGTTTGTACACTTGGTTACCACAAGTAAAACGCACGTCGCTTCGTGAGATAAATATAGCGTATATTGTCGTCTTAGACATAAAACAATATCTACATTAATGATTACTTAAACTATTATAAGTCGTTTCATGCTAGGACCTCCATAATAATTATTATGTCCACCTAAATGATGTCTACATAACGGTGGAATGTGAAAGTAGGTTACAGGCACTGTAACGTGTAATTGTCCTGTTATTTGGGATAATCTCACATCCACGAATTAAGTTAAAGACAAATAAACATAAAATACAGAGGTATATACAAATCTCAAATGTTTTAACATAATAAAATTCAAATATGAACTATATTTACATGTATATAAATTTCAAATGCATAGTGTTTTATAATTCAATTAAAACCTTATTTAAAAATTTCAATAAGACTAGCTGTTAAGAGATACTTAAATTGTAGAATATTAAAGGCACATTTGTTTCCTTATATTACGACAAGCGTAATTTATATATTTTAATAGCGACAGCGTCCCTGCGTTGCCGTATTATCATTATTACTATTCAGTCCCAAAAGTAGCAAATATAACGTTATGACACTCGATTGCGAAGAACACATGGGTGTTTTTGGACACATTTCGGGATAACGAAAGAAGCAATTTGGATAAGCAATTAAAAAATGTAAAATGCATAATAGGCGTAAAATCTAAACTTAATATTACAACACGAACCATTGCAGTCCTTATTCATTTTCCTGTTACGACGATGAAATGGCGATATATTTGACAGTCTTATATAATGAGCACAGAAAATAATTGCATATTTTAAAATATAAACACGTGCTTCCATAATCAAGGTAGCCCATAAAATTTTAATTATCTTAAGTTTTTTTGCACATTGCAGTTCGGAAATGCCATGTCTCTTTGTAATAGCCATATTTTCTATCAAATATAACATACAGAAAAATGTTTGATAATTTAAATATAGAGCTGAAACATGCAAATACGTAAGATAAGAATTTCCCTGGTTAGAGCACCCATATATTGAAAGAACGCAGCTTAACGAGACATGACTATTTCGATAGACGACAGAGTTTATAGTGATCTTGTGATGTTGCTTGTGATGATCCACTACAAAATAATAGACGATCAAATATAAATCTCCTAAATACCTTCGATCGAGAATTAGTGAGCAAATAAAATGATAATGTGTCTTGAATGACTTAGAAACAGCGTTTACTGCACTGTAAGACGTCAATTAAAATAAATCAGTAACGCAATCACCTGACTTAAAATACAGCAGACGCAGTCGCCTTACACGCTCGGTAAATGCAATTGAATTCTGCAATGCGTGTATAAGCATTTCATTTGCTGACTATTTCATGATTTAGATTCACGTTAAAAGGAAAAATATACACCACTTGGTAGTTCGTGTAAAATAAGACTGGCACTTAGCTAAATAAAATCTGATTGAACTAAAAAATAATTATGGAAGACAATAATTAGAACTACTTTCTTTTTTCCTAAAATATACGCAAATATCCCGCCCCGCCGCCCCTATGACGTCCGGTCCCGTCCCGCACTCAGACCTCATACCGCTAAAGATACCTAAAATCGTGTACTGCGCATGTCAAACCACGTGGTGTGTCAACTCTCATCTTTCGTGGCACGCATTGTAGGTAAGTACTATTTGGGTAAAATTATGTACTATCTTACTTAAGCGGTGAGATGTTTGATGCGCTCGAGCAGCGCATCGCAAGTCTTCTTGGCATCTCCGAGTAACATAGCTGTGTTGTTGTTATAGAAGATAGGGTTATCTACGGCGGCGTATCCTACGCCCATCGATCGCTTCATTACAACTACCTGAAATTGTTGACATCGCAAATGTTAAACAATGCATTTGATACTGATGGTAGGCATAGAGTAAAGGTCAACCTATAGTCGACAGTAAGAACTGTAGAACATGATTTAATTACCTGATTCGCCTTCCAAACTTTAAGTACGGGCATGCCTGCGATGGGTGACTCAGGGTCGGTTTCTGCTGCGCTGTTTACTGTGTCGTTAGCACCTAAACAAATAAATTAATGTTATCACCTATACTTGTAATAGGTTGTTGTGATATGTGATATCAAATTTTAACTACTGACGTTGACATAGAATAATTTGATATGGACTTTATAGCATAAAACATAAGACGTAAATTTACATAAAAGGCGACTTACCAATAACTAATACGAGATCAGTCTCATCGAATTCATCGTTGATTTCTTCCATTTCGAACACATCATCATAGGGCACGCCGGCCTCAGCGAGCAGCACGTTCAACTGTCCCGGCATACGACCTATTAACAATCCACAAGTTACTGTCATGATCTGATATGACTCTTAATGACATATAGATAAGGATGATCAATTATACCTGCTACAGGGTGAATGGCGAAGCGCACTTTCTTTCCAATTCCTTTGAGAATATCTACCAGCTCGGCAATAGGGTATTGCGCTTTGGCTACGCAGAGACCGTAACCTGTAAAATAGACGACACATAATAGGTCTTGTGACAGAGTAGTTAACAAATGGAGTATGTACACAGGTAAACCTCTTCGCTAAAAACGACTCTACTGCAAGAGCTGATCCCATTTCGACATAACACCGCTCAGTATCATGAAACTCATGTAAATCCCATGGAGCATTTTTTTGTACAGATGAAGCATCTCTTTTTATTGAATCCATTCTTACCAGGTGTGATGATAATGTTGGAGGCGCGGTGAATGAGCTCGGCGGCTGAGTCAACGTTGAGTTCAGTGTGGGTCGCGCCAGCGGGACGCGCTGTACCACTGCTGGTAATACCGTATCCTCCCAAAATCACATTGGGTAGGGATCTGTTCATAGCCTGAAAATACGCAAAGACACCTGAAAATACACTTACGAGAACGTAAACTATAAATAAATGAAAGCCGAATGTTGAGGAAGCCGGAGGAAAGGAGACATCATTCATAGCATTATTTAAGCATCGCACTTTATAAAGTTACACTCAAAATCAGCTAAAATACATGTTGTCCATGTATTTTAGCTGGTTGCCATCAAATAGTAATAAAAAAAACTCCAAATAGAAAAAAACTGGGAGTACAAACACAAAACAATAAATAATAAAACACAAAATAATAAATGCAATGCATGCATGCATGTGTAATTTGCAATTGCATTGCAAATTACAAAAAATAGTGTAAATGTTTTAGGGGATGATTTATATACGATCAACTTTAACTATGGGACCAGTCAAATGTATGAAGCATTTGACTGTAAATTGACTCACCTTGCACATAATGTATGAGAGGATAGCACCAGAGCTACCGATGAGGGCGCCGACAATCGTCATAAGAGAGTTGTTCAACATGAACCCTTCAGCGCACAGCGCCCATCCGGAGTAACTGTTCAGTACCGTGATCACCACTGGCATGTCGGCACCTAAAGATTATACATTTGGAGAGTTAAAATGTATGCATGTATTTGCTTAGGTACTTAAACTTTCAAGAATAGAAAAAGATATAAAGTGCTATGAGGCTATAAAGTGCAGAGTGAAGGGTTGTGTTTCCATCTAGTTGGAATGAATATTTACGCATGCACATTGATTTTACCGGCTGCAAAACTAAGTTTGCATTTCATAGTATTTCTCGAAAAACCTAACGAAAGTTATGTCTGCAGTTGTAACCAAAATTCAAATTCATTTATTTGCATAGCACAGGTATACTATTGACTTGAAACTTGAGGCTATAATATGATAGTTTCTATCAGCAAAAGGAAAAACCAGGCTACAATAGTCCTCCCAAGGTTGGGGTTGTCTTGCATACTGACCAGATACTGCTGCCACAACTTGGTCAAAACCAAACAACTGGGCAGTAAGGATATTCTAGCTGTGAAACTATCGAGTTAACGACTGCCACAGACAACCAAGGTTAACCTACCTCCAATGGCAGCAGTAAGAGTGAGTCCCTGTATGCCACTGAGCACGGCGGCCGCAGACAGGAGCGGCAGGCCGGGCAGCTCCGGGAAGGCGAGCAGCGCGCCGCCGCAGCCCAGCGCGCCGGCCAGCAGGCCCGCGTTGAGGGCGTGGCGGCCCGGCAGCATTAGCGGAGCGGACGATAGAGAGCCTTGCAGCTTGCCGTACGCTACTAGTGAGCCACTGTAATAAATATGTACATTCTCTCAAATCCTTGTTTCCAAATGTTATTACGCAAACAACTTTACACAAGTGTAAATTATGTTCAGTTCTGAATAACAAATATTATTATGAAAAAAAAAAATTTTTTTTTTGATTTTGTCGCGCCGCGCCGTTTAGACGACAAACATTTGCATAAATGTGTTTTTCATTTTTGTTAACAAAACTAAATTGCGAACGTAGGACAGGTACCTCGTAACCTTCTCACCGAAATGAAACCATTAAACAGTGCTTCCACTAATAAATAATTTCAATAATATGAACCTCCCTATTGGACATAGATAACTATACTATAAAGGCTATCTCTCCTCTACATACCGAAAGCATGCCTATTATTGATCCACTGCAGAGCAAAGTCCTCTTCTCATACAGAGAAGGCACGAGCATTGACCACCACGCTTGCTCAAGATGGGTCAGCGATTTCAGGCAAGGTAGGATTGGTAGGTAGGTAGGATTGTATGATTTTGATCAATCCACCTTTGGCATAACATTAAGAAGACATTGAATGTCTGTAAGTTAGTGTCCGACCGAAACAGGTTTTTCAGCCGAAACCGAAACCGAACTTTCGGCCTTGCTCTTAGTTTCGGCCGAAACCGAAACCGAAACTTACTTAAACATATTTAAAATTTCTATCGTATACAGAAATCTGGTGTTTTTTACACATTTATTTGAATATACAATGTATATTATACATACAGACAGTTAAATACTTAGGTATGTACCTAATCATTTACGAGGTCGGTCCCATAATGAACTGGCCTGATATAGTTCTACGCGACATGTCGCTACATGTTGTGTTGCATTAAATAGTACGTTTATCGTGCACTTAATATAAGAAACACGCATCGACATGAAATGCTTAGTCTTAATTTGGCAGGCAGTAGCATAACGAGAGTCGCGTATTTTTTCAAAATGTCGAATACTGAGTATCGAACTGTCATAAAGTTTTTGTTTAAAGAAGGTTTATACCTTGCCCAAATAAAAGAACGATTGGATGACGTGTATAAGGAGTCTGCCCCCTCCTATAGCACAGTGAAAAATTGGGTTTCGCCTCGGGAGAGAAACCGTCGAAGACATTTGCCACGACGCGACGGTCGACCTGTGGAAGTGCTCACTCCCGAAACGATTGCTCTTATCGAAGAGGAGGTTCTGAGTGACCGCCGTTTGAAGATTAGAGAAACTGCAGCTAGGCTTGGGCTCTCTAAAAGTACGTCATCGTGCGATCCATGAACATCTTCACATGAAAAAAGTGAGTGCAAGATGGGTACCGAAACATCTTTCAGCGGTACAGAGACAGGAAAGAGTGCGCTGCGCTTCGGAGTTTTTGGATCTTTGAGGCGAAAATTCAAAGACTGTGATCGAGCGGCTAGTGACTGGTGAAAACTATGATCTTGTATTATGACCCACAAAGCAAGCGCGAATCAATGGGATGGCGTTATAAGGGTGAAAAGCCCCCTAGAAAGGCAAAGGTGCAACAATCGGCTAAAAAACTTATGTGCACAATATTTTGGGATTTTCAAGGCATTTTTATGGTGGATTTTAAAGAACGTAGTACAGTCGTGAACGGCTAATATTATGCTTCTTTAATATATAAATTACGAGACAAGATAAAGGAAAAACGAAGAGGCAAGCTGTCTATAGGTGTCCTGTTGCTCCATGACAACGCCCCTGTTCATACCGCTGGTGTTTCGAAGGATGCAGTTCGTCAATGCGGGTTCACAGAAGTTGAACATCCACCTCACAGTCCAGGCATGGCCCCGTCCGACTATTATTTATTTCCAAATTTAAAGCGAGACTTAAGAGGAAGAAAATTTTCAAGCGATGAAGAGTTGCAGGCGGCCGTCTTCGGTCATTTTTAGGCTAAAAATTGTGATTATTTTTATAAATAAAGGTTTAGAGATGTTGATTCACAGATGTCAGAAGTGTGTTAGTAGTATTCATGGTGATTATATTGAAAAATAAAATTGGTTTCGTTTCATTTCCTTCATTAGTTCATAGTTAGGCCAATTCATTATGGGACCGCCCTCGTATGTGCAAAACACAACCTCAACTCCATGCGATTAACGATGGACGGCGGCGAACTGGGCCGGCGACGCGACGAGCGAGCACGAGCTAGCCGTAAAGTTCGCCGAACGATGGACAATAATTCATGAACACTCGAGTTTCGGCCATTTCCTGGCCGAAACCCAAATTAAGGCCGAAACTAGATCATTTGCCCGAAACTGGCCGAAACCGAAACCGAACTTTCGGTCGGTCACTACTGTAAGTTAACACAGTTCATCATGAACTTCCACGCAGTGCATTGTTTATTCAGTTTTCAATGTTTTTGTGTCGGGCGAAGCGCTTGTACATTGGCGCCGGCAAGTTTATTTTCAAGGGGGTGCATCTTCAGCTCAACTAAGCAGGCTCGATCATTTTTCACTTCATCCATGATGTAGTGGATATGTTAGGTTATCGTTCGTCCATACATACAAGGAGTCACTTTGTCGACTTAAATCGATTAGATTTTCGGAAATAGGAGTTCGGTACTTTGTTGGTTAATGCGCAAAAGGTTTAAAATCGAGAGATTGCAGAATACCATCGAAAATTTTAGGATCTCGCCTCAAATATGTTGAGTACTCTATTAGGCGTATTCCGATATTTTTAGTTCTGAATAATATTACACCTATATTTTATTTTGATGCCAGGGAGGTGCAAGTGCGCCTTCTTGCACCCCGCTCCAGGCGCCCATGTGCTTGTAAAATATTGAGAATCTTTTTTGTATCTTATCTGCGACAGCACCCATACATTAACAACATGCACCCATGAGCAATTAGAAATGATTGTCTTAATTATTTCGATAAACAATTCATTATGATTACTTTTGATAAATAAATACAATGTAGGGCGTGCTTATCTACCAAATGCAGTATTACGTGATTGCGTGATAGTTTTTATCACATATGAAAATTCTCACGTGACTACTGATTCCGAAGTATAGAAGAATACATAATATGAGCTGCAAAATGCTCGAGCATGTTCTTTGCCTTCAAGAATTGAGTAAAAATATGCGCAAGCATGCTAGAACACACCACAGGGAATCATCTCGCTATTTTGAGCTCTATAGTAGTTTTGATGGAGTTCATTATCGATTTATCAATGAAAACCTGCATTTTTTTGCTTTTTCTGCGCTAAATTAGGATAAAGACAATAGAATGATGATGGAGCATGAAGCACTTACGTGAATGTGATGCCACCAATGTATGTACCGAGGAAGAGTGATGTCTTCAGAGTCGCGGCGGTGGGGTCCATCGCCATTGCGGGAAAGTCGTGCATGTATGTGGCAAGGCAAGTCAATACTGCCGCCATGCCCACAAGACTGGAAAGGAAATAAGTCATCATTATCATGGAAATCTTTTATTAAGAATCATAATAATATTTCTTCATATACAGTCCCCGGACGTTAATTGACATTTCGAGCTATAGAAAGAGACGACGCACTTCAAAGACACACTTTTTCTAATTCTCGTTGAGCCATATTTACGATGAGTACTGTACATTTGTATAGTGTAAGCTACGTTACCTGTGGAAACCAGCCACAAGTTGAGGCAAGTCGGTGATCTCAATTTTCTTGGCAATAGTACTACCAATAAGACCGCCAATACCAGCGACGCCTAACATTTGAGCCAACACTGGATGGCTTGGGGTGAGCATTCCTAATGTTGCGGCGATGCCTCCCGATACACCAATCTAAAGGACAAATGGTAACATAGCTAATTATATGCAATTAAAAGCTATTACTAAGTATTGGAGTGTTATGCAACCTCATATTACTAAAGTGTCATCAAAGTATTTAGAGTGCCGAGCTGAACCCAAGTTGCCTCGTTTAATAAAATTATGTGCTTAGGGAGTAAGAGCGTTAGTTCAGACTTCAAAACGAATGCTATGGTAACATAGCTGAACTAGACAAAATTGCTGCATCTTTGACAAAAACTTAATAAAATAACGTTTAAATAAAAGTTTGCATACGTATCTTGCGTTTAAAGTTAAATTGTTAGTTAAATGATGCAGAAATTTAGTCCGTGCGTTCTATAATGTCTCAATGCCTTTACAATGATCAATAGATTAAGACTAAAGTCATCAAGATTACAATGAGCGGGTCTTGGGTCGAGTCTGTAGCTGCGGACACGGTCAATAGCAATGTTATGTATGCCTTTTCTAATCATCGGTTGCAGGAGAAACATTTAGTTCCATAATTTTCATTACTGAAGAATATTTATGAAGATTTCTTACCATTCCCAAGTAATTTCCTTTGCGAGCGGTGGATTGGGAGCTGAGGCCGGCAAGGGCCCCAACGCAGCATAACGACGATGCGAGGTACGCCATCTGGTGGACTTCAGGGTAACCCTATACAAAAGATATCCGTGTTTATTTTTACATGTTGAACCAGCAATATTTTTCCATCCTTATATGCATATCTATGTATCATGTTACACATGTTTAAACAAATAAATGCATCTTTATCTTGCTTCCTTTTGTTACTTCTGACAATAGGACACACGATTTAGAGACCATTGAGATTGATGGCTTCAGAATACGCTAAAGGATAGAACATAAACACAAACAATGATGAGCTGCCAAATTATAATAGGGACCAACTATTATAGTGCTCATAATCGTATGGTGCTTTTTAAGTACCTGCATAGCTGTAGTAATGTAGCCGCCAAAGAGGGCTGCCGCTGGAATAGCGTACAGGTACCCATATTCCGGCGGGTCCGTAGGCCTATAATAAAAACAGTTATATTTATCAATTACTGATCGAATGATTGAAACAAGATCTAGAAAGTAAACTGAAATTAGGCAAAACGCAATTCAAATCTAAATTACTTTGCGCGAGCATTCGCCATCGGAGTAGGTTCGTGACGGAACCGAGTGACAGCGTTTCTAATATGGCTCCGCGTCTGCGCCCGGGGTCGTGTTACACGCCTCATGCGGCTGATGAACGTGCACTCATATAATTATGCTACATGCGTTCAAATCGGATGCGTCCTATGAAATATAGGTGCATCACCTGGGACGTCACTGGCGACACTTCTGCCTACTCCTTTGGGAAATACAAGCGTGATGATATCTTGTATGCACAAAATGACTTGTGTACTTCCGTTCATACTTCGTTGAAATTTCACACATTAATTATTATTATTGCAAGTGATCGTGTATTGTGTAGGTACCTTTTGAACATGTCCAACATGCGCTGCGTGACGAGGAAGCCACCGAACACGTTGACGAATGATATAAGCGCCGCTGTGCTGGCCAGCCACTGTCAGGAGATAATGGAGTTAGTTTCTATGGTCATTGTGTTTCTTCACAATGTTGTGCAAATTTAGAATAGAAAGTTAAAGCGCACTCAGACCTTTGTAGTAAAAATTATATACTTAGATGAGTTGTTCTGAGCTTTTCTACCAATTCGTAGTCAAGGTTTTGAGTTTTTTTTTTATTTTTTTAAATGAAATTACACCAACATAAAAATAAAACGTGGTAATTTTGGAACAATATACTTAACTAGCTTAACGAAAAAAAAATTGTTTTACTTGATGACTGTACTTACCGTTTTTGCAAAATCTGTGAATGTTAACTGTGAATATTAGCTACACAACAGGCTCACCGATCATTGTTATTACCTGTACTGGTGTCTCAGGCAGGTACCCGCCGCCCATGAGAAGCAGACCGCCGACGGCCGTGATGCCGGACACGGCATTAGTGACGGACATGAGCGGGGAGTGTAACGCGGGCACTACGCCCCATACTGTGTGGTAACCTACCACGCCTGTACAAGTGAAAGGAAGATTTTTAGTATTGGGGAAAAAATATGTGAGGTCGAGAGAATCGAGACAGAGAAAGGTGGATAGGAGGAAGGAAATCATCGAGTTAAGAGTTAGGGGGATGCGCTAAGTTAGCCCGCGAAATTCTTAACCTACGCTTTTTGCAACTTCAGGTCAGGTTGTACGTTGATTAGCGACCGTAACAAAAAGTTTTTGGAGGGTCATTAATATCAAAAAGGGTCGATCATCAGTAGGTCAACAAGTTTTTAGAGAATAAGTTAAATATTTCCCTTTATTAAATCCATCTTACTTCCTCACATATATTTTTTCTCCAAGTGAATTAAGACATTTATGTACTTTCCTAGGATTAATTAAACTACTCCCTGAGCGCATAAAATACAGACATAGTTCATATGATTGAATTGACGTGTAAAAGTGTTTGTGCGGTTTGCACAAACACTTTTACACGTCAATTCAATGACACCACTGAACAATTCAGCATTTTTATATTTTATCACGATCACCGTCGAAAGCGCACTAGTTCGCGGAGACGGCCATTTGCCTAGTACAGGCCCATATTGCCCATGTTGCGTGGACACAGACACGCCCCCTTGCCACTTCTCCTGTTTTTTACATTTCTATGGGGGGGCCCATACTAGATTATCCATTGTCCTTTATCAGTAAAAGCCCGGAGTTTGGAATTTGGCGGTGTGATACTTCCGTGCCACGGTGCTTACGTGGCGCCGTTGGTGCTGCGCCTGATCTCTCTTCGTGAGTGTCGGATTGTCGACTTATGAGAGCGAGGGAAGAGTGAGGGCCCCCTGTGTCTTATACACTTGTGCACTATATAATATCTCTCGCGTAGATGGTAGTCTTCGCTGAGATTGGCTGCCATGGCCGAAATTCGGTATGGAGGACTATAATTATTTTTACCTGATAGCGCTAGTGTGGTCGTCATAGTGGTGAAAGCAGGATTAGGTGCCGCCATTCCCAAACCAATCAAACTGGCCATTCCTAGAACAAGAAAAATTTGAATGAGTTCGAATCTAAAGAGCAAACTCTTCAAAACATATTGATTGTCATTTTGTGTATTACTTGAAATTCGAAATTAATGAAAATTCTATCACGTCAGCATTTCATTTGTTTACCTACCTGTTGAATATAAGAAAGCGTCCTTCAAAGTCTTGTTAAATGGATTGGGTGCTTCTGTTTTAGCGACTGCAGTAGGCGCAGCGGCTGCCTGCACTGTCGCCATGCTTGGAGGGGGCGGGGCCGGCCAGAGAAGCTCTCCAGCCTTGAGGACTATAGCCCCGCGGGTCACTTCATCTTCCAAGTTGATGTGGAAATGATCGTTTGTACCTATGAGGTAAGATGTGCATATTTATAATTAAATAGTCTGAAAACTGTTTTTAATCAAAAAGATTCAGAATTCTTTCCTGTATTAACTTCAATCCGATTTACGACTTTCGGTAAACATTTTTGTAGCTCCGAAACTTCTAGGAAAAAAAATAAACACACATTTATAACAGTATGAGTATATACATATTACATGACTTACCTAGGCTAAAGAGCAATCCTGAGATGTTGTTAGCGTATAATGTAGACGCGTGCGCAGGCATCCGGCTGGGCATGTCAGTCAGACCGATATGCGTCACTCCGTGTACTTTTGTAATCTCGCCTTTTTTTGTCGTCTGTACGTTGCCTCCCATCTCCGCTGCTAAATCTACTATGACGCTCCCAGGTGCCATGTCACGAACAGCATCCTAGGTAAAAGAAAAATACTTCACATATATAGACATTATTATGAGGGGCTCGTGGCAAAATAATAATAGCCGCACAGGGCGATCTTCAAAGTTAAGCACCACTTGCCGAGGTCGGTAACTACCCATTACATACCAATATCCTTTTTGACAATCGTTACAGGTAGTCAGAAGCCGGAAGTCTGACAACTAGTCTTCCCCTATCGTGTTACCCAGTAACTAGGTTGTGGAGGTCCGATAGGCAGTCGCTCCATGTAAAATACTGGTATTCAGCTGCATCTGGTTAGACTGGAAGCTGACCCCAACATAGATGGTAAAAGGCTTGGCAGATGATGATAATACACATTATGAATTGCTTGCTAATTGGTAGTCATAACAAATTATTTGGCATCTCTAAGAGTCAGGATTATAATTTGATAGTTATAGTTGCTAAGGCATAGCTTCAGTCCTCGTCTTATTTAATCAAGTCAATATCGCAATCAACTGACAATAAAATTTTATCCAGCTCGATCAGTTAATTTTTATATTTATCGCGCATCTATAGCCATCAATAAGATATCACAATGCATTGTTTGTTTTACACTCACAAATTGGGACGAAGACTCAGTATCCTAACAAAATAATGCTATATTTATTTTGTGCAAAACATATTAACGCTCGGTATTGTCATTATTCGGAGCTATAGTTTTGGGTGCAGAAGTAAACTACTACTTTTCTTTGGTGCGCTTTGGAAATCCTCTTGGACTTCCTCCATTGTGAGGGTGACAGAGGGGCATGCCGGATTCTTACCGGCTAAAACCACCGCGGTTTTCCACCTCTGCATATTGCCGGGGGTGCGGGATTCGCATAAGCATTCACCGCTCCCAAAAAAGTATACTACTATTGCTGATACTTCTTTTCTCTTACTGCTCTTTCCATACTCCTTGGCGCAGGAGAATGATTATAAGTTTTAAATGCAGAGTGAAAGTAGATTGTAGATCTTGACTTGAGTAATTAATTCCATGAACTTCATATCAATATTACATACTGCTCCATATTTGTGTAGGCACGACATTGATAACACGCATATAAACAAGATGTATCGTGACCATAATATCTGTTATGTAATTGTTCATAAAATGTGTCCTTAACACTAAATTATGGGGTCAAACATATCGGAGTAGGAATTTTCATATCATACGCAGTTACGCACATTGGATATGAAAATACATGTAAACATATTGTCAACTACAGCACTGGCTTCTGCCCGTAACTTCCCCCGCGTGAAATTTCTTGATCCCCCGACCCACCCCATCGCATCGCATCGCCTGCCCGCACTATTACTTCGTTTGCGCTTACCGTTCTTTGTGACTCTTTTTCTTTTGTGCTCGGCTCCTAAACTCCTAAGGGTCCTCATATAGACTTCCTCAAAAATTTAGCTAACACCATGCAAAAATATTTTATTTTAATCCGAATGGCAGTTCCAGCGATTAGCGCATTTAAACAAACTCTTCAGCTTTATTATTAGTATAGATGTTCATATTTCGCATAATGTTTAGCAGTGCGTAGAACAGAATGTCAATGTAAGTAATATGATTTATATGAATATTGTTAAGATTAATTTTAACTTATTACTAGCGACCCGCCCCTGCTTCGCACGGGTGCAATGCTGGTACTAAATACACTACAGAAAAACTGTGAACGTTGTATATAAAAACATAGCAGCCCGCTCCGGCTTTTTTATAGGCACGCTCTTGCTGCACCGGGCGGCCGGCCGGTACCGCCGCAAACGCTACGTCCCGCAATTTTTAAATCAGTAATATCTTCGAAAATTTTCACTTAAATCATACGGTGTAAAGGGCCATATAGATCTATATTAAATGAACAATGTATTCAAGGTATTTAATTGGTTAAGGATTAATGCTGTATTGGTTAAAATCGCTTCGAAAATTAGCCATTATTTGTCGTAAAAAGTAAATGACAAAAAAAAGTTATTGTGGGTTATCCATAAGAGATAGACATATACCATCACGGACTTTTCTGTAGACCTTTTCAATGTGTACAATACTTAGTACATTATTTTGATAAAACTCTTAGGGTTCAGCCTGCGTTTGCAATGTAAGCGGAAAAAATGTAATTATTTACGACATCACATTAGAAACCTCAAAAATAACAGTACTTCTCCACTATTTAATGGATGTTATTATACATATAAACCTTCCTCTTGAATCACTCTATTAAAAAAAACCGCATAAAAATCCGTTGCGTAGTTTCAAAGATTTAAGCATACAAAGGGACATAGGGACAGAGAAAGCGACTTTGTTTTATACTATGTAGTGATAACAAGTTTTCACATTCCAAATTCAAATTACTCTTAGTCCCTAGGGATTAAAGAGCTATTTTTCTCCCTGTTTACGAAGAATACAATAGCTCTTTTTGAATAGTTGTGATAAAAAAGATTTTTTTTATACTTTAGATTAGAGCATAGTGAGTACGAAACTGAAGAAACAATTATGAGGTTTAAGATGTTGTGCTACGTCCAACAGTGGACTACATTGTTCATCATCATCATCCGCAGGCCGATTTCCACCCAATGCTGAGCAGAGGCCTCTTCTTTCTCGTGCCAATTCCCACGCCCCTGTGCCAGCCTAATCCAGGTTCTACCCGCGGTGGCAATAATGTCGTCTGTCTATTTCGCCGTCGGACGACCGACAATTCGTCTTTCAGTCCTTGTACACCACTCGGTCACTGCCTTAGTCCACCTGTTATCACTGCGCCTTGCCATAAGCCCAGCCCAACTTCATTTGAATTCTATAACTCGGTTTCCGATATCGAAAACTTTCGTATAATGCGTGCCACGAAAGATGAGACTTGACACACCACGTGGTTTGACATGCGCAGTACACGATTTTAGGTATCTTTAGCGGTCTGAGTGCGGGACGAAACCGGACGTCATAGGGGCGGCGAAAAGAGCGGGGGAGGCGGGGTCAAGTCTCATCTTTGGTGGCACGCATTGTACGTCTTCGATCTGAACTACATTACCAAGATTGATTTGAAACTTACCTCTAAAATCAAAATCGGCGCCGGTTTTCCAGGAATGAGTGCAGTACTGATAACTACGTCAGAGGTCCTGGCCTCTTTCCCGAGGAGTGCCCTCTCAGCATCAAGGAACTCTTGGCTCATCTCCTTCGCATATCCGCCTACTCCAGCGCCTTCCTCCTAAACGACGCAAATAAATACATATTAAAGCGGTCATTCAACTTACGAAAAATAAATGTCTGTCGAGTAAAATTTGAATAAATGTTTGCTAAAGTACGAAACAACTCTGGTGTTATTTTACGACCTTGTTTTAAGAATACAAATTTATATCGTCGTATTTGAATTTGCTATAGGTAAAAGATCATTAATTAAACAACAAACTGTATGAACTTTTATCGTCGTCTAGTTAATTTTATCAGTCAGAGAATATTTATACTACGTCATATCCTCTGTAATTTAATTTGTAGTTATTGCGAAAATGTTTTATATTATCTTTCGGAAATAAACTAAAATGAAATGTTTTCAAGGTTATCAACTTGCAAACATGTTTATTAAAATCCTTAAACCGGTCGATTTGGGGGAGTGATGCTAATGTGAGTAAATATAAACTAAATTCATTATACACTGAACTTTTGAAAGTGAAATGTTAAGTTCGATATTTTCTTATAAAACTATGTTAGATATAGCGTTCGTGTCACTTTATCACATGATTAAAATAAGAGTATGTAGGGCAAACATTCAATTACCACTATGAGCATGCCTTATAGTTAATTAAAGAAAAATTAAAGTAGCAAATCACGTAGAGATAACAGCAAATACTCAAGGATTGGCGCATTGAATGTTGCAATTTACATAAGATTTAGCGGAACAAAACAAACTTAACAAATAAAGTGAATAAATATTACGTGACTACGTATCTAGAACTACGAGTCATTTGATCTGGAAATTACCATTGGCGATAGCAGCCAAGGGCAGGGTGGACGCTGCACCCCAACCACTAGGATTAGGGTACACCCACCTCTGTAAACAAATAGTTTCATAAGCACAAGTACCCTGATCACAATACACGAGATACATCGCGTACAACAAGCCTGTGGTCATTATGAGAAACGTGATACGTATACTTTGACCGCACAGTTATTGACTACATACTAGCACAATGTAACATAAGTATAATTATGTTGTATCGTTGTACCATCTCATGTGCATATATAGGTCACGCCGCAAGATCTGTGTACGTAATACAGTCACTAATAAACGAGAAGAGAGTAGTATGATTCATACATAATTCAATGAGGATATTAAGTTTGTTCAAGTGTTATGTTATGACTGCATATAATAATTACTGCAGTCAACATAAGTATTTCTCCCTTTCCAATCGGTTAGCTCAACGGTAAGAGCGATATTTTATGGGTCGTACAAACGACAAGTTTCTTCTGAATATCGAAAGTTTGGTAACTAACTGTAGCACTTAAGGAATTTACAGTGGATAAGAAAGTGCCGCAGTGTTATTGCGACTATTAAGTATTTATTGTAACATTATTTAATAGAGACAGCGACCGACGCGACACCGCGACGGCACGTACTGTGTCATTGTTTGTGTAACACAGGACACCAAAATAATGTTACCTTAAGGGGCTTACAATACCTAAACACAAAAAAAAAACGCAAGTTTTAGAAACAATAAAAGTATATGATCGACTACAGTAAACAAAATCAGAAAAATAAATGATATTCTTCCGGATATATGCTAGGTAGATAGTGTGTTGAAAACATAATACAACTAATTTGATACGATAGAAAAAAATCATGAAGATACCTCTAAAAACTTTCGTTTTACAATAAAAACCATACTAATATACATACAATCATTCTGAGTTTTGTCAGATTATTCTACAAGCAACATACTAAAATACTACTGTTTTAATTTTTTCGTCCAAACAATAGATTTATTGTAATTAAATAATTGCTTCATATTTTGCAATAAATTAAGTACCAGCGTTGTATCATCGCGCTTCTCTTTATTTTATATGCAGTCCGACAATGACCGCGCTTTAAGGTCATGTAAGCCCCTTAAGAAAACCATAATTTTATTATTTTTTGCTTGTTTATACTAAACAGAAGACATGACCCGTCTCATTACAAAATGCGTTCTAATTCTAACTTTGTTCAAGCTTTATTTCTTTCGATTTTCGTTTTGGTGCAACTTTTCAACCAGTTTTTGTATTTCGAACCCTTAGGCGACGAGTTCCGTTCTAAATACAAAATTGACAACTCATGACTCCATTTTTGTATTTAGAAGTTTAACATTAAGTATTGGAATAAAGTTCGAAATTAAAAAATGGCACGATTGTTTAAAATGGTGTTCTGAAGATAAATGTTGTTTTGTTTTAAGGCCGAATGAGACGCGATGTAGTCATGTCATAAGTATGGGTGGTCGATAAAATGTACTCTGTGGTCGCTCTAACCTTCATATCCATGGTGATGAACTGCGCGCCAAGACTCTCAACCTGCTCACGCACGGCGGGGCGCGTGTCGAAGGCGCGCACAGCGGCGCCCATGCAGCGCGCCTGCGCGGCCGCCGCCAGCCCCGCTACTCCTCCACCGATTACCAGCACTCGGCATGGTGGCACCCGCCCCGCTGCCGTCATCTGACCTATACACCACCTCATATTTACATCATTGTTCTAACAATCCGACATCTATGTAAAATAGAATTTAATCCTAAATCCATCAATATGTATGAGCGCAGCTAAGCGTGAAAGAGAGTGTGTCATGTCTCACATGTGAAAGAAAAGGGAGATAGAGAACGAAGCTGAAGTATAGTGGAAGATAGCGAGCTAACGAGTAATGACGTAGAGATGTAATTTTTATGTTTGAGTTTTAAAGAATTACCTACATCATTTCTGTTCGGACTATCGGATAACACGGTTATTCACCTAAACTAGATATGCGGTAAGCATCATCGTGATGCGATATACCTACATAGGTGCATACACCGAACTGATACCTGATTGTAATCAGGTATCGTTTCGATTTCACGATAGGTAGCTACCTGATTTCTAAAAAGTGCTTTCTTTCTGAATAAACATGTGATTTGACATAAATTATTTTGTGATGAGAGTTCTCTTTGATAAGATTAATAACACTTGCACTTCAGGGGTTTCGGCTTCATCATTCATCAATAATTTTGGCCGAAGCCGTATAAATATGACCTTTCTTTAATTAATGACAATCAGATATATAAAAGCCAAAAGAGAGAGACTTGTCTGTTTATTAGTGACATAGAGGATGATATCTATAAAGAAGAGGACCACCATTTCTATTTCCTGTTAATAATACGTTTCTCGTGTTAAAGATACGGTCGACGAACATGCTCTTCAAAACAATATTTTTAATTAAGTCTCACCAGAAAAGAAACGTGGGAAATGGGCCGCAGCCTCGATCACAGCCCGGTATCCAGCTACATTCGCCATAGAGCTGAGAGCATCAAATGCTTGGGCGCGACTAATACGGGGAACGCAGTCCATAGCTACAAAAAATAAAAACAATGAAGCAAACCAAGTGCCAAAAACACGTATAAAAATACATAGATAATACATATGCTTGAGAATCTTACCAAATGCATTCACACTTTTAGCAGAAAGCTTCTTTATTAGTTCCTGATTTTGGGCAGGATACAAAAATGATATGAGAGTCCCTTCTGCTCTGACATTTGGTACTTCATTATTAACTAGTGGACGGACTTTTAAAATGATATCTGAAATGCACAAATACATTAGAACACAAATTGTTTAAAATATTAGAGGAAAGTTAGGGTTCAATTAATTATCAATGAATTACCAGATTGGAATGTGTCCTTTAAGCTGGTAACTTTAGCACCTGCCTCTTCATAAGTCTTATTTGGAAAATTTGCTAAAGCCCCAGCATTTTCTTCAATATTGACACTAAAGCCCTTCTTTACTAATTTGCTAACTACTGCTGGTACTACAGCAACTCTGAAAATACACCAAACATCAATAGTTTGAACCCAAAATTTTACAAAGTGGATAGAAAAGAAAATTATCATCATAATAGTATGATAATACTGTTTTATTAAGATTTGTATCTAATACCTTTTTTCATTATCCCAAATCTCTTTAGGAATGCCAATGCTAAGTTTAGAGTATGGCACCCCTGGAGTTGGGGGTGCTGATGCAGAAGAACTCGAAAGCCGGAAGTGCCATGATCGCTGCAGAGGCTTGCGGATGTTCAGTATCCTTGTTGACCCAAACATATTGGCTAATTACTGTAATAAGTACACAAGCAAATATGAAATCAAAATTAACATGGTAGGTTAATATTATGTTAATGTTAAATTGATGTGTTGAACAAATTATACATATATTAAAAACATAAGACCTAGGATGCATCCTTGTGGGACACCAATTTTGTTGTTTTTTTTTTTAAGTAATTATTAGTTTAATAAGACCTTTCAGTGAAAAATGCTTCGGTATTG
Source organism: Luperina nickerlii (assembly GCA_963855955.1). Lineage (NCBI taxonomy): Eukaryota > Metazoa > Arthropoda > Insecta > Lepidoptera > Noctuidae > Luperina > Luperina nickerlii. The sequence goes on along the minus strand of OY979664.1, from coordinate 14,499,940 downwards.
TCATTACATGTATGAAATGATCTGATAATTTATTATAGCATTAATTGTAGGGATGGGAAACCTAAGTGATCAACATGGTCAAATGCCTTTGCAAATTTTTCTTGGGAGATTAGAAAACTGCTATATTTCGTTTTGCTATTTTGATTAGTTTATTTATTTATTTTATAATTTATGTACACACAGTAAAATACATAGGGATATGACATGATTTATATGATTAATCGTCTATTTAATTTTATTGGGCTACTGGAATAGAATGACTAGTGTTGTCTGTTGAGCACTCTCATCTGTAAGCATTGAAATATCTTGTGTAGATATTAAAATTGTTTAATGCTGCACCCTAATTGCGTAACACACTATCAATCACAATCTGAATCATTTTGAAGGATATTGTTATTCCATTGCTTCATATGTTCGGAAAATTTGTCTGCTCAACAACGTAAATAACGCAATTAATGTTGTTGAACTCTCAAATTGAAAGCCTTTTCTACTGATAATGTGTGACGCAATTAGCCTGCTGGTTAGGTTTGTGTTTGTTTATTTTTTCTGTAATAAATACTGGTTGTAAATAGCATTTCTTTGTTACAGTTCCACTCCACTAGTATCCACTGATATCCAACCTGTCCAACACTACAGAATTGTGATTGATATAAATATGTTTTTTGATGCTTTGAAGTGAATAAACACATGACTGAAACATCTAAGTATTTAAAAATACCACGTTTCAATGTAAAGGACAACATCCATTTCGCACCCAAAAATTAGTGCCGGCCAGAATAAAAAGTACTATTTTCTTATGGGAAATAACATCTTGAGCATTTTTTACGGGTGCGCCAAAGTTCACCTAAATTTTCAACTCCGATAATTGGAAATCCGAAAATGTTCTTCCTAACATTTTTCATCCTAACAATCACAATTCCTAACTAAACATTAATGATATTATTAATTACAATTTTCGGAAACATAAGTGTTATGAACATCGCCGGTAGCATTACAAATACATAGTATGAATGAAAACTTTAGGATGAAAAATTTTAGGAAGAGTGATCATTCGGATTACAAATCATTAGGAAGAACAATTTCGGGTAAAGAACTTTCAGGTGAGCCAATATGGACCCATTTTTTACTATTACAACGAAAACCTACAATTAACCCTCCGGCTGCTATTTGAGATTGAAAATGTCAAAAATCATATTTTACAACAAGTGTTTTATGTGTGACAAAAAAAAATACCAACTTTTAATTTAATGTAACATCCCGGACATGTTTTAACTATTACAACATAGATCTAGAATTAACCCTCCGGCTGCTATTTGTGTTGAAAGTACCAAAAATCATATTTTTGCCAACAATATTTTAGACATTCGTTTAAGACGCAAACAGTTATTAGTTCGCTGTTTTTCAGTCGTAATCCCAAGCTAATAATGTTAATGCTAAGTCCTAAACTAATTACATGTACTATAACGACCACGCGAACTTCGGTTCCATCCGATGAGCAGACTTCTTCCGTTAGTTTTAGGAAGTCATTTAATTCTCGCCCATCTGCCGATAGCACATGAAATTAATGATGATTGTACTCGCCATTGTGTTTAGTTGAGTGATAAGTCAGACTTCCCAAGACTAATAGAAGAATACTGTACATCGGATGGAACAGAAGTTTAAGTGATCGGGAAGCCATAGCACATTATTATTGTAGATAGGTAGTTGTAATATAGATTAACGAACCGTCTGTTGCTGCTCTCATACAATGTGCTTGATATGGTATATGAGTTATGTAAGACATGAAATTCATATTATAAGATCAAATACAAAAGGAGTAATAAGCGTTATTGTAAGGACTACCGAAATGTAATAAGAAATTTATTAAAAAATACAGACTAAATCTACTACCATGGAGTAACAGTACTCCATAGTAAAAATGGCCATGAGCATTAGGTATACATAATAAGTAATTGTCATATATGGAGTAACATAGGTACCTTCAATACTTGTGAAATATTCTTTTATTAAAAATATTCGCTAAGTCGAGGGTAAGTTGTTGTTACACACATTCATTTTGTACAGTGCTATGCTACCCAGCGCAATAAACTGATTTACCAAAATCTCGTGTTTTAATGGACATAATAGTGGCGACGAGTGTAAATTGTGAACTATGGAGCGTAAATTAGTGAAATTTCATGAGTTCAATGTGAAAACAGACAATTGGGACAGTTACGTAACTCGACTCAATTATTGCTTTGAAGCTAGTGGAATCGTCCTCGATTCGGTCAAAAAAGCTAACTTTTTTACGATTTGTGGTGCTCAGACTTTCGATACTGTTCTTGCATTAATCACCCCAAAAAATTCAAGTGAAGTGACTTATCCGGAAGTTATAGATGTGTTGACCAAACATTATAGTCCAAAACCAAATGAAATATCAATGTCATACAAATTTTACCATCGTGATCAAACAAAGGACGAGACAGCGACAGAATATATCGCTCAGTTAAGAAAAATCAGTACCAACTGTAATTTTCCAAATCTGGAACGCATGTTGCGGGACAGATTAGTGTGTGGCATGAGCGATCGCAAACTGCAGTACGAGCTGTTGACGAAAGACAATCTCGGGTACAAGGACGTCGTCGACGCCATGGTGTCTGCCGAGTCCGCGGGGAGGGACGCGCGCATGATGCAGCAGGCCGAGCGCACGGCCACGCTGGCACACGCCGATGCCGCCGCCGCGCCGCCCCCGCCTGAGCCGATGGATGTCAACGCGTTAAAAACAAAAACAGACATTCGTCTTTGCTACAGATGTGGTGATCGTCACGGTGGTGAATGCCGTTTTATCAATGCAGTGTGTCATTTTTGCAAGAAAAAAGGTCATATCGAGAAAATCTGCACAGCTAAAAAGAAAAGTACCTCAGGAAAAATAAACCACTCTGAAGAGGTGCAGTCTGACGCGCAGCTGAACGGGATTTACAAAGTGGGGGGCGCGAACACGCGCGTTCCTGCCTACAAGCTACGCGTGTTGCTGAACGACGTGCCTGTGGACATGGAAGTGGACTCAGGCGCCGCTTTCTCACTGGTCAACGAGCGCACGTGGGCGCGCCTACAACCGCGCGCCGCCGCCGCGCCGCGTCCCATGCACACTCGGCTGCGCACTTGGAACAACTCACAGGTTTCGGTCATTGGACAAGCAACGGTCTCGGTCAGGTATAAGGACATTAAAACTAAATTATGCGTAATAGTGGCTAGAGGTTCAGGGCCAAACTTATTGGGACGTGATTGGTTTGAGCCCCTCGAAATTTCTATAAAATTGAATAAAATTTTAGATATTGATTTGTCAGCAACGAATGCATTATGTAACAAGTATGGGGAGGTTTTCAAGGACGAACTCGGTACTTACCGGGGAGACCCCGTCGCGATTCATTTGAAACCGAATGCAACGCCTAAGTTTTTGAAAGCTAGACCGGTACCGTTCGCTATTAAAGCTAGGGTTGAACACGAGATAGATCGATTGGTAGGAGAAAATGTTTTGCAACCCGTATCATATTCAGAATGGGCCACTCCGGTAGTCCCAATAATAAAAAAGAACGGTGCGGTCCGTCTGTGCGGCGATTATCGTAGTACAGTGAATCAGGCTACGGAAACCGATACTTACCCGATGCCTACAGCTAGTGAAATTTTCGCAATTATATCTGGAGGAAAATTTTACACGACATTAGATCTTGATCGCGCATACACACAAGTGGTCGTTACAGAAGACACGTCTCGCCTTTTAACACTAAACACATGTAAAGGTCTTTACACTGTACATAGGCTGGCATTCGGCGTGAAAGCGTGCCCGGGCATCTTTCAACGGCTGATGACAGCGTTGCTGGCAGGAGTGCCTGGTGTGGCCGTGCTGATTGATGACGTCATCGTCAGCGGTCGCACCATGGCAGAGATGACGCAGCGTCTTGATGCAGTATTAGGACGTATTGAGAAGGCAGGTTTACGTCTCAATAAGGACAAATGTAAGTTCGCGAAGGAGCGAGTGGAATTTTTGGGTTTTGTTATCGATGCTGACGGGATTCACCCGGCACCAAGTAAGATTGAGTCCATACTCAATACTCCAGAACCTAAAAATGTTCAACAATTACAAGCATTTCTTGGGTTATATAACTTTTATGAGAGGTTCGTACCCCATAAGGCCACGATATTAGAGCCTCTACATAGACTGCTCGACAAATCGCAGAAGTGGGTGTGGACTGACCGAGAGCAGACCAGTTTCAATACTGCTAAGCGTCTACTATCTTCTGACCTCACACTTGTACACTATGACTTGAACAAGCCGCTGGTCCTCACCTGCGACAGCTCAGAGTACGGAGCGGGAGCTGTTTTGTCCCACATCATGGAGGACGGACATGAGCGTCCTATTGCCATGGGCTCTAGGACATTGCATTCGCACGAGCGTCGTTACTCGCAACTGGATAAAGAAGCGACTGCTATAATGTTTGGAATAAATAAATTCCAGAATTACTTAATGGGTAGGTCTTTTACGATAATTACGGACCATAAACCATTGTTAGGAATTTTTGATCCCAAGAGGCCCATACCTCATGTTTTATCACCACGTTTGACACGAATTGCTTTAATATTAACTTCCTATAGTTACGACATAATACATAAACCAGGAACACAGATAGGTCATGCTGATGGACTGAGTCGCTGGCCGCAGCCTGTTCCTGAACAAGCTGAACCACAGCTCTGTGACATACTGTTAATGGCAGAGGCCCCTGATGACTTTCCGATTGATGTGGACAAAATAGCACACGCTACAAAACAGGACAACGTTCTCAATCGAGTAAGTCATCACATTCTATGCGGTTGGCCAGCCAAAATATCAGACGATCAGCTACGTCCATACTGGCTGCATCGGACTGAGTTGTCGTTGCATGAGGACTGCGTCCTCCTAGGCTGCCGTGTAGTAGTACCTCCGCCGCTTCGTGAAGCAGTGCTGCACGCTCTTCACAAAACACACAGTGGCATTGTTCAAACTAAATCACTTGCCAGAAGTTATGTTTGGTGGCCACAGTTAAATGACGACATTGAAACTTTGGCACAGACCTGCAATAAATGTTCTGAAAACCGGCATATGCCACCAAAAACTAGTTATGAGTGGGTGATGCCAGGGAAACCTTGGTCTAGGTTAAATATGGATTTTGCTGGACCTTTCCAAAACAAAACTTTTTTGATTATAGTTGACGCATATACGAAATGGCCAGAAGTGTTCATTGTCAATAATATGACATCAGCCACCGTCATTAAGCACTTGAGAATGATTTTTTCTATCCATGGATTATGTGAGACATTAGTATCGGATAACGGTACTCCTTTTGTTTCTTCTGAGATGAAGACATTCCTAGAAGCTAACAAGATTAAACACATTACTTCTGCACCTTTTCATCCATCCACCAACGGTTTGGCAGAACGTATGGTACAGACAGTTAAAGATAAACTTCGTAAAATGGACGGTATGTCCTGGGATGTTAAAATTCCAAACATGCTCTTAGGACTAAGGGCAACCCCATGTGCGGCTACTAATAAAAGTCCAGCAGAGCTTTTGTTTAACAGACGGATCCGCACATTGCTAGATACTATTAATCCACATGATCAGAAACGTAAAAGGAGGGAAAATCAAATCGTAAGAAATAGTCAAAAGAAGAACAGACAGACAGATGTAGGGCAGAAGGTTATGTACAGGAATTTTAGCAGTGGACTTCGTTGGTTACCAGGTACTGTAGTAAACAAAGACGGTCCAGCCAGCTATCGAGTTGAAACTGGAGATGGAACGGTAGTCAGTAGACATATAGACCAATTAGTCAGACAACAGAATGTACTAAATTCCGAAAGACAGGTTGCTAATGAGGAATTAGGTCAAACTCAAGAAAGGGACACAGTAGAACAAAGTTATGGGGAAAGACAATATCAGGAAATGGATCAGGATCAATCAGATATACAGGAAAGTGAGCAAATTATAGAAATACCCAGTTCAGACAAATGGGCTGAAATGTTAGGTATTCCATTGGAGTCAGAACCTAGTTTTTCAGGCGGTAAAGTTAGGAATAAACTTGCTATCCATGGAAAAACTCCCTATACTAGGCCAGCTGCAAATTATAACTTTATATTGTAATTGATAAAAACACATGTTTTGAAACCTAATACTTTTTCATATTGTCAAAGGCATAGTTATAAAAATTAGGATTAATTGATATCTTTAAGTTTAGTAATATGTTGTGAAGGGTTAAAATAAGTAACTTCAATTTTGTAGTATGTTACTAAGTTTATATTTGTTTTTATATTATTATTATGTTTTACATACTTGGGGGGAAGGTATGTCATATATGGAGTAACATAGGTACCTTCAATACTTGTGAAATATTCTTTTATTAAAAATATTCGCTAAGTCGAGGGTAAGTTGTTGTTACACACATTCATTTTGTACAGTGCTATGCTACCCAGCGCAATAAACTGATTTACCAAAATCTCGTGTTTTAATGGACATAATAGTAATAAAAATAAGGACAAAAAGTAATTAGCTGGTTTTCAGTCATAAGTCGAAAACCAGCGAATTAATAACTGTTTGTGTCTTTAAACGAACATTCAAAATATTGTTGGCAAAAATATGATGTTTGGTACTTTCAACTCAAATAGCTGCTAGGGGGTTAATTGTAGATCTATGTTGTAATAGTTGAAACATGTTGGGGATGTTGTATTCAATTAAAAGTTGATATTTTTTAAATGTTATGCTTTTAGCAACTTCTATTTATATAAAAGAAAGTAGGGTTAGCTACACCATTTATAACTATACTACCAACCACAACCATAGACCGATTTTTATGATCTTTGGTTTGTTGGATTTATCTCCGTTCTGAATAGCAGAACTACTATTAATAAAACATGGGTAAATTTCACAAAGAAAAAAAAAATTTTTGGAAAGATCGGCTTTTTTGAATCTGAGGCGGTACGAAGTTAGCCAGGTCAGCTAGTTAGTTTGTTATAAAAATATGATTTTTAGCATTTTCAATCTCAAATAGCAGCCGGGGGGTTAATTGTAGACTTTCGTTGTAATAGTGAAAAATGCTTAGAATGTTATTTTCCACAAGAAAATAATACGAGGGTGACACTGAAAGTTCTTAGAAAATCAAAAACTGAACAAACTAGCAGGTTATTAGTTTTATTATATATTTTCAAAATAGTGTCATTTATAAATCGCTGCATCCATTGGAACCACTGAGAAAAGCACATTGCCCACTCGTCCTTAGGGGTCTCCTCGACGGCATTTTGAAACGCAGCCACTGCTTCCTCGGCGTCCATAAAACGTTTTCCTCGAAAATTTTATTTTTAATTTTCGGAAATAAATAACAATGGCAAGGTGCGAGGTCAGGGCTATAGGGCGGGTGACCCAGTAATCCCACGTCTGACGTCGCCAAGTAGCCGATTGTTTGCTTGGCTGTGTGCGACGAGGCGTTGTCGTGGTGAAGGAGGATCCTACTGCGAGGCCGTTTCTCCCGAACTTTTTCCAAGACAAGTGGACACTGTCATTGGCGGTCAACCTCTTTGCTCACTTGCCTCGTTCGTAGTCTGCAGACAGCAGTGATGACTGACTCGATCATGGAGCGGAGGGTAGGGGAACGAACTACTGTGGTGCGTCCGCATTGCGTCTTCTCTCCCTTCCTACCAAACCGCACAGCGACGGCCATAACTTACTTGTCTCTTTTCTAATGTTAACGCAAAAAATACCACATGTATATTTGGTCTCTTTCTCATGTTGGCGCAAAAATACCACGCAGCTGAGTCATCATAAGTGTTGGGCAACATCAAATATACCATATCGGGTTAAAATAAATAGATTTGATTGATAAATACATAGTTCGAAATAACCCGATATATTAAAATTATGTAATATACACAGTAACATTTTTCTCCCAGGAATCAGGATCAGGATCTGAATCTGAATCTGAATCTGAATCTGATAGATTTTTTTTTACCCATACAAAAAAATGAAGCTCAGTGAACTTTCAAATGAAATAAGCATAATGCTCAGACACCACTTGGGCCAGAGCCCATACAAAAATGTCCGATCTCCTTTGTTCTACACTTAATGATATCCTTTACAAAACAAGTTTAATTATTTTGAAAATAAAAATGGAAACAAATTAATTTCTTTAACCATGTTTTGACTATAAATTAACCAGACATATTGCCATAATAAAAATAATTACCATGCTTCTAGTTTGGATACAATGCTTTTTATGATAATTAGCAATGAGAGATAAGGGATGTAGTCTAAAGAAACGCGCGTGTATGTGATAAAGAACTTAATATAGGTACCTACTACATATTAAAAGCTTATTATTAGGTTGGATTAAGTCAATTTATTTGATCAGACCTTAAAATTCTGCAATTTTAATGCAGATAATAATGTAGGTCACACATTTGGTGAATTAACCCAGGTGAATTAAGTAAACTCCAGGTTAATTTAAACCACTAACCATAACTAGTTCCTATCAGTTATAAATAAGTGGCTAATTACTGGAATGAAATACTTTTATTTTCTGGTCGCTTGTTGAAACGTTATACTTAAACTTATGAATGAAAAACAATGATTAACTTACATAAAAAAAAAATAAGCTTAAGCTTATAAAAACTGCATGCAATTAATTACCTGCGTCCAAGCCGGCTTCCAAACTTGTGGCCGTAGTGTAGTCCGTAGACCCCTTGCTCGGCAATTCTTTGCAAACTTCGTTGAAAAACTGCTTATGAGTGAAATTAAGCTTTTCGTGGTAGAAGACGTTAACGAAGTTACAAGTAAATATATTTAGACGGACGAACCAAAACCACCACGAGCGCAAATTGAAATGGGGGCACCAAAATTATTATTCTGTATTTCGCGTGGTATTTATTCAATGTCCAGACACGACACCCGCAGCCCGCCCGGCGTACCCGGTACTGCGATCATAGAACATATACACCCTAAACTGCGATAGAGTTTGCATTTGCTATTTACTCACTCGAATCCTTAACAACACAGAGTACTTTTATATCTGGATAACGAGAATAACCACAATTTGGTACCGGCGGTCCGTGCAACAAGCAATAAGCGTCAACGACGACGGGCGGACGCACGGCTCGCGGCACGGACGAATCGAAAAGCGGATTTAGTAATGTGTGTGTCTGTGTGCAACAAAGTGCAATTCCCGTCCGACGCGCGTTTGACGTTTCCAGGGTTGCTTGTAAATTATTTCCATTTCTATTATTACTTTGTGTTTTAAAGTTTAGAGTGAATTTTCTATCCATATTGAAAAAATGTAAAACGAGCAGACTGTATATTTTGGTCAATTCCAATTCATCACAGCGCGTTTCATGTTTATTTGGCTATCTAAAAACAATCAAAGATTCGGACTAAGAAGAGACATATAGCTTTACAAGCTGAGGCCCTTCATAGATAAAACTGTAATCGAAATTATATTTTAGGGGCAAGGCTTATTATCATTTCTAAACACTATAAAAATTATACTAGGTAACACAATGAAAATGAAACCATTTGAAGAATGCAAGAATGCGAGTCTTTATATATGTGATGTTTAGTTCTAATAATCTGTTTAGATGATTAGAACTAAACATCACATAAATACGTAATACGTCTGTTTAGACGAACTGCATTTCAAATGGCGGGGATGTAGTTTCAAAATTGCAGTTCGGATCCAGTTTTAATATAATTGACAAGATTATATCGTAACTTCCAACTGGCTGCGCTGCAGTCGCAGCGTGCAGTCCACAAGTACTGGCGATGAACATGCCAACTGTGCACGCTAACTGCAAAGACAAAAATTTTAATTGTAGCCGGGCTGTGTAAACAAATGGGCTGCATTTAACGCCCATCGCACTCGATGATGGAGTTTGGAAGTAATTAACTGTTATTAGGTGGTCATTTCACTCATCTCGCCTTCATGATGCACAGCATAAACGTGAACAAAATGAAGAGTGCTTACTTTTTATTTTAATTAGCAAATTCTCCTAAAATAGTAGAAAAAATATAAGTTACAACACTGAGTGACGTCTTAAAATTTGTCAGATTTGTCTAGTGACGTACTCAACAGTCAAAGTACCGATATATAATCAAAAAATTGTTTTATTTAATGGTTGATTTACTAACGTGTTCTGCGTTGTTCTTTAAAAACCTTTGCCATGCATATCATAAATCCTTACCATTTATCGTCGCTATAACGATTTCCAGACATCTAATTCCATTCATCCTTTTTCACGTGATGGGCTTGAAAGCGAAAGACTTGAAATCATGTAAAACTGTCTAGTTTTTTTTCTGTCTTTTAGTAATATTTTCATCTCTGTCCTTTTGGCTATTACTAACCGCAAGTTAAAGTCAAAAGGTCAGAGATGATTACTAGACTTAAATTTCAATGGGCCTCCCCGTTGTCGTTCAAAGCTAATTGTTGATGGCATGTCCATAGCTAGGTCCCTACGGCCTACCAATCAATTTGACATTTCATTAAATCATTCCATTTCGTGTTCATCCATGAGTTTCATTTTAATACACTATTCCGTTATTTTCGGAGGGATCTGTGGCTAAATAATAACAGCAGCATAGGTCGATCGATCAGGTTAAGATACGCATACCGCGGTTAGTCTGTGGATGGGTGATCATCTTTACATACCGAGACCCCTCCGCGCCTCGGAAAGTATGTTAAGCCGTTGGTCCCGGCTGTCATTCGCGAATCTTTGACAGTCGTTACGGGTAGTCAGAAGTACGAAAGTCTGACAACTAATCTTACCCAGTAACTAGGTTGTGGAGGTCAGATAGACAGTCGCTCCATGTAAAATACTGGTATTCAGCTGCACCCGGTTAGACTGGAAGCCGACCCCAACATACTTGGAAAAAGGCTAGGCAGATGCAGATGATGATTTCGTTACTTTCGGTAATATCAATATTTGAAATCAATATTAATTATTCAACATGAAAAGAGTCAGAATTAATAACTAAATATTATTTATTTCTAGGGATGCCCCGATACGCCTTTTAGCCGATACGATACCGATACCGATACTCTTATAAAAATATCGGCGATACCGATACCGATACGCTTACTGAATTCAAAAAGGAAGGTATTTTAAATAAAACACAACTAATTAATAGTTTTCAAAATTAACATTTATAAGATTTTTATGGAATTCTCAATTGTCGAAATTTCAAAGTGATTCCATATAGCACTTTTGTGTTTTGAAGTTGATATGACTACTATTTATTTTATTTGACTCAAACGACTAGTTATAAATGACATACAATACACAAACAATTACTATATATGTAATTCTTAATCTTATTTGCATGGAAAAATACTACGCGGAACAACATTCAACCTAACGAAATGGGATAGATGTGCGAGTGCGAGGCCAAAGCGGGCGGGCGAAACAAAACACTGAATAAAGCGCGGGGTTTCCCCGAGCATAGTTAGTTCGTGCCTCGTTTGCAACGAAATAGACGGGCCAACACGCGCGCTTACATTTCATTTTAAAAGCGCGAAATTTGAAAAGTATCGTTGAATCGGCCATAAAAATATCGCCGATACCGATATATCGGCAAACCTGAAGTATCGCCGATATATCGGTATCGGTATCGGTATCGGATGCATCCCTATTTATTTCCTCGTAATCACTTTTTTCAAAATCTTTCTGACATAAACTCCAATCTCTGTTTAATTAAAATAATTCTCTGTAAATAGATTCAATTTTCTATGTTTAGGGTCTTTAGGAAAATGGTAGATAGACTCCAATTTTTGAGCAACGAGAAACACAACAATGAGTCATTTTCGCAAAAATAAATAAAAACCACATCACGCCTTACATTACATTATTAGCTTGTTTTCGGAACCAGCTACGACAGCGACATTTTGACAGTTGTCTTCCCTATTAAGTGGTAATGTTTAATTTTCAACTACAAAACCACTTAATACGGAAAAAATATCGATACCAATAAAATAAAAAAAGAATTTCGCATCACTAGTGTTATTACTTTGGCTGATTGAGCATGTGTTTGTGTGCTTTTCTTTTGGCTTTGTGTCTTGTCATTTCATTCATGCATACGTCCATACGATACGACCGTTGATACGATAGGCCAGTCGACTTCAATAGTGTTCTGTGGTCGACTTGCTTTGGCAGCTGAAACTATCAAAAAGTACTCTGTGAGCTGAAAGATACTGGGATCGTTTGGTTTTGTGATAAATTACTGAAGAAATAGCGCCACGTAGATAATTTGTAAAAATGGCCGGTAACAGCAGAAAGTTATTGAACTATGTAACAGAACTTAGCGCCGTTCAATCAAGAAATTGTAAGTAGTGGTTTTTTTCATGACTAGTTTTTGGTTAGGTAACTGTGGTATTTATTTTACTGTAAATGAATGAAACTTATTTATTTAAATGAAATTCTCCAGGCGATAAAGACAGTAGATGTAATATAATGCGCCACTAATTATTTTATTGCAGTTTAATTAATAATATTGAACTAAGGCTTTGCTCATGCAATGTACAGGTCGAAGAATTTAGTTTTGAAACTGTCTAAATTAATGTTTATTTGTTCGTTGATGCTCCGACCTGTCTGCTAATAACTCAAATGGGAATGTATTAGTTACTCTCTGTGCCTAGTTAATTCGCGGCAATAATAGCTCTAATTTAGCACTTAGGGTCAGTGGGTCGTTTTAGGGGCGGATTTAGCTCATTTTTTATAAAACTTAAGTAAAATGACGGAATTACGGCTGAGCTCCTGAAGGCCGGCGAAAAACCCGTTCTTAAGGCCCTTCAGAAGCTGTTTGGTTCCGTCATACTCGTGGGTAAAACACCACAGGCATGGAACAGAGGTGTAGTGATAATTTTCTTTGGCGACAATGCCCTTCTTAAGAATTATAGGCCCATCTCACTTCTGAGCCATGTCTACAACTGTTTTCGAGAGTCATCACGAACCGTCTCGCGCGCAGGTTTGACGATTTCCAGCCTCCCGAAAAAGCCGGATTCCGGTTTCGGTAGAGCCTCCGAGAGAGTGGGTCTTAAAATAAACTTGGACAAAACGAAGGTCATGTCTAATGCCCATGTAACACCCACTCTCATAAAGATTGGAGATGCTACACTCGAAATCGTGGACGAGTATGTTTACCCAGGACAAACTGTCCAGTTAGGTAGGTCTAACTTCGAGAAAGAGGTCAATCGTCGAATCCGACGAGGCTGGGCAGCGTTCAGGAAGCTATGCAATATCTTCTCATTCCACATACTGCAGTGTCTCAAGACGAAAGTCTTTGACCAGTGCATGTTGCCAGTGAGGACTTATGGCAGTGAAATGTGGTCGCTCACAATGGGCCTTATAAGAAGGCTAAAAGTCACCCAAAGGGCAATGGAGAGGGCTATGCTTGGAGTTTCCCTGCGTGATCGAATCAGGAATGAGGAGATCCGCAGTAGAACCAAGGTAACCGACATAGCCAGAAGAATTGCCAAACTTAAGTGGCAGTGGGCAGGGCACATTGCTCGCAGAACAGATGGCCGATGGGGCCGAAAATTAAATCTTTTATCTTTATATTATTAGTTTAGATTTCTAACTTTCATTATTATTCTAAAGCTTTTCTATCATAAAATATAAAGATATTCCATCTTAAAATCCTTGTTCTTTTAGATGCAACGGCCAAGAGAGTTGTGGCTAAGAACCCTGTTGTTGAAATGGATGGTGACGAGATGACCCGCATCATTTGGTCCATGATTAAAGAGAAGCTCATATTCCCTTATGTTAAGGTAAGTCAGATATAAATGTAATAGAAACAATACCGTTATTATTCATGTAAAACGGTTCACTTTTAGTCTCTATATCATAGATTCTCAACCTTAATTTTTAGGGTTCCATACCCAAAGGGTAAAACATAACCCTTCTTCCGGCGCAGTCGGGTATAAACGGTACCCTATTACTAAGACTCCACTGTCCGTCTGTCTGTCTGTCTGTCACCAGGCTGTATCTCATGAACCGTAAAAGCTAGACTGTTGAAATTTTCACAGATGATGTATTTCTGTAGCCGCTATAACAACAAATAATAAAAATAAAATAAAGTTAAAATTTAAAGGGGTATAAGAGAAACGTTTTTTTCGGCGTTTTATGACTTGTGGTACGGAACCCTTCGTGTGCGATTCCGACTCGCACTTGGCCTTCTTACTTATGGTCTATTGCCACGATTATATTTAAACGTGTAATATTCTACAATCGTAAGATAGGATAAATTGACGTTGAGAACCTATGGGCTATATCTAAGAAAAGTATCTCTATAAGAGGTAATTCTAAGAGAGCAGTGCAGTGGTAACGGCCGCGATGACGAACGATGAAGAAAAACATCGTGAGGAAACTGGTATGTCCTAGAACCAACAATATTCGAAGATATGTGACATCTACCAATCAAAGCACTGGGATAATTTGTACCAAAAAATAGGTCAACTACGTTGTTTTGGGTAGAGGGTTAGTCTATAACCTCACCACGTATTACCAGGAGGGGAGGATAAAAAGTTGATAAAAAGTATCACGCGATTAATGGACGACCCCAAAGCAGTACACTTTAAGTCTATCTCTCTTAAAGTTATCTCTATACTAGCTTCTGCCCGCGACTTCGTCCGCATGAAATTCGTACTTCAAAATGTTTGTTTATGATCTTTATCATATAATTAGATATTATTAGTATTCGGGCCAATTTTTAAGTTTGTAGATCAAAAGAATCAGATTTTTCAAATAAACTGTATCCCTGATTTTCACCCCCACAGAGGTGGATTTTTGAAAAATCGTTTGGGATGTGTCCATAACTTGACTCAAAGACCGATACCCATTTTCGAGTTAATGGAAGCAAGCAGTAAATCCACCCCTTCTTGGCTTGTCGATAGCAATCTAAATGGACTTGGCTCGGAATTCGGCTACTTGTTTTGCGCGATCACCAGCGTCCACCAGTTCCTGTAACGTGCAGCTGACAGGATTCGGAGGACACGATATTAAGTGTCCCATCGTTTGTGGAACAGCACCACATTTACACTCCAAGGCGGAGTCGTCTATGAATCTCCACCTGAACAGGTTTTCCTTGCTTCGGCCTACCTGGGTCCGGAGTCTGTTTAAAGACTTCCAGGTTGGGTAAGGAAGCACTGTTTCGCCAGAGCTTCAGTCTTTCTTGTGATGGTTCACCAGTGAGTGGGACGGCACACTTTAAAAAACTGTTTCGGCATTTCAGCTTTTGTGGCACAAGAATGTCGTGTGTCGGAGACCATTTTGGCTCTTTCACTGGAGGTTGCAAGCGCTCTGCGAACCACTGTGGCGCTATTCCTGCTAGTGGATACAGCATTTCCTACTATATTTCCCAGCAATCCACTCCTTAAACTTTATTACCCTTTTCCACCTTGGTAGGAGTCGATTTTTGAAAAACCCTAAAACACATACCTACTTTTTTATTTTAGCCTTTTTATTTTAACCTACCGAGTTTCGAGTTAATCCGACAGCGGGTTGCATAATATGTTTCTAACCCATTAACTTTGTCACCCCCTGTATCCTGTGAGGGGTTTTTTTTAAACTAAAAGTGTCATTCTTTATTATTTAATGAGCCAAATATTGCCAAGTTTCAAGTTTATTAACCAAATGAATAAGATTTTTCATATAAACTGTATTCCCTCTTTTTATCCACATCACAGTGATCCACATAGAGGTGGAGTTTTGAAAAATCGTCTGGGATGTTTCTATAGCTTGACTTAAAGATTATTTATACCAATTTTCCAATCAAACCACGTAATAAAATACTCTCCCATGAAATTGACTATCCCTCTTCACCTCGACCCTGATATACTTTATTATTTATTTTGGTCTTACATACTGAGTTTCGAGTTAATTGGACCGCGCGTTAATATTCTTCCATACAAAATTTTACACCCCCAATCTCCCTTTAGTTTCAAATTTATTAACCAAATGAATAAGGTTTTTCCATATAAAATGTATCCTCGCTTTTCGAAAGAATTTCGAAAAATCGTTTGGGATATGCTCATTACTTGACTCAAAGAATGTTTATACCAAATTTCGAGTTAATCAAGCCACGCATAAAAATCCTCGCCTGTAAAATAACTACCCCTTTTCACCCCGTCAGGGGTAGATTTTCGAAAAACCCTGATACTTTTATTCTTACAATACGTTATTCTTTATTTTTGGTCTTAAATATAAATACCGAGTTCGCGATCGCAATGGCAATCTAAAATTTAGATTGCAAGTAGCCGGATTCTGGGCCGAGTCCATTTAGATTCTAAATGGACTCGGCCCAGAATCCGGCTACTTGTTTGGCGCCATCACCAGCGTCCACCAGTTCCTGTAACGTGTGAGGAAGGATTTTACAAAACTCACCCCAGTTTTGTAAAATCCTTTATTAGCGCACGCCTACATCATAATAGCTATATGTGTGCCAAATTTCAGCGCAATCCGTTCAGTGATTTGAGCTGTGCGTTGATAGATCAGTCAGTAAGGGTTGCCTAATATATATAGAGGATTAAGTGCAGTATTTTTGTCTCACAAAACGACGCGTGCTTTACATGCGGTAACCAAGTGTACAAACACGCAGTGAATGTGTGCGACTGCGTAAAGATGAGTTGTGTCAGCACATAACACACACACTTCCGACTTTGCCATTGTCTGGGACGGTAGCGAGGGCTCATGCATTTACACACACATTTACAGCGTGTTTGTACACTTGGTAACCATAAGTAAAGCGCGCGTCGCTTCGTGAGATAAAAATACTATCATTTAAAAGGTGTAGAGATATATTAATTCAAACAATCAAACGTTATGCCCATGAAGTGTCTCTTGTTTTAGAACTTGTTGAAGACGAGAAAAACATAAACTTAGTGTCCGACCGAAACAGGTTTTTCAGCCGAAACCGAAACCGAACTTTCGGCCTTGCTCTTAGTTTCGGCCGAAACCGAAACTTAAACATACATATTTAAAATTTCTATCGTATACAGAAATCTGGTGTGTTTTATACACATTTATTTGAATATACAATGTATATTATACATACAGACAGTTGAATAGTGTTGAATAAAATAAAAAGCCATCATTAAATTTGTCAGTAAAATTGTCTTCTTCCGGTACTTGATCAAAAGCCTAGGTTTTTAATGAAAAACCCGATATTGTCATAAACCTGCGACATATAAACTAAATAAATACACATGTTGATGGACGGCGGCGAACTGGGCCGGCGACGCGACGAGCGAGCACGAGCTAGCCGCGAAGTTCGCCGAACGATGCACGATAATTCATGAACACTCGAGTTTCGGCGCGGCCGAAAGTTTCGGCCATTTTCTGGCCGAAACTGGCCGAAACCGAAACCGAGCTTTCGGTCGGTCATTACATAAATTGATTTAATTTTGCTTATGATTTTTGTGTATTAGAAACCCGCTTCTGCCCGCGACTTCGTCCGCGTGAAAGGGAATAGAAGTTTTTTTTTTATGGAGCATGGCATACTTACCTACGTTTATATTTTTTTTTTCAAAACGGACAGGTAGTTATGCCACAGACCTTCAAAACCCTTTCTTGTTCCCCCGACCCTCCCCGTCGCATCGCATGACTTCGTTTTCACTTAGCGTTCTTTTGGATATTTTTTCTTTTTGCTCGGCTCTTTGGGGCGGGAGCCCGTGTAGCGTCATGTTAAAGAACCTATAACCTTCCTCAAGAATTGGGCTATCAAATGCATATAGATATTATTTTAATTCGAGTGGTAGTTTCAGAGATTAGTGCGTTCAAACATACAAACAAATTCAGCTTAACTAATTTACTAGCAGCTCCACGCGGTTTAACCCGCATAAGTGTCGAAACCGTGGGAAAAATCCCGAAATATCGGGATGAAAACTATCCTATGTAAGGACATAGGATAGTTTTCATCCCGATATTTCGGGATTTTGGGAAGGCCCCGGGATGCAACCTATCTCTCTGCCAAATTTCATCGAAATCCATTCAGTGGTTTAGGCGTGAAAAGGTAACATACAGATTACAGACAGACAGAGTTACTTTCGAATTTATAATATTAGTATGGATATTAGAAACCAGCTTCTACCTGCGACTTCGTCCGCGAAAAATTTCTTGTTCCCCCGTCGCAGAGCGTCGCCTGCTCGCGTTATTACTTCGTTTTCACTTAGCGACCTTTCGGACAACTTTAAAATGCCTATACTTAATCTTCATCAAGAATTGGGCTGATTAGAATCATAAATCTTTGATTTTATTAGCCGACATAAAAAAGATGGCGGTTCTCAAGTCGACGTCGATTGTCTTTTTTTTATCTAAACATCATCAGGTTCTAGTTAGTAAAATACACAATCTTAAACAGAGAAAGTTGTCTGAGGTAAGAGCGCTGTTAAAGAAACGTTCCTAAGTTGCTAACTGTATAATTAGTTCCACTTAAGGCAGCGGGAATTCTCTCGTAAGACGGACTCTAACATTGGGACTGCTAACTATTCTTATGACAGTTTTATTGAGCCAATATTACCGTGCACTACTCCGGTTATCATTTGTAACAAATAGTCTTGCACTGCTATCGTTATCACAGTTTACCTAATTTATGTTAGAAAATAATTTAATGTGTGTTTTGTAAATTAATGTCAATAATTGCTTTGATGGATGAGAATGTGTGAGTCAAGATAATGATAACCTTCATTGTGCAAAGCAGATGCTCCGATCTGATCTATACAGGTAATACAAGTCAGATAGTCGATCCAGAAGAGGGTTGCCAATTTGCCATTTGATAACGTTAGGACACAATCTATACTATGTAATATTATAAAGAGGTAAAGTTTGTAAGTTTGTATGTAGGGGGTCTCTGGAAATACCAGTCGGATTTGAAAAAATCTTTTTGTATTTGATAGCCCAAATCTTGAGGAAGGCTATAGGCTATTTAATATCACGCTATGACCCTTAGGAGTAGGGTTGCCAATATTTCTTCGACGTAAATAGTATTTTTCAAACTAAGCTATAAAACAATATAGTACACTTCATCAAAATATAGTATTTTATGGAAAAGAAAAAAAAGACATTATATTTTTGTCATAATGCTTTATCACATTTAATTAATGTAAATCAAAAGTTATTTTTTTATTAATTAGATACTACATCTGTTTCTTTCTTCTCGCCACTTCGTATTGTTGCGCGCACACAATTGATGCCTGGTACATGGTGACATTAGTTACCACTAGCGCCATCTAGTATCGGGTAGCAGAACTAGTAGGGTCAAGGTCCTAGAAATTCCGAGAACTATCGACATCGGGACCGGTATGTACTCGAACGTTCTAGATGTTTATATAGTAGCTCTGTGGCACTATATAAGGCCGGTATGAGCCGCGAGACATTATAGTTTTGAATAAGCGATACATGCGAATACATCGAAAGCGATCTTTAAGTGCGACTTAAGAGTGATCAGTAGTGCAATTGTGTTTCATAACTAGTGTGTTTAAGTTGTTATTAGTGTTGGTGATTAAAGTGTCATTTTTTTGGTTATTAAATCGGCAGTTTTTATTGCCACGAACCCCAAGCTCGTAACAGTATTATGCAGGGTGATTGGAAGATGGGTGCAAAGCTTTAAGGCGAAGATATAGATAGTACAGACAATTTAGAACCATTTTTTTAAACCAATTTTTAAAGATTTTTTTCGAAAATTCTTAAAATTTTAACTAAACTGCTTTTTATGGCCAAATAGAATGTTATACGAATTCATTTTTATTTTATTTTATTAAAGTAATGTGTAAGCAATCTAGCATAACATGTTTTAGGCCTGTGTCGTTAGCCATTTTTTTACAGACATTTAAAGCTCTTAAAAAAAATTATAAATACTTTTTGTAAACCTTATTTAAAAAAAAAAACGGAGGGTGCTTTTTTGTTCAAACCTTTTTGAAAACATGCTTGATAAATCGCTTTTTCTTTTGAGCTAACATTTACGCGGATATCTTACAAATTATTGAAATTAGGATCTACAAACCAATTTGAGGGAGAAATTTTAAATTTTAGGCAGACTTATTTAAACAAAATGTTTGCTTAAAATTTTACTTTGTGTTCGAAATCATAACTTAGTTCAATTTTAAGAATTTTTTGCACATGCAAATTGAGGGGATTATCTAAACAATGGCCACAGCGCGCGGTGCGACGGCATTTCCAGGTATAACGTCCAGTGAATAGAAAATAGCGATAAGTACGATGGTTTTTACAGCAAAATGGTTAAACTAAGGTAACGAAGTCGTGTTTCTTTAGTCAGGGTCAATCAGTCCGTGTTGAAGCCGTTACATCTTTTACTTATTAGTTATTACTGTTCCCGTACGCAAAATACGCGCATTGACGTGGAGTTGCGGACACCAGCCCGTATTACCTATTACCTAGTTATTACTGTTTTCGCGTTCCTGCACGTGTTGTTTGCGTTAGTTTTCGACATTTTTGTTTCACCATGTCCAGTCGTAGCCTCAAGCTCCTGCACGTGTTGATTTTTAAGTTAATTGTGTTGAGTTGACATTTAGGGCGCTCCTACCCCGTTTTTCTTAATTGTTAAGTGGCTATGGCTACTTTTTCCAATCAGGAATATGCGGATATCGTATTTATGTATGGCAGAGCAGACGGCAATGAATCCTTGGCGCGACGGATGTATCAAGAGCGCTATCCGAATCGCAGAGTACAGAATGTGCGAGTGTTTTACAACACTTTCTTCGTATTTTCTGACTGACCGACTTCTTGACAATTCAAAAGTGCCTGTAAATGGTGTAACTGAAATAAATGCTTTGAGTTTGAGTTGCCCAAGATGGGTTTTACCGCGTAGAACCTGGAGTCAACCAGGGTAGACACGAACCTGACGTCGAACTTCGAAGAAGTCATTTTGACAGCATTTCAAACGGATCCTACTACCAGTACCAGAGCAGTAGCTCGAAATCTAAACATTTCACAATGGAAGGTGTGGTGGCATATAATGCACCAAAATCAAAATATACGTTCCATGGCAGGGGTGTGCAAGGTCTGAAAGAGCAAGATCCCCAAAAAAGAATACAGTTCTGCCGTTTCCTCCTCAACAGAGACATCGAAGATGCGTGGTTTCTGAAATCAATCTTGTGGACGGATTAAAGCAAATTTTCTAGGGAGGGCATTACAAACTTTCACAACCTCCATGAATGGGCCGCCAAAGACAACAATCCACATTTTTCATCAACATAATAATGTAAAATATACCTATAAATATAAAGTACGTAAGTTTTGTGATCTATAGTAAGATAAATTATACATAGAAGCTGTTGGTGTACCTTAATAAATAAATAAGTACAAGGATCAAGTCGAATGTGTAACACTTGTAACAGCATTACATTACAGAAACTACACATTGAATTGTCATTGTGTAGTTTCTGTAATGTAATGCTGTTGCTATTGTGATTAGAGGAAGAAGAATGTGTCCCAAGCCATTGGGCTTGGGACACATTCTTCTTCCTCTAATCACAATTATAAGAGTAAATAGCCATTGCCGTGATAATAATATAAGCTGTGCTGCACACTTGTTCGGGACGGTTTGATTCGGCACAGCCGAGCGGCCAAATATGCTTTGCCGCCCGGCTTGTGCCGAATCACCGCTGACCTAAACGTGTGTAGCACCCCTTAGTCATTCAGTATGGTGGTAGTAGGGCTGACTGTCCATAGTCGTACGTATCGCCTCTTATGGAGGCTATACACCCCATTCATTCTAGCAAAAAACTAAGAAAAATGTATGACATTAACATAGGATATTTCTACAGTTGGATTGCTTGTACTACGACCTGGGTCTGCCTCACCGCGACGCCACTGACGACCAGGTCACTATTGACGCGGCACACGCCATCCTCAAGCACAATGTCGGAATCAAGTGCGCCACCATAACTCCTGATGAACAGAGAGTTGAAGGTATACCTCTTGGATTTATTTAAGTTTTTATTCTAGAACTGCCTTTTGCCCCCGGCTTCGATAGCGTGGAGAGCGGAAATCATGCCATGTACCTAAGTATACATGATAGCTTATTTGTTATTCTGATGTAGGTACAAACTATATAACTGTGAAGTTTCATCAAAATCCGTTGAGTAGTTTTTTCATGACAGAGGAACTAACATCCATCCATCCTGATAAACCGGATTTATAATAGTAGCAGGATTGCCGGATGTAATCACTGTAGACTGGGAAGAAAAGACTGCCCTGCAGTGAGACAACATAGGCTTATTACATAATTTTATATGTATAATGTGTAACTGAATTAATGCACATTATGAAAGTATTTTTTTCAGAATCGATTTGTCATTTTTTAATATAGGTAATTTTTTATCACAAAAGTTTATTTTGTTCAATTACGGCCGAACCCAATAACCTATTTTCACTTAAAGACAGATCGCTACTGATACTTATAGATTATTTGGACGTTAAAACCAGAGATAAATAGATATTTTTTCTACCTTCAGTATGCCAAAACTGGTGACAGATAGGTAATTGGGTTCGGCTGTTAGTCAATAAAAAGTTATAGTTTAGGTACAGACAAACATTTGGAACTAGAATTTTAAATCACAATGTGGCAGTCACACACACTCTATTTATAGTTACGGGTCTGGTATTATTTTAAAGCTATCACACAAATTGTGATAAGACTGTACGTGACAAGCGGTAGTCTTAAAAAAATCGAATAAATTTTTTTAGGTAAACAAATTATTATGCCTAACAATATTCTAGCTATCATCACTTATCATTTTGTATTACATTGTATATTATTAATTACCAACCAGACACGTGTACCTACTCTTTAAACATCTCTCTCTGGCAGTGGGTCGAAGGTTCCAGTCCCATATGCAGTATTATCATATTAGCGAAACATAGGAAACACAAAGATTCACTTTAGCTATTATAAATTTATAATACATACATATAGTATAGGCCGACCGCTTAACTGAGACGTTGCCTGAGGTAGATGCACGGAGCGGGAGGGGTGATAGTTGTCACAAGTTGACGAATCTCTGAGCTCTCGCATCACGTCACCACACCCCTCCCGCACCGCGCTGCTACCTCAGGCAACGTCTCAGTTAAGCAGTCGGCCTATAGATTAGTGTCAGTAACACTTAGATATTCGTTCAACTCCTTTTTAGTGTATGTGAATTGTTTACATAATAGGAAACCGTAATTGAATATTGAATTAGCATGTAGTACACACACTGAATCTTAATGTAAGTATTAGAAATAGCTTTTGCCCACGACTTCGTCCGCGTGAAATTTCTTGTTCTCCCGACGGGGCGTCGCGTCGCATCACCTTCCCGTGCTATTATTTCGTTTTCGCTTAGCGTTCTTTCTGACTTTTTGCTCGGCTTCTAAGGTTCATAGCGTGATATTAAATAGCCTATAAACTTCCTCAAGAATTGGGCTATCAAATGCGAAAAGAAATATTCAAAGCCGACTGGTAGTTCCAGAGATTACCCCTACATACAAACTTACAATTTATTATATTAGTTTTACAAATGTAAGCTTTTTGTTTATATTTTAGAGTTCAAGTTAAAAAAGATGTGGCTGAGTCCGAACGGGACGATTCGTAACATTCTGGGCGGCACCGTGTTCCGTGAACCTATCCTTTGCAAGAGCATCCCAAGAGTCGTGCCTGGCTGGACTAAGGCCATGGTCATCGGTCGTCATGCACACGGTGACCAGTACAAGGCACAGGATTTAGTCATACCAAAACCTGGAAAGGTAAACAAAAGCATTTTATTACTATTGATTAATAAAGAAGAAAAGAATAGATAAATAAAGTAAAGAAGTGAAACATGGGCGCAATTCGCCCTGAGCAGTCGAGTACAAAATGCGATTTTATACGTATTAGGAGCGGGAGCTTTTAATATTTTTGTAATTTAGACGTGCCTAATTCATGTTTTATTTATCAGGTGGAGTTAGTCTACACTGCAGAAGATGGAACAGTCGATAGGCGAAAGCTTTTTGACTTCAAGGGACCGGGTGTTGCCATGGCAATGTATAACACTGACGAGTCCATACGTGCCTTCGCTCATTCTAGTTTCCAGGTTTGAAAATATACGCATTGCGTCTGGTTAGAGATGTACTTAACGTTCATTAACCATGAATTTGAACCCATTAACCCGGATTTAAAGCATGCTTTATCAAGTTAAAAATAGTTTACATTATTGAAAGGTTATTCATTCGTTTTGTTTTCCAACTTGTTTGTTCAACTAACAATCAATCGAGAAAATAATATATCAGTGTGACGCACTGGGAACAAACTATCAGACAGTTTAATTGTTCGGTCACCGCGACCTTGCTTCAATTAATCTTAATATATATTATATTGAACACAAACTTGTTTAGACTCTAGTCTATACATTACTTTTTGTACTCGTTAATATGTATGCACGTCACAAATGTGTATTTTCTTTGATCAGGTGGCGTTGCAGAAGAAATGGCCTTTGTATTTGTCTACTAAGAACACTATTCTCAAGAAGTACGACGGCCGCTTCAAGGATATTTTCGAAGAAGTTTATCAAAGGTATAAAAAATAATTTTAGTTTATTGGAGCAATTACGATAGTGGGTATATTCCGTTTGATGATCATTTCTACCAATCGCAGCGGCTTTTTAGCACGCTTTTATTAGTTTCACTTGTAATATATAACACTAAAGCGAAAGACGGCGGCCGATAAAATGGAGTCTAATCATTATGGTGCTAATATAAAAATGCCACTGCGTTTGGTAGAAA
Organism: Luperina nickerlii; assembly: GCA_963855955.1. Lineage (NCBI taxonomy): Eukaryota > Metazoa > Arthropoda > Insecta > Lepidoptera > Noctuidae > Luperina > Luperina nickerlii. The sequence continues at coordinate 14,475,145 of OY979664.1, read as the reverse complement.
TGTTTATCAATCGGAATATACGCCACTGCGTTTGGTAGAAATTATCACCAATCTGAATGTACCTCGCTGCGTTTGGTAGAAATTATCATCAATTGTAATATACTCATTATTGTAATTGCCCCAATGCACATTAGTTACATAATGTTTGGCCACTGATTTGGAGACTAAAAACTGCTTGGGACTATGTAATCAAATCAGCGATTTAATCTATGATTGATGAATTTGTGCAATAAGTCTTTTATCTTTGTTTACTAGTGATTATAAGAAGCAGTTCGAAGACGCGAAGATATGGTATGAGCACCGGTTGATCGACGATATGGTGGCGCAGGCGATCAAGGGCTCGGGTGGGTTCGTGTGGGCCTGCAAGAACTACGACGGTGATGTGCAGTCTGATGTAGTAGCTCAGGTTTGTAGTCAATTTAGCATTTTGTATTCTGGAACTTTAGGGACGAAAGAACGTAGGCCTTTGGCTCAAAGAGATTGTATGCAAACAAGCTCAAGATAAACAACACTAGGCAAGTAGGTGGAAGAAGAAACGTAATATACAAGGTGGAGACTACAATATGACAATAAACTAAACTTCATAATGACGTTCCCAGTCTGCATACAAAAATCCAGCGAATTATATCCAACTAGCACCGCCCCGCGGTATCACCCGCATAAGTGTCGATCCCGTGGGAATATCTGGATAAAAAAACTATCCTATGTCCATTCCCTGGACTCAAACTATCTCTATACCAAATTTCATCTAAATCGGTTCAGCGTTTTAAGCGTGAAGAGGTAACAAACAGACAGACACTTTCGCATTTATAATATTAGCTGTGATATTAGTATGGATTGTTTAGTCAGTACAGCTAGTCAAAGGTTCCAAAAAAGTTCAAACTCATCGTCGGCCCATCACTACCATTTAGTTTGTTAAAAAAAATATTTCGATCTGAGGAATTATTTGGTAGTTCTAAAATACTCGTATTACGAGTGATTTCATTTATTGTCGTATTATCGTATCCACATTGTATAAATAACGTCATATTAATAAAATTACAACAAGCAATATCTAGTTGTTGTAAACCAGAATACGCTACAATTCGGCGTTGATAAAAAAAGCGTTATCAATCGAACACTAGTTAGTTTTATTGTTGTTGTTATCTTTGTGCGCCACATAATATGGGTCAATTACTTTTATAACTCTTGTTGACCCGTTTGCAGATAAAAAAGTACCTAGAATTTATTGTACATTTTTTACATACAGTCCCCGTCAAAAATATCAGGACAAACATACTGTTCTAAATTACTCGGACCGTTCACAATGAACATAATAAGTATGAAATGTTTTAAACTTTATGTTACATACTCAGCCTATAATGTTCCCACTGCTGGGAACTGGGTTACAGGGCTCCTCTCTGTGAGAGGGCGTGGGCCGTAATCTACCACGCGGGCCCAGTGCGGGTTGGTAGATGTCACATGTCTTCGAATTTTTGGTTCTAGGACATGCCGGTTTCCTCACGATGTTTTCCTTCACCGTTTTGAAAGCAGTGGTGACTATTATAATTTACACCTAGTAAAGTGCCTGTCTGAGTTCGAACCTATGACCTACAACTTGTTAGTCGCGGCCGTGACCACTAGGCCACCACTGCTCTAACTTGCTAAACTTTACATTAACTGGATGAAATTCTTAATGGCAGTTATTTGCGTACCTACAGTTTTTATTCTGAAAAATCCCTTTTATCATTGGGTTTAGAGTTACTGTTATCGTTGAGCTGTGAGTTACTGTTATCGTTGGGCTGTGAGTTACTTTTATCGTTGGGCTGTGAGTTACTTTTATCATTGAGCTGTGAGTTACTTTTATCATTGGGCTGTGAGTTACTTTTATCATTGAGCTGTGAGTTACTTTTATCATTGGGCTGTGAATTACTTTTATCGTTGGGCTGTGAGTTACTTTTATCTTTGGGCTGTGAAGTCAAAGTCACAGCATTTATTTCAAATAGGCACATAAATGGTACTTTTGAACGTCAAAAATTACAACAAAATAGAATGGATTCTAGTCGCCCATTCCAAAAGGTAGTTTTCGTATGGAGAAGAATGGGCAAGAAACTCCACCGTTACTCTTTTAAAATGTTTTACTATATTTTGCATACATTAATTATATAATAATAATATGTGAAGACGATGCACCTAAAATAAAATTATTACCACAACAGGTAAAGGAATTAAATGAAATTTAAAAATTAAACCATGACATATAAATTAATTAATGGTGCTCACATATTTACAAACACGATTTCATTTAAATAAAAAATATTACAAGTCAAGGTGTGAGTTAAAGTAGTCACAGAATGTAAATCAATGTCGAAAAAAAAGCATAAATTTACAATTAAATTAGCAACCAGTTTGATTTTGTCTAGACCTCTTTTTTGTTTTCCACATTGTTTTTCCTATGGAGCAGGACCAGCATGTTTTGTTTGTCCTATGGAGCAGGACCAGCATGTTTCCAAGCGTTCTTAAATTGGATATAATCTTCTAATTTATAGTATGCTTGTTTACAAAGTGTACGTTTAATGTGAGTTTTAAATTTTCTTTCATTTAATTGCATGACTCTGACAGCTGTTTTTTGCAAAATAAAGATGGATTCACTTTGTGAGTTACTTTTATCGTTGGGCTGTGAGTTACTTTTATAGTTGGGCTGTGAGTTACGTTTATTTCTCTTCATCATCATCATCCACAGCCCGCCTTTACCCACAGTTGAGAATAAACCTTTTTTCTCGTGCCAATCCCCACGCCCCTGTGCCAGCCTAATCCAGGTTCTACCCGCGGTGGCAATAATGTCCTCTGTCTATTTCGCCGCCGGACGACCGACACTTCGTCTTCCAGACCTTGTACACCACTCGGTCACTGCCTTACTTTAACTGTCATCACTGCGCCTTGCCTTATGCCTTGCCCAACTCCATTTGAGTTCCATAACTTTAATTTTGTTAGTTCAGATAATTTTGTATAATCCGGTCGGCCTGATATTTTTGACTTTTGACTGTATATTTGCCTTGTTTTCGAGTACGTATACAAACTAGACTTGATTATCTGCCTTGCCAGAAAGGGCGATAAGCGATAATACTCGAAGAGGGTAATTCTGCTAGATAAGTTCATTCGCACTGTCGAGGCTATACTTAAAGTCTATTCAAACTTATGTTTCAAATTAATATTATTAAGTTAAACAAATATCAACTTTATTTTAATGGTAATCAAGTTAATTTCAGAGTGACTAGCACTATTGAAAAAGTTATAAAAATGTTTAAAGTTGTAGCGTAAACTGAACTTTATTGTGTAGGATTTAAAGTTATTTTCCCATAAACTCGAAATTGTTTACATTTTTTGGCAAATAAATCGCGAATGCAGATTAGATCGATAGCCGTCTTGTATGGTAAATACTTAAAATAGGTTTTCGGACTATTATGTGATTATTATTATTATGGTTTGACAAAGGTTTTTGAAAAAGGTTTCGTGTTCAGTACTTCTAGATAACACTCTTCTATTTAAATTATAATTTTGTAGAAACTGACCTAAATAATGAAGCTAGTTTAACCTTGTGGTTGTTATTTGAGCAATTTCATCAGCGTTGTATTTTATATTTCATCATCATCTGCCTAGCCTTTTCCCAACTATGTTGGGGTCGGCTTCCAGTCTAACCGGATGCAGCTGAGTACCAGTATTTTACATGGAGTGAATGCCTATGTGACCTCCAGAACCCAGTTACTGGGTAATACGAAACCCCTTGGTAAAACCGACTTCCAAAAAAACACTACAAAGTGAAAAATAACTTTAATTTCGGAAGTCGGTGTCTCTGGCTCTGTATTTTAGTTTTTGCCACCAACTTCCGAAATTAAAGTTATTTTTCACTTTGTAGTGTTTTTTTGGAAGTCAGTTTTTTTTTTGTTAAAAAGTTTTTTTTCTCGTTTTTTAGTGGGTCTGTTTATAATGTATCTAAGTAACAATAGTCTAATGTCAACTTGCCCATCGTCTTTTACAAAATATTTCTTTTCCCGATGCAGTGATGTCAATTGTTGAGGAGTTCTCCTGGTATTCCACCATCAGCTCTATTTCACCATTCGCATTGTGACGAGAATAAATTGCTTAGCAACCATATTAAAGTAATCGAATCGTAACCCGTGAAATACTTATTATTGAGTCGTTTCGGTGGCCGTCTGTGGTCTTCATCATCAGTTCCACTTCACCAAATGGTGGTTTCCGAGAGCAAATGCACAAGTTACAATAAAAAATACCCCAATCGCTATAGGTGTGCCTATAATATTTGAGGAGTTCCCTCAATTCCTATTGGTAGTGGCAGGGACATCGACACGCAACCAGTTACCATGAGTTCAGTACAATGACATGATACAGAACTACGTCAAAAATTTCGTCGGTTATTAAATATTTTTTTGATAACCTATTATTTTACTCTAGGTGGTCTAGAATCATGTGCTGTATTCATGGTTTCAGTTTGAGCGACAATGCCCCTGCCACCATGTATAGTTCTCTAGGATGCTTTACAAGTAACATTACAATATTCAGGGTTACGGCTCCCTGGGCATGATGACGTCAGTCCTCATGTGCCCCGACGGGCGCACGGTGGAGTCCGAGGCGGCCCACGGCACGGTGACACGTCACTACCGCATGCACCAGCAGGGCAAGCCGACCTCCACCAACCCCGTGGCCTCCATCTACGCGTGGACCAGGGGTCTGCTGCACCGCGCCAAGCTGGATAACACGCCCGATCTTGGGCGGTTCGCACTCGCGCTTGAAGATGTAAGTTATCTTTTTTAATAATCTGTATCATTTGTCTTTGTATTAAGTGTTAGCTCTTTGGCCTTGGCCGGTTTTGGAAAGACTTTAGATTCCGAGATAACAACATAAACAGTAGTTTGCCATAAGTCCTAACTAAATATTATGTCATCTCTGTGGACGTGGATGTACTCAGAGATCAAACTAGTGTCGTATTGACCTTGAACATAATAATTCTTCTTCATGTCGCTGGCACGACTGTATTTTAAATCTTTAAGTTTGAGCTTGTTTTCCCAAAACTTTGCCACTTCCACGGCGTTGTCGGCGGCAGCGCCGTGGAAGGGGACACAGAGGGCAGGATAGGAGGTGGAGCATAGTTTGTGACATAGCTCCGCAATCACACCCTTGTGCCGTTCCGTAAATGTGTGGGTAAGTTTTTTTTTATCAGAATAGGTATCTACCAAATAATAAACAAAAAACTTCCTTATCAGCAAGAATGCAGTAAACAAGTCAACTCCACGTCCCGTTCAGTTTATCAAACATTTGCAATTTTGTACAATGATAAATGAACTTTTTTTACTATCACAGTTGCAATCATTAAGGCGGGGAATAAACTGTTGATTGATATTATAAAAACAGATAATAAGTGTTTTACAAATATCGAACGTTGAAGGAGTTTCCAAAAACCGGAGTACCCAATTAAATGCGACTTGTCCAGTCGCGCCCGTAAAAGTTGCGAAACAAGAAGATCTTGTTTTGTTTAAAACAGGGTCGTTGACACTGACTTGCGAACGACACTTGCTGTTTTATACATATTATACAGAATAACTCAATACACCTTGATATATTCAGTAACATTATTGGATCTCTTGCACTGTATTTCTATTAGTAGTAAGTTTTATTTCATTGAACTCCCTTCTTCTGCTTCGGGTCGCTGGCACGACAGTGATCCAAATTTTATGTGATTCAGGCTGGCTGGACAAATCTTCAAAATAGCTCTCATTTATCTAGGTCAATAGCACTTTATGTGACTGCTAAACACCCTTATTTCAGAATTTGTGACGCTACAGAATCTTAGATAATTTATCGATCGAAAACGTGTCCAGTCAGCTTTAAAAAACCACTTTTCGCTGGTCTCTCAATCTCGATAACGGAAGTGATTTTGACAACTTTTTGCATATCAACGGGCGTCACATAAATTTGTGACAGGCATCGTGCTAAAAGTTTTGTGACACGTACAGCGGCTTAGTAGAAAAATGCAAAAATCTGTGTCCAGCCAGCTTGAATTTACGTATAAAACTTCTGGCTGGCACTTCCGAATTTCAATAACGGGAGCGTTTTCGAATATGGTTCCTTTACTAACATTTAGTGACGCAATGTGTGACGTTTGATTTATGGCGTCACATGTAAGGGTTTACGAGAAATCAATAAAAACTTAATGTTCAGCCAGTCTGAATTCAAGTTGGCTTGACACATGTATCTCCGCTGCCTGATGATCTACGGCCTTCGAAATATGTTCAAAATTTTGTGACGGGGACGATAATGATAACCTGAATTTGTGACGGAACAACTTTGCGTAGTTTCAAAGCACATCAAGCTACCCTAAACTGTCAAAATTTCCCAATCAACTTTGAACCTTATGGTACAGCGATAAAGTTGAAAATCTATTAAAGAAATCTGACAGATTGTAGTAGCTTGATGTGCTGGCGTCTGTACATAGGTCGTCACACTCTAATTAAAGGATCATCATCGGCCTAGCCTTTTCCAAACAATGTTGGGGTCGGCTTCCAGTCTAACCGGATGCAGCTGAATACCAGTATTTTACATGGAGCGACTGCTTATCTGACCCCCAGACCCCAGTTACTGGGTAATACGATACCCCTTGGTATTTGGTAAGCTTGGTTGTCAGACTTTCGGGCTTCTGACTACCCGTAACGACTGTCAGATCCACGAATGACAGCCGGGACCAACGGCTTAACGTGCTTTCCGAGACACGGAGGGGTCTCGGTATGTAAAGATGATCACCCATCCACCGTCCAACCGCGGTAAGCGTGCTTAACCTGATCGATCGAAATAGTCTTCTGTATTAGAGATCTAACGCGGCGGCGCCGCATAGGAAACTCAATACAGAGCCAGTGGGGTACACTAACGTAACACACTATCAGAAGTAGGTAATGGGCTTCATTTTGACAGTTCAACTACACTCATTGCGCACACATTTTTCGAATATAATATGAAGCAATGGATTAGCAATATCTTTCTAAATGATTCAGATTGAAATTAATTGTGTGTTACGCAATTAGGGTGCAGACCCTGTCCATTTCCCTCTCTGTTGTGTAAATGCTCTCGTTGGTAAGAAGGAATAAAATAGACTTAGCAATATTCTAAAAATATTTAATTATTTTTGCAGGCGTGTGTCGAGACTATTGACGGCGGCAAAATGACTAAGGACTTGGTGATCTGCATCCACGGACTGAAGGACACCAAAGAGGGCATGTACTTACACACCGAAGACTTCCTCCTGGCCATCGCTGATCAACTCGAGCGTAAATTAACTTCAAAATAAACTTGAATTTAGATCACTTGACTTAGTGGTAAAAGACAATGTTTTTACGGTTTCGTATCAAAATGGTAAAAAGGTACCCTTATGGTGTCACTCAGTCTGTCTGTCCGTCTGTCACAGCTGGATATCTCAAGAACTACTAATGCTATCAACTTGACATTTAGAATAGTTTGCCAACGTTGTTAGTGACGTTTGCCCAACTATTTTGCAAATAAGAAAGAAATAATAATAATTATTTTTTTGCAACAGGGTCTGAAAAATTTGAAGTGGGGCTACTAGGGCCTGTGGAGTTTTAGGCCGTTTAGTTTTCGACTTTTGATGAAAAATGTAAAAAAAAAATACCGTTTCCCTCCTCCTATCTCCGAAGTTTGCATAGAGAAAAATCTGAAATTATTCTATGTGATAGAAGTTTATGTAAAGATTACAGGAAAAATAAAACGATGTCTCTAAATAGCACACTTTTTAGTTCATCAACAAAAGTTACATTAGTTCCACTATGGGTCAAGAGATAGCGCTGACCTAAAACTGCAATATTCTACACCGCACTGTGCAGTATTGAAATTCTCTGACGAATATAGGCCTCCCCGATTAAAATTTAAAAACATGATGGTACGGAACCCTCGGTGCGCGAGTCCGACTCGCTCGTGCCCGGGTTTTTTTTATACGTTGCCTTTTACTACTGGTCTATTAGTAACTAGATAAGTACATCAATACATATAAAATTGTTTTATATATATATTTTTAAGTAATCAAACGGTTTATTTTTCAGATAAGTTCAAGTGTTTCCAACCTAGCACAACTAAGACTGGCTCATAATTTCTATCTATAAATATGTAAAACAAAAGTAAATCTAGTGTAAAAGAATTAAATTGTGCTTGTATGCCTGAACTTTATTAAATGGTGCTTATAAATGTGATTAACTAGTATTTCCAGAGTTATTATCATATTGTGCTGGTTGTTGCAAACTCGTTTTACAGAACCAGTAAGACATTTAATATGAAAATGATAAACGGCTTTACTGATTGTTCGAATGATAAGTCTTTTGTATTTTCTGATGTTACAGTACCCGGCGATAAATATTGCGCATCGACCTTTACCTTTTATTGTATTTTATACAAAGAATAAAAATAATTATCAAAAGAAGCAAATCATAATAATTGTTTTAACAGCTCCTAATTGATACCGGACTGTTTGTATTTCGTGCGACAGAGATAACGCTCTACGAAGCCGAAATTAGCCGATTGTCTCTTTCCAAAGGTCGATGTGCAATATTTATCACCGGGTACTGTATATTTATGGTGTTCCTGTGGGGTAATTGCGTAACACACTGACTGACAGTAGGAATGGCTTTCATTTTAACAGTTCAACAACATTCATTGCTTTACATTGTTGAGCAGACAAATTTTTCAAAATGATTCAGATTGCGATTGATAGTGTTTTACGCAATTAAGGTACAGGGATTGATGATTAAATATATTACGTCACGTCATCACAATTCTAACAGAACTGTTACACGTTTATCGACATGCAATAGAATCAAATGGAACAACGCAAAATGCGATAAAACTTTTTGGGTCAAAAAATGCCTATTTTAAATAAGGTGTGATACTGATTACATTGGTGTGACAAATATTGAGACTGATATAAGGCCATATTTGGGAATGGGTATTGAATTAAAATCGAAGTAAATACTCGTGTGGAAGGTAGTGTTGCGTTGTAATGGCAGGAGCGGCCTAGTTTTGGTCTTTTCTAAAGTTAATTTTAAATTGTATTATTCCATTTTTTAAACTGGCTAGGTCCAACTGCTGTTCTGCCACCCATTGAGTTAATACAATGTATGGGTAATGTTTTTATCACTTTATTTTCTAGTAGCCCAATGTATTATTGTGTACATTATTATCTTTTATAGGCTTTATTAATATATGTTTATACTTACATATTTTTGTAACAGCCTGAGATTTACAAAGATATTATTATTGATATATGTAACAGCTCAAAAATGTTTTTTTTACAATGACTTGTGCTGAGTTGAATAAGGACTTATTTCATAAATAAATTCAATTATTTTAATTTTCAAGAGTTTAATTTTGCAGCTGTAGTCTGCGATTCACAGTATGTCTCCAAGGAATACAGGAGAGATGCTATGTAATATGTTATGAAACAAATCGTAGTGACTACGTAGACCCACAGTGACTTCTAAATCTAATTCCCAGCAAGACAAATGTCTTGCTAGCATTCTTGCTAGAATTCTGCTACGAGTTTGGCGCCACCAATTCCTGTAACGTGCAGACAGCCAATAGGACACGCAGCTGGCATTGATCTTCATACATTTTGAAACGGAGGCTAGTCGCTTATCCATACTAATATTATAAATTCGAAAGTGTCTGTCTGTCTGTCACCTCTTCACGCTTAAACCGCTGAACCGATTTAGATGAAATTTGGTATAAGTAGAGATAGTTTGAGTCCCGGGAAAGGACATAGGATACATTTATCCCCATATTCCCTCGGGATCGAAACTTATGCGGGGGAAACCGCGGGGCGCAGCTAGTTTAATATAACTACAAAAGCATAGGAATAATCAGCCTATAATGTTCCCACCGGACCGAAAGGTTCTGGAGTGGCGACCGTGTACCGGAAGACGTAGCGTTGGAAGGTCTCTCACAAGGTGGTCCGACGAACTTGTGAAGGCCGCAGAAACCCGTTGGATGCGAGAAGCACAGAACCGGTCGAAGTGGAGGTGCTTGGGGGAGGCCTTTGTCCAGCAGTGGACGTCTTTCGGCTGAAATTATGATGATGATGAATGTTCCCACTGCTGGGACACAGGCCGCCTCTCTGTGAGAGGCAGTGGGCCGTAATCCACCATGAGGGCCCAGTGCGGGTTGGTAGATGTTACGTCTTAAATTTTTTGGTTCTATGACATGCCGATTTCCTCACAATGTTTTACTTCACCGTTTTGAAAGCAGTGGTTATGAAATAACGAATCGTAAGTCGCGGTCATACAACTAAAACAATAACATTATAAAATATTACGTATATTTGTCTTATCCTACTAAGAGATTAATTTCAGATCAACATCTTTCACCACATCATATTTCACTAGCTTGGCGTATTTCTTTAGAAGCTTTCGCCAGTAACATTTCACATCCTTATCAGTTAAATGATCCCAAATATGTTGGAAGCCTCTATCTGCTATCTCATTAGCTAATTCATCATTTTCTTTGAAAAAGTTAATTAGTTCCTTTATCTCCTTTTCTGTTGCTTTTGGGCTGATAGGTACGTAATGTACCCAAGGTTTAAGTGACGGGTAAAAGAACTCGAGCCATTGATCACCAACATGAAATACTAAAGACTTGCAGAGGAATAAATGCTTGAATCTGAAACTAGCAGCGACCCCTCTATAGTTGAATAGGTATTTGTATTTACAATGTTCTTCAAATGGTACTTCTGATGCTGGTGGTGCATAAAGTGTGTCCTTAAATTAAAAAGTATTCATTTAGTTTAGAAGCATTCATACACAATGCATAAAAAATATGCCCACATAATGTAAGTGGCTCTTTCTGGCTGGGCCACCATCAAGGATAATTTATAATTTCAACTCCGCTTTAATGTAAGTATAGATGTTATTTGCAGAACAGAGGTTTCTGCAAATAAATTCTGGTAGGTGATTGGTGGCCTGCCAAAAGTAGCCACACACATTCTTTATCAATATGAAGGTAATATAGAAATACCATATCAGATTTCCAAGCTTGATTTTTAGTGTACTGAGCATCAACAAGGTCAGGATCGGATCTAGAAAGCAGTATGAGAGCATCTCTTTCTTCACTTGTTCTGGATCCTCTGAAAAATCCTTTGTTTTCTTTCTTATCCCATGGCCATCTGAAATTTTAGAGATAGACAGTCTATACTAATATTATAAAGATGTAAAATTTGTTAGTTGGCAGGTATGAGCGAGGCCCCATTAGTGCGTTGCGCTGCGTTGCGTCGCGTCATCGCAACGGAACAACGCATTGTATGCCACACCTGTGTTGCGTTGACGCTGCGACAACGCAACGCAAGAGGGTATGTACGCCGTCGCAGCTGCGTCTCAGTTCAGCCTTCGCAATGGATCACTTTCCGTCGTCGCAGCGGAGCTCCGACAACGCAGCGCTTCACCCTCCCTCCCGCTTCGTCTCTTGTCCGTCGATCCGTTGCAACGTCGCGCGCGTCGACGCAACGGTCTAATGGGGCATGTCATTTAAAATATATGGAAAACGACGCAGCGTTGTCGCTGCGACGACGCAACGGAACGCAACGCACTAATGGGGCATCACCCTATGTAGGTTGTGAGTTGGGGTAATACTGATCCGATTCAGAAAATTCTTTCACTAATGGAAAGCTTCATTATCCCTGAGTGCTATTGTGCTATATTTTATTTTAAAAGAATCAGGCGGGCGAAGTCGCGAGCAGTAGCTAGTCATTTATAACCAGTGAATTGCATTTCTATTACTGTTATTAAAAACCGTCATCAACTAGTTACTAACTTGTCAGCAGATCTTGATATTGAGATTCTGTGTTTGTCCCACCTGCCTATGCCAGTGGGGTACAAGGATATTGCTGGACCGCCTTCCCAGAAACTCCAGGCAGGATACATTATATCATAATAATCTTTTGTCTGAAAAAGAATTTGAAAGGCTGTATATGAGTAGCTGAAGAAATTTGAGTATACTTTATTGTCTTGTGACATTATAATTTCTGGAATACATATTTATATTCCATTGGTTTTTACATTCTAGGCACTCTAAATAGTTTGTGAACAGCTTTCAGTCTTAGCAGACATGACAGAATTTTTGGTAAGCTTTTTAATAATAAATCTTAATCTCAGGACCTTACTGAAAGAAAATACTGGTGCTTTAGGATGGCTCCATGCTTGGTTGATTTGGGGCCAATCTCTGGTATTCAGTGCTAATTCTAAATCTGGCATTTTTGCTGCTAAAGCAATCAGATAGTGTTCCACTCCTGCACACCTTGCTGGAAAGTGGCATTCATTCTCCCTGTACAATTTGCCATCAATTATCTGGAACATAAAAAGTAATGTTAAGGCGAAAGCGCCAGGGTAGCCCGCGAAATTAAATTATTTTGAGGTTTTTTGGAATATGCTGGTCAGTATTAAGTTGTACGTTGATTAATATATGAATCGCGGCCATAAGAAATATGTGTTTACAGAATTATAATCATTAAAGTCATCAACACAACTCTCTAAGACCACGTAAGTCCAAAGAATAACTGTTTCATGAAATCATCATTCTTTGGACTTACATGGTCTTAGAGAGTTGTGTTGATGACTTTAATGATTATAATTCTGGAAACACATATTTCTTACGGCCGCGATTCATATATTAATCAATGTACAACTTAATACTGACCAGCAAATTGCAAAAAACGTAAGAAAATTTGAATTTCGCGGGCTACCTTAGCGCTTCCCCCTTAAGCAAGTATTATTTTGGTTGTCTTAGGGCAATTTGTTTTTCTGCTATGAAAGTAATAATGTTTTAAATTACCTGATACTTGGTTGCTTTTACTTGAGCCCTGTCAAATAGTTCCATGGTAATACCATCTTTGAATGGCGCCAAGTCCCGGTCAATCACTGATGCATGACAGCTACAATTTTCACTCTTACAAGGAACATATTGGTTAATAGCTAAGTTGATTTTTTCTTTGATTTTTATGGATCTATCATTAGCTTCTGAAAGTTAAATACCTATGGGATATTATTCAACACGTATTATATAGATAGGGGACGGTCCTGCATAGTTTATTAACTACAATAATATTATAGAGACCGGTGGGAGCAAATTCTTATTAAGAAAATTGGTTGTTTATGGGAAATTCGAAGGAAAATGATAACAGTAGTCAGTCTTATCCTAACAACAATAATGCCTTTTCGGGCCCATAGAATACAATTTTTCGTATAATATTGAAAGTTAAAAAGTTTTTTATAACCTCTGCTGTATTTGTTGTGGTCTTCAGAGCATAATTTTTCATCTTTGCTACAAAACTCTCCATTTGTATTAGATCTCACAGAAACAATAATACAGAACAATGTAAACAGATGACTATTCATAATTAATTGACTTTAAAATAAAAGAAAAACTACGACTAACGTTTTGAAGTAAACAAAAGAAACATGACAATTTGACAATATATATACCTATATAGCTAGCAAGCTAGTGACAGACAAATGACAGCACGGGACGTGACATTTGTCAGATATACTTTTAAAATATCGAATCGAATCTTTGGATATCAATATTTTGAGTAACCATCATGACCATTCTGAGAAACTGCCTTTCAATACAATATTAACGCGCGTATACTCCGTGCGATCTCTTCCGGCATCATATTGCAAGGGAATCCAATCAGCCCGCCATCAACCAAATTTTCAATTCCAAAAACATACCTGCAAACACAATTTGCAGGTAGCAAACACATGTTTGCAATCTCTGCGAAATTACAAATATTCTTAGAAAAATACTACATAAAATAGCTGCAAAAAGAAAAAAAAATGTTACAAACATTTGGAGTCGAAACAATTCGAGACCTCATCTGCAACCGAATTGAACGAAGTATAATAGGAACTAAGACAATATTTGATTGTAAGAATGGGAAAAAAGCTCGCGCACACTTACACTCACACCACACTCGAAATCACCTCTTACTCCTTTCAGTTATTTTAGGCTGCTGTAAGAGGTGAAAACTAACTGAACGGACTGTAGTTTCCTTATACAGGTGGCGCAAAAGTAATGTCATAATTGGAACTAGCTGCCATTTTGTTAGAAATGATAAAAATTGGATTCTGTTTTCATGAAAAGTTTATTTCAAAGTGTAAAATTGATGAAATTATATCGGTCAAATGGCCACCTCTCGAGTTGATGCACAATTGTACAGTCGCCGTCAGATATATTGTAGCAGACAAGGTGACCAAATACTTCTGAACAATTTAAAATGTCAATAAGTTCCATACACTACAAGTTACCATTAATATCTGAACATTTATTACTTCATTAATATCTGAGCAGATGCTTGTCAACAATTTCTATACACACAACTAACCAAAAATATCTGAACACTTACAACGTTACACAAAATACTAATATTTTATATACGTATGTTGTCACAAATAAAAAAATATTTACAATAATTTATAATTTCATTACAAAACCAAGATCTATTTTCTATCAATAGTTTGACATTAACATAAAATATCAGTTGTATCCTAAACAAATGATTTTCTATACAATTTGTATTCCCTTTTCATCGTATTTATACCTAGAACAGTCATATGGTGTTCAAAAAGGGTGTGGAACCTGGATTATTTTTCTAGTTTTGAAAATTGGTTATTTTATTGAGTTCGACGTGTTGTCTTCGAATTTTGACTTTGTCGCTCATTGTTTTATCTTTGCCGCTCGCACCGCCATATTGGAAAAATGGCGCCTAATAACAGTTAAAAACACCGGTTGGTATATAAGATGAATAATAGTTTGCGGCGCCCAAAACTATTGATTTTACAAAAAATTTTAACACATGAAGGAAATTTTCTCTAGTTTAATTTTTTTACATTAATGTTTTATCGTATAATGAGTCAGAAAGGAGATATTGTCTAAAACCTGTTATTAGGCGCCATTTTTCAAATATGGCGGTGCGAGCGGCAAAGATAAAACAATGAACGACAATGTGGAAATTCGAAGAGAGCACGTAGAACTCAATAAAATCACCAGTTTAAAAACTTTCCAGGTAAAACTACCAAATGACTGGGACTAACCACAGATAGTCAAGTCGATAGTCGTTTTTGGTTCGTCCTTTATATCACGCAGTAACAAATTAGGTAAGCTCAATGTTTGTCTGCGTAGATACACTTGACGTTGTAAGTGTTCAGATATTTTTGGTTAGTTGTGTGTATAGAAATTATTGACAAGCATCTGCTCAGATATTAATGAAGTAATGAATGTTCAGATATTAATGGTAACTTGTAGTGTATGGAACTTATTGACATTTTAAATTGTTCAGAAGTATTTGGTCACCTTGTCTGCTACAATATATCTGACGGCGACTGTACTCGTTTTACGGCATTTTGAATTGTTGCTCGCAAAACAGCTCCAGCTCCAAATTGGTCACTAGATCACTAGACTCTAGTGACTAGAGATACAATGCGTGCCACGAAAGAAGAGACTTGACCCCGCCTCCCCCGCCCTTTCCGCCGCCCCATGACGTCCGGTTTCGTCCCGCACTCAGACCTCATACCGCTAAAGATACCTTAAATCGTGTACTGCGCATGTCAAACCACGTGGTGTGTCAAGTCTCTTCTTTCGTGGCACGCATTGTAGATCTGTAGTGGATTCAGTTTGCACGAACCTCGTCCAAACGCTTAATTGTTCAAGCACATGGAACACGACGACGAAATTCACTCTGCGTTAAAACAACAGATTGAAAATTTGTCAAATAAGCAGTAACAATAATTCCACGTTCTTGAGGTGTGTATAGCTCCATTCTTGTTGACAACTAATTCTCTGCTCCATGGCTTGTTGACAACTAATTCTCTATATGTCTACAACATAAATGTAAAAGCAGTGATTATTATGACATTACTTTTGCGCCACCCGTTACATACAGACTTCACTAGATACAGACAATTGTCTAGTTTATTGACAAATAATACTTTGTAATTTAGCTGCTGTGTGTGATATTTTAGCTACTAATGTGTCTCAACGTGTAATCTATGTTGTTATATACCTGGTTACTATATTACCTGGATCATAAACGATTTTCTTCTTATCTTTCTCTCCTATTTTTATGGCACCAACTTCCAACATTTGCATAATTATTCTGATTGTGTCTTATCACTGTCTTGTCTATAGTCCCCGCGGAACTAGTTGGCCGCGCCATAGGTATGTGAGAGGTGGGACGGAGGGGCGGGGGCGTTTTGTCATTACACAGTACAGTGCGTGCCACGTAAGAAGAGACTTGACCCCGCCTCCCCCGCCTCTTTCCGCCGCCCCTATGACGTCCGGTCCCGTCCCGCACTCAGACCTCATACCGCTAAAGATACCTAAAATCGTGTTCTGCGCATGTCAGACCACGTAGTGTCAAGTCTCTTCTTACGTGGCACGCACTGTACGTGAGTTGCGAACAATAGGCAACCCCGCCGACCTTACACCCGTCCCCACCTAAGGCGCGGCCAAATAGTTACGCGCGGACTTATAGTACAGACGCCAGCACATCAAGCTACTACAATCTGTCAAATTTCTTTAATAGATTTTCAACTTTATTGCTAAAGTATAAGGTTCAAAGTTAATTGGGAAAATTTGACAATTTCGGGTAGCGCGGTAGTGGCGAAAAATAAACTTTTCGAGGGTAGATAGTATTTATTAATAAAATTATATTATTAAATACAGACATTTAAAGCAGCAAATAATGCAAAAATTACGATTTCAAAGTTAGTGAAAAATTAAATAATGTACTACTTATTGTGAAAGAGTCCAGTAATACGATACATAATAGAAGTAAGTAGATTTAGATAAAAAAGTTTAGACACTTAAGAATTGAGAAATATATAAAATAATTCTTATGAGATCTTAATATTAAGGATTTACATGACTTACTATAATAACAATCAACTGGTCTACAAGTATCTAAATACAATTGACAGTATAATTTTTTACATAAAGATCGAATTAAAATGCCTATGATTAAAATCAGCTTGCAGTTGAAAAGCTGTTTTATGCTACATTTCGACCAATAAAATTGAGAACACACATTGATTTCAACAAACTTTTTTGATTTATTGTTCAAATTCAGACTCATCTTTGGGCCATCATGGAGTAATAGTAGTAGAGTAGTATAAAACAGCCTTTTCTGAGACTGAAAAAGATTTAGAATTCCCTGTCAGGGAATATAGCTGGTGCGACCAGGGTCCAGATGTACAGACCCACGCACAACCATGAGGATGTAATCTTGATCCACATTGAGGCCACATTCTCCTTCGACAGCTGCGAACTCGGGCTAGAAGAAAATACATTTCGTTAATACTTTTCAGGACAACCTACGACCTCATAAGTTTATTCCTGTAATCTAGAATACATGAAATATTCATTCCAGTAGCGAAGAGGGTAGTGAGTTATCTCAGTCTGTAATGGTCCTATTGCACATGCCAGGTCTCGGTCTTGCTCATTCTTCCCAGAGGGAGTGGGCCGTAATCAACCATGCAGGCCCAGTACTGGCTTGTGGATGTCATAACTCCACAATAACCAATTTGTTTTATATTTTTGTGGGCTTCTAAAGTTGAGAAAGATTTAAGATACTCACTTGTACCAATTTGTGAGTGTCATCATGATGTAAAGCGTAGCAAGAGCAAACACGATGTGGAAGAATGTCCAGGAGTAGGCGACGCCGTCGCCCTCGTTGTCGAACACTTTGGTCTCCTCGGTGCGGCCCGCCTCACCGCCGTCAGCGCCCTCTATGGAATCATACCCTGCGCTCAGTGAGCATACCAACATGCATTGTTAACTATGTTGATCACAATACCATGTTAAGGTGCAGTTGAAGCGGTTAAATGGAACATAAAAGCGGAACATACGAAAAACTTGGCATATTGTACAGACGGCCTGTGGTGTATAAAAAAAATGATTTCGGGAATAAAAAAAGAAGTAATTCATTTAATTTACATTGCAAATAACTAAAGAACACAAACTGAAATCTACGAAAGCTATTTTCTTTAATGTTTATGTAGATGTCCTTTGAACTAACAAACTGTCAATACATACATTTATACAAAACTATTTAACCTGGCATCTTCAAAATAGGACTAGACTTGGGTTGGGATTCTTTAGGAGCTGGACCGAAGTTAAGCATAAGAGAAAATAAGAAAAAAATATGTTTTCATCTTTACAAATAAATAAACAGGCAAGGAATTAAGCAAATACGAATATCATGAAATCATTGAAATTAAACAAGCAAATAATATGTTAGCGGATAGAGAAAAAGATACATGAGTGTTCAGTGTCTGACATGTTAGTTATTTTGTGATTTAAGGCCAAGTGCACATGTGGTGTTACCTTCGTTAGCAATGAGCCCTCCTTGCCCTTACACAGCGTCGCCGCCGCGCGATATGTCCGCAAAGAATGCACAGTATGCGTTAGTGTTACATAAAAAAACATAACCCTCCTTCTGGCGCAGTCGGGTAAAAAGTAAAAAAACAAAGTGACAACCCACTGCTTGTGTTTCATTCAAAATAGAGGTAATCATTGAAATTAAAACGCCAAAACAAATGGATACAATGGAAATTATAATAATAATAAACACTGTCAAGAATTGTGATTCTGATTATATAAGTGTTATGTGAAAATATCATGGCATAATGAAACATCGTTCAACGTCAAAAATTGAGTTGTAGTTTCAAAAATTATCACACGTCAAAACTGGAAGTAAAACATGCAAACTTGAGATCATAGAAGTTTAAAGATCTGTGTTGACTTAATTGTGACACAGAATAATCAGAAATAAGCTAGAGGACACACTGATAACGATATGTTGAAATATCACAATATTTTTGGTCACTTGAAACAGAATGCGATTAAGCGAATGTGAAATCATACCCTGATGTTTTTCCTTTGCAATTAGTGTTGCACTTGCAATATAATAGTTTTAGCAAGTTTTAGGTATTATAAACAAGGTTATGTTCACCTGCGCTTCCTTCCTTGGCGAGGATTTGATCCGACATGGTGATTTTGGACGAGGACGACGCAGTTCGGATGGATGAGTACAATACGCTGCACACCCAAATGACCAGCCCGATGATCGACTGCTTGTCGAAGGATGACTGTTGAAACAATAGTAAAATATCATTTTCACTTCAGTAGCTCAAACAAGTAGGTTTTGCTGCGTGAAATCAGTGAGCAAAATGCGATTTTGCTCACTGAGTGAGACAAAGTAACTTTTTAATTTTTTTTTTATTCTACTTTGGGTTAATCATACAATTCGAAACATTCACACTCTATCTCTTTCCCGCCATTAGAAAGAGAGAGAGACAAAGACCAGCCCTTTCGAAGTTCGGATTTTGAATTCGACCTCAAAGACAAACACGTTCGGAATTTCGTACTAACTAAAGAAATTTTGCAAAAAGAAAATTATGTCTTTTAATGTAATTTATTGAATTTTTAACTTATTGTTTTATTTAAACGAAAATAAGTATTTACTGCAAATAAAACTGATATTTAAATTGTAAATGTTTACTGCTAGTTTCAATAAATGGTAGGTACTTACGTAATATATTTTGAATAATAAAATATCATGGGTGCTATTTCCGAACACGCCTTAATTTAAATAAAAGAGCGGGAATAAAATTTCGTGACTGGCGTACAGAGTTGAATAAGTTAAAAAATATTAAAATAATCGTAAAATATGAGTGAAACTAGCGACGAGAACAGTAATTTAACACCGGAAGAGTTAAAACAACAAGTTATTAATGCAGAATTAAGTTTCCTACCTGAGAAGTCTCGCGAGAAATATCTGAAAGCATACCATGTCTTCAATGAATGGAGACTTACAAAAGGCGCAAGCAGTTTTTCGGAGACGGTGTTGCTATCTTATTTTTTAGATTTTATAGAATTGGTATCTACCTACAATGTTAATTATTTTGATTCACAATAAATAGTTATTTCAATCTATTCCTGTTTATTATTTTATCTCCTAAAGTGTTCTCGCTGCTGAAGTGAAAAGTTATGTGTGTTACACGAGAGCAAAGTTTTTTTGGATCTCGTGCCTTTGAATCCCTCGCCACACTCAGGATTCAACTTTAGAATCACTCTCTACGCTCGTGATTCAATCGTTGAATCCTTCGCTTGCTCGGGATTCAAAATCAGCACTCGCAGCAAAAAACCACTTTGCTCTCTTGTTGCACAAATAACTATTTTTGTCCCATAATCGGTTCATAAACTCTACATAACTAGCTTGACGAAGTTTCGGTTCAAATTCATTACAGTTGAAAATGGTATAGTCCTTATAAATCCAGGAATACGCATGCCACCATAGTCCATAACAAACTCTGATTTGTGTATTTGGTGATAACATGACATGGCATACAAGTTACCTACACACTTTTGCAAGTAACTGCAAGTTAGTGCTATGTGTATTCCTGGTTTAATGTGTTACGTGTGAATCCGCGCAACTTTTATTAGGTACAACTCGGTACAAGTGTATTTCTTGGCTTTAATACGATTCCAGTATTACTTTGATCGCCTAATTGATCAGTGGAAAGAAATGAAAAGAAGTGCTTTTTAGACCTGAAACTACTTACCTACTAAATCAGATTTCGTAAATAGTTAAATGTGAGTAGTATAGAAAAGAAAGACGTGATAAAACATAGATAAAAGAACTGATAGTACCATTTTACATACCCAATAAATATCTTCCTTTGTTTCCTGGTTGAGCATATTCAAAATAAATATTATAATTTACATATTATATTGATAAACATAAGTAAGATAAAAATGCATATTAAATACAATAAAGCTTTCAAATGCTTTTTTTATGCTTTTTAATGCTATTGTACTGTCTTATGCGTGTTTTAATGTTAACCATCATTTTACGATACAGATACTTACAGAACAATTTAGGATATTATATACTATATGAAATGAAAAACAACACAAAAGAATTTCTATTAAAGCAGCTATACACAGAAATCATTGGAAATTCCTTTTTAGTTCAATAGGTCTTGAGTTCTACACCTATTTTAAAAATGAATATTCCTTGCAAAATAACTTCATTTGTAAAAAAAATAGCCACTATGTAAGCTAGGTGAAACTGTAATAAATAATAAAAAGAATAACTGTTGATATGGTCGTGTTAAGTGTATAGTTTTTCCTCCTTAATAGACTTATAGAGGTATGATGGTACTACAAAAGGATTTCCCATTTCATGCCACTGCACTGCAAGCAGCGATATTGAACGTTAAAATTAGCACCAGAGTGTTTAAATTGCATCGCACGCTTATACAATTTAAATGCGTTCGACATTTATGGTCATCAATGGAAGAATAATCATTACGGCTTTACCCAACTCGTTTGAACATACAGGATGTATTTAACTGGAAAAACCACAGTAAAAGACGGCGAGGACTTGTCATGAACAACGAATATGTTTAATTTATTTTCACATCTCTCCAATAAGCTTTAACGCAACAACAACCCATAGATTGTTTCCAAGACATCTTTACGCTATGCTTTATTGGAAACTGGCCCAAACATGTCATTTATACAATACAAACCTCATTAGATCCCGTGATGCTGTTACATTCCTTCGACGCGTTGGAGAGCGCAGACCACGTTAGATACATGACATATAGCGACACGACAGCTGACTGCAGTAGTCCAGAGCGCGGCTGATGCTCCTGTACTGACGGCAGGATCGAGATGCCGCTTGCGATCACCACGAGGATCAGGTTTATTGAGATGAAGAATTTGGATAGCTCACATCCGCTTGACTGGAAATAAGAGATGTGTTAAGTGTTGTTTATTGGAGAATAACTTGAGCCTGATTGAGCATTTCGGTATTTTTGAGTCAGTATTACGAAACCCACGGAGTAATTTCGTGGAATGGGTTACAAATTAAGAAAAACGTAGGCCCACGTGCACCACAAAACACATGCATTTAACACTAAACGTCTTTTAAAAACGACATTTTGTCTTTGTCATCTTCAAACGATTGCCAGAAGTATGACGAAGGTTTAAGATCGTTTAGTGCTAAATGCATTTAACGATTTGTGGTGCAGGTGGGCCTTAGTATTTGTTTTAAATATTATCATTCATGATTTTTGTATCTACTGCCAAGTGCCTTTTGCTTTAGGTTCTTATTGGCTGCAGTTTAAAGGTTTCCGGACAAACTGCAATCCTAAGATCTGTGTAAATGAGCCTATGTTTAGCAGTGCACACATTGCTAAATGACAGTTTGATTGTCTTAATCTCTTGACATTAATCTATTGCACTTAAGTACTTATTTACCTTGGTGTAGTAGACATAAAGGAGGACGATGCCAATCAGTGCTAGAGCGTAGGCCGTGAGCATAGCCAACAGCAGAGCGGCATACCACCCACGCGACTCTGATTCTTCATAGTTTGCTGGAATTAATTATTGTAACTACATGTGATATTCACTTTATTTCCTATATCAAAAGAAGTTGCATCAATAACGGGAAAGTCATCATCATCATTATTCAGCTGAAAGACGAACACTGCTGGACATAAGCTTCCCTCAATCATCGCTAAATCTTGATACAACTAGCTTCAAATGCCTCGTCTCTTTTATGATATGTCCTATGTCCCTCTTTGTGTGATATATCTCTCTCTCACTACTACAAACATACTACTTTTAGTTTCTTACATACAGTTATATATTTATTAACTGTGTATTTAGTATTGTATTTTTATCTCAGGAACGAACGCGCGCTTTACTTGCGGTAACCAAGTGTGAAGACAAGTTGCGTCAGCCCATAACACATAGCATACACACACACTTCCGACTCACCATTGTCTCGGACGGTACCGAGAGCTGCGCTTTAACATAGCTTCATGTCATTTGTAATTTTTCGTATATAATCAACACTTTACCTTAGTGACTCATGTATTGTTCACTGTTGAGACATCATCAAACGGGTTTTTTCCTTCAATAATAATATGACTCTTAGAATCATAAAATTATTGTGTAGAAGATTACCTTATTTTACAAAATATCACACCTGTATTCCTTGAAGGAGTAGGCAGGGTTGTATAGTCTGTATAACACATTTCATTATCATTTTATACTGTTTTTTTGTTGGAAAAATAGTTTATACTTACAAACCCATCTTTCAGCCCAAGAATGAGCGAAATCAATAATTAGTATAAGTTGTATGACTATGAAGCAGAAGCCTCCGATCATGCCAAACACCATCCAAGTTGAAGCAAATTGTCCCTCCGGAATAAAGAAAGCGCCAATTATACCGCCAATTACAATCAGATACTTGATGCCCCAGAAGCTAGAATACAAAACATACATATAAACTTATCACCATGATACAAGGGTAAACAATTATTATCAGTCATTATAACCAGACTCACTGATAACCTGGAAATGTTCACAACAAGATTGAGATAAATAAAATACATACCCGTTTTGTATGCCAGCTCGAGGATCTTTGGAGGACTTGACACCAAGTGTTATGAGAGCCATCAAAATAAAGAAGAGACATGCTGCAAAACATATTCTGAAATACAAAATTACTTGGGAATCAATTTATAGCCATCCTATTTCAGCAACTTTAAAAGAATAAGAATAATTCACGACACCAAATTAATACAAAATGTTATTAAATATTTAATACAAAATGTTTAACAATGTTAATACGTTAACCATTCGTACGCCTTCAGGCCTGGATCCACTCAAGACACTGGCTTTTTAATAGTTTCTGTAATTATGGCAGTCAACTGGCTAATGGTGACTTAACAATGACAAATTTAATGTATTATTGTTTATCATCATTCATAATTTAGTTTCTCTATTTTTATTTTTATCGAATTTAAACCTAGTTATATGTGCATGCTGTGGTCTCCTGGAACTGAAGTAGCACACGTAAAAGAACCTTTTTTAAACAACTTCATAAGAAGTTGTATAATAATATTGTGATTTATAAATTGTATAAGTGCATCCTTTGTTGGAGATCCCAAATAAATGAATAAATTAGACAAACTATTCATATTCAGATATTCTAAATTGAGAACAGTATTAAGTTCATAAAAACAAGCATTAGTGATTCCTAATCTAATCTAACTAGCCTGTATTGTCCCACTGCTGGACAAAGGCCGCTCTCTCCCTTTTCCAATATACAAAACAACATTAACACAGGACTATAAGATAAAAAAATAACCTGTAAACCGCTAAGTAGCCAACAGCCTGGTCACAGTCCACTTTATAGTTGCCCGGTATATAGTGCGTTGAGTTTTTACAAAATGGAACCTGGAAATAATAAAATTATTCATACATGGAATTGAATACTTAGATTGGTGTACTCAATAGCTGATTCACTGGTATAAAAATAGAAAAAAAATAATTACTTTGACTTTGAAATTATGGCTTCATCCAATTTTGTCATGAGCAATAGCTGCCAGTATAAGTGATATTTACTTCTCTCTTTCAGTATTTTATGGTCACTACTAGAAAATGAGCATACCTTTTTCATTTCATCATGTAGTCCGGGAGCCAGTGTGACACAAGCAGTCACCATGACGAGCAGCAGCATGATTGTGTACATGATACGAGTGGACGTGGAATTGGCACATGATGGACATGCTGAGCAGCACAGGGAGCATGCTGCGCTGCCACAGCAGCATGCCAGCTGCGATACAAAGACATTTTTATAGATATACATAAGGCAGGCAATCCTATTTTATGTATCTTCTCTTAAATAATTGAAGAACAAGAGATATTAGATTGCTACTTCCTCTTGTTCTTCAATTATCTAACAGATCATCATTCAGTCTTTAATTGTCTACCAAGTATTACTGTACTATCAATTAATGATACTAATTATTAGTGACCGACCGAAAGTTCGGTTTCGGTTTCGGTTTCGGCCAGTTTCGGCCAAATAATCTAGTTTCGGCCTTAGTTTCGGCGCGTTCATGAATTGTCGTCCATCGTTCGGCGAACTTCGCGGCTAGCTCGTGCTCGCTCGTCGCGTCGCCGGCCCCGTTCGCCGCCGTCCATCGTTAATCGCATGGAGTTGAGGTTGTGTTTTGCACATACGAGGGCGGTCCCATAATGAATTGGCCTAACTATGAACTAATGAAGGAAATGAAACGAAACCAATTTTATTTCTTAATATAATCACCATGAATACCTACTACTAATACACTTCTGACATCTGTGAATCAATATCTCTAAAGCTTTATAAAAATAATCACAATTTTTAGCCTCAAAATGACCGAAGACGGCGCCTGCAACTCTTCATCGCTTGAAATTTTTCTTCCTCTTAAGTCTCGCTTTAAATTTGGAAATAAATAATAGTCGAACGGAGCCATGTCTGGACTGTGAGGTGGATGTTCAACTTCTTCTGTAACCCGCATTGACGAATTGCATCCTTAGAAACACCAACGTTATGAACAGGGGCGTTGTCATGGAGCAACAGGACACCTTTAGACAGCTTGCCTCTTCGTTTTTCCTTTATCTTAAATTGTCTCGTAATTTATATATTAAAGAAGCATAATATTAGCCGTTCACGACTGTATTACGTTCTTTAAAATCCACCATCAAAATGCCTTGAAAATCCCAAAAGATTGTGCACATCAGTTTTTTAGCCGATTGTTGCACCTTTGCCTTTCTAGGGGGCTTTTCACCCTTATAACGCCGTCCTATTGATTCGCGCTTGCTTTGTGGGTCATAATACAAGATCATAGTTTCATCACCAGTCATTAGCCGCTCGATCAGTCTTTGAATTTTCGCCACAAAGATCCAAAAACTCCGAAGCGCAGCGCACTCTTTCCTGTCTCTGTACCGCTGAAAGAAGTTTCGCTACCCATCTTGCACTCACTTTTTTCATGTGAAGATGTTCATGGATCGCACGATGACGTACTTTAAGAGAGCCCAAGCCTAGCTGCAATTTCTCTAATCTTCAAACGGCGGTCACTCAGAACCTCCTCTTCGATAATAGCAATCGTTTCGGGAGTGAGCACTTCCACAGGCCGACCGTCGTGGCAAATGTCTTCGACGGTTTCTCTCCCGAGGCGAAACTCTTTCACCCAATTTTTTACTGTGCTATAGGAGGGGGCAGACTCCTTATACACGTCATCCAATCGTTCTTTTATTTGGGCAGGGTATAAACCTTCTTTAAACAAAAACTTTATGACACTTCGATACTCAGTTTTCGACATTTTGAAAAAATACGCGACTCTCGTTATGCTAATGCCTGCTAAACTAAGACTAAGCATTTCATGTCGATGCGTGTTTCTTATATTAAGTGCACGATAAACGTACTATTTAATGCAACACAACATGTAGCGACATGTCGCGTAGAACTATACCAGGGCAGTTCATTATGGGACCGACCTCATAAATGATTAGGTAAATTCAACTGTCTGTATGTATAATATACATTGTACCTATATTGAAATAAATGTGTAAAAACACACCAGATTTCTGTATACGATAGAAATTTTAAATATATTTAAGTAGGTTTCGGTTTCGGCCGAAACTAAGAGCAAGGCCGAAAGTTCGGTTTCGGCTGAAAAACCTGTTTCGGTCGGACACTACTAACTATCTAGTTTACAGTCATTATTAACAAATGATACTGATACTGCTTTTAGTGGGTACTACTGTCACTAATAAGATCACACTAAGCAAAGTGCATTGGAATAAATTTTATGTTGTCAATCATTTATGACTGTGACTACTAGGTATATCAATATTCAATTATTACATTATTGTGAACATTTCATTCATATTGATGATTTATTGTGGGTATTTTACTGAGTAAGTAGCACATAGGATATTTTACTGATTGTGTGAAAGTAGGAGTGCCAAAACCAAACTACTAAGTTCATTCTTTGAAATTCTATTTCATTTATATTAATTAAAATGTTTACATAATTTTAAAAGCTAACACTCTTAAAATAATAATATGTACAAGTATGTAAAAGTATATTAATTTATATTTAAATGCACATAATCACTCGAATATGTTTTTTTTTGTGCAATCATTAACAAAATGGTACAGTTATTACTGTAGATTTCATGTAGGTAGGAGTGCATAGCAAGGGATTTTTGTAATCAAAAACATCATTTAACGCTTGATTAGTGTGTATAAATCTAGATTTCTGAAATCGTGCCATTGAATTACAATAATTACATGACTTAATCATAATATAAACAACAATCACCTGAGCAGCTGAACAAAGACCTAACACTGCACCCATGTTTAAGCACTTTTGAAGGCCTGATCAATAACGATTAATCTTCTAGCCACAATTATTACTTTTTTGTATTTTGATAACGCTCAAGACAAAATCAATAGTTTCTTCAGTTAGATAATAAAAACATTATACAAGCTCTATTGATTTGACATGACACGAATATTTTTTGACATTTTGAAACTTTTATCCACCCTTGCAGTGTTACATGTCCAAATAAATACAAACAAATCGACAATGCGGCAGAAACTATTAACCCCTTACTGCATGGGTTTTTTTAATTGGATGAAAAATAATTATGGCGTAGTATGAAGTCAAAAAAGACTATAAAAAATAGAAAAAAAAATCTATCCTTAATATTTTTCAAAACATTTTCAAAAAACAATCAATGCCAAATATGGCATTGAATGCAGTTCTAGGTTTATTATCAAGTTTGCCAAATATGTCATTGTATGCAGAAATAGCTGGCGTGAAATAAAAATGTATGATCAAAATGAGAAAGTATATGGGGTAAAGCAAGATTGCTAGCATAGGCTGGGGATAGATGGCATACGTGTAGGGAGAGATGGAATGAGGGTTTTTGTGAAAATTTACGACACCAGTTGGCACCACTGTGACAAGAGGTCTTCCAATATAAAACATATGATGACGTTCATCATTCGATACATTCATTCGTTCATCATTCAGTCATGACTAAAGAAAATATAGGCTCTTTGACAGATGTCTGGACCTGACGAGTCAGTGCTGCCACCTGGCGAACGTCATTTCAGAAAACCCTCATTAAATTAGAAAAACGCTCATTTATTTATGTTATGATTTATTTCTACAGAATATTAGGAACTTGGGTTTTTATTAGGAACCTTTACATAAATCTAGTCTAGTGTTGCGGCTCAATAGAAAAAGATGGTCTGCCTCTAGTGGTTGGTGTATAAATACGGGAGCCTTTCATGGTCAGCACTTCTGCCACCAATAATTTAAAATCCAAGAGTGGCATATACGAGTCTTGGTTCAAACGTCTCCAAATCAACCAATAATTTATTGCAATGACAGCAATAATATAATATAAGTATAGGGATATTATAGGCTAATATCCCCCAGAAAGGTACGCTTTTCTAGGGGATATTAGCCTATAATATTGTCTTCGCTATATTGCCGCTGACCAGTTTCCCATTTGTATGTCTTTTTAGAAGTAAGCCTGTACCTCCCGTCCCCGTCGACTTGTTGAAGGATGATCAGCGATCATCCTTCAATTCTGACTGAATCTACATCACTATCTTCGTCGGACTCGGTCATATATAACGGGTCCGGTCCTCGATTATTTGTCCATTCCGTATCTTCATCAGAAACCTTTTGGTCTTCACTACCATCTGGAATGTTGACTACATGCACTTGTTTCCGTCTTGGCATTGTTGTTCACAAACTGTTGGGGAAAAAGCAGCGTAAGGTGCAAAATAAACAAGCAAGCAAGCCTAATCAAACCATGGAAACCAAAAACATATTGTACCCACTTCTTCAAATGATAAGCAAATAATTTTTCTTAAAATTGACACAATCGCATACTATCCCAAATATGATTTTATCATTTTTGTTGTCATTCTGCATACAATCCCATATCTGCC
This sequence comes from Luperina nickerlii, assembly GCA_963855955.1. NCBI lineage: Eukaryota > Metazoa > Arthropoda > Insecta > Lepidoptera > Noctuidae > Luperina > Luperina nickerlii. Next base: position 14,446,227 of record OY979664.1, on the reverse strand, counting down.
AAACAGTTTTTCCTGCGACTGCATACTATCCCATTTATGGTACTAACTTCAGCAACAAAAATATTTGCAATCATTCATGCGAATCTAGTTTTTTTTGCCTATTTGCCTTATAGTAGATGCCTATTGTATGAAAAATAATTATCGTAGCTATATATCGTGAAAATCCATGCAGAAAATACCCCGAAACCTGAGTCCACTTACCTCTTATCGACCGTTAGACATTTACGTCAGTTAATTTTTTTCTACTAGTGCTGGACACCATTTTTCTTCACAAACGTCAAAGCATATTACTGGTTTTTGATTTAAGAGTTGCAAGAAGAAAAAATAATGTACCAAATTTAAATGAGGTGACAAAAACCCTTGATGCCCGATATGTCACGCTATGCAGTAAGGGGTTAAAAAATAAACAGACAGAAGGGACACTTTAGATGGTCAATTTAGTATCAGCATAGCTATTCACAAACATAATATGAATCACTATCGTATCGACAATGAAACTTGTTCGATTACCTGATTTCATACCCGAAAACGCTATTCACAAATCCGCGTAGAAGGATTTTTTTCCCAACCGATTATAGGTGTATATACGGGGAAAGCTACAAAATATTCGTGGTCGAAAATTTTAAGTGATATGGTACAGACGCCAGCACATCAACCTACTACAATCTGTTAAATTTCTTTCATAACAGCTATTTGGGCGAAGATAATATTCCAATAAGTAAGGCTCAATTCGGCTTAGTTCGGCGTGTAATTTTGAAAAACACGGTACGAAGCTATACTCGAAGAAACACCTCTGTTTTTGCCTGCTTTCTTGATCTGAGCCGTGCTTTTGACTCAATTAATTATAGAATACTATGGGAAAAGTTAAGAAATTCAAAAGTTCCGCCTGTCATAATAAATATCTTAGAATATTGGTACTCAAACCAAATAAAGCAAGTTAAATGGGGTAGCAGTTTGTCCAAAACATATAAATTAGCATGTGGGGTAAGGCAGGGCGGGCTGACTTCTACGGTGCTTTTTAATTTATGTATATATTAATGAGCTACTGGAGGAGCTGAGCCGAACCAGAGGCGGATGCCAGGTAGGAGGCGAATGCCTTAACAACCTTAACTACGCTGACGATATGGTTCTGCTCAGCCCCTCTGCTGGCGGATTGAGGAAACTTATGGCGATCTGCGAGCGCTATGCCGCCGCTCATAGTCTGACATATAATAATATAATGTAAATAAATCGGAAATATTGATTTTTAAGTATGGTAAAGCGCCAGAACAGGTATTGCCTATTGACTTGTGTGGGTCTCCTCTTAAAATTGTAAACAAATTTAAGTATCTAGGTCACATTGTCGCCGATGTCTTAAGTGATAATCTTGATCTTGAAAGGCAAAGGCGAAGCATTGTTGTAAAAGTAATATGCTCGCCAGACGATTTGCATATTGTTCAAAACAGGCTAAAGTGACCCTGTTTAAGGCATACTGCCAGGCGTTCTACACCGACCAACTCTGGTACAAGTACACGAAGATTACCTACAATACTCTCAACAATGCGTTCCGGGCCATGCTTAACCTGCCCTGGCGGTGTAGCGCATCTGGTATGTTTGCCGATAGCAGGGTTGACGATTTTTATGCTGTATTACATAGGCTTTTTTTTCAGGATTGGAAATCATCATATGACCCCTCCTGCTCTGGGTGGTGCGAAAGGGAGTGTCAGACTCTGACTGACTAAAACCCACCTGTGTTCCTTCCTTAGCCCTTTATGTTCCGGGCCAACGGTAACCCTTTCGGACAATCCCGCTGATCCGGCAGGCTTCGGCCCTTGCGGGCCCCTTCGTTTGATGCTGACATCTCTTTGAGGCGCGCGTGGAACACGTACGCGCCGTCCGGCACGGGCCTGGTCCTGATCGGACGGTGAGCTACACATTACTCTCCGCCCGCAGGCCCGCGCCTACGGTGGCCGGGAGTCGTTGCGCGGCTCCCGAAGCCCGGAGCGTCTCCCACGGCGGCTGGGACGGGAGGCTCTCTCCCTCAGCCGTCCCGCCGCCTCCTTCGCTAGCATGACTGCTTCGCAGAAGGAGGCGACTGCCCCCTATTCCCTCTCGCTCCGGACCATGGCTTGAACCAGGCCCGGTCGCGAGAGGTCGCCGCCGCTGCTGTCGATCGCCTCTACGAGGACACGGCGGTGCTCCGCCCAAGCGGGGCAGACCTCCACCGTATGCTCCACCGTGTCCTCTGGGCGATCCTGGCAGTGCAGCATTTACATGACCACTAAGTATTTCATTTTAGTATGACTGTTTGAATTTAAACCTACATGACATTAATAAGAAAACTATAATATATCTGAATGTACAGACGCCAGCACATCAAGCTACCCGAAACTGTCAAAGAATCGATCAATAGCTAATTGTAATTGATAATTATACTTTTGTTATATATAATTTAATTATAAGGAGGTCTCAGGTAATGGCCTCATTAGGTGAAATAAAAATCGATTTACAGAATTTAACAAGAATCGATGGTTAGGTGGTCAACAACACAATCGTTTCCAGAGATTGGGTGCAATAAAAAGTTTTCTGGTAATCTATTATCAGTGCACCGATGATTTTTGACCTGACAAATTTATCAGTAAGTCGCCAGTGAAGTGAGGTTTGGAGATAAAATATTTCGAAATAATAACTTATGAATAAATTTGTAGATAATAAGGAAGAAATCGGTCAACGCTTGTATGTATGTACCTCATAAGGGGTGCGGGTGGCGCACCATGTTTGTTTGGAGAAAATGTAGCAAATATAGGTCTTATTACCATATAAAAAAATCAAGTCGAAACACGAAGGGACTCAGAAGGTATACTATTAATTAAGCCATTTCCCATACAAAAAAAAAAAATCACGTCTGGTGCCATAGCTCTCAATATAAGATTCCGATAAGAAAATGCTTCATAGGTTTTTTACAGCTTATAAGTAGGCCTATACGATGGAATGATTTGTTTTTCAAAAACTGACACATATTTTTGAGTTGCCTATGTCCCTTTGCTTGTATGGCGTCGATCCTCTGTGCGTCGACTGGTATGTATTGAACCGTTTATAATACTTCGACTGTGATAAAGATTTCGAACAAGAATTGTTATTTCTTCGAACATGGTGCGTGCCAAGTGCGCATGAGTCATCATAGATTCCAACTAGAATTGCTAACGTATTTCAAATTGGAATTGGATCAATCCATACATAGTGAGTTAGCTTATATCATAACGAATCCAAAGATTTATCTTTTAAATAGCTCCATTGGATAGTTTAGGAGATATCATAATTTTAATATGACCGCGCACTTTTCCGGCAAGTTTCCGCGATTTTCCGCGCATGCGCGCCGGTTAACGTATTACGAAACCGTAAAATTTTGACAGTTCATATAAAATGTTCAGGGTTTCGGATTTGTGAACAGCGATTATAGGACTTCGTCGATAACATTGACTTTCGATACGGTACGTTACCAAACCATATCGTAGCTTTGTGAATAGCTATGCTGGAGCCTTTGGACGGCTATAATAATAATAAACTAGGTATTATTTCCACTGCCGCGGAACTTCCTTCGTGTAGTCAAAACATTATTGCTTATTCGACTCTTTTGCTTTTAGTCGATTATTATAACAGCGAGTGTTATTACCAGCATTAAAAAATATATATACCGCCGCGCGAATTCTGTTCTCTTCTCTCTACATTTCAAAACTTGAAAAGTACCTTCTAGCGTTCGGGCAATGGATTTCTGGAGATAAAAGTTGTCTTTTTCTTTTCGAAGTTTTCGAAACCGCAATATTTTAACAGCTCACCAACAGTACTGCTTCAATTTACTTCATAGTATCCTGAGTTCCAGTTCCAGACATAACTGATGCTGATTGCCGATCCTACGATCAAGTATGTAATAAGTACGTTCTATTTTCTACTTTTATTGCTCGACTATTCATGTATTCGCTTTTGCTGTTTGCTCTACGTACGTTTTTGCTTGAAAATAATATTTGTTAATTAATTTAACTTCCAGCGGGGTAATTGCATAATACACTATCAGTAACAATAATCGCTTTCTTTTTGACAGGACAACATTCATTACGTTATTTACGTTGTTGAGCAAACAAATTTTTCGAACCTATGAAGCAATGGTTTAGCAATGTCCATCAAAATGATTCAGATTGATATTGACAGTGCGTTACGCAATTAGGGCCCCTAAAGTAAGTGCTAAAAATTGGCTTTTAGTCATATTATATGTGTACTTACCTATTTGATATTCAAGCAACGAGATTGCTAAGCGGTCGTCAATGCGCGACATGTACCCACAACTTAATTTGTTCACTTGAAAATTGTGAAAAGCCCATGCTTTGTTTAGTTTTGTGAATATTTTCACTAGGAATACAACTATTTTTATCAGTGCCTGCCTGCCTTCTGCCTGTTTATATTTCCTATACCTATACTGTGTGCACATTTTCTGGGTAGGTACATATTTTTTATCTTGATGTGTTAATGTGTAATGTGTTGCTAAATGAAATTTATAGCCTTTTGTGGTCTAATGAATTCACTGATTTATTGAGCTAAAAATCAAATTAACAGTTTTGCACTATTTCTACAGATTTTTATATGCAGGTAGGCAGAAACCAAGAAGCATAAAGATAAAAGTGGAGGCAACACTCTAAATACTTAAATGAAGACGACTGTGGTCGGACACTCTCTTTCTAAATATACACATAAGAATGAGATAGTGATATGTGTTTTCTTTGTCATATGTATGTATTTAGAAAAAGAGTGTCCGACCACAGTCGTCTTCACTTAGGTATTTAGAGTGTTGCCTCCACTTTTATCTTTATGCTTCTTGGCAGAAACTACAGAGTGACAGTGACTATGATATAGATTTTATCTTAGAAACAATAGATACCTACTGTTTTATCCATTTGTATGTCTTACTTGGTTTCTCTTAATGGATGTTAGGTATGACCTTAGACTATGTTGTTATAATTCTTAAACATTTCTGTTTACCAGAATTAATTAAAAAGCATAAGTACTTATAATTTCTGTCCTTTTAGTTTATCTCTTAACTGTTCTTCTGAAGCCTTCGCCCCTAAGACGACCCACTGATCTTCTATCTATGTTTTATTGGGCTTTGCATTATTCAATATTTGATCACAAAAGTATAATAAAATATTATAACAAATATGTTGTTATCATAAATGTAACATTCATAGAAATTGCAAGGCTAAAAGTCTTTTGCCCCCGCAGTAAGATAAATACAGGCAGGTACCTATATTAAAACATTACTTTCCATCTCAGGCAGCTGCATAAGAATAGGATGGGGTCAGAAAAATAATGCCACTGTGATTCTAATAATTGAAATATATTTTTTTCAAGACACACAATATTCATACTAAACATATTGAGGTATATTCAGGCAAATAGTCTACTTGAAGTAGCACATAATAAAATAATAACATTTTTTAATATAAATTTCATTAAACTGTGTAACATTCGTTTTGTTGAGTAGATAGGTAGGTTCGATACTGCACATTCAAATATAGTTCGCTATGAAATGCAATATTATACATTATTGATAGAGAGCTCAAAGTGCGGTATCATAAGGCTGTTAAGTTTTGTGATGTACATAATTCTTCCTGTTTCAATTTCACATTAACTACAAGATTATTTTCAATTTATTAACAGAAACATTTCATATTAAGACTATCATCATTAAATGAATTTGGAACACATGTCATTCTGGACCTCCACATTAGAGACGATATAAAATAACATTGATCTAATCTATGATGATCTCAGTAAAATATAACATGCTCTGCTCTCATTCAACACTTTAGTTATAAATAATAATTTAGAAAATAATAAATAAAATTATTAATATCACAGTAGAATAACTGCCAGCTAGTTTCTACCACAAATAAATTGTTGATGATAAAGAAATCACAGAAATCAAGCTCTTAGGCAGTTAGAGAAAGATAAAACGTCGGAATAATATTATGATAAACCAGAACTGACAGTTGTGGTAAAAACTGCTGTGATATTGACAACTGAATACGAAAATATAATATCTATCGAGAGATAAACAACACATTTGATCATGTTGCGACCTTAAAACTACTGGTAACCATTAATAACGACGTATCGATGCATCCACCGGCTCTTAACAAGAAACTAGATACCTACTTGCATCATGTCTTCGAATCTTATGAAATATTGATATTTAAATTTGATACATACTGGCTTAACAATTGCATAAGTAACTTTCTGTAAGGTAGATTAATATAAAACCACAAACGAAAAGTCCTAACTCTTACTGCTTCTATGTCATTTTATGTGTTGCGTCCAACTACGCATATTCCGCATTGGAATGTACTAATTGTTATTTTTAACCATTCACAAGAACCGTACGGAGCACCCATGAATGACTGTATCGATGTTGTCGATGTTGGCGTCCAAGCGAAAAGCGTACTTACCTAATTAGAAAAGATTATTCATGTTCGTGTTTTGCGACTTTATGAGATTTTATATATTTTCCAAACCTCCAGAAACAAGTAAAATATAGATAGAAACGACAAACGTAGGTATACTTATAATACCTAGAACATGTTTGAATCTTTTTGCGTGGTTTAGGAATACCTTAGCCTGAGGAAGTGTGTATAACCTTAAAAAAGTTGGATTTTAGGACGACTTACACAACTGGCGTAGGTACTTACTATTAATTAATCAAAATAATAAAGCAAATATTATGTACGGTACTTAATTATAACATTACATAGGTATTTGCAATAATTATTCAATAACGGGTATTTTATGTGTGCTGTGTACCAATAATTACAACATTTGATACAAATTGATCTCAATGTTTTATGTCCCATATTCATGGAAACTTGAGAAGCATAGCATTCTTTCAGCAACATGCTTTTGTAGTGCGGGTTTGAAACATTTAAACTGACAATATTTCATTAAGTTTGTAGGTGGAACATGTTGCCAGCAATAAACAAGATGAAGCTGCAAAAAGGTTGCTCAATTTTTGTTTAAGTACCATGAATTCGAGACTCAAATCGGCTTGCTCGGTACATCGGTATTCCAGAAATATTGCGTGACAGTGACTTAACATCTAGTACCTAGACTGTGATGTCCGTACAACATGCTTACATTATATTATTTTAGATTTGAACACAACTAGCTCTTCTTCAATGAGTGCGCGTACCTATATCAATTTCTGTTATGTACTTTTTTGATATATAGGTGTAGCAGATGCAAACATTGTTACTTTAGTGTTAACAAACATGTCTGTGTTTTTCTGTGATCCTTTCTTTCAATTTATTGTAACGGTTAATAACAATATTCCTGACTGTGACGTGAAATGGTCGTCGTTGTTGGCTATTTGTTTACTAAGGCTGAGTGCATGGTAGCTAAATATCGGACACGTCAAGAAACTCTCTATATGCATAAAGTACTTAATTAGGTACCTACTAAAAACAGGAGACATATTTTCATAAACTATAATTGCCCACATAAAAATAAAATTACATATATTCATTGGAATAGCAAAATACATATAGGGTACATTCAATCAAATGTGTAAATTATAAAGAATAATTAAAATGATTCGCAATTAGGAGTAAACAATTTACAATAATGTTATAATATATGGTAAAAATATGAAGTATAGTGACGTAAATCTATGATAAACATACTATTAATGTAAATAGGTGTAGATAAAAATACATGCTAGCTATGTTGGTATGTAGGTACCATAACTTGTAACTGAAATTATTTTACAACAAAGAGTACTAAACATATAAAAATGTGAAGTAATCTAAATTCACGGATATACTTACTATTAGAATAAAGGATATACAATATATTTAAGTAAATATGCTACTCAACTAGAAGGTACAACTTGGTTATTACAATGTTGTTAATGTTAATATCATCAGATTCGTAGGATTATAAGTACCATATTATAAGTTGTTCACGTTTATTACCAGGTACTTATTAGTTTAGAACTTACTAATTTGTGAATTTTACATATTTACATAAATGGTTACTGTGTTTCAACAAGTTTTACCAGAAAATATGAGTCATTAATAAAATAATTTTTGGAGTACCTAGGTTAGTAGGTACACTAGGTACTTGCCTGGAGGAGTTAACATCGTTTGTTAGTATAAACCTAATTATTTAGGTGATCACGTGTCTAGTTTGGGCTAGTTCTCATTTAAAACATCCCGAACGGTGGTGATACGTATTTAATTACTCAGTCGCGCGTTGATTTTTAAGTTCTAAGCAGGGACTTGAAACTTTACTCAAAATAACCACCAGGATCGTAACAAAATTAATTCCTTGGCTATAACGCTACTGACAAGCGGGACGAAATCTTAAACTGTTTACTAACAATATTATCAATATATCATTAATAGTATAACGATATAATAGCGTTATTAATTTCGATGCTCTCGAATGCTGGGGCGACCGGGCGACGACGGAGCGGTGGTCAGCGGGAAAGTTCTTAAGAATAACGTTATAAATGAATCTGTAACGTTACAAATGAGTCTGTATAAGCGGACAAGCTTAATGTTACTGATACTTATAACGTTACTTTTAATATTGTTCTACGAAAATGATATTCTACAACGTTGTTTTTTTTTTGTAACGTTATTGATTTTTTAGGTTTTAGTATTGTTACAAATTTTGGAACGTTATACGATAACATTAGTGGTAACGGAACGAAATTCATTTCGTTTCAAGTCCCTGGTTCTAAGACACATATATATTGAGAACAACATTTCGAGTAAAAGAAACAATCTATTTGTAGGATACCGTGCTACGTAGAGGTGTTTTTATTTCGGGCTACTTTAGCGCTTTACCTATGTCATATGAAGCATGCTTCCAAGAGTAATAATCTAAGGACAGCTTGGTTAGCCCTAGACATGTGAACATCTAAAAACACAAATATCCTAAAAACTGTTTCAATTATGCTTTTTTGTACTGATATGTAGTTTCTTGTTAGTATTATGACTTTGGTGTTGAGTGCATACAAAATTGAGCAAAATTTTGGCAAAATAAATTAGTTAATTACGTAAAAATATTTACAAATCACTTAGGAAATAAAAAATAAAGTGTCTTTATTTAAAATAATAAAGGTAAACTGCTATAATTTATGTCAAATAAGAAATGATCTGATGAAATATTATGGTCCTAAATGTAAATCTAGTAGCTTCGAAAATAAATTGAGATCGGCATCGTATTTATGCATGAATATGAAACTAGCATGCCATCTGGCGTTCTGTCGACTTCATCAGAAAAGAAAATTACAATATCTATGTAGATCACTTTTGCTAACAGCCACTTTTTAACTCAACCTCAGTGAGCGTGAACCTAGGCTTTTAATTTGGGAAATCACCATAATTTGGTAGGTACCTAATTTGATATCCAAATTGTTGGTCTAAACAGCTTTAAATAAAATTTCAAGCCTGAAACCATTTATACATGGAGATAGCAACGATAAAACTATTCAAAAGCATTTCATAATCATGTAGATGTAAGCGATCATCTATCGTAGAAAATAGCTGAAATTATTTACAAATATTCACTGCTGTGAAATAACAAATATCAACTAAATATACGTAATACGTTTATTGTACCTAAAATTATTAAATACTATTATTATGACTTCAACTTAAAATACAACTAAGAGCTAAAAACCTAAGCTGCATTTATATTCTAGATTCTTACAATATGGCAGTTGTCAAATCGCTAGCTGAGTTGTTGCTTACGACTACAGTGATCTTTTGGTTTGGAAAGCGCGGAGTTTCATTGCGTCGAGCGTTGTTGTTTTGCTATATAATTATGACAACTTCATGATGCTTCATCACAACCAATATTGCAATGAAATGTATATTTGGTAAGATTTACAGGTACAACACGTAAAATAATATTATGATAGCACGATATCCAAATATATTAGTAATATTGAAATTAAGCACCTGTAAGATTTTTAATAAAGAAATTTGGCAAGATGTGGTATCTACATGGCCTTCGACTAAATAGATATTCGATTTTAATGTGTAATAAAAAAATGATAGCTAATATTAATCATTAAAAGGATTAGTCTTGCGATACTTAGGTAAGCATGTGGATTACACTTATTTTATATGTATACTTTTTGTCCTGAAGCATGAAGTACTGAATTATTTACAATAGAACTGATGCGCATTGCGGCGGGTATACAAAATCTGGGTAAACAATACGAAAGGATTGCAAATCGTTTTGATCTAAGTGTTCGCAAACATATAATAATAGTGAGTTCTCAACAACTAATTGTATTGTATTAAGGGGGATTAGGTAACGTAGGTATAATTTATGTAAACCTCGCATTGTCAAGAATCTTGAATATCGCGTATCTATTTGTATCATCAGATCTAATTTAATTTGATATAATTTTGAATCGATGAGATTAATAAGGATTTTATTATTCACTTGTCTTACGTATAAATAATAGCTTTAATATCGGTATTCGTTATTTTATAACTTTTATAAAACTGAACAGGCACGGAACCTGGTATATATTTATCTGAAATGTGCGTTATTTGTATCAGCACCGATATAATTAGATAGCTCATATTGCCTACTAATCAACGCATGAACACATTACGTGTATAATAGTCTAATATTGATTTCACAGTGTTTGTATCTTAGTACGATTGGCACATTTTAATTATTATACACCTATGGTTCTATAACCAGGAGTATTGACAAACTTAGTACTGTTTCTTTCTAATAAAAGCATTTGTGATTTGTTAATACTTAAAAAAATATTTATATTGTATACCAACGAGCCTTGGTAACCATCAAACCAGAGAATCATATCGTGTCGTCATGTATGCAGGGACGAAACAAAACTAATTGCGGTTCTTGTAATTAATTACTGTGCCTAATTATTATCTATTTTATAAACTCGTTATTACGAAGCCGTACAAAAGTTTTCGATTTAAACAATCACATTAAGTAACAATAATAATATTTTCATAATTATACTTTTATCTATGTACACATCCAAACATTGCTTTCAATTTTTAAATAGGTAGATACCGAATAATATCTTTTATATAATTCACTATATTATAATTATTATTTACAAGTTTAATCAATAATACTTAAAAGTAATATTGCAGCTCGCAATCGCTTTTTTCTTCAATCTCCCACAGCTCTGCGCCTTTGTTACACATTTCCCCTTATCTGTACGTGTAGATGTATTTCAAGTTACATTAGGTTCTCTGGGTTCTTAATCATAGGTATCTGAACTTTTAAGTATTATAAATGTATATGAAATTTTCATCTCAAGTTTCTCCGACGACGTTAATATTAGGCCTCAGCTACTGGCGTATATATTATGAACATCGCGTTATAGTGAACTCCATGTTTCTAGATTGTTTGCATTCATTTCAACAATATGTACAGTGTGATGTTACCTTCATATCTTTTCTTTTCCTGGAAGTCATATCCTTGCGTGTGCTCACCCTGTAGTATCCAAATGGCAACCCGTGGGTGCCATTGATGACACCACAATGGAAAACTCCTGCGCCGCGTAGTGCGCGAGCATCTCTTGAGTATTGTCTCCTTGTTCTAGTAGGACCATCTTTGTATACAACACAGATATGTTCATAAAAATTTAAGTCTAAACATGTTAGTAGTCTTTTCGTCGAATCTGAGATAACTTACGAGGCTAATTCATATATTATAATTTATATTTCATTATTATCTATTAAGTCAGTCAATATACATTTCATATTTAGTGATTAATATCACTGAAGTATTTTCTACAGCATATCGTCGAACTATCGGAGCATACTACATTCGCATACTCGGTACATAGTAGAAATAGTGCGAAAACATTATCCTGGACGTGTGGTCCATTGACAATCGATGCGGCACATTCGAAAATGTGGACGGAATTGACTGACCTTTTACAAATATTTCTGATGAAAGTCAATTGTTGTGTTCAATTTCCAGGCAGTATTTAACAATTTGTGTTTTTTTTAGTAACAATCCTTTCTACCGACTACCATTACCAAACGGTGCAGTAAAATAAGCCATGGTAATTACGTATCGAATATCTGTTCAGGTACAAATAAAATATTTATCAACACTTAGCAAAATGTTTTCACACTATTCATCTCAGTCTAATCTTACAGCTACTTAATGCTAATATTCACAGTCTCCGCCCGAGAGCGTCACACGATTTTGCATTCCACATGTACGGACGCCAGCACATCAACCTACCACAATCTGTCAAGATTTCTTTAATAGATTTTCAACTTTATCGCTAAAGCATAAGGTTCAAAGTTGATTGGGAAAATCTGACAGATTGTAGTAGGTTGATGTGCTGTGGCGTCTGTACGTTACAATTAAGGCGAATCTACTGCGCTACAAAAATACGTGGGCAATGTCCATTATGCAGTCAAAACACGAGCCACATATAAAGAGCAAAAATATGTCTCCTTTAATTTGTTATCCAATATATGTAAATTTAATCTGTCTCTGCTTATATTAAATAAAAACTTTCATTCATAATATATATTTCCTTATAACTAATTAAATCACGACTTCCACACGGAATAGTTCTCGCTTACCACGATTGATTAAAATGTCTCATTTTAGTTTTGGGTAAAGATTATAGTAATCAGCTCTGCATTCATTTGAGTTGCACTCCCCGCGTATATGCGTGCGAGCGACGCGAACGCTAATCGCCGAAACGTGTGCATGCTTTTTTCCACTTGCACTGAGTGCACCAGAGATCGCGTTGGTCCATGCCATATACCTTACGACACTTCTTGTTATCTGAACGCGGCCGCCTACCAGGACTGCCTGGTGATCCGCCTGCTGCTGATAACCGCATATGTTTCTGCAAATATATATATTTTTAAATAAAATATTTCTCTGTCGGTATAAAAAATTTAAATCAACAAATTTTCATAATACTAACCGGTGAATGTGAGTTGGCCCAGTGATGCGTAATGGGAATGCTTATTGGCCGAGCGTTCCCATTCTGCATAGTAGATAGTAGTCCTTGCCTGAAATAATTTTAATAAAGTGAATATTATATATACATAAATGGACTCACTTAGTATTTAAGATAGTTCTTAAGTAAGTGTCGAGTGAGGACACGATAGTGTAAAACAATAAAATTAAAAGAAATTGTAAACAATAAATATTGTAAAAAAAAGAGCGCGGACGCCTATGTCTGCGGTAGTAGTACTCATTTGAAAAAAAAATATATCAGAATAATAGTGAATACTTAAATTATACAACACCACACACACCAGCACCACACCTCTACCTGACCATTCGGGGATTACAGGCGTAATGTTATGTTGTAACACATAAATTATAGAGTTTAATAAAAAATTAAACCCACCTGAAAGAGCCTACTAGCTGGCGTTGGTATTCAGGATCCTCGTGCGGCGGGCGGCACATGTCTCGGTGGGAGAGTGTGGGTGGTGGCGCCGGGGCTGCCACCTCCCGCTCTGTATAGTAGAACTCTTCTTCATGGTCACTATCACCTTCTTTCTTTGGTCTGCAACGTGATTAATCGAAAACTAAGTAAATAAATAGTACCTAGTAACATTGCCAATCGCTCGTTTTGATTTTTGCTGTCCAGTCTATATATTAACCCTATTATTCATAAATAATAATATAACTTTTTTTAAAAGGCTTTATTATTTCGGTCTTAGTGGGAGGACAAAAGATGTTCATGCAAGTGGTAAGCCAACATTATCTAGGGTCACAGTCGTTTTAAATTAGACAGTCGATGCATTACGAGATGAACATGTTATTGTAGATACATGTACTTGTACATATTTTGTAAAATATAATATAATTGGTAATATAAGAACATACAGGGCAGCGTTACGTAACGTAAGTAGCGGGCTGCGGGCGTTGGCAAGTGGCCTTGCGCGCGCGGGCGCGGGCGCGGTTGGGACTGTTGCTAGCAACCTTGTCGCGAAGCTTCGCTGCTTCCGGGTCACCAAGGGCCGGCCTTTCAGAGTTCTCTAACTACTTTATGCTAACTATACTGTTGTATACGGGCATCAAGGTCGAAGTCAACCTTTTTTATTTACCTTTTTTACGTTATTATAATATTGTATTTCTTATTATTTTAACCTAACAGCTTCGCTAACATCGTTTAAAATGATTGGTTAGGTTCTGATAAGTTTTTCTACGCTCTTGAATTCTAAAGATTACTTAACACTATTTCCAAATGATATTTGACAGTTTCCTAATGATACAAATGTTGTACCAATCAGAGTACATTTCTATCTGTGCTTTCTCTATTGATACAGGAAGCAAGATGTTTGCTAGCGACGTACTCAGGCTGTAACCTTGCCAGCTAGCTTGTTGGCATTGCGCAATTATTATTGCACCTAGCACGTGTAATAGCTGCCGCACGTGACTTTAATGCACGTGACTATTGCATTCTGTTATTTGTAAGTTAATCTACAAGTAGATTAAGATATGCCATTGATATGACATCATTATATGAAATAAAAATCTTTACAATGCATCCTATATTAATATTTCAACAGATAACTGCCATAGTAATGGACTCTACAAAAAGTCTAGAACAAGAAAGCATCAAATACCAACCCCAAATGTGTATTTCTGATGTGTGCCTCAATGTCTGAGCAGGTAGTGGTACTGTATGTGCATCCTCGCCAGGTACACACAAATACGACACTGTTTATCTGTAACAAAAAAAATAGTTATTTAAAACGTAGAACGGTACCGAAACTACGATAGTAAAGAAATTGTGATATCTGCGTTAGATAATCAAATTTACAACCGCTGTAATTTAAACAGTAGGTAAACAGTAGATAGGTAGAATCGAGCGATGATGTAGCGGAGACGGAAGCAACTCTAGGTCGTGGCCTTGCGAACACAGCGCGTCGCGGTGGCGCGCGGCGCTGGGCGCCCTCTTGTACCGCTAAAAGCGCTTCGCTCCATTCAAAGCGTGACCACATCACGTATTGTTATAAAATACATATTTGCTCTCTTTGCGACTCTTATGTGACAGCATTTAATTTTTACCTATTGTGTTCGCATTTAACTTGAGTTATTCTAAAATGTTTTCCTCTATTTTTAGTCTGATCATCACTCTTACTCAACCTCTGTTAATATGTGAATCACATCTGATAATATTTTTTTTGAAGTTTAGAATTTTCAACAAGAATTCGCTCATTGTAGTAGTAGTTTGAGTGTCAAGTAATGTTTATTTAGTTTAAGTATACCATTTTCTGATGCCTCTGATACAAATTGGGGTAAAACTAATAAAGTAGTAGCCCTGCGTTAGTGAGCCGTGAAGAGGTATACGCAGGGCCGCAGTTGGCGTGTCTTGCCAAAGTTTCTGCATCGACCTTTTGCTCAATGCCACATTATTTCGGCCGAGTTGAGCTACATACACATTCATACATTACAACATGCTGTTGGTTTGCTGTCCTGTTACTAAGCTGCATTTCGCTTAATATAGCTTGGCTATTATCCCAATTGCTACAAAAAGCAAATTGACTAGTTTCGTTTGCAAAATGATCATTGACAGCTTATTATGTCCCACTTCCGGCCCTGCTTGGCATGTTTAAGTTAGTCTTCATCACGATTACATAATTAAGACCTATACTACGTTTTATAAAATTAACATAACTTCATAAAAGGTTTTAGGCCTACCTCTGCTGCGCCAGATCTGGCAACGAGGCTATATTAAGTGCAATCAAAAGTAGGTTAGGTCACGGGGTATGAGGTAGAGGAGAGACGTAATCCGGGAGTGTTGAGGGGGGCGAGGGGAAGGGGGGGAGGTCCGCAAACTGGGTCGAAGCACCAGGGCCAAGGGTGGTATATGAAGGTTGCGCTTCTTTGTCTAATTTGGAGACTATTTTAGGAGGAGGTAAGCCGTCATCCCGTAAAAAAAAGGCGTTTGGGCGCATTATGTCCAATTCGCAAAATGTCCAGTGGGCTCAAAATGTCTGATTCTCAAAATGTCCAATTCTCAAATTGTCCAATTCTCAAATTATCCAGTTCTCAAATTGTCCAATTAGCAAATTGTCCAATGAGCAAATTGTCCAATTAGGTAGCAAATGGTCCAAAAAAGTCGTTTAAGGCGAAAGCGCCAGGGTAGCCCGCGAAATTCAATTTTTTTTAGGCTTTTTGCAATTTGCTGGTCAGTATTAAGTTGTACGTTGATTAATATATGTGTAAGAAATATGTGTTTACAGAATTATAATCATTAAAGTCATCAACACAACTCTCTAAGACCACGTAAGTCCCAAGAATAACTGTTTCATGAAATCATCATTCTTTCACGACAAGAGACATCACATTTGATAAAAAGTACAATAAATATTTGATTGAACTGCAAAATGATAAACTTAGTGTCTTAAAAGCTTTTTCACAAAGATTATATTTCTTCGTCTGACATTGTTTAAGCGTTGATGTCAAAATACATCATTATTTCTAAATAGGTACTACGTAAGTACCCATCATTATGTTGATTCCATTAAAAAAAATACGACTGACATTACTACATTACCTACGTGTTTTTTTTGTTCTTAATGAATAGCGATATTATGATTTATAAGCTCAGAATTGTAATTTTTTTTTTCTAATAAAAGAGTTGATCATAAATTATATGCATTTTACTTCGAGCCGAATTTCACCCAATCTCACGTGGTGTTCTTGTCAAAAAATGCCTCTCGTAATAAAGGTCGCCCCCTAATGCGAACTAGACGGACGCCCCATAGTTGCGAATTGGACCAATTGCGAATTGGACCAATTACGAACTGGACCAATTGCGAACTGGACCAATTGCGAACTAGACCAATTGCGAACTGGACCAATTGCGAACTGGACCAGTTGAGAATTGGACAGTTGGACATTTTGCGAATTGGACATAATGCGCCCAAACGAAAAAAGGTTTTATAAAATCTAATCCAAAAGTATAAAAATTTATATTTTTTACTAAATTAAAAATTCTTTTTTTTTCATCACACTAACATTATAAAGGCAAAATTTGTGTGTGTGTTTATATGTTTGTTACTTCTTCACGCTCTAACGGTTGGACCAATTTTGATTTTGGTATGGAGGTACCTGACACCCTGGATTAACATTAAAGGCTACTTTTTATCCCGATATTCCCACGGGATCGAAACTTATGCGGGTGAAACCGCGGGGCGCAGCTAGTATTATTATATATTTCAATGACACCAGCTTCACATGTTTTGTATCATGCAGCATGGGTTTAACAAAGAAACATACAAATCTAGTAACAGAGAGGCATTGTCTTAATACTGCATTGCTAAATGTATAAAACAATCACAAAAACTGTAAATATGAAAGTACACAATTTATAAGTAGGCATAGTGAGTATAATGTTTCCGCAAATGGGTGTCCTTCCATTCATAGAAAATTAAGGTATTATTACTAAACAGAACCGCCTTCACCTTTGTAACTCCTACCCCGTTGATGTTACAGAAAACATTTATTCTAATAAAGATTAACGTAATCTGTTCAAACAAGATTTAAACCGATCGTTTCAATACGCACATTATTACATGTATGTAGTTGGATTGGCGTGATGAAATTATAAACTGCTATCACTTGTTTTCACTAATCCGATGGAATTGATATCAAGCGATGAACGGATCTGTAAGATTCTTATGTTGGCAGAGCAAATAGTTTATTTTAATATTGCTTCACCTTCCCTTGGTGCGGGTCGAGGGGGAGTGCGGATCGAATGTCGGTGCGCGTGTTTCACTTCAGGAGGGCGCCTCCATTCCCTTCGCTGCACCACTGACCTACTTTCAGCTTTAACAACGCTTTGATAAAAATAAAATCAGTTTTCGTCAAAAAATAATTATTAAGCATAGCAGGCTAACGTAACTGCTTCATATAACGTAAAAGTTTTTATTTTGAATAGTAACTATAGACAAAAAATAATTTATAAAATAGTTTAAAATGTACAGGTAATTGTTTTGAGTAAGCGAGCAATGTTAAGTATTAACATTGTAATAAATCGATAATAAATTGAAAATCTATTGTGCTCAACCGAGAAAATATCACGGTATAAGTTCAATTTGATATTTTTTATTCCAATCAAAATCTTTATATTGTGGGCATAGATTATACATAATGTTATTATAAATATTGTAGTTCCGATATATCCCACGCAGCATAAGTAAAAAAAAAGTAATAAGTAAAGTAGTAAGTATAAAGTATGATTAAAAACAAAGAAGTGGTTTTTCTCTATGAAATGAAGTAAATAGTTTTATTTTCTAGGGACAAGGTAACACGCAAACGTCATTATAATACTTATTTATTTATTCTACAACCAATTTGCGACGAAAGGTTTTTTTTCAATAAACGTCTAAGTATTTTAAGAGTTGTATCTATATTATGTATATGTCGTAGGTTTTTCATAAAATTAGGTTTTTGATCAAAAACCTAGGCTATTGATCAAGAACCGGAAGAAGACAAAATTATTACTTTATGTTATCATAAACCTGAGAAAATCCAGTTTTTTTTATCAAAAACCTAGACTGTATTAGTTTTATGATAAAAACAATGTTGGTTGCTATTTCTTTAAATAAATAAAACAATTAAGAAACAATAAACAATGATTTATTTGTTATGAAATTACATACCTACATTTAAAAAATAATACCTATGTGTGATGTGTGTGTGAAACGGCGAAAAACGAAACGGTTAAAAACGTGATTTTGTCTATTTTTGTGCTTTTGAACCAGAAGAAGACGGTCGACGTCAGGGGCACCCCGAGGTTCGGTTTGGTTAGGTTCCTTTAAACCCTGAAGACAGAAATAGGAGCCCCGCGCAGCGGGGCTCCGTCGACCTGACGTCGTTAGAAATAATACTATACTGCGCGCTCGTTTTATCATAAAGCCAAACTAGTTCAGGTTTTTGATCAAAAATCTGGATTGTTAGAGGTTTATGATGAAATTGAGTTTAAAATGTGTCATCTTCCAGTTTTTCATCAAAAACCTAGGTTTTTCATCAAAAACCTAATTTTATGAAAAACCTACGACATATACACCCATAACTTCCTAATTATGCATTAGTAATTTGTTAACTGCAATAATACGTTCATTAAAGCAAAAGTGTCCCTTATCTTCAAGAACATAAATATCTCCGGAATAACCCTGCTTCTGCCTTTGTGTGGCGTCTGTACGCTTACACGTGCCAGTTTATTTCTCTGTGTGCAATGCAGTAGTCGATGCCATTGTGCAGTTATACCTATTTATGCATTTGCTTATAAAGCAGTGGGCTTATTCCCAGGCGTACCATAATTTTATTCCCGGTGGCTCTAACTAAAAAAAGCAATATAATAATACCTAAATAAAATCTTTCCCATGATCTCCAAAAAAATTAAAGTTCAAGTTGCACATTGAATCTCTTGTCACAAATGCCTCGTAAACTAGACAAAAAAACACCAAAATTTATTTTAGGTATTCCTGTCAAACGATGATTTAGACTAAAGTGATAAGTTGATAACTATATACAGGATAAATTTTTAACCAATGCCCAAACTATAACCATGAATTCAGCATATGATTCTAGACGCGTAAGCGTAGAATTTTTTTTTCAGTTACCAAAAACAAAATCTGCTGTTTTATAGAAAGGTGCAATACCTACTCGGTCTAAATGTATCGCTGAGCTAAGTTTTTTTTTATATCCGACGAAAAATTTCACCGCATGGGGTTTCAAAATCATGTACTGAATTCATGGTTACAGTTTGCGCACTGGTTAAAAATGTATCCTGTATATTTTAGTTTGACAGCACTAAGATGGCACTGAGATGCCAAGCAGTGTTAATCATGAAGATATTCTGATGCATCCGTTGTGTTATAAGTTCAAGTAAGAGTGTCCTTACTGTTTCAAAAATTAAATGTTTTATGAATAACCCTGCTTTGTCTTTGTGTGCCGTCTGTACGCTTACACGTGCCAGTTTATTCCTATGTGTACAATGCAGTAGTCGATGCCAGTGTGCACTTGTACTACCTATCTGTGTCTATGCATTGGATTGCATTTGATATTATAAAGCAGTGATGATCATGAAATCATTCTGATGCATCCGTCTTATCTTTAGCTTCACTTTATTGCCAGAGATTTAAGATAAAATGCAACTACAGACTTAAAAAAAATCGTACTAATAAAATACGTACCTAGTATTTACTAGTCAAGTTTTTAATTTGATTAATTTTAAGTTATTAGAATCTCAATTAAATTGCAAATCGAATGTGCTCTTTCAGTGTGCATTCGAATGACGTATATTATATGTTTAAGCTAGAAAGTCCATATAATCTTTATCTATGAATCACACAAATAGTGCAATCTACCACAAAAATATCTGCCGCAAAGAATCTAAAATAGTACGATTGATGCCGTTTTATATTTGTTCAGATATAATTCATGTAGAAGATTGTCAAAATTACCGGTTTGCCGTTAGCTAAATGAAACTACCTACAACCAACCAGTCAAGAAAATATAAATTGACTGCGTTCTTGTTTTAGACCTGTAAACAATTCTACGTTGAACAAAATTATATCATACACCATCGGAAGAGAGTTGAAGTTGGAACATAGTAATGGCTTATAAAACATGCCGGCACAAAATGCCGGTTTGTTATTGCGCTGTCTCTTTCCACCGCGAAACGCGGCGAGATGATGATATTGATTTGTTTTTATTGCGTCTCTTTTTTGCCTAGAGCAACGTACTAAGTCTGTTTCATCCGCTTGACCTTCCTTATTTACAGGCACACACACACGCATATGCTTAACAGTGCCAGATAAGTTGTTTTCGCGTCATCTCCTTCTAGCTCTAGAAACGAAGCGAACGAGGAAGACGCCTTTTAACGAGATATGTTGCGTTACTAGCTGCGTGTTGCCGGTTGCCCGCCGGTATTTTTATGCGGAGTTTGTGAGTTGTGCGTCCACTGCGCCGGTACTTATGAATATGATAAAGTAGGGCAGTACCTACTGACGCGCTTTGTACTCTATTGCAGAAGGAAATGCATTAGACGAAAAAATAAATGAATTTGTATGTACAATCATTGTTTTCTACCTACGTCATTTTCGGATCTCTGTCAGATTTTTGTTTTTGAGCCACAAGAGGGGTGGATAGAGTGGAATCCACACATGGCTAGGCTTGGTTGCTCTGTTTCAAAACAAAGCTTTGTCGACTAGTTGATGTTTACAAATAAAAACCTCTCAGAATCATGAAGTTGTTGTTAAATTGAAAAAAAAAAGGGTTTCCGTAAGCCATTTCCGTAACCACTAGGATAACAACTTGCACCTCACTTATTTAGCAAAATATTTTCATCATTATTACTCCATGAAGAAACTTTATCGTTTATTTGTTTTAATAAGGCACACTGAAAGATTCTGGATTGTTTTGTGTTTTTTTTTTTCATTTAAGTAATATTCTATGACATACATACAGATTGTCATTAAAAGCTGAAAAATGGCATTGTAAGTGGTTGAGTCGCACAAAAAATTATATGAGATGGCACGATGTCGATGCACGAGCGAGAAAGCGCACGCGGCCTGCACCCCATAAAGCCAAGGGACAACCAGGAGCACGGCAGGTCACTGAACTGCCGATGGTTTTACCCTTACGGTTCGACGAAACGGTATGAACTTCGATGTGATATTTGATAATTTGATCCCCCATTGAGCATATTTTGTTAGACTTTTTATACTCTCAGGAAAATGTAACATTATAACTGGATATTTAATCCAGTTGTAATGTTAACCCGAACATTATAATTGTCAAATAATTTAAAACTAAAATAATTGTATGCATTATTTAAATGTAAATATAACCAAAAAATCTAGCTATGCACGTACTTGTACCAAGATAATTACAAAAAGTAAATGAAGGTTTGATAAAGCCATGTGCTACAGGTGGCGTCGCGGATGCATTGAACTCGGGTCCAAAACATTCCCCTCGTTGAGCAACCCCGCCGCCGCCCGGCGCGGCGGGTGCGGGCGGTACACCCTCGTCACTTCATGTTTTCACTCAACCTACCTACGCCGACACACACACGTCCCAGAATGCGAACAGAACACATGAAAAACGCCTGGTGGCAAGAAACTACGCAGCGTTCGTTCGCCTCATCTCATTGTGAGAAGCGACTTGCATTCACTATTGTTTGCTACCATCGGTATTTGGATTACCGATGTCAATAGTTCAAAGATTGTCCGTATGTCATGTTTTGTTAATAACTTTTATAAATTTCTGTGGTATTTACCATTAGTATTCTATTAATAAAATAATCTGCTTGTAAGCTTAATAAAGTGTTACAAAAACAAAATCTTTAGAAGCGCAAAGACTACTTACACGTGACCAGGGTCAAAGGTTGCAAACGTCACTTGTCGTGTGTGCCGGCTGCGTGAAAATGTGCGTCATCTTGATACTATAACTAGCCCAAGAAAATAGGTCGATAAAGGTAGCATACAATTATTTTTAAACACGACAGTTATTGTCTAAAAAAAAGTATTATTTGTGTAGAGTTGCAGTGATCACTTTACCTAATAATCGTTTTGTATGGTTAATTTTATTCTGTTCGTGGTGAGTCACATCATATAATATCACAAAGCTCTTGGATGTGGTGAAAAAGATGACGAATCAGACGCGTGGGGCAGTCGCCAATCGGTGTAAAGCTGCGGCGCCGCTTCTTTGGTCACCGACCTCTACAGGTTCTAACTTGTAACCATTTCACTTTTTATTTCTATATAACAGGACTGTCCTGGCAGGTACATTTTGTGGAAGGCTGGAAATTTATGGTTTTAAAGCTTTTGATGCTTTAATAATTATCGCAAGAATAATGCTGTGATTTGTAAAGTTTGAGACGAGCTTTTTTGCCTTTAGCATGGAAAATGCGTATCGGACTATCAGTTGTGAATCACGTTGTTGAGGTTTTAAAGAACACTTATATTTGACCAAATCACCACCTCTGGATAAATTTTGGCAGATATTTTCATTCAAATTCTTTTCAATTTTTAGAACATTATTAGTGTATGATGTGGTGCCATATAATGTGAAACAGGTTTTTATTCTACAGAATTGTTTCACAATGAATGGGATTTATCCACAGCGCTTGATTTCCATACCTTAGTTTTTTACCGTCAGAAAATTATCACTTTCATTCCTTATTTTCTTTTCTCTAACACTGATTTTCGCAGAAAACATGGAGTAATATTTATTTTTTGAATTTATGTTAAACGTAGTAATAAAACAATAACAGGCAACTTTAAAATAAGTACTGTTAACACATAAGATTTGGCAGCGGCTCAACGCTTGCAAACGACACGATTTTGTGTATTATATTATTATTATACACATGTTTTTGTTTGTGTGGTATGTTAAATTTGTTCAACATTATTATGTTTTGTTTTTGATTAATAAATAAAAAAAAAAAAAAAAAAAAAAAAAAAAAGGTATTAAAAGATTGGAACGCGCAAGGAATCTGGCGTAACAATATCAGACATCGCAAAATACATTATTTTGTTGAATGAGGGGTTTGTTGAACCCACGGGACTGCTCATTATCGCGTCTGATGAACTCTTCATGCCATTGTTCCAGCCGGTGATATTCGACGCTATAAATATAGGTATGCCATTTTGTCATTATGTGCTAGTTTACATCTGTTCAAAAGTACTCATGTCTAAGCGTTTGAGTAAGCACCAGTCATACCGGTACCCACGGATATTAGGGTAAAAGTTGTAACAATAAACGCGTCCTTTGTCTGTTTTTGCTAATTTAAAAAAAGAAAATATAGTAATGAAATGGATTAAAGGCCATCATGCATAAACACAACGACACCACGACTAAAATTGAATGT
Organism: Luperina nickerlii; assembly: GCA_963855955.1. Taxonomy (NCBI): domain Eukaryota; kingdom Metazoa; phylum Arthropoda; class Insecta; order Lepidoptera; family Noctuidae; genus Luperina; species Luperina nickerlii. Next base: position 14,422,316 of record OY979664.1, on the reverse strand, counting down.
TGTTGATTGCACTCAATGTTGTAAACAGGATTTCTGATACGGCATGACAACGTGAAGTGAAAAGCAAGTGATCCTTCTGGACTTAAAGACCCAAGTGTAAACATTTGAACTGTCAAGAACGGGCAGTGAACCGGCCGCTGTGTCATTGCCCTGCCAATGTCGGTTAAAAAAACGCATTGCCTCCATCTATCTATCCTCTAACGCTACGACGCGATGCTGCCAGACGTGCGTGACTCTTTATACCTGCTTTTATACTATTTCTAGATGAGAGTAATGTAATACAACTAATAAATATTAAGAAAATAAACATTGAAAGTATTTCTATTTATGTTTTTTATAAATAATGCCAAATGATGTTACTTGCAAAATTATTAATAATCATGATAAACAACGATATCAAGCCATCGATGAATTAAGTATTTGCCACCCACATGAATGTCGTGTTGCACGCAAAATGGTAACTGTAGCACTTCCTTTGTTCATTTAAATTGTGCAAGGTAGTAGAAATAATTGCTCAATGTGGTTACACATCCATAATGGCCGTAACCGCAGCTGGTGTTGGTGTACCTACGTCGGATACTGGTCAATGTCTTGGACGGTGTTTTTGACCGCGTCAAGGTCGCCAGGATAGGGTACGTGAACTTTATGGCGCAATTATACCCGATTTAAGATTTTACGAAACTTTCGCTGCGAAGTAGCATTCTGATAGTCGTAATGAGGCTTTCGTGACGAAATTTCTCGCTAATGATAAAATAACCTAGTGATATGCGCTGGGTTATTAGAACGAGGGAGTTGTGTGGTGTCAGGGCGATGACCTGCAGAGCGAGACGGAACGACAACAACACTGAAGTTCGTGCAGTGGATGCCGGTGTACGGTGTTTGCGACATTGTTTAATTTCGAATCATATTTCTTTTACTGTTTGAGTAAATTGAGAACACTATTATATTACGTAAGCAAGCATACAATAGATTCTTTGTTGTGTTTATTTTATTTTTTACCTCAATTCTTTAAATAATCTTAAAACGTATTTATGAGAGATCCTACTTTCGAATTAAGAGTCGGTTTTCACTACTTTTTCAAGTAATACATTTGTTTTTTAAGTATGTGTCCTATCTAACCTTAACTTTATGCTCTCAGTAGCAGTTACAATTATATCAATCTATCAATCGTGGATGGTTAAAACCTATTTTCGCTGTTATTGCACAACTCGATCTTGCGGAGTACGTATATGTAGTTGAACAGGCTATACCAATAGCAACTGTTCCAGTTAATCGATCAATAATTTATCGAACGTGTTCCCTGAACTGCTATCTATTTTAAGTATTTGCTTTGCATTAACAATTACAAAACGCTTTGATGCGTCTATTTCTATTCCTAACAAATTGTCCACGAAACTAACGATTTTATTGATTTACGTAATTATTCGGACAAAATATTTGGTACGGCATTCAATAACAATAGCCTTTGTTCACAAATGCTGATGACTAATTCCAGCTTTTGGTATCTTGAAATAGTAAATAGAGCACAAAAATGCTACGTATATTGCTATCTAATACTCAACTATTTTTGTTATTCGACAATTTTTTGGCACCGGATCGCCTTACATTCGTGACCTACATTGATACCGTAATCGTGTACCACGCGCTTCATATTTGTATATTATTTACAGTTAAATTATGACCAAACCCATTGCATTTCAGCGCATTAGTCTTTGTTAGGCAGCTTAAAACATAAATGTAAATTAGTTGCTTCTCAGTTCTACCTACTATTCCAAATAGGTACGCAATTTACGTGCGTGGTCTAATGTGACGATGTGACGTAATAGCGAACAATGTTAACTGCGCGCACTTGGCTGATATAAAACCGTGATAGCGTTAGCAACGCCTGGACCGTGAATGTTCTGTTATCGACTGTTATATCACAGTGCTGTTACCTAATGTGTTTTGAATTAACGCGTAATTGGTTGACAAAGTGACACGTGCGTTATTGGGCGGATGTGTGATTGTGTGCACGTTTGGTTTTGGCCGGTGGGTTTATTGTGGGCAAATGAGGGTGGCCATCATCCGTATTCTCTTAATAATTATCGACTACTACAAGACACTGACTGAAAATTTCATGCTCATCTTATCTATATTACGTAGTTAAATTCAATAATTCAATCATTACATCACCATTCATCATCATCATCATCATTCATTTCATTTTTTTCCTCATTATTTTCATTGTTGTTTTTCTGTTGTTTGTGTTTTATTTTTATTTTTATGCGTCATGTTTGCCGTAAATAAACGTATTTTCTTTCCTTCTTTCTTTCTTTCATTAATATCTTATTAAATACACTTTACCGTATAGTAATACTAGTAAGTCTGCAAAAGAAAGCATTGCAGGATAAATAGCCAGTTACACACCTAATGTAACTTTTTATCAAGCGGGGAGTGATCTGCGCGCTTCTAGTACCGCAATGTCTTCCGCGTTTTAAATATAGAACCCGAAGGTCGGAATATCATTCGCGCTGGAACAACAGCAGTAGGTTGTTTTAATGCAATATAAACTTTGAAATATCACACAAGTATATTATTTTTTTCGGACAGTTCTCTAACGGGCACGATACAAACTAGTGAACAAGTTTTTTTGCAAATGGTATGGTTTTGCAAAGAAACAATATACTCAAGGTTTAACAAAGGCTAAATAAACAATTATTATGGTGTTGATGGGGCAGTGGCCACGTTGCGCACGCGCAACGTATTTCCACTCACGTGGGTTTCGACATGCCCGTGCCTTCGCTGCCAGTAAACTATCTATTATATTATCAGCACCCTTATCGCTTTTAGATAATTTTACACGCAGATAGTCCACGCTTCTTAAACCGTGCTAACAAAAATATATGTGGTCGTCCAAATCAAAAGGGACCTTATGGCGGTAACTAGTTTCCGAGATATTAATAAATTTGTAAAATACCTCAAAAAAATCGTTTTTTTACTAACTGTATTTTTAAAAAGATGATTGTATTTACTACATGTAGATGTGTTCAACTTTTCGAAAAGTCAATTTAAAAAAGTTTCGTATTCATCTAAAGTTTAGTAAAAAAGGAACCTTATCGCGGCAAGACCTAACAAATCGTTTTTCTTGTAATTCAAACCATATATTATATCAACATTTTAATATTGCAAGGTAGGTATAAACTAAACTATTCATTCAGGATGGGAAATCATCAAATGACTCCTCCCGCTCTGGGTGGAGCGGAATAGGGAGTGTCAGACTCTTACTGACTAAAACCCACCCGTGTTCCTTCCTTCGCCCTTTGTTCCGGGCCAGTGGTAACCCTTTCGGACAATCCCGCTGACCCGGCAGGCTTCGGCCAATACGGGCCCCTTCGTTTAGTGCTGACATCTCTTTGAGGCGCGCGTGGAACACGTACGCGCCGTCCGGCACGGGCCTGGTCCTGATCGGACGGTGAGCTACCCATTGCTCTCCGCCCGCGCCTAAGGTGGCCGGGAGTAGTCGCGCGGCTCCCGACGCCCGGAGCGTCTCCCGCGGCGGCTGGGACGGGAGGCTCTCTCTCTCAGCCGTCCCGCCGCCTCCTTCGCTAGCATGACTGCTTCGCAGAAGGAGGCGACTGCTCCCCACTCCCTCTAGCCCCGGACCATGGCTTGAACCAGGCCCGGACGCGAGAGGTCGCCGCCATGAGATCGCGCCGGAGGTCTGTCCGCTCCGCCGCAATTTGCTGCGGAAGCGGAGTTTCCCCCCGGCGTAGTGCCTCCGCGCGCCACTCATACAGGCGCGCGAGGACTATCGCCTCCAGATCCCATGGCGGCAGTCCGGCAAGGAGGCTTGCCGCCTCGCCCGAGATCGTGCGGTACCCCCGGATCAGCCTAACGGCTACCACCTTCTGGGGCGCGTTCAAATAATGGGCGGCTCGCCGCCGCAGTGAACGCGCCCACACCGGGGCCCCGTTATAGGGCCATGGACCGCACGACCCCCGCGTAAAGCCTCCGGCAGGAGGCGTTTAGCCCCCTCAGGTTGGGCAGGAGCCGCTTGAAGGCGGCCCCGGCCCGTTCCAGTTTGGGAGCCAAACGTCGGAAATGCTCGACTAAGTTCCACCGGCTGTCGAGGATGAGACCCAGGTATTTCATCGTCGTCTCGACGCCGATGTGAACCCCTCCTACCGTTAGTTGGGATCCCGATGGTGGCGTATTCCGGAACCCATGAAACGACATGGCCTCGGACTTGTGCAATGCCACCTCGAGACCCAACTGCCGGATCCTCTCCACGACTATCGCAACCCCGCGTGTCATCGCGTCGGCCGCCGCCTGATGCGACCTCCCCTGCGCCAGGACTAGCGTGTCGTCAGCGTAGCGTATAGCTGCCATTAGATAGTGTCGCACGCCGCCGCATGCGGCATTCTTTGTATATGCGTCTTAGGTCTAAGGTCCCACTATTGTAGTCCATATTTTGTTTAGGTACTTTTAATAGAGGTAAACAATCTTGTTAGGTATGTTTTTTATCATAAAATATATTTTTAAAATAGGCTAAGGCTAATAGCAAAAGTAATTCATTATAACATCTGTTATTTCATTTTGTTTTATCTTGTAATGGCTATAAATTATTTCATAAATATATTTTTCGACAAAAACGTATCAAGATTGTTTACCTTTATTAAAATACTTAAATTAATTAACTATACTAAGAGATAAGTGTCAGCAGACTGCAACGGACCGCCTTAAGGGCCCTTTTTTACGTATATACTTGTTACGAATTTTCATACCTTGTGATAATAAAAAAAATTTGTTAAATAAGTAACATTTTCATACCTTGTGATAATAAAAAAAGAAAATTTAAGTTATCTTGAATGTTGCACTAAAATATTGATTATGCATGCTAAAAATAAAAAATATTGTTTAGTGCCCACCATTAGGGCCCTTTTTTAATTTGTTTGAAGAAATTGTTCAGTTCTCTATGTAACTTTACAAGATCATAACTAACAGTTATCATTGATCTCTTAGCTTTATTAGCATCTAAACCAATTATGTATAACCTATTTAGTGATTAAGTGTTGATTTTGTTACTGTCAGATCTCAAAGTTTATAAAAAATAAGAATTCTTGCTAGTAAATAAAAACTATTTTTTTAAAATTATGTGTTGTTTTTATTTACATCTAAGGCCTTTCGCAAATCTATGTAATTAGTAGCAATATAGAAACGATAAAAGTTTAGTGAGAAACAGGCGGTTTACTTATTTTTAATACTATTATCGATACTTTGCATCTCATTGATAATGCATTATGTTGGCGGGTCTAGTTCCCACAACAAACAAGTTTATGCAAGGATTGTAAGAATTTCCATTAGTAATAATCATAGTCAATCAAAGAATACCATCAGTTACATAACTTCACACTAAAACATAACTTTTTTGTACGGCATACTTAAATTGCGATTTTCTCGAAACTTATAATTTCGATCAGTGAACTTCAAAAATTCGTAAAAAAATAACGGCAGTGGTTAGAAGGTTGGTTCTTGGGTCTATAGTTCGGTACATTTATGTAGTTTTCAGCTCTGTAGATAACTCATTTCCGCCATAAGGTCCCTTTTGATTTGGACGACCACATATTATAAAGTCTGCTTTATTTTCAATAATAAGACAAATGTAAGTATGTAATATGATCTTTCGTTAGATTCTGAAATTATTCCAGTTTAAAGCTTGTGCGTTATGGTTTGTCGCGCATGGGTTCTTATTTAAATGGTATTGTTCCAGATCAAAGTTATCCATTACCGATATTGAATAAACTAATTTCATCTTCTAATGATAAAAAACCCGGTATCTTTTAAGTACGTGAATTAAACTTTTCCTATAATGTTCATAGCGTGGGTAATTTACAGTGTCAGACGGTTTCATCTAATAAGTAACTATGTATAGTGACCGTGAGCGACACGCGGAAGTCACCTCGACGCCTTGCAGATAACGATTGGCGTATTTTATCAGCGGTACGCGATAAAGCGACCTTCATTAAAGCACGTATCTACCGCAAGAATATTATTGTGTCCCTGTTTATTTGTTTGTTTAAACGCTGTTGCTTCTTCCAACTTACTAAAAATAAGTTGCATTATTGAATTTTAAATTTTTAATACAAAGTTTTCTATCACCGTGAAAAGATTTGATTTATATCTATTGCAACGGCTGTTTAACGTTTATAATAACATTTATCATTCGTTTTGTGTAATGTATTAAAATTATAAATAATATCGATAAGTAATGAAAATTTAATATTTCAAGAAAGTTTAATCTATCAGACATTTGTCGTCTTGATATAGCCATCGAGGCAATTAAATAAATTAAAATATGATATGATAAGCTACGACGAGTATTCATTTGGTAGCTCTACGTTCAAACAATCTTTGTTTATAAATGATTCCGATAATACCATTGTTCAAAACATGAACAACTCGCATTGCTTGTGCAAATACTCAAGAACATTATGTTTTAGAACACTTCATAAATAAATAGGAACGCACGCTAGCGATGCATGTAGTTAGTCTTTTTTTAGTTATTAATGTGTTATGGTATGTTAAGTGATTTGTGGAAGCAGTGTCACAAAAGCTAATTTCCAAATTGAAGGTATATCATGATTATAAGGTTTTAGTAGTCAGTCTTTTATAGCCTTTCTTAATTATTAATGTGTTATGTTATATTAAGTGATTTGTAAAAGCAATGTAACAAAAGCTCATTTCCAAATTGAGGGTATATCAAAATAAAAACAGTTTTTATTTTCTTTAAAATATGTTTAATTAATATTACACTATGCACTCGTAAACTCTAGTCTAAATGAAAACAAATATTAAAAAATTAAACTTATTAATATATTTACTTAAATGCCAATTTGTTCTCAAATTACGAGTCTCCTATAGTGCAATTAGAGCTCTTATTTGCACACTTAATGCTTGGTTCGAGTCGCGTAGGTCTGCTTTTATGCGAGTACGGGCTTCTTCGACCCGAACGCGCTCTGCCTCTACTTGCCGAGTGCAAGTCGTCGCAACTCTCTGTCGAGTTGCACGCGCTGTCCGGCGCTGTGCTTCAATTCTTAGACGTTCAGTTTCTAAGTCGTGAAGACAATCATCCCTCTCCCTTTCAAATCGCAACCGATTCTCTTCTATTGCCACAAACTCACTGGTGGCTCGGTCAAACGGTGTTTAGCGGACTCTTCGCTGTCTGAGGCAACGACTCGGAGTAGAATGGCCGGCGGATACCAGCGACCTTTCTATGTGTATGGCTTGATTTCCAGTAATTGAGGTGACCCCAATCACGTAACACCATTTCCTCAAGTCTACTCAATGGTTTTCTCATACCAGGCCCACCACCAGTGCCATGAATGCCCCGGTTTATAATAGAGGCTTTATTTTTAGTTTTCCAGTCAGACCATAGCAAAATATAAAACAATACCTACAATTAAATAAATGGTCTCTAGAGGTACCTATGCAACAGCTCTATATACTTTGTTTAATAATTCAAATCTTATTACCCTTTGTTAGCTGTTTTGTTAATACCACTTCCACCCACTGAGTATAAAATTTCAGCTAACTCCTGCCACAGACGTTCAGTCTTTACCTTCGTTCGGTGTTTATTGATCTCATGCGCTGCTATGGCGATTTATTGCGCATCCGAGGTCACACGTGTATCGACAATAATGAAACTCGTGCAAAAAGTGTTGCATGCATGCACTCCAATATATCGATTTTCCTTATCGCCAGTGTGACTCTATAGTAATTGTTAGCTGTTTTGTTAATACCACTTCCACCCACTGAGTATAAAATTTCAGCTAACTCCTGCCACAGACGTTCAGTCTTTACCTTCGTTCGGTTTTTATTGATCTCATGCGCTGCTATGGCGATTTATTGCGCATCCGAGGTCACACGTGTATCGACAATAATAAAACTCGTGCAAAAAGTGTTGCATGCATGCACTCCAATATATCGATTTTCCTTATCGCCAGTGTGACTCTATAGTAATTTTTATCCGGCAATTACACAGCAGGGGCTGTATAGTGATATTTGCGTATGAACATGATTATCAGAGAACTAGTTGCATCGTTTGATCGATTTATTTCGAGTCACATGATATTCATGCCTATTTAGGGAAATCGTACGAAGTGCTATGTCGGTTATACAAGTGATCGCGGTCGATGTGCGCGTGCGCTGTGATGCAACGCGCTTATTGTTACGCTCGGAGGTGGTGACTACGTCAGTGTATAGGTAGGTGGAACGCCTCGTGTGATGCGCAGCGTAGCACGCAGATCTGCACAACAGAATGTAATCATGTGACGAATGCTGATAATATCGTGTTATCTGCTGACGAATATTTGTTTAATGTCCACTGGTCAAACGCTGTCCCGATTACATGACTGTGGTATATATTATTATTTTGTTGTTTATCCCTATTACATGTAAAACTAATATTGTGCGTGCCTTTTTTTAAGTATATATAATATTTTTGTTAAAATTATCTATTTGCTTTCTAAACAATCTAATAATGTCCACAGTAGATTGTGAACATAGTGCAACAGCATTGCTGTTTCTATTAATAACTGTAATAGCTCTACCTCTACCGGTAATTCGTTCTTGGAACGTGTGGGTAAAGACATAAAGGCAGTGGTAGTAATGGTAGTAAGCGGCTATCGACAAATGGATGGTCGCTATTGCCTCACGATGTAGCTAAACAGTGCATCATGGGAACTAGTTGCCTAGCGTGATACAATAAATAGGATATTGTTACTAGCCATTATATACTTAGGCCTTGTAGGAAATTGCCAGATATCGTTTGTTAGCTACTAATAAAACCAAGAGTAGATGTATTTTCTTTACCTATTATAATTTTTGCAAAAACAGAAGTCTTATTGTGTAGAATACAGAATATTTTAAAATTTGCATTGCATGCTGAATGCTGGCAAGGTCTTGCTTCGCTCTAATAGCTGTGTCCTCCGCCAAGGCCTGCCAGCTGACGTCAGGCTCTTACGCTCGGTAACAAGAGATTTTGCATCCAGTTTATATTTATACTATGCAGTAATGCACGTCAGTTGCTAATGAACGCGACCTTAAAAGACAATGCATTTGTTACAAGAAAGACACGTCAGTTTATTTTTATTTGTAATCACGCAAAAGAACGAAACTGAGTTCAACATCTTTTGTGTAGCTGTATAGGTTACCTTTTTTCAGGTAGAGGCGATGGCTCACAGTGGGCAGCGGCCAGGCAGGCGTAAGTGGTGCGCAGGAACAGGTTCCGAACGGATCACATGTGGGCAGGTCAGTGAACCCAGAGACGATAATCCGAGGAGTACCGACAACCGCCGCTCCGCCATTGCCGCTTGTCAGTTGTATGTTCATATTTGGGCCGTAAGATATAAAGTACCTACTGATTTAATACGTCTTTACAGTTACGTCACTTAAAGTATTTTAAATCGATTTACTGATTTAATGCAGCAGTATATTTTTTTCAAACGATATGGACATGGTTGTTCATTTTTAAGTTTTATATTTGGTTTATTGAAATGATTTCCAAGTTTTCGATACAGTGTCGCAAATTGCTGCTAAATATTAGATCAGTTGGCAACGAAGCTTGTGATAATTCAGCACGGCGACACAACGTCTGGGGTATGCCATTGTTCTGCTGCACCAATAATATCCTGTTAGCAACGGCCAGCGTTTGCGTAGGCGCCTGCACGTTTTTATAGGTACTTAATAATTTAGCAATGCACTCTTTTATGAACCGGTACAGTAATTAAACATGTCAGAATTCATTAATCACGTAGTCGCAAGTAGATTTTAACATTGTGGGGTGCTTTTGTGTGTTTAATTTTGACCAGGTATCCATAATGTTCGTGATTAAACCAAATGGCGAATCAGTATTCCTGTTACTCATTTTCTGTTATAGACTGTTAGGTCAGATTTTAACATTGATAAGTTTTACATCAGATTTAGATTCAAAGGTAGTTCGTACTTAGCATTCGTTGCAAAATCTTCCATTCGGTTCAAAACAATTAGTGATGAGTATATTCTCGTATTTACAGTGAGTAAATAGCCGTTACGTAATTGAACTGAAAATATGTAATAGTAGAACGAGCGCGACGAGTCTCCGGTCCGCCCACCACAAGCATTTGGCCGCCAACAATATGTACACAAGGTTATAAACAGAGCGTGGGCCTGTAACGCAAGCCAATATAATGCCCGACAACTATTGTACCCGTCGCGTCGTTTGATATTTTATACTGTGTATGTGACGATAAAGACGGTTGACAAGATACCGGTAGGTTTCGTTTTTAGTGTTCAGTTTGCCCAGCCACCCACTAATACCTCGAAAATAGTCTATTTGAAAATTTTAAGAGATGGAATACCTATTGCCCTGATTTATGTTTATGGTGCCAATAGACTTCGAGTTATTTGCTAAAATTATGAATGCTAGTTATGACGCAAATATTGAGGTGCTCGTTGATAAGTACCAGCTCGATCGCGGCGCAGTCCATGGATGGGCGACCATTCTACTTCGAAACGCCTTCGTACCGCGGAGAGCACGTTTAACGGTCCTCGGAGTTGATTGGTTGTAAAAATATCTACGACAGTGTTTACAGGTTGTCAGAAGACCCAAAGTCAGACTAACTGGTCTAACCTTTGAATATCAGTAACAGCTTAGTAATTGGATTGGATTGTCGAGGTCTAATGGCAGTCGCTCTACGTTAAATATTTATATTTAGGTAGCCGCATCTTATTAGTCTGGCAGCCGAACCAAACCTAATTGCAAAAAGGCTTTGCAGATGGACTAGTCTAGACTGTCTGGACTTGCGTTGTTCAAGATTTATCTTAACCAGTTTCAAACCTAAAGCCTGGATTTTAAAAACTGTGAGGAACTTAGACAGCAAGAGCTCTGATCAACTCGCTAACATGAAAACGAAGACCACCTTTGGAAGCTCTATGATGAGTTCGTTGTGAACTTCTGATGGTGCATTTATTTTGTTATAATTTTGCTGCCAGTTGTAGATCATATGACATTATATACACTGAAGTCTCTGGTATAAGGTACGGATAAAAGCTACAGTTAGACAAACGATAGTGAGATAATGAAATAGAAGCATCCTGCTGGTACTTATAAAAGGATTGACCAAGATTAGCGTCCATAATGAAAACTCTTTATTTCGACTAGCTGCTTTATAAAGTACCTAACGAGAGAACGAGTAACTAAGGCAGATTATTGAGGCGTGCAATAAGTTTCTTTGTTCTCTGTCAGATTTTTGGAATATAGAAAGGCTTATGACAGCATTTTGAGGCTGCTGCGTCAAATTCTAGAAGAAAAGGATTTACGTTAATTATACAGTATGTTAACTAACAGAGGGCGTTCCCGTTAACCCGCAATAGTATAGCATCCATACATGCTAAAAAAAATATTACCATTCGAAAATAAAATGTTTTTATTTTTTTTTTATATTAAAATATTCACTAAAAATCGTAAATTGATACGTTAAAGAAACACTCTGTACACGCGTACTTGAAGGACAGCAATGTCGGAATTTATTTAATTAAATAAATTAGAATTAATTAAATAAATAGAGTATCAATTTACGATTTTTAGTGAATATTTTAATATAAAAAAAAAATAAAAACATTTTATTTTCGAATGGTAATATTTTTTTTAGCATGTATGGATGCTATACTATTGCGGGTTAACGGGAACGCCCTCTGTTAGTTAACATACTGTATAACGTTGCCCGTTATCAGAAACATAACAGCAAACTCACAATTTAAAGTGCATTACACATTACACTAGGTACTCCGTAACTGTTTGGTGTATCTATCTCAACCAAAAGAATGCACCTAGGCATTCAACATTCTAAGACCAAATCTTTTCAGACGAGTAGATTAGGTACCAGAAAAATCCTAGACATTTGAGAAACTGAATTTCTAAAGAAACCAGAAGCATAAAATTACTCATAACAATGAAATATCTGATGAGATGTGAATGTACCTACTTAATATTACAACAATTGGCTGTTGCTACCAACAATTACTAGGTATATTATCAACAAATTACTATTTATTGAACAATCAATTGCAGAGATTCATGTGTAATAGTACATTATGATATAAGTGCGGTAAGTTGAAAATTACAGCCGAGGCGATATTGCTTGCCCGAGCCGTAGGCGAGGGCTAAAAGAAAGCAGAGGCTGTAATTATCAAAGCGCACGTATGTCATACGACGTTTTGTAACATATTTGCGAGGAAATAAATAAAACTCTGACTGAATTTGCTTATTTGCTTGTTTTCCATATGATGAAATTTTGATACGCTTGTAAGTATCTATCGGTCGATTTTTCGGGCAAGAGGCTTAGAGTAGCCTTTTTCGCTGCCCCTGAGACTTCTGGCGGTGTGGAATTAATAAATTCATCATTACTTGACGACATTTTCAAATAAAAAAGTACAGCGAAAAGAAAAAGCGCGCGGAATAATTGCGATGCGCGCGCGTTCGAGCTTTTTTTTTTGCAGGCATAGGCACAAAACAGCCAGTATTATTAATAAAGTAAATTAATATTTTTGATTTTGTTACAGATATTAATGGTTGTAATTTTTTGTCAAAATTAATTAAATTAAATAATTAAATGTTTATTTATTATATTTTATCTCCCAAAGTTAATTTTATTCATAAAATGTTGACATCTTTTCTGAAATAAAAACTCTTTGCTAAGATTTAAAAAAGTACCGTTCGTTTTGACGGAGCATCTTGATAAACCGTGCGATTTACTTTACATTACCGCACAAGTACGTAATGAGATACATTACGATATTGAAATTGGTGAAATAAGACACCCTTTATGAGCAAATATGTTATAAAATAAATTACTAAATCGTTTTAATGGCAGGGCCCAATGAGCGCTACGTGCACGGAAACATAACAAAGGGCTTTTTTTATAGCCCTGGAGCCGGTGACAGTAAAATTGCACTTACACGGATTCTAAAGTTTCGTATACGAATAAATAGTATTTAATTATAGGTACAAGATGAGCCCGGTGTGCCCGGGAGGTTCCTGCACATAATCAGGCGGGAGAAACGCCCGGGTGTCACCATTGCCAGGATCGCCCAGAGGACACGGTGGAGCACACGGTGGAGGTCTGCCCCGCTTGGGCGGAGCACCGCCGTGTCCTCGTTGAGGCGATCGGCAGCGGCAGCGACCTCTCGCGTCCGGGCCTGGTTCAAGCCATGGTCCGGGGCGAGAGGGAGTGGGGGGCAGTCGCCTCCTTCTGCGAAGCAGTCATGCTAGCGAAGGAGGCGGCGGGACGGCTGAGGGAGAGAGCCTCCCGTCCCAGCCGCCGCGGGAGACGCTCCGGGCGTCGGGAGCCGCGCGACTACTCCCGGCCACCGTAGGCGCGGGCCTGCGGGCGGAGAGTAATGGGTAGCTCACCGTCCGATCAGGACCAGGCCCGTGCCGGACGGCGCGTACGTGTTCCACGCGCGCCTCAAAGAGATGTCAGCATCATACGGAGGGGCCCGTGAGGGCCGAAGCCTGCCGGGTCAGCGGGATTGTCCGAAAGGGTTACCGCTGGCTCGGAACATAAAGGGCTAAGGAAGGAACACGGGTGGGTTTTAGTCAGTAAGAGTCTGACACTCCCTTCCGCTCCACCCAGAGCGGGAGGAGTCATTTGATGATTTCACATCCTCAAAAAAAAAAAAAGCCCGGTGTGCCAGGTCTTATCCTGGCAGAAGTATTTTTAATTTTTTTTTTATATTTTTAAAAATTCCTAATAATTTGCACTTACACGGATTGTCATGTTTTATATTATATCATTTTATTGCAAATTTTGTGTACTTTCTAAAAAACTTGGTGTGACAGCTCTCATCCTGGCAGAAATGTCTGTCACACCGACTTTTAATAATGAAAGTTCAACAAATTTTGCACTTATCGCGGAATTAGGGTTTCTTGGTTTTAATCTCTTCCTTTCTACTTCTACTCTTGAAATATCTCGGTGTGACAGCTCAAAACTTGGCAGAAATATCTGTCACACCACTTTGAATTATGGCTTCAACCCCTGAAAATAATGACAATGATGTATACTGGAATTTACTTTAATTCTCTTTTTAATGTTCGACACAAAATATAGTCTATGCCATCTACAATTCTTTCTCTTTCTGCTTTTCTTTTTTAAGTAGAGCTATCCTTACTAGGTATAATATATTATACCTGAGTTACCCTACAAGCCTTGAAAATGTTTGGCTCATCGTTGTCCCTTCAGTCAGTTGCTTTGGAGCCCTGTTGAAAGTTACAACATTTCCATTACTGAAGTTCGTCTATTTATTTTTTTGAAAATATCTGCTGTTTAAACGATTTCAAACGTTATTGCATTTTTATCAGTATTTCAAGATGAAGTGCTTCGTTTGTGATAAATCGTGTTCAGTGAATGAAAAAATTATTGCATTTGAAAATGAAGACAAACTGAAAAAATCTCAACGTGTTTTGAGCTTCAGAAAATTGAAACAATTTAAATATAGTGATGTGAATTTGAATGTTAATCATTTTAATGAAAATGGTTACCATCTGTCATGCTACAGAAAATTCATGGTTATACCAGCCAAATATAAAGAAGAATTTAGTCAAATGGAGCAGCATGTAAGTAAATAATTTAATGGAAATGTTGTAACTTTCAACAGGGCTCCAAAGCAACTGACTGAAGGGACAACGATGAGCCAAACATTTTCAAGGCTTGTAGGATAACTCAGGTATAATATATTATACCTAGTAAGGCTAGTAAGGATAGCTCTACTTAAAAAAGAAAAGTAGAAAGAGAAAGAATTGTAGATGGCATAGACTATATTTTGTGTCAAAAAAATTAAAAAGAGAAAGAAAATTCCAGTATTTATCATTCTCATGATTTTCAGGGGTTGAAGCCATAATGCAAAGTGGTGTGACAGATATTTCTGCCAAGTTTTGAGCTGTCACACCGAGATATTTCAAGAGTAGAAGTAGAAAGGAAGAGATTAAAACCAAGAAAACCTAATTCCGCGATAAGTGCAAATTTTGTTGAACTTTCATTATTAAAAGTCGGTGTGACAGACACTTCTGCCAGGATGAGAGCTGTCACACCAAGTTTTTTAGAAAGTACACAAAATTTGCAATAAAATGATATATAAAACGTGACAATCCGTGTAAGTGCAAATTATTAGGAATTTTTAAAAACATAAAAAATAAATTAAAATTACTTCTGCCAGGATAAGACCTGGCACACCGGGCTCATCTTGTACCTATAATTAAATACTATTTATTCGTATACGAAACTTTAGAATCCGTGTAATTGCAATTTTACTGTCACCGGCTCCCGGACTATTACTACGTATAAACGATATACCTACGCACGTATAAATATGAATCAAACAAAATTACGAGAGAACGTAATAGATAGCAAGATCCGCTAACAACCGTGACGTTGTTGTCACTAATTATAATAGGCACTAAAACTACCTGCAATAAAGTATTGGCTGCGGTTGTAGTCACTCACACAGTCATAAACATTTATGTCAATTTTACAATGATGTTGCATAAGTGCGGCCGCAGAGCGCTGCGTCGCGCCTTGACATTGTACGACACAGTGAACCGCGCACGTGGATCGTAAATTATATTATTGCACATATGTTTGGTATAGTCTCTTTAGTCTATCCAATAAACGACAACGCACTGCAGTGATTGCTGTGTTGGATAAAGCATATGTATGAACGTTCAAACAGTAAAATAAATGATGATTTTGACTGCAGGTACCTAGTTGAAGGCTCTTAGTCTGTTACTAATGCAAGATCTGAATATAGAAGACCCTTGCGAATCGCCATTTTATTGCAGTAATTTCTATTCACAATGTAACGGTGTATAGTAGTGTAGCGGTATCTACAACGCCACATACAAACAACGCGTCATACTGACGTCACGCAAATCCTGCATCGCGCAAGCAGAGTTTACCGCGCAACTAGCATAGATACAACGGCCCGATATGAATCAACGGGCAGTTGCCCGCCAGACACAACACCCGTCTGGTCGGAGGATCCTCCCTTTTCTATGGAGGTTGAGTGAACTTTACACCCTGTTCCTCATACCTCTATACTGGTGACCCCGAACATGAACGTCAGCGCAGCCTTCGTGCAATTACTTCAGCGTGACGTCATCATCATCACTCCCGCAAGCTTTAGCGGCGAGTCACCCAGCCAGCCAGCTCCCACGGCTTCAACGGGTATCCTGACCACCAGCATGCAGCGACCGCGCATTCTTGGTCATCACCCTCAGCCTCATCAGCAACCTTGGCACAGCACACTGCACTTTCGGCCGGTCAACAAGAAGAGCTCAATTCCTCTCCTGGTCGACGCAGCAGCCAGCCTCAACTCGGCGCTGTACTACATCCGACGCACTGGAGCATAACGCAGCGCCACCCCGACTCACTGGGGACATCGCAGACAGTTCCGACTCACCGTGAACTATGCGGCAACCGGTTCCGACTCACTGGAACCTCAGCTGGCCTGGCAAGCATCGCAAGATACAAGACTCAGCCCACCATCGACCTCCGGTCTCCGGGGGGGAGTGATGTAGCGGTATCTACAACGCCACATACAAACAACGCGTCATACTGACGTCACGCAAATCCTGCATCGCGCAAGCAGAGTTTACCGCGCAACTAGCATAGATACAACGGCCCGATATGAATCAACGGGCAGTTGCCCGCCAGACACAACACCCGTCTGGTCGGAGGATCCTCCCTTTTCTATGGAGGTTGAGTGAACTTTACACCCTGTTCCTCATACCTCTATAGTAGCCCGCGAAATTCAAATTTTCTTACGTTTTTTGCAATTTGCTGGTAAGTATTAAGTTGTACGTTGATTAATATATGAATCGCGGCCGTAAGAAATATGTGTTTACAGAATTATAATCATTAAAGTCATCAACACAACTCTCTAAGACCACGTAAGTCCAAAGAATGACGATTTCATGAAACAGTTATTCTTGGGACTTACGTGGTCTTAGAGAGTTGTGTTGATGACTTTAATGATTATAATTCTGTAAATACATGTGTGTTACGGCCGCAATTCATATATTAATCAACGTACAACTTAATACTGACCAGCAAATTCCAAAAAACCTAAAAAAAAATGAATTTCGCGGGCTACCCTGGCGCTTTCGCCTTAAAAGGAAACTAACTAACTATTCTATTCTAACTTTGTACCTGCTTTGTTGCAGATTTTTTTCCTAGTAGGAAATAATACTGACTTACTAATTTTTTTTTGTGTATAAACGTTCAAACAGTAAAATAAATGAGGATTTTGACTGCAGGTAGTCGACGGCTCTTCGTCTGTTACTAGTTGCATTATGATGTGAATATAGAAGACCCTTGCGAATCGCCATTTTATTGTAATAATTTCTATACATAATGCAACGGTGTATCTATCTATACTAATCTATACTAATATATATATACTAATATACAAACAAACTCTTCAGCTTTATAAAGCTGAAGAGTTTGTTTGGTCGAACGCGCTAATCTCTGGAACTACCAGTCGGATTTGAAAAATTCTTTTTTATTCATTTGATAGCCCAATTATTGAGGAAGGCTATATGCTATTTAACATCACGCTATGACCTTTAGGAGCCGAAAAAAAAGAAAAAAAGTCAGAAAGAACGCTAAGCAAAAACGAAGTAATAGCACGGGCAGGCGATGCGATGCGACGGGGTGGGTCGGAGTAAAAAGAAATTTCACGCGGATGAAGTTGTGGGCAGAAGCTAGTGTCATTTAAAAGAAAACTAACTTTGTACCTGCTTTGTTGCAACTTTTTTTCCTAGTAGGAAATAATAGGTACTGACTTAGGTACTCATTTTCTTTGTCTTCTTAATGAACATTATTATAGGATGCAATCAAATGTTGGTAAGAAGACATTGTTTAAAATGTCGCAGGTAGTTATTTACAAGCTGTTATTTCTGTTCAGTAAATGAATAATACTTCGATTAATTGTGTGCGTACACTGTGCACGAACAGCAATTAACAAATAGGTAATAATAAATTTTATTGGCCCGACACGTGTCGCAAATGTAAATGTTGTGTTGCAGAGATATACTTAACAAAGTGCATAACGTGTCAGTGACTTCTTATCTAACGCATGACTTTGGAATATTAATACCTATTTTATTGTTATTTTAATGAGGCTTATTATCAAGTTATAGAGTAACCTACTCAGTAGTAAACTACTCATTTGAGTATCAGTGATAAAGTAGGTAGGAGTTCGTCATATTTGGTTTTTCTTTTAGCAATGATTAAAGAGACAACGAACGGATTTTCCTACATGATAGAGAACAATGTTACGCAACGGTCCACAACCGGATATCCTTTACTTAATATAAACACATTACAACGCATTTACGAGTGACGTAACACAATTTACTTAGGATGCAGGTATAAGTAAGTACATACAAACACCAGTTAGGTGAAAGCAGCTGTAGTAAAGTCTTACCTGAATTAAATCAGGCCCAGTTTACTGAATGCCCACAATAAGTAAACAAAAGAAATATATTTCTAATGATTCCTGATGTAATACTAAATGTCAACGAGCGAGAGAACCTTGAAGTGCATCTGTACAGATTGACTCAATGCTTTATGGATTATGCGTCACAAAGGATCTTATAAAATGCCTTTGTCATCGTGCGCAATATATGTACCTAGGTACCTACTACTAAATCCAAACTTGAATTTGATGTTTCGGATTGTTCTGCAAGAATAGTTAAATAGCACTAGTACATTACCCAAAAGATTTCTTCATCTAAAGTCAACAGTCACCCGCAGTCATAGTAGATATTCGAAAAGTGTATGCCACCCAATTAAAGGGACCCCTTAGCAATTAATTCGGTGCTGTTGCTTATACAACAATTTAATAGCGTGTCGATGGCAATGTCAATAGTAATATCTACGTACATATTATAAATTCTTTGCCAGAACTAAGCTACGAATTTTACTTGTTAGAGAGATCATCATTAAAATTGAACTAAGTGAACATTCTAAATAAATAAACAACTTGTAGTACCTACTATTTTATAAATTAAAAAATATGTCTTGGACTTTTAATCTATCAGACTAGTTACGATATTAACAAAATAAAATATATAAATTTTTCGAGTTTGCTGTTGACTGTACTCTCCCTGGGTACAGGCGTCATCGCTCGTCAGGAAACCCTGAGTGGTATTCATACAAATATTTAAATATACCTTCTTTATCTGTAGTCTTCGTAATATGAAAGCGACTACGAAGTATGTCACGGTCTAATTGAAGTCGTACTGGTGACTGGGCATGTTCCACACGACATATCTATATAATTTAGTCTTTGGACCGTTAACGTCTCATTTCAATTTAAGCTTTAATGTTGTGCAAATTTAATATGGGAAACAGTAAAACAATATTCATCTAAATTATTCAATTAATCCTTTAAAAAAGGCGATTAGACGATGAGTGTTGTTACAATACAATGCTGGAAGGGCTGTTTTCACTTTTCATTTTATTTTACTTGGTTGGTTGTTTAAATCAGCCATCTTAACTATCATGTGGCAAAGAGGTATTGATTGGTATTAGGATTGTTTGACTTACCCTTTTCTTACGCGGGTGGATATCTTCATAATCCATAGCAATGCCCTCGTCGCTGAATGAGGAAGATGCCGGTGGGGGCGAGGGCGTTCCGGAGCGCCATGATGAGCCTGAGCTGCTGCTGGCTCCTGGAGACACTGACGAGCGACCACCCCAGGCGCCTATCGCAAAAAAAAACCAGTTACTACATAGTTCTTAATTTCATAAATATTGTGTTTTTAAAGTTTTTTCTCGTATTTTAATACCGTCATAGTAAAAATAACTGATTAGGTCACCTATCTTCGTATAGTTTTTCGGAAGGTAGTGTTACATTTTAACTTTTGAATTACAAATAACAATTACTTAAATTTATTGAATGAATTAAATTGCGAAACGGAACTATGGTTAGAAACTTTCACTCACAAGAACGGCTATTTTCTCGCGGCACACATGCGCTGGTGCATTAGAACAGTCGCTGTTCTCTAGAGCTATCGTTAAATTTTATGGGTGGTTTGAATCGTCGTGCTTCTCAGCTATAATGTTGCGTAAGTTGTCCCGAAAGGCGGTCTACTGCAATTTTAATGTGTGATGTTAATCTTAATTGTTATAAAGTACTTAACCGATGTGAATTACCTACTCTGTTGCAAATACCATAAGAACGCACTTTATAACACCAACTTGTAATTTCTTTTCTTTTTTAATTTTAGTGCATCAAGTTCGCGTCTTATTTGGCAAAATTAGTTGCCGCGATCAATCCCAGACTTAATCTGCTATAGTACCTATGCTTAAAGTACCTACTATTTTAAGTAAGGAGTTGCTGCAAATATGCTAGTCGAACAAGAGCACATTTGGTTGAAGCTCATCATGAGAGCGCTGTTACACCAAATACCTGTCTAGACGGTGTCTAGACTACTGTCTAGACGCTATCCACGTTTTGCAGATTTTATCCAAAATACAACTGCTCCCTTAACAGTCAAAGTATTATTAAAATGAATAATTTTCACAACCAACTTTAAACTTTACTTTTATATATTGGTTTAATTAATATGTAGTAATAGAATGGTTCTGTCATTCATAAACAATGCATTGAGAGAATATTTTACGTTAATTTGTAATTATAACTATTAGATTTAAAAGCAGTCCATACGTTATTATACATATAAACATACAGTCAACGCTGGGTATAGCAAAGCCGGTATATGTGCGGTATAAGCACAAGCGTGACGTAACAGTAGAATTACGTAGTAATAAATGTGAGAACTGACGGACTACCGGTGCTGGTGATCAGCGTTGTCGAAGATTCATAGGCTATGGCGTGTGTGCGCCACTGTGTCCAAGTTGTGCCATGTGGTGTAGTCGTGTGCGACTTACTGGGGCGCGGCGAGTTGGGAGAACAGCTGAGTGACATGAGCACGAGGGCTGCATTGCACTCGTTCATCTGGTCGTCGCGCTCGCCGTAGCCCAAGTCGCAGGAGCTGCTGGGCCCACGCTTGCGTGACCTGTAACAACGCAAAATACTAAATTACGACTTGGTTATCCGAAGAATAAGAAATTAAGGTAATCTATGCCCTGCGTTTTTCTAAAAGTAAAAGTTGAACCGTCAAGATCGGGTCGGAAATAAGAATTTATAAAATAAAATAAGTAGGTACCTACCTAAACCAAAATAATGACTTGTAGATATTCGTTAGTAACTACTAACGAATATTCTATATTAACGCTCTAGCTGTACATTTCAATATCTTCAATAATTACTTCTTATATAGATTGATACCTAATCTACCATACTTATTTGATTCTGAAAATTGTTTGCTTTCTTAGAATATTTGTGCTGTGCTTTGCCGGTTTCTAATAAAACTATAAAGTAGGTATAGGTACTCATCATGTATACTTTGTTCTTATCCATGTTGAAAGCAAAAAAAAGCCATAGTCAATTGGTTAAACTTTATTGGGAGGGAAGGAAGCGCGCGTGGAATACTGATAATAATAATTGCAAATATTGCTAAGCAAATAATGAATTATGTAAGAATGTGTTCAAACTTCAACATTGTTTGGAAATAGTCGCAAGAACTTTTATCATTCCCAATTGGTTCTTGAAAGTTACCGAAAAAGGTTCACGTCATTGAACAATCAACAAGTCTAGACTCGATTATTGAACTTAGCAGTGTTGGGATGGCGGCATGAAGTGACGCGAGGTCGAGGGGATGCGTGGGGTGGGTGCGTCTGTTGCGCAACCGGCGGCGACCCACAAACGATAGACATTTGGACAAGTCGCAAAAGGACGAAGGCTTTTGCTCTGACCGATCACCCTGCGCCACCTTCACGTCGTTCGGTCGTTCAACTTGACTCGTTCAGCGACTGAACTGAACACCCGGGACCCGGGCCCAACAACCTCAGCTGTCTACGTCGCAACTTGCGCGCGACGACTGTACGACTTATACCTTATTCAATATACCTACTTATTTTCAAGAAATACCACATTTTATAAATATGTACATATTTGTTATTTAATAAATAACTTGATTAATTGTCATTAAGATGTTTCTACAAAACTCTCAATAAGAGTCAATACAAAAAATACAATAAGGGCTCATAATTTAAATCAAAATGTCGGAGTAACGAATTAGAAAAAATGCAGCATAAAAGAAATAAATAATATTCAATAAGTCGTGAAATGTTGGTTGACATGATTTAACTAGCTTCAGCTCGCGACTTCGTCCGCGTGAAATTTCACCCTCCCCCAATTCACCCTCTTAGGGATGGAATTTCGAAAAACCCTTTCTTAGTGGATACCTACTCTTCACAAAGAACACACCCTCCAAATGTCATATCTCTACCAGCGGTTTAGGCTGTGCGTTGATATATCAGTCAGTCAGGACTTTGAATTTTTTATACATACATATATAGATTTTATGAATGGAAGGCGTATTATACATATACCACGAAGCAGTTCGTAATAGGTGCAAGTATTACTATTCATTGGTTTCTTGTAATTTTCGACAGAACCTTTGAATTATTGCAAGATACAGCATCAGTGACCTGACCACTGACCGGTGTCAAAAGTATTAGAGAAATTGGTCCCTGATTGAACTTGAGTTCATTTCGGGAGGCTATCGCCTCGTCCTTGACGGTCGGCAAGTGGCCCCGGCCCCCGACCGCCTGCGTGCGTCCACTCAAGATCAGCGACAGGCGCGCGCATCTCGCTTTTTTAATAACCGTCTTCGTTATATACAAGTTGCATGTTGCTACCTATAGTAAAAATAATAAAACTGATTTAAGCGTTTACGAATTTAAATGTCGATTTTTTTTTTATATACTAGATACAGGCATGTTGTGTTGTGATTGGATTTAAATATGTATTAAACCGTGACCTTTTTTTAGTTAAGATGATGCGTTACTCAGAAATTAAAAATTTAACAAATAAGTAGGTACTTGTGTCAGCCGACCTACGAACGCACCCTAGAAACAAGGTATATTAACCTCGTACCCGCGCCGCAACGACCTTCCACCAGGTTCGTTATCCGATTGAAAACAGATAATACATTTTCGTAAGGCTGTACTGTAGGTCACTTTAACATACGTCAAAAACATTGTTTAACAGTTCAATGTATCCGCGGATAATTCAGTCTGCAAAAAATTAATAGGTAGCACAAATAGAAGTCCCATGAATAGTCTGCAAGATGAAATCGTTTATAATGTATAGAGCGGCTAGGTTAACTGACGGGCGACGGGGTCGTTATCGCGACCGACGCTTATGGAGGTGACATTGTTTTTTGTTCGCGATAATGGGGATGCTCGCCGGCCGGCGCACCGTCACATAGGCTATGTGACGTAATTTCCTGCAGTGACGTAACCAAATGATATAATATGTACTGCGAATGCTACGTACCGAGATTACTCATGACGAATTGATAAATTTTGTGTTATCAGCCTGCTGCGGTCCATCGCTTTCTCGTATGGTTTCACAACACAACGTAATGACGTCAAGAGGAGTGTTTGAAGGTGCTGTAGCTCATCGGTCAATAGTTATTCACGTCACAATTTAAGAAATCTTTTGTAATAGTTAGCCACGGTCACCAGGCGGGCTGTGCGCGTCAGCGGCAGCTATGCACACACTCGATTCACGCCGCGATGCCGTACTGGCCGTACTTACACATGTAACATTGAGAACGACCTTGCCGCTTGTTGCCGGCTACCGTGCTACTGGTTTAGCTCTGATAGCGCGAAAATATTATGCGAAGTGTGATAAACACACTTCTTCATGTTACATAATTTTATATGATTTGATAAGAAGTAATATAGTACACACCCACAGTCATATTTTAGAACACAAACTATAGAACGTTTTGCTTCCACTAGAGCTAAATAAACTAGAATCTAATAACCGATTTCACTTTATGTGCGTGTTGTTTTTTTTTAACGAAGCACGTGAACATCGATACGCATGATGTCTTCCACTGACACCTACGCACTTCGCAACTGGTAGACATTCCTGAAACTACGAAATTAGAGAGATTTAATATTTCGTATGAGACTTCTGTAAATTATTAAATCTATGTAGCTTCGTAGTTTGTGGTAATATAATAACAATCTTTAGAATGTAATTTCGCAGTACTCTTCACCTACATTTTGCGAGATTTAAATCAATATTTCGCACAGTTATCATCATACCTATTCATGAAACTACTTACTATTCTTGTTATTAACTTACCGTAGCTGTAGGTAGTACCTATTATGATATCAATTTACTATAAACCTATCTAAAACATTCGCACTTGCCATTTTAAAATAGCATTCAATAGATATATTATCTACTAAAATAACTTCCTACTCGTTGAGTCAATGTCATATGATAATGATGTGTTGATTTGAAAAATAAACTGGAGACCTTCAGCACGTTCATTGTGTGAATTTCGTCAGTGTTTTATTATAGGTTGAAGCTAATGCATTTTTTGCCATGTTGATGTAGGTCGGGCGCGTGCTTTTTTCTGTGTACAAAAACATAGATCCGTTGTGAATTTTATGATCGAGCAGTATGGTTGGTGCGGCGCGCTGCCAGCCTCGGGTGTGTCGGGTTTCCCGCGCCCCTACCCTATGCATGACCAAGGTCCTATACGGATTCGGATTTCGTCTGTCTAATTCAATGTCTAATGAAAATAATACTTTCTCACGATTTCTGTGAAAAGCTGCAAGTACTAAGCATGACATATCTTTTTCATTCTTTATTTTAGCTATGTTATGTACGTACATCTTTATTAAATTCATGAGTTTAAGCAGACAATAAAGTAGATACATACTTAGTTACGCAATAAACGATGACGGCGCAAGAATTAAGGCTCCTACAAACAGGCGCGACACGCGATATAATCGCAGCGCGACACAAAGGCACCGCTCGTTGCGCGACTTGCGGTGCCTTTGTGTCGCGTGTCGTGTCGCGCCTGTTTGAAGGAGCCTTTACGGTTGTATTTTTGATAAAGACGTAATAAAGTGGTTCACAGACATCTTTCTCTTTTTCTTGAAATTTTAAGTTATTTAAATCATAAGACAATGAAGGAATTTTAGAACTGAGCCTCAGTTAAGCGCGTAGAGCTATTAGTTTATACCACGACTCATTATTCTGTGCATTTTGAACAATAATCGCAGTCGTGGACTGTTTTTGTCCCCACCGAAGTGTAATAACCTGCAGGTAGGTCGCCGGAAAGTCAACACAGCGGTGAACATTCCGGATGAGTAATCATGTTCCTTGTATATGACGTATACGGGTTTAGAGACGTCCTTTGTTTAATTTTGATGGTGCAGTTAAATTCCGGGAAGTATTTAAAGAAGATTCCTTTTTAATTTCTTTGTTACTTACTTTCAATACTTAACAGTGAAAATAGTAATTAAATCCTAAGGTTGCATAATGCCTACTGAGTATACTTTTGTAACACTTTCTCGAGTTAGCGGCATAACTGCACCTGCCGAATGAGATAACGGGCTTCCTCAACACCAACGAAAGCAAACGTGTACTATCCAACGTGAAAGTGCCGCCATCGCCCCACCACCACCTGACGGCTTGCGCGCGCGCCTTCTCTTTACATGTTGCGCAAACGCATGCGGAATGTAAGTTAATGTCTTCTAACTTTGTTGTAAACGTTGGCGTCGTATAAAATACCCATAATTTATCTAAATAGTAAACCTAAAAGTTTTATAAAAATATATGACTATTTAAAGTAAGGTAACGTTGTTAAAAAATGAAAAAGACCCATATTATTCAAAAATACAAAATCACCGATATTTTTCCCGTCATAATGAATCTAAGGAATGTAAGTAGGTACCTAACGTAATTGATGTAGTTATTCCTACTCATGGTACTCAAAGGCCGCATTTACATACAACAGGACCTGCCATTTCAGACATTGAAAGTGTGTCAAAATGTCCACCGCCCTTGTCACAAATTAAATAGTTACATATCTACTAAAAACTCAAACTTAAAACTCAACTAAGACTCCGTACCTATATGAAAATAAAATTAAGCCTTGCATAGGTCGTAGCCGTGAAATGGTTAATTTTGTATTTTCTTGCGGTATTTAGCGTAGGTCAGTAGTAGTCATTGTGTAAGTTACGATATAAAAAATTCCAATCGCCGCCTGACAGCGTATGTTGCGTTTTGAAATCGGTTAGATAAAGACATCATATTCCAAAACAAACCTACATCTCAGAGCTATGCTTCAAGTCATTTTCGTGGCTACCAATTAATTAGGTTCTCCAATTAGTTGCCGCCTCGCCTCTGTGTAGCATTCGCGAATATCGCTGTACCTACTGTATTATTCTAGTGTGTGTGGCGTTCCATTTCGAAACTGGGTCACTGTGTCACATGGCGGCCGCGCCAAGTACCAGCCGTATGCGACGCCATCTTTGAATTTAGTTGATTCATGTACAACAAAATCGTTACAATTCATTGTCTGGTCGCTAGAATTTAATGTTGGTCTTTCAAAAATGTTATGTGTTTCATCCGAAAGGCGCGAATTTATACAAGGTAATGCTACTGCGTCGTCGGTTGCTAACTAAAAGAAAATGAATGCTGGCAAACTTTCACTTTGCCATGGCCCGGTGTGTAATTGCGAAATTTTGTACACGCATTCAATTTCTATCTTGCCTATCATTACAATAAAATAGAAAGAGCACAACGTGATCTTGATTCTTACATGTTCAGCCTAATTACTAATATTCTACATCAGCTCATTCAATCAAAAGTGTTATCCGATTTTTTTGTAGTTGCAATATTTTGCAAGCTATCTCTATAAGTTGATAACTTCTTAAAGAGTTGAAAAAACAGGTTTTATGAAATCACCGCCTCTACGTTAAATATCAACCGCTGGCTTTTAGCTCTACCTACAGACATAATACAGACTTCTTGATTATTTTTTATCATTTCGCATTGGCCTTCAACCGTTAGTATCCTTCATTCCGTTAGATTAAAGCCTTATTAAGTTATTACACTACGCTATATTCAGGGACCCTTTCCCTAAATCGGGATAGTGTAATAAGAGAAACGTAGGAAGGATCCCTTTAAAAAAACACCTAAATATCGGGTCCTAAATATTATGTAGTGTTTAATTGTGGTTCTAGTCGTAGTATTTTTACGCAGAATACGCGTCTTGACATTTGACGTGGAGTTCCGGACACCAGCCCGTCTTACCTACCTATTACTTAGGGGTTCTAGTCAAATGTTGTGATGATTACTGATGATGCCAAAATTTGGATTGTTTTTAAACTAGCAGTCTTATATTTGAATTCAATGTCATTCTTTTCGTGGTGTTGCAAACTATTGCAGAAAATTAAAGTACCAACTACGGATTGATTTAATCTGTAATGCGACTGGCGTAGAAGATCTGAAAGCAGATCGTTCGTTTGAACGTTGGTTGGGTTAGGTATTGTGAAATTTGGACCACGGTAGAGGCCTTGCCTCTCACCACGATCACGATGAAAAGTGAAACTACGGTGTCGACGAGCGTCACGTCGTCGCGCCAAGCATTTGATGCTGTTTTTTTCCGGTTCTTCTGCAGTACAATACATATAATCTACTGTCGCTGACAGCTAGGTACCTACTGACGTTTTATGAAAGTGTTTTATTTGCGAAATATGTTGAAGCGAAATCATTAGGTAGGTACATATGTTTTCATGAAGTTTTGATGTTATTAATTTATTATAGCTCCCTCGGAAATATTTTATTTTCAAGTAGGAGAAGGCAGTGCTTGCAGTGTTGAAAGTGAGAGCAATTTGAGCAGCACTTTCCATTGCGATGGTAATTACCTACTATCCGATAGTTTTATTTTGCTGGAGTAACAGTTGGTATTGGTGGTATTGGTACTTATGTAATCCGTTAGAGAATTTTTTAATCATTCTCACAACGTTGCATTGTCTGTCCCTGTTCGAGGCGCGGCGAGGGGCCAGAGGCGCGGGCGGCGGGCTCTGGCCACAGAATGTAGGCAAGTGTGACAAGGACACGCCCGTACTCCGCGCTAACACTTCCATCCAGTTTCTAACGTGCTCGGTGCGCGTTTCGCAACGCTCGCCCGCGCCCAGCCCCACTTCGCCGATGCACAGTGCACACTCGTGAACGATTACACCTACCTACAAGGTAACGCACAATACATACTGGTATCTAATAGCTGGGAGCCGATGTTGGCTGTTAGTACTCTTTCTTGCTTAATTTGATTTTGCCCTTGACGTACAGTATCTTCGAAAATATAACTTAGTGAAGTTAAGTTCACACGAGTAAATTAAATTACTGTCATTATGAGCTTTCGCGCGTTGTATTTATTTTCTGATGACCTACTTCCTGTTGTTAGGGTAAACCAGTTTGCAAAATCCAGATAAAGAGATTTTGCAAGGCAGCAGCCATTAGAAATGCAGCGGCAGCGGCCTTCCTTTGAGCTTGCGGCGAGGTGAGCCGCTACCTCAAGGCGAAATAACATTGATATTCGTTAATTAAATTCCCTACTCTCCAGATTTATGTAGTTTCCAATTCCAACAAATCATGAATTCGTTACTACTTGTTATTGGCTTTTTTTTTGGATTAGGTTTCAGTAGTTTTCTTACAGCTTCCTGCATACCCAGTTATTTAATTATATATTATATACTTTAATCTTGTAATATCAAACCTTTGATTTTGAAATAACGCTAATAACTACTAAGTAGGAGACCTACCCTTGCATGTGATGTGAAGGTACTTCAATAGTGGCAGAGGCACGGCGGCGGTCACCGGCCATATCTGCCAGTCTGGCGAAATCAGTGTCCACATCGGCCAATCTGGCTGACTTCCGGGACTCCAACAGCCTTATCTCATCGAGTCTTTTCTTTAACTCAGTCCGCACCTGAAAAAAACATAGATATGTATATTACCGTATAGCAGGTTAGCAGCATATATTCGTTAATTACACATATTATGTCTGCTAATTTATTCCTTGATTATTTATTCCTATAATATGACCTAAATATGAAACTAAAAGTACTTTCAAAGCAAAATGTTAATACCTATGTACATTACATGTCATTTTCAAGTGACCTTGGTCAAGTAAGTCTCACCTTATGTTCGCTCGAGTTGAATGCATTTCGCGTATACACAAGGTTTATAAGGCAACAAAATTTATATTGCAGTATTAACTTGAGTGTTTACGAACACGAGATCAATATGGCCGACCTTCGCACGAACTGTGATCGGGTGGACGAGTTGATGTGACGTCATGATCGGGTAAAAATGGAGCGGGATGCACGTCCCGTATCACGGGTTACCAGTAGATTTATTACCCGCTCTATGCACTGTTATAATTTAACTACCCGATAATTGACGAGTTAAAACTTATTCATTTAATGAAACCAAATTACGAATTAATAACGATTATTTTCCGGGTAGCTTGTTTTGCCGATATATAAAATCACAGTAATAAGTATTTAATGGAAATTCCTAATAAGTACATACCTACTTGTCGCGCTTATGCCTCAGAACAGGAAACACACTACTCAAATACTTGCTCGGTAGAGGTAAACAAGTTCTGACTCTGAGTGTGGTAATCTACGCTACTCGAAACTGAAAAGCGCATTAATACATATTATTATCTATTGAATTCTATGTGCTGTAATTTTCCGCTTATTGTAAGCTGAATATTTGATTGATCGTATAATTTTAGCTTGGCTTCATACATTACAGAATAATACTTGAGTTTATGATAGGTGTGATGATGTCAATAGTAGCAATGTAGAAAACTAATTACAGATTAGCAATGGTAATAAAACTTCTAATTAAAAGAAACATCGAACTGGACGGGCGAACCTTAGAACTCTCCGGGGGTGAAATGTAACATTACGCAAGGTCAAAATTACGACATAAAAACTTTTTAGGGATTTTCCATCGTGTTGAAAAGTTGCAGCAATAACAGGCAATATAACAATTACATGTTCAATTTTGCGGCGGGGAAGTCCGCAAACACGGAGTTTCCATGTTTCCTCCATCTTGTCTTAAATATTTCATGGAATCGATTTATCAGTCAGACGTCGAAGTTTATAATATCTTAAGGTTAATATATGACCTGAACTTGTAACATAAGTATTAGGAAGTGGGCTTGTATGACGCATACATATGTATACTTATCACGCACTGGTAAAGTTGCTCGTATCGCGGTCACACTCTCGGTCAATTATGTGCCTCGAGTGGCGAGCTGTCGACTGGTTGACATTGGTTGCGTTTTCGTCGCCGGCTTCCTTCTACGCGGCCACCTTCGTGATTGACACGTTATCTACCTACATAATGAGTGTACGTAGTACTTTTTTTAATACGTCAGTCGGTACGGATAACCTTGCTGTATTTAGCATCAATTTAAAGCAACGATTGTTTGTATCTAAGACGGTTACGAAGCAGAATCATCATTTACGCTTTCGATCGAGGCGCATGATCAGCAATTTGAGGTTATTCTGATCAGGTGGGCTAATCTCTCCAAATGCAACCTATCAAAATTGCTGTCCTTAAGTTATGTATGGATACTTCATTGCTAATTATAATGAATACTTAGGTATTGAGCCATTCTCACGTACAATATTAGTAAGGACCCAATGGTCCTTGATACTTATTTTTGTAGAAGTTTGGTTCGGTGCGCGCGCGCATATGCATATTACTGTCGAAATAAACCTTTATAGAACTAGGAATAGGGAATACCAGTGAAACGCCATCTTCACATGAAGATGGCGTTTCACTGACATTCCCTATATGATCAGTACAGTTAAACGTTGAGCGTAGGGTCGCTGATCACATCATACTTTCACTTTTACATGATTTCGTGCGAGTGTGGACGTGCCATGAGCCATGAGACGTGGAATGCCGTGCCCCTCACTCGAGCCGGAACAATGAAAGTTGCATTTATGAGTCTTGATGATTGCTTGACATACTTAATGTTTTCGCTGATAGGACTAATTAGGAATGCCAAAAATGCATGTAAAGTGTATGTTCTGCGCAGAAGGATTCCAATTGGCTAGAATTTGAAAGTAAATGATAAGTGAATGCATGTAACAGGTGTGGAATTTCGACTCGTTTTGTTATGAGAATTAATTAGGTGCCTATAGTTATAATAATAATAATTGTCAGCTTCAGTCGGTAGTTCCGTTAGACGTGCTAAGGTGATCGGCGAGTCAGTTACCAGCGTGGTTATGTAAAAAGTGACAACTATTGCACAATTGCTTCATTCGATGGCGAAACGGACGGCTTTGAAATGCCAGTGAAAGTCGCCGAGCGACTTCGCTATATCATGATAACGCTGGCATGAGTATTATACCGAGTTTGACATGTTTATTGCGTTTCATACTTACAGTAATATCTTATGTTCAGTTAATTTATTTTAAGTTGATTAGTGATTACATGTCAATTGAGGGAACGGTCGCCGATCTCCATAAGCGATAAGCCTTTACTGTTTATGCACAACAAAGCATTAGCATTGCTGAGTTGCATAATCGGGCGACTGTTTGTGCTTAGAGAAACCTGTCTGGTGGTACAGCTGCAAGTTCTGCCCATCTGGTACCTACCCACGATTATGAAATATCATCAGACATGATAATGTATTTGAATAAGTCATGTCCTTGACAAAATGAACAGCGTAGTAAGTCAAATTGATAATTGTTTTAATTTTAACTTAATAGTATGGCATTTCATTCCGACGACTTAGGTAGTTAGGTACCTACAATTTGACGAAGTCTTAAATTGTCATATTAGATAATACGAAAATGAGGTTCACGGTCATTAGGAACGGCCATTGTGTTGTTGTCGGTCGTTGTGGAGTCATTGCCGACCATACAGAATGTCGCAGCGTAGCTAATGTCAACGTTTTAGTGTCAAAAAACTAATATTTATTGGATTTTGATTTGCGTTGTTATTCGTTTGACCTCGTTTTGAATTAGGATACTTAGGTAAAATTGATCGAGTGAGAAACCCTATGATTTTATAATATAGCTGACGTCAAAATTACCTGTTGCTGAAATCTACGGTCAAACATACCGAAAGCCCAATTAGCTTTCCTCAAACTTAGATTCTAGTTTGACTAGGTCGTTCGTTGATTTATATAAAATTTTAATAATTGGTTTATTGTTGTATATTAAACACATCAGATCTACGCTACGCAGACATTCGGTTGGTTTTTACGCGATAGTTGGGTGCTCTTGGCGTCTCGGGTTGCGAAAACTGTCCGCTCTACTGCGCATCGATGTTGCCGCTGCGCAAAACGGATTATCCATGCTCGTAACTCCTCCCTCCTCTCTGTCCTCTGTTTTGAAACGTTACATTTTCTGTCTTTAATCACCAATTCGGAGGAAATCAGTTCCGTTCTAATCCATTTTACACTTAACAATGTCATTAAAGTTTGAAATTTTTATCAAATGTTACGCGAGTTTCTGCTTTATGTCGCGTGTATAAAATTTATTTAAATCTATAATTGCATTGTGCGATAAGAGGTGTACAGACTACAGAGTAAAGCAGAGGATTGCTCCTGATCAGCGAAAGCGTAAAACGAAATAACGAGTGTGCGTTCAAGTGGCATTGACTGCAGCCGCACTGAGTCAATGGCTGAAGCCGGCCGGCTTTAGAGGCGCGCGAAGTACGATGTATGACGCGCGTACGTGACGACACACGTTACGCCTGCGCCTGCGCCACTCAATACGACTCCACTAAATCAACATGTTTTTAATAACATATTTTCAGAATCCAGTAGGTACTTACCTAAACATTTCTGATACGTAGGTAACGTATCGTGAAAACAATGTCGGAATAGCCTACTCAGATTCATTTGACAAAGAGGTACTTACTCGATTGAAAAATGGGTATTACCATGGTACTCGACATTTTAAATGATTTAAGGCTAATCTATTTGGCATGTCCACCATGATACACGGGGTACTTCCCCATGTGTCATGGTCGACGGGATGACAATACATATTTAATAATAACCTCGAATCGTTTATTAGGTGAGGTACCTGCGTCAGTGATCACTTAAATGACAAGACACTGAGGCACGCAGGACAATGCACTTAAAATTCATTACGTAGCGGTGGGGAAAACAATAGTGTGCTTCGGTTACAACGACCGATAAAATTACTTTGAATTTATCTATTCAGACATGTCCATGAAAGAAACTAAGAAGCTACCGAGACTACTGAGAGTAACACTGAAGTGTGTGGGTTAGTTAAAATATTTTGCTTACTGTGTGTAGGTATCTAATGAGTAGGTATATCAAATGAGTAGGTATATCAAATGAACAAGGAATGCTACCTGTCTTATCTAACCAAGTTGCAGTTATTAAGCTAGTGGTAGGTTAGTAGGTACCTACCTAATGCTGGCTTACAATTTTATAGAGGGTACTTTACATACCTACTAGATCTGTACCTAGGTATCCATTAAAATCACAATTCCAAATGCTGTATGTCGGACTCTTAAACGAAAGTATTAAGGCTCCTACAAACGGGCGTGACACGACTCGCGACCCAAAGGCACCGCAAGTCGCGCAACGAGCGGTGCCTTTGTGTCGCGCGCGATTATATCGCTTGTCGCGCTTGTTTGTGGGAGCCTTAGTTGAGACTAAAGATGTCGATTGTTAACATACGATATTCAGTGAGGCTGCATTTGAAGTCACGTCGACACGCATGCATAAGCAATTCGGTTGTCGGCGAGCGATCGTGCACTAATAAATAGGTCAATAGCTCTACTACTACCCGATAATCGGCCTAAAGTGCCACGGCGCCATTGAATTTACAAAGTGAACTTTTCGTCGATTTCTACTCTCTTTGAACACTGAAAGAAAGAAATTTAAAAAAAAAATCCTTACTAGTAAAAAACTGAAAGCTAAAAACAAGCCCATTTTAAATTAAATAAAAGTTGGAAGCAGGCGGGACCCATTTGAATTTGAAAATATAATAAAAATGGTATGGGTCTCGCCTGCTTTCAACTTTTATTTAATTTAAAATGGGCTTGTTTTTAGCTTTCAGTTTTTTTTTAACTTAAGGCGAAAGGGCCAAGGTAGCCCGCGAAATTCAATTTTTTTTACGTTTTTTGCAATTTGCTGGTCAGTATTAAGTTGTACAGACGCCAGCACATCAAGCTACCAGAAACTGTCAAATTTTCCCAATCAATTTTGAACCTTATGCTTAAGCGATAAAGTTGAAAATCTATTAAAGAAATTTGACAGATTGTAGTAACTTGATGTGCTGGCGTCTGTACGTTGATTAATATTGATTTGCGGCCGTAACAAATATGTATTTACAGAATTATAATCATTAAAGTCATCAACACAACTCTAAGACCAAGTAATCCCACAGAATGACTATTTCATGAAATCTTGACATTTTGGAATTATACTAATCTAAAAAGTTGTATTACTGATTCTAATGATTATGATTCTGTAAATACATATTTGTTACGGTCGCGAATCATATTTGATCGACGTACAACTTAATACTGACCAGCAAATTGCAAAAAACCTAAGAAAATTTGAATTTCGCGGGCTACCTTAGCGCTTCCCCCTTAAGTTTTTTACCACAGTCAGATTTTTATTTTTTTAATTACCTTTTTATTTCCAGCTTTTTAGTTTATAAATGTGATTCGCAGACGATTTAGTTCTTGGTATATGTTTTTTTACGATTTGTCATTTCGAATTACTTTTAACAATTAAGTTGTATATATTTTTGTAATCACATTTTAAAACCCTTTATTTTAATACCCCACTCGATAGGTATTGAATAAAAAAATTTTTTTGAACACATAATATGGCACCAAAAATCGGCCATTTTATATTTTTTTTAATTTTGATATACCCAGTGTCACTCTCACAACTAAGACTAATCTAACGGCACCTTTCAAGCTAAAATCAAACAAGCCGTCTAGGCAACAGATCGTGCCAAAGAAATATATACATACGTATACACTCTAAAAACATAACCCTCCTTCTGGCGCAGTCGGGTAAAAATAGACTTGTCACCAACACCTACATGATCTGCAAATTGTTCTATTTATTAGTTCACCTTCAGCCACGTTACGTTAAACGTCTTCTATTGCGTAGGTACGTTACTACGTAGGCAAATTATAGATAAGATAACACAAATTTAATCTAGGTAGATATAGTAGGTACCTGCGCAATAAGTAGATGGTGATCTCTAGCTTAAAATTACGGATAGTAGTAGGTGGTGGTGTTAGGTAGGTACAACATTGTACTACTTTAAATTTCTTTCTCTGCGATTATTTTCACTCGCTCTTGTCATTATACTTTGATCCAAGGCGAGAATTAAAGTGAACATAGCAATGAATACAAATAGTGTCCTTTCTTTCACTTGTAAAGGCTCCTTCAAACAGGCGCGACACGCGATAAAATCGCGCGCGACACAAAGGCACCGCAAGTCGCGCGCGACGAGCGGTGCCTTTGTGTCGCGCGCGATTCGCGTCGCACCTGTTTGCAGGAGCCTTAAGTCAGTGAAGGATTTCTGCTGTTCACTGTTCACCGAGTTGCTATGATGGGTACCAATAAACAATTACTAATGTTCGTGACATATTTGTAGGTACTACAGAGTACATAACATTCATTTCTGAGCTGGAGCTGGAAATAAGCGCGTGGGCAGAAGTGAATCAACTTACACGTACACGAAGAAATAGTCGCAGATCTTAGCAAATAGGCAACAGATGACATTCCAACATGACATTTAGTTTCTGAATTATTTAATTTGCTAAGCTTTATCAAGTTCCTTAAGGCGAAAGCGCCAGGTGAATGATTATAAATCTGTAAACGCATATTTCTTACGGCCGCGATTCATATATTAATCAACGTACAGCTTAATACTGACCAGCAAATTCCAATAAACAAAAAAAAAAATTGAATTTCGCGGGCTACCTTAGCGCTTCCCCCTTAATAAATAATCATAAACAGGACGAATATTGCTTGTGAGAGG
Organism: Luperina nickerlii; assembly: GCA_963855955.1. Lineage (NCBI taxonomy): Eukaryota > Metazoa > Arthropoda > Insecta > Lepidoptera > Noctuidae > Luperina > Luperina nickerlii. The sequence goes on along the minus strand of OY979664.1, from coordinate 14,386,266 downwards.
GGCTTGTGGCTAAGTAATAACAGCCGCACGGGTCGATCGATTAGGTTAAGTCACGCTTGCCGCGGTTGCTCCGTGGATAGGTCACCATCTTTACATACCAAGACCCTCCGTGCCTCGGAAAGCACGTTAAGCCGTTGTTGGTACTGGCTGTCATTCGTGGATCTTTGACAGTCGTTACGGGTAGTCAGAAGCCCGAAAGTCTGACAACCAGTCTTACCAAGGGGTATCGTATTACCCAGTAACTGGGGTGTGGGGGTCAGATAGGCAGTCGCTCCATGTAAAATACTAGTGTTCAGGTGCTTCCGTTTAGATTGGAAGTCGACGCTAACATAGTTGGGAAACAGCTAAGCAGATGATGATGAGTACGAATATTGCTAAGGCTAGACAAGTAAGATACCGCCCATTCAATTCTATATCAATTTATAACTGGAGAATGTGATATTACCTTTTCGGCATTTGAATACTATTATTTTTATTGTTTCGTAAGTAATAACAGTTCATGAACAAGCTAGCGAACACGTTTGACTATGAGCACGACAAAGATTCAGACCAATGTTACTTAGAATTAGCGATTCCTATCGGATGTGTACGCTTAAGCTGATCAATCAATCGGCACGGTGGCCTTGTATGATTGGTGAATACAAACAGTGTTGGTTGCAAAGCGGATGCAGTGGAAGCAGGCCACGCGCCGCCGCCACACGCCCTCCGCCAAGTCGCTGCAACCGGCAACCTTGCCCCAAAAATCCGTGACCTACATTTTATACGTCAAAATGCAGCCGGTGTTTTTATTGCAACCATTCTCCTTGGAAAGAACGGTTTAATTTGTTGGTTATCGGGCGTTTAATTCTACTTGACAAAAAATAAGAACACTTTCAGCGTCGTTTCCAAACCGTTTGTTCGGGCGTGGCTAATAACTCATGCATTGCTTAAATTAAGCATTGGAATGACGAGGAAAATTTTATTTCTTGTAAATTAATCACAACTATTCCTGTTACAGCGTTCATTTTGGATTTACGGGAAAATATCGTCAGTGCAAACTAGGTCTGGCTCATCGATTGTGCAGGACGAACAGCGGCCTAGTTGGCGAGCGCCAGGTCCGCGGGTCGCGATCCTAGCATCTAGGCGGCCCGGTTTCGCCCGGGTAACCTCACCGTGCTCTATTTCTGGATCTAGTACGTTCAACAATTGCTATAGTTATTTATAGAGCAAGTGCAAATGGTGCCTAGTGATGCCGTTACTTTAGTAACATTAAAAGATTGTACTGTAATTATAATATGTCCTTCGTTCTATTCGGATGTGTTTGTTAACATTTTATTAAAAGGCAATTTGCGCCATCCAATATGTAATATCAGCTAGTTGGTCCATTTACTTTGATTAAATTACGATCATAGTCATATGTCTTAATAAAGAATTTATTCTATTACAATAAATCCGACCGACCATGTAGGTCAGCTTCTATCGTCGGCCGTCGTCGTCAGGAAATGTTGCGTAGCGCCGACAATGATGCAAGCTAGTTGTGAAGCATGCCAGCATTTTATATCAAGTGCGAGATTGAATTTGATAGTGGATGACGTCACAGTCCGTAGCAATTAGAATTCTAGGAACGACGTCATGACGCGATGGCGAACCATTTAGCGTAGGCGCGACGCGACGGTGACGTCACGGGCGAAATGTTACGACTCGCCGCCCTCTCTCGACGGGCACGCGGCCGCGCGTAGGCGGCGCGGGCGGGCGCGTAATATAGTCGACTTACACGTAAATAAAATCGCACGCTATTGCGTAATTGAACGTGAAATCTGCACAAGGACGCGATGCCGATGTTTCGACATCACTGACTCCCGGCGTGATGCTATAATAGCATCGTTTACGTGAGACGCTTAGAAAAGTGAGCGTTTCACCTTGAGATGCCTGCAAGCGTGGTTGCCTCTCTATTCTTAGATATCGAAATAGTGCTAAATATGTTCGAGGGGACAGGCGGCTAGCACGCAGGCGTCGTGACCCAACCTGACCCAAAAACGGAGTGCGACCCACCGCGCCCCAAGTTACCAGTTGATAACGGATACGGGAACCTGTTCGCTTCACGCGGCCGCAGCATACGCATCGCGGATAGCACCGTTATACTGTTGACCTGCGATGTGCCGATAGAATAGCTTTGACTACCTACTTCACTATTTTATTCGAAGAATAAACCTACTAACAAAATTTACGCTGCCATAGGTCAACATCCAATGAGTTGAATGAATTCATACAAGTTACAATGGGACTGAAGACAAGGCCATCAAAATGCGGCAAGAAAAACCATTACTACTACACCATCTTTACAGGACTTCAGTAAAATGAAATCAGCAATGTTAATAAAACTTCAAATGGAAACCTTGTTTAAACTCAATGGTTTATTTTGATGACGTCATAATTGCCTAATCTTGCTGTTATTTAGATATAAAAGAATTTAATTAAATGGCTATGTTTTGGAATAGTAAAATAAAAACAACGCAACTAGAGGTCGGGTTTCGAATACGGGTTGTGCGTCGCTGCTGGTTCAATATCAGCGATTCTGGGTCAGTGGGTCATCATGTCGGCACGGGCGCGGGCGCGGTGCGCTCCCCGCCTCACCACGCTTGCAATTAAACTTGCTCTTCATACGAAAACATTTCGAAACATTACGCATACCCTGCATGCCGACTATGCCCAGTCAGCTTTATTAATTTAGGACAAACAAAGAATACTACAAATTCAAAGGCTCGTAACAAGAGCTTATTCAATTATCATGATCTCATTTATTAATTTATCTAATAACGCAGTGAATTGTTAGCGTTGGAATTCGGTTTCCTTCCTTCTCACGGTCTTCTCTATTCCATTGTTAGCATACTTGTAATTTGACCTGTATTTTCAAGATCACACTAAAACTTTAATCGTTGTTGTTTAGCGCCGACGCCGATGCCCGCCATACAAATGTGGATAATATTGCGTAGTTCGTAACTGTAGACTTGTGACACTCGCCCACGTAGTAACGGTCGCGGTGTCTTACTGTTACCTCAAACCCAAAAACGAGTTATTTTGCGTTGCTGAGTCAGCCGGCGAAAGCGTGAGTGACGCTAAAAGCCAACTTTGAGTTCTAAGGATTGTGAGTTAGGAGTCAAGAATACTGAAGTGATACGGCATTTTACCAATTTTCCGTACACAATTTCATAAAGTTGCAGATGAGTTTTAATTCAAATGACAAAGAATCGAGATTCACGCCTTGTTCTGCCAGCTGTTTAGATAAGAGACATAAATCATGCAACTATTCCAAGGCGAATGCAATGAGGTCACTCTCAAAGGGCCGACCTTGCCTTCGCTGCTCGTTCGTAGGAGGACCAATACCTATTTATAGTACAACAAAAAAGTAACAACGTCCATGAAAACCATGAAATTCTATAGCTACAGATTGTACAGACGCATCAAGCTACCCGAAACTGTCAAATTTTCCCAATCAACTTTGAACGTTCTGCTTTAGCGATAAAATTGAAAATCTATTAAATAAATTTGACAGATTGTAGTAGCTTGATGTGCTGGCGTCTGTACAATTCTTTATCAGAATAAATCATTTCAGTATTCTGGAATTTCACAGTCCATATCATTGACTACTAGATGGAATGGACCAGAAACGTTTTAAAATTCGCAACGGTTTTCTGACAACATTAAATGGTCAATCATCTCTGTTTTGGCGCGAATTTGGGTCGAATACATTGGGCGAACTATTTTATCACCAAGCAGGGAACTATCATTAAAAGCGTTTATTAATATGTCAAGGATATATATTTAAAAAGCTGTTTTAATTAGATACAAGTGTGTTTTTATTACACTATTTTTTAGATTTGAATAAATACTTACCTACCTTTTAATTCGCTCTTTTTTACTAGTGAGTGACCTCCTCTAGTGTTTGTACTTATTAATACAATTTTGGAAATCCTAATTGAAAGTTTTGATTGTGGTATTATTTGGTACAGATACATAATTAAAATGTATAGTTTGACGAAATTAAGATTTAGATCTATTGATTATAAGGATTGGTTTACTATCAGACGCGGGAAGCCTTTAAAACATCCAAATAAATGTATACATATATGTCTTTAAATAGGCGATGCGTATTTACTTCTTTAAGCGTATTAGAGAATGGTTTATGGGGCGTAGTGGGCATTTTACTACAGTTGTAAAATTCGGTTAGCGATTTGAGGTAGATTTTGATTTGTAAACGTAATTGCGTGAGCGAGACGGTTTGATATATCAAAATACTGATACTTATTACATGTGTTAGATTTCAGTGTAACACGTGCTTAGTTGCATTACTGAAGCATTAGCGATATAAATATGAGCTGGCAAGGCAATATTAAGTACTAGTTATCATGCATAACATCAACGCAGCACGGCAGTGGACGCTCGCGAGCTGAATATTTTACTAGTTATAAAATAAGATCAAACACGCAACAGGTTATATTGCGTAGATATTTAACTTAATAAGAATATAGAAATAAGTCTGACTCTATAGTATGTTTTACAGTTGCATCAACCAAGACAAAGTTAAACATAGGAAATGTTTTAAGACTCGTCCGGCTCGTGGCCTAAATCGGGCCCAGTACCTTAAGAAAGCTATCAGTTTCTCGACATTCTGTGGCGACTTGTACTAACAAATATCTATCGGTGTTATCTTATCAACCTTGATTTATTTAGAAACTGTGTCACGAGACGATGTTACAACCGTGAAATTAAAGAAATAGGTTTGTTCGGCAAAGAATGGACAAAATAACAACACAAACATTAATGTCATTGCATAGATCTATTATTATATTTTTAAACCAATAATTAGATAGTGTAGGACGCAGTTACAAATCGTCACGTTGCTGTGGTCGATTACCTACAGTCAATGCGCCGCCTCGGCGTAAGGGGCGGGTAGTTTTCTCTTCCCATGGTTTGTGCTCCAAGGCCTAATTGTAGTTCCGTTTGCGCTCGCGACGATAAAAACTCAAAGTTATACTGGAAATTTATCAAGAAACTTTTGAAATATGTAGATTCAGTTTGAACGTTCGTTCTTCCTTTAACTTTAATTTTGTGTTGTTTTCTTTAAGGAGTTTATGTTGTCAATTTATCAGGATTCTAGATTTTAGATAATATTGCTATTACCATTGTGTTATTTGGTTTTACATCAATAAATAAACAAGTTACAACTAAGGCGCGTTAGGAAAACATAAATAGAGTACAGTTTGTACAGTTGAGTGAAATTTGCGTCGAGCACGCGACGACAGCTCCACGCAACGGTAAGCGCCATGAGCGTAAGTGTCTTCGGTCCATCGAAAAAAATCTTAACTGGACTGGAAAATCTGGAAAACGCATTTATAATACGCTTTTGAATCATAACTACTTTCGCTAGCTATATAAGTTATGCGATATTAATTACATTGTTGGCAAATTATTACTGTCTGGAATGTCTGCTACCCCGAGGCCGTACTCTTTATATTGTTCGGCCACGCTAGCTATTTCAATATATTAGTTATATTACATGCCACTTTATGCTAATGTTAATTCCACTCAGCAGTAATAATTCATTGTGTACATACACCTCACCACATACACCATACATACACCCTCGCATCAACTCACATGCTGTTGTAACTCACTATTGAAAGGTGAGGTAGAGGAATCAATTCGCAAAATGGCAAACTATTCAATAGATTTTGATTACAGGTTTGATTCGATTGCGAAGGACGTTTGATTTTAACGTGAAGCAAACGAAATCAATGAGTTATTAAAGTGCTCCGTTTTTTAATTGCAACTACGACATAAGTGTCACTTTCGATAGTTTTTGTAGTTAGTTGCATAAGTATTTTCAAGAATGTGGTGCTCACACAGCTCATAGGTGTAACAATAGTTAAAATAGTTTATGGTAGGTACAAGTGAATCTGAAACTGTCACTGTACATGGACAATGCAGGTGCGAGCAGCACTTTCACACGCGCCGCGGTCGCGGATTGTGGAGTGTCACTCGTTGGGAGGCGACGCCCGCGCCGCGCGCCGCCGCCGCGCCGCGCCGCGCCGCGCCGTTTGCCGGCTCAACTCATTGCTCACTTCGGACCGTTTACGACCTCCGCAAACGAAAGGCGTTCCGCCGGTTACCGATACTAGGGAAATCGCTTTAAATACAGATTACGTAATTTTTATGTATCAATTCAGATTCAGACGCAGTGTTTTGTTATAATATAACTCTCCAACGAATATTCGAGACTTTAGGTTCAAGTTTTGAATATGACAAAAATGCGTGTTAGCTAATCCAAACAATTCGGGCAGTCATTAACTGCTATAAGTGTTCCACTTAACGGCGGACAAGCCTGTGGTAAGGTTAGCTGATGTTGGGCCGCCACCGGCTAACGGTATGGCCGCCGGCGCTGCGCGCACGTGAAAATAATTCTTGACGCGATTTTGTAACGAAAACCGTTACTCGGTTCCGGGCATGCCGGTGACCTTATTTTTCAGCCGAGCACTCTTTATTTTTATATCTTACTAGCTCCCGCCCGCGGCTTCGCCCGCGAGGTATGTCGATAAAAACTATCCTATGTCCTTCCCCGGGAAGCAATCTATCTATGCCAAATTTTTATCGAAATCCGTTCAGTGGTTTAGGCGTGAAAAGGTAACATACAGACAGACAGAGTTACTTTCGAATTTATAATATTAGTATGGATTGCGTGACGTTATGATGGCGTAGTCGGTTTCGAGCAATTTATTTCAAGCATGTTATTTTATACGTTATCTGTGATGGTGTAGGGCTAGGTGATGCTTCAGTGCATTAATATCGTACTAAATCTTTGTGTTGCAACTGTTGCAAGTCATGCAACACAGATGTTTTAGAAAAAGGAGATACGTGTATTAATATTAATACGAGTTAATAGATATAATATGCAGTTATTTATTCATTAGGTACGTAATTCCCTTGTCCGGGTTTGCCGGTAAAATAATAGTTGTTTACGAACATGAATGCGGCGGCGGTGAGTGAGCGAGAGGTTTTGTTTGATCGTGTCTCGGTTCTGTACATGTAGAGCGGGTTTGTCAGTGCTGACTGCTGACGCTTATGAGCGTACAGAGCGAAACCTGGGGAATACCGCGCGTCATTTGTTTGATAAATCGACTGTAGCTGTAATTAGAAGTTTTTCAATTATTCCTATCTCATTTTGGGTTTCTCCTGCATTATTGCGTCGTATAAAAAATAAGCATTTGAGTGGTGTTGTTCGATCGCGTGTTATCTATCAAGTTGTTTTCATGAAGTGCGCTGCTCTATCTACCGTGGGGTGACGCAAAAACTGTTTAATATACCTAAGTGGCTATTATTAATGGCACAATAGTACACCGCGGCATTCGAACTAGTAAACAAGTGCGTTTACGTTCTTTGTTGTGAGATTGTTTTTGTAGTAGGTACCTAGCAGCTATTTGTTTAAGCGTTTTGAAATTAAATTAATGATAATTTCTTGTTGTTCGTAGTTTAATGTAGGTAGTATCATGGTAAAATTATAAAATGTTAAGGTAGCTGTTTAGACGTTACGAATAGATAAATAATGATGGATCGTAAACATGGCATCATCTCTATGAATTAACTAAAGTGGCGACTCGCGGGCCGCGCGTCGCCTCGCGTCACGCTAGTATCGCGTGCTACGTCACTATTACGCACAACGGCACAAGGCCTGCGCGCGCGCACCTCGCTTCCTTATTGTTATTACTGTTGTAAAATCACTGCGCCACTACCTACTTTCTTGATCTTGCCAGGAAAACGTTGAAAAAAACTTGTTTTTCGAACCTATCTAAATGATGTCAGTAAACATATGTTATTGAGTAATCAGTTTAATTACTTTACTTCGAACGTTCCCGTTATTGCTGCGCCCCAAATTCTTTGTTGTTTAAAATAATTTTTATTGTATTTAACTTTTACGAACTTCACGTTGTCATCATAAGCGATCGCATAAATTGAGTGCTTTATTATAGTGGAAATATAAAAACGAAGGTAATGCCAGCAAAACCTTTATCGAGCCTTGGCAAACAAATTGACGGTCAGATTAAAATATTGAGTCGGGTCAACCGGCCAATTTCCGACTGTGTAAATTAAACATGAATTTAATATTGTGTACAAAAATTGTGGCCGTAAGGCGGCCGATGCTGATGATGACGCATGAGGCGCGCGCGCCGGCCGGCCGGCGTCGGGCATTAACTAGGCAACTACGTAGGTACCTACTTTTATTCTATGGCGAAGTGCCGGAGGAGTTGATTATTGTAGTCTTTGGCTACCTGTTACATGGCGTGCAGTAAATTTAGTGTAACGGTCCGACCAGCTTATAAAATTTAGCGCATGCGTGTTCTAACCGACGCGATGCGAAATACGTGCTACGGCCGAGTCGATTTCAACAAGTAACTGTAACAGCGCAGCGCAGCGGCGACACGGTGTACGTGTACTTCTTGTTTATCTCGTCGATAGTGCATAGTGCGCCACTGCGCGTGTGTGTGCCGAGACCCAAGTGTATTGGTGTCGTGACTCGTGACCCACCGCTTTATCTAATCTCTATTGTAGAATGATTAAAATGCATTTAATATTTTCAATGATAGAGGCATCACCTTGCGAGTGCTTAGCATTGAAAAAAGCAGGATAAATGCCCGTTTCTTTCCAATTCCGTTGCTTTTTTGGGTCGCTATCAGAATATCCACGTTGCAAAATGACCATATCGCCTTAACGTCTTAATATTAAATCGCCATGGTTACTAAATAGACATTAACGCTAAACGTCTTAGGGCGCATTCGACCAAATTTTTATACCTAGAATAAGTCTTATCCTGAGAATAAATTTTGAATTTTTGACAGTTTTTCCATAGTAGAACTGTCAGACGTCAATTTTATTCCACGTATAAAAGATATCTGACTTTGGTAAAATCATATATCAATATCAATATCAATCAAAATCTGAATGATTTTGAAGGATATTGCTAATCCATAGCTTCATATGTTTGAAAAATTTGTCTACATTGACAATTGAGACAAATCAAAGACATTGCTACTGAGTACTGAGTGTGTTACGCCATAACCGCGCTGGTGAAACTGACGATTCTTCGGACAGTGAAATTGCGATTGTGGCCGAGGAGAGCTAGATGCTAGAGCTACATTATTTTATTATAATTTTGTTCCTTAGTTCACCTACTTATTAAAAAAATATTTCAATTAAACTTGCTTTTTTCAACTTTTCAAAACATCAAGCGAAAAATTCGAGAGCATCCTGTTTTCTTTCCAAAGGATTCTTTCTATTAATTTTTCTATGTAACATGCGAAAGAAACGGAAAATACTAATAACAACTTGTTTGTTTTCGTGTAAAAAAAATGTTTTTTTTTTCGGTATTTTCAACGCTACGAGTGCTGCCGAATTTTTAATGATTGATAGTGTTATCTTTGTCCTTGATGTTAAACTATTTTAATATCTTTATTGTTTAAATATTAAATAGGTACACAGTGCCCTTTTGAATTAGAGAATATAACTAGGTACTAAAAACATATAAACTACTAGCTTCTGCCCGCGACTTCGTCTGCGTTAAATTTCTTGTTACTCCGACCCACCCCGTCGCATCGCATCGCCTGCCCGCGCTATTACTTCGTTTTTGCTTAGCGTTCTTTCTGACTTTTTTTCTTTTTGCTCGGCTCCTAAAGGTCATAGCGTGATGTTAAATAGCATATAGCCTTCCTCAAGAATTGGGCTATCAAATGCAAAAAGAATTTTTCAAATCCGACTGGTAGTTCCAGAGATTAGCGCGTTCAACCAAACAAACAAACAAACTCTTCAGCTTTATAATATTAGTAAGTATTTATAATATTAAATATATATTATATAGTATAGATTCCTAATATAACTCAAAATACGAATTGTGTTCGGTAATTCATATTTTTCCTGTTTGACCAAAGGATTAAAAAGATCATTTGTTTATAAATTGTGTAATCTGTTACAACAATACAATATTATAATACTATGCCTGCTACTCATAATGTATAGGAAAATTATTCATCCGATCTAATGGTAAGTGCAACTTGGTAACAATAAATGATGTCATAGATTTCAATAATTGAATCATGACCACCTAACTGGGGAACGAGTGGAACTGATTAGTTAACGGTTATGCATTAGTTTATAGTTGGCAACGTGTAAGAGTGACCACTGGCGGGGCGCAGAGTCGCGCTCGCGTTCATTGTCTGTTGCGATAAGTTGCACGGCTGCGCGTGCGATGCGTCGCCGGTGCATCGCGCACCGCCCGCTGCACGTGGAGCGGGGTCAATAGCTCGCTCCACCACTCCGCCTACACTACAACACCGCTCCGAACTGCATACACTACAAATAACCGATCACTGTCCACACGCACACTAATAAACGCTCCAATTATAAATAAATGCATATCCATCATTGCCTGCGCATGTGTTACCCTGAACTATTTATTATTGCTTTTGTAAAAAAATACCAGAACGATATTTTTTAAGTTTCAAAATCAGTCTCATAAACATTTTTATCGTTGATGTCTTTTGATAGAAAATGGTAAAATTCTAATATTTAAAAAATCCAAGGAGCTAGCTTCCTTGAGTCTAGCTCTACATCTACATGCTCCTTGAGCTTCGCGAATTAAAATTCTAAGACGACACACTGACCGATAACTTAAATGGTGTTCAACTGATTTAGAATTTATTATGTTATGCTGTCAGCCTATACTTAATTAATTAAACGTTCTGAGAACTTACCTCATTAGTGGGCGAGTGGACCTGGACGCGTAGTTCGTCGGTGTCATAGTCGTGCTGCTTGACGTCAGCGCGCACTTCCCTCCCGTTGTAGGTGAGGAAGACGCGCTGGCCCGCCTGCAGGCGCACGCCTGTCATGCCGCGGAAGCCGGGCCCGATCAGCTCGGCGTCGCGGTACTCGCGGTTCTTCATCTTCACGCTGTCAAAACGCACTGTGTAACGAGTGTTCGGAGTCAGGTTGATACAGTTGTTGTTCTCCGGAAAGGGCGCTGGCGTCTTCACCGCCTGGATCATCCCCGAGTAGTACAGTCCGTCATCCCCCAGCGCCGCGACACGCGTCCCGATGATGGAACGCTTCGCGAGCCGCTTGCCCGTGGACATGGTGATCAGTCCTCACTCTACTACTTGAACACTTGCGGCCTCACACCACTGTCTGGTGGCCTGGAAAATTCTACTCACACCTTCACTTAAAAATTTCAAATCGCCCGGCGTACGCGTTTCGCGGGATAACCGTCACAGAATTTTGGAGAACTGACAGAATTTCGACGCAATTCGGTACGCTGTGCGCGGTCCGGCTCCTCAGTAGGCCGGGGATGGTCGCGGCTCTCGCGTAGAAACATAATACGAGGGCAGGGTCCTCGAGGATCGGGACAAAGGAAAATCCTTTCGCGGTACTAAACTTCGTAACCGAGCTCACAGCGGACGACCTCAATAAGCGCGGTTCTAACACGAACTGGCTCCAGTGCGTGCGGCGCGCTGCGACCGGCGACACCGGCCGGCCGGCGAGCGGGAACGGCGACCGCCCGTCTCGCTCCTTTGTTTTGATACTCAGCTGTTCGCGCGAGCGAGACGACCGAGTCAACGGCCGCGCGCCTGAGCAAGACGGGTGCTCGGTCGCCCGCGATCTTCGGCCGGCGTTCGGGCGCACTCGCTGTGTTCAGCGGGCGGGCGGGCGGCCCGCGGAGGGCAGCCGCCCACGGGCGACATTGAGGCGCGCCGGTTCGGTTCGCACGTGGAGCGCTAACGGGATTGCACAACGCACCGACGCCGCCCGTACCCACTGTCCGCGGACGCTTCATACGTGACACAGTTTCTATTCGGATTCGGGGTCGATTCAAATGTCAAGCAGATGCACCCACTTATGCAACGCAGTTAACGTGACCCAACTACGACTACGCACAAATTATTAATTGATAATAATATTTGCACGATGATAATGTTATGTAGCCGGATACTGTACTTGTTGGTAATTATAATTGCAAATGAAAAGTTGCAAGACCTGTTTCGCGTAGGTACATAAAACTTTTAAAATATTCTGTTGCTCTTTTTGAATAAATATTATACCTATCCTTTAATTATGCATATTGCAATAACCAAAGTCTAATGATTAAATAAATAGTTATTAAATATTAAATTAGAAAATGACTTCAAAAGAATTAAGTATTTATTTATTTTTGCCTGGTGTTCGAAGAGAAAATGAAACATCATGATAGTCGTGGAGGACGCCAACTACTCATGTACCTCTCAGCACAATGATCATTTTCTTCGCTCCATAGAAACACATCCAAATTTCTGCTGTTTGAATACAACATCCAAACAGCAGAATACGAGAACTATTTTGTATGCTTAGTGGCAGCAAAATTGCAGCGCCATCTGTTGAGAAGGCGTACTAAGCATGATACCCAAACTCGAGTTAGAATGCTCCCTTAGCATGTCAATTTTTGTGGTAGAAAACACGCAGGACATAAATATTGCTATTGCAAGACTTAATAAAGGCGATGAGCAGTAGTTTCACCAGTATATAGAGGTTTTCACACAATAGTTCCGTCTGATATTCTGCTTTTCTTCAAGGAAAAGAGTGTTTATGTAACGATATTTGTATGCGTCTCAAATTTTGTTATTCAGAAATACGTGTAACAGCGACTTAGTTAAAATTCACATGTACCTATTAGCACTTTGTTCAAAACATATAGGCATAGTGACCTAGTTTCATCATATCCTCAAGAATAAAGAAAACCGCTGATTTGTTACACATGCCATGCAAGAAAAAAGCTCTTTAATAAAAATAACTCATAAACATCAGGTTTTATAGAAAAAAATCGTAATGCTACCAAAATTAGCAATTTATCGTCACATGTTTAGTTATGGCCGGCGAACGCGCGCACGGAGGTATTACGTCATCAACCAAACTATTCCGTGTGCCTACTTATACTCTTTGTTTATCAAGTTTATGGTCACATTTGTTTACGTTATGATGTTCAGTGTAAACAGATTTACGTAACTTTTGTCCCGACAAACGAATCTCATGAATAGAGGTCACTCTCTATTTATCAAGTGCGTGAAAATTTGTCTTTAGTAAACAAACCCACGCTGTCCGTAAGAATGGAGAAGAAACTTTTATTAATATGACGTGTGGACTTCATTGTTTACTAACATAGTCTTTAATTATCAAAAAACAGTTTTCGCGTGATATCTTCCAATATTTTGAACATTTGTCAGCTTTAGTGACGAAATTTGCTATTACTGTATTATAGTTTCCAAAGTATCGATTTAACTACACTTTTCTACAGGAAATTGTAATTTTCTTTCCTTTACTGTAACTGTTCATTGAAGAATTTGTTGTATTTTCTTTACTGATTCCTCATACAGGTTAAGGTCATTCGAGTCCGATAAGGATTTAGCTATGAAATCGGCAACGACGGCAACACTCCAGGTGGAACTGTATTTTCCATTTCAAATATTAATTTGCATTTAGTCTCTACCGGCCAGTGTTATCATACAAATGAGCAGTAAATGTCTTACGACCTCATTATTCTCGATGTCGTGTCTTGTGGCTGCTTGAGCTGCTTCTAAACGTAATCCCAGAATCAAGAGCTTAATAGTCTGTTGACATATTTAACTATAAAACTATCATGCAGCAGTGATTGCTTGTTACTAAATAGGAACTTTAGCATACCTACCTAACCCTGTAGGGTCCTGTCCAATGGCAGAGTCCTTCGCTAGACATTTCGCCGATACAAAGCCTGTGGAGGTAATATTGGATAGGTAATACACACATCAAAAGCACAGTATAAAGACATACAGTATTGTATCTGGGCCGTAACCTTGAATTAAATGCCTACAGCCGCGCGGTACGTAAACATGCGATAGGGCTGCCCGCCTCCAGCATTTTATTACATTTGCCTACTTTGTGTTTCCATTTAGGTTTGTTATTGTATTTTACTGTGTGTACATAAATAATAAAATAATTTGTCCAATTAACCATTTATTTAACATTAATCTGATTACAGTTTATTTCTATGAAAACTTGTTCATGTGTATTTTTAAACAAATTATGTTAAATTATTATTATTATTATAGTTAAACCAAACGTTCAAGAACCACAAATAAAATTCAAAATTGTATATTAATGTTTTTTTTAATCTTTCCTATCATCGTCTTATCCTTAACAGAATAACACAGATTGGAAGAAGTTAAATAGCAAACATGTATAAAAGTTATAGTTAAAATAATCTGTTCATTGAAGTAATAAACATATTTAAATTAATGAGTGCAAATAAAAGTAAATTTATCAATTAAATTGTAGATTTCATTTCACTCCTTCTTTGTATTCATACAAAATATTAATAATTCAATAAAAATAATTAATTTTATTCATAAAAGTAAGTATGCAATCATTTCATTAATGTTTTGTTATGATGTTGTCACGTTAAACTATCGTCCGTAAATCGACTTTACAGACAACCAATTTTTTTCTAGTATTATTCATACACACAGTACAATAAACAACTATTATTAATAATAAAAACCACGTCTTTACTTTGAATTATACAAACTAACAAAACACACATGCCCCGAGGTTTTAACACAAGCGTACCTACCGTTTAATGATTCATGAACCGCCTATAACTACCTACCTCACTCGTGTTTATCACTTTCCTTTACTCTATTCACTTCATTTATTAATCCAGACATCTTTTTTTCGGGAGATAAAATGAAATACTTATCCATTAAAAATACACACATTATGTACCTACCTACAAGTAAGTAAAATTATTTTATAACATATTTGCTCGTAAAGGGTCTCTTATTTCACCAATTTCAATATCGTAATGTATCTCATTACGCACTTGTGCGGTAATGTAAAGTAAATCGCACGGTTTATCAAGATGCTCTGTCAAAACGAACGGTACTTTTTATTAACGGCAAAGAGTTTTTATTTCAGAAAAGATGTCAACATTTTATGAATAAAATTAACTTTGGGAGATAAAATATAATAAATAAACATTTAATTCTTTAATTTAATTAATTTTGACAATAAATTACAACCATTAATATCTGTAACGAAATCAAAAATATTAATTTACTTTATTAATAATACTGGCTGTTTTGTGCCTATGCCTGAAAAAAAAAAGCGCAAACGCGCGCGCATCGCTTATCTGTTAAGAAGTAAAAATTATTCCGCGCGCTTTTTCTTTTCGCTGTACTGTTTTTTATTTGAAAATGTCGTCAAGTAATGATGAATTTATTAATTCCACACCGCCAGAAGTCTCAGAGGCAGCGAAAAAGGCTACTCTAAGCCTCGCCCGAAAAATCGACCGATAGATACTTACAAGCGTATCAAAATTTCACCATATGGAAAACAAGCAAATATGCAAGTTCAGTCCGAGTTTTATTTATTTCCTCGCAAATATGTTATAAAACGTCGTATGACATACGTGCGCTTTGAAAATTACAGCCTCTGCTTTATTTTAGCCCTCGCCTACGGCTCGGGCAAGCAATATCGCCTCGGCTGTAATTTTCAACTTACCGCACTTATATCATAATGTACTATTATAGTCTTACCTTTCAGAGTTTCCAGGTAATCTAAAAAAAGTTATCTCTGGATGCGTTATTGACGAATTCATGCAACCAAAAACAGCACAATATAGCCTACTCGTCATATTAAATATGTACTTGAACTTATTTTTAGTGAAAAAATCGCGCGGTTATTGTTAAAAAAAACAACACACCGTCCGTTCGTCACTGCAGCACAGTCGCGACTGTCTGCATGCTGAGCGCATACCGTGGTCGAGGCGCGTAGGTATAGCTCGCGTTTCGTCCGTTTGTATGAAGACGACGTACTGTATGTCTTTATTTATACTGTGTCAAAAGTGTCTAGGGATCAACATATATTTTTGCAATAACTTTTCTCCTGATTGATATTAATTAAAATTTTCTGTAAGGATTCATCAAATAAAGTGTTTTCGTTTGTCACAGTAACGATAAACCAAGTCACCTTTGCATTAATAAAGAAATTTGCCATTTTCCTAATAAAGGGATTTTTGACATTTGAACCACTAACATTAAAGTTCGAAAAAAAGACTGAAATAACAGTTTTCTTTAAAATTTTATTGGGTAACTTAAACAATTAATAATCCGTGTTTCTACCGCGAACACTAACAACACAAGAACATCGGTTTGGCATACTCAAAATGAGTTCATCCAAATCACGCTGTGGAATGGCCGCCCATGTTCGTTGCAACAACAAAAAAAGGTCTTCTTGCGACTGGATACCCTCCATATTCGGCAGAGCTCTTCTCTGTAGCATATCCCATGCATGCTCAATCGGGTTCAAGTCTGGCGACTTGATCCAAATCAACTCAGTTCTTCCGCCGATCCAAATACCCGCCCATACCATGATGGTTCCACCACTATAAGGATGGACTTCCTGACAGGATTTTAATCGCTGTTGGCGTCCAGGGGTTCTCCAGTGTCGTATACGTCTTGTATCCGGTCTCATACCAAAACGAGACTCATCAGAAAAGCACACGAAACGCCATTGTTCTTCTGCCCAATTTCTGTGTTCAAGAGCCCATTGATATCGAATCCTACGATTGTGCATTGCTATAGGTGGTACCCGTAGCGGTCTTCGGGAATGAAGGTTCACTTCATGCAAGCGGTTTCTGACTGTTTGGTCGCTAATTAAGTTCCCTGAAGAGTGATGAAGCCTCACGGCTAACATCATGGCGGTTATTGTTGGAGCTCTTCGAGTTAAGATTTGAATGTATCGGTCTTGTCTCCGTGTGGTGCAGCGATACCGTCCTCCATGGCGCTCAGCCACGGTACCAGTGCTTCGGTAACGTGTCCAAAGTCGACTGATAACACTCTGACTTGTATTCAGAGCTAAAGCCACAGTACGTTGCCGGGAACCAGCTTCTATCATTCCCACGGCTCTGAGCATTTCTTCCCTGCTTAAATGACGTCGCCGCTCCATAACAACGTTGGTTTTAATCAGTAGTAGGGAAACAGTAGCACTAATAATGTCTTCAATGCGTTGTATGTTTTTATAGGGAAAATATTGACAGCTGATTTTCATCTTTTACTCGAATTTGATTAACAGTTCCTGTTTCAAATTATGAAATGCACCAAAAAGGATCCATATAAATTTATAAAATCATAAATTTATTACAAAGCCACATCTCAATCTCAAGAAATCCGCATAAAAATGCTTGATCCCTAGACACTTTTGATGTGTGTATTAAAACGAGCTTAGAATTTAAATCACACAGTGATAAAAAAAACAATTTACAAAGTACGTACATATTGTTTTGAACCTCACTACAAAGAACTGGAAAATAATAATTTATTTAGCCTTCTGCAAATGAAGTTTCATTGCCAATGCCAAGTATTTTAAAACACTCCGACGGACGGTAATGGAACATGCTCCTTTGTTTTTTTTTTTGTGGATGGGTAATCTTCAAATGACTCCCCCTCCCGCTCTGGGTGGAGCGGAAGGGAGTGTCAGGCTCTTTCTGACTAAAACCCACCCGTGTTCCTTCCTTAGCCCTTTATGTTCCGGGCCAGCGGTAACCTTTTCGGGCAATCCCGCTGACCCGGCAGGCTTCGGCCCTGACGGGCCCCTTCTTTGTTGCTGACATCTCTGCATGGGCCTGGTTTTGATCGGACGGTAAGCTACTCATTACTCTCCGTCCGCAGGCACGCACCTATGGTGGCCGGGAGTCGTCACACGGCTTCTGATGCCCGGAGCGTCTCCCGCGGTGGCTGGGACGGGAGGCTCTTTCCCTCAGTCATCCCGCGACCTCCTTCGCTAGCATGACTGCTTCGCAGAAGGAGGTGACTGCGTCCCACTCCCTCTCGCTCCGGACCAAGACTTGAACGCAGGGCCGGACGCGAGAGGTCGCCGCCGCTGCCGATCGCCTCTACGAGGACACGGCGGTGCTCCGCCCAAGTGGGGCAGACCTCCACCGTATGCTCCACCGTGTTTTCTGGGCGATCCTGGCAATGGTGACAACCGGGCGTTTCCTCCCGCCTGATGATGTGCAGGAACCTCCTGAAACATCCGTGTCCGGTGAGGACCTGCGTCAGGCGGTAGGTGAGGGCGCCGTGACGCCTCTCTAGCCACTCCTTAAAGAGGGGTCTTATCGCCACTATCGTGGCGTGCCCTGCGCTGGGTTGCGAAATGGAACATGCTTTGTTCTGAAAACGTGTATGATATGATACTGTTACGAAAAATACGATAAGGATGGTAAGATTATGTAGAGACATGCTCTTAGAGACTGAACCGCTACCGAGATAAAAGTAGGTATCCTAAGTTTAATTACCTGGTTTAGTACCAGGTCATGGTCTATCTATGTGTCAAATTCCATCCAAATCCGTTCAGTCGTTATAGTGTGAAAGCGTAACAAACAAACTCACTTTCGCATTTATAATATTACTTTGGATTATTTCTTCAATGCGTTTGTTATCTGATTTTAATGTATTCTAATTCGTTTTATTATCTATAATACAATACCAAAATAGGTAAATGATTTTGAAAATACATTACATAGCAAGCATAGCATTATACCTAGCATAGTCAAGTATTAATAACAATATTTTTTCTACATTTAAGTGAGAACAAAATATCGTTGCATAGTGTGAAAGCGTAACAAACAAACTCACTTTCGCATTTATAATATTACTTTGGATTATTTCTTCAATGCGTTTGTTATCTGATTTTAATGTATTCTAATTCGTTTTATTATCTATAATACAATACCAAAATAGGTAAATGATTTTGAAAATACATTACATAGCAAGCATAGCATTATACCTAGCATAGTCAAGTATTAATAACAATATTTTTTCTACATTTAAGTGAGAACAAAATATCGTTGCATTATACTTACTTCACAAAAGATTATTCTCCTATAATTTTACATATTCCGCGATTTGAATTTCGTAGGAAGTACGTGTCCAAAATGAAAATATATCACGTTTGACAACGACATACGCGGAGAGGCACGTATACCTACTACAAGTTTCTAAAAAATTAATATAAGTTTCAATGGTGGTGAACAGAGGTTGGATACTGGACTGGGAGATACAATATACATAATAAGATCCCCTCTAAGGAATAACAAAGTGGTGGGCGGCTTGGACGCAATGTTTTGGGTGGGCAAGACAGGAGGTAGACTTTCGGCTGGTTGATATCCGGGAATCTGGATATGGATGGCCATACCGTCACCAAAAGCAGGGTTCATAAAAATCCGATAATTATAATAAGTATTAAAAAAAAATCGATATTTGACGTTTTTATTGAAAAAGTAATTACCAAAAAATGATGAGTCATAAAAAATTATTCTTGATAAAGAATAATCAGTTTACTAAAACAACACCCAAGGAAATTAAAATTATGGCATTATTTAAAAAAGCATTCGAACGATGCGCGTCAGGGGGATTCCCATAAAATTGAAAATGATGAACTATAGGATAATAAACCTTACCGGACCGACGCGACGAGAAGATCACCGAACTCGAGGAAGAATTGAGCGGGTTACGATGGAGTATAGTAGGGTTATCTGAAGTCCGAAGAGAGGGGGAGGATTCGATGACGATAATCCTCAAATCCGGAAACTTGCTCTATTTCCGGGAGGGCAACCAGCAGTCCCAAGGTGGTATCGGGTTTATCGTCCATAAATCCCTTGTGAGCAACGTGGTGAAGATCGAGAGTGTGTCGACCAGGGTGGCGTACCTTATGATCAGAATATCCGAAAGAGCTGAGGACTTCAGTACAATGCTCGATGACCGCAGAAAAGCCTCCGAAAGAGTGGGTCTTAAAATGAACATGGACAAATGATAAATGATTTTATTTTTGTAAGTAGGTTTGCACAAACACTTTTACACGTCAATCATATATTTTTTAAACTAGATGTGGTCGGCGTTTCCTATCTGACTACTCTGAGAAGAAAGGCCGAAACAAACTCAAAGTCCAGACATAATCTTGGTCAGGTTAAAAAACGAAGACTAGAATCAATTCAATTTGTTGTAATTTTTGACGTTCAAAAGTGCCTTTTATGTGCCTATTTGAAATAAATGCTTTGACTTTGACTTTGAAGGTCATGTCAAATGCCCATGTAACACCCACTCTCATAAAGATCGGAGACGCTACACTCGAAGTCGTGGACGAGTATGTTTACCTAGGACAAACTGTCCAGTTAGGTAGGTCTAACTTCGAGAAAGAGGTCAATCGTCGAATCGCGACTCGGCTGGGCAGCGTTCGGGAAGCTACGCAATATCTTCTCGTCCCACATACCGCAGTGTCTCAAGACGAAAGTCTTTGACCAGTGCGTGTTGCCAGTGATGGCTTATGTATGGCACTGAAACGTGGTCGCTCACAATGGGGCTTATAAGAAGGCTAAAAGTCACCCAAAAGGCAATGGAGAGGGCTATGCTTGGAGTTTCTCTGCGTGATCGAATCAGGAATGAGGAGATCGGCAGGAGAACCAAGATAACCGACATAGCCCGAAGAATTGCCAAACTTAAGTGGCAGTGGGCAGCACATTGCTCGCAGAACAGATGGCCAATGGGGCCGAAAGGTTCTGGAGTGGCGACCGCGTACCGAAACACGTAGCGTTGGAAGGCCTTCCACAAGGTGGTCCGACGACCTTGTGAAGGCTGTAGGAACCCGTTGGATGCGAGAAGCACAGAACCGGTCGAAGTGGAGGTGCTTGGGTGGGGCCTATGTCTATGATGATGATGATAATACCTTATAATAACGTAACCTACTATAAACCCTATGTTAACGATATAAGGTTTGAATTTCAATAAAAACCTAACTGTACTTGCATGTTATTTGGTGAATCCACGAAACTTATGATTAGATTGCCACTTCGGGAAAGGTAAGGACGAAAACAATGCTTGTGCAGACTTTAATTTTCCCGATAATCGACTATGGTGACGTGTGCTACTTTGACTTGAACGCGGTTTTGCTGGATAAGCTCGACAGATTGCTCAACAATGGTATCCGGTTCATATTCAACCTCAGGAAATATCACCATGTGTCGAGCTATAGGTCTGAGCTCAAATGGATGTCCATAATACGCCAAAGAAGAAGTTTGCGCGCTTTGACCACGCTTTTCTCCCTTCTCAACTCTTCCACTCCTCCTTCTTATCTCGTGTCTCACTTCCATTATCTATGTTCTTCTCACGCTAAGAATCTGCGTTCTTCTAACAATCTTCTCCTACTCTGTCCTTCTCATACTTCTGACTTTGTTCATTCTTCCTTTCATATTCAGTCCATTCTTCTTTAGAATGCACTTCCTCATGATATCAGGACGGCCACCAGTCGGTACGCATTTAAGCGGAAATTGCAGAGTTATTTACATAGCGTAGAGTCATCTCAACACCTCTCTCCCTTGAATTTGTATATATATATTATAAGTATTATTATAGTAAATAGTATGTATGTGTAATGGTGTATATAACCTATTTATGTATTTGTGTAACTAGTTTTAATAGTTTTTTTTTATCATTGTTCCTCTTAATCAAAGCACCTGCCATCCAATCTCTTCACCACCCTTGGTTGACTGGTAGAGAATGCCTAAGGCATTAAGTCCGCCTTTGTACCTTTTTGTGCGAGAAGTTTAAATAAATAAATAAATAAAATTGTAGTTTTTTTTGTCAAGTTTCGTTAGGATAACATTGAATCTGCTTAATTTCTAGTTTTGACAATAAATATCAATTGATAAACAATACATAATCTTCTATATATGTATATAAAAGGCAACCCTTACTGACTGATCTATCAACGCACAGCTCAAACCACTGAACGGATTGCGCTGAAATTTGGCACACATATAGCTATTATGATGTAGGCGTGCGCTAATAATTTTTCTTTTTTTTTTAAGGATTTTCCAAAACTGACCCCCTAAGGGGGTGAAACGGGGAGATTTCCTATGGTTAATAAACTTGAAACTTGGCACAAATACTTATCTAAGTAAATTATGAAGATTGGCATTTTTTGTTTTTCTAAACTATCCGGTAACCCTTTACGGGGTAGTTTAGAAAAACAAAAAAACTTTTTTTTTTAAGGATTTTCCAAAACTGACCCCCTAAGGGGGTGAAACGGGGAGATTTCCTATGGTTAATAAACTTGAAACTTGGCACAAATACTTATCTAAGTAAATTATGAAGATTGGCATTTTTTGTTTTTCTAAACTATCCGGTAACCCTTTACGGGGTAGTTTAGAAAAACAAAAAAATTCAAAAAATTCTTCCACACAAATTTTGACACCCCCAATCCCCCTGGATTGGGGGTGTCAAAATTTGTGTGGAAGAATTTTAACGCGCGGCCAGATTAACTCAAAACTCGGTATTTATACTTAAGACCAAAAATAAAGAATAACGTGTATCAGAGTTTTTCGAAAATCTCCCCTTAACGAAGTGTAAAAAGGGTAGTTAATATACAGGCGAGGATTTTTATGCGTGGCTTGATTAACTCGAAAATTGGTATAAGTAATCTTTGAGTCAAGTAATGAGCATATCCCAAACGATTTTTCGAAATTCCACCCCTGTGGGGGTGAAAAGCGGGAATACGGTTTTTAAGAAAAATCTTATTCATTTGGTTAATAAACTTGAAACTTGGCACGAATACTTATCTAAGTAAGTTTTTGTTTACAAAAACCAAAAATGCCAAACTTCATAATTACCCCCCCCCCCCCCCCCTAAAGGGGGATTGAGGGTGTCAAAATTTGTATGGAAGAATTTTAACACGCGGTCCGATTAACTCGAAACTCCGTATTTATACGACCGAAAATCTATACATATATCGTCGCCTTAGAGTGAAAACCTCAGGAATGTAAGTAGCATTTTATGCATTTCGGATAATCTTATAGTATCGAACAGTTCTGGCTATAAAAGCGAGTTAAATTTCCATATTAATTAATAGGAATACAGAACCTCCTTTTTTGAAGTCGGTAAAAAAAAACATAAAAGACGCCGTACAAACATTTTACAGCACGCAGTTCTTTCTTCCTCCTGAAAAGTTATTTCTTTTACACTTACGAAGTTTTCACTCTGAGGAGTCGATATGTACATATGTAATTATATAAAATTCAAAGTCCTGACTGGCTGATATATCAACACACAGTCTAAACCGCTGGTCCTAGAGAAATGAAATTTGGAGGGTGCGTTCTTTGTGAAGAGTACCTAGGTATCCACTAAGAAAGGGTTTTTCGAAATTCCACCCCTAAGAGGGTGAATGTGGGGAGGGTGAAATTTCACGCGTACGAAGTCGCGGGCAGAAGCCAGTTATGATTTGTATCTGTTACGGCTAATAGCCGAAATGCGGCTTGCACTTACTTTAACCAAACCTAACCTCGGGGTGCACTTCGCTCGCTCTTGCATCCTACTTCGACGGAGCCCTGCTTCGCGGGGCTCCTATTTCTGTGTGAGGGGTTTAAAGTCAAGGAGTCAGCGGGATTGTCCGAAAGGGTTACCGCTGGCCCGGAACATAAAGGGCGAAGGAAGGAATACGAGTGGGCCTTTAGTCAGTAAGAGTCTGACACTCCCTTCCGCTCCACCCAGAGCGGGAGTCATTTGATGATTACCCATACTAAAAAAAAGGAGGTTTAAACTTAACCTAACCATTTTTTTTTAACGTGGAGAAATGCTCATGCATTCTGCACTACCACGGGGAGATATTGCAGTTATGTGGGACTCTAACCCACTAAAACTTCACGGTGTCCTCTGTCGCTTACGGCGGGAACACGGGCACGCGTTAGCACTCATCCGTGAACCCGCCGGGCTGTCCGTCACCGGACCCTCCTCTGGGGAGTACTCCCCATCACCGTCGCACCAGAACATATAGCACGCCGTGACCAGCCCAGGGACCAAACCAGCACATGGGCGCCAGACGACCCCGTGTCTAGTCACCCTTGGTCCCCCTGCAACGGGTCAGGTCACTGGCCCCGCCGCCTGCCAATTTTCAGCCGCAGAGGATAGGGAGAGCGGCCAAGGTCATACCAACACTCCTCCCCTGCGGCCCCACCGCGTCCGCCATCAGACGATGGCAACCCCGTCAAGGTCGCGGAAGGTAGGGAGAGCGGCGCACCGCAATACCGGCACTCCTCTCCCGCCGCGGCCTCCAACCCTCAGCCGCGATGCCTCCCATACGACATCGCGGCCCACCTCAGTTGCGATGTCGCTAAAGCGGCACTGCAACCTATTTGTTGACCGCTACGTCGTCGGCTTATTGGCAAAAGCCCTGACGAGCGGCCCCTCCTCGGCTACTGAGCCCCCCCGCCTCGACAATGCGGGAACCCACCGGGGGGGAAAGTAACCTAACCAAACCTAACCTCGGGGTGCCCTTCGCTCGCTCTTGCATTCTACAGCACCTTCCGAAATACACACGAACCGCATATGGCCGGCTGCACCTAGTTGTACCCGGCTAAAACTAGGTGTAGCCGCACTTCGGCTATTAGCCGTGACATATCTACTGATATTCATAATATAACAACGAACCCCGTTACATAGTACTTTAGACATCGAATTTACAAACATGACTCAGACACACAACATCACGCCTGTAACTATTCCCCTAAGGGTTAGGCAGAGTTGTACCTATAGCAACAAACTTATAAGTCGTTGTGCTATTTATAACACATTATCAAGAAACTGTCGTTTTCCCTAAATTATTAATTAGTTATAACAACCTCGTCTATTTTTCATAAAACCTCTTTAATTAAACCTATGTGTATAGCACAGAATAATAAATTAATAGTACTCCTATAGATTTTATAGGTACCTGTAAACTCAGACCAAATAAAAAACCGAGACAGAGGGCTGTCAACAGTAGGTAAAGTGAAGCCGTTTTCGTAAGCATGTGTGCACATAGTGAGGTAAGTGAGGTGTAGTTTGATCGTAAATGGTTGTAAATATTGTGTGCGTGTATGCACAGAACGGAGGTGTAGTTTTTGCATGCTTTACTGTATTGTTCGCAGCGCTGTCTCGACCTTTTATTTGGTCTGAGCCTGTGAAGCATTCATACGATCCTAAATAATGGTGTATTATCATTAAGTACCATTTATCTTATCTGGGTAAAACAATTTCGTCAAAACATAATATTGCAACGATGCGTTTAATTAACAAAACTATTACATAAGTTAAATAGATTGCAGAGGTTGTAAAATGATGTTATGATAAATGAGCGCATTGCAAATATGATTATATTACATACTAGCTGTTACCCGCGACTTCCTCCGCGTGGAATTTAACAAAAAAGTTATTGTTCAATTCGCAGAGTTTACGATACTGTATTCCGCGCAAAGAAATACAAAAACGCGGTAATTTTAATTAAATTCTTCTATTTTATGAATCGATATTTTGTTTATGTACATATTTAGTTCTTTTTTTTTCGCGTTTGCATTTTTAGTTTAATTATTATTTATTTTTAGTTTTTCGTATTAGCTTTATTGAAAAATTTCTTTTTATACAATACTTGGTGTACTTACGATTTTCTTGGGCTAAAACAACAACACTAGGTACTGGCATTCCTCGTTTGCTCTTGTGACTTGTTGATTGTCATAGCAAAACTGACATTGATAGGGAATTGCAATCCTTTGAATTCAAATGGAAAATTCGACGGTATTATAGGAATCCGTGGTATAAATACTATCTCACCTTTTCCGCATCCGGATATTATACGACCTTTTATAACGTTTCTTTGAAACGACACTACTCGCAACCTAGTACCATTGCAAAATTTCGGTGGGTTTAAATTACGGAGTAGTATGATGGGCACGCCAATCTTAAGTTCTAGTTTGTGAGAGGGTAGACCAGGCACAATAATACTGTTTAAAAATTCTGTTGGGTAATTAACCACTTCATCCGGATTGCAAACTGTATTGATGGAAAGGTATGTTTGTGATTCACCAGATAGCTTATCTAAAATGCGCTGACTAAGCGCAGTAACCTTGTCGTTCATAGGTGCTAAAATTGATCTTTCACACAACCACGAAGATATTGAAATTGTGAATATTATCAATTCATCATAAATACTATGTATTAAAATTTCAGTGTCTGCCACAAACTGACAAAGACCGGAGGGTGGTTCTATATCATGAGTACTATTCACTTCTGGATACTTTCCCTCTCCAACATCAAGAAGAATTTTGCTAAATTCTGAATCGGCTGAATGTTCTCATTACAAACAGATACTCCAAAATATTTGTTTATATCGTCGACCGTAATCTAACTTGGCGTAAGGGACAAATTGCTACTTTTCAGGAGAGGCAAAAAACTTTTTTTTTTTTGGAAATGTGATCATAACTTTTTTATTTTCTAGGGTATATTGAAGTGGTTTATGTGGTTCTGCCTAACTTTTTGGCCTCTAAAACTTGATAGAATCTACTTTCCCATTAAGGCATTAGTTACAAAGATAGCATGTCCCTTACGTCCAAAAAATTAAAATAAATGTCCATTAAGCCCTAACTTTTTTTTGCACACGAGTTTCGAATGACGTAAGTCTATTAACACTGTTAAATACAATCCAAATGGCGTAAGTGTTTTATCAGGTAATTAAAGTTTTATTATTAGTAAATAATATATAGACAAACAAAGGGTAATGAAGTAAAATATAAAAATACCAAAGTGTTTTTATTAATATTATAATATTTTTAAACTCAAAATTAACTCTTTGAATCAATACAAACATGAACACTTCCATAACTTTAATTTTAACAAAATTATTATGCTTATTTAACCTTTTTTATTATTAATTATTTATATTTACGTTTTATTATACATTTTTGCTTTCAAAAAAAATGTTGTCTCAACTTAGCCATAATTTTTCAATTACTATTGACATTACTCAAATAAACTAAACTAAATAATTAAAAATCTATTCATCTTCATCGTGAGTGCTTTCATCATTGTCACTTTGCACTTTGTAATAACTTGTCTTCAGTTGCTTTAGAATATGGAAGTTTTAAATATTCATGGTGATAACATTTTGGAATAGTCAACATAACAACAATCAACACACAACTTTTTTAGATCATACTTTTTACATTATACTTTTTCAAAGATACTGGAAGTCTGTGTTGATAAATTTGATTAAATGAAACCATATTGATTCCACTAGGCTTGCTTCTATATTACTTGCTTTTTCTTTACCTACACTCTTTCTTTCTCCTTTTCCTTTCCCTTACCAATTAATGTATTTTTCTAATCAAATAAAATCTCAGTCGCATTAGCAGTTTCAATCATACTATATTTTACTTCCATTTTCTCAATTGTGACAATTCTTAAATCTCTTAGTCTTAAGTTTTTGTCTTTAAGAATAGGTTTGGTAAAAGTCTCAGCTGTGACTGCTTCAAAATTTAAGAATTCACTGTGATCCATTACATGTACATTATAAGGTCCAGGCCTTTTCCTGGAACTCTCTATGACAGATGGCCATTGTGAAGGGGCCATTCTGCACAGCTTTCTCAATAGTGACATGCATTGAGTCTACTGGCATATATGTATGACCAGGTAAAAGGTAATTAATTTGTATGATTTCCAAATTTACGGATGTTTTTAAAAAAAGGCGAAATTTTGCAAGAATGGTTTTGTTTTTGTTTTGGCCAGTGCAGGAATCACAGTAGTTTAATAACTTGCAATACCCTTCTTTATCGACCTCTTGTAAATATTTATAGAGACAAGTGCCTATCTCATTACTCCCACGTTTGCCATCACTTTCACCTCAAATATATATTTTTTGACGTAAGGGACAGTTAATAAAATGTGTGTATTTTACGCTAATGTGATAAGTTATTACCAATACATACGTCAGCGTCAATTGCATTTTTACTTTTGTCCGATACATCATGTTTTTGTTTAAAAAAATATTTAGGAACGTCATTTTTCTGTGGCGTATCGGACATTTTTTTCAAGCTAGAGCGATGTTATATATACCATTCGAAAGAGCGCAAAAATCTGTATCGGACTGCATTCAAAACTCATTTTGAGCAAAATGTCCCTTACGCCAAGTTAGATTACAGCCGACGATATAGAAGATGTAAAGATTTCATTGGTTTTAATTTTTTTTCGTGGGACCCTATTTTTTTTCTAATATAAATGTAGCCTAAGTTTCTCCTTATTACATCAGCTATCTGCAAGTGAAAGTCCCGTCAAAATCGGTCCAGCCGTTTCAGAGATTAGCCGGAACAAACACCACAGACAGACTAAAATTAAAAAAAAAATAATTTGGTATAATGTACTGTGCATTTAATAAAAAGCGGTTATTTTAATACATATTACAGACAGACACTCCAATTTTAATCTATTTGTATAGAGTATACATAGATGTGTGATGACATGTGATATTATAACGATTCAAGGCTCCCGGAGACGGGCGCGACATAATAATAATATAATAATCTTTATTTTCCAGTTTAACAATTTACATTATCACTTGAATTAGGTATCATAGATACCCTTATAAAGTCCTATAAATTGTAGGTTTATACAGAGTTATAAAACTCTGACACCCAAGCTAAGATTAAACTTGTGTTATGGGTGTCAGGGCTCTTAAATTAATACCAGGAAGACAAATAATTTGTCATAAATACTTTTTGATGAATTATTGTTTGCTGCACCGTGCGACGTCATCACGTCGGCGCCGGCTGTCGCTGAAAACCAGCGCTGGGGCTCTGTCTTGCATAGGGTCGCAGCATAATGCTGAGTGATAGCCGTTTTGCGTGGATGTGACGCATGTCAACCTTTTTTTATTGTTTTTATTTGTTTTGTTCTTTTTTGCGTCATGTTTACCGCAAATAAACGTATTTTCTTTCTTTCTTTCTAAATATAAGTTCAGAAATTCATAGTGTGGGATCTATAGACCGAAAAATAAAAATATAATTTAAACTTACTTATACAAAAACAAAATAACTAATCAAAGAGAAAAAAAAATAAAGAAACCATCTGTATAGTGTTATTTTATGTATTGTGTTGTGTTGAGTAGTGTTGCATAGTGTTGTGTTGAATTGAGTTGTGTAGTGTAGTGTAGTATTATGATGTCTTGGAAAGGTGTATTTAATGATATTTCGGACGGGGTACTGTTTTGGTGAAAGTAGGTGTGCGGCAAAGCTACGTATTGAGGATCTTTTCAACCTCATCATAGCTCAGGGTTATGATCCATTCGCAGACCTTTGCCTTGCAATCAAATTTATTTAATGTGTAGATGTTACATTGTTTGTTAACAAAGTTGTATATACGACTACCAAGGATTCTAAAATGTCGTTCTGCAAGTTTCGTTCTGTGCCTCTCTATTGGACATACATCTGTAGTCCTACGTTTTTTTAAGCGATTTAGATCCAGCTGTATGGAAGTATGTCTACGCAACGTGCAGTTTAGCACAAAGAGCTGCCTCACAGTCAACACCTGACAATCTTTGTACAATTGAGCTGTACTGTACCGATAGTGTTTAAAAGTCATGACCTTGAGTACAGCTCTCTGAGCCCTTTCAAGCTTTATCATACTTGTCTTCGATGCACCGCCCCAGACCGTTATGCCAAAAGTTAAAATTGACTGACATGGTGCGTGACTGCGTGAGACGTGATTCTGGTAGAACAATTTCCATGTAGTTTTCATAAAAAATGTTTTGTTGCGTCGCGCCTGTCGGTGGGAGCCTTCAAGTGTGACCATGAATTATTTTATAGTGACTTTTCTAAGAATCTTTGCTTTCTTGCTTGCTTGTTGGTACCTATAATTATTTACAGTCAGTTATAGCAATTAGCTGACCTACCTTTGCCTAAGAGATTTTTTAGAATGCGAATCGATAGAATTTTATAATTCTTTAATAAGTATATACTTACATATATTTATTTGTGTAAAGGTGGGTCAGCTTAAATTGCTTTATCTGACTGTACTTAGTGCTTGTTGCCAATTCGAGTCCTAAATGATTTGCTTGCTTGCATTTTCACCAAACACCCGCTGGCTTTTTAACGCGTGTGCTAAAATACTTGCCTGCTTAGTGTGGCTTAGTTGTTAACTTTCTTGTGCTTGTTTTTTGGCTTCTGTTACACAGGTGTTGTTTACCTAGCGCAGGAGTCAGGGTTTCATTTTATTTGAATACATTTTTTATGCCAATAAAATTTATTTATTTTATGGCATGTGCACTTGAAAACTAAGTATGTAGTATTATTTTATTTTTGTCTTTTTGTTTGCTTGTTCGTTTTCTTACATGCATGTTTTTATGTTCTGTTTTTCTATTTACAGGCCTATTCACCTACTGGGAGCAAGCTTGCATTTGCATGCACTGTGGCAGACATGGCACTTCAATATTATGTTTGTATGAAACATTTTTGAGTAATTACTAGATACCAATAGCAAAAAAAATATTAAAGGTTTGTTTGAAAATGAATTAAATATTATGAAAAGTAGGTAATTTCTATAAACTGGAAACAAACAATCTGGTTATCTAATACTCACCAATTAGTAACGACTGTATTGATTTCAATCGTCAACTGATAAATCAAGTTTGTCTTTCGATCATATTTGTACAATTCCGTTTTAATTTGCATTTTGTTGACGCACGATCGTATCAATGGAAACGTGTCTAACATTTACTTAACCCTAGATAGCTAACGTTCGTCAAAATGACGAGCATCTAATAAATATCTTCGTCTGCCTTTCTCATCGTTTTACCTACACACTCGCGGTTTCGTGCCAAGTGCCAACTTAGGGTCTGCTAGACTGTGTCGCGTGGTGGTTGCGTTTAGTCGGTAAGTACTTTTGTTTTTGAGATACCCACTGCGTACTCGTAATTTTGAGGAATGGTTAGCTTATGCGTAACTTTTAGCTTACGTGCTTTGAGTTGATTTTTGCTTCGTTTTTTTTTTAATTATTTCATTGACAGTGAAGAATGGCTGCGAGTTTGATCACAGTTGACGACGTAGTTCGGGCGTTAGATGATGAAGATTATGTCAACGCAATGGTGTTTTTGATAGTGAAAATGAAGATGGTTTGTTGACTGATGACGTTGAAAGTGACTTTCAGTAAGTCCACCGTTAGATATTGAAAAGGAACAAGACAGGTCACCTTCCGATGTTCGTCCACTCAGTGAGGATTCATCATCTGCTTCCAACAGCATAATCCACTTGCCTCAACCTAATAGTCGTGGCAAAAATCGTCATGTGTGGGCAACTCACAAAGGACATACTTCTTCCAGAACTTCTGTGATATGTTGGTGTCTGGAGGTAAACCACTGGCACGAAGGAGCTATATGAAACAATTGCATGAAAAACTCGTTGAACCATGGCTAAAACGTCGACTGGATATACCAACAAGGCCTCGTAGAATGAAAGACAAGGTAAGAGACGTCATGGGTTTGAACCATGGGGATCGCGCTGAAGGTCAAGGTCAAGACCTTGAGCAATCTGGTTCTGGAAGTAGTCCTCTGATACCTGAAAATACCTCAACAAGGAAAAGGAAAAGTGGCGGTTTGTGTTCCTATAAAAAAAGCGCATGATCAAGAAGCACTGCAATAGTTGCAAAGTTCCCATTTGTGGCGAACATGCGGTTGACTTTTGCCCAACTTGTGCTAAAAAAATCTAAGTAATTTGATACTCACGATTAATTTTAATCCTTTTTCTATATTCTACTAAAAATAAAAATAGAAATTTTTAAACAATACTTAGTTTCCTAATTTAGTCAAGATTTAGTCCCTTAATGATCTCAATGAAACATGTGCCATTTAAGATTTATGATTTAGTACTTAAAAGTTAAATGAATATTTATTTTTGTTATAATGATCTTTAATTTACATCCCTTATTTCCTATAAATATAATAAACCTGATTACAATAACAATTTAAAAAAAAAAAAAGACGTTTAAAAGTGGTCGTCAAAATGTCGAATGGTTAGCTTATCATAGAAGTTTAAGAAAGTTAGCTATCTAGGGTTAATACCTATCCGTTTAAATGGTGAATGTTCAAACACAAAATACAGAGAATCTACATACAAAGTGCGCTCAAGCAACGCACACATAGATACCGCTAACGGACACGTTATCTTGGACTGGTTGGGACTAGTACGAGCGCGAGTGCCATCCGCTTGAGATACGCGTCTGTGAAGTGCAAAAATGAGCAAGAAAAAAATGGCTATCAAAGCGCGATTTATATACTTAATAGTTTCCTATTTTGAATCAGTATAAACGAAGTACTTAACTTTTTAGTAAGGTAAATTCACGCCACCAACTATTACGTAAGTTGAAAACATGATTTTTCGTTTGTGTAGATATTGTGTTGTTTTTAGTGTCATTTGAGAGGTTTAGGTCTAAAGGCTCCAATAAACAGGCGCGACATGCGATATAATCGCGCGCGACACAAAGGCACAGTTCGTTGCGCGACTTGCGGTGCCTTTGTGTCGCGCGCGATTTTATTGTTTGAAACTTTGAAATGGATGGGCAAAATAAATTGTGTAAATAGGGTAATCCGTTTTGAAGTTATTAGGGATTTTCGATATTGAAAATTGACAAATGTAAATATATGCTTTTGTTCTGTTAACTTTTTGTATTGTAATACTATGGTAATTTTTTGTTTTAATATTGTAGAATAATTTCAACAATAAATCAAACAACTCGATACGAGTGCATAAGCCAAAATTGACAAAATAATCCAGTCAAAATAGACAAAAATAAGTCATAACTTAGACAAAATTCGCATAGAGCTGAAAATTGGCAGAGATGTTAAATACATCATTATAAATGAAATGACAAAAATCCCCTTCGATCCTACTTCTGCAAAAAAAATTATTCAAGGTCAAAAGTACAAAATTAAGGTTTTTTCAATTTTTCTCGAAAACAGTAAGTATTATCGTAAAAATAGATCAGACAAAAGTTGTAGTTCATACAATTCTCTACAAAAATGATCCAGTCACTTTTTCTCTTACGACTCACCATTCGTGAGATATCGCGGTTTTAATCATTAGAAATTTCATATTTTACATAATATGCACACATTTCCGCACCACCTATGAGGTAATGTACTTAGTACATTTTTTCTTACGTGGTTTCCCCAGTAGGTGATGGAGATAGCCCTTCAATTAACTCCCCTTGACCTGTACATACAGCAGGAAGCGGCGCTAGCCGCCATCAGGCTAATGCATCTGGGCATATGGGGCAAAAACATTACGAGTCCACACGCTAAAATCCTGGACCGGGCGATTGAGTACCAGCCTCTCATCGCTGCCCCGTGTGACAGAACACCAAACCAACCGATGTTCAACAAGACCTACATTATACAAACAGTTCAGGAAGAAAGGGATCAGTCAGGAATCAATGAAGTGCGCATTTATACAGACGGCTCTAAAACACAAAACGGTTCAGGGGCGTGCACTCCCTTGACCTAAATATTAACTTTCACATACCACTAGGCACACATAGTTTGATCTTTCAATGCGAATGTGTTGCCTTAACACAAGCTGCAACAGCAGTAAAGCGCTTAGGCATCCGGAACTATGGCATTAAATTCCTATCCGACAGCCTATCTGTGCTCAAAGCTTTAGGAAGCAAACAAACTAACAATAAGCTAATTTTTGAGTGCCATCTAGCTCTGGAGAGTTTATCGACGTCTAATCGTATTACTCTCCAGTGGATCAAAGGGCACAGTGAATCTCTGGGCAATGATGCTGCAGATGAACTTGCGAAGAGAGGCTCTGATATGAGGGTGCTAGGCCCGTACCCACTTCTCCCTTTGCCTTTCTCACAATTTCGTGCGTGGATTCGCCAAAGATCGACCGAACTTCATAACAACAGATGGTCACGGGCAACAGACTGTAGACAGTCAAAATTGGCTTTACCAATGATACACCCGCGATTAACCAAAAAACTTCTCAGCATGAGTAGGAATACCCTTAGAATAATAATAGGTACAATTACGGGCCACAACCTCCTTAACAAACATCTTTTCAACATAGGCGCCACGGATAGCCCCCTTTGCAGGGGCTGCCTTGATGCCGAGGAATCAGCCGCCCACGTCATCCTGGATTGCGAGGCCGTGGCTTCTCAACGTGCAGAAATCCTCGGAACAATGAGGTCGCCCCGCGAAGCCTGTTAAGCTCCCAGGAAGCTTCTGTGCTTCTGGGCGGAGCTAGGCTGGCTCTGTTAGCCAGAATCCCCACGCACAATGGCCCGAATGCGGGAAAGGGAGTCCCATCATCATCATCATTCCCCAGTAGGTATACTCTACGATCTATTGTAATAAAGAAAGTTTGATCAGATCGTATCCTTTTAATTGAAAGAATCCTCGTAGTAATATTGCTAATGAGTAAAGTGGAATAGATTGTTTTTTTACACATGTCATTATATAAGATAATTGTCTAATTCTACTTCGACAATTATTTCTTCGTCTTTATTTTCTTCTTCTTGCAGAAGTTCGCTGTTCTAAGAAAAGGGATGCATCAATTGTCTCCTCATTAATATCATAAATATCTTCATCTGTTGTATTTCTTTCAATATAACATGTAGAAAAACAAACTATTCTTGCAATTAATAGGATACGATCTGATCAAACTTTCTTTATAACAATAGATCGTGGAGTATACCTACTGGGGAAACCACGTTAAAAAAATGCGCCAAGTACATTATTACCTCATAGGTGGTGCGGAAATGTGTGCATACCTATTATGTAAAATATGAATTTTCTAATGATTAAAATCGCGATATCTCACGAATGGTGAGTCGTAAGAGAAAAAGTGACTGGACCATTTTTGTAGAGAATTGTATGATCTACAACTTTTGTCTGATCTATTTTCACGATAATACTTACTGTTTTCGAGAAAAATGGAAAAAAACTTAATTTTGTACTTTTGACCTTGAATATTTTTTTTTGCAGAAGTGGGATCGAAGGGGATTTTTGACATTTCATTTATAATGATGTATATAACGTCTGCCAATTTTCAGCTCTATGCGAATTTTGGCTAAGTCAAATGTCTATTTTGACTGGACTATAGCGCGACCGCCGAGCGTAGCGCGTAGGTATGAAAAGTGAAGTACAATTTTTGTACATAGGTGCATGTGATTGCCTTCTGTACTCTCTGTATTTTGTGGTTCAAAGGGTTCATCAATACATAACTTTTTGTTTTATTACTGTTAGGTTAGCGTAAATACTTTTCATTCCCTAAATATTGATCTTTAATATCACGTGATTTTCATCAATCCGGTCAGTCTGATAATCATACATATTATTTTATTAAACAAATAAACTTTAACGTTCTCAACCAAAGTTATGTGATCGGAACCATTAAAACATAAGTACCTACCTACCTATTGCGTAAATCAACTTTTGTTGGCAATACCTCGTATGATGTTATTGCAATAAAAGTAAAACCACTTAAATGCGTGTAATTTATATTTTATATATTTTGCGACCTGGATAATGATTGCTTCCTTACCAATCATCATTAGGCGTTAGGCCTACGACACAAATTAAAACATTGACTTTGGCCAAACGAACACGCCGTTTGTTCAGAATGGTAGCCAATAAGCAAGGTCAAACAAAAAAAAAGCCTACTTCCTAAGTCTTAGGTGTCTTTAAGGGATATACTACTCAGTATTGAAATAATTATGATGACAAGTGCGGCCACGTCCATTATTATATCGTGGTCTTATTTAAAATCAAAATCACGAGTAAGCATGATTGATTACGTGTGCCTGTCCACACCGCGGACTGCCACACGACCGACACTCCTACGTGAACGTAAATACCAACACCGACACCTAATAACTAGTTAATACATTATTAATTCATAAACTAATATTATTTGCTGTGGCTGGTATAACTATGATTTGCATATATATATACATATGTTAATAGCAATTTATCTCATTATTTACGAGATCTATAGTTACATATTATGTTAATACGTTTCTAGCCATATTTACCAACTTAGCTTATGGGTGAGGTTATATAATGTGTTAACTAAGGATTCAAGTTTTAAATAGGAGATTCAATAGTTTCGACGACCACGAAATAAGCTTTCAAGTAACAACCCCATGATTTTTTATAACATCCGTGAGATGGCAACAGATGCTTAGGTATACTGGACCAATAGTAGTGTCGACGTGGATGTGTGTGGGTGTAGATGCTTGTCTGTGTACTGGGTCGACAACTAAAAACTTGGGGTGACTCCGAAGTTCTAACCAATGACAGCCCGGCAGGGTCACGTGGATTTGTTGTCTCGATCAGCTGTTACAGGAATGCTTACAAAAAAACATCAACAAACCTGAACCTGGTCCCGGCGCAGGTAACAAAGGTGCACTGAATAATAATAGCAGCACTTCAATGGAATCTCGCTCAGATTTGTTTGGGGAGAGACTTCATACCTACACCAAAACGAAAGTTTTTGTTCTAAAATTGCTTTTGCCTTTGTCTACGACGTTAGACAATGGCGTCTTTGAACATTTTTTAATACAAAATAAAGCAAAAAGGTAAAGTACAACTGATTACAGTTACTACCACCTTTGAACGTGAGTGAAAAGTAGTTTGAGTATAGATGTAGAAGGGTAGGTACGCTCTATTTTTAGGAATCTGTACCTCAAAAGAAAAAAACCTAACCCTTATTTATACGAAGACTTTGTTTTCCGTCTTCCAAGACCCTTTTGTAATGTCAGACGACTGCTAATAAGATTTTTTGGTAGTGTAATGTATTTATGGCCATAGACTGTAACTACCTACCTACATGAAAAATGCTATAACTAATGAAATATTTGAGCATACCTTTTAAAATAAAAACTAAATTAAAGTTTATTTAATTACAAATATAAAAAAGTATATATAACCTTTTTAATTCTTTCTGGTGATTGTATTAAAAACTATAAATAAAAATAATGACGACTTTTAAAATTTAAACAACTTTGAAACCATTTGTTTAACTTTAGTTGCTGTATATAAATATGGCATTTCTTGTGCAGAAATTCATTATTCTGATCAAATTCAATTAAAAATATGCCACTAATCTCTGAAGAGTCTACCAGAATTCTGACAATGCTTGAAGACGGGCGCAGTCAGCGTTATACAGCGAGAACTGTTGGTGTGTCGCTATCAACCGTTCAAAGAGTGCTCCAGCGATTTGAAGCGACTGGGTCCAATATTTCCAGACCAGGAACAGGCCGAACAAGGTGCACGACAGCGCGGGAGGATCGATATATGTGTCAAAATTGTTAAGAAATCGATTTCAAACGGCTACTGAAGTCAAAAATCACTTTCTGCGTGCTGGAGGGAGCAATCTGAGCACGTGTACAGTGATGCGATATCATGCTGAAGCAAACTTGAAACCATTTAGGCCTGCAAATGGTCAAAAACTCGAAATTAAAGGCTGAATTACGGTAGAGAACACATGAATTGGACTCTGGATGACTGGTCAAGAGTAATGTTTTCGGACGAATCTATGTTTAGGCTATAAACGCAAGATGGGCGGCAAAGAGTCTACAGAAGACTAGGAGAGCTCTATAACCAAGCTTGCAACGAAGAGAAAGTGCCATACGGCGGAGGCTCCATACACGGGTGGGCTGGAATTTCTTCCGAAAGCCGCACCGAGCTAGTGGTAATAGAAAACTGCAGAAAGATACGTGAATGAAATCTTAAATGAGTATGCCGGCCCATTTTTAATAAATACGGGCGAACACGCCATCTTTATGCAAGATAACGCTCGTTCCCATACAGCTCGGATAGTGTTTTCATATATGTCGCTGTCACACATATGGAGTGGCCAGCACGCAGTCCAGACTTCAACCCCATCGAGCATGCCTGGGACGAACTGGGACGACGTGTGCGCCAGCGAAATTCCCCTCCAATCACGCTTCGTGAACTGAAAGAAGCACTGGTAGAGGAATGGGAGAATATTCCTCAGCAAGCATGCCAAACCGCATGACAGCTGTATCAATAGCTCGTGGTGGCAATACAAAATACTAAAATGTGTAAAAATTGCATATTTAATACGGTAGGTAGCACATTTTTCGAAATCTGTTGAAAATGGTCATTATTACTTAACTTACTTTTATTCAAAATAAACTTGATAATCTTGAACTTTTATGACATTAATTTAGGCACCATAAAATTTTCTAAAATGTAGTCTTTATTTCATAAAGCTAGCTCCAATATTTTGGAAGTTATTGAGGTTTATGTTACCGACCCGCTTTCTTTGCGGCCCAGCATGTAAGACATTATGAATACAGTTTTAATGATGACTAGTTGTTTCCCGCGACTTCGTCCGCGTGGAATTTAACAAACAAGTTATTGTTCAGTATACAGAGTTTATATTCCGCGTAAAGAAATACCTATGCTGATTTTAATGAAATTCTTCTACATAGAAGAATTTCAACATTTCTCCATTTAGTTATTTTTTTCGTTTTTGCATTTTTAGTTTAATTATTATTTATTTTTAGTTTTTTGTATTAGCTTTATTGAAATTCTTTATAAACAATATTTTAGTGTACGATTTTCTTGGGCTAAAACAACAACACTAGGTACTGGCATTCCTCGCACGTGAACTTGTCACGTTGCCCATGGGTAAAGCAACCCTTAGTTAAATCTATGCCAGCTTTGCTTAACGCTTGCCCTTGTGACTTGTTGATTGTCATAGCAAAACTGACATTGATAGGGAATTTCAATCTTTTGGATTCAAATGGAAAATTCGAGGGTAGGTATTACAGGAATCCGTGGTATAAATACTATCTCACCTTTTCCTCATCCGGATATTATACGCCCTTCTATAACGTTTCTTTGCAACGACACTATTCGTAACCTTACTAGGTTTCGGTTTACCATTGCAAAGTTTCGGTGAGTTTAAATTACGGAGTAGTATGATGGGCACGCCAATCTTAAGTTCTAGTTTGTGAGGGGGTAGACCAGGCATAATTATACTGTTTAAAAATTCTGTTGGGTAATTAATCACTTCATCCGGATTGCAAACTGTATTGATGGAAAGGTATGTTTGTGATTCACCAGATAGCTTATCTAAAATGCGCTGATTAAGCGCAGTAACCTGGTCGTTCATAGGTGATAAAATTGATCTTTCACACAACCACGATTCTTCATTGATATTGAGATTGTATATCATCATAAATACTATGTATTAAAATTTCAGTGCCCGCCAAAACCTGACAAAGACCGGTAGGTAGTTCTATATCATGAGTACTATTCACTTCTGGACACTTTCCCTCTCCAACATCAAGAAGAATTTTGCTAAATTCTGAATCGGCTAAATGTGCTCTCGTTACAAACAGACACTCCAATTTTATTTATTTGTATACCTATAGAAGATGTATAGATATCATTTCATTAGTTTAAATTTTTTTTTCGTGGGACCCTATTTTTTTTCTAAAATAAAAGTAGCCTAAGTTGCTCTTTTTTTTACATCAGCTATCTGCCAGTGAAAGTCCTGTCAAAATCGGTCCAGTCGTTTCAGAGATTAGCCGGAACAAACAGACAGACAGACAAAAAATTGTAAACAATGTTATTTTAGTATATGTACCGTGTATACATCTATGTATATGCATTTAGGTGTATACATCCATATGCATTTATTAAAAAGCGGTTATTTTAATATACAAACAGACACTCCAATTTTATTTATTTGTATAGATAACGATAAGCAAGGTCATTAGAGTCGTTCGGACTAAGAAGTCTGACGTCGATTGAACAAGAACAATTAATTATTTACAGAACTTGTTTATTTTGTTAAAACATAGAGACTTGCCGTACAACTTTGGACACTACTCCGATAGACTTTGCTTTGTAACAAAATAAGATAATTTTAAGTTAGACAACTAGTCCACTTAACAAAGCAGTTGTAGAGTGCGTGAGCTGGGCCCTAAGCGAGTTCTTCAGAAAGTTGATCAGGGTGCTTAGGGAGTAAACATACTAAAAGTCCCTGCGTCTAGGAGGTGAGCCGGAGTGGGGGAGGGGATAAAAGTTCCCACTTTTGAATTTTTCGCTAATATCTTTAAAACTGTGCGTCGTAGAGAAAAAATATCTTCTACGTAATGAAAGCTAATACAATTTTCCACAACATATCTTACAGACTCGAATTCCTACACATTTTCGAACTACACGTTCCGGAAAAGTAAAAATTTTTAGAAAAAACGACTACTTTTATCTCCGGTCACCTCCTAGACGCGGGGACTTTTAGTATGTTTAATCCCTAAGCACCCTGAACAACTTTCTGAAGAAATCGCTTAGGGCCTAGCTCACGCACTTTAATGTGAGTGAACTTAGCAGATCATTGTCCAGCAGATCAAAAATAAAAATGAGTTCTTTTCGCATGCAGCTGAGTTCTACAGTTCCTGATACTTTTTAGAAATAGTTCTGGCGTTTTTACCTGAAAAAGTCAACTGGCATAATGATCTGCCAACTTCCCGTAGCAGATCATTTTGCAGCAGATCAAAAATAAATGCGAGTTCTACTCGCATGCGGCTGAGTTCTACAGTTCCTGATACTTTTTAGAAATAGTTCTGGCGTTTTTACATTAAAAAAGTCAATTGACAAAATGATCTGCCAACTTCCCGTAGCAGATCATTTTACAGCAGATCAAAAAAAAAATGGGTTCCTGTCGCATGCGGCTGAGTTCAACAGTTCCTGGTACTTTTCAGGAATAGTTCTAAGCTCAGGTCCACGTGCCAGCAAATTAAGTCAGAACGTTTAAGAAGTCGATAAAATAATATTTTTATCGTTTCAAACAATTCTTGAAAGCTAGAACTCTGTCGTTTATCACAGGATAATATCAAGACTACAATCTAGAACTCGATCTGAGTCCAGAACTAACGTCGAAGTGCCAGCAGATCATGGCAGAACGTTCAAGAAGTCGAAAAATGGAAAAATAAAATTTTAATCGTTTCAAACAATTCTTGAAAGCTAGAACTCCGTCGTTTATTACAGGATAATATCAAGACTACAATCTAGAATTCGATCTGAGTCCAGAACTCACGTCGAAGTGCCAGCAGATCATGGCAGAACGTTCAAAAAGTCGAAAAATGGAAAAATAAAATTTTTATCGTTTCAAACAATTCTTGAAAGCTAGAACTCTGTCGTTTTTCACAGGGTAATATCAGAACTACAATCTAGAACTCGATCTGAGTCCAGAACTCACGTCGAAGTGCCAGCAGATCATGGCAGAACGTTCAAAAAGTCGAAAAATAGAAAAACACAAATTTTATCATTTCAAACAATTCTTGAAAGCTAGAACTCTGTCGTTTATCACAGGATAATATCAAGACTACAATCTAGAACTCGATCTGAGTCCAGAACTCACGTCGAAGTGCCAGCAGATCATGGCAGAACGTTCAAAAAGTCGAAAAATGGAAAAATAAAA
The DNA here is from genome assembly GCA_963855955.1 of Luperina nickerlii. NCBI lineage: Eukaryota > Metazoa > Arthropoda > Insecta > Lepidoptera > Noctuidae > Luperina > Luperina nickerlii. The sequence continues at coordinate 14,344,877 of OY979664.1, read as the reverse complement.
TTTTAATCGTTTCAAACAATTCTTGAAAGCTAGAACTCTGTCGTTTATCACAGGATAATATCAAGACTACAATCTAGAACTCGATCTGAGTCCAGAACTCACGTCGAAGTGCCAGCAGATCATGGCAGAACGTTCAAAAAGTCGAAAAATGGAAAAATAAAATTTTAATCGTTTCAAACAATTCTTGAAAGCTAGAACTCTGTCGTTTATTACAGGATAATGTCAAGACTACAATCTAGAACTCGATCTGAGTCCAGAACTGACGTCGAAGTGCCAGCAGATCATGGCAGAACGTTCAAAAAGTCGAAAAATGGAAAAATAAAATTTTTATCGTTTCAAACAATTCTTGAAAGCTAGAACTCTGTCGTTTTTCACAGGGTAATATCAGAATTACAATCTAGAACTCGATCTGAGTCCAGAACTCACGTCGAAGTGCCAGCAGATCATGGCAGAACGTTCAAAAAGTCGAAAAATGGAAAAATAAAATTTTAATCGTTTCAAACAATTCTTGAAAGCTAGAACTCTGTCGTTTATTACAGGAAAATATTAAGACTACAATCTAGAACTCGATCTGAGTCCAGAACTCACGTCGAAGTGCCAGCAGATCATGGCAGAACGTTCAAAAAGTCGAAAAATGGAAAAATAATTTTTTTATCGTTTCAAACAATTCTTGAAAGCTAGAATTCTGTCGTTTTTCACAGGGTAATATCAGAACTACAATCTAGAACTCGATCTGCGTTTAGAACTCACGTCTAAATGCCAGCAGATCATGGCAGAACGTTCAAAAAGTCGAAAAATAGAAAAACACAAATTTTATCATTTTAAACAATTCTTGAAAGCTAGAACTCTGTCGTTTATCACAGGATAATATCAAGACTACAATCGAGAACTCGATCTGAGTCCAGAACTCACGTCGAAGTGCCAGCAGATCATGGCAGAACGTTCAAAAAGTCGAAAAATGGAAAAATAAAATTTTAATCGTTTCAAACAATTCTTGAAAGCTAGAACTCTGTCGTTTATCACAGGATAATATCAAGACTACAATCTAGAACTCGATCTGAGTCCAGAACTCACGTCGAAGTGCCAGCAGATCATGGCAGATCGTTCAAAAAGTCGAAAAATGGAAAAATAAAATTTTAATCATTTCAAACAATTCTTGAAAGCTAGAACTTTGTCGTTTATCACAGGATAATATCAAGACTACAATCTAGAACTCGATCTGAGTCCAGAACTCACGTCGAAGTGCCAGCAGATCATGGCAGAACGTTCAAAAAGTCGAAAAATGGAAAAATAAAATTTTAATCGTTTCAAACAATTCTTGAAAGCTAGAACTCTGTCGTTTATCACAGGATAATATCAAGACTACAATCTAGAACTCGATCTGAGTCCAGAACTCACGTCGAAGTGCCAGCAGATCATGGCAGAACGTTCAAAAAGTCGAAAAATGGAAAAATAAAATTTTAATCGTTTCAAACAATTCTTGAAAGCTAGAACTCTGTCGTTTATCACAGGATAATATCAAGACTACAATCTAGAACTCGATCTGAGTCCAGAACTAACGTCGAAGTGCCAGCAGATCATGGCAGAACGTTCAAGAAGTCGAAAAATGGAAAAATAAAATTTTAATCGTTTCAAACAATTCTTGAAAGCTAGAACTCCGTCGTTTATTACAGGATAATATCAAGACTACAATCTAGAATTCGATCTGAGTCCAGAACTCACGTCGAAGTGCCAGCAGATCATGGCAGAACGTTCAAAAAGTCGAAAAATGGAAAAATAAAATTTTTATCGTTTCAAACAATTCTTGAAAGCTAGAACTCTGTCGTTTTTCACAGGGTAATATCAGAATTACAATCTAGAACTCGATCTGAGTCCAGAACTCACGTCGAAGTGCCAGCAGATCATGGCAGAACGTTCAAAAAGTCGAAAAATGGAAAAATAAAATTTTAATCGTTTCAAACAATTCTTGAAAGCTAGAACTCTGTCGTTTATCACAGGATAATATCAAGACTACAATCTAGAACTCGATCTGAGTCCAGAACTCACGTCGAAGTGCCAGCAGATCATGGCAGATCGTTCAAAAAGTCGAAAAATGGAAAAATAAAATTTTAATCATTTCAAACAATTCTTGAAAGCTAGAACTTTGTCGTTTATCACAGGATAATATCAAGACTACAATCTAGAACTCGATCTGAGTCCAGAACTCACGTCGAAGTGCCAGCAGATCATGGCAGAACGTTCAAAAAGTCGAAAAATGGAAAAATAAAATTTTAATCGTTTCAAACAATTCTTGAAAGCTAGAACTCTGTCGTTTATCACAGGATAATATCAAGACTACAATCTAGAACTCGATCTGAGTCCAGAACTCACGTCGAAGTGCCAGCAGATCATGGCAGAACGTTCAAAAAGTCGAAAAATGGAAAAATAAAATTTTAATCGTTTCAAACAATTCTTGAAAGCTAGAACTCTGTCGTTTATCACAGGATAATATCAAGACTACAATCTAGAACTCGATCTGAGTCCAGAACTAACGTCGAAGTGCCAGCAGATCATGGCAGAACGTTCAAGAAGTCGAAAAATGGAAAAATAAAATTTTAATCGTTTCAAACAATTCTTGAAAGCTAGAACTCCGTCGTTTATTACAGGATAATATCAAGACTACAATCTAGAATTCGATCTGAGTCCAGAACTCACGTCGAAGTGCCAGCAGATCATGGCAGAACGTTCAAAAAGTCGAAAAATGGAAAAATAAAATTTTTATCGTTTCAAACAATTCTTGAAAGCTAGAACTCTGTCGTTTTTCACAGGGTAATATCAGAACTACAATCTAGAACTCGATCTGAGTCCAGAACTCACGTCGAAGTGCCAGCAGATCATGGCAGAACGTTCAAAAAGTCGAAAAATAGAAAAACACAAATTTTATCATTTCAAACAATTCTTGAAAGCTAGAACTCTGTCGTTTATCACAGGATAATATCAAGACTACAATCTAGAACTCGATCTGAGTCCAGAACTCACGTCGAAGTGCCAGCAGATCATGGCAGAACGTTCAAAAAGTCGAAAAATGGAAAAATAAAATTTTAATCGTTTCAAACAATTCTTGAAAGCTAGAACTCTGTCGTTTATCACAGGATAATATCAAGACTACAATCTAGAACTCGATCTGAGTCCAGAACTCACGTCGAAGTGCCAGCAGATCATGGCAGAACGTTCAAAAAGTCGAAAAATGGAAAAATAAAATTTTAATCGTTTCAAACAATTCTTGAAAGCTAGAACTCTGTCGTTTATTACAGGATAATGTCAAGACTACAATCTAGAACTCGATCTGAGTCCAGAACTCACGTCGAAGTGCCAGCAGATCATGGCAGAACGTTCAAAAAGTCGAAAAATGGAAAAATAAAATTTTTATCGTTTCAAACAATTCTTGAAAGCTAGAACTCTGTCGTTTATTACAGGAAAATATTAAGACTACAATCTAGAACTCGATCTGAGTCCAGAACTCACGTCGAAGTGCCAGCAGATCATGGCAGAACGTTCAAAAAGTCAAAAAATGGAAAAATAAATTTTTTATCGTTTCAAACAATTCTTGAAAGCTAGAATTCTGTCGTTTTTCACAGGGTAATATCAGAACTACAATCTAGAACTCGATCTGCGTTTAGAACTCACGTCTAAATGTCAGCAGATCATGGCAGAACGTTCAAAAAGTCGAAAAATAGAAAAACACAAATTTTATCATTTTAAACAATTCTTGAAAGCTAGAACTCTGTCGTTTATCACAGGATAATATCAAGACTACAATCGAGAACTCGATCTGAGTCCAGAACTCACGTCGAAGTGCCAGCAGATCATGGCAGAACGTTCAAAAAGTCGAAAAATGGAAAAATAAAATTTTAATCGTTTCAAACAATTCTTGAAAGCTAGAACTCTGTCGTTTATCACAGGATAATATCAAGACTACAATCTAGAACTCGATCTGAGTCCAGAACTCACGTCGAAGTGCCAGCAGATCATGGCAGATCGTTCAAAAAGTCGAAAAATGGAAAAATAAAATTTTAATCATTTCAAACAATTCTTGAAAGCTAGAACTTGGTCGTTTATCACAGGATAATATCAAGACTACAATCTAGAACTCGATCTGAGTCCAGAACTCACGTCGAAGTGCCAGCAGATCATGGCAGAACGTTCAAAAAGTCGAAAAATGGAAAAATAAAATTTTAATCGTTTCAAACAATTCTTGAAAGCTAGAACTCTGTCGTTTATCACAGGATAATATCAAGACTACAATCTAGAACTCGATCTGAGTCCAGAACTCACGTCGAAGTGCCAGCAGATCATGGCAGAACGTTCAAAAAGTCGAAAAATGGAAAAATAAAATTTTTATCGTTTCAAACAATTCTTGAAAGCTAGAACTCTGTCGTTTTTCTCATGGTAATATCAGAACTACAATCTAGAACTCGATCTGAGTCCAGAACTCACGTCGAAGTGCCAGCAGATCATGGCAGAACGTTCAAAAAGTCGAAAAATGGAAAAATAAAATTTTAATCGTTTCAAACAATTCTTGAAAGCTAGAACTCTGTCGTTTCTTACAGGATAATATCAAGACTACAATATAGAACTCGATCTGAGTCCAGAACTCACGTCGAAGTGCCAGCAGATCATGGCAGAACGTTCAAAAAGTCGAAAAATGGAAAAATAAAATTTTAATCGTTTCAAACAATTCTTGAAAGCTAGAACTCTGTCGTTTATCACAGGATAATATCAAGACTACAATCTAGAACTCGATCTTAGTCCAGAACTCACGTCGAAGTGCCAGCAGATCATGGCAGAACGTTCAAAAAGTCGAAAAATGGAAAAATAAAATTTTAATCGTTTCAAACAATTCTTGAAAGCTAGAACTCTGTCGTTTATTACAGGATAATATCAAGACTACAATCTAGAACTCGATCTGAGTCCAGAACTCACGTCGAAGTGCCAGCAGATCATGGCAGAACGTTCAAAAAGTCGAAAAATGGAAAAATACATTTTTTATCGTTTCAAACAATTCTTGAAAGCTAGAATTCTGTCGTTTTTCACAGGGTAATATCAGAACTACAATCTAGAACTCGATCTGAGTCCAGAACTCACGTCTAAGTGCCAGCAGATCATGGCAGAACTATTATTTATTGACAGATCTATAACAGATCTATTATCGACTTTTTGAACGTTCTGCCATGATCTGCTAGGACTTGGACGCAAGTTCTGGACTCAGATCGACTTCTGGATTGTAGTTCTGATATTACCCTGTGAAAAACGACAGAGTTCTAGCTTTCAAGAATTGTTTGAAACGATAAAAATTTTATTTTTCCATTTTTCGACTTTTTGAACGTTCTGCCATGATCTGCTGGCACTTCGACGTGAGTTCTGGACTCAGATCGAGTTCTAGATTGTAGTCTTAATATTATCCTGTGATAAACGACAGAGTTCTAGCTTTCAAGAATTGTTTGAAACGATAAAAATTTTATTTTTCCATTTTTCGTCTTTTTGAACGTTCTGCCATGATTTGCTGGCACTTCGACGTGAGTTCTGGACTCAGATCGAGTTCTAGATTGTAGTCTTGATATTATCCTGTGATAAACGACAGAGTTCTAGCTTTCAAGAATTGTTTGAAACGATAAAAAATTTATTTTTCCATTTTTCGACTTTTTGAACGTTCTGCCATGATTTGCTGGCACTTCGACGTGAGTTCTGGACTCAGATCGAGTTCTAGATTGTAGTCTTGATATTATCCTGTGATAAACGACAGAGTTCTAGCTTTCAAGAATTGTTTGAAACGATAAAAAATTTATTTTTCCATTTTTCGACTTTTTGAACGTTCTGCCATGATCTGCTGGCACTTCGACGTGAGTTCTGGACTCAGATCGAGTTCTAGATTGTAGTCTTAATATTATCCTGTAATAAACGACAGAGTTCTAGCTTTCAAGAATTGTTTGAAACGATTAAAATTTTATTTTTCCATTTTTCGACTTTTTGAACGTTCTGCCATGATCTGCTGGCACTTCGACGTGAGTTCTGGACTCAGATCGAGTTCTATATTGTAGTCTTGATATTATCCTGTGATAAACGACAGAGTTCTAGCTTTCAAGAATTGTTTGAAATGATAAAATTTGTGTTTTTCTATTTTTCGACTTTTTGAACGTTCTGCCATGATCTGCTGGCACTTCGACGTGAGTTCTGGACTCAGATCGAGTTCTATATTGTAGTCTTGATATTATCCTGTAATAAACGACAGAGTTCTAGCTTTCAAGAATTGTTTGAAACGATAAAAATTTTATTTTTCCATTTTTCGACTTTTTGAACGTTCTGCCATGATCTGCTGGCACTTCGACGTGAGTCCTGGACTCAGATCGAGTTCTAGATTGTAGTCTTGATATTATCCTGTGATAAACGACAGAGTTCTAGCTTTCAAGAATTGTTTGAAATGATAAAATTTGTGTTTTTCTATTTTTCGACTTTTTGAACGTTCTGCCATGATCTGCTGGCACTTAGACGTGAGTTCTGGACTCAGATCGAGTTCTAGATTGTAGTTCTGATATTACCCTGTGAAAAACGACAGAGTTCTAGCTTTCAAGAATTGTTTGAAATGATAAAATTTGTGTTTTTCTATTTTTCGACTTTTTGAACGTTCTGCCATGATCTGCTGGCACTTCGACGTGAGTTCTGGACTCAAATCGAGTTCTATATTGTAGTCTTGATATTATCCTGTAATAAACGACAGAGTTCTAGCTTTCAAGAATTGTTTGAAACGATTAAAATTTTATTTTTCCATTTTTCGACTTTTTGAACGTTCTGCCATGATCTGCTGGCACTTCGACGTGAGTTCTGGACTCAGATCGAGTTCTCGATTGTAGTCTTGATATTATCCTGTGATAAACGACAGAGTTCTAGCTTTCAAGAATTGTTTAAATGATAAAACTTGTGTTTTTCTATTTTTCGACTTTTTGAACGTTCTGCCATGATCTGCTGGCACTTAGACGTGAGTTCTGGACTCAGATCGAGTTCTAGATTGTAGTTCTGATATGACCCTGTGAAAAACGACAGAGTTCTAGCTTTCAAGAATTGTTTGAAACGATAAAAATTTTATTTTCCCATTTTTCGACTTTTTGAACGTTCTGCCATGATCTGCTGGCACTTCGACGTGAGTTCTGGACTCAGATCGAGTTCTATATTGTAGTCTTGATATTATCCTGTAATAAACGACAGAGTTCTAGCTTTCAAGAATTGTTTGAAACGATTAAAATTTTATTTTTCCATTTTTCGACTTTTTGAACGTTCTGCCATGATCTGCTGGCACTTCGACGTGAGTTCTGGACTCAGATCGAGTTCTCGATTGTAGTCTTGATATTATCCTGTGATAAACGACAGAGTTCTAGCTTTCAAGAATTGTTTAAAATGATAAAATTTGTGTTTTTCTATTTTTCGACTTTTTGAACGTTCTGCCATGATCTGCTGGCATTTAGACGTGAGTTCTGGACGCAGATCGAGTTCTAGATTGTAGTTCTGATATTACCCTGTGAAAAACGACAGAATTCTAGCTTTCAAGAATTGTTTGAAACGATAAAAAAATTATTTTTCCATTTTTCGACTTTTTGAACGTTCTGCCATGATCTGCTGGCACTTCGACGTGAGTTCTGGACTCAGATCGAGTTCTAGATTGTAGTCTTAATATTATCCTGTAATAAACGACAGAGTTCTAGCTTTCAAGAATTGTTTGAAACGATTAAAATTTTATTTTTCCATTTTTCGACTTTTTGAACGTTCTGCCATGATCTGCTGGCACTTCGACGTGAGTTCTGGACTCAGATCGAGTTCTATATTGTAGTCTTGATATTATCCTGTAATAAACGACAGAGTTCTAGCTTTCAAGAATTGTTTGAAACGATTAAAATTTTATTTTTCCATTTTTCGACTTTTTGAACGTTCTGCCATGATCTGCTGGCACTTCGACGTGAGTTCTGGACTCAGATCGAGTTCTCGATTGTAGTCTTGATATTATCCTGTGATAAACGACAGAGTTCTAGCATTCAAGAATTGTTTGAAACGATAAAATTTGTGTTTTTCTATTTTTCGACTTTTTGAACGTTCTGCCATGATCTGCTGGCACTTCGACGTGAGTTCTGGACTCAGATCGAGTTCTAGATTGTAGTCTTGATATTATCCTGTGATAAACGACAGAGTTCTAGCTTTCAAGAATTGTTTGAAATGATAAAATTTGTGTTTTTCTATTTTTCGACTTTTTGAACGTTCTGCCATGATCTGCTGGCACTTAGACGTGAGTTCTGGACTCAGATCGAGTTCTAGATTGTAGTTCTGATATTACCCTGTGAAAAACGACAGAGTTCTAGCTTTCAAGAATTGTTTGAAACGATAAAAATTTTATTTTTCCATTTTTCGACTTTTTGAACGTTCTGCCATGATATGCTGGCACTTTGACGTGAGTTCTGGACTCAGATCGAGTTCTATATTGTAGTCTTGATATTATCCTGTGATAAACGACAGAGTTCTAGCTTTCAAGATTGGTTTGAAACTATAAAAATTGTGTGTTTCTATTTTTTGACTTTTGGACGTTCTGCCATGATCTGCTGGGACTCGAATGCAAGTTCTGGACTCAAATCGAGTTCTAGATTGTAGTGCTTATATTAGCCTGTGAAAAACGAAAGAGCTCTAGCTTTCAAGAATTGTTTGAAATGATAAAAATTGTGTTTTTCTATTTTTGGATTTTTGAACGTTCTGCCATGATCTGTTGGCACTTGGACGCGAGTTCTAGACTTAGATCGAGTTGTAGATTGTAGTTCTAATATTACCCTGTGAAAAACGACAGAGTTCTAGCTTTCAAGATTGGTTTGAAACTATAAAAATTGTGTGTTTCTATTTTTTGACTTTTGGACGTTCTGCCATGATCTGCTGGGTCTCGAACGCAAGTTCTGGACTCAAATCGAGTTCTAGATTGCAGTTCTGATATAAACCTGTGAAAAACGAAAGAGTTCTAGCTTTCAAGAATTGTTTGAAACGATAAAAAATTTATTTTTCGACTTTTTAACGTTGCGACATGATCTGCTGGTACTATAACGTGAGTTCTGGACTCGAATTGTGTTCTAGATTGCAGTTCTGATGTTAATCTGTAATAAACAAAAGAGTTCTACCTTTTAAGAATTCTTTGAAACGATAAAAATATTATTTTATCGACTTCTTAAACGTTCTGACTTAATTTGCTGGCACGTGGACCTGAGCTTAGAACTATTCCTGAAAAGTACCAGGAACTGTTGAACTCAGCCGCATGCGACAGGAACCCATTTTTTTTTTTGATCTGCTGTAAAATGATCTGCTGCGGGAAGTTGGCAGATCATTTTGTCAATTGACTTTTTTAATGTAAAAACGCCAGAACTATTTCTAAAAAGTATCAGGAACTGTAGAACTCAGCCGCATGCGAGTAGAACTCGCATTTATTTTTGATCTGCTGCAAAATGATCTGCTACGGGAAGTTGGCAGATCATTATGCCAGTTGACTTTTTCAGGTAAAAACGCCAGAACTATTTCTAAAAAGTATCAGGAACTGTAGAACTCAGCTGCATGCGAAAAGAACTCATTTTTATTTTTGATCTGCTGGACAATGATCTGCTAAGTTCACTCACATCGCACTTTACACCAGCTCCTTTTGGGTCATTCGTTAAGTGGACTAAACAGCCAAAACAAGTTTTGATTCGAATGTGCCACGAAACCACGTGGCTATTATAGATTTGAACGTTAAAAGTAGATACTTTATGCTCTCGTTTCACTTGTGCTAAGCTTCCGGGATAAACGTAACCTACATATTTTGTATTCGTAAAACTTCAATAGTTTCAAAAGTCCCTAAAATAGTACCGACGACGTAGGTTTTGGTAAGCGAGCTTTCCAACGTCGCGTCCATGGATCATGCTGCATGGATGCAACGGTCGACGTTCGACGGTTCGGCAAATAAATCATCAGCATGCAATTTACCTTGTACTGGCGGATTTACAGTCACATTTGCGTATAATTCTATTTATATAAAACTATAGTCTGCTCAAAGCGAAAAAATGCGGTGTTACAAGTATCCGCGTGCTAGCTAAATGGTTTGTATACTCTGTATTAATGAATTGTATTGTAACGGTATCTACCTATAATAAATAAAAAAGGAGCTTGATAAAAATAAAAAATAGCACAATGGGAACGCATGTTTCGAAAACCGCATGAGATAAGTTTGTGTCCAGCGGTGCAATGGTAGGGCAAACCACGGTTGAATATGATAACGATTTAGTACATTGTAGGTACTTTGATAACGGTATAGTATTAGCTATTATATTATGTTGTGCCTATCTGTGGCTTGAGCCCCGTCAAATACTTGTCAATTTGTGGTTTCTGATTACGGAAACCTTTCTTTCCCTCGTTGTAATCATTGTTATATTACCGAATATATACCTACATAATAATTATGTGTATTCATGCGCTGAGGTTTCTATGACCTTTAAAATACCTATACTTAATCATTTACAAAGCAGGCAAGTATAAACTCGTTCACCGCTGAGTTAGTTGACCCCTCATGTTTTTTTCTTGTTGTTATAAAGTTATATGCGTTCTATTTGCGGCGATCGGGACAAAAGCCTACCTATTAAATGCAAACTTAACAGCTTTATACATTGTAGGCATATAACAACTAGAAACAATTCCTTTTTAGGTAGGTACGGCAGAAAATACTTTATCAATAAAAACCTTGTTTCCATGCCAATAAGGTAGGTTTACAAATTTTACTCCCTCGACCATAAATTACATTACCTAAGGTGTCGAAAATTATATACGATTTGATATCTGATTAAGTTGCAAAAAATTGAATAAAAGAAAACGAAAACAAATATAATGATGTTAAAATAAATCCTTTATTATAATGGTTCCACAATAAACTTATGATATAAGCGATTAAAATGATCTTAAAAAAGAATTTTGGAGGCGCCGGGTATCGATCCCGGTACCTCTCGCATGCTAAGCGAGCGCTCTACCATCTGAGCTACGCCCCCGATAGTGCAAGTGTCGAAATTATGTATTACGTTCTACACAGATTTTAAAAACTTAACGGTAATTCCGAAACGGAAAACAAAACTCGGATTTGATTTTATAAGAGCAAGTTGTTGTCGTTAACTAGGCATATATATTAGCGTGTATATTGTTGGTAAAACCAAATAGTGAATTTATTTTGGGATGGACCACTTTTTCTTTTGACTATGGTAATACCTGTCATAAAATACTAAATAGTTTGATTTTGTATTCCATAATGGCACTCTTGGACTCACGCGTAATCGGTGGAAATCACACTTCTCCACTCATGTACCTACGTATCTTACCGTACTTACCTACACGCTTTAATGATTATGTTGGTGCAGTTATGTTGTCCACGGAACAGATAATAAGGTTGGAATGGTAATGTGGGCGGGGCAAGCGCGCCACAGTTATGATTCGAAAATCATAACTCGACCGATTCATACATTCACCGCGTTCAGTGCGCGTCGGAATACTTCGGAGCACAGAACTCTACTTAATAATGCCGTGTTGTGCAATTATAACATGTAAGACAAAAAGTCAGACCTCAAGTATAAAGCGAGGAGGTATATCTTTCCATCGGCAAGTCCAAAATAACAATTACAATATTATTTGTCAAAAACATAAAAATAAAAAAAAATATACCAAACATTAACAACATTATTGCAACAATTTACAAAAAATATACATTGCCCACTGTGTACTCGCTCAATCAACACAATGACCAAGTACGCGTACAATATACTGCATGCATTGCATCCTCTACACTTAAACAGTTGACGTTTCGTCCTTTGCTCTGATTGGCCATAGCCAATCATCACCGCCTCGCCGTGCATCATAATGCACGGCGCATGTTTATCGATAGTGAGGTAACCATGTGGTTAAATAAAATCATCGATAGCATTCTCGACTATATTTACGTTTGACAAAGATAATTTTTGGATTATTTTATATTTGATTAATGATAGTATATTTTTATTTTGGACATATTTTGAGTCGGTACATTAAATATTATAGTAATCACTGAATGAATCCTACCGAATGTTATAAAGGGACATAAACCTGTCATCTACTAGTATACCTACTAATCTCTGATTTTGATTCTGATTGACCAATACCCTACAGCAAACCACGTCACAGACCTCAACAAAGCAATTATTGAAAAATATATTAACTTGAAGTTACACTTTGTTTTGAAAAATTCTTTCGCAATTAATAGCAAGCGCCAATTACTTAATAAATATGTTTTATTCCAAGGACAGTGATTATTTGTAATTAATCAAAGTAAAATAAAATTATTTCTTAATATTTATTTAATGTTTGTTTTTTCCCCGTAAATTCATCAGATAATTATTTATCGACAAAGAATATCGGCTTTGTCAAGCACTAGCGTGTATGAAAATTTTTATTGCATTTATGCGTGTTTCGAGTGTCTATGCCTACGGGAGCTTATTGCTAGTGGGCGAACGAATATCTGTCCTGAGATTTATGTGTGTGTGATTTGGTTGTGTGCGAAATATTTGTAAACATAGTATTGCGTATGTGTAGAAATTAAAATAGTGGGAGTCAAGCGGCGACACTGGTCCTAGTACAAAATTGCAGCGAGGGCCTTTCCAACCTTATTATCTGTTCCGTGATGTTGTCAGTGGATCAGGATGTTCGCTGGTGTATTAAATATTCATAAATTACAGTGCGTCCTTCACTAGCAATAATTAACGTAGGTGTAAGGTGATTTAAATAACACTTCCTTTCCCGTTTATAGTTTATATTTTCAACACGGATAAATAACACATGAAAACATTGTATGTATTATCAAAAAAGAATTTCACAATATACCTAAAATGTTAACAGCAAAATATATATAAATATATAGTTATATGGCAGTAACATGTGTAAATAATCATTTCATATGTTTAAGCGACTAGTATAACAATGACTTTATAAAAGGAATTGATCAAATTCGTATTCTCGAAGCTTAAAAAAACTCAATTTTGTAAGAGAACCATACCTAAGAATAAAAGCGTCATTTCGAGACCTTCATAAATGTAACAGCTAAATATTAGCTGGCAACTGGCAAGTTAAACATTTGACTTAATTCTCATTACATGCTAAATTAGAATGAATAAAAATCATTGTCCTCATTACAATTCATTCATACAAATTATTCATAACAGCGTCGGATTACTAAATAGGTTTCGTAACCGATGGGCCTCGAGCCTTTTAAGGGCTCGCGACCACGGGCGAACCTACGACCATAAAACAACTGCCAAACTCTCATAATGGCTAGGCTATTGTTCGGAAATATAACTTAGCCATCTAATCTATGATCGGTTCCAACAGCCTTTTATTTTATGTAACAAAGGCCTTTTTGTTGCAGACATTCTACTTAGCAGAGAATGACTTTCGCTGCTTCACAATAGATAAAGTCACACAATCGTCATCGTCGTCGTTGTCGTCGTCGTCTGCACAATTCATTTATTTATTCAAATCAAATAAAAAAAAAACACTAAACTTTATGCAAAAGTAAAAAACTGTACAAACTGTACTTTTGTACTATCTAATGATTTAAGGCTGCGTCTTACTGTAAATTGTCTATTAGTAGTTATAAGAATTATCGGAATGGTTTTATTTTAAATTTTAAACACAAAAAAAGCTTTACAAAATGAGTTTTGAATGTGATGTTTTATTCTTTCAGTATTTCACTACGAGGTGGGCAAACTACATTTTAAGTTCCAAAAAAACTCTTATCACACTAATATTATAAAGGCGAAAGTTTTTGTGTGTGTGTTTTGATTGTTAATTCTTCACGCTCCAATTTTGATGAATTTTACAGGAGGTAGCCGACACCCTGGATTAACATATGGGCTATTTTTTATCCCGATATTCCCACGGGATCGACACTTATGCGGGTGAAACCACGGGGCACAGCTAGTCTTTCTATAAGACGCGCAAAAGTTTTAACCTGACTGATACCATATTTGGGCCACTGTGTTCTTGATAGTATTTTGAATAATGTAAGTACGTATTATATTAACCAGTAGCCTCGATGTGACTAGAAAGTGGATATTCAGCTGTCTCCCTCTAGCATGACGACTTGAGCTCCCTTGCCGACAGAGTCCCCAAGGTTGAACGGTGCCAATGCTGCTACCACGCCGTCGCGGGGAGAACGGACCACATACTCCATCTTCATGGCAATGACCACGAAAAGGGGCTGGCCTTTCACCACCTGAAAAAGTGTATTCGTATTACGTTACATTTATAATGACGCTAGTAATTTTATAGTCATAAAAATATTATATTAAAAACATATTTAAATGCAATATAAAAATAAAATGTACGTGATATGAACGTACGTACGTGGTGTGTATATCTTAATGTAATTGTAATGTAAAATATCGAGCTAACAAAGACAAAGATAAAGACATTTTTTTCCTTTTTTTAGGGTTCCGTACCCAAAGGGTAAAACGGGACCCTATTACTAAGACTCCGCTGTCCGTCTGTCACCAGGCTGTATCTCATGAACCGTGATAGTTAGACAGTTGACATTTTCACAGATGATGTATTTCTGTTGCCGCTTTATACAACAAATACAAAAAACACAATAAGATAAACATTTAAGGGGGGCTCCCATACAACAAACGTGTTTTTTTTCGACGTTTTTGCCTTGTGGTACGGAACGGAACCCTTCATGTGCGAGTCCGACTCGCACTTGGCCAGTTTTTTTTTTATAGACGTTGAACGGTTACGTTAATAAAATGTAAATATGGACAGCAGAAATACGGGAGTGAGAGCATTGCGTGCTTATGGCAGCAATGCTTTAAATTGCGGCGGCGCTTAGAAAGATCTATAAACCATCCGATGACATTGACTTACTTTGTCCCCCTTGCTGACGAGTATCCTCTCCAGAACGCCGGGCGTGGGCGATGATGCGCTGTTGGCCGCGTCAGCCGCGTCCACCGTGGTAGCCTGGTATTTGGGTCGAGGCAGCTCCACTATTGTTTGACCATTCTGTGACAAAAACATGAATATGATATTAATTGGTGTTGGCAAATCAAAATATTTTACGAATCTTTTTTTAGGCTAGCCGAAAGTGCCCCAACAATTTACTTAACATGTCGACGAAACGGAAATTGGAGTAGCAGTGATATTAAACCATAGGTACTATCCATACTAATATTATAAATGCGAAAATGTGTCTGTCTGTTACCTCTTCACGCTTAAACCGCTGAGCCGATTTAGATGAAATTTGGTGTAGATATAGTTTGAGTCCCGGTAAAGGACATCGGATAGTTTTTATCCCGATATTCCCACGGGATCGAAACTTACGCGGGTGAAACATCGGGGCGCTGCTAGTGTAACCCATAAAACAGTCTAGGATTAATTTAGTTTTTGTTACAAATTAGTAGAATCTGGTCGTTCGATTTTACTCAAACACCAGGAAACTACCCGCATTTACTTTACATTTCCTGAAATTTGTTTTAAATCAAATTAAATCACTTAGAAATCTTTTATGGGAAGGAAACCATACAAAATCGTACGGGAAACTGAATTCAGAAGGCAAATTGCGGCGTATTTTTGCTTAAAATAGAAAAAGTTATGGTTATCAGTCAATCATTACAGGAAGGTTATGCACCCTATTACATCCCTTAGATTACCCTATTTTGCGATGTTATGAGAGCATCCTTTTAACCTCATCACACACGTGCACTTGTTCCTCGTGCGTCAGTAGTCCCACATTGCTCTTCTTGTCGCTATGAGCGTATTCAGTCTGACTCCTCTCTCGGTGGCCTGTAGCGATGCTTCAACTTTGATACAACACTGTCTCATGTTGTCCTTACCTCATAAATCACGTGCACTTGTTCCACGTGTGTCGGTAGTCCCACGTTGCTCTTGTCACCTATGAGCGTGTTCAGTCTGAGTCCTCTCTCGATGGCTTCAAGTAATGATACTACTTGTGAAGTTGTGATACAACACTGTCACATAGTGCCCTTACCTCATCATACACGTGCACTTGTTCTTCGTGCGTCAGTAGTCCCACGTTGCTTTTCTTGTCGCCAATGAGCGTGTTCAGTCTGAGACCTCTCTCGGTGGTTTCAAGTGTTGCTTCTACTTGTCGCCATTCACCATTTTTGACTTTAACTCTGTATAAGTTGGGTGTGCGCTCCTGTTTGACTGTCACTGTGAGATCTGCGAAGAGGTGGCGATACAAAATTATCGAAATATCTTTTAGTTGGATATGTGCTTTACTTGTTTGTTTCCTTTTCAAATTTAGGTACTGACGGCATGACCAATTCAATAAGAGGAACAAAGTATCAAACATTCTTCAATAATTTTATCATAAGTGGAATACCGTGACTAATAGTAAGTTGACTAATGGCACATCAGGAGTGTTTCATTTGTCAACTTAGCATGAATCACTTACATTAGTTAAATATTAGAAGGCTTTTTTTTTTCAGGATGGGAAATCATCAAATGACTCCTCCCGCTCTGGGTGGAGCAGAAGGTGTCAGACTCCTACTGACTAAAACCCACCCGTGTTCCTTCCTTCGCCCTTTATGATCCGGGCCAGCGGTAACCCTTTTGGACAATCCCGCTGACCCGGCAGGCTTCGGCCCTAACGGGCCCCTTCGGTTGATGCTGACATCTCTTTGAGGCGCGCGTGGAACATGTACGCGCCGTCCGGCACGGGCCTGGTCCTGATCGGACGGTGAGTTACCCATTACTCTCCGCCCGCAGGCCCGCGCCTACGGTGGCCGGGAGTCGCTTGAAGGCGGCCCCGGCCCGTTCCAGTTTGGGAGCTAAACGTCGGAAGTGCTCAACGAAGTTCCACCGGCTGTCGAGGACGAGACCCAGGTATTTCATCGTCGTCTCGACGCCGATGTGAACCCCTCCTACCGTTAGTTGGGATCCCGATGGTGGCGTGTTCCGGGGCCCATGAAACGACATGGCCTCGCACTTGTGCAATGCCACCTCGAGACCCAACTGCCGGATCCTCTCAACGACTATCGCAACCCCGCGTGTCATCGCGTCGGCCGCCGCCTGATGCGACCTCCCCTGCGCCAGGACTAGCGTGTCGTCAGCGTAGCAAACCACGCTGACGCCATCAGGGAGGTCGGCCCGCAGCACCCAGTCGTAACCGATGTCCCACAGGAGCGGCACCAGAACCGAACCCTGTGGAACACCGCACGACATCTCTCGCCGGTTCCACTCCCCATCGCGACCGGGGTAGATGACGGCTCTGTCCGTCAGATACGCCCCGACTACTCGACGGAGGTAGGTCGGCACCAGGTGATACCGGAGTGCCTCCCCAATGTAGCCCTGGGGCTGCATTGGGGAGGCACTCCGGTATCCTGCCCTGGGGCAGGGTGTTAAACGCGTTGGCGATGTCGAGTGACACCGCCACGACGACCGCACCCTGGGACACCGCGTCCCCCGTCGTGAGGGCTCTCACGCGCATGATGGCATCCACCGTCGAGCGCCCCTTGCGGAAGCCGAACTGGCTGTCCGCAAGATCCGGCCCCGTCCTCAATATTAGGGGGCTTATGCACAACTTTTTTTAAATACATATGACGGCTGTACTCTAAAACATAAAAACTTATACTTGTTACGTTTTTTTAAACATCACTAATTATTCACCTTTTTCGTCGAACCTCAAGGGAATCGTTTTCTGCAGCTCATAGTTAGGTCTCCACGCCTGAGGCTCCACTGAGATCCCCTTCCAGTTGTCAGTTACAATACTCGACAGTTGATTGCTGATCAGCTAGAAGAAATAAAAGAAATTGAAAGCCGGGCCCAGCTAGCGCGAGCCCTATATCCACCGCGATGAGTGTTTACTTACATGTCCTAGCGCCGCCTGTATGGCTCGCTCCTCGCCCAGAACGGAGTCGCTCGGTGGGAACAGTTCGCTTTCGTGCTGTGGAATAAACGAAGTGTGCACGTCGCCTGCTACGAATGCGCTTGCGCCGCTGAGACGGAGGAGGAAGTTGACGTTCGTCTCTAGCCCTGCCACCTATAATAAAATAAAAGTTATAAAATTGAAAAGGAAAAAGAAATGAAAAGGTATATTTTAAAAGATTTGACTTATCGTTGCTGACTTTTAATGATGGATGAGTAATAACAGTAAGGAAGTTATAGTCTGCTCCAAAAGTATTTGATAAAAATGTAAACAAACCCTTTTCAGGTTGAATTCTTACGCAACAATTAAACAAACACAAAGGGAAATTCGGAAATTGGAAATTCATTTTTATTCAGAAGGCTCCACATTTTATGCCACTACTTTTTAAAACATGATTAAATTGTAATTGAAAAATCATCGACGACAATTTTATTGAGGTTACAAAATTAACCTGAATAATTCAATTGAAAAATATCATTATAGTGATTCAAAATTAGAATTTCGAGTTTAAGCATTATAAAAAAATCAAAGCACTCAATTTATAAGTGGCAGTACAAATTAGCATCCACAGGCACTTTTTATGATCTATTTGTGTACATTTTAATCTGATACTTTTCGAACACACCATAGTTGTTGAAGTCACATTGCTGCATATCTGGTCTGGATTAGCTAGACTAGTAAGATGAATCCACCAATGTATAGACAGTCTGGTTAAAAAATAAACACTACAATAATAATGATGTTCCCACTTACTTGATATTCCGAGAGCTTAGCCCTGGTCTTGGCAAGCGCTTCATTGCGGTCGCGACCCCACACAACAAGTTTGGCGATCATGGGGTCGTAGTGCACAGACACTTCTTGCCCTTCCCGGACGCCTGTCTCCACCTAGCGAAAATTAAATGAAATCAAATACACCTATAAGTCATCAAAACAAATTACTTTTTTTCATTCATCTCCTTTGCTAATGCAAACTAAAATTCCGAATGGAAAATTTTAAAACTTAGCTTCACTATCGTTACCTAAAACAAGTTTTTAGTTTAGCACGCAATTGAGTTCAATAAGACTCTTCATCCAACAGGCGCAGCCAGTAACCACTAAGCCTTAAGCATTACTAGCTCCTTCTATCTAACAAACGTGCTATTGTTTCATACAACGGCGACAACAGCAGTCAAGTTGCATTGAAAACCCGTGACTCCTCGGTGGAATAAGACGTCGCGACGCATGAACAAAGATGTCTGTAATCTGTATACGCAGCAGGCATCTGTAAAGCAAACTTTAGCTTTCAATCGGATTAAACGTAGGGTACGTTTAATCCGATTGCTAAAGCGATTGTGACAGCTAAAGTTTAACGTGCGTAGTATTTAGTACCTTCAGAATCGTATAAGTAAAAAAAATGTACCGTAATTGCTACAGCGAAATCTTAAATTATTTTCCAGCAGGACCCTCCGCTGTTTGAAGGTCTTCAGACCAATCTTATATGGTCCCGTTTAGCGGTGTATTAGTACCTTAAAATACCTTAGTTTTATTTTAAAATAATTATTATTTTATGAGGAATGCACCTGCATAACTTTTATCATGCTAGCGGGACCCTATTTTGTTTTGACGCTTACAGCCAGACAGTCACATTTGTTATAAGCATTTTATTAGTACTTTTCAAATAACCTTACGTTTAATTCAAATAGTTTGTATTTTAGCAGAAAATTTGTTTTAAAACTTTTAGTACTTTTTCAGCGAACGAACATTTAGTTTGGCCGATGTATGAGCTTGCACAGATTTTAGTAGGTATGGTGGCATTAATCAAAGAGAATTATATTCTTTCTATTATATCTTATATGTATCTATTTTATTAAATCTTACACTATTCGGAAGGTACTAAATACTACGTTAAACTTTAGCTTTCAATCGGATTAAACATAGGGTCCTGCTGTGTATACAGACATTGAACAAAGGTGTGTGTACGAACTATGAGATGCATCTAAATAAATCATGAAATATAATTATTTTGTGGAAACGTTTATTCTGGACCTGCGTGTGGATTATGGCCAGTTCCTCTCATAGGGAAGAGGTCTGTGTCCTAGAAGTGGAAACATTAAAAAACTCACCCTAACGAACTCTTCGGGCACAGGCTGTTTGAGTCTATGTAGCGTACCGGCGCGAGGGAGGAAGCCTGCGCGTGGCTCCTCTGCGTAGATACGACACTCAACCGCGTGCCCTCTACGAATAATTTGCTCTTGAGATAGAGGCAACTGTTCACCTGCCGCTACACGTAACTGCCATTCCACTAAGTCCGTGCCTGCAATAAATCATATATTTATTTTATTTGAACCTAGGAAATAACACAAAAGAAAGATAAAGCTTTTACTTCCGCTCTCAGATTATTTAATTAATTTCAAAGTCAAAGCATTTATTTCAAATAGGCACATAAAAGGCACTTTTGAACGTCAAAAATTAGAACAAAAATAGAATTGATTCTAGTTACCCATTCCAAAAGGTAGTTTTCATATGGAGAAGAATGGGCAAGAAACTCCACCGTTACCTTTTTAAAATGTTTTACAATATTTTGCATACATTAATTATATAATAATATGTGAAGTTGATGCACTTAAAATAAAATTACTATACCACAATGGGTAAAAAAATTAAAAATTAAACCATGACATACTTATAAATTAATTATCTGAAAAATACATGGTGCTCACATTGTTTACAAACATGGTAAAAGTAAACGATTTTCATTTAAATAAAAAAAATAACAAGTAATAAGTCAGGGTGTGAGTTAAGTAATTACACAATGTAAATCAATGTCAAAAAAGAATAAATTTTACAATTATATTAGCAACCAGTTTGATTTTGTCTAGACTCTAGATTGTCCTATGGAGCAGGACCAGCATGTTTCCAAGCTTTTTATCTTGGATATAATCTTCTAATTTATAGTATGCTTGTTTACAAAGTACGTTTAATGTGAGTTTTAAATTTTCTTTCATTTAGGTGCAATATATCACAAGGTATTTTATTGTAACATTTAACACAGTACCCCATAAAAGATTTATGTACAGACGCCAGCACATCAAGCTACCCGAAACTGTCAAATTTTCCCAATTAACTCTGAACCTTATGCTGTAGCGATAAAGTTGAAAATGTATTAAAGAAATTTGACAGATTGTAGTAACTTGATGTGCTAACGTCTGTACTTTGGCTAATCTGAAAAATAGTTGATTTATTTTATCTAGTATTAAAATTATGTCTATAGCTTATTTTATTAAAAAGATATAGATTTTTTCTTACATGCATAATATTTTCATAAATGAATTGGCAAGGTACCGTCATAATATTAATCCTTTTCAAAAGTTCCCTGAGAGGTTCGTGGCGACATAGATTATAAATGGCTCTGACAGCTCTCTTTTGCAAAATAAAGATGGATTCAATGTCAGCAGCTCGACCCCATAGTAAAATGCCCTACGACATAATGATGTGAAAATAGCTAAAATAGACTAAACACGCGGTTTCTACATCAGTTAACTGTCTTATCTTTCTAACAGCATAACCCGCCGAGCTAAGCCGCCCTGCATGAGATGTGTGAAGTCCCCATTGTAATTTCTCGTCTAGCGTGATTCACAGGAAAACCGTTTGATCAACAAATTCCAGTTTTTCTCCATTCAATATGATGTCACATTTGCTACTTCTAACATTAGGTATTTTAAATCTAATGCATTTGGTTTTCTTTTCATTTATAGTATTTAAAATAAGAAAACCAACATCTGGACTAGGGGTCTACTCTTTAAGTCCGTCAACGAAGATACGGGCCCGTCGGAAAGTAGATGATCCTTCAAACAAGTGACAAATTCCACATCGGGAGTAGGGATAACTGTCAAATCGTGTTGCCTTTTGTCTTTAGTTCGGCCCCGAACTTATATCCGTAGGTGATACGCAATAGGAAATCCCGTAACTTCGGCCGAAAGTATGGAGGCATAAGGAGTAGATTCCATGTAACTGTGGCAACACCTATAATACGATTACATGAAGCACTAGGTATTCAGCTAGCGAACGACAAGTTGCAGAGGTCGCTACTGTGCCACAGACATCATAATAATATTACACCACGCAATCACTTATAAACTGAGAATTTTCATATTCCTGGACCGATGAACTTCCGGTAAAATTCAAGTATACATACCAGTGATCATCTCAGTGATGGGATGTTCCACCTGAAGACGTGTGTTCATTTCCATGAAGTGGAACTCGTGTGTTTGACGATGTAGGATGAACTCCACGGTTCCCGCGCCAACGTAGCCCACAGCTTTAGCAGCGCGGACTGCGGCTTCACCGAGAGATCGGCGAGTTTCTTCTGAAATACCTGGCTGGAAAATAAACAATACGTTTGTAACTATGAACTTTTAACCGGTTGAATGCCGTAATTTCTCACGTAGATCCACGTTTATATGAAGGGTTAAAGCACATAACTTCACCCCTGTTCTCCGAAAGGTTAGGCAGAAGTGCACCTATAATACACTCACATTTAGCCAGTTATGTTATGTGTAAGTAATAGAGGGCGAGCTTATCGCCATCTACTAGGCATAAATCCAGACTCCGGGCTGCTAATGAGAAATTCCTAATGGAAAAACCCAATAACTATTTGCCAATTAATTGCTCCTGTCTAATCTTTTTACTACTTCATGAACTATTCAAAGTGTAGCTCATGCTGAAAAGAAAGAAAAATGTACTGTAGCTGGTTACGTACCGCTGGTGCTTCTTCAATGATCTTCTGATGACGTCTCTGAACTGAGCAGTCTCTTTCGAAGAGATGGACGGCGTTTCCGTGCATATCAGCAAATACCTGAGAAAAAATAAATACAGATTATTTTTTTACTTCATTCAAAGCGCGATCTCCGTATGCGAAACAGATATTTAGGTAGGTACTTATTTCATAAAAAAATGCTTTTATTGCTGAGTACGCATACCTGCACTTCAACGTGTCTTGGGTCAGTAATGTATTGTTCGAGAAGCATGTTGTCGTCTCCGAAAGACTTTAGAGATTCGCGTTTTGCAGACTCCAGCTGGGGCAAGAAATCTGCTTCAGTCATTGCTATTCTCATTCCCTGTGAACAAAATACAATTTTTAATAAAAATACTATGCAAAAAACAAAAACTGAATAGACAGCGCCATCTCTGTAGTTTTGAAATATATTACATAGTAAAAGAACACTCCCTGTAGACTAGGCCGCGTATCATAGAACATGCATGAAAATATTGACACTTACCCAGCATAATCGACAGGGGGCGTTATTTTATGTTAAGGAAAATAATATAGTTACATAATAGCTGACCCCAAAATAGTTGGGAAAAGGCTAGGTAGACTATGATGGACTAAAATATAATGTGAGGAAAGTTTTGAGTATGAATGTGGATGGCTATAAGAGTAGGGGCAAACCAAGGAAACGATGAATGGACTGTGTGAACTACTGACGACTAAAGGTCATAGCACACGTATCAACTCGGAAAGGGATCGTCACCGTATCAACTCGAGCCATTCAGTATTCTTTGTATGAAACTCCCTACTGCAACTCACACTGATCCGAATCGTAACGTAATTGCCTCGCCTCGGGACAAGCTCACGAACCGCGGTACGATGTGTGCGGAACTTGCAGTTCCCGCGTTTACGACTCGTCGTCCCCGCGCTTACGTCTCTTCGTCCACCCTTGCCTCTCTCACCCCTCCCGCGGCCTGCCTACAGCACCATCAACCAGCGGTCGTCGAGCCGTAAGCGCGGCGTCGCTTAGTCGTAGCCGAGTCGACGTATCGGAGCTTCTGAACCGCTTTGGTTACGTACCTACTTACTTTAGGTTGACGCCTGTTTGAGGGCGAGGCGAAAGGCGATACGGTGACGATCCCTTTCCGAGTTGATGATAGGTGTGCTATGACCTTAATAGAGAAGTATAGAAGAAGACGTCATGCTGCGCCGAACCCAAATACTTACATAAATCGGGTTATTTATTAATATTAGAAATGTTTGAACAAATAACGTGATTTCAAAGAAGGCATAGAAAAATGACATAATAGAAAAAACTCTAAATATGATACCTACGATAGAAATATAAAGCGTGTAGGCTATAAAACTTTTTGGAGAAGTCTATTCCCATTCTATTCCCGCGGTACGGACAATGTATGGCGCTGGTACCTATGAAGTTACAATATAGTCTCTGCACGTCTATGTACTTCGTTACTTCTGTCACGGTAATATCGTGCTTCTGTGATAGTGCCACTGACCTGTATTATGCGTACTTGTATGTTAGAAGTCAGTGGATAGTGCCGTCTGTGTCCAGTAGTTATTTTAAAACAATATCCTGGCAATTTTTTCAGTTTTTACAAAAAAATTTACAATATTGTTTGCACTATTTTGCTGGAGTGTCCTAAGTGCCCGTTCACCTGAACCTCGAATGACCTAAGGAATTCTACTGATGCCGCATTTAACGTGGTCACCTACTGGGCTTAAACCAATGATTTCAAAAGTATATAAGACATTGGCTTAAACTATATAGAATAGAAAACAACGAGGAAGAGTACCATTAGGTTTGCCAACCATACTGTTAAAAACAGTATTATACTTTTTTTTCGTTCGTATATACTTTTTACTGTTTGATGAAAAAAAAGTATACAAAATACTGTTTTTATGTCCGCTGGTATCGGAGCCGTGAAAGATGATAAATATTTTGGCCATGAAACAAAAAGTTTTGAAAGCTATTGCAGAGTCCTCCTAAGATGATTTTAACAGAACTGTTAATAACTTCATACTTTTTATTGATGAAGCTATTTTATATCTGGAAAAATGGTTTGATTTAAATGAAACTGGCTTTCTATGATCAGTCATTTATCACTAAAGTATTTGGTCACCTTTGACCATTTTGAAAAGTTATTAGGTAATACAATTCCAAGTTATTTATGACAAAATATCTGAGGACAAAGATTTTCGTGATATGAATACTGGCCAAAAATGGAGTCATTTGTTAGTGAACACTTCACAAGAATTTAAAAACATCTGTAAAATTATTTCATACATACTTTCTGTCCCCGCCACTTCAGCCTTCACCGAAAGAGTATTTTCTGTACCTAATGAATGCAAAGTGGCGGGATGACAGAAACAGAGCTTCCATTGATTTAATAAAAAATGAGCTCCTTATTTATTTCAATATAAACATAAATTGTAGAGACATATGAATATTTTAAAAATGACAATAAATTGTTAAACTGCGCAAAAAATATGTTTTTCGAACCTCAAAAAAATAATATACTCTTTTCTTTTGTAAAATACTGTTCATTTTATTTCTCCGACCTTGATATACTTCTTTTCTCGTACAAAAAGTTGGCAACCCTAAGTACCATCGACACGACAAGAAGAAGGAAACATTATTTGCAAACAAATAATTTTTAGTTTAAAATATAAAAAAATTCACCATCCCTATTGGGATAAGGACAAGAAAATGATGATCATGATGGGCTAAAATATAATTCTTCTCTTCTTGATCTCACAAGTCACACAATATTGTCTACATTTCTTTTTCATTTCTCCTTTTGCAGGTCTGCTGGAAATTTCATAATAAATAAGCAGTACCCTTCCTTGTACTTAATACTAATATGTCGTATCTGTGTCTATTTTTACTGTGTGTGCATAATAAAATAAATAAATAAATGTGCAAGAACTAACTTCTGTAACAAATACTTTTTTGTGACTATGTATTTCGTTACCTTTCCACCGCCACCTCTAACAGCTTTGATCATAAGAGGGAATCCGATCTTCTGTGCTTCAGCTTGTAATTTTTGAATACTCTGCTCCTCACCGTGGTAACCTCTCACGATGGGGACTCCAGCAGCCGACATGATTGCTTTAGAAGTACTGCAAAGAAAGAATGTTTTATACAAATGTTGATTGACATACTGTAAAAATAATAATGGTACTTTATGTTCCTTGTAAGTTTATAGAGGTTGCTAGCTTTGCTAATATAACAAACCACTTCTATTATTATAGTTAATTAAGATTAATATCTCAGTTTTGTATTGTAGGCAATTAGGCACCACAAAGTTCCATTTTTTTAAATCTTTATCTGGGCGAGCCGATAGAAAGTGATTTAGCACTAAAATGAACAATATAACATCACGACTGTATTTCCCACAGGGTTAGGCAGATGTGCAACTGTAGTACACCCATATTATGCCAGTTATGTTTCAAGTCCCATGTAAAAGGGGGCGAGCTTATTGCAAAAAACTGGTCACAAATTCAGACTCCAGGCTGTTACTGAGAATTTCCAGATGGATAAACCCAATAACACTTAGCCAGACCTGGGAATCGAACCCAGGGCTTCAACAGTAGCGCTTGGGAACACCGGACCAACGAGGCAGTCTAAAATGAATACTAATACAATATTTTGATTTTCTCACCTTTTTATACCCATATCCCTAATAGCTGCTGGCGGAGGTCCAATAAATACAATATCCTCACTGGCACACTTGTCACAGAACTCCACATTTTCTGACAGGAACCCATACCCAGGGTGTATGGCTTGGCTGTTGGACTTCTTGGCCACTTCCAGGATTTTAGCTGCATTTAGATAACTCTGGCTGGACGGTGCAGGTCCAATGTGGTATGCTTCATCTGCCTAAGAATACAATATTGGTAAAGAGGTTATTCAAGTTTATTTAGTTTAATTCTTAAAATGTCTTTTACCCGGTTGAACGCTGTAATTACAGAAACAAATAAAAACCCATTGTGTCTCATATGGGTTCACGTTTTGAAGGGTATACGAAGGGTTAATAAGCCTCGTGAGCACTGATAGCAATATATTGTGGGTAGGTATATCCCTTTGTTATGACAGCTGTCCATTCATCAATAATCTTCAAAATACAACCTGATGAATTTTAATGATACTGGCAGTTGTAACCACAACCAGTTGTTTTGTTGGAAAATAGTCTATGGGACTGACTTTTAAGACACATTTTTCATTGAAAGATAGAATAAAATTAAGAATACAAATACTGATTAGTGATTACTGAGTTGGGCATTATGTAAACTGATGTTATCATGAAGTAAAATGCAAACAACTACATCTTGCAAATAATAATAATCAATATGTGAACCCAATCCTACAATGTATTTATTCATGTTCTTTATCAACCATTTTATAAGAACACTAGCTTCTGCCCGCGACTTCGTCCGCGTGAAATTTCTTGTTACTCCGACCCACCCCGTCGCATCGCATCGCCAGCCCCCGCTATTACTTCGTTTTTGCTTAGCGTTCTTTCTGACTTTTTTCTTTTTGCTCGGCTCCAAAAGGTCATAACGTGATGTTAAATAGCCTATAGCCTTCCTCAAGAATTGGGCTATCAAATGCGAAAAGAATTTTTCAAATCCGACTGGTAGTTCCAGAGATTAGCGCGTTCAACCAAACAAACTCTTCAGCTTTATAATATTAGTATAGATAATATTATTGTTCCTACCATTTCAACATGCATGGCATGTTTATCAGCATCAGAGTACACAGCCACAGTCCTCACTCCCAGCTTCCTAGCAGTCTTCATGACTCTGCATGCTATCTCACCACGGTTGGCTATCAGCACCTTGCTGATCTGCCTCCTACGGATTTCCTCTCTGAGCTGCTGGGCATGAGTGAACCTTGCAGGGTATTGCAAGTGGAGGGACGCTCTGGAACACAATAAAAGGTACCTATGTTGGGGTAAGTTCATAACTGGGGTAAGACCGTATGAATCAAATTCTGAACAATTATATAAAACAAAGAAATTGTCCTGATCTTCATTGCAGTATAATAAAATGATGCAGAACACAACGTTTATTGCGACATTCAAAATATGCCTAGTTAAATGGGAATTTGATTTATATGGTTTTTATCACAGCACCAAACTTACTCCAACAATGTTCACAGAAATAATATCTGTGTTTGATTTAGATGTAAGCAGCATGATATTGCTGAAAATCACACTAATAATAAAAAGGGGAACTTCTTCACACTCAAATGGCTGGACTAATTTTGATAAAATTTTGTATGGAGGTAGCTGACACCCTGGATAAACATAGGCTACTTTTTCACGATATTCCCACGGGATCGACATTTACAGGGGTGAAACCTCGGGGCGCAACTAGTGTAACATAAATGAATTAGAAGTTTGTCTGCATACATTTTGACCAAGACAATAAAAATAATTGTTGCAAACTCAGCTACTTATATTTTAAAATAAGCTGCCTTAGTAGGAATGAGAAGAAATAAAAGAGTGTCAAAAACTTACCCATTTCTATACAGATGTCTTAAATAAGACATGTTTATTCTTAACAAGAGTTTAATAGTAATTAAATCAAAGTTTCATAGCTTATCTACTCAGAGCCTCAGATAATAGGACCAAATACGTGGTATGTTTAAGATTACGTCGTTCGACACTCGACAGGCCCCTTCGCGGACTGATAACGCATTAATGCTGAGTAACGATACTATCGCCGAAATAATTATCATAATAATATTCTTATCAACTCATTAGCAATTTTGGCACCAAATTAAACAACTTCGGTTTTTAAAAGACACTGAAATACAAAGATGAAATAGTTTTAACCCTATCAATGGATTATTATGAATAAACGAATAAACACGATCATTATTTCATCATCATATAATATATTTTCTAATAATGGGTTAACAAAGTTTATTTACATTGAAATAAAATGTAGCATTGCTAATTTGCTAGCAAAGCGATTAGTTGAGGAAGCGAGCGAGAGATGCATTAGAGGAGATGAATGATCCTATTTAGCGTGTGAGTAAAAGAGATGAAAAAAGTTTCCCGAGTTTGACATCCCACGTCATTTGTTTTTCGAACGTTTCATTTTTTTTTAATATATTAGTTTTATGGCCTGGTTGCTAAGACCTTTTAGCCACTTCTTTGTTTCATCATTTTTCTTGAGTCTAATGTTTTAGGAGTATTTGGCAGCAAATGTATCGAATCAAGTTTCCCGGTAAACTTCGCTGAGGTAGCCAAAACTACAATAAAATTCTCAGCTCCATTTTACCGGGATCGCGTCTGTTTCAATGATTCCACATATTGTCCAGTTGCGCAGACACTTGAGATACAAAACTACACCAATTTTACATCACAATATCCACTAGGAATCAATTTGCGAATAATTAAAAAAGCCAAATAGACTTCACTCGAAGAAATCCCGCCAAAAACTCCGAAGTCCGAACGTTTCATTCATGAGATATGAGCTAAAGAGTCGTGTCATTTTTATGATCTTCGATTTGTTGGATTTATCCGCCCCGATTAGGAAAATAATTGTTAAAATATGAGAAAAATTCACGAAAAAAAAATCAAGATAATCTGGGGCGGTACAAAGTTCGCCGGGTCAGGTATTTTAACCATAAAATCGATAGTAAAAATATATGTATATTGGCTTTTATAATATTAATTCAAAATACGTTTATAACTCTTTACAAAAATATAATTATAATGATTTAGATTTTAGATGAGTTATCGGATTTGATGTGACTGCACGTATCGCAAACTGTCAGTCAAGTGTCAATCTATCAGCTGTCATATTCATTTTTTTACCGAAATAGCAATACAAAAACAAAGTGAATGAATTTGAAATTGAATTGATTTTTGTAGAACTTGTAGAAGTGTATAGTCACAGAGTACTTTTACTGTGTATCGTTTTTACCTTTTTAGAGAGTAGTATATTCCTTGGTTTTTACGTACAAGTCTTTATTATTGTTTGATAAGCTACTGACAAATTAGTAACAAAAACAGAGAGTCGGATGTTATCCGTTATGTGGAACATGAGTGGAACTTAAAATTTGAATTAAATGTTGTTGTTAGAATTTCAGTTGGTTTCTTTAATGCGATTATTTCAATAAAATGGGTGTAAAAGGCCTATGGACTGTATTGACACCATACAGCGAGAAAAAATCGTTACACGAAGTGAGATCTACATAATTTTCATTTTTTATTTATTTACTAGCTGACCTAACATACGTTCCTGTAAAAATTTAAATATTGTCTTCGAGTTCATATAAAAAATTCCATAGAAAAAAGCACTTTCAGTTTTTCCCGAATTTTCTAATTTTCTGGGCCTTCTCAAATGTTTCTTTCCATCAAAATCTTCTTTGGAGTAATATATAAGTCAATGTTAAAAACATGTCAAATCTGTCCAGCTATTACCAACAAACTGCATTTAATTTTTATTTAATAAACAGGCTGACTATTTTACCGCCTGGACAAAACCATCATTCATATGATTCATATCTATCATATCACCATGGTGGTGTTATTCACCATAGTAGGTGTAGTACCCATATCATGGGTACAGTACATACCCATGATACATACAGTTATATTAACTATTATTTGCAAAATAAAATATCTTTAGCTTATCTTTAAAATGTAAACTATTTTTTTACTTACAAAAACGGTTTTTGTACAAAAAAAAAGAGATTTCTGAGCCGTTTTCTGTGTTTCTGTGTGTGGCTTCTGTTCCGTTCACCTTTTATACCAAGTTGTAACAACCAGACTTGCCAAAAAAAAAAAATTAGGCATGCCAATGCCAAAATTTTTTTTTGCTTCTATTATGATCTTATAATTACATTTCCAAACTATTAAAGGCCAAATGGTTTTTACAATGTCTTTTTCAGATACAAGGTGAAACTGTAGCAGTTGATTTATCAGGATGGGTTTGTGACAGTCAGAATGTCACAGAGTATCATATCCAGCCAAAATTATATCTAAGGTAATTCATTATAAATAATATCTATTCAGCTTATTAAAAGCCATGTGATACACATTCTAGATAATTAAGAAGTATTTGAACCATAAATTCTATGTTGTTCATGACAAAGTTTAAATTCCATCACAATTACTTAAAATTTATTTAGAACCTGTATTGCAACTATTTTCTTCTTCATTGTTCCCTCTATGCTGAGGATTGCAACCACACATGTTGCATTTCCAAGTTGTGCAATCTTCAGCAGTGTGGATCGCTCGGTAGATGTTGTAACTATGGTCACTCAAAATTCAACTTAGCCCAGATGATGTTTAGTAAGTGACACGAGGATGTAAATCTTCTAAGACTAAATTCAAGCACCTTTAGTTAAATCAATTGAAATTAAAAAAATATGTTGTCTACTTTTCAGGAACCTCTTCTTCAGAACGGTATACCTGGTATTGGCTGATATAAATCCTGTATTTGTGCTAGAGGGTGATGCACCAGAACTCAAGAGAGATGTGATGGCTGCGCGTAATGCTATTCAGTTCAAAGGGGCTGCTCCAAGGTCTGAAGCTGCAGTTGCCAAGAAGAAGCCTGATGTGGCTAGGAACAGATTTAAGAATGTTCTTAAAGAAGTAAGTAAATTATAGGTATATTATAGGAAATAGCATATCAGTAGCCTCAATTTGTACCCTCAGGCCCTTTGTACACGGCACGGTTTCTTCCCGGCACGGGCGTATAAACCGCGCCGTAGAAAAAACGAGTCTTGCAACAAGCTTCCGTAGTGATCCATACAACACTGACGACCGGCACGGTCGTCAGTGTTGTATGGATCATACACACGTCGAATAAACCATAGTTTTTCATGGCAAGAAAATCATGTGTGTACTTTTTTATTTTGAGATACCTTTATCCTCAAAACAAGACAACTGTATGGGCCATTGTGTTTCACACACTGCCAAGTTACAGAAAATTGAAAGCGAAATAAAGTTGGCATACCATAAATAGAATTGAATAAAGATCATAATGTAACTTAAATTATTTCCAGTGTGAATCTCTTCTCAAGACCCTTGGTGTCCGCTGTGTAAAGGGGCATGGTGAAGCTGAAGCTACATGTGCACACCTGAATGCACAAGGGGTTTGTCGTATTTATTATTTCTTGACTTGACTTTGAATAATAAAAAAATAAAAAACTGCATACTTAGACTGCCTAGACCAAAAACATTGGGTTTTGTGATGACATTGAATTTTATACTTACACACTTTATAAACAGTTTAATAAAGTGCAAAGTTGTATGAACTGCGACACAGACATCAACAAAATAGTTCCTTTGTTGCACTTTATTGATCTGACAATGAAGTTTATATTTCAATTTCATAAAAAAACTTTGGCTTGAAGTCTTTGGTCTGAGCCTCCTCTCACTGAGTACATATAACTGCAAAACAAATCTATTTAATTATTCAGCTACAGATTGTATCACAATAGCAAAAAAATTAAAACCATCTGTTCTGAAATTCTATCAAGTAGTAAGTAATTTTTTAATTATCTCCTATCATACCCTCTATTTTTACATAAAATTGTTTTCTCTTCTTGCTTACACAGTTCGTCGACGCCGTAGTGTCTCAAGATTCTGACTGCTTTGCTTACGGCGCCAAGCGTGTGTACCGTAACTTCAGCGTGTCGAACTCGGCTGGGGGAGGAGCGCTGCAGGGCTCCATCGACTGCTACGATGCGGATGCCATGTATAAGAGCAATGGTGCGTTTTCCTTTACTTTTATTTTACGAGCACTTGTTTTTTACGGAGGCTGCTCCAACTGCCTGAAACATCACTAAGAAACTGTTTTTTTGTTTCTTTTCGATCTAAGCTGAACTGAACTTCAATAGCTTCTCCTTTCTTTCACTCCATCCAAAGGTTGTCTGTAAGAGATGGCCTTGTGATTGATAATTGTGTGTGATCTATGATTAATGAATATACAAAAGACTTTGCTTATAATCCTATAAGCAAAGTCTTTTGTATCTTGTTTCTTGTTGTGTATACTAATACAGGTTTTCTTTAGCTTCAACAAAAACCAATTCAAACTATGTTTTAGGTTTTGGCCGCAACAAGATGGTGGCACTCGCTCTTCTCTGCGGGTGCGACTATGGGCTCGGTGCGTGTGGCTCGTCTATGACCACAGTCGTATCGTTCCTGCATACTGTCCCTGAAAAGGATGTTATACCAAGGTAAACTATAATGCGCCTTGTGTAATATGTGGAACAAAAGCGCGTTATGCATGGAGGAAAATGGTGTTTAGAGGAATTATAAATATTTTAATCTGTACATGTTTAAAACAAAGTTGGTTTAAAGAGAATTTATTCCGGAAGGTTTAAGGTGGATATTAAACTGATATGAAAAAAAAATCTCGATCTAAAAACCGAAGCCGACCGAAACCGTGCGAAGTAGGGGGAGGCCGGGCACGTCACTAGTGTAGTAATAAGTAAGTCTTGATTTTATTTTCTTAACAGACTGTTGTCATGGGTGACGGATCCCGAGCGCTATGAAGAACGGAACCGTTGGTTGTCGGCCCCTGGTCGCTGTGACCGCTGCGGCCATTTC
Source organism: Luperina nickerlii (assembly GCA_963855955.1). NCBI lineage: Eukaryota > Metazoa > Arthropoda > Insecta > Lepidoptera > Noctuidae > Luperina > Luperina nickerlii. Next base: position 14,311,552 of record OY979664.1, on the reverse strand, counting down.
GGCCGGCCACACGGCAAGAACGGGTGTCCCGTGTGCGTCACAAATCGTGGCTGCAATGATACTGGACACAAGTAATGTTCATAAACAGTATATATAATAAATAGCCTAAATTTGTGGTTTAAATTGCAACGATTTATGATTATGAAATGTATTTATTTTCATTTATTTATTCAATTATTCAAGAAGTTTACATTATAGTAACTAAGTAAATAATGTAAAATAAGCGTAGCATTATGACCCGGTGAAGACCGCAGAACTCCGCTGGATGCGAGAAGCACAGAACCAGTCGAAGTGGCGGTACTTGGGGGCCTATGTCCAGCAGTGGACGTCTTTCGGCTGAAATGATGAAGATGGTGATGATGAAGCGCAGCATTTACAAGCATCCACAAAATTAATTTGACAATTGAAACTTCTTCACAATTTCTGTTGTTTTCAGAACAAAAGCAGCAGAAGTAAAGCGTGAATTGGCACTTCGTAATCGAGCCCTAACTTGTGGCGCTCCATTCCCGGAGCCAAAAGTTATGAAAGAATTCATGAACACACCCCCAGATGAGATTGATCTGAACAGCTTCAAGAACCCTACTCCAAGTTTAATACAGTTTATGGTAATTATTGCTAAAATTATAAATAACATTTATATCAGTGATGGGTTAGGGACGGAAGAAGTTGGTGACAGTAGAACACACCTTTAGTTGCAAGTTTTCCTTTTTGGACATATGGTTTCAGTTTTGTTAAGACAGTAAATTATTTGTATTAGTATAATCAGCCTATAACATTCCCACTACTCTCTGTGAGAGGGAGTGTGCCATAATCCACCACACGAGCCTAGTGTGGGTTGGGGTAGATGTCACAAGTCTTCGAAATTTTTGGTTCAAGGACATGAAGGACCAGTTTCCTCACGATATTTTCCATCACCGTTTTGAAAGCAGTGGTGATGAATTAAATTACACAAAGTAATACGCCTGCCTGGGATCGAACACACGATCTACGATACGAAAATCTGGGCCGTTACCACTAGGCCACCACTGCTCTCCGATGCAATGATGTGTATTGATGTCTTAATGATAAACGATATTTGCAGAAACTGATGACTAAAAAATTGGACTGGTCAGAAAGGTATTGCGTGGAGAAATTCTTACCACTGTTAACTAAATGGCACTTCCAGGACAATGTGCCTTGCAGAACATTAAAAGCTACACTTATAAAGAAGAAGAGGAATCCGAGAGGTAAGTGTAAAGTATATATTATCTGTGGCGCGTCTCAATATATACTTAATCTGTGCTTCAGTGTCGCTTAATAAAATTAAACACGTTTATTCATTATAAAGAATCTTTATTATTTTACGTATCCTGACGTTACATGGTGTCAGAAGTGATAATAAAGTCCTAACAAAAGGAAACAAATGAATAAGTTGTAAAATGGCTACGAATGATGCAGTGTCTGGAATAAAGCCACCAGCTAACCTACAAATTGACTCTGAAAAATCAACGAGCTGGAAAAATTGGTTACAACAATTTGAGTGGTATTCCACTGCTATTCAACTAGACAAAAGGCCACCAGAGGTCCAAGCTGCAACATTTATGGCAGTTATAGGGCCAGATGCGATTGAAATCTACAACAGTTTCAATTTCAGCGACGCAGAAAAAAACAACCTGCAAATCATTAAGAACAGGTTTAGAGAGTATTTTGCACCAAAAACAAACATATCTTTCGAAAGATACATATTTTTCAAGATTGAACAAAACGAAGATGAACAATTTAACGAGTTTTTGACTAGAATAAAAACGCAAGCAAGTAAATGTGAATTCGCAAATTTACTCGACGAAATGTTGAAAGACAAGATAGTATTTGGAATTACATCTAATCAAGTAAGAGAAAAATTATTGACAGAAGATAAATTAGACTTGACAAAAGCGATAACTATCTGTAAAACAAGCGAACAAGCTTCCAAGCAACTAAATGAGTTTGAAGGTAAAGGTAAAATCGATAAAGTCTCGGTGGTGAAACATAAAAATACCAAAAAAGACCAAAACAATAATTTTGACTGCAGAAGGTGTGGTACAAATCACAACCGCAGAGAGTGTCCAGCTTTTAACAAATCATGTACTAAGTGCAATAAAAATGGTCATTTTGCTAATATGTGCAGATCAAAGAAGAAATATGAAACCAAACAGAAAAATAGAGTGAATGTATTAGAAGAAAGCTCAAGTTCTGAAGATGAGGTATACATATCAGCTTTACGTGCAGGCGAAAAGAAAAACTGGACAGAAAAAATACAGGTTGGTAAAGTGAAGTTTACCGTCAAACTAGATTCAGGAGCAGAATGCAATGTATTACCAAAATATTTGATGGACAAAACAAAGGCAAATCTGAAAGCAAGCCGAACAAAAAATTTAATTAGTTACACTGATGATAAAATGGTGGTTCTAGGCGAAGTAGAGCTACTGTGTAAACTAAAACATGAAGAATCTAATATTGTTTTCAAAGTAGTTCAAGAAAAAGTTACACCAATTCTAGGACTGGATACCTGTGAGGAATTAGGACTTATCGCAAGAGTCAAGACTTTGAAGGAAAGCCAATGCACAGAAGACATATTCGAAGGCTTAGGCTGTTATAAGGATTATGAGTATGACATCGACCTGATTGAGAACCCAAAACTCGAGATTAAACCGTCAAGAAGAATTCCATATGCCATAAGAGATGAGGTAAAGCAAGAACTTGACAGAATGGTAAAGTTAGATGTCATAAAACCAGAAATAGAGCCTACTCCTGCTGTGAGCCCTATGGTAGTTGTCAGACAAAAAGGTAAAATAAGAATCTGTATAGATCCATCAGATGTAAACAAAAACATCCTGAGACGTCATTTTCCACTTACCACTATAGAAGAGATTTCAGCTGACATCAAAGGTTCTAATTTTTTTGCACTACTAGATTGCACAAAAGGATTTTGGCAAATTAAGCTATCAGAAAGAACACAAAAAATATTAACATTTGCTACCCCATGGGGGAGATATTCCTTCAAGAGACTCCCTTTTGGTGTGTCATCAGCACCTGAAATATTCCAAGAAATCTTAACAAATCTACTCAGTAAATTTAAAAATGTGAGGGTATCCATTGATGATATATTTATTCATGCAAACAGTAAAGAATTACTGCGCAAAACTGTCAGTGAAGTCATCGAAGTACTAAGTAAATCAGGCTTCAAACTCAACAAAAATAAGTGCATTATGGAAGCACAAAGAATAAAATTTCTAGGACACATCATTTCAGCCAATGGATTAGAAGCTGACCCAGACAAAGTAGAAGCCATAAAAGCAATGAAAACACCAACAAACAAAACAGAGCTACAGAGACTACTAGGGATGATTACTTATCTAAACAAATTTATCCCCAACATGTCAGACTTAACACATCCATTAAGAGATTTGTTACATAAAAATATAAGTTTTATTTGGGAAATCCATCATGAAGAAGCTCTCAACAGAATAAAACAAGTACTTCAGAGTCCACCAGTACTCGGACTATACGACGTAAACAAACCCGTAACTTTGACCGTGGATGCAAGTTCAAAAAATCTAGGAGCTGCACTTCTTCAAGAAGGACAACCAGTAGCCTATGGGGCAAGAGCATTGTCCAAATCTGAACAAAACTATCCACAGATAGAGAAAGAAGCACTTGCTATACTGTTCGGGTGTAAGAAGTTCCATGAGTATGTTTATGGTAAAGAACTGACAGTGGAATCAGACCATAAACCACTCGAGACAATCTTCAAGAAAAACATACAATCCGCTCCAGCAAGGTTGCAACGTATAATGTTCAACCTCACACCATACTCACCTAAGGTCATATTTAAAAAGGGCTCAGAAATACCCTTAGCAGATTTCCTTAGTCGAGACTGTGATGCATCTAACCTGAAATATGATCAAGAAGACAACCTAAAGGTAGCTGTTATATTACCCATGTCATTAGACGCTAGAGAAGAATTAATTACTGCTACCAAAGAAGATCCACACTTACAGTTACTTCTTAAGACAATAATGCAAGGATTTCCGGAACATGTCAATGATCTTCCTACAGAACTACAACATTATTTTAACTTTAAAGAAGAACTAAGCTATTTCAAAGGAATTATTTTCAAAGGTGATAAAATTGTGGCGCCAAAATCACAAATCCCTAAAATGTTAAAGAGTATCCACTATGGACATCTAGGGATACAAAGCTGCTTAAGAAGAGCACGACAATTCCTTTATTGGAAAGGACAATATGATGATATTATGAAACTAGTCAGAGGTTGCTCCGTTTGCGAACAAACCCAAAGAGATAATACTAAAGATACAGTGCTATTTAAAAAGATTCCTACACTTCCATGGCAAATTGTTGCATCAGATTTATTTGAGTTGAAAGGAAAAACTTACTTGGTAATCTGCGACAGTTATTCTGGATATTTAGATTTTCAACAGCTAAAAGGTCAGTCATCATATGAAGTAATTGAACAACTTAAAAGATGGTTTTCTGTACATGGAGTACCAGAAGAGCTACAAACTGACAATGGAACACAATATATGTCTAGAGAATTCAAGATATTTCAAAAAGAGTGGAGATTTAACCATGTCACATCCAGTCCACATCACCATCAAGGCAACGGGCTTGCTGAAAGAGCAGTTCAAACAGCAAAAAATATACTAAGAAAATGCAGTATTGACAAGTCAGATGTTCAACTTGCTTTATTAAATTGGAGAAATACACCACGAAATGATCAATTAGGTTCACCCAACCAACGTCTTTTCAGCAGAATTACTAGAACTTCAATACCAACAAGTGATAATAATTTAAAACCGAAAATAGTGCAAGGAGTCACAGCTGAACTACAAAGATTAAGAGAGATCCAAGTTAACTACAGTAATAAGCATACTACAAGACCAGTCAAGTTTGAGATCAATGACAAAGTCAGACACAAAGTTGCTCATCGACATTGGGAAGGGGCAAAAGTAGTAGAAAAACCTGAAGGCCTACCAAGATCTGTAATAATTCAAACAGATCAAGGCCAAATATTTCGAAGAAACTTCAGTCATCTGCATAAGACTCAAGCAGATATAACCAGCAACAAAGTGGCAGTACCTGAAACTAACTACACAGATGAACCAGCAGAACAACAGGCTCCAGCAAAAGATCAATCACCTGCTGTTCCTAAGTCACTCCCAGCATCAACACACACCTCACCAAGCACTTCCAATCATGTACAAAACTCAAACCTAGGTCAACCAGCGACAGCACCACGATCATCTAGATTTGGTAGGATAATTAAACCAATAAATAGACTTGATCTTTAATAATACTTACCAAGTGATAATTGGTAGATTGCTCTTGTCCTGTTTAAGTAATGCATCTTAATATTATATAAAATTAAAGAAAATGAATACTGTAGATTTCATGATAATTTGAATTTTGAACCTTATCAATGATGAGATTAATTATGATACATATTACAAAGAAAGGGAGATGTAAAGTATATATTATCTGTGGCGCGTCTCAATATATACTTAATCTGTGCTTCAGTGTCGCTTAATAAAATTAAACACGTTTATTCATTATAAAGAATCTTTATTATTTTACGTATCCTGACGTTACAGTAAGTACCAACTATCAAAGCTGCTATAAACGATAAAGCATCTTAGGGGCAATTCTACTAATTTTATGTACATTTCAACCGCGCGGCCAACTCATAATATTTGACGAAACTTTGCCAGGAATTAGTGCTAATTTGTTACTTTACACACCCCTTTTCGTGAATTTGTTACAAAAAAAACTAAGCCGCTATGACAAAGAATAGTTGGCCGCTAGAACCGCCACTTGCCGTAATCATCGCCCGTGATTACACAGAAACTATATAATACAGATAGACGAATGATGCATCAAAAGAAAGGTCTTAATTTGTTCAATTTGTTACAAAATTTAAAAACGTCATAACGTAAATAAACAAAAAGTTACGCAATATTTAGTTCTCAGGTTATGAGTAGGTAGGTATCTCACCATAAATATCAAATTAATAGAGGCTAATGTGTATGGACAATTAGTTACTAATTTGTTACAGCTAAAAACAGAAAAAAAAATACTAGAAAGTAGGTTCAATAATTTGTTAGAGTCGATTTTAGTTGGCCGCTCGGACGGCAATATGCCTAAAATACAATGGCGTTTATCTCGTTATAAAAAGTAGGTTTAAGCTAAGTTTTAGTACTAATCGCCAGGTAACGTAACATAGTTTGGATAAATATGGCGAACATAACTGCAGCATCCATATTTTAGAATATATTTACAATAAATAGTAGTATGAAACCGTATGAGAGTAGGGTGACCATGATTACATTAGTACCTACGAAAGCATGTTTTCGTAAACGTAATAAATTATTCTATAATTAAGAAAAGTCGTCCTTATTTGACAGACAAAGATGTAGCGAGTTATTTTAAAAGATAATTGATAATATGAATACAAAGGTCTAATGTCCGTTGACTGCATCACACACAAAATATACATACTACAAATTATTGCTATGTAAGTACTTACATACTAAGGGCAAGAAACGTAAACGTAATAAATTATTCTATAATTAAGAAAAGTCGTCCTTATTTGACAAACAAAGATGTAGCGAGTTATTTTAAATATTAACGATGTCATTTTTTTTCATTTCCACGTTCATTTATCAGCGACAATACATAATTATTATGAAATAATAAGATTTTCAAAAGGAGATTTTTTTCGTTTGCGAGCAGCCACCGGATTGTAGAGAACAGTTAAAGCGCTTAAGAATCTGTCCTTAAGATAGAAATCCTTACATTGGATATTACGCTCGTCACTAGAGGTTGCCTGGATCTAGGTCTCGAGATGCAAGATGCACGCTGCCGCTGTGCACTTTCTCACAGAATGTTCACAAGTTAAGTGAAATAACAGTTAATTCTTCCCTAGGGAATCACTATAGCAGTTTATAATATATACACACGCGTTGATAAGTTTGCTAATTTCAATTTTACGTATTTACAGTTTGAAAACACGAAACGTGCGTGGGCTGAATTGTCACTCTTTTACTATAGATAATTGGCGGGAAACGCATATACTATAAAAGCAGGCTTGCGATTGGATGGAACGTAAGAGCCCTTTAAATGGAGCTCTGCCTTTGGTTTAGAAAAAAGAATACTTAAACGCCGTGATTTCCGATTTGAAATTGGCGCCAAATATTACTTTTTAAATAATGAAAGGAGTATGTTTACGATACAATAATATTATACAGGTAAAAAAAAATATTCTTAGCTTAATTACTTGAATTAGCTTTTATAATTCAAGTAATTAAGCTAAGAATATTTTTAAGACTTCTTCGAGACGACCACATGTGAAGTGAAGTGAAATCACATTAAAATGTGGCAGAGACGAATTTCATGTCTTTTTATAGATACTTAGGTAATATTTCCGAAGGTATTATAATACGTACTACAGTTTATTACTTTATTCAAGTCATCATAAAATTGTAAAAATTAAACTTACCGCAGTTGATTTGGATTCCTCTGCAATACACTTTTTGGTGGTGAGTTCTACATTAACAAATGCAGCATACAACGCGGTCACATTAACTTGACGCTTGGCGTTGATTACGTCATTTTGGCACTCTGGTACGGTGTGACAAAAAAGCATCAACAACTAAACGCACCTACGACACAGGAGAAATTCCTAGTGAGGGGCAACGTTTTTTTTAAGAAAAAAAATGTATGTAGGTAGTAAATACTACCTATATAATTTCAAATCTTTATTTGCAGGAAGTGTAGGTAGTAAAAAAACTATTTTATGTTGATTGTCAAAAATATAAGTGTGCACAACTCATAGCTAAGCACTTTTAGATACTTCTGGATTTAGTAATAATTGTCTCAATAACTTAGTAGTATGAAAATCACGGGAATTAAATACGTACGAGCACACACCACAAAATTCTGCACAGTAATGACAATATTCACAACAAAAAATAATCGCTTTGCAAACCCTTTGCGACAAATATTTTTAACAATAGTTTGGAAACAAAAGAGATTCTTTTTCTGGAATCGTTCCCATCATAAAACACCTGCGCAAAGTCAAAGAAACGATAATTTTATCAGTACCTACCTAAATACTTTAAAGAATTAAGAACAATAGACATCAATATGGCCGCAAAACGAACCGCATATTCGTTCGAACAGAGTACAAAATTAAAAACATGCTTTCGTAGGTACTAATGTAATCATGGTTACCCTACTCTCATACGGTTTCATACTACTATTTATTGTAAATATATTCTAAAATATGGATGCTGCAGTTATGTTCGCCATATTTATCCAAACTATGTTACGTTACCTGGCGATTGGTACTAAAACTTAGCTTAAACCTACTTTTTATAACGAGATAAACGCCATTGTATTTTAGGCATATTGCCGTCCGAGCGGCCAACTAAAATCGACTCTAACAAATTATTGAACCTACTTTCTAGTATTTTTTTTCTGTTTTTAGCTGTAACAAATTAGTAACTAATTGTCCATACACATTAGCCTCTATTAATTTGATATTTATGGTGAGATACCTACCTACTCATAACCTGAGAACTAAATATTGCGTAACTTTTTGTTTATTTACGTTATGACGTTTTTAAATTTTGTAACAAATTGAACAAATTAAGACCTTTCTTTTGATGCATCATTCGTCTATCTGTATTATATAGTTTCTGTGTAATCACGGGCGATGATTACGGCAAGTGGCGGTTCTAGCGGCCAACTATTCTTTGTCATAGCGTCTTAGTTTTTTTTGTAACAAATTCACGAAAAGGGGTGTGTAAAGTAACAAATTAGCACTAATTCCTGGCAAAGTTTCGTCAAATATTATGAGTTGGCCGCGCGGTTGAAATGTACATCTAATTTTAACAACGTTCACAGTCTGATCTCAGTCTCAAACTGTCAAAAAATACTTCAAATTTCCCTACATTTTGACAAGTTTTTGACATTTCTTTGTCGCTGAGATGAGACTGCGACTAGATTTTGAACGTTTTAAATTACGAGAATTGGCCTTCTGGTCTGCTTGAAAAGTTCCTAACCTAAATAAAAACTTATTTTACAGGTGTTCCAAGTTTTGAGGTTGTGTGGGCCGATACTGACGGTCAATATGAAGGACTTATACCTGATGACCAGTTTGAAGGTAAGACCATAAAGAAATATAAGAACTATACGCTTAACCTCTATACGAAAGTATAGAGTTTAAGAGTACTACTATTACTACCTCAGAACCATTTCTTAATTTCATGTCTTATCTTCATTATGAATTAGTGTCGTGAAAATTAGCTTTGCTGATCTGTTTTGGGCTATAACTATCCAACACCCGTTTATGAAAAGCTGATAAATTCAACTAACACACTATCCTATAGAGAAATAACAATTTAGCCATCTAGTCTGAGCAGTTAATATGAGACATCACAGCGAGGTAGTATGCCGCTTTAAGTTTATAGGAAATTGTACGTAATTATGTACTGTTTTGTAGCGAGCGAATTTCACTGTGATTTACTAGAAGCACGTTTTAAGTCATCGTAGGTAATATAAAATATTAAAAAAAAACTGCAAGAATACGTTATCTATTTACAGAGGATGAAGATCCCTTAGTAGTATGGACTACAACAGAAAGGCAAGATTTGATGCGCAAGTACTACCCGGACATAGTGGATGCCTACGAAGAATCCATCAAGAAACCTCCCAAAGAGAAGAAAACTAGAACTCGCAAAAAGAAAGAAAATGATTACCCCAATCCTGATAAACCGAAAAGAAAATATAATAGAAAGCCTAAAACGATAGAACCAGTTGATAACTTGAATACCTCTATGAAATCTTTAGATTTAAAAGCAAAGGAAACAAATACAAGCGCATTAAACGTAAGTGTTAATGTCAACAGATTAAAAAGAAAAATTAAAAACAGTACAAAGAAAGGCCAGAAGACTTTGAACAGCTTTATCGCAATTAAAAAGAAAAGGACTAGCAATAAACTAATGCAGTCTATTAGAAAAAGCTTTAAAAACATGTCCTTGACTTGTGATGATAGTAATAATATGTATAATGTACCTTTTAATGACGACTGCAAATTCTCAGATGATTTATTTAACGATAATAAAGAAAATAAAGTAAACGCCCATTATTTAAGTTTGCTAAATAAGACTGAAGATGGTACAAGTGATCGTGATATATCAGACATTATAGATAAGATTATTTCAAGACCTCTTGAAGTTAAAACGGCTAAAGTAGACAATAAATTAATCAGGCTAGTTTTTGAGAAATACTCTACACCCAAGAAAATGAGTATGAGGAAATCTATACTGACTCAAATTCATAATAATTGTTCTACGCCTAGAGATAGTCCAGTAAGAAAGAGTAATTTCAGATTCAGTACTAATAGTAAAAATAATTCTATGATTGGTAAATTGAATACAAGTTACTTCTTCGATAAGTTGACGGAAGATGGGGACGCGTTTGAAATGTCTCTGGAACATAAAGGTCCTGTTGTTCACTTAGATTCTACTGTTGAATATAGTTTACCTGATGTTTGTTTGTAATAATGTTAAGGATTATGTTTTAAATATACCTACTTACCTCCTAATTTTACATAGAATTTTTTTATTTTCTGCCCTTTTTAATGTAATGTATACCTACAGTCAATCAAACAAAACTTGAACAACGAAAACTAGCGAAATAAAGGTAATGTTATTATCTCGTGTTAGTACAGATCACCCTCCGCACAAACTGCTTTACGATTGGAGAACAAACTCTCCGCTACAGTTGTCAGGGATGTGGTTGCGACTGTCTCTCACTTTCCTCAGTAGTAAAGCTGTTTTCTTGCGCACAATTGCCTAAAATCCGTTTATATCCTCATATTAACGGATTTGCACAAACATTTCCGATGCGCTACAGTAGCGAGGAAGTCAACAACATCCTGAAACCCTTATTATACTGGTCGCGCAGGACATTCAGCGATCTTTTGGTGAAGAAGATGTAGGTACCTATATATAATCACTAGTAGCGGCCTTCGTTTTCACCCGCCTATGTGTCGATCCCGTGGGAATATTGGGATAAAAACTATGTTATATCCTTTCCCGGGACTCCAAACTGTCTCTAAGTATACCAAATTTCATCTAAATCGGTTCAGCGGTTTAAGCGTGAAGAAGTAACAGAGAGACAGACACACTTTCGCATTTATAATATATTATGGATTTAAACAAGTATCAAGCATACCGTGGTCTGTGCAATACTTTTGCAATTATTGTTGCAAAGGAAATGGGACGGTAGTTGCCCTTGTCTAAGATATCACCCGCCTTGTTCTTCACAATGGGAGTCACGGTAATCTTCATCAGATTAGCAGGTAAGTACTCGTGTCGTGACTAATACATATTGTGAAAAGAAAAGACAGGACTCGCGGCAGATGTACACCTGCGTATTTCAAATGCTCAATCAAAGCCCATCATGTCCTGGAGATTTGCGTCGCCTCAAACCTTTTATGATTGCACTTACCTGCTTAGCTGAGAAACGCGTCAGAATTTTCACTCCACGGCTGCTGGGCTCAGAATCTTCCTTCACGATTAAGGGACCGAGAGGAGACTGAACTTGAAAATGCTCTTCGAACATATTTGCAAATCCCCGGGATCACTTCTCCCTAACCTCCCGCACTCGCAGAGAGACCGGGTTTCCCATCCAACTTACCAGCATAGACTTCCAGAAATCACCGATTTTTTTAGTAACTCGTGAACAATGGACGTGGGGGTTAGCTGTGCAACTGAGATCCGCCATTCGAGTTCGACTACGCCCGACGACACAAACCCACAGAGGTAACAAACACTATAGGTATATACACACGGACAGGGGCGCCTGCTTTTAGACAGCCTCGTGGATTTAGCTTCGCCCGCGTGGGTGTCGGAAAATATCCAACGAGAACGTACTATCGGGATATAACCTATTGACCGCCCATTTGTCGTTTTAGACAAATGTTTCCGTGTCCGTATTTATTATTTATGCACCTACACACCGTAAATTACATAGGGATACATAGGGTTCCTATTCCTCGTAGATATTTATTTGTCGATTTATTAGCTGGGCGATGGGGGCACGGCAATTGATATAAAACCAAGCTACGATATTTTTTTTCCGTCATATTTAAACTTTTGGTAGGTATCTACACCTTCCTCATGAATCACTCCGTACATTGTTGACAACCGTATGAAAATCGGTTCGGTAGTTTTGAGTTCATCATCTACCTATTGCTGAATGTCTCAGGACAGATTACATTAAAAAGAAGGAGAAAAATGTTTTTGGGTTTATCGCGTTCAGACAGACAAACTGACAGATAGACGCGGCGGGAGGACTTTGTTTTATAATACAGCAGTAATACAGCATAGTGCAGTACGAAAGATAGCTAACACAATGTTAGAAGTTAGTCCCACACTAATTAATTAAATTTGAGAAAATTTATAATGAAAAAATCTAACCAAAGTGCCCCTTCTGGAACTGTTTTTTAACACTATTTTTACTGTTATTTTAAGTGCATGACCAACAAATGTTTATGAAATAAAAAACAGTTGGGTTTGATATTAGTTCAATCACAAGTCACTTTGCAAACAGACACTGACAGAACATAATATTATCATGAGCCAAAATAAACTTTCCTTGCTAAAACACTGCTCACGTGGACGGCGGCGTTGAGTACGCTGACCAAGAGAGTGAGCATGAAGGGCTTCTTAATGACACCGCTCATTCAGAGATGGCGTTATTCCTTCCAAAACTATTTAGGTAGACCTTTGTACTTGCAGGGGCCGCCTTCCTTTCTCCTAAGTCTTAACTCCGCGTCCTAACCAAAAGTGATTGTTGCGCGAGAGGCAGGGCCGGATTAACCATCTCGGGGCCCCTAGGCACAGCTCGTTTCGGGCCGCCCCTTTTTCATGACACAACAATACAATTTGGAAATTTTTACTGTCTACATTACGAAATAGAATGAAGGTACCATCATCATCAACAACAGACTTCAGTTATCACATTGCAAAGGTATACGCCTTCCTTCAAGTGAAAAGACTTTCGCCACAATCTAAAGTATCGGAGTCATTTAAAAATGAAACAAAGAATAGGAAAATCTTGCATATTTTTATAAAACTAACATAAACATTAGAAAATAAAAATGTACATATTGTACTGATTAAGAAGCATGTTTAAATATTAACCCTTCTAATTTTTTTTAGATACAAAATCGTTTAAAACTTCTTAAAATTGACCTTTTCTGATACATCATGTTCAATAGACATTATTGCCAATGAATTTAAACGGCTTTGCGACATTGTTGACCGAAGACAATTTTTGATTAATTTTAATTTAGAAAAATTTCGTTCTCCTGTTGTGTTCGTAATCATAAGACTTCTGTAAATTCGCAGTGCCGTCATCACATTTGGGAATGCCGATTGTGCCATGTTACCATCAATCTACTTGTAAGATTTTTTGGCAGGTATATTTTTTTCTTTATTTCCGGTATCCTCTAATTGTGATACAAATTATTTGAAGTAGACCATCTCGTCTATGAATTTGGTTAATTTCAATACAATTAAAAAGTTCAGACATTCACCGTCACTCTTATAGTGTCAATGGGGGTTTTTACCTTATAATGTTAAAAACAGTTTCACTTTTACCGTGGTTTCATAAAACCACACAATCCCCTTTTTTTTTTTCATTTTTTAATCGGGAGTGCTGGGCCCCTGTTCATAGTGGGCCCCTAGGCACTGGCCTAAAGTGCTTTATGGATAATACGGCACTGGCGAGAGGCGATCGTCACGCTCATAAATATGACGTAGGTACTCGCGCGATCAAACAAGTTGCGAATGTATCTACGTCATCAGGTAAACGATACGCGATTGTCTAACTGAGTAATGTTCGCGTATTCGCGCGACAATCGCTTTCGGTTAGTTAGAACACAGTGTATGGCGTAGGACTCGCGTGTAGGCCCGGACTCAGAGGCCCAGGGCCCCTAGGCACTTGACATTTGAGGCAAATAAAATCCACTATTACAGAAAATGTAAATTTTAACCGGTTTTAATTACTATAAAGTAATAATCATGCAGTTCATTTTATGTACGTCACCATAGTTACGTCAGTCGTTATAAATCGACGTTTCTAAACAAAGAATTTCTTTTCCTCGTATTCCTTTACTTTTCCTACTTGCACCAACGTACTTTCTCCAAACAGTATTACTTTTGTAAAAACCTACACGATTGATTTTTCGCATTTCGCATATCACCGTTCAATCACTGCTGGCCTGGGGCTGGCAGTGATTGAACGGTGATATTTCCAAGAGAACTTTGGATGCAAGAGCGAGCATGAGTAGAGTGAGAATTTAAGCACCTCAGATAGGTTAGGTTTTTTTTATTATATAGTAAACTATCAAAGTAACTCTTATTGCTGTATAGCAGCAATAGGAGTTACTTTGTCGACGTACCTTTGCAGAAAAGCAGAAGAAATGAGAGAAACTATAATGTAATCATGAAGATCAAAAACTACGATGAATTTACGTAACGAAAAGTCTTATTCCATTATTTCATTAACAAATTAATATTTATAATAACACTCACCATGATCCGCGTTAATCTTAGAAACTGAATCACTACTCGTTATAGCTTTTAGCTGCGGTTTGTTTGCCACAAATCCATTTGAAATTCTGATTGCTGAAAGCCCGAGACCACGGCGACGTGCTCGCTCCCGGCTCCAATTATTAATATAATCATTCATGCTGTGTTATCATTGTGATAACTGTATCATATAAAAGCATTAGTATTCTGTTTTGAACTGCGTTTTAACAATAGTTAACACCGCTTGTAACGCTGTTTACAAGTTCTATTTCAAGGAGCGTTTGTCTCCTCAGGAGGGTGTCTGTGCTTTTTACAAGCTTTTATTTAGCTTGCAGTCTTGCACTGTTCGTATGTAAGTATGTATGTATGTAAGTTGTCCGTCAAAATGGCGGATTACATATTTTTTTCAACCACCTTAAAAAGGGTATCAAATGAAAGGGCTTGAAGAGCAGAAAACGATAATGTTAAAAACATCACACTAAATATGTGGCTGCCGCTCCAAGATGGCGGATTATGTATTTTATTTCAACCCCTATAATATGGATATCAAATGAAAGGGCTTGAAGAGTAGAAAACGACAAAGATAGTAATATTACACTAAATTCAATATGGCCGCCGCTCCAAGATGGCGGATAATTTTTTTTTTACAATCCCCTTAATATGGTTATGAAATGAAAGAGCTTGAAGAGTAGAAAACTATAAATTTAGTAGTGTCCGACCGAAACAAGTTTTTCAGCCGAAACCGAAACCGAAACCGAACTTTCGGCCTTGCTCTTAGTTTCGGCCGAAACCGAAACCGAAACTTACTTAAACATATTTAAAATTTCTATCGTGTACAGAAATCTGGTGTGTTTTTTACACATTTATTTGAATATACAATGTATACCTATTATACATACAGACAGTTGAATACTTACCTATTCATTTACGAGGTCGGTCCCATAATGAACTGGCCTGATATAGTTCTACGCGACATGTCGCTACATGTTGTGTTGCATTAAATAGTACGTTTATCGTGCACTTAATATAAGAACACGCATCGACATGAAATGCTTAGTCTTAGTTTAGCAGGCATTAGCATAACGAGAGTCGCGTATTTTTTCAAAATGTCGAAAACTGAGTATCGAAGTGTCATAAAGTTTTTGTTTAAAGAAGGTTTATAGCTTTATACCCTGCCCAAATAAAAGAACGATTGGATGACGTGTATACGGAGTCTGCCCCCTCCTATAGCACAGTGAAAAATTTGGTGAAAGAGTTTCGCCTCGGGAGAGAAACCGTCGAAGACATTTGCCACGACGGTCGACCTGTGGAAGTGCTCGCTCCCGAAACGATTGCTCTTTTCAAAGAGGAGGTTCTGAGTGACTGCCGTTTGAAGATTAGAAAAATTGCAGCTAGGCTTGGGCTCACTAAAAGTACGTCATCGTGCGATCCATGAACATCTTCACATGAAAAAGTGAGTGCAAGATGGGTACCGAAACTTCTTTCAGCGGTACAGAGACAGGAAAGAGTGCGCTGCGCTTCGGAGTTTTTGGATATTTGTGGCGAAAGTTCAAAGACTGTGATCGAGCGGCTAGTGACTGGTGATGAAACTATGATCTTGTATTATGACCCACAAAGCAAGCGCGAATCAATGGGATGGCGTTATAAGGGTGAAAAGCCCCCTAGAAAGGCAAAGGTGCAACAATCGGCTAAAAAACTGATGTGTACAATCTTTTGGGATTTTCAAGGCATTTTGATGGTGGATTTTAAAGAACGTAATAAAGCCTTGAACGGCTAATATTATGCTTCTTTAATATATAAATTACGAGACAAGATAAAGGAAAAACGAAGAGGCAAGCTGTCTAAAGGTGTCCTGTTGGTGTTGCTCCATGATAACGCCCCTGTTCATACCGCTGGTGTTTCGAAGGATGCAGTTCGTCAATGCGGGTTCACAGAAGTTGAACATCCACCTCACATCCAGACATGGCCCCGTCTGACTATTATTTATTTCCAAATTTAAAGCGAGACGTAAGAGGAAGAAAATTTTCAAGCGATGAAGAGTTGCAGGCGGCCGTCTTCGGTCATTTTGAGGCAAAAAATTGTGATTATTTTTATAAAGGTTTAGAGATGTTGATTCACAGATGTCAGAAGTGTGTTAGTAGTATTCATGGTGATTATTATTGAAAAATAAAATTGGTTTCGTTTCATTTCCTTCATTACTTCATAGTTAGGCCAATTCATTATGGGACCGCCCTCGTATGTGCAAAACACAACCTCAACTCCATGCGATTAACGATGGACGGCGGCGAACTGGGCCGGCGACGCGACGAGCGAGCACGATCTGGCCGCGAAGTTCGCCGAACGATGGACAATAACTCATGAACACTCGAGTTTCGGCTCGGCCGAAAGTTTCGGCCATTTCCTGGCCGAAACCGAAACTAAGGCCGAAACTAGATTATTTGGCCGAAACTGGCCGAAACCGAAACCGAAACCGAACTTTCGGTCGGTCACTAAAATTTAGTAACATCACAGTAATTTCAGTATGGCCGCTGCTCCAAGATGGCAGGTTACATTTTTTTTCAACCCCCATAATATGGGTATCAAATGAAAGCACTTGAAGAGTAAAAAACGATACGTGAACAATCATAACGATTACTTCAATTAAAATATAAAACAAACAGGTGGAAATATTTAAAGGAACTAAATAACATCAGTGGTATAAATAATGTAAATAGTATAAATAATGTTCTTTGTCTAAATAATGTCAATGATGTAAATAATGTTAATAGGGTAAATAATGTCAATGGTGTATATCAATAAAATATGTAAGGAAATATGAATAAAAAATTGTCAAAAAAATGTTAATAATAAATCTACAAGACTAAAAAGTAAAGAATAAAAAAATAAGTTTTTAAAAACAAGATTTTATTTAAATAAAAACGTAACCTAAAAAAAGAAAGAATAACGCGAATTAAAAACAAAAAAATAAATTTAATATCTAACTATTTGAAAATTTTATATCTAACTATTTGCAACAAAACCTTACAACAATCGATTCGCGTAATGACTTTGAAGATGATTTAATGAATTAAAAAAAAATATCAAAGTCCTCTTTAATTACAACTACTATACTCCTACGGAATTACTCTACAAAAGAACAAAATTACTTAACTTACAACAATTGTATACATACCATACATGCATGACTATCCGGAAGATTCTTAAGACCAACATACACACAAATATTTCATTCACACAAAAGACTCAAGACGACCTAGAACTGCCAACAGTGAGAACCCTGCACGGCAGGAAAACAATACAGTATGAAGGCTTTACAATAAATTACCTAAAAAACTCAGAGAGTGTACAAGCATACCAACATTTAAAAAAGGCCTAAGGAATTATATATTAGATACATAACTTTAGCTTTTTTATATTAGACATATAAGTTAAGCTTGAACTGTTTTGTATTTTATGTAGGGCTGATTTTTCAGTCTAGATGGTTTTTATCGTGGAAATAGGATTGACGTCTGACAGTTTTTGTGTGAAAAAAATTTCAGAGATTCATAATTGTTCCTCCGATGAAATTGTCTGGCCATGGAGAGATCAGACCTTAGACATACTTGTAATACTTGTATTTTATAAATGAAACTATGGTGTTTAGTTTCTTCGATGGCTTGAACGTCGTAATGTAAACTACAACTTATTGTTAATTTAGTTAAGTTTCTCTTTAAGTGAACTGTAATTTGTTCTTTGAGAAAATAAATATCTTTAAACTGAATTTATTGTATTATGTAGAGAATATATTATGTAGAGGCGTCCATTAAAACCTTAGTCACACGATAGTGTATAATTTGAAAAGACTTCGAAAATCGAGTAAATCTCAATAAGAATAACGGCGACAACCACGGCTAATAAAGCTCTAATAAGAGGAAACCTACACCACCCTATACGTATCTGTTTATTAGTTAGTAACTTATATTCACATCTTTATTTGCATGTTTAAAGATCTTACAATGACTTTTAAGCAATTTTGAGACGTTTAGTGTCACTAGCTTTGGCTAGTGTACAGACGCCAGCACATCAAGCTACCTGAAACTTGTAAAATTTTTCCAATCAACTTTGAACCTTATGCTTTGATGATAAAGTTAAAAATCAATTAATGAAATTTGACAGATTGTAGTAGCTTGATGTGCTGGCGTCTGTACATAATAAGGAGTATTAGTGAGTACGAGCCCTTTAAGGCACAGCAAAAAGTACAAAATTATTTTTTTAAATATAAATAAAATTACATAGCACCTTACTTACGAAGCTCAAGCGGGAATATCGTCTCATTATTTCATAAGCGTTTAAACCCAAGAGGAAGCTTGGGTACAGCAGTGGAAACATTATAGCCTGATTATGCTTGCGTGCTATGCTTAACATAACAAAAATGAAGATTTGGCGGTACTTTAATTATTTAAATGTATTTACAATTTGTTTATTTGTATGCTAAACAAAGTATATGACATTAACAGAAATATGCAAACTTCGTTAAATAATAGGGCAGTTGTTCTGTACAAATATTTATTTATGTTTTGAATGCGATTATGCAAAAGCTTTCAAACAACAAAATGAATTAGGGGCTACGTTAGTGTTTCGCCTGCTACGAGGCTCCGAATTCGTAGCGCGGTCTACGAACTATACGTAGCTCCGTAGCTCTTCATCGGATTGTTTATAAAACTGGAAATGTATTTTAATTGGTGCATGCATAGTTTTAATTAGTTTTTTATAGATATATGTTGATACCAGTTTAATTTTAAGTTGTATATTCTAAAGAATAATGAGGGCAACCTTTAACATTTCATACCCTAAAATCGTTTATATTCTCGTCGAGCGAGGAGCTTTATATTGATATTGTATTAGCCCCTTTTAACGTTTTGTAATTAAGAATTAATTAACCTAATCCTCTTTACACCCTACACGTTTTGGTTAATCAAAAAGGATCCCTGCACGTGTTAAAGTAAGAAAAAAATCCCTATTTATAACACGTTAGTGGATTATAATGTTTTACTTTTCGTGTTAGTAGTTTTTAACACATGCTATCTTATCTTTAGACGAAATATGAATGGAAATCCTTAAATATAAATATCGTCGTTGAAGTTCTAACACCACGGAAGTCAAAAATAGCAATTTTTCAGGAGAGAGAGAAAAAACTGCATAATGTTTTATAGATACTATAATAATACAAATTTACTATTTGTGTATACTTAATTATAGTTCTATTTAATGTAGAAACAGTAACTATTTACAAAAAACAGTTATTTAACCCAAATTCTCTAGCGAATGGCATCAAAATGTCAAAACCGCCAAAAATGACTTACGTGGTGTTAGAACTTCAACAACTATATGTATTTCACACTAACACGTTGTATGCTATTCGATTAAAGAAAAGTCGAATAGCGTCGGGAAAGCATCAAAACAGTAAGAAGCATTAGCCGGCAGCTCGCAGGAGGCCGACAGAGCCTTCGGCACAATGGATATGTTTTTCCTGGAGTTGGCGTCACCTGCCGCGTTCCCAGGGATATCAATTTGCGCAGTTTTAATCGTTTTCGGTCAGAGCTCAGCTATTTTATTCGAAGAATTTAAATTGTTAAAATGTCAATTCATTGGAATGCTCTCTACGTTATTGAATAGGTATTGATAGCAGAGATTTGGTAACAAAGTCGTCTTCAAGAGTGTCGATTTACCGGATTAACTACTTTGTTGGTTCTTGGTCTTCTTTGTTTGATTTCTTATTTTCTAACAACCATTCAAGCGCCAGAACGCCGTTTGTAGTGTGTCTGTAGGTTGTTCATCTCAAGATCGTAACGTGGTTCACAAGCTTGTCGCGTAGCGATTAACCTCACATGCGACGTTGACATCTCTAGGATGTATACCCAATTCAGACAAGTTCACAACTGAGACGGTGTCTAGATTTACAAAGTGTACGTTGAGGACGATCGAATCGTAAAATGCTACGAGAAAGTCTAAATCCTTTTTAACCTCGTCACTGTGTTAGAAGGAGAAGCGTGGCGGGTTTGTTCACCCCTGCGTCGTCAGATCTCGGAGCCAATCGGAGAGATTCGGAGGCTGCGTCGCAGAGCGCGCGCGCGTACCCGGCCGCTTCGTCATTGCGACGGAGGCTGTCGTGTGTCGGCGCTGGCCCGTGCGAGCGCTCGTCCCGCACCGCACCGCACCGCGTTGCGTCCGTGCGTCACCTGAGCCACCGCCGACGTCGCGCGAACACGCCCTCGTGCTCGATCCGCCACGCCGCACGCTCACGCCGCCCGCACGCCGCGAACGGCCCGAGCCGGCTGTGCCGCGCAGTGTCTGTGCCCCTAGTCTAGCTCAGTGCCCACGTTCCCGGGGACCGGCGATTCTGGCGCGATGTAAAGAAGCCGCGTCTATAAATTTATGTGTAAGTGAATGCGTTGCGTGTATGTCCGCATGGCGATTGTCGGTACCGGTAACGATTTTCTGCAAGCTAACAGCTCCAGCGAGTGGCATTCGGCATAAAAATGAATGAATTACGAAGCAGTCCGCCCCGGGGGACCAGCCGTTGTATTTTAACCTCTACCCGGAGGGGATAGAGTCGCGCACGTGCGCTGTTGTGCCTGATCAAAATGAATACACTCCTTGACTTTCTCATTGCCAACCTACACTCAATATCAAAAGCTAACGAATTGTACCGTCCGTCAGCAGCAAATCTACGAATGTCATCAGATAATATAACATTGCCAATGTAACAGGTGTTGCTTAATCTACTGCGAGTGAAGCTTGACATTGAATCTTACAGTTATTGCAAAAAATCGATATCAGCTATTTACCACAAACTGACATTAATCCCACGCTGTGGTTTAAAAGTTTAACAAGTTTTGACTTTTAGTCGACCTAAAACGTGAAGATTTTCTAATCCTTACAGTCTTAAACATTATTGCTTTGTTCTATAAGTTAAACTAGTAGAACTTTAAGTGATATGGATATAAGAGGGATCGTATTTCTATTGAGTCAACTAGCATATCATTGAAAATATTATTCACAAGAGAAATTTTTTTATTTATCTTTTATTCAATCTCAATTCACAAAGAATAAACAGTTGAAATCACCGGAATTCACAGCTGAAGTAGAGAACGGTATTAACTTCTGAAACAGACAATTAAATTTTGTGAAAGCGATAGCGGAAGAATGCCCGCGCAGAAAATGTAGATGAGAACTGTCATAAGACGCGAAATCGAATGAATATCCAGAGGAAATGAAAAAAAACATTTGTGTTGCGAATGCGTAGCGGCCACAAACTGTCGAACGAGTCTTGTGTTTATATTGCTCACTCACCGGTTTACACGAGGTTAAAGGTGCTTGTGAAAGGCATGTCTTAACGTAAAATCCTTTGTAATGTTTGCTTTGGAATGTAATTTGTTTATGATAATTTAGTAGCTATTACAGTCTTCTTTATCTCAAAGGACAACGAAAAAACATCTTGAAATGTTTCCTCATTATATGCATTTACTTTCTAAGCAGCAAAATGTCGTATTAAGGGTTAATTACATTTTATTTCAAACCAAAATGGTTTTCTAACCCCAAAAGAAATATACAGCTTCATAAACACGAACAGAGGTTTTCCAAAAATACAGAAACATTTTACTGGGTAGCCAAACATAAACGATGTAGGCTTTAGGAGAAATAAATTTACTACAGCGTTGTGGAGCGGAATGTAGTTTAGTAGATTGTAGGAAAGCTTTTAGGCGAACAGCATAGCGGTGGTTCACTGACTACCATATAAGCTTGTTATATAAATGGAGTATCGATAGAACAGAGGATCAGCTATTACAGAGTTGCTAGCGGTCCACTTTGGCTCCCATGAGGCGACCTATAATGTTGCATATAAGATTCTCCGAGCATGTAACGACCATTATCTTTGTAAGTTATGACGCTGATAATGGTAGTAAGCTATAAAATATTAAGAGGAAAATCTAATTTTAATGCTAGCCAAGAGATATTATGTTGGTCGTACAAGTGAAGTCGCAAGACATATATTTTGTTTGAATCTTATTAAAAGCGTCAAACAGTGTAAATCGATAGACAGAGTCAAGACTGTGAAACGGTAATGTGAACGAGCAAAGTTATTTTCAAGATCGTTGTCGTATATTAAGAGGAACGGTGACCACAATGGGCGCAGTCAAAGAAAATGTCAGAATATGAGAACGCTCGCCGGATAACGGCCGAAAAGGTTTTTGGGGCACGAACAGCCAGAAGCGTTTGAAAAACTACTGTGAGTCGTGGAGAACGGACTGCGGGAGCGGAATGTCACGTATATGAGAGCATGTCTCGTTGTACCGGAGTCTCAAACAACGAAAACATTTGGAGAATGAGCGCGCGTCACAAGCAGGCCGCTACAAATAAATGGCGCATGTTTCGCACGTGACACTCGTTGAGCGCACACGACGGAAATTTCAAACGTTCAGTTTTAAATATTTTGTTCGCAATGCTTTGTGCATCCATGCAAGCTGGTAGTTATGATATTTTCAAGAATAGTTGTATGTATAGCGCACAGAATTTGTTTTTACGCTTCAAACTGCCGTCATTCCGAGCACAAACTTAGTTGTAGGAATTTACGGACTCGGATAACATATTGCTGTTTATAAAGCGAGAGGAAAATTTGTCTTTCGGCAATGCCTAGTAATTTCTCATAGTTTAGCCGAGAGCCGGAAAAGAATTTAACATCTAATCTTCAAAGCAAACGTGCTAAAACAAATGTCTAAAGAATGCTAGGTAGGTATACCTACTAAAAAGTAATATAGGTGTCTTAGTACTACAGGTACATGACAAAGCTATTATTGAAGGTAACTGACAATAACGTTCAACATGAATTATTATTAATATACGTCATTTTATTGAAGTTCTCTCGCTGGAGGCTGAAGGTGTGACATAAAAAATATCTCGTCCCGGTTATAAACGGCGAGGGGACATAAACAGTAAGCTCGGGGAAAACGTAATAAAAGTTAGCAGAAGTATTCGCGCTGCGCTACCTACCACGTAGCTGTTCTTGAAGACGTTGATAGATCGTTTCTCTGTCTTCTTGAATTTGATATAAATTCTCGGAAACATCTCATTTTATAGTCATATATCCAAGGTACTCCGCATAATATTCTGTACAATGCAGTTACTGCGTTTTCGCTGCACAGACACGAGACGAGAGTCTTATGAACCCCTTCAAGTTTGTATATTTATGGTTTCCTAGTTATTTTTAGGTCGACTATCTAAGAAAGCTTTGTGGGTAAGCTCTTATCCATATTTTTACATTTTCCGAGAGTTCGTGTCATCACAGACTATAGCGCTGTACAAACAAAAGCGTGGAATGTGAATGAGTTATCTCCGCAAAGTTTCATGTCCCACATTCTCTATCACCTTGTCAATGCGAACTTGGAATATTTCCTTCACTTGGGATATCAGAGTCAAACTTCCTGAAATGTTTTAATTGGATCCAAGTACAATGAAGAGAACTAGCGGGCATGAAATCGAGGGAAACTGTTAATTTACGTTCACGTTTTGGATTGGATGAAGTTTTCAAAATGATTTGAAGTTTTCGTTTTGAAAAGGTTCTTATTCCCATTTAAAGCGTTCTACTGATTCTGATTAAAATGTTGCTTTTTGGTCTTCGAGACAACGTTGTTTGAGCGCTCGTAGCGAGCATCTTTGAGATTATTTTTGATCGAACGTGGGATTGATTCCCTTGGGCATGTTTAATGTGGACTATGTACCGTCTTAAGGTGGAACTAGTCGCAAGCTCGAACTCGCTGGTGGTCACGGCCAAAAAGCACGCTGTCTCACCTGGTTTCGTGTCCGACAGAGATAGTATCAGTGATGTGCAGATAGACGCCAGTCTACACGCACAACGTCTAGTTCTCACGAACAGAAACACCGTTCCGAACTGAAAGGCGCGTAAGAAAAACGAAAAGTGCTTTGGAAAATCGCGTTTTATTAAAAAAAACACTTCATAAATCAATTACTAATAAAGTTTATTGAACTCCGATACTTGAGCTTTGTCGTTACTGCTTTTGTTTTGAAGATTTCACAGTTCTTTTATTACTTATTCACACCCAAAGTTACGTTAAAAATAGCAAGAAAAACAAATGTTTGTTGGCTCATAACTTTTTAATGGCTTTTTACTTTACTATTCTGTTTCCGTACAGACAAAATTAATAATAAGTCAATACGATGTCATGTTTAACTTGGATGCACAATGTCAAATAGTGGAGTAATACTCTCCCGAAATTTGTATGGAATAATATCTACTAGTGGCACCTTCAGTATATTAGGTATGTATAATGTTGGTTTCGGTTTCCCATTTTACCAGCGACCAAAATATTAGTAGGTACGTTAGTATCCGTCTGCCATCCACAGCACTTGGATAAATATAGAGAAAATATTTCAAATACTAAATAACGAAAGGAATTCGATAGTTTTCTATCAAACGAACAAGTTTACGGGCAAATATTCGGAAAGTAAACATGTTACTTATTTGATTGAACCCTGGAGCGTGTCTCGTGAAAGATGAGCCTTTTTACAGTGCTGACATCCATCCGAAATGAGGATGAATATACACTTAAGTGGATGAAGTGCTCTTGGAAACATACAAATGGTTGCATACGTTAAAGAATTAGGTTTATTTTAGCTGAAACTGAACCTCGATTATTATGGAAGCCATTTAAACATACTTAGCTATAATTGCTATGTTAGAATAAACTTCTAGCTGCTACAGTTCTTTCACTGTTATACAGTTTTACCTTTGACAGCAGCAACCCAATAGGAATCTTATTGTAACAAGAATAAAGACTGAGGAAGAAAAACTGCAACAACATCAGCCATACTAAGGAGTATATCTCACTGTGATTGTGACAGTGATGTAAAATCAGAGGTAAAATAACTTGAATGGGCTGTATGAACTATCACAATAGTATACACGTTATTTCTTGTGTTTTTGTTTAGTGTCTGTACTTACTAACATAGTCGTCAGTTTTATTAACAATCTTGTTTGAGTCTTCGTTACTCCAATAAAGAAAAATTCTATTCTTTTCTATACAGGTTATTTAGAACTTCTACGAACCTTACACTTTTACTGCTTTTCTTCGATTGCCCGAATCTGCAATTTGATTTCAGATTTTGTATCATCATAAATGTTTACCACGGGTGTATAATATTGTATGTAGTTATTTTAATCCAAGAGGCAATACGAATACAAGTCATAAAATTTATTGGGAATCCTGTTACCTCCTTTTAGAGGGGTGGCTTTTGTGGGTTGGCAGGGATGCCACCATTTGCTCACCTTAAAAGGGACAAAGCGTGAAATGAACAATCCTTTTATCTAATTTTACCCTGAAAAGTGAAGCTGAAAGGAAGTGTTATGAAATTATACATCATGTATGCTTGTGACGCTTGGTTTTTGCATTCCATTTTTCTTTTTTTGAATGTAGGTTACCGAATATGATGAATGAGGCCTCTAGTGAGGCACGGCCCATTTCTTTTTATGTATGTACCTTCCTCTTACATTCGCTGAGAATGTTTGTTATATATACGTAAGTAAAAACGTACGTAACGTATTTATAAAGAGCGTATTTGAATACAAGCAAGGAAGTGAATGATTTTTTGTTTACAGAGCAAATAGTAATGTTGCGTTGTTCTTATGTAAAATAATTATAAAATATTGACTAAGTAACAAACAAAAATATATTTTGGAACGCTATTCCTCTATTTAAAACAAGTCATATTGTTTTAAATGTCTATTTACTACTATTCTTGTTGTTTGTTGTTGTTGTGTTGTTTGTCTTTACCATTTGCGCTATTCCTCTGACTAGCGCTTCAAAATATATTTTTGTTTGTTACTTAGTCAATACATCTACAATCGACATATTAACTAGAAAATTTATAACGTACGTATTTTTGCCTTCTTTTCGATGAGCGTAGGTACCTACATAAAAAAGTTTCCCGAGAGTCTCACAGTTGCAAGCGCAGGCGGGCGTACGAGTAAGATATCTTGAAAAATGAGACGCATAAGTGAAACACGAACGAGACTTGTGGAGTATTGAATAACTTGACTGATATTGCGGTTAAGGTTCATATGCTCGATATTTATTTAAGTAAACTTTATGCAGTAATATCATACTAATACTTCCTATACGAGTACATGGTATTCTTTACCAGTCAACTGAACACAGATGACATGGCTTGCCATGTCGCTTAATCAACTCATGCAATTAGCTAATCTCACCCCTTAATTCAACAATTATTTATTGAACATCATTATTAAATTGTAATTGAAAAAAAAAACGACGAACATTGAAGTTATAAAATTAACCTCAATTGTCAATTGTGAAAAATATCTAAACTTAAAATTAGAAATTCTAATTTTTAAAACTGTAATTGTCGATGAGTTTTCAATTACATTTTTATTTAATCTGTATTAAATTGAGTTACTAATTACCCTTAGAGGATTATTGCGTAAAAAAAATTACCTGAACAGGGTTTGTTTACATTTTCATCAGATAATTTTTGAACAATCTACATAATAAAATTATAATCATCTAATAGAGTAAACGAATACAATTTGTTTTGTTTGTTTTAAGTACCTAAAACAAGGTTATTCAATAATACCTCTTTTCAAAATAATAGATCGAAACTTCTTAGAATGTTCGAAGCTAGAGAGCTATATAATTAAAAAAAAAAAAGGATTATTATAAACGTATGGTCCGGCGTTTCAAAATTTGCCAAAAATGTAAACAACAATGGCCGCTAGAAATTGTCTATGGTTTAGTGATGTAGTAGTATGAATTTTAAGTTTTGCTGCTATCAATGTTACGATTTTTTGGGTGGATATATGGAATAATCCACTAAATACTTCCCCAGCAAAAGACCAGCAAGTTCAAATTCGACGAAGCTAAATAACAGCTATTTAGTTAGGTTCGTGACAAAAGTATGGCCAGACTTAAATGGTCCAAGCAAGTATGTCCCAATCTAAGTAACAAGTTTATGTAGACAAGATCTAGTTGGTCGGTGTTGATTCTAATAAAGAAACTATTGATCTGCCTCCCGGTCCGTCTTGTCCGCATTTAGATCGTGGGCAGTGTCCGTCTATTTGTGAAGAACTAGGCCTACTCAGTTCTATTATGCACGAAGTATGGGCTCTTTATAGAATGGGTAGATATACTTGTCATTCATTCTATATGGATCTAATGAAGTCGGTTAAAAATAGGTATGGTTTCTCAGTAATAGGATTAACTTACCATAACATTGGGGCAGTGGTGGCCCAGTGGTCGTAGGTTGTAGGTTCGAACCACGACAGCTCTAGAATCGAAAGATTCGAAGACATGTGACATCTACCAATCCGCACAGGACCTGCGTAGTAGATTACGGCCCACACCCTCTCACTGAGAGGAGGCCGGTGGGCCAGTAGTGGAAACATTATAGGCTGTTTATCTGCTATCATAATATCACACCTGCTTTCCTCAAAGGGTTAGTCAGTAATAGGATAAATATATTTTGTATGACGTGGTTTTATGCTAGATATTTGTTTTTTTTTTCTGTGAGTTTGTGAGTTATGTACTCACATTAAATAAAAATAATCCTCCTGACCGATTTTGGTGACGGCGGCCAATTTCAACGGATATTAATAGGTACGCAGAAGATCTTATAGTGCACAAGCGTATGCGCAAACACAGGTGCACTCCCTGTTCCTTTACTCTCGTAGTCCGATGGGTCGGTAATCCGACACGACTGGGGAGAGATCAGGCGCAGGCTTTATGTGCTTTCCAAGGCATGGGGGTATCATACTACCTAATTACTAACTTCTAAACTCCGGGATGATACTGAGAAATTCCTTCTGGAAAAATCCAATTACACTTTGCTCGATCTGAGAATCGAACCCGGGACCCCTCGCTCGACCACGAGACCAACTGTTCTACTCTCTCTGGGTATTGTTAAACAAAACAAAAATAAACGTTAATTTATGGAGCCTTGTTATATCTAATTTAAAATCACTTCAGTAAGAGAACAACTCTTAATGAAAGCCGTGTTACATTTGACTGTCGTCTTTAATAGAAAATTAAAAAAAATCAAATAATAAGAAGAGGCGTAATGCCCTGTTAACACAAATAAATGCTTCTTAAAACGATGTAATTCAATTTAAATCTCCAGTAGGCACAATCTGTGACAGCCATTACTCCTGGATAATTGAATTGAAAATGTCTACATCTCAAGAGCTACATATGTACATACAGCATCTAATGATTATGTCAAAGGTCAGCTACGTTATTGAGGAAGACAGAGAGAGAGTTACATACGTGTTACAGTATAATGTGTAACTAAATTAATGCACATAGTGAAAGTAGTTTGTCCAAAATCGTTTACTGCCGGTCGATTCTGTAAAAATCTCACCGTGAAAACTTAGGTGAAGTGAGTTTGGTTTTGCTAGGAATTGACACTATTGACAGCTCACTCCACGCTCACTTCACCTAAGTTTTCACGGTGAGATGGTTACGGAATCACACTGCTGAATTGATTTCTGTAATTTTTAATATAGGTAATTTTTTATCCCAAAAATAATTAAAAGTACGAAAATTACAGTCACACTCCTGTTGAGAAAACAAACCAAAATTGACGAAGTACCTACTACGCTAAACTTTTATACGTGTACGACTGCGTGCGTGCGTAGATTTGTAATGTGACCACAATTTTCTCCCGCAATCATGCAGTATAACTAATTTAATAAAATAAACAATGTTTTATACATAATAGTAATGAACCAGTGTATGTATTATGATCATAACATAATGTTGTAATTGGGGTTGTTTGGTGGTGTGCGTTAATTCCGTGTCATCTTCTATATATGTACTAGCAATTATGTAGGTGCTTATAGGATGTATCCCGAGGTTGCATCTTCATTTGTCAGGTTCGGAAGCCCTGCATAGGTGATAAAAACTCCTTGAAGACGTGACTGTTCGTTACTGTGAAGCAGTAACTAAACGATATTGTATGGGTAAAATGAATGAAAATAAGTGTACTTGGAACCTGCAACGTACGACGTACTAGGTTCAACAAGCAATAAGTCTTTATTGCGTCTCATCATAATTATTAATTGCACAAGAATAAGCAAAATCAGCCTTTAATATTCCCACTGCTGGGACAGAGGCCTCCTCTCTGTGAGAGGGAGTGGGCCCAATGCCGGTTGGTTAGATGTCACGTGTGTTCGATATTTTGGTTCTAGGACATGCAATTGCACAAACTAAAGTGATATTAACCGGTGTGTACTTATTGTACTCTATTAAGGAATTGTCTCAACAATATTATAAAGAGAAAATTTTTGGTATGTTTGTTTGTTACGCTTTCACGCTAAAACGGCTGAACGGATTTGGATGAAATTTGTCACATGGGTAGACTATGACCCGGATTAGGACTATTTATCCCGATATTTCCACGACATCGAGACTTATGCCGGTGAGCCGCGGGGCCCAGTTCAGTTATAAGATGGCAACTACCAAACTGTAGAGTTTGTTAGTTGGAGGGGTATTTGTATCCTAAGAGGCTTACCTAACTCGTCGAAAATATCAGTTAGGAAAGATTAGGAACATCATGGTTAAATTACTCTGCACTCGGCTGTTTTTAGCATACATTATAATAAATGACGTGTAGTAAGTAAGGGGCCATCCACAAATTGCGTCACACGAATTTCATGATTTTTGGAGCTCCCCCCATATGTCACAGGTGATCATACATGTGTCACATATAATACAATTTTAAATGAAACCATTAAAATATTGATAGAGTTGGTAATATTTTAAAGTTAGAGTTGAGATACTTAAGATTTATACATCTGACGTCACGAAGTTTATGACTCGTCGTCCCCCTTGTACCACGATGTCATACTTTGTTGACCCTCCTTTACGTGTGACGTGATTTATGGATGGAAGTAAAGTAACGTGATGGTTGTGTGCGCAGGCGGCGGTCGGTGAGGAGCGAGCGAGGGACACATGGCCGCGCCGTCCAGCTGATAGCATGCCGGCGGCGGCGTGCAGCACCGCCCCGACCTAGACGATCACACAACGAGCGCCACATTCACGGGTACATATCATAGCAACATAAACGTCGCAGTCAGCTGCTGGACATGGCTCCGAAAAGTTGAGCAATCTCGCGTACTTCACTCGCCTACTTTGTCAGTAAAAACAAATAAGGTTCTATACTACAGCCGAAAATATTTAAATTACAAAAAAAAAACCTTTAAAAAACAAAAAAACAATACCTACATGATTGTACAAAAAATCAATACAAATCGATAAGTCAGTTCACAATGTTTCTTCTAAAATATTTAAAATAGATAAACAATACAGGATAGTTAAAAATTCAACAAATCAATGAATAAAGTAAAGGAGTTAGAAGCTTTCTAAGATTGGCGATTGTAGTTATTAAGTTTATATTCAAATGTATATAAACTTAATAACTACAACTGCGATGTTTATGTGGTATTACGATTCGACAGTATGAGCTGTATAGTACGCTTAATAATTATCAGGCACTCAAAATATGTTTATAGTTTTTCCCTGCTTAACTTAGATAATTGTTTTAGGGTATTTTGTGTAAATCTCGGTGCAACGGATATTTATATCAAGTAGTATTTAGATTCAGTAGTTCAAATTTTAAAATTACAAGGAAATTTTTTATTTAAATGTGCGGTCCTTATCCGAGAGCATAAGTAGAAGTAATATAAACACAAGAAAACAGTTCAGTAGATTTTCTGCTCGGGCGCAAAAGTTGATGTAAGTTGTTTAGCGTAAGATAAGGGTGTATAGGAGGGATTTGCCGTCCCCAGATTCAGTTTATGTACATTTATGTTAATCATATTTTTTTCAGTTCATTTTTGATCATGTTATAATTTTGTAATAGGCTCCTTGTAAAATCCCCGTGAAGTGGAAGTGAAAGTTTAAAACATAATTCATGTTCAATTTCGGCACCTAGAGGCTGATCTCGACAAAAGCCGGAATCAATAACGCCAGGCAAAAAGTTGTCAATTTTATTTCATAATTCCACTTTGAATATATAATAATCCGATTAGTATACATTCACAGTGGATTATTTAAAAAATTTAATGGTAAATATACTACTTAATAAAATAGCGTTGTAGGTCTTTGGTCTATTTAAATAACAAAGCGTTTATAATATTAACTTGGTTGAATATTGATGGCCATGCTGCATGCCCGTTGGTGTTCTTGACGTACGACAGATTGCTCTAATTCACAAACTTGGTTACAAGGGTCGCCGATATCGAATTATGTCCACAAAATTTAGGGCCACCCCTTTAGGTAGCTAGATATGCTACGAGGCTCTAGTCCCCTTTGTTCTACTACGACAAACGCGACGAAGCGGTGCGATTCGATATTGTCAAACTTACCATTCAGTGAAATTAACTGTGCCACGACGCGCGCTACGTACGTAGCACTGTAGCTCGTAGCGCTACGAGATGCTACGCAGTGCGACTTAGTGTTTGTGCCACTTGACTTTTGATTATGACTTGACATCATTAGTCCATGTCACACTATCTTTCAGTGTTGCATGCACCGATTACCTAGGACCATAGATTTACTATTAGGATATAATAAATCTATGCCTGGGACGATTATTCAGGAACAGAATGTTTAACTAATATGATAAATTGCTCTAGCCTTCCAATCAATTTAAAATCTCCAATCAATTTAAAATTTAAAATCGAGCAGCTTGCTAAGAAGTACGTAAATTAGTTTGGCTAATAGGTACTTCATTTTCTAATATAATTTTGAAAAATAATAGCGTGCTAAATCAGTGAAGTAAGTGTTATTTATAGGTTTGTCGAAGAATTTGTCACCAGAAACCAATATCAAACATTGGTCTCATATTTTTACATTTTCAGGGCACACCGTATGTACGTATGACTGTTAACACATACGGGTTATAATGAATATTTCACATAAAAATAAACAGCGGCCTATTTGCGGAAAGTTGTCTCGCGTCGAACACCGATGCTCAAGGGAAATTTTTGTCATTGAACTGAACTTCTGCTCATTGGGGAGTCGCTGTTTAACAATTTATGTGTATGTAGACTGTTAACACGTTACCTTCTCGGTTCCATTCCGGTAAATATAAAACATTGGAGAGGCAGTTTTACCCGGGGATTTTTTTTCGATCATTTGTATTAGCAAGGTGTACTTTATCGATACACGCGTTTGTCGGCTCATACCGTTATTTTGTGTGGAGCGATCCCGCGTGGTGATGACTGGCTGTATGTGAATACTCCTCGCGCAACTAATGTTGCTGGTCTGAATGTCAATCGTCGATTCGGCGTTGATCGTCGACAAATATCATATGAAAATTGTAACAGCATTATCATCAGTCAAATTATAGCAGTTTTTTGCTTGACATTGACCCCTCTATTTGCACGCCATTTTGCATGATCCTTGGCTTTTCGCATCCAGCTACTTACAGCGCTTTAGGAGCGTATCTTTTTCTTAACAAAATTCATAAATTCATTCATTCACTGACAGACAAAGCCACAGCCTACACGGGTGGATCTAGAAGCATAAAATTTTGCACAAACGTTACTTATTTAATGAAAGTGAGCACTTTGAAAGGATTTTTGAAAATTCATACCCTAAAAAGGTTACATAGGGGATGAAGGTTTGTATAGAAGTTCGTAATTTTTGCCGATTTGAAATCCCTACGGACACATTGCCTTGTTTAAAACTAAACTTTTTTTTTATTTTGTCTTTTACTAGTTGTAATTTTTTTTTAATGTGTTAACATTTTATTTCATGCCATCGCAGGTTTTACAATCCCATTGTTACTATATATGTACATAAACAAATAACACAATTTAATTCTAACTTAACTAAAACTATACAGACAATTAAAAAATAGCGTCGAAAAATTCATCCGCATCGCTGTCGACTGGTAATGTACCCAAGAGACTGGCGGCATTACCACGTTGTATCGCGATGCTTAGCCTCTGGCCAAGGTAAATGGTAAGGTTGTAAATTAGTTAAAAGAAATTTTAGTTTTTACAATTTATATTATAAGTAAACATGCAATCTCAACATTTTGTTGACATGGCAAATTTTTCTGTATGACAAAGTAAACGCGACCTTATTAAAAATGTAACATTGCAAAAATCATAATATAATATGGTTGCAAAAATGTCTTACGATGATGCAAAAAAGTAGCATACTATTTGCTCAATTTGAATATAGGTAAACATAATTAAAGTAGATAAATTATTTACGATTTGTAGGAATTTTAGATAATACTTATGTATAAGCACTTGAGTGAGATACCTGAGATACACGTTTATTCATGGTTCAGGTAGAATCTAATTATTTCTTACCTATCTCTAGTTTAAGGCCCTATTTTGTAAATACACATATATATGTAAGTGAAACCATTAATTCAATAAACAATTTCAATTTCATGGTGTAGCCACAAAAAAAACTACTATCGAAACTAATGCCCTTATTAGTTAAGTCGTCGTTAACACAAATTTTAAGATAACATAATTAGGGAAAATGATCAGCCTAGGATAATTTAGGAATAGTCACATGTAGTGCCGAACTTGATGTAAGTATTAGAATTGATAGACCAAACCTTTTTGTTTTGTGATCAAGTCAGAGATAACCAACATAAATAATCAGTATATATTCAAAATCTCAACTGTCATTCACTGAAAGTAGTCTGAAATGGCTTTAACATGGCAAATTGACGTAGTGTGTCAATTTGCTTAACAATTAATTTGCCTGACTGTACTTACCTAAACGTAACGTAGATTCATATAGGTATTCGTAGTACTAACTGTTGTGTGTAGTTATCTTGCATCTCTACATTCATGTAGGTATGTATGTATCTACCTGTCTATGACGTCAAGACTACAATTCAAAGGCAGGCTGACTTGTTTGTTTGACTGTTGATTTGGCTTTGAGGAACCCTGAGTATTGGCTGCAGTTTCCTGTTTGTTTAGTAACAGCAAGTTCTAAGCCGAAAGCTAGCCTTTGACGGATAAATCTGTACCTGAGGCACTGTTAGTTCCAGTGAAAGATAACACAGAATCTATAATAGTACCACCCTGATTGCGTAACACACTTCCAATTACAATCTGTGTCCAATTCAATTTAGAGGATATTTGCTAATCCATTGCTTCATACATATGTTCGTAAAATTTGTCTACTCGACGTAAATAATGCAATGAATGTTGTTGAACTGTCAAAATTAAAGCCAATGGTACTGTAAGTGTGTTACGGCATTACCCCGCTGGACAAGTCTCATTTCAAAAGTTATTTACTTTCATGCGATTTTCAAAAGCGACGATCGTTATTATTCAGCATATAGGTTTCTATAAATAAATACAAAGGTCTTTTGAGATTAAATCTAGTGAGATTTCAATTTTAATCGACAGTTGGGAATAGAACCAACTTAGTTTTTATTGTGCTTGTGCATGTACAGACGCCAGCACATCAAGCTACTACAATCTGTCAAATTTCTTTAATAGATTTTCAACTTTATCGCTAAAGCATTAGGTTCAAAGTTGATTGGGAAAATTTGACAGTTTCAGGTAGCTTGATGTGCTGGCGTCTGTACATGATGATAATTAAACAAAACTTTTTTTAAGGGTAATGGGTATGATTCTTTTACTAAAACAGTTAATTCTGTAACCGCGAAGATATCACAAAAAACAAATCACAATCACCCACATTTATTGGCAGCAAGCCTACCTGAATCCAAGCTCACGTTGGTCAACAACATAAGCCTTTCTTAAGCCAAACAACTATTAGGCTGTTGTGTTTATCAGAGCGGTGCACCATAGTGTTCTTCGTTGGGATCACCCAAATCCCACGAAATTGATAGTTTAGGGGCCTCGATACTCCCCCTCATACCCATAATCATATATGAAGGATGTCGACGGATCAGTTCGTGCGTGAAAATGGCGCCGAAACCCGATAACAGAAATGATAGTTATATTTGCCCATTCGCCTTGCTCTTGTTTAGAACAATAACGATAATGTTCGTCAGTTATGACCTTCATTGTGTTTAATCAGATACTATAAATTAACGGGGAGGGCTGTTGAAATTTTATTACTGTTAATTTA
The DNA here is from genome assembly GCA_963855955.1 of Luperina nickerlii. Lineage (NCBI taxonomy): Eukaryota > Metazoa > Arthropoda > Insecta > Lepidoptera > Noctuidae > Luperina > Luperina nickerlii. The sequence continues at coordinate 14,275,761 of OY979664.1, read as the reverse complement.
TTATGGTAATGTCTGAATCAGCTATTGAGCTAAATATAATAATTTAGCTTTTAATAATTTTATTTAAATTCACATTTGTTTAATTTATTAATTGTGTTAGGTATTGGCGCCGATTCCTTTGTTCACAAACTAAACAAAATTCAAGTTCAGAGCATCTTTTTTTTTCTATTTCACTAAGAAAAGGAGAGAAGATAAATATTAGTTTAGTCCTGTCAAATTAATCAGCGCCTGACGTAAATTGAAGTATTAAATATCTTAATTTGACAGGACTAAGCTAATATTTATCTTTTGTCCTTTTCTTAATGAAATAGAAAGAAAAAGATGCTCTGAACTTAAATTTAGTTTAGTTTGTGAACAAGAGAATCGGCGCCATTATCTGCCATGTACAAATTGTAATGTAACAGTGTACTCACTATTCATTGTTGAAAAGCCTAAAAAAAAAATGTTTGTACCTCATACATATCAAATTGTAGTAATAATAAGGCAATCAAACCATAAAACAACACCCAATTTGTTATAAACGTCGAAATATGAGCACAGAGTTGTGTAAGGAGTAGATGTAGCGGCGGCGGTGTTCCACGAGCGGTCATTAGTTACGTGTCTCATTTGTCACGTAGTTTGTACAAGAGTTTTTCTTTCTTATTCTGTTCGCGCCCTCTCATTAATGCCCATCGTTGCTGGGTCGGACGAAGCTTATTAATTTTTCTAATGGAGCGGCCCCGGCCTAAAAGGTCTGGGCTCGGGCGGCTTAGACTTTCGAATAGACTACTGGACTCGACCGGCCTATCAAACTGCCTTCGCACGAAAGTTTGTAACGCTCCCCCGACGAGTAGCTGTGTAAAGCACAACTTAAAATGCAAACGCGTAATATAAAAAGTTAGTCACTTCCCCAAGGGAGCCTGAAAAATAGAAACTCTATTTAGTTTCAAAATATTATTTTGTTTTATTACCTTCGTGGGAATACACGCTGTTATATACAAAGCCTACATGAGAGTACGCAGTATATACGCAACGGCTTTTGGGTATTATTACTTCGTAGTTTGAGTATATTCAATAGTTTTCGGTGCCGGTAGCTAAGACTATTACATTCCTTATGTTCAAACCTGAAACGTTGGATAACATTGGAAGTATTGACAGTTAACAGAATAGATCTGGGGGCCTAAAAAGGCCACTTTGGCAGAATAATAAAAGGATAACATTATGAATAATAATTATGAATAATAATATGGCGAAGACAGTCCGTGTTTTTCTTTTTTTCGCTGCACTATGTAGGTATAATCAAAGAGATTGGGATTGGATTGTGATGAAATGACAATAAAGAGCACTGTGGCGTTGACAGTGAGGCAAAATCATAGGTAAAACATAACTGTGAAAGGACTGTAGATATATCGGTTATAAAAAATATTGTTGTTTTCCGGTACTGAAAAATTCAAATACGAAGGCATTATTCGTAAATTTAGTTATAGAAATATTCAAGAGCGTAACTTATAAGATACCATTCAGACGAGAAAAAAAACAGTGGCACTCCGGGAGTGCCGACAGAACTGAAAACACAAACAGAATACTTTGCCATCACTCACTGAGATATCGGACAAACATTAAAACCGAGTATATCCCGAGGACAGCCGAACACATCCGAAGCGGGTATTTTTTGAATCTTCTTATAAACAAAACACGCGTGGTGTCGCTTACGGTAACAGTGGCGCGAGTTCAATGGTTTTTTCCCATCTCAAACAATGCCCAACGCGCCTAAAGAAGGTTTCACTTCAAAATAAACCAAAATATTCAACAATAATTCCTATTCACATAACAAGACGTGTTGTAACTTTTTGGTTGAGGGCTCTTCGTATGAGTGAAATTCGTTCTGGCAACCGGCAACTTTCCCTCAAGATATGCATGAATAAGTAACAGCATTTGTCGAAGAAAATGAGGGAGTTTAGTTATAAGCGGTGTACAAGCCGATGGCAGTTTGTGTGTTTGCACAGGACGGCGTGTGACCTGCCGCCTTGAGCCCGGCTCCACAACAGCACATTGTTACTATTATTTGCACGACCGTTTTTCGAATTAGTGTTATAAAAATACAAAATTTGTGTACCAACCCGGGGCACACTACAAGCTCGGTCACACGACATGTTTCTAGTTAAAATTTAATTCCCCAGTAAAACAGGCGGATGTAATTAAAGCCACACTGTACCCTTGTTTGTAGAGGACTTGAGACGATAATGTAAGAGTAAATATTTTTAACCCTTCTACCCTTTACTTATTTCGAGCTAAATACCTGATCTCTATTTTTGTACACAAGTAAGGAGGCTTCCTACGCTTGTTGTCCGTTTCTGTTGTTCACTGTTGTACAGGAAGTCAGCAGTACATTACTAACGACTGCTCTCGTATTAGTTTTGCTCAGAACAACCTTTTTTTTCCTTCATTTGTATCATGATAAAGAACTCTGTTGTATTCTCGTGAAACAGGAGTAATAACAAAAAACAAACATTTAATTTACTGCCGTGTTACATGAAATATTATTGCTGGAGACAGAATGAAGGTTGTTTTAATTGACGGTTATACACAAAAGCACTGTTGTTTTGAGCTTCCAGAATTTAATGGACGTTTCGAATTCAAATTCGAACAGAGCGATTTTCGTTTGTGTTATTCTTAAAGATTCAGCTGTTGGGTTTACGCCTTTACATAAGCAAACAGGGAATCTGAAATACACACTTAGAGAAAAATCTGGCGTTTCCAATTTGAGAGGTAGGAGGTATCCCCCGCGATACCCTTGTGAAGGGTAGCCTTTGAAGATGGCAATTTGATTTTTGTTACGGTAGCGTTTCTATCTGTCTTGAATTCAATGTTTCTTTGAGGATTGATAACGAAATATGCTCGCAATTTGAGAGTTATCACATACCTAATCTTTATGCTTTCAAAAGATTCATGAGAACGGTTATAATCACTAACCTTTCGCCAAAATCCATCTCACAGCTTATAAAAATGTTATTTCGATCTCGACTTAAACTCGGGTGCATCGTAAAATAAATAAACGGAGTTTCAATACTGCGTCCGCGGAAATGGAAAAATACTTGCTATTCGCCATATATAGTACTTTATTATTTTATACTTGGAGTGCAAGCGGAATATAAGATTTGTTTTCTTGTGCAAACTCTAGCGGTACCAAATGCATACAAGTTAGGTTGTTAAAAGAGATTTATGTCTATATTAATAACTAGATACAAAGTTATCTAGGTCTCTTATACTTAGGATGATTTATAGCTCGAATTTTAAACTCACAAATGAGCAACAACAATATTTGTAGAGAAATTCGAACCAAAAATATCGCAACAGTGGCTTACTAAAATTGGAAATCTTTTCCGATAGAGCACTTGTCGACATGGACACGTTGACTATGAACGATCTCGTGTGCCCTTTCATACTAACGTGTTACGTTACTTCGGTGACTTTTGTGAGGTCCTGTAAAGAGGACATTATTGCCAAGGAGGATATAAGCATACATAACATCGGAAGATGCTGGGGACATGTACAGTCAACAGAAGAGATAAGTATGCAGTATCGTCGGATTTAGTTGAAGTTCAGTAAGAAACCGATGGATGCTGTGGACTGAAATTTAATTTATAAATTATCTGTTTGTTTTCTAATAATGACATAAAATTTTTTTCGAGAACACCCATCGGTTTCTTACTAAACTTCAACTATATCCGACGATCCTGCATACTTATCTCTTTTGTTGACTGTACATGGCTGTGTATATAGAGCATTTCTCATAAAGTACATATGTTTACGAGCAATACCGCTGTACAGTACATGCCCCTCGTAAAATGGAAATACACCGGCTTCATTATGCGTACTACCTTCATCCAAAAGGCTTTTTCACAATTGAACTGAATTTAATTGCAAATTCGAAGTGCTTGTGTTTATCTCGTGGGAATATAATAATATATTTTTTACGGAGATGCCTATAACTCTTTATTACCTACCTGTGTTACGTCGTCGTAATTATATTGGCGCAATCTTTCAACTCCCAATGCGGAAAACTTAAATGTAGGCTGCCACCCTCAGGGCAAAATTACTCTGAATACATCCGTGACAAAATCCAACCTTGTAGGTAAATAGAAAAGCAAAAACAATTCGGTATGATTACCGAGAGGAAATCTGGATTAATCCTGGGCTAAACCCACAGTTTTTATTTTTCCTTGAAGTTAAGTATGAAAATTACTCTGGTTTATGCCATAAAATTACAAATTATAGCAAGTAACATCACAAAGAAATTACTTTGCGCGAATCCTGACTAACTAGGCGACAAAATGATGTAACATTTCTCGTTTGACGCAATGAAACAGACCCCCGAGGCGTAAAGAATACTAACGGGAGGCCCAAGGACGAAGGGAGCACTAACTTAGCGTACTTTAGTGTTGACATAAAGCACATTTGAGCGCATACTATCACGAGTTATGAGTAGTACGTACTCGTTTCGATTAGTTATCCACGTCATAGCTGCTCGTGTCTGCGTCACGTCGACGTCACGCTTACGTCATGCCTTTTACGGACATGCAACCAAGTCCTCGCCCGGTCCATGACCGCGAGAGCGAGACGGCTATACGTAGCTACTTGTATTTTGAGGTTCATATTAAGGGGCTTACATGACCTAAAGCGTGGTTACTGTCGGATGGTATAGAAAAGAAAGAGAAGCGCGATGACACAACGCTGGTAATTTATTGTAAAATATGAAGCAATTATTTAATTACAAAAAATCTATTGTTTGGACTAAAACATTAAAACACTAGTATTTTAGTATGTTGCTTGTAGAATAATCTAACAAAAACTCAGAATTATTGTATGTATAATATGGTTTTTATTGTAAAAATAAAGTCTTTAGAGGTATCTTCATGTTTTTTTTTCTATCGTATCAAATTAGTTGTATTATGTTTTCAACACACTATCTACTCGGAATATATCCTGAAGAATATCATATATTTTTCTGATTTTGTTTACTGTAGTCGATCATATACTTTTATTGTTTCTAAAACTTGCATTTTTTGTGTTTAGGTCTTGTAAGCCCCTTAAAACATTGTTGTTCCTAAACTAGTTTCTGAATTTCTTGATCCACTCGGCGTACCTTGAACTCTTAGAACTCGTATAAAAGAAAAATGGGATAAATGGGGGTAAACAAAAGTTTTCGCGTTCATGGAAACAGCCAGTTTATCTGTTTCGTTTATGTATGTTACCTGCGGGTGAAGCCGGACTCTAGCCCATAAAACAAAAATAGATTTATTTATTCGACGTTTGTGTGGGCGTGATACTGAATTATTTGATAGTTTATGGTTGTACGGTGCTGCGGATTTGTTCGTAAACATTAAATAGTTGTTTTATGGGGGTAGAATGTTGTCATATTGTGTTGTTGTTTTATGTAACTCAAGTTATATAAGTACCTTCTTCTGGAAGAGATTCTCAATAAAAAATAAACAAACTTTATTTCCAGTTTTACAATTTTACATCTACCACTTGGTATAACATGATAAATTTTGTCATATAAAATTGTAGGTGCATACAGAGTTATAAACCTCTGACACACAAGCTAAGATTAAATTGTGTTACGGGTGTCAGGGCTCTCCAGTTTAGGTCAGTTAGACAAATAAAAGTTCGAAATTTCACACAAGGCAAAAAAGTTCGGTTTACATTTCAAACATACGGGTTATTGTCACTATGCGTAAAGTAATGAGTCGGTCGATCGGGTACGAATAGCAAACGCTAAACTGTCTGTGTGCGTATAATGATATACCCACATATACAAATAACTAATATACCAATGTATAGTAATCATAATTGAATGAGTTCCAATATTTCAACATTATAAATAATGTGTCCCATAGCGCCATAGCCGGTCGGTGAAAGCACCTGGCATAGATAACGACTTAAACTTCGTGTCGTAAGTTCGAACCCCGGCAGAGGAATATTGTTTTACAGGTTTTTATTTTTTGTCTAACAATAAGACATCAATTTTGTGTCTAATAAAATGATTCGAACAAAAAAAAATAAAAATAATTAAATAAAACCAATAAAATTAATATGAAATATTTTATTAAATAAACTAGGCGTTGGAATGCGGGTGTCTATTGTTCCATATCACTTGGCTCATTGGTGAATGAGCCAGCTGGTTTCGACTATTAAGTTTCTTACAATAGTTGGCTTACGGTTCAATTTGGAATGGGCTATCATAGCCCATAACGGACTATATGTTAGCAAATAAAAAACTACGTGTGGCCAATACAGTAAATAATGCAAACTATTTTAAACATGTTCCCAAACTTTTGGATGAGTAGAACACTGCTGGCAACTTCTTTACCAGTTTATAAGACAAGGTTTTTTGTTTAATAAGATTGGACGTAAATATTTTTTCAACTTACCTATACAAATTTAAAAAAAGTGAAATTGGAGTTGAAGTGAATCAACATGTTAGATAGTAAGAAATTAGGACAATTTCCAACTGCATAACAATAACATCACTTACACTTCATACTTAAAACATTTTTCATCACTAAAAATAAGCACATTATTCTCTCAATTAAAATTTATATAAGACCTTGCGAACAGTAGGTAGTGTTATTCTGTAAAAATCTCACCGTGATAATTTGGGTGAAGTGAACTTAAAGTGATCTGTCATTAGAGTCAATCCCTAGCGTCAGATGGATTGATAACTCACTTCCCCTAACTTTTCACGGTGAGAATCTATCCGAATCGATCGGCTGAAGTCGTTTTTGTCGGTGAGCGGTGGACAGCAAAATCTTCCGTGCTGGCTTACTACAGCGTAAACCAGCTTCATCTTCATGCATGTGATTTCGCCCTGCTTGTAAGCATACATTATGTGCTGTTGTAGTTATGCGGGTGAATAAAAACAGATTAGTCCTGTGCAAATTACAATATTTAGGTAAATATTGAAAGGTGAGATGAGTTAAGAATTTGAGTTAAAATAGGTATTACTAACATAATGAAAATAATTATGTCACAAGTAGCTGTTACTCACCGATGTTAATAAGCGCCTTGCAATTTCACTAATAGAAACGTTTTGCTCATGTGAAACAACAACCCACCTTTTTAAACATTGTTAAATGTTGCATGGTTGGATCAAATTCAAGCACAATTGGGATCAGGAAAAAAGAAAGCGCAGGAATATGAGTAGTCATCAATACACTTAGTAGTACAAATTACACTCGTAGACTGACAACTAAGAACGCTCATTTTTTTTATAAATTAAGGTGAAAGGTAAAAAGTATACACAAAAATTGTGGGTAGTTATTTTCTAAGCGGTCAAAATAAATTAGTTGAGAATTCCGTGCTCATGTCTCAAACTTTGTAAATTACTCATCTATGAACGGGATTGAATCGTCAGCAATTCAACTAGGTAATGATGTTATAGGAAAAGGTAACGAAAATAATATTTTGCGCCCGAGATTTGAACTTGAGACTTCTTGTTCACTAACCAAATACGTTAGCCATTGTGTACAATGAACACATGCGATATATGATAACTCATCCAATTACATAAATAATTGATTACTATACATTGGAATTATAGTTATTGCCTATTGGTGCGACATACGCACACTAATAAAAAACAGAGCTCGCTCGCGCGTTCGTTTTATTTAACTTTTGTGTGCCTAACTATTCATACCGACACAGCTATCCGTGTGTGGGATGTAAATGGAACTTTTTTGCAGTGTGTACTATAGACAAAAAACTAATGTTTTGTACAGAAACTAAAGCAAACTAATTAAAGAAAAAACCATTTATATAGTCTGTGTTGTGTGCGAGTGTTGTTTAGTGAGAGCTGTGGTAGCCCAGTGGAGACAAGACTTATAAGTTGCAGGTCGTGGGGTCGGACCCAGGCAGGCGTTTTACTTTGGGTAAATCATTTCATCATCACTGCTATCAAAACGATGAAGGAAAACATCGTGAACCAAACCATCGTGAAAAATGTCCTAGAACCAAAAATTCGTAGACATGTGACATCTACCAACCCACACTGGGCCGCGTGGTAGAATACAGCCCAATTCCCAGCAGTGGGAACATTATAGCCTGATAATGTTGTGTAGTGATAATAATAGCAATAAATTTGGGGGCACGGTAGTGCCCCCGCCATGTCGAACAAAAAGCGGCACGGCCGTACCATCCTTTTCTCGAAACAGTTCAGGCCATTTTCTACCCCCTATAACTTCATTGTGGATAAAACTAGAGGCCTGAATTTTCAGTAACCAAGCAGGCTAATGCTTGGTTACTGAAAATTCAGTCTCACTAAACAATCTATTAATATAATATGTATTACTCGTGAGATAGATACATCGTGTTTTCATGCGATGGCCAAGTCAATCTATTAATTTAAAACATAAAAGATTTTTAATATTGATGTGGTCACTATAACATGTTGTTAGGTTAGTTAATTACGTAATAACTTAAGACAGAAGGTCCCTTAAGTAGGGACTGAATAATTTAACAGACTTGGTATTAAGATGGATCTCACAACTTTTTACGGTAGAAGAACTGAGTTGCGAGACTTGGTTTTTTTTACAAGTTATGTTTTTGATGGCATGTTCTATTTCCATTTCGAACGTTCGGATAGTTGTACACATTGATAATCTATAAGTCTTAACACGTACGCAGTGAGACCATGAGCTTAATGTAGGCACTCGTGCCTATAAGTCGATAGTCGTGATCTATCTGGAAACTAATATCCGCTTGATTAAATGCTAGCGCTGATCAGATTACAGAGGTCAGTGAAATCAACGTGTATTTACTAACCCAGCTAAATGTATTTCATACTTGACTTCCCATCATTTAATATGGATGCCTTTTAACGAAGGACAGGTTCTGGATCCGTTTTTATTAAATAAAAGGTTGTCAACCTATACGAATAATAAAACTGAAGAGTCTGTTTGTTTGAACGGACTAATCTCTGGAACTACCAGTCGGATTTGAAAAAATATGTTTGCACTCGATATCCCAATTTTTGAGGTTCTTAACATTACGCTAAGACTTTTAGAAGCCGAGGAAAATGTAAGAAAGAACGCTAAGCGAAAACGAATTAATAGCGCGGGAAGGCGATGTGATGCGACGCGGTGGGGCGGGAGAACAAGAAAATTTACGCGGACGAAGGGCAGAATCTAGTTAATTATAAAAGAATTTCATTACAAACGGAAAGAATTCCTAATGTTTAATAAAACCACTTGACACTTACCCTTTAAAATATTTGATCGAATTTCAGAGTATATTAAATTTCATAGTTACCGATACCCAAAATAGCCGGAATAGTTATTTCAGCCGTTACGAAGGGAAAATTAAATTTCCACGCTTGTGAATTCGATTTTATGTTTAACCAGGACTGAAACTTTTGAAACATTTTAAATATTTGATATTGAAATTCGAACTGACGATAACACATTAAAACTATTATGTAGGTATTTCAGATATACCAAATACTGTTGGAAATACGTTGAATAGTAGGATTAATTCATCCAACAGGTATGAATATGAAAAGTGTTCTGGGGAATTGGAGATAAGGTTTTAACATCCCGCTTGATTTGCCATTAGGTGAATAAAGAAATTCAAATTGAAAAAAAGGGAAAGCCGGATAATCAGATGGAATATAAATTAGCATTGGTGGGTCCGAATTAAGCGCTCAGAGCGATCCGCTCGGAGGCTTACGCTCAATCTCTACTAATATTATGCAATTCAGTAGGAATAGGAGAATTGTATGTTGCTTTAAACGTACAAACAACCATGAATTCAGCATAAATGATTCTAGACCCCCCTGCGTTGAAATTTTTCGTCGGTTATAAACAAGAAAAATCCTCTTCCATAAATTTTGATCACATTCACTTTCAAGGTTTCACTTTTATATAAAACAGTTTTTTTTTTTTTTGATAATGTGCGAAATATTTCTACTTTAGCAGGCTGGGTTAGGAGGGCGGGACCCATTTGAATTTGCAAATTTAATAAAAATGGTGTGGGTCCCGCCTGCTTCCAACTTTTATTTACCTAATTTAAAATGGGCTTGTTTTTAGCTTTTCATTTTTTTTTCCAGCTTTTTAGTTTACAAATGTGAAAGATTTCGCGGACAATGTAGTTCTTGGTACGTGTTTTTTACGATTTGTCACTTCGAATCACTTTTAACCATATGTTTTATATATTTTTGTAATCACCTTTTAAAACCCTTTATTTTGATACCGATGCTCGATAGGTTTGAGAAAAAATTAGTTTTTTGAACAGATAATATGGCGCCAAAAATCGCTCATTTTATTTTTTTTCAATTTTAATATACCTAATGTCAGTACCTTTCAAACAAATCGATCAAGCCGTTTAGGCTACAGAGCGTGCCAAAGAAATATACATACACTCGAAAAACATAACCCTCCTTCTGGCGCAGTCGGGTAAATACATTAAGTATTTCAAATCTGATTGGTACTTAGTTCCAGAGATTGCGCGTTCAAACAAAAAACAAACTCACTTCACACTTCAGCTTTATTATTAGTTTATATTATAGATATATTTAAAAAGCAGAAGTACAGACGCCATCACAACAGGCTTCTACGATCTGTCAAATTTCTTTAATATATTTTCAACTTTATCTTTGAAGCATAAGGTTAAAAGTTGATTGGGAAAATTTGACAGATGCGCCAGCACATCAAGTTATGATGTGCTGGAGCATCTGTACCTACAAAAAGAAATAATGTCCTGAACGAGGCCAAAAGGCTCCTATCTCAGCATGGTGCTGCGACATTTAAAAACAAGTATGGCAGCGCTGATATTCTGACAGAACGTGAAAATGACCTCGTTCTCGAAGAAAAACGAAATTTATATTTTTTATGAATAATATGAAGTGTTCCGTATGGTCAACATACGGATATGTAAGTTGGCCTATATGTAAGTTGGCGCTATGATTCGTAATTTATACTTTAATCAACGGTCGCCGCTCAGCCCCGGATATGAATTACATCCGCTTTGAATCCACTGTGCAGCTCTATAATTTAATTGCTCACTTATATTATTTATTTTAGTTTTCTGTATTAGTTCCTGCCTTTTTAAAAACTTCGATTTAGTCGGTTTGTATTTGGAACAGGCGCGGTAATGAGGGTTTTCGTGAAAATTTACGACACCAGTTGGCACCACTGTGACAAGAGGTCTCCCAATACAAAATATATGATGACGTTCATCATTCGATTCATTCATTCGTTCATCATTCCGTCATGACTTAAGAAAATACAGGCTCTTTGACAGATGTCTGGACCTGACGTGCCAGTGCTGCCACCTGGCGAACGTCATTTCAGAAAACCCTTATTGTGTTAAACACTATCAGTAGCAAAGGCTTTCAACAACATTCATTGCGTTATTTACGTTGTTGAGCAGACACATTTTTCGAACATTATGAAGCAATGGATTAGCAATATCCTTCAAAATGATTCACATTGTGATAGATAGTGTATTAGGCAATTAGGGAGCTGGTTACTTGGAAAAAATTGCGATTTGTATCACTACTGAGAGATTTTGGGACTGCCCGTTGCAATTCATCATAAAAAAAAGTATCGGTTAGGTTTACATGACAGCTAGGATTCCTACTTATCTCTCATTTGCCTAGTGTTATCGTGGCTAAATAATAACAGCTGCACAGGTTGATCGATCAGGTTAAGTAACTCTTGCCGCGGTTGGTCTGTTGATGGGTGACCATCTTTACATACCAATACCGTGCCTCGGAAAGCACGTTAAGCCGCTGGTCCCGGCTGTCATTCGTGGATCTTTGACAGTCGTTACGGGTAGATAGAAGCCCGAAAGTCTGATAACCAGTCTTACCAAGGGGTATCGATTTACCCAATAACTGGGTTATGGAGGTCAGACAGGCAGTCGCTCCGTGTAAAATACTGGTATTTAGCTGCATCCGGTTAGACTGGAAGCCGACCCCAACGAAGTTGGGTTTATCCCGATATTCCCACGGGATCGACATTTAAGCGGGTGAAACCGCTGGGCGCAGCTAGTGATACATAAATTGTTCATACAAAATGTTAAATGGCTACAAAAATGTGTACAAAAAAAAAACTCTGTCTCTTAAACTAGGAGGCCTGTATCTTAAGAGACAGTGTTCGGCCAGATGGTTGCATAAATTAAGTTGTACCCTTTAAGAGTGAAATAGTGTTGATCTATGTATGTATAACATTACATGGTGAATAACATTATCTGTAAATGGAACATGTTTTGTGAACACTTCCTGCAATTGTGATAGAATTCAATCTGTTTGTAGTATGCAGTTTATGTATGATGATGTGTGTGGTTGTTAATATGCTCCCCCCTATTACTTGGGATTTTAACAACGTGCGAAGTATTACAGGCACACTCTTTCTTCCCCTTTACAAGCATGGTGTTATGTTATGTAGCTAGCAATGTGGATTACTCATAACTGTTATTGGAACGAAGTTCTATAACGGAGCATGCGGTAGGAGTAAACTTGGAGAAGTCGTCATGTAACAAAAAAGTGTTATGGCCCCTCCATGTGTATTTTTATTACATATAATAGAGAGAGTCAGAGAGAGATAGTTTTCATGGTTCCCGAAGCCCGAAAGTGCTAACGTCGATATTCAGGTCAAAATAAAAATCCAACATGACGACTGCAAACATTTTAAAATTTTTCGTCATGGGTATAGTTTTCATGGTGTTCGAGAGTGCTGAAGTCGATATCTAGTGTTTTCATTTTGAATTTTAAGAATTTTCATTTTGAATTTCGGTCCTGCCGGGGGTCCCCCGACCCAACATGTTTTTTTTTGCTCTGGCTTTTATTGCCAATATGTATTTTTTTAATTCATACCCATTCAAACGGCACATTTCTTATTCATTTTCTCCATCACTTATCTACCATCTTCTGATATACTCCTAGCTCCTTAGTTTTCACCTAAGTCGTCTATGATGTAAGTAGCACGCGCCGGAAGGTAGCGGTGCACCTATTTATGAGTCGTTCGAGGCAGTACGTGCCTCAGGAAACACGCTACATTACTGCTATTATGAACTGGTCGCCTTCTGAACACACGTGATACCTTGCGTTAGGAGCTAGTTTTCAATAAAACTAATACATGTTTATGTAGAAATTCGTATCAGTCTAAGTCGTTGTGGAATTCCAGTAACATGGTGCTAACTTCAGAAAACCGATCAGTCTTTGTCATAGTTGCAAGTTTAAATTGTTGTGGCTGCTGAGTAATGGGACGCTGGTTTCAGGGCGAGGTTTTGTTATAATATTGCAGGCAACACCAGAATTGGACCGAATAAATGAAGATTGATTTTTATGGCCTTTATGGTCGACAGCAAACGTTAAAACAAACTTTTTTTTATAAAGCGGCAATTTAAATTGAGAATCTAACTCGAAGTTTTTTTTTTCGCAATAACCAACAGATAGACACCAATAATATTGTTGATAAAGACAATTTCGGGAAGAAAAGATTTGTGGCACAATGGCGCAAGAAAAGCTCATAAATGATAATGAAGTAGCTGATGACGCCGATTCATTGTAACCTCTCTCCCCGAGTTTTTGCAGTTCACATGTTCATATCTATACATATAATAAAACAGTAACAAAAAATGTTTGTACGTTTGTCTATTTGTCTGGATGTATATTCCGGATTGGCGCAAAATGGCTGAACGGTTTTGAATGAAATTTGGCACACAGATTAGCATATAGGTTACTTTTAATCCCGGTAGTACGTCCCCGTGGGATAAGTAGTATTTACCTACAACCACGCGGGCGAAGCTGAGGCAAAAGCTAGCTCTTACAAATGTCATTTACTTCTTTTAACAGAACTGGCGTAGTTCCAACTCTGCGTTCAGGGGAACTTTGTAGTCACTAATCAGTGACTTCCTACTTATTTTTATACTCATAGTAAGCTTTCTTGTTCGGGATATGAGTGTTAATGGCTCGAGTGGACCTTAAATTATACTTCTTATAAGTGTTAGGAAATGTTATACATATATTTTGTTTTCACGCTTGTATTATCTGGAGTAGGCAGAGATGTGGGTAAGTAGCTGTATGATATTGATAAGGACCGTAATGCTTAGGCTGATAAAAGACTAAGCCCCATAAGTATGGTTTAATTCCACTTACTGCGATGCAACTGAGAATTTGCGGTTATAGCAGGTATATTCTTTAAGCATTAGCGCTATTATGCGGTGGTCAGTGTTATATAGGTGAAAGTGTGGCAAGTATGGCAACCGCAACGTTTGTGGATCCACAAACCTACTTCATGCGTTTTGCACGTGATGTCTTCTACATATTTATAACTAGCAATCCGGCCGTGCTTCGCATGGGTGCAATGGCGATATGTCAAAATATCGATATTTCTGTGCTATATCTGAGTTAAATATTAATAAAAACATTCACATAAACCTTCCGGAATAAATGCTCTAAATGATGGCAAAAACCGTAAAAACCACATCAAAATCCATTGTGCAGTTTATAAGATCTCAGCGGTCACACAGACAAACACGAAAAGTAACTTTGTTTTATACTGTATAGATGTTGAACCACATGACTAGAAGAGCGGTTTCTACTGCAAAGCTAGCATGCAAAAAGAATTTCAATAATTTTAATGAAAAAATCGAGGCAAAGCAAAATCGGGGTAAAGCTCGAAAGCTTTACATTAAATTAAATCAACTAAACGTTCCATGCTAGATTGGCATAAAACAAAATGAGAGATACGAGTACTTAATAATTAAACTGAAATACTAAGAAAATTCAATAGAAGAGAAACGTGGCGGAAAGCTTAGCAATAAATAAGAGGTTTACCGGTAAGTAATTTACGTTCATAAGGGCCCGTTCACACTGAGTAGCTATGTGACTCCACGCGATTTGCGACTTGCGTGTAGAATTTTTTATTTATTTATTTCGGTCGACGCAGGCTCATACATAAATACCTTAACCTAAAGAAGTAAAGATACATATTTTTTATAATAAAACAGTAATTCACTACTTGAGTAGTTCTGTGGTATTGTCCGCGGAAGTAACGGAACATCACATCCAGCGGCCAGAAGTGTTCTTCCATGACGACGGGCAAATGGCAATTCGGCACAGGCACCACAAACGCCTTGAAGTTGACGTTGCGGTGCGACTCCAGTAACTTCATCCTCGGCGTGTACCTCGTCTTCTGGCGCACGTACTCCACGATGTCCTCTGCCTTAGTGGTGTAGTGCAGGCGGGAGATATACACCGGTGTGTTCGGCTTTGCGGCACGCAAGCTGACTTCGGGCTCCATAGGAGCTTTGCCGCAGCGGTTCTTGTTCCTTTGCACCGTCACGAAACCCTCATCAACAGCCCTATTATTAATTTACACCAAACACTCGTGGCGAGAGCAGTGGTGGCCGAGTGATGTCGGCCCTGACTGACGAGTAGGTCGTGGGTACGAACCTAAGCAGTCGCTTTACTTTGTGTAAATTATTTCATCACTGCTCTCAAAACGGTGAAGAAAAACATCGCGAGGAAACCGGCATGTCTTAGAACCAAAATTTTAAAGACGTGTGACATATATCAATCCGCACTGAGCCCGCGTGGTTGATTAGGACCCACTGTCTCTCACAGAGAGGAGGCCTGTGTCCCAGCAGTGGGAACATTATAGGCTGATTATGACTCGCGGTGACCAGCGCGACGCGCGAGCTCCGCAGCGTAGCATTACGCGGCTTACTTCGACACGTGTCTTGCCGGTCGATTCTGTAAAAATCTCACCGTGAAAACTTAGGTGAAGTAAGTTTGTTTTTGTTAGGAATTTACACTATTGACAGCTCACTTCACGCTCACTTCACCTAAGTTTTTACGGTGAGATGGTTACAGAATCGCACTGCACCTACGTACTAATGTACACTGAGGTACTTAGGTACTAATTACTAAGGTACCTTTTTGTGCGGAAAATAAGTTTATTTTTATCTATGTTTTGTTTATATATTTACTACTTTACTGTCTAGTTTTGGGCTCACTGGCAAATAATATTTTGTAACCTAGGTTGTACCTGCTCTAAGCTACTTATCGACGACGAAGTACTATAACCTCCTAACTTACATTTTTAAGATTTTTACTTTTTGATGTAGAACCACCTAAATTCTGATTCTCCGTGACCCCATTAAAACACCGCGTGTGATTTCTCAATATTTGGCGGGAAAATCAAACTTGCTAAAAGCTCCTATCGCAACAAGATCAGAATCATTTAGAATTCTGCTTCGAATTTCTTCTATATTAACTTAGGAGAAGTTACTTTGCATAAGTTTTGCTGACAAAATCTCCTATCGTCAGCGAGCGACGTGTTTACTCCAGTTATGTTAGTGGTGGACTGAACGAGCGCAACTGCCGCAAGCGCGCGGCAAACCTAGCAGTGCAAGTCGGTACATAATACTATGACCATTGAAGTTAAACTGGATTTTACTGCAGACTGGATGCCACTACCTCAAAGACCCAAAGTTACGAATTCTACCATAGAATATCCACAGCTTCATGCTAGCAGAATCCCAATCTTAGCTACAAAATATAATCATCTTCAGCAATTAAAATCAGTGATCAACAAAGACTGCCATGGTTTTTACGATGCTCTACCATATAACTGATAACTTACTATTATAACTCGCGGTGGCGTTCAAAAGCTCTTTTTGTATGTTTTGTTTGTTTAAGAAAAAATAATATTTGATAGTACTTTTATAACTAATTACTTAAATTTTATTTTTATTTAAAATTCACTAACTCCTACCTACAGAGGATTGTAATTGAAAAAATCAACTAAAAGTATTATCTCCTATCTTCACTTGCAATACCTCCTATCTTCATTATAAAAAATAAAAATAAAAAACATTTAAAGCATTTCCTACTATCTACACTTATTTGCGTATTTATAAGAGTTGCACTGAATTTATACTATACATCATTTTTTTCATCCCTTACTTTATATAATTGCGTTTAAATATATTTAGAAAGTTGTACTATAAAAAAATGAAACGTTTTTTTCGTCTCCTGTAAAATCAGGTTTTTGTAGATAGGAGGTTATAGTACTTCGTCGTCGTTATGTCGGCCTAACTGGCTATTAGCCTGTGAACCTGCTTATTGTATTACCAGAAAAATAAAATATTTACCTACTACGAATAAAGGAAACAAATAAAAGGTACTGCTTATTTTTGTAGAACTTTCCTACCAGTCTTCTACATTTGTGTCGATTTCTTCTACGCTACGATGCGAAAAAGATGCGCATCACTGGTGCGCCGGGTGCGGGCCAGTCCCAACATTATACTGCGGTTTATCGCGAGCAGAGTGGACTGCTTGTGTGTAATTCGCTACTACAAGCTCTCCACATCGATGTTGAGCTTGTAGCTGGGTTTCTCATAACTATATCGCAGTGTTAGGTTAAGTGTGTAAGTTAAGATTACTGAATTAGTTGTTACTTACATATATACACTGTTACTTGTTAATTAAATAAATTGGTTAAGTCTTCTTTATTATATCGCTACCACAAAAAATAAAGGCGCAGTAGCATTGCTTCGCCTCGCGTTTCATTGTGAGCTGACCAAAAAGACAATATATACTATAGTTTACTATCGTCAATATAAATGAACCATTTAATATCTGCCGTCCAAGTAATTGAGTAGTTTATTTGTTCGCAGCCGGGCTGAGGGTTAGTTCTAGAATATTTGATGTAGTTTAAAGTGCCTGTAAATGTTCCCAAAGATTGTGGTCTGAGACTGTGTGAATTTATTATGAAATGGTTGCTATCCGCACCTGCTGATCCGTTTTACTACTGTACCTTCATTGAGATGTAATATACTTAAATATTATGTGTGTGTAGTAGTAATTCATTATTATGTGATATACAGTAGGTATGAGAGGTTATTTATTTATTTAACCATTTATGTACGTTATATGAACAGACCAGAAGAAAGGAAAAGATAAATACGTACAACGGTGATGCTTATTTCTAAAGAAATCTCTATAATTTTTTCTTATGTTGTGCGTACACCTAATAAATAGGGAATATAAGTACCTTATACAGGCTGTAAGTGAATTCAGTACATGATTCTGAAACCTCCAGCGGAGTCGAAAAGAATCAACGGTTATTAAAAAAAAAAAAACAAACTGGTCAAGTGCGAGTTCGACTCGCTTACCGAGGGCTCCGTACTTTGTAGATATGTAAATATATTTTTTTTTGTAATGTTACTAAGTACAAATTTAAGGTTTTCGGATTTTTCCTTTTCTTGTGCTACATGACATTGCTCCTTGTCAAATTTCATGATTCTAGGTCAACAGGAAGTACCCTATAGGTTTTGATTTCGGAACATAAACGCCCGTATCTTTTGAATGCGTTGACTTAGAAGTTTGATTTTTTCGCTGCGTCAAGGGATTGCAGCCCTGAGTATTTAATTTTAATTTTTACTTGATAACTCCACTCGTTCCTGAGAAAAATGGTCTTGACTGACGCACAGAGAGACGGACAACGAAGTGATCTTATAAGGGTTCCGTTTTTCCTTTTCAGGTACGGAACCCTAAAAATTGCTGTTCCATACATTTTGACCGCGTTTCTACGAAACAGCAGGTATTTTTGATAACCGGTAAAAAATTCTACTCTAGAGGCTCTAAAATCATGTGCTTTTTGTCGTGGTTACAGTTTGCGCGTCGATGTCCCTGCTGCCACCTTGTATGTATTTTAGGGTTAACTTAAAAATTTACCCCGTTACTAATAAACGTATTTATTTATTTACTTGCAGCGCCCCGCGGTTTCACCCGCATAAGTGTCGATCCCATGGGAATATCGGGATAAAAGCTATCCTATGTCCTTCCCCGAGATGCAAGCTATCTACCTGCCAAATTTTATCGAAATCTGTTCAGTGGTTTAGGCGTGAAAAGGTAACATACAGACAGACAGACAGAGTTACTTTCGAATTTATAATATTAAATATTAGTATGGATTTATTTATTTAAAACATAAGTTTACAGTGCTTACGACCAAATCGCTTATATTTTACTAACTATAGGAAAAAACAGAAACACAAAAAAACTTAGATATACTAACTTACGATACCTACTTATTTACTTAGAAATAAATATAAATATTTACAAACTTGGTACGGCTTATCATGGAAGTATTATATCAGATGAACAGTTACAATGCGTGCCACGAAAGATGAGACTTGACCCCGCCTCCCCCGCCTCTTTCCGCCGCCCGTATGACATCCGGTCCCGTCCCGCACTCAGACCTCATACCGCTAAAGATACCTAAAATCGTGTACTGCGCATGTCAAACCACGTGGTGTGTCAAGTCTCATCTTTTGTGGCACGCATTGTACACACCGATTTCTCTCTTTTTGCTTGGCCAGACTGGCAGCGCGGGGCGGGGAGCAGCGCGGGTGCGGGAACGCGCGCGATCTGCCTGTCCGCAGTCGAGCGCGGCTTCGTTTTGAGTGTTGTCGTGTTGTTGTTTCTCAAAATATAATACGGATGAAGAAGACTTTTTTTACTATAAAAACGCTCGAACTAGTTTGAGAACCCCGGTCCCCGCGCGGCCTGCCAGCGCACTCACTGCGGCCACTTGTATGAACGAGCTATGGCATGTGTTGCCCGCGCGCTCCCCGCGCCAAGCAGCCCGTGCCGCTCACCGCACTCGCGTGCCTACCATGGACGCTCAAATGAAGTTCTTATGTTTGAGTAGGCCGCCCCGCGCCCGCGTTTGACCCTGAAAGAAATAAGTAGTAGGTAAATAAAAATGAAAAACATTGATCTGAACTGCTTTAAACAGTTCTATATGAGCCTAACGTTCAAAACAGTATTTTGTACTGATCCGAAAACAGTTACCTAAAGCTTAAGGCGAAAGCGCCAGGGTAGCCCGCGAAATTCAATTTTTTTAAAGGTTTTTTGGAATTTGCTGGTCAGTATTAAGTTGTACGTTGATTAATATATGAATCGCGGCCGTAAGAAATATGTGTTTACAGAATTATAATCATTAAAGTCATCAACACAACTCTCTAAGACCACGTAAGTCCCAAGAATAACTGTTTCATGAAATCATCATTCTTTGGACTTACGTGGTCTTGGAGAGTTGTGTTGATGACTTTAATGATTATAATTCTGTAAACACATATTTCTTACGGCCGCGATTCATATATTAATCAACGTACAACTTAATGCTGACCAGCAAATTGCAAAAAACGTAAGAAAATTTGAATTTCGCGGGCTACCTTAGCGCTTCCCCCTTAAGGCAAAATGTTACCGTCATGACAGTAAACTTTAACGTTTTATTAATTTGGTGATTTCGTTCAAACCATTGAAATTTACTTAAATTACAGTAATGGTTGTTTTCCTTCTTTTTGTTGTTTTTTTCAGTAAATAGTATGATCAATCATTAAAAGTCACTGTTTTGTCTTTTACTGTTTTACAGACATTTCTTCTTACTGTATAAAGTCAGTAAGTCTTAATGAAATCGCTTTAATGTAAGAAATTATTTTTTCAGTGAAGATGGCGGCAGCATTGCCTCGTTGAATGGCAATGATAATTCTTTGATCAAAGAACGACCCAGTCCTCTGGTCACGTAAAGTGTCGATCAGCTGGCGAGAAATTTGTTTAAAAATATAGCCCTTCTTCTGACGCAGTTGGGTAAAAAAGAGACGCGCACTCGGGCCCCATGACCGTTTGGGGTTGAAACGCAACCCCAAACGGCTCAAAGCTGTAGTTACCCATAAGGTTCCAGTATTTGCGCCGCTTGAGGGTCTCAGCAGCCACAGCCGCGGCCGCCAGCACAGTTAGTAAGCTTATTAATAAAGGTAAAAAAATTGAATAATGTCATTCAAACAATCATTGTTGGAAAAAGTAGTGAGTGAGATATAAAGTTACAAATTCCCTTTAGTGAGTGATTGCGTAAGAATATAACCTGAGCAGGGTTTGTTTACAATTTCATCGGATACTTTAGGAATATACCATTCGGTTTATCGTTTAACTGATAAGCAATAATGTTAACAACATGTTGAACACGATGTTCCTAGATTTTTACATTTAACGAAATGAATAATAAATTATTCAGAGCGAGGCGAATGGTGATTATGTAAATATGAGTAAATGTTTCAACTACATTCACTTTACATTTTCATTGAGCTCTTCATAGAAGTCGCCATGTTTAAATGTCACCGAGTGAAAGTACACACACACACTGGATATGAGATTAAAAACTTCGTTTTGCATGTGGACATATATGAGGAATTCTTTAGAGTTCCGTACCCAAAGGGTGCCAACAGAACCTATCTCATAAACCGTAATAGGTGGACAGCTGAAATTTCACACAGTGTATTTTTAACGCCGCTATAAAAAGAATAATGATAATGCGATGTTTAAAAAAAAAAACACACAAATTTTGTTGTTGCTTGTCTTTAAAATTTTGCATGCTATGTTTTATGCTAGCTAAACATGCTTGTGCCTCAATTTGCATTTAAAACTCTTGTATACCATGTTTTACGCAAATAAATATTCTATTCTAATAAAAATTAAATTAAACTAAGTTCATACCAAACAAAGGGGGTCTCCGTACAAGAAACGTGTCTTTTTTGGCGTTTTTGCCTTGTGGAACCCTTCGTGTGCGAGTCTGACTGACACTTGGTCGGTTTTTTAAGTGTTTTCTTATTTTGTTTGGATAGTTGCAAAGTCAGTGGAGTATCTTTTCAGGAACAATTAAGTATACCTTGGTACGAAGTTAACGGAAAAGAGCCGTCTTCTCTCTAAAAGTTAATTGAATGGTGTCTAAATTGAGGTGGTTTTCGATTTCAAAAGGCTCATTACGCCCTTTTGTTTGAAATTTACAAGGATGGTTGCTGAAATACGAATAGATTTATTTTTGTTTTTATGAATTTTATTTTATGTCATACGGGAGAACAAACGGTAGCATATTAAAAATAAACAGAAAATATTGGATGGGACACCGACATCTGTTACCATGGATTATGATTCTGAACCGGTTATTAAAAAAACAAATATCTAGCTGTTCCATACACTTTGACCGCGTACAGTCAACAAAAGAGATAAGTATGCAGGATCGTCGGATATAGTTGAAGTTTAGTAAGAAACCGATGGATGTTCTCGAATAAAATTTTATTTTATTAATAGAAAACATCAAAGCTCATTTATCAAATTAAATTGCAGTAGACAACATCCATCGGTTTCTTAATAAACTTCAACTGTATCCGACGATCCTGCATACTTATCTCTTTTGTTGACTGTACGTAACGCACTTTTCTCTATTTATCAACTTTTTGTTTGAGAACCGACGAAAAATTTCTACGCTACGTCTAGAATCATGTGCTTACAGTTTGCGCGTTGATGTGGGATCCCACCCTGTATAACTTAACATTTAACTTAACAAGTATTAGTATCCACAGATTACAACTTAAATATATTATTACAGCAGTGCTATTCTGTAAAAATCTCACTGTGAAAACTTCAATGAAGTGAGCGCGGCGTGAGCTGTCAATGGTGTCAATCTCCAGCATCATGTGGAATAACAGCTCACTTTAAGCTCACTTCACCTAAGTTATCACGGTGATGTTTTTAAAGAATAGCACCGTTTATTTGTTATTTAATTTTATTGTACAGACGCCAGCACATCAAGCTACCCGAAATTGTCAAATTTTCCCAATCAACTTTGAACCTTACCTTAGCCATAAAGTTGAAAATCTATTAAAGAAATTTGACAGATTGTAGTAGCTTGATGTGCTGGCGTCTGTACAAAAATGCAAGTCTATTTTCAATAAGTACTTCAACTGAAAGCGTAAATTAATTGATCACCGCGTTTAATGCGATTCCATAGTTTAAGGCTATAAACGTTGTCCTAAAAACTGGAAAAAAATATTGTTCTCATGGAAAAACGTTTCATTGTGAAACTGGTGTATTGATAAGACAGCAACAATAGAGAGCGGAACACGCAGAAGTGGAGCAAGTCAGATTGCTGTCACAAAATAATTGCCTTCGCGCGAAGCCGACCGAGCCGATATTGAACACAAAGTACACCAGCAACGGGGTTATTTCTAAGGGTAAAAACTTTTATACCTCAAGTAGAATGCTTGGTTATGTATTTAAGTTGAATATATCTCACTGGGTTGTAGCGGTATCTACAACGCCACATGCGAACAACGCGTCATACTGACGTCACGCAAAATCCTGCATCTCGCAAGCAGAGTTTACCGCGCAACTAGCATAGATTCAACGGCCTGACATCTGAATCATCGGGCAGTTGACCGCCAGATACAACACCCGTCTGGTCGGAGGATCCTCTCTTTTCTATAGAGTATGAGTGAATTTTACACAATGAGCCTATAGAGGTATGAGTAACAGTGTGTAAAATTCACTCATACTACGTGTGCTGCACGAGAAGCTTGGTGTGGCAATGGCCACACCAAGCAGTGGTAGCAGTGGCAGTGGCAGTGGTGTGGTAGTATGCGTAGTAGCATAACCGCCTTAGAAACGGGTTTTGTCGACGGAAGAATAGACAAAATGACAGATTGTAGAAATATTTGTACGCATTCTACGTGTCTAAGTATGGCAATGTGACATTTTGTCTATTCTTCCGTCGACAAAACCTCGTCATGCTACGCGAGCAGAGCCACGTGACTTTCAACCTTTTCCCACCATTCGGGGTGACTGACAGATGACGTTTATGACAGCAGCTACAGTCCTTTCACAGTTATTTTACCTCTGTAAGCTGCAACCAACAGTAACCTTATTATCACGAGGTTAAAGATCATTGTAATATTGACTGCCACCCCTAAGATGACCCACTGCAGACCAATTCCGTAAATAAAAACGTTTAAAATCTGGTCGAAATCTCATTTCGGCGACAATCAATGACAAAAACTTGTCAAAAATATTTGGAAATCAGAGGTATTTTTGACAGATTGAAACTAGGATTAAACTGTGAATGTTCTTAATATTACGAAAATTGCGAGAGGTAAAATAACTGTAAATGGACTAATACCTCACTACTTGTGTGAGTGATGCAGTGTTTACATAAGAAAGACATTACATGTCATCTTTAATTAAAGTATGTTGTTGTTGTTTTTGTTGTCCTACGTAAGGTCTCATAACAAACGAACCAATAATCACGGGGATTCGTAAAAACAAAATTATTTCGAGCATGTGTTACCATGGCATCGTAACAATGCTCATAAAAATGGAACACATGTATAGGAATGTGGAAAAATTACGACGATAAATTCACTAAACCTGTTACATATACATTCAGGGTTGGACTTTGGGACACTACTTGCATAAATGCCATTTTTTCACCACAATTACACATGGGATGTATGCCTAAAGGTGCCTTAAAAGATACTCAGAAATGTAATCGTGTGTAAAAAATAAGATCATCATAATATAGATCATTAAATTTTACTGCCTATCTGTTTTGGAGTAAATAAAGAAAACATAAAAGACATCGGCCGAAACCGCGTTATTGCCCATTTTGCTATACGTATTATAGCCATACATTCCTGTTTTATCTACAATGCATAAAACGTGGTTCTACCGCCATGCATTTGGTTTAAGAGAAGTAATTTTACGTAGGAATATATGAAGTACGCGTTGGTCCCGGCGCGGAGGGCGTTACCAAGTCTGTCGCCAAGTTTTGAGGTTGTTAACTTGATATTCTGTGTACGAGCTACTAAGAAAAGTGTTGCTAGTAAAACAATGCAGTTTATTGAACTGATAGAAGTTTTATGCTCAAAAAGAATTGCTGAATCTGCTGGATAGCCAAAAATGTCATTTTTTCCCGTAAATCTTTACGGAAAAAAAAAATGAATTCAGATTTAGTGACGTTATTATTAAGTTAAGAAAAACAAAAAACAACGAGACGACGACGACGACGACCATATTACGACGACGATGACGACCTTATCAATGAGATGTATTTGACTCTAACGGATCTGACTAAAAGTTTTCCTTATCTACATCCGATTTGAAAATAAAGCTGTGTCCACATTAGACCCAAACGGCACGATGTCCGCAAACACGACGGAGTAAGGAATCGCCCATATTAGAGCACATAAAGCAAAATGTCGTCGGCGACGAGTCCCCAGAGTGTCGTCACGACGACCTAGCGCCATCTTATCACTGAGCCTTATCATCTCGTTATTGGAACCGAACAGACCTCTCCATATCCAAGGCTATTTTTGTACATGGTTTCATATATGTAAGTCTAGTGGCATGGATGAATCGTGTTAAATATGTCTATATTTCAAGAATAATCTGACAAAAAATCAGAATGTATGTATATATTAGTATGGATTTTATTGTAAAAAGAAAATTTTTATAAGTTTCTTCATGATTTTTTTCAAGAATTAAATTATATAATGTCAAAGTTTATAAAACAATCTTTTTAAAATGTAGAACACATTATAAACCTTGCTGGATTTTCAGTCACACATCATTCTTGGTCTTGTCATTTTTTGTCGCAAAGATTGTCACTCACTGGACGCTTGAGGGAGGACATCGCCGTCGAGGTAGACAGCGGCGAAGGTGGTATAACGATCTGATAATGTTTGCAGGGCCAACATGGCTAGAGATCGCACAAAACAGGGAGGTTTGGATAAAAAAGGGGAGGCCTTTACCCAGCAGTGGGACACAATAAAGGCTAAAGAAAAAATAAATGTATATTAAAACCGAACTATATTTCCTTACGCACCGCTTCGCCTGTAATAATTTGTTTGTATCGAAGTAAATACAGTGTGTCAGTTAATTGTAGCGCAGTTAACAATGTCGATAAGGTGTCTGGCGTACAAAGAAATAAACGGTATACAATATAGGCAAACTAAATAATAAAAAAGAACTTGATATGACGTTGTATAAACATATTTTTCGAAAATATTTTGTAAACTATGAAAGAAACCTGAGATTACCCCGATTTTAACGTTTTTACGGCACTACGTAAAAAGTACGACCATTAGCGAGAACTCTAAAAATAGTTGGCAACACTTCTAATGAAAAATATCGCTTTTATAACGTCATATTAATTTTTATGGCTCCCTTTGGAGCGGCCGTCTGCGCCAAACGACTGAATACATTGTTTGTCCTTTCGAGTTGAAAGCTGAAAAATTTAACTAGGCCAATAGAAAAAGTTTTGAAGTCCGATAGCGTCTATAAGGATCTACGTTAAGTGTCACGACTTCAAATTGTTTTTTTTAAAGCTCAGCTATTCATGAAAATTAATTTTCATGAATAGCATAAGCAGCCTATAAAGTTCGCACTGCTGGGACACAGGCCTCCTCTCTGTGAGAGCGAGTGGGCTGTAATCCACCACGCGGCCCAGTGCGGGTTGGTAGATGTCACACGTCTTTGAATTATTGGTTCTACGATATGCCGGTTTCTTCACGATGTTTTCCTTCACCATTTTGAGAGCAGTGATGATGAAATAATTTACACAATTTAAAGCCCCTGTCTGTACGATCTACAACACGTAAGTCGCGGCCGTTAACACTGGGCCACAATTGCTCTCATTTTCATGAATAGTTCAGCTTAAAACAGATTGTCAAGTTAATTGATCAATCAACTTGCTAAAGCTATACAGTACCCGAGGCGTATATGAGCCGTCTGGAATAATTTGTTAGTAGGTAATATACTTACATATAGTAGTAAAAACTGCTTACATAGAAAGAAATACAACATACTACAAACATCTGATCTCCTTACAAATACGAATGAATTTCATTACGGAGTATTTAGGCTCTAAAGAAGTGAACTGATTCCAAATGAGTTGTTGAAAACTTGCTCGGGGAAAGTTTGTTCCAATGCTGTTTCGAAGCGAACAAGTTGTAAGAGTCAACTGTGGAAAGCGGGCTATATAGATGAATATGTGCTAGCCACCTATGCATTTATGCAGTCCTGGTACCATTTAGTGCTGGTAACATTATTTGTGAGGAGTTTAAGTGAGAAATTACTTTTTGAATTTGTTTTACAATACACCCATAATTGAAACGTAGCTTTTGTAAACGCTTTAGAAAGAAATACTTTCACCAATTTTTTATCATGTCGTAGACCATATCGTCATTTACACTCCGGCTGTCGAGATAATGTGTTCCTCACACCTGTCAGTGCGACAATTGTAGTAGGTAACTAATAAAGATCAAATTGGCAAAACAAGTATTCGTTTGTATGGAACTGACGGGTGTTAAGAACGTATTCTCTCGTCGGCTGGACTGTAAGTACATATCCATAATATATACTAATTGAATACATATTATAAAAGCGAAAGTAACTTTGTTTTTTACCTTTTCACGCCGTAACGGCTGACCGGCTTTGGATGAGATTTGGCATACGGGTAGAACATTATCAGGATTAGGACAAAGGATACTTTTCATCCCGGTGCTACGTCCCCGTTGGGATAATTTCCGACCTCCACGCAGGCGAAGATGTGGGAAAAACGTCGTTTATGAATGAGGAAGGGGCCACTTATAAGAAGTTTAAATGTGCGTAATAAATGAGAAAGATGGCAAACAAGAAAAGAAAGAAGAGAGAGAGAGATAGAGAGAGGAGGGAGGGGAAGATGGGGGTT
The DNA here is from genome assembly GCA_963855955.1 of Luperina nickerlii. Classification (NCBI taxonomy): domain Eukaryota; kingdom Metazoa; phylum Arthropoda; class Insecta; order Lepidoptera; family Noctuidae; genus Luperina; species Luperina nickerlii. The sequence continues at coordinate 14,248,186 of OY979664.1, read as the reverse complement.
AACTTACAAAGTCTTCCCTGTTCGGCTCAATCATATTCACTTTGCTCGTCTTTGATGTCCTAAATTGCCGGTCCATTAGCTGTCTTAACGCGCTCTTAATTCTTAATGAAGTAGATTGATTCAGTTGTGTAACAGTTAAAGTTGGCATGTTATGTCAATCTTACGTTGTGTTAGTTACCATCAGTCTAAATGGTTTCAACTTATACCGTTTTTGAACTCAATTTTGTTTTGACAAAAGTAATGATTGGCCAAAGTTAAGGCCAAAGCTAAATGGAAATTACATGTAGAATATCGATGTAAGTACGTAGTATGTCGGTTTAATAAATAGGCAACAGACAAATTAAATCAGTGTCGTCTAAAATCGCTAAAGTTTTAACAGTAAAGGTATTGTACTATAAGCCCAAAAATGAACCTTTCACAGTATGAAACTCATCAAATAATCTGCACTTATTATGTATAAAGATAAATTCAATCAATATCAAATTAAATCGTCTAAAATTACGTGTATTGTTTCGAAAGTATCTTATGAAAATTTCAACAAATGGATCAGAAAACGTACCTGTGGATGCCAATTTGTAGGGCCACTTACAAATTCAAAGCTTTGATTTGGTTATGTGAATACTTAAAGGGTGTGGTACAGACCATAAAACTAAACAACTTTCTCCATGGTACCAACATCGAAAACGCGATATAAAATCAGCTGTTCCATTCAAAGGTCGTGACACAAGCTGTATAAGTATAGGTACTCAAGGTTAGGACTAAGCATGAAATTAAAAAGCCATGTTAACAGTAAGTAATGTTGCAGGCGCGCTGGAGGGCGGCGCGCTGGGCGGCGGCGGCGGCGGCGGCGCGCTGGGCGCGCTGCGTTCCGCCGGCTCGCCGCCCGCGCCCAGCCTCGGCGCCAGCCGGCACAGCCTCATTGGTCAGTACTACAGCCCCTAATGTTTGAACCAACTTCCAACCCATATTAAATCAGCCTCATTTGTCAGTACCTACCACAGCCTTAAATGTTTGAATCACCCGGTGTTTCCTATCTTATCTCTAATTACAGTCCTTCTAGCATCTCAGAGTAATAAAACTTATTATTCAGATAACATTAATCAATTTTGTCAAAAAAAATTGTGTTTAAACCTTTGTTAGTTCATACATAAAAGCATACAATGTTTGACGAACGGACAGTCATATCTGTCCGCTATCACATTCAAGATGCTGTTGTTATAAACTGTTATTATCCTTCCACAAAATCGTGGTCGGTATGTATGACCGAAGTATGTTTTTTAAACGTTGAAATACCTCTTTTGCGGCGAGGAAAGGGTTCATTTTGTTAGCCCTAGATAATAAATGAACATCCTACAAAATTATTGCTACAACAGAAATTAAACTGCCACAAACAAAATTCTCAAAAATACTTGCGAGAGATTTCTAGCGTTTTTTGTAATACGGCTATAACACCTGACATGATTTTGTCAATTATGTTCAGATTACCCATTAATTTATTACAGTCAATATTAATACGTTGTTTAGACACTTCTGAATGTTTCCGTATTCGTAACTAAAACTAGAACCTAATTGAAAACTATAGTACTCATACTGATGTTTTCTTCATTGTAACTTAATTTATTTTAAGTAGCTAGGGACAGGTATTACAAATCTTATTTAATGAAAAACTGCATACATCTGAAATTAGAACCGCTCTAGATAAGCAAAGATAAGCTCACCCCTTGCAAATTGAAGATTTAACTTGTCAAGGTCGAAATATGGGTTTACTCGTACGAACACTACGAATACTTACGAAAAAATTGACACAGGCAATAAAATAGTGTCTAGCCAGCCAGTACAAATTAGATTAGAAGTTTCTGAAAAAGCTTACTATAACTCAACTATATTATATTAAGAAACTAACAAATTAAAGTGTATTTCACGAGGAAAAACTATTTTGTGAGTATGTATAGGCTTTCTAATTTTCCATGTTCGATAAACTCTATCAAAATCGCAATTTGTCTATTCATTAAGGTAATTGATTTGTACATCGCTTCTAATCGATTAACTTTGTCTCGAGTTCACTACGATGAGAACCGTTTATACAGAGTAAGTTATTAATTAGTTACTACTACTAAGGGTATACGAGTATAAGATGCGAACTATTTATGTAATTAAAAATGCCAGGAATGATTAACTAGGAATATTTTGGACGTAGCTACACGTAATGTGCATACTTTCGTCAGTGGTAAGCCGCGATGCGCGCTGTGTAGCCGCTTTAATTTGGCGGCGGCGCTTTAATTAACAGGATTCCAAGGCGTATGTCCTGAGGAAATTGATGAGTTGTGTTGTGCGAGACGCTACGCGGCGCGGGTGAGGCGTGGGCGCGGGAGGGGGCGGGTCTCAGGCGAACTCGTAAATCGTACCCACACGTAGCGTAGGTTGCCCATCACTTGATTAATTTATTTCCAGTCAATCCGTGTTACTCATCTGAAAAGCGTTATTCAGGCAGGATCCCGCAACCCCGCCCCATTCGTATCACACTAATTTCTTCTGTCAGCCTCTGAATATTTATTCGTTGCTCAACTTACCCTGGTTATGTGGTCGTGAGTCATACGCTGTAATCTATGTAATAGCTTGTAACAAATTAATGTGAGCAGCAGAACCGGGCGGGATCATCCGTTACGCGGTTTCTGCCTTTAGAAGGTACTGTCTTCGGGGTCTGATTTGACTTACAAATGTGTTGTGATATCTGATATTGATACTGCCGTTTTTCTCTTACTTATGGAGATTCCGAAGTTTTTCTTAAGATTCTAAATAATATTCGAAATAATTGTAATGAGATGACGACTAATAGAGCAGTACCCATGGAAGAAAATATTTTATGTTGCGTCGACCCCAATAAATTGGGATAAGGACAGGTAAATGAAGATGAATGATGATTCAAAAGAATTTCAGAAACGTCGATATGTTTTTATTAGGTACCTAGGCACATCTTCGCACCATATTTTAACTTTCTTTCAAAAAGCAGCTTTAAAAAAGAAATTACAAAACTTTCTGCGACAAACACCAGGCTCACTTTGTAATTTTTTCCTCGCTGATTCAATTTGCCCACAGAGTGGATAATCTCGACCTTAAACAGAATCCAGTGAATTCTATCAGCAATGTAAATTATTCTAAATACGTTATCGGCTACAGCGAGCTTGTCCTAAGCCGTAATATAATATAACAGATAACTGGGAATTATTCATGTGGGACATTACATGGTATGGAACTCGGAAACGGTTCGCTTACATCGCGCAAAAGATTAAGTATATTCATAAGTCGTACTAAGTACTGATGATTAACAGATTTTGCGTAAATTAAACATTCACCACACGTTCAAACGTTTATTTGTTAATGAATTAATCATTATTTGGAACACTTAATGGATTATTCTAGGTACAGTGCGTGCCACGTAAGAAGAGACTTGACACACCACGTGGTTTGACATGCGCAGAACACGATTTTAGGTATCTTTAGCGGTATGGGGTCTGAGTGCGGGACGGGACCGGACGTCATAGGGGCGGCGGAAAGAGGCGGGGGAGGCGGGGTCAAGTCTCTTCTTACGTGGCACGCACTGTATTATTGCTGTCATAGATTTCAATCTGTTAATAGCAATGTAAAATATTAGCGGCTCAAACGAATAATTTAGTTCCGTGCTGACCCCAGTTTCCTTGGCGTCTACAACTTACACAGAGTAAACTGTCAAGTTTTTGTACCTAGTCAGGGAATCAATTTAAAAAAAAAATTATACCCTTCGTCAATTTGCCGTATTATAGCCATTATAAACAAATGTCAAAGAATGATTTGAATATACGGACAATTTACGTTGGTAGTCACATGATAAACATTTAATTTCCCTGACTTTGCACAGGGTATCTACTTAAAAATTTATTAATTGCCAATGGCGACAATTTCGGGATAAATCAATTGACTAAAAGGCTATTAATAGATTCACTAATTCGATATTTAGGGAAACTGGGCCAACTTACATTGTGGTTCTTAAACCCCTTGAGTATTGTATGAATGCTCTACCATTGATTGTCGGTTAGCAGGGTTCTGTAGTTCCGATAGGTATATCTTTCATTAGTATTAAATGGTATGGCTACCATTGTGTACTCTCAAGTGAAAGCAAACGCTCAACAATGAACGATTATATACAAGTTACCTTATAAATGGATCAGAAATTCGAAAACATAAGTGACATCAGCCCGCTCCCTCTCACAGAGGGGAGGCCTGTGTCCCAGCAGTGGGAACATTATAGGATGATTATTATAAAAGATACGATAATATGACACTGAATACCTAGAAATGGTTGTATTAGAGGTAAAAGTCCTTATAGCCACAGATACGCATAAAAAGTATGTAAAAAATTGCTCGCCATTCGTTACGACTCAAAATTATGGAAAAAGAGCTAGATATTCTTAACCGAAAGAAACCATCGTTATAAAATGAAGTACGTAATGACTTCTATTGTTTTCCGTTCCATTCCCGCACTCCAAATTACTTTGTAGGCTCAAAATGTCCGTTGAACGCGACGTTTATGATTGAATTTGTGGCCTTGTGGAATGAAGGTGTTCTCGTATAAATCCTGGCGGTAAACAAATCAGTGATAGGTGTGTACCCCTGAATGCAAACATCTACGTTCGTGCGTAAACGAAGAACTGGAACTTGTGTAAATACAAGCGACCTTTACGGTTTTTGGACTAATCTTGTGAAATAAGACTGCAAAAAGGAAATCCTATCTGATAGAACGGTAATTGCGATTGCTGAACCGTCGCGATTTAATGATGCATGCAACTTTAAATAGCAGAATCTTGTTAATAGACAATTTGTCTCTCTTTGTAAAATAGTAGGACCTTGTTTATAGACAAATTGGCTAGCTAAACTTTGCAGACGCGATGGATATCGATATCGATATTATACTATATAAAGCTCGTCTATATATAAACACGATAAAATATAAAAAATAAAAGACTCGTTTTTTTTGGGAGGTCTGCGACTGCTGTTAGTGTTGTTACTTGAAGTATGAGTTGAGAAAAACTGTTATCTTATGTTTTATCGTGTTTTAATCTCAATATAAAGGGTGTCTCAGTATGAGTGCACTTTTTAAATTTAGAATTATTTTTTTTCGTGCAAGTGGCAACTTTGAAATTTGACAGCTGTCACCTACGTTTATTCCGATTATTAAAAATGGAGCGCTTTTCGAAAGAACAACGCGTTATAATTCTGAAAACTCATTACAAAAATGGGGAAAGTTACGCTGAAACCGCTCGCAAACTTCGCCAAATTTTCAAACGAGAAAGTGCACCTAATGTGTCAACCAGATCGTGCGATTTTTTCTTTGGGGTTTTGTGAAATCTCAGGTTTATGCGAAATAACCAGAAACAATTCCTGAGCTCAAATCAGAGATCCAACGCGTCATCGGTGAGATACAGTGTAAAAGTCATGGAAAATTTCATGAAAAGAGTAAGGGCCTGTCATCAGAGCCATGGGGGCCATTTGGCGGCTATTTTATTCCATACTTAATCGGAACATGTCTTCTTTACAATCCAATAAAAATGTCACAATTCTCTCATAAAATACTTGCTTTTATTTTAAAATTAAAAAGTGCACTCCTACTGAGACACCCCTTACATCGCGTCTGCGGAGTTTAGCTAGTCAACATAAAATAACCCTGTATATGGTAAAACGTATTGGGACGTACTCTCTTATTCTTTCTACCGATTGTAAAGGAAGGTATGGAAACCTTCAAATTTTCCAACATTTGATAAGTTCAATGGTTAAAATCCTTCGGCATCTTTTCATATTTTATGTGTATTCCTTAAATTTCAATGTAATCATCTATAACACCAACATGTACCTACAGAAGGCACGAAGGGGCTCGTGGCTAAATGATATTATAACAGCTGTACGGATCTATCGAAGGTAAAGATACGCTTACCGCGGTCGTTTCGTGGATGGGTGACCATCCATTACATGTCAGAGACTCAGAGTTCTCCTTGCTTTGGAAAGCTCTTTAAGCCGTTGGTCCGGGCAGTCATTCGTAGATATTTGACAGTCGTTAAGGGTAGTCAGAAGCCCAAGTCTGACAACCAGTTTTACTAAAGGGTACCTTTTGTTACCCAGTAACTGGGTTGTGGATCTCCACAGGCAGTCGCTCCATGTATAATAAGTAATGGTATTCAGCTGCATCCGGGTAGACTGGAAGCTGACCCCAATTTAGCTAGGAAAAAGCTAGGCAGATTGATTGTTCCTTCATAAGCCACATGTCACAGGTACTTGGTGAAGGCACGGCGCACATTATGCGATATGTGACTGCGACAACTCATCGACTAGACGCAACGACTGGTTGCGGTCGAAAATTTTCACATTTTTGTTCAAGGCTCCGAATCTTGACGTTGTGTAGCAGAGTCACACGCTCTCGCTACTTATCGCAGCGATAAGACGCACAGTTTGCACTGGCACGAATGCATTTGCTTAGTAATGAGATAACTATTTCTCATAAGGGTCATGCGCAATTGCAAACAGCTCAGTGCCAGGTTGTGAGTATGTTGGCTAAAATATGTTTCGCGACCGTAACAAATATGGCTTTATAGACTTTTAATCAGTAGTATCGGCAAATTCCTTAAGTTAGAATTGGCCTAAAATGTCATGATTACATGAAATACATATGGGACACAAAGAAAAATTAGGAAAAAAAATATCTCTATAGGTAAATATTTTTTTATTAAATCTTTTCAAAGTACTCTCCACTAACCTCTATACAACGATTCATGCGTCTGAACCAGTTTTCGAAACACTTTTTCCAGTCCGTCGCAGACATCTCGTTTAAAGCCTGCTCGAACGGTAACAGCGCATCTTCTGGCGACGAAAATTGTATCCCTTGGAGCTGATTTTTTGTTTTGGGAATAAAAAGAAGTCACACGGTGCTAGGTCTGTGTGTCGTGCTGTCCAGGAAGTCCCTCATTTGAGCGCGATGAGCGAAGGCGCATTGTCGTGGTGGAGCAGTAGCCCGCGGAGTACTGTATTTGGTCGCTTGTTGCTCACAACACAGAGAACTTCTGCCAAGCATTTGGTAGTATACCATTCAGCGTTGATGCTTCTTTGGTTCCGTAAAGGAATTGACACTAAGTAGCCAGTCAAATTGAAAAAGCTCGCGATCAAAATCTTCCCCCCGCTTCTAGATCGCTTCACTCTGGTAAGCGTTGATTCGTTTTGAAACACCCAAGCCGTCGACTGGCGCTTCGTTTCTGGGTCGTATTAATAAATTCAGGACTCACCTGTAATGATGTCGTAAACACGCCGAGATGAGCCTGCTTCTTTGTTTATTATATACGTATATGTATATCACGGCATCATTCCACCCGGGTCTGCTTCTGAGCATCGGTGAGGTTGTGCGGATGAAATTAGGCAGTGGGTCCAGTTGACCTATTCAAAATGTTATTAGGTCAACTGGACCCGCGGGTTCAGTTCGAGTGGGTCCAGTTGACCAAAGACTCCTATCATCCTCACGCGAAGATGCACGTGTAGAATTTCGTGAAGGCTTCCCGATCCAACCTGCAGTATGTGCTGGATCTCTTGATACGTAACTCGCCTATTGTCTTGGATTAAGTTTTCACTGCTAGCACGTTTTCTTTCGTAACAGCCGTCAAAGGGCGACCAATTCTTTCTTCATCCCCCAAAGTTAATCGACCGCGCTTGAATTGAATTCGTTATACCAACGATATACGGTTGCCTTAGAAGAGCCTTCATCCATGAATGTCATCCACATCCCACATGTCGACAACCTTGCGAGCCAAGTCAAGATACCTATTATTATTATTATTATTTTACGAATTTAAAATCGTAAAAATCATAGCGCGAAAATGTTCCCGGCGGAGATCCATTTTTATTGAGACACGATAATTTAAATTAGCTCGCAAACAATGCGGAGGGAAATTTTGAAATCGGAACGTACCTATTTTTACTTACAAATAATCATATTTTCAAAATAGATTATAGCTGGCCAGTCTCTCATACAAACAAACTTAGTCATTCAATAGGGTAATATGAATTTAGAGAGATTTATTGATGATTTGTATTGTCATAATTCTATAAATACATATTTGTTACGGCAGCGAATCGTTATATAGATCAACATACAAGCAGATAATGACCTGTAATTGCAAAAACGCTTTCGCCTTATGATAATTAATAAGCTGTCATAGTAACGTCTTCAGCAATACTCTTCTTACTAATATCCTATTACCAAGCATTCAACAGATTATGTTATATACTTTTCCTGTTGCTTTGATGTCGCTAACAGCCCAACTTTTTTACTTCATTTACTATGTGCTCGTGTAGGTTCCATACTTACTTTCTTATAAATGATACCTACCTTATTATTATCATTTTCGGTTCGATTAACATTGCAGCAAGCTATCTGTAGCAGGTTTTCCTACGGGAACTTCTGTAACAAAATATTTATTATGGCCCCGTAAAAAATACCTCCAAATTCACATTATTTTTAACAGAAACCATCTTTGCCCCGAAGCAATCATGGGTCCATGTAATGCGATTGAAGTAGTAATGTTCCGACGTCAGTAGAAATGACAAGGTACCGTAAATGTGGTTACGGCAGACATTAAATGTTATTTCACGTGACACGGCCCGGTCGCCCGATAATGACATGTTAAACTTATCATGGCCGTTGATAGTTTTCGAAATCACTGGTAATTATAGCCTGCACTCGTGTGTGACGTCATTCGAGTAACAACGGTCTCAATTTACAGTTCCCGCGTGGCGACTTTATGAAATTAATGCCATGCGGTGGCGAGACCGCCATTTTTTATTTGTTTTATTTCATTCACTACTTTTGTCTCTAGAGGCGTTACCAGCAAAAACACTCTATCCATTTTCGCATCCATGGTGTGCGAAGTCCGGAAAACGTTCAACTTTTATTTTGTATTTGTTGGTTATTTGCGCTTTTGAATAAAGCCTTTGTTCATGTTCATGTGTTGGGGCTATCCGTCTATTCGTTAGTTTCTTCAAAAGCTCACTTACCTAAGTCCTGTACCTAACCAATACAGATGTTGAAAAAATTAAAACATAACATGCCGCAGTTTCAGTCTTCTTTTAATATTAGATTTTTCAGTACATAATATACACGTTGTAGTGCGACGCAAATATTTGATAAAATTTTTGATTCTTGTTTATTGTTCTTCTCCTCCACTTACTTTTCTGGAACAAAGAAAACGTGAAAAACAAACCAATTTATTTTGTACCTTGAAGCCTGGCTCAACATTATAATTTCCTTTTAATACGAATTGTCATAATACCTTTTATTATATCGAGACCAGTTGAGAGGCTCGCTTAGGGCACTCGTTCATGAATATTACCTTCAGAATTTAATATCTAGCGGGCAGCTAGCGTGCCGGTTCACCGGGAAATACTCCAGTCAGCATTTACCTACCTTCGACATTATTTAAATTTATTACATTTTTGTTGCCAGGGTTTCATTAAATGTGGGTTAGATAAATAAACATGGGCCTAAGCTTACATGGAAAATGAGGAACGTTTGAATTAGGAGTTCTAAATAAACAATAAAAATGAAGCACCATAAGAATATGCTTGATTGGACTTCAAAATGACAACATACACCATACTTGTATGATACAATTTCATTGGTGAACTGATTTCTGTTCTATTGGCAAATATTGCAAATAAACTGTATTTTAAAAACATTTTTTTTATTGGTAAACTAGTCAAAAAGTGAACTAGCCCAATAAAATGGTTATTGAGGACATCATAGATCTTTTTGATAAGTACACCAAAACACCTATGTTCTTATTCCCACGATCTGTATCTCCCCGTGGAATAGTCAATGTTGTGTTTGCGAGCACGTTAGCGCCACGAGTTTCGTATTGCGCCACAATCAGCATAATGCCACGGATAGCCGACGAGGGGCTACGTGACAAAACGCTCAATGTCTCAATATGCACTCGTTATCTGTCGTCTGAACATACATAAACCATGTAAGCCGTATCGTGAGTCGCAACACCTTTAAGACTGTATTCATGTAAATCTGAACAGACGAATCTGAGGAAAAGAAATAAAGATTTTTTGTTACGCATAATTCGAAATATTTAATTTCATATAAACCTACATAAGCTATTTCGGTTCAAACCCAGACAGGCGCTTTACTTTGTGTAAATTATTTCATCACCATTGCTCTCAAAACGGTGAAGGAAAACATCGTGAACGGAAACCGGCATGTTCTAGAATCAAAATTCGTAGCTATGTGACATTTACTAACGGCACTGGGCCCGCGTGGTAGGTAACAGCCCACTCCCTCTCGAAGATAGGAGGCCTGTATCCCAGCAGTGGGAACATTATAGGCTGATTATGTGTGATATGTGTGTCGCAGCCATAAGCCGTTTAGTTAACCGCCTAGCCTTTTAACTAAACGACGGCCGTTCTGCTAACGGCCTGAATGATATTCAATTATAGTTTAGGTTGGAACTGTAACCAGCAATCACGCGCGAGCCGAATTGGTCGCAGTGACTAAGCCAGATCACCACGACCAAATGGGTTAGGTTAGGTTAGAACCGTGATCAACCGCGTGCGAGCCGAGAGAGCGAAGCGAGGCGAGCACTACTTTCAAAGGCCAGGCGGTTAACTAAACGGCTAATTTAACCAGTTGGCTGCGACATGTACATAGGCACTAGGCATAGGCACTTATGAAACGTCAGAAACTATGTTCGTCCACGGTTCCAATTGGTCATTTCCCATGGAGAAGCGCCGGCGGGGAACACCACGGTTGCCCTTTTAAAAATGGCTCTTACAATGTTTTCAAATTACAGTGTTAGGAAGCCAATGTAAGCCTGTCAACAAGTACCAGGTACTTAACAAAATAAAAAAATGGCCAACAAATCGAAACATCTATGAGTCTACAAGGCCTATCAATACCGTTCTCACATTTACAAAATAGAAAATAATCTACATAAAAGGTAAATAATATCATACTAATAAAAAATAATAAAACATTTACAGTTTACAGCTGTCGTAAGCGTAAGCCGTAACAGTATCAGTGTGGCTGACGGCTGTTACGGATTTTACAGATCAGATGGATCTGAAGACAGAAATGACCACCTCAATGCATGCTTCACGAATTTATAATAATAAATGCGAAAGTGTAGTCTGTCTGTCTGTCTGTCCTCTTCACGCTTAAACCGCTGAACCGATTTAGATGAAATTTGGTATAGAGATAGTTTGAGTCCCGGGAAAGGACATAGAATAGTTTTTATCCCGATAATCCCACGAGATCGACACTTATGCGAGTAAAACCGCGGGGCGCTGCTAGTACTTATAATATTATAAATGCGAAGGTGTTTCTGTCTGTCTGTCTGTTACCTCTTCACGCTTAAACCGCTGAACCGATTTAGATGAAATTTGGTATAGAGATAGTTTGAGTCCCGGGAAAGGACTTAAAATAGTTTTTATCCCGATATTTCCACGGGATCAAAACTTATGCGGGTGAAACCGCGGGGCGCTGCTAGTCATAAATAATATTAAATACTTGTAACTGTTGTTTTTTGGTCACAATAAATAAAAGCCACGGCAATCTAGATTATTAAAAGCACTCTTCAATTTGCAAAGAAAAAGATACGATACCATTTCGCCTTTCTAGATTTGAAACGCGATAAGGCAATCGAGGGTAGAACGTGGTATGTATTATGTAAACGGTATTCTTAAGATATTCCAATGATAACTAAGGTATGTTGTGATTACGTTATTCGAGTGTGTTTTATTTTAATGAAAAAACTCTAAAGTATTCATTGACACTCGTTCCACTAAAATCCCCTAGACCAGTTCCCTAGGGGACTACACAGAACTCAATGTTCCACTACGATCCCCTATGCTGGAGATTCTCTAAGAACTAATAAATGCTATTCCTTTATAGTCCCTTCTAAATAAAAAAACCGCTTACAAAATACACACACACACATACACACACATACATACATACATACACACATACATACATACATACACACATACATACTCGTATAATTAAAAATCTGTTTACAGAGGGGATAACAATGACGTAAATTAATTCTTCTAAAATAAGTTATATGTTGAACGAAAGTACTTACCAAAAATTTTGAAGAATTTCGCAGGTTCGATCAGTGTAGCGTCTGTGGCGTAGTTGGAATCGCGTTCACCTAGATAGTGAAAGACGTGGGTTCGAGTCCCACCACGTTCGATTTTTTCCACGTTTAACTTATTTAAGTATGTATATTTAAAGTTATAAACGCAAAATATAAAAAAATAAAAATTTACTAAAAATATATTTAAATTTTCACTTAATAAACTAATTCTACTTAATTAACTAATTGCAAGTAGTTTATCTCTGAATTATTGTTTACTTCATAATTTCTAGAAAATGACCGACTTATATTTGCCTATTCAGTAAATTTCAGTTGTGACTCTTGAATCCACTGATCTTTGAGTATATCTTCTGGTCTTCGTTGTTTAGACATTGGGCGGCGCTCTTTTTTTAAAGCATTCAAAATATGTACCAGCTTTGGTTTACGGCCAAATTTTTTATTCAGATGGGAATGCCAGTTTTCTGCAACATTTGTAGTTCTTTGACGTTCACCGAAAACTGACCATCTTTTAACAAATTTTTCATTTTGTAACCAGAACTTCATATACTTTTGCAGTTTTTTAGACTTAGAACTATCTAGTAATTTCGGCCTTTCTTGTAGTGTGTATGACCAACCTTCAACCAAGAATAATTGGCAGCAATGGTAATGTTCCGCAAAGCAAAACGATACTTCTTGATACTTTTTGTTTGGTTAAACCGGGTTTTGTTCCCATTTTGTAAACGGCTTTTTTAAAGTGAAAATAGCAAGTCTTCACCTCAGCAGTGGGAAAATTCATGTTGATAGCATTTATGGCTGCTAATTCGCTATCCAAAGTAAATTTGTGTGGGTTTAATGTAGGTAACTGTGATTTTATTAGCTGTAAAGGGACATCATAAGATTTTTCATTTATTTTACGAGCGTTCATCGGTGTTGTATGAAGATTCTCGCTAATCTGACGCTACCTATAGTTTGTTGTAAAAATCGAGACATGAGAGAAATGTTATTGGACATAGGACCTAATTTAAATAAAAGGCAATAAAACGATAAAATATATGCAGACCGTTCAACTACTTTTAAACCATGTTGTGCTGAGTCATGAATTCTTTGTTGTCTGAGTGTGACTTTTATTGAAAAAGTAAAACCCCTATTTTAAGCGCAACGAATCAGCATTGCCATACAATGTGGTAATGCTGCCTGCCTTTTTGGTATCCCATTGACAGCGATGCGGATGAATTTTGTGATGCCCAATGAGCGCCTCCCTTTTTTACTATATACTTGTACATATGTAATAATAAAAAAATAAAATAAAAATGATTATGTATGAATGGATGTTATTATGTGTATTATGAATGTGTGTGGTACTCCAAATAAATAAACAATAAGTAGAAGTGATAATTCGGGCGCCAGGAGTACACAAAACTATGCCAAGGATAGACTAACCTGCGGGGACTGGAAACCTTTAATCTTCAAGCGGGGAGTATCAATAAAAATCGACATAAAAGTTATTGAACGATTTTATTGCCCGTAGGCTGCTGGTCTCAATATACAAGAAAATTCCTTTCTATAATTAACGGTTCTAAGGTGTAAAACTAAGATTAAATTGATATTATTTTGTGTCCTGTCATTATTGCACTTTTGTCAATATAAGTTATGTATTATAAACCATACCACATTCCGTCGAATAAACTAACAAACGAAAGAGCAAACCACGCTCATCTTGGTGATTTTGATCTTCGCGGAGACTTCAAAGGCGGTCCATGAAATCTGTTGGTAGGGGCCAGCTTTCAAATTTTAAGTTGTAAAAGAAAAAGAAAGAAGAAACGCCTCGCGGCTGAAATCAAACATGAATAATTGTTAGCTGATATCCAGCGTTGATAAAAATGGCGATCGAAATGGTTATGACCAAATACAAATTAACTCACCGTTTCTTTAAAAAAATGATGTCATCAGTAGATGAATTAATCCAAAATATATAAGGTTTAAAAGATCCTGAAACAAATATCGGAAACTATTAACGTCTGCCATCAAAATAGCCACGCGACAACGTGAATATGAAATCACGAAGAATTTCTTACCTTTATAAAAAATATGGGCTATCCAATCAGGATGCCGGCAACGGCAAATCGGCTACCACAGAATGGGGACTAGATGCCGTCCATCTGAAGTTAATACTTCAAGATTTAATTCGGAGCCCTGAAATTACTCCATCCTATGCAAAGCTTGAGTCGGAAAAGTAACCTGTCAAAATCAACTGACAGCATCAAAAAGAAAAAATCTGTGTGACCACTACAAGATTCCGATTCAACCAAAAATGAATTTTTTACATGGCAACACCATGTTGCCTACAAATTAAAGCAAAGAAGGCGCTATCATGTAACGGGCTTAAAAGACTCGTTACACATAATATATATATATTTATATATATATATTAGTGTTAGCTTGTATAGGTATTGTAATTATAATTAAATTAAATAACTTACCCATTTACTCACTAAAACGCAAATAATAAAAATGATATTGAAAGCTTAGTGGAAAAATAGCTATTTATTTCTTGCTTGTATTTTGCTGACTCTTCGCGAAACACGTATCGCCACTTGAGCCCGGCTTGCCAAAAGATCTTTGATTACACACTTAAATGGTTTTAGACAATAGCATACACGTATCAACAACCAATTACTCTTTTAAATGTTTTCCCACAAACTAAATAGGGACAAATGTCCCCCTAACGTGTCCTCGATCATCAGTGATTGATCGCGTGAGGACAGTTGGGAAACCGCGCTGTCACGTGACGTCCCGCTGAGTGCGGCCCAGCGGCTACAATGCCTGGTCAGCTACAATATTGTTACTAATATAATATATCAATTTAGGTAGTGTAGCACGAATCTGCCGAATTAGGTATATAGGAAGGTATTGTCGCCAGAATTGTAAAAGCGCTATGTAAGCATGTTTGAAACTATAACAATTACAAGGTATAAAAAATACTAGCTTCATATTTTCTGACTGACCGACTTTTTGACAATTCAAAAGTGCTTGTTAATGGTTTAATTGAAATAAATGTCTTGAGTTTGAGTTTGAATAATAATACTAATACAAGCTTATTAATGTCCCACTGCAGAGAAAAGACTTGAGCATTGATAAGCACGTTGCTCAAGACGGATTGGCGATTTCAGACTTATATAATAAAACAAAGTCGGGTTATTTACACCATTTATAACTCAAGAACGGCTGGACCGATTTTTATGATCTTTGATTTGTTAGATTTGTCTCCGCCCCGAATAATTACTATTAAAAGATGAGAAAAATTTGCGAAAAAAAATTAATATAAGCCATTTTCTCACACACTCGTTATTGATTCTAAGGCGGTACGGAGTTCACCTGGTCAGCTAGTTGATTATAAGTCCAAGTTTCTTCGCGATGTTTTCCTTCCCCGATGTCAGCGATAAACTTAGAAAAGTACACATGAATTGAAAAGTCACAACTTGATAAAATGCATCTCGTGTTCTTTATTTTTACGCGCATAGTCGACTTTGACGTTTGCTTAGATAAACACGTTACTTAGACATTACTTAGATATAAACATTTAAGGGTAAGTTGCTTATTTACGGTAAATCCTAGGTGAGTGTTTTGTCTCTTTCTAGCGCTAATACCACTCCAGAGCTTTTAGGTAAATTGACTTACAGGTAAGAGTAGGTACCTCTTAACTTACAACATAATTTAGTATTCCGTTCTTCCTATGGTTACCATAAAAGGTACAGATTTATAACCGTCACGCCTTAATTCCCAAATGGTGTAGGCAGAGGTTTACAGTCTTACAGTTACAGTTTGCGACTACGGTAGGTATTACGTCCCAAGGGGCGGGAAATTCTGGGTACAAGTATAAACTTAGGGATGGTACTGGGTATTTACTTCAGCTTCGTCCGAGGTAGGTAATAGTATCTGTACGTAACTTATACTGGGGTCGTGTTTCTAGAATAAATT
This sequence comes from Luperina nickerlii, assembly GCA_963855955.1. Taxonomy (NCBI): domain Eukaryota; kingdom Metazoa; phylum Arthropoda; class Insecta; order Lepidoptera; family Noctuidae; genus Luperina; species Luperina nickerlii. The sequence goes on along the minus strand of OY979664.1, from coordinate 14,232,056 downwards.
CCAGACGATACAAATAGATTGTAAACCTAATCTTGATCTGCATGTATCCGTGTCTTAACTTTATGCAACCATGAGATACAAATTAAAATATACGGGGTGTGGCATAAGTCGACGCGCAAATGGAAACCATGAATTCAGCACATGATTAGACCCCCTAGCGAATAACTTTTTCCAAAAGAAGTCTGCGGTTTCAAAGAAAAGTATATAGCACATCAAGCTACTCGAAACTGTAAATTTTCCCATTCAACTTTGAACCTAATGCTGTAGCGATAAAGTTGAAAACCTATTAAAGATATTTGACAGATTGTAGTAGCTTGATGTGCTGGCGTCTGTACAATACCTGCGCGGTCAAAATGTATGGAACATTTTCTTAACCGCCGATATCCGACGAAAAATTTCAACGCACGGGTTTCATTAATTTACCATGGATACAGTACATGATTATAAACAGAATCATGTACTGTATCCATGGTAACCGGTTGCGCGTCTATGTCCCCTATATTAATATAGGTTACAATCATGTGAAATTTAAAATTCCACGTGTAACCCCCACGTTCTATTTATAAAGATAAAAGTTAAGTGAAATTCTTTGATATGGGCTTGTGAAAGTATCTCTCAGAGACACAAAACGACAAGGAAATAAAACGAATACTTTCATTAAGGTTTAAAACTCTTTTATCGACAAATAACAGCAATGTCTCACCGTCTATTTGTCCGTTGGACTCGAAAACTACCTTTGCATACTTAATCAGCTGTTTATTTACAACCATCCTACAATAAAAGTTACAACGTATATTACGTTTTTATCAGAAAAACAAATGATTAAACTTAGATTACATTTCCCTTTCCCTAACACCATCATAAAACTACCAGTTTTATGTGCACACATGTAGGATAGCGTCAACCGCAGCCGAGTATCTTAACATATTTAGTGTATCGAGACCTTCAGCCACGTGTGGTTTACGAGGTGACGGAAACGTCCGCAGCGGTTTTAATAAAAACCGCTTTCGCGCTGTCTAGCCGGCAAGAGGCGGTTCGATGAAATATGACGCCGTCGCCGGTGTAATAGGTGTACGGATAAGGGACGTAAAAGTTTCATGACGGCTACGCTCCCTCAATATCCGGGCGGGATACTCGGGATGTTCGGGCTCCGCAGCGACACCATTCGCCCGGACTCGCACACGATTAACTGAATTTTATGTTACACTAGCGACCACAGTAACGCACGCTACTTTGGTGGAACACTTTTCATAAAAAACGTTTTCCTTAACTTCGTTTTAGTAGCCTACGCTTTTGACGCTGTGGGGTGTTTCACGGTTTTAACTTTCCCACGAAAAGTTTGAATGATGTATCGCCACGTCGCACATAAAATCCCACTGAAAAGGTAAGCTTTGTAAGGTTATTTAAGGAAGTCTCGTTGTGCATCATTTAAAAGATGATCTGATCTACTGGTTTTACATATAAGGTTAATGCTTTTTGGATATATGCGGTTTCTTACCTATACGTTTAGGGTTGATTTTACCAAAATCTTTAATCCGTGGAATAAAATTGAATTGGAAAAAAATCAAAATTTATTCTCAGGATTAAATTATTCTAAATATAAAAGTTTGGTGAAATTCACCCTAAGCACAAAAAAAAATTATGGAATAAAAAGTAAGAAACGTTTTACAATAATTACTCACCCGCCAAAATAGATTAAGACAAGCAAATAGATTAGTAGAAAAAACTTTTGTTTTCCTACTTAACTATTGCTTGTATTGACATAAATTCACAGAGATATTGTGAAATACTCCCGCGTGATAATGAAACCCTAACGTGTGTAATGCTCTGCGAATGCCGATAGGTGTCATGTCTTGTGAGAATATCCGTCCATTGTCAAGCGGGTACCGCGCGATTGACATTCGATTAAGTATATAGGGAAGGGATATCGACTCAAATATACACGAGCGTTTATGTGATACCGCTATTTATATAACTGCTTTAATGCATAACATGTTATTTAAGAATATTTCTTACTGTTTGATCGGTACAAAGTTTTATATGAGGTGTTTATGACTCCCTATCGCCTCATAAACCATTTCTATTTTCTCAATGATCACAGCGCTTTGTAAAAGAACCCATAATCCACTTTGTTCATGCCTCTTGGAGCACATCTCTATGCACAAAAAGATAATGAAATTTTCTTAAGTCCTACATCACTGTCACCTGAAGTTACCTCGCTACCTATTCTGGAGATATTTCAAAAGATAGTGGAAAATAATGACATAATATCCCGATAAAAATTGAGCGGGAAGTGAAAACTTTTTATGGGATATTCGCATGGCACATTTGCGACGAGCGCTCTCTTGAAATATGTCGGGAGTAACAGGTGTAAGTGCCGTGGACCGAGCGCCGGTATCTACCTGCTTTTTGTGCGTCTACCTTTGTCAGAGTACGGCTGATTAAAGATGTCACATGTGACATTTTTGGCCCCGCTTTATAGCTGGTCGGTCAATGGCCGGGAGGCCGGCCATTTTGTAGGACAACTTTGCAATTTTTCAGCGAAAATTGTGAGGAAATTATTAAAGATGCTCTTTTTATTATAGTTAGCTCTTTATAACAAAATATTACCTATCTACTAATTACTTCTTATTGTATCAGTTAACTTGCAAATAGGAAGGTATGTGTGCATTAAACATAACCTCTATCATCATCAAGATCGTCTCTCCACCTAGCATAAACATTCATCTCGTATGTGTCTGACAGATAAATTGGCAAGGAGCAGTCAGCGCTTAGGCGTCAGGCAACTATTATTCATGTCTTAGCAATTGGTACTAAGCCGTCAGTCAGCCGCACCGCTACCAGTTTCTCTGCGGGGAGCAATGGCAGACGACACATGTTCTACAACATAATTTATATTCGATTGCACAGTTTCGCCTAATTACGTTTATTGGTAATTCCCAAATGTATCGAATATCGACTATCAACTACCTCAATACGATACTAATTGCTCGCTGGTTAATATACTCGGCGGAAAATCTAGCTTTTCAAATACTCAGTTTAATATTTCCAACTTAGCTAGAGGGTGCAATATAAATACGAAGGTAAATGGTGCAAGTTCTCCGTTATATAAGCTTCATTTAGCACGACACGGGTGGCAGAGGGGCTGAACTGAAGTAGAAAAAAGGTGATTATATATTGCTCAAATGCTCAGGTCACATTAGCTAGCCGTGAGGTCCTTTTATAAAAAAAAATGTACTTTATATTTTTTACTGAACTAAGAATTATACGACCGGACAGTATTTTATTGGACTTCATAAATTGAGTTTCTGGTAAATTGCGGTAAGTTTTGTGCCGCGTAGCAAGTTGCTACGCCGTAGCTGGTCTACGGTAGTGTTCAGATAAACAAAATATAAAGCTGATTTTAATGTTTTCAAGTAGTTAGTTAGTTTTTGTTTAATTTTAGGAGCATTACCTTTACAGCATATACCGCATGAGTTTTGTTACCTGTATAGTGTAAGTAGCTCCGTGGTTACGTGCCAGTACTACGACGCTTCATCAATCTCAATATAGAGCGATGAGCTAATGTTTGTTGAGGGCTCCCAAATCCTTAATCCGTCAATACTGATACCTACATCAAGTTTTGGCATCGGTTATTGTTCACCCCATACATTATGATAAATGATAAAATATATGAAGTTACCTCACAATGTGTAGCGAAAGCATTACCTAAGACAACATCAATAATAAACAAGAGTAACATGTAATATATAATATACGTTGTTGAAAAAAATATCCATTGTTCTTTGAAAAATGTATAAAGAAGGAAGGAAAAAGAAAACCAGTGGCCACGTCTACGTAGCTTCCAGGAAATTTAAGTCATTTTAAAACAAAGCCTCATTTTTAACGAGAGAAGAATCGCAGGAGATATTGGAAAAACCGAACGAATAGAGCGAATAATGCCGCGGGTAAATGACAGTTTATTACAACACAATTAATTAGTTCGATGTTGCACAGCCTTTGATGGCTCCTGCGTTCTGGTTATATTTTCAACTAGCGACCCGCCCCGGCTTCGCACGGAAACATTATTATTATTATACATATAAACCTTCCTCTTGAATCACTCTATCTATTAAAAAAAACCGCATCAAAATCCGTTGCGTAGTTTCAAAGATTTAATCATACAAAGGGACATAGGGACATAGGGACAGAGAAAGCGACTTTGTTTTATACTATGTAGTGATGATGATAGTGATGGCGGGATATCCAATTTTGGTTCTTTATACTCCTTTTCAACGACAAATTTATTGTGCCAGGAACGAACATTATTGCCAGGAGCATGTTTCTATTTTGTCAACGGAAACGTAGGTAGTGGCGGAGAGTCCTATTTAATTTATTGTTCAGAAAAAAGGATCACTTCTGGCACGAGGACAAGAATTTGACCTATCACCAACCCGGTTGGGTAATGTCGTGAATTTCGACGTCGTGTCCGTTATGAGAGATGCCTATTTTTAGATTGGCACAGGGATTACTTTTTGGTAGACTGGATTTTATCAAGGCCTTGTTTGAGCCGAGTATATTTAATCACTTGGTAATTCAACAGCCTACCATCCTTGTGCTGACTACTATTTTTTACTCAAGGTTTACTAAGACTTGATAAGATAGAGGACTGTTGTCATTTGTCTGCGGACATTTGTAAGCGTCATCAGCTTTTATTTTTTAATTAACTTGTTGTTTTTTTTTGTTCTAAATGTAATATTATGACATATAAAACTCACATGCCTACACGCACATGATACATATAGCATATATGTATTTTGTCATAATAATACATAATTTGGAATACTACCATATTTAAACACGGATTACGTTTTACAACTCCTTGGTTCGAACCCAAGCGCCTGAAATTGACTTTGTGTAATTTAATTTCATCACCATATTAACTTAAAAATATTAAGTTAATATGGTGGTGAAATAAAATTGTTTCTTTTCATTACGGACGCTTTTAATGTTCTGCGTCGTTCGCACATGCATATTTTTTTACATGAATGATGTAACCAATATTTTGTAGCCATATTATTTTGATTTAAAAGAGTGTCCGTGGAATTTCGTGCCTGTTCTTCTCCATAGGTACCTACTACGCTTTGGAATGGGCAACTAGCTTCATCTTTCTGACTGACCGACCCCTTGACAATTCAATAGTGCCTGTAAAAGGTTTATTTGAAATAAATGCTTTGAGTTTGAGATTGCTCTTAAAAACGGTGAAGGAAAACATCATTCACAAACCAGTACTTGGCCCGCGTGGTGGATAATGGCCCATTCCCTCTTAAAGATTATACTTCGTTAAAGGTAGCTATGTAATAATACGGAAGATAATTATGCTCTGAAATCAAAAGCATATCGAACTAGTTAACGCCAGCGGCACACAATACGTGCACTTAGCACGATTCTCGGTATTGGACAGTGTTTGGAGGATAAATATTCTAGATCACCGGTCACAGAGAGATTGAGCGTTGTGCGTCAGGCTCAACAAAGTGCCTGCTTCCAGGTACTCTCACGTAATATGATCAACGCTTTATTATACAGGATACAGGTTTTAGTACTATATCGGATTAGTTTACACCACAACCTTAGGTTGGTCTTTTCATGTTCTGTAGACCATCAAACTAAACAATTTTGTCCATGGGATCAACATCGTAATCGCGAATAAAAATTCAGCCGTCCCAAACGTTTAGGTCGAGTAGGTATTGAAGTTTTCTATGGGACAGTTGAATTGAACTATTCGCGGTTACGAAATTTGTCCCATGGAGAAAGTTGTTCCGTTTGATGGTCTGTACCTCACCCTTAAATTTGGCTGATTTTTGAAAACTAACCTTGTGTATTGTATAGAATGTATTGAGTGCTCGGTATTCAAAGGATAGGTACTTGGGCCAGCGGGATTGTCCGAAAGGGTTACCGCTGGCCCGGAACATAAAGGGCTAAGGAAGGAACACGGGTGGGTTTTAGTCAGTAAGAGTCTGACACTCCCTTCCGCTCCACCCAGAGCGGGAGGAGTCATTTGATGATTTCCCATCCTAAAAAAAAAAAAAAAAAAGGATAGGTACTTATACCAACCTGCGTTTGCGGTGTTACAATAGGCAATGAAACTTTGACGAGACATAACATAATATCATGCCTGTATTCCTAGAAGGGTTAGGCAGAAGTGTATCTATCTATAGTATACCCTGTAGTAACTTCGATGTAGTTTATTGAAAGTCATACACGTGTTGTCTGTGGTTTTAAATGTCAATAGGATCTATTTGGATAAACCGCAAAAATTACATATGAACTGCTTTGACTGGTAATCGTTATTAAAAAAAATCTTTATCCTATCCTATTTTTTTTGTTTATATTTTTTTAATCTTAAAGCTGATTGCTTTAAAGTTTGGACACAAAAGTGAAAAAAGATTGCCAGTAACTAAAATTATAACTGGACGGCACACAACATAGGTTTGTAATCCATCCAAGTAAAATGTAAAATAAAATATAAATCTGTATCCAAATTCCTTGTGCTATAAGTAATTTAAAAGACCCTGATCCAACTTTGGTCCTAATTAAAACTCCGTTGATCGATTCAAGCAGGTTTTACGAAAAAGGTGTGACAATTTAAGGTTTCAGGTAGCCGTTGTAGTAGGTTAGGTTGGCATTACTCAAGCCTTAAAATAGCGATGAATATCGATGCAGGTGTGACCCCGGGCTAACAATAGCTTAACCCACTTCTACTTGTGGGTGTTGTCAAAGGACTTTGCAATTTCAATATATAACCGATGGTTGTTGGTTTAAAATAAAGCTATTATCATAGGTTGCATAGCTTTTAAAAGCTTTGTATAATTTTAAAGTGTACCTAAACCTTAAATATATAAAGCTTATTTTAGTATCAAACTATTTTTGCCCGGCTTCGCCCGCGTGTGTGGATGTCGGTAAATATCCCACGGGAACATACTACCGGGGTGGTTCAAAGTGTTATTCCAGATTATAAGCCATCTGTGTGCCAAATTTCATCTAAATCAGTTCACCTGTTTTTGTGCCAATCCGGAACATACATCCAGACAAACAGTCAAATGGAAAAAAAATCTATAAACTATATTTTTGGCATCTGACTCGTTCCCACCTTGTAGCAATTATTTTTTTTCATAAATATTCAATATCCATCTTTCATTTTGTTAGTATATTATTATACGAATCTCTACATTCTCAACTAATTGCAAGACCAATGTAGAATTGAATAAAAGCTTGTTAAAACATCGATGATAGGAATAGATAAAAGTGTTTATAAATAGAGATCTAAGCTGACTAACAAAGTTAATCCTTCCTGAACAAACGTATTATAAAAATAAGTTGTTTTTTATTTGACTGGCTTTGGCGTGGAAAGCGCTTTAAATATTTTTTATATTTATCTTAAGATCATGTCTATTAATTAGTTTTACTTTTATTCTATTTTTGCTTTTGCCTTAGTAAAAAACTAATAAAATTGTTTGTTTTCAAAAATAGTACTGCGAGGTAATTGCATAGCATATTATCAGGGGGCCTAAAAAGGACACTTTGACAGAATAATAAAAGGATAACATTATCAATCATAATATGGCGAAGACAGTCCGTGTTTTCCTTTTTTTCGCTGCAGATAGGGATTGGATTTGGATTGGATTGATTGGTATTTTAGTACAGACATAAAAAAATAACTGAAAAATCCTTCAACAATGGGATTTGATACGATTAACTTAACAGTCAACTGTCCATTATGATTCATAATGTTATCTTTTTATGATTCTGCCAAAGTGGCCTTTTTGGGCCCCCAGGAGGAATGGCTTTCATTTTGATAGTTCTAGAACATTCATTGCGTTATTTACGTTGTTGAGCAAACGAATTTTTCGAACATATGAAGCAATGGATTAGCAATATCTTTCAAAATGATTCAGATTAAGATTGATAGTGAGTTACAAAATTAGGATGCAGGTTCGCTTGACTTGAAACTAAGCGTATTCATTTGTTTCTTATGTAATTGGAGAGCTCTTAGCTCTTAGCACTACACTTTTATTTGAATTATTATGTACCTATATTTAATGGAATGAAAAGGGGTTTGTTATTTGATTAAACTTAACATTAGTTCCCACACTCATTTATTCACTCAGTAAAATATGTTTACTGCGGTAAATATGACGCAGAGAAAGAACAAAAAAAGAAAAAGTCCACCACGCACAACTGCTATCGCAGTAGCCCACTTACATTTTAATAATAAGTTAGTGCAAACATAAACTCATTATAATTTTACCGCGCACCAAAATCATCGACCACATAATTTAAACAATTAAAACAAACTTATCTTCTCAATTAAAATAAAACAACAATAAAAGGGTATTAATCGAAATATTTATCAACATCGTTGACCGATCAGCATCTTAATTGCGCAACACACTTTCAATAATTTTGAAGGATACTGCTAATCCATTGATTCATATTTTTGAATAATTTGTCTGGTCAACATCGTAAATAATGCAATGAATGTTGTTAAACTGTCAGAATTAAAACCATTGGTACTGTTTGTGTTACACAATCCCCGCTGGCCGTCCTTAAAACCAAAAGTTATGGAGAAATATGATTTACATAGTTATATTTCTTATATTTTTGTTATATATTTATTTATATATAACACATATATAATTATAACACTTATTTCAATTCACATATTTATTCTTATTTTGTGTTAGTGTAGGTACTGGTACCTACTACGCAAGCAAAAGGCAAAACTAAAATGGGCTTTAATATTAAGTACTTGTACTTAATATTTAGCTCTGTGTGAAGGCGTAAGGTATTTACGTGATAAGCTGCCAGTAGATTGCTTATGAACACAAAAATGCTCTTTATCCCGCGGTGGACGTGGGAAAATTAACATTTTCATTCTGACTCAACAATAAAAGGACTGTTAAGAAAATTGGCTTACCTTTTGTGTCTTTGATAAGGGTTATTTAGTTAGATATTAGTTAGAAACGCAACTAGGCAGTGAGAGCAGTGGTGGTCCAGGGGTGACGGCCGCGACTTACGAGTTGTAGGTTGTAGGTTCGAATCCAGACAGGCACTTTGCTTTGTGTAAATTATTTCATCACCATTGCTCTCTAAACGGTGAAGGAAAACATCGTGAGGGAACATGCATGTCCTAGAACCAAAAATTCTAAGACATGTGACATCTTCTAACCCGTACTGGGCCTGCATGGTGGATTACTGCCCACTCCCTCTCGCCGAGAGGCGGTCTGTGTCCCAGCAGTGGGAACATTATAGGGTAATTATGCAACTACAGTGCGGCCGACATGAGAATGCATTCTTGACAGATTCATACAAACGAATACGTGTTTTGCGAATTTGATCTTTATCAGTTACTAGAATTATTTTTTCTCTTTTTCTTTTCTCTTGAAGGCCGGACTTGTAGCTTGCAACAAGATATTTTGTACCTATTTTACGATCAAACATGACCGTCTTTAGGATACTAAATAAACGTGACTATAAAACTATAAACAATACGATTTTTTAATAAAATGTCCAGGAATACTTTTCCTGTCTGAAATCCTATTTCCGTAACTATGCTAGAGAGCGAGGATTGTCTTACTTAGGTAAGTGACAAGTAAAACTCAAGACATTGAATGTTTTTATAGTGAAGCAATCTTCCACCGGCCATCTAGTCTATAAAATGTCATTCAGTCAACGAAGCCGTCCATTTTATATCTCAATGTTCAGTCGTTAATATTTATTTGAAGCAGTTATCGTGAAATGAGACAATCATTTCTCATAAAGAGTTTCCCTAAATGCTTCAAAGAATATTTTGACGTGGAAACGCCCATAAAGTTTTATTTGGACAAGGCGGGAGTTGCCACAAAGGACTTTATGCCTCAAGGTTGGCACCATTGTTAGAACGTTTCGCGCTAAGACAGTGTCGCCATCATTAAAGAGCTTCCTAACAACAGTGCGCCCAGGCTCGCTCGGGAGGTTAATTATTATCGCGCAATGGATTTTCAACTCTCAGTGTTGAGCCGAATCTTGAGAATTGAGAACTAAGTGTCAAGAACTATCGCGTCAAAAAATAAAAAAGGCAGCAAAAAAAAGCAGTACAGTGCTAAGTAGTGTGTTGAAAATCCAGTGTGCGATAAAAAATAGCCGCGTTAAAAAATCGCCCGTGGGTTTGAGGGCTGAAATATGCTTAGATACTTTCTAGCAAGAAGGCGGTTCTTAGATTTATTGTAGACAGGAACGAAGGTTCCGCAGCAGTAAAATTGTTAAGTGTACCAGGAGTGCATAGGTAGTTAAGTGATGCGTTACCCGCCGGCAAAGTACTCGGCTACGGAAGATAATCTACGCCCGCTCTCCGATAAAACGTTTTAGTGCTCCGTAAAAAAGCTAGGTGCAGTCGATGGATAGAGGATGGTGTTACAGAATAGATCAATTGGTAGAAACGTAATTCGATATGACGTTAAACATTTTGTTCTATTTTGTACCTAAAATGAACAATCATTGAAAAGCCTACACATTTAAACCTCCTTTTTAAAGAAAATCTTAAACATTTATCACTTTGCAGTTAGGTAACTATTTTATTTTCAAGAGTTCATAGTTCAATACCACAGTATCCTACTAAAAACCTGCAAAACGCTAGTCATACTGAGGTTACACACAATAACAGGACTACTGTATGTAGCCCTGTTATCGTGTGTGACCTCAAACGGTATAGTAACAAGTCGTGCGACGATCGACACAGACGAAGAGCATCTCCCTTAGATGACACTTCTTGACCCCATCTCTTAAGGATGATTGTTGTCGTCTGTAAAATGACTCAACTCGACGTTATACTCTTTAAAATGCCTTGAATATTACGTGAAAAATTTAATACACATAAAGTCGATTCAAGTCCGTTTGATTGTTTCCAATTGATGTTATTTCCACTAAGGGCCGATTTTTCAATCATTAGTTACCTTTTACCGGAAGAATATCTAAATATTACGTTTTGAATTAAGTTGATTTTGGATAGACTAGTACTATTTAAAGCCACATAAATGTCCAAAAAAACATATTTGTTTACATGTCTGGAAACTAAATCGCGAAAGCAGTATAGTTAATAAAATAATATACATATTTAAACCTTACACTATAAAGTTTAGCGTATAGGTACCCAAAATGTATTGGCTCTCTAAAACGCAGTCCCGAAGGGACAATAAAGAGTGTACAACTACATTCTGACAGTTTATTACGTGTGTGGTTTGCTTATGTGACGCACGACGCACATAAACAAGTGACTAAATCAGATGACCTAGCCCACAAAGGAATACGTCACACTTTTTTTTACATTAGACTGATGAACTCGTTAATCACAAAACAATTAATCAACTCATCATTATCATCCGCAGCCCGACTTCACCTATTGTTGAGCACATGCCTCCCTTTTCTCCAGCCTAATCCAGGTCCAGCTCTTGGATGCCACCCGCCTTATTCCACTTCATCAATGCGCCTTGCCAGGTGTCCTGCCATTTGAATTCAATAACTCGTTTTCCGATTTCGAAAACATTCGTACGTTTTTGTTACGTTTGGAGCTCTGTTTCTCATCAACTCATCCTATTGCAAACCACTGTTAGATAAGTCTCTTCCAAGTTGCAAGACCACACCCAGCTGGCCACCTACCGTCTCCTGTCTGGCCCGGTTACCATGCACAGGGTTTTTTATTTCGGCGCATTAATTATCTGCCTTGCTAAACTTGAAAAAGCAGCGCTAGGCAGAGAGGCGGGGACATCGCCATGGAACCTGTTACCAAGAATTCAGTTCATGATTCTGAACCCCCCTGCCTTGAAATTTTTCTTCGGTTATTAAAATGAAAATTTGCTGTTCCATACACACCAAGTAGGTATAGCAGTTTTCTATGAAACAACCGATTTGTTTTGATAACCGACGAATTTTTTTTACTGTACTGTGTCTAGAATCATGTGCCGAATTCATGGTTTCTGTGTGCGCGTCAATGTCCTTGCCACCCTGTATACTTAGTTGCGCTTGCACCGCGTTCTTGTTGCGTTTGCAGCTCGTTATATTGCGTTATACGCGCGACCTTGTCAAATAACGTCGCGTTTTCGGCCCGTAGATCATCATCTGCCTAGCCTTTTCGCTACTGTGTTGCGGTAGGTTTCCAGTCTAACCGGATGCAGCTGAATACCAGTATTTTACATGGAGCGACTGCCTATCTGACCTTCACAACCCAGTTACTGGGTAATACGATACCCCTTAGTAAGACTGGTTGTCAGACATTCGGGCTACTGACGACCCGTAACGACTGTCAAAGATCCAAGAATGACAGCCGAGACCAACGGTTTAACCTGCTTTTCGAGGCCCGGAGGGGTCTGTACCTATCGCGGACCAACCGCGGTAAGCGTAGCTTAACCTGATCGATTGTCTCGTGCGGCTGTTATTACTTATCCGTAAGTCCTTTTTCGACCCTTAGATATTATATTGTTACGAGCTTGGGGTTCGTGACAATAAAAACTGCCGATTTAATAACCAAAAAAATGAGACTTTACTCACCAACACTAATTACAAGTCAAACACACTAATTAAGAAACACAATTGCACTTACTGATCACTCTTAAGTCGCACTCGAATATCGCCTTCGATGTTATCGCTCGTATCGCTTAATCGAAACTATGTGTGTCTCGCGGCCCACCCGGCCTTATATAGTGCCGCAGAGCTAGTACATAAACATCTAGAACGTTCGAGTACATACCGGTCCCGACTGACTCGACGTCGATAGTTCTCGGAATTACTAGTACTTAGAAAAAGGTCAAGTAGGGTCAAGGTCCTAGTACCAAGGTACTATTTCCGCTACCCGATACTAGATGGCGCTAGTGGTAACTAATGTCGCCATGTATCAAGCATTATTTGCGGCGCGCAACAATATCTATACAAATAAATAAAATTGATGTTTGTTTGTAATATTAAAACAACCGCTTTTTACTAAATGCATATGGATGTATACACGGTACATATACCAAAAAAACATTTTTTACAATTTTTGTCTGTCTATCTGTTTGTTCCGGCTAATCTCTGAAACGGCTGGACCGATTTTGACGGGACTTTCACTAGCAGATAGCTGATGTAATAAGGAGTAATTTAGGCTACTTTTATTTTAGAAAATAAAATAGGGCCCCACGAAAAAAAAACCAATGATATGAAATTATACAAATAAATAAAATTGGAGTGTCTGTTTGTAATATTAAACAACCGCTTTTTACTATATGCATATGGATCCATACACGGTACATATACTATAATAACATTTTTTTCAAATTTTGTCTGTCGGTCTGTCTGTTTGTTCCGGCTAATCTCTGAAACGGCCGAACCGATTTTGACGGGACTTTCACTTGTAGATAGCTGATATAATAAAGAGTAACTTAGGCTACTTTTATTTTAGAAAAAAAATTGCGTCCCACGAAAAAAATTAAAATTAATTAAATGAAATCTATACATCTTCTATATACAAATAAATAAAATTGGAGTGTCTGTTTGTAATGAGAGCACATTTAGACGATTCAGAATTTAACAAAATTCTTCTTGATATTGGAGAGGGAAAGTGTCCAGATGTGAATAGTACTCATGATATAGAACTACCTACCGGTTTTGTCAGGTTGTGGCGGACACTGAAATTTTAATACAATATAGTTTTTTTGATGATATTCACAATCTCAATATCAAAGAAGATTCGTGGTTGTGTGAAATATCAATTTTGGCACCTATGAACGACCAGCTTAATCAGCGCATTTTAGATAAGCTATCTGGTGAATCACAAACATACCTTTCCATCGATACAGTTTGCAATCCGGATGAAGTGGTTAATTACCCAACAGAATTTTTAAACAGTATAATTGCGCCTGGTCTACCTGGTCCCTCACAAACTGAAACTTAAGATTGGCGTGCCCATCATACTACCCCGTAATTTAAACCCATCGAACCTTTGCAATGGTACTAGGTTGCGAGGAGTGACGTTGCAAAGAAACGTTATAGGAGGTCGAAAAATATCCGGATGCGGAAAAAGATTGCAATTCCCTATCAATGTCAGTTTTGCTATGACAATCAACAAGTCACAAGAGCAAACGTTAAGCAAAGCTGGCATATATCTAACTAAGGGTTGCTTTATCCATGGGCAACTATACTTGGCATGTTCACGTGCGAGGAATGCTAGTAGTGTTGTTGTTTTAGCCCAAGAAAATCGCACACCAAATATTGTATAACAGCTCTGCCCCGCGGTTTTACCCGCGTAAATGTCGATTCCAAGGGAATATAGGGATAAAAAGTAGCATAAATATGTTAATCCAAGGTGTCAGCTACCTCCATACAAAATTTTATTAAAATTAGTCCAGCCGTTTGAGAGTGAAGAAGTAACAAATATATAAACACATACACACACACTAACAAACTTTCGCCTTTATAATATTAGTGTGATAAAGAATTTTTTCAATATTTAATTATACTATTAAACTTAAAATTAAACTAACAATGCAAACACGAATAAATAGAACTACTTAAATGGAGAAGTATGTACAAACAAAATATCGATTCATAAAATATAAGAATTTCATTAAAATTTGCATAGGGATTTCTTGACGCGGAATAAAGAATTAATATGTTATCGTAAACTCTGCGAACTGAACAATAACTTTTTGTTAAATTCCACGCGGACGAAAAAGCTAGTCCAAAATAAACGAGACGATAATGTAAAAGCTAATCCAAAATAAACGAGACGATAATGAGTTTAATTTAATAAAATATCACAATGTTAGCAATTCTCTCGCTAAAATCCTATCCCGAAAGAATAATGAAAGTGTGTCAATTCAACCGAGTTATTACGTGTATGTGTAATGTATCGTTCAACTCAGAAGGATGGCTCCACCGCAGGTGACTTGTCTTGACCTCACCCGTTAAAAATGATTGCTGTCATTTGTTGGATGACAAGATGATATTTTCTGCGGTAAAGTGTAGCCATGCCTTAAATATTAAACGGTATTTCGACGTGAGCAAAAATGTTTTTCGTTTGAAGTAGGAATGGTTTTCAACGTATCTCAGAAGTCACATACTTCATTAAGAAGTTGTTTGTTAAATGCGTCTTTTATGGCTATGAGTGTACGAGATTAAACCAACAACATAATATTTGAAAGCTTTTGAACAAAGTAACTTTAAATTTGTTTTCTTCCTTATTGTGTTTGAATCTACCTCTCTTTATATAATAAATATAATACATACTACTGTTAGCATCCGGGGAATGCTAACTGTACCGGAATTAACGAATAAAAGTCTATTCACTTTTAAACAGCGTAATTATTATAGTCTTTAAATTAATAAAATTTTTACACTCTTGTCATTTGGCTTGTCAGCTAAATCTGACGTATACAGACTATAATATGATCTGACTACTGACCTATAATAAACACTTGTAGAATATATACAGGTCAGTGGATCTGACGGTTTCTGTCTTCTAAACTTAAACTAAGTCAATGTTTGTCTCGTATTTCTTGCCAATAACTTTTAACGAACTCGCGGAGGTTGCATGTAAGCATCAAATAGGCTACAATCTCTACAGTACCTTAAGTACCTATATTCTATTTGTTATTAAACACATTAGCCGACCAAATGTTATGGTGTTAAAGGTTCTCAAACGGGGCGTATAATTTGCCAACATTGAACACCGCCAAAGGTAAAACTTTCCAAACTTCACCCTCGCTCACCTTGCACCATCACCGTATATTAGTAAGTTTCGTTGAGCCAATCTATCAGTCGGCTTTGTAGTTGGCGGTTCGTTCAAAATTTTGTTATAAAATTACCTTTTATAATGGTCGCGCTGGCAATCTGCTGCGCAGCTTTATACCTAGTATTAGACGCTTGAGGAAATGCGGGTGTCTTTTCTCTATAGAAACGTTCCTACCTGTTTTCTTTCTGGTTAATGACCATAAAGCAAAGATTTTTTACAAAATAATAAATATTAACTACTTGTATGCCCCTACTTTTTGATGATACATTATTTTTATAAGCATTAGAACCCTCAAAAAATGTCGATTTAAACGGCTGTCATTGCTGTCAACAGAGGTCTAGTGTACAAATTTGACAACTATTAATGAAAAAAGGAAAACATAGGGACACAGTATATAATCCTTCTTATTCAGTTTATTAAATAACTTTTAAATTGGTCCAATATTGGTGGATGCAATAGGTGAGACTCAAACCTGGAACCTCGAACTTTTTACTTAGGCTTTTTCAAAAGTCTCTCCGACCGCATTTCCTCTTAATAGCAGCTCCTTTTGTGTTCTCAGAGCATAATCTAAGTAAAAACTGCGACACTGTTGATACAATAATGATTTGTATCAACAGTGTCGCAGTTTTTACTTAACATATTAATTACGTTTTTATTCTTTCCCTTTGTCGCAAATCTTTTTAAACCCACCAGCTAGCTTTATTTCCAACAGCGCCTTCAGATTCAATTAAATCACAACAAAAGTTCCAGAACTTCTGGAACTCCTGTATTAAGTTAAAGTGCAAAGAGCAAACATCATGAAAGTAAGAGTGAATGGTTATCATAGACATGATAATGAAAATCACCGTGCAAGTGTGTCTGCGAGGCGGGCCGGCCGGCCGGGCGACGACAACAGCCCGCCGCGTATCTATTAATTGAATCTGGGAACTTGCCGAGAACTTGCCGAGACTTTCCGAACTTGCGCGAAATTTGATTAGCTCGTCATCTTTCTTTGAGCGTCGAGTTAAATTTTTTTTTTTACTTGGGATTACCTCCCTATCGTGAAATTAATCATGACATCAGCTGAATCCCGTATAATGATACAAGTTTGGGTGCTGTCGGTAAACAAATTTTATGAGTCACCGCTGTTTTTGCTGATCGGATTAACTAATATAAATTGTGATTTATTACAGTTTCGTGTCTGACAGGGACTTTGTCATGGCGGGTTCTCTTTGCGTGCGGTGTGCTATAATTTTATAGGATAGAGTGTCCATTACGCGGATTAAAATTTCTAATGTCTTTTGACAACCACTAATTACCTATTTTGTTAAGTGAGATTATTTTGGTGGACCCAGACAAGGTTATTTAGCTAGTTTATATAAATATGCAAACAAATGGGTCCCTGAGTTGTACCTTTTTAACTGCTGAGCACAGCACATTACCGTAGTGTGAAAAGAATTTAGTGCCCTATGCTCGTTACGTGGTGATCAATCACAAAATATTCCACCGTCGCCGCTGAGCCCATTTGTTACAACTTGTTTGGTATAATATTTAATTACTTACTTGTAGCTGGTAACAGGTGGTAAAAGATTGTTATTTATTGGCGTTGTTCGGTCGAACGTGGGTCGTGAATGCCGCGACTTATTCATTATTTTTCGTTGTACCTACTAGCGCAGGCGTCAACAAAAGTCTGTTACAGTACCTAACGTGTTACGCGCGGATGTTCTGTGTTTATTTTATTTTTAGTTTCACGCGAGGGCGCATTGAAATACAAACTGTAGAGGAAATAAGTTGATGTTAATGCTCAGCGGCGCGAACACATACTTGTTTTACACTTTTACAGCCATTGGGAAAGCCGCCAAGTCGCCCCGGCCGCAGCCAGCGCCTTAAATACCCTTTGAAATTAAATGAGGTTATCAAATGGATCTTTTATAGATATAAAACATTATTATAGACAGTATCTTACATTAAATACGTTAATTCTGGTTCTCGTTAATCTGGCGTTCATCTTGCTAAGGACATTTAGATGATCCTTGCTAATTAATTGCCACGGGTTTTGCTCGTCGTGCACTTCGTCGTTATCACCCTCCAGAAAGTATTAATACTTAAGGGTAATCAACTGGAATTAAAACGGAATTATATCGTTTTATAAGAATGTATCTTAAATAAAAAAGTTAGATAAAATAATGGCGAAGCACTGGAGAGGGTGATTATATTAACCGTCAATGAGAGGAATGTTTTCATTTTATTTCAAGTGTACTTATGTACCTGCTAGCTCATTAAGAGGTACAGTCAACAAAAGAGATAGTATGCAGGATCGTCGGATATAGTTGAAGTTTAGTAAGGCACCGATGGATGTTGAATGTTTTATTCGCATGTTTGTTCTATCAGGATAGAACAAACATGCGAATAAAACATTCTATGAAGCCTCTTAAGAACATAATATTAATATTATGTACAGATAATCGCCCCTTTCAACGGACTTACCTTGTACAAATAAGAATAGAATTTGTACTCGCTTTAGAAACATGAAAAGTCTTCGATGGCGAAGGCTTATCCTCCTATTGATAAAAACTCGTCATACAGAAACGATCGATAAATCTATCCTGTCATTTTCTATTAATAAACGGTACGGTAATACAGTTATGAAACGTTTTATAGAAAATTCCTGACTTTATACAAAAATGGTAATAGGATTTTAGGGAAAGCTTCATAAAACGTTAGGGCGATGAATGTACAATATTGAAAAGAGAACAAAATGTAGTCTTTTTCTCATATTCATAGATAATGAAGAAGCTGCTAACTGCTAAGGTTCCTTAATTAAAACTGTCCAAGTCCTTTTTTTCCCACTTTATACTATCCATGTAACTATTTAGGTACATACATGGTGGATTTTTATTATTTTTGTATTTATATTACCACTACCAAGGTAATTTAATATTGTGAGAGCTTTACCAGCTCTCAGTACCGCTATACCGGGACGAGTAAATAAAACCACATGGCAGTATGTCATATTACCTACTTCAATAATAATTCCTAGAAGATGATTCTACGTTTTTTTATTTTTATCCATGTCTCCAATATTTTTTCTATAATTTTGATAAATCAATGTTTTTTCTCGTATTTCTGCCATCTATAACTTTCAATGTATTCAAAGTGGTTGCATTTAAGCACCAAATAGGCTATAATATCTACAGTACCGTTTACTTAATGGACAATTTTGAAATTGAAATATCAGCTTGAAAGTTCTACCAAGACATGATTGGCTTGTCGGCTTTGGTAAAATGACTACAAGCTATGTAGGTACTGATCATTGGTGGAAGACCTCGTTATGTTTAAGTCTCAATACATACACAAGCAAATTAGTTATAAGTAGGTACTCGCGTAATGAAACGTAGGTAATGGAAAACCAATAAGTATAACATAACATAACATCTCGCCTTGTTTCGTAAAAGGTTGGGCAGAAGTGTACCTATGCCACATTTCGGCAGTTATGTTTAAGTCCCATGTAATAGGGGGTAAGCCTATTGCCATGGTCAGCGGGATTGTGGTCAGCGGGATTGTCCGAAAGGGTTACCGCTGGCCCGGAACATAAAGGGGTAAGGAAGGAACACGGCTGGGTGTTAGTCAGTAAGAGTCTGACACTCCCTTCCGCTCCACCCAGAGCGGGAGGGGTCATTTGATGATTACCCATCCTGAAAAAAAAGGGTACACATGCCAATTGGCTAAGTAGGTAGGTATGTATTAAAACATTCATTTTATTTTAATTTCGATATTTCTGGTGAGGGGCCCGTGGCTAAAATATAACAGCTGCACAGGTCGGTCGATCAGGTTAAGCTGACACTCCCTTCCGCTCCACCCAGAGCGGGAGGGGTCATTTGATGATTTCCCATCCTCAAAAAAAAAAAGCCTATTGCCATCAACCGGGCGCAAATCTCGAGTCCGGGCTGCTACTGAGAATTTTCGTCTAAAAAAATCCAGTAACGCCCTTTGCCCTACTTGGGGATCGAACCCAGGAGCTTTGCTCAGCGCTTGCGACCAGTACTGCCGCCTTAAGTAAAAAGAGCGCATCTGAGGAAAGGGAATAGAGGAAAATGAGCCTTAATGGATGGTGCCTTTTTGTTCCATTAAGGCTCATTTTCCTCTATTCCCTTTCCTCAGATGCACCCTTTTTACTTAAGGCGGCAGAGTAGACCAACGGCAGCCAAAACCAATATTAATATAATTATAATAGTACTCTTCAATAAAAGATTTTTTATTGATCAAATCAAATCAAATCATTTATTCTTTGTAAAACATAGGTAACAAAAAAATACAGATCTTATAGCTAAATACAGTGCGCTATGTTTTGTCTATGGTAAGACAATTGATTGAATGAAATTGTCTGTTTGATTTGAAAGCAATATATCTTTTATCTTCTGTATATATGTACCTATGAAAGTCAAAGTCCTGACTGACTGATATATCAACGCACAGCCTAAACCGCTGGTCCTAGAGATATGATATTTGGATAGTGTGTTCTTTGTGAAGATTAGATATCCACTAAGAAAGGGTTTTTCGAAATCCCACCCCTAAGAGGGTGAAAGGGGGGAGGGTGAGATTTCACGCGGACGAAGTCGCGGGCAGATGCTAGTTTTTTTTATAAAGTTCAACTGAAACACTTGGAGGCTTTCGATTTTACTGTGAAATTGGTTTTACAGAAATATAACAGTATATGTAGGTACTGTGCCTAATTAGATATTGAATTTGGGGCTTCTATTTGGAATGCCTTTACAAAATTAATTAATTCAATTACCCGATTGTTGAATTGAAGTGCTACTAGAACGTTGTTTTAGACGGCTGAATGAAAAGTACAATTTATTGAGATTCTGAGAAGTCCATCCCGATTCAGTTATGGACGTTAAAGCTACTATTTCCTATATCAGTAATGACCGTCACATAGCGACTGCAGTGAAGATTGTCATGAAAATTATGGCAATATTACGGTGTCAAAAAACGCTCTCTAGGCTCTAGGGAAACACACCAACTTACGTTCCAAAATAACATTTGTGTCATTTAACGGTAAATTGCGGACGCTATGTGGCTGTCACCGCAGTTTTAGGTTTGTTTAAATGTCTAATCTTATTGTAAATGGAGTATAACTGCATGCAATCCACTGAAGCAGTGAAAAGAGCAGTGTAGTCCCAGTGGTAACGGCCGGGACTTACCGAGTTGTAGATCGCAGGTTCGAACCCAGTCAGGCGCTATACTTTGTGTAAATTATTTCATCACCGCTGCTCTTAAAACGGTGAAGGAAAATGTTGTGAGGAAACCGGCATGTCCTACAACCAAAAATTCGAAGACATGTGACATCCACCAACCCGAACTGGGCCCGCGTGGTGGACTACGTTACTACCCACTCCCTCTCACAGAGAGGAGGCCTGTGTCCCAGCAGTGGGAACATTATACTTAGGCAGATTGTGTTATGCGATCCAATTCCTTCTAAGAATTTTATTTCTGAAGCTATTCTTTGCTTTTAAAAACGGGTCAACCTCTAAATCAACCATTGAGTAGTTTAAAAAATGACGCAATTTTTTTTTTAGGATGGAAATTATCAAATGATTCGCTCCCGCTCTGGGTGGAGCGGAAGGGAATGTCAGACTCTTACTGACTAAAACCCACCAGTGTTCCTTCCTTTGCCCTTTATGTTCCGGGCCAGCGGTAACCCTTTCGGACAATCCCGCTGACCACGCAAATAACTTGGTATTCGTTCTCAGCGAAACAAAGAGACAACAAAAAGTTAATGAAAACCAAATTAAACAAATATAAAAAGGAACAAATCCCTGCGACCCCAAACGTATTTAGTTATACACGCTTTCTCCACTCCGTAGCGGGTTAATAATGCATTTTTTCAGTTCGGCTTCTTCCTGAACTTCGCCGTCCGCAGTTCATACTTTATTCAAATACAGTTGTGGTTTGGGAAATGTGGGTGAGAGCTAACTTTTGACGTGAGTCATAGCATAAAAACTGTATCAACTACAATCAATTCGAAACTTTTGCACATAAACACTCTATTCTTTTGTTGTTAAAGAGGCATTGCCTGTGTGCCTTTGTTTTTGTTTGACGCGTAGTGGCGTTTGCTTTGATATATTATTTCATGATAGCGGTATTAGAATTTAGTGAAACGTTACAATAGATAATAAATGTCTTATTGTTCTTTCTAAATCTCTCCGTTACATGTTAAAATGAGTTTCTTATTTTTAACGTAACGTATCTTCTTAGATTTCAGTTTTCCTCAAGATGTCCTTTATTTTTCTTTTCTGACACAACTTTATACAGTCCATATTTTTCTTCACATATTAAATTTCTTGCGGGATCCAAGCAAGTCTCACTTTCTCGTGAAAGTCAGCTTCATCGCCCTACCCAATATTCTGTGGTCGTCGCTGTAAATTGGCTTAGGTATATGGGTGCACTGACACGTGAACTGTGAGATCATTTTATGCTGTACACCTACACAAAACGGCTTGAAACCTTCTATGTATATGATAACGTCGAGTCTTCAATCCTGACGCAGAAAGCTTGCGACAAAGGATATTGATCACTTCCGTAAGTTCAAGTTAGATTGAGAGACTTTTTGCGGAGTGGAGTCGTCTGCGCTTGTTCTAAAGTGGAGTGCAGTAAGTGCAATGGACTAGACCGAAAAGTTTTTTCTATGTAAACTTGGTCGGCCCTAGTCTACATTGCAACAAGTTGTTAGTATAACGACGACATCGAACATTGCGGACATTTGTCAAATATTTGGTTACCGTTTTCATAAAACGAACGACTTTTTGTTTTATTAAAGTTTCTTTTTACTAACTGAAATGTTCAAGATCTTATAAGAAAAATGTTAGGGAACAAAAATACGACAAATCAATGTCGTAAAGACAAAAGTTTCTCTTGTCGTATTTATTCAGTATCCGATTGTTAAATAGAACCTTTACGACAGGATAGCCGCAAGTGGCCAGATTGCGCGAGAATACGTAATGTCCTCGGGATTGACGTCCTCAGAGGTTTCTAGTTTTAAATAAAACAGTAGGTAGTTAGATAAAGATATCTATAAAACGTCGGTGACAGGAAGGCCATTTACCTGTACCTACCTACCTCTGAACAAGTCATAGCCACAAAATAAATTATAGTTTGATTGTATCTAACAATAATGTTAATAGATAATTGAAATTGAATAACGGAAAACTGTTGGTGCGGTTGCCCGGGACGACGGACGTCGCAAGTTTACGCGCGACCGGTCACAAGCTGGCCCGGGCCCAGGCTCCTACCACGATTTTCTAACTCATTTCTCACTTCGTAAACGACAGATAAATGAAGAACAAGAAATAAAACAGATTTTTCCTCACTCGGATTCGAGTTTGACAGTGTTGGTAATAACACTTCGGGGCTTCAGCTCGAGTCTTCTAGTTTTCTTGATTTTTCACGGACATTTTATTCTGTCTGTGAAATAAAGCGTGTAACTCTTTTGAAGGCGCAAAAAGTTTTATCTATAAAAGTCGACGGAGCGCGGAAAAGGCGATGGAGGAAAGTTTCTGGAAAGCTCCACGTCACTTTGATGTCTAAGATTCAGAAACCGATAACATTAAATTTTTGCTTCACGTGAGATTTAAAGATTGAATTCATTTCAGAAACCTGTGCGGCCGGGAATATGTTTGCCCGTATATTTATTTTAAAATGAAGGAAAAAGAATACAGCGCTCTTTTGCCCATCCATGTGTGTCTTATGCCCTTTAGGACGTCAAAAAGGTAGGCAGTAGCGGCGACCGAGCCAGTCCTGTCCGTATACGGGCAGAATAATAATGGTTTTGAAATGGGGTACAAACATAAAATCACGCTTTCTTTCAATAGGGTTCAAATTCATCCCCAAATCAAATACACTTTTCTTGTTTTTTCCGCGTTATAGCTAGACTCCGATTCTTTTTTTATTTGCTAGACTAAAATGTCAGGTGGGATTGAACTTTTTGTCAACATGACATTATTTACTCGTAGTATAATTATATTAGCTGTCATTTTAGTGTAGCAAATTAAAATACCGAGTTGTACTCAGTAGTTAGGTTGCAGCTGATCTAAAAGCAGCGGACATCCTTACGACTTTTTAAATAAAAACCCGTGCAGAATGAACTGTCTATAAAAACTATTGTTGTTTCTTTTAAGGAAGTATTTAAAGAGAATTTGGATAAACGGCGTCGGTTGGCGCGATCCATCTGCGGCTACCCTTTCAACTTTCCGATTTAAGTACTTACAGCAAACAGACAATCCCATTAAACTCAAGGGGTTTATAACTCTCTCCGTAAACATTTCAGATATAATTGCTGGAGTGGATGTAGGCGCTTGTACAGACGGCACATCAGCTACCCGAAACTGTCAAATTTTCCCAATTATCATTAAATCTTATACTTTAGCGTTAAGTTGAAAATCTACTAAATAAATTTGACAGATTGTGGTAGCTTGATGTGCTGGCGTCTGTACTATTGAAATAATTGCATCAATTGACCCGTTTCTTTATTATTTCAGCTTTCATGCATATTGCAAGTAAGTGTAATGTGTTATTAAGGCATAACTGTCGGTAAACACAAATCGGAAGGACCTATAACCAGCAGTGGACTAAAGGCCAATTCCCGTAATTCAACGACAACCAATGTCAAAAACTTAAAAAAAATGTAGGGAAATTAAAGGTATTTTTGACAGAATGAGACTGAGATCAGTCTGTGAACGTTCTTAAAATTTTGAGAACTGTCTTAAGCTCATGATTGTCATAACAAAAAACAATACTTAAAAAAAAAAAAACAAAAGATACTCGTGGTGAGTTTCATTTGTTTTTTTTTTACGACTGACCTATCCGACAATACACTTATTTTGAAGTTTAATCGCTTCAATACTATAACTTCTCCATCTGTATTCAAGCCGCAATGATCCGTAGTTTCCGTTTACAGGCAAATTAAAATCCACGTCTATCCTAGGCTGAGCCCTAAAGCCCTGGGTACAAATTTAACTGCAGCTTATCCTAGACGCGTCATATCGGCTTCTGAGCTTTAGCAGCCAGCACGACACGCTCTGAATACCAGGTCACTTAGTTTTGTAGGTACTAAAAATGATTTAAAAAAATTAAACCGACTTTAAAAAGAAATGAACTCAAAATTATGAAATAGCTTTAATTTCGGAATTCGGTGTCTTGGGATCTGTATTTTAGTTTTAGTTTTTTGCCAACGACTTCCGAAATTAAAGTTATTTCATAATTTTGAATTCACTTTTTTTGAAGTGTGTGTAATTTTTTAAATTACTTTTTTATTTGGTAATTTTTAGCTTTAAGTAAAAACTAGAATATTTGTTTGTAATAAGTAGGTAATAGTTTTGTTGTAAATATTGCACAAGAATTTGACCAAGGTTTTGAGATGTTTTCCCTTTGACACTACACCCGTAGCTCGTATCAATAAGCCAGGCCGTCACACTTACACGTATTAGTCCATGTCTTGAAAATGACTGAATCGATTTTGATGAAACTTGCACTGTTCCCTAAGTTGAAGTAAATACAAGCCAATAAAAAAAAAATGGTCACGATCTGATTAACAGTTACGGAGAAATGCGTGGACAAACATACATACATACATAAATACATATATACATATATACATACATACGTCTATAAAATTTTGTATATTTGTTTGGAAGTTATATACTTAAATATAAGTAAATAAATCAATATTAAAAATACATATTATCAAGTAAATACAGGTATTTTTTATGTTCACTGAACAGCATTCCAAGACTGGCGATTATGGCCCGAATATTTGTTGAACAGACGCCAGCACATCAAGCTACCCGAAACTGTCATATTTTCCCAATCAACTCTGAACCTTATGCTTAAGCGATAAAGTTGAAAATTTATTATTAAAGAAATTTGACAGATTTTAGTAGCATGATGTTCTGGCGTCTGTACAATATATAATTGTATATACCTACCAATCTGTTAGGAGGTGTATCTTCAGTAGGCCTTTACCGGCTGATATATGATAGGCATTATAAAATACTAGATTTATATCTTCGGAAGAATCTTATTATTATGCTAATGTACCATTTACGAGAAAGAGTGAAGTTATATCATAGGCAATACCTATAGACCGCACGTCCGTGGGAATACTTTGACTTTGAGCTGGGCTAGCATAGTATGGAGTTTCAATAGTATAAGAGACTAGCGTATACTGGTTTAGTTACCACCGTAGTTAGGTCGACTGTTCCTATGTTGTATGGGGAAGAATGTCTTAACATAACCAGCCTATAAGGCCGCGGGTTGGCGGATGTCACATGTCTTCAAATTTTCGGATCTAGGGTATGCTGGTTTCCTCACGACGTTCTCCTTCACCATTTTGAGAGCAGTGGTGATGAAATAATTAACACAAAGTAAAGCGCTTGTCTGGGTTCGAACCTACGACCTATAAACTCGTAAGTCGCGGCCGTTATCACTGGGCCACCCATAGATATTTCTATGGGCCCACCACTGCGCTAATGTCTTAATACTGATAAAATCACAATTGCTTTCATTTAAACAAACAATATTGCTAAAGATATGGTAAAGTCAGAAAAACAAAACAAATTAATTCACAATTTTCTCATAAAAAATGAGTCGAGTATAAAAAACAATTAGCCCGAAGCAACACAAATCTTAACAAGACTGCGCCACATCGAAGTAATTAGCGAAAAGAGGCGAAACCAACGAAATAAATCATCTCGTTCCCACAGATACGTTCCCGTCTCCCGTCTCCCCGGGAGCGCCGAGTGCGGGAGTGAGGGTAGTTCTATCAAATTTACATTAAACTTCAAACGAAACAAGAAAATTAAGTCAAACTAAGTAAACGACGTGGCTCAAACTCACACGTTGCCATTCTCGAGGAATAGTTCACGGCAGTAATGAGTAATTAGCGAATTTAATTGAAGCCCTTATACGATCAAACGCTTAACGTTAACACCTTTCCCGCTATTTACGAAGCTTCAGCAAACTCCTTTTATGGTAAACACCGCGTGATTAATCGCTTTCCCTCTAATCTTTTAGATAGCTCAAAAGATAGAAATCGGGGCATTTCGCTAAGTTGCAAAGTATTTATGGATCGTGATATCAATCTTGTGGAATCCCTTTGTTTAATGCGCGTCTTTTGTCGCTAAACACATGGTAAACACCATTAAACCCATAATACCGTTTGCTCGTCCTTTTTACTAATTGGTGTGTGTATATGTTTGCTTGGATGTTGGATCGGGATCCAGGATCCTCGCACGTAACAGATTCTAGTAAATTTTAATGATGTGTTGCGTCGCAGTGCGGCGTGCCCCCGGCGCCGAGTTATGTATGCTACTATCACAACTGGTTGACGCCACTTTAGAGTATACCTACGCCCCTGGCGACGCTCACATAACGGTGTAAGAAAAGATATGTCAGCCAGCTCTGACGAACACAATCGATACATCAATACTATAGACCTTTGTTTTTCTAAAGATACATTTCTAGAAAACCGAGTGGAAAAAAATTATAACTTCCTCTGGTAACATTTCAATAACATTCATTATTGACTTTCGTAAACCCACGAGTTCTAAGAATAAAGTACTCTGTAAAATAAGCGAGGCAATTATTTAACCGAAATACATGCATATAATGGTTTATATCAATGGAAAAGCACTCAAGTCAGAAGTGTTCATTTTTCAGATGGGTACCTATTACGAAATACCGAGAACTGAAAATGCAATTCAAACAAAAGAGGTACCTATTTCCGCTTTCATTCATTTGCGCATTATTTATTTGGTATTAAAGTTATTAACGGATCGATTATAAATTTATATTTGTTTGAGCCCCGAAAAGATACGAGAGAGGTTGTTTGAAATATTATTAATAATCTTGTTACATAATACTATGTGATCACTTTTCTTAAGACAAAGCTCATATATACTTCCAAACTTCTTATATCCCGGAGCTTATTTGAGATGCAAAGGCCCAAAAGTGTATATCAGCGATGAACATTCTGGCGAGGGGAACCCACCAAAACATGTTTTACTTTTTTCTATTGGTGCGGAAATAGAAAATTATTTGAACGTGGAACTACGCTTCCGAACTGGAATCGTTTGAGAGGCGTTCGGCTGACGTTAGTAGTGTGCCGTTTCAATTCACCTTCTTTACTTTGTTTTAGTTGGATTTCGCTTCACAAGCGTTTTGCTTTAACATTTGTTCAATTATACACAAAAACCCAAAAAAATAAGCGTAGAAATGCTTGCATAAGTACGTAATTAAAGTAAATGTAAACGGAACTATAGCGGTAAAATTGCTTAGCTTCGAGCGAGGAACTTATTTCACAGTCCATAATTGGCTGTGTGATAGTTTCCATCAATATTAATCA
This sequence comes from Luperina nickerlii, assembly GCA_963855955.1. Taxonomy (NCBI): domain Eukaryota; kingdom Metazoa; phylum Arthropoda; class Insecta; order Lepidoptera; family Noctuidae; genus Luperina; species Luperina nickerlii. The sequence continues at coordinate 14,203,896 of OY979664.1, read as the reverse complement.
TGATTTGATTAGCATATTAATCCATAGCAAAAAGTTCTATTTTAATTATGCAAGAATCCAGAATGACTCGGAGCTTATCGATGCGGTGACGTGGCAAACTGGCAAGCTTATTATTTGTTGGCCTTTAGTAGCATCGCTTGGGACCGTCGGCTTGCTGCAGATGACAGAATACTTTGAACGATGTTGACCGTATTTCCACACTGCTAACTTGATTACCAATAGTTTGGTCGGTTGATTTATTCAACGCTATAGTTCGTCGTGTCCGTAAACGATCAGGAAATATCGTTTTATGGCATCAGAAATAAACAAAATTTACCAACGTTTTTGACCGAAAAAGCGCAGCGACCGAACTGCGGAGTTTCGAATTTCCACCCACATACCATTTGGTAGATAGTTTAGATATTTTTTGTTCGCATCGTATAACACTGCGCGGCTTCATCAATGCACGAATTTAAACAATGACCATTTATTTAGATGCATGCGTTTTATATGTATTCAGTGAATACGCCATTGAAATAGGCAAATAAGCTATGTGAAAATGATAAGCACACTCAAAGTTGCAGGTTTCCGCACTGCGACGCAACATGCCATTAAAATTTACCAAAACCTCCGCGTGCCGGAACGAAACAATCCACGTACATACATTTGAATTTACGCTATTATTTATGTACAGACGATATCGCTTTGTGTTATGACGTCATACTGTGAACATCGCCTTATAAATAGGACCTATTAACTTGTTATATTACCCTCACGGCTGCGATGTGTTGAGCCTATTTCTGTTCCCATTATGTATGCTATAGTTGCGCCAGTTGCCCGATTGCATCGAGTTTTCATTTTATTTTTAGTTCGTTAGGTAACTTCTGAACGAAGTACGGAGGAGTTTCTTTTCGAACCTCATAATTTGGACTGGAACTCTCAGAAAGTGGGCGCTTCAATGAACAAATCGTGGCGGGCAGTTTATAAAAAGAATAGGCACGCAACAAAAGCCTCATTCGATTTACGCGATATTCATTTTATTCGTTTCGCAAGATGGTTCCGTTTTATTATCGTTATTGTTTCCCCATTGTTGAGTGGTTGGCCCGTTGGACCGCAGCGAATCGAACTGCTTATGAAATTCAATGTTATCTCATATCTTCTTATAATTGGTTAGAAACAATGATGCTTAAACACAGCATCACTCTTTAGAAGACGAGTTGTCTGTCTGACAAAAACTATTTCAATGTTGAATATAATAGGAGGTACATTTTGATAATCTATACAAATATATAAATAAAATAGGAGTGTTTGTTTGTAACATTAAAATAACCGCTTTTTACTAAATGCATATGGATGTATACACGGTACATACATATACCAAAATAACACTTTTTACAATTATTTTTGTCTGTCTGTCTCTTTGTTCCGGCTAATCTCTGAAACGGCTGGACCGATTTTCACTGGCAGTTAGCTGATGAAATAAGGAGTAACTTAGGCTAATTTTATTTTAGAAAAAAAAAACCAATGAAATGAAATCTATACATCTTCTATATACAAATAAATAAAATTGGAGTGTCTGTTTGTAATGAGAGCACATTCAGCCGATTCAGAATTTAGCAAAATTCTTCTTGATGTTGGAGAGGGAAAGTGTCCAGAAGTGAATAGTACTCATGATATAGAACTACCTACCGGTTTTGTCAGGTTGTGGCGGACACTGAAATTTTAATACAATATAGTTTTTTTGATGATATTCACAATCTCAATATCAAAGAAGATTCGTGGTTGTGTGAAATATCAATTTTAGCACCTATGAACTGAAAGGTTATTTCGCTTAATCAGCGCATTTTAGATAAGCTATCTGGTGAATTACAAACATACCTTTCTATCAATACAGTTTGCAATCCGGATGAAATGGTTAATTACCCAACAGAATTTTTAAACAGTGTAATTGTGCCTAGTTTACCCCTTCACAAACTAGAACTTAAGATTGGCGTGCCCATCATACTAATCCGTAATTTAAACCCACCGAAACTTTGTAATGGTACTAGGTTGCGAGAAGTGTCGTTGCAAAGAAACGTTATAGAAGGTCGTATAATATCCGGATGCGGAAAAGGTGAGATAGTATTTATACCACGGATTCCTATTATTACCGTCGAATTTTCTATTTGAATTCAAAAGATTGCAATTCCCTATCAATGTTAGTTTTGCTATGACAATTAACAAGTCACAAGGGCAAACGTTAAGCAAAGCTGGCATATATTTAACTAAGGGTTGCTTTATCCATGAGCAACTATACGTGGCATGTTCACGTGCGAAGAATGCCAGTAGTGTTGTTGTTTTAGCCCAAGAAAATCGTACACCAAATATTGTATATAAAGAAATTTTTCAATAAAGTTTTTCGTATTAAAAACTAAAAATAAATAGTAATCAAACTAAAAATGCAAAAAGAAACTAAATGGAGAAATACGTACATAGAAAAACAAAATATCGATTCATAAAATAGAAGAACTTCACTAAAATTAGCATAGGGATTTATTTACGCGGAATACAGAATTATAAACTTTGCGAACTGAACAATAACTTTTTTTGTTAAATTCCACGAGGACGAAGTCGCGGGTAACAGCTAGTAATATGTATAATATCGTCGTTGAATTAAACTTAATGCTGTACTCACACAATATCTTAGTTGAATGGACAGTTCTGAGTAGGAACATAATACGTCTTTAGACTTCATAGAATGATCAGCTCACAAAGGACATGTTACGAGTATGTGCGATAGGATTGTCATAAGTTGCGCGTATTGTTGTGCTGTTTCATGCGACAATGTGTTTTGAATTTAATTATCATACAGCCAGCTACACTATTCTATAAATTACATACAAACATGAGTGTTTCTTATTAAAAGATCAGTAATGTTATACATTTTTGAGGTACCTGGGCTTAGTAATTACTCGGTGATTAGATAATGGAGATATGATTATTATAAAAAATAAAAAATAATCTGTTTACTAAATGTGTTACGGCTCCTGCAAACAGGCGCGACGCGCGACGCGAATCGCGCGCGACACAAAGGCACCGCTCGTCGCGTAACTTGCGGTGCCTTTGTGTCGCGTGTCGCGTCGCGCCTGTGTCTACGAGCCTTTACTTAGGTCACATAGGCGCGATTTCCCACGGCGATTTCTATTCGCGAAGGTAGGTACTGGATTTTCACTCACTACTAGTTTAGCGCCGAGAGTTGAAAATCCAACAGTGTGTTTTTTTGTTTTTCTGCTCGGCTTAACACCGAGAGTTCAAAAATCCACCGCGATATTTTTACGTCCGTGCGAACGTGCTTTTACTATAGTCTGTTCCAAAAGTATCTGATGAAAATGTAAACAAATGCATCAGAAAACGTACCTGTGGATGCCAATTTGTCGTGTCACTTACAAATTGAGTGCTTTGATTACTTTTTTGAACACCTACCTCAAATTCTAATTTCAGTAACCTTTAAAATGTTTTTCATTTGACAACCGAGGTTAATTTTATGAACTCTTTATCGATGATTTTTTAATTACAATTTAATAATAGTATTCAATGGAAAGAGTTGTGATATCGACGCGCAAACTGTAACTATGAATTAAGCACATGATTCTAGACAATAACCAACAGTAAATTTCTACGCGGGGGGGGGGGGGTGGGGCGTAGGAATTTACTGTTGGTTATTGTTTGTAATAAAACACAGAGAAAGTAAAAATATAGATTTCACTTGAATTTAAACAATAAGAAAAGTTAAAAAGTGACAACAAAAAGTGTGTGTTGCCACACCAAAAAGATATTTTTAAGGTAATCTGTCAAATTTATTTAGTAGATTTTCAACTTTATCGCATAAGCATAAGGTTTAAAGTTGATTGGGAAAATTTGACAGTTTCGGGTAGCTTGATGTGCTGGCGTCTGTATACATTAATATTGCACACATAAAAATATAAAAAAATAAGAAAAACAAAGATAACAAGAATATTTTTATTATAAATCAAATTATTATAAATCAGTGCAATTACTTAATCACACTAATTTAGAAGAGCAAAATATATGTTCACATTGTATATAACAGTTATCTAAAAAATTTGCAGTGTCGTAGAAAAGTGCAATACCTACTCGGTCAAAACGTACAGAACAGCTATTTTTTTTAATTTCGACGAAAAATTTTACAGCAGGGTGTTCAGAATCATGTATCAGACGCCAGCACATCAAGCTACTACAATCTGTCAAATTTCTTTAATAGATTTTCAACTTTATCGCTAAAGCTTAAGGCTCAAAGTTGATTGGTGAAAGACAGTTTCAGGTAGCTTGATGTGCTGGCGTCTGTACCTACTGAATCCATGGTACAGACCATAGGTATGTAAGTTTAGGACTAATCAATTTCTCGGGTTCTCCTCCTATGATATACGTAGGTACGGTTAGGGATATCATGCGAATATTTATACAGCTGTAACGGGTTTACAGACAGACCTGAAATTTCTATACCGGTATTTCCAAATTGAGATACCGTAGCCGGACGGCAGTTGCGCTGAAATATTTCTATTTAGTTAGTCTGAATTTCTTAGCAATACGATCCTAACTAATTTGTTACTTTGAGCTTATAACAAATAAATACTATCTATACATCTCTAAAAATAAATAAAATAGACGTGTCTGTTTGTTGTGTAATGTCAACATAACAGCTTTTTACTAAATGCTTAAGAAAGTATATACGGTATGTGTAACGAAAAATTGTTTGTCTATCTTTAAGTTTGTTCCGGGTAGTCTCCGAAATGGCTAGACCGATTTTGACGGAACTTTCACTGGCGTATAGCTGATGTTATAAGGAGTAACGTAAGCTATTTTTATTTTAGAAATATAATTGTGGTTCCACGCAAAAAAATTATAACCCATCCGCCATGCACGCGAACGAAGTCGCGGGGACCACAGCTATAATAGTTTCAAAATAAGTGTGCCGTTAAAGTCTGGAATTGTATCCGGTTTAGCGGTATAGGCTCGCTCCCATTACATAGGACTGAAACATAACTGGTAAAATACAACCTAATCCTTCGGGGAGTAAAAACGTGACCTTGTGTTGAAAGTAACGGGTGTAAAAAGACGCTTAACGAAGCCGAAACTCACTTGTTCTTCCCGTCCTTGCGATTTTTTTATACTGGACCATACCTGGGTAACTTTCGGTTACAAAGATATTGAAGGTCTTTCCAACATTTTTTGACGTTTTTTTACGAAAACTAGTTTAGATGTTAGGTATAACGACCCCTAAACCGATGTATGAACCCATAAGCACAATGTTTGGCGTGTTACCGTAAACATCAATTTTCATAACAAAAACAAAAGTTGATTCCCAACACTTGTTTATGCACAGCCGCCAGCATATTAAGCTACTACAATCTGTCAAATTTCTTTAATAGATTTTCAACTTTATCTCTAATGCATAAAGATCAAAGTCGATTGGGAAATTTGACAGTTTCGGGTAGATTGATGTGCTGGCGTCTGTATAATGCTACTTAGTTTGGTGTACAGAAAGCGTAGATGACGGCTGTGCCATGGGTCTATTTACTCCCTTTATGTTTTTTAAAGTCTAAAATTTTTCTAAGTTGTATGTTTGCTTGTCCTACAGAAATGATGACGTGTCGGCTGGGCTCGCGACGGCTGGGCGGCTCCCGAGGCTCGCTGCAGGCCGGCACCGCTTGCTCTGCCGCCAGCGAGCTGGACCTCTCCTCGCGCTCCAGACGCGCACATAAAGCTAGGTATCCTTATCATTCATATATATTTATAGTAGTACAGTACCTAAGGGACAATGTATCCTACCAATATTATGAATGTGAAAGTTTGTGAAGATGTTTGGATCTTTGTTACTTAATCACGTATAAACCGTTGAACAGATTTGGATGAAAATTTGCTTATATATAGAACATTTCCTGGATTAATACATAAGGTTTTTTTTATCCCGGTATTTCCACAGGATCAAAACGCGGGTGAAACCTTGGGGCACTGCTAGTTGTTTAGAAAATTTATTACATATAACTGTCAAAGTATGACAGTGTTGTGATTTGATTATACGGAGAATTTAAGTCGGTAGTCAATATGATATAATAAAACATTTTTCCTGACTTTACTGTCACTTAAGCTTTGATTGTCTTTGGATGTCCAAATACGCAGAAATTTTCGACACCTTAATGCCAAATCGTGCTCAAACATCGTGAGGAAACCGGCATGTCCTAGAACCAAAAAATTCGAAGACATGTGACATCTACCAACCCGCACTGGGCCCGCGTGGTGGATTACGGCCCACTCCCTCTCACTGAGAGGAGGCCTGTGTCCCAGCTGTGGGAACATTATAGGCTGATGATGATGATGATGATGATGATGATGATGATGATGAATGCCAAATACTGGTGAAAATGATAGAATTTCATGACGGCTGTTAAGTATAATATGTCTGAAACGTACTTCTACGAAAACTTTGCTTTAGACCACATTTAAATTGTAAGTACCCATCTTAACACTCAAGCCAGTGAAGCAAAAAATATTGCAAAAAAAACAATTAAGAGGAATTTCCTAAGCTAAGTACGTAGGGAAGGAATTAATTTAAACGTTTCTCGTAGCTATCCCGCTCAGTAGTTTATTTCTGTAATTCCTTGGAGGAAATTTTGTGGGCTAATGCCAACATACAAGTGTAGTTTACTTTTAAATATTAATAGAAGCTTCTGAGAACCAATAGAATCAAAGTTATGTGGCTTCACAAATCTAAACGCTTGGTAAAAACTGTCGCTATAAATAGAAATAAACATTTTTTGATATTCATAAAAGGAAATTTAATAAAAGTTGTTTTCCTCTAGCTTTACGAGAGGGTAAAACGTATCGTACATTTTAATTGATTCGCACTTGTCCGCAGAAAGTCCAAATAATTTCGGGCACTCGCACCACCGTACTCCTGGTAAAATCCGACACGAGATCGGATTTAACAAGCCCTGTTGTGAAACGATACGTTTGATTTACTTATCGTTGAGGCGGCCTTGTTCTACCCAATCATTATTTCCAAACTTATCGATTTGTAAGGTAATAAGGTATCGAATTTTCCACTACATAAACCGGAGTTCGTTAACGTGGGACGTTTATAGGCAAAAAGAAAATTGAGTCATCTAGTTTCTAATTAAGTGCCGCCTCTACTGTTTGGAAAGGGATACCTCTTTTTTCAAACAGTAGAGGCGGCACTTTCAATAAATGTGCCTAAAATATCTTCTGATAGGAATCTCTCGCCACGAAACAAGACTCTTTTAGGTACATATTTTAAACGCGTAGATACCTACAAGAGATTCGAATATTGAATTTTTTTTAATTTTCTGGCCGTCATTTCCTTCAGGCATGGAAAACTTTTCTTAGCTTACTTTCGTAGCGTTGTTCAGGCAAGCAATATTTGACACGATAATGCTTTTTTACGCTCCAATGGTAACAGAAGACAATTCGCGTAATTAAAAACGTTCAAGATCTAGTCGGAATCTCATCTCAGCCACAATCAATGTCAAAAACTTGTCAAAAATGTAGGAATATTAGAAGTATTTATAACAGATTGAGACTGAGATCAGACTGAACATGATAATTACGGGAATTGCCCCAGATTGTTACAGTCATCCGAGTCATTCATACATTGCACAGCTTTACTTTGAAAGTATGTACATATTATTTTAAATGCTTTAACATAAACTTTATGCAGAGTATTTGAAGTACAGTACCCGGCGATAAATATTGCACATCGACCTATTCGATCCTATCGATTTTATACAAAGAATAAAAATAATTATCAAAAGAAGCAAATAATAATGTTTTAACAAATCCTGATAGATACCGGACTGTTTGTATTTCGTGCGACAGAGATAACGCTCGACGAAGCCGAAATTAACCGATTGTCTCTTTCCAAAGGTCGATGTGCAATATTTATCACCGGGTATTGTAGTAACAGACACGGATGAAGTGTCGACACACTTTTTGTGTTCAGCATTTTACACGTTCAGGGAGCCATATTACTTGATATCCTCTTAAACTGGATCTGTCAAACCGCTGCGAGCGATAACGGGGATCTATCGCGATCATAACATTTCCAGTCTCTATCTATTATGGATCCCTTTTTTAAGGTCTCTATGAAATCAGGAGTTATTGCGTCCTTGATTTCTTTTTGAGTTTCTGTGGAGGTTAATAAGATAATTTATTGAAGTGGGATTTGGAGGAATTGTGAATAATGATTCTTCTATTCATCGGTTTGTTGTCGAGGGGTTTGGTTGAGTTACTTTGAGAACGGAAATGTAATAGCTGTGATTGAGATATAGTACAAAGCAAAATGCTAACATTGTGCTTTCTACATCTCGTTCGACTGGATTAGTAATTCCTGTATTAATTTCAATATACAGTCGTGAAAAAGGGTGCAATTGAAAAGCCTCTTAGTTTTTGTCCGGCACGGTAGCACGCGCTGGTTAGTCATCCACACCGCCAACCTGTTAACTGATAAATGTTTTTGCTACAGCATACCCTAACTATCATGCCTTACCTATATATCTACTTGAAGCTCGTGTATAGATGAGAGAAGAAACACATACTTCTATTGTAAACTGCCCAAGGCAGAACGATTCTAAGCCCACGTTCGCACCTAGACGTAAAAATATCGCGGCGGGATTTTAAAGCGCACTGGATCCAGCAGAGTGTACCCCAGTGAATAAAAAAAAACATAGTTGGATTTTCAACTCTCGGCTTAGCAGTGCATTGAAAAGCCAGTGCGTGAAAAACAATCGCCTCGGGTAAAACACGCCTGTGCAAATCTGGGCTAAGTCCATCACACGAACTAAAAACCACCCACCTGTCCAATATCTTCATGGCGCATAATTTTCTTGATATAACGTGGTTAAACGTGCGCTGCTTCCATTAAGGCGACGGTGAAGAGGATCGACGGCTGGCTGTTGTTTGTCCAGGAGCACAAGGACCCTTTCCTTGAGGGCCGCTTTAATCACGAGTGTTGACTCGATGAGCCTACGTCCTCTGTCCTCGTGGGTGAAAAGACTCACGTAGGTACGTCAACTTTTATATAAGCCTGTCTTATTAAAGGTAGAACAATACCTTGGTATTATCTGTGGTTTTTAAGGGAAGTTCTGGATGTTCCGTTTTGTTCGCCGGTTTGAATATGCTTAGATAGGTACAGAATATGCCTACGAATATGGGTATGTATGAAGATGGTGCAAGAAAAAAGTAGGTATTGGTGGTGTTCAGTTTAAGTTTTACTATACCTTCCTTTCCCTTTGAGAAAGAAGCCGACAGACGGATCCAGTTGGGTTGGGCAGCATTTGGAAAACTCCGTCAAGACATCTCGTCGCCTATCCCGCAGTATTTGAAGAGCTCTTCAACCAGTGCGTTCTGCCCGTTATGCTATATGTGCCGAAACGTGAACACTGACGGTCGGACTGGTCCAGAAATTCAAGACCGCTCAGCGCGCTATGGAGGAGCTATGCTCGGAGTCTCTTTGAAGGATAAAATCAGGAATTAAATTATCCGGAAAAGAACCAGAGTTACCGACATAGCTTGTAGTGTAAGGAAACTGAAGTGGCAGTGGGCTGGCCATGTTTGTCGAAGGACCGATGGCCGGTGGAGCAGACAAGGCCTGGAGTGGAGACCGCGTATCTGCAAGCGTAGTGTGGTATGCCCCCCAGCTAGATGGACGGACGACTTAAAGAAGGTGGCTGGGACGGACTGGATGCGGAAGGCGGAGGACAGGGTGTTGTGGCGCAGCCTGCGAGCGGCCTATGTCCGGCAGTGGACTGCAATAGGCTGATTTGATGAATTGATACCTTTCCAATTTTCTATTAGGTTTTTATAAACGATACCAAAGGAGTCTACTCCCTAAGCGTAATCCGTAGTTCGGGAAAAATTACAGGCGTTTCCTACTCCGTATTACTTACGGACAATAGATTAGTTCGGAACCCGAACTAAGAATAAATGAGAACATGATTTGACAGTTGTCCCTAATCCCGATGTAGTTTTGAAAGTCCGAATTTTTTTATTTGTCACTTGTTATGTTGGATCTACTATTTTCGGACGGGCTTCCGTTGACGGACTCAGAGAGTAGATCCCAGTTTAAGCATACCTAATACCAATATCAGTTAGCTCATACAAGTTAAGAGATGAGGTCTAAGCAATAACCTATGCTGTGTTCATGTTGAGAGTTCTGCTTTTTAATTCGCAAAATAACGAAGGCTGTGACGATGACGGCCATGCTGTTGACTGACACTGTTTCTGAAACAATCAAACAGTAAGTTTAACCTTCCTCAGACTGTAAAAAAACCATATTCAGATAGAAAAGACGATAAAGAGCGCTCCACTTATGGCCGATTCCTATAACATACGGACTGTTAAAGGTTAAAATTAAGACTCTTTTATCTTTACCAATAATGAAGCAAATACCTCAGAGCTTTGCATAGTAGACCCATAACTATGGAAGCAGCTATCACAGGTACAATTAGCTTACGGATCTATTTATATTCCCAGTTTGGCAACAAGAAAATGCTACTATTGGTAAGCAAAACCATCGTTTTTGTTTATAGGAACCGAGCATTAATCTGTAAAGAGTAGCTAAGCAGTTTGTGACAGCCCTACTCCTGGTAATATGAGCGAGCCCCCGTCGCCGCGCGCCGCGGCAATACGACCGATCGCATTTTTGAACGCTTTATATCTCATTTTACGGTACGACAGTTCTAGCACGGCCCTGCACGGCTCTGCCCCCACAGAGGTCGTATTGGGAAAACCAATTTCTACCGGTAGCCGCTCGCGTGCCACTAAGTCGATTGGACTTCAAACGATTCCTTCCGCCCGCAAAAAGTCTCATATCTGAATAACTTTTTAGATTAACACCGGAGAGTCGGTGACTTTTGTATTTTGCTTTATGGACTGTTTTTAACTTTGCGTGGGAACGAATTGGGAGATTTATGCGCTGTTTAATGGCTTTGGTCGGAAAATTGATTCGATATTCACGGTAAGGTTGAATGTAATGTACAAAGCAAGGCATTTACGTAAGTACCTATTAGGTAACCTACAATTGTGCGATAAGTAATAACATAAGAATTGCAATTTGTACTTATAAGTACAAATTGCAATTCTTATGCTATTATTTCAACCGTATACGGTTGTCTTAAAATACCGACCAAAAATAAGCTACCGTTTTCACCCTTTTTATAGTCTTTAAATAATGAAACCATGGGGCGCCCGTAGGTAATCCACTTCAATATTAAAATGCATAAACATAAAAAATATAATATGAACGTTTGCCATAAAACCTCTTTACAGTGTTTTAACCAAATGTTTTGGCCATTTTCTTCCAAAAAACCGACCCAAACGCCATCAAATAAAGATTAAAAATAAATGTGTATTTTTTTCTTGCTTTAATGGCCGCTGTAATATAAAACGTGGCGATATAACCTTGTAACTGCTGCTTCCGAAAGGGTTGCAAACTTTTATAAAGATAGAGTTAATTAATTTGTTTTTAGGTTAACTAATTTTTAAAGGATTGACGAACTCAACAATATCAATAAAAAAAAAACCAGTAGGTATATCAGTCAAGTATCAATTCATTTTAATACCTACATAATAATTTTTATTTTGTAAATAAACGAATTAAGGCTCCTTCAAACAGGCGCGACACGTGATATAATCGCGCGCGACACAAAGGCACCGCTCGTTGCGCGACTTTGTGTTGCACGCGATTTTATCGCGTGTCGCGCCTATTTGAAGGAGCCTTAATTCGTTTATTTACAAAATAAAAATTATTATGTAGGTATTAAAATGAATTGATACTTGACTGATATACCTACTGGTTTTATTTTTATTGATATTGTTGAGTTCGTCAATGCTTTTCACTAAATAGTACATACGAATTCCATGCTTTCTTGCACACTGACTGCATGAGTCATGAGTCACGAGCAATATTTTTAACTGGTTTACACTGACCTCTATCATACAAGTACGCTGGACTAACGATACTCTACGAAATGACAATTGTTTTTTGTGCCGATTCAAAGCGCCCCGCTCGAGGTCCTCAGGAACTAAAATTGGCACGTTCTGTCAAATGGACGTTGAGTTGTTTGGTTCGTCTCTGATGATTTAGGTCTAAATTGTGGAAAACTACTTACTTTTTTATTTTTATTACACGTATCATAAAAGTATGCTGGACTTCATACGTTTATATAGGACTAGCTGCGCCCCGCGGTTTCACCCGCGTAAATTTCGATCCCGTGGGAATATCATAATAAAAGTAGCCTATATAGGCTACTTTTATTATGTTAATCCAGGGTGTCAGCTATCTCCACACACACACACTCACAAATTTTCGCGTTTGTAATATTAGTGTGATACATTATCTACATCATTATTTTCATTAAAACCGTTTAACTTAATTTTTTTATTACCTTATTTTATTTTGAAATTCATAAAGATACTTGACAAGATACTTAAGATAATTGAGTACCTAATGAGAATGCGGCTGTTTGATGAGTAAGGAAGGGATCGAACAAGCAAAGGAGTTGCATAATGAAATTTAGTACATCATTATAATAATACTCGTTTGGATGATATTATGGTTACTATGACACTGGTTGTTTAAATGTTGGCAATAAGCTGTTTCAGAAACTTTTATAGAGGATTTATAGCATTGGTGTAGATAAAGTATATTTAGTCCAGCGTACTTGTTTATTAGAGGCACAGACTACAATGTAGTATAATTAGAGGTCAGTGTAAATAGGTGATCGAGCGGAAAACTAGAAGTTATTAGTATTGTGTATTTCATTTAATAAAAAATACAAGATTAATACATTTATTGCGTTGTGGTACAGTCAGCAACAAAAGTTGATTAACATTTCAGTTATTTTGCTCAATAACTAATATAAAAAAAACGGAAGTGTTAGGTAATCGACTTTTGTTGCTGACAGTACATCTCAATGTAATGGAATCGTTAATTATAGTGGCTATAAACATAACGGTATCGAAAAAAGTTAAGTTAATTTAAGCATTTCCCTCGTAAGTATAAAAATCATGTAAGTTGACAATAACTTAGGCATGTAATTTATTTATTAAATTATGAAAGCTAAGCCTAACATATTGGGAAAAGGTTAGGCAGAAGATGATGACTAATTATAGTAGTTTATAAAACTGTTGCATAATGAGGGGTATTAAACACGAGTGTGTGTTTACAAACCGAGCGGAGCGAGGTTTGTAATAGTATCACACGAGTGTTTAATACCTTATTATGTGCAGTTTTATACAACTTTTTATCTACTTTCATACATTGAGATTGAATATACTAAATAAAAGATCAAAGTTCAAAAAGTAAGACATACTTTACTGCTTATGATAATTATTGTAGTTTTGTATGAGTCATTTCCGTCGCCGCATCTAAAATATCGGGCAGAGTCAAATTTCCTTCACATTCACTGGTATCAGACATTTTTAAGCAATAATAGAATAAAACACTAAATTCAGAAAAAACGTAAAAATGGCGCCAAAAACCCAGCTCTTCACCGCACTTTAGCGCAACCACAGATAAGTAAAATTTACACAACAAAACTTCACGCTCCCGTATATATGTAAAGCCCCATCCACACGCTGGCTGTTTGTCACAAACACCGCAAACAGCAAACAAAGTGAAAAACATCCTTTGATCTGGCAAGAAAAACCGACACCGATGCCGAACACTGCCCAACACAAACACAAACAGGCAAACAACGACAAACACCCATCCACATGTCCGTGTTTGCTGTTGGCTGTTTGCCATTGTTTGTCAAGCATGTGGATGGGGCTTAACGAGTTCGATTAAAAAAAGTTATGCATTCTCCTTAGTGATTTAACTTCTTGGTTAACCTGTATCGTAATGGAAAAAAAATTATTTTATAACATTATTTTGTTCGAGAAATAGTGTTATAATGAAATTTTTTTTTCTATTTCGGTATTGTGTTTATAAAGTATGTCAATATAAACTCGTTTAAAATTTTATAATTAGAATTTTACGACATGAAAGTAGATAAAGTTTATTTTCAACACACTTGCTCCTAAAGTGACTCTTAATGAACCGCTTTTAGGTCCATAATGCAGTATATTAATCAGGCGTTCTTTTTTACTTTATGCTACTGCACTAGTGCGGTAACGCCAGAGATAACTATTTACTAGTCGGAGATGTGTGCTTTTTTAATCTCATCAAAGAGACTATATGCCAAAAGGAATCCGCGGGCGGCATACTTCACTTTTTTATATACATAGTTGAATTGTCCTTGGTCCCAAAACGAACTAAATTTATTTACATTAAATTGTCCGTGGTCCCTCCCGGAACCAACGGAAAAGACCCTGACTGGCGTTTTATTATTGCGGATTCTCACTGAACTAATGTATACATATTTCTCTATGCCAATAGTACTGTCTAATTCCATACTAACTAAACTACAATTTGACATACGACAACATTACGATCAGTCTAAACATTATTTTGTGTTTATTATATTTTTTATATAGGCTGTTCAGCGGTTTTACCAGTGCCTTTATTTACACCTGCGCGCACATCGCTAGCGCGGTGCGCGGAGAAACAATACTAGCGCGCCATTTTCCATAAAAGTTAATAACAATACAAGTCTTTTTTTTCCTCGCAAGTGTGTTGAAAAACGTTATATGAAACGCGTGTGCATTGATCATTACACACTCGGCTTCCTTATCGCATATTACCGCCTCGGCTGTAACGATCAACATAGCACACACGTATCATAATGTACAGACGCCAGTACATCAAGCTACCCCAAAGTGTAAAATTTTTCCAATCAACTTTGAACCTTATGCTTTCGCGATAAAGTTGAAAATCAATTAAAGAAATTTGACAGATTGTAGTAGCTTGATGTGTTGGCGTCTGTACTATAATTCATTTTAAATGACTAACTAACTGACTATACAAATAAATACAAAAACAAAAGGGACACTTACTTAGGCGTATTTCTATTCATTTATTTCTTTCGTATTGTTGTTATCTTGATTTGTGTATGTCGCAGCTAACTGGTTAAATTAGCCGCTCGCGCGTGATTGGTTACAATTCCAAACTAAACTATGATTGAATATCATTCAGGCCG
Organism: Luperina nickerlii; assembly: GCA_963855955.1. Lineage (NCBI taxonomy): Eukaryota > Metazoa > Arthropoda > Insecta > Lepidoptera > Noctuidae > Luperina > Luperina nickerlii. Next base: position 14,188,762 of record OY979664.1, on the reverse strand, counting down.
TTTATAGTTGAACGGCCGCCGTTTAGTCAAAAGGCTAGGCGGTTAACTAAACGGCTAATTAAACCAGTTGGCTGCGACTTTTACACAAGTATTGTATTCATGCTTAATGGAGATCAATAGTAATTAAATGATTTAGGTTAGCACGGATTTCTTTTGTTTGCTATGTTGATCTTGCCATCAACATTCTTTAGTTGACGACATTATACATTAACTTTAGAAAATTAGGTAGTTCATTTTGAGAGGGGCTTGAGGCTAAGTAATAACAGCCGCACGGGTCAATCGATCAGGTTAAGCTACGCTTGCCGCGGTTGATCTGTGGATGGGTGACCATCTTCACATACCAAGACCCCTCCGTGCCTCGGAAAGCACGTTAAGCCGTTGGTCCCGGTTGTCATTCGTGGATCTTCGATGTCGTTACGGATCGTCAGTAGCCCGAAAGTCTGACAACCAGTTTTACCAAGGGGATTGTATTACCCAGTAACTGGGTTGTGGAGGTCAGATAGGCAGTCGCTCCATGTAAAATACTGGTATTCAGTTGCATCCGGTCGGACTGGAAACCGATCCCAACAGAGTTGGGAAAAGGCTACGCAGATGATGATCAGGTAGATCATTTTGAATAACACGACCAGTATTGTATCCTAAAAGTTAATCTCATTGGATTTTGCTTTGTAGTTTTGAATATTATCTTTGTTATTTAGATTAAAATTGCTGGGTGCGAGCGGCGAGGCGCCGTTGCTGAGTGGATGGCGGAGTACGCCGCACACGCCGCACGCGCCCGCCACGCCAGCGCCACATCACTCACACAATCACCTCGCACCGTCACATTGTAATGGAACCGACAGGTATAGTTGAACATTTTTTCCTACTTAGTACCAAGCAATAATATACGCACGTTCATTCACGCAATATAACTCACTGTGGTGAAAGATAGATGAGGTTAGCCTACTTAACTAGTGTAGCACGCTACGCACGCACATCACATTCGTGCAACATCGCTAACACAATCATCTCGCACCGTTACATTGTAATGGAACCGACAGGTATGGTCCAAACTATTTTCCTTCCATCGTACTATAAAATACATGTATGTTAGTACAGGTTTTAATACTCACGCCAATAAGTTGCTATGGTATGTACAGCGATAGCCTACGTTTTAGTATAGCACGCTATAAGCGTCCATCACGCTAAAGCCACATCACTCACACATTTCTCATTGCAGTGAATACAATGCAATGGACGTAACGCACGACACTGCTACACCGTCAGTTACCTCAAAACTCACTACAAGTATACGACACAGTGCTTCGGCACCTACATCCTACACATCAGCATGCCACCCTCAAGCCAAACAATATTATTGTTCCATATTTTTATACAAACGTACAAATAAAAATACTTGTATCAAAAACCCAATTAGTGTCATGACATGGGCGTGATGTTTACGAACGGAATAAATTGATCCAAAATGGGTAACGCAAATAGTAAAATGAAAACGATTCCTTTTCTAAACAAAGACCAACACACATAATAGATTGCGTCTTCGAAAAAAATAGCTTTATTTTTTTGTGAATATTTTAATTCACTCATTGCTTTTGGTTTAAAATGTCCAATTTAGAGGCAAACACGGAGTTATCTAGAAAACCACATGTAGTGGTACATTTTATCGTTATTGTATCAATAAACACTCGAACAAAGCGTTGACTTGTTCACAAAACTAAATAAAATACTGTTTGCTTTGACAGCTTTCACTCGTATCCCTATAGGTAATGTTATTTGGTGGGCGTCAAACTACGCAAAATTACATCGGAATTCGGATATCGGCTATTGGCAAGAGTTATGGTTTATGTTGTTTGTTTAGACTTTTATTATTGCGTCTCAGATCTTTAGCGACCATTAAACTAAACAAAACATTGAAAGAGACGAAAGCTGGGGAGAGAAAAAAGAAGTTCTTTTTTTCTTTTAATTGTGATTTTAACTTTAATATCGTTTGGATGTTCCAATTACGTAACACATAAAATGACAATTGATCGCAATGTCTTTCAGTTTGACAGTTCAGCCACGTTCATTGCATTATTTACTTTTTTGAGTAGACTATTTTTTCAAACCTATGAAGCAATGGATTAGGTATAGCTTTCAAAACCTTGTTTGTGATTTGTTGATTGAAAGCGTGTTTCGCAATTAGGGTACACTGGTCCTATTTTGAGGATAGCTAACAGAATCAACAGAGTCCCAAACACAAGTTTTAAGACAACAACTGAGTAAAATTACAAACTTTTATGAATACAAAATATGATATAATGTATACATCTTACGATCCAGTGATTTTACATTAGCCACTTATATGAAATGCACGCCATAACTATAAATTTAAAGTTGCAATTTATTTTGTACGAAGTTATTCTCTTGTTCATGTGAATGTGTCGTCTCCGCTTTGTTTATATGGCTACAATGTCTGGTCAGTATTCGTTTAGTCTTTGTTTCCCTTGGCTTGCAGTATCCAGTTTCAATATAAAGGAAACGTCTGTCTGGACACGGATAAGCTATCATGTCTCCGAGATTTTGGTATAACAAACAACATTGTGAACAGAATCAGTCTTGTCTTTATTATACACAAGCCTGGGGCCTGTGTATTCGAGGATATTGGCTGCATTTGCTTTTCACCAGCTACGGAAAGCTGAGTTTCCTTTTCCCGGTTTCAGCTGAAGTAATATTTACTTTCTTTTTTTTTTTTCTTTTTTTTTTCGCAGTAATATTTTTTTGTAATTGTACGTATGTCGGTGGCTGTCTAATCTGCACTGCCAAATCGGATAAACTAAGTTCAATTTTTGCTGGAAAATTCACCTTAGGAGTAAATTAAACTTTTTGTTTAATGAAACTGGTTAAAAGTGGATTTGACAGCGTTGTTTTATTATTACGAACTTCGCAATTATAGTTTACTGGTATGCTGCGAGTAGAGAGAGCGCAAAGGGCGGTCCTAAAAGTGCTTTTAAACAAGCCAATTAGGTATCCAACTGTAACTTTGCACCAACAATGCTCTGTACTTACAGTAAGACTTCAGACCGTTCTGCGTAAGCATGCTACAATCCCATATAATCCGAACAACAAGCGCAGGAAGGACATAGTGTGCGAAATTAAACCGCATAGAACTGCTCTCGCCAGTAGAAAATTTTATGTAAATGGTTCTCGTCTCTACGACCGTATTAACAAAATAGCATATATACATAACTTACCAAAAAACAAGTGCAAAAAAGAATTACAAATCCTCTTACTAAAGTTAAATTACCTTCTTGGAAGGCGTTGGTGTCTGTGATACAATGATTTTCATTCATTAGTACAGGCACTAACGATACAATTTTTTCTGTAATGTTCATTTTTAGTTGGTAAATTGTTTTGTGAAACTTAAATGTGTTTTTTTCTGAAAAAATAAGTTTTCGTACGAATGTAGAAGTATTTATTTGAATGAAAAAGCTCGTATTAATAAACAACTAACAAGTTTCGGTCGCGTTGCCCGACAACTGGGAAAGTTATCTAACAAGTCTACATTGGTACCTAAATGTTGTACACAAGTTTAGTGAGGCCACGATATCCAATTTATGTCCGTATTTCCATCCAGAGGGATCGCACCAAGTCGTCAATCTGCAAGTTTTTTAAACAACATTTTTGATATATTATTGGATAATTTTAATTAGAGTGTGATGAAATGTTCATTTCCTCTTAACACCCAAGGGCTTAAATAATTTGATTCTTTCGACGTTAATAGCTTTGATTAGATGATTTTGAAGGCATAAAAGTGGAATCAATATTCGGTAGAGCATCTACCTACTTTATAACTAGGTATATAAACATTATACTAACTGTCAATTAATTTGCATGTTTCAACTGTATATCATCGGCCGTGATATTAGGTAATCGAAAGTAGATCCTATCGACATCATTGTGTTGTAGACGTTTGTACACATACTCTGACAGGTCTCTGCCGAGACACCGAGCCTTTGTCTGAATTGTTCGCAACATTCAACCTGAGCCTGCTCAAGATAATGAAACTGGTATTATTGGGACCGCAATCCTGTGGTTGGGCGCTTTCACTAGTAGTCTTTAGTATCCGGAGGGTTAATTGGATACTTATCGACAGATATCCCTGCGGGGATTCCTCAGGTGGTAAACGCGATATTAAATTATTCCCCAGTCACAATTACATACACACGGGTAAATAAATCCCAGCCGAGCTAACACAGTCAATCGCAGTTAACTCCAAACAATCAGCTAACGTAAACAGCAATGATTACATTTATCTTACACTAGCTTTTGCCCGCGGTTTCGTCCGTGTAGGTGTCGAAAAATATTCCACGGGAACGTACTACCTACAGGAATTTTTTACCGGGGTTTTCATATACCTGTATTGGTTTACGCGACGCACGCCAATAAAGCTCCCAGTCGGCATGTTTTTTTTCCGACAAATTCAACAATCATCGTCATATTTCAGCCAATTTACACAAAACGATAATGAATTATACATTTAAACCTTCCTCATGAATCAATCTGTCCACTGGTGAAAACAGTATGAAAATCCATTCGGTAGTTTTTGAGTTTATCGCGTTCAGACAGACAGACGCGTTCAGACAGACTTTATTTTTGTATTATGTAGTGACGGTCCATGGCTGATACCTGTGTATACACGTTGTAAGCCGGAATGCTTAGCATAGGGAAGTAGGTGTCTTGTGTAAACGCCTCAGTCGTTGATAGGCTTGTGTATTGAATCTGTAATGCTTACACAGCCTACGTACGTTGCCAGCCGTATTAGCGTACGGTTCGATTGATCGATGGGCTGTCGAGATTGTACAAAGACTATTGTAATTAGCGTGTAACTAATGCCTTATCTTAATTGGTACATGTGCGGTTATCGTTTACTAAATAATTACGTAAGTTTTTGCGTTGTTCATATGATTTGTGTTGTTATGAATATGTGAGGTCTTATTTGAACTCTCATGTCTCTATGTTTTTTATTTGGTCTGATATTGGTGTTTCTTTGCATTCAAACTAAAAGTTTTATTTGTATTTGTTTAGGGATCATTCGGTACCTAACTGGTACAGAAAAAATGACGCGTTTAAAATACGTAGCTTTGTTACCTACGCAAAATTACATATAAGACAGTAAACCAATTATTCTTACCATGTAAGCATCCTATGCAGTACCTATTTACTTGAGAAGAGAAATTTAATATCGTTTGCCCATCCCAATCCATATAATAGCAAGATATAATGTACGATCGCCTACAATGGTATCGAATAACAAAGGAACCACGCAAACCTATCTGTCACTAACTTTGATATCAAATGAAGGCAAACTATCTATTGCCACCATTCGCATACGCTCTGCGGCCCACAAATATACCTACATTACACTACGCTAATATCATATACCGTACATTGATATCCCTGTACATAACTGTTGTCGGTAAATTCTACTAACTGCGTAATCAAAATATAACTTTGTTAATGATCTCCTTTGTTGATTGTTGGGGACGTAATATGTGTTGTGTTTACTTACCTTACAACAACTTTGCTACATAATATAAACCTAACTACAAGGATGATGTTATAAGCCCTTAGCTCAAGGGTTAACGTTGAGTGCAACTCTTATTACATTTGCAGAGAGCGCACACATAATGTTATGTAAATTACTTCAAACGAGAACGGATTTAACGTTGTGTACGTAGTTAAGGCAAACTGAAAGGAATTAAGGTTAAAAGGGTCAAACGATATGGGTAATGAGACGGTTGATAGCGTATTGTTGTTGGCAGCGGCAGCAGGGGTGGGCTGCGGCGGCGGTCCACGTACGCAAGCGGGCGGCTGCGCGCCGGCCCGCACTGGTCCTTCGTGTTCGACCCCGCCGGCCGCCTGTGCTACTACTGGTCCATGGTCGTCTCCCTCGCCTTCCTCTACAATCTCTGGGTCATAGTCTACAGGTTCGCTTTCCAGGAGATTAACGGTGAGTAATGAGGAAATTATACTAAGCATATATTATCAAACCCAGTTGTATCTTGAACTTGAAAGCAGGCGCTTAAGTGGATAAAAATCCAATTTTGACTCTAGAGCTTATGCAAAAGACGTCTCCATTTAGATAGCAACCAAGATTAGCGACGACGATCTGGGGCTGCACCGACTTAGCGCACTCCGCGCATAGTTTCCGCCAACTTGCCCCGCGGTGAATTAAATTACTTACCTAAATAGCTTTTCTGAGTTAAATGTTTCGCACCGGAGACAATGTAATATTTGGAGAGGTAACATTTGGATGTTTCGCCGCCCGAGTTTCCAATTGTTTCATTACCACTTCACAGCTGCGATGAGTTTCAGTGCCACATACAATTTGCGAGTCCCTTTCAAGTTCTCGCTTTGTAGTATTGATCTTTTTGTCCTTAGTTCAAAGTAAAAGTTTGGATTAAAGTAAATTAATCCATTAGGGGTGTGAAATTATTAATAATGGTTAGGTTAATTTTACGTAAGTGCTGATTTATTTGGATCTGTAATTTACTTGATGTGTTTTGTTTCAGGCGAGACGCTTATAGTGTGGTTTTGTTTGGACTACTTTTCCGATTTTCTTTATCTGGCGGACATACTGTTCCACTTCCGCACGGGCTACCTGGAGGACGGGGTGCTGCAGACGGACGCGGCCAAGCTGCGCGCGCACTACATGAACTCCACCACGTTCTACATCGACTGCCTGTGCCTGCTGCCGCTGGACTTTCTCTACCTGTCCATCGGTTTCAACTCTATACTGCGCTCGTTCCGCCTCGTCAAGATATACCGCTTTTGGGCGTTCATGGATCGAACTGAGCGGCATACGAACTATCCCAACTTGTTTAGATCGACAAGTTTAATTCATTATTTGTTAGTGATATTCCATTGGAACGGGTGCTTGTACCATATAATATATAAAAACAATGGGTTCGGTAGTAAAAACTGGGTGTATCATGACACTGAGACTGCGGATGTGGTGAAACAATATTTGCAAAGTTATTACTGGTGCACGTTGGCGCTCACGACGATAGGTGAGTCCTAAACTTTATTTAAACTTTCTGTGTGCATGTGTATATTAGATAACGACGGCTTTTCATATGATTCCCCGTGTTACGTATAACGGTGTTCTGTGACATTAGTTTTAATATGAAGATTTGGCGGGAAGTGATCCCGTTCGTGAGAATAATTATGACTTGCCGTCTAATTTTAGTTCCCTTGAACGCGAGAGCATCGCTAACTATATTTGAGACTCTTCGCGTCTAGCAAATTGCACTTTTCACACTTACACATGTAAGTGTTCAAATTATGCGAGTTATGATTTTAAAAAGCGTATTAAAAGCGTGATTCAGCTATAGGTACTTACTGGATCTTCAATGTATTATTTTTACATAAATCATTATTTATTGGCATAAACACAGGTTCCAGAAAAAAAAATGTAAACCTGATTTCAGAGCTAGGTTAGAGTTATAGTACCTGTATTTTTTTTTTTTTTTTTTTGTGGATGGGAAATCATCAAATGACTCCTCCCGCTCTGGGTGGAGCGGAAGGGAGTGTCAGACTCTTACTGACTAAAACCCACCCGTGTTCCTTCCTTCGCCCTTTATGTTCCGGGCCAGCGGTAACCCTTTCGGACAATCCCGCTGACCCGGCATAGTACCTGTATTTCAGGAGCCAGTGATGTGCTAAACAATTGTAGCATGCATCAGTGAGATCATATCTCCGTTGTGTAATGAGTATCTATAATAAAATAATAATAGAATAGAAATCGCAGTTCTATGTAAATTTATTCAATTTGCTGCTCAGTTCATCTCACACAAAGTTTATCGACATTTGTTTCAAGCAATGCTAGTCATAATTCCATGAAACATAATTGAATTAATTAAGCTTACACACTGTGTTCTGAGGACCAGTGCTGGCCCAATGATAACGGCTGGAACTTACGAGTTGTAGAATCATCGGTTCGACCCCAGACAGGCGCTTTACTTCGTGTAAATTATTTCATCACCACTGCTGTCAAAACGGTGAAGGAAAACATCGTAAGGAAACCGGCATGTCCTAGAAGCAAAAATTCGAAGACATGTGACATCTAAGAACCTGGGCCCGCGGGGTGGATTACGGCCCACTCAAACGGTACACACCTCTCACAGAGCAGAGGCCTCTGTCCCAGCAGTGGGAAAAATATAGGCTGATTATGTATGATTATGTGTAGGTAGTGTGTTTTGGGTGAAAATAAGCAAATTAAAATGTTTGCCTAAAACTGCTCTTAGTCGAAACGTTAAAAGTATTTCGTTTAATCAAAAGAAAAATATCAAGGAATGTTAAAAAAAGGAAGCTCGAATAAATCTCGCCCGTGTTCCTAATTATAGAAAAATAAATTATAATTAAAACATGAAACTTTTTCCCTATCAGTTTATGTAACAGAAAAAGAAGTCACGTCTGGAAATATTAAAATGAGAGTGGCTAGAAATAACACCGTAAATGGTTCACTTGGACGAGAAGAATGTTCAGTGAACGGTTAATTAAATTTCATTGGTATACGGAATAGAAACTGGCCAGGAGAATTAGTTTCATAGCTTTAGCAAACGTCAGGAATGACTGACGACCTGTCCAACACTACGCGCGCCTTCCAATATTTAGTGAATAACTCCGTAATAAATAACATAAATATCTTATGAGAAATGTTTTGTAAACGATCACGCCGCGGTATTGAAAAAAGTTTGATTAATGAGCCCTTATTGACGCTACATTTTTCCAGTATTTTTCTTTTCTTTTCTTTACCTTTATGCAGATGAGTGGGTTAAAACGCCATTAGCTGAAATTAGAAATTATTAATACTCTTGGAACACTAGATCAAGGGCTGATTTTTTTAATCTTCGGATAAGTAGGTAACTTTTATCTGGGGGATATAATTGTGCTGTTTGAGAGAGAAAGACAAATTGAAAATACGTCAAACAAACCACCATATTTATTCTTCAGATATACTTTATCTAACGATTGGAAAATCGGCCCTATTAAAACGAGTCCGGGATATTCAAATAAAGAAAATGGCACCACTAATTGAATCATTTGTCATTATCTGTAATAAATTACATTTCGACACAATGAATTGATCTACAATATACAATACACTTGTCTAACAAGTTACAATAAATAGATTGAATTCATGAAACTCATTCATTAGAGATATGTTCCACCGCTGTATTGTTTCATGTTTCTTAAGCACAAGTAACTAGAATTCACCGAAATTGTTATTATAACAAAGATGGTTGTTAAATATTATTTCGGAGAAACTAAATGGCAACAATTGTTATAGTTATGTTCTTGTCTAGAGACTAGGTATACTAAGGAACTATACACATACCCCCTTACTAATAAACGTATTTTAACAGATAAATAGTTACACACCGATTCCTCTCTTTCATACGTCAGTAATTTGACTATCGAAAGAAGAAGACAATGTGTTGTGTAACTATACAGACGCTATACAACGTTTATTAAGTAGTAAGGGGGATATTAGTTACGTACTTATGTCACATCAGAGAAAAGGTTTTTCTTTAAAATTGAAACATACTTTGTTTTACCTGTAGAGGAAAACCAAACCCCAAACCGTGAATAAAACGAGGATGCTTAAGGTAGAAAAAAAAAACCGTATTGAAAACAAACAGTTTGGCCATTACGCCCTAAAAGCGTTCATAACCGCGGCGTGGCACGTGTCGTTAAACTAGATGGGTGCACAGATTACATGCCACCATTTTATTATAATGGCATAATTTATATTCATCAAACTCCCTCATAAATTGCGTGCATCACAAAATCGGGCTCGTTGATGTACGATACAAATGATATTTCGGGATTCAATCAAATAGCTTGTCAATTTCGTTCGGTTGTGTCGGCGTAATTAGTTGGGATTCGAAATTGAATGTCTACATCCAATATTATTCTGTTTATAGGTAGGTGTGTTTGTGTTGCCAGTTTCGTTCGAGTCAGCGTCAAACATTTTAAGTGTGTATCTATTATTTAAAGTTATCTATTTCATTAATAGACCAAAACGGGTAAATTTGCAAAACACACCAGGAATGTAAATTTATCAATCAACCTTTCTTTTTGTAACATAGTACTTTCTAATTTCAAAGTTTCAGGGTCTGTTTAACGCCAGTGAGTGGTTAATTCAAATCTTTTAAAATTAATCGAAAAAAGCAGTGAAGATAAAAATATTGTGCTTGAGAAGTTCCCTCGAGTCGAGCACTATCGACTTGAAGTGCCTCCGTAGATACTTGTCCATCGTCCGGGTTCGTCTCGGCGCAACAAGTTGGCCTCGCGGTAGGATAACTTATTGGCCGACTAGTTGACCGACTTCGGTCACAATATTAACGCAATATTTTCACAAACAAAGCATCTATGGACAAATAAACAGAAAACGTGCCCGCTACATATGGCCTTTGTGACGCACATATGAAAATTTGTACAATATTAGATGCAATGTTGCCTTTATAAATAGGCATTGGTATCGTGGCTTTATTATTGCTGTCTGAGAGATATTAATGTTTGTCTTGATGTCTTGTCGATAGACGAGAAAACTGAACATAGCCTGAAGAATCTTGTTCAGTTTTTTCATAACTATATCCTTTTTGGTTCGGTTTAATAGAAGATGATTTACTGCAATTTCCTTAATAATTATTATTACCAACCAAGTTTTAATAAACCTTAATTCCCACCATAAAATTCACGAAATAAAGTGTAAAACACATTATTAATGAATTGTGTTTACCGAAGACAGATCCAATTAACCGGTTGAGTATGTTACGTTACCAACTCAGAATGATTAGCTGGTGGCTGCCTCACCGCGCTACCTACGGGATAGAGGAAACTTTGCCGGAGGTTGACACTTTCTGCCCATAAATAGGGAAATAATTGCAAGAGAGATACCGCTTATTTATATTGTTTATAAACTATAAATTAAGGCTTTCCAAACAGGTGTTTTAAATTAGATTTCATTATAATATGGTAATGTGCTATTAATGGAGTGTTTGTTTATTTTCTCTTGTACGAGGGTTGTTCAGTTTTATAAATAGTGTGTATTTAATTAATAAGGGGATTTGTTATTAATTAAATTAGACTTCTTTGGTAGCGAGTATAGATTTTTGTGTGTAAAGCTTTCCGTTATCTATAGTAAGTTGTTTATGTAAATGTAGGTATGTAATACAAACACCCTTCCAAAATGATCGTAAACAAATTTTACGTAAGCTGTTAATCAAAAACACCGTGATCCCTTCGCTCACGTAATTCATTACGTAGCCAACATTGTTAAAGTTACACTCGGAGTATATCAACAACACACCTTTAGGCAAACATTAATAAGCTGTTACCTCACATACACAGTATGTAAGCAAGTACAATAACTTTACATTATTGGGTGGTCGTTCAGGCGCATATTTTGTAACTCAGTTAAGTAGTCACCAGTTCCTTGCAGACGGAACTTTTGTTAGTACATTGTTGTAGTATTTATTCACTGCTTATAACTAGACACGCCTCCTGGACTTGGTTACGGTAAATAATATACTTTCGTACGACAATTTGAATAGATATTTGCAAGTGACGACCTGACAAACGAATAAAACTTCTTTTATGTTCTAAGTTACTGTAATTGTATTGAAAATCGAAAGCCACATTACGTATTGCCTATTGATAAAGTACCTAATAGAACAGATTTAGATATTTGCTTGAATGTTTTCCAGGCTTTATATTTCTCTTATCATTCGAGATAAGTTGGAAAATACGTAAAATCCGCGCATTGACGTGGAGTTTCGGACACCAGCCCGTATTACTTATTACCTAAGTTAGAAAACAAACACAATAATAGCCTAGTATTGTAGATTTCATAAAAACTGTAACAATTTCACGACAGCTTAGCACGTATTAACAACAACGTTGGAAAAGAGCAGGAGGTGTTTCAATGTAGAGCACCATTTCATTTAATGACCACCATTTTGAGTTCCGCGCTCACGAACATTTAAAACATTAAGGGCAAGCACCATGCATTTATGACTGAGATCTTTATACGATAGTTCAGTTAGAAAGCGTAATTTTGATGTATTAAACCAAAATGGTATTTTATATAACATCGATTGTTGAAACCACAACTTGTAGTGAACGCACTCAATAAGTACCAACTGTTTAAGAATTATACATTTTTAAACGAATTCCTAGTAAAATGAAAATAAGTCGGTTTTACTATATGTAAAGTAATAGGAAGAAGTCGCTAAATAGAGTTCCACATTCAATGTTATGAAAAATTCCTGGTCCCATTTTTACCGTTTCATTTCCATGCACCTGCTTGCTTTCCGCTTCGGGACGGTATTAAAATGTACATGTTTTTTAATAATGAATCATCCTTGAATATTTTAGATAAATTCTTTTGTTCAAATTCCTAAATTTATTAAACATTACACATTTTTGTAGGTAATGTTTGAGATGAAAACAATGGATTTAGACTTTATTATGTTACAACCTTTTTTTGTTAGATATTTTGCGGGCAATCAATTTCTATATATGGGTAAATGGGTATGCCTTTATCGTGGGGTACTAGGATGACTCTTTCCAGCGGCTACTTTTTGGGTTCGGCAGTCAATAACCCGAGAAATATGGCATAAAGTTACGAAACAAAGATCTTGTAGGTTTAAATTGGACATCACAGTTTGTTGTCATGACTTTTATTTATAGTTTCGCTGCTATCAGCATTCTGTACATAATCAGAATACAATAAATCCAATGCATATTCATAATACGAACTCAACGTCATAAATAAAGAACAACACAATAATTATATACAAAGCCGTACAATGGGCGTCAGGTAATGGGAAAAGTTTTAAATCAACAAATCCCGCATACTGAATGTGTGCGTAACTTGGCGTAGGCTATAAATTCGGTTTCGTGTGCGTATCTGTTGTGCCGAGTCCCGTTAATTACGAACATAAAAACAAAATACGTCTAAATATTGGAAGCGATTTAACTGACTTGAATTACCCCTTCGGTAATTTGAACACGGATCAAAGGAATTATGTAATACTAGCTGCGCCCCGCGGTTTCACCTGCTTAAATGTCAATCCCGTAGGAATATCGGAATAAAAAGTAACCTTTATGTTAATTCAAGGTGTCAGCTACCTCCATACAAAATTTTATCAAAATTGGTCCACCCGTTTGAGTGTGAAGAAGTAACAAACATATAAACACACACACACACTCACAAACTTTCGCCTTTATAATATTAGTGTGATTGAAAAATCAGTTGTATCATGAATGAACGTGATTATGGTGGTGAGCAGGCCACACGTAGTGCTAACGATAGATAATGTATTTTTATGAGCATAATAAAAAGGTGTTACAATGTCTTGGAGACCGTTCCCTTTATTGGCGATCGTTTTGCAAACTTGCCAAGTGTAACGCCCGCAATAAGCTCTAATGGCGTGTATTACATAGCCACATATTAAAACTCGTAACGATGTAAAATTTTCCCCACGTATTTAATAAATATCAAAAATCGTGGCAGAAATTGAAACATTTTTATGACAAAGGTAACGAGTTTGAAAGTCAGTGAAACGAATTAAAAATGGAGCAGGTTTGTTAAATAAGCAATTAATGGCAAAAAAAAATTCGCATCTCGAATCTTATTTGGGCTAAAGTAATTACAATGAAGAGGTTCTTTATAGCCGTTAAAACTTGATAACTTTATTACATTACGAGTAGGTTTAGAAAAAAATGGAGCCATTACAAACGCAAAACTCTAGTGTTTACAGCACAGGCCACGTATTTAAAGAAAAAAAAGTACATTAAAAAAGTCACATTTCGCAAGATCATACTTAATGTTAACGGTGCTACGAATTTCGTAGCACAGCGTAGCATAAGCTACGAACGTGCTACGAAACTTTTTGTGGCTTTTAAACAATAAACGACAGTCGTGTTTCTGAGGCCCTGCAATTTGGTTTAATAACGTAATCCGTAAAAACGGGCCCCAGTTGTAACTGTCATGTCTTGAGGGTCATCCGTCTTGTAATCCGTCCCTTTGTACCTGCTTATAATATCTTTGAGTGGAGGACGCTTGAAACACTCAGGACATTTATTATCGATAAGTATATAACGAAAGGTATTTTGTTATTGGCAAAATAGATTTTCTGCTATACTTTGTTTGGACTTTCTTTGAAATTTCATTACTCGTAGTGTTGTTCCGGTCTGATGATAATGAGTTAACAAGCTTTGTGGTATGCTTGAATCGCACTGTGTTAGTTTAACCATTAGTTTTAACGGGCTTAGTAGTTTCTTTTCTTACCATTAAGTTAAAGTAGTATTGTGTTAAATAAATAGGCTACTCAACAAATAACTGAACTAAAGATCTTTTCGCGTGGCAGGTAGACATTCCAAATGGCTGTTTCGAAAGACTGGAAAATTTACGCTATTTTAAAAATAAAATACCCTATTTTCACATCTCCTCGTCACAGGTGGTGGGATAAAGTACTTACACACGAGGCTTAATCTGACATTGACTCGAACGAGACACAGGGATAAAAGTGAAGCGACCGCGGACTGCGAATATATTTTTGCGCTAATATTTGCAGTAACGTAACTGAGTCAACATGAAACATTACTTTATTGGTGTTGTTAACAAACGTGTATATTTTTATCAGTTCGGAGAGTTTTTGTTTTGTTCGGAGTACCAATTACAAAGGTGTTGTTGTATGATTTGTTGTCGGCGAGCGCGGCGCGGCGGGGTGACATGGTCCGCCCTGACCGCGCGCCTATAACCACATCGTTATAACCATAGCTTTCGTGCAATTAACTACACGCTGTCCCTGCCACTATATTGTTTAAAATTTATTTGATTTTTCACTTCACTTACTCCGTTAAATGTGCTCTCTGCAATTGACCTTGCGTTGTCCTTTATATTTTTTTTTACATAAGTCATGCACTGAAAAGGGATACTTGAAAACATTTATTTCCCGAATAATTTTGCCATTATTAAATAATTAGCTGACCCGACAGATGTTGCCCTGTTTAAATTTCAAACCCTTTAGAAACGTTCAATTTCAAAGTTCAAAATTAGAAAATGTGGAAATCCCAAATTTTTTAATTTTCCGGTCAACTTTTCCAATTTTTTCTCTAAAAAACTTTATTAGGACTATTACGAATATTTTTAAAACAAAAAATAGGCAAGCCGGTCCAGCAGTTCTTAATTGATGCGCTCAACAATAAACAGAATTGTATTTTTATTTATATATATTTACATAAATAAAAACACGTTACGATACAAGGAAGTTGAGAAACAATAATATGTTATTATTATAACATATTATTGTTTCTCAACTTCCTTGTATCGTAACGTGTTTGTGATTGAACGCCATATAAATAATCACGTTCGATGTTTCTTATTCGTCGTTTGACGAAACCCTAGCAGGGGATCAATTTGCATAGTTAAATCGCTGCGATTTTTCTCTACGTATGTCTCGGGTTGCTTGTGTGTGTATCGCTTGCCTTAGCAACACAGTAAAAGCGAGAGAGATGTATTTATTACACGTGAAGTTGATTTATGCTTAGGTAACTTGTTTTAATTACGTGGTTTCTATAGTGAAATGTAGGTAAATTAAATACAGTCAACAGACATAATATGGGAGCTTACTTTAACTCTTTTTTAACATTTGCTTAGTAGCCAAATCTTTGCGTATAAAAGTTACAACACACCCATGAGCGTATGAACTTCAATCAAGCAGTAAGGACGGTTTATCACTAACGCGTCTATCCTTAACTCGACCGAGCACAAACAAAGTTAAACAATGTTATCAAGTGTGTGAAGGTGACTGGTCTCGTCCTTGGCAAAACGTGCTGTTTTTAGCATCAGCGATCAGTGATACAGCAACGAAGAATCGTTAAAATGCACATTTTACTATCACGGCTAAACGCAATTAGTTATCAATACGTGATGCAGCATCTATCAAGTCACAAGAGAAGCGAACGTTGATGCTAAGAGTGACATGTCTAAGGCCTTTATAGATAACAGTTTAGAACAGTGTTACATGTATATTTATGTGTGCAGGTGACTTGCCTCGACCGCGCAGTAAAGGCGAGTATGTGTTCGTGATCGCGCAGCTATTGTTCGGGCTGATGCTGTTTGCCACCGTGCTAGGGCATGTGGCTAACATCGTTACTTCTGTCAGCACCGCCAGGAAAGAGTTTCAAGGTAAGAACAGCTTCCATTTTATTTTATCAAGTAAGAAAGCTCACGGAATATCGAAAAGGAGTCTCTATGATAGTGATTTGTAAAGATATAGCCAAATGGTCCATAATTATAACTACTGTTATTATTGCTTTATCGATATAAAAATTCATAAACATTTATTTCCTCCACACAACGAGATAAACCTGCGATCCGGTGTATCTATTCACGTGTTTCTCTAGCTCCCCTAAGTAAGCTGTCTTTATACGTGCCGTGACGAAAGCTCTGAATGTCAATGACACAACTCCGACCAAAGCCGAGGTAAAAGCATTCACAGAAATATATCCGCGTAGGTAATGTAATTTTTTCAATCAGATTTTCATAGTCAATACGTACGTGATTACTTGATTTAATACGAGTATCTGATCTACTTTCGCTTTTGTAGGAAATATTGGAATGTAATTTGTCCAATATTTTTTTATTTGCCCGTAATTATGTTATTATGGTTCCACTTGGGAATGTTTGTCATAGGTCGGCACAGTTCAAGGTTCCTTTTACTGTAGGTTCTCTTCATACATATCTCGTTACTTCTACGCTTATCTTAGCCGTAAGCGTTCCTCAGTCCGGATCTGACGAGCACAATTTAGGTATGTAATATGAAAAACGTTTGAGGTAAGCCGATTACCATATAAGAAGGATTATGCAAAAATAAAACGTTTCCGTATAAATATGTGTTGTAGACAAGCTTTGCGAAGTTCTCATTTTATGTGATGTATTAGATGGTTAAAACTATATATCATGCGCACGTGTGAAGGTTCAAAGAGCTTGGTCGGTTGTGAGCCGAGAAGGAGGCGCGGCGGCACGCGGCACGACGCGGCGCGGCGTGGCTGTCACTTTAGCGTACTAAGCAGGTAGACGTGCCGGCACGCGCCCCCGCGCACCACCGCGCCGCTACGTGCTTCCGACACCCAGCCTCACTCACTCCTCGACCTTACGTCAAAGTCGACTTCACGAACAACCGTCTGCTCGATACGTTCAGCAAAGTTACAAGCGAAAGCTCTGAACAAAGTTTCCGACTCATAGTTCATTTATCAAAACGTTTCTCTTTGACGTTCGCAAAAAAGACTATAGTTAAAACCTCGTTAAATTAGCAAAAGACACGTACGTAGGTAATCAATTCTTAGAATGGATAAGTCTAGCATTTTAAACACAGAGGAGCGGCAAAGTGTCAACAACTTTAATTAGCGCTGCAGCTCGGTTGAAAAGACAATGGCGCCGCGACGGCAGAGAGCAGGCTGAATCCGTGACCTTCCTCGGCGGCGCTGCAGCGAAATAGGTCAGCGGCTTGAATGCTATAAATAGCTCGGCGAAAGTCGGGCGCCGCGCCCCATCCCGTCGGGAGAGCGCGTCGCGCGCGCCCGCCCAACATCGATCCGTGCTGCCACCGCGCGCCCCATCGCGCCCCATCGCGCCCCATCGCACCCAATCGCACCCCATCGCCCAGCGCCCGCCCTAGCCTAACAATTCGACAATAATTGACCTACTCCACGACAATCGCCGCTGGTCACAACCACTCTGAAGCGTTGCGGGGCAGCTTAACGTCTACAACTTACGCATTACTTACGTAGGGCACACAATCATATTTAAAGTCCAGATGCTGTAACAGAATAAATAATACGTTTCTTGGATAAAGTAAACCTTGGCAAGATTAGGATGCACATAAAAACTTGTATCAAATTAGAAACAGCAAAACATTTCTAGAAAATTAACTAAATATCATAAGTCTTCATTACTTAAGCCATATTAGTAATTTAGATGGAAGGCCCCACACTCCGTGGAGTATTCAATCTGTTAAGCCAATTTCATTAACCCTAAAATGCTAGGTAGTTATTCACAAGTTAAATAACTTGCGCGCCGGTCGCTTACCCGTCTAATGAAATACTAGCTTCTTCGTGATACGCTCACACGTCCGGTGCAAAATGCCTACTTGCTATCTCCACACATACAATATCAAGTTTATCAACTTAGTGAGTAGACGCGGGTTTCTAGCTCTTAGCTCGGATCTTAGTTCGTACTGTTTGTACTTGCACTGTAGGTGAGTGGTTCTTATAGTTAATGCACCGTGTGCTTGTGGTAGATTGGTCTTAGCAACTTTTTTAAAAACCACGGAGTCATTAGACGTAAGTTTATATCGCATCGTAATATTTTTGCTTCCCTGGAGAACCGACCAACCATGAAAGCATGATTAGTATACATTCTACGTCATTCGATTAATGAGGACGTTCGAATATTCCGTGGAGTGTTCTCCAAATTCAATAGGGAGTTAGAAATTGTCGAGCAGGCGGACGCAATGTAAACAATCGGTGCAGTCGCTCCTACAGTAAGTATCTAGTTTATATTCAAATTGCTGGACGCGGCCTGTCCTCAAATTGTGTACGCAGTCAGCGCTCCCGATCCCGACTAGCTTCGTTTGACTTTCAGACTTTGCATTGTTGCTGCTTGTGCCAATAACGTTATAGATTAGTACGAAAAGTGATAAAAAATATCCTGAAAGTATATTATAGGAAGGAAAATAGGATATACAAAAAAATACTTCTGAAATTTTCAGTCAGAAATGGTTCTAATGCCACCAAGTTACAAATAAACTGTGCCTACATTCAACAGAAATGTATCTTATTTACGTTAAAATATAGAAGCAGAAACGTGGGCCATAATTTTCTCATTCCAATTGAGGAAGAGGCCTCGCTAATTTATATAGAGCCTCTGGGACGTTCTTTCCAGCTGAGGTATTTTGCTCGACGTAAACACGGAAACCTCGGCAAAAATAATGCTTTACTAAATAAACAAGGCTTATTTCCGTCGTTTCCCAAAAAGTATATTCTAACGTATCTAATGTAGCGTGGCTGGTCGCGCACGTGGCTTATTTCCGTGGAGCGATGCGGCGTGGCGCTGCACTGCGCTGTGCGGTGCGGTGCGGCAGCGGCGAGCGGGTGGTTGATTCAGCCCCGCACACATTGGCGACCGCACTCCGCTGTTCCCGTAACGTGTTTGAGCAAGATTAAATTACTCCAAATGTCGGCACACTAATAACACCGCGTACACCGGTATACTGCTCGGCAAAGGGTACACTGTTGACTTGTTTTTGTGACGAAATGTTTATTGTCCACAATACGTTGCTTGCATGTTGAGTAGAAGAAGGTACAGAATACACAAAAATATAAGAATGAAGTAGGCATCCACATAGTGGCGATCTATGTGTAGTGGCGTAAAATTAACGATTTAAATCAGTATTTATCACAAACATTTAGTGGCTTCAAAGTTTTTCTTGCTTACGTACACGGCAGGCCGCGACAGCGATCTACGATATGTTTTGACCTTGCTCAGAAGATGCGATATCTACCTACATCAAATTACACTTACTTGCATTTGCAATGTTGATAAATAAATCGCAAGGGCAGTCGTTAAGTATTTGGGGCATCAAATAACCATTTTTTTATTATTTATTCCAGTTCGAATTGAATATTCATACTTAAGACAGGACAACGTCTGTCGGGTCAGCTAGTTACACTTATAAAAATTAAAATTTTGACTTCGGCATCTGTGTTACCCAGCCACGCCAGTTGGAAAACATTCATTCGCGTTTAAATATTACAATAATTGTATTTCGCGGGCGCACTGGAGCGCTTGCCGCGTTTGAGGGATGTTCAAGCTATTAATTAATGTACGACGCACTAACCACTCTTGTGGAATTTAACTTAGGACTTTTGGTGAACAAATAGTAATTAAAAGAAAACAAACTGTAATGAAATCCTTAGAGACTTTTCGATCGTCGTAATTAGAGAAAAGACCAACATATTTTAGAAACACGCTCCATTTTTACCCGACTGCGCCAGAAGGAGGGTTATGTTTTTCGAGTTTAAGTATGTATGTTTGTATATGAAAAGATATAATGTGTCTCGTTATTATCTGGAATATTTTAATTACTGTGGGCGTACTAAGTGGGTAGTGTTGGTTATTGCGCAATAAAAAAACGGTTTGCAGTTCAAATCAGATTATAATTTCATGAACAATTTAATCACACCAGTAAATCATTCACTGTAGGTACACGATACCTACAGTGTATCAGTGTACGATACCTACCAGATATGGAACGCGAGACAGTTTTTGAGCACATGTTGTCCGTACGATGTCCAATGGTCAAGACCCCCGCCGCTTCGCTACTCGCTCTTTTATACTGTATAAGTTGAGCAATGGGGCTGTGGGAGAAGTCGAGTGACGTACTTGTCGATGGCGTGTTCGGTGCACGTGTTGTTTACAGCTTAGAGAAATGACGCATGGCAACGCGGCCGACATATGTATGTATATTTCTTTGGCACGCTCTGTAGCCTAAACGGTTTGATCGATTTCAGCTTGAGAGGTGCCGTTAGATTTGTCTTAGTTGTGAGAGTAACACGGTATATCAAATTGAAAAAAAAAAATTAAAATTGCCGATTTTTGAAGCAGGCGGGACCCATACCATATGTATTATATTTTCAAATTCAAATGGGTCCCGCCTGCTTCCAACTTTTATTTAATTTAAAATGGGCTTGTTTTAGCTTTTCAGTTTTTTTTAACTTAAGTTTTTTACCGCAGTCGGTTTTTATTTTTTTTTAATTATTATATTTTAACATATTAAGGTACCACATTTAAACGTACATTTTGTTTTTCTTTTTCGTACATAATGTGTGATCTCTATTCACAGAATGACCAAACATAATCCACAGACATTAAAATTGGCGTTACATCCGTTACACCAGTGGTTCCTAACCTTTTCAATATTGTTACCCCTGGATCTATTAAAAAAACTGATTTACCCCGACCTTAAAATGTTATCAATAAACAATGAATTAAGTAAAAATAGTTTGTGTGATGTGGTATTGTTTTGCATTCACAAGTTTTTTATGTTAGGTTTAGTTTCGCTTAAAGCGCATCTTAAGACGTGTTCCACATTGAAACGGTTTCTGGCCTTTGTTTTCAGTGTAACCAAAGTTAAAAAACCACTCTCACATCTATAGGTGGTAGCAAAGGGTATTAGAATTTTATAAGCTCTGTTAGCTATAACAAGATAAAACAGACATGACGAGGCGACCGCGACGACAGCTTGAAAAAGATGCCACGTGCGGTTCTTAGTTCTTACTGTGCGGCAATCTATCATTTTTTCTTTTTAAACGACTGCGGCGTAGCCCAAAAGGAGGATTATTAGCTAGGTATTTTATTACATTAGTATTTGTTACCCCCACAGAATAGCTGATTTACCCCCGCGGGGGTAATTACCCCCAGGTTCGGAACCACTGCGTTACACAAAAGGAAAATCCGAGTAACTGGCTGTTGCAATATTTGCGGAATGACTGGCTATAAGTTAGGATATGATATGATATTATATATGTCAACAGCTATAAGATGTTCTTTGTTTATTTTTGTCTTCGAAACGAGCGATAAAATAATCCCGAGGTAAAAGAATGTTAGGCAACTTTCAGTACTGATTTTATGAGTAACTGGCGACCTGCAGCGCACTGCACTTTATCGGCCGCCCACCAGCGTGTCATTGAATAAAGTTGAGCACTTCGCACCTCGCTCGGATACGTTTTGCTTCCGTGACAAAACGTATATCAAAGTTACGTGTAAAACCTATCATAAAGTTCGTAAACACATTGAATACTAAAATTTAATATCGTAATAGTTCAAGCGTTCGATTTTCCAATAAGTGGCGATTAGTGCTAACTTATTCCGAACACTTAGAGCCACTTGCTACTGAAGCCAGTGATTAGGTGCAGCTCTTTGTTCACGCTTACCTTTATGCCTGGTTTTAATTCTTTGTAATGAGTTCTCGACTGTATAAATTTTGTTGCATTAGTTCATGTGTTACGTTGTATTTAATCGAGTTGCAGGTTTCAGTATACCCACAGCCTTTGTACTTATTGACTACAATTGGAAGCTTTGAGAACAAATATTTTACATTCGCAGACGGAACACAAAACCACAAGCTCTGTCTTAGTGTAAATTAGTTTTTATTTGGACTCAGCGTAGCATATATGATTTAATTTGCGGAGTCTGAGTATTTTATTAATGCAAATATTGCAAATGTAGAGCGCTTTTTTGTATACTCTTTATTTCTTTTGAACTACTTCTTAGCATAACACATGTCAAAGAAACTTTTATGTGTAGAATATACAGAGGAAACTTGCGTCACGGACGACAGACCCCTTTTTACCCAGGTTGTAGCCGTTGTAGGTACTCCTCGGGGACACGGAATGAAATATATCGCTTTACCGCACAATCACGTCTCAACAGATCGAAATCCATTAAAATTGTAATGTCATGTATTGGGATGTGAACCAGGGTAAGATATCGCACGGGTATAATATAACGTACATACCTATGTAGGTGTATTTAATGCCCATATTACACGTCGTTATTGTCTGTTTGTTCTGAACTAAGCCTGTTATCTGGGGGCAGACATGGCAGCCGGGTTAAACGGTTTTGGTAAACTTGAGATTGCAATTATTTCTTGCTAACATTAAGTAAGCACTTGACATACTAGGCGCTCCACTTAGTTTAACTAACCCTAGTTCCCCGACGGCGACAGGTGAGATTAAGTGCGATCTACAAAACAGTATAAATTAATTTTGTCGCTGCGAAACTTTGTGACAAGTTGATGAATAATATTATCTTTTTGAAATTGAAATTTTGTTTCGAAGACGCTAGCCTCTACTTGAGTAATCTCTTCTTAATATCACGAATGTGTCTTTATTAGTTAAGTCATTGGGCTTCTGGCGCAATGAGACATTGATAGACATTGCTAGACGTAAGTAGCATCGCTACGTACCTTCGAAATTGCTTGGAACAAAAACAATTAACTGCGACTTTTTAAATTGTAGCCACTAACATTCCCTTCTGGGCAAAGATCGATTTCCAAGCTTTAACAGTTAATTCTATTGTTATAGCGAAACTCGACGGCGTGAAGACGTACATGCGCATGCGGCGGGTGCCCACACACTTGCAGGTGAAGGTGATCAAGTGGTTCGACTACCTGTGGCTCACGCAGAAGTGCTCCGACGAAGAGAAGGCCGTCTCCTGTCTGCCTGACAAGCTCAAGGCTGAAATAGCTATCAATGTACACCTAGATACGCTGAAGAGGTAACTATGGTTTCTTATTAATCTTCTTTCTCTATTGTCAACACCAGCAGATTCTTTCACTGCATCAGATTATAATATTATACCGCAGACTAACAATATTCTCAATCAGAAATAAGTACTAACTACTACGAGTAGTTCGTACTTATTTCTGATTCGATTTATTAACCTACTAGCTGCACCCCATACAAAATTTTATCAAAATTGGTCCAGCCGTTTGAGCGTGAAGAAGTAACAAACATGTAAACACACAACACACACACACTCACACTCGTCACACGTATGTGTGTGTGTTTCATCAGAAATAAGTACGACCTACTCGTAGTAGTTAGCTACTACGAGTAGTTCGTACTTATTTCTGATTCGATTTATTATTAAACTACAAAATAGTTTGACAACCAGTCTTGTTAAGGGTATCGTGATTCGTGTTACAAAGTAGTTGGGTGGTGGAGGTTAGATGTAAAATACTGATATTCAGCTGCATCCTATTAGACCGGAAGAAGAAACCAACATAATTGGGAAAAGCCTAGCCAAAAAGCCCATAGAAAAAGCTCTAGCAAAGTCTTAAAATAGCGAAAAGAAGAAGTAATAGAAACAAAACTTGACTAAGTATTCATGCAAATAAAATACCCACAAACAATTTTGATATCCAAATATTCAGTATAAATGAGAAATGTTTGCCAAACTTTTATTTCAGCAAATTATTAGCGTTCAGCGGCATACTGTTAGATCACATGTCGTTTGCAGGAATGAAGGCTATTAGTATTCCTTTGCGTATTCGTAGCACAAATGTAATGTATAAACACAAACGAATAAATGCTGAGCCTTGCTCAACTGAATACTTTGGATCAGGTATTACAAACACCTTACTGACGGTTTCAAAAATGACATACTTTGATTTCTGAAATTCGACAATTTTATTGAGATAATTCTGGTGACTCCTCTAATAGATATTACAAAAGTTGATGTTGGTCGTGATAATGACAAAGGAATTACGGAATTCAACTCGAAGGATAATGAACTTGTCACTATCGAGTAAATTAGTTAGGCGCCCAAATGTCTTCTTAGCCTTTAATTTAATTTGCGTTTAGTTTGAGTTAGAGTTCAGGACATCTGATTTTATTAAGTTCAATTTCTTCTGCTAATGGTGATTCATAATTTAATTAGCGAGTTGTTGAATCCTTTCAAAAGTCGATTCCGTATGAATAGCAGATATTTATGGTTATATGTACCCATCTCACCAACATTAATGCACCGTAACAGTTCAAGCTTAATATCCCGTGTTGTACAATTAAAAAGAGAAACATTAGCTTTTTACGTCCATGAATTATGCATAAGTGTTCGTTTATACGATCCGTAAATTTTTGTCGCCAAATGGCTCTTCAGTGCTTTTCTGGTTTTCAGCTGAATTGTGTTTACGTACGCTTCAGAGTACCTGTACTCGTAATGTTTAATGTGTCACCTGTATTCACAACATTATTTGGATATAATTGTAAAACATGCGTAACAAAATATTTTCAGTGTCATTTACACGAACTTACTGATTATTTATTAGAAACATTTAACTTTGCGATAGTAACAAAAAGGTAAATAATAGAATATTTTCGCAGGGTGGAAATATTTCAAAATACCGAGGCAGGCTTTTTGTGTGAGTTGGTTCTACGGCTTCGGCCGGTTTTGTTCTCGCCAGGCGACTACATTTGTAGAAAAGGTACGTTTTAATTTTCTTGAGCTTTGTACTTAAAATTTTACTTCTCGAACGAGAAAACAAAATAAAAGGAAAACATTTCCGGGTATGCTAGTAAAAATTGAAATATTTTCCCTAGGTGAAGTCGGGAAGGAAATGTACATAGTGAACCGAGGCAAACTCCAGGTGGTAGGCGACAACGGGAAGACCGTGCTTGCAACACTCAAGGCTGGTTCTTATTTTGGCGAAATTTCCATTCTGAACATGGGCACGGCAGGTAAACAACTTGGTAAATATCGCCAGGGCCCGAGACGCCACGCCATTATTACACTACTCTCTACTCTTGAAAAGTTTTGAAAAGCAAACGTTTCGAGGAGACGCTGCACTCAGGCCGAGGGAGCGGCCGCGACGCTACCAACAGGTTCTGGGACATCATTGTGACGACTGTTACCGCTGTCGGATGCGCCTACTCGCATAAAAACGTCACTTGACGCCTGCCACGCTATGACGGACCCGACTAGCGCTAACTAGTTCGTGCCAATTGTATTAGGGAATGCTTTAAAATTTAAATTAATTTACAATTACGCATTTTAGATATGATTTCAGTTTTTTTATATGCTCTTAAAATATTCCTTTTCATATTGATACATACTTCAAAAGAAGAGATATTGTTGTGCGGTAAGCTTAACTACTTTTATTTGTTTCAAATCGGACTTCAATGGCTTCATCTTAGATCCTCATCAAGGATTTGTAGCGTCTTGTGTCATGTGGTTTATTTGCATCTTAGTAACATCTCCTTTGGTTGTATTGAAGGCAGTGTCCCCGATCGCTTTGCATCCTCCCCGATTACCTCATATACTTGGCGTGACTTCTTGGTGCATGATCCCTCAATATTATTAAGTGTCACCTTCGTAAGATTTTATTATCATACCTACTATAGGTTCCCAGAATTCTTTTTTTCTAAATTCGATATCCTATGCAATCTGACTTGTAAAACTGCTTAGTTATTTTACAGATTTCATATATCTACTGATTTTTATTAATATTTAGCATTCGTATGTAAGAGTTTTTGTATTTTAAAGCTTTGTCTTGGTAATGGAGCACAATAAGAACCCTAGAGGCTTAGGCTTCTTATAATTTTTTTTACGGTCAGTTATTATTTTTCAACGCGATGAGACTCCGGATCCGTTTACCTACCCTTCGTGTTGTCTAAATTTCAAGGTAGTTTTCGATCTTTTTACTAAACAAGCTTTATTTTTAGTTCTTGAACCTGTGACTGAACTTCTCTTGTCATGTTTTCCCTGCCACCAATATCGGTTGTCCTGGTCTGGTGTTTCTTATGACCTGTTCTGTATATGTGTGTGTCGTGTGGAATGAGGGATCAGAACAGCTCATAAGGGGGGGACCGGACGCCGGTTGGCATGGAGTGTGTGGATGACACGTCGACAGGCAACCGCCGGACAGCATCGGTGCGATCTGTGGGTTACTCGGATCTGTTCGTGCTCAGCAAGAAGGACATGTGGGACGTGCTCAAGGAGTATCCTGCCGCCAGGGTGCGCCTCGAGGCGATCGCTGTCAAGAGACTTGAAAAATATAAGAAAGCGCCTCTTGAAAAAGGTACTGTTTGGCTAGTACATTATTCATGATAACCAATGTGCGTTTGATGAATCTGAACCTTTTTCCGAATCAATAGATTGTTTAATAAAAAGGCTTTATTGCTTGTACGGCCATGGTGAATTATTGCTTCCTGTAACATCCCTTTTCTGTCCATGTTGAACATTGACCGAGTTAATGTTTGTATTAGTATGTATTCTGTATTTTACTTCTAAAGTGAGGAAGTTTATTGGTGTTAATATGTATGACTGTTTTGCAGTGGCCATGGGTCGTTGCCAGTCGACGCCCGGGCTGGTGGAGACGAGCGGGCGCGTGCCCATCGAGGACATGAACCTGCCGCCCGGGCCCCTGCTGCCGCCTCCACACCCCTCACACCCGCCTTCCTACCGGGACCAGCTTTATAGGTTTGATTATTATTATTATAGGTGCTATAGTCTATTCAAAATCATTTTCCTCTATCAAAACTCTAACAAAGGAGTACTATTTAAAATGTGTGTCGCTATGGTTTAGCAAAAATAAAAGTTGCCCCGAGGATGGATCCTTGCAGTATTCCTTAGGGCAATGGTTGGTATTGGGCCTAAATCTACAAATTTAAGATAATTATGCTAAAACTGATTTCTGAGCTATGACTTGCACCGTGTACATTATAAAAAATCGCTTTTCGAAATGAGTGCCCTATTTTTTTATTTGGAGGGTGCTGTGATCAACCATATCGAATGCTTTAGGATGAACAACTAACAGGCTCCTTGACAAAGCAAAAGTATCCTGTTTAATGACCTGATTGTAATAAATGATGTTGCAATTGTAATCGTTCTGTATATGTCACAGTTCGTCAGTAAGCCCCCTTCGTGTAGCATCGCCGGTCGCGTCGTGCGCGTCGAGCGCGCGCAGCAGTGGCGCGGGCGGCGGAAGCGTGGCCACCGCGCCGCGCGTCATGCTCGACTCGCACGACGCGCTCGAGTGCGAGATCAAGCGCCTGCGTGAGCGACTGTACACCGTCGAGACGGAGAATGCCGCCATGTCTGCTAAGCTTAGTCAGCAGCAGTGGGAGGTGGATCAGAGGTAAGAGCAATGGTATAGTAATGCTAGTCGTAGTACCTGAACAGGACTGCTTATTCATTTAAAAAATAATGTATTGTGTGTCCAGGCTGCAAGAGATAGAGATGCAGATCTGCGGCGGCAGCTCGGTGAGCTCCTTGGAGGAGAACGAGCGGAACCGCGAGAGCATCATTTAACAGCGCGCCTCGCCCGAGCGAGCGTGCCTCCTGCCCATGCAGACGTTGCATCTCGCCGCCGTCTACTGATAAACTGACCAATGTACATCCCAAAACCCTAACCCTAACCCCCACCCCACCCGCCTCCTCTTGTGACCTTGTGAACTTCGAAAGTACGATGAATTAGTGTTTTTATGAATAAATATTATTATGGAATATTTAAATACGAATTAACTTTATCAAATTTATATATACTTAGTATATACGACTCGCTAATATTTGACGAGTGTCGTGGAGTGAGATTTTGCCGAGACAATATTATCTTAAATATCGTTTAGGTATCGAGGTGTAAGAGTGCGTGAAGTGCGTGCGCGCGGTTTGTACCATTTCGTTGTGTTGCTGCGTTCTGCGTGTGCAGTGCGAGTACTTCTGTTCCTTCACTAGTGACCGTTGTAAGCTCTGTGTAATGAACTGTGTCTGTACGATCTAACCACTGAGTTTCTCTATTGATTCATGTTCAATGATTCTGTCTGTTTCCGCAATGCTATCTTGTAATGACGAAATGTTTTCTTTGTAGAGTTCGGAAGTTGGTGTACAATATTATTGTGTATCATATAATCAATAACTGATACTGTGTGCCAAATTTAGGCCAAAGTGAATGTGCTATGGATAAGATTTTTGTGTTAACTCATAAATAGAAAATGTAATGGATAGTTTCTTATCCATTAAATTTGAGCTTTAATTATTATAAAAATCCCGGAAGACTTGATCATTGACCCATTTTAAGTGTTATGTTTCAATTAACCTGATCTTTGATATATCGTAACAGTCTAGGGAATAGTTCATTCGTCACTAAATTTGGTATAATCTATGTATATTCGCGGAATAATATTATTACATTCTGAAGCAGTTTTGTCAGTTTTAAGAACATAAAACGACCATAGTATGTTGTAATTTGTTATATAAAATGGATTTAATACCTATGAAATAAGAGAAGTAGCTTATAACTGGTAATAACATCAGTTTTGGTAAAATAAGATCAATACTGCCAAATAAGATTTAAGTAGATACAAAGTTTTAATGTAATATTGACAATCGACTTACCATGTTTTGTACTTGTATTCTTTCTGATTTACTTTATTGGGTTATGATAACGTCGTTATGTAACATCGATGTGTCTACATAAATGAATTTGATTGTTGAAGCTTTTACAATAATAATATGTATTTCATTAATTACTTTGGATATGTGTTTTGAAATAGACCAGTACACAATATAAAGTGGTACCAAAAATATGAGAACAAAGTAACTTAACTCAGCTCTAAGTAAATTGTAAATAATTATTCTAATATCTATGATACGTGTCTGTTTTCATTGATAACCGTTTGTTTTGGAAGCAAAAGTTACCCGATGTGTATTGTTGAAGGTAAGGAGCGTGGCGTTGTTGTAGGCTCCCTGTTTGTGTTCCCAGTACACACACACGTGCTCGTGCCGTGTTCGTCTCATATTCATGTAACACGCGGTAGGGTGAACTGCCGCTCGTCTTGTCAGGTTCAGTTCATGCGTCGATCACTTATTAGTTAGTTCGAATCGTACTGTTTATTTCCTAAACGCCCGAAGAATATAATAGATAGGCGATAAAATTTTTAAACTGTAAATAAAATATTTATTTATTGTTATTATATTCCATAAATTTTTCTTCTTACATATTTCTCGATTATAAAATGGTAAGAGAGATGCATTATGCAATTGAATACTTATATTTAACGAAAAACGAAAGTGCTTTTTATCATAATAACTAGTAGGTTTATGAGTGTCCTGTGAGATCTGCTGGCGGGCGGTACCTACCGCCCGCTCGCGACACCAGCTCGAACCGATTCCTTTTGTAATAATTATTATAAGTGCTAATTCTTTACCTTCACACTAAGCAGACATGTTCTAATGCGGTGACCGTATTATTTGGATGGAAATCGAAACGCGGTTCAGTAGTTTTGCAATAACCAGGCTTGTGCATCTTAAATTGGAAATTCAATTATGTATCGCACATGATTCATTTTATTGTTATTAAAAAGATTATGATAATACGATTCGTGCTTTTCATTTCTCACAAACCCAAATATATTTAAGGATCCCCGCAACCCAAAAACAGAGTGGAAGGAGAGAAGCCACCATCCACACGAGTGTTCATTGGTATGGTAGAGAATTGTATTAAATTAAATGAGGAAGCGCATGCACCGAAAGCTAAAAACTTATCGTAAAATAAACAGGCAAAGAAAAAACGGGAGATATACAAAACGAAACGTTGGAAGCAAACGGAAAAAGGACAGAGGGAAAAATATTAACATATCACGATAAAAAAGGGTTATAGGCACTGACACTTGCAGTAATGAAAATGGGAGATATTTCAAAACTTTGAATAAAGATTTATGACACTTGAATAGGTAAGAATATTTTACTGTAGATCTCGCAGCGGCTGGTGATCTACACGCTTTGTCTGCCTAACAAAGGATATAATATGCATAGATGATATTATGTAGGCACGTTTGTTTGAATAAAAATCTGGTATATCCGTGACCTTTGAACGAACGAACAGATAACTGTGATGCTGGTCTGAATATTAAACAATGAAATATAGGCTTTGGTAAATTAGTAAGCCTTGCTCATACTATATATCTACATAATTCATATTCAAGATAGGTTTGCACGTGTACTTAATATGTTTCTACGCTAAAAGTTTTTTCGTTAAATGGAACTGATATTTTATAACTTCAATCCTTTAACCTAACCTACCTGACCTTCAACATTAGGTCTTCAAAGAAAACAATGCTATACAACAGGTAAGTACGCATTTGTACCTAATAAACATTTCAACGTCGATCTAAAGACAACGCAAGAGTTATTGTATCATCTGAATTAAATATTAATACAGTTTTCGCAAGCATTCCCTCTGTAGATGAAAGAACTATATATGAATGTACATATATCTACAGGCGGGAAGCTATTCAATAGGAAGAAACACTCTTGAGAGGGCGCCTACTTTGTGAGGTCACCGAGATTCCCACTCGCCCTTAATATTTTATTTGGTTCTAACGGGCAATCTACTGCGTTTCCGGGCGTTTGTTCATGACCAAACCCCCCTACCTACCTACCCGTACCTACTTCTATTTACCTACCTGTATTTAATTTGAACTGAATAACTTTTTGTTAAAAACTCGGAAAGTTTTCATGTTGTTGTTTTATTAACTGTCAACTGTTTTAACGCGGTTAGAAGTATTTTTTTGAAGGAGAGTATAAAGCTTTCCACTTTAACGGCTGCTTTAAAGAGAATTTTCAGTTCTATAAAATAATTCATTAGAAAAAGCTTTGAAGACTTGTTTTTATTTATAAAGTGGATTCCTGCTAATTCGTTTTACGGGATATTTGTTTAACAAGTTGGACAAATTCAAGTAGTACGTATAGTAGTAGTATAACACGAATACACTACTATTAAAATTGTTCAGTTAAAAGTTAAGGTACTATCGCTTTTTATAACACGATAAGTAAATCTCATTGTTTATAACGCAAAGGTAAAAACTCAAAACCTGCAAGATTCCTTTAGTTAAACTAGGCAACAAAACCCGTACCTACGAATAATATACATAAGGTTTCAAACTCTCCAATAGATCAATATAAACTGAAGCATTTTCATCTTGAATAACAGAACTGGATAGTATAAAATGTTGGTCGCCAATATTTGTATTTGATCGAATTTTCAGAAGATCCAATATTCTTTAAGCGTCAGCATAAACAAAGGACAGTGAGAACGAACTTCACTGGATTAAGACCCCGATACAGTACATATGCGTAGGTACTGTATAGACAGAAGAATGTATTACATATATTTTATATATAAAGTAAACCAACTTGAATAGAAAAAATATTGTTATGTAAAGGCTAATCAGCCTTATAATTAGCAGGACTTTACTGTACTTATCTTCATTAGTACAAGCGGGTGTGAAAACTTAGATCCAATTAATTTCATTAATCAAGTGTGAAAACTTAACTACATCTAAATAATTATCTATATAGGAAGGTACTACAGTTCCACGCTTCTAATAAATTAATCTTGCAAGTGCGGCAGCAACCAACAACTAATTAGATACAATTCCACAAGTGCGAGTACAAGTCTTAGGCGGCTACCAGTCCCTGCCGAACACCGACGTTTAAAGCCCCTGACATTTAGAAAATGCCTCAATGAGGGTTTTCGTGAAAATTTACGACACCAGTTGGCACCACTGTGACAAGAGGTCTTCCAATATAAAATATATGATGACGTTCATCATTCGATTCATTCATTCATTCATCATTCAGTCATGACTAAAGAAAATATAGGCTCTTTGACAGATTTCTGGACCTGACGTGTCAGTGCTGCCACCTGGCGAACGTCATTTCAGAAAACCTTCATTCCCCCACTTCATACCCAGTATACATATAACGCAAGTGACGTAAGTACAACAGCCAAAATATTGTTGAAAACATTGCAGAGGCACATTAATTACTAAATTCCTGCCGAGTCTTACACTTAATTGGTGATTCCGTGTCTCGTACAGGAATATATGTCTCTTGGAGCTTTCTTAATCCCGTGCTCGGCTGTTAAGGAATATCATTCGTCTGCATTCCTTCCACTCGGTTGCGCTTAAATCTGAACCACAGAGCCTGCACTGTGCTGACACCCGTGCCATATATTTAAGGATATTTTTGCAGCTCTCGGCTCTTTGTGCCATTATAGCGCTCATTTAAAATGCGAAATTTTTAAAAAAGGTAAAATGCTTAGCTGACAAAACGTAGTCTAAGCCGCAGTGGACATTTTATTTGTTATTTTCATTATAGAGAAACAAAGCCTCAAGAGGTATTAACATAGCTTGTATTGGCAACGTTTGAGGCTGAGTATAGCGATGAAGTGTGGAAAATATTGAATGAGAAACCGTAAGCCGCTTTCAGAAAACGTTACTAAAATAACCTAAACAATATAACGTAACCCACGTAAATCACGTTCCAAACGTGTTAATTTTAGATTAAAACATGAGCTGTTACTTTATTCATAATGACAAAAAAAATACAAATTGCTTTAGTGAAACGCTCAGGCACCGAGCTCAGGCACCGCCGCGCCCGGGCAAGATATTCTTACAAACAATTCTTATATTTTTTCCCTTTGTTAGGCTTAGTTTGGTGGATCTTATACCGAATAAATCTAATTCAAAACTCGTTTCGGAATCCATCAATATTATACGATGGACAATAAAAAGTCAGTAACATGGTCGCCGGCGACAAGGGCCGGGTCTCTAAGGAGCAGCATCTACAACTTCACACGATGCTATTATTCACCCATTGAACGTGATTACAACTCAATCTTGACAAACAAGATTCTTTACTCGTTGTCAGCCCCGTTGGCGTCTGCACTAAAACGGTTAAAATAAGACCTTCCGGTTCGGTTATCGTGAATTTACTTTACGATACGATATCTTTTCAATTCAGACAAATTACAATGTTAAGTCTATTAAAATTTGTCTGAATTGAAAAGACACATTTTTCATAACAAATTGCAAAAATAATTCCGAAACAGATTAATTTTGCACATAATAAGGGCTTTAAATTAATTTATTGTAACAAATAAACGTGAATGATTGAATACCGTATCGTCGAAAATATTTAAATAATCCTTTCAATTAATTCAGCGATGAACGACTTCTGAATTAAATCGAGCTTCCCATATCATGCGATATGTAAATCCCATCCCTAAAGTGCGTACCTACCTACTAGTGCGCCGATGTAAATAAGAATAAAATTGCTGCCGACTACGGTGCGGTATCGGTTTTGATAGAATTGTATCCAGGTTTCATTTGAATGAATCTCTCCGAGAAGCTTTGCCGAGATCAATCGTTCGCAAATAAAATCACAAGAGCGGCAATAGTGAATAGCTAACGTGAAATAAATAAATCAATTTGCGTCGTGCTGAAGGATTGTTTGTTTTTGAAAACAATTTGCATTTGTTTTGAATTAATTTCCTTAATACCGCAATTAAATTGGCAGTGTTCAGGCAGTACGTACTGTTTTCCTAGCGAAAGCGGTGTAATCACCGTGCTGGTGGTTTTATTTCACTTTCCGCCATTGAAAATCCATTAAAATTTTAATTCACCCAGCGGTTGGGAAAGAGTGAAAATGTCGTAATAAAGCAGTAAAAAGTCTTTGCTGAAACAAAATTACTTAAAGCTACACTCGGTTGGCTAGAACTAATGCTTCTGTAAATATTGATTGTTTGCTGTGCGAATTATACGAGTATGTAGCTGAGTATGTTGCCAGCTCCACATTTTTGGGGATACCGAGGGGCGTGTAATAGGGAAAAACATGTACAACTTTCATGTTTAATTTGTGAGTCGTTTCCGTTAAGTAATTTAGGACCCTTGTTATTAATGAAACACTCTCGGCTGAGGGTCCCTTTTGGATTGAATACCTCTTGAAATGCTGATTTGATTAAAAACACAACACTGGTGGACAAAAATAAGATGATGTTTTAATTAT
Source organism: Luperina nickerlii (assembly GCA_963855955.1). Lineage (NCBI taxonomy): Eukaryota > Metazoa > Arthropoda > Insecta > Lepidoptera > Noctuidae > Luperina > Luperina nickerlii. The sequence continues at coordinate 14,154,297 of OY979664.1, read as the reverse complement.
GACACTTGAGTGGCCTCTTAGAATAAAATCTTTGTCAACGGTTTCTGGGTAACTATAACGGTTAGTAATAAAACAGGACTTGTGTACAAAGTGTGCTACCAAACCCTGCCAGTATAAAATACTTTAATTACACGTGTAAAATTAATTACACTAATTACGATAGAATTATGACTAGCTTATTGAACATTTTAAGGGTGGCGTTGTTTTCGATAGAGATTGAGTAAGCCTTTACAGTGAAAATCGATTCATTTTCAATAGCACTCGATAGGAGCGTAATCGAGTCGAGTACGGTGGGTTCGTATTTGATGATTTTATGAATCAAGAGTTAGTATTAATCGTTTTTAATCTGTCAAGAGCACGATTTGCTTTGAATTTGAATTTCCTATGATGAAGAATAAAACATTTTCAATCTGAATAGCTGTTTTTAGGGTTCTGTGGGAACAGAAGAATTAATAATTCCGTTTGTCCGTTTTTGTTGTAATCTACGTTAGCATAACTGTTTTAGTGCAGCATATTGCCTGTTTCAGCCTGCAAATAAATATTTTTCAGTGCCACAGTAGTTCTTTATCTAAAACTCATTTTTCTCCGTTTCGCTATACACAAAGGACACTTTGTAAATTTTAATTATAATATTGTGTTATTTGTCCCAAACTGTACCAAAGGGATATATATTTTTTTTTAATAAAACGTCCAGCCTTTGTGAGACCTCTTTTGTTTACCGATATTTTGCTAGTTGGCTCATATACACGAGCAGCCGGTCGATTCTGTAAAAATCTCACCGTGAAAACTTAGGTGAAGTGAGTTTGTTTTTACTAGGAATTGACACTACTGACAGCTCACTCCACGCTCACTTCACATAAGTTTTCACGGTGAGATTTTTACAGAATAGCACCGCAGCACGAAACGTGCCGCTCGCGTATTTGAGCACGTACCTACTCATTTACACGAGCGGCACATTGCCGTCGACGAGTCGACGACTGCCGCCGATGAGTGTCGACGACTGCCGCCGATGAGTGTCGACGACTGCCGCCGATGAGTGTCGACGACTGCCACCGATGAGTGTCGACGACTGCCGCCGATGAGTGTCGACGACTGCCGCCGATGAGTGTCGGCGACTGCCGCCGATGAGTGTCGACGACTGCCGCCGATGAGTGTCGGCGACTGCCGCCGATGAGTGTCGGCGACTGCCGCCGATGAGTGTCGACGACTGCCGCCGATGAGTGTCGACGACTGCCGCCGATGAGTGTCGACGACTGCCGCCGATGAGTGTCGGCGACTGCCGCCGATGAGTGTCGACGACTGCCGCCGATGAGTGTCGGCGACTGCCGCCGATGAGTGCAACGTGCCGCTCGTGTATATGAGCACTAAATAACAACTATGAAATACATATGTTGCATCCGTAAGGTTTGGAACGCACGTGCGACATTGTTACGTCATGTCTATTCTCACTGGCAGGAGCTACGTGTTACGACCCTACAAAAGGTAGGCACTCCTTTTGACACTTTTACATTCATGGATCTTTATACAGGCGTGCGGATAAGAGTAGGTACTCGAACTTGACCTTACTGAAGGATATCACTAGTAAGGTCAGTTTATTGTAGTCTATTCTGAGCACTATGTTATGCTAACAAGTAGCATATTATTAGCCCTAGTAGCAATTTGAAATGAGCCTTTGAAAAATGTTTTATTAAATACTTTTAAATTTAGATTTTACGGGCACTTGTGAAAGAACGAGAATTTAATTGCAATTTTCAAGAAAATAATACTTTTGAAGAAATCTAATAACTAATAAATAATAATAACAAATAAGTAACTAATAATAACAAAATAATAATAATAACTCACAAGCAATCCCAATGCAAAATATTGCAATAAAAGTAGCGACAGAACACTGCATTCAACTAAACAACTAATAACTAACTAATAACTAACTAACTACTAACTAATTCAACTATTTGTAGAAGTCAATGCAATCAAACAGCAACCTAGGATGCATTTCTCAGCATGTGTCCCGCCAAGCCCAAAGGGTTTTGCGGCCGCGCTCTGACGTCACGGCCGGGGGTGTCGGTATATTTAGTACGCACTAAACCCCTCGCCACTGGGGCCTGAAATAGTCGGAGCTTTATATAACACGGACAAAACACACATTTTCTAGTTTTCCACAAAGGTCAAACGTTTTGACAGCTTTAATATAAGACGCAAATCAGAATTCATTGCGTCTCTACAAAACGTAACATTTATTTTGGTTTTGTGGAATTGGTAACGTTAATATTTCTATACTTTAGCTACGAGTACCTAGGAGAATGTTTCCGTCACATTTATAACGGACGTCATGAAAATCTGCAATTTTCATCAGTATTTGAAATAAATTAAGGTGTCGGAAAACGCTCTGTATTTGAACATTACGGGCGGTCACCGCTCTACTAGGAAACCTTAGTTTTAGGTAATGACAGATTTGAGTAAGATGTAAACTTGCACCAGGAATAAAATCTACACCTAAAGTGTAGCCAGAACTAAGCACTGCAACTGATCTTTAGCTTTCATGAAATCCTGTTAATCTATATGTATAAAATTCAAAGTCCTGACTGACCGATATATCAACGCACAGCCTAAACCGCTGGTCCTAGAGACATGAAATTTGGATTGTGTGTTCTTTGTGAAAAGTAGGTATCCACTAAGAAAGGGTTTTTCGAAATTCTACCCCTAAGAGGGTGAATGGAGAGGGTGAAATTTCACGCGGACGAAGTCTCTGGCAGAAGCTAGTAGCTATTATAATAAAAATTAAACTAAACTACTGACAAATACATGCTTGTATTGAAAAACTACATCATCAGTAATTTAGAACTATTCAGGACATTTACAGATCCGTACAATATATTCATACAGTAACTACGCGCTATTTACTACGGGCTATTTACAAGTTTTATTGCTCCGCACCGCAATCCGCAAGGCAACAAACGGGTCCCTAGTTGGACAACACTGACGTAGAAGGAACATAATGTGGTAGGTACCTACTTGGTACAGACTGACCTTTAGGTTAGAATACATTTTGGTTATTTCTGCAATAATACAACAGTTGTTATTTTGCATGAATTCACCCTGAGATTTAAATAACAATAATACCTGCCTGTTACTGTCCAACTGCAGAGCAAGACCTCATACAGATAAGGCACGAGCATTAATCACCACGCCTTGCTTAAGGCGGATTGGTGATTTCAGACTTATAATAGTTTTAAGTCCAGGTTTCCCCTCGATGTTATACTTAACCGATGTCAGTGATGTCTAAGATAGAATTACATTACAAAAAAACCTGTCAAGTGCATGTCAGACCATGCACAATGAAGTGTTCCGTAGTTGGGATGACTTTATCCCAAAAACAAAATTAACGTTGTAGTTGTTAAACATGTTCTCCCATACATAGATATACGTTATGGTCAATTCTCCAACTGCAAATGTAAGTTTATAATCGCAAAAAAAATGTTTGACGTGATAATACTACAAATTAATGATTTTCGGACTTTTTCTTTTACTTCTGCTTGTGTACTTATGAGACCTTGCTTCTTGCCAAATTTCATGATTCTAGGTCAACGGGAAGTACCCTATACGCGAGTATCCATGCGAGTAGTAATGGCAGTATTTTTATTGCGACCTAGATACCTCTATGCGTTGCTGAGAAAAAGGGTCTTGACAGACTGACAGGTGGACGGACAACGAAAGTTCTACAAAGGTTCCGGTTTTTTTCCTTTTGTATCCCTAAAAATCACAACTGTGCGGTGGATGGACCAAAACATTCACATGAGTCGAATTTCCATACTTGCAGCTACGTCAAACGCAATAAATAACTAAAGACAACTGTAACTGCAAATTCTATTAAATATATATCTCGATAACGGATGAAAAATTCACAAACAATGCTGCACAAACCGATACAATTTTCCGTTCAACAAAATATTATTCAATAGGTATCTGAGGGGACCGAGTTACGACTGTATGTAACGGTGCTGCCTCCACATATTTCTTCAGCATCTGCTATCTGTTGCAACCGCAGGTACTTATTACTACCGTTACTGGGAATGGATTTACTGTTTTCTCCCAGTAAAGTGAACCGAGTAACACAAAAAGCTGTTATGATATAAAACTATTTGTTATGAGAGCCTATCAATCTCCACGTTGGACCACAAACGTCCCTTTGTATGTAATCTTAAACTCGATGATGTGTGTGTGTAGCCTTATAATGTTCCACTGCTGGGGGTTGCTAGATGTCACATGTCTTCGAATTTTTGGTTCTAGGACATGCCGGTTTCCTCACGATGTTTTCCTTCACCGTTTTGAGAGCAGTGGTGATTAAAGATTTACATAAAGTAAAGCGCCTACCTAGGTTTGAACAAACGACCTACAATTCGTAAGTAACCATTAGGTCACCACTGCTCTATCTGTGTGTGTGTATAATTGACGTTAAAATCATTATTGGTGAAGGCAATTTGGCATCGATATGATCGTTATTTACATAATTGATGATCAAGATAATAAGTAATGATGCCTTTTATTCTATTCGACTTATTCGAAATAACCCCTGAGTAATTTAATACACTTTTTATTACCCACGACGGTACGGAGCCGGTACATGCGTTTGGGGTGCGAGGATGTGTGTGCAAACCAATGTTGCCATTTATCTACAAAACTATTTGTCCGATTTGATGCGGTTTTCAGTGATGGGTTTGGATTGAATTGCTGCGGGTTCTTAGATAGGTGTTACGGTGACAACTCACCAGGGGGCGCTGCAGTAACATTTGTTTATACAAACCAATGTTGCCATTTATCTCCAAAACTCAAGTTTTCATATCTTTCTTCTCTTTATGTGTATAATGAAACCTGTTTTTTTTTAAGTTTGAAATTAAAAGCAAAATATTTTTTTTTTAAAACCCACGATGGTTAAATGTAATTGGAAAAGAATAAAATAATTTTAAAACCCCCGATTAATTTAAAAACCTCTTAGAATAGGTGTTCCACAGAATGGTCCGTTCTGTGGAACACCTTTCCCCCCCCTTCCCCCCTTTTCCTTTGTCCCCTGACTGCCATATTTAACTGTTTTGTCTCGTTACATAAATTCTTTAAGTCGGGGTTTTTAAATTATTTTATCCTTTTCCAATTACATTTAACCGTCGTGGGTTAAAAAAAAAATGAATTTGCTTTTTTCTCACGTTAAGATTATCCACATAGCATATATTCATAGATAGGCCTTAGAGCTGGCTACCAAAATACATAGGATGTACCTACGTACTGAAAATTCGGTTGTGGTCCTTTTCTTTCAACTCACATCAACTTTCAAGGAAATGGACCCTTCCTGGTACCCAAGAGTTGACATAGCAATTTTGTTTATTCCTTAGTATGTTACCTACAGAAGTTTTATATATAAAATATGCAAGAATATTTGCATTAGAGGTCGCCACTGACAAACTTATATTTGTGCAGTGGAGCGTGTCAGGAAATCACGCTCGGACTGTCCAGCACAATGCAACACCTTACACTATTCAGTATGTATATTGTATTGTTCATATTATTATGCATTCTAATTATAAAGGTGGCAGAGACTTGCCTCTTCGTAATTACTATGTCACGATATCGTGTCTACCACACAATGCCTAGAAATTTTAATAAAATACAAAACAAATTGTTGGCTATGAAGTGACATGTAGCGCTGGATTAATGAAATATGGAAGAACTCTTCAAGTAATCATTTTTCTGTTTTTTTTTTTAATGTATCTGTGGAGAATATGTTTGGTACTTTGGTTGCATATTTGGATAACTCCTTATATAATAAAATGTACTCTGTGCCTTATGTTAGTATTTTTAATATACAGGGTGGCAAGGACATCGACGCGCAGCCTGTTACGATCGATTCAGTACTTACATGTTCGATGCTTCTAAACCGTGGAAATTTTACGTCGTTTATTAAAAAATATATTTGCTGTTCCATACATTTTGACCGCGTAGGCATTACACTTTTCTATGACACAGCTGAGCAGCATTTAGTGTTTGGCCAGATTGGCGAGCGGGCGCGGGGCGGGCGCGACACGGTGAACTCAAAAATATGAACTTCCTTTGAGTGTCTATAGTGGACACGCGGGAGCGGCGAGCGCGCGGGCTGCTCGGCGCGGGGAGCGCGCGGGCAACTCACGCCATAGTTCGTTCGTACAAGTGGCCACAGTGTGTGCGCGGCGCGGCGAGGTTCTCGAACTAGTTCCGAGCTTTCGTGCGAGCTGAATTCATGGTTACAGTTTGCGCGTCGACGGAGACGTCGATTTACATACACACACACACACACACTACACAAATACTACACATACACACACAAAACACACATACACACACACACATAAACACTACACGAGTACATAAATACTAGATCTTCCGAACAAATCATCATCATCTGCCTAGCCTTTTCCTAACTATGTGAGGTCGGCTTCCAGTCAAACCGGATGCAGCTGAATACCAGTATTTTACACGGAGCGACTTCTTCCGAATAGATAACATAAAAACTGTGTTCCTTTTTAGTTCCTTTGATGTCAATAAACTGAAAAATAAAAACAACTATAAACTGACTGGACTGCATTACTTAGGTACTGCCAGTTCGTTCATAGTATACATCTATTTACAAACATTGTGTACAGCATGTTTGAAAATATAAAAATTAGGTTATAATTGTTACGAATGACCCTTACCTAATGTAATATATGAGCCGACCCTTTTGTAAGTCCTTGAGCATTTTTCCCTAAAAAATAATTTCTTTTTTAAAACCGATCCGGGGTCGTTGTGTGAAATTATGAAATTAAATGCCTACAAGAGAAATTCCGTTACACTTGAATTATAATGAGGTAAATAATAAGCCCTTTGTGGTTTTAGTTATTGTTTACAGTATTATACATAGCTTCTACTCGCATCGTTTCTGACTTTTCTTCCTTTTGCTTGGCTCTTAAGGATGGTAGCGTAATATTAAATAACCTTTAACCTTCCTCAAGAACTGGGTTATCAAATGCAACAAGAATTTTTGAAATCCAACTGGGAGTTCCGGAGATTACCCCTATATACAAACTTATAAACAAACAAACAGACAAATTTTACCTCTTTATAATATTATAATATAGATTTATTTATTGTCCAACCCAGTCTATAAGTATATTATGTGAATACAATTCAATTTAGTTTTTTTATTCAGTAGGTACCCGCAAAGGTAGCCTGTTTTATTACTCACTATCTATTATATGATCACGTTTTATGCCCACAATTTCATCAGATAACATCACTAGAGGTTTTAAAACCACACGAGGTTTCGCTTTATTTTCTCTTGGACATCTCTACACTATCTTAAGCCCTCGAAAATTTATGAAGGTATTACATTCCTTATCTCCATCCTGAACTGTGAAATTATGTGTTTGTAACGGACCTATTATTTGGGAATATGTAGGGGAGTGAACTAGTACTAAATTCTAAGTTCTTCCGTAATTAAACTCTTGCAGAGAAATGTAAATTTAACGGAACTACAATGATGCCTTACTAAGGCTGACGCCCATATAATTTAGAACGGTAATAAAGCATGGATTCAAATTAAAAACTGACGGATTTTATATTTCTACTCCTTCTATCGTTGCGTCACAAGTTATGTACCTACTAGGCTCTTGCCTTCGTGAAAATATCAGCCATTTAGCAAGTTGCTTGGTACTCATGGAGGCTCTTTTATTGCACAGTTGATGTTTTAGTTCTAAACTAATTTCCACTGAAATCTTGTTTTGAAATTGAGACAAATGCTTGAGCATTCTTTTACAACTTTTTCTGCTGGGGAGTTTGTTGCGCCACTTCATCTCCCCAGCAAAAGCACTAGGAATTGGTGAAGGGCGGACATTTTAAGGACTGGCTTTTGTAATTTTGACGTTCGAAAAGTGCTGATTCTCAGCCTAGTTTTAATAAATTATGTACTTTTGATTTTTTGATTTTGTCAATAGACTGAAAATAAGACTGTTAGGATGTCAACAGAAAGCAATAAATTTGTAAGATATCAACCGATTTTAGATGTAAGAGAAATGATACCCAGTACCTCTGTAAGAGGCTCATTAGCTTAGTGGATCGTGGCGGGAGAGCGGCGTACTGAACAAATCGACAACATTTACATCGCGGTCGGCCGCCGGCTTACCGGCTCGCGGCTAATGGACCGGACTTCATATCAAATTGCCGTACTGTACGCCACTGAACTGGCATTCAACCCGTACTACTGCTCCTTGTCTTAGGGTTGATAATCGTAATTAAGGGGCTTACATGACCTACAGCGCGGTCTCTGTCGGACTGCATAGAAAAGAAGAGAAGTACGTTGACACAACCCTGGTAATTTATTGCAAAATATGAAGCAATTAGTTAATTACAAAAAATCTATCGATTGGACTAAAAAATTAAAACACTAGTGTTTTAGTATGTTGCTTGTAGAATAATCTGACAAAAAATCAGAATGACTGAATGTATATTAGTATGGTTTTTATTGTAAAAAGAATGTTTTTAGAGGTATCTTCATGATTTTTTTTATATCGTATCAAATTAGCTGTATTATATTTTCAACACACTATCTACTTAGCATATATCCTGAAGAATATCATATATTTTTTGATTTTTGGTACTGTAGTCGATCATATACTTTTATTGTTTCTAAAACTTGGGTTTTTTGCGTTTCGGTCATGTAAGCCCCTTAAGCACACGCAAGGTTAGCTATGGTAGCCCAGTGGTAATGGCCCCGACTTATGAGATGTAGGTCGTGGGTTCGAATCCAGGCAGGCGCTTTACTTTGTGTAAATAATTACATCAGTGCTTGCTCTCAAAATGGTGAAGGAAAATATCGTCCTAGAACCAAAAATTCAAAGAAGTCACATCACCCGCACTGGGCTCGCGTGGTTAAATAGCCCACTCCCTCTGGAAGAGAGGAGAGAGGAGGCCTTTGTCCCAGCAGTGGGAACATTATAGGCTGTTTATGTTTGCATTATGCAAGGCTACCTAGCACAGAGGAGCTGCTGAATACTGCTAAAAAACGCGCGCCGTCGAAACTAACAAATAATTAACTTTCGTGCTCGGTGTCTTCAGAAGACAACTGCGAAAATTTTCATATGACGAACAGAAAAATACAGGGTTCAATTAAAATTACTTCATCATCTGTCTAGCCTTTTTCCAACTATGTTGGGGTCGGCTACCAGTCTAGCCGGATGCAGCTGAATACCAGTATTTTACATGGAGAGATTGCCTGTCTGACCTCCACAACTGGGTAATGTACCCCTTGGTAAGACTGGTTGTCTTCTGACGACCCGTAACAACTGTCGAATATCCACGAATGACAGCCGGGACCATCGACTTAACGTACTATACAAAACCTTCTATAGCACTAAAAATACCTTACGAACAAAACAATCTGAAAAAAAAAATGGATAACAACACAAAGTAAGAATTACTTGTTCTTACGTACCTAAAGATACACACCAAATAAAGATGTTAAAAAAGAATAATACAGCATTTCAAACTAGAAATCATTATGCAATAGAATGAATTCCTGCGAAGATCAAAACGTGCAAACTCGAGAAAAATTAGTAACTATTCAATGATCTGAGAAAAGTGAAGATAGAATATATTGAGTAGGTACCTATCTTCGAGTATAAATGGGAAGCTGCACAAAGAGCTGTGACGTGGGCTGTTATATTCCTATTCCTGGAAACCCCTCGCTCCGAACTAATGAGTACCAGTAAACCATATTGATATTAACTAATTGGCTCCAAAAGAAAATGCAATATGATATTCTGTGTTGATGCCCTTTGATCGAGAATTTCTATGAAATTCGGCCGAGTACTGAAATCGGTACCTATTGATATTGAATGGATACTTTGTAATTCAAATGTTTTGTAATTTAATTGGGAATTGGCATGAATATCGGTGCGGTTCTATGCAGAACCGTAACTATCTCGAACATCAAACGAGTTGACATGTACCTGGAGGTCGTTAGTTGGCCCAGTTTTTGTAACAATAACTCAGTCACAGGAGTCAGTGGGGGCGTGCCCAGTCTGAGAAAATAAATGTGTCGAAAAGGGAAATCCCCCGCTGTAGTTTCATTTATCAAGCGTCACGAAGGTCGCTCTAAATTATATCGTTAGGCCGGTGACTCCTCCATAAATTATCTACGCGTGATTACTTAAAATATAGTCATAAATAAATCTCTTAACAAATTATACTATCCAAAGTTTTAAATCACACTTCACACTAATATTATAAAGGCGAAGGTTTGTGAGTGTGTGTGTGTTTATATGTTTGTTACTTCTTCACGCTTAAACGGCTGGACTAATGTTGATACAATTTTGTATGGAGGTAGCTGACACCCTGGATTAACATTGTTGTGAATTAGCGAAAAGGTCGGTTGATTTTAAAGATGTGGACTGTATTTTTTTGAATTAAACTTTGAGGGAAGTCAGTGAACAACAGAAAAGGGGTTTAGGGCGTGAGAGGATTGCAAACCACTTACGATTGTCCAGTTTTCACCTTTCTTAAGTTTCTTGCTTAATGGCGGAGTCTTCTTCCGCGTGCACGCGGTAACAAAGCACCAAATATTGTCCTTGAGGGTTGTTTGAGCGTCCACCACAGCAATTACACTTCACAATTGTTATTATTATTACGAAAAACACTAGTTTAGAGTTAGATTTGGCCAATAACTTATTTAAAACGATTTTTTCTTCTAATGCGCGCGCGCCATTGCAATCGAGCGATAGGAAGAGAAGGGAAGTGACGTGCGGAAGGATTAGGGATGGGACATGTCACTGACTAATGAATACGAATTACGAAGAAAATAGTAAGGTATATCAAACAATATCGAACATCCCCCCCGCCTTGAAGGAACCCCTTCAAATTAAGTAGGAGAAATATTATTAAACTACGAAGTAAAGCTAAGGTTTAATGAGGCAAAATGAATACAAATTATTACTACGAACTAGGTAAACTTTATGTATGCTGGCTGAGCAATTATTGAGTTGGTAATGGACACAACTTTACGATCGGTCTTTTAAGTACACCGTTCTTAGTCCTAACTTCAACGACGCGAGTTACTCCATCCCTTCCAGGGAACAACTTAGTGACGACACCAAGAGGCCACTGAAGAGGAGGTGCATTTTCCATGTTTAGTAGCACTACTGTGCCGACCAAAACTGGATTAGATGAGGTATTCCATTTCTCGCGACATTGGAGATTATGGAGATACTCAGACTTGAAACGAGTCCAGAATGACTGAACAAGAGAATCTAGCAGCGAAAATCGAGTAAGCAAATTAGCTCGTTCATTGCTGAGGTCAGCCGCAGGTAATAAAGGAAGTGGTGCGAGCGAAAGAAAATGCGCGGGCGTAAGAGCACTAGGTTCAGAAGGGTCTGAACTTAGCTGATAGAGTGGACGACTATTAAGAATTGCCTCAATTTGGATGAGGATTGTGTTCAACTCCTCATACGTCAAAATCTGAGTCCCGATGACTTTAAATAAGTGAGATTTAACGCATTTAATATTAGACTCCCATATGCCCCCGAAGTGAGGCGCACTGGGTGGATTAAGTTTCCAAGCTATACGAGTGTTTGTCAACTCGTGAATAAAGGTTTTAAAGTATTCCTCAGAATGCAGAAATGTATGTAGCTCGCTAAGATAAGCCTTAGATGCGACAAAGTTAGTACCGTTGTCGCTGTAAATACATTGACAAGGACCACGACGAGATAAAAACCTTTTGAAAGCATCCAAAAATGATGCCGAACTAAGCGAAGAAGCAAGTTCTAGATGAACTGCCTTGGTTACTAGACAAATGAAAAGGCACAGGTACGCCTTTTGGCTGCGTACACCGCGCTTACGAGAGAAAGTTATATTGAATGGCCCAGCAAAGTCTACCCCAGTGTGTGAGAAGGCTTTGCTTTGCTCGACGCGACATTCTGGAAGATCTGACATAACAGGAAATGTAGGTTTCGGACTGAGTCAAAAGCAAATATTACAGCGATGAATACGCATACGTACGATGCGACGAGCAGATAAAATCCAAAACCTTTGTCTAAGTATCGATAATAATAAATTGGGACCTGTGTGAAAGTGTTTAACATGGTAAGCGTCAATAATAAGCTCAACGATATGTCCATTCCGAGGCAACAGAATTGGATGTTTTTGCGAGTAATCTAAAGACGAATTAGAGAGCCGACCGCCAACACGTAATATCCCTTGATCTAAGAAGGGGGAAAGCTTGCGTAACGCATGTGAACATAATTTAGAATTTTTAATTTTTTCTATATCTTCGTAAAAATACGTGTGTTGTACAGCCTTTACGATTGTCAATTCTGCGAAATCCAAGTCTGACGCGGTTATGCAATTATTGCGTGGGAGCTTTTTTATGAACCGAAGCATATAAACCACACATCTAAGAAATTTATCCCAGTTAGAGAACTTTAAACTTAGCGTTGTAAGAATATGTTCAGATTTATTTTTCGAAGCGAATACGGCTGACTTCTCCTCAGGCATTGGAGTAGAAGTGGGAGAAAATTCCGAAATAGGCCAATGATCGATTGGAAGCGATGCCCACGGTGGACCGGTTAACCAAAGTTCATGTTGAACTAATTGTGAAGGTAATAGTCCACGCGACAGACAATCCGCGGGGTTTTGAGTTCCCGGGATGAAACGAAAATATTCCGACGAGAAATAGGTTTGGCACTGGGCTATTCTATTAGCGACGAACGTGTTAAACCGATGAGGAGAAGAATGTACCCAGCACAGAGCGACTTGTGAATCCGAAAAGGCATACACATCCTCGATAGGATGTCGTTTTGAAATAGTGTCATAAGCTGCCCTTAGTAATTTAGCCATTAAAAGAATACCACAAAGTTCAAGCCGAGCAAGTGTTACAGTTTTAATAGGAGCGACTTTAGATTTCGAACATAACAGCCGAACAATGGGCATCTCGTTATTATTCAAAACATAGGTATAGACAACGCATCCATATGCCTTTTCAGATGCATCGGAAAACGCCAAGAGATAAAGCCGAGAATGCGAATCAACGGCTAAATGGCGGGAAAATGAAAGATTAGAGATTAATGGTAGTTCCGAAATAAACTGCTTCCACAAACGGAGAACAGCTTCTGGAGGTTGGTCGTCCCAGTCGAGTTTGAGAAGCCAAAGCTCCTTGATAAGCAATTTCGAATAAAGAATAACTGGACCAACAAGACCAAGAATGTCATACAAGCGAGCTGTGACAGACAAAATCGCACGCTTAGTACCTTCGGGATTAGGCGACGCGACAGTGAATTTAAACGAATCAGAAGATGGCAACCACTGAAGGCCGAGAATTTTGAACGATGTGTCTGTGTCGAAGGAGACTGATTGCGATTGGCGGTGAGTATCAGGAATGGTACGGAGCAAGTCAATAGAGTTACTCGTCCATTTCACTAGCTCGAAACCACCGCGCTTCAAAAGCTGGATTAGATCGGATGCCATTCCAACCGCTTCCTCAAGGCTAGGAGCGGAGGAAGCTAGATCGTCCATGTACATGTCGCTTTCCAACACGCTGCAAGCGAGAGGAAAGCTATCACGCTCGTCATGAGCGAGTTGTCGCATAGTCCGCAAAGCTAAAAACGGCGAAGAACGAAGACCGAAGGTAACACGATTAAATTGATAAGTCTCCAATGGAGCGTCATCCGAGAAACGATATAAGATTCTTTGATAAGAACGATGCGAAGGATGGACCTCGATGCAGAGGTACATTTGACGAACGTCAGCGAAAAAAGCGAATTTAAATACACGAACCTTTAAAAGTATATGAAAAATATCATTTTGCAAATTGCAGCCAGTATGCAAAACGTCATTAAGTGACAAACCGGAGTCTGTCTTAGCACTAGCGTCGAGTACGATACGAAGTTTAGTCGTAGATTTATCCTGACGAATAACGGGATGGTGAGGCAAATAAAATCCTGACTCGAGACAATTCTCTGGCGGGACGAGCGACAAATAATTTTTATTAAGATATTCCGTGATAACGGCATTGTATTCCTCACGTAATCCAGGAGACCGCGCGAATTTACTTTCAAGAAACAAATATCTACGCTTTGCAGTTATAAAAGAATTGCCAAGCAAATCGACATTCTCCTTAAAAGGCAAATTAACAGTATAACTACCATCGGCACTTCGAGTAGTAGTAGATGTATAAATATCTTCGCAAACCTGTTCGTCAGGGCTTATAAAATTTGTAGAAGGCACTTCTTCTAATTGCCAAAATCTCTGAAGCGAATCATTAATTTGCTCATGTGTGAACGCGCAGAATGAACGAGTAGACCGAGGCGGTGATGAAAGTAGGGTGGGTGCGTTTCCCATTAAAATATATCCTAAACTAGTTTCGATTGCTGTAGGCAAATTGTTACCAGGACTAATTTTATTAAATAACAAAATTTTGCAATATGAATTGACACCCAAAAGCATGTCAATTTGTCCGGGTGAATGATATTCATCATCGGCAAGCGGTAAATTATCTAAGTAATGAAGTGCGTTTACATCGATAAAAGCGTCTGGCAACTGTGACGTAATCTTGTCAACTACAAATGACTGCGAATTGTACTGTGTCCTAGCGTCAAAACGAGATGTAAACAGAACATTAGTCATGCCCAATATACGTTGAGATGCACCACCGATGCCTTGAACTTCAACAAACCGATTTTTATTCGAAATAAATAACGATAGACGTTTACAACACGAAGCTGTGATATAATCACTCTGCGATCCGGAATCAATCAAACATCGTACGAAATGCACACGATTATGTTTATCTAAAACCTTTATTTTAGCGGTACTCAACAAAGTAGTCAAACACCTGTTATCAAAAAGGTCTCGAGCAACACCACAAACAGACATATTATTGTTATTCGATGGCGAACTAGATTCCACTCCGCTTACGCTTAAGGTGCGGTCATCCTGTTGAGAGGTAGCGGGAGCGGTAGCGACAGCGGACAAACTTGACGCATTATTTTGCGAATCAGATGAACCAAAATGCAAGATTGAATGATGTTTCGACTTACAATGACGACAAAATTTTTTTGAAGAACACGATGAGACCTTGTGCCCATGATTTAAACAATTAATGCACAACGCATTTGATTTCGCAACATTAAATCTTTCGTGAGGGGTCATTTTTTTAAAATCAGAACACAAATATAATTTATTATGTTTGTCTGACTTACACAAAATACAATTATCGGCTGTCTGAGCGACAAAAGCCTTTGTGGATTTTGGTTTTGAATTAGACAAGTTTTTAACTTGGCCATCTTGTTGAGGCTTGGAAACTAAAGGACTGGAGCGTACTATTTTATCTTGTTCTTTAACAAATTCAACTAAATCATCATAAGAAGGTATGACTTTTTTGCGATGACTCATTTCGAATAACTTATCTGTCTCGGAGTCTAACCTTTGCAATGCGAGATGTAACAAAATAAAGTCCGCAAGATCTCCCAAATGTACCTGCTTGAGCGCCCTAACGGCGGTATCAAATGTGTTTACAAATGACTCTAAACCGGTTGTAGAATTAGCAGGTATAGGTTTAAATTCTAATAGTTGATTTAAATATGACGCGGCGAGAAAACGCGGATCATCATACTTATCCACGAGCGAGTTCCATAATATTTTATAATTCTCAGGTGTAGGTGGTATCCCTGCGCACAAAGAAGCGGCGCTGCCAGTCAGCTTACTAACAAGAAAATGAATGCGCTCCGAGTCAGACAGTTGCGTGTTATCATGAACTACGCGCTTAAACTGATTATAAAACAGCGACCAATTACGAATATCGCCATCAAACGAAACTAAATCGATACGAGGTAATTTTGGGAAATTATTCTTTGGCGTTTCCTTTATTTGAGATTGTTCTATTTTAAGTGAATTTACGACACGTTGAACCCGACAGTACAGCTCCTCAAACGAAATCCAAGATTGGTAACTTATAACAGCAGTAGGATCCACTTTAATAGAACACGTATTGAAGGCGTCTAATACGCTTTGAAATTCATTACGTAAACTTTGAAGATTTGCGACATTATTTAAAAATGACTCCCTACATGTTTCATCATTCATATCCTGTTTTGATAACTCGAATATATTTTGCATACGTTCGAAATGTGCATTACGTTTAGCTTGCAATAAGGCTAATTTATTTTTATTGTCTTCGTTCGACATGATTAAAACCAGTATGTAAAATGCGAATGTGTAAACTAAAAAGGTGACGTAGTTAAAGAAATACGTAATTGTGTCTTGCCGTTTAAGTTAACGAAATGAGTAAACAATTTACCTATTTCCAACGCGAGAGTAACGAAAGTAAACGACAACGATAAATATGCGACAACAACGAATGGGGTTTTTCACATTTACCCTTTGTAGATAGGTATGTGTGCAAAAAAAACACCAATAAGTAGGTAGTAGGCTACTCAATACGAACAACGAGATGCCCCCGAATAGGGCTCCTGAATACACAACCTTAACGACTTATAGGTATGTACTAGGACGAATATTATATATGAGTAGACACTAATGTACCTAATAGTTTTACGAATAAACGAACGTAATGAAATAAACGACGTTCAAGACACAATTACACAAACAAAGATGTAGGTAATCAACGAATATACGAAACGAGTGGCAAGTAGTGGCACAGAAGCCACGGCTTGTTTATGGTAGGTACCTACGTATATATCGGCGCGCGCTTTCGACTACGAACTATGAACGAACTAAGTAGACAACTTTTATTATGAGCAGGTAGGTAGATAGTTAATTGACCAATACTACATGTACTTATAACACCGAATAAGTATACCTATTTACGATATTGAATACGTAAATTTGTAATAATCAGTTACGAATATAAGCTCAGCCAGCACAACACTGAATACCTACTGCAGTAATAGAATTCAACAGAGATGTGATCTGATTGAGTAGGTCTTTGTTCGAAATACGAATTTTAACCACGAAAATATGAACTAGAATTATCCGGCTCGAAGGACCAAAAAAATATGTTGTGAATTAGCGAAAAGGTCGGTTGATTTTAAAGATGTGGACTGTATTTTTTTGAATTAAACTTTGAGGGAAGTCAGTGAACAACAGAAAAGGGGTTTAGGGCGTGAGAGGATTGCAAACCACTTACGATTGTCCAGTTTTCACCTTTCTTAAGTTTCTTGCTTAATGGCGGAGTCTTCTTCCGCGTGCACGCGGTAACAAAGCACCAAATATTGTCCTTGAGGGTTGTTTGAGCGTCCACCACAGCAATTACACTTCACAATTGTTATTATTATTACGAAAAACACTAGTTTAGAGTTAGATTTGGCCAATAACTTATTTAAAACGATTTTTTCTTCTAATGCGCGCGCGCCATTGCAATCGAGCGATAGGAAGAGAAGGGAAGTGACGTGCGGAAGGATTAGGGATGGGACATGTCACTGACTAATGAATA
The DNA here is from genome assembly GCA_963855955.1 of Luperina nickerlii. Taxonomy (NCBI): domain Eukaryota; kingdom Metazoa; phylum Arthropoda; class Insecta; order Lepidoptera; family Noctuidae; genus Luperina; species Luperina nickerlii. Next base: position 14,136,791 of record OY979664.1, on the reverse strand, counting down.
CGAATTACGAAGAAAATAGTAAGGTATATCAAACAATATCGAACAAACATATAGGCTACTTTTTATACCGATATTCACACGGGATCAAAACTTATGCGGGTGAAACCGCAGGGTGCAGCTAGTATAAAATAAAAATTAAAAGTTTATTGTTCAATAATTGCACTTATGATTTATCAGTGATTTTTCCTGAAAAACAAAGGTGCGAATAGCCATGTTAATAAATATTTTACAAGTGAACAGTGACGTCCAATAATTTTCACTGTTATTACCTTTGCTGATCGAAATCGAAGCATAAGAATTTAATTTGTGTCATTTCCATGCGTTTAAATCCAGTAGACGAAAACATTGGGAAAAATGTACCTACATTACTAAATAAAATGTGTCATCGTTTTAAAATTTTATATTAATGAACAAGCTTGTGAAGGCGCGCGCGTCACGAACGCTCGAACCTTGTCGAGCGTTTATTTTTAATTGCGTTCTTAAAAGTTTTGTCACAACGCTATATTTCCGGCCCGCTACACAGAACCAACTCAATATTTTATATCAATTTTTTATTCTGTCAGTACACTGCGGGGTGGAATTCATTGACTATGATTTCATTAAATTAAATATAAGTCTTCGTTGGAAGTAATGGAATCACTCAACATTTCTTAGAATTCACTCTTTGCGAGTTGCAGGTGAACTATTTTTGCAACGTGTTTACTTACTAAATAATTGCCCCGTTGTTCTCGCGGTCGCAAGCGCGACTGCTGAGTTCGATTCGATTTGGTCCTGTGGATTCGATTCCCGATTTTTTTTTTTTAGAATAGAATATTTATTTGCCAGAAACATGGTGTTTACAAAGGTGTTCATAGGAATTTCTTAGTTACAGCCTGGAGTTTAGAAGTTGGTGGTGTGATACCCCCGTACCTGGGAAAAGCACGTTAAGCCGTTGGTCCTGCGCCTGATTTCTCTCCGGTCGTATCGGATTGCCGTCCCATCCCATCGGACTATGAGAGTGAGGGAAGAGGGAGTGCACATGTCTGTGTGGACACTTGTGTACTATAATAATATAATACTCGTACCTACTATACTTTAAAACATCACTCAGAAAAGTACCTATGCATTTATTTTGAATAATAAGACCAAGTTCCGGTGAAACATGGATCTACTCCTCCCAAATTTATCTCAATCGACACGTGCATGTATTAATTTTTCATATACGTTTCAACTATACATAAACAGCGTGTATCAGCAAGGATGGTCATAAAATTTATCGACTGTTCCATATGTTAGAAATAGACATATTTAAATGATAATTATTATTGGAAATGGTACCTAGTTATATATCCTAAATATTGTATTAATTACACTATAATTTTATATTTGGTTTTGCTTATGTTAAATTATATTTCAAACTTATATTGACACCGGATGTGCGCGCACGTAATACGTTAGTACGGTACTTGATTTGATTACGCAGTAGTCGATAGTGGGGAGATCGAACTGATAAATACGGTAGCGCGCGCTCATTCGGGTCAATCAAGTACTGGAAGCCAAAGGCTACACATTGAAATAAGTTACCCTACTGTGTTTGTGTTTTATCTACTAATTATTATCTGGTTAATAAACAGATCTAAAAAGTGAAGTAGTAGTGTTTGACTGTGTTCTTCCCCTGGTATTTATTATCAGAAGTAGGGATAGACTCACAATAATGGAAAGTGACCGTGAACAATCTCGAGTGCGACTTTCGAGTGAAACTGAACGTAGATCTAGACGAACGCATAGATCTCGTACTCATCATGGCAGTTCCATCGAATCAGAACGAAGATCCCGGCGCAGGAAAAGATCTCGTACTAGACGAGACAGTTCTTCCGAATCGGAACGGAGATCTCGACGCCGAAAAAGATCTCGTTCTCAACGAGACAGTTCTTCTCAATTGGAAACGAGGTCCATGCGGAAAAGAAAACCTAATAAGACTTCTATGAGTGATCGTAGAATCAGCTTGAATGATACGCGTGAAACTTCGCAGAGTCGATCGGTAAATGCAGCCACAACACAACAGTTAATCCAAGAAAAAGAAATCCTTCATACCTCGTCAACTGCATCAGTCCCTGAGCCAGTTGCGAGCATACCAGGAACAAGGAATCCGGAGCTGTCTCACGACGTAGACACTCGGGGACCAACTCCAGCACCATCACAGTTGCAGATTGGTGAGTACGCCAACATTAATATAAGTAGTAATGATTTTGCTGTACTGTTACAAAAACTTTTAAAACCCAGTGCATATGGCATCTCATACGATAAGAATATAATACCTAGTTTTGACCCCATTCAAAAAAATCAGAGAATAGAACACTGGATCGCTAAGGTTAACGAATGCGCTAAAATTTACAACTGGACTGACGATCAGACTACTCATTTTGCCCTACCAAAACTAACAGGACATGCTAAGAAATGGTACGAAGGTCTTCAAACCATTCTTTTAACTTGGACCGAATGGCAAAATCGTTTGATTAGAGCTTTCCCCTCTGAAAGCAATTATGGTGCTTTATTAACAGAAATGTTAGAAAGACGTATGAAATTAGGTGAACCAATACATGATTATTATTTTGATAAAATCACACTTTTAAATGCTTGTGATATTCGCGGAAAGAAGGCTGTTGATTGTTTAATATTCGGAATAGACGATAGGATGGTCAGGGCGAGTGCTTCTTCGGCTAGACTAACTGATCCAGAGGAATTGCTCAAGTTCCTGAAAGATTTGGGTAAAGAATCTAATTTGCGTGTCAATAACAACAAATCTGATGTAGTTTGTCATAAATGTAACAAACCGGGACATCGCAGTGCACAATGTCGCAATACTACAACTGACATTGTATGTTATAATTGTAAAGAAAAAGGTCATAAGACAAACACTTGTACAAAACCTAAACTTAAATGTGATCATTGCAATCGGTTGGGACACAAATCTACTGATTGTTACTTTAACAAATCTAGTAGTAGTATCAAGCCTCAGCCCCAAGACAAGAAAACTCTGTTAACTCGGTCTAATAAAATAGATAGCAAATTTCGGAAACAAGTAATAATTAATGATACCATTCCTTGTGAATGTTACATAGATTTTGGTAGTGACTGCACACTCATAAGTCAGGAAGTTGTTGAAAAAAATTGTTTACCCAAGACTGAAAATGAATTGCCGGCGATCCGTGGTTTTGGAAATAATTCATACACACCGTTAGCTAGAACTCGCATTCGATTATCTCTTGGAGAAATAACTGCTGAAGTAGACGCGTTCGTAGTCAACTCTTCTATGTTGATTGAGCCGTTACTCGTAGGACAGAACTTTACAGAACTATCGGATGTTCTAGTTATTAAAACAAATGATAAATTAGACATTTTAAAACGTAAAAGTTTTTCAGAATTAACAGCTTTGCCAGCTGAAATAGATGATCAAGATAAAGTAGTATTACGTATCTCTGCGAACACCTCTATAAAAGACTTTGACTTTATAAATTGCACAAATGATAATAAAACGAATTGTGATTTTCTTGTTGAACATAGCATTAGGAATATAGGCCCTGTAAATTACTGGGTATTAGGAGGAGTCTACAATTTGCGTGAAGGGAAATGCAGGGTCGGAATTAAAAACTTGTCACAAGAGTTTGTTAATTTATTAGAAGGATCAGTACTGACTAGAGCAAAAGTAATAACTCCTAAAAATTACCCCATTACCCACAACTCTGCAAGTTGTAAACGAATTTTAAATACCACTGATTTAGAGCCGATACAACGGAAGGATATCAATATAAATTCAAACCTTTCTGATGATCAAATTAATTTAGCGATAGAACTCATTAATAAATATAGACAATGCTTTGCTCAAAATATGGCAGAACTGGGTTGTACTAGTATATCGGAGATGAATATTGAATTAGATGATAAAACTCCGGTTGTACATAGACCTTATCGGCTTAGTTATGTCGAACGGAACGTTGTACGCGGCATGGTTAGCGAACTTATAGAAAATGATATTGTTGAGAATTCAGAATCATCTTACGCGAGTCCTATCATATTAGTTACTAAAAAGACTGGAGGATATTGGCTATGTGTCGACTTTAGAGCTCTGAATCGTAAAACAAAAAAAGATCATTTTCCTATGCCGCGTATTGATGATCAATTGGATATGCTCAATGGTAACAAATATTTCACTAGTTTAGATTTAGCTAGTGGATATTATCAAATTCCGATACGCAAGGATTGTAGACACCTCACAGCGTTTATAACACCCGACGGATTATACCAGTTTAAAAAAATGCCATTTGGATTAGTTAATTCACCAGCAGTTTTCCAGAGAACTATAAACAGGGTTTTAGGAAACGCTCGGTTTAGCTCTGCTCTCGCTTATATGGATGACATTTTAATACCAGGTAAAAATTTTAATGAAGAATTTGATCGGTTAGAGCAAGTACTGAAACTTTTAAAAGAAGCCGGTTTGACTTTAAATTTGCAGAAATGTCATTTCTTTAAGACGGAATTGGAATGTCTTGGTTATGAGATAAGCGAAAGCGGAGTTAGACCAGGGCGTGCCAAAATTATTGCGGTTGAGCGGTTTCCCACACCACGGAATGTTCATGAAGTTAGACAATTTGTAGGATTAGCAAGTTACTTTAGAAAATTTATTGAAAACTTTGCCTCTATAGCGCGTCCCTTGACAGACTTGACTAGAAAAAACTTTTCATGGCATTGGGGAACAGAACAAGAAAAATCATTTACCCGTCTAAAAAACGCTCTCATTCAAAGACCACTATTGGGTATATATGATCCTCAACATGAGACTTCTCTGCATACCGATGCAAGCAAATACGGATTAGCTGGAATACTGATCCAGAAAACGGAAACAGGGGTTACTAAACCTATAGCATATTTTAGTAGAAAAACTAGTTTAGATGAACAGAAATATCACGCTTACGAGTTAGAAACTTTAGCAGTCGTCGCGTCGTTACAGAGATTTCGTATATATCTCATTGGTTTAAAATTTACAGTAATAACTGACTGTAATGCAATTCGTGCAACTCTTATAAAAAGAGATTTGGTGCCTAGAATAGCACGTTGGTGGCTAGCAATTCAAGAGTTTAACTTTGACGTTCAGTATAAACCAGGGCATGCAATGTCTCACGTTGATGCTCTGAGTAGGAATCCTCTACCTTGTGTGTCTGATAAATGTCAGAATATTGTACCGTCTATACTTAGAATTACGCAGGAAGACTGGCTTTTAAGTCTACAATTAAATGATTCCAATACTCAGCGTATTCGTAAAATTCTAGAAGATGAAGAATATAGTGATATTAAAAAGAATTACGTTCTAAAGAACAATAAGCTATTTCGAGTTATTAACAACGAGTTGAAATGGGTTGTACCTAAATGCGCTCGTTTTCAGTTATGTAAATTAAATCATGATGACATTGGACATTTTAGTATTGAGAAAACCCTAAATAAAATAAGTAAAGATTTCTGGTTTCCAAAAATGAAACGTTTTGTCACTAAATATGTCAGATCTTGCCTTGAATGCGCGTACAGCAAAGAGCCAACAGGTCCTAAAGAAGGTCTTTTACATCCGATACATAAGGTTGACAAACCATTTGATACAGTACATATCGACCATTTGGGACCTTTTATAAAAAGTTCTAAAGGGAATTGTTATCTACTTGTGTTAGTGGACGGCTTAACAAAATTTTGCTTATTAAAATCCTTGAGGAATGTGAAATCCGGACCTACCATACGTGCTCTGGAAGATATGTTCTCTATTTTTGGGTATCCTAACAGAATCATATCTGATAGAGGTTCTTCTTTCACTTCTAAAGATTTTGAAAAGTTCTGTAAAGAATCTAAGGTGAACCATATTTTAAATGCCGTAGCATCCCCTAGATCCAATGGACAAGTAGAGAGGTATAATAGGACGGTGTTAGATGCTTTAACAGCGTACACAGACAAATTAGGTGAAAGACTCTGGGATACGGTTGTAGGAAAATTGCAATGGGGACTAAATAACACTATAAATAAAGGGATAGGAAAAGCACCATCCGAAGCGCTATTTGGGATACAATTAAATAGCAAGGGAGATAATATTTTTTCAGAAGTATTAAGTGATATACGTCAGTCAGGTTCAATACAAGAAATAAGAGAAGAGATAACTCAACATATTAATAAGGATCAGGAAAAGCAAAAAACTAGATTTGACAAAAAGAGAAGGAAAGCTAGAATCTATGATGTAGGTGATTTAGTAAAAATATTAAAACCAGTCCCTAGTAATGACGGCAAAAGTAAAAAATTGCTCCCAAAATATACAGGACCATTTAGGATAACTAACGTCCTTGAAAATGATAGATATGAGGTTTCAAGTATAGAAGGTGCCAATATATCACAGAAAAACTATTGTAATGTCTGGGCGGCTGATCGTATACAACCATGGATCACAACCCATGGCGATTCAGAAAGTGACCTTAGCGGTGATTCTAGTAGCGATTGAAAAGTATGAAGGATGCCATGTGCAATTAAATAAGTTCGTAATAAGGTAGAGATAGTTTATGTAAATATGTGAGTGTTAATAGATCCACTTGCAAAATTGATTTAATAGGTTATGTGAGTGTTGATAGATCCACTTGCGAAATTGATTTAATGGTTATGTGAGTGTTGATAGATCCACTTGCAGGTTTTGATTATGACTAGAAGAGTGTTGACAGATCCACTCGCAGGCTTGATATAATTATGAGTGTTGATAGATCCACTCGCAGGCTTAATATAATTATGAGTGTTGATAGATCCACTCGGAGACATTAGCCGACTATGTGAGTGTTGACAGATCCACTCGGAGACATTAGTACGACTATGTGAGTGTTGACAGATCCACTCGGAGACATTAGTACGACTATGTGAGTGTTGATAGATCCACTTGCAAGGTTATAATTGTATGTAAAGCAGATCCTCTTACAAAATGTACTTACGTGTTCATCGAATTACTGTATTTATTTGATAAGGTTAAATGGCTAATTTTGAGTGTGATTTTGCATGCATGTTCTTAAGTTTGAGGACAAACTTTGTATCAGGAAAGGCCGAATGTTAGAAATAGACATATTTAAATGATAATTATTATTGGAAATGGTACCTAGTTATATATCCTAAATATTGTATTAATTACACTATAATTTTATATTTGGTTTTGCTTATGTTAAATTATATTTCAAACTTATATTGACACCGGATGTGCGCGCACGTAATACGTTAGTACGGTACTTGATTTGATTACGCAGTAGTCGATAGTGGGGAGATCGAACTGATAAATACGGTAGCGCGCGCTCATTCGGGTCAATCAAGTACTGGAAGCCAAAGGCTACACATTGAAATAAGTTACCCTACTGTGTTTGTGTTTTATCTACTAATTATTATCTGGTTAATAAACAGATCTAAAAAGTGAAGTAGTAGTGTTTGACTGTGTTCTTCCCCTGGTATTTATTACATACAAATCTTCAATACAGTACCTATGTATTGAAGATTTGTATGGGATAGTTGGGAAAAATGTATGGGAAGCTTGATCGTTTTTTTGCGATTATTTGCCACAACGGGTCGATCGATCAGGTTAAGCTGCGCTTGCCTCGGTCGGTCCGTGGATGGCTGGCCATCTTTACATGCCGATATCCCTTCGTGTCTCGGAAAGTAAGTTAAGCCGTTGGTCCCGGCTGTCATTCTTGGATCTTTGACAGTTGTTACGGGTCATCAGAAGCCTGAAAGTCTGACAACCAGTCTTACCAAGAAGTATCGTGTTACCCACTGGGTCGTGGAGGTCAGAGAGGCAGTCGCTCCATGTAGTATACTGGTATTCAGCTGCATCCGGTTAGACTGGAAGCCGACCCCAACATAGTAGGGAAAAGAGCTTAGGCAGATTGATTGATGTTGGTCCTGTTGAATGAATCCTATGGAGAAAGTTGTTCAGTTTATGGTCTGTACCACACTCTTAAATATAACCGCATCTTTCGGATACACGCTGGATAACACACAAATTACAAGTTTATCAGCATAAAGCTAATAGTACACTTTAATTATAAAACCAACAGATAAACATTCCTAGAACCTCCATATAGCAACGGCTTCTTTATTTTTAATCCACGTCACTCGAAAACTGCAAAATATTTATCAGAACACAAAGCAGTGGATTTCATATTAACGTAGGTAATGCTTGTTACATGTCACGTTCCATTTTATCGTCTAGTTACAAAAGTGCAACTGCTAAATTGGTATCAAGCGGTGGTTTTGTTTGTCTCTCGAATGGCATTCAATTCTCACTTTAAAATGATGAAAATAGCAGGATTTATTTTCGTATTGAAAGTGGCAATTTGTTGTGATTGCAGCATTCAATATCATGTATGCTTCACTTAAAAATGTATCCAGTCGGAACGTTTTAATTTTGATCAATTATTTTTAGTGATTGCTCGGTGTGCTTTTGGTATCTGAATGCAAATTCCTAGATGATTCATTAATTTGTTTTGGGAATTTTGTAGATATTCATTTAAAACATAATAATATATATTTGTACGGTACTTATTTGAGAAAATAGATATAGTAATGTTACATCAACTACTACTATTTTTACAGTCCGTCGAGAGAATTCTAGTAGCTAATAATTGTTCTTTATTAGCTAATAGAATATTGTCACATTGACAGGGGTTTCATTCGCATTCTCACGTCGGCCGCACTGTAGGTACTACTTTTACTTGACTGGTAGAAAAAGTCTATGGCATTAAGCCCGCCTCTGTACATTTGTGTGCCTGAAGTATTATATAAAACTATACATAATTCTAATAAAATAGTAACGAAGAATTTTTGTCCATTTGTCTGGATGTATGTGCATATGTTAGGCACAAAAACGGCTGAACGATTTTGGATGAAATTGGCACACATAATATAGTTTATAACCTGGATTAACATATACTTTTAATTCCGGTAGTACCTACCTATGTATGTTCCCGTGGGATATTTTCCGACAACCAAGCGGGAGAAGCCGCGGGCAAAACAAAAGTCAAGGCTAAGCATCGATCTTAGCTAAGTATCGACCCGCACAAGCTACGCTAAACATATTTCAGCCACGAAATAATAATATGTAATAATATTTTCACTTTAGCCACCCAAACCCATAATCCAATATCTTTGTTTCCATATCCTGCAATAATCCTACATAAACTAGGGGTTGTCCTTGGGTGCACTTGCATAAAGCGAACTGGGATAATCGTCGGTTGGTGCCTTATTTAATTAAAAGCGTATAACGGGCCTCTGCAGTTGGCTTCGGCCCCTCGTACGCTTTCAAAAGGTCCGGGACCCCAGGGTCCCGAGAAATATCAAAAGACATAAAATATAATAAAAATAAATATCTTTATTTATCTAAAAACATACAGAGTTCGAAATACAGTTTTGATATTTGGTTTAAAAATAATCGTTTTATGTCGCAAATTCTGTACTTGAGATTCTTTACCTCTTAAGTTAGGTTATAGTTGTATTTGATTTAAGAGGTAGTTTACGGACAAGGATTACAATGATCAACAAAAACTTATCTCAAGTGGACTGTGTCAATCTACTTTGATTTTGTAAATGAAACGAAAATTTCTAAAATGAGTTTGTACACACATTAAAACAATTCATCATGCCTAATTACCCTCGTATATTCAAACAGGCCTACATTTGTGTACCTACATTTATCGAAATTACCACAATTTGGTTGATAATGTGATTTTCAAACTCATTAGTGCCAAAGGGAACCGCGGAGACAATAAATGGAGGAGGTTTGTAACTGCTTCACCACCTTTCTCCATGTTTGTGAGCTCGTTGTGATCTCTAACCATTATTATTATATTCGAATTTTGGAATGTGTTGTTCATTTGTTTTTGTTTGCTGGGTTCTCTTTTCTTTGAAAGAAAAGTGTCGTCGTCGTCGGTAGGATAAGAGATTCTTTCTCGTGTTCACACATAGCACGATGAACACAGTGCCCATTTTTACCTGACTTTTCACTGACAAAAAAATTTCTTTTTCAACATACATAATATATACTTACTTCCTGAAAGAGTAAATTCACTTACACCACACCAACAATAATATTTTCACGATTTCCGCTTGTAAATCGTAAAACCTCTCCGCTGACAAGTAGCTCTACAGCTCCACACTTCCGCAGCTCCAGTCAGCACATTACGTTAAGTTTGTTATCCACGTTTGTACGACATCTTTCCGTTGTCTTATCGGTTTCTCCTAAAACCATTAAAGTGCTTCCCCATAAACGGTTCGAAAAACTAAAACCGCGTTTATTATTTATCCTGCAAAGTGTTGAGTTGTGAGTGGCCGTCTCGCATTACTCGCTGTGTTTAAACTACACCACCGTTAACTGAAATTAGACACGTATGAGGTAAATAATTCAGTCGCGGTGCAGCAACTGTGCGAGCTACGGCCGTAGTCCGTCGTTCTTACTAATGGCCGCTAGTAGAATTCTGATCGTTAGTATATTTGTTCTAGGTGGAACACCTGCCTCCGACTTGAGGGCGGTAACACGTCACTGACATGTTTGCACATGTTTTTCTAAGATGGCCTAAGGTTTCGTAGGCGTAAGAGATCCCACATAACAGGACCAGAGAAGGAAGAAGAATATGAGAAGGTATTATGTTAGTGGACGCTTCTGAATTACTGCCTGCTAAAAGTGCACTGCTTATTATAACGTATTTTAGTCATGTAAGTAATATTAGTAAATAGCAGATAAGAATGTCATTACCGCTGCTCTCAAAACGGTGAAGGAAATCATCGTGAGGAAACCGGCATCTCCTAGAACCAAAAACTCGAAGACATGTGACATCGACCAACCCGCATTGGGCCCGCGTGATGGATTACAGCCCACTCCTCTCGAAGAGAGGAAACCTGTGTCCCAGTAGTGGGAACCACATAGGATATTCAAGCAAGAAATATGTTTTATCATATTTTACAGACCGCTTTTCCGGTAAAGTTTGCTTTTACTTGTAATAGATTTCCAATCACATTCTTATCGCTATTTATAAAAATATTTAAATACCATAATTATTGATTATTGTGGTAAATACTGGTATTCAGCTGCATCCGGTTAGACTGGAAGCCGAACCCAACATAGTTGGGAAAAGGCTAGGCAGATGATGAATTGATTATTTTAGAGAATAAATTTAAAAGTAAATATTTTCTGGCTCCTTCTTTCAGAGAAGCGTCACACCCAATTAAAAACTCATTAATTCCCGCCGAAAAAATTCCGAAGTTGAGATTAAAAATTTAGAGAAACTTTGGATGTAATCTGTTTGAAGTTGGTTAAACATTCTGGCTCATGAAGCAAGAATTCATGTTAATTGAATTAGTCGCATTCGCAGCCACAGTGTTTTTGATAAAAATGTCTGAAGTTGTGGTTTTTTTCCGTACCTACCTACTAGGTACCTACGATGAAGATGAACCATATTTCGTGATCCAGCAAACAACTTCTTAGAAAAAGGAAAGCTGTGTTAACATTAATTTATTCTTCTACATCAATGTGGTACAGAATCATTATGCTTTTTTTTAATATGTTTCATATGTGAGTAAAAAGGAAAACTCCTCTGAAGCATCAAAAATATTCATCCACATCGCTGTCACCTGCTAATTGTAGCGTGGGATGGCTATTCCCGTTCTCAGCTGAAAGAAAAGGCCTTCCGGTCACATGAAGAATCACGAAATGTTTCTTTGATTTCCAGAAAAAGCAGAAAAATCCCACATTTTGTTTTGAAAATAAAATAAACACTAGATATTCGGAATTGAATTCTTTACAGCAGTCAGCAAAACCAAAAAAAAATAAATACAAAAATTAAAAATTACCAACTCAAACTATGCTCCAGCGCCTGCGTGTCTAATTATAAGAGGAGAAATGTATACAAATTTCACAAAGTGTGCGTCGTGCATAAAGAATTCAGGGCCATGGTAGGTCGTGTATGGCGCAAAATTCGGGAAGGCGCGTGGTGCGGTCAGCCGCACTGCGTCGCTCTCCGGCCCATCGGCGAGGCGGCCCTACCTGCACCACATCTAATATGCCTCTTTGAAATAGGAATGTGCTCCAAATTATATACGGCCAGAATTATTCAGTTGACACTGTCGGAATAGTTTTGATAAATAAAATATCCTATGAAAGGAGGACGAATATGAAATGGACGTCTTTTTAACACAATCATGAAAAGTGCTACAAGTAACAAGCTACAAACCCTTTGTTGCAAACAGCATGATTAAATCTATCTAACAAGATGGTTTTTGTCCGTTATATTTTATCACAGAGTTGAAAATGGACTAGGAATTGCCACCCAGCCAGCTCACAAAATAGCATGCTCCAAAACCGGTATAGAAAATGTCGTGAACCAGGAAACATGTTCCCAAACCATCTACTGAACTATGTTCCGAATCCCCAGCTTTTATTTATTCCGGGGTAGTTGTCGAGCTGTCACTTTTTTTGATATACGGTTAGGGTTTCACTGATCCATACAGTGTAGTTCACATTTTAGTTAACGACAATTGACGTACGAGTAACGTAATTAAATAAAATTTTAGAAGCGTGCACCCGTAGCGGTTTTTAAACATTTTGTTAACATTCCCTGCAGCAATTTTTAATTTAATTTGTTTAAGTTCCCGGGTCGCTGGTTAAAACCGAACGTTGCCGGTGAGTTAATTAAACTAGTTTGCAACGGACACTTTTTAACAGATTTGGAGCGAGAAATTATTGTCAGAGAAGGCAGGCGACAGCGTGTGATGACGTCTCCTTAACGCTATAATGTAAGGAGTCTCGAGTATGAAAAGTGTTTTTCCTTGCGGGGCTAAGAATTACCAAATAGAAACGTATATTTTACTGATACATATAAAGAGCTTTAAACACATTGGACGGAGTATTCTTCTTTGATTAGTTGATGAACGGGTAACCTTTTAGATGAAGTTTTGTTAAAGAATCGGCTAATTATTCTCCTAGGTCCGCTTACACCACGCTAAACGATTTTAAAACAACTTCAATCGTTTGAAGATGACAAAGACAGAATGATGTTTTAAATAGGTATGTTTAGTGCTAAATTTATTTACGGATTTGTCGTGCAGCTGGGCCTTTTGATGTTCTAATTCAATGTATTCTGACACTTTGGTTCTTTGTTAATTTTTTACTATTATTTTGTATTTCCTGTATGTGTCCCAAATAAAATATTTATTTTTTCTTTTTTTTCGTTCTCTTGTTCTAAAAGAATGGTTAATAAGCCGATGTAAAAGCAATACACCGATCGAAAACACAATCATAAGTAGATGCCAGCAGTTAGGGACTAGGTAAATTCATGGCTCCAGCAGAGGATACGCTCGTTACAGTCCAGCTGGATGATTTATCGTCTGCGGCAGGCAGCTCCTGTTCTTTGATTAATTGCACCCCGTGAGAAAACTATCGCGTTGTCTCTGTCAGTTCATTTGTACCGAGCTTATCGGACTAATATTAATCAGTAGTCGGTGCATGGTGCAAGTGTGCGCTGGGTTTATAAAGTGGTGTGAGGACCTCGTTTTATACTAACCTAGAGGCTGAGATACTTGCCCGAAAATAGGCGTATATGGTTCATTTTTGGGCCTTTGGATAATTATCTGGGTCTATCATTAGTACCGTTAAGACGTTATTTTGTACGTCAGTTAAATGTTGTAAATCAAATAAAAGTATGTGTATTATTTCCGATTTTATACACCATTATTGTTATCCACTTCATCATAGTTGCGTAAGTATGTATTTATTATTTTAAATTACATTTTAATTATATATATTTTAGAAGTATATATGTAAAATAATGTGTAAGTATATTCTCATATTGTACTTTATATTTTTAATTAGTGAATAGTTTTTTTTTATATTTTTGTTTACTCTTTTACTCATACACAAGTTGTCTCAATTACTGAATCTCTTTCCTATCGCAGGTATGCTGGGAGATTTATTTAGAAATAAGCATCACCTTTCTACAGACGCCAGCACATCAAGCTACCCGAAACTGTCAAATCCTCCCAATCAACTTAGAACCTTATGTTTTAGCGATAAAGTTGAAAATCTATTAAATAAATTTGACAGATTGTAGTAGCTTGATGTACTGGTGTCTGTATGTATTTTTCTGTTCCTTTTTCTTGTCTGTTTATATATGTGTATAAATGAATTGCTAAAGTGACGCTTCCTATAGATGATTCTACTTTTATAGAGAGAGACAGAGAGAGAGAGTACAAGAGTACGAGAGAGTATGTAAGCTCGTATACTGGAAATTCAATTTGCGGAAGAGTGTAAACAATTTTATACATAACCGGCGCGCTGCACGCTATTATTTAAACGCAGCCTATCGCTTAACTTCGGCATCCCAAGTTTGCCGATGTTGAGTGAGTGTTTCAACTTCTATGTATTATTCAAAACGTTCAATGATCGCGCGCTCGGCGGCTAAGCCGCTCGTTACCCGGCGTGAGCTGCTACGCATTCAGCTAATGGCACCATTTACTGAGATTGTCTGCAAGCCTTTAAGGCGGCCGCTAACTATACTGATTGGCACTCTGTTACATAAGACTGACTCGAAAACGGCCGCCGATCTTGATAACTTTAACGCGCATTTATATCAGGAATTTCGCTAATGATTAAATAAAGTGAGGCAGTACGGTATTTATAGGTACTTAAATGATGCATCCTCCAATGCATTTTATGAAGCTATGAACGTTCGCGTTAACAAAGGACACCTACAACGTATTTGAACCTGCATGTCTCTGTCTGCGCCATGTTAACGAACACTCGTGCTCTAAACGTTTACTAGTTAACGGGCTCGTCAGAAGAACTTTTACAATTCCTTTACGGATGCCGTTACAAAAGGCTAAATTTAATAGCGGTTCCCGTGTCAAGTGTTAGGCGAACAGAGCCGGTGATGTATGTCCACACATCACTGCGCACACTCTTATCACAGCGGACCATTGTTGTGTCGAACTACTCAAAGTTGGGTCGAGTTCGGAAATCTGAAATATGTTCATTTTAATCTCCCGGGAAATCGTACGCCGCAGCAACCTTTCCATATTAACAAAACTTTAATCTAACCGGTGCGTCCCGGAGGGGTGCCGCGCTGTAGCGAGGCTAAATTTTTGTAGCCAGTAAATTTTCTTTAAGTCCGTCTCGTGGCAGACAGCCAACGCTACCATGTGCTCCTAAAATCTCATTTTATTCCCGTAGTGGCAACTTTGTTAAAAACACATAAGCGCGCCGCCCTTATTATTCGCGCGTTCTGAAGCTCGAGCATGCTCGCTCTATTTACAAAACAAACGAAATGTAGGTACTCAAGAAATAACTCATCTGAATTTATTCGTACAATAACATCTTGTACTAACAACGTAGCTCGTTTCAACTGCAGACAAAATGACGGAGCATATTTCAGGCACTATCAATAACGTTCGCTGTGTATCAGGGTATCGTATCGCTCGCTTGTTTTGCATTTTGTGTTCTTTATTTTGCTTGTGAACAAAAAGCTGCGGTGGAGTGGCTGAGCTCTAGTTACGCAGAGCGGTCTCTTGACGAATTGCACGCCGACTGTCGTAGTGTGCGGCGAGCCTGCCCGCGCCCCCCCTTACCCCTCGCTCGACCCCCGCCGCCCGCGCCGGTCTGGACCCGGTTCTGCTGTCTAGACGTCACTCGGACGAGCCTTGTTCGTGCTGAAATGTGAATGCACTGTATTTTATACAACAAATCCATATAGCACGTCCGACTGAATGTGAACACTGGAGGTGTGGTCGCTGGAGCGGCGGATTAGAATTTGATGAGTGGAATAGGAGCACGGTTATGTGACAATTTTCCCTGCAGCGTGAAGGAAGCTAATGAAACTTACTTTTTATCCATGTAACAGAAAAACAGCTTTGATAGCGTTCTCAGTTCTTAGCTTTCACAAAAAGGGGTATACCATGATTGCTACATTTTGAATTATCTTTTTTTGCTGGTTGATTACTACCTAAAATTAAATTCATTTTTACTTAACGAATTAATTAATAGCCTTCGTGCCTCCAACATTGCCAATATCTACCCTAATAATAGTATTAATACCGGCTCAAGACAATCAAACTGATATCTAATTATCTATGCAGCTCATTGTGACTCCGACACATAATGACAGTGTTCGGGATTCTGTAATGATTTATTGCAATTAACTACACAAGTTAATTACCATAAATTATATGGCAAGCTATGATTGAAGGTAATTGAACTGGATACACAAAATAATCCTGTGGTCCGCAGTGTTGACGGATCACGCCCGATGACAGAATTTCACATTTACATTTTAATCGTAAATTGTTCTCTGGAATATCATTTCGATGTTGCGTTCACTGAAGAATATAAAAAAGTACGGCGATAACACACGCGCTTCGGAAAAGAACTGTGATGACACACGCTTCGGAAAAGTACACTTTGCTGACATATGAAATGAAAAGATAGCGGGCGCCCATAGCTACGACATTTTCATTCTGATGACAAAAAAGGTATGTTTTTCTGAAGTTTAATTAATAAAACCGTTTCTCTTTTATTCAG
Organism: Luperina nickerlii; assembly: GCA_963855955.1. Lineage (NCBI taxonomy): Eukaryota > Metazoa > Arthropoda > Insecta > Lepidoptera > Noctuidae > Luperina > Luperina nickerlii. Next base: position 14,120,197 of record OY979664.1, on the reverse strand, counting down.
TGTTGTCACAAGGGAGAGTGACGTAATTAACACAAACTCATTAGTCATGCAGCTTGTGAGTTTTATTGTAACACTAGTATACTATTGTCGTCCTTTTGTCATAACCCTTTAATCGCTGTTTAAGACTACGCTGAAATGAAGAATGAAGGTTCATTCTTCATCGGGTGGTGAGTTTAGACCAAATGAACATAGAACTGGAACAAGAACATCAGCATTCTTTTCTCGATATTCTTGACATGTTAGTGTGGAAAAACCAATGAAATAATGCCCTATTTATTTATTTAATACTTCAAGCACATAAATGTACGGAGGCGGACCCCCCCCCCCCCTATCCCTACTACATACTTAATTTTTGGCCTAGGTTATCCCACTGCAGGTCAACGCCCAAGGTCAAGGTCAAGGCCCAACCTTTCTCCTTTCCACTCTTCTCTGTCTTGAGCTGTGTGGACCAATCCTACATAAAATAACCTGTCAACAGCGAGTCGGACTCGCGCACCGAGGGTTCCGTACAAATTTGTAGGTATGTAAATAGTTTATCGTGGGTTTTTTTTTAATGTAACTACAAATTTACGGTTTTCTAATTTTTCTCTTTATTTGTGCTTTATGATCTTGCTTCTTACCAAGTTTCATGAATCTAGGTCAACGGTAAGTACATATGTTTTGATTTCCTTGAGAGTGTTGAAATATACGTTTTTTGCGACATAACGATGCCTTAGAGTGAAAACCTCGTAAGTGTAAAAGAAGTAACTTGTCGGGAGGAAGAAAGAACTGCGTGCTGTAAGTAATATTTTTGTACGGCGTCTTTTATGTTTTTTTAACCGACTTCAAAAAAGGAGGTTCTGTATTCATATTAATTAATATGGAAATTTAACCCGCTTTAATATCCAGAACTGTTCGATACTATAAGATTATCCGAAATGCATAAAATGCTACCTACTTACATTCCCGAAGTTTTCACTATAAGGCGATGATAAACGGCCGTAACGTTTGATTTTTTCAAAGCTTCAAGTTACCGCAGACCTGAGTATATCGACGACTCCCGGCCACCGTAGGCCTGGGCCTGCGGGCGGAGAGTAATGGGTAGCTCACCGTCCGATCAGGACCAGGCCCGTGCCGGACGGCGCGTACGTGTTCCACGCGCGATTAAAAAGATGTCAGCATCAACCGAAGGGGCCCGTTAGGGCCGAAGCCTGCCGGGTCAGCGGGATTGTCCGAAAGGGTTACCGCTGGCCCGGAACATAAAGGGCTAAGGAAGGAACACGGGTGGGTTTTAGTCAGTAAGAGTCTGACACTCCCTTCCGCTCCACCCAGAGCGGGAGGGGTCATTTCATAATTTCCCATTATGAAAAAAAAAAAGACCTGAGTATATGGTTTTAATTCCAACTCGATACCTCCACGCGTTCCCGAGATAAAGTTTTTTGACAGACAGACGGACGAACGGACGGACGGACAACAAATTAATCTTTTATAGGGGTTCTTTTTTTCCTTTTGGGTATGGAACCCTAAAAAGAATTTATAAAATAGAATGGGGATAAAATGTGTATTCGCTCGTTTGGTCTAAACCGACCTTTTAAAAAAGGCGTGGTTTCAGCAAGAAGAAACAAATCGATACCGGAAATTTCAATTGTCGTAAAGGACAAAACACGACTTTTCAGTAGAGCCAAAAAACAAAAAAATAAATTGTTTTTAACTAATATCTTTTTCAAACAAAGTACAATATTCATGATGTCAAAAGAAACCCCAACTATTTTTTCGTGTTCTATCGCTTTAAATTAACAAAATAAACTTAACTTAACTATTGACGAAAATGAGAGTCCTTTACAGCCCACAAAAATAGAACTTAAGTACTTTACAGCCACGAAAAATTGGTTATAGTAAAGTCAGATGAGTCGTAAAGGACTAATCTTGATCATTAATGGGTAGTATAAGTCAATTAAATCAGAGACTAAGGGGGTAAAAGGAACAAAAAACTAAAGATCTAGTTAAGAAATACCTACAATAGTAGTAAAACTGGGTGAAATAAAAGGTTTTTTATTATTTTTTATTTATTAATCAAAATATTTTATAAAAAAAGTAACAAAAATGTTATTCTAATATGAACTCAAAATTTAAACAAAATGTGATGCTATTTTTTTATTTAAATCGCAAGCAATCGTTGCGATGCTGAAAAACAACTAAATTTTTTGAATAATCAGCTAATAAATTAATCTACTAACTAGTTTTTTTTTAATAATTATTAATGAAACTCAAAGAATATTGATCAAAACAGTCTTATACTTAAAACTAGCTCCTGCCCGCGACTTCGTCCGCGTGAAATTTCTTGTTCCCTCGACCCACCCCGTCGCATCGTCTGCCTGCGCTTTTAATTCGTTTACCTTTTTTCTGACTTTTTTGGTTTTTGCTCGGCTCTTAAGGGTCCTAGCGTAATGTTAAGTAGCCTATAGCCTTCCTCGAGAATTGGGCTATTAAATGCAAAAAGAATTTTTCAAATCCGACTGGTAGTTCTAGAGATTAGCGCGTTCAACCAAACAAACAAACTCTTCAGCTTTATAATACTAAGTATAGATATAATTTAAATAACCAAAAATAATAACAAATTTAGCCCACCAGAACTGAAAAGTCAAACAATTGATATTCTAAAGTATAATTAAATGACAAGTAACTTCAGTCTTTTAAAATTATTAGTAATTAAACATAAGCACTAAATATTTTTTTCAAAACATAGTGGTCTTTTATAATAATAAAATTAGAATAACCGTGTCCCACTGGGAACATTATTTAAACATTTTAAATGTAAAATCATAGAGATCAATTGCGTCGATATCGTCTTCCTCGTCAGTTTCAGGAAGAATGTCTTTAACAGTTCCTAAAGACGGTAGATCTAAATACTCCTATAAAAACTTTTTCACTTAGGTGTAGTTTTGAATTATTTTGGCAATGTTTGAGATAAATCCTAAATAAATTTGTAGCATATTTAAATTCTTGAGGTAAATATGGACATGAACTCTTTTTACGACAATAATGCGAAGGAACGGCTGGAAGGCTTCGGATGAAAGCTCTTGCGTATGCTTTATCTTCATCACTATACTTCTCTGCATGACATGATCTCTTTTCTATGCTTGCCATATGCGTGCATTTTTCATTTAAATAAAATAAAATAAAAATTACAAGTAATAAGTCAAGTAGTTACAGAATGTAAATCAATTTAAATAAAAAAAAAGAATAAATTTACAATTAAATTAGCAACCCGTTTGATTTTGTCTAGACTTTAGATCGTCCTATGGAGCAGGACCAGCATGTTTCCAAGCGTTCTTATCTTGGACAATAATCTTCTAATTTATAGTATGCTTGTTTACAAAGTGTACGTATAGTGTGAGTTTTAAATTTTCTTTCATTTAATTTCAATATATCACAAGTTATTTTATTGTAACATTTAACACAGTACCCCATAAAAGATGTATGTACAGACGCCAGCACATCAAGCTACCCGAAACGGTCAAATTTTCCCAATCAACTTTGAACCTTATGCTTTAGCGATAAAGTTGAAAATCTATTAAAGAAATTTTACAGATTGTAGTACTTGATGTGCTGGCGGGTGTACCTTGGCTAATCTGAAAAATGTCCTTTACGACAATTGAAATTTCAAAATATCCTTTACGACCATTGAAATTTCTGGTATCGATATTGTTTATAATGTCGTATAACAAGTTCAATGCAAAAATTACATTACGACCTCATAAATAATTAAAACATGACTTTACGCTCCCTATTGAAAATTATTTTTACGATACATCCCAAATAGTATAAAAAATCGAGCTAGAGCTGTTGAAAACCCAGGTCGTAAAGGGCTTTTTTTTATAGATAGAAATATTTCAAATATACCAATCGATAGAGCTCGCGACGCTGATTCCAAATATGTATATAACTCATTTTCGGCAAAATGTCCTTTACGACAATTGAAATTTCCGGTATCGAAATGAAAATCTATTAAGAATAGAAATATCAAGACAAAAAAAAGCCGTTCGATTGTGATATGAAAGAGATGTAATCCGATAAAGTTGAGCACTCGATATTGCAACAAGCCTACCCCAAGTCTCGTGAAGTTTATACTGGTAAGTAGATAAGTTTATGAAACTCTTTCGTAACAGACTACTAAGTGCGATGTAAGTCCATTCAGGCTGATATGTCTAAAATACAAGGAAATGTTGGAAGCGGTCCATCTTGGGAACGGCTGGCGAAAAGGGCTCTTAAAAATTTTTGGACATCAATTTATACCTAATGGAAGCGTTATTGTGAAACTTTTTTTGAAAGGGCATTCAGTATAGATCGTAATCTCTCCTCTCTAAGGTGAAAAGGTTATCACCAAAATGTTATGCTATCTACAAAGAATTTAAAGTTACAAACAATAAATTCTACTTCAGCTTTCACCAGACAAATATAATATGAAGCTGCCTGCAAGGTTTGTAGAAGTTAGAATCTCATGTACAGACGCTAGTACCTACATCAAGCTATTACAATCTGTCAAATGTATTAAATACATTTTCAACTTTATCGTTAAAGCATAAGGGTCAAAGTTGTTTGGAAAAATTTGACATTTTCGGGTAGCTTGATGTGCTGGCGTCTGTACATATAATTTCATTGGCAATAGGTAGGTTCAATGAAATTCAATAAAATACGAAAATGTCGCCTACATTTGTAAGTACATACTTGCTTATTCAAACATCAGCGCTTATCAATGCTCGCTTATGAAATATCGTTCCAACGAGTAATTATTCAGCTCTCCGTTTAAACCCGTCAATATTACCACAAAATGTTTGTACTCCACTACAACGTGCAGTTGACAGCTTTCATCACAAATTATAACAAAATTACAACATCACAAAGAACGTTCAATAAAGTCTACTTAAATGAAAAAGATTTTTGACAAAGGAAAAAAACAGAAAGGAATCGTTGAACATTTTATTGTTTCCTCCTCTTATTGCTGCTAAATTCAATATAAATGAGTATTATCTTGACAGCGAATGCTTGGGGGACACAAAAAGCGTGGCGTTATCAGTGGGGAGACGGCCGCGGGGTTTATTTGTCTCGTTTCGACTTACGGCGACGTGATAAAGAGTGGCCTGCTCGCCGCCATCTGCCGGCTGACCGCGCGACTTAGTCCCGTCAGCAAGTAATCGTGACGACTTAATTAATTTGCCTTTTTTGGCTCTTTTATTGCAGGGACAGAGGTTTTTTTCGCAATATCTATGAAGCTGTGGGTATGAGTAGCTACATAGGTACTGCGCCAGTATCTACCTTTCAACCTATGATCAATGACGGCAACTAAGTAGGTACTTTTAGCAAGAAGTATGTACCATTTTATGAGAAGTTATACTAGCAAGAAGTACTTTTCTTGAAGATGCTATGCTTGCTGATATTGCTATGTTTGTTCTTTATTTACGAAGTTACAATTTTTATTTGCAAAGTTGACAGTAATTTTTTCGATCAATACTAAAACTCGGAGAACCTCAAACAAAATTACGTGACCGCGACAAGGTTCCACAATTTTCGCACCGATTCGAGAAATAAAGGTCAAACCGTCATTATCAGGGATAAAAGGCGGCAGTGCAAATAAAGGGTTGACCCCATAGTATATATTTTACTGATAGCTGTGTCGTACCAATCTCCCGTCATTGTAATACCTTCAATAAAACAGAGGATTTACATTAAAAAAACCGGTCTAGTGCGAGTCGGATTCGCATGCGGAGGGTTAGGTACAAATTTGTAGGTAAAACTACAAATTTACGGTTTTCGGATTTTTTCCTTTACTTGTGCTACATGACATTGCTTCTTTCAAATTTCATGATTCTATGTCAACGAGAAGTACCTACTCCTTAAATTTTGATACCTTTGAGAGTGTCGAAATATACGTTACTTGCGGCATTAACGTCCGTATCTTTTATTTTCGTTAACTTAGAAATTTAATTTTTTCACAGTTTCAAGGGACTGTAGATCTGAGTATATGGTTTTAATTTGAACTCGATACCTTTACGCGTTCCCGAGATAAAGGGTCTTGAGTTTGACAGACAGACAGACAGACGGACAACAAAGTGATCCTATAAGGGTTCCGTTTTTTCCTTTTGAGGCACGGAACCCTATAAAGAAATTCAAATGTCTAAAAACGATCGGCAGGTGCGAGATAAAACGGCAGTACGGTTTTGAACGTTACAAAATGATTTTTAACGTTTCCCGCCCGAATAAATTCCTACTATAAATTGGGAGATAGAAAAAGGTTTTTACCAGTTACATGCTGGGCCAGTGGCAAAGTACTGGCATATAAATGAACATTTAGCATACCGGCTGTGATACCGCTTTAATCAATTTCCTTTTTTGAATTCAGGTGTGGTTTTGGTTTTACGAAAGAGCATGCATTTCACAGAATTTTACTATCCCAGTTTCTCGGATATTCATTCTTAGACTCATTTCAGGGATGAAGTTTTTTTTTTCATTACTTTTGGGAATATTGAGGGGTAAATGGGTTTTCTTTATGAAGTAAAGTCATCTACAGGTTGTAAAAGTGTATTAAAAAATATTTTGATGAAAGAAATTCAGATTTGGTTTATTTAAACTAATATTATACCTAAAGAGAAAATATTTGATTTTTATTAATGTTTTTTTTGTTTTCACGGTAAAACGGCTGAACGGGTTTGGATGAAATTTGGCAAATAGGTAGAACATGACCGGGATTAGGATGTATATATAATACTTTTTATCCAGATATTCCTACGGAATTAAGACTCATGCAGATGAAACTGCGGGTGCAGCTATTCTACCAAATAAACCAGTCAGTCATTCACATGTCATGTTTAGGTAGGTATATAAAATGTATACCTACTTTATTGATAATAATATAATAATAATAATAATTTGTTTATTTCCACTTCAAAACACAAAAATCAGTGTGGCCCTGGCTCTTGTACTAGGAAGTCCTGTATCACAAGAGCCAAGATTTGATATATCTACTAGGTATACATAATTGATATATAACATCTTAAAGAGTAGATAGGTATATCATAGTGTTGTAACGAGTACTAATATTAAGTATCGAAGCTGAATCGTAATTGCAGCGAGTGTACCGATACCTCAATATATTTCACAATGAGCCACCATAATGGATACCTACCACGGCAGTATTGATCGGGACCGTTTTACTACCGAGATGAATGATGCCGTAATTACGTATTTATTTATTGTTTTCTCAATATAACTGGCAGCTGTTACTGTAATTTGGTTGGAGATTAGGTGTATACATGGTTATCTATGTACCTATATATTATTATAAAGATATGAACTGAAATTGGTGAAGGCAACTCCAGAAAGCCAATTCACGTAATTGAAAACGTTCAAAATCTATTTGCAATCTCATCTCAGCGACAATGAATGTCAAAAACTTGTAAAAAATGTAGATAAATCAGAGGTATTTTTGACAGATTGAGACAGATCAGGCTGTGAACGTTCCTAAAATTACGATAATTTCCCCTCAGACTGTGAACGTATCTTAAGGGGCTTACATGACCTAAACACAAAAAACGCAAGTTTTAGAAACAATAAAAGTATATGATCGACTACAGTAAACAAAATCAGAAAACATATATGATATTCTTCAGGATATATGCTAGGTAGGTAGTGTGTTGAAAACATAATACAAGTAATTTAATACGATAGAAAAAATCATGAAGGTACCTCTAAAAACTTTCTTTTTACAATGAAAACCATACTAATATATGTATGTACACACAATCATTCTGATTTGTTGTCAGATTATTCTACAAGCAACATACTAAAATACTAGTGTTTTAGTTTTTTTAGTCCAAACAATAGATTTTTTGTAATTTAATAATTGCTTCATATTTTGCAATAAATTACCAGCGTTGTGTCATCGCGCTTCACTTTCTTTTCTATGCAGTTCGACAGTGACCGCGCTTTAAGTCATGTAAGCCCCTTATTAAAGGGCTTACATGACTGAAAGAGCTACTGAGGGGCTTACTTGTCGGAAAGAGAAGCGCGATGACACACCGACACGCTGCAAAATATTAAGCAATTATTTAATTACAAAAAATCTTTTGTTTGGACGAAAAAAATAAAACACTAATGTTTTAGTATGTTGATTGAAGAATAATCTGACAAATAATCAGAATGATTGTATGTATATTGGTATGGTTTTTATTGTAAAAATAAAGTTTTTAGAGGTATCTTCATGATTTTTTTCTATCGTATCAAATTAGTTGTATTATATTTTCAACACACTATCAACCTAGCATATTATCCTGAAGAATATCACATATTTTTCTGATTTTGATTTTTCTGATTATTTTTACTGTAGTCAATCATATGCTTTTATTGTTTCTAAAACTTGCGTTTTTTGCGTTTAGGTCCTGTAAGCCCCTTAAAATAACGGGAATCGCTCATTAGATCAGCGGCTTTAGTGACGATGTGTGTGAAAGTGCCGTCGCGTTACCTCCGTTACGCGTAGCGTCCGTTTATGGCCCTATTGTATTCTTGAAGGTGATTTTTTCTCGGATCAGTCGCGTTAGAGCCGTTCTACCTAAAAAAGTAAACTCAACGCCGAAAGTGTTCAAATTAACATTTTATGAAGCATGATACTAGGCGAGCAGACTTTAACACTATAAATTACAAAATAAAAAACATAAAATCGATTTCAAAAAGAAATTAACTAAAAATTATGAAATAACTTTAATTTCGGAAGTCGGTGGCAAAAAAACTAAAATACAGATCCCAAGACACTAAAGTTTTGTTCACAATACGATTAATAGTTTCGGAGAAATGCGTGGATAAACATACATACATACATACACCTATAAAAATGTGCGTGTTTGTGTGTGGATGACAAAAAGTATCTCCTGATAAGATTTTATTTTTATTGAGAGCATATTTGGTGCTTACATGCAACTCCACGATTCTATTGTAAATAGATGGCACAAATACGAGACAAACATTAATTTATATAAAGAAAGGAAGATAAGAGAAAAACAGTAGGCGTCAGATTTGACTGACAAGTCAAGACAAGAGAAAAATGTTAAAATGAATTAAACGTAGAACGATTTCTAGGAATAATTATTGAACTTATACGACAAACTGAGTTTAATTGATTGCTCCCGGTACTCTGAGCTTGTAAAGCTCTCACAGTACTTATGTTTTGCTAATCCTGTACATTAGTAGAAGGTATAAATATCTTCAGAGTTTCCTTATATTATCTGTTACGAAAGTGCTACGAACTCTACACGTAGTCTTTATTGTTTTTCGTGTTTCTTTGGGCATGGACAAATATCGCCCAGAGCGAGAAGACAGCCCTTTGTAATTCTCTTTTACCTCCCGTATTCAATAATGAATGTTGTATTGTACTTTACAAATATATTGCTTTTTTTAAATGTTTTATTGTATTGATTTCATGAAAATCTGTGGCTGCGACAATTCCGTCTCAAACAAAACACAATAAATGTATATCATAACCAAGTTCTGTGCTTAATTTCAATACAATTTACATTTCAAATCCATCCAAAATGCCTGCTTAAGTACAAAAGTTGGGGGAACTTTTGTTAAAATATGTATAACAAGTCGGCAAATGATGTGCAAATTTACGCCGTAATGAGACCGCATTAGCATAACGTCAGTATCATAACTTACCCGGAAAGGCATATTTGACGGTCCCCGAGACCCCGGCGGCAATATTGATGTTCATAAATACCCATCGTATTGTGCCAAACTTGTCCCATATAAAATAAATACAATACATACAGGGTAAATTAAATTAGCTAGCAAAACTCCACAGCTATGATGGGTATTGATATCTAAACATGATTAAACAAAAATAAATTAATTTGACGATTTTTTTTGTATGTAAACTTCACAGACGTGATCGGTACTGATATGTAAATACGATAAAATAATAAAATAAAACAGATTTTGTCAACTTATACTTCAAGTAACAACACTACCATCGGTCGTTGACAATAATAATATAAAATAAATGTTTTTTATTTTATCGTGTTCTGCAGTTTTGCTAGTTAATTTAATTTGACTCTGTATAGTGAGATCTAATGCGAGTGCGGTGTCTCCAGCATTAGTCTTACTAACCAGAGTGTCCTTAGTGTCCGTACATTTGCACTCTTTTTTTTTCCTTCTATGGCAATTGAGCCTATGACGACTATTCTGCCAGCGTCATGTGGTGACGGCAACGCAGAAAGGTGAGCCGCAACCGTCGAACTTTGCACTCCGTGGTAGTTATCTAGTTATACTTTAGTCTAGCTGAAAGAACAAGACTATTGTTGTTATTAAACATTTTTTTATTATATATATTTAAAACACCACAAATTCTATTTAAATATTTACAAAGTTAATTATTATTACACACCTAACTACAATTTAATTTCATTTAAATTTAGAAAGAATGATCAATTTTGATAAGTTTAGGAGGAAAGTTAGTCAAGAGGGATTTTAATTTTGGAAAGCTTATGATACATAGCAAAGGATTGGGAGTTTAAAGGACAAGAGAAAAAGACATGGTCCAGGGTACCAGCTTCAAGACAGACCGCATTCGCATAGGGAACTGTCACGAACACGGATCTTGTTCAGGAATACTAGACTGCACTTACTTTTTAGTAGCCCTCGGAATGTCACTGACAGGCTCCAGTGACGTGGCCATTACTGGCTACTCGCTAAGTATTAGCTTGGCAAAATTAGCTAGCTTGGCAGTATTGACAATTATAAAGAAAAAAAGTGATGGAGTCGTAAAATGTGTATTTTTTATTTGCATGAATAGTTGACTTACTTTGATTACAAGATGGCAAAAACCCTACATTAAAAAAAAAACGGTCAAGTGGGAGTCGGACTCACGCACCGAAGGTCTCGTACAAATTTGTAGGTATGTAAATAGTTTAACACGGAATTTTTTTTTTGTAATGTTACTACAAATTTACGGTTTTCGGATTTTTTCCTTTACTTGTACTACATGACATTGCTTCTTGTCAAATTTCATGATTCTAGGTTGACGGCAGGTTAAATAGGTTTTGGTTCCGGAATAAAAAATCAAACTTCTAAGCCAACGCAATCAAAAGCGTATCTTTTGATTTTTTGAAGAGAAGTTTGATTTTTTCACTGCTTCAAGGGGTTGTAGTCCTAAGCATTTGATATTTATTTCATCTTGATAACTCCACGCATTTCTGAGAAAAAGGGTCTTGGCAGACCGACAACGAAGTGATCTTATAAGGGTTCCGTTTTTTCTTTTGAGGTACGGAACCGTTAAAACAGCCTTTACTGTTTTACTAATAAAACTTCATATAGGTACCTAAGTTATGGAGAATGATACATTTTTTGTCACCACGGCTTTCAACCAGAAAAGTTGAGTGATCACAATTTGGTTCAATATTTTTATCACCACCCAAAGTCAAAAGCAGATCGCCTCTCAAAAAGTCACCCTTCAAAACATAATCCAACAATCTCTTTGATAACAAATTAACCAGTTACCTCCGTCATCTACAATTAGGCGCGCGTCACACGGAAGGCGGAGCGGATTCGGGTTAGGAACCCCCCGAACACCCCTTTCTTATCAGAAGCCACCTTTTGTCTATTAAACGGTTAAACTATTGTTCGGTATAATGACTTATTTTATTTGGGTGTTTAAAGTACTGTCGTAAAACGCTTGACATTTGTCTTTATGTCAATAACACTCTCTGTTATTGGCAATGTCTTCAGAAAATTAACATTTTAAATAATAGTCAGAGTTATAATGAAATAATAATTTCAAAGCTAAAGTAGGCTTTATGGGTTTAATTTAAATGAATATTTTAAAAGTCAATATTTTCTAAGACACTTGAGAAAATTGCGCATTCTTAAATGTTATTTCCGATACACATTTAAATATTAATATCATGCGAAAACTATAAAGAACAAAAATACAAGAGCATTACTGTCAGGAACAGACTCAGAAAAGAGAGGTACGCGGAACTGCGAAGCTTACGTCACAGGACTGTTAAAAGCCGAGATAAAAAAAAAATTCAAAACATCAACCATTAGGAAATGCCACCAACATAAGCCACGTCTTATATATATCATTTCAAACCGATATCAGCTTTAAAGAACTTTATACAAACTCACCTAATGGAAAAAAGCGTCACCCATTCAGCCACTCAGAGCACAGCGGATGATATAGTGCATTTGAGCGAGCGGTGAATGGCGTCGCTGTAAGCTGACGGGGACTGCCTCGGCTTTGTGCCACCGATAACTTGTCACTGTGTTGCCACGCTCGATGAAAATACCAGTGAGGTGCCACAGTAGCAGTGTGGCATAATGCATTGTTGTGCCATTTGTGGCGCGGTTTGTCATACTTGGTTGGGTTTTTACCGTAAATTAGCGATCCAACGGTTACTAATGTCAGTGACCATCCACCGATAGGGTCTTACGTATCTATTGATAAATTTAAAATGTCGGTGACTGTAATTTCACCAGTACTCACCTATCAAACTAATGCAATACTCTTTGGCGATCGTATAATCAGCCAATAATATTCCCACTCAGGACTCAGGCCATCTCTCGACGAGAGGGAGTGGGCCCGGTGCGGGTTGATAGTTGTCACATTGTCTTCGAATTTTTTTTTTTTTGGTTCTATTACATGCCCCTTTCCTTACGCTGTTTTCCTTCACCGTTTTGAGAACAATAGTGATGAAATAATTTGCACAAAGTAAAGCGCTTGTCAGCGACTTGCGACCGTAGTATGATGCTAATAAATAGGTACGGTCAGCATCAAAAGTCGATTAACACTTCAGTTTTTTTAACCTCTGTTATTGAGCAAAATATTTATTCAAAATTGCAGCAGAAGTACGATGCAATTTTCAACAAATATTTTGCTCAATAACTGAGATTTAAAAAAACTGAAATGTTAATCGACTTTTGATGCTGACTGTACTTCCCCAGACGAGATTTTACACGAATGGATTATATCTATGTATCTATCAAATGGAAATAAAATATGCACGGAATTTCAAATGTTTTTGACATTCCAATAATATTCATCTTCATTTGTTTCCATTCTAGATTCGAATTAGTAACAGTTACAGAAAGGAGTATTGACATCGCTATGTTGTCACTACAAATAGGTTGTATACCATTACACATAACGTAATTATACGCTGTCTGTCTGTATGTAGGAATTAGTTTGATAAACTAATTGTCGTTCAGTAATTGTGTTCGAGTATATTTGACGGGGATTAGCTGTCAGTGTGTGGCGCGTATTGTTATTGTTATGGCATTATGTGAGTATGTTTGTGGAGGAGGCGCCCGTTGTGCAGAAATTGAAGCTATTAAAATTGCATTAATTTTTAACACGCTCTATGAGAGGTAGTGGACCGTAATCCACCACGCGGGCCTGTGCGGGTTGGTGGATGTCACATGACTTCTAATTTTTGTTTCTAGGATATGCCGGTTTCCTCACAACGTTATCCTTTACTGTCGGTCGATTCTGTAAAAATGTCACCGTGAAAACTTAGGTGATGTGAGTTTGTTTTTGCTGGGAATTGACACTATTGACAGCTCATCCACGCTCACTTCACCTTAGTTTTCACGGTGAGATGGTTACAGAATCGCATTGCTGTAGTGCGATTCTGTAACCATGTCACCGTGAAAACTTGAGATTTTTACAGAATAGACGGGCTGTTTTGAGAGCAGTAGTGATGAAATAAATAAATAAATACACACAAAGTAAAGTGCCTGTCTGGGTTCGAACTCACGACCTACAAACTCGTAAGTCGGGGCTGATACCACTGGGCTACGACTACTTACTCAAAACTACATACATAACTGTTTACTCTTGAATTGCTGTACTGCGAACAATCATTACCGACATTGCAACCTTTGAACCCCGTCAAAACATTTGTCACGTTATAATATTAATTATCATTTAATACCGCTGCTGCAAGGTGGGGCGCAATGTGACAGTTTAACAAATTAAATGTGCCAACCATGAAAATGCGTGCCAAGTTGCTTACTGCATAGATACTGTGGCCAACTGGGGGCAAACTGTTGACTACTAGTGTCGGGCAGAAGTAAGGCGACAGGCGTTTGAGGTATTAAAGGTTATATATAGGCTCTAAAGGGACTTCCAGATTGGGAATTGGTCAAGTCTTCTCAAATATAATGTCAAAATAGTAAAAAAAAACACCGGCCAAGTGCGAGTCGAAATCGCACACCAAGGGTTCCGTACCACTAGGCGAAAAATGCCAAAAAAAAAACACGTTTCTTGTCTTGTACTCTTTAATTTTTAACTTTGCTTTTATTTTTAATTTTGTTTTTATTTTTTTTAAATTTATTTTGTTTATTGTTACAGCTGCAATAGAAATACACATTCTGTAAAAATTTGAATTGTCTATTTGTGTGAATATTGTGTGAATATTGTGTGAGGTGTCCTATCAAAATAAAAAATAAAATATTCATTGCCGTCAGCGTGATATCAAACAAGACCAAATAAAATCATCTCATAATTAAATAAAAAAACTCAAATCCGTCCACGCCATAACCAAAAGTAAAACATAGTAAACGTAAAAGATTTTCATTTCAACCCGTCTTTTTAAAGTCAGATTAAAACTGTGACTGCAAATAAGTTATTAGACGGAGAATACAGTTGCCAGCTATTTTAGGATTTCTGAAGTAGTCTCATTAATTCAAGTGTCCGTAGTCTGGAGTCCGGACAGTGGCGACAATTCCTCCCTAAATCCGTTATAATAGGCGCCTTTGTGATTTTTGCTCCATCCACCGTTCGCTCAGCCACCAATCCAAAACTAATTACGGGCTCAAGTGTAAGAAACTCAACAAGTAAGTACCCTTTTACGAAACAGTTTTGTACTCAAATAAATGGCGAATTTATCTTTTAAAATGTACAAATGATTTGTTGTTCGGATTGATACAAAATTGTTTGTTGAATGTTTCCGATGTTCGTCTGCTGATATATGAAGTATTCAACTTCAATATCAACTCGTTTTAATTATTGAATATCTGAAATGTTTTTTTATTGTCCGCTGTTTTTCGATTTACTTGTTTTAATGCATTTGTGTAAAGGTACTATTTGCGAGAGCTACAGCAACTTTAAGATATCACACATCTAAAAATGTTAATTTTAAACGGCAATAGACTTTATTTTTGTATTCGAGTTCCTTGTATCTTTTTAACAAGGAACTCTTAGTTTCGTCATGTCTGTCTGCCTGTTCAACTGACTGCGGTTGAATCCGGAGACCCTTGGTACTCAAAAGCTGTCATTTGGCATAGTTATACATAGTTGGTAATGACGCCTACGAAGATCTATTATATAAATCTTTGTGTTTCATAAAATACTATGCTTTTTCGAAAAATATGTACCTACTATGAATGTGACGAAAGGGGTATGCGTGGCGCAGGTTATATGGAAATAAGACCACGCATCCAAGTCAACATAAAAATATAATTAAATAAAAGGTGTGGGTAGGTCTACAGGTCACAATTTTCCCAGAGTCCACCCTGTGGGTAGCGCTGTACTGCCCTGATAGCTGGCGTGGCGATGACCGCAGCGAGGTGCCACGCTGGATGCGCAGGGGTGCCGGTCGACAGGTGTTTGCGCCGACCTTCGTAAGTCAGCTCGGCCCACTTGGCAAGACGGCCAACAAATGGGACGTCCGATGCCTGGACGTTACAGCACGCACGAGTCACGACGGAACCAGCCGCGTAGCTCCAGATGTGCGGCCGTGAGCTTGAGGTGTTCCCTAACCGGAACTTTGGACCCTGGAACATGACGTCCAGCGTGTCACGAGATGACCATTGGTCAACTCCGCTGATTGCGACACCAAGCCAGGCAGAGCGAGTAGCAATACAGTGCGCTAATGTAGGTGATGGTGGATTGTCACAATCAGACGGAGTTTACAAAATGGAAGAGTGAAAAAAGGCATGATGCAATACATTTTGAGTGTGAAGCACGAAAAGTCAAAATGCATTAAGCTGAAGGCCTTAGATTAAAATGAAATACATGAATTAGCGTATAATAAATTCAGATAAAATAAGCATACATGCCAAGTTAACCTGCAAGAAAAAAGAACACAAAATATACTCATGAAAATGCTATCCAACACTTACCCAGTATGGGGGTTTCAAAGACACCGAATTTAAATGCTCGATGGCGGAGAATTATGTAGATTAGGTAGTTGTTTTTAAGCCCGGATAATGGCGAGTTAAGACACGTGTGAAATCACTGATATCAATTATCTGGTGAGACGTGTGACCGCTTCGGGAAAAACCAAAATTCCTAATGACGAACGAAAGACGCGTTGGATAGAGATGGGACATGCGCGGGCGCATAGATAAATTCTCACTCACGCGCCGATAGCTGAACATATTGTGCCTTTAGTCATTACTATTTACAACCGCTCTATTTGTAATAGTCTGTGGTTGTCATATTTTGACATCTGCGGCTCTTTGACAGTTGAATGTATGTAAACATTGGAATGTTGCTGTGATTTTGTTGTTAATTAGTTAAAATGTGTTTAATTATGCAAAATGTAACGTACGACGTTACATGAAATACAAATTTATTATTGCTGACGATAAAAACAATACTGTGTATGGGTAAACTACTCAACCCTTCACTGTGCGTGGTCCGACACGGATTTTATTACAAAAAAAAAACAAATAGAAAGATGTAAAAAATTATTTATTTTTTACAGAAGGTACAGAGTAGTTAAAATAAATTTCCAGTATCTGAAATAAATGCTATCTATGACATAATAATACATCCTACTATCCTACTAATATTATAAATGTGAAAATTTTTGAAGATGTTTGGATGTTTGTTACTCAATCACGCGTAAACGGCTGACCTGCGGGGTAATTGCGTAACATATTATCAGTAGCAACGGGTTTCATTTTGACAGTTCAACAAAATTCATTGCGTTATTTATGTTGTTGAGCAGCCACATTTTTCGAACATATGAAGCAATGGATTAGCAATATCCTTCAAATGATTCAGATTGAGATTGATAGTGGTTTACGCAAACAGGGTGCGGATTTGGATGAAACTTAACACACAGATAGTTTATAACCTGGATTGACACTACTTTTTATCTTATTTTTTCTTTATCATTTTTTTTTCCTTTTTTCCCGTTGGGCAATTTCCGACATCCACGCGGGCGAAGCCGCTGGCAAAAGCTAGTAAGAAATAAAATTGTACTCATCACACTTTACAGGTCTTGTCTTGTCTTTCAAACAGTAAAACTCGATCTGCTCCGCAAGTACATCGTCCCTTCAAGACCGATTTTCTCATAACCGGTATATTAGCAAAAGTATCTGGTTGACCGCGGAACTGTCAAAGTATTCATTCAACTCGTTCGTTCTGAACACTTTTAGATTCAGGGATCCATTTGCAAAATATTAAGGTTTAAAGTGGTAATTTTTGTTAGAGTCACATGCGGGGGGTAGGTACGTGACTCTAACAAAAATTACCACTTATAGAGATATGAGGAACAGGGTGTAAAGTTTACTCATACTCTATAGAAAAGGGAGGATCCTCCGACCAGACGATACTTCATGTCGGGCCGTTGTATCTATGCTAGTTACGCGGTAAACTCTGCTTGCGAGATGCAGGATTTTGCGTGACGTCAGCATAAAACGTTGTTCTCATGTGGCGTTGTAGATACCGCTAAAAGCTAGATCGTTGTATGTGTGAAAAGAAAAAAGTTAAAAGGAAAACTATCACAGCTAAGTAGGCTCTACAAATTAACAAGTAAGTAGATAACAGTCGACCAACTTATAAAATGTATCTACATGGACACCGCATCAGTAATGAGTGCGGTGAGGGGAAGTACCAACGTCATCCTGATGATATTAAGGGACAAATTTGACAGTCCAATCGTTGGGCACTGGATGCGCACTCACCTGTATGAAGTGTGTATGTTCCTTAATATTATTTAGTAAGTATGCTCCTTTAGATTAACGTGTCATATTATTGTTTACCTAGCGCTATGTAGTACTTGTATGCACTAATGTGTAAGTTTGAATATCATTATACTTTTACGATGGGAACCAAGCAGTAGCCTTCTTATTTCATACCCGAACCTTTTACATACACACAACTCATGGTGACTCTGCCTAGGGCTACACACATCTCATGTATACCAGGGGCCTGGCGATTGGGAGGTGTTTTTATTAATGATTTTAATTGATTTTATTATGCATAAGATGATTTTAATTTAATTCTAATTTAAGTTTTGGTTTAATTTTAATTTAATTAAATTTTGATTTGATTTTATGTATCACGTCATAGTTTTAAAATATTGTACCTGCTAACAAAATATGGATTGTTATTGTCCGAAATTCAACTACGGAACCCTTCACTGTCCATAGTCTGACACGCACATGGCCGATTTCTTTCTAATAAACGGTGTTCACAAAAATAAAATAAAAAAAGAAAAGTAAAGAAAAACTTCCCCGTCGCTGAATTTCCGAGTTTGATGCGGAATCGGGGACTATAATTTCGATAGCGCACGAAAGCGTAAAGTTCCCCTGGCGATGTCTAATGAGCAAGGTTTTATGCCGTTTGCTGCCGAACCATAAAAATGTTAATTCAACTGTGCCGAAGAAATGAAAAACGTCGTAAATACAAACGCGACTTTCTCGGGTGCGTCTCATAACGTATAAACTCATTTGGTCTAATTTCATTTTATTATCGTTCATAAGATATAATCAACGTGAAATATACCAACTGTTGATATAATTTCTTTACATTGAACATTTATTTATTCTAAAACTTAATTAGTATAACGTTGTTTGATATAACGTTTATGTAATCGAAAATCATTTGGTCTAACGTTTAATATGTATATTGTTTATTTAATCGAAAATCATTAGGTCTAACGTTTAATATATGTATATAAAAACGTTATTATGGTTAACACCCCGACTCAGAGTACCCCGACTCGGATAGGTTAGGTTAGAAGGCTAAGGCGGGAGCGAAGCGGAGCGGAGCTCCCGCCTTAGCCTACTACTAAAAAAAACTTACTTACTACAAAAAAACTACTTTTAAACAAAAAAAAATACTTAAAAACAAAAAAACTTTCGTAAAAAATACTTTTAAACATTTCTTAAACAAAATACAAAGTTATTGTTTTATTAGACCAAATAAGTTTTATATCTTTTGAGTGGTATTTCAAACGATTTTATATTTAATGTATGTTATGCTTATGAAAATTAGTTATTTTAAAATTATATCAATCGTTCATTATATTAACTAATCGCTATATTAAATAAAATTATAGGTTCCGTTGTTATATATTGTAAATATTAGAGATTTTGTTGTTATATCATCTATTACTTACCCGACTTTCTCGACACAAAACTGGTGTATTTATCACAGTAATATTATAAAGGCGAAAGTTTGTGAGTGTGTGTTTATGTTTGTTACTTCTTCACTCTCAAACGGCTGGACCAATTTTGATAAAATTTTGTATGGCTGACACCTGCTGACACCCTGGATTAACATATAGGCTACTTTTTATCCTGATATTCCCACGGGATCGACATTTGCGCGGGAGAAACCGCGGGGCGCAGCTAGTAGCTAAATATACCTATAAGGAAATTGTTGAGCTTATAATGTAATTATACGAGTATGCTAGCTGTGCCCTCGACTCTGCTCGCGTAGGGTGACTAAATATACTAAAACTTAGCCAGAGATATACGTAGTACGTACTTACTTACTAGCCCTGTATGAATTTTAAATAAATGATGTGTAAGAGCATGTAAGAATTTGTAATGTTTGGTAGGTTACTTTTAAATTTTAAATATTTAATAAATTGACCTATAAGCTATGAGGAACGATTGAATGTCGGGACGATATACATATATAATTATGGGTGCTAGTTGCGTGGTAAACTCTGCTTGCGCGATGCAGGATCTTGCGTGACGTCAGTGTGATGCGTAGTTCGCATGTGGCGATTTACATGCCGCCACAGCTTATTACATTCCGATTGGCGGAGAAATTAGTGGGATGATTGCGTAACACACATAAAATGATAATTATTGATCGCAATTTCTTTCAATTTGACAGTTCATTAGCCAGTTCATTGCGTTATTTACGTTGATGAATAGAATATTTTTTCAGACCTATGCAAATCCCAGGAAGTTCCTTCAAACCCTCGTGTAGAATCCGGTCGATTCCGAATTTATGTTGAATATATCACTTCACTGGCTCACTACCACACCAAGCGCCATCGTATATAGCCTACTTCACTTTGTCTGTTTCCCGCCATTCCTCGTGACTGACAGATGACATAACTGACAGCAGCTACTCCGCTTGTGTGAATAAGACAGTGTTTACATATCTATTTAGAGATACACTACACCTCGGATTGTGATTGGAAGTACATGGATGTACTGCCTTTGATATAACTTTGACATTTGCCCTTATAAGTTAGCAGCGCTACCGCGAACTGTCTGAATGAGTTTCCTGTCTTCTTGTCTTAAATTGTAAACAAAATCACAAAATTATTTTAACATTAGTATGCAGCCTACGTCTCGTTTCATGTTTGTGCTTCGAATTAACATAGTGCTTTTTTACTAAACAGATATTTAAACCTACTTCGGACAATGTTATTTCCTAAAGTTTTTGCGAATAACTAGCTTTCTCTAAATTGTAAAACTAAGGCACGAACAAACTAATGTCTAGATTGTGCTGATACCAAAATGACAGAGACATATTTGGCCATCTTAACCTTCGAGATTGCTAACCAAAGTTAAGACAAAGTTCTCAAAACAAGAAACTATACATATACATACTTATTTTGATTCAAAACCACAGATAATAGATCATGTAATTACTAATTAGCCTAAAATGTTCCCACTGCTGGGACACAGGCCTCCTCTCTTAATAAAGTATTAACGATAAGATACGTATTTATTTTTGTAAGTACACAGTATAAAATCAAGATTTCATACGAAATAATACTTGTTCATTCACATCGGAACATATTGTATTCAGTACAAGTTCAGGCTAATATTGAATCCGATGTCCCGAAGAGCGGCAGGGCAAGTTATAATGATCGGACGCAGTCATCATGTTCCCTGTGTCACAGTTCGCAGAATCTAGTTAGGACTTCTGCTGCGTCTACGTGACACTGATACTGTGCCATTTACATTAATTAGGCACATGAAACTTGCCCAATTATAAGCAAATATTATTATGTAGAGAGAAATTCAATAACTAGACTGAATTCATAGTACTTCGGTGACGATAAGATTGGCAATTATGTGTTAGATCTTATAATTGCGTAGGTACTGAGAATTTTGCATAGATCTGGGTTTATTTATGAGAAAGTTTAGACTTATGTGTAAACGGGCGTTAATAGCTGCGACAAAGTTATTAACTTTTGAAGCTATCGTTTCCATTGTAACTATATCCATTTATTGATACAAATTAAAAAACTTTTACAGTTTTTTATACTTTATTTAGAATGTAATTTTGTGAACAGAAGCTATTTAAAATGACTAGGTACAAAATAATATAAACTTCACCTAGGTTTGAGGAATCCGATCGTGTGTTCGATTATGATTTATGAATCATTTTGAATATTTTTTTTTTGTTCTTTCTTCTTCACAGCAATCTGTCGTGAACGACAATAAGCTGCTTCTTTGTCCGAAATTTCTGGGTTTTATTAGGTAATAAAGCTTGGTGAGAACTTCGTAGTTAAGTTTCTCATTCCAATTAGATGAAATGAATCTGTCCAGGAGAGTTGGAACGCTGTCTTTTCAAACTCTTAAATTGCAGGCCACCATCACTACTTAGTTTTAGAGCAAGTTTATTTTGATGTTTTAATATTCTCTTCTGGTAGGTACCTATTTGTTGGTACCTATTTGTTGGTACCTATTTGTTTAACCAGTTCATGTTTCTTAGACTTGCATCCAGCTGCTTTCTTTTCGTCCATATGTTTTCGCCATGTTAACCTCCTGTCCAGATGCATACCTAGATATTTGGCGTTGTCATCTTAAGGAATTTCTTCATTATCTAGAATCACTGAAGGATAGGTATCTCTTCTGAGGGAAAAGTAACGTGCGTGGAATTGCTTTGGTTTGCCCTGATTCTCCAAACTTCAAGCCATTCTTCGATTTAAAATATTGGCTATTTTATTTTCTAATACTAAATTACCATCACGCTGTCTACATCTCTCTATAACTACTTTCCAATCGCAGGTATACTGGAAGAGATATCTTGTGAAATAAGCATCACTTTTTTACCTATTTTTCTGTTCTTTTTTTCTTGTCTGTTTATACAGTATGATTGGAAGATGGGTATCAAAGATAGTACAGACAATTTAAAACCATTTAAGCTATGGTTGTCTTATGGCCGATTCCTATAACATACGGACTGTTAAAGGTTAAAATTAAGACTCTTTTATCTTAACCAATAATGAAGCAAAGACCTCAGAGCTTTGCATAGTAGACCCATAACTATGGAAGCAGCTATCACAGGTACAATTAGCTTACTGATCTATTTATATTCCCAGTTTGGCAACAAGAAAATGCTACTATTGGTAAGCAAAACCATCGTTTTTGTTTATAGGAACCGAGCATTAGACGAAGTCTTACCAATTTTTTTTTTACCTAATTATAGGTTTTTTTTTTCGAAAATTCCCAACAGTTTAAGTAAACTGCTTATTTATGGCCAAATTGATTGAAAAAATGAATTCATTTTTATTTCATTTAATTGAAGCAATCTAGCAAAACATGTTTTAGGCCTCTGTGTCATTAGACATAAAAAAAAACTGGCCTCTGGCCTCTGTGTCATTAGACATACAAAAGCGAGTGTTTTTTTTTTGTGTGTGTTTGTGAGTGTGCTTTTGACCACACGACTGAAGTGAAACTTCTTTAGCTCCATCTGTATGTATATATATATAGGTCTGCATATATATCTTTATCGCCTCCGCGTTTTGGAGTAATTTTTTTTCGATTATTTGAATTACGAAAAAAAATAACCAAAGAATCTCCGTTCGCGTAACGCTAGTAAACTCGCAAACGAACTATTGACTGAGATATACTGCCGTGCTAAGCTCAAAAGCGGTATCTCAAAAAAAATTGTAAAGTTGATTTTTGTGGCATCGGATAGCTTAAAGAAATATGCATCCAATGAGCTCAGCCAAATAACGGTATCTTAATAAAAAAGTCCTTAGAAAAGTGTTCCCTATCTCAGCTTTACCTCAAATCACTGACAGAATAAAAAACAAAACTTCAATTTTCTCGAAACTAGCTTTTCCTGAGATACCGCTTTTGCGTTTAGCACGGCAGTATATACATGTTTCATTTACTAGCTATAAAAGAAAGAGAGAAAGAAAATGTGCGCGCGCACTGCTTTCTCTTGCTTATATCCCCCACTCAACTCCCGTTCGCATCGCCCGATCACACTTTTCGTAACGCTTATATCACGCGTTCGCCAGCTTACTCCCCAAGTCAAGCGTGCGTAAAGAAGTTTCACTTCAAAAAATGCGAGTCAGATTAGCACACGAAGGGTTCCATGCCACAAGACAAAAACGCCGCAAAAAAAACACGTTTGTTGTATGGGAACCCCCCTTAAATTAGTATAGTGGTATTTTATAGTGTGCACGGTGCTTTACAACAGTGCTGATAAGAAATAGCACGCTCGATGTTTACAACGACGCACGCGTTCGAGTTATTTATTATGATGTACCCACTCACTAAATTTATTAAAGTAACTAATTATGTACTTCCTAACTGCACGACGAGCGCTCTGGACTATTTTAACAATTACCTGCATATTAAAATGTTTGTTTCTCGTAAATCTTTGAGAAATAAATGATACTTGAACCGTGAAAAAAAAATTGTTTTATTCTGTTTTTGTTGTTATAGCGGCAACAGAAATACATCATCTGTGAAAATTTCAACTGTCTAGCTATGGTGACAGACAGACAGACAGACGGACAGTGGTGTCTTAGTAATAGGGTCTCGTTTTTACCCTTTGGGTACGAAACCCTAAAAACATTAAATTTAGGTAAAAAAAAATTGGTAAGACTTCGTTTAAGACAACCATGGCTTAAATGGTTCTAAATTGTCTGTACTATCTTCGCCTTAAATCTTTGTACCCATCTTCCAATCACCCTGTGTAAGTATGTACTTAAATGGTAAATAAATAAATACCATTCCGGCCAATCATTAAAACCCTGGACATGGACATGTATATAAACAAACCACGGAAGTATTGGGCGAACGGTTTCTCCAAGCGGATCACGTAGCCCGGAGTGGACGGCGCGTGTCTCTGGAATTGCTAAGGACCAGCTAAAGAATCTAGTCCACGTACGAACGAAACACATGAGTAACGTTCAACAGTACTCTAGACAAACATACATTTGCGAATGTAAAGAAAAAACTTTCACATATAGTAGACATACAACCTCTACCAAGATTAGAGTCTTATTTTCGTAGAGGTTGTACAGTTCTTTCACAGTTATTTTACCGATATTATTTTGCGTCTCTGTCAAACTCACAGTGATCTTTATTCTCGTTTTATAAGGTTGCTGTTGGGTTGGTGCCACTGACAGGTCTGTCAAAATCGTTGTGATCTTTATTCTCGTTTTATAAGGTTGCTGTTGGGTTGGTGCCATTGACAAGTTTGTAAAAATCAAAGTGATCTTTATTCTCGTTTCATACGGTTGCTGTTGGGTTGTTGCCACTGACAAGTCTGTCTAACTCAAAGTGATCTTTATTCTCGTTTTATAAGGTTGCTGTTGGGTTGGTGCCACTGACAAGTCTGTAACACTCACAGTGATCTTTATTCTCGTTTTATACGGTTGCTCTTGGGTTGGTGCCACTAACAAGTCTGTAAAAATAAAAGTGATCTTTATTCTGGTTTTATATGGTTGCTGTTGGGTTGTTGCCACTGACAAGTCTGTCAAACTCACAGTGATCTTTATTCTCGTTTTATAAGGTTGCTGTTGGGTTGGTGCCACTGACAGGTTTGTCAATATCAAAGTGATCTTTATTCTTGTTTTATACGGATGCTCTTGGGTTGGTGCCACTGACAGGTCTGTCAAAATCGTTGTGATCTTTATTCTCATTTTTTAGGATTGCTGTTGGGTTGGTGTCACTGACAGGTCTGTCAAAATCGTTGTGATGTTTATTCTCGTTTTTTAGGGTTGCTATTGGGTTGGTGCCACTGACAAGTCTGTCAAACTCACAGTGATCTTTATTCTCGTTTTATAAGGTTGTTCTTGGGTTGTCGTTGAGGTGGAATGGATTCTACAGCAACTTGCGTCTAAAATTTTCCAAAAATGTTACTGTTCTTTCAGCTGTTAGATAGAATAACAGACATGGTTTACCTCTATAACGTCCATGTGCCCAAGTTTTTAGATTTTCTATATTATTCGAGAAATAAAATCTTTGACTTAAAGTGAGAAATTAAGTTTTGATAAAAATTGTTTCTGTGGCAACTTATAGAGAGAGCTCCAAGCAAGAAGTGGATGAGAGTGTTAAAATTAATTTATATTATCAAAATAAATGAAGGCTGCATTTAGCACAGGAGTCAGGTTAGCTGCACTACTTAGTGAATTAACTGAAAGTAGGTTCCATTCCATAGTCTAGTGGGTGCATAGTTATTAAACGAAATGTTTAAACTTAACGCTAGCGGTACGGGAGGCCAACTAACTACTCTCCTGGAAATTGTAGGAATTTCTTTGAATTAAAAATATTCTGGTGTTACTCGGGTCTGATTTTCTAGTTCGATCCTTGTGCTGGCTCGAATGGGTTTTGGCAAGCATTCAACTAATCTCAAACCTTCTACGTTGCATTTATCATTTGATCAAATCTATTCTGTTTCGTTAACTTTGCAAAATGATGAAAACAAAGACAAATCGTTGGTTGCAACCGCGACTGCTGGTGTCTAGGTTTGATACTCAGCATCCCAATAACGTGATTGGTAATTCATCTTCTGCACAAAATACAAATAAATAAAATTGAAATTTCTGTTTGTAATGTCAAAAAACAGCTTTTTACTAATTGCAAAAAGAATTACGGTAGGTACTTCTAACAAACAAAAAAAAAAACAATTTAATTTTTTTTGTCTGCTTGTCTTTCTGTTTTTTCCAGCTAATCTTCGAAACGGCTGGACCGATTTTGACGGGACTTTCACTGGCAGATAGCTGATATTATAAAGAATAATGAAAGATATTTTATTCTAGAAAAAGAATTAGGGTTCGGCAAAAAAAAAGTAAAACCCATGAAAGCCAATATGTTTTTCGACATGCACGCGAACAAAAACGCGGTCACAGCTAGTTACTTCATAAATTCGTCAACTGGACAACGTACCTAATGAATGTTGCACAATTATTGTCAAAACATATTGTAAGAGTGTGACACACCCGCTGGTTGGGCTAAGTGGTATTGGGTTATCGATTAAGTATAGCGTATCATCAGTAGCAGCCCAAAGTCTAAAGTGGCAATAATACGCTCGCCCTCTGTTGTTTGGGATTTATAACAAAACTGGCGAAATCTACAGATGCCAGCACATCAAGCTACAACAATCTGTCAAATTTCTTTAATAGATTTTCAACTGTATCGCTAAAGTATAAGGTTCAAAGTTGATTGGGAAAATTTGACAGTTTCGGGTAGCTTGATGTGCTGGCGTCTGTACCTAGATATGTTATCGGTCAAACGCTCATGTTTCGTTAATTTAGTGAGGCCATTAACTTCACTAATATAAAGCGGCGGGGTAATTGCGTAACACACTATCAGTCAGTATCTAGCAATGAGTTTCATTTTGACAGTTCAACAATATTCATTGCGCTATTTATGTTGCTGAGCAGACACATTTATCGAACATATGAAGCAATGGATTAGCAATATACTTCAAAATGATTCAGATTGAATAAGTATCTGTTCATTCATATTGTACAGAAGCCAGCACATCAAGTTACTGCAATCTGTCAAATTTCTTTAATAGATTTTCAAATTTATCGCTAAAGTATAAGGTTCAAAGTTGATTGGGAAAATTTGACAGTTTCGGGTAGCTTGATGTGCTTGGCGTCTGTACTTTCCAAGTTTTTGCCTCGATATTGTGTGACTTCGCTTATTTTACAATTATGCAAATTATCCAGACAATTGCTTTTAAATCTCTAGTAAGAAAACGTCTTTAAATTAGTTTATGTAGCGCCATCTAAAATACGGATTTATTCACTTATTCTCACCTTTGACTATTCAAAGGTAAATCCGTATCCGTAAAGTTCAAGGAATACCTATCCTTCAAGGAATACCAATCAAACAAAACTCTGATACCTAGCTAAATAATAAAGCACTATATTCTCTACCATTTTCGTCAACAGTGAGTTAACAATAAACTAAATTCGTAAAGGATTTAACTCGTAATTTAAACATTCGTTTTTACAGTAACAATATAAATCAAGCTTATTTGAAATTTATAATGGTATCGCGACACCACCGCTGCTAATCTTATAAATTATGAAAAACAACGAGAAAGCTATAAATTGCAATTCTGTTACCCGACCCGGGATCGTAACAAGCCGGGCTACACTAGCTGCTAGTACTCTTCGCCAGTCGCTCGCCCTTCACTGTTGTCTTATTAAACACTCCCTAGTTTTATTTCTATTATTTCAAAGCCGTGTTAACGTACTTTTTCGACGATTTTATTGTTTTAGTTACCATTAGGGAATCATTAATTTATTTCGTTATTCATTATATTATAGCGAACTAGCTTTGTGGTGGACTAGCCGTGGATGTCGGAAAATATTCCATGGGAACGTACAACCGGGATTAAAGTCATCATCATTTCAGCGGAAAGACGTCCACTGCTGGACATAGGCCTCCCCCAAGCTCCTCCACTTCGACCGGTTTTGTGCTTCTTGCATCCAACGGGTTCCTGCGGTTTGGATTAAAAGTACCAAATCCGTTTAGCCGCTTTTGCGCCAATCTGTAACTTACATCCAGAAACCAGAGAAATGGACAAAAATTCTAAAAAAGTATGTTTTCGACATTTGATTCGTTATCTATCACACCTCGTACCAGTTACTTACTTTAAAAAAATCAATGTACAGTTTTGATTTCATTCTATTTATTTATATGTATGAATTATTAACAAACGGTATCTGAGGTGGGTATTTGGAATAACAGCGTTACGTAAGGATTCCATTGTTTACTTTTATATTAAGTAACTCATTTTAGAGAAAACAGTGAAAAGTCGTGTGCTTTTAATATTGAAATTTTAAATTTTGAAAGTATTTAGTTGTTTCGTGTGTGTTAATAAGATTTGTGAGCCTAAAACCCCAGAGGGAAACAAGTTATTCCCACAGTCAGTCTACCTATACATATTATCAGGTAAATACGACCAAGAGTCAGAGACGTATTTTTTTTTTGCGTACATGTGACGCATACTTTCTCCCAAATTGTTATTTTGTTTTTTTTTTTTTATGCGTCTTGTTTGCCGCAAATAAAAGTATTTTCTTTCTTTACATCATAACATAAAAAAATCAATCGACTTCAAAAAAGAAATCAACTCAAAATCATGAAATACTTAATATTTTTATATATAAGTATCTACACAAAATTAAACAACAAAAAACGAAATCAAAAGTAAGTACGAAACAAATTAGGGGCTTGCAATATTTTTTGAAGTCTGTGCCAGGTGCCAGCACTTAAGAAAAATGCCGTCCACTGGAGGAGCTGTTTTGAAGCCCTAATAAATTATCATATGTGAATATTTATAGCAGTTCCAATAATATTACAAACATACGTGTCGAATTGATAACCTCCTTCTTTTTTCCTTTTTTTAAATACTTTTTCTTTCTTTCTTTCTTTCTTTTTAAGTCTGTAAAAACTCAGCGATTTTTCGGTCCATCTACTTCCCAATAAACAATTTACTCTATTTAACTATCCTTTTAAACCGTACGGTAACTTCACTAGTGAGTCCGTAAAGCATCGTTACTACTAACTGCATTACGTGAACAGAGCATGTAACTGTACGTTTATCAGTTTACGGCCACATCGGTAGCCGACGGCGCAACTTTTAATTCAGTTCGGACCCATTGGCGGCCACAACGCGCATACAAAACCGCTTTTCATTACAATGCAGGCGAGGAAACTGGATTGGTTGATGAACTTGATGCTAGTACTATTGTTTAAGTAAGATGTTGTTTAAAAAAGCCGTTGTCTGTACAATATACTTAAGTAAAATTGAGGATAAATTATTGTGTGTGTGTGTTGATAAACTTAAATAAACTTTTTTACAAAAAATGAAACACCCGACTTCCAAAAAACACTACATAGTGAAAAATAACTTTAGTTTCGAAAGTCGGTGTCGTTGGGTCTGTATTTTCGTTTTTTAACACCGACTATATGCCGGCTATATACCGGCTTTATGCTATAGCAGCAATCGCGGTTGATTTGCTGGCATTTATTGAAAGTTCCGTTGTCTTTCTCCGAAACTCATCATCAGATCTTTACGAAATTTAAATGGGACCATTTCGGAATAAACTCCTTCTAACAAAATTTGCAAGTCCGTCTATATATGAGGGAGTTATGCCCGAACATACATAAAAAAATATATAAACATCCGAATTGAGAACCTCCTCTTTTTTAAAGTCGGTTAAAAATTACCACAAAACCAAAAAAAATTACATCAATAAAAACGCAAAGCTCACAAGTCGCCTGATTGAGCACGCGTCGCAAACAGGTGAATCGTGAACTACCCTCAAAGATACCAGCAGCGTCGGACTGTAAGTGACCGTTCGTCACACGCGCCGGAGAAATATGAACTTGAATATGAATCTCAACATCCTTCACCCGCGTCAGTCCGTCCAATATCATACATACATACATAATCAGCCTATAATGTTCCCACTGCTGGGACACAGGCCTCCTCTCGGTGAGAGGGAGTGGGCCGTAATCCACCACGTGGGCCCAGTGCGGGTTAGCAGATGTCACATGTCTTCGAATTTTTCTTGGTTCCAGGACATGCAGGTTTTTCCCACGAAGTTTTCCTTCACCGTTTTGAGAGCAGTGGTGATGAAATAATTTACACAAAGTAAAGCACCTAGACAGACGCTTTACTTTGTGTAAATTATTATTCGTAGGTCTAAATCCAGACTAGAGAATTATGCCTTGGTAATTAAGTCGTTTGCTGAAAGTAAATTTATCACTTGAATTTTCTCGTAGCCCCAAACTAAGATATCACTTAGTTTCACAGGTGCCTACGAATAACGTCAAATCTATTTTAACTCTAGTCTACTTGGCTTATTTTGGTATTGTTAAAAGCTAAACTTTGTTAGTCGTCATTTGTCAAGTTGAGGTTTGTTTCTTAAGGTACAGATATAGATCGGAGTTATTGAATTAGTTTGTAGATATTCTGTTGAGGTAACTTAGCTTAACTTAAAATATTTAGATAGGTATGTATGTATATATAATATATAGGTACCTTTACTTGCAAATAATATAGTTACCATATACCAGAGATAGAGATCATCATCTGCATAGTCTTTTCCCAACTATGTCGGGGTCGACTTCCAGTCTAACCGGATGAACCTGAATACCAGTATTTTACATGGAGCGACTGCTTATCTGACCTCCACAACCCAGTTACTGGGTAATACGATACCCCTTGGTAAGACTGGTTGTCAGACTTTCAGGCTTCTGACTATACCCGTAACGACTGTCAAAGATCCACGAATGGCAGCCGGGACCAACGGCTTAACGTACTTTCCGAGGCACGGAGGGGTCACGGTATGTAAAGATGGTCACCCATCCACAGACCAACCGTGGCAAGCGTAACTTAACTTGATCGATCGACCTTTGCGGCTGTTATTATAATATTTAGCCACGGGCCCCTCACCAAAAATATCGAGATTAAAATGAATGTTTTAATATATACCTACCTACTTAGCCAATTCTCATGTGTACCCTTTTTTTTTCAGGATGTGTTCAAATGACCATCAAATGACCCCTCCCGCTCTGGGTGGAGCGGAAGGGAGTGTCAAACTCTTACGGACTAAAACCCACCCGTGGTCATTCCTTAGCCCTTTATGTTCCGGGCCAGCGGTAACCCTTTCGGACAATCCCACTGACCCGGCTCATGTGTACCCTGGAGTCTGGATTTTTATATATTCGGAATCGGTTAATAGCACCTATTAAGTAAATAGGACTTATAATTGACAAAGATGGGTTTGCTATACACCTCGGCAAAGGCGCAGATACAAAGGGGCGCAAACGGATGCATTTGCTGATTCTAAAACTCTAAAATTAGAAATAGTTGTTTGTAACCTATATTTTTCCTTTACTAGCTGCGCCCCACGGTTTCACCCGCGTAAGTGTCGATCCCGGGGTAATATCGGGATAAAAAGTAGCTGATATGTTAATCCAGTGTGTCAGCTACCTCCATACAAAATTTTATCAAAATTGGTCCAGCCGTTTGAGTGTGAAGAAGTAACAGACATATGAACACACACACACAAATTTTCGCCTTTATAATATTAGTGTGATTTATAGAGACGTATGTCGATAACTAAAGCATCGTTGGACATGCTGAAAAAAGTCTGGAGGAACAGAGATCTTACAAAAGCCACCAAGATCCGGCTTGTTCAACCACTGGTTTTCCCAATCTTCCTATAAGTTGCTGAGACGTGGACGCTGGGAGACATCGACAAGAAGATATTATAATAGACGTTCAGGAAATGTTGTGCTGGAGAAGAATGCTTGGGGTGTCGTGGACTGAGTTTCGCACCAACACCTCTTTACGCCAAGAACTCAACATCAAAAAGCGTCTATCTGTTATGGTCCAAACGGGCATCCTCAAATACTTCGGACATGCCTCGAAGCGTGAGGGAGACGCTATTGAGCACCTTGTCGTGCAGGGTAGAGTGGAGGGCACTAGACCACGCGGACGCTCACCGATGAGATGGACTAACCAAATTAAATCTGCAGTGGGCGATCCCTTGTATGAGTGCACATAAAGTACCAGAAATCGGAGTAGATGGCGAGAAATCGTGAGGCGAATCACCTCAGCGCCTAGAGAAAAGAAACTAGATGAGGACCACGACCGCTCTGACAAGAGTTCTACGAAGAAGAAGATAGATTACTCGAAGTCATCCTCTAAAAACGGGGCACATTGTTGAGTTTACAGAAAATAGGTATCGATGGTTTTATTAAAGGACTTTCACGACTTGAGTAATTCCCCCCTGTGCTCCCAGAGCGATATATTTCCCCCACCTTGAGCAACAACCTAGATCCGCGCTTGTCTCGTACTATTTCGATCCCATATGCGTATTGTGTGTGTTTAGTTTAAGTTGTAAAACATGTAGGAATTGTCACGTAAGTTCCTACAGACGCCAGCACATCAAGCTACCCGAAACTGCCAAATTTTCCCAATCAAAGAGCCTTATGCTTTAGCGATAAAGTTGAGAATCTATTAAAGAAATTTGACAGATTGTAGTAGCTTGATGTGCTGTCGCCTGTACAATGAATGATAATCATAATACACTTGTTAGCACCAATCAGCAAACTTGACACTCTTTGTGCTTACTCACTAAAATGTTATGTAAGCCTACTTATTTATTTGGTGTATGTGATCCTTTCGGAATGTTCACTCGCACGTAAAAATACTGGTGACATCACACTCCGACCGGTCATGACAGCCGATGACCGACCCCACTGATTCATCTTTGTAAAATGAAACCAACACTTAAATGCGGTCAACAGTTTTTAAATAAAGCCTTGCCGGCAAGTTTTTCAACATGAAAGTTCCAGCTTTTTTTTTCAGCTTTCATACTACCACATACTGATCCCGACCTGATTGCATAGAACAGGCCTCTTTAAAGCTACGTCGTCGGGAAATCCACAGTACTTTTAATTAGACCACAAATAAAAGACAGCCCGCGCCAATCTTTGAATTTTCCAAGAAAATTCGTAGTACATTTTACTTAGATTACAGACGTAGAGCGTAGCCACTTGTTCCGAGGAAACAGTAAAATAGAAAACATGTCGACAACATGTACATATATATATATACGTTTTCCGTCAGCAAACCAATTCCATTTTTCATTTATTGAAAAATTTTCTTGAAACATTTCACCTGCGCCCAGTAAACACGAAAATTCAATTCCAGTTTCAGCATCCCCAAGTTTGATTGTAGGTACTACTCGTCTATAGATCTGTACGCCAACGTCGTAACACTCAAGTTACGATTTAACCATGCGTGATTTTATCAATGATAGGTAAGTAAACATTTTTTCTAAAATATCGGAAACGCTTCTAATCCAATCGAATATT
This sequence comes from Luperina nickerlii, assembly GCA_963855955.1. Taxonomy (NCBI): domain Eukaryota; kingdom Metazoa; phylum Arthropoda; class Insecta; order Lepidoptera; family Noctuidae; genus Luperina; species Luperina nickerlii. The sequence continues at coordinate 14,086,864 of OY979664.1, read as the reverse complement.
TATAATATTACAAGCAGTAAAACCGAGAAAGAAAGTCATTCGTGCGGAATGTATTTTTTCCAACAGTTGCACAGATTCCCGTGTCTTCGACGGGCGCGATTTTATTCAAACAAATACCGTCGGCACCTGTGTCCTGTAGGCCAAATATCGTCGAGTCCTCTGTTCACTCATTCAAATTTATTCACGAGTTAGGATGCCGCGGGCCTCCCTCGCCTGACAATTCTCGACATCCGTGCCCTGCAGAGGCGCACGCGTCTATAATTTGAAACAACACTGTATCGTAACACTGCGTAGGGGAGGAAATGGATGATCGATATTTATGAGAACGTCGAGTGCTGGGTCGGATTAGTTTTCACTCTTGGAATTTCTCAGTAGCAGCCCGGCTTTGTGCCCGGTGAATGGCATTAGGCTCTCTCCCTACTGCATGGGACTTAAGCCTTCGTATACCAGAACGTGGATACACGCGAGACTCACTAGTTTTTTTTTATTTTTTCTGTAATTACGGCATTTAACCGGTTAACATAATACCTCCGCCCTAACCCTTCGGAAATTAGAGGCGTCAAGTTATGTTAAAATGCCAAGGTTCATGACAGAAGTAAAACAAATTCGCCCACACAGAATCCTAACAAAATCAGCGCTTTATTTGAATATTTATTTCTATCTAGCTTTTTAAAGGCACCCAGTAATATCAAAGCTCAAAATATGACTAAAAATTTAAAATCGACAAATTCTCCTTAACATAAAGGGTCTCGCTCGACCAGACCCGCATCAAATTAAACCTTGTGCGACCCTTGAATCCAATTTAACTTCTACAAATAGCTGCTGGCTGTACATACATGTATTATATACCTAAAATAATTTATGTCCCCATAAATTACGAAAACATTTTCCTTTCAAAACAAACACTAATAAATTCTACAATACATAGACACAAGCTGGACATCGTAATCGTAAACGCGGAACGGTGACATGCTCCACTGTTTATTGATGTACAGAATATACTCATAGATACATAGATTATAATAAATCATGTATGGTATGTTCTGCAGGCACCGTCGAGGATTGGCCAATACATTGAGCAAGAGATCTGACATGATTCAGGTCCCAAAAAATGTACAGAACTAAAAAAAAAAACACAATCTCATACGTGTGTTAAGTACTAGAGGGGCCATTCTCGTATTTTGAAGAACGTTCGAATTCTAATATCAGTCTCAATCTGTCAAAAATACCCTAATTTATCGAGCTGCTTTTTATTACATTTTTGTAAATTTTTTGACCTTGATTGTCGCTGAAATGAGATTGCAACTAGATTTTGAACGTTTTTAACCACGAGCCTTTGGCCTTTAGTCAGTTTAATGGAATTTTGTCTCAAGTTCATCAATATATTAATGGATTAATAAAATAAAAGGGTGTAAGTGTACGAGACTACTTGCTGTTTTGTAAATGTCATCGAACAAGAAGCCAGCCGACAGAGGGAAATAATAAACACTTAACCTTTTAAAAATATATTGCATAATAAAAAGGTTCTTATATAAGAGAGCCGAAATGAAATTTTACATAAAAAGATTCATCAACAGATACATTAGGTACATTAATGAAATCAGTTCTCTACCCACACCCTGAATGAATACGGTAATATAGAACGAGAATGGTGAACATAGATTGGAAAATGAAAGCTATCGATAAATGTAAATATTAATAGGTGATTAGGTGCCACTTATACATGGATCGTAAACACCACAATGAACGCACATAAATATAACTTTTGAAAATACTTTTCTTTAACTATGATAGTAAACGTTTACAATGTTTATAACATTTATATTTTACGATCTTCAACATAACAAAACGTACAAATTCTCGTACAACCTATCAATCTACCACCATACATGGAGGTTCTATAAAATACAAAACGTAAACGTTCAATAAAAACGCAACAAATTACAGCACCAAGGAAAGTAATTTTCCAGTTTTTGCCATTTCCCACACCTTGAGGTAATTCACAACTATTAAGTACTGACTTCCATTGAAAAAACATAATCGCGCCGAGTGCAAGACACCATATGGCCGTTATGGCCATCAACCATGTCCAAAGACATAAATGGGCACGTTGTCGTCACAGTCGGAATACCTGTGCGAGCGGCGCAGGGGCAGCCTTGCCACGCGCGGGGCGGGGAGGGGGAGGGGGGCGGCACTCCCGCGCAACCTGCTGCCTCCGTCACTCCTCGCGGCCAGTGCCTCGCCCGCGCATGCTCGCGCCAATACGCGCACAAAAGACACACTACGCGAACACTTGTGTTTTCTAAACCTTCAAAACAAACGAAATACTAGTGCTAACTCAGTGAAGTGACAGAAAGATCTTGTGATGTGCATCTAGTTATTTACATAAAAGGTAAACAGTGCAGTAAATGCTTTGTTTTGTACATTACCCTACTGTTTTACGATCAACAAGGGCATTTGTAAGTTAGCTATCCAGTTTAGCATTTATATACGTACTTATCTTGTCTATACTAAAATTATCGTTGTCTTAAAGGCATTTTTACTATAGAACTCCGTGTACTATGACATCGTAGTAATATTCATAGCAGGTGTATCTGATTTTGTGAATGAGTCGGCTGTAATAGCGACCGCCCGGTCGTCGCTTGCATAACATGTTAAATGGAGTAGTCTGTCATCGAAGCCTGCGCATTCTGAGCACATTGCCCAAGTGCCCAAGTACAGAAAGTGACAAATATTACCAATTAGTGTCGTGTTAATGACATCATGCTGTATAATATGTTAGCACTCCACCCACAGCGCACGTGTCGTGAGCTTGTACTAAAACAGTGATTTATGACAATTAGTATTGTTATACGACAATGAGTTAAAATTGAGGAAAAACCTTATTCTTTAAAAAACGTTCTTGCAGGGGCTATTAAAACAATCGAGCAACGTTATTCACACGGAGGGTAAAAACACAAAAACAATCTTGATTTTAAGTTTTTGTTATTACCTAAGTGAATGACACTATAATGTCGAGCCATATTACCGAAGAATGTTTAAACTAATAAGTACAGACGCCGGCACATCAAGCTACCCGAAACTGTCAAATTTTTCCAACCAACTTTGAACCTTATGATTTAGCAATAAAGTTGAAAATCTATTAAAGAAATTTGACAGTTTGTAGTAACTTGATGTGCTGGCGTCTGTACTTTTATTTCTCATGAAAATATCCTTAATACTTAAAATAATCATATTCATCCACCTTTTTTTTTTGTAATTTGATATGTTTAATATGAGCTATATAATTTCTTAAAAACACCTAGCAACAAAACATCGGCAGGTTTAGTAATCAATGGAAAACCATGGACAAAAAGGTACGACAGAGAAAATATTCCTTAGCGTTTTCATTCAACTATGTATTTGTGTATCGAATTTCACAATATTCTTCCGCCTGGCTGGTTCGCACACTGTCAAAATTCTTCATTCCATACGCCTATACACCAAAACCTCGACTAAATGCTGTAGATATTCATAAAATGTATCAGGTTAGAAGAGGAATATATTTGAAGGGACCGTATGGCCAGATGTACATAGGTACATCTGGTCATACGGTCCCTTTCGTGTACGTTCATAGGAACGTAAACGAAACAAAAGGAGAATGTAGGTAAGGCTCGTAGCAGTTGGCGTTCTGTTGTTTCTGCCTACCCTAATGGGAGGAAGGCGTGAGTTTATGTATGTATGGATCAACCCTGAAATCGCTAGAGAAAAATCAGCTGCTCCATACGTTTATGTTTGCATAACCCGACAAAATATAGAGAACAGCTGTTTTTTGGGGTTCCGTACCTCAAAAGGAAAAACGGAATCCTTATAAGATCATTTCGTTGTCCGTCTGTCTGTCCATCTGTCAAGGCCCTTTTTCTCAGGAACGCGTGGAGTTATCAAGTTGAAATTAATACCAAATACTCAGGGCTGCAATTCCTTGAAGCAGTGAAAAAAATCAAACTGCTAAGTCAACGCAATCAAAAGATACGGGCGTTAAATGTTCCGGAATCAAAATCTATAGGGTACCTACCGTTGACCTAGAATCATAAAATTTGGCAAGATGTAGCACAAGTAAAAGAAAAAAATCCAAACACCGTAAATTTGTAGTTACATTACAAAACAAAATAGGTATGTTTTCCCGTGATACATTCCTACATACCTATGAAAAATTGTTCATTTTCATGATTACTCCCATAAAGTATGTCCTTCGTTTTACCTAAAACACTGTATACAGCGGCAGGGACATCGACGCGCAACCGTTACCTATGAACTCAGTACTGATTGTTGATTCTGAACCCGCCTGTGTGTTTTTATTAAAAAGTCATTTTTTAGTACCCAAAGGTAATAGGGTCTTAGTAATAGGATCCCGTTTCTACAACGGGACCCTATTACTAAGACTCCACTGTCCGTCTGTCTGTCTCTCACCAGGCTGTATCTCATGAACCGGATAGTTAGACTGTTGAAATTTTCTATTGCCGCTATAACAACAAATAATAAAAATAAAATAAAGTTTAAATTTAAAGGGGTATAAAAGAAATGTTTTTTTCGGCGTTTTATGCCTTGTGGTACGGAACCCTTCGTGTGTGAGTCCGACTCGCACTTAGGCGGTTTTTTTTTTCTAAACGACGATACATGGTTATAGTTTGCGCGTCGATGCCCCATGCCACCACGTATTTTATAAGTGTGAAGTATACACATACACAATATATATATATAATATAGGTTTTTCTTTCTACGTGGATGGCCGGCACATTATTGGACGCAGCCAAGCACGAAGCAGGCGCTTAGCCAGGCGCTTGTTAAAAATAAAATTATACAATTTTAGCACAACTCGGCTTTATTCCTTTTGTACATACACTTCGTTTACAATTCAAGAAAAACAGCTAACTGAGGTCGTTATTGTTACCTTTAGGTTTTATATTGTTAGCAAGATTGAAAAATAAACGAACAACAATTAAATCGTGAGGCTTCGCTCCTTATGATTTTCCTTCGTTTTGGGCGAATTTATACCGATAAAGGCTGTGTTTGATGTGAATTATGTACAGATGCCAGCACCTCAAGCTACCCGACACTCAAATTTTCCCAATCAACTTTGAACTTTATTCTTCAGCGATAAAGTTGAAAATCTATTAAAGGAATTTGACATATTGTAGTAGCTTGATATGCTGGCGTCTGAACATTTGAATATTGATACAGTGATATTACTGCGTTCATTATAGGTACACCTCTGCTTAATCCTTCGGCGGATTACAGGCGTGATGTTTTGTTTATGATACCTACTTACAACAATTAAATAAAATCTAGAAAAACACACTGTCAAACTGCATTATAAAAAAAACCGGTCAAGTGCGAGTCTGACTCGCGTAACGAGGGCTCCATACAAATTTGTAAGTATGTAACTACAAATTTATAGTTTTCGGATTTTTTTTTTTATTTATTTATTTATTTTTTATGTTACTATTTATGTACACACATATATAAACAGATACGAAATAATCAGAGCAGAAAAATAGGTACAAAGGTGATGCTTATTTCATAAGAAATCTCTTCCAGCATACCTGCGATAGGACAATAAATAGAGAGATGTAGACAGCGTGTGAAAGAGTAAAGGAGACAAAAAATAATACATACAATCTAATCTAAAAACAATTCACTTAATAAAACTAAACAAATATTATAAGAATATACTTACATAAATACAAATAAACATACATACTTCTTTTTTTTTTCCTTTATTTGTGCTACATGACATTGCTTCTTGCCAAATTTCATGATTCTAGGTCAGTGGGAAATACCCTAGAGGTATTGATTCCCTTGCGAGTGTCAAAACATGCGGCATAAACAGAACATAAACGCCCGTATCTTTTGATTGCGTTGACTTAGAAGTTTGATTATTTTTGTCACTGCTTCTAGGGATTGCAGCCTTGAGTACTTATTTGATATTAATTTCAACGTGATATCTTCACGCGTTCCTGAGAAAAAGGGTCTTGGCTGACGGACAACGAAATGATCTTATAAGGGTTCCGTTTTACCTTTCTTGGTACGGAACCCTAAAAAAACAAAATTCTTTTTTAATTGACTAAATATTTTGATGCAGTCCAGTTTGAACAGTGCCTAACCAATCAATTTTGGTTACATTACAAAATCAACTGGGACGTCGGTAATTTATGTTAGGTCACCATATTAAATCAGTCCGCATGTCACGAGATGAATATTTTGTGGGCAGTCGTGGTCAAATCAACGAGTACACACCTACGTTGCAGCATAACAAACTGTCCAGTACTGTCGCTGGTATTACAATTACGTCACATTCGAACCGGTCATGACTTATGCTAACAGACTTCTCATACATAACACATCGGCACTCCTGACTGAAATCGATTAAAATAGAGTTGGTTTAATTTGTCCATTACGTGAGAAAAGTAGAGCTGATATGAAATGAAAATAAGTTGTGTTAAAGCCAGAGTAAAATGTTAGTAACCGTGGTCATCTTCCAATAATATAGCCTAGCCTTTACCAACTATGTTGGGGTCGGGTTCCAGTCTAACCGGATGCAGCTGAATACCAGTATTTTTCATGGAGCGACTGCCTATCAGACCTCTGCAACCCAGTAAATGGATAACACGTTACCCTTTAGTAAGACAGGTTGTCAGACCTTTGGGCTTATCACTACCCGTAACGACGGTCAAAGTTCTACGATTGACAGCAAGGATCAACGGCTTATCGTGCTTTCCGAGACACCGAGGGGTCTCAATATGTAATGGACGGTCACACATCTACCAACCGACCGATTTTTCCAAATATCTAAATGACTAAAATATCTGTTGCTCACTGTAAACTTAAAAAAAAAATAAAAAAAAAGACGGCAAAGCAATATTCTTACACGTACGTGGAATTAGTAGTTATGTACTGGTAAAAAACAAACAAAATACCTACTCGAGTATTTCCGATTCAAAACTTCGAATTTCTGAGAAAAAGTGTTATTCTTGTCACCTCAAATTTATTGCTCTCGAAATTTCAGAGAATTTGATCATTTTCACTACAGTGACGTTCAATCACAGTCTCAATCTGTCAGAAATACCTCTTATTACCCTGCATTGTCGCTGAGATGAGAGCAACTAAGTTTTGAACGTTTTTAATTACGAGAATTGGCCTTCTGATAACCAATTCCCGTATAATCGAAAACGCCACAGTTTAATATGAGCAATTTTAGCTCAGAATTTTTAAACTAAGTAATTTGGGCTGTATAATTCGTTTACCTTGTCATCAAAGAATTAATGGAGCTTTGAGTTTAATGTGAAAACAGCTTAAGGCCCGATTTCCACAAAAGCGAAGAAGAGCGGACAGAAGAGGAGATGTTTTGTATTCGACCAATAAATTATCGTTATTACCACATCTCGTCTGCTTTCCGTTACCGAATGCGCTGAACTGTTTTCTTGCCTAAACACTCGGAGACAGCTCTACACCCTAATAGCGTAACACTCTAACAATCACAATTTAAATCATTTTGAAGGATATTGCTAATCCACTGCTTCATATGTCCGAAAAATCTGTCTGCTCAACAACATAAATAACGCAATGGATGTTGATGAACTGTCAAAATGAAAGCCATTGTTACTGATAGTGTGTTACGCAATGAGGGTTTTCTGAAATGACGTTCGCTAGGTGGCAGCACTGGCACGTCAGGTCCAGACATCTGTCAAAGAGCCTTTATTTTCTTTAGTCATGACTGAATGATGAACGAATGAATGAATCGAATGATGAACGTCATCATAAATATTTTATACTGGAAGACCTCTTGTCACAGTGGTGCCAACTGGTGTCGTAAATTTTCACGAAAACCCTCAGCCTGCTCGCATATCTGTATTGGTGGAAACCGATACGAAGCTTGTCTCCGCACAGCTCCTTTCTTGGTGGAAACCCTAACATTTTTGACTTATGGCCATCCTTTTAAGGAAATGTGTCTAGTCACTACTGCATAAAACATTATTGATTATAATTACATGTAATTATATAATTAAAGCAATCGATCAAATATTGACGTATCTATGGCTAGATATTTTGCGCTGAAAGCAATTACGTAATCATAGACAGATTAATTAAATATAATTAGCTGTCTGACTTAAGTAATTGCTGATGCAAACTACGATCAAAGGTGAAATAACCGAAATTACCAAACCACATCAATTTAAGTTATTGAAAATTTCTCTCGGAGATAACTTTATGCTAGGTATATTTTGATGTCAATAACACAGTAAGATAAACTTCGTATGTCTAGCTAATGACGTGCCCAGAAGGGAATGCAAACTAGATCTCGCGAGATCTCGAATCTCGCGATCTCTTCTTGAAATCTTGTTCGAACAAGATTTCGAGACTGTCCGCGCGTTCAGTCACGCGCGGTCAGTCTGTCACGCTAAGCTTCTTGAGAAGCTATTTTCAATATAATATTTAATTAATGGATTTATAGTATGCGTGATGATGTGTGTGTACTATAGAAAATATAATAAATTCTTCTTTCTTGTATCTATGGCGTGTGCTTATTTGTTGTGTGTAGGTATAACATAATGTGTAGTGCAGATGGCTATTACTTAAATTAACGTATATTTTTTTTGTTCATTCGATATTTTTCTTTGTATCTACAGCTTAAACACGAATATTTTAAGTAGGTGTAGTTCTCATTTAAAATAAGTATCAAGAAATTTTGATTAAAAAAATGAGATCAAGATTCAAGACTCGAATCTAAGGAAATCTCGCCTGATTGCCGGGCGAGATTTGTCAATGCCTTAATGGCCAATCTTGTCACCAGACTTAGCACGCGAGATCTCGATTCGAGATTGCATTCCCTAGTTCAGTGTTTTTTTACACACAATATCCAATTAGGCTAAGGACCGGTTTTTTGATCCGTGGTTAACTCGACCAATTGTTAAAAATAGTAACCAATGGTCAACTAATAGTTAATTAGTTGAAAATTTCAAAGACAATTGATCAAAAAACACATTTTGCCAAAATTTAACCATTACCTAGTAATTATTTTAAGCAATTGGTTATTATCTACGGATCGAAGAACCGACCCTTAATATTATAGCAAGTCGGTTGATTGGCAAAAGTCCCGCAAAACACATAGTTGGCTCCTCACTACTATTTAGATTTTTTGAAGTATTTTGAAATGGTTGGTTTCAAAACCCTCCTATTTATTGCAAGTGTTTTAAGTTATCAAAAACACTGGCAAAACACAGGAGCAGTTCAATGCCACATGGTATAAGACTTTAACTATAGAACAGACACCCGGGCATCCCCTTAACACTCCCAAGTCTAGGTTTACACCCGTCTAAACTATTGTAAACCTAGAACATAAACAAGGCAGCTTTTATTATTAATAACAATGACCACATCACGGGTGGCTGCACCGTAAAGAGTTCTTTGAAGACATTGAAGATTACCTAGCGTGACCAGAGCACAAATGGGCTTGTGTTTTACATCTGATATTTAAATAGGTACCTCATCTAGCAATGAAAGATAGGTACTATCTATCTTTCATTGATAGATGCTGTATAAATCAAGATCTGTAGTTTATTAAATATCTACCCCTATAATCATAAACGTTGCATAAAGTTAAGTAGTAATAAGCGACTGTTTAACCTTACATTTTTGGCGCTTAGGTACTCACTTAACTTTAATTTTATTATCGTTTATAAATAAACCCTGTAAAGACTATGATTGCTTGGTGATAACATTCTATCATTTAAACATGGAGCCTAACATAGCCTTTATTATAGGTAAACAAAACGTGGATGAAATGGGAATTAAAGAAAAAAAAGTGAGGCGTCATGGTACGCCTGGCAGATGTGAAACATCGAAACAATCGAGATATCCTGTCATGCATAATATTTTCTATTTTGTGTAGAAAATAATTATGCATGACATGGTTTATTAAAGGAAAGAAATTTGACATAATCAAAAAATATGACAAAAATAATAGGTACCTATATTCAAATTATTCGAAAGAAAAAAAAAATCCTTTTTTTGTCCTAATCATCATCAAAATCCTTTTCTACCCTAAACGCAATAAAATTGTAAAGGCGAAAGTTTGTGTGTGTGTGTGTGTGTGTGTGTGTGTGTGTGTCTTTATATGTTTGTTAGTTCTTCATGCTCAAACGGCTGGACCAATTTTGATAATATTTTGTATGGAGGTAGCCAAAACCCTGGATTAATATACAGGCTACTTTTTATCCCGATATTCCCACGGGATCGACACGTCACTCGTGAAACCGCGGGGCACAGCTAGTTTCGTTTATATGTTACCAGAAGGCCAATTCTCGTAATTTAAAACGTTCAAAATCTAGTCGCAATCTCATCTCAGCGACAAAGAAATGTCAAAAACTTGTCAAAATGTAGGGAAATTTGAAGTATTTTTTGACAGATTGAGACTGAGATCAGACTGTGAACGTTGTTAAAATTAGTAGAATTGCCCCTCTGTTACTCGGGTCGCCACATCAAAGGCCAGTCTAACCCGCCACATAAGTATGCATAAACACGAGCGGCACACGTCAAGGGCTGAGGCAACTGCAGCCGTCGACACGCGTCGACGCCCGCCGTCGACACGCGTCGACGCCCGCCGTCGACAACTTACCGCTCGTCTATTAGGCGCAAAACACGTGTTTGCACTCTTAGATATTTCACATCAAAAATCTGTTCAATCATCATTTAGGAAAAATGTTTCTATAAAAATCAAATGAGTCGCAACACTAACCCTTTGCGGTACGATGTGTTTTCCGAAAAAGTTTGTTTATGATTAAATAAAGTATTTGTAGTCATCATTCAATACAAAAATTGCAGTGATTTTATCATGATCTGGTGTCCTTCTGGAACTTAAAATAGAATGAAATAATGTAATACCTTTTAGTGTCCAAACACACTATGCCGAAGGTACGCGACCGAAGTTTCGCGGCTGATTTTACGTTCCGACGTATTCGGCTGATATGACACACCATAAGTGCCGAACTTACGCGACAGAAATTCAGTTGCGCACACTCGGGGCGCGGATATTCCTGCTTCCCGCTGCTCCCCGCCCCGGATCTTCTTCGGCAATCGAACTGAACTTCGATCGCGTATAATGTGTGCTTTACAGAATACGTTGCCGCAGAATTGCCGCTGAACTTACGCTCGACCGAAGTTCGGCTGTACGCTATAACGCAACGTAATTTCGACACATTGTCGTCAGTAATCCAAATATAGCATTGCAGGCGTAATCATGCCGTACTTCGGCGAAGGCATTGATCACTTTTGGGATAATGTGATTGAAAAAATAAGAAGCACGATGAAAAGTATCAACCAAACGAATATCTACCAAATAAATGATTACGAATCATTCAATATAGAGCAGTACATAGCGTACCTACTTCGTTCACGTAGGAAGAGTGCATGCTATGCGCGTGCGCATAATGACGACAACGGAACGGAACAGCACCTCACTTCCTACACGTCGCTTGATGGATGTGCATAATAGTTCAGTCTTGTATATTGTTCTGTAATATACGAGGGCATTAGCAAATATAGCGTGTATTTACGATATAAGAATGGTAATTGTCTGTTGATGACGGGAAGGTCTTCAAGTTCAGAACTTACCTTACTCGGTAAGTTACCATACTAGGTAAGTTCTCTAATTTTCATATCGACTAGAACTAGAAGGTAGTCGCACTAGTCGAAATGAAAATTAGCTCAGGAGAAACTGAAATTAAATCACAGTTTTGTACAGATATAAATATTCAACAACTAGGTGCGCCCCGCGGTTTCACCCCGCATAAGTCTCAATCCCGTGGAAATATAGGGATGAACATATTCTATGTCCATCTCTAGGTTATGGTCTACCCGTGTGCCAAATTTCATGCAAATCTGTACAGCCGTTTTTGCGTGAAATCGTTAGGAACAACCATCATCATCATCATTTCAGCCGAAAGACGTCCACTGCTGGACATAGGCCTCCCCCTCCACTTCGACTGGTTCTGTGCTTCTCGCATCCAACATGTTCCTGAGGCCTTGTTAAAAACAAACATACCAAAAATCTAATCTTTTCTCTTTTTAATATTATATAAATATTGAATAGCTATTCAATACCTTGTACAGTACCCGGCGATAAATATTGCACATCGACATTTGGAAAGAGACAATCGGCTAATTTCGGCTTCGTAGAGCGTTATCTCTGTCGCACGAAATACAAACAGTCCGGTATCTATTAGGAGCTGTTAAAACAACTATGATTTGCTTCTTTTGTATAATTATTTTTATTCTTTGTATAAAATACACCAATTTGCAAAGGTCGATGTGCAATATTTATCGCCGGGTACTGTAACTGGTGGTTTGTACAAAAACATCCATCCGACGTACGAGTAAGTAACTGTTGAAGAATTTATTTTTCACACTCACCATATTATACTAAAATATAGCGTCGAAAAATTCATCCGCATCGCTGTCGACTGGTAGTGTACCCAAGAGACTGGCGGCATTACCACGTTATATGGCAATGCTTAGCCTCTGGCCAAGGTAAAAGCCAACGCTTGGGTCACGGGAAGATACGGCAGTGACCGCTATATTAAACACTCTATATTTCTTTAGAGAGATCAAACTGGGGATTATGCGGTAACTCTTTCGGTCACGATTATTTTTAGGTCAGTTAATGTTTTTTGTTTTATAAATTCACAAATAGGCAAAGCAAACTATCCGGCATTTGAAGCTACAGAGTTCTGTAAAGTCTTAACAATAACGATCAATACAAGTAGAAAGTTGTCAAATTGTTCTCAATTTCATCAACAAACTCTGAAATAAGGGCGCTGTACAACAAGTTTTAACAGTTAGACCCCTCTTTAACTGCCGCATTTCCATATAAATATGTCCTGGCCCTAAGGTCTAAGCGACATTGAGAGAACAAGGAAAACAGGCTTTATGATTCATCTTACTTTATTTGTATAAGGAAAATTCAATTCTGGATTATCCTCTTTAAACGCTGGCTTCTTAGACTCTGAGTAAAATAGAAAAGGAAATATCGTCGTCCGTCTAGCCTTTTATAACCAATAATAGGATTGATTTCCGGTTTACATTTTATGTGTTGAACTTGGAACAATATCCATTGGTATGTAATAAAAGCAACATCAACAAGATGATGCCATAAATACCAAAATTAGAGTTGTTATATCAACAATTTTCACAGAATAATTGCCGTTGCTGTTAGCCACCCAATAACGGGTTGATATAAATGCCTTATTTTGAAACACTGGCCAAACTTTTCGGGATACCATAAACAAACAGTGGTGCGCTTTTAAAGTCGTTACGAGTGACGAAGCCTAAGTGAATCCGGAGCATCTTGGGCAGTCAGCCCTGGCGGTTACACCAACCTTGCTGACTACCTACAGCTAATCTAAGCCAAGGTTATTCTTGTATTCTATAGGTACTCTTCTGCGTAAACCTTTGGGGAAAACAGACCTGATGTAATTTGTTAAACTATTCTTGTATAACTCATCCTGAGAGAAAGAGACGAATCAATCTTTGGTTTGAGAAATGATACTTGGCTCTTGGCTATGCATATAAACACAGATCGAAAGCTTATCTCGCAATCGCAAATCAGTTGATGCTAAGTGATAAATGTTATTTACTTCTGTAAATTGGTTCTAAAACCCCTTATATACGTCGAAATTAAATTATGTTTTAAGAAAAAAATGAGTTCGGTGTTTCCTAACTTACTACACTGAGGATAAAGACCGACACAAACTTAAAGGTCATAGTCTATTTTAATATCCAGACTTAATCAGTCGGTCAGGACCATAGATATAAGAAAGAAGTTTTATATAAAGAGGAATGAATAAAACGAACTTTTTTTTTATATTTCTGTGGTCAGATCATTTAAGAACCAGAGATGGTATTTTGAGAAAAGAACCACACAGATTTCGATATTTGTAGTTGCTTCGAGTACTCGCTAAGTGTTGATTCTATTGATACATAGATCAGTAGGTAGACACTTATATTTAGTGTATCACGACATTCGATCAATCTACGTCACGTGTCGTAGTCGTAGGTGTTTAGAACGACTAAATAACATTATGTATATATGTAGAGGAAGGAGATATACTACTTCGGAAATTATTTGCTATTGATGAATAAATGATAATACGCTGACACGGGTCGTCATAATAATGTCTCTATGTTGGACATTTATTATACTTAATTACCTGGCATTAATTACCTGGCATTGGAAAAATCCCTAAATCCCTAAATCCCTAAAGGGTCTATTATAAATAGACTATTTAGGGCTGATTTTTTCAATGCCAGGTAATTTTATCTGACGAATAATTTAAAATTTCTGACAATTCTCCCATACAAAATCTATCAGACGTCAATTTTATTCTACGAATAAAAATTATCTATCTATTCAAAAATCAGCCCCTAATCCGATAAAAGGAAATAACACTGTCAAAATTGTTGTTTTGTTACTGGACTTTTGGGATTGCATACCTACAATTGTGCTGCTGGGGAGTTTGTTGCGCCACTTCTTCCCAGCGAAAGCACTACGAAGTCGTGAAAGGCTGGCGTATTGGGGAACAGTCTTATGTAACTTTGACGTTCGAAAAATGTTCATTCTCAACCTAATTTGAATAAATGACTTTTGATTTTGATTAACAGCATCCATGTTCTCCGAGCTCACATAAACTCCGTTAAAAAAACGATTATTGCTAAATTGCCTCACGATTCCACGACGATTCCGTAGCTAATGAGGATGATAAAGATTGTGAAAGCACGATTAACCTTTTGCCATATTTATTACCATATCAAAGTACCTTTGTTAGCAGTAAATCCTACATTCTGTGTAGCACGCACACTATTCTATTACGTTTAAGATCTGTATGCGTGCCATAATCCGATTCAAATCAGCGCAGTGGGTGGCAAGCCTCATCTACACCCAATAGCAATCGACCCACTGCTAACCTTTTTGTAATGAACATGCAATCAAATCACTCGTAGGAATTTACAACAAAATACAGTTCCGGGAGCTAGGTCGAATATTCAAAAGGTTGCCCTTTGAAGGATTCCGTCAAAAGTGGGTGTAGAAATGAAATTTCCAGATTTTTGGCACTACCATTGATTAATACCTGGAAAACGAAGCGCACTCGCCCAGAGGACTTTTCCTGGAATACCGGTTACTTTATACGTGCAGAGAGCATAACAGTCCTCCAGTCCGAATTTCGGCCATGGCTGCCGATCTCAAGGCAGACTAGCCATCTACACGGGAGATATGATAGTCTACAAGTGTGTGCGTAGACACGGTGCTCCCGGGGCACGGTGCACCTTTCCCTCACTCTCATAATCCGATGTGACGAGACAGTGAGAGAGCATACAAAGAGATAAAATATATTTTTGAATAGTCAGATGCAGGTAGGACTTACCTTTATGACCTTTCGTCTTGCGTAATTCGATTTTTGAAAAACCTCATTTCATCTTGTATCACTCTATCGCGCCAAAACTAGTTTTGTAATTAATAAGTTAAAGAATTACTAAATCAAACCTGTCCCTTCAGACTTCACACACTAACCAATGTAGAGGTATGCAAACTATACAGCGTGGTATAGATGAATGCTTATGCGAATCCCGCACCCCCGGCCATTATAGGTAGAGGTGGAACGCCACGGTGGTTTTAGCCGGTAAGAGTCCGGCATGCCCCTCTGTCAACCCCATGATGGAGGAAGTCCAAGAGGATTTCCACCAAGTACCAAAAAAAAAAGATACCGACACGCAACCAGTTCCCATGGATTCAGTTTATGATTCTGAAACCTCATTTGTTAAAAAAAATCGACGGTTAATAAAACAATATTTGCTGTTCCATACATTTTGACCACGTAGGTATTGCACTTTTTTATGAGACAGCAGTTTTTTTTTAACCGACTTATAATTTCTATGCTAGAGGATGTAGAATCATGTGCTAAATTAAAACATCCTGTATTTTTAAAAGAATAACTTTTATAATTAGTGTAGTATGTAGGTATAATTATTGCCAAATAATCATGGGTTCTTGTTTTGCTGCTGTGCACGTAGTGGAAAATCATGAAAATTAGGAACGGTCATCGAAAAACGGTGGAGCATCCATCAATATTCAGCTAATAAACGGCATCATCATCACAAAGGCTTTGCTTATTTTGTAGAATAGCCTGCCTAGAATTACAGCTAACTAGCACAACACCCGATGGATTATAACTTCACAGAATTTGCAATATTCGTTATAAAAACGATCTGTCGAATGAATTTATTTCCACGGAAACCTTCAGGATATTTCGTTATCGTAGTGCAACTTTAGAGTTGCGTCTGTAAATGCTCGTTTCTGGGAAGAGCTAGGTAATTGCAACCTGATCTCTGATTGAAAACGTATCGGATCAGATTATTTGCAAATGATTGCACATCACTTATTAAATATATACATATCGCTCCCCCCACCGAATAATATGGTAATCGATAAATCAAAATTTTACAGGAAAAATAAAAAACTGTTTTATGCGTATATCTCGGCACGGGTAGATCGTAAGGTAGACATTTAAACGTCAAAACAAAGCTAATTTTTTTACAATCTAATTTATATTATGATTTTTTTGTAATACTTTAATAAAATTAAGTTATTCACAAAAATAATGTTACTGAAATTAAATGGCAAAAGTATAGTATGCAACGCATCATTACCATATTATTCGCGTGTAAACGCAACAATATCGTAGTCAATACTAATGCATTATAGTATTATTCGTTGTAATACAGTGTCAAAAAACCTAACGGCAATATGATATTACGATATTATTCGTGTGAAATCCAAGCGATAGTGTATAATGTAATATTACATTACAGTAATATTCGTCGATGTGTGGTGTCAAAAGATTAACAGTAATATAATGTTGCAAATACATGTTTTATTAAATAATCCAGTACTTATTATTTGATTTGGCAGAAAAATACAATAATAGAGGAAGTTGATATTAATACTGGATAATTTATAATAGCGTTTTATTAAAATTTATGAAATAAAACAAAGGTTTTATTATTTATCATAATCAGTCCTTTTATTTATTAACTAGCTGTGCCCGCGACTTCGTCAGCGTGGAATAGTGACTTTTCGGGCAGCATATTTTGAATTACATATACCGTCGTTTGGGTAGCTAAAAATTTACTTTACAGTAATGTTTCTCTGTATACGATATTTGCCGTATGGCCATCGGGGATGAAAGCATACAGGCTCCTAGGATTGCTAACCCGTGACAGAGCCACATACAACTGAGCGTGCGAGAAACAGCTGATACTTAGATCTACACCTACAACTTTCAGTGTCTGACCTTGGGCTTTATTAATTGTCATCGCAAAACATAGGCTGACTGGAAACTGGACTCGTTTAAAACTAAATGGAAAATTGTTTGGAATGAGAGGAATCCGAGGAATGAAAACACTTTTACCTTTTCCACACCTTGTTAAAATCTCTGCTTCTATCAGATTTCTTTGTAAATTGGTCACTTTTAACCAGGTGCCATTGCTAAGTTTTGGGGGGCTTAAATTTCTAAGAAGCATTATCGGTACGCCTACTTTTAATTTTCTTTTATGTGCTGGTAGTCCAGGAGCATTGAGGGATTCTAAAAATTCTACTGGGTAGCTTGTAGATTTTCCTTCTAGATATAGTCAAAATAATCCCCCGGAACATAGCTCGAAATTTCAGCGTTTATTGTTGCTGCTTGGTCGTTTCGTGGCGTCAAAATAGCTCTTTCGCAAAGCCAGAAATTTTCGCAAGTTGGTATTTGCGTTGCGTTTCCATACACAGATGATATGAGGTCTCGCATTGATGAAACTATGTTGCATAGGTTTTCATTAAGAAAAACTTTTCCTTGTTCCTGCGGTAACACACCGTTACCAATCTCAAGTAGCAAATCTGAAAATTCTTGAGCATTTTCGTTGCCTCTAATTTGCGCACGCATATTTAATGTCAAATGCAAAGGTATAATGTAATGCCACAGTCGAGAACTCTTTAGGCAGGCTCTAACTTCAACAGCCCTTGTTCCACAGGGAGAGTCTGACGAAAATCGCCACAAAAAAGCATAGTAATGCCATCCATGGGTTGATCACTTTGCTTGACATCACGCAACGTTCTGTCTACTGCTTCTACTGCTTTTCGATTGGCCATTGTGGACTCATCCCATATAATAAGGCTACAATCACGAAGAACCTTAGCTTTATAGCTGTTTCTTGAAATATTACAAACAGGGCTTTCTGTGCGGTCTAAATCGATCGGAATTTTGAACATTGTATGAGCAGTTTTCCCACTTTGGCAACAATGTGGCTGCTATGCCTGATGAAGCGACAGCAAGCGCGATTTTACCTTGGCTTCGTACCTTCGCCAAAATAACTTTCGTAAGTAATGTTTTAACCGTTCCACCGGGTGCATCTACAAATAGCATTTCTTCCAAAGTACTATCAACGCTCACCAGATCAAATATCAAACGCTGTTCATCAGTTAGCCTCAAGAGTGCGCGTCCATGTACGTACTCTGATAGTATACGTTAAAAATGTCCGCCGTGATTCTTTAAATTGATATAACTTTTTTATTTATGAACCGATTGAAATGAAATAAACACTAAATGTTAAGTGAAGCTTACTACAATATATTAGTGAAAACCGCATCTAAATCGAATAAGCCGTTTCTATTATATTGTAAAAAAAATAATACACAAATATAATTGTTTTATACTTTACGTGGAAAAAGGCATGCATTTCTTACGCGAATATAATGGTAATCGTCGCTTACCGAAAAAGTTAACGATTGCATGATCAGTAATAACATGTTATGGTATTATTCGTGCAAAAAGTGTGTTTAGATTTTAAGGGAATAATGTTGTTATGTTCATTACGGTACCATTGAAATTATTGTACTTTTATAAATGTACATAGAAAAAATACAAAAAAAATTACAAGAAGATAATTAATGCTTTAGACACCGAATATGCAATAAAACGAAAACTGTCGTAGTACCACATTACCATGTTATTCGGTGGGGGGAGCGATATAATAAACAGTAACGAAGATTTTTTTTCGCCCGTGTTTGAGGTTCCCGATTGGTGCAGAAACGGCTTAATGGATTTTGATGAAATTTAGTAAACAGATAGATTATTACCTGAATTAACACATAGGGTACTTTTAATCTCAGCAGTACGTTCTCGTGGTATATTTTCCGAAGATGATACCGCTGGTAAAAGCTAGTGTGTCAATTTAAATGCTATGAAAACGACAGTATAGGATAATTTCTACCAAACGGCTCGCACCGCATTGGATCGGAACGGATTTCACAATCTTTAAACGATATTAAATCGTGTACACAGTATTTAAAGTCTATATTACCATGGCAAGCCACGCACAGCAGCTTGACCGCGTCTTCAGCGACACGCGATCGTAGCCGTAAGTATGCTGCGACGCGCGTACGGCTCCGATCGCCTGTCGTCGTATTCGATCGAATCCTTTCGGCTGTCGTCCATATTTTTCTTTTCCTCTTCTATGTTTTAGGATTATTTTTTTCTCCTTCTAATATAATAGCCAATACTAAGTCAACTCCAACTATTTTCAAATATTAGAACACTTCAACACGGTAGGAATGAAACTATTTGACTAAGCGCAGAAACGGATACGTTCGCAAGCGACGTACGGAGCCGATCGTATGCGTCGACATCCTGCCGGACGCGATCAGCTGTCGCCGCATCCGTTCGTATCCTTTCCGATCCGATGCGGTACGAGCCTTTTGGTGGAAATCTGTTTTTTACATTTCTATGGTGGAAATTAGAGATGAAACGGATAGCAGTTTGGCCGGATACCGGATACCGGATATTCGGCCGACCATGTGGCCGGATAGCCGAATATCCGGCCGCCGGATATCCGGCGAAACTTAGCCGTTTGCTTAGGCGGCGCGCGAACGATCGGGTGGACTCGGTTCGATTCGGGTCTTTTCGTTGATGAGTGAAGTTAACAATTGTATCATTCATTGTATTATTGTGTCGATTGCATGCAGTGCAGACACGTGCGTGATCGTTTTTAGGTTATAATTTTATTTGTGCTCTTATTTTCTCTTTAAAGTACATATATACATAATTCTAAAAGATTTAGCAACGAGAAATGGCATTGGTGAAGAAAAAATCGCCTTTATGGGAATACTTTGATATAAACAGTGAAAATAAAAAGTTAGCTCTTTGTTTATTATGCAATGTTAACATTTCTCGTGGCGGCGAAGGGAAAAAAGCAGGTATGTATCTAATAATAAATAATAATAATCTAATTGCAATAATTTTTTTATCGAGTAAAATAATATCTTGCAAGTTTTGTAACGTATTCATTAATTATTTGTTTCGGAGTATTTAGTTTAGGTATTTTTCGATAGGCATTGCATAAATAACTGTGGTAGCTATGAAGTTGTTTTTTTTAATTGTAATTTATTGATTATCTACCTATCTAGTTGTTAGGCACATATTATGTAAAGTTTATTTATAGTAGTCTTTTTATGGTATACCTACTTTCGGCTGGACTATTCGGCCGGATAGATATCCGGCCGAATAGTAGCTATCCGGTATTCGGCCGGATATTATTATGGCGGCCGGATAGGCCGGATACCGGATAGTTACCGGATATCCGTTTCATCTCTAGTGGAAATCATCCTTAACAATTTAATAAGTTTGCTCGACAACAATATTTTAATTTTTTTTTATTGAGTACACTCACACTCGTATACACACACACCCTCAACACACACACACTTACATACATACACAATCACACTCCGAGCTGCAAAATTAATGTTTTATTTTATTATTACTTTTCTTTTTTTTTACCGTTTTCGCCTCATCATTGTTAAGTTACCACTTATGTGAAGAGCGAGGTACCTCCGACATAAGTACTTCTGTAACTTACTGGGGCTGCCTCAATTTACGTAAGACACAATTTTAAGTTGAAATAAATATTTTTGTATTTTGTAATTTTCAAAAGAACAAAGTCATGCACATTTACCAACAGCGAGAGACATGAATATAAATTCATCACCATCATCAGCCTACAGCAGTCTACTACTGGTCATAGCCTCTCCAATTGCACGCCATTCAGCTTGATTTTCAGTAACTCTCAGCCAGCTGCTACCAGCAACCCAGCAAAGATCGTCAAATATAAATAATAATAGTCAAAATGTAGAAAAGGTAAATCTATCTATACTTACATAAATATACTTATAATATTATAAAGCTGAAGAGTTTGTTTGTTTGTTTGGTTGAACGCGCTAATCTCTGGAGTCGGATTTGAAAAATTCTTTTTGCATTTAATAGCCCAATTCTCGAGGAAGGCTATAGGCTACTTAACGTCACGCTAGGACCCTTAGGAAGCGCAGGCAGGCGATGCGACGAGGTGGGTCGGGGGAACAAGAAATTTCACGCGGACGAAGTCGCGAGCAGAAGCTAGTATCACAATATTTTTAGCGTGGAAGGCACAGGCAGAGGACATTTTGTAAAGACTAAACTGTAGGTATAGGTATGCCGCATATATGCTGCATAATCACACTAATATTATACAGGCGAAAGCTTGTGTGTGTGTGTTTATATGTTTGTTACTACTTCACGCTCAAACGGCTTTATCAATTTTGATAATATTTTGTATGGAGGTAGCTGACACCCGGGATAACATATAGGCTACTTTTTATCCGGATATTCTCACGGGATCTACATTTACGCGGGTGAAACCGCGAGGCGCAGCTAGTTTAACAAATAAAGTCAATCTACTGACAATATTGGTTGCCTACCATGGCTTAGTGGGTACTTTATGTTCTGAGATTTTCAAAGCCCAAAAACAATGTCATAAGGCTACGTTTAGTTCTGAAGTAATATATTGTTCCATATCTATATTTAAGTCTCATAAATTATTAACCTTCCCGTGTCTTTCCATCCTTGATAATTGGGGGACTCGAGGCTAAATAATAACAGCCGACAGGGTCGATCTTCAAGGTTAAATAACGCTTATACGGACCAACCTCGGGTCTGTGGAAAGGTGACCATTCGTTACATACCGACACTCCTCCGTGTCTCGGGGTCCCGACAGTCATTTGTAGATCTTTGACAGTTGATAAGGATAGTCAGAAGCCCGAATGTCTAACAACCAGTCTTGCCAAGAAGTATCGTTTTATCCAGTTACTGGGTTATGGAGGTCAGATAGGAAGTCGCACCATGTAAAATACTTACATTCCGCCGCATCTGGTTAGACTGGAAGCCGACCCCAAAATGGTTGGGAACTTGCCAGGCAGATTGATTTTGATTAATTGCAAATAAGTAATACATATATTTTATTCTATTCGAAACATATTGATGTTGCAGGTCTTAAGATTGACACTTCCTACAGTTGAATATAAGTATCTAGGTATTTTTTAAATCATATGAATCTTAATGAGCAACGCTTTTTTAAATCTCAAAATTAATATTAAACACTCTTTTGGACTCCATAACGAGGAAGAACGTCTTATTTTTTATACGAATTGAGATAAGCTTCAGTCATCATCACGAATGATTTATTTAAATCACCACGCGTTGTGGGCGAAGTAGGTGTCTTGTCACCTCTTGACTGTCCTTGTAGTAGTAGGT
The DNA here is from genome assembly GCA_963855955.1 of Luperina nickerlii. Lineage (NCBI taxonomy): Eukaryota > Metazoa > Arthropoda > Insecta > Lepidoptera > Noctuidae > Luperina > Luperina nickerlii. The sequence continues at coordinate 14,064,176 of OY979664.1, read as the reverse complement.
ATCAGTTAATTAGTAGTCATTTGAAGTGGAATGTGTGTGCAGCACATGACTCAAATTAATTGAATAGTAGCGAAGGATATGGTTGGATCGGATGAACTGGCGCTTGGTGCAACATGGAAGAGACTAATTCCATAACTATGGTCTTTTTCAAAAGTATCTGACGAAAATGTATACAAATGGATCAGAAAACGCATCACGTAGGTACACTGTATCCAGTAATTGTTGGATATAAAGTTGAAATCTAGAATGAATGAATGAATGAATGAATGATGATGTTGAATGAGTTACTAATTCTTCTTATTTATTGACAACTGAGGGGCCCGTAGCTAAATAATAACAGCCGCACAGATTGATTGGCGCGGTTGGTCTGTGGATGGATGACCATCTTTACTTACCGAGATCCCTCCGTGCCTCGGAAAGCACGTTAAGCCGTTGGTCCCGGCTGTCATTCGTGGATCTTTGCCATGACAGTCGTTACGGGTAGTCAGAAGCCCGAAAGTTTGACAACCAGTCTTACCAAGGGGTATCGTATTACCCAGTAACTGGGTTGTGGAGGTCAGATAGGCAGTCGGTCTATGTAAAATACTGGTATTCAGCTGCATCCGGTTAGAGTGGAAGCCGACCCCAACATAGTTAGGAAAAGGCTAGGCAGATGATGATGAAGTCAGTAATAGCGACAGGTGCAGAAAGATCGAGATGATTTGTACAACTGCTTCAAAAGTGAACACAGATACATTTAGTGAGTGATTGCGTGACCATTTAACCTGCACAGACCCTACTCAGTGCAATGCAAGAGGACGATTGATCGGTAATGCACAAAAATCTTAGTGCAAAACACATTTCCTGGCTATTCAATTAGGAAGATTTAAAAAAAGGGCAATAAAAAATAAACACCTAATTTCTTTTTGCGACAGTAGTGGCAGAGTGGTGAATTTGAGTATTATTTTAAAATAATCTAGGTTTCTATCCAATATAGGCACTGTTATACCTGGTTTTAGGTTCCATACCGTTCCTACAGTCCACCATTCCCAGAACTAGAATAACTTAATATGATACTGACACTGGTACATACGAAAATTCAAAAACTGCTTCTAGCTAGAGACTGAAAGAGTTTTCTATATTAAGCTAATATCGGCGAAACTACGAGAGTAATATAATACGACAATTGAGGAACACGCCAGGCACAAATCAAGTACTTATAAATCAGAATAACTTAATATATAAAGCCTTGAGTCAATAATAAACAGACACAAACTAGTCGTTGTCATTATAAATTCATTCATTTTATAGCCGGATTGTTTACTTCACAGAAACTGTTATGTTTTATTAATTTTACTATCTTAAATAATAATATCAAGAATGCAAAGATCAAAATAATTTGGAACTCGTCATTATAGTAAATATATTGATCTTTATAATAGTGACAAATTCCAAACGATTTTGATCTTTGTTGACGTTTACTAGAAGGATATATGTGTAGTCCGGAGTCTAGATTTGCTCGCCCCCCTGTTACATGTGGCTTACCTACCTATACCTACTATACGTACCTACATCTCTACCTAATATTTCTGGATAAACAACCGTGATATGATTGTTATGATACACATGAAGATCCAGCATAATTACAAATATACCGTAGCTTGGAGCCTAATTTGAGCTAAGTATATGGGACGCATTAAACAAGCGTCTACGAGTAACGATATTAAAGCACTTTCAATCCAACTTACCCACTTCTAAATACCTCTATTCATGAGGACTATACTACACCGTTACCAAATATGGACCAGCCAGTCTGTTCACGCGAAGAAGCTGAGTATGACTAACATCCGACTACAAATTTAAGTATCTATTATGAAGTGCCTTCGATTAGATGAAGCAGTGTTCCCCCTCAAGAACCAGTTTACCTCATCCGAAGAATCGCAATCAGAATTTTAGCATAAATTCTACGAGAATGCGTTTACGATCTTACATATCTGAGGTTTGAGTTAATAAGGTTGTATACCTGGTGACGTAAGTTTTACGATTGGTGGATCGTCTAAAATAGAAGTGACGATAGATCAGCTGTGTGGTACAGTCGGTAGCAAACATTGCCCATTATTCATCCATGCTATACTATCCATACTAATATTGTAAATTCGAAAGTAACTCTGTCTGTCTGTCTGTATGTTACCTTTTCACGCCTAAACCACTGAACGGATTTCGATAAAATTTGGCAAGGAGACAGATGGCATTCTGTGATATGACATAGGCTACTTTTTGTCCCGGTAGCATGGTTGTTTTTTTGTTCGAATGCACTAATCTCTAAAACTACCAGTCGGATTCAAAGAAATATTTTTGTATTTGATAGAATAGAAATATTCTTTCTTATGTGCCCCACAAATATTACATATTCAAATGTAGACAAGGGCAGACACAATGGACGGTCTTATCGCTAAAAGCGATCTTTTAAAGACAACCCTTGGATGATTAAGGAAGAAAGGAGAGACAATGCTGATGGCCTAATTCTTGAGGAAGGTTATACGCGTGGTTATATGGCGTATAGCAGTCGAGCAAAATGAAAAAAGTAAAAAAGAACGCTAAGCGTAAACGAACTAATAGCGCGGGCAGGCGACGAACGAAGAAACGACGAACGACGCGGACGCAGTCGCGGGCAGAAGCTGGTATGTTATAATAGAATATCTTACATAACAGTAACGTCTCGGTCAGACTTAAACGCGCGGCCCACGCCTCGCAGCCTCCTATACACTTATTGTTCTCTTTTGTTGAGCTTCATTCTTGATTATTATGTACGTTCATTATATATTGTAGTGAATCAATACTTAATGAGAGCTTTATGGATGGTTTGATTGAAAATTTTCTGCTTGGCTGTTGCATTTATGTTTAATGAGATATCTATTGCAGCAAAGTCGGGCAAAGTTTTATAGGGTTTTTCTATCTAGAATTTCTCATTAGCAGCCCGGAGGATTTGTGGTCGGTTGAAGGCATTAGCCTCGCCCCCTGTTACATACGACTTAAACATAACTGACGAAACGTGGTTGGTACTAATGGGTGTCTCAGTAAGAGTGCACTTTTTAAATTTAGAATAATTTTTTTTGTCTTTCTAGTGGCAACTCTGAAGTTCGACAGCCGTCACCTATGTTTATTCCGATTATTAAAAATGGAGCGCTTTTCGAAAGAACAACGCGTTATAATTGTGAAAACTCTTTACAAAAATGGGAAAGTTACGCTGAAACCGCTCGAAAATTCTTTTCAGCCGAGAAAATGCACCTAATGTGTCAACCAGATCGTGCGATTTTACGCCTTGCGATTTTTTATTGAAACACCCTATATGTGCACCTCTGTCTAACCCTTTGGGGTATAGACGCGTGAGGTTTATATCTATTGGGTTGAAACGAATCATATATGCTATTTACCTACCAGCAGAATCTTTAACAAATGCCTCATACAGTCTAAATAATAAAATATCCTCTAACGCTTTTGTGCTTAGTTATACAACCAGGCGAAAAAGATAAGATAGCATAACGACAGGTACAGACCCTTTCGTGCCTCAGAAAGCACGTCACTCAAGCCGTTGGTCCCGGCTGTCATTTAATTTTGTAGATCTTTGACAGGCGTTACGGGTAGTCTGACAACCAGTCTTACTAAGGAGTATCGTATTACTCTCAATAACTGGGTTGTGGAAGTCGCTCCATGTAAAATACTGGTATTCAGCTGCATCCTATTGGACTGCAAACCGACCCCAACATAGTTGGGCATTTTGGCTAGGCAGATGATGATAATTGATACAAGCCCTGACGAATCGGCAAAATTACGTATATGAATCAATATTTAAATGTGTACAAATTAATGTACCACATTCTCCTATGTCAGAAACCAAAGAGATTTTTATACATTGTACATGGTAAAATAAATAACAAAAGTATGTATCGCTCATACTACGTGTGTCGTCTGAAACGTGTTGAGTGCAATATGTTTTTGCGAGCGCAATTTTTTACATTTTTACGTTTCACATGAGTAAAATTGGACATGCGCTCGCTTTCAATTTATTACGAAAATATTTGTTTTGAATTCTTTATGAAAGTCGTGAAATGTTGTATGAATAGACACAAATAATTATTATTACTAGCCATATAACATTATCCTGTGATTGTATTCATCACGCATTGTGCAAACCGCCTGTAACTATAATCATATCATCGCGCCTGTAATCATATCATCGCACCTGTAATCATATCATCGCTCCTGTAATCATATCATCGCACCTGTAATCATATCATCACGCCTGTAATCATATCATCGCTCCTGTATCACGCCTGTAATCCCCGAAGAGTTAGGCAGAGGAGTAGTAGTAGGTACATTCACATTTCGCTAGTTATATTTAACTTAAGCGAGGTTATTGCTATGTCATCAACCGGGCACAAGTCCAGGGTCCGATCTGCCGGTCGATTCTGTAAAAATCTCACCGTGAAAACTTAGGTGAAGTGAGTTTGTTTTTGCTAGGAAATGACACAATTGACAGCTCACTCCACGCTCTCTTCACCTATGTTTTCAGGGTGAGATTTTTACAGAATAGCGCCGCAGGTCCGGTCTCCAGACTCTAGACAGCCCGGAGGCTGCTACTGAGAAATTCCAGATAGAAAAACCCAATAAAACTTTGCCCAAACCGGAAATAAAATCCAGGACCTCATGCTCAGGAGTAGCGCTTGCGACCAGTATACCAACGAGGCAGTCTGTGAAGTTAGTCTACAGAAAAACGTAATTTTCAGGTAGACTTCATGATTCTGGTTGTAGCATATTTTTGATATTTCCGACAAGTGTCATTCTCATGAAAAAAGGTACCGGAAATTAGTCGGCTATACCTGAAATAAACGCGTGAGTAAAGCCGTATTCATGAACGCTATGAAACGCTACACTGCTGCCATTTTCTTTCCTTGCATTGTTTATGTCATGAAGTAAAGCTACAAACACATTACTCACTTATTTCCTATTTGCATAATGGGAAAATGAAGCGGTTTCTTGACAATGTCATTTTCTTGTACGTGGCTAATGTAATAGCACGATGCATCTTCTGTTCCCGCCATCTTCAACTTCGAAAAAAAAAACTGTTTCGTCGTGGCTGTGAGAGTTTCCTTCCAAAATAATCAATGAATTTCGTACAGAGAGGGAAGATAGAGCTCCACTCATCTTATAATGACACTATCTTCTGCCCGCGACATCGTTCGCGGGTATTTTTTTGTTTCCCCGTCCCACCCCGTCGCATCGCATCGCCTGCCCGCGCCATTACTCGTTTTCGCTAAGCGTTCTTTCTGACCTTTTTTTTGTCGGCTTCTAAGGGTCCTAGCGTGATGTTAAAGATGTTATGCCTATAGCCTGACTCAGGCATTGGGAAAGAAAAGGGAAGAGAAAGGAAATAATTTTTCAATTTTTTTTTGAAAAATTCAAATAAACAAACAAACTAGCTCAGCGAAAAACGGCCAAGCCTCATATTTTGACTAAGGTGTAGAGTTTGTGAACTTAGGTCTAGAGTTAGAAGCTTGGCTCTACGTGAGATCAGGGGGCCTAAAAAGGCCACTTTTGCAGAATCATAAAAGGATAACATTATGCATCATAATAATTATGGCGAAGACAGTCCGTGTTTTTCTTTTTTTCGCTGCACTACGTAGGTATAATCAAAGAGATTGGATTTGGATTGGATTGATTGGTATTTTAGCACAGACAAAAAAAGATAACTGAAAAATCCATCACCAATGGGATTTGATACGCTTAACTTAACAGTCAACTGTCCATTATGATTCATAATGTTATCCTTTTATGATTCTGCCAAAGTGACCTTTTTAGGCCCCCTGATAGCTTTTTGCCTGTGCGAGGCATATGTAGTCTCGTCTTGGCAACATTTTACATGAAAATGTTTTTGGTGGGTTGTGTTATTGTAAACACATTTATGCATTTAAGTGTAGTACGAAAACTTTTTCATTAGTGGTGAAAAAAACCAACGTTACATTTATTACATAATATCAAATGAATGGTTGCTGCGCCAGGTTAAACAATCTTCTGTTAACTCTCTGGTTGTAATAATAAAATTACAGCCAGATTTTCAACTGTTCCATTTCAAAGAATAATGTGTACTTCACAATATTAGGAAGCGATTTTAATTAAGAACAATGAACGAGTTTGGTCTGCAAATCTGTTACAAAGACCATTGTTATGGTAACAGAGGAAATGTTAAAATATTGACGTAACAGTTATATTTAATAATAAAAAAAAGGTTGACTGGTTGAAAATGCCTATGGCATTATGTCCGCCTCTGTACATTTATGTGCTTGAAGTATTAAATAAATAAATAACTAGCTGTGCCCGCGAATTCGTTCGCATGCATATTCGATTTCATGGGTTTAATTTTTATGCGCCTAATTCTTCAATTCTTCTAAAATAAAAGTACCTAGCCTAAGTTACTTCTTATAATATCAGCTAACTGCCAGTGAAAGTACCAGTATAAAGTCGGTCCAGCCGTTTCGGAGATTAGCGGAATAAACAGACAGATTTTTTTTCAAATGTTTTTTTTTGTTACATTTAAGTACCGTAATATAATTTAATATGCATTTAGTAAAAAGCTGTTATTTGTGGTTAAAGAATCTTTATTTACTCAAAAGAAATTTACTACAAATTTCACTTAATGAGAAATATTTTAACGATAAATAATGGTGACATTCATGAGCAGAGCTAGTATAGACACGCACAAATATTAAAAGAAGACAACAATAATTAACGTTCATAACAAGACATCGAAGGTTGCAGCAAAAGATTCATGCCAAACAAAAATCAAAATTTTGTGGGTAAATTACAAACATGAACCAGGGCCAGATTTAAATTTTGTCAATAATAATATAAGATTTTAACAGAGTTTTAAATATTTGTAAACTTGTAGTGGTTTTTTTTTTATTTTTTTTTTATTCATAATCTCGTGGTAGTTTGTTGTACATCTGTGCCCCTTCGTATGTAATACTTTCCTTTCCGTAATTTGTACGTGTTCTCGCAAGACAAATATCGTTTGCGCTACGGAGAAGTCTTAACCCGTCTTCAGTGTTAGTTTTAAAAATGAGTTCAGAGTGTAGCTTTTTATCTCAATTTTTTTTTAATAAGATATAATAAGGTATTATAGTAATAAATTTGTTTTATATTCGTTAATTAAGTTTCGGAATAAATTGTATCAGTTGGTGTGAGAAAGTCAAAATGAAATAAGATTTTTATTAGTTTATTTTGTATTCTTTGGATGCATTTTAGGTTAGTTTTGGCTGCGCTACCCCATATTTCTATTAAATAGTCTAGATGACATCTGACGAGGGAGTGATATAGATATTCAGTCTAACCTGTCGTGGCAAACATCGAACAACACCGTAAAGACGTCCTGATAATGACGATAACGTAGATCTTATTTTGTTTATATGCGACTTCCATGTTAATCCACTGTCCAAAATTAGCCCTATTATTAATATGAAGCTAATGCATAAAAAGCTATGGCCGAGCAGTGGTGGCCAAGTGGTAACGGCCGCGACTTACGAGTTGTAGGTCGTAGGTTCGAACCCACACAGGCGCTTTACTTTGTGTAAATTATTTCATCACCACTGCTCACAAAACGGTGAAGGAAAACATCGTGAGGAAACCGGCATGTCCTAGAACCAAAAATTCGAAGACATGTGACATCTACCAACCCGCACTGGGCCCGCGTGGTGGATTACGGCCCACTCCCTCTCACTGAGAGGAGGCCTGTGTCCCAGCAGTGGGAACATTATAGGCTGATGATGATGATGATGATGAATATGAAGCATAGGGCAGCATTGTAACTGTTTATATTTTACCTTAAATATAATATAGCTCGTCTTTAATACATTGATTGTGAGTAAATTATATTGGAATCAGTCGGGTAATTTGTCTAAATCCCTTTGTGCATAGTCCATCATTTCGTTTATTGAGGAACCATAATAAAATATACATGTATCATCTGCATATAGACTAATTTCGCCATATAAAGACACCTGACATATGTCATTAATATAGATTAGAAATAGCAGGCAGCATAGATTAAAAATATTTTTACATTACAAACAGACACTTCAATTTATTTATTTGTAAGTATATACATTATGTTCCTACATGTACAGACGCATTTTTTTTTATTATGTTCGAGTTCCATTACATACAAAACGGCCTCCAGTAAAAAATGCCTTTACAAAAACTCTGTTTTAAACGTAAGTAGATTTATCATTAAAGGCGAAATTGGAATTTATTGGCGCAGAGATTTTCTCGCAACTCATTAATTATTATTTTCTTTGAGATCTCTTGGTCTGATTGCTCTGAAACGCCCTTTATTTATTTACGTTGATTATTAATCAACAATATACAAAATAACTAACATATAAATGATTTTAGCGTATGATAATAACTAGCAATAGAGATACGAAAGTAAACAAAAATAAATTAATGAAAATAGTGTCACAAAGATTCGCGTTGTCAAATAAATAAAACAGAACGAACAGTTCGCTTTGAACAGGTTCACTGAATAAGGACGCGGAGACTAATTAGTGCGTGCCAGAGCCTTTGCGATGTTATTCTAGTTCAATAATTGCAGCAGCTCTGCACAGGTCCTGAGATAGGAATGTACTCTCTACATTGACATACCTACCTACCTAAGGATGGACTCTTTACTGAGAAATATTATTTGTGAAATGACTGAGAGTTCACCTCAAATACGGTGAATTCAAATCACAAGCCGTGCACCCGATGGGATTAACCATCGGCAAGAGTGGCGAACTTCCATACAAACATTCAGCGCTTTTAGGAGATGAATGTTCTAAAATCCTTCCTTAGTGCTCACCTGCTTTATAAAAGGAACTCTTGTGCAAAATTGTATGCTTTTAGATTCAGCGGTTCAGGCTGTGCGTAGTTTGTCAGTGAATTCATGAATTTAAGATTTGAATTATTTATTTATTTAATAGCAGCGCTCCGCGATTTCTTCCGCATAAGTGTCGATCACGCGGGAATGTTGGAATAAAAACTATCCTATGTCCTTTCCCGGCACTCAAACTATCTCTATACCAAATTTCATCTAAATCGGTTCAGCGATTTACGCGTGAAGAGGTAACAGACAGACAGGGAGTCTTATCTGTTACCTCTTAACGCTTAAATCGCTTTTATAATATTAGTATGGATATATATTTTATTGTACACCACAAAAATAAATCAAACACTACAAAATATACAATGGGCGGCTCTATCGCTTTCTGCGATCTCTTCCAGGTAACCTTGGAATGGACAGTGATTTTCCTGGACATAAAATGGGCCTGTCGTTGGTGCAACTGACAGATATTAAAACAGAAGAAGAACTAGCAGGGGATTGAGGAGGGGGGTTGAGGGGGTTCAGGGGAACAGACTGGAATAACTCATATTATGTATATAAAACACTAAAATAGATACACATATACATATCCAATATCCATAATAATAGATAATATATTAAGATAGATAAATAATTATTATATTTAAGATAGATAAATGAGCAGTGGTAGCCAAGTGGTAAAGGCCGCGACTTACGAGTTGTAGGTTTGAACCCAGTCAGGCACTTTACTTTGTGTAAATTATTTCATCACCACTGCTCTCAAAACGGTGAAGGAAAACATCGTGAGGAAACCCGCACTGGGCCCGCGTGGTGGATTACGGCCCACTCCCTCTCACCGAGAGGAGGCCTGTGTCCCAGCAGTGGGAACATTATAGGCTGATTATTATTATGAATAATAGATACATAAATATATACATACTTAATATATAAGCAACGAAAATAAATGAAGACTGTAGAAAATAGACTGAAGATTTTTATTAAGTAGGAAACTTAAGGTCACACGTATCAAATCGGAAAGGGATCGGCACCGTATCGCTTTTCGCCTCGCCATCAAACAGGCGTCAACCTAACGTAAGCACGTAACCAAAGCGGATCAGAAGCTCCGATACGTCGACTCGGCTACGGCTAGGCGACGAGCGACGCCGCGCTTACGGCTCGCCGACCGCTGGTTGATGGTGCAGTAGGCAGGCCGGAGGGGTGTGAGGAGCAAGGGTGGACGAAGAGACTTAAGCTCGGGTACGGAAAAACGTAAGCGCGGAGATGACGAGCTGTAAGCGTGGGGACGACGAGCCGTAACGCACCGCACCGCGGTTCGTAAGCTTGTCCCGAGGCGAGGTGATTACGTTACGATTCCGATTAGTGTACGTTGTAGTAGGAGTTTCATACAAAAAAAAACACTGGCACTCCGGTAGTGCCGACAGAAGTGAAAACTTGAACAATTACGAGTGTATTTTGTGAATCGTCTTATAAACAAAACACGCGTGTTAAGGTGTGTTCCTTATTTTATAAGGTTTTTTGCAAATCAGGTATGATGACCAAAGTGACTGGTTTATTCTTCTCGTGAAAGGAATTTATTCAGATTTACAAATAAGCACACAGGATAGACTTCAGTTCGTGGTGTTGGTCGCGGCAGTGGTAAGAGAAGCAAGCCGCTCGCATGGAGCTCGTCGTCAGTTATATATCCGTGGTTCAGCGCCATCTCGTCGTTGTTGGATGAACTACGTAGTTAGTACGCGAGGCCCTCGTAGTTCTTCCCGATGTGCATAGATGGCGCTGTCCTCAACAACGCGCGTCTTACGTTTTACGTCTTACGTTTTACGTCTTACGAATTTTCGATCAGGGTCACGTGACCTGACGCGAGTTTAGAAGTTTTTACCCATTCCAAAAAAAGTACACAGCGCCGCTAAAGAAGTTTTCACTTCAAAAACACTGAACTGCTCGAGTTGATACGGTGCCGATCCCTTTCCGGTTTGATACGTGTGCTATGACCGTATGGACCGATTTTTCAATCATTAAATGTGACGTTTTGATAGATTGACCATACATTTTTCGGATAAAAGTTAACTGGCGTTTAAAAACCCGGCCCTTATTCAAATAAGTCTGAAGGATTAGCGTTTTTAAACATCAAATGTTACAAGCCCCCAAACCGCCCGTCACGACTTCCTAGTGTTGAGCGGGGCAGAAATGTGTCAATAACGATTTAACTTTGATTGCCAATGTCATAAATATTTATGACGGTTATCTGAGCGTTATGACTTGGTAGTCAAATAGGACATTACGTAATCGGTCATACTTATTTGCTATGCATTCAGCATGGGAATAGACTGCCGGGTCAGCGGGATTGTCCGAAAGGGTTACCGCTGGCCCGGAACATAAAGGGCTAAGGAAGGAACACGGGTGGGTTTTAGTCAGTAAGAGTCTGACACTCCCTACCGCTCCACCCAGAGCGGGAGGAGTCATTTGATGATTTACCAACCTCAAAAAAAAAAGCATGGAAATAGACCTCGGTATGTTTGTATAGTCACTGCTCCATAATATTGTAGTATTGTATCAATGCGTCTTCATCATCTGCCTAACCTTTCCCCAACTATATAAATGTATGTTGTGTTCGACTTCCAGTCTAACCGGATGCACCAGAATATCGGTATTTTACATTCAGCGTCTCCCCATCTGACCTCTACAACCCATTTACCGGGTAATACGTTATTTATAAGACTGGTTGTCAGTATTTCGGTATTCTAACGACCCGTAAATATTATTTATTAGTATTCAGCTGCATCCGGATAGACTGGAAGTCGACCTGGAGTCGATGATGGCATCTTTTCGAGGCAACTGTTTTGTAGACTACAACCGAATTTTTATCACTTATGAGTCTTGTAAGTTATAAGTACCTACTATATAACACAAAGGGTACCTATTTACGGATAAATTATTTATTTAAACCTTCTACAGCGTTGCCAAACTTTTATTGACAATTTAAGGTCATAGTAAGTTTCTAAGACAAAAGATAAAAGGTTGTTCCGTATTTTCCCTTGCCCGACCTTCATTTTAAAACAATGACGGACAGTGGCTAAGATACCGAACAATATTATTGAGAAACTACAAGTGTTTAGATGAGGTTCGGCCGCCGATCTTTTAGTGGGATCATTATTTATTATTGTCTTCTATTTATGTCAGCAATAACTGCTGTATAATACGAAAGAATTTATTGATCTGACTCGAAATTATAATTGGCACAATAAAATCGGTGAAACAACACGTTCACTTTACTAATTTCCTGTTGTAATAAAAATAAATCGAGAAAGGAAAAGTTCTATATGACGGAGAAGGTATAGTGTGTCTCGTTATTATCAGCCATATTTTAACTATTGTGGGCGTACAGTGGGTATGTGTTGGTTATTGCGCAATAGAAAAACCGTTTTCAGTTCAAATAAGATTATAATTTCACGAACAATTTAGTCACACTAGCAAATTACACACTGTAGGTACACGACACAACCAGATACGGAACGCTGGACAGTTTCTGAGCACATGTTGTCCGTACGATGTCCAATCTCCAAGTCCAAGTCCAAAGTGAGCTCCACATCGTTCTGTCGAGCTGTTTTCTAACCCCCACGAACTCAGGCTAGACTCTGTCAAGCGCCGCCGGGTGGCGCTAGCGTTCCGAATAGTCAAATGTATGACCGGATGCGACACGGCCATCCTGCGATGCACACGTCCTCGTGTGTTAATCTGTAAACAAACATACCCCGCAAAGTATCTCATAGCTCGGTCACTCCTGACCAAATATGGTACAGGCAAAACAACACAATGAAAATTCGCACAAACTAAAAAAATTGCAGAGTTCAGAGCATTAATCATTATTTGATTCCCAAATCTCAAGATCACAAACTTAATAATCAAGTAAAGATGATAGAGCAGCTAATAAAACATCCTTAGAGCATAACAAAACACAGCAGGAATCTTATTCGTGGCCTGTGGCTTTTCACTAAGCCCCTACAACAAACCTCATGTTTGTTACCTTGAATTCCTCCTGAATTCCGAGTCCCACGGACTCTATGGTCTCTGCAAGACCCCGACCTCCGCCAGAGTTAAACACGCATCGCGCACCCACGGACTACTTGAGTTGCCTCAAGAGACACCGATTTCTACCGGGCTACGACTATGTAATAACTACTGGTACGGTCCCCGACCGACCAGCCGAACTAAGATTCACCACTATCACTCGACATTAATCTCTACTCTGTTTCATCAACAAGACTTTTACTTGGCTTTCCTCAAATTCGTCATTAATACTCTGATCCCTTGCCTGTGCCATGGCATATGCCTCAGCCTCATTAGCGTACTTGATTCAACCAGAGCCATGTAATCAAACTTTAATTAATCATAGCAAAAAAAAATATCAACCAGAGCCATGTACCATCGTTATCCACATTACAACAATCTTTTTCACTAAGAGCCTTAGACACCTGGAAACCCACAGACGAGTAAACCACTCTAACGCCACGGCACTCCGGCCGACCAGCAATCGCATTGCTCTCACACATCCAGCGCATGGATCCATGTGTATCACCCCTGTGACTACACACTTTTTACTACGGCCGATAGAGAACCCCTACTCGCGTGGTTCCCACTACTTAGGCTTGCTCATAGCTCATTACCACTGTGATCACAATCAACTTCGACTGGTACATAACCTACTGGCATCATTCATAACCTATCGTGAGCGTATTTAAAAATCGCATCGTTAACTAAATTGGGCTATAACTAACAATGTAACAGTTTTTTTTGCTGTTGTTTACCAGGGAAGCACTCGATACCTGAGTCAAAACAAAATGAAAACGACTCACCAAATTCAGTAGACAAAAGATCTGTAGCTGGCTTAATGGCTGTAGTGGTTGCAATCCACCGTTTCCTTGGCAGAAGTCGTGAAACTCCTCGCTCGAAAAGCACCGTCCTTGATCAGCGATTATTCGTACAGGAGATCCAAAGAGTACAGCGCTGTCCACCACTGTCATTCTGCTTGCACACATCCTTGTGTGTTAACCTGTAACCAAAAAAAATCAACAGCAGTGCATGTTCCACTCGGCCAATTCTGACCAAAATTATTACAGGTTCTGATGAAAATCACAACAAACTCTTTCTCTCAAAGCCGACATGTCGAACAACACCCATACTCATTCAAATAATAGGAAACTCATTAAAATATTGCAATGCTCATACTCTGACCTCCATCCGGCCTTCATCATCACACTTATAACCTCCATCCGGTCATAAGCATCAAACCAATCGACCTCCATCCGGTCACAAACACAAGAGGCAACCTCTATCCGGTCACCTCCACATGTAACCTCCATCCGGTTACAAACAACACCATCAAGACAATCATTTCGAGCCTTTATCAAAATAATTCTTAAAGTAGGTTTGTTCAACATGTTACTTTATTTTTCCTATAACGTTACAGATTATAAGAAAACTCTTACTATGCTAGGTAATCTAAATCTTAAGTTAACTACTTAGTATTCAACTAGTCTTGTCAGCGTTATCATTTTCGTCATGGCTAGTCTCGTCATCGTCACCTACGTGCAGTCGTGCATGTCAACGTCAGTTATTTTACGCAGTCGGTAGTGTGCGTACTTGTACGTCCGGCGGAAGAAAGGGACTTCAAAACATAACGATCACTTGTCAAAACTTCCACTACCTTAAATGGACCTCTGAACTTCCGATCTAGATTAGTCTGCTAATCTGATTTCACTGCTCGTTTTCTAATAACACAAAATAGCCTACTCAAAATAATACTTTGCAAGTAAATGTCGTGTAGAAATGTAATAAAATTTCAAGTTTTGTGCTGAATACACGCGTTTAACCAATACCAGTCATCGCAACAACATTGTTAACTCGTTTGGCACTTAATTTGGCTGCACAACTTGCTTTTACTAACGAGCATTCAGCACCAGAATCGTAAACAAAAAAACAATACAGATCACCTTTATCTTCTAACGTGCCTGCGGTAGTTGTACGACGCAAACATCCACTCGCCGCTGCTGCTTGCAGCGCGTGCTCCACCTCCACCATCTGCTTGGCTGCCACTTCTCGTGCACCGGGCCGCGACATGTCCTGGATGCCCTCACTTGCAGCACACGAAGGGCTTCACCGACGGCTGCGGGCTGCTTGGCTCGATTCTTGAAGTCACTCCACGTCACTGGTAGCTCCACGCTACGTCCTTCGTACTATTTACGATAGCCACGTTGATACTGCTTCATTTGTGCGCCTTAATGACGGCCACAACACGACCTCCGTGCAGTGAATTTTCAGCAAATCATAAATCAGCTGTCGTATTGTGTGCCGTTACGTTTGCACACGCGTCCTATCGCGTCACAGATTATATCGCGTTTTCTAATTACGGGAACGGGATACGTCGAACTTTTAGACACTTTTTGTTTCTGACATGGCGGTAGGGCGCAACTGGCGCGTTACTGGGCAAAGGTGTTTTGGCATACAGCCTATGCCCAAAACAACATTCACTATGATCGCGCATCCGTATCTGGCTTGTCTGGGTTCAACTCTAACAGGTCCACACGATTATTTAATAAGCGTTCGCAGTTTGCACTTTGTTTTTAAAATGTCAACGGTCACTTTCACTCTTAGCGTTCTCATTTTGCGCATGAACCAACACGAATCCCACTTCTGATGACGGAGAAGGTATAGTGTGTCTCGTTATTATCAGCCATATTTTAACTATTGTGGGCGTACAGTGGGTATGTGTTGGTTATTGCGCAATAGAAAAACCGTTTTCAGTTCAAATAAGATTATAATTTCACGAACAATTTAGTCACACTAGCAAATTACACACTGTAGGTACACGACACAACCAGATACGGAACGCTGGACAGTTTCTGAGCACATGTTGTCCGTACGATGTCCAATCTCCAAGTCCAAGTCCAAAGTGAGCTCCACATCGTTCTGTCGAGCTGTTTTCTAACCCCCACGAACTCAGGCTAGACTCTGTCAAGCGCCGCCGGGTGGCGCTAGCGTTCCGAATAGTCAAATGTATGACCGGATGCGACATATATATATATTTGTTAACAAAGAACACAGATAGCATAATATACATCCAAAATTGGTTAATAGTATTTAGTAAGTGTACCTATTACTGCTATTTGCTAATGTATGCATACATTATAGGCGTGGGTCCATATCATTGATAGAGAATAGACAATGGAAGAAAGCTGCTTATAAACTTATAAACTTTAACTTCAATAAAATAGAATACAAATTAATGAAGAGCATGAATATGTCATTAGGTGATCAGATTAAAAGACACTAAGCTCAAATTACTCAATGGGGGTTTTCGTGAAAATTTACGACACCAGTTGGCACCACTTCCATTTCAACAATGAATATAAAATATATGATGACGTTCATCATTCGATTCATTCATTCGTTCATCATTTAGTCCATGACTAAAGAAAATATAGGCTCTTTGACAAATGCCTGGACCTGACGTGTCAGTGCTGCCAGCTAGCGAACGTAATTTCAGAAAACCCTCATTACGTATTACCTAATTGTAATCATAAATAAATAAGTTTTTATTCTAAGATTGGGCAACGATTTTTTACTTTTAGTCCCAAACTAACCTGTGTTTAGGCTGCCGTTTGCCTGTAATCATTACCGCAGCAAAGTTAGCATCAAAAACTACTTGTTTAGATATTGCCAACACTACATTACTGTGTATACAACATCATATGTCAAGGCCTAGAAAATCCTTACATAATGACCAACATAATACAATACATACGTAACGTATTCGAATGACATACAATTTACACCACATTTACAATATATCAGTATGTTTAAACACGCAGCGCACGGGTAATATAATCATCGGGCTTTGTTTTGATATTAAATTAAATCTGCATAATTAAATTAATTGATCGTATTGAAACGGTCTGGTGGTCACTCAAACATACAACAAAACTGTCAAAGAAGACTTCTATTCTTTGAGTTCCGAGTTTCTGTGTAGGTTTGTCTGTTCGTCACATCTTTTCGTATAAACTACCAAAAAGATTCCGATAATGTTTGGCATTTTGAAATAACTTAATTTATTATTTTATTTTTAGCGTATGTTGTTCCACTGCGGAGAAAAAGCCTTATTTTCTACTCCACTCCTCTATGTATTGAGTTAGTGTTAACCAATCTTGTCTGTAGACATCATCGTCTCCTGGGTCTGCCTCGATGTCGCCGGACGTTTTCTGGGACCCACATGGTGGACGGTGGTAGATTTGCAAAGTGGCTTGATTCCCAAAAATCGGATAAAGTAACTATTAAAACTGAGCAAAAGCACAGCTAGTTAAGTGTATCACACTAATATTATAAAGGCGAAAGTTTGTGTGTGTGTGTGTTTATATGTTTGTTACTTCTTCACGCTCAAACAGCTGTACCAATTTTGATAAAATTTTGTATGGAAGTAGCTGACACCCTGGATTAACATATAGGCTACTTTTTATCTCGATATTCTTACGAGATCGAAACTTATGCGGGTGAAACCGCGGGGCGCAGCTAGTAAGCTCATAAAGTAACTCTTAACGCTCTAGTCTCGTCAGGCTTTGTCGGGAACTGTGATCAATCAAAGGCAAGGTGACAATGTGTCATCAATCTGCTTAAAACTCTAGATCCGTGCAGACTGACGAGAACTACAAGTAATGTGCTCTAACCCGAGGACTCGAGGCTAAGTAATATCAGCCGCACAGGTCGATCAATCAGGTTAAGCTACGCTTTCTGCGCTCGGTACGTGAATGGGTGACCATACCAAAGAGTCCTTCGTGACTCGGAAAGCACGTTCAGCCGTTGGTCCCGGCTGTCATTGGTGGATCTTAAACAACCAGTCTTACCAAGGGTATTACCCAGTAACTGAGTTGTGGAAGTCAGATAGGCAGTCGCTCCATCTAAAATACTGGTAAGCTGCATCCGGTTAGACTGGAAGCTGACGCCAATATAATTGAAAAAAGGTTACCTAGATGATACTTCAATCAACTCAGCCTATTGCAGTCCATTGCTGGATATAGGCCTCTCCCAGCTTGCGCCACAACCTCCGCCATCCGCACCCAGTCCGTCCCAGCCAGCTTCTTTAAGTGATACTTAGGAAGGTACATACTTTTCGCTTTAATGAATGAGTGGTGGTCGTTTGCAAGCTCTCAGTATCTCTCACGAGCGATTAATTCACTTGATAAGAGAACGTATATAAATCGTTGATTGACTTAAGGCGCGGCAAGGAGCAAATTTTTAGCAATAGCGCAATAGCAAACAACAACAAACAACAATAGCGCATCGCGGCAACAAATAAGGTTCAAAACTGGGATGCGTTTGCAGTTGAATAGAATGACCACCAAAATAAAATAAATTCACGGTTCAGTCGAATATTTTTTAGATACTCGTATTTTTTTAAGTTGATTGAATTTCCCTTTATTATCATTACATAATATATATTTAAAATTTTGAGAATTATGCGACGAAAAAAATTTTTTTGAGGTCTGTTTTACGGTTTATCTATAATACTATTTTATTTTTATGAAATGTTTTTGAATATGTGTTTTTATTTTACCATCTGACAATACACTACATTTTTTCTGGCTTGTTATATGTACCAATACGTCTAACTGTGCGACAGAAAACTGAGCGTTTTACGGTGTCCTACGTTTAGGTAGCGCCTTAACTTTTTTACTGTAGAAGCATGATTAGGATTCCTATTATTCCTAATCAATATTCTAGATACGACTCACGCCCTGTACAGAAATTTCCATTCCTAACAGTCACGCATTTACATGTACCATAAATTCCATACTTATGATATAACCATCTTTCCAGATGACAACGATGTGCAGTGCCAAAGAAAAAGAAGTGATATTATATAGATGAAACATAAATAACTGATAAGTTGTAATCATGGAGGGGGTGAGAGTGACACACCAGGGGGTGCGGGCGCACTCAGCCGAGGGCTCGGCGGGCCGCATCACCCAGGCCGGCCTTGCGGCCCGCAGCCCAGCCGGGACGGCCGCCAAGGGCATGGCCATCAAAGGCCACGAGGATCTCTGGGTGGAGATACAGGCCAACACCTTCAGAAATTGGGTCAATGAGACCCTGAAGCCAATGAATATAAAGGTAAATACCGTATTAATTGAGTTAACATTTTTCACACCACTTGCTACGCTAATTTGCAAGTACTCGTAGTTTCTTCTAATGAACAGCGTGTTATCGATACAGATTTGTTTGATTTAAGTAATCGCTTTGTTATTATTAATGATTACTCTTTGTGAATCGAACATGACATTCTGGTACTTCTTTACTGTAAAATTAGCGTTTAATCATTTTCTATAGGTTGCAGACTTAGTAGAAGACCTCCGAGATGGAACAGTTCTGTGTGCATTAGTAGAAGCTCTACAAGGTCGAAAGTTGAAAGGCTGGAGTCGCAACCCAACAAACCAGCACCACAAGCTGGAGAACGTCACCACAGCGTTGCAAGCCATTGAAGACGATGGGGTCAAACTTGTCAACATTGGTAGGAATCATCTTCTTATAAACCCATCACTTATCTTCTTCTTATTTTTAAATTCACTGCTGGGTCAAGACCAAAACCACAGCTTAAAAAATCTACAATATTTGGAGTCTAGGAAAGTCTGACATAGTCTTTAAAGCGTCTCGGCGGTTATCTTTTAGATAAACCGTTTGAAAATCATTAATCATCTTTGCCTTTCGGTATACCCAAATATCCCGCCTAACCCCACTTAAACCCTTTGACCCCTAATTATGAGCAGACCAGGAAATTTTGAACTTTCAAATTGAAAATATAAATCTTTAATACGTTACCTACTAGCGACCTACTTCGCAAGGTGTTTACGGCTTGAGAAAATATGAATATTTCTTTATTATGTGTAATTTTAATATGAATGTATTAACCACATAATAAAATAATAATAAATTTAAAAAAATAATATTTTTCTATATACTGGGGAGAAATGCATCAAAATTCATTGCGTAGCAGAAGAACAACGCCATAACACAGACCGACACGAAAAGCAAGAGTGAACATTTTACTTTTTGAAAAATATTGCATTTTTACATTCTTCTTCTGTTTTAGGTAACGTGGACATAGTGAACGGGAATTTAAAACTAATATTGGGTTTGATTTGGTCACTGATTGTTCGGTACCAGATCGGACGCAGCAAATTCCCTCCAAGGTAAGGTTTTATTTTAATTCAATGGTAATTATGTTTACTTAATGTATACTAGATGTGTTTAGGTGGTCCGACGACCTTGTGAAGGCCGCAAGAACCCGTTGGATGCGAGAAGCACAGAACCGGTCGAAGTGGAGGAGCTTGGCGGAGGCCTATGTCCAGCAGTGGACGTCTTTCGGCTGAAATGATGATGATGATGATGATGATGAATGTATACTGGAAACAACTGTTTTTCATAGAATTAAAGTGTGACGGACACATATTTATGAAGTGAAAACTATTTTAGGCGCGTTGGGCATTTTTTGAGATGGGCAAAAACTATGGAACTCGCGACACTGTTTCCGTAACCGACACCTCTGTTTTAAGTTTTGGCCATTATAAAGACATCAACACGCGGTACATTTTCTTTGGGAAGAATGACCTTTAAACATATTTGTAAAATGACTATGCTTTTTCAAGTTTTCGCTTCCGTCGGCACTCCTGAAGTGCGACTGTTTTTTTGTTTAAAGTGTTCTTACCTGTAGTTATTATATGTACTATTATACTATACTATTATTGATAATTAGATATATACAGTATACACCTAAGATTCTAATCCACAAAAATAGGTAGTTACCAACTCAAATGAATAACTTAAGTATCCGGAAACAAACCCAGAACATAATAAAAACTTAGATAACAAAGCGAAATCTTCACTAGACTGCGAACAAAAAGTAACAATACATAATAATAAACATTATGCAGTACCCGACAGATGCTATAAATTCAGACAAAGATGCAATCATGCGACGCTGCTGATGTAATCCGAACGCTTGAATCAAATAAACCTTGGGAAAACTAACTGTATCTAAACAACAAAACGTTTATTTGGTGTTACAGCAATTAGCGCGACACGCCTGCGCCGGCGCAGCGGTCCATGTCTCTCGACTGCATTTAAAATAAACACACATAAGATACGCTCAGTGAGCTTGCCTAACAGTCCCGGTGTTTAGAAATACCGGCAGTGTCTAGTTTTTCACAGCTCAAGATAATTTATTCCATCTAAGTCTCTATTTAATCTTTCCCTATACATGTACTCGTTACGTACACACGACTATGTGTCAACTCACCAAGTTGAAAAGGATATCTTCAATCATTCATTTCCGTTCAAATATTCGTACGCAATCAAGGGAAGACATAAAGCTCTAGCGGTGACGAAAGAATTCATGCCATCTTCGCTATGCGCGGCGAATATTAGAAATTCCTTATATAAAATGTAAGTTGCTCAATACTTCTCGCTTTTATAGAGGTTCGATGTGAAATACTAATTGGAGCGTTCCAAAGTTGTAACTGAGATCGAACTGGGTACTTGTGTGCCCTACGGTGCTGGCAGCAAGTGACTGGCAAATTGCACGTTTATTGGTGTTTGATTGCAGAAAGTTGATGCTATCGTGGCTGCAGGCGGCCATGCCGGAGTGCCGCGTCAACAACTTGACGACGGATTGGAACAGCGGGGTTCTGCTCTCCGCCTTACTCGACTACTGCAAGCCTGGCATTTTCCCGCACTGGCGCGAGCTCAGTCAGTATTGATTATGACAGATTTCATTACAACATACACGTTCCGAGCAGTCTTTAAAAGTAATTGGAAATTCTGTAAGGGCGCAAATTGATTTTATAAAAATTAATAGCTAGCTGATTTTACCTTGGTAAACTGATGGTAGTACCGCAGCAATTTTCAATCTTTGCAAGTGCAGACTTTTGATTAAATTAGTTTACTAACAAAATCAAAACTATATTCTATAAACCATGCCTTACATCCTAAGGTTGTCTCTTGATCACTTGTGACGACAAGGCCTTCCTTTGTACAGACGCCAGCACATCAAGCTACCCGAAACTGTAAAATTTTCCCAATCAACTTTGAACCTTATGCTTTAACGATAAAGTTGAAAATCTATTAAAGAAATTTGACAAATTGAAGTAGCTTGATGTGCTGGCATCGGTACAGCCATTCAATATAAATGTATCCTTTCAAAAAATGTTATTTAAATACTAATCCAACATGCTTACATAACGTAGTTTGAATGCACAGTCAAGCAAGGTATTTCCTACAGATCGCCACGAAGCCGTGGAGAACTGTCGCCGCGCGATGAGGCTGGCTCACCGCGAGCTGGACGTGCCCATGGTCTTGGAGCCGGAATACCTGGCCTCACCCTGGCTGGATGAGCTATCCGGCATGACCTACCTCTCCTACTTTATGAAGCCCGAATCCACCGGGTTCAAGACTACTCTAGAATGGGTCAACTCGCGCTTGGAGAGAGGGATCACCAATTTTACGGTGAGTTTTGGATTTGTGGTTTTTAGGGTTCCGTAACCAAATGGCAAAAACGGAACCCTTATAATTTCGTCATGTCCGTCTGTTAGTCTGTTCGTCCGTCTGGATGTTACACAGACATTTTTGATTGGAGACTATTTGCATTATATCAGTAAACATTGGAGAGAAGGTGTATTCTGTGTACCGCTAAACAATGGTGTAGTAAAATTACGAAATTAACAATTAGGTGTGACTCACCCCATACATGAAATCGAGGTATTAAAAAATACACATAAACTTGTGGTGTATCATTGAATCCCATAATTAAAAAGATTATGATGTTTCTAAGCGACCCATACCTAACCCGTGGGATTCAAAATATTGGTGTCTGTGAACTATAAGAAAAGGTGTAGGTACAATCTCTGCTAATCGCTTTAGGGAAAATGGGCGTGACACGTGATTATTTCGAAAGGTTAACTTTTAAAATAACGATTATATGTAGGCGTTTGATGCGTTCAGATATCGTTGCCAAAGGCATTCTTTTTTCTCATTCATGTTAACACAAGATTACGTAAACCCAATAGGTGAAGGTAGCTAACGCATATCTAAAGTTGTTGCAAGACTCAGTGCAAATAATTTTGCAAATACCTGAGTTATTTAGTCACGTTTTATTATAATATTTACGATGGCTCGTCAACTTAAGCAAGGCCCGTTCTCACGACAACCTGCCTAGTGATTGAAAGATATGATTAACAATGGTCTAGGTACACTTAAGTGAGTTAGTATTCACATAATCTACTTTTCTCTCAGTTTCTCTCTATTACAAAATTGCTCGGGTTATCGCTAATTTGATATTTAAATACTTGTTTGTATTTTACCGGGTTGGATAATAATAATACTTCTATAAAATATAATTTAGGTATCTAGCTAAAAACTGAATGATATCACTTGACAACTGAATTCCAGTAGGAATTGATAAATGATGGATTCGTTTTGGGGGGCTACGCTTTGTACTTTTTTACCATAAAAAGCGTGGATTCTTAAATAATCTTTAATAGGTACTTTGAATATGATATTATGGTTAGAAAGGGGGTGATTACTGAGATGGCGACTAATACAGAAGTGGAAGAAAAATACATTTTGCGCCGACCCTAAATAAATTTGGATTTATAATATCTTGATTTAAAAGAGTGTCCATGTTGTTTCTTGCCCGTTCTTCTCCGTAGAGATCTACGTTTTGGAATGGGCAACTAGCTTCAACTTTCTGACTAACTGACGGACTATTTTAATTTTGACAATTCAAAAGTGCCTGTACAAGGTTTAATTGAAATAAATGCTTTGAGTTTGAATTTGAGTTTTTGGATAAGGACAGGAGAATTATGATGAACTTTGCATATAATAAGTCTTTAAAAAGCCGGAGTAAATAATTTACGTAATTCAATTTTATTGTGTTGTTTTAGACGGACTGGAACGACGGGCGTGTTTCAAACGAGCTGGTCAGATCTATTGGTGGCCCAGCGCCGCCTCCGAGTCGGTTGCGAAGAGACCCCGCGCGCTGGGAGGAGAACAACCAAATGGCCATCGATGCCGCTAAGAAAATTGGTAAACAAATACATTATTTAAAAAAAATCGCTATCAACCTAATTACACGTTACTACACTTGTCAACGTTTTATTGCTACAAAAATACGAGTAGCCAGAGCAATATTTTTTTTAATTTATTGGTCTACTGGCCCCAAGTAATAATGAGTAACGGTGGAGTTTCTTGCCCATTCTCCTCCATACGAACACTACTTTTTGGAAGGGGCGACTAGAATCAATTCAATTTTACTGTAAGTTTTGACGTTCAAAAGTGCCTTTAATGTGCCTATTTGAAATAAATGATTTGACTTTGTGAGAAGGAGTGGACCACAATCCTCCACGCGGTCCAGTGCGGGATGGTGGGTGTCACATTGTCTTTGATATTTTTAGTTCTAGAAGTCCTAGTTCGTTTTCATAGAGAAGGAGCAATAGAAAATGATATATTCCTACACATTTACCTAAATATATATATCAGCAGAATTTCGGATAATAATAAAGCTAGAGTTGATTTGTTTGAACGCGCGACTCTATGGACGTACCAGTCGAATTTGAAAAAATCGTTTTGGAAGGTCTTGAGGAAGGCTATAGACTATTTAGCATCACGCTAGAACCCTTAGAAGCGAAGCAAAAGGGAAAAAACCAGAAACAACGCTAAACGAAAACGAAATAATAGCGCAGACGGGCGATGCGATACGACGGGGACGAAGTCGCGAGCAGAAACTAGTATGAGATAAAATAAAAAGGATTTTCCAAGCGACAGTACGAATGAATAATTTCTGTACTCCCCTAAACCGGTAGCGATGTCTCAAACTCGAACAGTTGACACTTTAAAACATTACAATAATGGTTATAGATCATGTTTCATCGTGTTCAATGGTAATTTAAATTATCTCCGTACATTTGACATAGTAGCGGTAATATTAATTACAGTGATTGCCTGATTTATAACACGGGCACCCAATGAATTACAGCAATACATTATATTCTAAATATTTGAGGTATCATTACAAACCGCATCGATCACTGGAATATTACACTGAAAATAAATACGTAGTTAAAATGGAGCTTCAATTCTGCAGCATAAAGGTTTCATTCCAAATTAATTTCTCTTATAATTCAATACCTACGTTCGTTTTGTGGTTATTATTAATTAATAATTATACTTACTCATGTATCAATCAGTTTTATCGAAACATGAAAACTGTAACCACTCCAATATCATGTTTTTCAGTCCAATTTATTCTGAACTAGCCGTGTCCTCGACTTTGTTCGCGTGCATGTCGGAAAACAAATTAGATTTCAAGGTGTTTACTTTTTTTGCGCGTTCCCTAATTTTTTTTTTTTATAAAAGTAACCTATTAAGTCGTTGCCTATACCATCAACTATCTGCCAGTGAAAGTCCCGTCATTCATATCATAGATTTTGAGACTTTAGATACTTTGCGACGGGCCGGAACATTTCTAAAAAATGTTTTTTTTTTTGCTATAAAGTAGGTACCGTTGTACCGTATATACTTTTAGATGCATTTAGTAAAAGCAGTTAAATTGACATTACGAACAGGCACTTTAATTTTCTTTATTTGAATAGATTCTCGAATTCAGGCAGTAATTTTTTTTTTGTATTTAACTGATTGTTTCTAGCGTAGGTAACTCTAGAAACAGTCTTATAACTAAAATACTGATGCACATTAATGCGGTTATCCTGAACATCCTTCACATTACCGTCCAAGGATCTGACCAAGATTATGCCTGGACTTTAAAAAAGACTCTTACCTGTGCGTTTGTTTCGGCCTGTCTTCTCAGAAACGCCGACCTCATCTACTTTTTAAAATATGATTGTAGTGTAAAAGTGTTTGTCCAAACGTTTTTATATAAATAAAATCATTTATCATATATCACACTTAATATTATAAAGGCGAAAGTTTGTGAGTGTGTTTGTATGTTTTTTACTTCTTCACGCATAAACTGCTGAAAGGATTTTAATGAAATTTGGCACACAGTTTATAATCAGGATTAACACATATGATACTTTATATCCTGATATTTTAACGGGATTGACACTTAAGGCTCGTACACACAGGCGCGACGCGACACGCGACACAAAGGAACCGCTCGTTGCGCGACTTGCGGTGCCTTTGTGTCGCGTGTCGCGTCGCGCCTGTGTGTACGAGCCTTTATGCGGCTAAAACCGCAAGGCGCAGCTAGTTTGTCATAAAATCACTATCAATATTTTATCATAAAAATATTTATCATTTATTTAACATAAAATCATTTATTTATCAAACCCCTTAACCACTTTACTTGTGTGGCACAGGTGTACACCCAGTATTATCAGCTCGTGACCTGAGTCAAAGCGACGTGGAACACCTGGGTGTGATGGCGTGGGCCACTCAGCTTCGGAACGTGCCTCCTCGGCCACCTGTACATGACATGTTGAGAGTCGCCTTGGACTCCACCTCAGGCAGAGTTGGGGAAACCGTGAGTACAACTTTACCCCTTTTCCCCTGTGCCTAAGCGGCTGCATATAGTTTAAGGCCCTATTTTGTAAATATTTATGTAAATCAATTATTTCAATTTCAATATTCCAAGTGGTCTATCAATTTCTGGATGCTGTCTTGGCTAGTAAAGACGTCGACTGATGTCAAATATTTTATTACTCATTACTCACACAGTATTCATTCAAAAATAGTTTTAACTTTACTGCTTTTATACTTATCTAATTTTACTATATCAAGCACCAACTACGGCGCATTGGAACTTTAGCCAAGCGTTACAGATACAGTAAACAAATCATCAACGTAAAAAGCATCTTATTAGATTTAAAAATGGCTAAAAACATTATCCCCAACCTACCCAATAACGTGGATTATGGCAGTGGGCCCACGTGGTGGAATTGGCCACTCCCTCTCACAGAGAGGAGGTTTGTGTCCTAGCAATGGGAATAGTGCAGGCTAATTATGCAAAGTAAAGTTAATTTTAAAAAAAAGCCAGCCATTTAATAGTCCTTCAAGAGTAGATGGCCAATTCGTCTGGTTTTTATGAGCCGACATCAAACGGGAAGGCGGAAGTCCTACGGATTCCCTCGATGCTTGAAGATACTGTCTAGGACTGCCGGAAGTGTCCCAGCTGGTTTATCCGGCACAAGTGAACTATAAGGAGAATATATTGGTACTCAAAGTAAATTCTAATCATGATATTAATAATAATTATAACTTTATTTCCAATTTTACAATTTGTCTGTAGCAATAAGTTAATTCTGTGACAATATTCTTTTAAAATTGCATGAATTACTGATTACTCCACTGGCACCCAAGCTAAGATTAAACTTGTCTTATGGGTAGGTTACTTGTGTTAAACTTGTATTAATGGCAAATTAAAAAGAAAGAAAAAGCTTTTGAATTCGTATTTTTGTAAAGGATTTTTGTAAATACACGTACGCCGATTATAATGTTGTGGAATTTACTAGGTTTACTACACAATAAAAATCATATTAGCAAAATCACTTGTATGTTTATTTCTATAACGAGTACTCTGAGCTCTCCATCCATGACTATCTAGTGTTGCCCTACCGACCATAGTGTTGCCATTAACACACTATAATATATGTATTACACTGATAAAACCAGTCTCATAATTATGTAGGTATCTTTAAATTATATTTCTAACATATTAATATCAAAAACAATTTAATACTTAGGAATTTGTAAAAAATTGACTAACCATGCGACAATTAAAAAGGCATTGATCTACTTCTTTGAATTTGAATTTTCGTCAAACAGCTGACCAAACATTCGTTTCACTTCGCTCACTCGCTTCCTTTACAGACCTACATTAAGATCGAGAGCATATCCAGCGAGTTATCCATATCTGAAGTAAAAGTGTCTATTGTGAACCCTCTGGAGCAAGAATCAAGGTTGAAACTTGATGCTCGGGGTGCAGGAGAATTTGTGCCCGAACATGCTGGCATGCATGAAATCGTGCTCACCTTTGATGACATCAGGTAACTTTTATTATAATTTTATGACGAAGATAGTAAAGTACATACACAGTCATACTATTGAATCACCTATCACGCCCTGTCGAGGTGTGGTGTGCACTGAGCAATGTAAACTAAACGTTTGACATTTAACAGTAGCAACTATTTTGATTTGGCATTTTAAATTGTGTTTTTAAAACTAGATGCGTCGTATGCATTCAACATTTTTAAACATTATGTTATAACGATGTTCATACAGAACTGAAAATGTGCTATAAAAATAAAATATTATTGAACTAAAATTGTTATTGCAGGGTCGATGGAAGATACTTCTTCCGAGTTCTACCAAGGCTTGTAACCGTCCCACCTCCTGGCATGGCACCGTGTGCCATAGGAAGCATAGTGGAAGTACTAGTCAGTGCTACAGGTACGTACAAGTATTACATATAGGTACATGGCTCTACAGCCAGTGCAGAGCAAACACGATAACATCGCAATGTCCTTAGCTCACGCATGTACAACCGCTCCTTACGCGCAATTGACCTTTGGACGCCAAACATTAATGCTACGTACATACATGGTTTCTAGCTATGGCAGTAAGATGTAGATAAGTACTGTAGATCTACTAAACACGTATACACCTGTATGACAATGTCCACAAGGATCCTGATATGTACTATATACCAAGATTCTTGTGGACATTGCGGAATAAGATTCTTCAGGTTTTAAATTGTCAAAAAATTTGTTGGTTTTTGGGACAGTAAACAATTATACGGGGTTAAGATTCTCTAGTACTTTAGGTACATAGATTTTAATTTGTGGAAACTTGTAAATGGCAACTGTAAGCGCTAATTGTACATTATTTACCTAGATAATAGACTGTAAGTTTTCAGAAGAATAAATAAATAGTAGACGATTTATTCCAAGAAGTTTGTAAGAATGGTGGGAAAAGGAACACATAAATTCTTCACCCGAAGGTGTCATTATATTTAGGACTAGGGATTAAGTCAAGTGAATTGATTCAGGTTCGAACTCATGACACAACACATCTCGCTTGCCAGGTTAACGCTTTACCCCCCGGCTATTGCCGCTTCTCCCTTTACTATTACAATATTCGACCCCTTAGCATAAACCTATAATGTTCCCACTGCTGGGGCACAGGCCTCCTTTCTGTGAGAGGGAGTGGGCCATAATTCACCACGCGAGCCTAGTGCGGGATCGTGCTTGTCACACGGCTTCGATTTTTTTGGTTCTAAGACATGCCGGTTTTTTCGTTTTTTCGACCCCTTAATCCTTATTCATTATAGGAGCACCAAGAAGAGAGGATGTAGACGTCACTGCTCACTCTCCAAGTGGTCGCGCAGTACCTCTGGAAGCTCGTCATCCTCCACCATCAGCTCCTGGCACCACCGCCTCCAGTGCCACCTTCCAGCCTGACGAGGCGGGCACCTGGACTATTGCTATCACTTATAAGGGGGAGCATATTCAGGTGAGAACGGGAGAGGTGTCTTTTCGGTTTTAAATAACCCTACACAACAATTTATTTCTTCTTTATCTTGGCTGTGTTTACACCGAACAGACTATATCTATCTGTAGGCCATACTAATGCTTCTTTTTAGGAAATCGTCCCGCAGAACCATTCAAACATGACTGCTTCACTACCATATTTTTTACAGCCAGTAATGTATTACTTATCTGAGGTTGGGAACAGACGAAATTTACGCTTCACTGAATAATTTTTCTGATTTCTGCGCCAAAAACCAACTTGAAACATGATACGGTGATATGATTTTCTCATCCTTACCATTTCTTTATATATTTTAGGGTGGCCCCTTCACCTGTGAAGTCTTCGATCCCCATGGAGTTCGGTTGAGCCCTGGAGCTCTGGAAGGAGCTGAACCCCTCAAGCCTCACTCCTTTGAGCTGGACACCAGTGGATGTGGAGTCAGGGGTGACCTGCAACTGGACATAGTTCACGACAAGAGGAGCGTTATGTGCGCTCTCGAGAAACTGTCGGCTACTAAATACCGCGCTACCTTCATGCCTAAGGCACCTGGAAAACATAGGGTAAGATTTTAGATTAGTTTCAATTAACTATATTCACCAAAATACTTAGGAATTTAGGATACTCCTTACAGAAGCCCCTCAAGATTACATTACGAAATTTGCCATCATCATTCAAAATAAACTAAAACGTGATGTCCGAAACACATCCGACGGACATCTACACGGCCCTCAGTCTACATCCTTACACTGTGAACTAAAACATAACAAACCGCCTCTTAGACTGTCCGTGTCTAGTAGCTGGCTTCTCAACTACATTGTCCTGTAATTCCAGCTGTACATCTACTTCAACGGGTACGACGTGCACGGCTCACCGCACATGTTCCGCGTCGGCTCCCGGTCCAAGAAGCCCCGTGACAGCTCCAGTCCGTCTCCGGCTTACGCGAGGATATCTAGTCCAGGTACCGAATGAATACATCTAAACCTATTAGTTGAGCAAAAGCTAGAATCCAAAAAGTACCTTTCGTGAAATCTATGTAGCTATTTCAATTTCTTTCAGCTGACCTTTATCTCAATGCATATAAAGCAAAAATCTGAAAACACTTCGTATTAATAGAACCTTTTCCCTTTGTTACAGTTACACGTTTAAGATCAGAGAGTCCAATGAACCAATACAATCTATACGAAACAAACACTAAGCACGGTACGAGTTCAATGGACCGTCGCGAGGAGAGACGTGATTCCACCGATTATTACAAGCCGTCCTACGGCTCCGACCCAAAGGACAAAAATTATGACGTGACCGACTCCGCGTACTCGACATCAAAAGCGACGAAAAAGGAAACGTACACAAGATACGACTCCGAGAGTCCCAGGAACAGGACAGCAAGTCCGATAACAACAAAACATTTGGGGAACGGCTCTCGGTTGGACGTCAATAGGTCTGCCAGTCCGTATCGAGCGAGTTCGCCGTACCGGGCGACGAGTCCGGTCGGCCGGACAACGAGCCCTCTCGCCAGAAAAGACAGCCCTTTGAACAGGACGGCTAGTCCAATTAACAGGTGCGTTGTATTCACTCACATGCAACAATGGACCTCAATACGTCAGTATCACGTATGCTAATTAATTTATTTATATTTAAAGCGTGCACGAAGCTGGCTCGTATTTACAGCGTGAATCAATTTTCATATAGTTTTCGGCGCCGTATTGCGGTATTCCTATAAAAATAATTCCATCTGACTTTATTAGTACATTATGTGTACCGCGTTGATTAAACACTATTCAGTAAACATTTTGTACTCCGAAATACCTCATTGATCAGCGCCATAACAGTTTTCCGCTTAATTTAATTTTGTTTTTCATAATTGTAAATACGAATAACATAATACTGTCTTTTGGACTGTGAAATAGTTGCCAAAACGCCACATTATTTCTTGTTTTGGGAAACTGCGTACGAAATTTGTGAAATTAAACTCGTAAACATATCAAATGTATATCCTGTCTGTAAAGGGTCATCCCTGTTTAAATAGGAACGATAAAACAAAGTCGTTTGTATATTCATGTTTGTATATGCATGACATTATACATACTTACTTAGGTACTTAACTTTACACAAAATCTATCAAATAATAGATTTTGAATGAGGTTTTCCATTATTTGGACATTTACTTGAGGAATATTGAATAGGTACCCCTAGCGATCCGGGGCATCCATCACTAATCTTTATGTTAATCACACACATAGTTATTTTGGTATATGACTGACGTGTAAAAGGTAAAAGTGTTTGCACAGCCGGTGACGAACATTGTCTGACCCACCCAACATGAGACCAACTCAACTTTTGTAACATGTTTTGAAATTCGACCTTAGTTGTGATGCTAGACGCAATATTCTAAAGAATTTGAACCAAAAGGATATATTTTCATAAAGTACATTATCGCACAATCACAAGCAGCTATTAAAATGGATCACGGAATTAGCTATTAACCGTAGACAATTGTGATGTTACTGATGTGCGATATTTTTTTTTATTAATCCAACCTCGCCTTGTTTATTTTTGGGAGTCGTGATACTCATTAGCCTTTCAACCTTAACGACAACAATATAATGATTAAAATCGCTTATCAACATGATTTATCGAAATGCTTGCACGGAGTATTCCAAATATTCACGATAAGGTTCAAATTCGCTATCACACAAGTGGGTTAGATAATGTTGGCCACCGGCTGTACAAACCTACTTACAGAAAATAAATCATTTTTCATTCATATTCTAATATTTAATCAAACAATCAACAAAAACATAACGCACTGTCCGAATAAGCGGTTAGTGCAACCACAAATGTTTATCTAAAACGGATTTAATTCGATGTTAGTTCCACAACATAGGTACAAATTATTCCAAATATTTATTTGCTAAAATATTTTCAGAGTGAGCAGTCCAACGGATCGTTACAGTCCTGTGACGAACACGAAGCGTGTGGTTGAAAAGCGGTCGAATTACAAAATGTACAGCTCTTACAGTGGGTCCCAAGATAACCTGGACCAAGCCAGCCCACTCTCCTCTCTGGAGGGAGACCGCGTGAGGAGGCTCGGCAGCCCCAGTAAGATACACGACTTCATTTACATAAAATTAGCGTTTACACTAACTTTAGTACGAATACGTGTCCGTACGTTATAAACTAAGCCAGACTAAATGTTTCTTACAATTAATAGTTTGCTATAAGCTCGTGTTTATGCAAATAGTGTAATATTAATTAACAGCTCCACGTTTCTATTATAATATTCATATTAGAGCTTTTATTTCGTAAAGTAAGCGATACGATAGCATTTTCCCTGTACGAGATAACGTACGCCTTATAAATCAACGACCCGGAATTTGTATATGACAGCTGACCAATAGAATAGCAATAGTATGCAAATACGGATTCTACCTGAATAATCTTTAGTAATATCACCTCTTTTTAGTTGAAACTTTTTGTATATTTATTGCCGATTTCAGAAAGATTGTTCAAACTGTTGTGAATGTCAGATCGAAATCACTCAGCCAATGACCGCAAATGACCAACAAAATAATTTGACAAGCTTTCAGTTACCCAGTTCAAGTAAAAGTTTAATTAATAAAGCATTTTCTCTTAGGCACAGGTGATCCTGGCGGGAAATCGTATCACCCTCGGAGAGACTGGGATAGCGTAGAAAAAACAAGACAAATGATGAGCGCTAACAGGTAAAATATTGATAATATGCCAGACAAAGGAAACAATGGATGCATGATTAATGATACTGGAGTCGATATTTTGCGCAGTATTACGGGTAACGGAATAGGTGTCATCGTTCGATAGACACCCTATTACAATATTGTGTTTAAAAGAGTGTCCGTGGAGTTTCTTTTCCATAGGTGCTGTAAGGGACTTGAAGAGCCACTAAAACTAACAAAATTTTCGGAATTTTTGGATTTCTTTAAAATATTTATAAAATGTCCTTACATATTTTCATCTAAACTAGCACTGACTTATCTAAACAAACTACCTCGTAAAATATTTGACACTTGCTTGAATGTTTCAATGGAACCCGCGCTAAATTATAGCCAGCCTGCACTATAAAAGGTTAGGCTACATAGATAGCCTCTACAGTACCTACTACGCTCTGGAATGGGCAACTAGCTTCATCTATCTGACTGACCGACCCCTTGTCAATTCAAAAGTACCTGTAATTGGTTTATCTATATATACATCCCTCTTTCTAATAAACGTATTACCTATATCAGATGGATAGTTACACACCGATTTCTCTCTTTCAGTCGTCAGTAATTTTACTTTCGAAAGAAGAAGACAAAGCGTTGTGTAACTATACAGACGCTATACAACGTTTATTAGTAAGGGGAATACTGTATACAAATAAATAAAATTGACGTGTCTGTTTATATAGTGTCAAAATATCAGCTTTTTATCATGACCGTATATTTTATTTATATTTTTGTGTGTCTGTTTGTTCCGGATACTCTCCGAAACGGCTGGACCTATTTCCACTGGGCTTTTACTGGCAGATAGGATGTTATAAGGAGTAATATAGGGTGTATTTACACACACTTTTATTTTGGAAAAAAAAATAGTATATTATTGTTTTTCGACATCCACGCGAACGAAGTCGCGGGTACAGCTAGTTTGAAATAAATGTTTTGAATTTTCTATTAAGAATGAACAAATGCCTCGTAATTGCTAAGACTTTTTTGCGCTATTTCTTTCTCCCAGCTTTTATTATTAAATAAACACTCGGAAGTGGGGGATGGGCGTTTGAGGGATGTCTTTTATTACATCCGAACTTCAAAAAGGTGCTGGTTCTCAGCCCAATTTGAATAAAAGATTTTGATTTGTTACCTCTTATTGAAATGTAAATTGAAAACTGAGTACAAATTCTCACTAATAATCTAGAGCATTTTTTCCCTTTTTTAATTTTCTTACAAAACAAATCGAATCAATTCAAAATGCTCGTTTACGAACAATCCACTTTCAAATCTTGTGCTTATTCTGTCACTACATAAAACTTCATCTAATTCACATGTATTACTAATAATATAAAGATTAGTAAAATATATTATGTATGTTTGTTTGTTACGCATTCACGCTAAAACGGCTGAACGGATTTGAATGAAATTTGGCAAATGGGTAGACCATGACCTGATTAAGATATAGAATACTTTTTATCCTGATATTCCCAGGGATCGAGACTTGTGCGGGTGAAACCGAGGGATGCAGCTAGTGATAAATTAATATTAGTTAGATTTTAAATAAGTACCTCATACATTATGCATGCTCTGTTCATTATTTTAGAGCATGTGCAATGTGTTCTTCAAGTCTACTTTTCAATGTAAGAGATATAAGTATTACCCAATTAGTAAACCTTATATGACTCACCTTATTAGTTATGTCCTTCAAAAAGTTCAGGTGCGTAGTAAACGCAATCGGCGTGCGTTTATGACCAGCCGGTTAATTGCATAACAAACTAACAGTAGCCAATGACTTTCATTTTGACAGTTCAACAACATTCATTGCGTTATTTACGTTGCTGAGCAGAAAGATGTTTCGAACATATGAAGCAATGGATTAGCAATATCCTTCAAAATGATACAAATTGTGATTGTTGATGTGTTACGCAATTAGGGTCCAGCCGGTCGATTCTGTAAAAATCTCACCGTGAAAACTTAGGTGAAGTGAGTTTGTTTTTAC
This sequence comes from Luperina nickerlii, assembly GCA_963855955.1. NCBI lineage: Eukaryota > Metazoa > Arthropoda > Insecta > Lepidoptera > Noctuidae > Luperina > Luperina nickerlii. The sequence goes on along the minus strand of OY979664.1, from coordinate 14,028,979 downwards.
TAGGAATTGACACTGTTGACAGCTCACTCCACGCTCACTTCACCTAAGTTATCACGGTGAGATTTTTACAGAATAGCACCGCTGATGTATAAACGTTAACGAAGCAAACAAAAACGTATGTAAAGATCGTAGCAAGTGACATTCCGTAGTTTCAGCCTACCACCATTAGAAAAAGGGCGTGGGTTTATATATGTAAGTTTTTTTTACAATAAAACCATTTGTGTGTCTAGCCTGGAGTCTCCTAAAAGCCCAACGGAGCGCTTGCCCGGGCAGAACACCCTGGAACGCGAGACGAAACGCAACACACAGCTCAACAAGTTCACCGACTACTCGCGAGACTCCTTCAACAGGCAGCTCGACCGGTTGGCGGATGATCGGGACTCTGACACGTATACCAGTCGGGTATGTTGCTTTGTTACAAGTGTGACTAACAAATAAACAGGTTTTTTATAACTACCCTCTTATTTATAAACGTTGATTTAAGTTAAGACAAGTTTAGTTTCGTATTTTTTTTTTGTTGTGTATTTTCTGGTGTACAATAAAGTATATATAAATAAATAAATAATAAACGTCAAAATTGTATGGTTAAACCGACGGTAATCATTGCTTAAGTTTAAGCAAGTTTTATAAATAAGAGGAGGGTAAGTGTTTAAGAATCAGAATCATGTTTGGTATTGATGAATTCTTTAAAAAAATGTGTCCATTAATATACCTACCAACAAAACACCTCGTAGGAACTCAGTACCTTGTTGTTTAAAATGCATCTTGATAGCTATATATTATAAAAAGACAGTCATGTTTCACATTTCCATCTTGTTCAAATGCTTACTACTTCAGGAATTTCCGTGGTAACATGAATACACATAATAATAGTAAAAATGTGTGAAGCTTCGAAGGGTAAGTGGAGAAAATTAAATAACACTATATTTAATTTATAGTTTCCTGGTGATCCAAAAGTAATAGGGGAAGTCACTTTCATGTCTGCTTGTGTGACTGCGTTATTCCTGTAATCTACACAACTAACACAACGGATTTTGATGTGGTTTTCACCATAATTTAGCGAATTTATTCCGCATGTTTAATGTGTGTGTATGCACATTAAACATACATAATATCATAAAGAAATCACGCCATTTTGTCAAGTCGCAAAAAGCATGTGAGACAAACAAAAGAAACTGGACAAATAGAACTTGTATATCTATGTCTAATTTGTGATTCCTCACATGACCTCACAAGTAAACTGTAGAATAGTCTTAAATTAAGAGGGAGAAGTGTACAGCTGGCGTCGAGTTTAAAATTAAGTTAGCTATTCACTGGCGCGGTGCAGTACAGTTCATATACGAATCACAACGTGTAGGATGCCACAATTACAGGCGCTACAGACAGCCCCCTCTGGCGTATTGAGATGGACGTCACGTGTATACATGTAACATTCAAACAATACCGTCAGACAATATAACTATGGATCTACAAATACAGCTGTAGAATACGTGTCTTTTGCGAGCCTTTTTCATAGTAATACTTATTCTTAATATGCTACTGTTCTTACAATTTAGTAGCAAAAATGCTCAATAAGTACCTATATGATACGATTACGGTGACCTGTATGCCATATTGTTTGATAAACATACATTACACAACATCGCTTGGACAGAGGACAGAGGTGTACCTATAATACACACACATTTCGCCATTTTGTTATGTTTAAGTCTCATAAAATAGGGCGCGAACCTATTGACATCAACCGGGCTCAAATCCAGGCCCCGGGCTGCTACTGAGAAATTCCAGATAGGAAAACCCAATAATAGGTACTAATGCCAAACCTGGTAATCAAACCCAAGACCTCATGCTCAACAGTAGCGCTTGCGACCACTAGAGCAATGTGGCAGTCTGCTATATCTTCTTATACAATGTGTTTCAGAGGGGTGTGACCAAACTTGGGGGTGTGGTACAGGCCATCAAACTGAACAACTTATTCCCGGGGACAAACACAGTAATCGTGAAAAAAAAATCAGTCGTCCCATACAATTGGTCAAGAAGGTATTGAAGTTTTGTATGGGACGACTGATGATGACTTTTTCATCATCATCGGCCTAGTCTTTTCCCACACATTATAATCATCAGATTACACACAGATGTGAAATAGAGACACACAGAGAGGTGAAATAACACATTATAATCATCAGATTATAATGTGTTATTTCACCTATGGGTAGGTACTGAACGGCTATGCATTGTCAAACGCAGTTTTGTAGGTAGTAGTCATCGAATTGATCAAACACATACCTATCTGCCTGTCTAGCATAGATAGATAATATGTTATTGATCCTTTTCGCTGTAGACTACACTTAAGTTTATACGAGACGTTGCACCCGTAGGCCGCGTCAATCGTCGGGCAAATACGTCATTTTTTTGTTCGGAAGACCGGAAAGCGCCCTCTGTCTTGCGACCAGTCGTTCCGGTTTACGGGACGTGGGGTTATAATTTAAAGTTGAGGTTGTAACGCCCATCTGCAAACTGCAATCTTACAACCCGTCTAAACGCCACAATAAAGTCGGTCTGCGGGCGCCCTTACAAGCTCAACTTATCCGAACTGACCCCTTACATAATACTTTGTAAGTTTAGGAACTATGTAAACAGTGTGCGTGACTCCCGCGGTTATGGGACATTATGGCGTCACACAGGATGCTCTCCCAGTCCGCTACAATGGGGTAACTTCCCGTCATTAAGATTGCGACCGTTGACTTAGCCGTCGCTACTTGAACAGAAGTGGTTTAAATAACATAAGGTCATGAGCGTGACATACCATCATGCCTATCATGCCCTAACGCAGTATGCATAGATGTGTGGATGTATAGTACACCCGCTTTTCACCAGTTATCCTACTAGGTATTTAAAGTTTGTATATTCTTACTCAATAGGTAACAAAAAAAATTTGCTGACCGGATTTGGATAAAATTTGTCGAACAGATAGCTGATAACCTGGATTAACACACTCATTATGATACTTTTTATCCCGATGTAGGACACGGTTTAACGACTGTTATAAAAACCGTGAAACCGCAGGCAAAAGCTAGTGTTATAATAAGTTCCACGTAACAAAGGCGGCCTGATGAATGATAAGGACATTTTTCATAAACCGGGTTTCAAAGAAATCCCAACTCGGGGATGTTACGAGAATTTTCAAATGGAAAAATTCAATACCTTTTGTCTAAACGGAGGATCAATCCCTTAGCTTAGCAGTGGTCCGTACGAGGCTGTAAAGGTAAAAACAAACACATTTAAATACATAGTACCTGTATTTTCAAAGGCAAGCGTACATGTAGGTACCTGAGCTCACTAAAATTTCGCCGGTTGCGGTATTTTATTCCAAAATTTAATGTAAAAGAGAATCCCATTGAATATCCAGGCTGCTACTGAAAATTCCCAAACAACGCGGTAACGGGGTGGGCCTACTGTCATCAAAAAGGGGTAATTCGGAACTTTACCCTGAATTTGTTAAAAAAAAGCCTTAACAGCACAGCTCGGTTTTGAAATTCAACCGACGATAGTCGGTGTCATGAAAAACGAAAATGCGGAACCAATGACACCGAATTCCGAGATTAAAGTTATTTTTCACTTTGTGGTGTTTGTTTTTGGAAGTCGGTTGTTTTTTTTTTTTTGTAAATAAGTTTTAATTTTTTTTTTCGTGAATTTTTGACCATGTTTTAATAGATATTCTGCTATTCCGGATCGAGACAAATGCAACAAATCAAAGATCATAAAAATCGGTCCAGCCGTAAATAACGCGACTTTATTTTATGTATATAGATTTCTTATTCTATCCATTCGTGTAACACTCGCACATCCCTTCTATTATTTTTATTACGTACACCATATAAATTACAGATAATATGAATGTAGAAATTTTACATAGAGTAACACAATGGGCGGTCTTATCACTAAAAGCTATACAGAGTTATTGGAAAAACACTAACAACCTCATAAGAGGTCATTATACTCATCATTATGAACAACTTTTACTATGGGACCAAACCTGAAATCGCGAAAAAAAAATCAGCTGTTCCCTAAACTTATGTTCGTATAACTCGTCAAAATGTAGGGAACAGCTGTTTTTTTTTTCGTGATTTCAGGTTTGGTCCCATAGTAAAAGTTGTTCTTAATGATGAGTACCTACAATGACCTCTTAAGAGGTTGTTGGTGTTTTTCAAATTAACCTGTATATTAAAGCTTTCTGTGAGAGAGATTGTTGATGTTAGATACATTAGGTATGTCTTTTTGTTTCTAGGACACCAGTTTCCTGCCATTGTGTGCCATAACCCGCTTAAAAGTTTAGATTTCTCCTAGGTAACATTACAGGAGCCACTATAAGGATGCAATTACCTACGAAAGTACAACACTACAGAATATTCATGTTCTCATAACTTGTTACAATAAAAATACAAGTAGAGTCTAGTTACATAATATAAGGTTGAAAATTTCCGCCGCACCGTTCGCAATGTACATTACGTTTGTAGAAGGCACTTGATAGTGATTTCTTCGAATTGCAACCTAGCGCGTCTCTCCTACCTTTTGAGTACTACTTGGCGAAGTTGTCAGGGCAATATTGCGCAAATTTTACACGAAAATATGAGCGGTTCTCGTTAGTGGCCTTCTGTCTGTGCTGCAGTTGTTGAATATGATAACTTTCATGTTTGCGCGTGTTTCTCGACAAATAAAATGGGTGGGGAAGCATATATGAAATGTTATATATTTTTTGTAGCATCCTAAGTTATACCTATTACCTTCAAATAACAACAGGTAGGTAATACCTAATATGAAATAAATCAAGTCAACTCCGCTCTTAGTTCGCGTTAACTGACCTAAAAACCTTATAGATATAGGCATTGTCGCGCTTGCCTGAGCGTGGGGTCCTGGGTTTCATTCCTAGGTGTGCAGTGTTATTGGGTTTTTCCATTAGGATTTTCTTAGTAACAGCCCGGAGTTTGGCATTGTCGCGCTTGCCTGAGCGTGGGTTTCTGGGTTTCATTCCTAGGTGTGCAGTGTTATTGGGTTTTTCCATTAGGATTTTCTTAGTAACAACCCGGAGTTTGGCATTGTCGCGCTTGCCTGAGCGTGGGGTCCTGGGTTTCATTCCTAGGTGTGCAGTGTTATTGGGTTTTTCCATTAGGATTTTCTTAGTAACAGCCCGGAGTTTGGCATTGTCGCGCTTGCCTGAGCGTGGGGTTCTGGGTTTCATTCCTAGGTGTGCAGTGTTATTGGGTTTTTCCATTAGGATTTTCTTAGTAACAACCCGGAGTTTGGCATTGTCGCGCTTGCCTGAGCGTGGGGTCCTGGGTTTCATTCCTAGGTGTGCAGTGTTATTGGGTTTTTCCATTAGGATTTTCTTAATAACAGCCCGGAGTTTGGAAGTTGGCAGTGGGATTCCCCCGTGCCGATTGCCCACCATGGCCGAAACACGGTCTGGAGGTCTATTACCTATTATTATTACTAATATAAATATTCTTTATTTTTCTCTCTTCACAAAGGTTTACATAGTTATAAACAGAGACAAGAATTATAGCGTTTTGACAAAAATGCTTAAAATATGATTCTTTGTGAGAGACCGGCGCGGGCTTCCATATCAGGATAGACAAATTTTTAAGTGAAAAAAACATAGGGTAAATAAATTAACCAAAAAAAAAAATATTGAATAATAAAAATTAAGTAATGTGTGTGTGCACACTAAATACACCGTTTTTAATTAACCTTCTCTAAGATGAGTTTTATAAAGTCCTTTGATACATACATAAGTCCTCTGGATCAATCAGCCCTGCTATCAACTTGCTTGTAAACATGTGATTAGACATATGGCAGATAGAATTTTTACGAATTTTTGTTTTTTTTTTGCAGCAAGAGTTCAGTAAGCGCGAGGTACGTGAGAGTACGTACGTGGTCCGCGACTCTTCGTACAGCAGTGTGGAAGAGAAGCAACAACAGCAGCAGTCTTTTTTATCCAATAGGCCCCCCCGCGACCCTGCCGGGGGGGCCCGAACTGAAACGGACGCCGCACACGCACGTTTCAGGTAATAACTGTCATAGATTATAATCTAATAGTCATGACTGTAGTGTATATGTTACCGGAAATAACATGTTGCCATCCCAGTGCCAGAATGTTCACGAAGGTATGGTGCCGAGCATCAATCGTCAATATTTAACCCAAAAAACATCAAAGCCAAGGATGATTTGGGCCCGGATGTATGTGCGAAAAACTTGTGAACGATTTTGATAGCTTTTTAATTTCTATGAAATACCCAAACATCTTCTGGGTATGCTCGTTCCATCATAGACCTTACCATCGCTTTCCATCAGGCGTGATAGAGGTTCCACACACCCATTAAAAAAAAAATTGTGTCCCAGAAGTCGACGTCAAGCCGGAATCGGGTAATAGGCCAAGTCATAATAGTTATCACAAAAATATTTTAAATAATCTTTGGAATTAACAAAGGTTTTTCGGAAACCTTATTAAATGCACCAACTTTTAATTTTACTTGTCAAACTCGCATAGTACAGACGCCACCACATCAAGCTACCCGAAATTGTAAAATTTTCCCAATCAACCTTGAACCTAATTGCTTTAGTTAGCGATAAAATTGAAAATCTATTAAAGAAATTTGACAGACTGTAGTAGCTTGGTGTGCTGGCGTCTGTACATTTTTTTCAGTACAGTCGGTCAAAGTTGGGCGAAGTATTATTTTTGAATATTTGGTTGGGCAAAAAGTGACATTTTCTTCCAAGCTGGAGCAGTTTTCTATACATTATTTTTAGTCAAGAGTTTACAGAAACATTATTCAGGATCCCAAAACAGAAACAGAAAATAAAGTTAAGATTTGTAGCAACAGGAGTAAAAAGACTGTCACAGGGTGCAGATATTCCCGATATTTTTTTGTTTAAATTCCAATAATTTTTAAAATACACAACTTAGATTTTTATTTTCTGATAACTATTTTGACTTGGCCTATTACCAGATTCCGGCTTGACGTCGACTTCTGGGACACCCTATAAGTATATACTGACTAGGGCATAGTAGGTATAGTCATTAATTGATGCAAAACTCTAACGTCATAGCTTTGCCATTATAAAAAGTAAATAAGCAATAAGTGTCTTTATTTAAAAAATCGCATTGATGAAATAAAATATCGACTGCAATTGATCCTGACAATAGCGTTCTATTATAATTTCAAAGAATGCACTTCATCCCATTTGCGAGATAAAATAACACAATGAAATACCGCACTGTACAAGTCTTTGGTATTTTCACAAAATATAAAGCTGTTAAACACAGCAGACAATTGCGCTATCGCATAAATTCACTCCACAAACTATTTTCTTCATAATAAATTTAATTTTATGCAACAAAGTTTTTATTTCAACAGTGTAGAACTTCGCTTACTTTCTCATTTCATCGTCACCTGCAATTGTGTATTGTACATACAACATTTTGTTTAATTAGCAAAGAGTCGTACATAAAAAGTTGAGCAGCACTTTTAACTCGTTGTAAAGTACGTTTTTTTTTGTTTGCAGACCAATTCAAAGGGATAATAATAGAGGTGCCAAAGGAATAGTTGTAAAACCATCGCACAAAGGAGTTGTAGGACAACCAGTTGAATTCATAGGTAAGTTTACGTTCCAGAACATCACGCCTTTAATCCCCTAAACGATTGGCAGCAGTGTACCCACCCGAATTTTACAAGTTACAAATGGCCTTCAAAAGTTAGTTGACATTTTAAAAAAAATGATCAGGTACTCCTAAGGGATTACTTGATTATTTTTATGATAAGTGAAAGGTAGTTGAATTAGTTAATGAAAACGAACCGCCGTTCAAACATTTGGATTATTTATTTATTATTATTTATATAATACTACAAGCACATAAATGTACAGAGGCGGACTTAATGCCATAGGCAGGATTACTAGAATTTTCTATCATAATGTGGTGTGTCACAGCTGAAGTAAAAGAATGTCAACTAACTTTTTGAGGCTGTATACTGTATGTTCAAGTCTCAAGTATTCGGGCTAGCTTATTTTTATTAACGGGCACAAATCCTTACTTTGAGAAATTTCTAATGGATAAACCTAAGTATTATCACTTTCCCCGACCTGGGAATTAAACCTCATACACCACGCTCAGCAGTCACGCATACTACACACCTTTTTTGTACCTACCTTTTTGTAAATGTCTGTACTAACATAGTTCGTAAGATAATTTTAGTAACTAATAATTACGGACTTTTGTCTGATTAAATAAATAATAATAATAATACCACAAGACCAACGATGCAGTCAAGAGCCAAGAGCAGATAAATTCAATTGCTTTTTTGAAGTGAAAACTTCTTTAGGCGCGTTTTTTTTGAGATAGGAAAAAACCATTTAACTCGCGACACTGTTACCGTACCGACATCTCTGTTTTAAGTTTTGGCCACTATAAAGACATCAACGTACGGTACATTTTCTTTGGGAAGAATGACCTTCAAACATATTTATTAAATTACTATGCTTTTCAAGTTTTCACTTCTGTCGGCACTCCTGGAGTGCCCCTGTTTTTTTTTCTGGGCTTTTACAACCATGTTTGAGTATTTGAGTATCTGCCAATAGGGATGTTGTGTTGGGAATTGGGGTGATTTTAACTACAATAATTTAATTCTAAAGTAAGGTCAGACACACCATGTTAATTAAGACAAATGGTTTTACATACCTTAAAGGGTTACAAAATTTTAGGGAGGCGAAATTGGTGTAGACATTATACAAACGTATAATGTCCATGTAAAGAGGAAGCCTATATATACACCATCTATCAGAATGGTGTGGTCAAAAAATAATCAGCCATCCCATACATATTTTGGGTCGAGTAGTTATTGATTGAAGTCTTATATGGCAGTAGCGAAGGGTCAATTTTTGTAAGAGGTAAGCCGGAGCAGATTCTTTAAAATGTATATAATATATTATTTGTCTATAGAATACTGACTGTACCTACCGTTTTTTAAAGGGAAGCCGATAGGAATCTAATTGTATGGAACCTTCGCCACTGTTGTATGGGATATTTTTTTTCGCGATTATAATGTTGGTTCCAAGGAGAAAGTTGTTCAGTTTGATGGTCTGTTCCACACTCTTAAATTTGAAGACACTTGACATAACCGCTGTATAAGTATTTCACATAACATACCTACTCAATTCTGAAATTTACAGGAAATACCTAGCCTTTCTTTAACACTTTCGTTATATGTCTTTAACAAAATAACTGTAGCGTGTCGATCTAATTACATGACGTGTTGATAATGATCTTCTACAAATCAGCGTTTTGCATAGACGCATATTTTTCTGAATACCTACGTGGTATTACTTATAGGTAGGTGTCAGTATTTTTCTTATCGGCATTTTTATCTTAATTGTTCGAGAATGAAAGGAAAAGTTTTTAAGTAATCAAGGGGCATCTGACTTCTGGGAATACCTATTAGGGTCAAGTCACACCGAGACGCGACGCTGCGCGCACATTTCAATAGAGCTATTCAAAATCTAACTCTATTTACTTAGGTACTTACTCGAAAAGAAACACATTTCGCAACGCAGCTCGACGCCGCGCGGTGCCGCGCTGCGTTTTAATTGCGTCTCAAAATCTAACTTTATTTACTACACGAAAAGATACACATTTGCACTATTGTGCGTCACGTCGCGCCGCGTCACGTCTCGGTATGAGCTGACCCTTAGTGCACACCGCCACAAGCCCTACTGAGCTGCAGTTTCATCAATGTCCGGCATCCCTCTCTGTCTAGAGTAATTAGAGAATTAGTATACGCATAATCAGCATATAATGTTCACACTGCTGGGACACAGGCCTCCTCTTTCTGTGTGACTATATTTTATCTGTACCTATTTCTGTCTTTCTGCTCGGTCTCAAAGGAAACATGTGGCTGATACTTATCTCTGCCTTTTCGGCAATCCATCACAATCATCTCACAATATTGTATCAATTTGACGTGTAATTCTCTTACACAGTTGACGGAAGTATGGCGGGCCCCGGCCACCTCGAGTTGGAGGTATCAGGCGGCAACGGGGCCCTGGTGGCCAGCTCAGTGCGACCCCTTGGGGGTCACCGGTACGCGGCCGCGTTCACACCGCGCCTGCCGCGACCCCATACCGTGAGAGTCACCTTTAATGACGAACACGTACCTGGTAAGTCTTTTATATTTTTCTAGATACTTTTAAAGGAATAAAAAAAACATTTTATTTGAGCCTTTGGGTGTTCGATAGTTCGAAACCACCTTTTCTAAAATGAGACTTTGTTTTTTCTTTATTAATTACTAGCGACCCGCCCCGGCTTCGCACGGGTGCAATGCTGATACTAAATACACTACAGAAAAACTGTGAACGTTGTATATAAAAACAGCGGCCCGCTCCGGCTTTTTTATAGGCACGCTCTTGCCGCACCGGGCGGCCGGCCGGTACCGCCGCAAACGCTACGTCCCGCAATTTTTAAATCTGTAATATCTTCGAAAATTTTCACTTAAATCATACGGTGTAAAGGGCCATATAGATCTATATTAAATGAACAATGTATTCAAGGTATTTAATTGGTTAAGGATTAATGCTGTATTGGTTAAAATCGCTTCGAAAATTAGCCATTATTTGTCGTAAAAAGTAAATGACAAAAAAAAGTTATTGTGGGTTATCCATAAGAGATAGACATATACCATCACGGACTTTTCTGTAGACCTTTTCAATGTGTACAATACTTAGTACATTATTTTGATAAAACTCGTAGGGTTCAGCCTGCGTTTGCAATGTAAGCGGAAAAAATGTAATTATTTACGACATCACATTAGAAACCTCAAAAATAACAGTACTTCTCCACTATTTAATGGATGTTATTATACATATAAACCTTCCTCTTGAATCACTCTATCTATTAAAACAAACCGCATCAAAATCCGTTACGTAGTTTCAAAGATTTAAGCATACAAAGGGACATAGGGACAGAGAAAGCGACTTTGTTTTATACTATGTAGTGATTAGGGACTTTTATACGTACTAAAACGTTTAACGTAATAATACAAACTTAACTAAACTATAAGCAGCTCCGGAGTCACGTGTCGACAAGATATAACGGAACATACAAACATCGTTCATATTTATCTTGGGCTCTAACTAAATCCTCTCTTGCAGACTGAAATCTGACACACTCCGTCAGTAAATGTAAAACATCTTCCAGTGTACCACACACCTCACAATTTGGTGAATCACCTAAATACTTAAGTCCTTTATCATTAAAACCAGCTCTTCGGCAATGCTGCACGTATTTCTCTCGCAACAGTCGCAATATTAATACTTTCCAATGTAGCTGTCTATGAACTAGCTATGAACACTTACTTCAGCAAATAAATTGGACAGGTGTCTCGAAATTTAACATCCGGCAAACCTTGTGCAAGCTTGCATCGCGACCAGAGGGGAATAACATTTTAGGTGTACTGGATCCTGTGCCCTTCTGTGTCTATAAGCCATACCATAGGTTGACGACAGCTGTTCTCAAATTACAAGTACCTACGTACATTATACAGCCTTAAGTTGACACTTGATAGACACACTGAATGCGGTCGGCCTTGTCGGCAACAAAACAAGTTGTGACCAAGCTTAAAGTATTTTAATGACAATGAGAAAATGTTTTGGTATGTGGATTTGCAATTACATATTTAACCTCCTGGATATACAGGTTGTTGCTGTAAGGTATTCCAGACCCATCTCTCATGCTAAATTCCAACGATGTTAAATAGTTTAAAACTAAGTCTAATTTTCTTCAGCGGGATTGTCCGAAAGGGTTACCGATGACCCGGAACATAAAGGGCTAAGGAAGGAATACGGGTGGGTTTTAGTCAGTAAGAGTCTGACACTCCCTTCCGCTTCACCCAGAGCGGGAGGGGTCATTTGATGATTTCCCATCCTGAAAAAAAAAGTCAAATTTTCTGGAACAGATGTAATGGAAATATCAAATTCATACATAATCAGCGTATAACGTTCCCCCTGTTGGGACACAGGCCGGGGCCTGTGTCCTCGAGAGAGGAGTCTCTTCGAGAGGGAGCGGACTGTAATGTACCACGCGGGCCCATGTTTTCCTTCAACGTTTTGAGAGCGGTGGTCACAAAACAATTTACAAAGTAAAGCGCCTATCCGGGTTCGAATCAACGACCTACAACTAATAGATAAGTTGCGGCTGATACCACTAACCCACCCTGCGCCTCAAATCCATATTTCGTACCATAGATAGGTAGGTACGCGAACTTAAAGCGCTGAAATCTGACTAAAACCCAACGTGGATATCACCTTTCAAAAGAAGAGCACAGTGCAGCGCTTGCATTAATTAAAAGAAGACAAAAACTCGTAAACCTATGAGCAGAATTCCGCAAAGCCTGCCTGTAGAAGGCTGGTTTATCTAAAAACACGCTCGCTGTATAAATTGTATGCGATTACCGGAATACGAGAACAAAGGAGCAAGCGAATCACACCAGCAGGCAACGCTGTAGGAAACAAATCAAAATTGCAACAATACCCGGTTGCAGTACCTATATACGCATTGTTTATAGACTAAATTTTTTCAGCTACAACGCCTTAAGCTTCCATTTTCATCTCGGGGCGAAATATCAAACGTCCATTTCATTTTTAGAGTTTTATCCCGTATATTTCCGGTTATAATTTTAAACGAATCTTAAATGCTTCGTGATGAAACGAATAAGCAATAATGGGTATAATTAGCAGCTTTTAAGTCTATTTTATTTAAATGAGTATCTTGCTATCAGGACACCGTTAAGTTATTAAAAAAAATAATATCTCGAAACGGATCTCAAAAATCTGACACCAAAAAGTATCCAAAACAACGGAACTTCTATAAGGGACATTAGAAAAGGAGTGACTAACAAAGAATCAGACATCTAACGTTTACAAACCAGTTGTTTGATGAATGGCAAATCATTTAGTGCTAATGCAGCAATATAAATCTTAAATAGAAATTGATTTATCAAATCCTTGTTTATATGATGTCGGCGTTGTTGCAAGGAGGTTTTTTTCTGTCGAATTGTTCAGACTTAATTGTTCTGATCCGTTGTGCAAAGTGGGAGTTATGATCTTATAATGATATCCATGCTAATAACGCGATTTCGAAGATTTCTTTTTCTGACAAAGGTCAATCTAGTGATTTTAGGTCATTTAAGTAAGTAATTTAATATCTCTTAATATCTCTTACAAATTGTAGTTTGCGAATATGTTGTATAATAATACAACATATTCGCAAACTACAATTTGTGTTTTTTTTTTGTTTTTTCAAGAAGGATGGCAACTTCCAATTCAGTACCTACCAAATAAGGTACTGAATTGGAAGTTGCCATCCTTCTTAGAGATATCACACTGAGGCGCACAGTAGTAGGCGAGTTTGTTTTTTTTTTAATATTATTATTATATCACATTACACACTAATATTAAAAAGGCGAAAGTTTGTGAGTGTGTTTGTATGTTTGTCACTTGTTTACGCACAAACGGCTGGATCAATTTTGATAAAATTTGGTATGGAGGCAGCTGACACCCTGGATTAACACATAGTATACTTTTTATCCCGATATTCTTACGGGATCGACACTTATGCGGATGAAACCGCGAGGCGCAGCTAGTGACATAATAAAGATAATAACTAATTCGAACTGGTTCTTTTTAATTACGGCTCTGATATTATTGCTTTAATGAATTACTTGTTACTCTACTTTCGTCGTCTAATTAGTGATTATATCGAGAACGTGCGTTACTAATCAGTCAAATATATGGAAAGCATACTTATTCAATTACGAAAATATGTAGTTACTATCTGAATAACTGATAATATGACAATTTATGTGCAGGGAATTCTATGCAATGTGCGCTGTGCTTTCTATTTCTACATACAGGTATTGTAATGTGTTTCCATGGTGCGTGTAATTTCGGCATTACTGCTCGGCGAGGGGAACCGGCCAGGAGAAACAACGCACTTAGAACACCACCTCGACCATACATAGACACGTTAGTGCTCAAGAAAGTGTCAACTTGTTGTGTAAAACTTTCGACATTTCTAATCGCTGACTTTCGCATAATTGACGCAAAGTCTTACTATTTTGCAGTAACAAATAATTATTATAACTAATAAGTGTATTTAGCCATGCATCAATGTATTTTTTAATACAGTTGCTCAAAAAGTAGCGTATTGCAGGGACGTATAGCGTTCGGAATGTGGGCTATTACATACTCGTGCTTTTTTTTTACCTTTCCCGAACTCGTGCGTTCTCTTTCCCAACTGTCAAAATAATGTCTATTAAAAAGAAAAACTAACCATGAAGTTTTTACTAAAAAAATTCATAGAAGTTTTTATGATTCATGCAAATACGTATATTTCTAAAAAGAAGCTACTAATTTGTTTCAATATCAGATTTAATGATTTGATTGAATGAGTTAGGTTAGGTTTCATTTCATTTCATCTCATTAAATTTCATTTTCATTTCATATTAATAAAAAATCTACTGAAGACTTGGCTGTATGGGTATAGTAGTTCCCTTTGCCTACCAGAATGGGTGAAGAAAAAAAATCTCTGTTTATATTCTACGGTTGGCGCCATTGCTTAGTTGAGTTTATTTTGTTTTTCTTATTTTATTAAATTGCTTCATTTTTTCGCAACTGTATTAAAAATAGTCGTTCAGTACACGTGCGAAACCGTCATTGCAACTTGTTCCGACTGTCAACCCTCGCCTTCGGCTGCGCCTCGGCTCGGGTAGACATTTGTCGGAACTCTTTGCAATGACAACCTTTCCGCACTTGTAATGAAATATACTATACATTAAAAACGTTTTTGTAGGCAATCATTGGAACATTTCAGGATGAAAATATATCTCGTGCTGATAAAGTTTAATTTAAAAAATTTTCAACTTTTTTAACAGAATTTTTCCTATGAACTGTAAAATAAATCATAGTACATAATCGTTTAATCCTCAGAATTATTATAGCTGAATATTATTTATGGCTTTTAAAAATATCTGTAAAATGTTTTGTGGTCGAACTCAGATTTACTGTTTTTTATTATTATTTCAAGCATATCTCCATCTAATAGCTACGACTAAAACTAATTTATTAAAAATGAAAATTCCATTTTAATTTTATGTGTTCTTTTAGTATCGATTGATTTAAAAACTGGTCTTTGAAAAGTTTTAATTCTCCATTCAAAGATGTAACCGTAAACTGTCTGATCTATGTTATTGTTTTTTTTTTAGAGCAGAGACAGGCAGAAAAATATGCTAATTAATTATCGTTTTTTACGTTTATATGATACAATAAAATCTATTTGCCCTCTGTTGGTCTAGTGACTGCCTCATTGGACTATTATAGTACGTTGTAAGCGCTACTGATAAGCATGAGGTCCTGGATCCAATTGCCTGGTCGGGCAAAATGCTGTTGGGTTTTTCCATCTGGAATTTCTCAACCAGGGTTTTTCTGCCCGGTTGATCATCAACCGGGCAGAAAAACCCTGGTTGACCATCAACCGTTGATGGCAATAGGCTCGCACCCTATTTATTATACAATACAATACAATTCATTTATTTGTCAGAATATTGTACAAAGTTGTTATGTGCATTTAGCCAGCATTATGTGTTACGATCATAATATTCTGCGGTTTCCAGCGTAGAAATAAGGTTTCTAAAATTATGGGTCATCGTTGCATTAAAATTAAATTATAATCATTAGATTTAGAATTACAAATAATTTAAATATATTGAACAATCGTTGTAAAAGAGAATAATTATATAAGTCAAAATTAAAACGTCAAAATTATTACGTGGGAGGTTAACATACTCGTATCTGGCGAAATGTGGATGTACTATTAGGAACACCTTTGCCTAACCCTTCGGGGAATAGAGGCGGGATTTTATGTTATGTGTTAAATATACATAGAATAGATTTTTAAAATAGTTTTTTTTTACCGGTTCCAATTTTTTACAGGCTGTTCTACCCATGAATATGAACAACTTTCACTATGGAACGAACTCTGAAAGTACGAAAAAAAAATATGCTGTTTCATACAATTTTGGTCAAGTAGATACCTATTGAACTTTTGTATTAAACAGCTGATTTTTTTTTTCGTGATTGTAGAGTTGGTCCCATAGTGTAAGTTGTTCATATTCATGGGTAGAACACCCTGTAAAAATTTGGAACCGGTAAAAAAAATAATTTGGTATATCATCTAGGTCGTAGCAACGAACTTTCCTACTTGTGTCGTGTCTCCATCTATAGTTTGGGATTATTTAGTCACAGAACCGTGAAAGGTGTTGATAAGCTCTTTACCGAAATTTCTTCGAATGGGGACTCGGCTTTTAGTATGATTTATGTTCCAGAACTTACTTTTAGGATGTGTGAACCGCTACATAAATTAAAAGCATGATGCGAGCAGATAGAGAATCGAATTTTCTCGTAAATAAAAATATAATTTAAGAGCTTTTTTCTGGCCAAATTATAAAACATACACTATGGGGAGAAAAGTGTTCGATTCGGAAACACCTCCCCGAATCAATCGAACTGAAAACGTAACGTAGGTACTCGTATTATAAAGTAATAACGTTCTTTAGCTACGCCGTAGCGCCGTAGTCCCATGCTTAGCATTATTAGATAAATTCAACTTTTGAGGAATACTTACGTATTACAGATTTTTTCATGATATCTTGGACATTACTGACATCATAATTTTGAAAACCAGAACCTCTTTTATACATAATCAGCCTATGATGTTCCCACTCCTGGGACACAGGCCTCCACTCAATGAGGGGGAGTGGGCCGTAATCAACCACGCGGGCCGGTGGGTTGGTACCTATTTCATAATCTCTTTGAATTAAGTCTAGGGGGCTGCGGTTATTTCTCATGCTAAATTAAAAGAAGGAGGTCCCTTTAGCTCACGTTCGCATGGACGTAAAAATATCCCGGCGAGATTTTATTGCCCACTGGATTTTCAACTCTCGGGGTTGAGCCGAGCGTTGAGAATCCAACAAAGCGCATCTCATACGTCAAAAAGCACACGGTTGGATTTTCAACTCTCGGCGCTTAACAGTGCGTTGAAAATCCGGTGCGCACCCGTGCGATCCTGCGCTTACACCGCTCTCGACTCAACCACATACCAATATACAGAACAATACATACATACCTATAGTAAAAGTGCGCAGAGTTGCACACCTCCACCCTATTTCAAGTTAAACAAATGTCAACTTTATTTCAATGACACTTAAGTTGATTTCAGAGTGACTAGCACTATTGAAAAAGTTATAAAAATGTTTGATGTTGTAGCGTAAACTGAACTTTATTGTGTAGGAATTAAAGTTGTTTTTCTATTAATTCATATTTGTTTACATTTTTGGCAAATAAATCGCGAACGCAGATTATATTAGTAGGGACATGCGTAAAACACGCAGGTCGTAATGAGTAGACACGCTCGCGTGTCAGTGCGGCGCGGGTAGTTTAACATTACCGTGTCGCGGTCACAGCCACTGCTCACCTACTTACATTAATCATGTAACTAGCGCCAAGCTAGAATTATAATATCCTGTCTGAATGTGAAGAATCATTTGGAGATCCATTGATCCGACTAGAAAGTACAAAATGAATTGGACTGTAGGAGGAATCACTCAATCAATCAATCAACTCAGCCTATCGCAGTCCACTACTGAACCACATAGGCCTCACTAGAGAATCTCTCTCTAGGAGGAATCACTATAAAGTGGTTTTCCTACAGTGTACCTACCGAGAATGCATTCTTGACACCTGTCAGTTTCATACAAACGAATACGTGTTTTGCGAATTTGATCTTTATTAGCTACTAGAATTGTCGCACTGACAGGTGTCAGGAACGAATTCTCTCGATGGCCGGACTGTGACCGGGCTTAAGGCTGCCTTTCCACCAGAGTTGAGCGAGCATACGTAGCGAGGGATGTGTGTAAAACTAACCAGTACCAACGCTAACATAGTTCAAGCTATAAAAATGAAGCGATGTTATTAGTTGGTTTCACATTCACACACTTCCCTCGCTAGGCATCCTCGCCCATCTCTGGTGGAAAGGCAGCCTTACTCTAGTGACATGCGTTTGTATTCGATCATCTTCCATTCGTTCAGGATATTCTTGATTCTTAGGTTCAATGAACAATCGAAATAATGGTCAATAATAAAAGAGTATGATGACCCCTTTTGTGTTGAATAATACCTATTCACAGAGTTGTAAGCAATAGAGTTTTAGATCATCACTATTCACCGCACATAAACATAGCTCTAACATAATCAGTCCATAATGCTCCCACTGCTGGGACACAGGCCTCCTCTCTGTGTGAGGGAGTGGGCCGTAATCCACCACGCGGGTCCAGTGCGGGTTGGTGGATGTCACATGTCTTCGGATTATTTGTTCTAGGATATGCTGCCAATATTGTTACGCATAATTATTTTTACAATTGCCAAGTCTCTTGGCAGAGATATGTACGATTTTCAATAAATTCATACTAGTAGTCAAACTGAGAAATGTGGGTGTACTATAGGGCAACTCTGGCAATGCCTTCGATGAATACAGGCGTGATGTTATGAATCACACTCCGGATGTCAATCCTGCGGTTCCTACCGATGTTGAATTGATGACTAGTTTGAAAGTAGAAGCCCAAAACCGTTATAAACTTAGTACTCTTGATCTACTGTTGCCACATAATAAATAGGGCTAGGGGCGGTCTTAGCCGAACTCAGTGCGAATTCCCTACAAGCTTTGTATACTGTATTCACTAAAACTACAATAATTCAAGACGTTTTAATTGTTATTGTTTTGCTAATTTAAGCTGGTACAGTCGACTGTACGTCCTAGCAACCATAGCGTATTACGGAGTTTCGATAGGATAAGGCTGCCTTTCCACCAGAGATGAGCGAGTGTGTGAAACCAACCAATAACATCTCTTCTTTTTTATAGCTTGAACTAAGTTAGCGTTGGTATTCGCTAGTTTTACACACATCCTTCGCTACGCATCCTCGCTCATCTCTGGTGGAAAGGCAGCCAAAGAAACCAGCTTGTACTGGTTTACGTTACCACTGATGTGCATCTGACTGTACCTACGTTAGAAAATTATAATTTCTAACGTAGGCACCCTATTTGCGAGTTCAATGGTACACACTTATGAAGTTATTTACCTATAGTTGTTATAGCGTTTTATAATAGGTTTATATAATAATATTATCACACTATAATATTATAAAGGCGAAAGTTTGTGGGTTGTGGGTGTGTGTGTGTTTAATAATATGTTTGTTACTACTTCACGCTCAAACGGCTGGACCGAATGAAACGAATTTTGATAAAATTTTGTATGGAGGTAGCTGACATCCTGGATTAACATATAGGCTACTTTCTATCCCGATATTCCCACGGGTTCGACGTTATAGTATTCCCCGCACTAAACATAAGCACGATCTATTTTGTATAGTACTGGAACAAATAACTGTAAACCAAGCAAATATTTGAACCCTCTGGGAACCGACTCCGCAGTCGGTACCATAGAAAGTTTACCCCGTATGGACTAACAACACTTTGTTAGCTCTGTTCAGCTTTTTTCCATAGAAAACAACGATTTTGTATGAGATGCATGCGGATCCGTTCAGCCGCGGAAAGGTGAAAGGACTCCATACAAAATCTTTGTTTTCTATGGACAAAAGCTGACCAGAGCTGAATAAGTGTGGTTAGTCCCTTACTCACAGCGCTTATCGAATGGTTGACGACTGAACTTATCCTTTGTGCAAACGCCTATCTAAAAACCGCATTTCCAATAAAAATCACTAACTAATCGTGATCGCGTTCAAAACCCGAGCTTACAAATACTCGCACCCCAGTTCCGACTACACCGAGTCGACGTCGACTGAACGCTAAATGCGGTAATAGAAGTGCATACAAAGCCTTATCCTTCGTCTCTTTCGTTTGTTTAGGTAGCGAGCGAGCGAGAGAATCGCCGTCTCGTGACAGTGAAAGGGGCCGTTGTACCGAGTGGTTAAAAATCTTAAAAAGTTTGTTGAAGATTTTTATCAAGTTGATTACTGGCGGAAAATATTCGAGTTTGGAAAGAACTTGGGAACCGAGTGGCTTAAGACAGAAACGGTTTATTATCTAATTCCAAATAATAGTGTGCAAAAATTATGCAAAGTGAGAATTTATTCAAGGAAATAGGTATACCTAGGTATTCCAAACTTCTCCGACTAATATTTAAGCCCTTATGAAGGTGTTTATGCACGTAATACCACAATTATTAAACGCTCTCGTATGTGTTCTAAACTAACGTGTAAGTCGAGCAAGTTGTTCCCGCTTTAGTGCCGTTTGTCAACGCAAGTAGATGTCGCATAGCGGGTAGGGTAACTAGTGAGGAGTGACGTCATGTCACCGCCATACTTCCTGAGATCCATACAAATTGCCCACGACTTGACACACTTGGAACTGCTGACAGAGCTAGATGAAACATGTCGAGCTCATTATTTATGTTTGTTTACATAATTCTGTTATCTTTGATGATGTTCTGGGGACGGGTACCTACGATTTTATTGGGCAAAAATAAGGTCTTTAGGTTTTTGGTAAATCGCAATCACTATAATTGTTCGTGCGTAACGCAGAAAAAACGTGGTAAAACCACTACCTGAATAACCTTTATTAAAATCTAAAGACGTAAAACATTAATCGCTGTAAACTTTTTATCTACTTGTCTGAAATAATAGCATAATTGTACTCGGAAAAAACAGAAAACAATAATCAAGTGGGTGTTGACTAGCCCAATCCGGCGCGACGCCGACAAACTGGTTGTTTTGCTACCACTACGTGTAGGCTCTCGAATTCCAGCCGCCATTTTGAATACCACAGTGACGTCACGCAGCTGGGCGCGGGCGACTCAGCGCTTGCGCACCGCCTGTGTCTGACATTTGCTTCGCGTTCGCTTCCGAACGAGGCAATGCCTCAGAACCATCAAAATGCATTATCGCCGCGTATTCTGTCGCGTATGTGCTAAATACTAAGACACGTAACACAGTGCCTCTCTGATCTTAGCGTCGAACAAGAACAGTTGAGCTTGTCTTCATACAGACTCCATGGTGTGGTGAATGTTCTATGAAAGTGTTATTGTTGTGATTTCTTTTCGTCTGGTCAGTGCAGTGCCCCACATAATTGTCGCTAGGGGGACGCGAGTTTGTCTCCGGAGGTCGTGTCGCCCTCGATAAGTGAGTTTATTTGCATACCTATAATGTATTCCTGCATTCGTGTTGAAGTGTGGGCGCGACACGTCATTCGCAACCTTTGCGCAACCTTTTTGAACTAATTGGTTCCTGCAATAGGAACCACTACAGTTCTCCCTGTTCAAAGTTATGATTTCATCTCGTATTACTGAAGCCAGTCGAAACTAAACATAGGAACGAGTACGGCAAATACATAAACTTGTTTCAAGGTTCATTAAAGTAATCTAAGTAATAACTAAGCGATCGCCCACTTAATTTAAGATATTTAAATGGGAATACGGGCGTAGTTGGTAGATAAATTTTAAGTTAGATTTAACACACGAAGAACTAAGCTTATAAGGTCAAGTTTTGTTGGTACTGCAAAAAAAAACACACCTGACCTATCTACCTACATGTCAACATGTAACAGCGAATTAATTCAGTTCTACGTACTGGATATATACGATTAGCAGAGTGACAGTTAGAAGCACCCTACAGGTACCTATGGGTATGTCCGTTAGGGATCTAGGCTACGTTTCGCGCCACTGGGCACATACAAAGCACGCACCGTGCGTTGAACTCTTTTATAAGGGCCGCTTCTCACGCACACCCCTTTGGCTCAGCCAGCCAGACATACGCAACGAAAAACACGCTCTAATACTATGTAGGTTAGTGTATATAGAGTAAAAATCTCTTGAACAAATAACGGATGTTAAGTTTTTATGGACAACACTCATCCAACCGATCGCAGGCCGTCCAATGTTGCGTGACTGTAGCAGCTGTGTGCAAAAACTACCCACAAACCTGATTGTTATCTGTAAATCTAATCTGAATTGAATTGCAAGTATGATTTGTATTGCTCTAACTGAAGTATTAATGAAGTTACTGGGTTTTGGCTATTTGGAGACTTTTAGGGGTCCCCGGAACGATCAATAATTGCAACTGTCAATATTTACGTGATTGATACACATTTATGGGCAAATTGGTCGGTCAGTGGGTTGTCTTAGGGACGGATCGTGCACCAATAGCAATTGAAGCGATTGACAATATTACTACAACGGTTCATTTGCAATTGACCAATTGCAGATCGTTTCGGGGACCAAAAATATTTGATTTTCAACGTGAACCTAATTATATCTCTTGAAGAAATCCACAACCTCATTTACAATAGGATGTTATTTTTTGCTTCATATAATACTTACTCTATTTATAATCCACTAGCAGCGCCCCGCGGTTACACCCGCATAAGTGTCGGTCCCGTGAAAATATCGGGATAAAAACTATCCTATGTCCTTCCCCGAGACTCAAACTATCTCTATACCAAATTTCATCTAAATCGGTTCAGCGGTTTAAGCGTGAAGAGGTAACACTTTCGCATTTATAATATTAGTATGGATTTTAGTCACGTTCAAATATGTAATTAATGTTTTTTTTCTCTATCTCCCTATATTATAAAATAATAAACCCTTCTTTATTTTCCCTTGCATTTAATATTCAATGAACATTAAAATACAACTTCACGCTCGGTTACCCATCACAAGTTCGCAGTAACTACCTTCCGCCCACATCACAATAAAACTTAGCACCCTAGCATTATTTGCTAAACCACGGTTTAACTAACTACGCTTTTATGTCGCGTTACGTTAGTGAAAGCACCGGCAGACGTTATTTACTTGCATAAGTTAAATATTCAAACATATAACTAGCATATAACACATGTGTGGGGACTATCACTTTCTTTTTATATAATTATGTTCAGAACTCGGAACAGAAATGGTTTAATGACTGACAGAAAATCTTCTTCTGTTCTTAGATAAAGCTATTGAAATATCATCTATACTATAGGGTGTTTGGGAGCTGGATGGAAAGCAGTTGACACCATTTAGAGAATTTTGAGCCATATATGTCTTAGACGAAGCATGTTTTTTTTATTTTTTTCCCAGTTAAAGTTGGTATGTTATTTTTGACTAAAAGTTTGCAGTTAAAAAAAAAAACATAGGTACTTCGTCTAAGACTTGTATGGCTCAAAATGCTGTAAATGGTGCCAACTATCACTCCCTTAAAACTTTGCACTCAGCTTCCGAACATCCTGTATATTCATATATACTGTATATTTATATACATACTAATAATATAGCTGAAGAGTTTGTTTGAACGCGCTAATCTCGGGAACTACCAGTCGGATTTGAAAAATGATTTCAGGACGGCTATAGACTATTTAACACCACGCTAGGAGCCAAGCAAAAACGAAGTATTAGCGCAGACGGGCGATACGATATGACGGTGTGGGTCGGAGGAATAAGAAATTTCACGCGAAGTCGCGGGCAGAAGCTAGTCTTTCTAACAAAGTTTACTTTTGTTACTACATGACTCGATTTGAAGATAAAAATCATAATGACACATCCACCTTCTCACGATTTCTCATGAATAAAACATTATTTTTAGAAGATTTAGGGACAGGGCCTAGAATGCTAATAAAATCACCAATTATTCAAATATTATATTGGATTACCATTTAAATCGATACGACTAGTGATTTTAATACTGATAAAAACCCAGCAATAAAATAAATTAAGTTTTAAATAGTCGCCCGACATTGTATTCGATTCGTAATATCTCATACTAGACTGAACACCATAATTGAATAAACGTAGGTGCAAGATGATGCACCTCTATCTGTCCTATCAAACCCTTCGCATTCTCAAGCGTGACGGTTATTACGTGAAATTACAAGTCGTCTCAGTCAGATGATCACAGCATTTGAAGTTATGGAAGTTGTATAATACATAGAACAGCTCTATGAACTTATATTAACGAATGAGCATAAAGTATTTAGCTATACTTTTGGAACGTTTTTCATAAACCAGTCTAAGAACTGTCAGTCAAAAATGAAGAAATGAGAATGAGATAATGTCAGAAGGTCGGTTGACGTTCGGTTGATGGCAAATAGGGTAGGCTCCTATTACATGGTACGTTGGTCGAAATTTGGATGTACTATAATTACACCTCTGTCCAGCCGGGGATCTTCGGGACTTCTGGGATTACAGTCGTGATGCTATGTTAATCTCTAGAAAATGATCTCGTAGATTTGTCTAGAAGAGAAATGTGGGTGTACTATTAAGTACAACCCTTCAAGAAATATAGGTGTGATTTCATGTTGTATCCAGGTACTTGAAAACGAAATGAATTTCGTTCTGTTACCACTAATGTTATCGTATAACGTTCCAAAATTTGTAACGATACTAAAACCTAAAAATATCAATAACGTTACAAAAAAAAAAAACGTTATAGAATATCATTGTCGTAGAACAATATGATAAGTAACGTTATAGGTATCAGTAACATTAAGCTTATCCGCTTGTAATAACGTTACAGGTGAAACGTTACAGATTCATTTGTAACGTTAGTCTTCATACTTTTTCGTCATCTTTTATGTCATGAAGCTGGCAAAGTTGAGTATCGAAATGAATAACGTTATTATATCTATATATATACTAATAACGATATATTGATCATGTTGTCAGTGAACAGTTTAACATTTCGTTCCATTTGTCAGTATCGTTATAGCCAAGGAATTAATTTTGTTACGATCCTGGTGGAACGGTACAAATTATCGGTACTGGAACTACGCGTAACGTTATTTTGAGTAACGTTTCAAGTCCTTGGTTGTATCCAACAAGTGTCTTAACAAGAAACATTTTAATTCTATTATTTTTAAATGAAGTCAAAACAATAATAACACGTGCAAAATGCTTATTCTAAAATGATTAGTGACAATATTTCAGGCATTGCGGCTGCAACTCATCCACTTAAATTGTGGAGCCGCCATATTTGTCACAATAACCGCTTCATGCGATTTGCGAACGCAACGTGTTTGAATTTGGAATGAATAATAATCCAATCGTCATCGGCAGTTTATTAGTAACGTGCAATATTTGGTGATAGCTAGTGATGAGCACCTTTTGGTGATAGCTAGTGACGCGCAATATTTGGTGATAGCTAGTGACGAGTACCATTTGGTGATAGCTAGTGACGAGCACCATTTGGTGTGCAATATTTGGTGATAGCTTGTGACGAGGTCCATTTGGTGATAGCTAGTACTAGTTACGTTGGTATGACACGTTACGTAATTATAATGGTAATTACTGGGTAAGTATTTGCTACTCAATGTGTATGTACGGTTGTGTAAAGCCCTTGGTGAATATCAATAGGAACATACCTAAATGGAGTGTTTCTCCAATATCTAAAGTTTATAAGTAGCTAATGTTAGCGATGCGTGCGTTAACTGTCCGGAAACCTATAAAATGGGACAGGTGTAATTCGCGAAAATTCAATATGTTCTCAAAACAGTGAAAAAAACATCGTGAGGAAACCGGCATGTCCTAAAACCAGAAATTCGAAGACATTTGTCATCTACCAACCCGCACTGGGCCCGCGTGGTGGATTACAGCCCACTCCCTCTTGGGGAGAGGAGGCCTGTGTGAACATAATAGGCTGATTATGCTACATTCAAAAATAAGAAGCAATATTGAATTTTCCGCAATTTATTTCAAGAATATGTGCTCACTTTCAGGCGCCTATCACATAACGGTTGAGTGGTCGATTGCAACCAGAGTTATTTTTTTATGCAATCAGCCTGAATGACGTAGTCCTTTTGCAGACAACCTTTACAGTAACTACCTGCAGTATGTGTAAAACATACTATTATTAAACTACCTACTTATATTGACTAGACAAACAACCTAGCGAATCTTGTTTCATATCTCTTACTAGAAATAGACCTTCCCAAATCTGACTCAATCTTACGGCCCGACGCGATAATATCCATTTTGCACATAAAACAAAAAATCGAAGGAAGACCTAATATTTTAAACAATTAGAGAGTGGTATTGGGCCATGAAAAATCTAATGAAGGGTGACCTTCCCTTGTCCCTTAAGAGAAGACTCATTGACGTGTGCATACTTGCCATCCTCACTTAATTATGGTGGTCAAACATGGTCTTTGACAAATCAGCAGAGGCCCATGCTCGGGGTTTACCAGAAGGCTATGTAACGGAGTATTCTGGGTCAAATTGACAAACCGGGATAGCAAATAGGTATACGACCATCCGTTCCTTCACAAAGATATCTGATGTCACTTTGAAAGCTGCCACGCTAAAATGGAATTGGGTTGGACACATCTGCCGCATGTCAGACGACCAATGGACCAAACTTAGATAGATAGATAGATAAACCATTTATTTGGCGCACACAAAAAGACAGCACAACACAAAAGTACAATATTAGATGATAACCAAATTACCCAAATGGTTTTATTATAAAAACAAGGTGCTGATAAAAAAACAAAATAAAAAACACACATATCGAAATAAAAGTGACACTATGACGAATACTTAAAATAAAATTTAATAACGAAACATACACAGTGCGGTGTGCGCCTCAAGGTTGCACCAAATGGGAGTCCAGCTCAGCATGTGTCAGGTAAATGTACAGACGACAGCACTTCAAGCTACTACAATCTGTCGAATTTCTTCAATGGATTTTTAACTTTATCGCTAAAGTAGGTACAAGGTTCAAAGTTGATTGGGAAAATTTGACAGTTTCGGGTAACTTGATGTGCTGGCGTCTGTACCTGACGCTGATATTCTGCTGGATCCCTGCTGTGCCACACGGACGTTGAGAAGACAAGATAAACGACGACGACGACTTACGACCCAATGGGTCTCTCTTAATGGCAAACGACATCGGGGCAGGTGCAAACGGAGATGGCGGAATGAGCGGAACTCCTTCAATAAGAACTAGTTCTTAGCAACTTAAAACAGAGGCAAGTGGATATCACATGCAAAGTTTTAATAATAAAAAGTAGTAAATAACAGGAACATTGTGGCAAGGTGCGCAAGGCAAGCAGGTAATCGTTTCTCTCGAGTGTCGGGTGTCGAGCTGCGGACGCAGGAGTCGGGTTGCAGCCTCACTACTCCTGTTCCAGGGAAACCTCGCTTTTTTAACACGGGTTTAAAACGTCGCGCTATTTGATACTTTTTTTTGTATTATATTTATTCGCTTTTTTTGTTTTGGTGATTTTGCATCATTTATTTGATTCCATATATGACAATATCTGCTATTTGATACAGAAATTGTTTTGTGGGAAGTTTTATTCGCGATAAGGATAATAATATTAATTAAGTACAGATAAGTGATATATATTATCGTAAATTTTTTTTCGCTATTTGATACTTCCTCTTATTATATAAATATGACACAGCACTATGCTGACAAGCGGTAGAAAAAATAATGCCAACGGTAATTTTAGGCACAGCTAAAATTACCGTTGGCATTATTTAACAACATTCTTGTTCAATATTTTAGAAATTAGTATACCTTGCGATTGATGGCGCCCATAAACACGTAAGAATATACAAACCCAGTTTCATATAGGAACGACAGTGAAGATTTATTTTACATTTACATCATTTAGTTTTTAATTGAATACAATATGAGTTTTAGAATATTATAAATATTGATAGCTTGTTACTATATGGTGACTAATGTAATTTTCTAATTAAAATATTAATGAAATACATATATGGCCCAACAAATTAAAATAACTAGGTACCTACTATTTTAATAGAATCAATAAATCTCGTAATGTTGCAATAGCACAAAGAAATTACTGTTCATTTTCTGCGGTAATTTATTAAAAGTAACATTTCAACATCGATTAAAAAAGCGGCCAAGTGCGAGGCGGACTCACATATGTACACCACCACTACCACTGTACAAAATTTGTCACTAAATATTAAAAAAAAAACAATATGTTTCTTGAGACTCCCCTTAAATTTTTTACTTTAGTTTTGTCATAGCGGCCATAAGTAGTACTACCTATACCTATTTCGGTTCAAAGATACAGCCCTGTAACAGACGGACGGACGGACAGGAGCCTTAGCAGGTCCCGTAGCACCCTTTAGGCACGGAACCCTAAAAATACTAGTGAATGAAATACCGCATGTTTTGTAACTACTGACATTCTTAGTAAGTAAGCAATAGGTATACCAGACTAATATGGCTGGTTTAAAGTAAACCAGCACTAAACGGCAGGAAGTTGATAGTTAGCAAAATTGCTAGAGTTTAATACTCTAACAATTTTGCTTTATTATACGAGTACATCATGTTGATTGCGAACCATGATTGGTTTTTCCTTTTAGCGCTGGTTTACCTAAGAAGGAGCGGGGCCTGCGATTCTGCATACAATTGTATTCCCCTTTTTTCTTTCTGAATAATGCTAGAGCAATTTTTTTTTTCATAATATCAAGCACTGCTGTAAACACGTCCTTGTCATTTTCTTTTTTTCAGCAAATAATTAGTAAAGAAATCCTGACCCTCTAATAAAAAATGCCCTATTTTTACCGCCGCGATCGTAGAGTCCTCTAGACTACCAGACAAATTAGAAAAGTTTTTAACGTAAAAAAAAATAATAGGAAACTAAACATACTCTTTCTTAAAATGTTAATTAAAAAATAATTGAATCGGCTCAGTTTTCGAGGAGAAAAAAAGGAATACGAAACGTCGTCGATCTCGTCAAAATGTTTGTGATAATTTCAGTCTGAGCTGCAGCTGTCCCTATCACACACTACGGGGGCAGTCTTGAGGTAAGGCGACAGCAATAGTTTCTTCAAATACCTATTTTTAAATTCCTCGCAGGCCCCGTCCCGTCTTAATAGGAGGCGGGCGTCAGGGTAACCCGCGAACGACTATTTCGTGAAATATCAATCAATAGGGTTATATGAACTTAGAGGGTTGTATTGATGATTTATAATTCTGTAAGAACATAATTGTTACGGTCGCGAATCACATTATGTTCAACATACAACCTGACACTGACCTGCAAATTGCAAAAAACATAAGAATTTTCGAATTAACCCTATCGCATCCTCCCCCTAGTAGTCACCGCGACACCTGCACGGAACGGGTTAACACTGCTCATCGCCTTTCGAAAGTACGAAGAAAAAACAAGGGTTCGGACAAGTAGATTCCCCACCTCAATTTTTATTAATGTCAATAAAAATAGAGGATTAAAAATGAGAATGACATCCAAGATATCCATGTGAATTAAATCAATAACGGTCAAAAATCATCTCAAGGAACAAACAGTAAATCTTAATTAGATAAAGAAACCACATCAAAATTGCCGAAGCCGGTCCACTTTGGTCGACATTGTGCCAGTAGGAGTCATTTCACTGCATATCTAATTCCATACTTTGCATACAGACAGTCAGACATGTTATGGCATCAATAAAACCGTGTTACTAATTTCGATGCAAATATTTGGTTCAACATTGGCGATTTGTTTATGCAAGTTATTTCCATAATTTACTGGACCGTCTACATAATTCGCACAAACTGGACCGCAAATATTCATCACTCATTATTGAACGATTCGTAATATTTGTCGTCGTCGGTCGCACGGTGAATGCGGATGCGATGCAGGTTGTAATGAATAGGACCATCAAAGGCTATGGACGGTAGGCACGGAGTTATCGGAGGCTGTGAGCCGGCTGAACGAGTCGAGAGCCGAGGACAACGGGCTACCCGCATTAGCTGTCTAAATACCTTTCTACTTAACGCTGTCTGTCACATGATATTCCGATACCGCACTGCGGCGATACGCGGAAATCACCCGTCTGACTGGACAATCGCTACCTTTTGTTTTTAGATTAGCAGATAACCAATCCGTTCATTTTCAGACACAACAGTTAAGTATCAGTATCGCATGTAACATAATCGGTTCCGCATCATTGGACATACAAAGTTAATTTACACCGCTGATCGAACTGCGAAGCATTACGTAATGTGGTTATAAAACATATATTAATGAACGATATTTGTCGAAAAACGAAGTGCAGAAGCAAGCAAATACTTCGATTTAGAAATACTAACAAAAGTTTACAAGTTCTAGATCAAAATACATTACCGTCCTCGGTTTACACGACTCAATGAGCGCAGAACCTTATTTAATAAGAACTGCACAATTCTTTATTTGAAACTCTTTTTAGAATTCTCAGGGCTCTGGTATTTAGATCTAATGAAAGTTCGTTTACATTATACAGCTGGTGAGTTAGTGAAGTCGTACTACTTGAGGCAAACTGCGTACGCGCATGTATTACGCATCGAATAGGTGGTAAAGTGTTCAAAACCGTTGATTGCGCGAAGTGGGGTGAGGCTGGAAGGAGGTCACCAGACGAGCCGTGCCAGACGAGGCGCGGCCGCGCGGCCGGAACAATACCAAATCGTTTAGATACAATACCTTACAATACGTGAACCAGCAAATTGATGGAAACTGGTAAATAGGCACGTCCGTAATCGCTATTATATTCGGATAGCACGCCTTCAATTGTTTCGGGAAGGCTATGTCTCATTTTATCAAGTTTCTAAACTTAGCGTTCAAAATATATTGTTGTATTGTGTGTAGAATGATGGCATCATTCGGATATTGACGGTAATAGCTTTATTTTATTATTTACTAGCTGCGTCCCGCGGTTTTATCAGCGTAATTGTCGATCCCGTGGTAATATCGGGATAAAAGTAGCCTATATGTTAATCCAGGGTCTCAGCTACCTCCATACAAAATTTTATCAAAATTGGTCAAGCCGTTTGAGCGTGAAGGAGTAACAAACATATAAAATAATATTACAAACATATATAATAATATTATAAATATTAGTGTACATCACACTAATATTTATAATATTAGTGTACATCACACTAATATTTATAATATTAGTGTGATGTACACACAGTAAAATAGATACAGATACGACATATTAGTATTGAGTACAAAGTTTAGCTTTATTCTACTAACTTAATTTCACTGTCTGAACTGTACTTCCGTAAATAGGTACCTAATTACAATACATTTCCTTTATGGAATCATTAAATAAAAAGCTATAATTCCTTACAAAGATAATTCCATGTTGATCGGTCGTGTCGTCCCGAAGGAAACTCCTATGGTGGTGAAACAATAGCAGCTGAACTCGTGACATCCGCCAGCCTTACCATTATAACAAAGAAACCAAAAGACTACATATACTTGCACTAAAGGGCCAACAAACTATTAGATAAGTGTCGGAATTGTTTTTTTGTTATAGGTATTTATTAAAGTTGAAGGAAAACATCGTGAGGAAACCGACATGTTCTAGAACCAAAAAATTCGAAGACATATTGTGACATCCACCAATGCGCACTGGGCCCGCGTGGTGGATTACGGCCCGCTCCCTCTCACCGTGAGGAGGCCTGTGTCATTATAGGCTGATTATGAATATGAAAAAGAACTTACAGTCACAGATAATATAATACTCTAGCATACAGTTAAAGTTGTTCTATCGATTGCTGTTGATGATAAATGCCCAATTTTCTGCCCTATAAATCCGTAGGAGAAACAAAAAGCGATCGTGTCGCCTGGACGTCTACTTTTTTTAAGTTTTCTTGTTTCTAACGTGTTTGTATGTTAGGTACATGGATCCACAATTCCATGCTTTACAGAGCTAGATCGGTCCACACAGAAAAAATAGTTCAATAGCTAATTTATGTAAAAAACTATGGGGGACTTCGCACAGCAGTGGGACAACAAGGATTGGAAAAAAAGAATATATACTTTTCCGGGTGTAATGACCAAGTGCTGATTTTTTCGTGAAAACATTAATTGTAAAAGGATTCGCTTACATTTAAATAAACTGCTTTATATTTGTATGCCAAGACGTTTTCTTTGGAGCCTCGTAGCCACATTTAAAATGACCCAGATTTGTCACCCTCTTAAGTTACAAGTGTTACAGTTTCTCGAAATTATTTACACAAAAAAAACATTTGTAATATATTGGCCATGTTATATTTGACATACTTCTGCGCCTCAACAAAAAAGTAGTTTGCTCAACTAAATTAATTATCAATTAATTCGGATTTGTTACGTGTCTGTACTTTTTCGGAGCAATGAACTCACTCAATAGGAAGGCATTATCAGTAACCTTATACTCCAAATTAATATCTTTTATAATTACCTTACTGGCTTACTTTATTAATGTAGTTACGTTATCGAAGCTGGTACCTAGCTGTTAGATAGAAACTTTGAAGTGTAGGCGACCTACAAGGAGTTGGCAAGAATTTAAAACACATTAGCTGATAACTCTTTAACAAAGTCCTCCATGTTGTTTATTTCTTCAAAAGTTTTGATAATAATAATAAAACCTTTATGTTCAGGCTACTTTGGCCCATAGATAAATACCTTACAGACTAACATACCTATATATTATAATATGTATTCAAATTCAAATTATTTTCAAATTATTTTATTAGTCACAATTTGTACAGGAATAGAGTAGACTGTGACCCCCAAACTAGGCATTTGCCTGTATTTTGGGAGTCAGTGTTGCGACATAGTACAATGTGTGTTAGTGTATAAACTTAAAACTATGTTAGTAAAACTCACTTCACTCGAGCACTATCTTTGTGCGATCGTGTGGTTATGAGGCAGGCTGATACATAATAATCATTTAGGTGGGTGTTACAAAAGTCCTGCGCTCTTGCGGCACCGGGTCAATAAAAGGCGTATTTTAAATAATATTTTGGATTATTATTTCTCAAAATACCTAAAACTATTTATTCGTATCTAGATCGGGGCTGTCAGCGAGCTGAATGTCTTTTCTTTTTTCCTATTCTAAATATGCGTAAGTATTCTTCTCTTCATATTTTAACATTCATGGAGATCGGTTGACATAGCGGTACATACTTATATACCGTAGAGGGTTTTTCTGGATGGCAGATAAAAACATTAATACATTTGGTACTTACCTAAGGTATTAAGGCTACGCCGACCGCCTAGTGGCGCCCTCATCGTTTGTTTGGTTATTTCTTTTATTTTAGAATGAAAATGCACATTAAATTGTGCTCCACAAGATTATACGTTAATATTATTATAAACGGTAGTTTTACATTAGATGAGGGCGCCACTGCGCGGTCGGCGTTTGATCGGCGCCCTCTTAATGTTTTCCTGTAGAAGTAATTTTCCAAATCGTCTTTGCTTATAATGACTATAGAATTTCTTCAATAGCTTTAAACATTTATGAGTGACCACAAGTCATTAGCATATCTATTATAGGTAAGATTTCTGTGTCATTAGCTATCATAGCTAAGATTGTCTCTGTTTTGAATTAAGAACCAGTTCCATAATAAATCTTAACAATAGTAGGTAAATAAAACGATTTGTATTCTTTAATGGAACCGCCCTCAAGTATACCAACATCCACACACCAGCTCCCAAGCAAGAATCAACGACTGTACCTATTCCACTATTGTCTTAAAATTATTATAATACGATGACTTGTTCACCTTGCGCATATCTTGATCCTATAATAAGTCATAATTTATTATAATTGCCCTAACCACTAAGCACTTGATTATATCAAGCTTAAGGCTTAAGCTTAAACAAGCGTCAGGGAAGCCCGGAAAATTCTAATTTTCTTACAGATTTTGCAATTTTCAGGTCAGTGTCAGGTTTTATGTTGAACAAAATATATTATGATTCGCGACCTTAAGTACGTAAATACAACGTTGGTGCTTGTTACGATTTCAATGATTATAATTATGTGATACTAAGTTCATACAACCCTATTGATGGATGTTTCATGAAATAGTCATTCTGTAAGATGTAGGGTAAATGAACTTAGAAATATTTTATTCAACATACAACCCGACACTGACCTACAAAATGCAAATAACGTAAGTAAATTTAAATTTCACTAGCTACCATGGCGCTTCCCCCTTCAGACCCATCCGTAGTCAGTACAAAGTCACAATGCACCGCTCGAAACTTCATTGTAATAAAAATCTTGATAATGTTAGTATGTAAATATGTATGTAAAGAGAACTCATATCCTGTCTCGTTGTGACGAAATCACATTTGGAATTTGCATTGCTAACGAGTAATTTGTAATTACACAATTAGTAGGTATTTCATTGCAATTTGTAAACTAGCAAGTTGGCACGTTCAAATTTTATTTATGTATTTTACTGTCGAGTAAAAACGTGAGCAGTGGTGGCCCAGTGGCAGCGGCCCCGACTCACGAGTTGTAGGTAGTGGGTTTCCCAGGCAGGCACTTTATTTTGTGTAAATAAGTTCTTCACCGCTCTCAAAATGGTGAAGGAAAACATTGTGAGGAAGCGGCATGACCTAGAACCAAAATTTCGAAGGGATGTGACTTCTACCAACTCGCACTGGGCCTGCTTAGTAGATTACAGCCCACTCCAGAAGGCCTGTGTCCCAGCAGTGGGAAAATTATAGACTGATTGACTATCGAATAAAACATTTAGGTAACGACCAGATATTTCAAATAAACTACCTACTTTCCAAGTTAATCATTGACACCATGTACAGTACCCGGCGATAAATATTGCACATCGACCTTTGGAAAGAGACAATCGCCTAATTTCGGCTTCGTAGAGCGTTATCTCTGTCGCACGAAATACAAACAGTCCAGTATCTATTAGGAGCTGTTAAAACAATTATGATTTGCTTCTTTTAATAATTATTTTTATTCTTTGTATATTTTTATTTTAGGTCGATGTGCAATATTTATCGTCGAGTACTGTATAAGTTCCCTCGGTTGAGAAATACACATTTTATACACACCTCATTCTAAACTCGCTTGACTGTTTGAATCCAACCAGAGTTATTTTATTGCCAGCCTTCACTACATAAGGTCGACTTTAGCAGACAACCTTACAGTACCTAAGTTGCGATGACTGTGCTTACAAACCTGTCCGATAATCAAGTTTACTTTATAAATTACTTAATCTAAGTAGTATTAAATTATCCGATGTATTCGAATACCGTTTACCTAATATCGATACATTCACTGACACAACCCAGAATGTTTTATGCAAATATCCACAGATTTTTTCGACCGTAATTTGTTAATTGAATAATTGGAACTTTTGGTTGATGGAAGACTAGGTAGCAATTAGAAAGTAATTTAGCAATGGACTCGTTTTTATGGTCTATAATGATGATTGAGTCTATAAATTAACTTTGATTCTTAATTCACTATATTTACTCGATTTCTAGATATTAAAAGTTTACCTATTTCATCATCATCATCTACAAAATCTCTCATCTTGTGCCAATCCTCACGCTCCTGTCAGCTTCATCAGTTCTACCCGCGATGGCAAGAATGTCATCTTGCCGGTGCTTCTATAATTGCATCTTCTTCTTCATCGTATCGATGACTCCCTTTTATTAATATTACATAAGATTCGACCCGAATTCGGCCATTTTGACAGCGTTAGTTGACGTCGCCAAGGTCTTCTACAGCGCAGGTGATTCTGCACTTGCAGAGTGCACGACAAGAGGTGAGGCATCGTTTGTGAAATTCATCGAATTCTACAAGCCCTAATCACAATCACAATTAAAGGGTCCTCCCTGTAACCGAGAGTGCAATAGCAGCATCCCATTTGTCAAAACATCAGGTATCTATTATAACCTGCAATGATAACAAGCCACACACATATGATGTAACCAAATTGAGATGTTATATCAGCTGTTGTAATAAGTGTAACACTACCTAATACTATAGTTTGTGAAAAGTCGATCATACTCCGTTGTACTAACTCCATCGAGCGTTAAGATTTAGCGATAGTTTCTTAAATTGTTACCGCCGTATCGTGAATAACTTTCCATTATCTTTCGTAATAACAAAGGTGAACAGCAACATAGTTTTACAGCAAATCGCTTCTCGCTCCGCCATATTTACAAATGTCTTCCGTTACTGAACAAGTCTGCACGAATGAATGCGTGCACCTAAATAACTTGTATGTACTACATACACGTATTTCAACGGAAATTGTGCGAGAGCTAATGTCCACACATTTTCTCTTGTGATATCACGCTTGAAATTCTTAGAAGGGATAGGTAGTGGTGTATTGTCAATATGTACCTATACATTTGTCCGTTGCAGGTTATTTACCGTGTGGGAATTATCTAACCACAGTATTGGCAACTATGCGCACGCTGTTGATGCTGGCCACATGCAAATTAATTCTAAATTATCTTTTTAAATGGAACCTTAACATTTTGACCGAAGAATATCAAACTGTCCATAATCACGATAAAACCAGTGTTCTAAATTATAGATGACTAATGAATTATTGCTGAAACAGCTACAAACACTTAAAACCTCTCAAATCAGAGCAAACAATTCATTGATCTCCAAAGTAGCTAATTTAGTAGACATTTTAATTACAGTTTTCAAAAAATCAAATCAATTTCTGACTTAAGCTGTGCTTGCAATAATTAAAAGCTATTATAATAGCGCTATTTATTTTCTATTCCTTATAAACAAGTTTGCACCGTTAGATACTTAGCTGATCCACACGTTAATAGGCGTGGACATGGTCTTACTGGCTTAACACGGTACAATCCCACTAGTGGACATATTTCGCACTAATCGGTAATTGACCACATACATAAACATTAAAGTTTTAGTTAGACTACGTTTTTTTCGCCTTGTTTTGACTATAAATATACAAAAGATTAAAGAGCTTGAGGCAAAAATCTAGCAATTTGAAGAAACATTTGGTAGCGTAGAAATTACTTTGATAAATGTTTGATGTCTAGTTTAACGTTGATTTTATTTTGGCAGTTTATTACCATACCATGTTACAATATATGATTATACCACTTCCCACCACTCTCTTTGATACCACTTCCCACCACTCTCTTATCACTTACCTCGTATTTAAGCCAAATAAACGCTTTAAGCTTAAGCGCTTTAAGCGCTTTTTGAAACTGTTTGCAGGAGCCTTTAGGCTTATAGCAATTAGGCTACTATTTCTAAACCTTATTTAATATACGCCCGGTCAGACTCTCTTCAAGAAGTGTAAACCGAGCTTAGGTTGTGTATAATATATATATTTTATGTACATCCTTATACAACATATACAACCTTTGTTTTTGTGTACCCTAAACCTCTTCCAACCGTCCTAAAATCGCGAAATGTATGGAGTTTATTGCGCCAGAAATCGCGAAAATAACTTCAGCTGCTCCATACATTTCATCGGTTTATGTGAACACAAAAAAATGTACTGCAAATCTGTAATGTACTATGTTTTCACGATTTTATGGTTTGGTCTTATAGTAAAAGATGTTCACTTGAAAATTTAAGTTAACTAAAAGTTAACTTAAGTACTTAAGATCTTCACTGTGAAAACTTAAGTGAAGTGAGCAGTCATTCCACCTAATGCTAACGATTGATACTATTGGCAACTCACTTGAAGCTCACTTCTCCTAAGTATTCACGATGAGATTTTTATACAATACATCGTCAGTACAGATAGCGCCATCCACGAAGACGCGCCCCACTCTTCTTCCTAATCGCTTACAGTTACAGTACAAGTGCGCAACAATCCGCTAGTGTTTTAGTTTTGTCGATACACAGTAATTACTTATTAGTGGGTAATTAGTTTGTATCAAAAACAAAACACTAACGATAACCACTAACGATTAGTATGAAGCTAAGAAGAGTGGGGCGCGTCTTCGTGGATGGCACTATCTCATTGACCACATAAAAGGTTTAGGTTAAACAAAAACTAAGGTAGTAGTTACCTATATGTTATGGTAGTATAAATACGCTGTGTAAGCATGCGTGTTCCATCGCCGCCCGTTCGATGTCCACCGCGCACAGGATGGATGGAAAGCAGCATATGTAGTACAATGCGTGCCACGAAAGAAGAGACTTGACACACTACGAGGTTTGACATGCGCAGTACACGATTTTAGGTATCTTTAGCGGTATGAGGTCTGAGTGCGGGACGAAACCGGACGTCATAGGGGCGGCGGAAAGAGCGGGGGAGGCGGGGTCAAGTCTCTTCTTTCGTGGCACGCATTGTAATTTTTGCTCCGTTGGTGTATTAGCTGTATGGCGTATCAGTAGGAGGATAAATAAAATAAATAAATAAATATAGCCATTGCGGGCATAACCCGCGCCCTAAATTGCGTAACATGCTATAAATCTCAATCTGAATCATTTTGAAGGATATTGCTAATTCATTGCTTGATATCTTCGAAAAATGTGTCTACTCAACAATGTAAATAACGCAATGAATGTTGTTGAACTGTCATACTAAACCCATTGCTACTTACCTAAAATGTGTTACGTAACTGTCCCGCTGGATGAGACTGGCACGAGAAAATGGAGGAATAATATACTCAGCAATGGGTGAACTTGGACTGTCGATGAAGATGATGGTGATAAATGCATAATA
This sequence comes from Luperina nickerlii, assembly GCA_963855955.1. Classification (NCBI taxonomy): domain Eukaryota; kingdom Metazoa; phylum Arthropoda; class Insecta; order Lepidoptera; family Noctuidae; genus Luperina; species Luperina nickerlii. Next base: position 13,990,387 of record OY979664.1, on the reverse strand, counting down.
TTATATATTTTATTTGCTACCCTTGCTACAACGATTGCAAGACGAAATGCAATTTTACGTAGGTACCTACGTATTATAAATTCAAGGCTAAATACATATTTTAATATGCATAGGAATGTGTTAGAGAATGCGTCAGTAACATGCAACTTATTTTAATAATGACTCATTATATAAACAAGTAAATAAAATTCAAGTGTATATTTGTAATAGTGTCTATTTTGACATTATTACAAACAGACTAAATGCTTATGAAAGTATCGGTACTTAAAACCAAAAAAAATCAAATCAATCAATTTTTTGTCTGTCTGTTTGTTCCGACTAGTCTCCGAAATGACTGGACCGATTTTGACGTGATTTTCACTGGCAGATAGCTGATGTTTTAAAGAGTAACTTAGGCTACTTTTATTTCAAAAATTAAAACGCAAGAAATCGAATTTGTTTTTCGACATGCACGCGAACGAAGTCGCGGGCACAGCTAGTATTAAAACAATAGGTATAATATAATCCTGTTTATAGGCAGTTGATAATTATACACGCTCCATAGATCAGGTTAAAATATTTTCTATGTTAATTTATCAATTTACATAACAATATATGATGTGATAACGATGATCCGCTATTCATTTATAAATTACATGAATAAGTTAAATAACTCGTTTTATGAATCATGCCCAACTTATTCGTAGCAGGTGACATTTTAATATTAGGTATAAATGCGAAAGTGTGTCTCTCTGTTTCATTCGTTTTTTTTCTACCAAACCGTGTTGATGGGGCAGACGATGATACTATAGTCGGACTTTTAATTAGCTGCAGTAAAATGACAGCTTATGTGTTACTTATATAACTGAAATTGGCGTCTTTTTGTTTTTTCGCGGCCGTCAACCAAATCTTGTTTTTCTAGAAACTTATTTGACATCTCTAAACTCAGTCCGAAATGAGTTATTATGAAGTGTCATTTTACTGCAGCTAACTAATCATCATTATCATTTCAGTCGAAAGACGTCCACTGCTGGACATAGGCCTCCCCCAAGCACATCCAATTCGACGCTAACTAATAGGTGGCGTATATCTAGATAGTAACGTTCTCTGTGCTGCCACCAAAGGGGATAAGTAACCAGGGTCGTCGGATATACTTAGTTGAAGTCTAGTAAGAAACTGATGGATGTTTTCAAATAAAATTTAATTTAATTTATAGAAAAAAAGCAGTTCATTTATCAATTTTTTCGTTCGAAAACATCCATAGGTTTCTTACTAAACTTCAACTACATAATATATCCGATGACTTTGGTTACTTATCTCTTTATCTGCAGTAACGTGACTGTATATATGCTACCTATAACTGTTAATATCTATGATTTTCCTCCTTTGGGGCCGACAGTTCGACACAGCATGTATTTTTCTTTCCATGTGTATATGTAGCTAACTGTCAGAGTCCACTTCCTTCCAAACCCTATGGTTTAATCCATACTTCCATATTAATATTATAAATGCGAAAGTGTGTCTGTCTGTCTGTCTGTCTGTTACCTTTTACGCTTAAACCGCTGTATCGATTTAGATGAAAAAGATTTGGTATAGAGATAGTTTGAGTTCCGGGAAAGAACATAGTTTTTATCCCGATTTTCCCTAGGGGTGTCGACACTTATGCGATGAAACCGTGGCGCGCTGCTGTAGCCCATAATCATATCTATCGTTTAAACAGCCTCATCATATAGACCTTTTTCGAACTATATTAGGATCGGTCGCCAGACTAACCGTTTTTTACATGGAGCGACTGCCTATCCGAACTCCACAACCCAGTTACTAAGATACCTACGATACCGCTACCCCTTGATAAGATTGGTTATCAAACTTTCGGATTTTGGTATGCCACTGAAAAAGTAAATCGTTCATCAAAGTGATCATAATTATACCTACTCACAATCAATTCAGTGCTCATAGGTAGATTTAGGTTTGTATATTTATCACGTTTAACTTAAATCTCTATTGACGTACCTACATAATAACCAATAGTCAATACATAGAAGCTGCTTCACGAGTCACTATTACGTAAAATATTGGTCAAAACAGAAGAAGTCACTCGAAGCTGTTTGAGAAAGTTTACAAACCAATTATTACACAATTAAGTGTTAATCTATTACATTCAGTGAAGTTAATTGTACGGTAACGAGCCATCGATCGCTTCTATTGTTTTAATGGAATTTTATTTTTTGTCTTTTAGTTTTAACAAAGACTGCCGAAGCTGTTTAATTTATCATCATCATCCATTCATCTTATTTTTTCATTCATCATCTTTTTCATTGGTCCTGCTACGCAAATCTACAGTCTGATAAATCCTTAGGGAATTCCAACGGCAATCTATTTAATGTTTCGAAAATCATCTCGTAGATAATATAAATAGGTACATACCTATTTATATCATCTACGAGATAATTTAACTGGTTACCTAAGTAACTACTTATTTACTTAGGTAATCACTTCTAGAATAATCGAATGAATGATGATTGGCGGAAATAATCTTATCGATTCAATAATATCCAGTGTTTGTACACAACCATTATTTACGCCAGTCCACCGTTAGAGGCCGTTCCAGTGGTCACAGCACGTAATAACAAATACGCCTCTATAAACCAGAGACAACTTGTAAATCATAGAAATGTATTTTATAATGGACCTCTTTTATCTCGGCTGAATCTCGGCACAAATGAACAGCACCTCTCACGGACCGGTCGTGTTTGTAACGGTGGTCATGACCATCCCTCTCGCTGAATAAAGAACTCGTTCAATTTAATCACTCAATTAAACTCGAAATTCTTTTGTATCTTTTCGTTTTTTGGAACAAACTTCTTGAAGATATGAAGAGCCTTGAAAAATGTCTTTATTTTCGAACTGAGGGCGGTGATAATTGACTATAAAACATTGTTTCTTTAACAAGTGAATTGGACATCCAATAACGAAAAATATGTAAAATATATTGTTAACACAACGTCTAATCACGGCTAATAAAAATATGATATTATTTGCACTACGTCTCACAACGCCAGGAAGCCATGGTAAATTCTTTTTTCTTCCATTAGTTGAACTTTTGCGCTGCAGCCATAGGCCGCAATACTTTCATGTACACGTACTTTTTTGTATCAAACATCTAGAGCCACAACAAATCAAATTTTGGCGGCTTATTGTTGTCGTCTACTACACACTCGCAAGCGCGTACGCACACATACGCAACGCCCGAAGTCAACGTCAACTGAAGTCGTCGTCTTTTGACTTTGTGTTTAATCTTATAACATTCTAGGATACTTGAAGAGCAGAACGTTTATCAACGTATGTCCATTTTGTGGAAGAAAATGTTGTGTCATAATGTGCGCACCTCACGAGCGCGGCACTGCTGGACCGAACGTGTTAAATCAACCGGCCATGAGCGAGTCTGGCTCGTACAATTGGGGTTTCGTACCTACCTACCTACAGAACTGCCTGTAAGTAGTTTGGTACGAAACCTCAATATGAGCAGTTAATAGAAAGGCCACTTGCCATTCAGTATTGAACAAAGTAGTAGGTAAGCAAGAACTACTAATTAATACGACTTTGTGAAGGCCGCAGGAACCCGTTGGATGCGAGAAGCACAGAACCGGTCGAAGTGGAGGTGCTTGGGGGAGGCCTATGTCCAGCAGTCGACGTCTTTCAGCTGAAATTATGTCTAATTAATAACTCAAGACGTTAATATTTACACGCCCATTTATTTAATTACGAAAAGCAAAACGTGCAAGAGTTACCTACAATCTTCCCATAACCGACGAAGGTTTTAATTAGGGCGGTCGATTACAGTTTTATTGGTTGTTAATCATTTAGGTACCGTTACTTATATTTGCATGACCGATCTTCAATACTATGTAACGAAGTAGTATGGGCCAGTAACGGCCCGGCCCGAGTTAAGCAGGTGCGTCGACAGGCTACCTACGTGTTCACGGCATATATCGGTCATGGTCATTCGATTCCCTGCTAAGAATGTGTAGGCCAGTGGTCGTGGGTTTTAGTTGTGGAGAATTAGGGATTATGTCAAGATAAATTAATAAGCACTAGAGATGCGCCGAGTACTCAGTTATTACTCGATGCTGCATGCTCGGCCATTTTGGTAGTACTCGTTATCGGCCGAATGACTCGGTTTGACTGCCGAGGTGCTCGAAAATAACTCATAAACTTAACCTGACCTCTTTACAGTATAGTCATTGTCAGAAAAATCACGTGAAAAAAAACGAACATATATATTTGGTTTAAAAAATTAGCCTCTCGTGGTAATCTTCGTTATTGGTCTCACTGTTCCTATAATAAAATAAAAACCCTGTTGGGGCGCTGGAGATGTTACTTCCTTGTAGCAATGTCCAAAAATTGCATGGCAACTTCTTCTACAACATTTGAAACGTTTCGTACTTTCCCAATACCTGCGTTAACTAAACCGAGAGTACCGTACCGTAAAGTACTCGGTTCGGTGAAACTTGTAGGTACTCATCGCATCTCTAATAAACACGTAACAAAAATCATATAAGTTAATCAATATCTGATTCACTAACTAACACAAAACTACTGGACACTAACGATAGAAAAATATTTAGAATGTGCAGAAAACACAAAAAAAATATTTGTTCTAAACTCTACTGCTGAACCTGATAAAAGAATGTACACCATTCTTTTATCAGGTTCAGCACCTATTTATATTCTCTATGACCTATGCAGATAAAGTCACGAGTGGTTGATTGGTGAGTTGGTTAGCAGGTGGCCTACCTATGTTATATAGCAGTACATCACACCACATCTGACATCATCATCATCACCACCATAATCAACATCATCATCATCGTTGATGTCATCTGACATCTGTATCTAGAAGGTCTTATTCGCATGAATGAGACCTTCTAGATACAGATGTCATTGTCATGGTGTTACCAAAAATTACCTAGGTATAGCTGGTGCCTTGATAGGAAAAGTTTCATGCGAATGAACAAAACAAAAATGTTTTCACAAACCAGAAAACGTTCAAAATTTAGTCACAGTCTCATCTCAGCGACAATAAATGTTAAAATCTTGTCAAAGATGAAGGGATATTAAAGATATTTGGCAGATTGAGACTGAGACTGGAATGCGAACGTTCTTTCAAAATACGAGAATTGACCCTCTGATAACACATACACCAAACTAATCAGTAATACTAATAACTCCACGATAAGTTCGATAACTAATCGAAAACAAAAAAATGACGCGGCGAACTTGGCTCGATTGAAGCATCTTCCCACATGTATTATTAAATAGCTGTCGAGGCCGAGGTCGCCTCTAATAAGGAAGGGTTATGTCAGACAATCAGACAATCAATGCGATATCTAACCTCGCAATGTATTACAAACTTTAAAACAATATGAGGAACCATCTAGTATCTACGTGTATCTTAGGTGTGTTTATGAAGGAGCATGTCCGGGGGAGTGGTCCCCCGGACAAGCGCGGATACAGGAGTGGGAGCAACGGGTGCACTTACCCCCCACTGGGCCTCAACCAATTTGAGTCTAAAACTCTAAATTAGACATAGTTTTATAACCTTTTTTTACTTTGTATACACTATATTACTAAGATAAAGAATAATAAATTAGCCGTAGTCATACTCGAAAAGAGGAGCATAATGATAAGTTTACAGAAAATAAGTGGCGATGGTTTTTCCACGGCTTGAAAAATCCCCCCCTGTCCGGGGGACAACAATATATCTAGTTCTGGATGCAGCATGGGCCTAGCACATGAGACATTTCAGCTTCGTCTGTGGAACTGCAATGGTATGGTATGGTCATCATAGATGCGGTGGTCCCTGTGATGACTATAATAATATATTGAAGATGTCCAGAGGCGGTGACCATTTCAAAAACATAAACAAAATGTCTTGCCTTCACAATGGGATCGGCTTTGCATGTATGTATCAGTGACCCCTGACCTCCACCAACACGAATTGGGGTAATATTATAACTATGGACTATAATACAAAATAGCTTATTACAGAAATTAAAAGATTAGAAAAGAACAAATTCGATTTTAAAATGTGCTATTAGGATTCGCATAGGAACAGATGGAATAAATTTATATTGTTTGAAAATGTCAAACACCATAAATTTTCGAATTTCAAAATTTCAAACGTTTGCCCACTAGACCATCGCATCGATCAGGTCGGACCGGTTGTTAGGCATTCGGTCCTCTGACTGCCCGTAACGACAGTCATAGGTATTCGTACGACAACCTGGACCGACCATCCAAACTGTCGTTTCCTCTCGCCAGGATTTATGTACCCACATGAATGGCGCTCCTGCAATGTAGCTTGCCCAAAACACGCTCAAACACACAGCAATATTTCACACCAAAGTATGTCTCACAAAATGTTTATTTTCTCACCGGTAAAGTGTGCCTGCAAACTGCATGGAATGTGTGGCCACAGGTGATTGAAAAGTTTCAACTGTCTATTTTCTAACTAAACGACCTCGCAACAATCGGTTCCGCCATGTCGACCTTTGAAGTTTCGTAACACATTTTGCATTACACACGCCTATTGTTTTAACGAAACTTTCTGGTATCATAGACTATGGCTGCTTTTTAGACAGCGTAATAGTTGGATCATTAGTAAATATTCCAATAACGACGCGAAGACGTAAAAGAGAGTTAGCTAATAAATATTCGTTTGTAAATTGATCATAAAGTTTTTAGTATCAATTTGCATCGTTGTGGCATCGTGGGTATTGCAAAACGTTAACTGCTAGCTCATACGTTGGATACTTCCAAGTGTACTTGGAAACATCTGCAGGAGTATTAGTAATTACTGTAATCATTACCTATGCTTGTAAGTACGTATTTGTGTTTACTATAACTGCATAATTGCACACGTGCAGGTATCTTCTAACGCGGAGTTTTCATAGGTCAGTTCAAATCAAAGAGCAAATCATATGAACAATTGGTCAATTTGGTCATCTTATTCAATTTGCTATCATGTTCGTTCAAAGAAACAGTTATATGTAGTATATGCATAGATATTTACTCGCTTAAAAAGGAATAAAGAATGAATTTGGAATGTTTAAAGGTTAACTACTTTCAATTCTGATACAGTGATGAATAATTTACGTGGTTCACATTAAAATTAAACACTTATCAGACTTTAGCTGTTGCATGAGACCCGATTGACTCTTTTGATAAAAAGCGACCAAATTAATTGCGAAGTTTGGAGCACAAAGACGGCTTAATTCAATAAGTAAAATTATTCAAACTTAAAGAGCCAAGTTAAGTACCTATTTCTGGAAATCGCTGATATTTTTGAAGTCACGTTTATGTGCACCCTAATTGCGTAATACACTATAAATATCAATCTGAATAATTATGAAGGATATTGCTAATCGATTGCTTCATTTATGTTCCAAATAATTATGTGTCTGCTCAACAACAATGAATGTTTTTAAACTGTCAAAATGAATCCCATTGCTACTGTTAGTGTGTTAAGCAATTACCCCGCTGTTCATAAAAGTGGGGACTAAATGAAGCAAGTCAAAATGCCACAAACTCCACCAAATGAAGACATGAGAAGCCAATAAACGTTACAATAGAGATATTGTAACATTCAGGAGACTGCACGTCTCAATAAAATATTCAGGGAATAGAAAAACATGCTTAATATGAGAAAGTTAGCCGTAATGACGTCTATTACGCGCTACCCGCTAGTGCCATCAGCCACTACATCTATCATGTGGCGTGTCATTATACCGGCGCCCCACGCTGGGGAGGCTTTATCAGTTTTCTTATGCTCCACATTGACATTTATTGTGTACCTATAAGCACATTCGATTTGCACTAAATAAGTCTCGTTTCCGACAGAAAGTAGGGCATCCCTTTATATTTGCATGGCTGCTAAGAAAGGTTATTTTTGTGCGTTTTTTCAGTGGGGTTCTTTCTTCTAAATATATCAGATGTGGGGCAATGTCCCCATGGAATTATGGATGCTGTATCCAAAAGGGCATCTAAATGTATTTAAAATATTCGATGCAGTAGTTACATATTTAGTATTTGCAAAGAAAGTACCCGTTCACCATAGTTATTCACAACCATCCGACATGCTATTGTATCGAAACTGACACATTTCGATAACCTGATTTGCCTTGCCCCCGACAGCAACCAGCTGTTGGAAGAATAGCGGTCGTCTACTGATTTATACTGACAAAATTTTCGGGTTTTTGACTTGTCAACAGCTTTTAGAGGACTCCTATACGATAACATTGATTGATGTTCGGTACGGTACAGAAGCGTATCGAGTGGTTGGCAATAGCTATGCTGGAGTCTAGTCCTACGAATAAGTAATAAGTCGTCTAGTCCAAACTATGTCAGTTCCCACATTGAAGATTTAGAAAAATCATTATTCAGATACCTCTTCTCGTTTTCTTACCTAGCAAAACTGATCGTAAAAATCTGCATTGCAACATTGCTGGCTATAATTTAAAGATGAACATATTTTTTTAACTGTATGTTGTCTTCTTCCCCAGGGTCTCCGTGGAAGGTCGAGGTGATGGCAGGGCCGTTGGGCGGCGGCGGAGGGGAGCCCACTCGGCTGATCCCTGCCAGAGTACCAGCCGTCTTTGAGATCTCCACTTCTGCAGGAGAAACTACCTTTAGCAAGAATGAGGTAGGGTTACGGATCACTAACTTTGAGGCAATTTTAACTATGAGTTTCCTATTGTTAATTTCCCTTGTTAAAATCTTCTGCTATAAAAGATTGCCGAAATCCACCAAACACCGAAAAAAAAAAAACCATTCAAACAATAAAATAACTCTTTATTTTATTGTTTGAATGGTTTACCTATATACATGAAGAGGTATTTTTAACTTGGCCAGCCAATTCGTCCGCCCGTGAATTGGGATATCCCGTGGGAATTTCGAAAAATCTGGCCTTACTCCTTATCTAAATCATAAAGGGAACCTTCAAGCATTTCAACTTTTTAGGGGCGTTGATGGCTTATCTTTTTATTATTTTTGTTTCCAATTACATTTATTTACTTTACAATCAAAGTAGCATCATGTTAAAATCTTTTGAAAATCATGGTTTCGTTGAACAGTTTGTACCACAATCTACCATTGCATCATTTAATTAAAGAGGTGCGATGTTTTATCGAATTCCAGTGTTTTCACGAAGCTCGATGCCCGATGCACTCACTCGTACCAATTTGTATCAATTTAAAGCTCCATTCAAGGATTGCGTGAAATGGTACGCTTTCGATGGGCAAGCTCTGAAACTATAAAATTAAATTATAGAATTTTTTGTACCTTTTGACTCTAGGTTTCATTCGGTTTCCAAAATACAGCTAAAATGTAAATTCTTGTCGATTCTTATCGTATCGTAGCAGTTTATGACAAAACTTAATTGAAAATTGAGTTATTAATCACTGCGGTTTTGTAGAAGCCAAATAACTCAACAAACTACATTTTCTCAATTTCATAATAAAAAATCTTTTCTATCTAATGAGCCGCCATCACACTTATCAAAAAATCTATCGATTTCTTCTATCTAGGTAGTTATAGTATTTTTATCTCACGAAGCGACGCGCACTTTATTTGTGGTTACCAAGAGTACAAACACGCTATGAATGTGTGCGTGAAGACGAGTAGCGACAGCACCTAACACACACACACTTCCGACTTCACCATTGTCTCGGACAGTACCGACAGCGCCCCGGCACACTACACTACACTTGGTAACCACAAGCGCCTCTGTTTCTCTCATGAGTCGCAGCATTATGCTGAGTGATGGCCGTTTTGCGCGGATGTTACGCATGTTTTCTCCTCTTGTTCTATATTTCTTTTTGTAGGTACTTCGCACTTATGCGTGATATTACACGCAATAAATTTATGTTCTTTCTTTGATGCGCTATGTCTCGAGCATGATATGAGTTTGTTTTTATTTCTAGTTGATTAATTGTGACGTTTTCCTTCAAGGTTGGCGTAACAGTAACAGCTCCGTCCAGAAGGCCAGTGACCTCGCGGGTGCTGGACGTGGCGGAGCGCCCAGGGGTGTACCGGATCGAGTTCACTCCTGAAGAAGTCGGAACTCACCTTATCGATGTAAGTAGAACTTTGGTAACGAACCTAAACCTACTGCACCTTCTTGAACCTGCAGCCTTGCGATGCTTACGACACAATAAACTAACCAAAAATTGAAAATGGACGTCCCCGACTTCAGAAACTGCAGTGCGATTCTGTAGCTGAAGTGAGCGTGGAGTGAGCTGTCAATAGTGTCAATTCCTAGCAGAAACAAACTCACATCACCTAAGTTTTCACGGTGAGTTTTTTACAGAATCGACCGGCAGTAATTAGGTTAGGTATAGGTACCTATTTTCAATAAACGTCACGCTTGTACGTATATACCTAAATATTATCGTGTGAAATTAATTTTCATGAAACATGAAATTCACTGGTGTTTGCTGGCTTATGTAATTAGCTACATTGTAGGTAGGGCCACATGTTAGATAATTCACTGTAGGTACCATCCATGCATATAATTAGAAAACTTCTGAATACTTATCACATGAATTAATTACCCCACATTTAATTGTCTTAATATATTTACATAATTTAAAAGCTAACAGTCTTAAAATAATTATATGTACACTGTACACGTATACTATAATAGGGAATAATCATTAATTAGGGCATCAAATTCGTCCGCATCGTTGTCAATAAGAAAAGTGCCCAAAAGACTAGTAATAGTATTATTTATAGTAGGTACATAAGTAGGATTTGTAAAAAAAATTGCGCGATTTTCTAATATGGGTTCAGATTTTGAAAGCATAATCGATTTCAAAGTAAATCCTTTTATACCCGTTGAGAACGACGATTACCTATGCAAGTTTAATTCCCTCTGGAACATAAATATCATGAGCTGCCTTTTCCCAACTGTTTTGGAGTTGGCATCGAGTTTCACCTGAGTATCAGCAACTGCCCATCTGACCTCCACATCCCAGTTACTGGGTAACCCCACCCTACCCACCTTCTCATCCTTTTTACCATTTTGGTACGGAACCCTAAAAGTAATAAAATTAAGATCATCAGCTGATAAACATTGCTGCTACGAGTTACATAACACCTTTGAAAAGATACATTATAACTTATTTAAATGTTGTGAAAACCGTCCCGTAGTAAGTAGGTATATACTTCTATTACCTATAGCTAATTATAATATTCACGCTTGGTTATCTAAGCTTATATAATATAAATAAGCAGTAATACAACTTTTCCTAATGTTGTTATTTTTAGAAACACCGATATGAGTTTCAACCATTCAATCAACTAAGCTGTCGCTATCCCATGTTTGTAACAAATACACATTTTTTCTTTCTGGCGATACCACTGGACCACAACTCACTGCCCGTGAGTTGTGGTCCAGTGGTATCGCCCGAATTATGAGTTGTAGCCGTTGTAGGTCGTGAGTTTGAACCCAGGCAGGCTTACTTTGTATGTATTTAATTTTATCGGCACTGCTCTTTCAAAGCGGTCAAGGAATACATCGTGAGGAAACCGGCATGTCCTAAAACTAAAAAGAAACCGAAGACATAACGTGACATTCACCAACCCGCAATGGACCCGCGTGGTGGATTATGGCCCACTGCCTCTCACGAAGAGGAGGCTTTTGGGAATATTATACGCTGATTATGCATGCATCTTTCACCACAATACCTTGCTGAGTTTCCACTCAAGTACCTACTCGCCTGTAGCAACGGCCATCGAAAAATTTGCAGAGTTTATTAACAGCTTGCTCTTACTGTTTACAAAAGAACAAAAAATAATCAAGATGAAACAATCCAGATTATAATTACTTAGGTACCAACTGTTAGGTACTAACCGTTTCAGACATTATAATTACTTGCTTGACATAATTCAAAAACAAATAATCCTTATTTTCTTTTACGCAAAGATTTTAATACATTTCACTGTTTCAGGTCTCCATCGCAGACGACAAGCTGGCAGCAGCCCCACTGGTGGCCAAAGTATACGACGCCAGCCTTATCAAAGTGACAGATGTCGGCAATGCGGTCGTCGGACAACAATGCCAGTTCAGAGGTGAGCAAGGTCTACACTCAGCCTCAACGAAAGCTGTTACACAGGATAAGAAAGTTTAGATTTTTAAGTATTAGCCGTAAGTTGATTTTTCATTTTGTTTTTTGTAGGTATGTGTTTGCAAACCACTATTTTATTGGGGTCATCCTCTAAAGATAGTGTGTGTCAGGGCCGTCTTAACCATATTGGGCGCCGGGGTGCGAAAATCAGCTTGCGCTCCAATTTTTGTGTTTTATTTTTTTATTTAATCCTTACTTTATAATAAAATTACGTACATTTTCAAACATCAAATTAAATTTTCCCGGTTAAATTGGCAATCTTTTTTTATAATATCGTCTGTTTCGTAATCAACTTTCAATTCGATAGGTACCCATACTATAGCCAATTTTTCCAATCTATCTTGATTTGAGCCAAAGTTAACAATGTTAAGTAGTTTTTTATTAATTACAATTTCGAGAAGATTTACGCATGGTACGTGTAGGTATAAGCATTGGCATGCGCCCCCTATATAAGACCCTGCGCCCGGGTGCCACGCACCCCTTGCACCCCCGGGTAAAGACGGCCCTGGTGTGTGTAAGTTTAAAAAATGAATAATAAGTCTAATATCCTGGGCCTCTGTCGGTGATAGAAACTTTCAGCCAGAATTGCGTAACACAATCTCAAATATTGAACTGAGAAAACTATGTCAGATTTAATTCTTCCCCATATTTGTCCGTAAGTAATTAGGTATCAGATTGAGTTCATTCTCATATTAATAGGTAACTTCCCCGTACTAAGTATCCACTGCTACAGTGCTGAAGCTGGGCCTCCATGAGTATAGAGAAAAGAGACAAATTCATTACGTAGGGTATAAATACGTAGCAAACGCCGTATTCCCTACGCCTCTTCGGCTCTCTAGGGCCTGCCGACTAATAGAACGTGCCAACAATTAGTAAAAAAAGTTGCGTGATTTTCTTCTGTGGGTTCAGATTTCGAAAGCAAAATTCTCTAGCTCAAAGTAAATTCTCTTAAACAGACCGAGCACGGTGATTATGGAATTATCCCCCCGAAACATAAATTATAGCGCCTATGGGAAGAAGGGGACATTCCCCCATTGAACATTTGAGAACCAAGGGGTCGTTACGTGCGTCTCTTTTGCCATAATATCTTTTACTTCCGCAATTGGTTAGCTATCTAGATTTCAATTTAATTGGCCATAATAAATATTCTTAATTGCCCAAAAACTGCTTCGCCGGAAATTGGTACCTGGCTGAATTTAGAACGATAGCAAAACAAATTAAATACTAGGTTTTTAAATCATTGATGTAGAGATTATTTAGGATCGACATGGAAAGCAAAAAGTTGATGAAATGTTGTGTGATATGTGAATTTGATGTTTTAGAACGGCAGATAGTTTTATCGGATCCATCTACTTTTGTTGGTTTTCTATATACAGTAGGTTACATGACATCTACCCTAAACACGACACAATGTGGGTAATAATCTATTTTATAGTACCTACATACCAAATTATTATAAAACAAAGTCTGTTTTTTATAACGTTTGTAGATTTTGTCTAGCTAAGAACAAAACAAACATTATTAGGTAGGTTACCTACTTACACGTGATATTAACTGAAAGTTTATTCTTTCAGTGGACGCCAGCGCCGCCGGAGAAGGACAGTTGGAAATCTCAATAAACGAAGGCGAAGTTCCGAATCACGTGCAGGTAAGCTCGCGTCATTATAAGTACTCGTAGGTAATCTGTAACTTTAAATGAGGCTTCATTCGGTTTTCAAACTTTAAATTGGATTTTTAAAAAGTTTTTTTTTACTTTTCTAGGGTTCCGTACCAAAATGGTAAAACGGAACCCTTATGGTGAGGCTCAGTCTGTCTGTCTGTCACAGCTGGATATCTTAAGAACTACTAATGCTATCAACTTGAAATTTAGAAAAGTTTTAGGTGACGTTTGCCCAACAATTTTTCAAATAAGAACGAATTTTTTTTTTTTGCAACAGAGACTGAAAGCAGTTCTGAAAAATTCGAAGTGGGGCTACTAGGTCATGTGGGGTATCATATGAAAGAGCGCAGTCTGCACATTCTCAAACATTCTTTTTTATTAGACCGCATAGTTTTCGATTTTTGATAAAATTAAAAAAAAATACCGTTCCCCCCTTTTATCTCCAAAGTAGGTATGCAAAGAGAAAATCTGAAATAATTCTATGTGATAGAAGTGTATGTAAATATTACAGGAAAAATAAAACGATGTCTCTAAATAGCACACTTTTTCAAAAATCATCATCGAAAGTTACACTAGTTCCACTATTAGTCAAGAGATGGCGCTGACCTAAAACTGCAATATTCTACACCGCAGTGCGCAGTGTTAAAATTCTCTAACGAATATAGGCCTTGCCGATGAAAATTTTAAAACTTATTATGGTACGGAATCCTCGGTGCGCGAGTCCTACTGGTTCTTTTTTATTCTGGGACTATGATTGAATTTCGGAATGTCTGTTACCAACTTAAAATGCGGTAAAATTATTTTAATAAATGGTAACGAGTTCTTAATAGAATGTCGAGTAAAATACCATAATAATAATTCTAGATATACATAAATATTCATAAGACTTTTCATTGATATTCAAGTATTTGCGTGTTCTCGAACAACAACACATCATACCTCATGCGACCTCCACTAGTAATAGTAATCCTTAGGGGCCACTGTCCTCTATCATACAAGCTTGTTTAATACAAGTTGCAGTGTTAGGGGCTGAAAGTTAGGTAGGTATTTAAAGTAGGTTGTATTCTAAATAAAAATCGTCCTGTTACTGATAATTTCTTTGTTACATTGGATTATTAATCACTAATAAAATTAGGAGACCATGTACCTCTTCAATTAGATAAACCAATTTCCCATTTTATGCTAGGTGGTTGGTGGAGGACGATGCCTCGTGTTCTGGCGGCCAGAAGCGGCGACCCCTCATCGGGTAGACATCAAGTTCAACGGAGAGCCTGTGCCATCCTCTCCTTTCATCTTCCACGTTGCACCAGCACAGAGAGTCACTATAGACACGTCACAAGTTGGTGAGTGGTCGTTAAATAATTTGTTTCTACCTAATCCTGGTAAAAGGCGCCTATTCACCTACATACCAAAATTATTTCTCCTTACAGTCTACTTGGTTTATGTAATGACCTACTTATACTGCTTATATTCTAACTTAGTACTAATTTATCGCGTTCAAATAAATGATATTCGTAAATGTGTTTGGGAGTATAAATACCTTTACATTTAAATACCTTTATTCTTATTGAAGCATAACCTAAAGCTTGTCATCGCCTTCTATTTATAGATTTACTTACATCTGCAATTTATTCGGGGTGGCGCTGCGGCCGATAACAAGGATTGTAACTGGTCAAATTGCTTAAAAAATGTTAAAGTAAAAGCTATAAAATAACTTTAAAAATAAAAGAAAGTTTTTTTTCTTGTGTTAACGGATTTTTTACTTTTTTTAGGGCTGACTAGCCAGTATACACATAATAAATAGTTTAGATAATGCTTATTTTTAGCGGGGTGTTTTGTTTCTTAACACATGATGAGACAAAATGTTTATAAAAAATATAAATAGCTATTTGTTCTTGCAAAGCGCACCGTTTGTTTTATCTGTGACGCTTTCATTCCATTGTAAGACATTTCCAAATAAAGAGTTGGCTAAAAGGTCCCAGCAACCAAGCCATCAAAATAATAATAAAAAAATAAAACATTGTCAGACATTTTGACATCTGTCACAACATGAGGACAATCATGTGAGCGGGAATTTTAATTAATTAATCAAAACAATTGTAAATCATTAATCCTAATTAATTAATTATCGTTTAAAACCTAGTATTTACTTTTTGGTTCTCTAGAATTGATACCGGTGGGTGAATTAGCGTCATGTTCAGTGCGAGTGGAAGGTTCTGCGGGCGGCGAGTTAACAGTAACAGTTCGAGGCCCGAGGGGCGAAGTTCCTGTGCGATTGACGGGAGACGCCGTCACCGGTCTGGTAGCCAGCTTCACCCCGAAGAACGTAGGACCTCATACGCTCACCGCACAATATAACAACCAAATAGTACCGGTATGTATCTAATTCTTAATGTTTATCACAGTTTTTTAAACAATAACAAGAACCAAGCCAAATGTTTTTAAGTGAGCATCAGCGTGCGTTCAAATATTTCTATATTTCCCGATAAATATCAATCCACATAACAATCTAATTCAAAATGATTAACAAAACACCATATTACATTTTAAAATTCATTTGCAATTTCCTCTTTTTCTTAACTTTATTGTTGTTTTCAGGACACGCCATTTGTATGCAAGGCATATGACAGCAAGCTAGTAAGTGTAAGTGGAGGCAATGCTGCAAGAGTTGGAGTACCAGTTCAGTTAGCAGTTGATGCCGCACAGGCTGGTGAAGGCAATCTTGAAATTACAGTTGCTGCCCGGGGATTGAATATTCCAACACAAGTACATCCACAAGTGAGTATCCTATCTTCTATTCTTAAGAGTTACATAGTGTACTCTTCAAAATATTTGTAAGTATCATGTCCATGTTCCATTGTGTCCATGGAAGGACATGTAGATCATAATCCTATTACTAAGGCCATGTTTGCAAATAAAAATATTCTATTCCATTATATATATTCTCTTGGGAACAGACTCATGATAAAGCCCACAGACAATGGGCCACCTGAAGGACTAAGTGCGGAAACCAAATCCTCTAACATAGAACATAGACTTAAGATGTATAATCCAATAATTAATATTGTTTTGCTTTCAGGGAAATGCTCGCTTCATGGTATCTTTCACACCAACAGAAGCATGTGAACATGTTGTCAATGTATCTTTTAACAAAGTAAGTATTTTAACTTGTTTCCATTATGCATTACAAATAAGACACACTACCGTTGCAATGTCTGCATAATCTTTTTGGACAATGGTAGTCCATAAACATACAATACTGACAGGTTATGTTTGCAGTTGACAATAGACAAAAAGAGGTGCTTGATCAAAAACCTCTTTTTGTCAAATGTCAATGTTGTACGGTGAGTATAGCTAAATTAAGCTATACTCACCATGGTTGGGCATTGTTGGTAGTTACCAATACAACTGATCGAGATAATATATAGCCTATTCTTTATTGAGTGAGACTTACCTACTAATTGCTGGTTAATGGGTTAGCCAAACAAGAATTGAAATGGTTTGGTCGGCCATTACAACTCTGTTGGTATAGATAGTGTGTCTTGTTTTAGACACTATAGATACTATATTTAATTACTAAGTTGATGTTTTGAAATATCCACTCTTATCCTAGATGCGCGTCCCCGGGTGCCCACTAGTAATCCAAGTATTAGAAGGCGGGGGCGGGGGGGCTCGCGTCACGGTCCCCGGGCCGGCGCCCCTGCACCAAAGCGCCGCGCTCACATTGCACCACCCCTCCGCCTCCCTCGACCAGATTGAAGTCAATGTTGAGGGTAAGACCTTGCACCCATTATGAGAATGCTAGATATTGCAAGCTGAAGGTTTTTGGAAGAAAACAGTGATGATCAGGATTCATTATGTCAATTAGCTGGAGACAATTACACTACAGCAGTATGGCTAGCCTTTGTTTCAAATGATAACTCAAATAGTATTTTTGTTTTCATGTGACTCTATGTGTTGCTACTTGAATAAAGTAAGAGCATGAGATATGTATAGCATGATTCACTACACTAGAGGCATTTTGTTTTAACATACCTCAGTGTATTGATTAATGTTGTTAACTTTTGCACTTTTGGAGTTTCTCAAAATATCTAACACAATTATGTTTTATGTAGGTACCCAATGCTTTTATTTACCTTCTACTTTTAACTGATGTAATATGTATATTTTTTGATTGCACACATCTACTGGGTACCTACACAGTTGTGACCCAGATATAGTCCACTTTTGCACCACGTGGCTTTTCCTGTATAACATTTCCCACCCTCTTGCTGTTTGCTTTTGAAGCTAGGATATGTATCATAATATAATTGGTTCTTTTTTCCAGGGTGGTATAAATGAAAGAGATACAAAATAATACTTTTTGGATACCTATCTGAAAAAGATTAGACAAAGAATGAGGGAACTATGTAGGGCATGGGGATCAAAGGAGTTTTATAGAGGAGAAATCATAGTTTATTACGAAGTTAAAAGAAATATCATAAATGCTTAGCCGCACTAACAAATTCACTTATAGCTTAGATATTAGTACTAACAAAACTAACAAAAAAATATTATTTTAATTATATAAAATCGTAGGATAAACTAACGGGTAGTCAAGTAAGATCATAAAAAAAAAACAAGTAATAAGATTTCAGTTTACAGAGAATACTCAAAAAAATAACATGATGACGTAAACGTAACATTCATATCTTGATAAGCTCATCCGCTTCGCCCTAACTCCTAACATCCGTCGTGGCGCGGGGGTAGGGCGTTAGGGCGGGCGGTGAGCTGAGTGCGCTGTGCTGCGTGCTGCAGGGCCCAACGGCGCCTCCGTGCCGGCCGCCGTCACGGAGGCCGGCGCCGGCGTGTTCCGCGCCGAGTTCGTGCCGCGCGCCGTGGGCGAGCACCGCCTCAACGTGCTCGTGGACTCGGTGCCCATACCGGCTAGCCCGTTCCATTTGAAGGTGAGTCACGTTACATTACGTTAAACATCAAAATACTGCAGTACCTACTGCCGCAAACTTTTTTGTGACTAGATTTAAAATGGCGATATACAGGTACCAATATTGCCTTGTGGTGCAAAGTATCATCGAATAACAAGTCTATAAATTTTCAGGTGTACGACGTCACCGCCATTAGAGTTAAGGATGTCACACATGGCACCGTCGGAAAGCCGGTCACATTTTTGGGTAAGTCTGAAAAATCCTCAATTTCTACGCACAAGTTTCTGCTGGCCGTATTAAAATATTCACCCGGGGTTCACCCATTTCACGAAGTCCTGGCAAGAGTGTTGATGATATCGTTAAGATCTCAAAGCTCTGTGATTATTTCAAAAAGTTATATCTAATATAGCGCTTTCCCTTTGCACTCTTGGGTAATGAAATCGTGTAACCCTTTACGTCTCACCACAGTGGAGACCATGGCAGCTGGTCCCGGCAACTTGGAGGTGACAGTGAACGGAGGCCGCGTGCCGACCGCGGCGGCGGCGCAAGGAGCTCACACGTACGCCATCAGCTTCACGCCGCGCGACCCCAGGCCGCACACCGTCGAGTTGCGGTTCAATGGAGATCATGTACCTGGTAAGAACTCGTCATTTTCTCATATTAGTAACAATTATGTGCATCAGCATTAACAGTTGAATCAAAGTCAAAGTCAAAGCATTTATTTCAAATAGGCACATTAAAGGCACTTTTGAACGTCAAAAATTACAACAAATAGAATTGATTCTAGTCGCCCATTCCAAAAGGTAGTTTTCGTATGGAGAAGAATGGGCAAGAAACTCCACCGTTACTCTTTTAAAATGTTTTACAATATTTTGTATACATTAATTATATTATAATAATATGTGAAGACGATGCACCTAAAATAAAATTACTATACCACAAAAGGTAAAAGAATTAAAAATGAAACCATGACATATAAATTAATTATCTGATAGATGCATGGTGCTCACATATTTACAAACATGGTAAAAGTAAGGTACATGGTACAAGTAATAAGTCAGGGTGTAAGTTAAAGTTATTACAGAATGTAAATCAATATCAAAAAAAGAATATATTTTACAATTAAATTAGCAACCACTTTGATTTTGTCTAGACTCTAGATTGTCCTATGGAGCAGGACCAGCATGTTTCCAAGCGTTCTTATCTTGGATATAATCTTCTAATTTATAGTATGCTTGTTTACAAAGTGTATGTTTAATGTGAGTTTTAAATTTTCTTTCATTTAATTGCAATATATCACAAGGTATTTTATTGTAACATTTAACACAGTACCCCATAAAAGATGTGTGTACCTTGGCTAATCTGAAAAATGGTTGATGTATTTTATCTTTATTTCTAGTATTAAAATTATGTCTATCGCTTATTTTATTAAAAAGATGTAGATTTTTTCTTACATACATAATATTTTCATAAATAAATTGGCAAGGGACCGTCATAATATTAATCCTTTTAAAAAGTTCCCTGAGAGATTCGCGGCGACGTAGATTATAAATGGCTCTGACAGCTCTTTTTTGCAAAATAAAGATGGATTCAATGTCAGCAGCTCGACCCCATAGTAAAATGCCGTACGACATAATGCTGTGAAAGTAGCTGAAATAGACTAAACGTGCGGTTTCTACATCAGTTAACTGTCTTATCTTTCTAACAGCATAAGCGGCCGAGCTAAGCCGCCCCACAAGAGATGTTATGTGAGGTCCCCATTGCAATTTGTCGTCTACCGTGATTCCCAGAAAAACAGTTTGATCAACAAATTCCAGTTTTTCTCCATTCAATATGATGTCACATTCACTACTTCTAACATTAGGTAATTTAAATCTAATGCATTTGGTTTTCTTTTCATTTAGTACCAAATTATTTACCGTAAACCAATCTTGGACCTGAAGAATAGAGTTATTCACGTCATCAAGATTTTGTGCCCGTCTGTCTATCTTAAAGATCAATGAGGTGTCATCTGCAAATAACACCATCTTCGGTTGATTTTGAAGTAATTGGGGTAAATCATTAATGTAAACTAAAAAGAGGAATGGACCCAATATCGAACCTTTAGGAACGACCATTGCTATTTCAGACCCTAATGAGTTTACGCCGTTTACTTGAACTTTAAGCTTTCTATCTTTTAGGTATGACTTCAGTAAATCAAGAGCTAAATTTCTAATCCCATAATGCTCAAGTTTCAGCAGAAGTGTCTCATGGTTTACGCAATCGAACGCCTTAGAGAGGTCGCAAAAGATTCCAATGGCATCTTGTGCTTCTTCCCAGGCGTTAAAAATGTTCTTTATTAGGTTGACACCGGCGTCAGTGGTACAACGCCCTTTGGTGAAACCGTACTGGTGTTCATGAAAGATGGAATTTTTATTAAAATGGCGTAACATTTGATTGAGCATCAACTTTTCAAACACCTTACTGAGAACCGGCAGAATTGAGACAGGCCTAAAATTGTTGGGGTCTTTACTATCACCGGATTTGAACAAAGGAACTACTTTACTGTGTTTCATGAGATCTGGAAAGACTCCTTGGTCTACACTGATGTTAAATATGAAAGCTAAATAGGGCGCAATCGTTTCGATGATAGATCTACAAACTTTTACAGACATTCCCCAGAGATCTTCTGTTGATTTAATTTTAAGATCTTTAAAAGCTTTTATAACAGCCTGGGGGTTTGTATGTTGAAACCCAAATTCCGAAGGGCATGCCTCAACATTATTTCTAAGTAAGTCAGCAGAAAGCGCGGGTGAGGAATTTAAAGCTTCAGTAGTTTTAATGGGAATATTAGCAAAAAAATTTTCAAATTCCTGAGCAATTTCTATATCTGAATTGATGGGGCCACGAGCAGTCTCTAAATTAAATTCAGTATTACGCTGTTTTTTCCTACCTGTTTCATTGTTTATTATTTGCCAGGTAGTTTTTATTTTATCATCGGCTGATTTTATTTTATTGCTAATATAAAGAGCTTTAGCTGTTTTGCATACTCTTTTGAAAGTCTTAGAATATGTTGCAACATACTGATGAAAGCTTGTGTTATTCATATGTTGCTTCAGGCCATAAAGTTCAAAAATGTTTTCCCTGCTTTTACGAATACCTGGAGTCGCCCAATCACTAAATAAAAACTTTGCGTAAATACTTTTAGTCTTTAGTGGGAAAGCGTCATTAAATTATTGCGTGTTTAATAGTGAAAAGAAGTCGGCGTAGAACTCATTTGGGTCACATAAATTATTAAAACTCTGAACACATAATTTACTGGCCAAAGAATTATTTAATTTTTCTAAATTTTTACATGTAATTGGCCTAAACCTTATTAAAAATTTTTGTAAAGGCATGTGGGAGCAAAATGTTATTGTTTGTCCACTGTGATCAGATGGCAACTTATTTACAATTTGTTTGTGTAAATAATCACAGTTACAGAAAATATTATCTATACAAGTGGCAGTGGAAGCTGTTACTCGAGTGGGTTCAATAAAAACATTTGACAAATCAAATGACCCAAAAAGACTTAGTAATCTGATAGTATTCGTGCTATTTTCTAATAAATTAATATTAAAATCGCCACATATTATTATTGACTTACTACTAGCAGAAAGTTTCTTTAGCACATCTTCCATTACAGAATCAAACAAAGCTAGATTCTGGTAACTTGGAGGTCTGTATACGCATACTACTACATGCTTATCGAGCTCAACACAGGACAATTCAATAGTGTGTTCAACAGACTGCCCGGTGATGTCTTTTCGTTCCTTTGCTTTAATTGAATTTTTAACTAATATTAATGATCCGCCATGTATCATACGTGTTCGGCTGAAATGGCTAACTACACAATAATTTTCATAATTAATTGACATTACTTGATGGGCTTTTAACCAATGTTCTGTTAAACAAATGACATCAAACTTGGTATTTTCTAAAAACAATTCTATTTCCAGTAATTTAGAAGAGCAACCTTGGATATTTTGGTTAAATAATTTTAAAATATGTTGCCCTCCCTTTAGTTTTTTATTATTCTGAGTAATATTGCCAGAAGATACCTTTTTATTATTCTCTAATAGTAATTGGCTATTTGAAGGGGTAACTTCTGTTGTCTTACTAACTAGTTTAAAGAGTTATCCGGAGTGACCTCCACAACTACGACTGAAGTGTCTAGTGAGCCCGTATGAGTTCCAGCAGGAAGAGAATACCCTATCTGACTGGTAGTGGCCTCCAATGATGTTGGTATTATAGGTGGACCCTCCTTCGTACAACATGATGATTCATAATTATTTATCACTATGTTGTTAGTATAACTAGACAACACAGACTCGTCCCTAATACTACAATTTGTTATATTAGCTATAACCCCATTTATATTATATGCTATCAACATAGCAATCATATGTCTACATTTCCAAGACAGAGATAAAGTTCTCTGAGTTAATTTAAAACCACTAACAAACTTATTAGTGTCAAAAAACAATAATTTGTCACTATGATAACTTGTCAGCATGTGAATAGTTTTATTCAATTTATATATATATTTATTTTCATCTTCTGATAGAGTATCAGAGTAAGGTAAAGCACACAACATTAGCTTACCTATGTTTAACTTTAATAAGGTGTTCACACCATCCACTATGTCCTTTTTGGTAATACCAGTACTTTTACCTAGTAGCAAAACCATTGTAGAATAATTGTCTAGGTTTGTGTTTGCAATTCTTTTAATCATTTGTTTAAAACTTATATTATGATAACTATGATTGGTAAAACCATGGCTAAGGTAATTGAGTAATATATTTCCAAAGCCTGAACCTAATTCGTCACTAAAAAAAATTGATTTATTATTCTGTGTACTAAAACAATCGTAAATTTAATCATATTTTTTTCCGTGTATAATTAAACATTGATCAGGTTGGGACCGTAGTCCTTCCAAACATTTATTCCAATATATTCGTTCCCGTATCCTGCAATAGTCCTACACCAACCGGGGTTGTCCTTGGGTACAATAGGGCTTAGGGATAATTTTCGGTTGGTGCCTCATTTCATTAAAAGCGCTTAAAACTCTGCGAGTTGCTTCGTAGTGTCCCAAATTAAGTCCTACGACAGTCAATTTCTAACACTGCTCCCTATTTTGTCGGTTTTTGCGCGCGAGTCAAAGGACCGGCAATACGAGTGCGAGTGGCCGGCCACATAATCGCGCGCCGCGCGGTCGCAGTCTGCATGGAGCGCTCGCGCAAGACGCACGCGTATGCAAAATTGGAAATTATGTCGTAGCCAAGCGTGGAATGGTCAAATGAAAAGGTGTTAATGTTTATTGATTTGTAGTACGGTAGGTATAATAAGTCACTATGTCAAGAATTAGTCTAACAAGAAAAGTTGTATTTATTAGTTATCTAAAAATGCATAGCACGCACGCTGCCACCGTTTCAACGTCCATTGTCTCACCAAGGCAAATGACAAGTGAGGAGCGTCGCGATTAATTGCGCGAGTAGAGCAGTGTGTGGGCAGAGAGGGCAACATCGCGGCAAATCACGGCAGCGCGAGGAGCATAGCGATGAGCAGCGCAAGGAGCATAGTCTGGCAGGCGCATTATGATTATTATTATCAATAATCTATTTTTATTCTCCCAGGCAGTCCCTTCGTATGCCACGTATCTGCACCAGCGCGAGTCATCGGCGCAGGTTCGGGCGAGTCTCCGGACAAAGTGTCAGTAGGAGAAGCGTACACATTCAGCGTGGACTCGCCCACTTCGCCACACGTTGAGGTGCTCGGACCGGCCAGACGACCCGTACCTGTGCAGGTTTGTACCTAAAGTCTTTTCAAATCCTCGTTTCTATTTCTGTTTTTTCTACTTAAACGAATATCGACTTTATGGTCGTGTAAATTAAGTCGATTTCCGAATGACTAGTTCTATTGAAAAATTCAAAAATGTTTATAATTGTAGCGCAAACTGAACTTAGTGGGTTTTAAAGTTGGTTTTCCAAAAACACATATTTGATTACAAGTTTGGAAACCAAATCACGAACGCAGTATACAGTACTTTGTCTAGCTAGGGAAGTAAACACTCCAATCCATTTATAGTCAAATCATTTGTGTAAGATTTGCTGTCGTTCTTAAAATCTGAAAGCTACCGATTTCTTTTTGATACGGGGGTATCTTATTTTTTTAAACGGTTTTATTTTATTAATTAAGTATAATGTTACATAATATCTTATTTGTTTTAGGTATCTGCCGAAGAGACTATTGGTGAGAATGAAGCTAGTAAAAGATACACCATTTCATTTGTACCAGTCGACGTTGGAGATCATAGTATTGAGGTAAGTTCTCCATTAAATTAACTTGAGGTATTTTCATATCCGAGTACGATAACCATTGTGCGCCATTAACATTAACAAATCCATATTTATTAAGAGATCCTAATCATTTTATTTCTGCTAACCCACTAGTTTAAATATAACTAGAATTATTATTACAGTTAATAAACAGTGATCAGCTCAGATTTTTTACAGAATTCTTTAATAATAATAAATAGTGTTGTGGCGTTCAATAAATATAACAAAAACAAAGAGAAATACTAACATAGAATACATCGTAAAGAAATCGGCGTGTCCTAGAATCAATTCGAAGACATGTGACATTTACCAACCCGCACTGGGCCCGCGAGGCGAATTACGGCCCCCTCGATATCAGCAAGAGGAGGCCTGTGATACTGGAGTGGGAACATTATAGGTTCTCTACACATTATCATAGCATAATATAAATAAATCAAAGCAGACGTTCTAACTCCATTTATTCACAGGTGCGAGCGGGCGCAATGGGTGGTCACGTGGAAGGCAGTCCATTCCTTGTGAAGGCGTACAGCGCAGCGCGAGTCAATGTCACCGATATTTCGCCCGGAATCGTCGGCAGACCTGTGTCTTTTACCATCAATGCTTCACATGCTGGTATGCACTTACTTTCACAAAATGTTTTCCTTAAGACACAAGCACGGGCTTATAAATACCTCACAGTAACGCCAAATTCAAATGATCTATTAATACTTTTGGAAAAGATTGCTTTTGAATCTTGCGTAAGTGCATCGTGTTTATGCTCAAGACTGTACAGGAACTTATTTAATTATTTAGCGAAACTTCACAGACGTAATGGGGATGCCTAGCCCTGTATTATAAACATTTTGTATTGTTTGTTTCAGGTGCTGGCAATTTAGAAATAATAGTGGCTGTGAATGGGAGGAATGTGCCAAATTATGTACAAAGTGAAGGAAATGCCAGGTTCAAAGTAAGTAAAAACATACTCAGAATTTTTTTAATGGCACATCTCTGCAAAGTTTAGAGTTAAATTTAAAAAAAAAATTGTTATAGCCAAAAAAAATGTTTGTCTATTATTTTAGCTTGTTATTTTTTCTATAGGTCTTTTGACTATGTTCAGCAAGTATAAGCAATTCATAGATGCAATAGGCTAGCAGCCTTTTTAACCTTTTTTTCAAAAATCTTACCACTTCTTTTTTCTTTTTCGTATAGCCAATAATTGTATTGTATTGCTAGAGTATGGGGCCATTTGTTCATTCACTGTGGTACTACTTCAACTACATATCGTAACTTTAAACCTTTCTATCTCCCCCCCAGGTAAACTTCAAGCCAGTAGAAGCAGCCCCGCACACTCTGTCAGTCCGGTTCAACGGTCAGGCCGTGCCCGGCTCGCCGTTCACATGCGCCGTGTCTGCGCCGGCGGCGGCGGCGGATGCGCGCGCATCCGGCCCGGGGCTCGTGTCTACACCTAGAGCTGAGCCTGCTGAGATACAGCTTACTGGGTTTCACAGTAAGTTTATTTTAGACCTAGCTTTTACCTACCCTACAGGAACCGGGGATTTTTCGAAATAAAATGTATCCTAAGTCGCTCGGGATTAGTACGGCTTTCTGTAATACTTTTTTTCCTTTTTATCTATACAATTTAACTAGCTGACCCGGTGGCGAGTTTCGTACCGACTCTGAATCAAAAATAACGATTGTATGAGAAAATGAATAATTTTCATTTTTTTTTTTATTTCCCAATTTTTTAATAGTTATTCTGCTATTCGGGGTGGAGACAAATCCAAAAAATCAAAGATCATAAAAAATCGGTCCAGCCGTTCTTGAGTTATAAATGGTGTAGGTAACTAACCCGACTTTGTTTTACTTATAAAGATACGTAGGTATGTCTCGTTCGTTATAACAGCTGTTATAACGTTGGTAACTTTGTCACTTCTAAAACAAATACAAAGCCTTATCGTTATTAATGTGTCTGCATTTAATATAACCTAACTTAATATTCTCAAATTATAAACTATTCCTTTGTAAAGATAGTTTATATTTAGCAACTAAATTCATTAGCCGTGACTGCTGTGAGCCATTGTTTGTGTGTCGCATCATTGTCTATGCGAATGTTTATTATTTGGGAATATATTCAGTCAATAGTTGCAGTCAAATGTCGAGGCGCGTTCGACGTCGCATATGTTCGATACTCTGGGGTTGTGTAAAATGTCGCTGTACGTTGCTTTATACAAGTTAGCATTGAAAGTGAGAGTTCATAAGATCCCCTTTAACGCGGTAGCAGCTCAAAGTATGTGATAATATTCTAACCGATCTTCTCATTTCGAAAATATTAACAGAGTGATTGAAGCAAACTCTTAGTTATTCGAAGATCCTTACTTCTTGTACCTACTGATGTTTGGCATCCTTTTAGTAGATTTAAGTAGGATAGGTATATATACATATAAGGTCCCATTAAAATCGACGGACAAACTTTTAGAAATCATTCAGACCACCAAAATAAGGACGATAGTAAAAAAATATAAAATAAAAACGCATAGATACTAACAAGAAAAATAATCAGCTAACGAAAATATACTAATCTGCCGGCAATGTATTATTGTAGGTCAAAATAAAATCACTTTAGCCAGTGTTTTTTTGTTGCTTGGATATCTTTGGTTAGACGAACTGAGCACTGTGTTAAAATTTATCCATCTATTTTAATAGGACCCAGTATATATGAATATCTTAAACTATGGGACAAAATCTAAAATAACGAAAACATAATAACATTTATACTACACTTGCTTAGTAAGTGTACCAATACTACCCCACTAAAAGGCTTGAAAGCTGTTCATTAAACCTTCTCAAAAATCTAGGCAGTTATATTGTATGGAATTTCATTACTGCCCTGAAAATCAGGGCAGTAATGCGTTCATTACTAACGCGTTTTGTTTTTGAAGTGAAAACTTCTTTAGCATCGTTGTGACTTGAAATTTTATGAAATGAAAAAGCGGCAGTAAAAAGAGACATAAGATTTAACGTGGGAGAAAATGAGACAGAAAGCATTATACAGTGTTTTGTGTTTTTGAGTGTTATTGAGTGTTGTTGAGTGTTGTTGAGTGTTGTTGAGTGTTGTTGAGTGTTGTTGAGTGTTGTTGAGTGTTGTTGAGGGTTGTTGAGTGTTGTTGAGTGTTGTTCAGTGTTGTTGAGTGTTGTTGAGTGATGTTGAGTGTTGTTGAGTGATGTTGAGTGTTGTTGAGTGATGTTGAGTGTTGTTGAGTGTTGTTGAGTGTTGTTGAGTATTGTTGAGTGATGTTGAGTGTTGTTGAGTGATGTTGAGTGTTGTTGAGTGATGTTCAGTGTTGTTGAGTGTTGTTGAGTGATGTTGAGTGTTGTTGAGTGTTTTTGAGTGTGGTTGAGTGTTGTTGAGTGTTATTGAGTGTTGTTGAGTGTTGTTGAGTGTTTTGGGTGTTGTTGACTGTTGTTGAGTGTTGTTGATCACAACAAATCACAAAAGACGTTAAGCCGCGTCCCTACTCCGCCTCGCGTGCCGCGCGGCTCTAGTGGGGACGCGGCTTAACGTCTTTTGGCGCGAAAACTGTTTGGCGCGCTAACATTTAAAAAAAAAAAAGACTTATTTTGTTGGTTGACGTATTTTGTAGAAACAATTTTCTTGATAAAGTTTAAAGTTTGGCGGTGTAAATCACAAGTTAAAATAAGT
The DNA here is from genome assembly GCA_963855955.1 of Luperina nickerlii. NCBI lineage: Eukaryota > Metazoa > Arthropoda > Insecta > Lepidoptera > Noctuidae > Luperina > Luperina nickerlii. The sequence continues at coordinate 13,961,600 of OY979664.1, read as the reverse complement.
GATTCCAGTGACAATGATAGCAATTTATTAACAACAACTCCACAAGTGTAGTATAAAGCAGTATATATCACTCGAGGGTAAGTACAGATTACTAAACTCGTGTGGTTTACTCAAATGCACACTCGATAAGTAATCTGTGCCTTACTCCTCTTGGTGAATAAATAGCTATTATTTCATATTTTTTGATTGGGTTTAAATATCTCAGTTTTTGATGATACAGCAGATATTTATTTTCTAATTTCGAATCAAAATCAAAAGTCATTTATTGAAACTAGGCTGAGAATCAGCACTTTTCGAACGTCAAAATTTCAAAAGACAGTCCCCCAAAACGCCCTGCCCTTCACCACTTCCTAGTGCTTTCGCTGGGGAGAAGAAGGGGCGCAACAAACTCCCCAGCTACACAGCTGTCTGAATAAAATATACAACAAATATTCTACACATTCAAGAGTACTTTCACCTCCAAAAATAATGCCAAATAATTCGACGTCACACTGTATAATTATAATCTTTCTTCTGTAACATCGTCAATACCTTCTACTCCCATAGCAGGCGAGCCAACAGTATACGTAGCGGGTCCAGGGGGCACCAACGTTCGGTCGCGTCTCTCTTCGACCAGCGAAGGCCGGTACACGGCGACTTACACGCCGGAAGCCGTGGGACGGCACACGGTGCAGGTGACGTGTGCGGGCCGGCACGTGCCCGGATCGCCGTTCACGTGTAACGTGTATGATGTGCGACGGGTTAGAGTTACTGGATTGGGGCCTGGAGGTAAGTTTTTCATTTTGTTTTTGGCTAATTATATTGTTAAACTTTATCGGGTTAGGTAAGCTCACAGACAGAGAGCATTATTTCTGTTTGCCGACTAGTTACGCTAATACGCGTTATTTTATGAACTAAAGCATTGTTGGTTATATAAATATTTAGGTATAGATAAATCAGCAAAAAATGTTTTTATTTCTTTAGTATGAATATAGAGCATTCATACATTCTAAAAAATAAAAACTGTTTTTTGTGGGATTATTTTCTTTGGTGCTGTAGTATAACTGGTTAATACGCCTTTCGTAATCAACATACTGTTTATTTGATCCCATTGCAGAACTCGAGGGTACGCTAGAAGGACTCAGCTTAGATGAAGGAGTGGATGAAGAGCGAGGAGTGGAAGTAGGCAAGCCGGTGACGTTCAGCGTGGACGCAGCCGGTGCCGGAGAGGGCACTCTGGAGCTGGTCGTGTCCACACCCTCCACTACTGTGAAGGCAGAGGTATGTAGCTCATCCCACGAATGATAAATACGAGTTTTAGACGCATCTTGTCTGTTTGTGTGGTCGACTCAAACACATTTACTCACACGCACTTATAATGTTAAGTAACTACCCGCGGCCGTTGAACACGTAATCAGCAAAATCAAAGTCAAATAATTTATTTCAAATAGGCACATTAAAGGCACTTTTGAACGTCAAAACTTACAGTAAAATTGAATTGATTCTAGTCGCCCCTTCCAAAAGGTAGTTTTCGTATGGAGAAGAATGGGCAAGAAACTCCACCGTTACTCTTTTAAAATGTTTTACAAGGTTTTGTATACATAATATAATTTATATGTGAAGACGATTCACCTAGAATAAAATTAGTCTACCACAAAAGGTAAAAAGAATTAAAAATGAAGCAATGACAGGTAAATCAATTATGTGATAGATACATGGTGCTCACATACTTACAAATTATTTACAAATATTGTAAAAGTAGATGATTTTCCTGGTATTTTAACAAGTGTGTGAGTTACTGTAGTTACAGCTGCAGTAACTTGAAATTATGAGTTCAGAAAACCTTTTTTTTTCATCATTAGGTACATAGGTGCCTATACCCATCTGTGAAGTTTGCCAGTTAATTTAATTTGAATTGGTATACTAAATGCACTAATCAAACATTCACTCATCCACCAGGTGGTGGCCGTAGCCCGTGGTCTGTACGACGTAACATTCGTGCCGGTATCACGCGAACCGCACCGCGTCTCCGTCACGTTCAACGAACAAGCTGTTCCTGGCAGTCCCTTCGTTTGCCGAGTCAGCGAGCCACATACTTATGTTCAGATTGGTAAGATTCATAGCTGCTTTCACTGTGCTAAATAAAAATGATGTTACATGGCAATTTGTATAACAAATAGGTGTACTTACACAATTTTGATTGAAATATCTTATATTACAAATTTAGTTTGTGACTTTTTCATCGTTATTTAATTTGTATCTACATATAAAAAATAGTCTAAAAAGTTCCCGATCTCCAAAAACAGTCATCAATCAAAGTCAATCACTCTTCACGTGACCAGAGGGCTGGCCTATGTTTTGGCCAAAGAATCAGCATTGCCATACAACGTGGCAATGCTGCCAGTCTTTTGGGCACGTTTCCTGTTGACAGCGATGCGGATGAATTTTTTGATGCCCTTTGATTATTTCCCCTCCTTTTTATTTACTTGTACATATTATTATTATTTTTTTAATACTGTTAGCTTTTAAAATTATGTTTCCACGAATAAACACCTTCAGTAGAAAATTTAAAAACAATTGACTGTGAACACTCCATTATAAGTTATATTCCATGCTCCATTATCATTCACATCCACATTCTCTTTAGACGCTTGTAGCACATTTTTTGCAGTGTATCCTTCTTTTGTTTTAATACTAAATTATTTAAAAGTTTGTTCGTAACTTTCTTTTGTTTCAGGCGGAGTAGCAACAGTAGAAATAGACGAGAACCTCTCAGAAGTGGAAGTCGTCTCACCAACTGGAACTCGCGTCGCTGAAGCCCATTTAGAAGACACCGGCCTTCTGACATTCCCAGCCAGTCGCGTCGGTAGATATGTGGTGCGCAGTGCGAGGGGACCCGTCGCTGACGTGGAGGCGCTCGACGCGTCTGCGGTCAAAGTATTGTCTATTGGAGATGCGGTGGCGCATCGACCGGCTATACTTACTGGTGAGTATATAGTTAAAAGTTACTGTTAGCCTGCATCATTCCACTGTTGGACAAAGGCATGTCCCCATAACTTCCAGCTCGTTCGGTCCGGGCTAAAGTGGACCACTGGTCGTTTGTTTTCTGCAGCTCGTTCCGCCATATTCTACGGGGTCTGCCGCGATGTCTTCTGGCCGTGTCATGGCTCCACGTAGTGGTTATTTTGGCCCACATTTCATTGGGTAGACGGCAAACGTGGTCAGCCCAGTCCCACTTCAGCTTAGCGGCTTTTTGACCTACGTCAGTACAGTTGGGAACTAGATCTTTATTTCCCGACTACAAAGTCTGGGTTGGCTGGAAGAGATCGCAGAAAGCGATAAGGCCGCCCATTGTATGTTTTGTATTCATAATCGTATTTTTTTTTGTTATAATTTTTTGGTGTACAGACGCCAACACATCAAGCTACTACAATCTGTCAAATTTCTTCAATAGATTTTCAACCTCATCGCCAAAAGCATAAGGTTCAAAGTTGGTTGGGAAAATTTGACAGTTTCGGGTAGGTTGATGTGCTGGCGTCTGTACAATAAATAAAGTCGGGAAATAAAAATCTAGTTCCCAAGTTACAAGTAACATACTCATGAACCAACGGGAAATCTCTCTCTCTTTTCTCTCTCTCATTCTTCGTTCCTTATGTGCAGTAAACACGAGCGGAGCAGGCAACGGGCGGCTGTCGGGGCGCGTGACGTGCGGCGGCGCGGGCGTGCCGCACTCGGTGCGGCGGCGCGGCGGCGCGCGCCACGAGCTGCTGTGGCACCCCGCGCGCGCCGCGCCGCACCGCCTCACGCTGCTGTGGAGCGGCGCGCCCGTCGCCAAGGAGCCGCTCATCGTCGATGTGCAGCCCGCGCATCATGGACAAGAGGTAATAGACAAGTAGTGGAAACTGTCATTTAAAAGATCGCTCTTAGCGATAAGACCGCCCATTGTGTCACCCTTTGTACAGTTTCTATATTTATGTCTGTAATTTATATGGTGTACATAATAAAGAGTATTCTATTCTATTCATTGACAGGGAACGGTACCCCACTTTAAAAAATAAAGTCCCTCTTATATCGCACTGTTTTTAGTCGACCCTTTGACGAGATTTTTCGATGAAGTACTAAAATGACAGCTCTTATACAATGTCAAATTAAATTAAATGGCGTAACTTCACAAACACGACGGGTGTCGATATCGAATAAAGATAAAACAAAAAAATATGATATAGACTCATATAATTTCAAAATAATAGTGCCATACGGAGTCAAAAGCCGCTGGAGGCGTAGTTACTTAAAATTAGGGATGCCTCGATACGCCTTTTTGCCAATACGATACCGATACCGATACTTTTATAAAAATATCGGCGATACCGATACCGATACCGATACGCTTACTGAATTCAAAAAGGAAGGTAGATTAAATAAAACACAATTAATTAATAGTTTTGGTAATCAAAATTAACATAAGATTTTTATGGAATTATCAACTGTCGAAATTTCAAAGTGATTCCATATAGCACTTTTGTGTTTTGAAGTTGATATGACTACTATTTATTTTATTTGACTCAAACGACTAGTTATAAATGACATACAATACACAAACAATTACGATATGTAATTCTTAATCTTATTTGCATGGAAAAATACTAAGCGCCACAACATTCAACCTAAATGGGATAGATGTGCGAGTGCGAGGCCAAAGCGGGCGGGCGAAACAAAACACTGAATAAAGCGCGGGGTTTCCCCGAGCATAGTTAGTTCGTGCCTCGTTTGCAACGAACAACACGCGCGTTTACATCACATTTGAAAGCGCGAAATTTGAAAAGTATCAAATATCGGTATCGGCCATAAAAATATCGCCGATACCGATATATCGGCAAACCTGAAGTATCGCCGATATATCGGTATCGGTATCGGTATCGGATGCATCCCTACTTAAAATCATGAAAATAGAAAACTAAAAATTATTTCATCGTTACATATCTATCGATACTTATCTCTTCTCTAAAGTTTTGCCAATTATTTAAAATGTCTTGTATTTCCATGACCTCTCAAGTTCCGCTAATGAGACACGATTGAATTTTCTATTGTATCAGTTCCTTGTTCTTATTGAACAGCACATTCTCTCCTCTCCAGGTGGCTGCCTCCGGTCTCGGTCTATACCAAGCCCAAGTGAACAGGGTAGCATCCTTTAGTATCGACACCCTCGGTAGACCAGCAAGAGAGTTTGATGTCGTAGTGTCCGGCCCTGGATCGAGAGCATTACCCGTGCGATGTTATCAAACTAAGTCGGGATTGTTACAAGCGGAATATACTATCACTGATGTTGGACAGAGCACAATAGGTAAATACTAATGTTTATTATACAGTTAAGTTATAAAAAAAATGTCTAGAAGCTAAACTGGGCGTATCATACGCCCCGATACTGTGTGAGTATGGACGCATTTGGTGCATATACTACGAATAATAAAAAGTCAGTAAGCGTAACTATGAACAAAATCAACGAGAAATTTGGCTCCAAACTTCACTACATTGACAAAATACCTCGAGTATTCGAGCGAAAGAACACACATGCAAATAAGCCAATCAGCTGCGCTCGCGTAAAGCGTTGTATTCCGGCAAGCGCCGTGATTGGTTCTGGTGCGCGGTAGCCTTTTCGACAACGCCCACTGCGGTAAACATTTGCGTGGTGCCATTTTTGATCTTGAGTTACGTTTCTTGACTTTTATTATCCGTATTATAGTGCATATATACCTAGACAGAATTTATTATTTACTTATTTATTTTCACTTTAACTTTCAACTTACTACTACTTAATTAAAATTAAGTGAAGCAATGTTTATAAATAAAAAGGAAATAGGCCAATTACATTAGTTAAATCCATACTAATATTATAAATTCGAAAGTAACACTGTCTGTATGTATGTTACCTTTTCACACCTAAACCACTGAACGGATTTCGATAAAATTTGGCAGAGAGATTGCATCTTGGGGAAGGACATAGGATAGTTTTTATCGACATACCTCGCGGGCGAAGCCGTGGGCGGAAGCTAGTAAACCTATAAAATAAAATATATCAAGCATTTATACTAAGCAAGGTTTGATTTTTATTGTTTCTATTATTTATTTCAGAGGTACTACATTTATCAAAACCTGTGTCTGGCAGTCCGTACACCTGCGAATCGTTTGATTCGAACAGAGTCATCATTTCTGGATTGCCTACTGGAAATATCATAGCACAAACACCCATCAATTTTACAGGTAATTTAACATAATTTTATTGGATAATAATTTAAACGATCTTCAACAAAGAAACAAGTTGATAACTTGTCATCCTCATTATACTTTCTGCCCTGCGAACAAGAGATAGAGCTATCTGAGTTTTACGGGACGTATAGCGCCGTCTCTTGTTCGCACTGGACCAATGATAAAGTTAATTATAAGTAAATCGCGCGCGCGGGCGCTGCCCAAATATAGGTCACCGTAAAACGCTTAATTTTTACCGCACAGTTATATTGGTACATATTACAAGCCAGAAAAACATTAAGAGTATTTTTAAATGTTCACAGAAAAAACTTATTTATACAATATTTCATAAAAATAAAATAGTATCATGATCATGATACAACAATCGTAAAAAAGAGCTCAAAAAAAATATACATAATTATTTCCTTGCATAATTCTCAAAATTTTCAACGTAAACTATCATATTTTACATAATGATAATAAAGGGAATTCATTCAACTAAAGAACTACCTTAAAACTATCCCACTGTGCTGTGCTATGTATTTATTGTTTAATTTAATGAAAAATTTTAAAATTTTCATTAAATTGAATTAACATCAAACCCATCGCTGTTTTGAACGATGTGCTATTGAAAACTACCAAAAATTTTGCTTCTTACCGCGCCATAATATGATGGACCTACTTACATACTACAACTACATGATAACTATGATATGATTATATTTTTCAGTTGACACAAAAGACGCAGGTGTAGCGGAACTGGAAGTGATATGTGAGGCGATGGGTGAGCGTCGCATTCGTCTGCCGGTCGATATTAGAGAGGATGGCAGTACCTACAGAGTGCGCCTTCGACCCTCGGTGCCAGCGCACTACAGAATCTACATCACTTATGGAGGTAACTATTCTGTAGTCAAGACTTTAGAAATAGTATATTTCATAACAAGTGCGGAAAGGTTGTCATTGCAAAGAGTTCCGACAAATGTCTACCCGAGCCGAGGCGCAGCCGAAGGCGAGGGTTGACAGTCGGAACAAGTTGCAATGACGGTTTCGCACGTGTACTGAACGACTATTTTTAATACAGTTGCGAAAAAATGAAGCAATTTAATAAAATAATAAAAACACAATAAACTCAACTAATGGCGCCAACCGTAAAATATAAGCAGAGATATTTTTTTTCTTCACCCATTCTGGTAGGCAAAGGGAACTATGCCCAGACAGCCAAGACTTCAGTAGAATTTTTTATTGATATGAAATGAAAATGAAATTTAATGAGATGAAATGAAATGAAACCTAACCTAACTCATTCAATCAAATCATTAAATCTGCTGGCCAATTCTCGTAATTTAAAACGTTCAAAATCTAGTCGCAGTCTCATCTCAGCGACAAAGAAATGTCAAAAACTTGTCAAAATGTAGGGAAATTTGAAGTATTTTTTGACAGATTGAGACTGAGATCAGACTGTGAACGTTGTTAAAATTAGTAGAATTGCCCCTCTGATATTGAAACAAATTAGTAGCTTCTTTTTAGAAATATACGTATTTGCATGAATCATAAAAACTTCTATGAATTTTTTTAGTAAGTAATAACTTCATGGTTGGTTATTCTTTTTAATAGACATTATTTTGACATTTGGGAAAGAGAACGCACGAGTTCGGGAAAGGTAAAAAAAAAGCACGAGTATGTAATAGCCCACATCCCGAACGCTATACGTCCCTGCAATACGACACTTTTTGAGCAACTGTATTAAAAAATCACTTTCCTAATTAGGCGTCATAAGGCATGCTCAGCTGTTTATCACATTCGTCACTTATCTACCTACTGTCAGCCATGATCGTTGTCAAATGGCATGGACGAATAAAAATGTCATTTTCATGGGTATAATTTGTGAATTATTGTTTAATTATTCGGTTCACCAGTAAGTATATCAGTTATGGAATATGTATACATATTCCATAACTGATATACATACTTACTGGTAAACCGCAAACAAAATGGCAGTCGTTCCAAATAATATACGGCTGCAACGAGGTAGCTGCATGCCCATGTCCAACCTTAATTCACTGGGGATAAGGGTGACATTTAATTATCAAGGAAGCTTTCAGTAAAGTTGACCCAAGCATACCTGCTTAGTCCATCTATCATTAAAGGTATTATTATGATACTAAATTAATAAAACACGCCTTTATTACAGGAGCAAACGTATCAGGCAGTCCGGTATCACTAGGCGTGTTAAGCGGTAGAAGCAGCAGTATAGCGCGCTGTGCGGGCACGGGCCTAGCGCACGCGCACGTCGGCAAGGAGGCTGCGTTCACCATACATTGTACTGAAGACACACCGCCCGTAGTACAGGTAACAGACATTACTACTCTATTACTTACATCAATTTTAATTACCTACATTTAAATGTACCTTTTTACAGATTTTACCAATTTTTCAATATTAGCGCTTATTACTGTGTAAGTTCGTGTGATGTGGAGTTACCTTAGTAACGGTTAAATGAGGACTTATACCGTGACCAACATTTAAAAAAATCGTTAACGGGGTTTAATTTATTGTGTAACAGACTTATTAAAAAAAAATGCTTGTATTTACAAACTGCGTAAATTTTCTTGTTCGACCTTCGAAATAGTAAGCATGTGCAAATCTATCACACAGTAAATGAGTGCCACTCTCCAGTGCCTCTAGGTACACTCTAAGTGTGTTTACGCATCTGGCTGCGTAAGCGCACTGTATACGTTCAACGAATGCCTACGCGAGACCCGAAGGGTGCCCGATAAAATCCTTTGCCTTTTCCCTGTCTATCTAAACAAAAATGATTTATTTCAGGTTGAAAGACTAACAACAGACGACAAAGAAGAAAGCACGGAGACTGGTCTGCTAGAATGTCGAGTAGGAGCAGGCGCGCCTAGAGAGTGGCTCTGTGCGTACATACCGCTAGTTGTGGGGCTCTACGAGGTCAGGATATTCACGTCGTCAGGGCCACTGCCGGGGAGCCCCTTCTCTGTTAAGGTGAGCAATAAAAAAAATTAATAAATATGTATTACATTATTATTGTATAAAATTATTTTGTGTATTTTATCTATGTGCCTTAGTTGCCTGATAATAAAATGAATATTATTATAAAACCTACACTGTTAATCGTGTATTTGGATATGAGTTCTTTTAAATAAAAACTCCTTTGATTTTGTGTTGCTATTATTGCTCTCGACTTATTAAATGTACTGTTAACAAAAACCTTTTTTTTTCTCTATAAACTTGATGTCCACTTACCTGGTTAGTTCTTGCAGCTCAATATATGACTATTATCAGTGGCTAAAAAGCTTCAGTAATCATACGAATTTTGCTCAATTACATTTTCTGCTTGTTCTTTTGCTGTCTGCTAAGAACAGGCCGTATATTGACCGATTTTATGACACTTCAGCGTACTCCCTCTATTTCAAACGAAAATTTCATTTAGATGTACTAAATGAAAGTTAAAATGATAATGAAATACATAAGGTTTAATCCCATACCCAGGTGATAGACACGTCAGCAATCCTGCCTGTTGGAGGATGGGGCACAGACAACTCGGGCCGCGTGCGCGCTCCTTCGAAACTAGTGCTCGACACTAGCAACGCGGGGCCGGGCACGCTAGAGTGCTTACTAGCTGGAAGGCATCAACGTGAGTTACAACTATCCCTATTTTTCCACTAGCTGTGCCCCACGGTTTCACCCGCATAATTCACTATCCCGTGGGAATATCGGGAAGAAAATCCTGTCCTAATCCAGGTCATGGTCTAACCCTGAGCCAAATGTCGTTCAAATCCGTTTAACCGTTTTAGCGTGACAGCGTCACAAACAAACATACAAAAAATCAAATATTTTCTCTTTGTATTAGTTTAGATGTATTAGTTTAGATTTTATATTACTAATAATCTTAGAATAAAGTTATGTAATAAGAAAATTTGCACTTTAGATACCTGAGGTACAGGTTTATCCTAGTTAAAGGTTTGGATTCTATTATTAGAAAGGATTCTATTATTATATATCTTTTTAATTTAAGGCCTTAAATTTTTAAGTATGCATCTATGTTATTTCAATTAAAAAGTTGTTTGCCTAACGTCATGTTGCTAGAAGTTTCATGATATTTTAATCATCAAATCACAGCAGGGTTTTGAAAGCAGGTTCAGGTACTGATCTGTGTCTTGATTACGGCTTCTGAACCCAGGTGTGCCACCTAGTACGATTTTACGTTGCATTGTAGTCGCACAACGATAACGCGTTCATTTTTACGCAGCTATTTAGATATTTGTCAATATTCTGTTTAGATTCAGTCTATTATTATTATTGTCGCACTCTTCCTATGATAATGGACACAATTTACAACTTCTTGTATCTCTTACAGGCGTAGAAACAGTATCCGGTCGTGCAGTAGTGACCCTAACAGGTGTCGAGGGCAGTGCGGGCGGGGAAGCAGAACTTGAATTAACATACAACGGCGCGCTAGTGGGCGGGGCCCCGCGCCGGGCCCTGCTGGCCCCGCCGGCCAGCGCCGACCGCGTCACGCTGGCCGGCAGGGGCCTCGCGCACGCCGCGCCGCACACACCCGCCGCCTTCACCATCGGTGAGTAGAAAACGGTAGTTTTGTATAAAAGAACTCTTTATGAAGGATTTCATTTAATGTGATAACCCCAGTGCTACACTTTATATCAAAGGTTCCTTACAACATGCTTACATATTTGTAGATAAGGACAAGTTGTTATTAATAAGCAATGCGTTTAAATAGGCACTTCTTATAGTGAAGCACAGACGCCAGCACATCAAGCTACTACAATCTGTCAAATTTCTTAAATAGATTTTCAACTTTATCGCTAAAGCATAAGGTTCAAAGTTGATTGGATAAATTTGACAGTTTCGGGTAACTTGATGTGCTGGCGTTTGTACTTTGGTAGATAACTGTCTATAAATTCAGAAATGTGTTCGTAAGACTCCGTGGCGCAACGGTAGCGCGTCTGACTCCAGATCAGAAGGTTGCGTGTTCAAATCACGTCGGGGTCAAATTGTTCTTTTTGTGATTATATTTTCCCTATCATTTCCACAATAGCAACATGAAAGTATATTAACACTTTATAAGCGTTAAACAAGATTTTTAAATTTAATTCGAATCTTTATTTAGAAATTAGTATAACCACAAAGGTAATTAATGATCAACCAAATGAAATAATAAAAAAAAACTCACTTCATCAGTTCCACGTAATCCATACTAATATTATAAATTCGAAAGTAACTCTGTCTGTCTGTATGTTACCTTTGTCGCCTAAACCACTAAACGCATTTCGATAAAATTTGTCAGAGGGATAGATTGCATCCCGGGGAAGAACATAGTATAGTTTTTATACCAATTTTTCCACGGGATTGATACCTGTGTGGGTGACACCGCGTGCCGCTGCTAGTAATATAACTATGTCGCAATATTACTAATACCTGTGTGTAAAAAATAAACATTGATAAGGCAGTTTAGTGACACTTGAATAGAATTTTGTTGTTCTACAATTGCATGCCGCCTATGATACAGGTTTATCCTAGTACAGGCATCTAAAATTATTATACCTTTGTAAATTATTTCTAAGACTTTCTGTAAATACAAGTTGACCCGGCGAACTTCGTACCGTCTCAGAATCAATAAATGTGAGAAAATGAATCATCCTTTTTTTCGCGATTTTTTCCCATATTTTAACAGTTATTCTGCTATTCGGGGCGGAGACAAATTCAAAAAATCGAAAGATCATAAAAATCGGTCCAGCCGTTCTCTCTCATAAATGGTGTAACTAACCCAACTTTATTTTATATATATAGATTTTAACAATTTTAATACTGAATAAAATAATTATTTATTATTATTATTTACTTATTACATACCCAAACAGCACTTGCATCGTAGTACCGCAGAAATAGATATAGATACCTACCATTTAACATAGATAAAAACTGCGGTAGCAACTATGGCATCGTTAAATTACTACGCGTATTTTTTTAAATCCCTTTACGTATAGGGTTTTTTTTTTTTGAGGATGTGAAATCATCAAATGACCCCTCCCACTCTGGGTGGAGCGGAAGGGAGTGTCAGACTCTTACTGACTAAAACCCACCCGTGTTCCTTCCTTAGCCCTTTATGTTCCGAGCCAGCGGTAACCCTTTCGGACAATCCCGCTGACCCGGCAGGCTTCGGCCCTTACGGGCCCCTCTGAATGATGCTGACATCTCTTAGAGGCGCGCGTGGAACACGTACGCGCCGTCCGGCACTGGCCTGGTCCTGATCGGACGGTGAGCTACCCATTACTCACCGCCCGCAGGCCCGTTTACGTATAGGGTTTAGTAGGGTTTATTGTATAAACGATGATTAAAGTTAAGTAACGCTTAAACGTCAAAAATGTATGGTTAAACAGTCGCTTTAAACTACTTCACTTTTTAGCAATTTTTATAAATAAATGATAAATTCTGTTAGTTGGTTTGTCAATCATATTTTACAAAGTCGATGAGGTCGGCGTTTCCTATCTGACTTTTCTTCTGTCTTTTTAAGTCAAAGTTTTTCATGCCTGAATAGCCACATTGATGTCTGTGAGTGTCAGAGGCTAGCTAATTTCGGTGGAATTTGCAGGAGTATCAGCAGGTAGCTGAGGTCTAGGTAATTTGTGTGGAGGTTGCCGATTAGTAACAACTGTTGAGCTATTTCATTGGCTGCGACATGACATTCGTTGACAATTTCTTGTGGGTCTACAGTGAGACGATTTATTGTTGACCAGGCTTTCTTAATTTTGTGGGTCATGTGGGTGTAAGTAACTTTGGGGGTCCATTTCTGTTTTCGGTTTTCGCCAACCATGGACACCAACTCGTCCCCAGCAGCAAGAGGCTTGCACTGAGGGATACATCACTTAGTTTCCAAAACCATTCACCATGACACTAGTCGAGGACTATATTAGACCATTCTCTTCCAGACGGCAGCGCCGCCGGGCCAGGCGCCCCCGAAGCCTCCCTGACCTCCCCGGACGGCGACAGCGTGCCCGTGGCGCTGGCTGCGGCCGGGCCGGGGCTGTGGCGCGCCAGCTACACACCGCGCCGCGCCGCCGACCATCAGCTGCGCGTGCTGTGGGCCGGCCGGCTTGTGAAAGGTAACTTAAAGATCATTTTTGGGTTCAAACATTACAAAATATAAATTATTTAGCTGCACTGAGTGCCATCGCATTCATATGATTCGCTTAAAGGTTCCTACACTTTGTTGGCGTCTCTAAGGGTGTGTTTTTTTCAGGTTTAAGATTTTTTTTCGTGTTAACATTGTGTACTTGTGAAATTCGCCAAATTAACGTATTTTATTTCTTTCTACTTCTGTTTCTGTCCATATCAAACATGGGAAAAGCGCAAACCAGTGTGACTCTCGTCTGTTTTGGATAGATTACTTTACCTTCTATATTGGGTTTGTTCCTACGCCCTCGATTTTTATTATTCTCGTTTTTTTTTTTAATATTATTAACAATATTTTGTGTGTTATCTCAGGTTGTCCACTGACAGTGAACGTGTCGGCCGGCTCGGAGAGCGGCGACGCGTCGCGCGTGGTGTGCTCGGGCTCGGGGCTGGCGGGCGGCGTGCTGGGCCGCGACATCCGCGCCTGGCTCGACACGCGCCGCGCCGGGCCCGGCGAGCTCACCGCGCACTGCAGCGGGCCCAACAAGGTGCTCGACCTACCATACCCACCTCATTGTGATACAAACATTTTAGTACTGGACGAGCTACTCGCCAGGACAAAATAATAAAAGACTAATAAAACCTTTGTAAAACTATATACAACTCTGTCTCTCCAGGTATTCATTCACAATACTGCGCATACGCAGTAATGACAGTCAAACTCGTGGATCTAGGCTATTTATAATATGTAATACAGCGCAGACGGCTTAAATTGTCGGGCAAGTGGGATCACCATAACCCATTTTAATGAGATATCGCGAGCCAAAAATGTTGCTAATAACAATTTAGCCAAATCTGTCCTTACTTCTTAGACTAAACCTCAGATTACCAGAACATAACATAGTCAATCGAAAGACTGACTTAAACAAATGACTGCACTCCCATAGTTTTATATCTATTCAATATGTACGGTTTAAGACAATTTATTTCACTCAAAACTAATACAATTATTCACTCCTATGAGGAAAAACAAAAGTTGGAAATGATTTAAATTTTTTAATTACTTTAGGTATAGAGTTTTAGAGTTGAGCCCCCTCATATACGACAGTCTTCACACAGTTCAACTTTTACTATGGGACCAAACCTGAAATCGCGAAAAAAAACACCAGTTGTTCCCTACATTTATGTTCGTATAACTCATCAAAATGTAGGGAACAGCTGATTTTTTTTCGCGATTTCAGGTTTGGTCCCATAGTAAAAGTTGTTCATAATGATGAGTACCATGACCTCTTGAGAGGTTGTTAATGTTTTACCAATAACCCTGTATATGTAACCATGTAGTTGCTTCCAGGTCGCATACTGTGAACTATACGAGCATGGAGACGGCACGTTCACGCTGAACGTGAAGCCAGCGGAAGCGGGCCGACACATGCTGAGCATACAGTTCGCTGGGGAACACGTGCCCGGCTCGCCCTTCGTACTCAAGGTGGCCGGCGCTCCCGACCCTTCGAAGGTATGTTTTTGTTTAAATGGCTGTTCATAGCTAGCAGAATCATCCTGGACTGAAAGAGAACTTTGGACATGTTTAATTGCGTGATACAAAGTGCATATTATTATCATCGCACATCAAGTGCACGGATCATTAAGTACACTTGACGTGTGATCATAATACGTTCATTATAATTATATATTTTGTCAAATCGAATCCATCATAGGAGAGTCTGTTTTGGGCAAGTATAGCTTACTGTGACATGTGGAAAATGATACTGCTCATTAAAAAATCAGGAAAGTTGATGAAATTACTGCCTTCACATATAATTGTCAGTGTATCTGATTTTATTGTGCAGACTACTCTTCTCTTACTCTATTAATGTAATTTTCCAAAAATACTCATATTATAACATGTAACAGGTCCGTGTGTACGGGCCGGGCGTGGAACCAGGCGTGCTGGCGACGTTCCAGTCTCGATTCCTGTGCGACACGCGCGGCGCGGGCGCGGGGCAGCTCACCGTGCGCGTGCGCGGGCCCAAGGGCGCCTTCCGCGTAGAGATGCAGCGAGAGAGCCAGAAGGACCGCACTATACTTTGCAAAGTGAGTTTGTGTTTTGTTTTTATTGTACTAATTTGTTTATATTGTACTAACGGGGTAATTACGTAACACTAACAGTGGGAATGGCTTTTATTTTGACAGTTCAACGACATTCATTGCATTATTTACTTTGATAAGCAGACAGGTTTTTCATATGACGCAATCAATGGATTAGCAATGTCCTTCAAAATGATTCAGATTGTTATGTTAATGTG
Source organism: Luperina nickerlii (assembly GCA_963855955.1). Lineage (NCBI taxonomy): Eukaryota > Metazoa > Arthropoda > Insecta > Lepidoptera > Noctuidae > Luperina > Luperina nickerlii. The sequence continues at coordinate 13,945,917 of OY979664.1, read as the reverse complement.
TTACGCAATTAGGGTGTAGATGAGGTTAATAAACTGTTGGAAACATCATCATCATTCAACAGAGTAATTTCGTAACACATTTAAATTTGCCTTTCATTTTGATCATTCAACGGGTCATTGACATTGGCGATCAGGCGAATTTTTTAATCATAATTATGAAGCATGGATTAGCAATTTCCTTCAAAATCCTTCGCATTGCGATTGAAAGTTTGTTATGTACCCGATCCTTAAAATATTAGCTGTTGAAATTTAATGGCTAAAACATAACAGCAATTTGATAACGGATTAAAACGGCTGTTAGAAACTAGATTGTTCTAAAAATAGGAAATATTAATGTAGCATTGGTTGTTAGTTGAATGTTCGATTGGAGGTAAGATAGACGTTGGAATGGAAAAATAGGGTCTCTTATCAAAAGATATCTTGAAAATTGTATTGATTAAGACTGAGTGGGTTGATCATAACCATCTGATTTAACGTTCAGATTAAAAACTGTTTGTTTTTTTTTTTAAACAAAGTTGGTCCTACACTTACTTGCAAATCACAAATAAACGGGAGTACTTAGGTGTACCTATGTACAGATGCCAGCACATCAAGCTACCCGAAACTGTCGACTTTATCCAATCAAATGTGAACCCTATACTGTAGCGATAAAGTTGAAGGTCTATTAAAAAAATTGCCCGATTGTAATAGGTTGATGTGCTGGCGTCTGTACACTGGCACTTGTGGGTTACAGCTGAAAATCAGCGTCATGTGTTGTCAACTGACATCATCCTAAGCTGAGGCCCTTTTGCCATTATACAGAAATACATCATCTGTGAAAATTTCAACAGTTTAGCTATCACGGTTCATGAGATACAGCCTGGTGACAGGCAGACGGACAGTAGAGTCTTAGTAATAGGGTCCCGTTTTTTCCCTTTGGGTACGGAATCCTAAAAAAATGACGTGTGTAACTACTTGCGTTAGTAGCGATAAATTAATAGTTAATGCCAAATAATTTAGATAAGGATCTGTTAAGTCGGACAATGCTTTATCTATCAGCTTATAATTTTGTCATAATACAGTATTTTATGTGTATTATTGTTGAATCCAACGTAAATTACTGCGATGCTTACCACGAACATTCCTTTATTACGTGTTTGTAATGATAAGGCTAGATTTCTACTGCGTAGGTCCATCCAAAGAAATAAGTGTAGGTAATTTCCCAATTATTTCACAATATACATAGCAGAAAGCGATAAGGCCGCCCATTGTATGTTTTGTATTCATAATTGTATTTTTTGTTATGTATTTTCTGGTGTACAATAAAGTATATATAAATAAATAAATAAATATACACGTATATAATGCCAGTTTTAAATGTTATATGTTACTAGCTTCTGCCCTAGACTTCTTCCGCGTCAAATTTCTTGTTACTCCGACCCGAGTAATAGCGCGGGCAGGCGATGCGATGCGATGGGGTCGTCGCATCGCATCGCCTGCCCGCGCTATTACTTCGTTTTTGCTTAGCGTTCTTTCTGACTTTTTTTCTTTTTGCTCGGCTCCTAAAGGTCATAGCGTGATGTTAAATAGCCTATAGCCTTCCTCGAGAATTAGGCTATCAAATGCAAAAAGAATATTTCAAATCCGTCTGGTAGTTCCAGAGATTAGCGCGTTCAACCAAACAAACTCTTCAGCTTTATAATATTAGTATAGATTTGCAGTTAACTAAATCACAAAAAAATTAAATATAATATTGAAGACCAATCTCAGCCATAATGTTTTCAGCTGTTAAGTTAGCTAATTATTTCTTGTACAGACGCCAGCACATCAAGCTATCCGAAACTGTCAAATTTTCCCAATCAACTTTGAACCTTATGTTTTAGCGATAAAGTTGAAAATCTATTAAGAAATTTGACAGATTGTAGTAGCTTGATATGCTGGCGTCTGTACATGACATAGTTTAGTTGTATTTCTGTCCATGTTAGACTATTCTCAAATAATATCTGCAGCAAAAGATGCATAGACACTTTTAAATTTTGCCTTGCTTTGTTTACATAAAGCAACAATAAATAATTATATTCTATACAATAGTTAAGAATTTTGGTATTTTTATGACCTTAATCGCTTGACCCACGCTAATGAGACACAATTTATTTTCTATTGTAATGGGCCGCCAGAGGCCCGCGCCGGGACGGAGCGATAAAATCCGAAATTATTCCCCGAATCAAAGCGTAACATCAATTAAGACGTAGCTCTCTAAAAAACGTTCTATTGCCCACAGTTTTCTCCCACCGAGCCCGGCGACTATCGCGTGGAGGTCCGATGGGCCGGCCGGCACGTGCCCGGCTCGCCGTTCCCCGTCATGATCTTCGACACGCAGGAGGAGCTGCGCCGCTACATGCAAGCTTCTGCCGCTTGACACCACACCCCACACAACTTGCACCTACGTAACTAGAGTGCTACAAGGAAATTTTGGCGCCCGAATGACACTGACAAGGGCCCGTTGTTGTTAAATTGTGTCACAGAAATTGTTTTGACAAAACAAGATGGCGACGTTAGTTCCAATTTTGGCCACATGCCAGATTAACCTTGTAGCGTTGTATTTGTTTGTTTATCTACATAACCTGCAAAAAATAATTATCTCCTTTATACCTTTTTATTCGGGGAAGCAAAAGTTGAAATGTGATCTACCCACATAATAACTATCGATTGTATATCGTTGGCAGCTTGCATCAAATGAATAATTTCTAAAAGTGGGTACTTGTATTTTTACATAACTTCTCTGATAGTTATAATGTTATATATGACACTACAAGGTGATGGAGACGACAATAAATTAAACTCCGTAAATCTAATGACATGGTAGCTATTCGGCTGACCGCCAAAATCCATAGTCGGCCCATCACTACTATTTATTTAGTTTATTCGAAAAAAAAACTTTTTTTTTTTTATCTTCTATGCTCGGATTTTTTTATAGTTCCAAAATACTGTTAAGCATTAGTATTGCCAGTGTTTTCATTTTTTGTTGTCTCCACATTATATATTTCACAAATATTGTCTTCAACAAATTAAATGGCTTATTTGAAATAAGTAAGATTTAAATTGAAAATGGCTTCTTTATTGGTCTATTGGATCAAAAGAAACGATTGATTGAATCTAACATCTTTTACCTACACGTATGTATTTGTATATCTTTTGAAAATATAATTTTATTATTTTATAGAATCCGATTCGTACGCAGTTACGATTAAATCTGGACAAACAAAACATTTAATATCGGAAGTAAAGTGAGGTTTTTATTTATTGTATCTTATCAGTAACATAATGAATTACTATTCTAGAAGTAATTCCACAAAATGTAATAATCCGTCCATGTGTTGTTTGTAAGGTAGTGTAGGCATTCCTGCAGTTGTACGATTTTCTATAGAAACCGCGCCATTATCGGAATAAAGGTATTTAAATTATAAATTAATAGTCTACTGGAATCTCTGTATTTTTATAAGTACATAATATTTTCTAATGCAAAATTCTAAATATAATTTTAGAGATAAATGCATAATAATTTGTTTGTTAATATTTATTAATAACGACATTTAGTTTTACATCATTTAACTTAACTATTGTAACTAACGAGGTATTTGTTTATTGTTATTACGGGCTCAAGTTCGATAACCACACCGATGCGAATTTGAGCCCGTAAGCTGCTGAATTATTCAGTTACTAATTGTTAATAAATTGAACTTTATAAATATGGTGGTTTTATTTTATGAAACTAGTCATAAATCCCTAAAGGAAACCAGTTCCGTTTCATAGAAAGTTAAGCCCAAAACCCAAAGTGCCAGCGGAAAAACTGTATTACTCTGTCGGGGAAGTCCTCCTTATCATTTTTTTACTATTGCGTCGAATCTCTACGACCATTCCATCAGCTGTTTTTAAAGTTGAAATATCATATTTGTACATTTTAATCAAATATAAAGATACCGATTGGCGAAACGAAAAGTGTCCCTGAACCAGTATTTTGGGCCCTATATGCCTGATCTTGGAGCATTGGTGGCCGCGACTTACGTGTTACAAATCGTGAGTTCGAACCCAGACAGGCGCTTTACTTTGTGTAAATTATTTCATCACTACTGCTCTCAAATCGGTGAAGTAAAACATCGAGAGGAAACCGGCGTGTCCAAGAACAAAAAATTCGAAGATATGTGACATCTACCAACCCGCACTGGACCCGCGTGGTAGATTACTGCCCGTTCCCTCTCACTGAGAGGAGGCCTGTGGGCCAGTACTGGGAACGTTATAGGCTGATTATGTATGACTGATCTCCTTTTCCATCATAAAGGTACCTGACTCATTACATTTTAATCATGCATAGATATCAGATGACGACATTTTTCGCATGAAGTGTTTAAAAAAAAAACATTTCCATAACCTATAGATAGATACTTATTGGTTCTTTAAAACAAAATGAGACTTATTAGACTTATTCCTATATAGGTAGGTATAACAATTTTGGTTGAAGTCTCCCTTAGGGCTGATTTTATTAGTCCGTGGAATAAACTTGCCGTCTGACAGTTTGAGTGTGGAAAGTTAACAAAAATGTTAAAAATATTCGCTGGATTAATCCCGGACTCCACCAAAGCGGAGATGAGACGAGAGAAGAGGATATTTGTTGGAAACAACCAATAGGACTTCGTTATTTACATAATCTCGTCTCCGCTTATAGCTTCAGTAGATACGGTTGAGCAGAGAGATGTCTCATATTTGCTTAGCGCGAACAAAACTGAGATGTGAGGTGTGCCTCGCTGTGCTTCGGTCTAGCCAGCACGCATCTCCGCACAACGTCGGTGGAGACACCCTAGATTTTAATCATCTCTCCTCTCCACCTCGCACGTCTCCGCTTTGGTGGAGTCCGGGCCTAAGGGTGCGTTTCCACTGAAGCGGAGCTGTGCGGAGCGGAGCGGAGATGTACAGGAATCGACCAATCACAATGGTTGAAATCCTCAGCGCGCCACTCGTCTCGTCTATGATTGGACGATTCCTGCACGTCTCCGCTCCGCTCCGCCCAGCTCCTCTTCAGTGGAAACGCACCCTAAGACTTACACAGTAAAAGTTTAGTAGAATTCGCCCTTAGTCGGTTAGCTAGAAAGGCGCGTAATTTAATACAAGACCTTTAGCCAGACTCCTTGGTAAGATAATAGGTAGATAAACAGTGCATGTTGGCTCTAATCGTTATAATTTCATTAATGTAGGTCTAATTAGATTTCAGATAACCTTGTCGATATCCCTAAGTGCAATGACTTTGAGATAAAGATCTATTTGTAGCGTGTTCAACATAAAAAAAATAAACAATAGGTATTTATTGGAAAACAAAACCTTCCTTTTTAGTATAATTGACCTCGTAATTGCTTTACCACCCTAAGATTGAATGTCACTAGCACGTCATACTCCATCTTGCTTTAGGATTAATGTGACAGATAGTTTCAATTTAGGTACTGAAAGTTATAGTCAAAAGTGATTGGTAAAACCATTACTGTGTGGCCGACGAGAGAGCGCGTTCCTAGCACCTGTCAGTGCGACAATTCTAGTAAATAATAAAGATCAAATTCGCAAAACACGTATTCGTTTGTATGAAACTGACAGGTGTCAAGAACGCATTCTCTCGACGGCCGCACTGTAGGTATGAGGACGGCTAGGATTTAATAGGGCTTAAAGAATGAAGACATATCTGAAATTCTGAATCCGTGTTCTAGATTTCCTTGATTAATGCAAGTCTAGTCGAATCGAAAATAACTTCACTTATTCTCCTTAAAAAATGATTACTTTTAGATACAAATCACTGTACGTGGGGTTGGTATGTATGTGACGGTTGATATCTAAATGACATGGTGTTCCTAGAGGGATACACATTATTATCATTATAATTAGACTGTGGTACTCGGCCGGCGACCTGAGTCCGCACCGCGTCCAAACTCTGCCACAGCTGTTGCATTTGACCGAAGATTATCACTTCCAGGCGCTGGATCGAACTGTGGAACTCTCCTGAAAATGGAAAAATTAATTATCTTACAATATAAGTACCTACAACTTGAAAAGGCAACTAAATTGAAAGGTATCCGCGGTAGGTTTTCTGTTGCTTTATCAAATCTAAGTTTTCCGACCGTCTTTAATGCCCATGTTGTTATAGGCAACAAAGATGCTACAATTATTCATCATTCACATTATTCTCACGTTTACACTACACAAACCACTCTACATAACATAAGATGACTAACATCAGACCCGGAACAACAGTAGCAAGCAAAACAAAGCGGGAACCGAACCCGTGATACTTAGCGCGGAAGGTTAACTGCCGCGTCATTCGTGTTTCAACTGACTCCGAGTGTTTGATTGTAGAAAAGATTAACTTGAAACAATTAAAATTCTACGGCGTTTTATGTAGTTGCCCTATCCAACCTCTCAAACTTTTAAGCACCAATTACGCATATTTCTCGGAGCAATAACTCAATGAATCAATATGTGTAACTACCTACATGTGCAAAATTTTGCAGACATGAATTAACTAACTGGCGTTGACCTCATCTGTTTTCTAACCCCCACATCATGTGTTCGTCTACCATTATGGTAGTCTGATATCCGGACTTGGTACTGACATGGTAACACATAATATACATTACATCACGCCTAGAATCCCTGAAGGATTTGGTAGAGCTGTACACATAATATAGTACACGCACATTACGCATTATAGGTATTAATAGAGGGCGTGCCTAATGCTACAACCGGGCGCAAATCCGGACTCCGGGCTGCTACTGAAGAACTTCTGATGAAAAAATCCGGTAACACTTTACCCCGCCAAGGAATCGAACCCCACACGACCACATGATCAGCAGTAGCGCAACTTACTGCCACTAGTCCAACGAGACAGTAACTTAGGTTTCACCAACGATTTACATCTCTGGGTACCATATAACATATTTATATCTGACATTATGACAAAGATACTTACTAGAAGTAACAACTCCATGTAGCCTCCTTGTAATAGTCGCGTTGGCTGTAGCATTGACTTCCTGTGTCTTCACGGAGCACATGGCCCGCGCCTCCTCGCGCGGACCACTGCCGTGGTAGGTCGAGTTACGCACCTCGATGTAAGGCTTGCGCTGCAGTTGTTCGGGGGTATTCGACAGCGTATAGCTTGGGCCGCGTGCTGAGAAGGTGAAAAATACCTAGTTTTTAGAACCTGGAAATGATATCTTCTGGCTTTGGGATGCTCCCTTTTCACCGGGAGCAGCACAACGAAGGCAGAGGAAGAGTACCTTCGTTTATCAATCTATCTGATTGCTGCATATATGTAGCTAGGTATGCAAAGTGGTGCTTAAACAAGCTAGTTTTAGCCGTTAGTTTAAGCATAGGGAACCCATCGGTGAAATGATATAACCTACACCTAAAAGACTTACCGACTTAGATATGACATAGGGTCTCAACACCACACTGTCAATAACCTTCATTTCGATTGCTAATGCCATGTAGTTACCTACAAATCATTCTGAACATGTCACCAAAAAACCCAGAACAAACGACTTATAAGGAAAGCTAAGCTGGAACTTTAGAAAATGGGCAGGTGTTTCAAAACATTTTGCTGAATGAACTAGCTCAGCAAGACCACATCTTTAACTAAATCTGCTGGCCTTGTATAAATTATGTCTCCCGGTGTCTGTGTTTCCAAGCAATTGTATTGTATACGAACCCCATTAGGTCATGTAGTTCTCGAATTTCACAACTTAGATATCTTAGGCGGTTATCACACTGCACTGGACACCGCTCCGCTCCGGTGTGCGGTGCCGATTTATAACATATACTTAGTTTTGGTCGCCTTATCTAAGTAGGTTAGGTACCTCCCTAACTAATGTATTGTTTAATTTCCTAATTAGGTGATTCCCTTACCATAATAGGTTAGGTACCTCCTAAGTAATGCATTGTTTAATTTTTGAATCAGCTGTCTTTAGCGACAACAAGAAGTTAGGTACATACATTGGTAGCCCGCGAAATTAAAATTTTCTTAGGTATTTTGCAATTAGCAGGTCAGTGCCATGTTGTGTGTTGATTAAAACATGATTCGCGACCGTAAAAAATATGACTTTAACAATTATAATAATTAAAATTAATAATTTAAAATCATCAACACAATACTTAAAATCTCTCTATCTATTGATTGATATTTCATGAAATAGTCATTCATCATATTTTATTTAACAACCTGACATTGACCTGCGGGGCAATTGCGTAACACACTAAGTATCAACAGTAGGAATGGTTTTCACTTTGACAGTTCAACAACATTCATAGCGTTATTTACGTTGCTGAGCAGACACATTTTTCGAACATATGAAGCAATGGATTAGCAATATCCTTCAACATTATTCGGATTGTGATTGATAGTGTGTTACGCAATAAGGGTGCTTCAAATTGCAAAAAACGTACCAAGTATATTTGAATTTGTCTTTTATTTTTTAATTTGTCCGAAAGGGTCACCGCTCACGCACAACGGACCGAATGGAAGTCTAAGTGCGGAAAAGGGAGTCCCATCATCAAGGGTCACCGCTGGCTCGGAACATAAAGGGCTAAGGAAGGAACGCGGGTGGGTTTTTTACACAACCTCAAAAAAAAAAGTATTGAATTTCGCAGGCTACCCTGGCGCTTCCTCCTTAACTATTAAAATTAGGTTGGTAGGGAATTTTATGTATGTGTACCAGTTAAAAGATAGAGTGTAATTATTTTTAATAAAACGCAGTGCTTGTTCTAAATGATCTCCAAAATATAGTTAGATAAAAAAGTAGGTCAATCACTTAACAGGCATCTGTAAATTGGTCCTGAATTCGATGTGGATAAGAGTCATAGACACCTATTTGTTCCGCTCTTAACGAGATACTTATGGAGTCAGGAACACGATGATTTTACTGCTGTTAAACTATCATTATTTATCATTGTTTTAAGTGTTATTTTTTAAAACTTAATGAATAGCGTAGAGACGGTAATATTTAACATGACGGGGGCGTAGCCATGCATGTAGACAGTAGGTACCTAGTTAATCTACGTAAATCTTAACCATGTCCATGATTGACTTACCTACAGGTGATTTTTTATAACCTACGAACGATAAAAGTTCCTAAGAACTCTTGGTTAAACCAGTTATGTTTGTTAAAGAAAATATGTTCGTAAATCAACTGGTGGTTTGCGGTAGGTAGTGGAGTATGGGAAAAACAGTTATTTGTTTTGCAAGTATTCAAATAAATAACTGATCATATTAATCTCCCATCGTAGACTCACAAAAATAGGGGCTTAGGTGGTATTTTCAGAGTCATCAAGACTACCCTTCGTTAATTTACCTAATGATTTGATGATTCGGCGTTGTTATTTTTTACAAAAAATTTTTGTAGGGAACGCCGTCATCTTAGGTACCTACTCTACATTGAGTTAAAAAATAAACTGAAAAAAATTGATAAAAATAATAACAAAAGAAAAAAATGTTTTTCTCACCGTGTTGATAATGCGTTGGTGCTGTAGTAACGTGCGTAACTATAGCATACAAGAAAACTGAAAGACCTAAAACTGTTCGCCACATCTTATTTTTTTTTAATCACTAATGTTTTTTAAACTTTTTTGTCACCAAAAATCATAGCAAAATGTTTTTAATTTAAATTTCGAATTCGTTTCGCGCGTTCTCATGAGATGTCGGACTCTATGGTATCACGGATCAACGTGTACTGCACGAGATGGAGTCGGCTCGCTGGGAATAAATAGTACTTTAAACATTGACGAAATATTGTCCAAAAGCATCACAATACACTAGATTTAATTACTTTTGAGTGCATAGTAGTCCTTATGTCGCAGTTGGGGAGAATGGTCTATTGGATACTTCGGTAGATACATAGTAGGTAAATAATGTAATTATTTTTGTAGGTCTTATTATGTGTACCCTGAATAGCAAACTAACCACTATTATGACTTTTGTAGTTATTGCAAATGCATTGCAAAGCGATGAAACATTTTCAAAGGCTACAAACGTTTCAATATTGGTCTAGTTATGTGTGTGTAGGTCTCTATGTAAAGTTATTCACCGAATATACTTAATTAATTAACTACCAATAAAAACCTGAAACATGTCTGTCTGCATCGAAGCAATGTTTTAATAGAAATATTTTATCATTGAACAATTTAGAAACAAGTAAATGTTAGCGAAAGACTGAAGAAGTATGAATACGTAGGTACGGTCAGCAACGAGCAAAATATTTGTTCAAAATTGCATTGTACTTCTACTGCAATTTTGAAGAAATATTTTGCTCAATAACTGAGATTAAAAAAACTGAAGTGTTAATCGACTTTTGTTGCTGACTGTACAATTAGTTAATATCTATGTACGTTTGTAAAAAGTACCTATATTCAAATGAAAAGTATTTTTTTTAGGTAACTTAATGTAATAAATAATTCTGGTATTTTCGTAAAGACAGTCTTGCCAAGGCGTATCCGTCTCATAAGCAGTCGCTCCATGTAAAATACTCAATTCAGCTGCATCTAGTTAGTCTGGAAGCGTTCCAAATAAGGTAACAATTTGCTACGATTTTTCGTAGCATTTATTCGTAGCATCTTTTCCCCCATTCGCTACGAAACCAGCACAGCTAGGTACCGTGATATTTTCCTCACGACGTAGTCATAGCTTCCTTCTCAATAGACAAATAAACCTTTTTAATACAGTTGCTCAAAAAGTGGCGTATTGCAGGGACGTATAGCGTTCGGGAAGTGGGCTATTACATACTCGTGCTTTTTTTTTGCCTTTCCCGAACTCGTGCGTTCTCTTTCCCAACTGTCAAAATAATGTCTAATAAAAAGAAAAACCAACCATGAAGTTTTTACTAAAAAAATTCATAGAAGTTTTTATGATTCATGCAAATACGTATATTTCTAAAAAGAAGCTACTAATTTGTTTCAATATCAGATTTAATGATTTGATTGAAAAGAATTTTCATTTCATATCAATAAAAAAATTCTACTGAAGACTTGGCTGTATGGGCATAGTTCCCTTTGCCTACCAGAATGAGTGAAGAAAAAATAAATCTCTGCTTATATTTTACGGTTGGCGCCATTAGTTAGTTGAGTTTATTGTGTTTTTATTATTTTATTAAATTGCTTCATTTTTTCGCAACTGTATTAAAAATAGTCGTTCAGTACACGTGCGAAACCGTCATTGCAACTTGTTCCGACTGTCAACCCTCGCCTTCGGCTGCGCCTCGGCTCGGGTAGACATTTGTCGGAACTCTTTGCAATGACAACCTTTCCGCACTTGTAATGAAATATACTGTTACGAGCTTGGGGTTCGTGACAATAAAAACTGCCGATTTAATAACCAAAAAAATGACACTTTACTCACCAACACTAATTACAAGTCAAACACACTAATTAAGGAACACAATTGCACTTACTGATCACTCTTAAGTCGCACTCGAATATCGCCTTCGATGTTATCGCTCGTATCGCTTAATCGAAACTATGTGTCTCGCGACTCGCGCCCGCCTTATATAGTGCCGCAGAGCTAGTACATAAACATCTAGAACGTTCGAGTACATACCGGTCCCGACCGACTCGACGTCGATAGTTCTCGGAACTACTAGTACCTACAGGAAGGGTCAATGTCCTAGTACCAAGGCCGAGGTACTAGTTCTGCTACCCGATACAAGATGGCGCTAGTGGTAACTAATGGCGATATATGGCGATATATCAAGCATTATTTTTGGCGCGCAACACTGCCCCCTCCTAAGACATGCTCGTCCCGAGCATTATTGGCTCCATAATAACGCGCCAGTCGATCCACATGGACGATCTTAGGAGTACCTCTTGCACCTTTCTGTATCCGGTAGGTTACATCATTGATCTTTGTCACAATCCGGTACGGTCCGTCCCATTTAGCTTGAAGCTTAGGAGATTTCCCTTTGCTGCGGACTGGATTGTGTAACCACACTAGTGAACCTTCGTCGAACCCTTTATTATTCATTTTGCGGTCATAACGGGTTTTCATCCTTTCAGACATTTGCTGGCCCGATTGTCGGACGTGCTCATAAATGTCATTCATCTTGTTCCGCAAATCATTTGCATAATCAGTTACACTGCGTGGGGCATCAGGTGGTATTCCGGTGATCAGGTCTGCAGGTAGCCGTAGTTCTCTTCCGAAGTTTGCGAAAGCTGGCGTCACCGATGTACTCTCGTGAACAGCGCTTCGATATGACAACAAAAATGGTTGTATGTGCTTGTCCCAATCTCGTTGCCGATTTTCCACAACTTTCGCTAGGTACCTCTCCAGTGTCTGATTAAATCGTTCCACCATTCCATCCGATTGTGGGTGGTAAGAAGTCGTTCTTGTTTTATGAGTACCCATCACTCGACAAGTTTCCTGGAATATTTGGGACTCAAAATTCCTTCCTTGATCACTGTGAATCTCCAAAGGTACTCCAAAACGACAGAAGACTTCATGAACTAATTTATCCGCAACTGTCGAAGCTTCTTGATTTGGAATGGCGAAGACTTCCGGCCACTTAGTGAAGTAATCCATCACAACCATGAAGTACTTGTTACCACTTTCACTTTCCGGAAACGGCCCCGCAACGTCAAGGGCTATCCTCTCCCATGGTGCACCAACATTGTACAATTTCAATGCACCCCTACTACGAGTCTGGGGTCCCTTTACAGCTGCACAACTTGTACATTTGCGACACCAATCCTCGACATCGTCCCGACAGTGGACCCAGTAAAACCGTTCTCGTATCTTCAGTAGAGTCCGTTTTACTCCCAGATGACCTCCTGAACAACCATTATGGTACAGCTGTAGAACATCCGGTACTTGAGCTTTAGGGACAACCATTTGCAAATGACAGCTGTCTCCCCGAGCATTTTCCCATTTACGGCACAGGACTCCATCCTGAACCACCAAGCTGTCCCATTGGGCCCAATAGCTTTTTGTGACCGAACTCATCGCTGAGACGTCACTCCACCTGGGCTTAGGAGCTCTGGCCTTCATCCACTCCAGAATCGGCTTAATGTCCGAATCTTCCTGCTGTGCACGTTGTAGGCTTTCCTTCCACTCGTTGTTGAGGTCTGTCTTGAGCATCCTCACAGGTACCACTTCCTTACTCTCTTGTCTAGCACAATGCTTGCAGTCTTCAGGACAAGGTCTTCTTGACAATGCATCTGCGTTGCCATGAGATTTTCCGCTGCGATGTTCGACCACGAAGTCGTATTCCTGCAGTAGTTCAATCCATCTCGCAACTTGTCCTTCTGGGTTTTTGAACTGCAATAGCCATTTCAGTGCAGCATGGTCAGTTCGTAAGTGGAATTTCCGCCCCAGAAGATATTTGCTAAAATACTGCAATGACTTTACCACAGCAAGCAGTTCCCGTCTCGTAACACAATAGTTCCTTTCCGGCTTTGACAATGACTTGCTGAAGTACGCTATCACAACCTCTTGATCACCATTCCGTTGAGACAACACACCACCAAGTCCTATGTCACTTGCGTCCGTGTCAACTATAAATTCCTTGTTCGCATCAGGGTACCCCAAAATAGGTGTTTTGCACAGACGGTCCTTTAGCTCCTGGAATGCGATGTCGCAACTATTATCCCAGCAGAAATGTCGCTTCTCCTCGGTTAGCTTATGCAGGGGTTTGGCTATATCTGCAAAGTTCTTGACAAATCGCCGATAATAGGAGCACAAACCCAGAAACGCTCTGACCTGCGTCTTGTCCTTTGGAACTGGCCAGTCCTTGACAGCAGCAATTTTCTCTGGATCCGTGCGGATACCTTCTTCAGACACGACATATCCCAAAAAGCTAACTTGTCGTTTGAATAGTGAACACTTCTTCGGACTTAACTTGAGGTTGGCACTCTGGATCTTCATGAGCACGCGTTCCAGGTTTTGTAGATGTTCTTCAAACGTACGGCCTACGATGATGATGTCATCCAAGTAGACCAGACAGGCATCGCCAATTAGCCCAGTAAGTACAAGTTCCATCAACCTTTCAAACGTTGCCGGAGCATTGCACAATCCAAACGGCATAACTTTAAATTGCCACAGACCCTTTCCTGTCGAGAATGCAGTTTTCTCCCTGTCCTTAGGATCAATTTCGACTTGCCAGTAGCCACTTTTCAGGTCCAGCGTGCTAAACCACTTTACGCCAGTAAGCATGTCCAGCGTGTCATCGATTCTCGGCAAAGGATAGCTGTCCTTCTTCGTAACGTCGTTCAGACGACGATAGTCAACACAAAACCGCATGCTGCCGTCCTTCTTTCTTACCAGCACTACAGGTGAACACCATGGACTAGATGAAGGTTCAATAACACCATCCTTCACCATTCCCTCAATCATGGTTTCCACTTCCTTTTCACGTGCTACCGGCATTCTCCTTGGCCGCTGACGGATAGGCAATTCTTCTCCTGTGTTTATTTTGTGTTGAACTATGCCAGTCTTTCCGATGTCAGCATCGTTTGACGAGAAAACATTGGCGTACCTGAGTAACATCTTCTTCGCTTTGACCATTTCATTTTGGGACAGAGCGCTGCGGCAGTCTCCTAAAAGGGTGGTCACTCTCGTTTGTGCATCCTTGCTGAGGGTCCCAGTCGATAGATATTGGCATCGACGCAACCAATCCACTTCCTCGCAAGTACCGAGTAGTGTGCCTTTTTCTATAATCTGGTCCTGATCACAAAGGTTCAGCACTCGTACCCCTGAGATGTCGGTGGCTCTGACCAAAGTTCGTGCCACTTTCCATGGAAGGTCATTGTCTACCCTTTCCACGAGTACACAACGATGAGTTTGACCAGGATTCCGAGGAAGACTAACCGGCACAATCGTTTCCGATCTCGGCGGAAGAACAATCTTCTTAAGGCTGTACACATTTCCTGGTAACGCCCCTTCTACGAAAAGTTCCTCTTGTCCACATTTCAAAACACCTTGCTTGACGTCAATCTCGCAACAATTCTTCCTCATAAAGTCAAGGCCCAGGATGCAATCGTCCATTATATCAGCCACGATGACATTATGCAGGTAGATTCTGTTGCCCAGCTTCAACTCTATCTTCTTCTCTCCATGGACGGGTATGCGCTGACCGGTGGCTGTAACCAAATTAATGTGTTCTCGGTTGTGTGCGGAGTCCCCAAGGAACCGATTTATAAGTTGGGAACTGACGACCGTGCGAGAGGCTCCTGTATCTATGGTCAGCTTACAAGGTGTTCCGTTGACTTCGCCCTTGATGATTAGGCTGTTCCCGTCATGGGTTTGTGTGATCGAAATCCTTGGGGCTCTTTGAACATCAGCCAGCACCCGCCCCGCAGTCCTGGCTATTACTCGTTTCCCTGCTGCTGGTGTTGGGCGGTGCTGTTAGCCGCACTGCCCTCTGGAGATCGGCTGTCTTCTCTTTCTGCAGTTCGCTTAGGGCAACTAGATCGAAGATGGCCCCTTTCACCACAGCCGTAGCACCTAGGGCTGTATCCTTTATTGCGGTCGCGAACTGTAGCCGCTGCAACCTCCCTGACGCGATGGGAACGATGATCCTGCCGCACCGCTTCAACCTCCAGTGCATGGGCCAAGGCGTCCTTCAGCGTCCCGTGGTGACCGAGCCTCACAGCAGCTCTTACTTCAAGGTCGCGGATGCCGTCGATGAATGCCTGCACCAGGTTCCCATCAATAAGCGCAGGTACGGACTGGTAAGCTTTGCGAACCAGCTTCTCCACTTCAAGGGCCCACTGCTGCAGGTTTTCATTGCTGCGTTGCACGCGATCCTTGAGCTGCGCACGAAACACGTGCTCCAGGTGAGCGTCGCCATACCGAGCCTCCAATGCCTCAAGGAGCTTCTCGTAAGTCACTTCCTTACCGAGAGCTTCCAGAACAGTTAAGGCCTGGTCGCGCAAGCCCAGGGTGAGGGCAGTCATGGCCTGACTTTTATTCCACCCGTTCGCCTTCATGACAGCCTCAAACTGGATTTTGTAGGCCGACCAGGAAGAAGTTCCGTCGAACGGTGGCACTTTGAATCCACGTAGCGAAGGTGTTGTAGCTACGGGAGCTGCGATTCCATCACCCAGTTTCAGGTAATCCAGCGTTTTCTTCACGTCAGCCATCACGGTTTCCTTCACGTCAGTCATCACGGTTTCCTTCACGTCAGCCATCACGGTTTCCTTCACGTCAGCCATCACGTTATCAACCCGATTATTCACTTGGTCGATTCGGGTTTCGGCTTCCGACAGACGGTTGTCATGTTGAGCAACCTTTTCCTTCACCTCCTTCATGTCTTTACCGAAGGTAGCGTGAAGGTCCTTAATAAGGAGCATCTGCTCTTCCTGGCGGCGCGCCTGCTCCTCCTGTCGGTGGGCCTGCTCCTCCTTGTCCCGCTGGAGCTGTTCCTCCAACCGACGAGCCTGTTCCTCCTGTCGGCGGGCCTGCTCCTCCTGTCGGCGGGCCTGCTCCTCCTGTCGGCGGGCCTGCTCCTCCTGTCGGCGGGCCTGCTCCTCCTTGTCCCGCTGGAGCTGTTCCTCCAACCGACGAGCCTGTTCCTCCTGTCGGCGGGCCTGCTCCTGCAGCATCATCATCAGAGCAGCAAAATCTGGTGCTGATGATGCCGGAGCAGCTGTGGACGGACTGGCCTCCGTGGTCGGTAGCTGGCCTTCCGACCCCTGTGGCATTGCTCCACCAAATCGCCTCTGATCCGTCTCTTGCTGTCGTTGACTCCGGGTACGGATACCCTCCATGTCGTCTTTGGGTAAAATCGGCATTTTAAACCTCGCTTCTGACACCAATTGTTACGAGCTTGGGGTTCGTGACAATAAAAACTGCCGATTTAATAACCAAAAAAATGACACTTTACTCACCAACACTAATTACAAGTCAAACACACTAATTAAGGAACACAATTGCACTTACTGATCACTCTTAAGTCGCACTCGAATATCGCCTTCGATGTTATCGCTCGTATCGCTTAATCGAAACTATGTGTCTCGCGACTCGCGCCCGCCTTATATAGTGCCGCAGAGCTAGTACATAAACATCTAGAACGTTCGAGTACATACCGGTCCCGACCGACTCGACGTCGATAGTTCTCGGAACTACTAGTACCTACAGGAAGGGTCAATGTCCTAGTACCAAGGCCGAGGTACTAGTTCTGCTACCCGATACAAGATGGCGCTAGTGGTAACTAATGGCGATATATGGCGATATATCAAGCATTATTTTTGGCGCGCAACAATACTATTATAGGGCCCGGCAACAGCCGACCTCGACCGAAATAGCTCGGACACGGGAAACAGATACGAACCAAAAGAATTTATTGTTTCCACAACACCTGCTGGAAACAGCGAGTGAAGTGTCTAAAACAAGCGTGAAAGCTGATTAATTTTATCACATAACATATATATGTTACAGACACGAGGTATGTTAACGTAGTACATCGCGTAAATACTTCTGGAAATAGACAGCTTTATATGAATGGTACGTATGTACGAAAGGGGCTCCTGGGTAAATGATAACAGCTGCACGGATCGATTGAATGGTGGATGGGTGATCGTCTTTTATATACCGAGACCCTCCGTTCCTCGGAAAGCACGTTAAGCCATTGATCCCTGGCAAAAAGTCTGACAACCAGTCTTACTAAGGGGTATCGTGTTACCCGGGTTGTGGAGGTCAGATAGGCATATTCAGCTGCATCCGGTTAGACTGGAAACCGATCCCAACATAATGAGGCTAGGCAGATGATGATCGATTACTGCTTAGTAGCATAGAATCAATAGATACGTGTACACACACATGCACACACACATACGATATAGCCCGTATGATTCTGGAGTTGCGACCATCCACAAGGTGGACCGATAACCTTGAGAAGGCCGCAGGAATCCGCTGGATGCGAGATGCACAGAACCGGTCGAATTGGCGATGCTTCGGGGAGGCCTATACGTCCAGCAGTGAACGTCTTTCTGCTGAGATGATGATGATAATGAGAACTAATAATTGTATGACGCAATAAGTTATAACTTTTGAAGTTTTGGGTTTGTGCAAGGAAGCAGGTTTGTCTAAATGAGAGCACACAGCAGTAACGCTACATTGCTGATCGACTTTTTTAATTACACCTTTGACGATTACCTATTATGAGATGAAAGTATGATGAACGTTTCAATAAAGCCTTATCAGAGCCATTAACTGCCTAGGTCAACAAGATTAAAAAAGGTGATACGTAGCTAAGTATTCTAGTAGGTAATCAAACAGATTTCCAGGGATCCTATAGATAAAAATATACTTAAACGTATCGCAGATAGTTAAATGACGCGTCCACTATCTACTTTACGCGCATAAAATTAACCAAATGACTGTGTACCTTTAATAGATCACGTGTCGTGCAAAGAAAATATTTGTAAAAGCTTTTAGCTCAGCATCAGAAATTGCGCTTATATCCTGTATCCTCCTGTAAGTTTAATCTATTAGGCATGTAATGTAAGTACCTACGTCCTACCCACGTTTATCTAAGAAACAGAAACATTAAAAACACATACGTAGACTACAGAATGTTGGCGCCGCTATGAAAATAATGACGAAGTCGACCGTTTTCAGACGTTTCATCATTGGCACGTTTGACATTGGTGCCAGAAATGTATTGTACACACATACCTACTTAGGATACGTTAACGACGGTACTACATACTTCACAGTAAACCGCAGTAGCAATTAACTAGTAGGTACCTATTTAGGTTTTAGTACAGTGAGGTGTAGGTTTAGCTGTCAACCAAATCAAACCAACAACTTTTAGTGCTTTTACTACTTATTCATGATTTTCGTTTGATAGTTCTAGTTCTGGTTGATCTCAAATGGTCAAAGCTGCGATGAGTAAGGTGACACGTATTTGGCAGGATAGAAAGGTCTCCAATGTCATGTCACCAAGATGAGACTAGTCCAGACAATGGTTTTAGCGATAATCCTTTACGGAGCAGAGTCGTGGACGATTCGGGCAATAGAACGAAAAACTTTTGAGATGTGGTGTTGGCGAAGAATGCTCCGCATACCATGGACCGCCAAGAAAACAAACAAATCTATCCTTGATAAGCTACGCATAAGAGATAGACTTCCACGATCCGTTACCAAAGGATTCTCGGTTACTTCGGTCACATTGCCCTCGGAACCAGATAATCTAGAAAAGTTGGTGGTGACGGGCAAGATAGATGGGAAAAGACCTCGCGGCCGATCACCTAACCGGTGGTCAGACCAAGTAACTGCCCTCACTGGACTCTCTGTTACGATCGCCGTAAGAGAAGCTGAGAGAGAACCGAACGAAGTGGAAGAACATCGTGCATAAAGCCACGAAGACCATTCAGGGACACGACCTTCAGTAATGAAGTATGCGACCAACAAGAGAGAGTTCTGTTTGTAGAGGCTTAAATATAGGCATCATTAGTAAACCGCTACCCCACGATCGTTCTGACTCCAGGCTAGATACAACGCCTCATCAATTAATAAGTTATTTTAATTACAGTGCCCTTTCCTTCCATTGCGCATTCTAGGTGACCTATTTCTGACAGCCCCAAAAACGATCACCGACGCCAAATTGAGCATAAAAAATAATTTTCCAGTCAAAGCGTCAGTCACTAATTGATTTACGAGTTCCATGGACCTCTCAACTCAACTATAGAAACTATTACTGATGTCAACAGCTGTTTGTCCGCCATGATGTGTTTTTGACATCTGGCGTCGCGTGCGCCGAATCGGAACACAAATATATTGAGCTATAAATCTCAGTCGTAACTACCGATGAAGCAATCGAGTCGACCATTGTATAGCTGCATCGATATCACTCATAGGTGGAAGGACGTGACAGATGTATCCTCTGTGTTGACATGATTTGAGTACAGTATCTATGTCTACTTACCTATCTAAATCGTCTTCACTGTGTGCATACGCACGAACGACACGCGGCGACGACAGAGGTAACTGCAAACTGACGCGGCGTTTGTCGCCGACACGCGTCGCTCGTGTCATTGAGTACGGTGCTCAAATACACAGGAAGCATGTAGTTGACGGCAGCCGCCGACGACGCGTCGACGGTAGCAGTTGCCTCTGTCGTTGACGCATGCCGCTCGTGTGCACACTTAGCAACTTCGCTCAGCTTTTGTCCTCCGTTTTACAACCTCTCTTCCCAATTCAAATAGATCACATTATTTATGATGGCCTAGAAACCCTAGAAACCCTTGAAACTTCTTTCTGACAGGACATTCAAATATTTTTATCTACAGTCCATTCACACTTCACAGTTATGTTACACCTGATTTTGCATCACTGTCCAAATCACAGTGATCTTTATTCCCATTCAAATAAGCTCGTTATTGGGTTATTGCCATTGGCAAGCCTGTCAAAATCATTGTGATCTTTATTCTCGTCACCATAAGGTTGCTGCTGTCAGAGGTATAATAACTGTGAACGGACTGTAAGCCCATGTGAGCACAGGAGCGTTTTCCCACGGTAATTTTTTTTCGCGCACTGGATTTTGAACTCACTGCTTAGCGCCGAGAGTTGAAAATCCAAAAGTGTGTTTTTTTGACGCACTGGGATGCGCTCTGTTGAATTCTCAATGCTCGGCTCAACAGCGAGTGTTGAAAGTCCAGTGCGCGATAAAAGTCCGCCGCCGCGATATTTTTACGTCGGTTCGAGTGTGGGCAAAATATATTCACGGCTATTGTTTTGTTCGAAATAAGAGGGCATTTAAAAGTGGCCAGCAATTTAGCTTGGTGCTTCATAACGGGTTATAAAGTTCGCGTCAAATAACTTTGCCGCTCTGAAGCTAGGCTTTTCGCTAGCCGCGCATGCGCGCTGCTGTTTTATTCATAGGATTAAGGGGCTTACAAGACCTAAACGCAAGTTTTCGAAACAATAAAAGTATATGATAGACTACAGTAAAAAAAATCAGAAAAATATATGATATTCTTCAGGATATATGCTAGATAGATAGTGTGGTGAAAACATAATACAACTAATTTGATACGATAGAAAAAAATCATGAAGATGCCTCTAAAAATTTTCTTTTTACAATAAAATCCATACTAAAATACATACAATCATTCTGATTTTTTGTCAGATTATTCTACAAGCAACATACTAAAATACTAGTGTTTTAATTTTTTTGTCCAAACAATAGATTCTTTGTAAATCGCATATTCTTATTTTCGAACAAAATACGTGCGCATGTGTGCGTAAACGCTGTGTAGCGACACTGCCGGCCGAGGCCTGATGCTATACGGACGTGTCGCTCTTTTCGCCGCAATATTTCCGCCAAGATTGTTATGTTTTTGTAAAGTTTTATTTGTAAATTCATTGTTTATTATTATTTGCATAATCTTCTTTGCGTAAATATTTTTATTTCGTGTAAATATAAAATACTTTGAAGTTAAAATAGCGTAACCTTGTTATCAATTATCATTTATTGTAAATATGAAGTGAAAAATTCCGTTCGGACTACAAAACGTTCATATAAAACGCTGAATATATTATATATACAGAGTTGATATGACAGAGGGGCATTAAATTACACTACGTATACTATACGTGTATAGTATTAATTCGATACAGTACAAAAATAGAAAGCGCCAAAAATGAGATTTTTTTTTTTTCAAACAAACTAAATAGCTTAAAGTCAGAGTGAAACGCAACCACCCTTTATAAATAAATTTGACTGACCTTAGATGCCTAGTAACAAAGTCGCGCAGGAGCGCGTGTGTGTGTTATCTCTCTTGGCGGGGGGCGGGGGGGGGGGGGGGGGGGGCGGGGAGCGGGCGGTTTAGACCGCTCGCTCGCGCGGCTTTTATGTTAGGTAAGTTGTAAAGTACGCGCACACACAAAAACACAAAATTTTTAAGTTCTCGATGTGTCCTCGATTCATATTAATGCACAAATTATACCGACGGAGAATATTGTTATTTATTTTTCTAATTAAATCACTGTCCGTCGCTAAGCACTTTAATTCCCGTAATCTTTGTACTGCCAATTGTATGGTGCCGGCGTTCCTAGGGCTATTGCGCCGGTCACCATACCTTTCTCGGTATGTTCGCAGAGCTAAATCTGTGTTTCCACGGCATTCACCGTAAATTAAAATCATGTAAGTGTATTCTGACGCCGTGTAAGTTACACGAGGCATTGCTGAACACTTTAATTTTACACACACATACAACCAACGTTTAATTACGTATCCTATCACAATAAAAACAGTCAATCACAAAAAAAAAAACACTAACACTAAATAATAATATTCCCAAGTTACGTATCCTGTCACAATAAAAAAAAATACTGGATTAAACTTATTTAGTGTCTATCACAATAACAAAACAAAATCACAATTATTGTTAGCGAGTTCGACAAAACATAACGGCGCGGCGGCGGCGCCGCCGGGGCTCCCGTGTTACGTAACGTACGTCCCGATTGGATGACGCTTGCGCACTGTCCACTGAAAGAACAAGTTTTTTTAGCAAATTCGCAAGTATCTAGGATACAATAGCAACACACTGACCTATTTCTATTCCTTTTACGCGCGGGAAAAAGGCGCGGGGGTTTTGCTATGTTTGTCACTCTCATAGTGAAAGTGCAAGTGTGTGTGTATTTATTGCTTCGTGAAATATTTGGTTGTACTTGTGCGACAACAATGTATCTTATACTCAGATTATCGTTTTAAGGTGCATGACCTATGCGTATGAGATAATCAGCTGTTAGGAAATATACATCGTGTTCAAACGTAGCAAAAACTTCAAAAATCATTTGTGACTAAACTACTGCTCCTATTTAATTGATTTTTGGTACAGAGCTTGAAAATGGTATCTAGTATAGGCAGTTTAAAGGAAAGCCCCTCTGTCGTATCAACTTTGTATATATACGAAATTAAAAAATAAGAGCATTTTATTATTATTGAATATTTATTTTTTTAACAATAAAACTATGAATTTAGAAACGTCTAAGATAGTGCAGTCATGACGCATATACGCATAAGCTCAACTTTTTCGACTACATTCGTAACTGTTACGTTAGCGTATGAGGCCGATGTGTAGATTTGTATTCAAGAGTCCCCGGGTTCGAGTCCCAGGGATTCTCTAACCGAAGTTTTCTTTTTAAATGTATTTTGAATTTATATATATTATGTATTTATTATTTTTTTATAAATAATAATTAAAACGTCTACAATGTAATTATCTTTCACAGGAGAAACACAGTCGTAAATATCAACACGGAAGTTATTTCTAATGCGAAACTACAATTTAAAAAAAAACTAAAAGCACCTAACTTATTGATATTGGGCATAACGAAATAACAAATTCATCTAAAAATTGCGATGAAAATTATCACAAGCAAGATTTTGGTTTTTATTATTATTGATTTCGTTTATAATAAATAGATTCATAATATTATGTATGAATGTTAGGTAGGTACCTATCTTTGAGGCTGTTTACACATTATGCCGCAGCTGCAGCGGCACCGCCACTGCCGCGGCGCCGCTGCATCAGTCACCCTTGGATTTGTATGATGATGAACACACGGCGCCGCGGCGGAGGCGACGAGTTTTGATAAAACCGTAGCAATACTCGCCGCCGAATCATGCTGCCGCCGCCGCGGCGCCGCCGTGTGCAAGGGTTCATGCAAATCCAAGGGCAACCAATACAGCGGCACCGCGGCGGCGACGGCGCCGCTGTATTATATAATTTTTTTTTATAATGTACTACAGTCGCGCGGTACGTAAACACGCGATAACCCCTCCCGCCTACAGTATTTTAATTTCATCAACCTACTTGAGTTTCTTTCTAGTTTTGTGACTGTACCTACTGTACCTACAGTCACAAAACTAGAAAGAAACTCAAGAAGTTAAAAAAAATATTTACCTATAGGTATAGGTAAATATTTTTTTTTAACCGACTTCTAAGAATGAGGAGGTTGTCAATTCGGATGTTTCTATTTTTTTTTTTTATGTATGTTCGGTCATAACTCCGTCATAAAAATATGTAGATGGATTTGCAAAATTCTTTTTTTGTTCAAAAGAGGTTTATTCCGAAATGGTCCCATTTAAATTTCGTAAAGGTCTGATGAGGAGTTTCGGAGACAAACAACGGAACTCTTCAATACATGCCAGTTTACCCAATCACACAACATAACATCACGCCTATACCCTTTAAAGGGGTAGGCAAATGTGTTCAATAGCTTCCTGTCACTGATATTAACATAGCAATTAGTGTTATATGAATTTGGGCGGGGTAGGTACAACTAAAAAGTGAAAAATATAACTTTTTTACAAAAAAAAAAAAACAACCGACTTCCAAAAAAATACTACAAAGTGAAAAATAAAGTCTTTAATTTCGGAAGTCGGTGTCAAAAAACGAAAATGCAGATCCAACGACACCGACTTCCAAAATTAAAGTTAATTACTTTGTGTTGTTTTTTTTTGAAGTCCGTAGTTTTTTTTTTTTTTTTTTTGCAAAAAAGACTTTTCATTTATAAAATAGAAACACGTTGTGAATGGAATAGAAAGAGTTCAATAAAAATACATGGTCTTTTTGATCAATAGATTTAATTAAAAAAACTTATTGACGAATTCAAACAACCAAAAACAGCACAATATAGTCTCTTTGCCATATTATTAAGTAAGTACTTGTACTTATTTCAATGAATATTTGTCACAAATTGCACGCTTACTGCTTACGAAACCGTCACACCGTCCGGCGTCCACTCGTCACTGCGGAGCATTCGAGACTGAGTGTAAACCGAAATCGAGGCGCGTAGGTATGATTCGCGTTCCGACCGTTTTTATGAAGATAGAATACTGTATAGATAAAAATACCGTGGCGGGCGGTGCGCGGCGGCGCTGCCGCAGACACGGCATAATGTGTAAAAGGCCTTACTTGACAAAGGAGAATGGGTAGACCGTACCCAGACACAAAGTTAATTGCAGCATTATGAACCCACGCACAACGGACCAAATGGGAGTCTAAGTGCGGAAAAGGGAGTCCTATCATCATCATCATCATGCAGCATTATGAACTATGTTGATCTTTATTGCCCTCATGGAGTAGTTTGCTTAATTAATCCTAAGACAGCATGTCTGAATTCACTTGGAGAAAAAAGTTATGTGAGGAAATTGAATTGATTTATTAAAAGGAAATATTTAACCTATTCTTTCAAAACTTATTGACCTGCTAATGATGGACACTTTTTGAAATTAATGAACCTCTAAAAACTTTTTGCGCTTTTAATGATGCACTTTTTTAAATTATTGAGCCTCCTTTTAACTTAATTTAAAATAATTAAAAACGTAATTTAAAATCTTCTATTTTTTTCATTTTATTATTGATGAATGGGCGGCCCGCTTTTGACCTCGATCACGCCTGATGGAAAGCGATAGATGATAAGTGATGATATGTGATGTTATTTTTTTTATAGATTGGAAACAGTGGTACCACAGGAAGATCACGATTGTGAAGTTATTGATAAAAGTACATATTCATCTAAACGTGTACTAGAAGAAATAACGGGATAAGAGCTTGACCCACCTCTTTTAGTTTTAACGTAACTCCAGAAAAACTTCGGATTATTTTTGAATTCGTTTTCCAATCGCTTCATATAATTGTTGTAACAAAGTTTTGCTAGGTCATTACAGCGCTTAGTTATAATCTGCAGTTCAATTCTGTCTAAAGGGTTTTTGTAAATATTGTGGCGATTTCTGATCTTATTTTTGCAATTAAGTAATTTGATTAGATCTCGATTGAACCATGGTGGAAATTTACTTTTTTTTGGCACTCGCTTAGTTATAAATTTTTCTATACCTTTCTGAATAACGTCATAAAATACCTCCACCATCTCATTAACTGCCTGCTGTGCTTCAAGTAACTCATCCCAGGCAGTTTCACTCAAATATTTCCGAATTGGTATGTAACTCGTTTTTCGAAAATTAGGTCTACCGCAAGTAGTGTTATATGGGAGTTTAGCTTCCTTATTTAGAGAAATCACGATATCGAGGGGTGGATGATGCTGGTCAATATTAGCAATCGGATCCTCACTTTGACTCACTCTACACAATGAATGGTTACATAGTATAAGATCTAAAATGCGGCTTGAAGCATTACATACATTGTTAAATTGATTAAGCCTATTAACATACGTGAAATCTATCAAAGTTTGACTTAAATTGGACAACTTAAGGCATTTATCAGAATTATTGACTATACTTCAATCGATATCACCGATATTGAAATCACCTGCGATGCAGACACCTGCGATGCAGACATAGTTTAACTGTTCAAACACTGCATTACATTTGTCCAAAAAGTGTTCCAAGTACGAGATACGTACAGGTGGTGGCAGGTATACAGAACAGAGAGCTGCCCGACGTACAGATCGAGCCGCAGGTAGATCTAAAATTACCCAAAGGTCTTCACAATTACTTTCAAATTGTTCTGCTCGTTTGGAAATTATAGATTTTTTTACGGCTATCAAAACACCCCCACCTTCTTTACTACTCTGTAGACAAGAACTTTCTCTGTCCCTTCTGTATACAATGTATCTGTCGTCGAACAGCTCGCTGCTCAGTACGGTATTATTAAGCCAAGTCTCTGTAAAAATGATAATGTCATAGTTATTACAGCATACATTACGAAAGATGATAATATGCGTTTTTGTTCTCACGCCTCTACAATTCTGGTAATAAATTTGTAAATTATCGAATTTTGTATTATATTCAAGTTACAATTACATGTATTTTTAATTAAAATATAAAGTATGTTTTTTTTTCACGTCAACTTATTTAGGGACTCTAGATTCTTAATGAGGATATGTTCTGACCCATCACTTTTCCTGACGAAGATTCTACCATTTCTAACCCAGACGAATTGATATCCTTTTTCTTTTGCTTGAAGTCTAGTAGCAGCATGCAGCGCTTTGTTAGAAGGAGACAAATTTTCTTGCACATATATTGGCTTCTTTTCACCAGCCAGTCCAAGGTCCGCTGTATTTAGTTTTTCGATGTTATTCTTGCCTTTATTGTAGTTAATGACAGAAGCCAAGAGTAGGTCACGAGTTCTTGGGGAGGCCAATTGGACTACGATAGAGCGCGGGCGGGCACTAGAATTTTGTAGTTTGGCTACACGGGTGCAATGATGGATATCGGTGTCGCTCAACTTGCATCCAACGACTGATCCTAGTTGCTTAACGACTGTATATAGATTCACCTGTTTATTTTCGGGCAAACAATGAACTTCAAGGTAAGTCGAACGTGCCTGTTGCTCCAAATAGTTGATTCGCTGGCCCATATCCGCCACTGACCTCTTAAGGTTAGTATTTTCTGTCTCTAAGTCTTTTACCGAGACTTTCAAAGCCCTATGTTCAGACTGATATTCTTCAAACTCCTGTATGTGAAAATTCAATGACGCCGTCATCTCCGTAAGTTCTTTCTTAATCGGTTCAAGCTCTTTATTTACGACATTGAGTATTGTATTGTTTATTTGACGAAGCATAGAAGCGAATTCAGCCTGTATTACTTCCTGGAGGATATCGCGTACATCATCACGAGTCACAAAGGTTGCTTCAGGGGGCGAGTTCAAAGCAGGTCTCTTGTTCCCCCTAGAGGTGGAGACATTACGGGTTGGAGTATATTCCTTTTTGGAGGTATTCGAGATGTGACTCCTGCAATTAGAACACCTCCATTTACAATAGACATCCGTGTCCTCGGAAACTTCCGGAAGAGACAGGCACTCAAAATGATACAATTTATTGCATTTGGAACAATTAATCGATTTTTTTCCATCCTTGCTGTCTTCATTAGCACAGCATCCCCATAACAATGTTGACGAAGCCATTCTAATTAATAGTCAGTCTCACAACAATTCCAATGCCGAAATAATTATTAAAAAGAAAAAAATGTATACTGTTCCAAGCACACTATTAAAGACCCCTTCAATCTTTGTTGGTAAAAGTGCACTCTAATAAAGGCCCTGCGCAATACAACGAGCGAACTAACAGCGAGCTCGCGAGAAGAACGTCGTATGCGCCGTGCTATCTGCGGCGCTTACGCGTTTTATTATAACTGGTGAATTACTCCTGACGGTAGAGATTAACTACGATAACATGGCGCGCCCCTCCAAAATTCAGAAACGTTTGAAAGTATTTGTGTAAGTATTTACAAAGCACCACCAACACTCACAACGCATGTGTGTGTAATGCAAAAACCGTCAAACAAAAACAAATCCACGGATATGTTGCTCGACTAGTGCCGTCATTAATCGCTCATTATTATTAGTATGGCGCTGCACTGAGGTATTCTATGAAACGAACACGTGCGTTGTCTTGCGCGGTCGGCTAGTTATGATTAGTTGACCAACAAATCTGGTAATAAGTGAGATATTACGAGTACCGATTGCACAAAACTATGAATAAATTTTATTGTGTTCAAATATTGAAATTTAATTTACTCTAAATCTAATATTTTGATGTTTAATGTTTTCAATAAAATGAATGAATGAATGAAATGTGACTCTTATTATTTTTATACATATTAATAATTTATGACTGTTTATTATATTAATCATTAATGCTTTATAAAATAAATATTTAATAAATGAAACCTTTATAATATATTTGTAACACATTTATTTTTAGTTACTAAGACATCAAAATCATTAATTAACAAAAATACGTAATCATAATTATTATAAAAAAGTACATAATATACATTATGGTCCAAGTGACAATGAGGGCATTATTCATACTGCCCGGGCGTTATTAATAATACCCTCATTAATCACTTGGCCCACAACGTTTATATAAAATAAAAAAATCTTAATTATCTCTATTAGCACTGGAACTAAAATTTTGTTCATCGCTGTCATAGAAGCTTGATGTGTCGTTTTCAGAATCTGATTCTCCTACGTGAATAATAAATTCTTGCTCGTCGTCGTAGTTATCCCAGTATTTGGATTTCGTCTCCTCCACATGTCTGCAAGTGTTGGTCCACATTGTGCAATCGATCATGTCTAGATCTTCATGAAGTAATTTCATTATGGATGTGTAGTTATGGTCTATATTTTTGTTTGCGACATAGTTTTTTAACACTCCCCAAATTTTCCATGACTAACTTATTTTGCAATCAGTACTTTCGTGTCACTGAGCGATGTAGTATCAACAACTTGACTGTCTCAGACCGCTGCCGGCCTGCTACTGAAGACGAACACTTACAACTACATACAAAAACTTTCGTAAGGATATGGCTAAACACATCGAAACAGTAATTTGGAGGGGCGCGCCATGTTATCGTAGTTTATCTCTAGATGAATAACTATTTTGATACGTTTTTTGTCTAGAATTGATACACAAAGCACTAAGTCACTTATTAATTGTAGATTGTTGTTATTGATATTATTCACACGATCAGCACTTTTAACGACACTTTAGAGCACTTTTGACGCGTACCAACAATATTTTCTTAGGAGCAGTTCGAATGGGTAGTTACTCGTACAACGTATAATTTATTATTGCCGACTTTCAAAAAAAAAAACACTACAAAGCTACAACCGACGATACCGACTTCCGAAATTAAAGTTATTTTTCACTTTGTAGTGGTTTATTTTGGAAGTCGGTTGTTTTTTTTTTTTGTAAAAACAGTTTTTATTTATCACTTTTCAGTTGTCCCTACCTACCCCACACAAATTCATATAACACTACTTGCTATGTGAATATCAGCGACAGGAAGCTATTAAACACATCTGCCTACCACTTTTAAGGGTACAGGCGTGATGTTATGTTGTGTGATTGCGTAAATAATGCATACAAATGCGATGGCAGCGATCGCGGTTGATTTGCTGGCATTTATTGAAGAGTTCCGTTGTCTGTCTCCGAAACTCATCATCAGATCTTTACGAAATTTAAATGTGACCCTTTCGAAACAAACCTCTTTCGAACAAAAAAAGAATTTTGCAAATCCGTCTATTTATGATGGAGGTCGTCTATATAGGACCCGAACATAAATAAAAAAAATAATAATAAACAAATCCGAATTGAGAACCTCCTCCTTTTTAGAAATCGGTTAATAATTTTGTTGTCATAACTACTTGTTTCCGCGTCATCTATTGGAATACTCGGGCGTAATCGTAAATCGTATGCTGTATGTCATAATTGTGATGGGCGTCGTCGTTAGATGGCGTACGCGTCGATTGTGTATATGTGTGCATGCGTTTCTCAAGGACACTTTGCTCTACTAGTCCTCTTAACTACTGCGCACTGATTTGTTGCCTACTTCAGAGCGGCAAAGTTATTTGACGCGAACTGTACTTTCACGGCAATATGTAGCTGTACTATGGGCAACTATCGCTCAGCTATCACAAAAACATTGTAGAATAGAATAGAATAATATACGTTGCCAGAAACATGGTGTTTACAAAGGTATACATAAGATTGCATAGTGTGTGTGTGAATATATGTATAGCTTATGGCTGAGCAATCTGTGTGGCTAGTGGCTATATGGCCGGGACATTATTGCAATATTGGATAGTCTGGCTCGAATTGTTGGCAATGTTGCCGGCCACTGTTTTGTAGCCAAATATTGCAGTAAAATATTGCCCGTTTAGAAGCACCTTCAGAAGCGTTGATTGGGTAATGTAATCACCCTATTCAAACAGTTGTTACGAGTGAATTTCAACTTATTAGCCCGAACAAATTTTAACAGTCAAATGGGATGCCCCATTAGACTTAGTTTACTAATAAACTTATGCGTAAGCGTGTTCTAGATTTTCGGACATAACTATGGACATAATAAAATTATTATGTCATTGGTTACAAGGTCGAAAATGTTTATGAATACCACAAGACAGAAAACGCCGAAAAAAAACACGTTTCTTGTATGGAGACCTCATTTAATTTCTTATTACTAGCTTCCACCCGCGGCTTCGCCCGCGAGATATGTCGATAAAAACTATCGTATGTCCTTCCCCAGGATGCAATCTATCTCTCTGCCAAATTTTATCGAAATCCGCTCAGTGGTTTAGGCGTGAAAAGGTAACAGACAGACAGACAGACAGAGTTACTTTCGAGTTTATAATATTAGTATGGATTAGTTGTTATAGCAGCAATAGAAATACATACACAATATGTGAATAGGGTAGTTGACTAAGAAAATATATTTAGTCCATCAGTTAGATTACTAAAAAATATTGTATACGTATTTTTTCTTTTGTCTGGCAAACAAAAAATTACGAAGATACAGCGCTTGGAAATTTCGTATGACGTCACGCCGTGCTACAAATTTTAGCACGTTATTACGTCAAAGCCCCCCACTCCTGAACTTTGATGTGATATATCTTTGTAATTTTTTATCTAATTGATAAAACAAAAAATACGTGTTCAATATTTTTTAATAATCTTACTGAGGGACTAAATCGAATCGATTTATTTTTACCCAGGCAACATCCCTATTGTCTGCACATTACGAACGGCGAACGGAAAATTTCAACTGCCTGCCTATTACGGTTCTAGAGATACAGTACCCGGTGATAACTATTGCACATCGACCTTTACCTTTTTTTGTATTTTATACAAAGAACAAAAATAATTATCAAAAGCAGCAAACCATAATTGTTTTAACAGCTCCTAGTAAATACCGGACTGTTTGTATTTTGTGCGACAGAGATAACGCTCTACGAAGCCGAAATTAGCCGATTGTCTCTTTCCAAAGGTCGATGTGCAATATTTATCGCCGGGTACTGTTGGTACAGCCCGCTGACAGACATACGGAAGGATGGACGGACAGCGGAGGCTTAGGGGTAACAGGGTTCTTTTGGCACCCTATGGGTACGGAACCCTTAAAACAAATGAAAATTTTAAAAGTTTTGCGTGGTTATACCTACATCCAAGAAAATATTCGTCGCTTCTAGTCGACCTCCTCTCTTTTTCGT
Source organism: Luperina nickerlii (assembly GCA_963855955.1). Classification (NCBI taxonomy): domain Eukaryota; kingdom Metazoa; phylum Arthropoda; class Insecta; order Lepidoptera; family Noctuidae; genus Luperina; species Luperina nickerlii. The sequence continues at coordinate 13,913,961 of OY979664.1, read as the reverse complement.
TTACTAAAAATACAATAGGAAATGCAAACTTGTCTGGTAAGTGTTGAAAACTTACCTCTCTAGTACATACAAGTTAGTTTGTAATCCGATAGACATCTTTTTATTATTCTTTTTTTCCATTATTTTTTTTATTTATGTTTATCTATATTGACTAGTATTACACATAACCTAACCTAATAATTAAACCACAATATCCATGCATTACTAGGTACTTACATTAATTACGTAGTTATCCATGGCATAATAAAAACCTAATGAATGTGATGTAATCTCCCAATATAGACACTGAACCTAAACATAAGCATTTTTAGAATCAAATGCAAACAAATAGGTAAAGAGCTCTCTGGCTAGACGGATGCGGTGGGCGAATCTAAATTGCTGGTTATAAAAAAACTGGCCAAGTGCGAGTCGGACTCGCACACGAAGGGTTCCGTACCACAAGGCAAAAACGCCGAAAAAACACGTTTGTTGTAAGGGATATTTATTTTATTCTGTTTTTAGTACCTATTTGTTGTTATAGCGGCAACAGAAATACATCATCTGTGAAAATTCCTACTGTCTAGCTATCACGGTTCAGGAGATGCCTGGTGACAGACGGAGAGTGGAGCCTTAGTAATAGGGTCCCGTTTTTACCCTTTGGGTACGGAACCCTAAAAAGCATATTTTCTAGGCCGTTCGGTTCAACGATCGAAACATTTGCGTCTATCGTAGTTTTCGACATAAATGACTCATGTGGACCATAAGTTAGAATGCCTTTTCAGCGAACACAATCTGTCTCGTCTTTTATGGTGATACGTTATGCAATGTCACACTTTACAATGGTGCTATAAAATACTAGCTAGGACAGGGATCGTGAACCTTTTACCGCACTACATGACAGCGATGACAGGGTTATGTTTTTGCATGAGCGTAATTAAAATAACTATTAAAATGAATGAAAGGCGACTAACAAAAGGTATACAAGGCCCTTCGTTTTACCCAAATGTAACCAAATGTAAGAACGTAAACAGCCTTTGCTTTCTGTAGTTCTGCCTGCCCCCATGGGAAGAGTGCGTGCGTGTATGTATAATTGTATATGTATGTGTTTTATAACACATACATATACAATACCAATACCAATACCTAGGAGTGACGAAGTTTCGATGATTGACTATAGTCAAACATCGAAGCTCTGTCGCTCCTAGCTTTGCCTAGCCAAACCTCAGGTCTGACAACAGGGCTTAAATAAAGTCAAAACTAATCGCTTGTCACGCGAGGAGAGACCAATTTCGGCAGTCAAACGCCGAAACTTAAACTTATATTTACGATCAAATCGGTACCTACTAGGGCTTTCAAATACCGGATTTTTTCAATACCGGTATCAATACCGGTATTGGAAAAGTCAATACCGCCCAACCAACATTTTGACGCTAATTTCCACCTCTGTTATCGTTTGTATTGGTTTAACGGGTGTATAAAAGCGCCCAGTAAAACTTTTGTTTATTCAATGGTCATGACTATAACTAAATAACTCATCAAGATGAGTAACGGTAACAAGAAGACATAATATGACTAAGGTAGGTATAAAAGATAAAAGCTGAACCACAGTAACACTAGGTATAGTAACTTCAAGTAACAATAAGTACCTAAGGTAATAGTTGGATTTCTAATAAGTCTCACTATTTTCAAGTATTCTTAAAGAGTGCTAAGTAAATGTTTTATACCACCTATCTTGCCTAGGAAACGTATTATTACTTAAGGAGGTATAAACGGTACAGTCGCAACCATCATAGCACCTGCTTTTATAAATTCAAGTAACAGAAATTACTAAAAGAAATATTATAGTTTGTTATAACTCTTTCTACCGACAAGAGCTCTTGAAAATAGTTAGCAAAATATTTTTACCACCTACGTTGCTATAAAAGTATTAATTGCAACTTATTTACAGCTACTTAATTCAGTAATCAAAAACCCCTATTTATGATAGCAATTGGTATTATGGAGTTATTTTTAGAGCCCTAATCGTTACAGTGGGGTTCAAATTTACTTTTATGTTATTCTAAGCCATAATAACACGGAATTTAAACATTTAAAACCCTATTCTGGTATAACAAGTGCTACAATAGTTCTAACTACAGCCCATCCAGTACTTCTTGTTCAATTATAGTAATAATAAGAACCTAGGATAATAAGGAGTAGACACCATTTTAAATCAAACATAACCTAAAAATAAATCAGAAAAAAACTAGTTTAAAACTCATATTTTGTTTAATTTTCTCATTTTAAAACGCAAAATATTTACTACAATACACAATGAATGTAAAAGACAGAGCCAATATCCTGTTTTTATCTAAATTTAGATTGAGTGTATGCCCCGCATGATAAAATGCAATTTATTTTTACTTTAAATATCACTTATTTTTAAGGCCCTGCAAAATTGAGACGCAAAACATATATTATTTTCTCAATAAAGTAACCCTCGCAATAAATTTTAGCCATGTGATAAAGAAATCAAACTTGACTCATGGAGATATTGACAATCCGTAACTTGAAATTCACTTAATTTCAACTCCTTAGTTTGCCATCATTTTTGAGAAATAAAGTAACACTTTTGGAACTAATGTATATGCAAAACAATAGAAAAAGAAAACACGCTACAGCCCTGAGTTGCTAATCAACACTGATCAAGATACATAAAGCAAATCCAAGAAAAAAATGGACCTAAAAAAGAACTAATATGTTACTATAAAATTTATACCAGTAGACTTCAGAACTTGTGTACCACCTATAGTTTTTATTATAACCATAATACAGACTTTAAAGTGCTTGAGGTAGCTAGATTTATATTATACCACCATTATAGATACAAGAAATTGTTTGCCACTAACGCCACCCTATAACTATTATGTAACTCTCAGTGTTAAAAGAGTGAGCATTAAAATTATTATATTACTTATAGCGCTATAAGACGTGGGCCCAATCGAGAGTTTGTAAGGGGTTAGAGCGTGCTCTAACACCAATTGCTAAAACCATTGTATCACTCTTGCTTGCCAAATTCACTTTTAAATAACTCTTTTATCACCAATTCTTATTACCAAAATGCTAGTTGGGCGTGATCCCGGTATCAATACCGGTTGTCCGGTATTGAACGCAAGTTCAATTAGGACATTAATAAAACCAATAAAATACGCCTTTTATGTATTTTCAAATCAGTATTGTTCTTATTATTTTATTGAAAATACTAAAATAAATACGTTATACATAGCTTTCTTAATTCTTTTATAATAATTTGGTATTGGTAGATTATTTAGGTAGGACAAGGAATTAGGAACATAATGAAAACTTAAACTGAATCTACTCTTTGCGCAGGAAGGCATTTCACATAGATTTTGTTTGCACGATATAAAAAAAATATATATTTCTTATTATTACCTAAATGTCATGTCTCATGTAAAAATCAATATTGGTATCATTATTTGTGGAAATGTAAGTAAGTAAAGTATACCTTAACTAGCTAGTAGCAATCATTTGGTAATCATTTTAGTAATTTGAGTTTGTTTTTTTATAACTTAATTATTAAGAGTGAATAATTAAGTTATAAAAAAACAATCAAAAAATCTAAAACTAAACAAGTAAGAAAATAAATCAAGAATCAACATAGGTATCATTATTTGTAGAAATGCAAGTACTTAAGTTAAGTATAGCTTAACTAGCTAAGTAGCTAGCAATCATTTTAGTAACATTATTAATAATTATGTAATAAACAAGTAACAAAATAAATCAAGTGTTAATAACAATTTCTGAAAAACAGTAAAAAAATGTAAAAGTAATTATAGACGCGTTATCCCGTCGCCTGTGCGAAACTGACTGACAATTAATAGTGACAATAACAAAAACGACACATAAATACAGCTCGATTTCGGGCATTGTCTCAGGCGGGGTGCGGGAGGGTGAGCTTAAGATAACAGCGGGACGCTTGCGCTGAAGAAAACAAGTGTGAGAATAAGATCACATAATTTTCAGATCTAATGTTTGTAATACCGTAATCACGGTATTGGGGCGTCAATACCGGTATTGTAAAAGGCCAAAATCAAATCCGTGATCACGGTATTACGGGATCCCGGAATACCGGTATTGAAAGCCCTAGTACCTACTGCCCAATGCCCAGAATGTTCAGATGCATATTATGCGATAGGTTGGCCATCTCTGTCCTAGGCTCACGAAGACGGGTGCGCCGATTAACTCACAGACATGCATATAGAAACCGTTTTCATTTTTAAATGTGTCAAGGATATGGTACAATGGTCTAGAGTCCTCATGGGAAAATTAATTCAATTAGTTTAGATACGTTTGATGTCCGATTCGACAATGGTTGTTGGAGGTATAACGCTGATTGAGTTCTATGTTGACCGTGAAAGACATTGAACTCTGCCAAACAAGAGCTGTTTTGATACAACACTGAACTACAGCTTCGTTCGCGGGTTCATATCTATACTAATATTATAAAGCTGAAGAGTTTGTTTGTTTGTTTGGTTGAACGCGCTAATCTCTGGAACTACCAGTCGGGTTTGAAAAATCTTTTTGCATTTGATAGCCCAATTCTTGAGGAAGGCTATAGGCTATTTAACATCACGCTATGACCTTTAGGAGCCGAGCAAAAAGAAAAAAAGTCAGAAAGAACGCTAAGCAAAAACGAAGTAATAGCGCCGGCAGGCGATGCGATGCGACGGGGTGGATCGGAGTAACAAGAAATTTCACGCGGACGAAGTCGCGGGCAGAAGCTAGTTATTAGATAAAGTCCGTTCACAATTTTACCTCTGATTTTGCATCACTGTCAAATCACAGTGATCTTTATTGTCGTGGCAATAAGTTTGCTATTCTATTGTTGTTGTCAGAGGTAAAATAAACGTGAACGGACTGTAGTTTCCTATTTGGTTTAAACTAACGTCATTCCTGTCCTTCTAATATTTAAAGATGACTCCAATGTTCAACAGAAACAACATGTTAATTAACATCACGACTGCATTTCCTGAAGGGTTAGGCAGGCAGTGGGTATACTATAGGTACGGTTTAAGGCATTTATTTCTCAAAAAGGATACAATTCACTTATCATGAGAAACATACTCGATACACAAACTTATGAAGAACAGTAGGTATTCGTAAATAAACTAGTAAGTAGTAAGTAGTACGTAGATGCACAGATATTTTTCTTACAACTGTGGATAACAAAAAAAAAATAGGGTACTTACCATTACATATCTTTTCTTGATAGCAAGTCAATAGGAATTACACATTGTTAATAGAGGCAAACTGATAATATATTTGGTGCCTTAGAGTTTTTATGTATTTAAATAAGTATCTAATAATATAATGTAGTTGAACCAAATAAACAAAATCAAAGAAATAATACTGACTTTATAAATAGGTGATTGATTTAAAATCGAGAGAAATCTTTCAAGATGTGCAAGATGCTTTAAGGTTTTTTTGTATAAAGGACTGGATCTCTTTAATGTCGTTAGGCAATTTATTATACAACTCTTCTCCTTCTTATATGTTTTTCCTTCCGTAATTAGTACGCGGTGGCCTTAGGCAGATGTTGTTTTTCCGTCTAGTAATACGTTTGTATTTGTCCTTTTTTTATAAACGTTATTTTCTAGAGTGTCTATCTTTGTTTAACAGCCTGTGTATGCAGGTGTTATATTTATAAATGTGAGATAGTGTCATCAATTTAGTTTCTTTGTAATTTTTTTCTGTGGGAGTTTGATAGTGGTAATGGAATAAGAGTTTAATTATTTTATTTAGACATGTTTCGATTTCTTTTAAGTTTGTTTTGGATGCAGTGCCCCACACCTCTATTGAGTAGTCTAGATGAGGTTTAACCATAGCGTTATATATAATAAACCTAACAGATTTCGGCAAGCAGCGAACGATACCTCGAAGTGCACCCATATTAGAAGATAGGTAGTTTAGATCTTAGTTTATGTTTTCTGTATCGACTTTGGTTAAAGGTTCGTTATTAATACAGAAGAATTAATAAGAATTACAGAGTTGAATGGTTATCTATTTTTTTGTTCTTAGCACTGAAAATAATGTAATTAGTTTTAGATGTGTTAACAGTCAGCAAATTGTCTTGGAACCATCTAGAAAGAGTATCTAAATCTTGCTGCGCTTGTTTAAAGATGTGATCGATATTGTTGCCAAACAAAAACAAACTGGTGTCGTCGGCATATAGTATTATATCACCGGACAGATTGAATTTATGTATGTCGTTTACATTATAATAAAGAGCAAAGGACCAAGAATGGAGCCTTGTGGTACGCCGTAAGTTAATGTCTCGTAGTTACTTTGCTTATCACCAAATAGAACAATTTGTTGTCTGTTAGAGAGATACGACCGAAACATATCGTGGGCAGTTCCCCTGATGCCGATATCATACAATTTTTGGAGAAGCAGGCTGTGGGTGATTTTATCAAATGCCTTTTTCAGGTCGATAAATATACCGGTGCTGTGCGTTTTTCATCAATATTGTTTTTTAGTTTTGTCACAAGGTCGATTGTTGCAGTTAACGTATTGGATTTAGCGCGGAAACCATATTGTTTATTAGAGAAGAAGTTGATAGTCTTGAAATAATTATCTAAACGGTTATGTAATTTTTTCTCGTAGATTTTAGAAATAATCGGAAGGACTGAGATGGGGCGATAATAGCCCAGATAGAACTTTTTTCCTGACTTAAAAATTGGACTGACTTTCGCTACTTTGAGAGAATCAGGGAAGAAGCCGTTTTGTAAACAATAATTTATACTCATTGTTAATTTGTTTAATAATAGGTTTTTGATGCACTTTATGGTTTTGCAGCTAATACCGTCTAGGCCCGTACTAGTGTTCGTATTGAGATTATCTACGATTTTTCTTACTTCCTCTTCCGTGAAGAGGAAGTAAGAAAGAACGGTGAATGAAAACATCGTGAGGAAACCGGCATATCCTAGAACCAAAAAAATCGAAGATATGAGACATCCACCAACCCGCACTGGGGCCGCGTGGTGGATTATGGCCCACGTAGTTATGGCCGTTATACGTTATAGTTATGGCCGTTATACGTTATACGTTATGGCCTGTGTCCCAGCAGTGGGAACATTTTAAGCTGATTATACTATGTAAGTACATACTATTTAATATTGTGTCGTAATTACATGTATTAGTATTGTTGCCACATACTACAGATATTTATCTAAAAACAAACAAATTAAACTATGAAAACAGATATAAGTAATCAGATATTGAAATCCGGATTTCGTAACTGCAACGATAACGTTTTCAGGTTAAATGATGGTTTAATTCATAAATCATGGTATTCTATAAATAGACGTTGATGGAGTAGAAATCAAAAGTGTTCTATTAATTTACCTATATTCATTTGTTTATTTAATTTGGGCATAGTTCTTATTATCCCTTCGCAATTCTCACTATTGAGACGTAGGTGGGAGTATAGGCTATATTTGCTATATGCTCTTGATTTTACTGAGATTTTCAAGTGCATCGTGTGAAAATGAAAATTCTCATCTCTTTTTTTGTGTTGGTGATTGTTTTCAATGAAAACGTTAGCTGCTACAGTAGCGGTGGGTACCTCGCTGAATTTATAAAAGCAATATCTACCGTCCCGGCTACGGGCTAAATTAAGTCAAGCCGCATTAGTCACGCCTATTGAAGTTCAGAATTAGTTATAAACTTTTAACCGGTTTACCATCAACTTTAAAAAGTCAAAATTTTAAAAGAAATAAAATCTATAATAATGCAAAACTCGTCATACTATGTCAGAAGTTCTCCTAATATTCCAATTTTTACACATTTTAAACTATCACGCCTTTCTAGTTTTAGTATTATCAATATGTCTGGTTTATGCAGAGTGGTTAGCCACTCTGCATAAACCAGACATATTGATAATTGACTATCAGAAATCGTGGTCCTACTGTGCTGTCCGATCGCCACTTACCTGCCTCATAAGCTCTCTTACACCATCATGATCTACAAAAGAGAATTCCTTTAAATTGTTGTAAACTTCTCAGACTCCAGCCCCAACAGCAACAGGCAGTTTACTCCAGAGGCAATGATTCACCTCCTCTCAGAACAAGTAAGAAATCTGATCAAGACCGGTGATGAGGCTAACGGAGTACCCGCTCTGGATCCCTATGACTTTGAGTGGAGACAACTGAACTTAGCTGCAGGAGAAAAGTTTAAGTAAGTACATATCAAAACCTAATTGGATAGAAGATGTAACTTCAACCTGGTAAAGTGGGGCTACCTCGACGGAATGGCAGTAGGGTGTGTATGTGGAGCTATGTTGCAAACTATGCTCCACCTCCTATTCTGCCGTCTGTGTCCCAAAAATACAGTCAAAGTGACATCTGTGCTGCCACCGACGACGCCGTGGAAGTGGCGATGTTTTGGGCCAACAAGATCTGACATACAGTCGTGGCAGGCCATCGACACGAAGAAGAAAAAGTAGAAAATCTTATTTTTATTTGTATTGGAAACCTTCATAAATCAGAGACAGACAAACTATAAAGTTTGTATTTTACCGCACCACATTATAAAAATAATCGCCTTTTTAATAGAACGCTGCAGATGCTTGGGGGCAGATTATGCATGCCATTGTTCTTATCTGGAATAAGCTCTGCTGTAATGCGTACGTAGGATTACGTACTGTATCCATCAAAATTTTAGATTTATAGAATCGTATACTTACTCTTTATTATGCACACAATGGGCTGTCTTATCGCAAATTTTTAGTAATTTATCTCATGTCCACAAACGTCTTAGTTAACTCTTATTAAAATTGTAGGTGCTAAAATCCAAAAACGTAAGGAAGGTTCAAAACCCAAACTCTAATATAATAGATATATTTTTCAAATGATACCTAATGTAACTAATGATATTTCAGCGCCAACGTGAACATTACCGATGGAAAATTTACCGGTTTGGGAAACTACCAGCTGAAAGGATTTAACTTTTCTAAAAGCGACATTTCTATAGAATTGAACATTGATATTCCATCCTTGAAGTTGTATTCAGGTAAATTGCTGTTTCCAATAAGTATCCTTATATAAAGCATTATCTAAATAATGATTATCTAATTCTATGACCGACTCTGATGCCTAGTGTCCGTTTGTTTTTGTATTTATTTGTAGGTATAGTTAGTTAGTAATTTAATTTAGTACCTAGTTTTGTGAAATATTGTAAAAGTTATAGAACATAAATGATCGATTATATTATTGTCATTTTTAAGGTGTTTCTTTACAGAATATTACGAGTTGGACGGAAATATTTACGAAGCAATACCAATTAAAGGGCAAGGCATAGCCGAGTGAGTATTTTTCGAAAAAATGCTGAAATTTTTCAGAGTTCTTTAAATTCGGGCGGCGTTGTTTTCATGTTTTTTTGTGATACCTCATAAATACAGGGTGGCCAGAACATCGACGTTCCTGGCAGACGCCAGCACATCAAGCTACTACAATCTGTCAAATTTCTTAATAGATTTTCAACTTTATTCCTAACGCATAAGGTTCAAAGTTGATTGGGAAAATTTTTCAGTTCTTTTCGGCGTCTGTACATCCTGTTTGTTACCAAGGATACTGAATATGATTCTGGACGCGCGTTGAAATTTTTTGTTATTATTAAAAAAGAAATTTTGCTGTTTCCAAAAGTGCCTACGCGGTCAAAATGTATGGTAGGTAAATTTTCTAAATCAAAAATCCATGGATACAGTTTGCGCGTCGATGTCCTTACCACCCTGTATACAGGGTGTTACTGAATTAACGCAAAACCTCTTAAGGGGTCATTTGTACTCATCATTATGAAAAACTTTTACTAAGGGAACAAACCTGATATCGCAAAAAAAGATCAGCTATTCCCTACATTTTGACGAGTTATGCGATCATAAATGTAGGGACCAGCAGTGTTTTTTTTCGCAATTTCCGGTTCTTTTTTAATTCAATAACGTGTATAAAAAAGTCTGTTAAAAATAGCTCGTGGTTTGCAGCATTGAAATACAAAACATATCATTATGGGGAAAAGTATACTTGAAGCAGTCTGCAGATGAAAAATCCATACTCCTGGACAAGATTGAAGACCCGGAGTTCAGTATAGAACGGATTGTGGTAAGTGTCCTCAACCTAGCCACAGATACTCGTAATATAATACTCAGCTCACTCATTTTTTGCAATAAATTACCAGCGTTGTATCATCGCGCTTCTCTTTCTTTTCTATGCAGTGCGACAGTGACCGCGCTTTAGGTCATGTAGTCCCCTTAACGGAGGGGCTCATGGCTAAATAATATCAGCCGCACGGGTCGATCGAAGCTTATATCGAGACCCCTCTGAAACGTTAAACTGTTGGTCCCGGCTGTCATTTTTAGATCTTTGACAGCCGTTAAGGTAAGTCAGAAGCCCGAAAGTCTGACAACCAGTCTTACGAAAGGGTAAGAGGCAACGACTGGGTTGTTGGTGGATATCTGGTAGGCAGTCGCTCCATGTAAAATACTGGTACAGTACCCGGCGATAAATATGCACATCGACCTTTGGAAAGAGACAATCGGCTAATTTCGACTTCGTAGAGCGTTATCTCTGTCGCACGAAATACAAACAGTCCCGTATCTATTAGGAGCTGTTAAAACAATTATGATTTGCTTATTTTGAAAATTATTTTTATTCTTTGTATAAAATCGATAGGATCGAATAGGTCGATATTTATCGCCGGGTACTGTATTAAGCCGGTTTCCGGTTTGGTATTCCGGTTAGACTAGAAGCCAACTCTAACAAATTAGGAGAAGGCTAGGCAGACGCTGGCTTTAGTCTATAATTTTCCCTAAACCTTATTACAGTCCCGAACCCAGTTCGACAACAACATAGACGGCGTCATCAGCTCTATGGTTGAAGACCTCCTGGCCGACTACCTGACCCGCTTCAACAAGTACATAGCTACGTCCTACAGTTGCCATATCGCACCATTCCTTAACCCTACCTTGGAGAACTATGACAACTGGAACCTCATTGCTGTCTTACTGTATGATGATAATGAATATTAAAGGATGACTGTGTTATCTTTTATTTGGTCCTTTGTCTATTTGTTGTTATTTGCCCATTTTAAGAACGTTCACAGTCTGATCTCAGTCTCAATATGTCAAAAAAAACCTCGAATTCCCTATATTTTGACAAGTTTTTGACATTTGTTTGTCGCCGAGATGAGGGGACCTAAAAAGGCCACTTTGGCAGAATCATAAAAGGAAAACATTAAGAAATACAATGGACAGTTAACTGTTAAGTTAATCGTATAAAATCCCATTGGTGAAGGATTTGACAGTTATTTGTTTTTGTCTGTGCTAAAATACCAATCAATCCAATGTCAATCTCTTTGATTATACCTACAATGCGTGCCACGTAAGAAGAGACTTGACCCCGCCTCCCCCGCCTCTTTCCGCCGCCCCTATGACGTCCGGTCCCGTCCCACACTCAGACCTCATACCGCTAAAGATACCTAAAATCGTGTACTGCGCATGTCAAACCACGTGGTGTGTCAAGTCTCTTCTTACGTGGCACGCATTGTACGTGTATAATCAAAGAGATTGACATTGGATTTGGATATCTACGTGTATAAACAAAGAGATTGACATTGGATTTGGATTGGATTTATTGGTATTTTAGCACATACAAAAAAAATACTGAAAAATCCTTCACCAGCGTGTGTTATGCAGCGAAAAAAAGAAAAACACGAACTTGGCCTTTTTAGGCCCCCAAATTGGGACTAGATTTTGAATGTTTTAAATTACGAGAATTGGCCTTCAGGTCATGGAAATTTGTAGTAGAAGTAGTTTCGAAAGGCCTCGTTGGCCGTTTTCACATTAGATGATAACGATAACGACACGATAACTACACGATATCGTCGGACTGGTAGTTTCACACTTTGTCGTTGTAATCAACGGTATCGTCGCCGACATTGACTGACGTGCCGATATTGGTGGACGACACAGTGCGGGGAAGCAAATCGCGGTTTACATCTCGTGGCATCAAGACGATATTGTTTTAAATAATTTAACATGTAGAAAAGAAGTTAATAAGTTTCCTCTAAATATCGCACTTGTAGAATAGGATCAACCAAAAAGCTTCTCTTACGATATCGTATTTCGCCGTAAATATAAAAGATGAAGCAAATGTAACTTGTTCACTGCTGACATTACACTTTTGTAATTGCGCGGCGATGCGCTTTTGCTGGCGAACCGCGACTATTCGAGACTGCTGTGGCACACCTCATGACAATAAGCTGTTGGTTACATCGTGTCACATACTGATATCGTCGGACAACATCGTTGTCGTCCGAGCTGACGATATGATAAAGACGTGTCGGTGTCGTTGTTGTCGCAGTGGGAAAACGGCCATTCACACTGCCAGTACGATATTGTACTTTTTGGATCAGTGCCAAAATGGAGAAAAGGAACTCTTGTGGTGCGACTCAGTCTGTCAGTCTATCTGTCTGTCTGTCCGTCTGTCACAGCTGGATATCTCAAGAACTACTAATGCTATCAACTTGTTTGGAATAGTTTTAGATGACGTTTGCCCAACTATTTTGCAAATAATAAGAAATATTTTTGAAGTGAAAACTTCTTTAGCGGCGCTGTGTACTTTTTCTGGAATGGGTAAAAACTTCTAAACTCGCGTCAGGTCACGTGACCCTGATCGAAAATTCATAAGACGTAAAACGTAAGACGCGCGTTGTTGAGGACAGCGCAATCTATGCACATCGGGAAGAACTACGAGGGCCTCGCGTACTAACTACGTAGTTCATCCAACAACGACGAGATGGCGCTGAACCACGGATATATAACTGACGACGAGCTCCATGCGAGCGGCTTGCTTCTCTTACCACTGCCGCGACCAACACCACGAACTGAAGTCTATCCTGTGTGCTTATTTGTAAATCTGAATAAATTCCTTTCACGAGAAGAATAAACCAGTCACTTTGGTCATCATACCTGATTTGCAAAAAACCCTATAAAATAAGGAACACACCTTAACACGCGTGTTTTGTTTATAAGACGATTCACAAAATACACTCGTAATTGTTCAAGTTTTCACTTCTGTCGGCACTACCGGAGTGCCAGTTTTTTTGCAACAGTTAAGTACCTACTGAAAGTTAGTTGTTCTTAAAAATTCGAAGTGAGGCTACTAGGGCATGGGGAGTATCATATGAAAGAGCGCTGTTTGCATATTATTTTTTTTTCTTTTTTTAGGCTACATTGTTTTCGACCTTTGATGAAAAATGTAAAAAAAAATAACGTCCCCCTTATATACGAAGTTTGCATAGAGAAAAATCTGAAATTATTCTATGTGATAGAAGTTTATGTAAAGATTACAGGAAAAATTAAACGATGTCTCTAAATAGCACTTTTTCAGAAGCCAACAACAAAAAATACATTAGTTCCTCTATCGGTTAAGAGATGGCGCTGACCTAAAACTGCATTGTTCTACACCGTAGTGTTGAAATTCTCTGACGAATAAAGGCCTCACCGATGAAAATTTAAAAACATTTCACGTTTCACAATACGGAACCCTCGGTGCGCGAGTCTGACTCGCTCTCGACCGGTTTTTATACTGCATTATGACCCCAACTTTTTTCGCAAAATATCGTACACTGTTATAGATACTAATACATTCAATGAATACAACTAACAAAATGCAAATTAACTACACAAGTGTAAACAAATTATTACGTCAAAATAATGTTCTACACAAAACACGTCTTATTTATGTGAATTGTTGATGTCCGAACTGACCGTCCAGCGACTCCAACCGAAAGCATTACGAAATTCAGCGAATACGACCGAAAATGGCGATATTGCTCCATCTCGTTCACGCGCACGCATTTTCTATTTCCTGTGTCTATCCGCTACTCGATTTTTTCCGGCTTCCCGGGCGCTCAAAAAATAGCAAACCACGTGACTTGAAATGACGTCATGACGAGTTTGTTTTCTATATATGTAAATTGAAGTCGCCGCACGCGCCTACAAGTTATATTAGAGCAAAATGTTTTGTTGTTGGGAAAGAAAGACAAAAAATTGAACGTAGGCGTTTTGCAATGTTTTAATTTTATGGTGTATGTATGATATGATTATATTTCAATGATGAGTTGACTATAGAGACGACAGGCAGATAACAATTTGGTACGCGCAACACGAACACCTTGAAGTTGACGTTGCTGGGCGACTCCTGCAATACCTGCGCGCTCGGCGTGTACCTTGTCTTCTGGCGCACGTACTCCACGATGTCACGTGTGTTTTACCACGCTTAGATGTATTTCTCGTATAGCTTCTGACAATTAGCTACCTCTGTTATAGTCTAGTTGTAAGCTCTCTCGAAGCTCGAAGATAATTCCCTGACTTACTTATAGCCACATGCAAATAATTGAGCTGATGCTGCTTAGCAGTTTTGTTAGAGAGTCCATAATCAACAGTATATATACTAGCCAAGGATTTATAATTTTAGCGCGACCTGCACACTTCACCGGCAGAGGCAACTGCAGCCGTCGACTCTCGTCGGCGGGGCACGCGGCAACGCAGAGGCAACTGCAACCGACGAAACGCGTCGACGGGTGCCCTAGCCTAGCCTAACTAACGAAAACATAGAACAACATATTATACACATACGAAGCCTTAAAAACGCGTCCACAAGTCGCCGTACCACGGCTTACGGCTTGCTACGCGTAGCACGGCGCTGCTACTAGCGTTGCCCAAAATCGGTCTTGGTCTCGCAGTCTTGGTCTTGTTCTTGCATTTTTGCAAGACCAAGACCAAGACCAAGACCGACTTATTGTAGCAAGACCAAGACCAAGACTGAACCCTGCAAGACTTGAGCAAGAACAAGACTAAGCCTGCAAGACTCTTGCGTCTCGCAGTTAAGTCAAACTGAGATTTGGTCGTTATAGTAGGTATTGGTTTCAATCCCGATTTTGATAGACGTTCCCCAGTATCAAAACCGTACCGTCATAACACTAAAAGGTATTGTATTGATTATTATATGTTTCGACTATTTATTAAGTAGGTAGGTAGCGTGTTACTTACAAATTTGTTCCCATATGTGATAAAAATGTACCTACCATAACTTTCTACCAAAGTTCATTACATACCTTGTAGGTATATCTACTTAGAGTATTATATACTTGTATAAGTTTAATGTGCAGATCTAACGTTAGTAGGTTGGTAAAAATTATGTAGGTATTTGTGTTTCAAAGTTTATAATATTATTCTTCTATTCAGCAAAATTTAAAACTAACAGCGAGTCGAGTAGGTCTAGTACTAGTTGCAGTTTGCGTGCTGAGAAGCCAGCCGATGTTATGGTACAGACGCCAGCACATCAAGCTACTACAATCTGCCATATTTATTTAACAGATTTTCAACTTTATCGCTAAAGCATTAAGGTTCATGGTTGATTGGAAAAATATGACGTTCCGCGAATAAACTGTTGGTCGGTCAGTGTATTACGTACAGTAGGTACGTAATACGTAGTACATTAAGATCACAAATTCGCAAACAGCACGCCCGTTTGCGATCAACAAAATCTAGGAACTGGCAAAAATCCGTTAAAATCGGCGAAATGCAAAAGAAGTGTGAATTCATGGCCGACTCGACGCCGCGCGGGGATTCCCGCAATCTTCCGCATTTTTTGTCACGTTCAAGCATTTATGCACTTTATTTTAATAATTTGAAAGTTTATTTTCAAGTGCGTTAATAATACGAGGAGACCGCTTGGCGCTGCGGTCCCTTTGTCGCGGCATTTGAAAGCTAATAGCGTAGGTACGAAGACAGTGTTGACCTCGCAAATAAACTTTAGCAATACAGCTGATCAGGTAGCTCTTCGAGTTTTATTTACATTGCTGTTTTAAGTGAAACAAGTGAATTTACTATTTTTTAATTAAAAATCTCATTGGGTCAGATAGAAATAATGATTTTATACAGTTTACAGTAAAAAAAATTGCAAAAAAAACGTAAAAATTAAAAAAAAGCCGACGAAAAATTTCAACGCAGGGGGGTCCAGAATCGGTTGCGCGTCGATGTCCCTGCCACCCTGAGCAATAGGCTAATAGGTATTTGAATGTAGTCTAGTCTAAGTAGTAGAGTCTCGCAAGACTTGCGAGACTCTTGCTGCAAGACCAAGACCAAGACCAAGACTGAGCGCGCAATACCAAGACCAAGACCAAGACCAGGTGTATTGACGCAAGACCAAGACCAAGACTGGCTAAGGTCTTGTCTTGGTCTTGCATTTGGGCAACACTAGCTGCTACGCGCGTAGCTGCGTATATACCTACGCGCGAAGTCGCGCGCGTTACAGTTTTGGGTAACTTTCCGCACCAAAAAAACGCAACTTGTTTACAGCAGATTGAAGTTTTCCATTTGGTATTATTTTCTTTCGAGTACCTATGTAAATCAGAAGAGATAACTTGCTAAGTCTATCTTTGATAGCATTATCAAAGAATTACCTTCTCACACGAGTCTCTTTATGCGTTCTGTAATAAAATAATGTAATTGGTAGGTAAGTACATGAAAAACAATTAAAGGTGCCTACTACACACGTATTGAGGATTATAACTAGATAAATATTATAATGCGACACTGATTACCTACTAGTTATCTGCCTGTTTAGTAGCAGATATTAGTGATTGATGAAATAAATCAGTGTTTGATCTTCAAGATTAGCTACTTAGCTACTTCCTTTACCAGGTGCCCGTGAAATTATACACAGTAGACGATTGAGAGTCGGAAAAACTACTAGGTAAGTTCTGTAAGAGGGAACATTATTAATAGATTTAAATAGATTTTACTAGATCTTAGGTAGGTATTGGTTGTGTTGTATTTGAGAAGTAGAAAAACACCCTAAAGTATTACGTAATAGTAGTGCAATTTCACTCCATCATTTACTTTTACTCTACTTTACTAGGTAATTAAATATTTGCGGTAATATTTTAATTTTATACTTTTAATAAGCTCATCCCTCACGATTCCGACACGTAATTAACAACGTTGTAAGTTTACAACATTATTGAACTGCTAGCACTTTTCGTTCAGAGCACATAGATCGTCCTGGGTTACAGATATAAACTCACTTGATCAAGAGTTTTTGGGGATTTTAGGTACCTACTCCTTGAGTACCTTAAACACTCATAGTCCTATGTAAATAGCCATGTCACAACACATTTGACTTCAAATCGTATATAGCTAGACGGGTTCATTAAATAATCTAGGATAGGTAGGTACGTAATTAATCGAGTTGATGTTTAAGCCGACATTCGCATGGACGACGTAAAGATATTGCGGCGGGAATTTTTTCGCGCACTGGATTTTCAACCCACTGTATAGCGCCGAGAGTTGAAAATCCAACAGCCAAGTCACGATAAAATCCCGTCGCGATATTTTTACCCCAAACTTAAGAGTCCATACTACCTCAGCTAAAGTTCACTCTTTATCTCGCTCGCACGACACTGCTCGCGGACTGTGTGAGAGCGAGACAGAGTGCGGTGCTGGGCGGAAGGCAGCGCCAATAGTTTAGGTATTTGCTTTTTACGGTGAAAATAAATGTGATTCAAAAAAATTAAAAAACATAAGACCTGCTTTATAGTTAGTTCAGTTAGTATGCAAAGTTTCATGATTTAATTTGAAGTATTTTTTGAATAGGTACCAGCGGTTCATTGTTCGATTTGGAGGCAACTTTGGATTTTTTTCTATCGAGAAAATTTTATGGAATCGTGTTTTCGTCTAACATAGTACTTAACATTAATCCTCAATTTTACCATATATTTATTTCAAAATTAATGCTGCGGTATTTTCGACATAACGGAGGATCATGCTAAGCCATTTGAGGTAGTATAGGCTCTTAATGTGGTCGACTTACGAATCAAAATTGAAAACCAAGCTCATAACATGTTTATAATATGATCAATGATACGATCTGCATTAGGTAGGTATCTACTTACAAATACATAATCACGCAAAATTTTAATGACCGTCATTATTTACGCGATTTTGTACATAAAATGCGACGCTTTCCGTTTCAGAATGAAATTCGTACTTGTGTTGATGCTGTGTGCCTTGGCAGCTGCGGCACCCAAAGTTGAGAAACCAACACCTGTTCACAGTGAGTAAACCTAGGCTTTGGTACATCACTTTCCAATAGTACAATTACAATGCGTATCGTATACTATTTTATATATAGCTCGTGTGACCTAAGCCCGCAATTGAGTCAAGCTTTTCTGCCTAAAATGAACTACTTACTTAAGTCACAGAAAAGCGTGACTTAACTGCGGGTTTAGGTCACACAGTCTATAAATAAAAGTCTATTCTTATCCTGAGAAGAAATTTTAAATTTTTGACAGTTTGTCCATACTAGAACTGTCAGCCGCCAATTTTGTTCCACTGATAAAAGTTATCTGACTTTGGTAAAATCAGCCCAAAGTAGTGTATATTTAATTATTTATATTATACTTAGTGGGTGGCAGGGACGTCGACGCGCAAACTGAAACCGTGAATTCAGCTCATGATTCAGACGTAGCGTTTCTAGAATCATGTGCCGAATTCACGACATTTTTCATCGGTTATTAAATAAAAAAAACTGCTGTTTCATAGGAAAGTGCAATACCAACGCGGTCAAAATGTATGGAACGGCATTTTTTTTATAACCTACGTCAAATTTCAACGCTGTGGGGAGTTCATGGGGGCCGGCGGCGGAGCATGCGTAGTTCATACAAACGTAATACCAAAATAATTTGTAAATCAAACATATTCTTAATGTAGTGTGTACTTATTACGATTGAATTGCAGAATATCTAGGTTCCCAAATATATATTTTGAATGGACACTGATTTAAAGACGAGTTATGAGAAAAACAAGTTTTCCATAGAAATTTAAAATTCCTCATATCTTGTCTTTAGATAAGAGTCCATTCAAAATATATTTGGGAACCTAGATATTCTGTAATCCAATCAGAATAAATACACACTACCTTATGAATATGTTCGATTTACAAATTATATTGGTGTTACGTTTGTATGAACTACGCATTAGCATGCGTAGTTCGCCGGCCCCTTAACGACCACGTATGTTTTGAATAAAAAAACAGTTCCTAAATAAAGCCGTAGAGCAACGCATTTCAAATATTTCAATACAAAAAAGCGCGCTGCGACCCGTCTACAGTAGGTATGTGACGGTACACATGACACAAGTCCAAAATGTATGAAACTGATGAAGAAGGATATTTTAATGCGGTGTGGAGGTCAAACACCTATTCTAAATGAATCCACATTGACTATAAATAGCTAATTTAATCCATACACGCATTGTTACCTTCTCACCTAGACCCCACGGCTCTGGAAACCAAGCCGGAAAGTCGCAACTTCCTGGTCAACGCCCTCATCCGTCAACTGATTGCGTACCTCCGCCGCGTCATCAACAATGGCTCCAACATCTTCGGGATCCCGCCCCTAGACCCCCTGGACTTGGAGCATCACCATCTCTACATCCCCGCGGGACTCATCAAGTAAGTCATTCTTCTTAACTGGCAGGGTTGAGGCAGTAGGACTTCTAATAAAAACTTTGTTAAAGCCTTATTTTTAAAAGAGTAATCGTAAGATATCTTTAAATAGTAGGAGTCTCTTGCCGGCTCGTCTCCAGAGGTAAATGCCCTGACTTACGAAATGTAAGTAGTAGGTTCCAACCAATCAGGCGCTTTACTTTGTGTAGGTAAATTATTTCATCACCACTGCTCTCAAAACAGTAAAACCAACCAAATTGATGTCCTAGAACCAAAAATTCGGAGACATTTGACATCTACCAACCCGCACTGGGCCCGCGTGGTACCTAGATTATAACCCACTCCCTCTCGAAGAGGGGAGGCCTGAGTCCTGAGTCCCAGCAGTGGGAAAAATTGCTGATAACCTAAGCAGCAAATTAAATTTAAAAACTAGCAGCGCGCTACTTAAGCATTCATTTAGGTCTCGCCCAGTATTAGTGAAAACAGGCATAAGCCTACTAGAAGAACGTGACTGATGGTGTTAACAATGAGGGTAGGTATTCTGAAATGACGTTCGCTAGGTGGCAGCACTGGCACGTCAGGTCCAGACATTTGTCAAAGAGCCTATATTTTCTTTAGTCATGATTGAATGATGAACGAATGAATGAATCGAATGATGAACGTCATCATATATCTTATATTCATTGTCGAAATGGAAGACCTCTTGTCAAAGTGGTGCCAACTGGTGTCATAAATTCTCACGAAAACCCCCATTGTGATTGG
Organism: Luperina nickerlii; assembly: GCA_963855955.1. Taxonomy (NCBI): domain Eukaryota; kingdom Metazoa; phylum Arthropoda; class Insecta; order Lepidoptera; family Noctuidae; genus Luperina; species Luperina nickerlii. The sequence continues at coordinate 13,893,655 of OY979664.1, read as the reverse complement.
TCTACCCAGTTGTCTAATTGATCTTGGTTGACTAAGTAGTTCTATCCAGCACCCTAACTGCGTATCTAACACACGATCAATCGCAATCTGAACGATTTTGAAGGTTATTGCTAAACCATTGCTTGATATGTTCGAAAAACGTGTCTACTCAGCAACGTAAAGAACGCAATGAATGTTATTGAACTGTCAAAATTACCATTGCTACTGTTAGTATATTACGTAACTCCCCGCAATTATAACCTTTAGTTGCATGTTCTGTGGTTCCTACTGTTTTATTGTGGGTAAGAACATGGGCGTAGCCAGCCTTGGGCTCAGGGTGGGGCAGCAGTCAACCTATCCGCCCCCTCCCCCGGTAATTTTTTTGTAACTTGAGCCGTTTGGGCTCTGCGCCTATGCCAATTTGTTAATCTGTAAATTTAGAGGTTTATATTTTCAGGTACAGAAAATAAACAATTACACACAGGACAGATATTATAGTTTTATTTATGAATAGTCGGTGTTTATAAATTTAAGTTTTAACTAACTTTATAAGTAATATTACTTCAAGAGAAGCCGGCGTGGGTTCTGGCAGAACCTATTTAGCACTTCTTCTACAAATGTATTTTTTGATTCGGCGATCCTCGTTCTGTGCACACTTAGCATACACAGGCCGCTTAGACGATTTTCGCTCATGGTTGAGCGAAGCCACGTTTTGACCCGCCGTAATGTGCTAAATGATCGCTCTATTGTACAGGTCGTAAATGACTGGGCAAGAAAATATTAAAATATAATAAATTTATAGCGTGTACAATTTTTACGCTGGGATAAATTGCATTTCCGAAATTTTGATCAGATCTGCCACTTCCATTTCCTTCAGTGCATTAATTTCCGTATTTTTTTCTTGTCAGAGCCAGGGTGGGGCAAGCGCCCCAGCTTGCCCCAGTGTGGCTACGCCCATGGGTAAGAACCAATCAACAAATCATGGAGTCATTGGAGTCTTTAAACCATTTGTGAATAAATACTTATACTATTCCTAAGCAAGAGTGCACCTTTGTGTTCACCATCCAACGGTTTCTGGTAGTCTCTGTTCAGAAAATCCGATGTCAAATTGTGATGGACTGCAGATTTTCAGTCTTACAACCTAGATTTACTAATCCGTGATTTTCACTAGGCTTCATGGCTAAAGTAGCAAAACTACCTGACTACTTAGGTATCTACTATACTACTCTAGCTAACTAAACTTGGTATCTAAATACCTACTTTTATTCATTCAATACTTTTTATTTTCTAGCTTGGACCTGCAGCTGACCAAAATATTGGCGACTGGTCTCGGTCGGTTCGTCGTGCACCGGAGTTACCTGAACCTGTCAGACCTTTCCTTCGACCTGGATATCTCTGTGCCAGAGCTTGTTATAACCGCTGGTAAGTTAGTGGCTAATGGCCCATGCAAAGTTTTAAATTCCAGCTGTTTGCATTAAGCATGGTGACACAACGACTCATGTCCAATCTGTATCCAATAAGTCCAATTCTCGTATCTAAAAAAATCTGGCCAAGAGCGAGTCGGACTCGCGCACCGAGGGTTCCGTATTATGAAACGTGAAATGTTTTTAAATTTTCATCGGCGAGGCCTATATATTCGTCAGAGAAATTTAATACTACGGTGTAGAATATTGTAGTTTTAGGTCAGCGCCACCTCTTGACCGATAGTGGAGCTAATGTAATTTTTGTTGATTTCCGCAAAAATGTGCTATTTATAGACATCGTTTTATTTTTTCTTTACTTAAACTTCTATCATATTTTTCTCTATGCAAACTTTGGAGATAAGGGATTAATACGAAAATTGCCCCTCTGGTACACCAGAGGGGCAATTTCCGTATTTTGAAATACTTTCTATTAATTAATATAGTATACCTATACTATAGATATTAATTACTAGAATTATCATAATTCAAAACTACCTACCTGTTTTTTCACAGAGGAATACGATCTGGTCGGTGATTTCTTCACCGCTATCCCACTTTACGGAAAAGGAAAAGCTAAGTAAGTTCTTTAAAATATCTTAATACTTAGGTAGGTACCGTCGCGGATACGGGCGGTGGACCACTTTCCAACCTTATTACTAAAGGCATAAGTACGTTAGTACTACTAGTTATTCTGTGGCATAAAGTTAAAAAGTGGTTATTATTCTTATATCCGACATAGATATACTTCTCGCTTACATAAACTAAAAGCTTTTGCTAATATCCTATGAAACGCTTTATTTTTGTGAGCCAGTTTCTCCACTGTAGGGTAAACTAATTTGCTACTTTTTTTCTTTTTCCAATTTGGCTCTCAAATGTAGAAAATGAGAATGTCTAAGGCCGGTCCTTTTGTTGAGAGTCGATGGCCCAGTTGACCAGCGATGGCCAATTTCTATTAGGTTGTATGCGGCAGATGGGGTCCGTAAAATCCCATCTAAGCTTAAAAACAGTACCTACAATATGTTCTTCATTAGAATGTATTATAACAACGCATAAGTAGCACGGTTTTGCTAATTTTTAATTTTTTTTAAATAAATACGTGATTTAACGAATTTTATGTCCTTTTTTCAGCTTCTTAGTGGAAGGCTTCAGGTTCCAAGCTAAATTGTTCCTCAAACAATCTGAAGATGAGAAATCTGTACTCATTGACAGAATTGAGAATGCTTCCTTTGAATTACCGAATCTTAAGGTAAGGACAAAAATTCCATCCATACCATTCCATTCCTACTAATAACAAATTACGCAATTACCCGCTCCTACTCCATCTGGACGTTTGAGTAAGTTTGTTGTTTTGTGACTGCAGGCAGGGAGCGGTATCCCGGGTTCAATCCCCGGGGCTTGGCAGTATAATTAGGTTTTTCCATTCGAAATTAGCAGGGGCCAGATTTGTGGGCAGTTATTTAATTAATTGCAATAATAGCCCGGTTAATTGTTACTTATCCGGCGAAATGTGGGTAAATTTTACACCCCTGACTGGCAACCCTTTTGGAGAGTGCAAGTGTGATGTTTGTTGAATTATGAACTTATTTTTTATATTCCAGTCGGATTTGAGCGGAGTAATCGGCGGCGGAGACATCGACGGCATCGTCAACTCTGTAATTGAAGAGGTGATCGTAGACTATGCCAACCGATTCCAGGGTGCCATCGCCCTGGCTGCATCCAATATGATCATCACAGTGCTGAACCCCGTCCTGGACCAGCTCGACACCTGGCCTTACCTCGCTGTGGTGCTACCACGCCCTAGACTATAAGAGAATGACAGACTTTTGTAAATAATAATAGATACCTACCTTAGCCAAAATGACCGAATTGACGTATACCCAAATGACGAAAAAAAACTTGTTTATTAGTGAATCAAGAATTTCCAACATGATATTATGAAATTAAATAATGTTACGTTTTAGTCAGTGTTTGTTTTACCCTCCGGTTTCTCTGATCCTTGTTGGGGGCATCGTTCTCGACTTACCTACAGCAAAATCAACCTATAATGTCTCCACTGCCGGCTGGGACACAGGCTCCTCTCTGTGAAAGTAAGTGGGCCGTAATGAAACGTGCTCCAACCCGCACTGGGCCCGTGTCCACCATTCGGGGCCGGGCGGGTTCGTGGATGTCACATTTCGTCGAATTTTTGGTTCTAGGACAAGCCGGTTTCCTCACGATGTTTTCCTTTACCGTTCTGAGAGCAGTGGTGATGAAATTAAATACACAAAATAAATCGACTCGTAAGTCGGGGCCGTTGCTACTGGACCACCACTTTCCTACCTTTTTTTTTCAGGATGGGAAATCATCAAATGACCCCTCCCGCTCTGGGTGGAGCGGAAGGGAGTGTCAGACTCTTACTGACCTTTCGGACAATCCCGCTGACCAAAAATCTTCTCATCCGCGGATTTGAACTCGAGACCATCGCATTGCTAAGCCGCAGTGTTAACCACTAGACCAACACGCCATTTTTACTACTCCTAACTTAGACATAATTTAAATAATCGATCAAGTGCGAGTAGGACTCACGCACCGAGGGTTTCGTACAAATTTGTATGTATGTAAATAATTAATCACGGGATTTTTTTATTTTATTTATGTAACTACAAATTTACGGTTTTTGGGATTTAGGTACTTGTGCTACATGACCTTGCTTCTTGCCAAATTTCATGATTCTATGCCAACGGGAAGTACCCTAGGTATAGGTTTTGATTCCCTTGCGAGTGTCAAAAATATGCGGCATTAATGGAACATAAACGCCCGTATCTTTTGATTGCGTTGACTTAGAAGTTTGATTTTTTCACTGCTTCAATGGATTACAGCCCTGAGTATTTGATATTAATTTCAACTTGATAACTCCACGCGTTCTTAAGAAAAAGGGTCTTGACAGATGGACAGACAGACGGACAATGAAGTGAACTTCTAAGAGTTCCGTTTTTCCTTTTGAGGTACGGAATCTTAAAAACTAAGTACTTATATGTAATAGGCACATAATTATCGATTAAGTACCTAGGTATCTACGTATTCAACAACAAATTAATGTTAGTTATCATAAGATAACTAATAAAATTGATGTTTTATGTAACTTTAATCGGTACCTACCTACCTAGGTGTGTGTGTTTTCCCATTCGAAGGAACCTACAATATATAATTGCTTGATGGATGACTGTGTCCTCAGGTGTATACCTACAAGGACTGCTTATCACCAAACGATAAGTGTTTAAAATAAAAACAACACAGATATCATAGCAGTTTTAATACAAGAAGTGAGGTAATAAAAAGGTTGACACTTATTTATACAATTTCCACCAATCCACTGCGGTAGGCGTCAATAATTACATCAATGAAAACTGTAGAAAAACTTCTTCGCGTAACGAAAAGAAAGAAAGAAAGAAATAATATTTTCGTAGTATTCCTTATCTTCTTCTAATAATCGTGTTCATCGTACCACACCTCTCGACAGGTCCCCGCGACATCCATCTTAAATCCATCGGGGCAGCTGCTCCAAACTGGAGAGTCATCCGCCACAGCGAACAAAGCGTTGTTCTTGTGCACTCCTTGAGGAAACATCACATTTCCCTGCTTCGCAACGTTCGGACGAGAAAACACAGTGCACACAAGCAACACTAAAACCAGGAACCAACTTCGGAACATTTTTGTTTGTCTGACGCTATGCGCAGAGACAAGCGAGTGGACTGAGGATTTTGGTGGTTTATCACGGTTAGATTTACATGTACTTCCTTCACCCACGCTAGCGTCTGCTGTTTATGATGAAATATATTATTATCAGACACGTATTGCGTGCACAATATGTTATTATTCGTAGTATTTCGATGAGACAGATTCATTCCGTGAATTTTTATTATTAAACCGGTAAAATATTACCCTTCCTCCGTTCCTTGTTTTATGCTTACTCATTCAAAGCCTTACTCATACAACCAGTCATCAAACTGGTTAGTAGAAATGCTATGACGTGTGCAACGCGCCGATCGAGGTCACTTTTGCATGCATTGTACAATTATGCAACCGAAAACATAAGACCAGGGGGTCTAAAGGTTTATTCCCGGTCGTCCCCACCTTGTCGTCCCCAGTGGGAACGAATGGGAAAAAAAAGTTTCGTTCCTCCCCAGTGGTGACGATTGGAACTTTTTATTTCCCACTCGTTCCGTTATAGACCGAGAGTCAAAATGCAGTAATGGGGATTTCAATAACAGATTTCACGGATTGTTAAAATGTTTTAATTACGACTTTCTGACCAAGAGTGAACAACGTTTTTGATTAAAAATAATTTAAAAAGACTGAATCACAGGTAATCAACGAATTTACAATAATTCTCTCAAAATTATGCGCAATTTGCCGACCTGAGAATCGAACCCAGGACGTCATGTTCAGCAGTAGCGCTTGCGACCACTACACCAACGAGGAGATATAGGTACAGACGTCAGCACATCAAGCTACCCGAAACTGTCAAATTTTCCCAATCAACTTTGAGCCTTATGCTGTAGCGATAAAGTTGAAAATCTATTAAAGAAATGTGACAGATTGTAGTAGCTTGATGTGCTGGCGTCTGTACCTCCTTTAAAATATTTCTCGGCACCCATGGTGACCCTCCCTAAAAATTCTATGGCTGCCTCCTGCGGGGCGGGGTGCCTAAATCATCTTGACGATAGGCAAGTGCAGGGGCGTAGCTACAGCCGTATCAATAAAACGGGCCCCTAAGTTACAGAGGGGTGAAGGGGGCATGTGACATCTACCAACCCGCGCTAGGCCCGCGTGGTAGATTACGGCTCCTATCGAAGAGAGGAGGCCTGTGCCCCAGCAGTGGTTGATTATGCTATTTCCAAAATTGCAAATTGCGGAAAAGGAACTGAATTTCGCGGGCTAAATAATAAATACGAGTACGCCCACATTTCGCCGCATTTAGTTCGTAATTTCACTTTTCTTGTCTTATCTACTAGCTGACCCGGCGAACTTCGTACCGCCCCGCCAGCCGCCCTGTTCTTTTTAAATCCCTGATTACTTCAAAGATATTAATTTTAATGATATGCTGTAAAGAGCAATTTTGATCTCATGAAATGCACAACGTATTTAATTGGATAAGGAATAATACTGTATTGTTTAAAATAGCTTGGTGAATACCCCATATTTTTTTTTGTAATATTATGTAAAAGATAAAAATAGTTAGGTACTGTGGGTTATCCTTAGGAGATAAACATATAGGTAGGTACCATCGCCGACTTTTATCGAAATATTTAAGATATACAATTCCGTACCTAGTACACGTAGACAGAGAAAGTAGTAGGTACACTAATTTGATCTATCTCGTAAGGTTAAGCCAGCGTTTGCAATGTAAGCGCACAAAAATAATTATGTTTGTTACGACATCACATTAGAAATCTTTGAATTTCTCGGCCTTTCTCTACGATAATATGCATGTATTATACCTACATACCGTCAAACAAGCCAACTTTGCCAATCAAGGTATCTTTGCCCTAAAAGCAATTTATAAACAAATCCGCTAACATAAGAAACAATTTTAGTTTTATGGCAACATTTATTATTTGGGTGGAAAGTTGATTATATTTGTGGCAGCACTATCTAACGCATTCGTTCCAAAGTTCATTTAGTAACTTGCCAGAACTTGTCGAATGCGGTGTATTTTTTTGCGGGCAAATTTCCTATGAAAAGTGTTTGTGGATTTTACCTCATGGCGAAAACACAGGTAAGTGTATTTTACTGTATGTTATAGAATATTAGTTGTTGAGTATTTTAAATATAGTTTCATTATTCAGGACTTTATAAATCAAAACTTCTAATGATGGGCAAAGTTACCCTAAATTATTCAGACCCATCCATGCCAACATTGCCCGTTATCAAAAAGCACTCAGGGTTGTCACTTTTAGTTATTTTGTAGCAGGTTGAATTAACGCAAAAACACAGAAATGATTTTCACGATTTCAGGTTTGGCTCCATAGTAAAAGTTGTTCATAATGATGAATACAATGACCCCGTAAGAGGAAAACAGTGATTAAAATTTCACCCAGTATATGTATAGAGGTGAAGTTTGTGATTGTATGTTTGTTTGTGTATAGGGATAGGATATAGGGTATATTTCATTAGAGTAGATGGCAGCTTTTATTGTACATTGCAGATCCACTTAGCTTTAATTTTATTGTTATTTTTAATTTCAGAAAAACAAACACAAGTCTAGAATTAGACCAAGAAGCCAAGATGTGAAATTGGGTCCCGAGCATATAAAAATGACTCCGACGTGATGTTAAAGCTTGCCTGCGAAGCAGTTATTAAAGTGTTCAGAACAGAACAACGGTATTGATTAATATTATTATTGACTGAATATTGTTACGATTCCTAGCGGTGATTTTGACTGTTTGTAATATATACCATGTGATGTGATTTATCTACTAATTGTGATTTTGTTCCTCATGGGCTCTATGCATACGGAACTTATAAAAGATTTTTATTATTGTCATTAGGTACTTACTTGTTGATTTGTTTTGCAGTTGATTCAAGTTTGGACATATATTGATCTCATTTTTTGATATAGCATTTACAGCTTAAAGCTAACTTTATTGAAATGTTCAAAATAGAACAACGGTATCTTATGTCGAACTGTCGACGAAATTGGAATAAACATTTAATTTTGAACACAATGTTTCATTTCATTACCATTTTAACGTCTATTCATATGCACCCAACACCCACAAAAGAAAAGTGAAAATAACATTTATTTAATAATTTTACTGCAATGTGACAACCATTAAAATCTTAAACCGCTTGTTGGGCCTTGTATGGAAAAGGGCACTAACCGCTAGGTAACATTGCCCACTGTTTTTATCACGAAAATATTTAAACTACAAACAGTATTTTAAAACTTAGGTTAAGATTGCCTTAAATTGTACTCGTGGTGCTTTCTACGTATTTACAAGAGCTTGATTTGCGTCAAAAATCGAGTGGGCAATGTTGGCTAAAAGTCCGGATTATTTTGCCCGCCATCAAAATCGAACAAATCTTGGTCTAAATTTTAATTTTTTTAATGTTTTACATAGCAAATGCGTGCATATGGTCATATAGTTGTAGTAAATGAAAAAATATACTTAAGTCCCATAGAAAAAACTTGTAATATATTCGATTTTCTTAAAAAAACGGGCAAAGTTGGCTTGTTTGACGGTACAAATCTTCCTCTTGATTCCTCTCTATATATTGCTGAAAACTGCATTAATATCCGTTGCGTAGTTTTAAAAGATCTAAGTTACCAGGTAGCGGGAGCGACTTTGTTTTATACTATGTAAAGATGTTTATTATATTCGTAGTTTTAAATTCGAAGACAAATAAGACAAAAAGTTTATTCAAATCAACTTTTATTTCTCTAGGACATATTTTCATAATCGTTATTTTCAGTCGTTAGGTAAATTTTTCTTGGGGTATGTGTAAATATGCTACATTAGATATTAATAATTAGATCATTATTGAAAAATATAAGTAGGTACATTAATTTGTTCACAGTTTACAATGCAGCAAGGTGAACCGTCGACTTTGCACTTTGTGGTAGGTAGTTATCTAGTTATACAGGGTTAGTTTCCAAAGATCAGCCAAATTTAAGGGTATGGTACAGGCCATCAAACTGAACAACTTTCTCCATGGAACCAAGCGAAAAAACTGTCCCATAGAAAACTTCAATAAGTACCTACTCGACCTAAATGTATGGGACGGCTGAACTTTCGCGATTACGATGTTGGTCCCATGGATAAAATTGTTTAGTTTGATGGTCTGTACCACAGTCCACATCCTTAAATTTGGCTGGTTTATGAACACTAACCTGGTACCGGGTAAAACGGGGTGAATAGGGATGCAGGGGTGAATCGGAACGAAACTTTAAAATGGATTTTAACGTTGTTGTATTATAGTTTGTTGCCAAGACAGACACATAATCGTTAATTATAATACAGTAAACACATTAGTCCTTTTTGGCAAAAAACTATAGATATTATTTCAATGTTAAAATTCCTTTTAAAGTTTCATCTCGATTCACCCCTGCATCCCTATTCACCCCGTTTTAGGGTATGTTATGTTAGTAGACTTGTTTTGATGACTTTTTAATAGAATACTTACAGAAAAAGTAATTTTGAAATCAACTTAATCTACACAGACAAAGTTAATATTTCTTTAGGAGCGTTTACGACCGCATTTCATAAAAACTTTCAAGCCCTTGTTTTTCGAAATGAATGATTTTAATGAAACTTCATACGCATAAGCAGGATACAAAGGTCTAAAAAATTACTTAAGAACATTTTCGAAAAATTGTGTTACAGCCAAATTAGACCGATTTTAAAATTTCCATAGATACAGAGATTTCCAGTTATCTTTTTTTAAATAAGATATTTCGAAAATCAAATCAAGGGCTTGAAAGTTTGTATGAAATGCCGTACCTACGTCGTAAACATTGTAATATGGAATAAAAGTTTTACGCGTTTAGTGAACCCCCAACGTGTTTATTATACTATAGGTACATATACCTATTAATATTTAACGCACAAAAATCATCCCATAGAGGGACCTAATTAAGAAAACACCTAATTTAGACCAATCTTTCTTAATTTTACATAATCATCGAAGTTATAGTTATTGGCAAACTCTTGCATTATAAATATAGTTCTATGTACAGAGGCACAACAGATTACGTGGTATATTTTTATTAACAATGTTAACCTCACTTTTGGCACTATGTGTAGGTATAACTCATGAAATGACTCTTATTATTAGTTATCTCAATTACAATCACCAACACAATTGTTTTAAACATGTTGAAAGTTTTCTAAAACAAAAGCGTACAATGAAGCGTTGTTATCTAGGGACGTCACCAGGCAAAATTCACGGATTTAACTTTCATTTATACTTTGCCAAGTAAGCATACAAATATGAACCTCATTCTTATGTGTAAGCGAAAGTTAGCAAGCATATATGAACATTAACTTCATACAAATAAATTTCACATTTGTATGCGACACTAACTTAGCAAAGTGAAGCACTAGGTCCTACTGTCCTAGTGCAAGACTCGCACACCACACTTTGAGTCCTAGTGACTAGGACATCATATGGCTGCCAGAACCAGAATACCTGAATGATTGTAGGTGACAGCAGGTTAGTTTACTCTTCCACACCTTATACCCTAACCAGCGAAGACGTCCCTAAATAATTCCAGTTGTAACGTTGATCAGAAGTGCTTCGGTGGCGGCGGTGGTTGTCGCTCCCGGGGTGCAGGCGGAGCGTGACGCTCCCGCGGCTGTGGCGGGGGCTGCGCGGTGGCGCGGCGTGGCGTGGGCGGCGGCTGGCGAGCGCGGGGCTCTGGCGGAGGCTGCCGCTCTCGGGGCTGTGGCGGCATATGAGGTGAAGGTGCAGTTTCCATCCCGAAATGACGAGACATTTAGAAACCAAAATCACCCTGAAATCAATGGCCGCCTGTACAGACAGTCCGCTAGTTTGGGCTTATAAACCCAATCTGTTTATAGGCCGTCTGCTTAACTGAGACGTTGCCTGAGGTATCTGCGCGGTGCGGGAGGGGTGTGGTGACGTGATGCGAGGGGAGAGTGATTCGTCAACTTGTGACAACTATCACCCCTCCCGCACCGCGCAGATACCTCAGGCAACGTCTCAATAGGTATAGTTATTATTTTTTTTTAAACAAAATTCTTTCATGGAGACCACAAAAATTCATAACAAAAAATAAATGAAACACTACAAAATATACAACGGGCGGACTTGTTTCTTTCTGCTATCTCTTCCAGGCAACTTTGGAATGGACAGTGAGTATGATTAACCTTTTGACCACCACGTCAAAAAAGCAAAATTGTGCCCTCAGCGCCAAGCTATGAATTCATCGTTTAATACCTACAAAACAGTAGCGAATTTGAAATTATATCGATAAAGCACTAAGTATTTATTTTTTAACATATAGTATGTACTTATATTTTTTTGTACTTATCTTAAAACTCCTGTATCATATATTTCCGGTAAAGTAACCATTACTTTACCGGAAATATATGATACAGGAGTTTTATTTCATCTTGCTTTGTCCTTTATGACAGAAATGATAATGATATGGGAGTTTTGGTGTTAAATCCACAATTCAAAACAACAATCGATAAAACCAAGTCAATACCATCATAGCACTATGTGCAATCATGACGTACTTTCTTGTTGTTGTTACCTTATGATGACAGTGGCGTAGCTGGCACGGCTTTTTTAATTTGCTCACCTCTGCACTAGAGGTACGCAATCGATATTTATTAATAATATCGAAATAATAATATGTATTTTATTTTAATGGTTTGAACAAGTGAACGAACGAATAATGTTAACATTTCATAAATATTTTCAATGATATTCTGTATCGTATTGTTGAAAATTTTTTGTAAATAGGAGAAATTTGATTTCAATATTATTATTTGACAATGCAATAAATGAGATATGAAGCATCGTTTTTTTGTAATTGTATTTTTTATCACAAAATAATCTAAAACAGGTAAATATATAGATACACTGTTTTAGATTATTTTGTGATAAATCATTATTTATAGACACCGCGCTTTTAATTTCAAGTTTTTACTAATAGTAGTAAAAACTTGAAACTAAAAATTAAAAGCGCGGTGTCTATAAATAATGATTTATATGTACTTAGGTAAGTATATATTTTTTTAAATTTATATAATACTAGCGACCCGCCCCGGCTTCGCACGGGTGCAATGCTGATACTAAATACACTACAAAAAAACTGTGAACGTTGTATATAAAAACATAGTGGCCCGCTCCGGCTTTTTTATAGGCACGCTCTTGCCGCACCGGGCGGCCGGCCGGTACCGCCGCAAACGCTACGTCCCGCAATTTTTAAATCTGTAATATCTTCGAAAATTTTCACTTAAATCATACGGTGTAAAGGGCCATATAGATCTATATTAAATGAACAATGTATTCAAGGTATTTAATTGGTTAAGGATTAATGCTGTATTGGTTAAAATCGCTTCGAAAATTAGCCATTATTTGTCGTAAAAAGTAAATGACAAAAAAAAGTTATTGTGGGTTATCCATAAGAGATAGACATATACCATCACGGACTTTTCTGTAGACCTTTTTAATGTGTACAATACTTAGTACATTATTTTGATAAAACTCGTAGGGTTCAGCCTGCGTTTGCAATGTAAGCGGAAAAAATGTAATTATTTACGACATCACATTAGAAACCTCAAAAATAACAGTACTTCTCCACTATTTAATGGATGTTATTATACATATAAACCTTCCTCTTGAATCACTCTATCTATTAAAAAAAACCGCATCAAAATCCGTTGCGCAGTTTCAAAGATTTAAGCATACAAAGGGACATAGGGACAGAGAAAGCGACTTTGTTTTATACTATGTAGTGATCATTATCACCATAATACAAATGCACGAATTATCCTTGGGAACAATGAAACTTAGTTCAAATAAATATCAATCGGATCCGAGTTTATTTTATGACATGCCAGTCCAAACAGCCCAGCTCAGGGCTGGTCCAAATTGTTTACATCAATTTTATTCTTTCTTTTAATTACAAAATCTGAATCTCTACTATGTAGTTTTATTTGAAACAAATTACTTATAACACAATAATATTGTTAAACTAGGATGTATGTTCCGATGACTATAGCCTGATAATCTGATTTCACAAAATGTATTGACATGATAAACGAATATTTCAGAATATTAAAGTAATGGAAACAAACTACTATCTACACAAATAAACAACATTGGAGAGTCTGTTTGTAATATTAAAATAACCGCTTTTTACTAAATGCATTTGGATGTATACACGGTACATAGGTATACCAAAATATTTTTTTTTACAATTTTTGTCTGTCTGTTTGTTCCGGCTAATCTCTGAAACGGCTGGACCGATTATGACGGGACTTTCACTGGCAGACAGCTGATGTAATAAGGAGTAACGTAGGCTAGTTTTATTTTAGAAAAAAACATAAGGGTCCAACGAAAAAATTAAAACCAATGAAATGAAATGAAATGAAATATTGAATAATATCCGATGTAAGAGACTTCCAACGGCATTACCCGGATGCAGACATAAATGCTCATTTAGACATGTTTGCAAATAGAGCTTTGTTTGCATTACAAGATGTTCTTCTTTCGATGGCGGCAATTCTCTCTCTCATTATGGTTTACCATCTCCACAAGCGACAAGCGATGGAATTGATGAAAATTTAAACAGGGAATATATTGAACATACAAATCTTGACCCAGTTGAACTTCGAAATACTATAAATCATAATGAACCACGTTTAAACGGAACAAAATCAAATTTACCGACCCCTCATTGACAGGGTAAATGCAAACGTTGGTGGGGTGTATTTTTAGACGCTCCAGCTGGTACCGGCAAAACATTTTTGATTAATATTTTGCTGGCCAAAATACGTGCAGAAAAGAAGATTGCCATAGCAGTCGCATCGTCCGGCATAGCGGCAACCTTACTTCCTGGGGGGAAAACGGAACATTCGATGTTTAAAATCCCACTAGATTTAGACCGTATGGAAAATCTACTCTGCAGTATATCCAAAAATAGTCTCAAGGCTAAAGTACTACAAGATTGTATATTTGTAGCATGGGACGAATAATAATAAAATTTATTCAAAAATATAAAGAATTACGTTAAATACAATTTTTCTTAAATCTATGTCGACCATTATGGCAAACAAAATTTCTATAGAAGCCGTGAATAGGACGATGCAGGGCATAAGAAGTAATAATCTGTTATTTGGAGGAGTCATATTTTTATTCGCTGGAGATTTTAGACAAAGATTACCAGTTGTGACTAAAGGTACGCGAGCCGATGAAATAATGCCTGTTTAAAACGTTCAGTACTTCGGAGACATTGTAAAAACTTCATTTAAATGAAAACATGAGAGCACATTCAGCCGATTCAGAATTTAGCAAAATTCTTCTTGATGTTGGACAGGGAAAGTGTCCAGAAGTGAATAGTACTCATGATATAGAACTACCTACCAGTCTTAGGTTGTGGCGGACACTGAAATTTTAATACATAGTATTTATGACGATATTCAATCTCAATATCAAAGAAGATTCGTGGTTGTGTGAAAGATCAATTTTAGCACCTGTGAACGACGTTACTGCGTTGAATCAGCGCATTTTAGATAAGCTATCTGGTTAATCACAAACATACCTTTCCATCAATACAGTTTGCAATTCGGATGAAGTGGTTAATTACCCAACAGAATTTTTAAACAAGATAATTGTGCCTGGTCTACCTCCTCACAAACTAGAACTTATGATTGGCGTGCCCATAATGCTACTTCGTTATTTAAACCCACCGAAACTTTGCAATGGTACTAGGTTGCGAGTAGTCGTTGCAAAGAAACGATATAGAGGGTCGTATAATATCCGGATGCGGAAAAGGTGAGATAGTATGTATACCACGGATTCCTATATAATACCGTCGAATTTCCCATTTGAATCAAAAGATTGCAATTCCCTATAAATGTCAGTTTTGCTACGACAAACAACAAGTCCCAAGGACAAACGTTAAGCAAAGCTGGCATAGATTTAACTAAGGGTTGCTTTACCCATGGGCAACTACACATGGCATGTTCACGTGGGAGGAATGCTAGTAGTTGTTGTTTTAGCCCAAGAAAATCGTACACCATAATTATATTGTATAAGAAAGAAATTTTTCAATAAAGCTCATACGAAAAACTAAAAATAAATAATATGTAATTAAACTAAAAATGCAAAAACGAAAAAGAACTAAATGGAGAAATATGTACAAAAACAAAATATCGATTCATAAAAAATAGAAGAATTTCGTTAAAATTAGCATAGGTATTTCTTTACGTGGAATACAGAATTAATAAGTTATCGTAAACTCTGACGCGGACGAAGTCGCGGGTAACAGCACTAACAGCTAGTTAATAGTAAAAAAAACAGCTCTATTTGAAAATTTACTGCATTTGATGTCATGGGATTGTCATGATTAGATGACTGTGGTGTTCCAGGCAGACAATATGATAGTGTGATGGAGACGGGCATTAACTGACACCAACATTTGATGAGCAGTTAGTTCAGTATTTTAAAATGTTTATGATTTCTGAATCATAAAACTTCAATATCTAAAGTTTTATTTATTTATTGTAGAATAATTTAAAGAAATTGAATATAATATAGGTTACCATCGAGGTTGATATTCTTGTTATATTGATTGCTACCTACATCACTCTTTATATTTAAAATATTTATTCCTCAATGTTCACGATTGCACCTACCACTGTTTGTCTCTGCATCACCCAAAGGTTGACTGGTAGAAAATGCCTATGGCATTAAGTCCGCCTCTGTACATTTATGTGATTGAAGTATTAAATAAATAAATCACTATGTGTCATGACATGATGACTATTATGACTATACATCACTACGTTGCAGGCACTATGTTTTTCGAACTTTATAATTGGTATTAGTTGTGACATCTTATGTTAATAAAGATGAAATATAAAAAAGAAGTTCAACTAATATAAATTAGAATGAGTCAAGGAACATAATTGGCAAAGGAAATAAAATAATAATGGTATTTTATTTACATATAAAAGTCTGTCATGGGATCGTAACCGTGGCATGCTGAGCACATTTTGGTTTATCATCTATCATGACTCTGGCGGTCAAAAGGTTAAGTACTAACATGGACGTACTTACTTATTTTTTTACTAAACTGTGGACCTCATTGTAGTCTGATCATGTAATAAAGTTTATTTTTGTTATTAGTTTACCTATTTAGTATTTGTATTGGTTTGTATTAAAGAAGGCCCTTAGTTATAAAAGAATGACATTTGAATATTTGTACATCACAATTATGTTGTGGTAGAATATATAGAAATTAAAAAATATTAACTCCATGTAAAACTACATTCTTACAAAAGAAATTCTAATTCTAAGGTTTTACTGATAGTTTCTAAACAGCTTTTATGCAACAAAAGGAAGTTAGGAAGTACCCTCAATATTGAAGCTACCTACAATTTTTAAACAAAAGGATTAATGTTTTTTTGCCATAATTATACAGGTGTTATTTTTAGCATTTGATTTGATATTAAAATACACATTTGCATTTTTTGTACCTACCATTTCAATTATGCTTTATTTTCAAGGCTGAGTTTCAAGGTTGTAAATGCTGAGTTTATCACAAACATTTATATTCGAGTATTAAGGTTTTTTTATTAAACTGAAGTTGTTGTTACTTACTGTAGTTTTGAACTTTGTTGTTGAAATTATGATTGAATTGTGGCTAGGTATACAATGAGTTTTCTTTATGATTCTTTATTGAAAGTATTCTTGATCTAACGTTAGTTGATAGGATTTACCTAAATGAGGTTTCCTGGTGTAGTACGAGGTGAATTACCAAGATGCAATTTCTATAGGTTGATTTAAATGCACAATAATTAGACTTTTATCTAAACAAATTGTAATCTCCAAAATTGGATAAACTAGTGTTGTAAATACAAACAATTTTAAACACAATACAATAGGAAAAAAATATTTGTTACTAGATTTGTTTTGACATAGATGTTTTTTTTTAACGAATGACGCGTACTGTCAGATTTTGCAACCTAGTTTTTTGATCAATCTGTTCTTTTTGTTTGAAACTCCTTGAAAGCCTATTGAAAGTTGAGGACTTAGACTTAGGCCCCATGTACACGATTCAAGTTTCTTGCCTGTGGCAACTACATTAAGATTGAAGCAATAAAAATGACTGGCAATATATAAACACTGTACATACAATGCGTGCCACGAAAGATGAGACTTGACCCCGCCTCCCCCGCTCTTTCCGCCGCCCCTATGACGTCCGGTCCCGTCCCGCACTCAGACCTCATACCGCTAAAGATACCTAAAATCTTGTACTGCGCATGTAAAACCACGTGGTGTGTCATCTCATCTTTCGTGGCACGCATTGCACGGTCCCACTTTTATTTGGTATAGTTTTATTTGGTTTGATAAATTGGTACCTGTATTATACATGTATGATAGAGGTCAGGGGCCACAGGCAATTAATTAAAACGTGTAATCGTGTAAATCAGGCTTTAGGCTTTACATTCTTCACTCAAACAAGATAAAGTTATGAAAAATCTAAAACTGTCGCGTCGTCGAGGAGTACAGTTCATTAAACCTCTAAAGAATAACTGTTTCATGAAATAGTCATTCTTTTGGGGTTACGTGGTCTTAGAAAGTTGTGTTGATGACTTCAATGATTATAATTCTGTAAATACATATTTGTTACGGCCGCGAATCATATTTTGATCGACGTACAACTTAATACTGACCAGCAAATTGCAAAAAACGTAAGAAAATTTGAATTACGCGGGCTACCCTGGCGCTTTCGACTTTTTTTTTACCTTAAACAATCATTTTATAAAAATACCATCGGAATTGGTGGAATTTGTAAGATACGCCAACCACGTGAACGAAGTCACGGGCGAAGTTTTACGTTATTTTCTTGTGTGAATTCTAGCGTGAATGTTCTTACTATTGAATGTAATTGTTTTCTTAAAAAATATATAGTCTGTGCTCGAACAGGAAAAAGAGACATCTATGGACAAGAGTAGAAAATAGAAGCGGAAGTGCTCTAATGATAAAACAGTTTTCATCTAAAATTACAGATAGAAATGTTGCCAACTTATTTTATTTCCTACTTTCCTTGGTTTTTCTAGTTCTAGATTTATTTCCTTACATATTATTATCGTCAATTGACTCCATAAAATCATATACATTTATTTATCTGTTAAAATAGTCACCTAAAGCATCTCACAAAATAATTCAGAACATCATGCTGACCTAGTAAAATTCAAGATATTACCATTAAGTGGATTTTTCGATTTATGTGTGGTAATATTGACCGAATGCGTGGGAGTGAACGAATGAGAATTAAAGCGAGATGCTAAATAATCAGTGAAGAACAAAAACTACGAATGAAAAGTGATTTCGGAGAGAAAAATTGAAGCCTTTTCATGTGATTTTGTGAATTTGTGTTGTGCAAAATTCATTGTAGACTGTGTTTGTATAATATTTTTTGGAGCAAAGTTGCCAAAAAAACGTACCGCTTGGTAGTAATATGAGTAATGTTACCAACCAAAATGGAACAGGTCTAGAGCAGCAGGTCTGTACCTCATGTACCTACATGCACTTAGTATTGATTTTTACAAAATTTGATGGAAATTTACCTAGAAAAGGCACTATTCAATGATTTATGCCCTTAATTTGAAACTCCTCTAATTCATGAAAGGATCTCGTTTTTTTAAGAAAGCATCGGTCTATAAAATCGCAATGCTTTACGTGTCTGTCGTGTCTCAGATTAACCAACATGGCGACTTAGTTCTTCCACTTTTATGGTATCTATTTCATTGATTTTGTGAAAATTTCATTATTTACACAGCATCGACATGTACTTAGATATTACAGTAATTTTCCAAAAGCACTTACGAGTGAGGTCATTGTCATGCTATATTTGCGTGTCATGGCGGGAGGAAATAAAAGGTTTTGCAACTATTTTGTACTTACACCGGAATACGCACATGCAGAGATATCTTATAGGATAGCTGTAATTTGATCATCTATGTAGAGTTATAAATGTATGTTTTGTTCATAGAAGGTTTATCATGCAGTATTTTGTCATGCTTGTTTAGTCAAGTTAGCATGTCTAATTTGCTTTAGTTGGATGGCGATATGTAGCAACTGTGGCAGTGCTGATGTTGGTTAGCTAACCACTAAGTTATCTAGAAATTTTTGTTTTTTATATTTTTACGACATGGAAAGTTTTGTGGCTATCAATCAGGTGTAACACTCAATGTACAAGGTTATTTGATGACTCTCACATTGAAATTACAGGTTCATAGATTTAATCACACTGTATGAGTTTATATAACAGATATACAATAACAACACTGTAAAACTCACTGTATCAAATTACAAATATGTATTTTTAAATAACTTTGTGAAAACACAGGGAAACACACACAACAAACAAGGCTGTGCGTTCGGTACAGTCAGAATGATTTCTCTCTGGAAATATTTTATTGCTCAACTCATAGCCTAGGTATTACTAACCTTTTATTAACTTGTATTTTTAGTACAGACAAAGCATTGTATTTTTTTTAATGTAACTGCCTAATTAACTAATTGTTTCTAATAAACAACACAATGCTTTAGTACTGTTACTGTCGTAGAACAAAACCGACTGTGCCAGCTGTTAGCAAACAAAGGATTTGATTTGACCAAAACAGGGTGCGGTCAACAAACTCGACATCAATTGTAACTTTCATTCTACCAACCATAACAAAAAATAATTTCCTTGGTTGACAATATTGCATCTTATTGATTGACAATTGCAGTAAATGCTGGCCACTTACACAACCAGTTTTAAATTGTCTTTTTTTATTGGTCTTGCAGCTTGCTGGTCTGGACTTGCAGCCTCAGGCTAATAAGAGTGCTGGCCGCTACATCCCCCCGCATCTGCGCAGGCAGTTGCAGGCCAGCCCTTCACAAGGTAAGTTAATTATTAACTTTACACTTTTATGCCTTCTGCACCACGTCCTTGGCTTATATCCTTCCTCTTGTCCTAATAGAATGCTAATCTTATGATAATTTAGGCAGAGTATTTATAGCTTTTGAATTGATTAGCTACCTATAGGTTGCAGATCTGTATATTTTTTATAACTTGTTGTTAACTCTTTGGTTAAGACACATACCATGGGAATCTTTAATCCTGGTCATTCACACTTGCACAAATATAGCAAATGTACTAGTGGAGTATTATTTGCGGATGTCTATACATATATACCTTTGTTGGCATCACATTCTAAATGCATCATTTGCAATTTAGCATACAAATCTATGGATGAGTAACTTAAGATATAAATAAAAACAAAGAAAGAGAAAAAATAACAACTTAACAATTTGAACAGTAGCAATATTCTCAATTAGCATAATATGTTTGGGAATGCCCTAAATCTATCTAAAAGCTTGATAAGGATGGAATATTTTGATAGAACTTCAATATTATTCCAAGTAATGAAAAAATCCAGTCCACGCTTGCATTGAAAACAATCACAATTCCATTGTGATATCATAGATAATATTATTCTAACAATACAACAAACAAATTGGTATCAAGTGTGTGCTTCAACATTTGAATGTGAAGAATAAAGAGTATCTGTCACTTGACTTTCTCTGTTGTTGTTGAATGTTACAAACAGTCATAAGTACAGAGATACTATAATAACAATATTTAGGTCACAAATAGTCAATATGCTTCCTGCATCATTAACTCACAATCAAAATATTATGTTTGTATGCTTGGGCTCCTCATCCCTATATATTTTAGTACAGAAAAGTATCTTCACACTTTCCGCAATGGACTTTGACTTCACAACATCTTTGCAGCAACAATTTAGTTCTAGAAAGTTTGGTAGCAAGTGCACTTGACATCTCTCATGACATCATATCATTTAACATCCATCATCATTCATGCATCCATTGTAGGCCAACTATGTCATTATATACTAGCAGCGCCCAGCGGTTTTACCCGCCTAAGTTTCGATCCTGTGGGAATATTGGGATAAAAAGTATCCTGTGTTAATCCAGTAAATTGTCTATGTGCCAATTTTCATCCAAATCTGTTCAATAATGGTTTACGCGTGATTGAGTAACGAACATCCAAACATCGTCATAAACTTTCACATTTATATTATATTAGTAGGATATTGTGGTAAGTGGACTATAGCCGAGGAGAAAAGTACTGGTCATCAACTTGACATAACTCTTATCACTGAGCAGATTATTGCGCATCATGAACAATATTGAACACATTTTGCAATATGAAACCCAACAACGATTTCAAGTTTAATTAACAAGGTCCCTACTACCATTTTGTTCCGTGACATCTTTAGGAACTTCGCTAGCTGCCGTGTAACAATGCCAAGCAGTTTAAGCAGATGTTACTTGTTGCTTAGCGAAAACGCCTATGTTACCTTTTTGCAACACCCACGGGAAGAGAGTGGGTGGACTAATCATTGTTGGGAACCAAACATCACTGCATCTATTGTGTATTCTCTTCTAATTATTCACCTAGCTATAGAGTGACTATACAAATGTCTGCATGCTGTAAGCTGTGGAGCATTAACTTTGCGTAAACAAGAATCTGCGCGCGAAACGGTTGCGGCTTTACTTATAGAGAACATGACATAATTATTGCCTCAAGCAATGTAGGTTCAAGAAATACGTACTAAAATGTGAAGATCATAATATTACCTGCATGATTTAACCAATTAACAATGACGCATGGCCAATAAACCCGTGTGAAACGAATCGACGCGAATGTCTCATTCAAAAATATGAGTACAAACATGGAAGTGTTCTGAAGCGCAACTATAAATAATATCGCTACAGTTCCTGCATCATTATTCAGCTTTGTCTAGGGATGCCCAAAAAAGACTGTTGTATCGATATATCGCATCGTAACCGTATCGAATGCGCTTGTATCGATACGCGATATTATCGTATCCCTTTGTATCGATATATCGCATCGTAACCGTATCGCTTTGGTATATCGATTGGGTAGGTTATTTCGTAGGTAAAATATTATTATAAACCTAAATATATCTTAAACATTAAAGAAAGACATACCTTTTTTAATTTTTACAATATATTGTAAGTTATAAAAGAAAAGTATTTATAGTATGTATGAAAGGTTAGTGTAGTACATAAATAACTCTAAATAATCCTGACCTCTACTTATTACGAATAACAATATTATGTCTAAAGGTAGGTAGGTTTAATATAAACAAAAATAAATAAATTTTAATCAGTCATAGTTTGATACGATACGTTAATGCGATTTTTTTTTTTGGAATACGATATATCGAGGCGCATCGTATGGCCAAAATATCGTATTAAATATCGATATATCGTATAGCGCTGTATCGATATTTCGATATATCGCATCGTATTGGGCATCCCTAGCTTTGTCCCGGCGAGTTGAGTAGAGGTCAGCGTAACGTGATATCATGTCCCTATTCTATGATTTGTAAAACAGGAACATTGTACGATGTGGTGTTAATTTTGTTCTGAATTCTGCCGGATATTATTTCTGGAAAGTAGGACATTGCGATAAAAATTTGATTTTTATCAATTCTTTCGTATTTAGTCTTATCTGGCTAAGTCGCCGTGTTTATCGTGTGCTATGATAGTGCAGGTACTGGAATGGCTCTAATCATATATAGATCAATAGTTCAGAATAGGGAGAGATGTAGATATTTACTGCATTGTTTATAAGACGGTGATTCAGGATTGATTGTTATCAATTCAGGAATTATACAGTACCTACCTTAGTCATAAATATCACATCAACATGCATTTGAATGCCTCTCTTTGACGTCATTGTTTAAATGCATACATTTTGTGTTTGTTTCACCAGATTTCATAACATTTAACAATTAATTATTAAACATTATATTCAATAAATGGTATGGTCTCTCGAGCTTATGATTAAATGATAATTTAACTGCTGTCTTTTTGAGAGTGCTGATAGTAATACTCAATTCCAACGTGTAGTTTTGTCCTGTATTTAATTTAATTCAAAAGACCGTTGCTATGGAAAATACTACAAACGTAGTCGTCTCCAAACTTTCGATTTTCAATTAAAGTGTTATCAAGTAAATGATAAATTTGAAAGGCCGAGTCGTGGCCACACAAGACTCATGCAATTGGTTCAGTAGATTACTAAATGATTAATTTGTGCAGGGGAAGAGTCTAAGCGCCCAAGCTTAGACGCCCGTTCAAACGAACAACGGGACAACCGTTCATCATTCGGAGGCAACTCTAGAACCTACGACCGTGGTGGTCGGCGCGACGACCGCGACCGTGACCGCGAACGTGAAAACGATCGCGGCAACGATTCGCGATACCCGCGCAGGGACCGCGGTATGTCCACATGTCTTAAACTACTTATGTATCTCATATGCATAGTTGTCATGTAACTCTATAGACTTACATTATCTACAATCTTATCTCGGTTTATATTGTTATCAATGTATTGATTGGTATTCGTTCCTAAGTAGATAACTTGCAAAATACCAAGCACTTTGATTCACGTTTATTAGAAGTGCTGGAGATCATATTTTTTTATATCGTTTTTTATTATATAATGGTCGGTAATTTTGGGTGCAAGGGGAAGCGCACAAGATCCGGCTTCCCCCATCGTCAACCGCGATCTTACTCGGTGCACCCTGCGTTGAATGACGAACTGACGTTCAGTTAATGGCGATATACCCATCCAATCATTTGCACTTAGCTAGTTTACTATAGGTTGGAACAGACAGAGTGGCTAAGAAGAGTAAATGGTGGTAGGCTGATTTCTTCTCTTTGGGACGAAAAGGTTTTTGTGGAGCTGTGATGAATTTGGAAGTGGAGCCGTTTTCGTGTTTTTAATAATATATGTTTGATAAAGGTCGTGAGGCAGGATATCAGAATGGCGACTCAGAACCGCAACGCTGGTCGGAGTCGTCCGGTGAGAGATGGGGCGCATCAGGCGGCGGAGGGCGCGCGTCGGGTGCCGGCGGGGGGGGCTCTTCCAGCCGCGAGTCACGCGACATCCGCCGCGACGAGGACTTCAACCGCGACGAGCCGCCGCCACCACGTAACGACCGCTGGAAGGAGCCGGAGCCCCGCTCGGACGAGCGCAGCAACAGCTCGCGCTGGCCATCCGACGATGTGCGCCGCGGCAGCAACCGCAGGGACGAGGGTGGCCATGAAAGCAACTCAGTCAGTCCCAACTTTTATTACCTTCTGGGCGGATTACGACACTGTCTACGATTGATGATGTCCGGTCGGAAAGCTTTGCTTTAATAGCTCATTGCTAAATTATATGAGCTGAATTTTGTGCTGCTAATTTTAATACTGCTTTCTATGAGTAATTCGCCTTCAAAATGTTACTTTTGACGTAGGTTCGATTTGTTGATGCAGGGCAGATTGTAATAAACATTTGTTACAGAGTGATTGGACAGTCCCGCTACCTCGCGACGAGCGGACGGAGTTGGAGCTGTTTGGCACTGGCAACACAGGCATCAACTTCTCCAAATACGAGGATATACCCGTTGAGGCCAGCGGCGATCGCGTCCCAGATTTCATCACCAGCGTATGTAACGTTAAACCTACTAAGCTTATTGAACAGAATTTGTTTTTTTTTTTGTCATACTGATCTTGAAATATTGTTCACAGTTTGAGGATGTTAACCTGACGGAAATAATGCGCCAGAATATTGCCTCGGCTCGCTACGACAAGCCGACGCCGGTCCAGAAGTATGCAATTCCGATTGTGCTGGGCAGAAGAGATGTCATGGCGTGCGCACAGACTGGTTCAGGAAAGACGGCTGCATTCCTTGTGCCCATCCTCAATCAGATGTACGAAGCTGGGCCCGTCAAGTATATGGGGTGAGTGTCAGTTGCCAATAAGTACTCCTCCTTTCCACATTATTGATTTATGGAAACATGTTCTTGGTTCACAGGCCGTATAACCGGCGCAAGCAGTACCCTCTGGGTTTGGTGTTGGCCCCGACGCGCGAGCTTGCTACACAAATTTTTGATGAGGCTAGAAAATTCGCCTACCGCTCCCGTGTGCGACCATGCGTCGTGTGAGTATTGGATTTTGAACCTAGTCATATTTCTGCTAGTTTGAAGTTGAATTCGGAGAAATAATGGTAATATTTGATCAGGTACGGCGGCTCCCCGATACATGAACAGTTCCGCGAGCTGGAGCGCGGCTGCCACCTGTTAGTGGCGACGCCCGGCCGGCTGGTGGACATGCTGGCGCGCGGCCGCGTGGCCCTTGACCACTGCCGGCACTTGGTGCTGGACGAGGCCGACCGCATGTTGGACATGGGCTTCGAGCCCCAGATCCGCAAGATCGTCGAGAGCCACACGATGCCAAAGACTGGCGAGCGCCAGACGCTCATGTTCTCTGCGACTTTCCCCAAACAGATCCAGGTGTTGGCGCAGGATTTCTTGTTTAATTACGTTTTCCTTGCCGTTGGACGAGTCGGTTCCACATCCGAGAATATCACCCAGAAGGTAAATAGTAAATGCATACTTTTATCATCACAAATGCAAATATTAATATCAAAATAACAGATTTTCTAAAAACAATTGTTGTAAACTTGCAGGTGGTATGGGTGGAGGAAATGGACAAGCGCTCTTTCCTGTTGGATTTGCTGAATGCTTCCAACTTGCTGCAGCGTGCAAACCCTGAAGAGGATCAACTTATTCTTGTATTCGTCGAAACCAAGAAGGGTAAATCAATTATTGCAGTTCGTCACCTTTTCGTTAACTTTCAGAGCTAAACTTAGCCTTCTGGAGCAGCTCATGTTCTTAAAAACCAATCACAACGCATTCATTGCGCATATGGTTTTACTTATCACATTATTTTTGTCGCGAATAACGTAGCTGCATTCTTGCATAACATACCTACTAAACTGCGTTCTCGAAATTCAGTTTTCAATTTGTGGTTTCGGAAAAATAACTATTGCCTATTCATAAAACGTTAACTCCGCTACAGCAATATTTTTATGACATTTTTCATTCAATTCATTCTGAAATCAACACAATTTACACTTTCGTAAAGATGATAGTGGTTTACGAAATAAACCTTGAATTTGAAACAAGTATTTATTAAACTTGACTACACTTGTGTTCTAGCTCCTAATCATGGTATGTTCTTGTCCATTCTTTTGCATACGAAACTACCTTTTGGAAGGGGCATCTAGAATGAATTAAATTTTCTTGTAAATTTTGATGTTCAAAACTGCCTTTTATTGGCCTACTTGAAATACCTACTACTCACTGACACTACTCTACTTTCACTTTGACTTTATGTAATTGCGTTATCCAGGTGCCGACCAACTTGAGGAATACTTGGACAATCTCGGCTACCCGGTGACGTCTATACACGGCGACCGGACTCAGCGCGAGCGTGAGGAAGCGCTGCGTCGGTTCCGTACAGGACAGACTCCCATCCTCGTCGCTACGGCCGTAGCCGCCCGAGGTTAGTGTGAAGAAGCCTTTACAAGAACAGTATGAATTAGGACTAGGTTTGAGGGCAGTTCTGTTGCCTTCATAAAGAAATAAAAATCTTCTGGAATCTATATCAAATCTAAGAACTTGAATGCTGGCATTATGTAAATATGTAATTTAAAGTTAAAAAATATATTATAAAAAAAACAGATGTGATGTCTTTGTTTGTTAACAAAAGGGAATTTTCAAATGATTTATTTATTTATCCTGTAAATAATAAAGGCAATGAATTAAGTTGTAAAGTAACATTCAACATGTTTCGCAAAATTAATTCTCCAGTGCATTGTTTCATGAGAATACAAATGAACTAACCTTATCATTTATACACACGTGTCTGCGTTCACATGATATTATACAACCATGTTACAGTATTGTATTAGTTGCTTATTACAATTTTGTTACGGCCCCATTAATTTTGGTGGGCTCTATTTCCTAGATTTTTTGTCTTACGAAATGCTCGAGAACAGATCTACATAGCTATTCACAACCTTTCGGTACGATTCCGTGCCGAATTGATCATCAATTATTGTTTATTTAATTCGGGAAAACAAACAGTTACACAAACATCGTAATAAACAGGTAGTGAGAAAAAAAAAGACATTACATATGTGTAGCTCACGACGTTATCCACATCTTAAATACTACAAAATTATTATGGAACTATTATTTGTACACAAGTGAAACTTAAAACGTAAAATCTTAAGATGTTGTTATCAAAAGAGTCCTCTAAAGGATCTGACAAATCCAAAACTTGTAAATTTTGTCTGTTTTAGCTGATTTTGTTGTCAGGTTCAAGGTAAATTATTCATTGAAAATGTGTCGATACGACAACCTGTCGAATGGTCGAAAACACAGGGCAATTTTCGTAATTTTGAGGATGTTCACAGTCTGATCTCGGTCTCAATCTGTCAAAAAATACTTCTAATTTCCCTTTTTTCTAAAGTTTTTGATTTGTTTGTCGCCAAGATGAGACTGCGACTAGATTTTGAATGTTTTAAATTACCAGAATTGACCTTCAGATCTTGTTAGATTCAGCAGTTGATGCCAATATCTCATTGGTCGATCCAAGTTTGCCGATGTGAGTTTAGTCCCATGTTAAACAACATGGGACTAAACTCGCATCGGCAAATGTGTTTGATTACATTTCGCCTTTCGGGTAGGCAGTTAGGAGAATACAGGAGAGTGTTATGTTAAGTTATGTAATATAATGAGAGTGCTACAAGGATCTCTTGGCGCTTGAATGACATTGACAGGGGGCGCTGTTGGTAAACATTTGTGAAATTGTCATAGAAATTGTATTGAAAAAGAAACAAGATAGCGGCGTTAGTTCCGATTTTGCACCAAAAGATCCTTGTACCAATGTATGACGTACATTGATAAGATGCTATTCACAGGTTTGGACATACCGCACGTGCGTCACGTGATTAATTTTGATTTGCCGTCGGACGTTGAGGAGTACGTGCACCGCATCGGTCGTACCGGCCGTATGGGCAACCTGGGCGTAGCCACGTCCTTCTTCAACGACACCAACCGCGGCCTCGCGCGGGACCTCGTCGAGCTCCTCGTTGAGGCCAAACAGGATGTGCCGAAGTAAGTATATTTTCTTCTTCTCAATAGAAATTAAGGATACTTGGAAGAGCTTGAACGTTGTGTCTGAGTGTAGTCTTTGACGCTTTAAACACTTTTTGAAGATTAGAGATCGAGTGTGAATGTGTGGAGTGTCGACTATAATAATGTGACATTCTATAAATCATTAATTTTCTTACATTTTTGAAGGGCATCTGTGGAATTGGCAAAGCATGGGTACTGTAAAACCGGGGCATTGTTCTTCTGTGTTATGTTATATATGTACTAACTAAAACGTCTGTATTTTTCTAGCTGGCTGACTAGCACGGCAGCTGACGGGCGGCTGGGCGGCGGCGGACGTCGCACGGGCGGCAGTCGGTCGGGAGGAGGCGGACGGTTCGCGAACAGCGGCAGCGGCTTCGGTGCGAGGGACTTCCGTACGCAGTCGCGTCAGACTCCGCGGTCCGCAGGGCCGTCTACTATTGGCTCTGGTCAGTATAATTTTCTAGTTTTCATGTGTTTAGATATTCGCCTATTTATTTAAGAATAACTACGAGCACGAACATAAACTCTATGTCGGATTTTGGATGCGAGTCAAAGGATTATTTGAAGAATTCGTCCAACATTTCGGAGAGTTGTTTTATCATCATCATTTGAGCCGAAAGACGTCCACTGCTGGACATAGGCCTCCCTCAAGCACCACCACTTCGACCAGTTTTGTGCTTTTTGCATCCAACGAGTTTCTGCGGCCTTCACAAGGTCGTCGCTCCACATAGTGGGAGGCCTTCAATGCTACGTCTTCTAGTACGCGGTCGCCACTTCAGAACCTTTCGGTCCTATCGGCCATCTGTTCTGCGAACAATGTGCCCTGCCCACTGCCACTTAAGTTTGGCAATTCTTCGGGCCATGTCGGTTACCTTGGTTCTCATGCGGATCTCTTCATTTCTGATTCGATAACGCAGGGAAACTCCAAGCGAGAGAGAGAGAGAGTTATTTAGTTTATTTCCGTTCAATAATATAAAGTCATCTGTGATTTCGCAAAAATGCAAAATGTTTTCATCTAAAATGTTTTTGCTGGATACTCACGTATTCAGCGAAAACATTTTGGATGAAGTCTAGTCGTAGTTTTTAGTTCCTTTGTTCAGCTGATAGTTTCATTGAGATGCGAGTGCTGTCAGTGGACCTGGATTGTCTTAACTGAGCATGTAATGCCACTGACCGGTGCGGTTCCCTTGCAGGCTTCGGCTATGGCGGCGGCTCGTACGGCGGCAACTACGGCGGCTCGTACGGCGGCGGCGGCGGCGGCAGTAGCGGCGGCGGCACCGACTGGTGGGACTCGTAAGCCCGACCGCTCCCGCAGCTCGCACCGCACGCGACCCCGTACTCGACCCCCTCATTCGTAACTTAAGCGATGTGAAACGTTTAGATTAATATATTTTATTTTAATTCGTAAACTGATAGTTGGACTGAAATTGACCTGTGACTATTTAATACGGTAATGTTTGTACAATAGAAGAGAGCGGTGCGACAGAGAGATGTGTTTGGGCGCGTCCGGCCGCGGGCGCTGAATCTCAGGTGCGATGCCCGCGAGCGCGGACGAGCCTTGTTTCTTAACTTCATACTATCATCATGGGCATGCTTAACAAATGTCTGTGAATATATTCAGTGAGAATGGTAGTTCGCGATCATTAATGGAAGTAATCAATTAGATTAAATTTTGATCACATGTATCGTTTGCGTCACGCGTCGTGACTCGCACGCGTTTTGTCTTTTTAGTAACGATTATGTGAATGTAGTTTATTAATATAGAAATATTTTTGATGTCCGATCTGTATCGTGAATTCGTAAGTGAACAATGTAATTGTGTATTTTCGATTTTCTATTTTCTGACAGTCTCATAGCTGACTCACTCGTGACACTGGAATTTTGAAGCATTTACGCACTCTAAAATCGATGTAGCTAATACAGCAGTAGATTTAGAAATTGAGAAGTACCGATACAGTATCATAGCAAATAATTACTAAATTTTGTCAGTAGTAATCCCATAATGTAATATCTGTCTTCGACGTGATCTATTATTTGAATGTGAATTTACCAATAAAAATTAAGAAACAGAATTATGTTGTTTTGTTATTTATAGTTTAGCACCTATTAATTCTGCAAATTGGTAGGTAGCCTTGGATCGAAATAGCATGTACTGAAAGTACCCAATGAGATGCAAACAATGTTAGTTTTCTTAAAATTGAACTCTTCGCATTTTTAAGATGTTGCCAACAACTTGAAAACTGCTAATAAAAAACTTACAAAATAAACAACCGACTTCCCAAAAAAGACGCTACAAAGTGAAAAATAACTTTTAATTTCGGAAGTCTGTGTCGTTGGGTTCGCATTTTCGTTGTTTGCAACCGACTTCCGAAAAAAATTATTTTTGACTTTTATGTTGTAACACTACTTGTAAATATCAGTGACAGGGAGTCGTTATAACATCATCAATATAAACTAAGTGGCAAAAAAAAGTATTATTGAAGCTAACTCAAAAACTACCCAAGCAAAGTTAATAAAATTTATATGGGACCACAGTGGCACCAATTGACCTTGAGTTTTCACTTCTGTCGGCACTCTTGAAAAAGCATAGTAATTTTATAAATATGTATGAAGATCATTCTTCCCAAAGAAAATGTACCGCGCGTTGATGGCCAAAACTTAAAACAGAGGTGTCGGTATGGTAACAATGTCACGAGTTCAATGGTTTTTTCCCCATCTCATAAAATTCCCAATGCGCCTAAAGAAGTTTTCACTTGAAAAATAATTTTTGAAATCGATTTACAATTACCAGAGATATCGCGTAAAAAACAAAAATCAAACAGTCGATTAGAGAACCTCCTCTTTTTGAAGTCTGTTAAAATTGTCACTAACCATCACTAACACTGCAATAGATTAAAAAGACGTACAATGCGTGCCACAAAAGATGAGACTTGACCCCGCCTCCCCCGCTCTTTCCGCTGCCTCTATGACGTCCGGTTACGTCCCGCACTCAGACCTCATACCGCTAAAGATACCTAAAATCGTGTACTGCGCATGTCAAATCACGTGGTGTGTCAAGTCTCATCTTTCGTGGCACGCATTGTAGGTATGGGCTGATTTTTCAATCGACAGATAATATTTTATTTGTAGAATAAAATTGACGTCCAACGTTTTTGTACTGTCAGAAATTCAAAATTGTACCTTCGATATTATTATCTGGCGTTAGTAAAAATAAACAAATAAGTCGATATGGGAAGATTTAAGACAGTATAACACTTAATAAACAACACGTCCTTATAAATGAACCAATAAGTAGATGTGAATAATATTCTGTGAGTAGGCATAACACTAATACAATAATACTATAAAATCGTATAGAGGCCCAAAAGTGTTTTGAAGAAAAAACTTGCATATAGGTTCCAGACATATCACTAAGCTCGGGAGATTACAAATGATAACATGGTGACGGACCGGACTCGGATTGTATCGATTGTTGAAAAGTCCTATGAGGAACTGTATACAGCTCAATCTGCAGAACCAATTCCTCCCAAAGGCGATTCTAAAGCACCACCTATTCTACCATGTCAGGTCATAACAGCCCTACATGACACGAAGACAGATGAGTCTCCTGGTGAAGACAGAATCACCATTGAACTACTACAATCAGGTGGCGAACCAGTTCGAATGGTCCTCGTGGAACTTTAAT
This sequence comes from Luperina nickerlii, assembly GCA_963855955.1. Classification (NCBI taxonomy): domain Eukaryota; kingdom Metazoa; phylum Arthropoda; class Insecta; order Lepidoptera; family Noctuidae; genus Luperina; species Luperina nickerlii. The sequence goes on along the minus strand of OY979664.1, from coordinate 13,861,703 downwards.
AGGATTATGTAAGATGTGCGTACCCCAGAACAGGAATAACAGAATACTCCCCATTTTCTATAAAAAAGTTGACATTTCCCATTAGCCTCCTCTCTCAAATATACATGCTCTTCATCTGCCTATCTTTATCTCAATTATGTTGGGGTCGGCTTCAAGTCTAACCGGATGCAGCTGAATACCAGTATTTTACATGAAGCGATTGCCTATCTGACCTCCACAACCTGAATTGACCTAGGACGTCAAATTTTTGAGGTATTTGAACTCAAAACGGGAATTCAAAGTCATCCATTTTGAGAAAAAACTCGCAAGTTTTGGTACGGACGCCAGCACATCAACCTACCACAATCTGTCAGATTTCTTTAATAGATTTTCAACTTTATCGCTAAAGCTTAAGGTTCAAAGTTGATTGGGAAAATATGACAGGTGTAGCTTGATGTGCTGGCGTCTGTACATGCCGTAGCTACAAAATCGTAGTGATTTCATGCAACCGGTGTCTCGAATTGAACACGGAAAGGGAAATACGCTTCCCTACCTAAAGAGTCTATAGAGGTATGAGGAACAGGGTGTAAAGTTCACTCATACTCGGGAGGATCCTCCGACAGGCCGGGTGTTGTATTTGGCGGGTAACTGGCCCAATGATTCATGTCGGGCCGTTGTATCTATGCTAGTTGCGCGGTAAACTCTGCTTGCGAGATGCAGGATTTTGCGTGACGTTAGTATGACGTGTTGTTCGCATGTGGCATATGACACGCAGCGCTTTTTATTTCGTATTCAAACCACAATGAAAGTGGCCGCGTGTGTTGTAGCTCTGCTTATTATTCGTAAATTACGTAGAAGACGGAATAGAAGAAAGTGTATTTGTTTCCGATTCTATCAGCATAGTGCTTATTGTCTGGGGTGTGGTCCGATTAGCTGCTGTAGCAGGATATTGTCTTGAGGTAATGCCTTGGTAGTCCTTTTAGTACAAAGAAGTCAAGGAGGTCCGGGATTTTGTTAGAGTCTGTTGGCCAGCACGTGGGTTCACAGGTGGAGGATACCAATAGGTGGCCTTTGTCTATGCTTGTTTTAAGTTGTCTTCCTCGCGTTTTGTAGTGAGTCTAGAGCCCCAGCTAATATGTTTAGCATTCCGGTCACGCAATAAAACGATTGCCGAGCTGGTGGAAGTATCGTGTGAACAACGTGTGAGTATTAACATATTTTCGTCTACTTTATGTTTAGGGGGGTAGTATAACGTGGTATAACGCCGACACGTTAATGTAACCTGTGCTATCCACCACAGCAATTGTTATTGCCTTTGGTGTTCAGTTCTGTATTCTGGAATTAAATGGCGTTTCACTTTCTTATGGACGATGATCGCTGTTCCACCATGCCCAGTGCCATCTGGATGGTTTGTGATATAGCATTGATGTTCTTTGGATTTGATATTTGTGTTGCGGGTACCATGAGCTTCAGCTACGAGAAGAATATCGTTCGGATTTGAAAAATTATTTTTGCAATTGATAGTCCAATTCAAGATCGACCGAACTCCATAACAACAGATGGTCACGGGCAACAGACTGTAGACAGAATTAGCTCAATTCAAAATTAGCTTTACCAATGATAAACCCGCGATTAACCAAAAAACTTCTCAGCCTGAGTAGAAATAACCTTAGAATAATAAAATAGGCACAATTACGGGCCACAACCTCCTTAACAAACATCTTTTCAACATAGGCACCACGGACAGCCCCCTCTGCAGGGGCTGCCTTGATGCCGAGGAATCAGCCGCCCACGTCATCCTGGATTGCGAGGCCGTGGCTTCTCAACGTGCAGAAATCCTCGGAACAATGAGGTCGCTCCGCGAAGCCTGTGAAGCTCCCAGGAAGCTTCTGTGCTTTTGGGTGGAGCTAGGCTGGCTCTGTTAGCCAGAATTCCCACGCACAACGGACCGAATGGGAGTCTAAGTGCGGAAAAGGGAGTCCCATCATCATCATCATCATCATAGTCCAATTTAACATCACACTCGCGCTAGGACGCTGAGGAGCCGAGCAAAATTTAAAAAAGTCAGAAATAACGCTAAGCGAAATCGAAGTAATAGCGTGGGCAGGCTATGCGATGCGACGGGGTAGGTCTGGGAAACAAGAAATTTCACGCGGACGAGAATATTAATAAAATCTATACTTAGATTGGACTGGTAGACACTTTATAACGTATAACGTTAATGCTAAGATGTCATTGTACCCATTATTATGAACAACTTTTACTATGGGACCAAATTTTAAATAGCAAAAAAAATCAGCTGTTTAACATTTTGACTAGTTATGCGAGCATAAATGTAGGGAAGGTAAGGGAACAACTCATTTATTTTTCGCGATTTCAGCTTGGGTCCCATAAGTTGTTCATAATCATGAGTACAATGACCCCTTAAGAGGTTTTGCGCATTTAACGTTACACGTTGTATACAGTGTAATTTAATCAAGATGATTCATTAATAAAACTCGGGCTGCCTCACAAATTAGTGTCTGTTTAGCCTTTTTCCACAATCTTCTTCACTTATTTTCTTTTTAAGTAAATGAGGCGCCTTTTGAAAGATAGTCATCTCGGCAATAAAACACTTGTGTCTGCATGTCTGTCTGCTGTGATTCTGATTGCCAGATAAGTAATCATCTGATGTTGATTATACTAAACACCTAAAGTTGATAGGTACATACGCTAGCACATCAAGCTACTACAATCTGTCAAATTTCTTTATTAGATTTTCAGCTTTATCGCTAAATCATAAGGTTCAATGTTGATTGGGAAAATTAGAAAGTTTCAGGTAGTTTGATGTGCTGGCGTCTGTACATGTCTGCAGCTCCGCCTCAATGTTACCTAAATCTTTTAATTTTCCGGGATGAACATCATATTTTATTAACTTACCTATTTTGGTGGTCTTCGCGGGTTACTGTCCCATCTCTATGATGCGGATGCGTAACTACGCCATGACTCGATGTAGTCGGTTGTGCGGTAGGTAGGTACTGGTTGGTAAATAATTTATTTCGAGTTTGATAGCTTATCCCAGGGGAATAGTTTTGTAAAGTGACAATTGCTTGTCTATACTGTAACCTGCTGAAGGCTATCTAAATTTTTCTCACATTTCTTTTCATCAATAAATTATGGTCCTATTTGTTACATTCATAAGATACAGGAGATATTTACGATGTCACCTCCACCTGCAACATATCATGATGGGAACACTGGGTGGCTAGGCTGGGTGGCACACACGCCTGTCATGGTTCTGCCTGGATTGGTATTGGTATCTACCTTTAATGTTCTAAAGATTACATATTTATAACTACCTTCCTACCATAGTATGCATAGTACCTATCCGTTGTTCGGAACCGATACTGTTTTTTTTGCTCGAAATAAACTTAGCTAGACCATCAAAGATAGACAAATATTAATTAACTTTTTGCACAGCGTCCAGCATTGCTCAGACATTCAAACTAACGTACTTCTCGTCCGCGGCTCCACAGATTTTATTATAACTAATTTATCTCATCGATTACGTCGGGTAATGGCCAAAGGCTTATTGAATACGTCTTTTTGTGGCGCCTTTTTATTTGGAGATCGCGTCTAGAGCAGGCGGCCGCGGGACCCCGCCGCGCTGGCATCCACGGAATGCCTAAAAGGTGACTCTTGGATAAATTACGGACATTTCTTCCATTTTAACGATTCCCTTTATTATTTAATTTATTTTTATCGTATGTTACACATTTGGCTTATAACAATGTTTGTTTTTGGGCCTCATTAGCATAAAGCTCACGCTGGGGTGGAAAAAAATGGAGGCTCGCTCATTTTGGTTTTCGATAGGATCTATTTTATCTTATGACGGGTGTTATTTGTTCAAGAGCTTCACGTGTCTATAAGGCAGATAGCGGGATGTCTCAATTTGGTAATTTGTCGGTTTTTTATCACGTCTGGGATGTGAGTATGTGACATAATAAAACAATTAATTTATGATCGGTCGTGGGGATGATTCCGATCAGTTTATCGGCGGCGTGCGCCGCTCCGCTGGACATTAATTGTTTTATGTAACAAGTAATTTTTATTAATTGCTCTTTGATGGGAATTATACTGGGAAGACTCAAATATTGTGTTCTTCATGCGGGATCTCAGTTATTTATCTCTATACTTAATTATTTTTATCCTAAAACAATACGGAAAAATATGTCTCTACATATAATATCTAAGCACCTAATAGGGTTGTATAAATAGTAATGTCTATAACACAGAAGATCCCTTACAATTACAATAAGGCCGTACAATAGCTGGTAAAACTTTTGTAATGGAGTAAAACAAAAAAATGTTTTTACAGCTTGTTTTGTGCGGACTCAATAAGTTGTAAATCAATATTATAATGTCCTCTGTGTACCTAAAACTAGAACTATAGTTATTTATGACGGGTCATTTACCCTCACTGAATATACGCAACTTATTTGTTTTAACGTGATTTACTGGGTAAAAGGAAATGCACCCCTAAAACATTGTGGTTTCTGAAATGAATTAAGTACGTAGAAATAAGGATCCTTAGCAAAAAGAGATTTATAGTCTGTTCTTCGTAATAAAAGGCAGAGTTATAACAAAAAAATATATTCTAAGTACATTCAATACATCTCACATTATTATAAAAATAAATAAATCTAGGTATTTATTATCACTGGCGATAAACCGTTCGCGCTAAGTTTTCCGGCTCGTGAAATCAAGCGCCTACCGTACCATTGAGTCGCCCTCTCAATGCCATAAGCAACGTCATGGCAAGTGTGATTATTACTTATTCGGCACCTAAATATTATCCATGTTGATCGATGTTTGTTAGTTTTGCTAACGGTCAGCGGCCATCTTACGCGAACGGGTTGCATGTAATACTTCACTGAACTCTCAGTTGGAACCTTCTTTCTTATATCTATGATTGGAACTGTTTTTTGGTACCCTGGGAGTGGGACCAACATACTATCTATGGTATGTTTCATAAGTACACAAATTGGTAGGTAACCGTTTTAAGACACTTGTTTATAAACACAACATCACGATCACTTAGTTTTAAACATTTAATCACTATTTATAGTATAAAGTCAACCCTCGCCGTCTGTCTGTTTGTGAGCACTGCTTTCAAGAACAGCTGAACGGATTTGGTTTAGGTATTCACCAATAGATAGAGCGTCTCTTGTGGAGAAGGTTTGTGTAATTATATAATAAATACATATTATACACGGTGTAAGGGACACGCCGCGCAAACTGTTTTCATGAATTCAGCTAGAACGATCTGATTTAAAAAATGTTGTCGGTTATTATAAAAATATTAGCTGTTTTACTGATTACCTATCTGATTTTGACCATGTATTTGATTTTATGTAGGTATCTTTTGTATGGAATAGGTGAAGGCCAAATCTCGTAAACAAAAACGTTCAAATCGAGTGGCAATCTCATCTCAGCTACAATCTTGTCAAAAATATAGGGAAATTAGAGGTATTTTTGACAGATCGAGACAGTGAACGTTCTTAAAATTACGAGAATTGCCTCTCACATTTCTTTTTCATGTAGCTACTGTAGTGCTATTCTGTAAAATCTCACCGTGATAATTTGGGAGAAGTGAGCTTAAAGTGAGCTGTCATTAGAGTCAATCCCTATCATCAGATGGATTGACAACTCACTTCGCCTAACTTCTCACGGTGAAAATCTAACAGAATCGACCGGCTGAATTCATGGTAGGTAGGTACCAGTTTGCGCGTCGATGATACAACCGGTATATAATTATATAATTTGATATTTATTAGGAATTAATGTAGGTACTTAAAACTTAAGCGTAACCTCTCCTATTTAGATTGTAGTACAGTCCTTTGAGGTCGAGGAGCTCGCTGTGCGTGCCCATCTCCGCGACCTGTCCGTCATGAATGACGCAGATGACGTCAGCATCCCGTACCGTACTCAGGCGGTGAGCGATCATGACGCACGTACGGCCGGCCTTCGCCTGGTCTAAGGCTTCTTGTACCACCTTTAATAGAAAAAAAAGTGTTATCGAAGGCCAAAAAAAAACATAAGGGCAGAATTTTTTATAGACTGATCTAAGCAGCTATTTGTCTGGCATTCGTCAGTAGTCATCATTTTCTTCTATTTGTAGAAAAAAGGCTGAACTGAACATAAATACTGGGGGCGTAAAAAGGCCAATTTGGCAGAATTATAAAAGGATAACATTAGGAATCATAATGGACAGTTAACTGTTAAGTTAATCGTATCAAATCCCATTGGTGAATAATTTTTCAGTTATTTTTTTTCCAATCCCAAAATCTTTGATTATATCTACGTAGTGCAGCGACAAATAGAAAAACACGGACTGTCTTCGCCATATAATTCATAATGTTATCCTTTTATGCCAAAGAGGCCTTTTTAGGCCCCCTGGTCGATATTATAAGGTACGTTACGTTCAGTTAGTCAAAACTCAAATCTTATTGAGTACCTAAGCAGAAAGTAGATAAATAACAAAGAGAGCTTAGTAAATAGGGATCCCGACTGGTCTCTTAGACAGACAGCCTAGATGAGAAAATTTGAATCATCATCATCTGCCTGGCTTCCAATTTAGCCGGATGTAGCCGAATACCTGTATTTTACATTACGCGACTGCCTATCTGACCTCCACACTCCCAGTTACTGGGTAATACGATACCCCCTGGTAAGACTGGTTGTCAGACTTTCGGGCTTCTGACGACCCGTAACGACAGCCAAAGATCCAAGGATGACAGCCGTGACCAACGGCTTAACGTGCTTTCCGAGGCACGGTGGGATCTTGATTTGTAAAAGACCCATCCACGGACTAACCACGGCAAGCGTAGCCCGTGCGACTGTCATTACTTAGCCGAAAGCCCGCCTTAACTTCTAAACTTAAATAAAGATATGTATGTATTTAAAAAATCGTCACCCGCCAATCGTAAAAATCTCGTAGACTCATCGGTCTACGCCGTAGCAATTTCGCTACGATTCTACGAGCCCGTAAACCTCTTTTTTACCACATTGCATATAAAACTGATTTACACCCGTCACCTTACACTTCAGGGTCTGTTGAAAACCAGCATCAAGCACTAGTTGTCTGGCATTTTTGCTGAACTGGACCTATTTGGCACAGCCGCGAGGCACACTTTCCTGCACTTGCCTTTTTATTTTGTTTTCTTTTTTTTACTTTTAGGATTTGTGGTGTTACTGTGTGCCTTTTAGTCTGTGCTAAATAAATGTATCACACTAATATTATAAAGGCGAAAGTTTGTGAGTGTGTTTATATGTTTATTACTTCTTCGCTCAAAAACTACTGAATGGATTTGAATGAAATTTGGCACACAGATAGTTTATAACTAGGATTAAAACATAGGATGCTTTTTATCCCGATATATCCACGGGATCGAGACTTATGCGAATGAAACCGCGGGGCGCAGCTAGTTTTATTAATAAATGTTCTTTCTTTCTTACCTTTTCACTCTCGGTATCCAGAGCGCTGGTAGCTTCATCAAGGAGCAACATCTTGGGTCTCCGTATGAGCGCCCTGGCTATCGCCACCCTCTGCTTCTGTCCGCCAGACAGCTGGGTGCCCTTAGCTCCGATGTTGGTTTCGTAACCCTGGTAACAATAATTATGTATTGGTGAAAATTAAACCCATATGCACATTACCTAAAGCGACAACGGGCCGCAGAGCAACATATTTTCATACATGAAAGTGCATTGCCTAGCTGCAATGCCTGCAATTGCCTGTAATGTGCGTTGGTTCCTAGACAATGTATAGTCTTCCAGACCGTATTTCGACCATGGCGGCTAATCTCAACGGAGACTAGCCTTCGGCGCGGGAGATATTATAGTGCACAAATGTATACGCAGACACAGGTGCGCTCTCTCTTTCCTCACTTTTATAGTCCGATGGGACGGCAAGCCGTCACGACTTGAGAGAGATCAGGCGCATTATTACCCGACTGCGCCAGAAGGAGGGTTATGTTTTTCGAGAGTATGTATGTATAATTGTTTGGCACGCTCTGCAGCCTGAACGGCTCGATGGATTTTATTAAGAAGTGTTGGTAGGTAGGTATAGTTTCACTGATTGCTTTTTTTTTACTGGCCTACGCTTTCCCACCTCTGGGCAAAGGTCTCCCTCCACTCCTTCTATATTTCGCGAGCCGGCGCGTCCTTCCAGTTTTGACGGAACCTATCCAGTTCGTCCCGCCGTCTCCTACGTGGTCTGCTGCGATCCTCACTGTCCTGATTGCCTTAACATTTGTTATTAAACTTGTCTAGTTACATTCTTCAAGCGACATTTGAATCACGATCTCGGAATGAATGCGTCGCGGAAATACAATAAAAAACTCTCGATAAAATCGTCTAGGACTTATCGAACAAAAAATCTGTTCAAAGTAACTTACAGTCGTCTAATTTTGATCACGATTATGTTTGTTGAATCGAAATGCAAATATTTAGAAAGATAGGTACATACGGCAACACATCAAGCTATTAAAAAAAAAATTAAAAATTAAAATAGTTTATTTCTGTAACTTTCTTTTACAAACTTATTCTGTGGCTAGAACTTCCCAGGAAGCATGTATTATGCTTGTGTTGGGTGGTTCTGCTCCTCCCTCGGGTCAACATATTTTTAGGTAACTAGTTAACTAAACTATTTTAGCTATACATTTCCAGTTTTAGCTGACCTCGCACTGGTTTAGATAAGTTTTTCGTACCTACAATCAGAAGTCAGCTTATACTGGTTATGTATAGTTTGACGTGTAGCCCTGCTGCGTACCATTCGAATCAGCCCGTCGATTCTGTAAAAATCTCACTGTGAAAACTTAGGTGAAGTGAGTTTGTTTTTGCTAGGAATTGACACTATTGACGGCTTACTCCACGCTCGCTTTACCTAAGTTTTCACGGTGAGATTTTTACAGAATAGCACCACAGGACAGAATCAGAGTTTATTTATGGAATAGAGAGGTACAGTAGACTGCACGTTAGTGGTAACGCTTTGACCTTGACCTTGAGCTCGTTTAGCGTAGTATGGAGTTTGAATAGAGGTTTTGTTACCTCGGACATGCGATCACACTCTACCATTAAACAACTTCTTGGCTTCCAAGAAATCTGTGGAAAATGTTCTTTTCCTATGAAGTTCCTAGAGTAGGTAGGTACGCAAGGCGACATATCAAGCATTTTCAGTATAAGCTGACTTAAACTTAAAAGTATTTTTTTTTTCGTAGAGATTTTTCGTATCTAAGGTAAATACATAGGTACATAATATACAAATATACGCATCTACATTATTAAAATAATTTCAATCATTTTCCTAAACTTACCATCGACCTACACACACAAATACACTAAATAAATTTATTCAAAAATATGAAGACTAACGTTAAATAATTGATTGATTACATGATTTGTGCCTGAACTAGGTAATCCTGTGTTTCAGGCACTTCAGCAGCTGACTTCTCATAGTAGGTACGTAAAACGGTAAAACCTATACATGCGAGTTCAGCTAAACTGGAAATATCCTAAGGCTTGATATATCGCCGTGTGTACCTATCTAACTACTAAAGTGACAAACTACTTACCAAAGGCAGCGAAGTAATGAAGTTGTGTATGTTGGCCTGTTTGGCGGCGTTGATGACGTCATCAGGGGACGGCATCTTCTCATTGTTGCCGTACGCGATGTTCTCTCTGATGGTGCGGTCGAACAGTATGGGCTCCTGTTGCACGAAGCCTATCGCTCTCCGGGAGTCTATGAGGCGGAGCTTCGGGAGAGGGACGCCGTCTTGAGCCTAAGTGTTAAAATAATAAGGGTTTAAAGGCCTGCTGAAGAGTTTGTTGAGGCAGTTCTACTACCCAGATTGAACACTGTAGGAAGTTGTGAAGGCAGGGATCACTTTTGACCCTCAAAAAGTACCCACAGCCTAGTTAGATTACTTAGGTAGTGTTCTAGAAATTTTTGAAATCAGTGTTCCAAACCCAGACTCCATAAAAAGTTTTACAAAAAAATATTTTCCATTCTTCTGGTCAGCTTTAGTCTACCAGGTGTAAGCTAAAACCATGCACTTACCACAATACCATCGTCAGGATCATAGTACCGCTCCAACAGCTGTATGACAGTACTCTTCCCGCAGCCGCTGGCGCCCACCAGAGCCAAGGTCTTCCCGCGCTGTATCTCCAGGTTGAGGCTCTTCAGGACTTGCACCATCGGCCTGGTCGGGTATCTGAACTGTACGGCTTGCAGGCTTGCTTCACCTGTTCCCATCTGTGAGGAAATAAGGACGATTATTACTTGCATAGAACATTCTAAGTTGTCATATGGATTCCAGCTTATTTTCTGTGCGAAGTAATGGGAGAAAAGTACGGTTGTACTCAAACTGTAAAAACCATGTAGGTACCGAACTATTCCTAAATGAGTGGTCTGTTGTAGGTTTGCAAATTATTTTTTTCAATAGTGTTACAACTTCCGTTAAAGAAAACATCTTCTGTATTTTCGTAGGTAGGCATTATGAGAATACATAGAAGCATAAGAAAATGGTAAACAGTTTTGTTTTTCTTAGTTTAATAATTACAAACTTGCTTAATCTGTTTATTTACAAACCGCAAATTTGGACGCATTTGGAACTAACTTAAGCTCCAAATGCGTCCAAACTTGCGGTATTAGCGCACAGCTTCGGGCGTATGAAATTAATTTCATCCGACCATATGAACCATCACTGCTCTCAGTAAGAACAGTAGTGGCCAGTGGTAACGGTTGCAACTAACGGGTTGTAGGTCACAGGTTAGTACCCTGAAAGGCGCTTTACTTTGTGTAAATTATTCCATCACCACTGTTCTCTAAACTGTGAAGGAAAATATCCTGAGGAAACACGTCCGTGGTGGCATGTCCTAGAACCAAAAATTCGAAGACATGTGACCATCTACCAACCCACACCTGGGCCCACGTGGTGGATTACGGCCCACTAGTCTCACAGAGAGGAGGCCTGCGTCCCAGCAGTATATTATGAAGGCTGATTATGTTGTATGAACCATATCCCACTATTACCGATACTTTTGGGGTCATTACGCAAATTAGATCAAACTTACAAATTGTTTCTGAGCTGGATTCGCAGGGTCAGTGATTTTGGACCGTCTGCCGAGCAGCAAGATCACGCGACCGGCGGCCTTGATGCCCTTCTGGAAGTTGGGAGCGAACGCGAACGCTTGCGCAGCTGATGATGCGCCCATCAACAGGGCTTGAGCTGACCTGGGTGGTAAAGGAAGGACTTACTAATTCAGTGTCCACGTGACACGTCACAAAAATACAGTCTTGATAAATAAGGTCACTTGACTACATGACTAGGTAACAGGAAAAAAGATTTTTTGCAACTAATCTGTATACCTGTACAGGGTGTAAAAAGATCATATGCTTAGATGTCAACTACGCATTCTGTACATCAAACTAAGTAACATTGCAAAAAATAATTGCTGGGAAACCACTTTTATTTTCGGTGTGATTTTTTTTACGGTACCGCGCAATGTAGCACAAGCAAAACATTTGTGCTTATAAGTGCATGCAACGGTACAGGGGTCGTGGGGATATTTGAAGTTGTTTGTCAGTAAAAGTTGGAATTTCGACCTTCGTTATTTCCGTAACCAGAAGGTGCCTAGGAATTATCCAGTAGTAGTAAAGTTCTCGTAGCAAATATTTTTTAATATTTAAACGGAAACTTGAAAATAAAAGCAGTAATCATCTTTATTAGAATGGTTCACGTGTGTTAAAGATTCCGCATAGGATCTTTGACCTCTGAATTGGTTTTCAAAATAAAAAAACCGGGCAAGGGCGAGTCGGACTCGCGCACCGAGGGTTCCGTACCATCATATTATGTTTTTAAATTTTCATCGGCGAGGCCTATATTCGATAGCGAATTTTGACACTGCGTACTGTGGTGTAGCATATTGCTTGTTTTATATCAGCGCCATCTTTTGACCGATAGTGGAACTAATGTAAGTTTTGTTAATGATTTTTTAAAAAGTGTGCTATTTAGAGACTTCGTTTTATTTTTCCTGGAATCTTTACATAAACTTCTATTACATAGAATTATTTCAGATTTTTCTCTTTGCAAACTTCGGAGATAAGGGGGAAACGGTATTTTTTTTACATTTTTCATCAAAAGTCAAAACCTATGCGGCCTAAAAAAAATGTTTGAGAATGTGCAAAGTGCGCTCTTTCATATGATACTCCACATGCCCTAGTAGCCCCACTTCGAATTTTTCAGACCTTCTTTCAGTCCCTGTTGCAAAAAACATACATAGGTATGTATATTGTTATTTATTTCTTATTTGAAAAATAGGTAGTTAAGCAAACGTCATCTAAAACTGTTCCAAATTTCAAGTCGATAGCATTAGTAGTTCTTGAGATATCCAGCTGTGACAGACAGACAGACTGAGTCTCACCATAAGGGTTCCGTTTAACCATTTTGGTACGGAACCCTAATAAAACGATCATCGTCAATAAAACTTACTTAAAAACAACATCATATTTGATTCCTTCATTAACAATAAGTGTTCCTCCGTAGTACAGCGAGGAAGCTATGACGAAGTTGAAGATGCCTCTGGACAGACCGAACACCAGACCTCTGTAGTGAGACGCGTTCCTGGCGGTCACCAGGGCTGGGTGCAGCTGCTTCGCGTACTCTTTACGGAATGTATTCTCGCGACCAAGGGACGCTACTGTTCTGACGTTGGACACGGCTTCGACTGCTATCTGGAGATTAATAACACAATTTTTATGTGATGTTATGTGTGTGTTCGGAACTCGCTGCAGGTCCTATTTTATTATTTTTGGAATGGCATCTCGCAGGTCAACCGAGGAGGTTGTCGTCACCTTAACTGCGGCAGTCCTCCAGCCAGGGCTTAAAAAACTTAAAAACTAAGCAACTACACGTTAAGGGCACCCTCTGTGAGGTACGGACCTCGATTATTGGCGTCGCTGGGGGATGGCAGCATAGGACAGGCTGGATCGGAACGATGAAGGTCCTATGGGTTTACGTTGGTCCAAAAGGATAGTTAGCAGAATATTTACCTTCGAGCTCGTCTCCATAGTCTTCGCAGTGCCAAAAGACGCGTTGTAAGTCATCCTTCCTTCTTTGTAGAGCACAAAGACGATGATAGGCACAAAGGTCAGGGCTACCAACCCCACTCGCCATTCGTAGTACAGTGACAGCACCAGGGCGAAGCCAAAAGTGCCCACTGCTTGAACTACTGTGCCGATTCTTTGTCCTGTGGCCTAGAAGGGAAGCTTTGGCCTTTAGAGACGTTACAAATGATTGAGTCCGTTTAGATTGCAATCGACCCGCTAAGAAGAAGAATGATTTAGTTTAGAATTTATCAGAGAAGGGTAGTTTTCTATGAAACAGTCGGTGTTTTTTTTTTCGATAACCTACGAAAAATTTATACTCTGGGAGGTCTAGAATAATGTGCTGAATTCTTAGTTACAGTTTGCGCACTGGTTATTTTTTCCTGTATACATAATGTGTTTGTCTGTGCACTATAAGACTGCAAATGATGTCAATCCTCGGAACCGACGAGATCCATATAAGCTGGTGTTAAATGATTTGCCTAGACTGTCTAAGTACAGTAGTAACTGCTTGGCAATGTGTGTGCGCATTTATAACAAAATACCAAGGCATTTCAAAGCTTTGAATACAAAATTATTTAAAATAAAATTTCATAAGTGGTTACTCGAGTGTAGTTTTTATAATTTAAAAGAATTTATGGATAAAAAATGCTGATGTTTGTTTAAAAAAAAAAAAGATTATTGTCTTGTCTTTAAAATTTTGCATGCTATGTTTTATGCTAGCTAAACATGCTTGTGCCTCAATTTGTATTTAATAACCTTGTATACGATGTTTTACGCAAATAAATATTCTATTCTATTCTATTATATTCTATTCTATTCTATAAGTTCACTTTTTTTTACGCGGAAATAATCGCGGGTAAAAACTTATTTTAAATATAGGAATGAAGATTTGACGTCACCCCTTGAACAGCGGCGGCTTCTCCGGACAGCTTCGCACAAAGAGCACCGGTAGCATTGTTCTTATCATCGTAGAACCCTATCTCCTGTTCCAGCAGCTTCCCAAACATCGACAGTCGCAGCCGTTTTGTCAAGTACTCGCCCGCGATGCCGTAGAAGAACACCTACAAACATGACATTCCTATTAGGTAGAGTAGAATACAAAATCAAATTAAATTGACTGGCGGAAAGGATGATGCCACGAATGTGTGGAAGCTGGTACATATATATGATATATCATTAGAAATGTATTAAGACATAATACACGAATTTCAAGGGCTGTTTGTCTTGATTCCTTATCAGCGATTGAAGTAATACAGAGTGGAATTTGAGATAAGGCAGTAAGGGAAGCCACCTTGACCGTTGTAGCTACAGAAAAAAGGATGAGACTCTGTCTTTAACTTCTTAAGTAATTGCTAACTACATAGCAGATTTTGGAAAAATTATAAGTACAGTCAGCTAGAAAAACGTTAATTCTTAAATTTTATTTTTATGATGTCAATCGATACAGTTTCGTATAACGATTCAAAGATTCTTTTGAGCAAACTGAGGTTAGACTACTAGAAAAATCACAAATTGCAAAAAAAGGTTATCTTATCTAGTAATGTGTGTATTACTAAAACTGACATGTTTAGTACAGTATAACTCTGAACGGACAAGGATTTGGAATTCGCCACCAGGGTATCTTTCATTCGGTTTAAAAATACCTATACAACGGTGTTACATGTTACACATGGTTTATTGTTATGTTATTTTCATAGAGATGATGTGTGTCGATATTAATGATGATAAAACAGTATAGATATAGGTGTGATGTTATAGCATTAGCGTAGCATAATCAGCTTATAATGTTCCCACTGCGGAGACACACCTTCCCTCTTCAAGAAGAAATGGGCTGTAATCCACCACGCGGGCCCAGTGCGAGTTGGCAAGTGGCGACGACAGGAATTGACAAGAAGCGCGACAAAGTTCCAAAGTAAATTTTTAGGTAAAGAGGATGCATACCGTGATGAAGTTCGTGATTCCAGAGAAGATACCAATGCCAACGAATATCAGTGCAAGCCTACGAACGTTCTCCAAAACCTTTTCCTCATCCGGATCGGAGAGAACCTGAAAACGAAAAAACGATTATCAGGGCGGATTGTTTCACGTTCACTTGACGCGTATACGTCAAAAATGGCGCTAACTATCCACAAACAAAAAAAAAAGCATTGTTTCAAATTACAATCATTACAAAATTATGGCCTTGACGTACGTCAAATAATAACGATTACGTAGTCGTTGCTATTTGACGTACGTATGTTACGTTAACCAACCGTTTGAAACAACCGGCCCTGAGAAAGATATTATTTAAATTCGATAAATAGAAATGCCTTAACATCCTCATGTAACCTCGCAAGCAAAGCAATATTGAAATGAGCAAGACATTGCTATGCAAGTAAAAGCTTCAAAAATATTTTGTAGTACAGTAGCTGCATTCACGAGCACGGTTCCAATTATTGCAACTTAAACCTTACGTCAATGAAGTCAAAGTTACATATGGTGCGCTCGTGATTTGCAATGACTATTTATATTACACTAAGTACTACTTACGCCAATAAAATCTCCAAATATGACAGCGAATAGTGGCATACAGAAGCCACTCAGGAGCGAGCAGGTACTGGCAATGGACACACTCTTCCATTCCGGCTTGTTCAGTTTCAGCACCCTCCAGAACGAAACGTTCGGGACCTTGTCTTCGTCTTCCTCGGGGTCCTGTGCAACGACCAATCAGTATCTACTTAAGTCTTTGGTTATAGAAGATACGATTTTTATTTACCTAAGGGCGCGTTGTTTCACGTCCTTCTGATGCACGAGTATACGTCAAAAGTGGCGCTAAATATCGTCAAACCAAAAAAGGCGTTGTTTCAAATTACAATTACAAATTTATGTCCTTGACTTACGTCAAATGGTTACGATTTCGT
Source organism: Luperina nickerlii (assembly GCA_963855955.1). Lineage (NCBI taxonomy): Eukaryota > Metazoa > Arthropoda > Insecta > Lepidoptera > Noctuidae > Luperina > Luperina nickerlii. Next base: position 13,845,677 of record OY979664.1, on the reverse strand, counting down.
ACGAGTCGTTATTATTTGACGTACGTATGTAACGTTAACCAACCGTTTGAAACAACCAGCTCTTAATTTCTTTATTATCTATATCTATAATCATAATGAAGCTGAAGAGTTTGTTTGTTTGTTTGAACGCGCTAATCTCTGGAACTACCGGTCAGATTTTAAAATAATGTTTGCATTTGATAGCCCAATTCTTGAGGAGGGCTATAGGGAATTTAACATCACGCTATGATCCTTAGGAGTTTAGCAAAAAAGGATGTTAAGTAAAAACGAAGTGATAGCGCGGGCAAGTGATGCGATGCGATGGGATGGGTCGAGGGAACAAGAAATTTCACGCGGACGAAGTCGCGGGTAGAAGCTAGTCTATTATAATAATAGAAGGACAAATTAAATTAATTGGGATGCCTGTCATTTTGCAGCTGATGTCAATTGACGGCGGAGATATCTAGAGATAAAAAAGAAAAGAAAGAAAATCATCATCGCATCGCATCGCATCTGGGTCATATCATCGTCAATCTAATTCACTATTCTGGGACACCCTGTATACCTTCGGCCCAGCTGGGGCCTTATTCTCTATGACCACTTAACGATTCCTTACTCGCCGCCATCTCGCGTTCATTTTGCGCGGTTTCGTTCATTTTGTCATAGAGAATAAGGCCCCAGCTGGGCCGAAGGTATACAGGGTGTCCCAGAAGTCGACGTCAAACCGGAATCGGGTAATAGGCCAAATCATAATAAAACTTTCCAAACTCGCATAGTACATTTTCTTTTTTTAGTACAGTCAGTCAAAGTTGAACGAAGTATTCATTTTGAATATTTGGTTGGGCAAAAAGAGACATTTTCTTCCAAGCTGGAGCAGTTGGCTTTACATTTTATGCAAGAGTTTACAGAAACATTATTCAGGATCCCATAAAAAATGTTTTTAAAGTTAAGTTTTGTAGCAACAGGAGTGAAAAGACTGACACAAGATGCAGATTTCCTCGTTTTTTTTTAAATATTATTATATTTAAATACCAATAATTTTTAAAATAAGTAGGCACACAACAGATTTGTTTAAATATTTTTATGACTTGGCTTATTACCCGATTTCGGCTTGACGTAGATTTCTGGGACACCCTGTATATTATAGGTAGAATCATCACAAACAGTGTTTCATAGTAAGTAGTGTTGGGAATACTTACACCAAGTTTGAATTCCAGGAATTCGTCTTCATCATCCTTTTCACTTATTATTGAAGTTTCACGAGTGAGTTTAGACTTATCTGCAAATAATGAGGTTTCGTACAGACGCCAGCACATCAACCTACCCGAAACTGTCATATGCGAACATATGCGAACAACGCGTCATACTGACGTCACGCAAAATCCTGCATCTCGCAAGCAGGGTTTACCGCGCAACTAACATACATACAACGGCCCGACATGAATCATCGGACAGTTGCCCGCCAGACACAACACCCGTCTGCGGTGCTATTCTGTAAAAATCTCACCGTGAAAACTTAGGTGAAGTGAGCGTGAAGTGAGCTGTCAATAGTGTCAATTCCTAGCAACAATAAACTCGCTTCACCTAAGTTTTCACGATAATATTTTTACAGAATCGACCGGCTGGTCGGAGGATTTTCCCTTTTCTATAGAGTATGAGAGAACTTTACACCCTGTTTCTACCTCTATAGGGTTTACAATTACAAGATATTGATTCTACCTGCCTCTTCGAACAAAAACCATGTACGTAATCTTATTTAAATAAGAGACGCCACACGCCTGGCGATACGCAGTGATGTTTGTCAGCCAGCAAATTACGGAAATTCGAAATAACCTTAACCACTTGCTTTTTTCTGCTTTGATCCTCTCAAAGTAACGAGAGCATCGAACAAAGAGCGCAAGCGGTCCAAAATGGTGAACTAATACGTAGTAGGTATGGGATTAGAAACGAATAAGAAATTACCATTATTTTCTTGTGAGCCCGGCATCGTCTGTAACATGACCATGTCGTAGTAGTGTCCCTTCCTCGTCATCAGCTCGTCGTGGTTGCCACTTTCTACCACCAAGCCACTCTTGAACACGTAAATCATGTCCACGTTCCTTATTGTTGAGAGTCTGTGAGCTACCACGAGGGTTGTGCGGCCTTCTTGTGCCTACAACACCAAAGATAAAATGAGTTATTACAAAATAATTGGCGATTCGCACGAATTTACTCGCCCAAAACGGGCAAACGTCTCTTTTAAATAATATTATTTTGTTCTATAGACGACTCGCACGAATTGGCTACATTTTAAATTTTATGCAATGAAGTTAGGAAAAAAAAAGAGAGAAGTATTGCGAGTCCTATACCTAAATATTATTATAGGTATTATAGTCCTTGCAAAGCACGAGCGCGTCATGCGACTTTAATGTAGTTGTTATAAGGTATAAATTGGAGTGATTGCCACGTGTTCGTGAAATGCGAAAAATCTATTTCGCGTATGACGATTGGTATCTAATCAAAATCATTAAAACATTCAAATGTAAAGATTGTTTCATGTTTTGGTAAAAACTATGAACATAGACATGGGTGGATGGATTAGGAACAGTGCACACCTACATCTACCTACCACAATTTTATTTGGTCAGTACCTAGTGAAAACCCGAGGCAAATTTATTATATAAATCAGGGAAACTGGGCGTTTATTTCACCCCATGCTGATTTTGAAGCTTTCGGTGCTGAAGTTCCGATAAATAAATTTAATAGATGTGGGTTAGAATGGGCGAAGAAAATAAAGTCAGTCTTCAGTAGTAATTATTAAACTTCCTTTTAATTTTTGTAAGAAAAAACAGTCTTTTGTCTTAGCCTCGTAATTCTGTTCTTCCCTCTTCCTTCATCCTTTTCCTTCTGTTCACTCTCTCTCTCTTTCACTCACACTACACTTGCGCTTTCATACCTCTGGGTGCGTTCCCACTTAATATAATACAGTTTTTCTATGACATTGTGAATTTTATTTTTGGGAATGGCTTCTCGTAGATCAACCTGGAGGTTGTCGGCTGCTTATCCTGTGGATGCATTAACAAATTAAGGGCTCCAGCCAGGGCATAGAACTTATAAACTAAACTAAACGAATACTCGCTAAGGGCACTCCCTGTGAGGTACGGACTTCTGTGGCGTCGCTGGGGGAGGACAGCAAGGGCAGACTGTAAGAGACGAATTTAAAGCTAAAGACTCAGTAGCGCGAGCTGGCTTGAGCAAGGGTCGGCGCGAAGATAGACGGGGGCTATGACATACTGTAGGAACCTTAAGTTTAACGAAACACTACCTTATCGAGAGCCATCTGTACTTTTGCTTCAGAGGAGGTATCAAGCGCGCTGGTGGCCTCGTCCAATAGCAGTATCTTCGGGTTCCGTACAAGCGCACGCGCAATGGCAATACGTTGCTTCTGTCCACCTGATAGTGAAGCACCTCGCTCTCCGACAAGTGTATCGTAACCCTGTATATAGGAATTATGTCAGTTTGTAATGACTGCACGAAAAGATACATCAAAACAAGACAATCGGCTTATTGCAAACATGTTTTACAGACGTTGAAATAAAATTAAAAGTTTCAATTATGCTCCTTGTCTGCAACACAAAAAATAAAAGCAAGCCTCGTTTCTGGATTTAAGTCATAATCAGCCCACAATGTTCCCACTGCTGGGACACAGGCCTCCTCTGGGTGAGAGGAAGTGGGGCGTAACCTACCACGCGGGCCCAGGGCGGGTTGGTAGGTGTCAAATATCTTGAGACTTTTAATTCTAGGACATGCCGGTTTCTTCATGATGTTTGCCTTCACCGTTTTGAGAGCAGTGGTGATGAATTATATTACACAAAGTAAATCGCCTGTCTGGGTTCGAACTTCCGACCAATAACTCGTAAGTCGCGGCTGTTATCACTGGGCCACCACTGCTCTCATGGATATAAGATGCAACGAGGAAACTTTCTCGGCCATAGACAGGCATAAAAATTCAAGACGTTTCCACGCAGGGATATTCCATGCGAGTTTCTTACGTGTCAAGACTTGTCAGGTTATTTTCTCATTGGTGGTCCAACATGCACTGTAAGTGACTCGCTCGTCAGGAGAATAGTTTGTGATTGTCATGTGAGCTCTAAAATAATCTGGAAGCAAAAGACACACTTACCTTCGGCAACTTCATAATAAAATGATGCGCGTTAGCTTGTCTGGCGCACGCCTCGATCTCCTCATTGGTGGCGTTCTCTCGTCCATAGCGGATGTTCTCCCTGACCGTGGTGTTGAACAGCACGGGCTCCTGGCCTACGAGGCCGATCTGGTCGCGGAGCCAGCGGATCGATACGTTGCGGACATCATGGCCGTCGATTGCCACCTGAAAGTATTCAACGGTATTTTTTTTGCCTTAGTTTCAGCACGTATACGTTACATCAATGAGGTCTTGACTCGGCTCCTGAACTAGGCTATCCTGTATGACATGGGTAAAGTAAAGTAGTACTTAAGTTAGTAGTAGTAGTTAAGTACTTAGATCAGACTTAATACGAAGTGACTTAAAAAAAATAAGAAAAGAATTCTTCTTTTGATGTATGTCGAAGGATTGATAGTCGTCGGAGCTGACGAGTCCTTGAGTGGAGATTGGAGACCACATTCACAAACGCATCAGTGTGGGATGCCCTTCGTCTATGCACCGACCTATGCCTTGCAATGAACTGCAATAGGTGGAGCTGAGCCGATTGAAACTCCTATTCTTTGTCAACACAATGCATGGGTTGAGAAACGATAAGAATTTCCTGGATAATAAATGGCTTTTCAAGCCGCTTTGACCGGTAACGCGAATTCGTGAAGTGCCTACTGCTAAAGTGCCCGACTCTTTGATTGGAGTTTCGGTAAACAGAATTATTGGGCATTATACTCGTAGTATCATATATCCTACTGTCTATAAAAAGCTAACAATTAAAACAAGCGTAGATGTAACATCCAATTTCTGTTGTTTGCTGTGTCGATTAGATAAGGTTATGTTTAGTACGCTAACAGTATCTACCTAACTACCTTTAGTACATTTAGGCTTTATTTTCTTTCACGTGGAATAACTAATCGCAGCTAGATTAAACAAATGTAAGCTGATGAAATAATATATCACTCAAGGATGTAGATAACAAAATGATAAGTAATAGACCAGCGGGTTAATTGCGTAACACGTTACACTTAGGGCGGATTCCACCAAACTTTTATACATAGAACAAGTCTTATACTAAGAATAAATTTTGAATTTTTGTCAGATTTTCCATACTAGAACTGTCAGACGTCAATTTTATTCCACGGATAAAAGATATCTGACTGGTAAAATCAGCCCTAAAGCAATGGCTTTCATTTTGATAGTTCATTGCGTTACTTACGTTGTAGAGCATACACATTTTTCGAACATTAATAGCAATGGATTAGTAATATCCTTCAAAATGATTCAGAGTGTGATCGATAGTGTTTTATGCTATTACGAGACCCCTCCGTGCCTCGGAGAGCACGTTAAGCCGTTGGTCCCGGCTTTCATTCGTGGATCTTTGACAGTCGTCACGGTTAGTCAGTCAGAAATCCGAAAGTCTGACAACCAGTCTTACCAAGGGGTATTGTATTACCCAGTAACTGGGCTGTGGAGGTCAGATAGGCTGTCGCTCCATGTAAAATACTGGTACTCAGCTGCATCCGGTTAGACTGGAAGCCGACCCTAATAGTTGCGAAAAGGCTAGGCAAATGATGACTTGTACATAATATGTATACTTTTTTTTAGTGTTAGATTGTTTGAATTTAAAATTTCTTAATGTCAATAAATTTAATTATCAAACAGTAAGAAAAGTGAGCAAACTGTACTTACACTGCCATCGATGACGTCATAGAACCTGGAGAGCAGCTGTATGATGGTAGACTTGCCGCACCCAGAGTGGCCCACGAGCGCCACAGACTGACCGCGTTTCACGGTTATACTGACACCCTTCAGTACCTGTGTACAACAACAAGGATTAGTTATCTACAAGTCTAGATAACCTAAATGTCTAGGAATTCTAGAAATAATATAGCTGTTCAGGATATGTACTGGATTAGGTTTCATCGATTTAATGCAATATTTGTGTAAAATTGCAACTCAACTCATAGTCACGAGTAAATAGATATAGGTAACTAGCTTCTGCCTTGCCGCCCATGAAGATGGCGCCGGTGGCACGGCCGCGGCTTGCCTCCCCCCTAGATCCGGGGCTGTGACCTTGTATAGAGCAGTGCGACCATGGTTACACATTTGCTCCATGGTGCATGTCTCCCTCTCTCAGAGATGCCTGTGTAACTGTGTATAGGCTATACGCTGATTACGTCAGGTAAAGACAACTACGTACCACGCCTGCGCGACGCCGACGTGTCAATGCGCATAAACAAAAACATTGTGAAATTAATGATAATCATGAATTGCGAATTTCATACCTGAATATAAATATAATCTATCACATACCTAATGAATGAAATAGATAAACAGAATTTATCGTTTTAAAGGGATTACGTGACCTAAAGAGCGGTCACTGTCGGACTGCATAGAAAAGAAAGAGAAGCGCGATGACACAACGCTGGTAATTTATTGCAAAATATGAAGCAATTATTTAATTACAAAAAATCTATTGTTTGGACGAAAAAATTAAAACACTAGTATTGTAGTATGTTGCTTGTAGAATAATCTGACAAAAAATCAGAATGATTGTATGTACATATATTAGTATGGTTTTTATTGTAAAAAGAAAGTTTTTAGAAGTATCTTCATGATTTTATTCTATCGTATTAAATTAGTTGTATTATCTTTTCAACACACTATCTACCTAGCATATATATCCTGAAGAATATCATATATTTTTCTGATTTTGTTTACTGTAGTCGATCATATACTTTTATTGTTTCTAAAACTTCCGTTTTATGTGTTTAGGTTCTGTAAGCCCATAATTTTATGTTATTTGTTACAAATGGTAATCTCATGCGACTTTTCTTGGCAGGTATGTCAAAAGATTCTAAACCAACCGTGTAAACATTATTTTTTTAGATTCAAACGGATTGCGTAAAAAAAAGGGTTTCGTCGAGTTGGACAATTCTAAAGATAGATAAATACGCAATTTTTGTATATACGTGACTTTAGGATTATGAAATCAGATTCAGACCGAAAGCAGGTACCAATCAGGGAAACCCTGACATAATCCAACTGGGTAACGCAGTACGTAGTACTTCATTTAGAGCAGTGGTGATGAAATAATTTACACAAATATAAAACGCCTGTCTGGGTTCGAACCTACTACCTACAATTCGTAGGGTGCGATCGTTACCACTGGACTATCACTGCTCCGTATTAAATTAGTTAGAGGTAGGTATTTACCTGTAACTAATTTAATACCAAATCAAGACAAGACATAATACATATTACGTTATTCAAAATGGACTCAGAGAGACGCTAACTCCCAAAATGAGTAACACTTCAGCACGGCTTTCAGTTTCGGTTATGCTAACAAGAAAACACCACAAAATCTTACCAGATAAAACAATAAACATTCGATAAATTAGCGGTCACAGTATATCTTGCGGTCACAGTATATCTTCGTAATATTATTTCCGAGTCGATATCAATGTGGTAATCGCATCGCATAATTAATACGTCACAACAGACCGTAATTTAATTTATATGTGTTACCATACCTATGTATTTATTGTCACACACTCACAGCGCAAATCAATGAGTCAGTCTTTTATTGGCAAATAATTTCATGATATCAGGAGACTCAGCAATCGGCGCGTCAAAACAATTTAAAGTCACGCGATCCAATCACTTGTCTTTCTCCTGTTGGAGAGGAAGAGTTTTTAATAGAAATTGAAGCATTAATAGCCGGCTCCTGTAACCTGTAGGGATAAACGGCGATGGGTGAAACTTCACTCAAGTATCTTAGCAAAAATCAAAGCAGACGGCTGTATTTAAGAGGATTACAGGACCTAAACGCAAAAAACGCAAGTTTTAGAAACAATAAAAGTAGGCATATGATCGACTACAGTAAACAAAATCAGAAAAATATATGATATTCTTCAGGATATATGCTAGGTAGATAGTGTGTTGAAAACTTAATACAACTAGCTTGATAAGATAGAAACGGACAATCTAGTGTCTAGACAAAATCAAACTGGTTCCTAATTTAATTTATAAAATTTTTATGACATTGATTTTTACAATCTGTGACTACAGTAACTCACACACTTGTTAAAATTCTAGAAAAATCATCTACTTTTCCAATATTTGTAAATAATTTGTAAGTATGTGAGCACCATGTATCTATCACATAATTGGTTTACCTGTAATTGCTTCATTTTTAATTCATTTTATTTTTTTGGGGTAGACTTCTATTAGTCTAGGTGCATCGTCTTCACATATAATTATATTATGTATACAAACCTTGTAAAACATTTTAAAAGAGTTACGGTAGAGTTTCTTGCCCATTCTTCTCCATACGAAAACTACCTTTTGGAAGGGGCGACTAGAATCAATTCAATTTTACTGTAAGTTTTGACGTTAAAAAGTGCCTTTAATGTGCCTATTTGAAATAAATGATTTGACTTTGACTTTGAAAAAAATCATGAATATACCTCTAAAAACTTTCTCTTTACAAAAAAAAGCATACTAATATACCTACATACAATCATTCTAATTTTTTGGGAGATTATTCTACAAGCAACATACTAAAATACTAGTGTTTGAATTATTTTGTACAAACAATAATTTTTTTATCACACCTGCTCTGAAAATACATACTAATTATACCAATTAGAGGGAAGAAACGCCTTTATCCCGCCCTTCAAATCCTTTCATCCCAAGGTATGGAAGTTTGTATGAAAATCCTTCCGACCCAAGGGTGGGAAATATGTATGAAATTCCATTACATACCCGGTTTTTCTTTTTTTCTTAATTTGTCAGCAGTCATACTGCCAAGAGACTTTAACTGTCTACTAATTAAATTTCAAGTAAATTGTTACTGGCCACATACAGTTTTTTTTTACCAGTTACCAACCTCCTTGGTGCATACAGAAAATTAAAAACCAAATTATACTATATAAAGCTCGATTACCACTCACTGACTGACTGACATAATTGTTCTCCCAGATGGTGAAGGGGGAGGTGGGTATATTTTTACAGATTCGTATACAAGTAACTCTCACGAGTATGGGAAAAATCCCAAACCTCCCCTTTTCCACCCCACTCTCCCCCCTCCCTATCGTATCTCGGAAACTAAGAGTCCCGTGTTTTGTTGTTTTACGGATTCGTATAGAGGAGGCTCGGAAAAGTAAAATCCATTTTTCAAAGTTGCCCCCTTGCCCCCCTTCTCCCCCCCCCCTCTAGGTAGATCTCGGAAGTTGAGAGACTTGGAACATTTTTTTTTTCAGATTCATATCAAGGGGCCCAGAGTTGGTCAAAATCATTTTTCAAAACTCCCCCCTCTCCCCCCCTTCACCCCTCCCCCCATCGTATCTCGGAAATTAAGGAATCTGGGTTTTGTTTTTTTACGGATTCGTATAGAGGAGGCTCGGAAAAGTAAAAACCATTTTTCAAAGTTGGCCCCCTTGCCCCCCTTCTCCCCCCCTCTAGAGGTAGATCTCGGAAGTTAAGAGACTTGGAACATTTTTTTTTTCAGATTCATATCAAGGGGCCCAGAGTTGGTCAAAATCATTTTTCAAAACTCCCCCTCTCCCCCCCTTCACCCCTCCCTCCATCGTATCTCGGAAACTAGGTAGCGGTAAAGCGAAGCGTAGCGTAGCGTAGGGATAAGGTCACGATAGCTTTCCGGTGGTAGGTAGGTCCTGAGTGGAGCGAACCTGCGAGACCGAGTTATTATATTATCGGGCAATCAGCATTCGCTCAGAGACTATGAACGAATGCTATAAGTGTACTCATTTGCGAAGTCACGTCGTTAGATTTAGTCAACACGAGTTTTGGTGACATCTATATTTAGTAGCATAAAATAAAACGCTTTCAACTTGAGAAGTTCGAAAACGCATTGGGATCATTATGCTAGCCTGTAGTGTCTAATTTGGATGGGTAATAACTTCACAGCGCTGTCACTGTCAATGTAATAGACATAAGATTTAACGTGGGAGCAAATGAGACAGAAAGCATTATACAGTGGTTTTGTGTTTTTGAGTGTTATTGAGTGTTGTTGAGTGTTGTTGAGTGTTGTTGAGGGTTGTTGAGGGTTGTTGAGTGTTGTTGAGTGTTGTTGAGGATTGTTGAGTGTTGTTGAGTGTTGTTGAGTGTTGTTGAGTGTTGTTGAGTGTTTTGAGTGTTTTGAGTGTGGTTGAGTGTTGTTGAGTGATGTTGAGTGTGGTTGAGTGTTGTTGAGTGTTGTTGAGTGTTATTGAGTGTTGTTGAGTGTTGATGAGTGTTGTTGAGTGTTTTGAGTGTTTTGGGTGTTGTTGAGTGTTGTCGAGTGTTGTTGAGTGTTGTTGAGGGTTGTTGAGTGTTGTTGAGTGTTGATGAGTGTTGTTGAGTGTTGTTGAGTGTTGTTGCGGGTTGTTGAGTGTTGTTGAGTGTTGTTGAGGATTGTTGAGTGTTGTTGAGTGTTGTTGAGTGTTGTTGAGTGTTTTGAGTGTGGTTGAGTGTTGTTGAGTGATGTTGAGTGTGGTTGAGTGTTGTTGAGTGTTGTTGAGTGTTATTGAGTGTTGTTGAGTGTTGATGAGTGTTGTTGAGTGTTTTGAGTGTTTTGGGTGTTGTTGAGTGTTGTCGAGTGTTGTTGAGTGTTGTTGAGGGTTGTTGAGTGTTGTTGAGTGTTGATGAGTGTTGTTGAGTGTTGTTGAGTGTTGTTGCGGGTTGTTGAGTGTTGTTGAGTGTTGTTGAGTGTTTTGAGTGTGGTTGAGTGTTGTTGAGTGTTGTTGAGTGTTATTGAGTGTTATTGAGTGTTGTTGAGTGTTGTTGAGTGTTGTTGAGTGTTTTGAGTGTGGTTGAGTGTTGTTGAGTGTTGTTGAGTGTTGTTGAGTGTTGTTGAGGGTTGTTGAGTGTTGTTGAGTGTTGATGAGTGTTTTGAGTGTTTTGGGTGTTGTTGTGTTGGTGAGTGTTGATGAGTGTTGTTAAGTGTTGTTGAGGGTTGTTGAGTGTTGTTGAGGGTTGTTGAGTGTTGTTGAGTGTTGTTGAGTGTTATTGAGTGTTGTTGAGTGTTGTTGAGTGTTGATGAGTGTTGTTGAGTGTTGTTGAGTGTTGTTGAGTGTGGTTGAGTGTTGTTGAGTGTTGTTGAGTGTTGTTGAGTGTTGATGAGTGTTGTTGAGTGTTGTTGAGTGTTGTTGAGTGTTGTTGAGTGTTAATGAGTGTTGTTGAGTGTTGTTGAGTGTTTTGAGTGTTTTGGGTGTTGTTGAGTGTTGTTGAGTGTTGATGAGTGTTGTTGAGTGTTGTTGAATCTTGTTGAGTGTTGTTGAGTGTTGTTGAGTGTTGTTGAGTATTGCCGAGTGTTGTCGAGTGTTGTTGAGTGTTGTTGAGTGTTGTTGAGTGTTGTTGAGTGTTGTTGAGTGTTGTTGAATGTTGTTGAGTGTTATTGAGTGTTGTCGAGTGTTGTCGAGTGTTGTTGAGTGTTGTTGAGTGTTGTTGAGTGTGGTTGAGTGTTTTGGGTGTTGTTGAGTGTTGTTGAGTATTGTTGAGTGTTGATGAGTGTTGTTGAATGTTTTGAGTGTTTTGGGTGTTTTTAAGTGTTGTCGAGTGTTGATGAGTGTTGTTGAGTGTTGTTGAGTGTTGTTGAGTGTTGTTGAGTGTTGATGAGTGTTGTTGAGTGATGTTGAGTGTTGTTGAGTGTTGTTGAGTGTTGTTGAGTGTTGTTGAGTGTTGATGAGTGTTGTTGAGTGATGTTGAGTGTTGTTGAGTGTTGTTGAGTGTTTTGAGTGTTTTGGGTGTTTTTGAGTGTTGTTGAGTGTTGATGAGTGATGTTGAGTGCTGTTGAGTGTTGTTGAGTGTTTTGAGTGTTTTGGGTGTTTTTGAGTGTTGTTGAGTTTTGATGAGTGTTGTTGAGTGTTTTTGAGTGTTGTTGAGTGTTGTTGAGTGTTGTTGAGTGTTGTTGAGTGTTGTTGAGGGTTGTTGAGTGTTGTTGAGTGTTGTTGAGTGTTTTGAGTGTTTTGGGTGTTTTTAAGTGTTTTCGAGTGTTGATGAGTGTTGTTGAGTGTTGTTGAGTGATGTTGAGTGTTTTTGAGTGTTGTTGAGTGTTGTTGAGTGTTATTGAGTGTTGTTGAGTGTTGTTGAGTGTTGATGAGTGTTGTTGAGTGTTGTTGAGTGTTGTTGAGTGATGTTGAGTGTTGTTGAGTGTTGTTAAGTGTTGTTGAGTGTTGTTGAGGGTTGTTGAGTGTTGTTGAGTGTTGTTGAGGGTTGTTGAGTGTTGTTGAGTGTTGTTGAGTGTTGTTGAGTGATGTTGAGTGTTGTTGAGTGTTGTTGAGTGTTGTTGAGTGTTATTGAGTGTTGTTGAGTGTTGATGAGTGTTGATGAGTGTTGTTGAGTGTTGTTGAGTGTTTTGAGTGTTTTGGGTGTTGTTGAGTGTTGTTGAGTGTTGATGAGTGTTGTTGAGTGTTGTTGAGTGATGTTGAGTGTTGTTGAGTGTTGTTGAGTGTTGTTGAGTGTTTTGAGTGTTTTGAGTGTTGTTGTGTTGTTGAGTGTTGATGAGTGTTTTTGAGTGTTGTTGAGTGTTGTTTAGGGTTGTTCAGTGTTGTTGAGTGTGGTTGAGTGTTGTTGAGTGTTGTTGAGTGTTGTTGAGTGTTGTTGAGTGTTGTTGAGTGTTGTTGAGGGTTGTTGAGTGTTGTTGAGTGTTGTTGAGTGTTGTTGAGTGATGTTGAGTGTGGTTGAGTGTTGTTGAGTGTTGTTGAGTGTTTTTGAGTGTTGTTGAGTGTTGATGAGTGTTGTTGAGTGTTGTGGAGTGTTGTTGAGTGTTATTGAGTGTTATTGAGTGTTATTGAGTGTTGTTGAGTGTTGTTGAGTGTTGTTGAGTGTTGTTGAGTGTTGTTTTGGGTTGTTGAGTGTTGTTGAGTGTTGTTGTGTTGTTGAGTGTTGTTGAGTGTTGTTGAGTGTTGTTGAGTGTTGTTGAGTGTTGTTGAGTGTTGCCGAGTGTTGCTGAGTGTTATCGAGTGTTGTTGAGTGTTGTTGAGTGTTGTTGAATCTTGTCGAGTGTTGTTGAGTGTTGTTGAATGTTGTTGAGTGTTGTTGAGTGTTGTCGAGTGTTGTCGAGTGTTGTCGAGTGTTGTCGAGTGTTGTCGAGTGTTGTCGAGTGTTGTTGAGTGTTGTTGAGTGTTGTTGAGTGTTGTTGAATGTTGTTGAGTGTTATTGAGTGTTGTCGAGTGTTGTCGAGTGTTGTTGAGTGTTGTTGAGTGTTGTTGAGTGTTGTTGAATGTTGTTGAGTGTTTTGGGTGTGGTTGAGTATTGTTGAGTGTTGTTGATCACAACAAATCACAAAAGACGTTAAGCCGCGTCCCCACTAGAGCCATGCGGCTTAACGTCTTTTGACGCGAAAACTGACGCGCTAAAATAAGAAAAAAAAAAAGACTTATTTTGTTGGCTGACGTATTTTGTAGAAACAATTTTCTTGGTAAAGTTTAAAGTTTGGCGGTGTAAATCACAAGTTAAAATAAGTGATTCCAGTGACAATTATAGCAATTTATTAACAACAACTCCACAAGTGTAGTATAAAGCAGTATATATCACTCGAGGGTAAGTACAGATTACTCCCCTTGGTGAATAAATAGCTATTATTACAAAATCCTATAAGTGCTAAGGATTACTGTCCAATTCTCAAAATTTTACAAGGGTAAGAAATACTCCTCAAAAACACGACCCCGCGAGCTGCTTGCAGCTCGCGCAACGCCCAAAATCTAGTTTTTGTATATAAAACGCGCGGAATCACGGAAGAAGTGGCTGCATGACCTTATGATCTTAGCCTACTCCAGAAACGGGCGAATAAAAAATGGAAAAGCCCGCGCATTTTCGCAAAACACATTTATCTTTGTGTTTTTTGTAAAATATGGATACTTCGAGCGACAGTGATGATGTTATCCCTAAAGGCAGATTTAGACAGATCCAGTGCACAAGTCAGTATCGGCGCCAGTGCCCGCGCCTAGACTGGCTTGCACTGTTTACATGGTGTCAGTAGTCGCGGCTAGTTTTCACGGTGAGCACACGTTTGTGAAGTCAGTGAAGAAAAATGAATTCGCGAAACGGACGAAAAAAACATTTTCTCTTACTAGCCAGATGCAACGTCACCCCACAAAGCGGCGCCAGTAACTGACCAGGCTGTTTACACGGGGTTTTTGTCACTGGCGCGGGTGGGCGCGGGTTGCGGGGGGCGCCGACTGGCTTCTAAATATTCGTGTGCGAATTTACAAGCCAGCGCTGACTTCCCGCCACTGGACTGACTTGAAATCAATTTACACGGGTTTTTTTTGGGTCAGCGCTGGCTTGTCTCGATTTCGGCGCCAGTCACTGGATCTGTCTAAATCTGCCTTAACACACCGCCAGAACTATTAGAGACGGCCCAAGAAGTTGTTGATAATCTGTTGCCGTGTCTCAAAATATCAAGATACCCGGACAAAATGTAACATCTTATAATAGCTGCACTTTTAATAATTGTACTTTTAACTAAATATAAACATTTCTATGCATTTATGTCCATAATTTTCCTCGTAGGTGTAATAAAAAGCACTATACATCCCTCAGGATAAAGTACAGTTCCATACCTCAAATGGTTTGCGCCCCTCGCAAGCTCGTGGCGCAAATGCCATAATCTCGGTATGGAACTGTCACTTTCTTCCCTCTGAAGTAATGTACTATTTTGTAATTAAATAAGTGCTTCATATTTTGCAATAATTTACCAGCGTTGTGTCATCGCGCTTCTCTTTTTTTTATGCAGTCCGACAGTGACCGCACTTTAGGTCATGTAAGTCCCTTAATGCAATTTCGGTAGATGCCCGAAACTTTTCGCGTCAAATCTATATTAAAACAGGTAAAGAAAGCTGAAGAGTTTTTTGTTTGAACGGGCTAATATTCCAAAGACTATCAGTCGGGTTTGAAGAGATATTTTTGCATTTGATAGCGTAATTCTATTTAACATCACGCTAGGAGCTTTAGGAGCCGAGCAATAAGATATAAAGTAAAAATTAAAAACACTAAGCAAAAATGAAGTAATAGCGCGGGCAGGCGATGCGATGCGACGGGGTGGGTCGGGGTAACAAGAAATTTCACGCGGACGAAGTCGCGGGCAGAAGCTAAGCTTAATATACGCGCCCAAGTTAGTAGGAACCTAGCAATTAAGATAATAAGTACTTAAGGCTGAATCAGCATAGGTAGCATTTAATTCGTTCACGAAAATTCATAATATACTGCAAACTCACCGGAACATCACTTCTGGACGGGTAATGGAAAACAACATTTTTCAACTCGATGTTCCCTTCAACATCTTTTGGCACAGTTCCCCTGTTATGCAGAGGGTTGATGGTCGGTACATTGTCGATCATGTTGAAGATCTGTGCGCCGGCGCCGCGTGCAGAGCCGAACACCTCCATCAGAGTCGACGAGATACCGAAGTTAGCCGAACCCGTCATTACACCGAAGAATACCTGAGGAAGTCATAGTTTTTGGTAATGAAATTCGTGCGGAACCAAAGAACAAAGATAAATCGCACTTCTTTTGTTTCGCTTCTTAGAATACACCAATATTACATTTTGAATCAAAATGCGATCCGTAAGCGTACTGTTGGATTTTCAACTCTCGGCGCCAAGCAGAGCGTTGAAAATCAAGTGTGGGATAAAAAATCGTCCGTGTGTAAATACTAGGGCGATAAGTTCGCGTCACAGTAAAAACCGGTCAAGTGCGAGTCGGACTCGCGTCCGACGACTCGCGATACCTACCTACAAAGTACGGAACCCTCAGGGTTCCGTACTTTGTTGGTAGGTATGTAAATAGTTTATCACGGGTTTTTTTAACGTACCTACAAATTTATGGTTTCCAGATTTTTTCCTTTACTTGTGCTACATGATCTTGCTTCTTGCCAAATTTTATGATTCTAGGTCAACGGGAAGTACCCTATACATTTTCATTCCCTTGAGAGTGTCGAAATATACGTTATTAGTGGCATAAACGGCCGTATTTTTTTTTTTTTACGTTCACTTAGAAGTTTAATTTTTTCACAGCTTCAAGGGACTGTAGATCTGAGTATGTATATGGTTTTAATTTCAACTCGATACCTCAACGCGCTCCCGAGATGAAGGGTCACAGACAGACGGACAGTCGGACGGACAGACAACAAAGTGATCCTATAAGGGTTCGGTTTTTCCTTTTGAGGTATGTAACCCTAAAAATTATCGTAAAGCCATAAATGCTCGTATGTAAGCAAGTAAATACGTCTAATCCTTTCTCAAAATTAACTCAATAATCAATTAACAAAACTTACAGCGATCATTGTGGAGACGTCGTAAGTCTCGGGCTCGTTAACCATCAGTTGGTAGCCAAACCAGAAGGAAAGAGCGTAGGCACAGAAGATGCAGAAGAATAGCAGCCCCATCGCCAGCCCGTTGAACAAGCCTGAAATATTCGCAATTGTAAGGAAACCAGCGGGGTAACTAAGTAACACTCATATAATGTCAATCGATGGCGATACCTTTCATTTTGACAATTCAGCCACGTTCATTGCGATTACGTTGTTAAGCAATGGATTAGGAATTTCACTCTTCACTTTCGTAATAAGTGTGCAGATCGTAACTTGTAGGTACTTGGAACGGTAGTTATAAAAAAAAAACAGTGGTACTCTGGGAGTGCCGACAGAAGTGAAAACTTAAACAATTACGCGTGTATTTTGTGAATCGTCCTATAAACAAAACACGCGCGGTACCGGCTACGGCCATCCGTCTTACGAATTTTCGATCAGGTCACGTGTCCTGACGCGAGTTTAACATTTTTTACCCATTACAAAAAAAGTGTACAACGCCGCTAAAGAAGTTTTCACTTCAATAAATAAATAAAGTCCTCCAGACCGAATTTTGACCATGGCGAAATCAATCCATCTCAGCGGAGACCAGCCTTCGGCGCGGGAGATGTTACAATGTGCAAGTTTGTGCACAGACACAGGTGCACTCTTCCCTCAATCTCATCCGGTTCGGTGGTTAAGTATGGTAAAGTCATGAAGTGATATGGTCCACAATTGTCCACATTGTCATACCTCGACTTTGATAGCCCTTTCCTTCTTATGTTTTAATGTGAATAACTACCTTTCGGTTGGTACTCCCTTTTTTCTCCTAAGATCGTTTGTCCGAAAATCATTATCCATAACACGTTTGCTATAAACTTCAGTAACCATAATGTTCAAAAATTCGCAATTTTGTTTTGCATTATCTTTACTTCTAAAACTATTCTGTCATAATGTCGAGTAGGTACTATAATAATTGAATCTCGTAATTTTGCATGAAATAAAGTCATATGTCCTAAGTATTGTGTTATATAATGTGTGTTATTCTGAATGTTCACTTATAATAAAATTGTTAGTCCTAAGACATTTGCAAAAAATTTGGTTTTAGTGACAGAAACGATTCGCTGTAAATCCGAATCTACGTAGTCTTGTCTGCCCTACCCCTAGAGTGTAATTTAGAATCACGTAGGCGCGTAGGGGCGAGGCGTCCCGCGGGCTGAGGAGCAGGAGGCTGCGAGCGAGCCGCTGCGGCTGAGGCTGGCCGGCAGCAAGCCGAAGCAGCGGTGGTGAGCGAAAGCTTTCTGCGACGATTAACATGTGTGGGATCGCCGGAGACCCGTAGCGCCGGAGCCGTGACCATGGGCGTAGCCACACTGGGGCAAGCTGGGGCGCTTGCCCCACCTTGGCTCTGACCTATAAGGTGCCTAATTAAACAAAAAAAAATTTCTTATATTAACAACAATATAAAAAAAAAACAGAGAAAATGTCGACGACCACAGCGGCAATTTTATAGCTAAAGCTCAAGAGATCGCTGATGCTCTAGAGATTGATTTGTCAATGCCGCGTATCGCAAAGAGACAGACACACCGTTCAAATCCTCCAGCAGAAAGTCCTGCCCAGTTTTGGAAACGATCACTGATTATTCCCTACCTAGACTCGCTGATTATGTCATTAGAAGATCGTTTCGCGGAGAGTAACTTACCGGCATATTCTTTGATAACATTGCATTCATGTCATGTGTTGCAAATGACCTGCGACGAGTTTTTGAAAAAAACAGAAGCTTTCTGCAAGTTTTACAAATTAAATGATACTTTCCCAAGCGAGGCTGAAATGTGGTATAATTTGTGGGAAGAAAAAAATACGGAAATTAATGCATTGAATGAGATGGAAGTGGCGGATCTGATCAAGATTTCGGAAATGCAATTTTATCCCAGCGTAAAAACTGCGCTCGCTATTTTTCTTGCCCAGCCACGACCTGTACAATAGAGCGATCATTCAGCACATTACGGCGGGTAAAAACGTGGCTTTGCTCAACCATGAGCGAAAATCGTCTAAGCGGCGGCCTGTGTATGCTAAGTGTGCCCAGAACGAGGATCGCCGAATCAAAAAATAAATTTGTAGAAGAAGTGCTAAATACGAGGGGGCGTTTTTAAGTTCGCGGAATGGAGGGTGAGAAGTGAAAATAAAAATACTAAATTATTTTTCTTTTTCAATATATTCACCTGCTACCCTTATACATTTTTCAGATATTTCAATTAGCTTATGTATACCTTCATAAAAAATGTTTTGTCTTTGTCCGAAAAATAAGCTGAAACCGCGCCCTTCACTTCTTCATCAGTTGAAAATTTCTTCCCACGAAGTTCTTTTTTCAGAATAGAATAGAATACTCTTTATTATGTACACCATATAAATTACAGACATAAATATAGAAACTGTACAAAGGGTGACACAATGGGCGGTCTTATCGCTAAGAGCGATCTTTTAAAGACAACCTTAGGATGGATTTAAAAAGGGGAAGGACAGACAAATACTGTAGGTAGTCCGCGGTGTAGCATTTACATAATACAATAAATACATACATATAGTATATTATACTAATCTAAATAAATATATACACATACATATAAATATATCCATATAATAATAAATATGAAACAGGAGCAGAGAAAATATAATAATGATGTTTAAGGAGAGAGGAAGTGCTTTTTGCTTCAGTTTTGGGAAGAGGTAATAATCACTGGGAGCCAGGTCTGGGCTGTAGGGTGGATGGTCTAAAATATCGAAGCCCACCTTATGCAGGGCAGCCAACGCAACACGGCTCTTGTGAACAGGCGCGTTGTCGTGAAGAAGAAGGACACCTTTAGTCAATTTACCCCTCCTTTTTTCTATAATGCTTTCTTTCAACCTCTCGAGGATAGAAGCATAGTATTCTCCGGTTACATAAGCGCCTTTATCTTTATAATCGGTCAACAGGATCCCTTCTGAATTTCAAAACACTGTTGCCATGATTTTTCCAGCCGATTGTGACACTTTAAACTTCTTGGGTGGTGGTGTGCCTTTTTGTGCCACTGCATAGAGTCCTGTTTCGACTCAGGTTCATAATGATGAACCCAAGTTTCATCTCCAGTAACAATTCAACTTAATAGTCCATCCTTATCTTCGTTACAGAGGTCCAAAAACGTGCGAGAACACTCCACGCGGTGTTGTTTTTGAGGCGGCGCACAGTGTATTTTTCGGACCTAAAAATGGACACCTCTTTTTTATTTAACTAATCGTTTGTGTTCGTCATTTAGAACATCAGAGTAAACTCCCGCGAGTCAGTTCTTCTTAGTTTCGGAGAAAATAAATATTAAAGTTAGTTTTTTTTTTATGTGATTTTTTATAAAACCGTTAATTTCTCAATAACACTTAGACTATATCGATTGAAACTTTAGTATGTTATGTAGCAATAAACAACACACTTAATTGCGAAGAAAATATTTCCTAATTCAACAGGAACAACGTGAATTATTTTTTTTCTGTTTTTAGGTTTTTATTTTTTTTTGCGAGGATGTATTGGTATTCGGATTTATTTTAAATAGGAAATAATTATTTATACTAATGTGCATCATACTGTTTTTTTTCACAACCGAATTCTAATATATCTAAGAGTTACTGGAGTTCAAATTTTTTTCAGATTTTTCTGTTAATTTGGTGTCTAGGGTTGTCAACTTTTTACGACACAAAAATATAATTAAAATTCAAAATACAAGAAAAGGTAATTAATATGTTATTTATATGTTATATTTTAAAATTATAATTCTTCTGTGACAACCCTATCAAAATAATTTAAATTTCTTTTTTTTCAGAGATATATCAAGATTCGGATTTGAAATTATTAGGGATAATGCCTAACAATAAAAGGCACATTTTTGGTCAAAAAACTAATCCGAATAGGTAATGGTACATTTCGGAGGAAAAAAATAAAGTATGAAATTAAAAATAATAGCTGTAACTTTCCTTTCGTACAACTTTTTAGGGTGAATCTTTTTTTAAATTATACCTTATGTACATAGGAATAATATCCCCAAGAATCATTAAAATCACATACCTTTTTCATTGTAAAAGTAGGTTTCTATGGTTTTTTTGAAGTTTCAGAGTTCGATTTTTAAAAATTTATCTCTCTGAAACTAAGAAGAACTGACTCGCGGGAGTTTTACTCTGATGTTCTAAATGACGAACACAAACGATTAGTTAAATAAAAAAGAGGTGTCCATTTTTAGGTCCGAAAAATACACTGTGCGGCGTGAGCATTCTTGGCACCCATCTTGCACTGACCTTGGTCATGCCAAGATGATCGTGTAGAATTTTGAAAATTGTCGTATCCGATACTCCAATCATTTCTGCAAGCTGTTTCTTTTTTAGTCTGGCATCTTCCAATATTATTTTTTCGACTTTTTTAATGATTTCCGGAGTAGTCACCTCGATCGACCGTCCGGGCCGTGGGTCGTCTTCAAGTGAGGTCCTGCCTTGTTTAAAGAGACTGTGCCACTTGTAAACCATGGTTTTACTCGGGCAAGAGTCCCCGTAAACGGATTTCATCTCTTCCAGTATATTTTGAACTGACTTTCCTTGCTTGGTAAGGAACTTTATTACGGCACGGTACTCGATTTTTTCCATAATTCACACTTTCTTCCCGATTGAGTTGTTTGCTTGACGATAGTTCAAAAACTAATGATCCAATTATTTTTTTTTTTTAAATGGCATCTCGTAGTTGACCTTGAGAGGTCGTGACTACTTAACCGGACAATATGATCCAATTAAGATAAAACCTGGTATTTATACTAATATTGAGTGGCTGAAGTTGTGGCCATCCCGATAATGACCTATTGTTATCCCTTCCCCCCCATTCCGCGAACTTAAAAACGCACCCTCGTAGGTTCTGCCAGAACCCACGCCGGCTTCTCTTGAAGTAATAATACTTATAAAGTTAGTTAAAACTTAAATTTATAAACACCGACTATTCATAAATAAAACTATAATATCTATCCTGTGTGTAGTTGTTTATTTTCTGTACCTGAAAATATAAACCTCTAAATTTACAGATTAAGAAATTGGCATAGTATTAGGCGCAGAGCCCAAGCGGCTCAAGTTACAAAAAAATTACCGGGGAGGGGGGGGATAGGTTGACTGCTGCCCCACCCTGAGCCCAAGGCTGGCTACGCCCATGGCCGTGACAGAAACCATGCCTGATGCATGTTGCATGCTCGCTTGCTTGCTGCATGCTTGCTGCACGCTTGTTTGCATGCTGCCGGCATGTAATACTTTGTTTTAAAAACATAAGTAGGATAAATAAATATTAAATAATTTGAATTTAGGACATAACTTTTATTGAAAACGGTTTTAAGTCTTTTGTATATTATTGATGTAATATTTATGACAAACAAATTTAGGGCATATTGTATTTAGGAATTTCAATTTTATCGCATGTACCTATATGATATTATGTGACATTACGTTCGGGCAAGTTATCATTCGGACAAATGATGATTAGGACACAAAAAATTATGGCACTTTAGATTATGGATAAAAAAGTTAGATAACACAATAGAGAACGGTCTCGTGGTCGCAAGCGCGTTGTGTCCTTTTTTTTTTTTTGTCGGGGGAAACCTTCAAAAGGCACCCGACCTCCGGGGAGGGAGGTCGGGGAGTGTGGGATTTTTACCTCACTAAAACTGCCCCAGTGATCACCTTCAGCACATAGGGGTGGTTCCGGTTCCTCTTAAAAGACCAATTCCGGAACCCCCCCGTGCAACGCCTGTAAGGCACATCCCTGGGGAGACTGTAAAGGGGCCTCCCCTGAGCCTCGCTATGCACGGCAGCACGTGATCACTGTGCCACCGTCTTCCCTGGGGTCACAAGCGCGTTGTGTCCAGGGTTCAATTCACAGGTCGAGCAGTGTTATTGGGTTTTTCCAATAGGAATTTATTAGTAACAGCCCGGCCGGCGCCGCGGCGTTTAGAAGTAGGCGGTGTATTACCCCCGTGCCCCGAAAGCACGGCAAGCAGTTGGTTCTGCGCCTGATCTCTCTCCGGTCGTGTTGGATTACGTGCCGTCCTATCGGACAAAAACAATGAGAAAAAAAAAATGAGGGAAGATAGAGCGCACCTGTGTCTGCGCACTCACACCTGTAAACCAATATGTCCCGCGCCGAAGGCTAGGCTCGGTTAAGTTTGGCCGCCGTGGTCGAAATACGGTCTGGAGAAGTCGAAGAACTATTGACAGAATATTGCCAACAAGATTTTCAGTTTTATTAAGGCTCATTCAAACAGGCGCGACACGACACGCGACACAAAGGCACCACAAGTCGCGCAACGAGCGTTGCCTTTGTGTCGCGCGCGATTATATCGCGTGTCGCGCCTGTTTGTAGGAGCCTTTAGTGTTTCCGATAATGTAAAGCTCACCAGCACCAGCACATATTCGTTCACGCGAATCTATTTTTAGTTTCTATCACGGATCTATGCCAGTCACCGCCTGAGTTTGTTTCATGTTTAATTTATCATCCGCATTTTATGTTTTTCGTGTAGGTACCGCAGAAGTTCTTCAGCTGTGTAAATTATAATTTGTATTTTTCTATCTAAATAGTGAATTCACTTCAATATGATACAACAAAGTCAAGTCAAAGTCAAATCATTTCATCAGTCATTCAAGCAATCAAAAGGCACTTTGGCAAAGAAATATAATTGATTCTAGGTGCCTTTTCCAAAAGTTAGTTTCGTATAGAGAAGAATGGGTAAGAAACTCCATCATAACTCTTTTAAATGGTTTTGAAATTGTTTTTATGCTTATATTAATTATATATTATATTGTATTCAGCTGAATCCGGTTAGACTGGAAACCGACCCCAACATAGTTGGGAAAAAGCTAGGCAGATGATGATGACTTACGTCACTCTAATATTATAGGTAAAAGCGAGAGTTTGTGAGTGTGTGTGTGTTTGTTTATATGATTGTTACTTCTTCACGCTCAAACGGCTGGACCAATTTTGATACAATTTTGTATGGAGGTAGCTTACACCCTGGATTAACATATAGGCTACTTTTTATCCCGATTTTCCTACACGATCGACACTTATGCAGGTGAAACCGCAGGGGGCAGCTAGTTAATTATAATTATAAGTGAAGACGATGTACGGACGCCAGCACATCAACCTACCACAATCTGTCAGATTTCTTCAATAGATTTTCAACTTTATCGCTAAAGCATAAGGTTCAAAGTTGATTGGGAAAATCTGACAGATTGTGGTAGGTTGATGTGCTGGCGTCTGGACCTAGAATAAAGTTGTATAATCTGGCTCGTCAGTTCGGACTGACGAGCCAGAACGTCTCCGCTTCATCCAATAAGCCATGCCTGCTTTTTCTAAGACACACATTTATCCTGTTTTAGGTACAGACGAAAACCAGCACTCCAATTGTGTAATACACAATAAGAATCTGAATCATTTTGTTGGATATTGCTAATCCATCGCTTCATGTTCGAAAAAATTGTCAGCTCAACAACGTAAATAACGCAATGAATGTTGTTGAACTGTCAATATGAAAGCCATTCCCAGGGCCGTCTTAACCATATTGGGCGCCGGGGTGCGAAAATCAGCTTGCGCCCCCCTTGCCAACAAAAAGAAATTAAACTTCATTTATGTGTTCCATTTTTAAGATGATTTCCACTAATTTTTTCTAAGGGATTTTTTCGATGCGGTGACGCGCAGTTACACCTTACAGCGTTGGAGCGTTGCAGCGATTAGTGATGACCTGATCGACATGCGCCCCCTAAGACCTTGCGCCTGGGTGCCACGCACCCCTTGCACCCCCGGGTAAAGACGGCCCTGGCCATTCCTACTGTTAGTGTGTCACGCAATGCCCCGCTGGCGTTTGCTTACCTTTTTTAATATTGATTTTCTTGGCTTCATTAAGATGTCCTTCGTACCTCTCCAGCTCCTGCTTCTGTCCGCTGAAGGCATACACGGTGCGTATGGCCGAGATAACTTCCTCGGCAATCGCACCAGCCTTGCTTGATGCTATAGCTTCTTTTTTAGAAAGACTAGCGGCCACCTATTGAAATAAATTACTTTCAGAAAACTTTTCCTTAGAACCAACATATAAAAAAAGCCGTCACACCGCAAAAAAATTTCGAAGATTTCCAAAGCATAATTATATTTATGAAATTGTCCGAATATTCAAGGCCTTTTATTGTGTTTAAATAACAGATTTCGACCAGTAATTTGACGTCCTATTACATCTTAACATTCAAGAAATATTCAATTTAACGAAGGCAACTGGAAATCCAGTTCCCACTGTTCCCAGTTTGTCAGTTGTCTAGGCCGAGGAGGTAGATTGCAAAATAATTGCTTCTTTTCGTCTCCACATAAGATGCTTAAACATGGGTAAAAACAGGAAGTCATCGTGAGTAACCCAAATGGTTGAACATCTACCTTTTTATCGAAAAACGTCGTACACTATCCTATCAGTTCTGTTATTGTCCAAACAGTTTGAGTATTTTATTGGCTTTCCATATCATTACTTTACTTACAACGACCTAACACGAATTACGCAACAATCCAACTTATTTCTATAAGATAGATACAATTTACCTATTAACTTTTGCGACAGCATTTCATCATTGTTTTAAGAATTATGAATGGTTTAGGTGACTGATTTAGTCGACGGACTTAGTTGACTGATTAACTAAAATTAGATACCATTCTAACCAAATAACTAAAACGTTGAGACAGGTAGGTATGGGTTCAGTGGAGGACGATGACAGTTCCTCGGATTATCCTCTATTAAAAAGCAGGATATTTTGACCAGACGAGCGTTCGGTCTGTAGAACTGCCCGATGGACTTAGGGTTGCCAACCGTACTATAATATATAGTATTGTACTATATTTAGGGTCTCCGTACTATATACTGTTGAAGAAATATATAGTACGCGAAAATACTATATTTCAGTACAATAGCTCAATGTTTATATTTTGCAATACTAAAATTAGTAAAATGAAATAAACTTCCTGCAATTTTCGAACGCGTCTTTCAATCCAATAAAGAATTGGAGATTAAGTTTGAAAAAAAAAAACTTTGTCGTTATTTTAGTCTTCCATAGTAAAATACTATATTTTTCTGAAGCGTACTATAGTTTTTTATGGCTTTTTTAAAAAAATACTATATGCAGACAAAAAAATGTTGGCAACCCTACCGTTGGTTGTTGTCGGGCTATTCCTGATTTCGCGGTAAACTTTACTTGCGCGATGTAGGATTTGTATGACGTCATTTCTTACGTGGTGCTAAATCGGTCGCCACAGTAGATAAGGGTACGGAACGAAGGGTCAAGGGGATTATGTGCTGTGAGACCTGAACTACATGGAAGTGCCATGACAACAAATATTTACGCAAGAGAAAACGAATGTTTGAATTAAACTTACCAGCCCAGCGACTCCCACCAGTATCATGGTGACAGGGAATGATATGAGACACAGCAGGGCCAACTTCCAACCCTTGACCAAAGCCATGATCACACAACTGAAGAACGACGCCTGATAAAACACGAATGTCGCCAGCTTCTCGCCGATACCATCTTCTAGTTTCACAATGTCACTGCAAGCAAGTTCACAAATTAATTTGGACATACTAGTCCATACTAGAACATTAGCAGAATACTCCATTACTTAGTATAATACAGTGCAACCTCGATATAACAAATCGGAGGGGAACAAGAAAATATTCGTTATATCAAGTAATTCGTTGAACTGAGGTTTGTTATGTTGAGGTTAGGTTGGTCTAAAATTCGTTATAAAGAGGTAAAAAATGATATCGCATTTTTATCAAATTATTGTATGTATTTTCTATTTAAAAACAATTAGGTACATATAGGTAACAAAATGTTTTTTACATTGTGTGTGTCGCGTGTCGTGTCGCGCCTGTTTGAAGGAGCCTTTACGAACAAAAGCGTGTCGAAACATGTCACGACATGAATCACATAATAAGGGATTAAGAGTCATAAATTGGTGGGAACTTTATATAAAGGTTTTGGGTTGACAAAATTCGTTAATTAGAGGTATTTATACTTTTTCTTGATAGTTGAAAATTCGTTATAAAGAGGTTGTTCGCAAAAAATGTTCGCAATGTTGAGGTATATTTTATATTGACTCTTATGGACAATTCAAGGGGATTACGAAGAATTTGTTAAATCGAGGAAGTCGTTATATTGAGGTATGTTATATTAAGGTTGCACTGTATGAACCTTATTATTAATGTATCACATGTATCACACTAATAATACATGGGCGAAAGTTTATGAGTGTGTGTGTGTTTATATGTATGTTATTTCTTCACACCCAAACGGCTGGACCAATTTTGATAAAATTTGGTATGGAGGTAGCTGACACCCTGGATTAACATATAGGTTACTTTTTATCCCGATATTCCAACGAGATCGAAACTTATGCGGTTGTAACCGTGGAGCGCAGCTAGTATGTATATTATACGAGTATATTCGGATGAGAAGCTTGCTTACATTTCCTTATACTAATATGAACACTATTGGCTATTTAATAAGGTTCATATTCCTATGAAACGCTTATTTAGTAAAGTCAAAGTGGATTCTATGACTCTAGCCCTTAGTAGTGACTTTAAAAACGAATTAAATATATAAAACTATTATGGTAATATAAGTGAAGTAGCAAACGTCGAGTATGGGTGGGTCTTACACATTAGCTAATTTGATTTTAGTCTTACCTGTTAATTTTAGAAGCGACGTCCCCATTTTTATTAACGTCGAAATACGCAAAATCTTGGTTTAGAGCTGCTTTTAGATATTCTTGTCGTATTACATAAACCTGGAGATTAAAAGTTCATTTAGTAGGAACACGAAAGACACATAAATATATTCCTAGACCTCACTTGGGTAATTTACATTCATGCAAGTCTGTAACCAAGAATTAACTTTGGTGTGTCGAGCTCTAGACCAAAGATAATAAGTTTCCTATATTATAATTTTAAATAATTAAAAGACAATCGACTTGGATGATCATCAGAAATAAAGCGCGTGACAACGATCACTTGATTGAGATTCTGGATTCTCTCATTTCAGGGGGATTTGAACCATCAAACCCCACCCCTAACTACGGCTTTGCATTCATGTAATAATTTTCTGTTACAGTAAGGTTAGGGTCGTATGCGTACCGCGAGGGCTGGTACGCGGTAGCGCGGGAAAAGAGTTCTTGGAAGGACTTGGGGGAGACCTATCCCCAGCAGTGGAACAGTATAGGCAAAACAAAAAGAAGGTCAGGGTCAGTGGGATCATTATTGCAGAAGTGAAAAGAAGAGAAGATAACAAAACAATAGAAAATGGTAATAAATAATCAATACTTAATAATGATTGTGCTCTACTTACTTGGTTATACGCAGCAATGTTCATCATTGTAGTCGCAACGTACGACAAAACAATAAGTATTGTTCCAACAATAACGTTGTAAATAGCGAAGAAGAACAGTTCTTTCAGGAATACTTCTCCAGCTGCTTCGACTTCTGCGGTCGTTACTCCAGGAACTAACAAGGTTGATCCATATTCCACCATAGCGTCCAGTAGGAACGCAAGCAACAATGTGTTGATAGGCGCCGATATGGCAGCGACAGTCGAACATATTAACGCCAAGCTTATGAAAACTTTGTCCTTAGCGGTCGCAAATCTGAACTGAAATTAGAACATTTGGGTAGATCATTGTTACACATGAAAACCTAAAACCTGGGTTTAGAAGCATGAAATTTACCCCCAGTTTCTATGGAAGTTTGTAATTCTTGCCAGCGGTGGGAAATTCCATAGGGTACACAGCTTGTACATACGCCAGCACATCAAGTTACTACAATCTGTCGAATTTCTTTAATAGATTTTCAACTTTATTGCTAAAGCATAAGGTTCAAAGTTGATTGGTAAAAATTGACAGTTTCGGGTAGCTTGATGTGCTGGCGTCTGTACATAGTGAAGAGGAATCAAAACTTTAATTTATCAGAACGGACGAGAAGACAAATTAAACAAAAAGGCCGCCTGCACCCTAATGGCGCAATACACGATCAATTACAATCTGAATTATTTTGAAGGATATTGCTAATACATTGCTTCATAAGTTCGAAAAAATTGTCTGTTCAACTTCGCAGATTACGCAATGAATGTTTTTGAACTGCCAAAATACAAGAAATTGCTACTGTTAACGTATAGCATATTTTTTCGAATTTCACCACCACAAAATGATTCCGTAACCTGAACACGTTCGTATTTAGCTGATAAATTATAATGGTTACATGCACATTCCATTTCTATTATTGACTTTACTAATGCCGGTAGAGTGTCTGTTCATGGCTTGAAAGCTAATTAGGTAAAAGCATGAGCCGAACCGGATCGATAATGATGGCAGATAAAGTACGGTCAGCATCAAAAGTCGATTAACACTTCAGTTTTTTTAATCTCAGTTATTGAGCAAAATATTTGTTGAAAATTGCAACGTACTGTTGCAACTTTGAATAAATATTTTGCTCAATAACTGAGACTAAAAAAACTGAAGTGTTAATCGACTTTTGATGCTGACCGTACCTACTACGTATTATGTTTTACGCACAGACAAGGCAAAAGGACTAGTTATATATTATCTATACTTAATATCTATACTTTAATTATAATAATCTATGCTAATATTATAAAGCTGAAGAGTTTGTTTGTTTGTTTGGTTGAACGCGCTAATCTCTGGAACTACCAGTCGGATTTGAAAAATTCTTTTTGCATTTGATAGCCCAATTCTTGAGGAAGGCTATAGGCTATTTAACATCACACTATGACCTTTAGGACGTGTCATGCTCACTTAAATGTCTCATCGATGGTGGTGCGTGTGTTGGATCATTCGGTTCCCTACAAAATGGTTGAGCTAGATGGTGCTGACCCACGCGTCATGTTCGTGAACGGGCGCCGTCGGTTGAGACTGGTCATCTCTTAACTGCCAAGGCTTATTTTTAATCTTATATATTGAAATGTTTCTTCTATTGTATCTTTTTTTTACATTGTTCTCACATATAGAAGCAACAATAATAATGTATCCAGGATTTTGTAATATCTTGATTTAAAAGAGTGTCCATGGAGTTTCTTGCCCGTTCTTCTCCATAGAGATCTACGTTTTGGAATGAGCAACTAGCTTCAACTTTCTGACTAACTGACAGACTATTTAAATTTTGACAATTAAAAAGTGCCTGTACAAGGTTTAATTGAAATAAATTCTTTGAGTTTGAGTTTAAGGAGCTTAGCAAAAAGAAAAAAGTCAGAAAGAACGCTAAGCAAAAACGAAGTAAAGAAGGGTTGGAGTAACAAGAAATTTCACGCGGACGAAGTCGCGGGCAGAAGCTAGTATTATGTATAGTTAATAGTTCTAAGTATACTTATAGTATGATCAGCTTATAATGTTCTTCTTGCTGTGACACAGGCCTCTTCTAATATACCACGCGGGTCCATAATTTGAATGTCACGCGGGTTTATAATTTTTATTACATTGATTCTGTGATTACTTTAAGCCACACACTTGTTATTAAGCATTCTACTTTTTTTTTAAATAGTAAAGTTTCTTGCCCATTCTTCTCCATACGGTAGAGATAGTTTACCTTTTGGAAAGGGCGATTAGAATCAATTCTATTTTTTGTAAATGTTGACGATGTTCAAAAGTGCCTTGTACGAGTATGTGCCTATTTGAAATAAATTATTTGACTCGCGATGTTTTCCTTCAGCGTTTTGAGAGCAGTGGTGATGAAATTACATATTTATATAAAGTGTAAATCGTCTGCCTGGTTTCGAACCCACGACCCACATCTTCTAAGACGGGGCCGTTACCTCTGGGCCACCACTGCTCTCAAATCAAAATACTCATAGAGGTATTAATGTTTTTTAACAAGCTTCTCAAAAGCTTCACACATTTCTCTGATCGTTATCATCAACATCCTTCTATCTCCCAATTTAAAGAGGTCAAGGTGTGTGGAAAAAGACATGCTACATGTCTTTTTCCATACACCTCGATCATTTGTGATGTGGAAACGTAGCTTAATCTAACATTTGAATGATATAGTAATGGTGTATAGCATGGGAACTTACTCACCAGTGTGATGAAAGGTATACTTGGAACTTCATCCTTTTTGGAGGCATCTGGTTCTGAACTTCTGCAAAAAGATGGAGACGATTACACTGATTAGCACTGTGCCCACAAGGTGTCTTCTCAAGGGTGGGGGGGCCTGTGTCCAATCAATGGGAACTGGGAAAATTATAGGCTAATTATGCATAACGCAATGCACCCTTTTTTCTGATAAAAGAATAAATCATCTCCTAGTATTTGTAAACTATTTTTGTATACGCTTCTCACGATAAACACAAAAACAGTTTGATTAACTTTGTTTATACATATGTATCCCACACCAAACTCACGTGGTGTTTGCACTGACCAAGGTTAGGATCAAGGCTACAGTAAAGTTGAACCCGGAATCGTTCACTATTACGGAGTTTATAGTCTGGGCAAAGGTACCTACTGAATTTATAATATCGAAAGCTACAAATCTAGGTGTAAAGATAGGCTAGGGACATCCCTAGCTCTACCATTTTTATCAATTTATCAATTTGACACGTATACATGTATGTAATATTATTGGAACTGCATTATATTCACATATGACAATCTATTAGGGCTTCCAAACAAATATACAAAATTTTATAGACGTATGTATGTATGTTTGTCCACGCATATCTCCGCAAATATTAATCGGATCGTGACCATTTTTTTTATTGGCCTACATTTACTTCAACTTAGGGAACAATGCAAGTTTCATCAAAATCGATTCAGAAATTTTCAAGATATGGACCAATACGTGTAAGTGTGACAGCCTGACTTATTATGAGCTACGGGTGTAGTGTCAAAGGGAAAACATCTCAAAACCTTGGTTTTGACCAAGGTTTTGAGATGTTTCCCTTCTAGTGCAATATTTACAACAAAACTATTACCTAATTATTACAAACAAATATTCCAATTTTTAATTTAAAACTAAAAATTACGAATTAAAAAAGTTATTTAAAAAAATCAAACCGACTTCAAAAAGAAATTAACTCAAAATTATGAAATAACTTTAATTTCGGAAGTCGGTGTCTACACCGAACAATTTGTGTTTTTTAAAACATGTATGGATGATTAAAATAACTAACGATTGTAATTTATCTGAAATAAATGAATTGATTTTTTTTTTGAAGTCGGTTGATTTTTTTAAATTACTTTTTTTGGCAGGTACATAATGACGATGATTAATTTGTCATGAAAGTCCTTTGTTTGTGTTAAATGGTTCGCTATCGGTGAGGCTGAGGCTACATTAGGCCGCGACGCGACCTGCGACACATGAGCGATTAAAACAAGTAAATGAATGCTCACGTATATGGCTACACCGTACATCAAATATTACTAGCGATCTTTGATTTCTTTATGCGATAGGAACAACATTACTGAAATCACGGCATCGGCTACATCAACATGAGCGAAATTGAAGCGATTTTATTAGAAAATTGCTTTTTTTTCGCTTGTAATGTAGCCAGACCATGTTTTTCTCGTTTCGCTCTTCCAGTCGCATCGCAAATCGCTGCCTACTGTAGCCTCAGCCTAAGAAACGGATATAGACGTACATGCAACATAATATGTACCTACTTGTTTAATGAACCAATTGATTTTCAAGCTGGACGCCTGCAGATAACAATTTTGATAAATGCCTAGAGAACAATGCTCATGGATCTATGGAATCCCGTACCATGCTGCATCAAAGTCAAACTTTGTTTTTTATAGACTACAGTTATCATATTAACTCCTACAAAAGTTCTTTTTGTAAACAAAACCCGGGTTTCGGAGATTTTCAAAAAAATCTAAATTACCTAAAAACTAGATACTTTATTTTATTTGACATTTCATACACGAACGGCCATTATTGGACCTGCTGCAGCGTCAATAGTACATTTTTTTATTTATGAAACAGATTCGGTTACCACCTCGAACTGTATGTATAGACTTTGTTTTTTTTTTCTCAAAATCTAAAAGAAACGCTTCAATACATGTATTTATGACATTGACGACCGTAACTGGAATTGAATCAATTGAAAAAAAAAAATCAAATAATAAATCAAAATAAATCAAAATCAATGAAAATATTTTCTTTTTATTGCGATTTCGCGCGTGATCCCCGGTTAGACTTTGTTGAAAAAATCAACCATTTTAAATTATAAATTGGTTACGTTTTTTTGAGTATAATACGATTAAAACATAAGGGGCTTACATGACCTAAAGCGCGGTCACTGTCGGACTCCATAGAAAAGAAAGAGAAGCGTGATGACACAATTCTGGTAATTTATTGCAAAGGTGAAGCAATTATTTAATTACAAAAAATCTATTGATTGGACTAAAAAATTAAAACACTAGTATTTTAGTATGTTGCTTGTAGGATAATCTGACAAAAAATCAGAATGATTGTATGTATATTACTATGGTTTTTATTGTAAAAAGAAAGTTTTTAGAGGTATCTTCATGATTTTTTCTATCGTATAAAATTAGTTATGTCATGTTTTCAACACACTATCTACCTAGCGTATATCCTGATGAATATCATATGTTTTTCTGATTTTGTTTACTGTAGTCGATCATATATTTTTATTGTTTCTAAAACTTGCGTTTTTTGTGTTTAGGTCCTGTAAGCCCCTTAAATACAGTGGGCCCGAAAAAAACTCTCTCCATTCAAGGTTATGAAACGGAGCGTCATGTAAAGGGAATAAAATACTTTTTTACTTTAAATTAGATTCCCTGTTCAAAAATCTAATCCCAGACGCGTAGTGTCGTAAAAAAATATGAAAATAATTACTATCTTGATGCATGAGACTTTTTGGTACGACTTTTGGTCATTGTCCTTTATAATTTATCATGAAAAACTAAACATTATCATATAACGTAACATCCCGGAACTAAAATTGAAAGCCATTTAGAAACTGATAGTTTAACACAATCCGGGCATCTGTTAAATATAGTGCGTTTATTTATAACTCATGGTTAAGAACTAAGGTAGTCACCGAAAAATGGGAGAGCGCACCAGTGTCATGAGATCATTTTTAATCCGTCCCGGCGTATTTGTGTTTCTTATTGCTACTATTACGTGGTATAAATGTGAAGTAATATAATAAAACAGTGGTGCGCGTCTGACTTGTTCATAATTAATAAGAGTTGCTGATCAATTGAAACAATTCGTGTTCAGTGTCATTTGAGCTTAGGGTTCCGTTTTCACAGACAGTGTTACGATTTTATTTCTCTTTTATAACATTGTATGTAGATAGGTTTCTACAGTGTATGTAGTTAATATTAATATTATGGAATACTTACGTGTCTGATTCTGGAGTTTTCTGAAAATCTCCATTTAACGGGTCTGGCAACTTATTCTTGTTCTCCTTGTCTCCAGGCTTTAATTGCCACCCGTTTCCTTCGGTGTCCTTCGACATTATAAACAATTAACTTAATAACAGTTACACAAAACTACACTAAAACGTTTATTACTGTATATTAACACTCATTGTACTAATTCTCAATGTTTGAAATTTGTAGTTTATATATTCGGTGCAACGTTTATCCGCGGTCGTCCCATTCGCGACTAACGTTTGCATGATACGTTATCAATTTATCAGTTCGATAAAACATGAAAGGTACTGTAGAACTAAAACTCGATTATAATACATGTTTCGTTCATAACAGTGTGTGGGCGTCAATGAGCGCCATGACTTTGAAGCGGAAAGCTGCAAATAGTCTAAAACGCTAAAAATCGACGCTGAATATTTGTTTTACGGTAGCTCTGGCGTTTCCTAATAAAATTGTGCGTTCCACTCGTAGGTGCTGGTAACTATATTCGCTTATGTATATAAATAAACAATAACTACGGCCTCACACACATTCTTACTATCTTTTCACAATCTACTATGACATTTGCAAGTCTGGATTGTTATCTGTGCTACGTGAAACGGCTGAGAGAAGTATCAGGAAACTCGGATCAAAGATTGAATTTAACCCGGGTTAATCTACGACTAGGAATCGATAGTATTATTAATTCTCTAAACATGACTTCAATCGGTGATGAGGTGAGAACCCGCGGCGCCAAAAACAAATTAATGCGCTTTCGAATTGTATCTAATACGAGTATCTACGGTTCCGGTCACTTGAGTGAGGTTCGAAATCATTTCGAAGTGCACACTTCTACACTGTACACACTCTTTTAATGTCTGCTCCAATGTTTGGCTTTATTAATCGGTGCTATGAAACTTAATACCGTATTTATTTCCCACCGTCAACTACTTTTACTACCGGCCCTAAACTTGTGTTCTATTCCGGATTTAAATATTTAAAAAAAATCCGATTGCACAACTTTTTTAGTTCACTTCCCTTCCGAATGGAGGGAACTTTCAGAATGCTGAATGTTCTGAGTAGAAATATGTAAAGCTCGCCATGGGGCGATTGTTTGCTGTCTCCACACCTCAGTCTTATCGATTGCGTAAACAGCTGTTTTTAGGTTACGACATTGTGTCGAGCGCGGATAACGCGAGGGGTTAGTTCCCTGATCGCTCTTGTTTTGGTCCGTTTTTTGTAATGGTACACATTTTTCACTTTAAAATGTTACCTAGGTATACCTAAGTAGGTAAATACTGAAGTCTAGCGAAATCCGGCGCCAGGCTTCTACTTTGGCTTACGCGTAAGTATACAAAATATTGTAAATAATTTTAAAAGAGTACCTAGGTATGGAGTTTCTTGTCCATTCTACTCCATACGAAACTACCTTTTTTGAGCCACCCAGAATCAATTCTATTCTTATAAAATTAGACGTTCAAAGTGCCTTTAAATGGCCTACGTACTTAAAATAAACGATTTGACTTTGATGAACTATAATATAGACTACTACCAACCTAGGTAGGTACTTAGGTATTTAGGGCAAACGCTACGCATACATACACAACTCGAGGCATTATAGAACTTTATAAGCGAGACCCAACGAGACCCAATACTAATAATAACGCTGAAGAGTTTGTTTGTTTGAACGCTAATCTCTGCGCGGATTTGTTTTTTTTTGCATTTGATAGTCCAGTTCTTGAGGAAGGCTATTTAACATCACACTATGACCCTAAGGAGCCGAGAAAAAAGTAAAAAAGTCCGAAAGATCGCTCAGCGAAAACGAAGTGACAGTGCGATGCGACGGGGTGGGTCAGGGAACAAGAAACACGCGGACGAAGGCGCAGGCAGAAACTAGTAAGGTATATTCGCACAAATTAAACTACCTATATATACATTTAGGTACCTATGTAGGTACCCATTCTTCGTGATTATGTATTCAATCTCACTTGTTATGGCTTAAATTATTTCTTATTTGTTGTTTCACATAAAGGCTCGCAATTGGTTCGAGGCTTTATTAATGCTTTCTTTCTTCACATGACCAATAATAAAATTGTACTGTTTTTTGCCCCGCTGTCGCTTCCCGCTCCAGGGATTTTGCAAGCCGTAGCCTAAGAATACTCAACAACAACAACATTAATGTAATCCAAAGTTTTGACCTGTTTAATTTTCAAGCTCTGACGCAAAAAGAGGGCTGTTTATTCTTTTTGCGTCAGAGCTTGAAGTCGCGTGGTTGAGGCATATCTGACGGACAGGGCCGTCATCTACCCATGTCATCAGGGAGAGGGGAACCGGCGAGAAATGTCGTGCGGTGTCCCACAGGGATCGGTCCTGGGGTCGCATCTGTGGGACATCGGGTACGACTGGGTGCTGCGCGCCGACTTCCCTAGCGGCGTCAGCGTGGTTTGCTACGCTGACGACACGTTGGTCCTGGCGCTGGGGAGGTCGCACCAGGTGGCGGCTGAATTAGTGACACGCGGGGTTGTGACAGTCGTTGAAAGGATCCGGCAACTGGGACTCGAGGTGGCCCTGTACAAGTCCGAGGCCATGTGTTTTCCCTGGTCCTCGTAACGCGCCACCACCGTCGCGTTCCCAAATAACGGTACTCCGGTTTCACATTGGCATGGAGTCGACGATGAAGTACCTGGGACTTGTCCTCGACAGCCGGTGGAACTTCGTGAAGCATTTCCGATGTTTTGCTCCCAGACTGGAGCGGGCCGGGGCTACCTTGAAGTGGCTCCTGCCCAATATAAGGGGTCCAAACGCCTCCCACCGGAGGTTCTACGCGGGGGTCGTGCGGTCCATGGCACTTAACGAAGCAGAAGATCATGGCCGTCCGGCTAGTCCGGGGATACCGCACGTTCTCCGGGGAGGCGCCGAGCCTCCTTGCCGGATTGCCGCCATGGGATCTGGAGACAAAAGTCCTCGCCAACATATGGGAGTGGCGCGAGGAGACAAAATACCAGTGCGTAACTCAATTGCGGCGATAAGTCCCCTCTTTGAAGAGTGGCTGGAGAGGCGCCACAGCGTCCTCACCTTCCGCCTAATGCAGGTCCTCACCGGACACTGCTGCTTCGAAAGGTTCCTGTTCCGGATAAGGCGGGAGGAAACGCCCGGGTGTCATCATTGTGTGGATCACCCGGAGGACACGGTGGAACATACGTTGGAGGTCTGCCCAGCTTGGGCAGAGCACCGCGTCCTCACGGCAGCGATCGGCGGCGGCGATCTCTTGTGTCCAGCCCTAGTCAAAGCCATGGTACGAATCGAGAGTGTATGGGCGGCCGTCGCCTCCTTCTGCGAAGCAGTAATGCTCGCGAAGGAGGAGGCGGAGTGCGTAAGTAGAGGCAATATTTGCGCCCTCACGCCCGTAGTCGCCGCAGGAGACGCCCTGGGCGTCGGGAATCGGTAGCCGATTCCCGGCCAGCGCAGGCGCGGGCTTGCGGACGGCGAATAGCTCGCCGTCCGGTAAGGATCAGGCCCGGGTCGACGGCGCGTTGTGTTCCACGCGCCTCTCAAAGAAATGTCAGCACTAACTGACGGGGTCCGCTAGGGCCAATGCCTGCCAGGGTCGCGGGATGTTCGAAAGAGATACCGTGGCCCCTGGCACAGGTAACTGAAGGAACACGGGTGGGTTTTAGTCAGTAAAAGTCTGACACGCCCTTCCGCTCCGCCCAGAGCGGGAGAAGTTATTTGATAATTTCCCAACGAAACAAAAAAAAATCGGGTGTTAATTCTGTCTATGGGTGGGTGTATACGTGGGACACTCAGAAAGTTTTGCGGAAATAAAAAACATGTTCTATAGGTAAATACCTATTTTTTTATTAAATATTTTCAACTTTGTACAGACAAAATTTCATGCGTCTGAACCAGTTTTCGGAACACTTTTTCCAGTCCGCCGTATTAGACACCTTGTTTACAGCCTGCTCGAACGCTGACAGCGCCTCTTCCGGCGACGAAAATTGTATCCCTTTGAGCTGATAGTCAGGAGTTTGACCAGCGTGCTGTCCAGGAAGTCCCTCGTTTTGAGCGCAGTGTGAGAAGGCGCGTTGTCGTGGCGGAGCAGTAGCCCGCGGAGCCCAGTGTTTGGTCGCTTGTTGCTCACAACAGAGAAAACTTCTGCCAAGCATTTGGTAGATACCATTCAACGTTGATGCTTCTTTCAGATTGAAGATACATGCAGAATTTCGTGAAGGCTTCCCGATCCAACCTGCAGTATGTGCTGAATCTCTTGATACGTAACTCGCCTATTGTCTTGGATTAAATTTTTCACTGCTAGCACGTTTTCTTCCGTAACAGCCATCAAAGGGCGACCACTTCTTTCTTCATCCCCCAAACTTAGTCGACCGCGCTTAAATTCGTTATACCAACGATACATGGTTACCTTAGAAGGGCCTTCATCCGTGAATGCCATTTGAAGTCTATCGTACGATTCGTCCGGTTTCAGGCGACAATAAAAATCGTAAAAAATCATAGCGGGAAAATGTTCTCGGCACAGATCCATTTTTTAATGAGACACGATAATTAAATTAGCTCACAAACAATGTGGAGGGAAATTTTGAAATTAGAGCGTACCTATTTTTACTTACAAATAATCATATTTTCAAAATAGATTATAACTGGCCAGTCTCTCATACATAGAAACTTTGTTTCGCAATACTTTCTGAGTGCTTTCTGACTTGCTCAATTAATTATCTACTTACATACCTACCTACCTGTTTGATTATGAAACATTATTTACTAGCTGACCCGGCGAACTTCGTACCGCCTCAGAATCAATAAAATCTTGTGAGGAAAATGAATTATCTTATTTTTTTCTCGTGTAATATCCCGTGTTTTAATAGATGATTATAATAATTACGCTAAGAAAAAAAAATTACAATATGTACCTAACGGTTCTTCTGACCATTTAACAAAACACACCACTAATTCTAAGAATGTCACCAAAATCTTATTATTCCAATTTTAAATTATCTTGTATAAAAACGGTTGACTGACCAAGGACAATATTCATTATGATAGTGATTTATGGGGCACTTCTATTATTATGTTAGGCAGTTCCGTCACGGTGGGCCACAGGTTTCAGTGCACTATTATTTCGCATATATTTTGTTTCGTAAACAAGACGTTGGGCGCACATGCTCTTCATTCTTCCTATTTTGTTCAGAGTTTTTGTCACTTCCATTCTATGGACAATTTTGACAAAAGCCTTGTTATATTTTAGTTGGGCGTAACTATTGCTTGAGTGACAGATTTCTTTAGATTCCAGTTATTGATTGCATAGTTTTGTTTTTCAATGTTCCATAAAACTTTGTTTTGTTATTGTTCCGAGTGAGTGCAAACATTATTTGTGTCATTACAGTACGTACAAAGTACGAAGGGTACTTTTCAAAAGAAATTAGTACTTATCTTTTTTTAAAGTAGCATTTTTAAACACCGATTCCATATACCATTCAGTCAATCTTTACCTCAATTATAACAAAATTCAAAAGAGCGTAGCGTTAAAGACGCGAAAGACGATTAAGATATCATTACGTACCTTTCCTGGTGCTGTCGGTATCAACTTGAACCGCTCCTCAGTATCCCCAGATTCCATGTTTCTTTTCTTCGGCACCTCCATGAACGTTAACATGACCCGAGGCTGAAACATTTTGACTAAATTCCCTGCACGATCCACTGAGCAACGGCCACTCCTTGCAAATCATTAAACTAACTAACAATACACTCGCGAAATGATTGTGCTCATAACATTGTATGTGTACATGGGCTTGGTACATGCGTCTGTATGGGGCATCTACTTAGCGATCCCAAATACGACAAATAACTGTTATTGTGATGATTCATTATCTTGGGCTCGTCTGTGGACACGCGACGTGGATACCGCTTTATACTTTTTTGTACAATTTCATAGACATAAATTCAAACATTCTTTCTTAGTACATATTTGTGTTTTAATAGATTATTAGGCAACGAACAACTGGTGCAACTTACTTGGCCATTTGCGAGAGTAATAATTCGGTGTTTTAATCCGGCATTTGAGTGTCGCGTTTATTTGTAAAGAAAATTTGCACCTAAGCGGTAGTCCGCATAATTTTTACGTCGATCGAGAGTTTCCTCGAATCGCGCTCATTATACTCAAACTCTAACTCAAAGCATTTATTTCAATTAAACCTTGTACAGGCACTTTTGAATTGTCAAAATTAAATAGCCTCTAATCTAATCTGTCAGTTAGTCAGAAAGTTGAAGCTAGTTGCCCATTCCAAAACGTAGATCTCTATGGAGAAGAACGGGCAAGAACCTCCATGGACACTCTTTTAAATCGGCTTATTCCACTATTCCCCCCAGACAGAATCCCCCTAAAGGGGTAAATCTGGACTCTAATGTAAAAATGTTCAGAAATCCCCTTTTTAATTTTAAGTTATTCCACTTTTCCCCCTTATTTTTAGTTTTAATTTCTACGCTTTTTAAGTAAATTTAAAAAAGTGATTCGACAATATTTACTTATTCAGTCTTTTTTTCACAGAATCCTGTTAATGAAATGTGATGGAGGAGTAAAAACAATTACAAATAAACAGCGATGAGGGAAATCGGTTGTTTTTAGTAAAAATAATAAATTAAAACAGTTTAAACAAAGTACCTACCTAGAAAAACTGAATTATTTAGCATATCCCACCTGAAAGTTTCCCTCCATAGCAACACTACAAAGATAAAGAGAAAATATAATATAAAACAACCATTTGTAGACAACACGGTTGGCTAGTAATTAGACAGGTTACGAATACTTAATAATAACATTATTATACGTACAACAATAAAAAAACCTATGTAAGTAACACTAATAACAACCAAAGAACTAACAGGGTGGTCCAAATAGTGACGTCAATAAAAAAAAATAGATTCGTCATACCTAGGGGTATCTGAAAATACCCCATGTATGTTCCGCGGTTGTTGATAGTTTAGGAGATATGAATATTAAATTTTTATTTTTGGGGAAATTCTTCGGGGACATCTTTAAAAATTTATAACTTTAGCATTAGCATTTCAAAAAGTACGTAACCTACTCTACGAAAATAATGAATACCTAGGTAGGTACTATAGGGGTGTCGATGGGAGCCCCACAATATATTTGAAAGAACCTTAACTTGTATACAATATATTCACGACTTTACATTGCCATATTATTTCTAGCCCTTCCTACCTAAAAAAAAAACTACTTTTTTTAAATATTTGACACTTGCTTGATCGTTCGAATGGAACACACCGGCAATTATAACCAGCCTGTATATGTACTGCTAAAGGTAGAGCTACACAGTCTCTACAGTACCTACCTACCTAACCTACAACCTACGATTAGTCCACCCTTCATATTTTGATCGCAATCGGAGTCGGAGGCTGGTAGATAAGAAGCTATAGCTGTAAGTCAAAATAGTAAATTTTAAGTTTTTAAATGACCACATGTTTATGAAATACCCTCTAACAAGTTACTAATTATTAGATATTATTAAAAGTAGGTACCTAGGTATCTTGTTACGCCGCGTCATGGTGATAGATGTAAAATATGTAGTACTGTAGAATCGTAGACAGATAAACTAATAGACGCAGTGACGATTCCTTTCTCGCTTACACAAGAAAGCGAGCAAAAATTACGCTACGAATGTTTTAGACAGAGATACAATTATCCCTTTTTTTTGTTCTATATTTCGTTCTCGTGCCACCCCTATCTAACAATTCTTGTCTCCTTTCCACTTAGGGCTACTGCGCGGTGATTAAAATTCCACTCGCTAATATCTGTGATCACATATTAAGTGCCCTCTTGTAACCGGTTGATTCAAGGTCAGCAACTCAAATTGCGAAACTAACTTTGACACTTCGTGCCTTCATTGTGTTTGATGTTGAAGTTTTGCTTATTTATTAAAAATGATTCTAATCCAGTGAGAAGACAGGGAAATTATCTGTATATCACATCAACGATTATACAATGGTGCATTTTTTTTTTCTGGATGGGAAATCATCAAATGACCCCTCCCGCTCTGGGTGGAGCGGAAGGGAGTGTCAGACTCTTACTGGCTATACCCACCCGTGTTCCTTCCTTAGCCCTTTATGTTCCGGGCCAGCGTTAACCCTTTCAGACAATCCCGCTGACCACAATGGTGCGTTGTCGTGTTATTTCATGTAAAAGCGATAGTGAGAAGAAAATTGCCGTTGTGCTTTTTCACGCGTAATTACGACGGTGTTGTCCCTGAATATAGTTTCTTATTGATGATATTATTTATGCCATAGCGTGACGGAACGATATGTCTCATTAAAACTCTGAAGATAATAGGAATTTGTCGAGTTTTTATCATTCATAACCTATAATTAATATCATGTAAGTGTTGCCAGCGTCAGCTAAAAAAATGCCCCGAGTCTCGATAAAAAATATTGACTCGTGTTGGCAACACAACGACCGGTGGGAGCGAGACAGCACGCTCTACCGGACGACGGTGTCAACATTTTTTGGAGGGATCACGGGTGACTGCCGCGAGCGGCAGGCTCGGGCCGCGGGCGGGATTAACGGCTTGATATTGATTGTGAGAGGTTATCCTGAGATTAATTAAAGTATCGTTTAGAATCAGAAGTCTATATTTTATAATCACCCGCCTTCAGCCTAGTTAGATAACATCAGAAGTGGGATTAGTTTAAATTACACGCGATTTAGATCGTTCGCCATCTTTTTAACCGAAAATAGTGTTTTTGAGACTGTTTAAAATTGTTTCACCACGTGTTGTTGAGTTTGTCCGTGATTAGTTTCTGTGCATTTTAATGTGATTCGCCACGTGTTTCTACTCGATTACATTATATTTCGTACGTGTTTTTTAAGTAAACAACCACGTGTTAATTCTTTTATTTCGCGTATTAGGGAATTAAGGTTGTATTAAAACACATTTTCACAAGTACATTTAGTTTACTACATTTTTAATTTTTGTCTGTGGACTTGGCTGACTGAATACATTTCCTTTGCCTATCAATTGACAATGATCGCTTGTAATTCGTGACTATGGATTCAACGTTTAAAAAAAAAAAAAAAGAGGTTGAGGACATTGGGGCTGGGGATCATTCGAGCCCGGACCACCAAGAGAACAAGTTTTAGAGTCAAGTGAAAGGAGCTACTGTAAGTCAGTCTGATTTAATAAGTACCTATTCTTTAAATATCATACTATGTTATAACTGTGACCGTTATTTTGTTCGAATGTGTTCCTTCGCGCGTCCAATTAGCAGACACAATAGAATTTTATTGTTATTATTATCCAATGGTGTAACGGCGACGTTTGAGAGGTTAAATCTATGGTTTAACTATTGCTAGTCTTGTAATTTATGTAGAAAGTATATAAACAATGCATTATTTTCTAAAGTATATTGTGGTTTATATGAGATGGTTATGTGAAATCATGATAAACGGTAGTAAAATATGTGTGATTTGAATGTTACTTACACTAAAGGTTTTTATTAACTTTGCTCCTTCTGACCCAGATAATTACAGTCAATATCTAATTGAAGCTTGAATGTCAATATTCTAATACGCGGTTAGTTTGTTGTTCACGTAGTGGTCATTTACGTTGCCTATAGTCATAACCATGTCGAGTCGTGGATGCACGCTGCGTGAGAATACACCTAGGCGTAATTCTCGGGTACTGAGTGCTTCCCTGGTAAACAACAGCAAAAAAACGATTACATTGTTAGGTATAGCCCAAAATAGTAAACAATGCAATTTTTAAATACGCTCACGATAGGTTACGAATGATCCAGTAGGTCATGTACCAGTCGAAGTAGATTGTGATCACAATGGTAATGAGCTATGAGCAAGTCTAAGTAGTGGGAACCACGCGAGTAGGGGTTCTCTATCGGCCGTAGTAAAAAGTGTGTAGTCATAGCGTAATACACATGGATCCATGCGCTGGATGTGTGAGAGCAATGCGATTGCTGGTCGGCTAGAGAGCCGTGGCGTTAGAGTGGTTTACTCGTTTGTGGGTTTCCGGGTGTCTAAGGCTCTTAGTGGAAAAGATTATTGTTGTAATGTGGATAACGATGGTACATGGCTCTGGTTGAATCAAGTACGCTCATGAGGTTAAGGCTTATGCCATGGCACAGGCCAAGGGATCAGAGTATTACTGACGAATTTGAGGAAAGCCAAGTAAAAGAATTAAAAATGAAACCATGACATATAAATTAATTATCTGATAGATACATGGTGCTCACATATTTACAAACATAGTAAAAGTAAACGATTTTCATTTAAATAAAAAAAAAAAATAAAAAAAATTACAGTCAGGGTGTGAGTTAGTTACAGAATGTAGATCAATTTAAATAAAATAATAAAAAAAAGAATAAATTTGCAATTAGTTAGAATACCTAGGTAGGCTTATTGGTAACGGTCAGGTACGGCCTAGCCCTAGTAAAACTGAAACTATAGTGAAGTCTCCTAGACAACCCATAGAATCTTGGACGATGCCTGAGGTACCCTTTTAAAGTGGTTCACACTGACGTCCTTGGTCCCCTAACGGAGTATACTACGGACGTATCCTAAGCCTAAAGGAACGCCTAGAGAGAGACCGAGGATCATGTAGATAAAAGAGTTAACTAGTCCTTGATGTGTTGATCGACCTAAGTCTAAAGGGAGTTCTTCGCATTAAGGTTAAGTAAGGATTGGGAATCACTTGATTCTCGGATCAATTTAAACCTAACTAGGTGTATTCTAAGTCTAAAGGAGCACCTAGTAGAGGTAGACGGACGTATCCTAAGCCTAAA
The DNA here is from genome assembly GCA_963855955.1 of Luperina nickerlii. Lineage (NCBI taxonomy): Eukaryota > Metazoa > Arthropoda > Insecta > Lepidoptera > Noctuidae > Luperina > Luperina nickerlii. The sequence goes on along the minus strand of OY979664.1, from coordinate 13,800,956 downwards.
GGAACGCCTAGAGAGAGACCGAGGATCATGTAGATAAAAGAGTTAACTAGTCCTTGATGTGTTGATCGACCTAAGTCTAAAGGGAGGTCTTCGCATTAAGGTTAAGTAAGGATTAGAAATCACTTGATTCTCGGATCAATTTAAACCTAACTAGGTGTATTCTAAGTCTAAAGGAGCACCTAGTAGAGGTAGACGGACGTATCCTAAGCCTAAAGGAACGCCTAGAGAGAGACCGAGGATCATGTAGATAAAATAGTTAACTAGTCCTTCATGTGTTGATCGACCTAAGTCTAAAGGGAGTTCTTCGCATTAGGGTTAAGTTAAATAACTAAGTGTTCTGTACTGTTGGACGTCATGATGACCGAGTCGGTTTGGAGAGACAATGTAACAAAATACTAATCATATAAATTATATATGTTTCCAGTACATTATCACAGGAGCGGTCACCTGCCTGTGTACCATAGAATTGGTTTACCAGGCGTGAGCTGGCGTGCCAGGGGCAGGCACGATGCAGCATGGCCGTGTTGGCAACACAACGACCGGTGGGAGCGAGACAGCACGCTCTACCGGACGACGGTGTCAACATTTTTTGGAGGGATCACGGGTGACTGCCGCGAGCGGCAGGCTCGGGCCGCGGGCGGGATTAACGGCTTGATATTGATTGTGAGAGGTTATCCTGAGATTAATTAAAGTATCGTTTAGAATCAGAAGTCTATATTTTATAATCACCCGCCTTCAGCCTAGTTAGATAACACTCGTTAATGTAATGTAAACAAAAAAATATGGAATCCAATAATAGCATACTTAGTATCTTTTAGGGGAAGTTTCGTTGTCTATAAATACCTACTTATATTATTTTAATTTATCCTTTTCCTAATTGTGATTGAATAAGAATGACACCTCTGTCGTCACAAAATGGCTGAACTACCTGTGAGTATTAATAATGTAGCTAAATTTATCATTAGTTTTCCAGACGATCCAGACCTACATAAAAATGGTTCGATCCATTTTAGCACAAAATATTGTAAAATATGTAGCAATCATTTCCCAGAAAATTTACTAATAAAAAGAAAAAGAAAACAGTTCTGGAGTTCAGATCAGGAAAAAAATAAAATTCTTTAATGACACCGGTCATTACAGAATTTTATTTTTTTTCTGATCCACCACACATGGTGAAATTAATTAGAAATCTGCTGGGCAACAAAGCCGAATTAAAAACTAGTGACGATAAAATAATAAAATGGTCATTTGTTTCATCTTTGCATGATTTGCAGGTACAAGAAGATCTTCACTTAACAAATAAATTAAGAAAAGCTGACATCAACTTTGTAAAGCAGATAATGAAAGTGAAACTGGCAGTGCGAACGTTCAGCAATTTAGTTGCTGATGCTATTGAATTTTGCGAGGAAATTGATTTAGAACAATTCCAAGGATCATCACCTACTGTTGAATTTATTAGAAAAATAAACCATCTTTTAATATTGCGGCTATTTAAGATATGGATCTTAAATAGCCGCAATATTAATGCGTATGGTTATTAAAACCCTCTTAAAATATGAAAATTTTGATAATATTAATGTGTTTTTAAATGATATGTTTAATTATTTAAATAGTCTTAAAATGGGGAATGGCCAAAATGTTATTCGAAGTAACAGGAAAGCGTGCATAAAAAGGTTAGTCGTTTATGGAGAACTCAAAGACAGATACTGGAAATTGCACGTCCATTGATTTGAAAATATAAGCATTTTAACATATACCAACGCTCGTTATGAAAAATCAATAAATGCTACCCCCCCCCCCCCTCCCTCCCTCCCTCCCTTTTGAGAAATTCTAGCGGCTTAGAATATGAAAATGATTATTTAACTATTGACATTGACCCTACATTGCAGATCGTTCGCGACTTATAGAATTCACAAAGCAGATAATTTTATATATTTCAAGTTTTATTGTAACTAAAGTAGCAAATACAGTGAATTGTGAAAATTGCTTGATGTGTATGATTAACACTGCCTCTAAAAACAATTATAAAGTAATTTTAAAAAAGGATAAAGGTGGTCTGCATTATCCTGCCGCTGATGTAATCGACGTTTGTGAAGTTGCTCAAAAATGATTTAAACAAAATTTAACCGAATTGGGTGGTAAACTACTAAAACGAAATAATCTTCTACTACGATTAATAATATTAATCAATGTATTGTCAATGTATTGGAAAAGAGTTCTTTATAGAACATGGTGTTTCTTACGATCATTCCCCTCTCCTAAATTCCTTTTAATCAAAGCAATTACCATGAAATACCTTCAAATTCGAATTTGCAAGTTTACAAAACAGCTATCAGAGCCCAAAGAAAAAGTAAGAAATATGTTCACAAAATTAAAATTGTTTCGCAATCAATAATGACGTTTTTTTTTAATTGTTTGGAGTGTTTCGTATCTTAGAAGTTGTACAAAAAGTCAAAATTAAAAAAAATCGCATTTTTTTATTAAACCCTGAAAATATATTTACCCCATCCCATCTAACATTCTAAAAACAGGGGAATGCAGTTACAACATTATACACACACATTGACAAACTATCTCTGTCTCGTCTAATGACTTTAGACATCTGCAGTACCTATGAGAGGCAATATTAATAATAATAAATTTATTTCATATGCAGATGCATTGGTCAACCTAGAGACGGAGTTGGAATATCTCATATGAACTCATAGTGCCTGCAATTACACTGGTAGGTACTCAATCCCTCCTAACTGGAACACAGTATGAAAACTACAGATTGCCTGTTTTTTTTTTAATACACCCGCCTCACCCACACACACACAATTACATTTTAGTTGGTATTAATATTCATTATACTGAAAAAATCCAGGCTAGAAAAGGCTGTCCTACAGTTTGCCTGGTTAAGGGTTAGGTAGGTATATAGTAACAAAATACAGCAAACAGTAAAAGTAAATGATAATAAGATTATTTTTAGCTATATTTATACAGGGTTAGTTTTTTAAGACCAGCCAAATTTAAAGGTGTGTGGTACAAACCATCAAACTGCACACATTTATCCATGGGACCAACATCGTAATCGATGTTGATGTGGAGTGGAGGGTCGACGGATTGGAATAAAAAGTATTGCTAGATTTTTTGCAGAAAAATAGACCTACAAAAAAAATAACACTAAAAACCCTACCTATTAACTTCTACTGTCTGTTCCACGGCTGGGCAAGGGCTGGCCTTCATGCTTTTGACGTAAGTACCTAAGGCCCTAAGCTTTATATTCTACGTAGGTAGATATATTGCAAAAAAGCTTCCAGTACAAAGTAGAATTGCAAGTTTTACATAAGATTTATTATTACAGCTAATAACATTCATTGAGTCGTACGCCCATGACAGCTGCGTGCGCGCATAGTTGTGAAGGATCATTGACGGCGCGCGGTGACTTGCGCTGCGGTGGTCGCGACCACATATAGAGATCTCCCGTCGTCGCACGCGCTCTCAACGAATGAGCATTTATGACGACTAGATGTGCAAATTCAATGCTAAGTGATGTCGTAGATAAAAAAGGATTCAAATGGAGTAGATATTTTGCAGTATTTATAAATAAATGATGAATAGGACACAACAGCTGCTGTCTTGGTTAAAGATTTAATGCTTTGGAATACTGGTATTTACAAGGTATCTAAAGGCACAATGAATTTAGAACATACTTTTCGTGGCTTACAGTGAAAGTGAAGATAGTAGAAAGATCGCTATGATGATTTATCTTCTGACAGTGTAGTTAAAGTCTCCGAACCCAAGTGGTGGGTAGGTGTAATTCTAACCTTTTAAAGTGGGGACGACGACTTTACCTCGACGGAACGCCAGCCGGGTGTGAATGTAGAGCTGAGTCACTACTCTAACTATGTTCCTATACTCTGTGCCCCAAAATATGCAGCCAAAGTGACCTCTGCGCTGCCACTGATAAAGCCGTGGAAGAGTAGCATAATCAGCCTTTATTGTCCCCAAGGACAGAGGCCTCCTCTCAGTGAGAAGGAGTGGGCTGTAATCCACCACGCGGGCCCAGTGAGGGTTGGTAGATGTCACATGTCTTAGAATTTTTGGTTCTAGGACACCGGTTTCCTCACTATATTTTCCTTCACCGTTTTGAAAGCAGTGGTGATGAAAAATTTAAATTCAAAATTTACACAAGATAAAGCGTCTGTCTACCCAGACAGACGCTTTATCTTGTGTATGTATGTTCATGCATCACCCTCGTACCTACGACCAACACCTCGTAATTCGCGGCCGTTACTTCGGGTCCACTGGCGAAGCTAGCGCCTAAGCCTGGCGAAATTTTGGGCTAACAAAATTTGAATAACTGTCGTGTTATCGACATGAAGAAGAAGTGAAATTATGTAGTCCTAATAAGTAAATTGTTACCGGAACAGCCCAGGACCCATTTGATCAACTCGATCTAACCGCGACTGTTGATACAATTATTCTGTTCGTGCAGACATTTTGCATATCTCTTTACACGTGTAGCGTTATAGCCTCTAATCTATAGGTATATCTAATATGGAATTTTGTTTTTGTTTTTTATTTTGTAATTAATACCTATACGCGTGTCTGTGTAGCCTATAGGAATTACCTATACAGCGTGTATCAGAAAGGTGTTGTCTTTAAAACTTAAAAACCAGGTACCTACTAAAATATTGAAAGTCTTGTATCTACATAACATTGTACCTACTACAGTCATGGATTTCCGCCAAGTAACGCCTGATTTCATAATTTATAAATAATAGGTCTCATCTCTTAGGGGGTCGAGCCTTATTACCATTTAAAATGTTCGCCTTGTTGAGCACTAATTGCTGGCCATTGGTGCTTACCTACCTTACGGGTTTATTGACAGAACATTTGCGAGTTGTTTTGATAATATTGTAATCTTTAGCTAGTAATTAACTTTCAAATGCACCTACTTAGGTAGTACATACCTAGGTACTTAAACCGATTGCTTGATTAATTGTACCTATCTATAATGGATAGGTACAGACGCCAGCACATCAAGCTACTACAATCTGTCAAATTTATTTAATAGATTTTCAACTTTATTGCTAAAGCATAAGGTTCAAAGTTGATTGGGAAAATTTTACAGTTTCGGGTAACTTGATGTGCTGACGTCTGTACTTACAGTCATTATCATCCTAAGCCTGATTATGTAGCATGTATAGCCGGCTAAACACCTTCAGAGGAGTTAAATCATAATAATTAATCATGTTTCAGAAGTGTTAGCTATATTTATTAAATAATTTAAACATGTCCAAAAAGAAAATTATGTTCGCAAAATTAGCACCTACTAGCTACCTAGGTTTAAGTAGGTAAGTAATTATAGGTTGGCAGATAACAACCTACATATATTTTTTACCGTTGACAGATTACCGTTGATAAATTATAGTATGTTGACAGTTCGTTATGTGTATGTAATAGTATGTCATACTTAGATGATGTTTGCAGCTAAAGTGATCTCTACTTATAACTATTTAATTATCCACCTACCTACGTTAAACAAATAAAGTTTTGACTTTGAATTGTAAAAAAGTATTATCGTATCTACGCGAGCTTCATCGGAAGTTCACACAGCCCGGAATAAGGACGTTTGTAGATACTAGCTCTCAATTAATTGCTTCTTCTTCGTCTTCTGCATGTCGCTGGTACAGCTGTTTTTTAAGATCTAGTTGGCCCAAAACTTCGCCACTCCCACGGCATCGTAGGTGGCAGGACAGAGATCACTTTGACTGCATGTTTTGGGACACAGAGTGCAGGATAGGAGGTGAAGCATGATTTGCGACATAACTCCACAATCACACCCTACTGCCGTTCCGTCGAGGTAGTGGGATGCAAGAAAGGAGCCTCCCGGAGCGACGTTAGAAATCAGTAGCCAATCCCCCAAACGTCCGGCGCACCCTAAACACCTCGCACTCGATCACGTAGAGTCTAGATGACTAATCCTTTCTCCACGATGACACGAATCGGTCTTTCTAAAGACCCATCCCAAACGATAAATCTTCGGAACTTAACTACAGCCCTTTGTGTTATTTAAATCAATTGTATGCTAAGAACTTGGTACCTTCATGCGTTCCTTATTACCAGAGACTACATCGAAGTCTACATAGTGTATCCCTACCTACTCCTCCATCCCGACCTACCTAACTATGTCTGTCTGTTACCCTTTCACGCCACCACTGAACCGATTTGTATGTTTGACAGATACCTGGGACCTGGAGAAGGACATAAAGGCTAGGTAGCTTATGACATTGGATATTTCTACTTATTAAAAGTGCGAGTCAGACTCGCACACGAAGGGTTCCGTACCACAAGGCATAAAACGCCGAATAAACCGTTTCTTTTATACCCCTTTAAATTTTAACTTTATTTTATTTTTTATTATTTGTTGTTATAGTGGCAACAGAAATACATTATCTGTGAAAATTTCAACTGTCTAGCTATCACGGTTCATGAGATACAGCCTGGTGACAAGCAGACAGACAGACAGACGGACAGTGGAGTCTTGGCCCCGTTTTTACCCTTTGGGTACGGAATTCTAAAAAGATGATATATGTCGACAAAGTTGCGGGCAACAGCTATACATATAGTTACGTATAGGTAGGTACACCTATGTTTGATTGATTGGTTTATTTCCATATTGTATGTATGTATTATTGAGGTTTGATTTTAATCGCGTTTTTTTTAAAGTCGCGGTCCACTGCAGTGCGGCGACGCCACGGATATCGATGTGTGACACTTTTAAGGTACTAGTGCATTCTAGTACCTACCCTAAAAGTGTCAAGGATTCTTTGAGCGTATGATAAGAACAACGATTCAATTATAATGATTGATATCGCGTTATCAGAAAGGATTTTGTCCCATAGCACAATGGACTCAGGTACAGTCAACCGTCACGTAAGTGGTAATTTGGCATTGGCAGCGCCTTTATGTCGTAGCATTAAGGGCGATTTTCGTAGCGCAAGTGTTACGACTTATGTGTGGATGACTTTACAAGGCTGATTTAAAATCGATAAGTCCTTATCAATACAAAAAGGGATAACATTATGTTTATTATAGTAACACGAAGTGTTTCTTAACTGGTAAGTATATTACTATATTTTAGTATGTTTATAGAATTATTAAACCCACAGCGAAGTGTAATTGCGAACCTGTTTTGTAGTGGGTGTGTATCTTAGGAGGGGCTCCGGACAGCCACGCCTTAACGACCGCCCACTTTAGCAAAATATTTATATTGTATCATACATAAATTGTAGTTATATACTCCAGTATTATAGGTATAAGTAGTTAAGTTAAAGGGAGAAGCCATAAAAGTGGATGCAATTGCAGTGTAACTACTTAGTCTCAATGGTTGAGACTTCGTTCCAACTGTGAAACCTTTTTTCTGAACTCTGTCCAACTACCTACTTACAAAGATTTTAATACTTAACTCTCTATCTTTTGTGAACCCCTTTTCCTAATTTAGTTATACAATAATTAAACAAGAACTGTTCTTTCTCTAAATCTAAGCGGGTATATACTCGTAGGTATAGACAAACCATGAAAATAAGTGCTAATGTCGTAAATCTGTCATTAGGGATGTAACAGTCTGTTCATCGATAGAATGCATTCTTGACACCTGTCAGTGTCATACAAATGAATAGGTACGTGTTTTGATATTTTGATCTTTATTCGTTAGGTACTAGAATTGTCGCTCTGACAGGTATCAGGAATGCATTCTCTCGCAGCCGCACTGTACCTAAAACCTATGTTTACACATGATATAAATTCAAAAATAAAGTAGAGATTTAAACATGTATGTAACTGAAACCAACCTACCTGATTTTAGTTACACTTTTTTGGAACTATTATCATCGTTATATTTACTCTATCTTATTTTATCGTATCAGACGACCATGAAATAATTATATAGATACGCTAATGTCTAGGCTCTAGATTGTATACATAAAAGGTTAATGAGTTAGCAAGTTTTGAATAAGAGCTGACTGTAAGTGCACTGGACGAAGGATTTGAAGTAAATACTCTCTGTCTACCTATTTCACGAACCGAATTTATCACGGAACAGAAAATATGGCTTTCATAGAGAAAGTTGTTCAGTATCAGAATCATCCCTTTAAAGGATACAGGTGTCTAAATCGCTAGCCTGTAGAAGAACCTACCATCTTTGAAGTCCATCCCAAACAACAACATAATAATAATATGCAGCGCTGGAGCCACAGGCCCACAGTGAAACTCCTATTCGATATTTCAAGTTTTCCTTGCGAACGGAACAATGTCAAAGAAAAAATTCAGAAACACAATTTGAATTTGGAATTCCTAACCAAACGCCAGATATTTGAGATCAAAGTGGCCAGTTCGACTTAATGCTAATTTCATATTGTTTTGTAAGCATTTTATACTCTACCTACTCACATATTAGATTTTTCGCCAATTTGAATTCACCAGCTTTTTTTGTCAAACAACAAGCGAAAACCAAAGTTCACACTCGATTATCGTGACGACATTACATAACAGTTGTCTATTTCCCCACAGGAACCACGAAACAATTTCTCACACCCACAAAAAGGCAGAGGCAAATAAATAACGTCGTAAGTGAAAATGGGGTACCGACAACCATCTAATAGATGAACCCAGACCGGTTATAAATGGCGCAGGCGAGATATTTATGATTGCAATTACTGGGCTTTATACCTTCGCGTTGTACATAATAAAACAGGTAAATAGATTGCGTGGAGTGTGTTCAATATGGATAATTCGATCGGTTTTATTAGAAAGGAATCGTTACTTTGAAAGTCTTACAAAAGCGTGGTAAACTTTTTACAATGGAGACATTGGACATCCAAATTGCTGCTTTAATAAGTAAGGGATTGGTTATCTGAATTGCTAAGGAAAAATGAAATAAAAACTATAGTTATAAAGTTCAAGTAACCATTGCACACTAGAAAAATTTCCATACGGCTGCCATATTTTGCCATCTTAGTAGTTATTCATTGCAATTGGAAAATTAATCAAAACCGTCGCAGTATGTTTTTTAGGGTTCTGTACCCAAAGGTTAAAAACGGGAGTCTATTACTAAGACTCCACTGTCCGTCTATCTGTCTGTCACCAGGCTGTATCTCATGAACCGTGATAGCTAGACAGTTGAAATTTTCACAACTGATGTATTTCTGTTGCCGCTATAAGATAAAATACTAAGAACAGAATAAAATAAATATTTTATACAACACACGTGTTATTTTCGGCGTTTTAGCCTTATGGTACGGAACCCTTCGTGTGCGAGTCCACTCGCACATGGCCAGTTTTTTAAAATGAATAGGTAGGTACAGACGCCAGCACATCAAGCTACTACAATCTGTCAAATTTATTTAATAGATTTCCAACTTTATCACTAAAGCATATGGTTCAAAGTTGATTGCGAAAATTTGACAGTTTCGGGTAGCTTGATGTGCTGGCGTCTGTACAACGATGCAAAACCAACAATGTATAGAGAGCAACATTCTTCTACGTAGGTACCCACGTAGAAGAATGCTGCTCTCTATCCATTCGAAATAATGCCAAAGCTACTATCAATTCATACCTTTTGGGTAGCTACCCAAAAGGTATGAATTGATAGTAGTTTTGCGGTATTTTTTCTGTGAATAAAAGTACCTAGCTAGGTACTTTTATCCACAGAAAAAGACGGCGTGGTGATGTTGTCGTTACAATTAAATAGTTGGTCACATAAAAATAATTGTGGAAAATAAAAATAATGGCAAAAAGTGGTCACTAAGATAATTAAAACAATGTAAAATCATAACTTAATAGTCTATCGTTTAAAGCAGACGTATACAAACCATTACAAGAAGCGAGCGTGTAGTCGTGTACCTACTCTCCGATAAGATGGTGGAAGCGACATTAAACAATGATTAATTGACCAATTTGTCTGAGCAGCGACGGAGAAGTGCGGAAACTGAACATTAACTTCGATCATAAATTATTTACAATGTAATAAGTGTACTAACTTGTATTATGTGTCCCGAAAAATACGCTTAAGGGGCTTACAGGGACCTAAACACAAAAAACGCAAGTTTTAGAAACAATAAAAGTATATGATTGACTACAGTAAAAAAAAAACAGAAAAATATATGATATTCTTCAGGATATATGCTAGGTAGATAGTGTGTTGAAAACATAATACAACTAATTTGGTATGATAGAAAAAAAATCATGAAGATGCCTCTAAAAACTTTCTTTTTAGAATAAAAACCATACTAATATATGTACATACAATCATTCTGATTTTTGTCACATTATTACAAGCAATATACTAAAATACTAGTGTTTTAATTTTTTCGTCCAAACAATATACTTTTTTAAATTAATTAATTGCTTCATATCTTGCAATAAATTACTAGCGTTGTGTAATCGCGCTTCTCTTTCTTTTCTATGCAGTCCGACAGTGACCGCGCTTTAGGTCATGTAAGCCCCTTAACAAGATTTATAATTATATTATAAGTACCTATGTAGATAGTAAGCATTACGTGCTAAAATGCTGGATGTCTAAAGCTGTACATCGAGTTTTTGTTTTGGTTGCTTTTTCTCGAACATTGTTTTTTAAATTTTTTATTTGAGGTCCAAAGAGAGAGGCTCTTTGAGCTTTCAGGTTTTTGCTGTAGAACTTTGTTTGAGTTCTTATTTAATCTCATTTATAGCACCTTCATTTCAGGAGGTACTAAAGGCGTAAAATAACAGGAGCAAAACTGGCACGTCCACTAAAACTTCTAGAGCTCTATAAGGAGCTCCTTGCTGAGAACGGCCACTTCTGGTCAATAGGAATCCAATATAGGTACCCCTCAGCTAACCTCAAACTGAGGTTATTAAGAGGATTTCAGAAAGGAGACATCTTACTGCAGCGGACCCGGAGATACCTAAAACCTACCTATAGTGTGTAACATGTAGAATACGAATATCCTGAAGATCATTCTGTATGGTGCTGTTCCATAAATGATGAGACATGTCCTGGATTCTTGTTCGACACATCGACCAGAACGAAACTCCGGCCTACAGTGTACCCTACTCATAGTGGCTCTACCCTAGTGTGGTGTACCCTAGTGGCCTACTCGTAAATAAGTTACACATAAAATTCAACTATTTACTATGGAAATAGTGTTGGATGTAGAATTTTAGTTTTAATTTTTATATGTCTCTCTATGAGAAAACGTGGGGACGTTTTCTCATAACACATTTGACATTGGCAGAATTGTCGACATCGGCACCATTGCCATAGAGAAACATAGAGTAGAATAGAATCATGTCCTGCGTGTCCTGTAAATTGCTTGTTTCAGGAATTGATGGATTCTGGATGAAATTCTGGGCCGAGTCGATTTAGATCGCCATCATTCCGTCAACACGCTAAGATCATTCTGGTGATCACAATCGAAATTAGCTGTAAAGATTTTTCACAAAATAATCATGTTTTTCTGATATACCTAAATTGAATTGAACAAATGACGACTTCGACTTCGTAGCAGTTAGTGCTACGAAGTTCTTGAAAATGCAAATAACAAGTTCTTTAAAAAGACTGAAAACAAATATAGTGAAGAGACGAAAAACTGGTCCCTTATAGATCTTTTGTAGAATAATTAATACGATCTGTGGTCAAAACAAGTTACGAATTTTTCATAAAATTTTATTTTGGCGTCGAATTCTCCAAAGAAAACTATAGCATCTTACATTTGGCAGCAACAGTGTTCGTCGTAAACTTAACTTGACTTTGACTCATCTTTACATACCCTCCATGCCTCGGAAAGCACGTTAAGTCGTTGGTCCCGGCTGTCATTCGCCGATCTTCGACAGTCGCTACGGATAGTCAGAAGCCCGAAAGTCTGACAACCAGTCTTACCAAGGGGTATCGTATTACCCAGTAACTGGGTTGTGGAGGCCAGACAGGTAGTCGCTCCATCTAAAATACTGGTATTCAGCTGCATCCGGTTGGTTAGACTGGAAGCCGACCCTGATATAGTTGGGAAAAGGCTAGGTAGATGATGTTGATTGTTGGCTGTAGACTTAGCAATAGCATTTCTCTAATTTATTTGATATGTTGCCTTTTTTCCTTCTGATACTTTTATTTTTTTTCCTTGGGCTAAAGTAAGACGCCGAGACTGGTGGAAGACGGCAGTAGACTATGACTATATTTATCTGCAGTGGTATTCTTCAATAGTTTCATTCTGCTAATTCGCACTCCGAACCCAAAGATACAAGCCCTGCTTAGTTTGAAGGGTCAAACCAAAAAATTGTGATGTAGGTACACACACACATACGTATAACTAACTGTGTTTGTGTAAAATTACTGTTTTCCCTTCTTTTTACCCGTTTGCGCCAGAAGGAGGGTTATGTTTTTTTGCCAATAAAACGTTTATGTTTTTTTTAGTTGGAACAGGTTTCCGTACCCGAAAATTGTCAGTGCATACGTAAGTGCCTTCATAATTAAAAGCAGGCAGAAACAAGGATCAAGTTGAATGAATCATAAAGATATCTGCTGTTATCGGCGTTCCGATATCAGTTATTGGAAGCGCCAGAGATTTCATCCGAAAGGATGAATAAATTAATTTTAGTAAACAACACATACGTATTCAAATGTATTCTTCGGTATAACGATATCTGTTGTATTTATGCAGGGGCCTGCGCCGGCGGCGCCCCGCTGGCCGGCGCGGCGACGGCGAAGCGCCCGCGCGGTTGCCTCGACCACTTTTGTACCAATGTAAAAACCAAATAATTTACAACAACAACGTGATATAGTTAGAGACAATCGTATTTTAACAAATTAATATTTAAATGTAATTCTAAATACAGACAGATGTTATTAATAAATAATAACACTGCAGCTTGAAGTTAAGATAAGTTGTAACCTCTTAAAAATAACCTCCGTATTTAAACTCAATCTTTATTGCAAGGTTTAGGAAGACATGTAGTTTTATTTACACTCACTTTTTATAAAATTCTTTAATCTTTCAGCATCTGGTACCTATAAAGAAGAAGTTATTTGTAAAGAAAATGAAGGCTTTCTAAACAACACACCCTTTACTGAAATGGTAAAAGCCTTTGTTAGGTTTTTTTTTTGCTGATACCTATGTAGGTATCTATCTACTAGCCTTTCAACATAAGTAAGTACTTACCGACATACTGTTTTATTTTACTGAAGCTAAAATAGCCTTAAACTTACCAGACTTTTTAATCATAATACAAGCTCGGTTTCAGTGTCTGTCCTGAACTTGTACCTACTCCTAAGTGACCGCTTCAATCATGCACATGATCAAGAGGAAATAAACCTCTTTCACAAACCACAAACGCTCGCGCGCTAAGTGGCTCACTGTTTGTCGTTTGTGTAAGAGGAAGTCACCTAAGTTTAAGTCATCTAAGTTTTCACGGTGAGATTTTCACAGAATCGACCGGCTGATACTGTTTTTAAAGACGATAGGTACAATCATTATAAACCTAGCCTTTTTTCAACTGTGTTGGGGTTGATTTCCAGTCTAACCAGATGCAGAAGAAGATTAGTAGGTACAATTCCTACTGGAATTACAAATCCTACTAATATTATAAATGTGAAAGTTTGTGAAGATGTTTGGATGTTTGTTACTCAATCACGCGTAAGCCGTTGAATAGATTTGGATGGAAATAGGCATATAGATAGACCATTTCGTCGACCGTTCATCGACTTCAAATTTTTGGTTTTAGGACATGCCGGCTTCCTCACGATGTTTTCCTTCACCGTTTAAGAGCAGTGGTAATGAAATAATTTTCACAAAATAAAGCGCCTGACTAAATTCGAACCTACGACCTCGGTAAATCGCGGCCGTCACCACTAGGCCACCATTGCTCAAATGTAAGTATTAAAGTTAAAACGATAACTGTTATTCGGTGGGAGTGACAAGAGAGTCACGCTGTGACCACTGAGCTCGGCTCCGTGGGGACACGTCCGCCGCGATTGGTCATACCCTCGACCATAACACCGATCATTTCGTTTTAATTGAACATAACAGACCACAATATCTCCCCAAATTATCTACAGACTTTATTCTGTTTCCGTTATAGAAATAAGACATCAATTCAATAAGTATAGGTATAGAAAAAATTGGCTCGAAAACTGCATGGACACCGATGGAGACAGCTTAGAGGCCTTTCCCAAAATAGTAAAATTATATTTTTTGCCTAAACTTTTTATAAAAACTAATCGATGGTATGCACTGTACAGTCAAGCAGACAAAACAAAACATAAAACAGCAAAATCACACTTTTGCACGCTAAAAAAACGGTTCGGAAACCAATCCGTGTTGAATCATAATAGGTACCAACATTTCACGGTACATTGTCGAGCCCGCGAATAATGACGCTCAAAGGGCAAGAGTCCATTCTTTGCTGACAAATTCAACAGGGCATTTGGTGACTTCAGAATTAACATAGCATTGGGTCTTTAGCAGAACCCTGCGGGGAAAATGGCGGGGTTCCGCGGACACCCGCAAGCACCAAACAATAACTGCTGAGCCAACGTAATACAGGCCTACTGCCAACCTTTCACTCTTTACAAATCAAACAAATTATATTTGTTGAAAAAAGTCCACTACTCGTCGACCCTGGTTAAACCGCCCATGGTTACGGTATTTAATATCTCTATATACAAATCGGAAATTATGAAGTCAATGTGTTGCCAGTTGACAGATGCAAACATTTTGTTGGAAATGTAAATCGACGGTTGTTTTTTGTTAGGCAAACTCTTTTAATACCGTAAAATGCCCTAATTTGGCCTACCTAGCCTTACTTTACCTAAACGGTTTATTTAAATTTCTTTAGTAAACTATTCTAGCTAGAGGATATCGTCAATGATACGAATATTCACGTGTGCCAACACTTACTTTTAGTTATGGCAAGAAAGTTGAGAAATGTCAGTGAACGTCAGAATTTTTCAAATGGTGGACGGTGAATTTTTGGCGGCACTTCAAAATTTAATTGTGTGAGTATTTTAAGTTATTTTTACGGGTTTTATGAACCAAATTAAATGAAAAATATTCCTCTGTCTTTTTTCTATGTTTTGCACTTGTAAAGCGAGTTTTAATGGGTAAAATAAAAAAAAACAATCGTGTGTCGCTTTTTACGAAAAATCGTCAAAACTTTGCCTGGGGGTAGGGTTGTCAGTTTTAAGTTTGTAACCAAAATAGTGAAATCCCGCATTTTCAATCTAAATTCCGGATACGCAAACGCGTCCACTGTAAGAACGTAGAAGAACGTAAACTTTGTTTTATGTTATCGGTTAATTTAGGTATAAAGATAATACCAGTTAGAATATTCTAGAACTCAGTAAGTACTAAAAACTCTAAAACGTAACTCTGATTTTTACAGAGGTAGAAGATGCCCCGAAACAAGAAAAGCACCAGTTCTCAAAACAAAAATAATCGTCGGCATTACGTTTAAGCATAAATTGTTATTTTGGATATTGATTGCCTGTCCGCCTAATCGTGTTGATTTATAAAAAGTTTAAAATCATGCCAAAGATGCATAAAACAGAGAATAAATAACTAACTAATATTTTAACTAGATTACAATATTTATTGTAATCTAGTTAAAATATATAGGTAGGTATCATCGCAGACATTTGCGTTGGACTACTTTTTGACCTCATCCCATTCGAAAAAACTCATTGAAAAGTGGTTAAAATCCAGTGTCCGCGATGGTACCCACCCATTTGCAATAGAAGATTACATTTATTTTCTTAATTAATATTATTTTGTAAGCGTAATTTCATTAGGTATTGCATAACCTGCAAATTGTTACCAAGGTGTGTAATAAAAACAAGACTACTGATTTTTTAATTTTTAAAATATAAGTTGTTTTATTTTCTTTGGTGACAGCCCTGAAGGATTCCCCTTATAGCTACTTATTGCTCAAAAGGACTGCCTAACTTTGCCTACCTTCTAAAAAAAAAAAGGAAAACGTTTTAGACTTTATGACATGGTTGAGTATGAAAACTAATCTAATACTTAATGGGTACGAAATCTATTTATACGGAAATATTTAATTTAACTGCGATATTTTTGCCTAGGCAAAGTAGAGGAAATGCCATTAACATTGCCTGGCTTTTGCAATGCCTATTTCTCGAAAAAATTAGGGTGTAAGCCATAATGAGTTGGTTTGCTAGGTGCGCAAATTTTTTATTTCCATTTTCGCTTTACAAGTCATAAATGAATTACCTACTCATGTCGAAATAATTTGAAAAAACCTCGAAATCCGTGCAAAGTTAGGGCATTTTACGGTATACAAACACGTGTGTTCGTTTTTTAAATAATTTTATTTTTTTTAAGTTCTTTAAATAGTTTTATTTGTTTATTGGATCAAGGTTTTTTTACCGTCATTGGCCTTTCTGTGTAGAACCATTTAACGTTTTCCTCTTTAAAGTTCAGCAAAAGTAGCTTCGGCAGAACAACTGATAAATGCAGAAAATATGGAAGAATAAATTGTCAAAAAAATATTGCATTAGGTCGACACGGTAAGTGACAAAGACACATCTCTATCCCAAAACAGTAATAAGTATTAGAAGGCTTTCCACCATTTTATTTTATTAGGGTACTATGCTACTGTACAGTTGTTTGTTCATTGTGCAGTACATATTTAATGTACCAGTAAAATATTAAAAGCTAAAGAAAGGCTACTGAACACCACACCACGACGATAATGAAAACCGTTGAAGTCCCAAAACAGCATGCTGTCATCATTTAGTAATTTCTTTCACTTCAACGTAAAGATGCTATTAAGCCAACATGCAAAATTTCCTCAGCAGGCAGTCTAACACAAGAAAATAACTAAGTAGCTAGACAAGATGCTAACGTTTTATTACAATGTATGGTATTGGCGCCGTCGGAGGCTGGAACTGGCTTAACTAGTGTTTACATTACATATAAATATATTTAGATAGAAACTATGTAAATAACAGACATTATGTATGCTATTTGATTTTGTTTTGTTCCGACAAGGCATTTTGACTTTGCTGAAAAGATATTTACAGGAAGAGTACACACGGCGACACATCAAGCTATACATAACGAGTATAAGCTGACTTCTGATTGTACGAAAAACCTATATAATGTAAGGTCGGCTAAAACTGGACATATGTAGCTAGATGTGTCGCCGTGTGTACCTACCAACTTCAGTTTGGAGTTTGTGACATAAGAATTGACTGCACTATTCCCTTTTGCCCTGCTGACTACATAATGGTTCAAACTTGATGATAATCTTAAAGGTTTAGGACCCATCTACGTTTGCCTATATAAAATAATACGGAGGACATGTGTAGATACGTAGGTACAGACGCCAGCACATCAAGATTCTACAATCTGTCAAATTTCTTTAATAGATTTTCAACGTTTCGCTAAAGTATAAGATTCAAAGTTGGTTGGGAAAATTTGACAGTTTGGGGTAGCTTGATGTGCTGACGTCTGTACATAAATTTGCAGTTTGCTTGGATATTGTTGTTTTACTGCATTTTGAAAGCCTTCTCAATTAAACTGTGTCAAATCTTATATAAATTTAGTGATTTGTTGCGGTTGTTATTTTGGTCACACACAAAAATACGTCAAGTTCGATTCAAAAAATTTGCTTTGACGGCACATTCGAATTGATGAAACATTCGAAAAAAAAAACAGTTTTAAGTGTTGTTGTTTTGCATCCTCACACCTTTAAGTAACTAAATCACATTTCTGTGTACGTTTACACAGTTAAATCTGCATTTCACATTGTTAGACACGTGTTAAGCACACAACATCATTACAAAAGCTTTAAATAGGTACTCAATGATTGAATGAGCGATTAGAGAAATGATCACACAAGGAGGCATTATCTAACCTCTTGACGCTCGCGCACGTGACTCAAACCTTCGTAGGGGAGTAAGTACTTGGCACTTGGCGACAAAACCTTTTTCAACATCGACATATGGACCTCGACTACTTGACTGAAGCACCTCTAATCGCTTGAATTGGGCTATTATTACATTCAGTGTAAAATCCAAATAAATAATGTAAGTGTGCCGGTATGTACGAGGATTACTTTGTAAGATAATGGTGTAGATAGCGAAACAAAAGTGTAAGCAATTATCTTTGGTTATTATTATAATTATCTATATGATGTCAGTTTGTGTCATTGAAACGCTACAAGTATAAACAACCGGATTAAACTACAATTTTCTGCTTGACATTCAAAACTATTTACTCATAATCTACACATTCACATGAATTACCTAGATTACAAATGCTGTTGCACTTTTAATTTACAAGTAGGTACCCAGTCCTTTAAAAATTCGTCTTAGCTCTAACAGTCCTTAGAACGCAGTAAATCGTGAGAACATTTAACCGTCTTCCATTGAGTTTGCTCAATACGCTCCGAGTCAAAAGTCAGGGGAAAATGAATATAACATATTCTTTGATTTTATGCGCAACAATAAAAGAATGTGCGGATAATTATACGCTTGAACAATGAGCGTCGCGAGTTGACTTCAATGCGTCGCCGATAACAAAAATGCTATTGCCCATTAGCCCTCTTTGCTCCTGTTGAAAGCGCGAGCGCAAGAAAATCGCCGCATCCCGGGGGTCCGCGCACTTCCGTTCGGTTTCGGGTTTCGTCGCAGCGCCATTGTTTTGTGCTTCAAGGGTGGTGCGCGCGCGCCGGTACGCACAGCCCTGACATAGTGTCACGGATGCATTGTTATTTGTGATCAACTGATCACATAATACTTTTTGCACCTGCAAGTGTCCGGGAAATATTACAGACACAGGAAAAACTTCAGAGGACACGTGTTTCTTAATGGGCTGGTATCTGAAACATCGTTTAACTCATTCATGGGATGTCGATATAAAGAACTCGTAATTGCTTCGTGTGCGTACAACATGCTGTGTCTATTATACAGAAATATTTCTTTTACGACTTTAAATACCAAATCCGAGAATAAATATTTTTATATTTTTTTTGTATGTATTTAATTAATTTAGGTATCAACATAAATGCATGGCGTTATTTTATGGCAAGTAATATTTAGAACGTAAGTATTTCTTCACAGAATAAAGTAGATCCATCTCGATCTCTGGTGCGTTGCTATTATTTATCCCCCTTGTTCATCAAGTCCATTGTCGTCCCGTAATAACAGTGATTTGTAGAATAATCGCCATTCTTTTAGTTCGGGGCCGGGCTCAATGCGTACTGTTCAATTCGATACCGGTGAGAAAAGACGTTGACACTTCAAATGTTTGTATAATCAAGTATTTTTGGTAATTGTAAATCACTTGTTGTTTTAAAATGGGCTGTAAATAATCGAAGTAGGTACAGCATACAGGTAGCCATTCGGATGAGGGCTCATAAAATGTTTATTTATTTAACAGGTCTCATTCTAAGGACATGCATAAAACTACACAAAAAATAACAATTAGAAGTTTACCCTTCGTATTGTCAGCCTGAAAGTTTGTTTTTCTGTGATAATAATAAAAAGCATGTTTTTTTATGTACAGGCTTACAAATCATTTAGCTAGAAGACCAAATGACATTTAAACAAATCAACGTTGTACTTGTGGTACCTTATAAGGAACGAACAGAACACGAGGTTATCAAAGAAAACAAATATTTCATCAGAAGCAGGCTACAAAAGACAAGCTGCTCTCATAACTCCTGATTAACAAAATTCTCAAATTCCCGACCATCTTAGACAAGGCTGGTAGTGAATTTTATTAAATTACAGCTTTCACAAATTATGTAGAAATAATAATAATTGTGTGGCGGGGAGCGCGGGGAGCGGAGGCGGCGCCGCGGGGGGCTGCACTTTTAATTAAACCCTAAATTATTGTTCACCTTCATTAATTCCTGCGCTCCCGGTCGGGCCTTACTAATGAGTTTGTACTTTTTGTAAGGCTCCGTCGGTATCGAGACCCGATTGTCTGCTGTTTATGTAAAATATCAACGTCCCGACGACTAGGAAATGAACCGTTATCTGTACCTTTACTTTTATAGGAGTCCTGTAAATAGGTATGTTAATTACATAGCTGATTATGTAAAAAGTAACCTACACAGTACCTACTAAATATGGCACAGCCATCGTCTAGATCAGAGGCAAGCAGTCGCTCCATGTAAAATACTGGTACTCAGCTGCATCCAGTTAGATTGGAAGACGAATCCAACATAGTTGGGAAAAGGCTAGGCAGGTGATGGTCTTCTAGATCAAAGTACTTAACAAATATGTATTGAAATCACATTACATTTAATTAACATAATATTTCGATTATACAATTTAAAATGAATTATTATAATATACTGTATCATTATAATTTCGTATAAAAACACTCTAATCAAAATAGCTGAACGAATCGTGCATAGAACTTCGACGTCTGACGATTAAATTGTCAAAAATATTTAAATGGGCATCTAAACTTGAAAAAAAATCATTACAGCCGTTTTTAAGTTGCTGTTTTCCATATTATACTCGTCATGGGTTATAATCAAATAGAATATTTCTATGCGACATTCAATGCATAGATAGATGATCGAATTACCATTTTCGCAGTGGGTGACGTAGCGATTACGAAGAGATAATATCGATATAAACAACTCACATACACTTACACAATTATATAGGTGTCAGCTAAGTATAATATCATTAAATTGTACAAATCAATTGTGCAATGTGATAGCATTTTTTAGCATTATCAGTCTAAAACGTCGCATGCGCACTGCTGGGACACAGGCCTCCTCTCTGTAAGAGGGAGTGGGCCGTAATCCACCACGCGGGCCCTGTGTGGTTTGATAGATGTCACATGTCTTTGATTTTTTTTTGTTCTAGGATAATGTTTCCTTACAGTACCCGGCGATAAATATTGCACATCGACCTTTGGAAAGAGACAATCGGCTAATTTCGACTTCGTAGAGCGTTATCTCTGTCGCACGAAATACAAACAGTCAGTATCTATTAGGAGCTGTTAAAACAATTATGATTTGCTTCTTTTGATAATTATTTTTATTCTTTGTATAAATTACAAAAAAAGGTGAAGGTCGATGTGCAATATTTATCGCCGGGTACTGTACGATGTTTTCCTTCACGGTTTCGAGAGCAGTATGGTGATGAAATGAATTACACAATCAAAAGCGTCTGTCTGGGTTCGAACTCACGACCTACAACACGTAAGCTGGGGCCGTTACCACTGGGCCACCACTGCTCTCTAATGTGATAGAACTTGTAGTAATGTTTATTAGAATGGAATAGATTTATTTTCTTACCACAAATTACAGCATAAAATTAAATTAGTCTACACTACAGATACAGTTTTGTACTTAATTTGTGGAAGACTGGTGCCTAAACTAATTTTTTTACAAAACCTGTAAGTCAGGTCACCAGGTCCCCTTAACAATTTATATATTTCAAGTATTGTGTTGAAGTAGTTTGTTTAGACATTTCGTAAAGTCAAGAAAGAATAGAGTTCACAATTTAGGAATTCAAGTGCCTACCTACTTACTTAATAGTTACCTATTGCTTACAACAGGTTTAAACAGTGCTCTATAATTTTTCAGTTTACCATTTTCAGTTTTATCTTCCACTAGTTGCGCCCCGCGGTTTCACCCGCGTAAGTGTCTATCCCGTGGGAATATCGGGATAAAAACTAGCTTATATGTTAATCCAGGGTGTCAGCTATCGCCACACAAAATTTTATCAAAATTGGTTTAGCCGTTTGAGCGTGAAGAAATAACAAACATATAAACACACACACTCACAAACTTTCGCCTTTAAAATATTAGAATATTATATTATTATTTATTATTATTATTTATATTGTGAAGAACGACTATGGCCCAATTGTTGTTTGTTATACTTTGAATCACGAAGTGTTCCTTTTGCGGAAAGCCAATCGGACGTCTAATACATTAACACGAGTCTCAATAAATGAAGATACCTAGTCAAGTATTGTCCGACATACCTAGGGTTTGGGCTCCCGAGACGTCTCGTGTCTCGAAGTCCCGGGACTTTTTGTAAATGTACTTATTTCGGGTTGAGATTCTAGCCACCACAGCAGCTTACTGCAGTCTCAAAATATGGAGTTTTTTATTTCGAATTTGAGTAAAACTGCACTTATTGAATTTGCAGAAGAACTCTATTGCTGACTTACTAAACCATTGTTAATCAAGATTAAAATTGCATGAAGCTGTATTGTAAATGTTAAATGTCATTGTTCCGTATTATTTTATTTTGACTTAATATTTGCACAATCGTAAGGTTGAATATAGTGTAACAAGCAAACTATATAACATCTACCTATCCTATATTCTAGCAAATAAAGATATCATTCATTCACTCATTCAGACTTTTTGAAATTATTCTTCGTATCCAAACGCCAGATTTGGAAATAATGGACAACAAATCCGTCGTTCAAAGATAGATGACACTGGCAATAAAAAAATTCAAAGAACATGTACTTACTCGAAAAAAAATCAAGAGCAACATTAAAAAAGGTGTTCTAGTTGTTTAACCAACCGGCAAACGCGGTGAAAATTTGGACCTATGTATGTACTTTACAAATACACACACAATAAAACCGAAATCTATTGAAGAAAGAGAGAGTGTTGTTCTTCTCCGGTGGCATTATAACAAAAATCACTAACAAATTGCTTTTTTATTGATACATCTGGCCTAGAATTAAGCCTATTCTATCTTTATTCTGAGAAATCTTGAAGTTCTGGGACGCCCCGGACGTCCCGGGACTTTTGTCTAGTGTCCCGAGACTTTGAGACTGTCGAGACTTCCAAACCAACCCAAAGCAGGGTAATCCATGTTACTAGAAAATTTGAGTCTTTTGTACACTAGGTACACTTACTAATAAACGTTGTATAGCGCCTGTATAGTTACACAACGCTTTGTCTTCTTCTTTCAAAAGTCAAATTACTGACCACTGAAAGAGAGAAATTGGTGTGTAACTATTCATCTGTTATAATACGTTTGTTAGTAAGGGAGTATATCTTTTTTGCGACACTAACTACTGCTACCAATACCAACTCAAACGAAACGTGAGCGGATTCGACATAAAGGAAAATAGATTTACATAGCAGTTGTTCAGTTTTGCGGATTCACGACAATCATTCAAAATTGGTTTTGGTTCGTGATGATGTTAGCCTTAGCGTGCTTAGCTTTAGGAATAAAAGGACCGAACTTTGTTACTTTACTTTTGTAAATATCTACTCGTTTTTAGTCTTCCTGTTGTTTTTATTATTTATGCGGTTTTGGCTGAGCGATTTTCTAAACATCGATGGATGTCCCGCGAGGTTTTTCAAAACCTAGGCAACAAAGAGAAAAAAAAAGTCCATCTTTCATAAAGGCAGGCCCTTTATGAAAGATGGACATGGACAGTAGAATCTTGTTTTGTGCGAAACCGTTTAAAAGATAAAGAAAAGGAAGTAAAAAAGATAAAGAAAAAGAAGTAAAAATGAAGAGCTGATATTAGCCATATTCTTTATCGATATTTGAGGAGTTACTGGATGTTGACAACAAAGGTAGGTCACAAGGAAAGAACAGGGTGTGGGGCTTCTGGCTAAGCACCTAATAACAACCGCAAGGGCTGAACGATCAGGTTTTAAGCTACGCTTGCTGCAGTGGGTCAGTGGATGGGTGACCATCTTTACATACGAAGACCCCTCCGTGGCTCGGTAAGCAAGTTAAGCCGTTGGTCCCGGTTGTCATTCGTGAATCTGTGGTAGTCGTTACGGGTCGTCAGAAGCCCGAAAGTATGACAACCAGTCTTACCAAGGAGTACCGTCTTTGCGTATTACCCAGTAACTGGGGTGTGGAGATCAGATAGGCAGTCGCTTCATGTAAAATACTGGCTACTCAGCTGCATCCGGTTAGACTGTAAGCCGACCCCAAGATAGTTGGGAAAAGACTAAGCAGATGATGACAAGGAAAGAACAGAGTTTTCAAAGAAGGCGGAAACACGCTGGTTAGAGGAAAAGTCTGCAGTAGAAGTAGTAGCCCGCTCACTAAAAAATTAAGAAGGGCTTCGATATTCAAACTTCTTATAGTTACTTATTTTCATTTTGATCCCTCTCCGTTCTTTATATCCAAAACATAATCAAAATCCATTTTTCCGAAATTGCGGCAATCTTTCATGAGTTGTTTCATCGAGAGAAGAAGAACAAGCGAGCAGCACGCGCGGCTGTATATCATTGAATTTTCCTCGGTTATTTATTTATTTATTAAAGGGTCGCGCAATAAATTGCGTTAAGTGGGGGCGGAGCACCCTGCAGCGCCCCGCGGGAGTCGCCATAACGCCGGGAAAAACGCGCCGGGGCTATAAGTGCCTTTCTACAACACTAGCCACGCTATATTACCGCGGTATAAGGGTTGCAGGATGTGTTCACGGTAAATTGACGATATAACAAAATATTAAAGTGTTGTTTTCAAGAATATCGTCAAGACTAAACACAAACGTGTTTACGAGCGAAGAGTTTCTCTTAACGTCTCTTTAACATCGATTTAATGCAGGGTCTTGAAGACCGCTGCGCCGTATAGTAACAGAATACAATTAAGGAAACACATACCGATATATGAATCTTTTATATCCTTAGTTTTTTTATCAAAGGTTGAGGAGGCATTGGCAAATCTTTGGAGTTGCAGAAGTGTTATATTTCAATACAGGCAATTCTCCACACATTGGCCTGTTAGCCATGCTATAGGTATTACATAGTATGGGTCGATACATACAAAAAATATTCCGTCGTGTATTTACGTTTAGTAAACATTTTTTCTTTCAGTTTTTTCATTTTATCTACACGAAAGTGTTTAGTTGCCTATCCATTTGACAATACAGGGTAGCAGGGACATCAACAGGCAACTGTAACAATGAATTCAACACATGATTCTAGACACCCTAGCGCAGAAATTTTTCTTCTGTTATCAAATAAAGCTTTTTCATAGACAACCGCAATACCTACGCGGTCAAAATGTATGGAAATTCAATGCTAGTTGCGCGTCGATATCATTGCCACTCTGATCCTTTTACGTCACAGAAACAGGTGGCCATTATACGCTAAAATCCTTTCGCCATTTTGTTATTAGTTAGGTACCTAAGTACTTACTTACCAGCATTATCGATATCCAAAACGTAATTTAATTTTGAAGCGGTCGATCAAACGTTAGATTCAAAGGCTATAAACTTGCATCCTTGACCTTAAAAAAATATATATTGCTTGCTCACTGCTCTTGATGGCGAAGTAAAAAACTTAATCGAAATCGACATGACTGCTTTCTTGACATGTTTACGAACACGGTAAATCGATGAGAACCTAATGAATTAGATTAACATACGCTTTCGAGTTGTTTTAAGTAAAGAAATACATTTGAAGTATGAAACCTACGGAACTTGTAGAACACCATGATATTTTTTTGTTCAATATAGTGTTGTACTTTCGATAGTTATATATATTACATATTATTTCCATGTACATATTAGTCTGTGATGTTCTGTCTTTCATTTCATATTTCAAACAATTTTTTTTCCTCATAACCGCAGCAGTTTGTCTCATGGGTACGCAGCCTTACTTTTAATACCGATAGCAAAATTGCACGAACGTTGAAAACCTTATTACTCAATACTCTTTAAATAAGTATGATGCTATGCAATCATACCAAGAAAGTAAACTGGCCCATTTATAAAATAGTCGTTACTTTCAATTGGCTCTGCATAATAATAACATAATTATTATTATTCCGGAATAAATGTACCATTCCACTTATAAAAATAAACTTAATAACGTTTTCATCAAACTTACTCCCATATTGAAAGTAAAGTTGATTCCTTTTAAAGAAAATAATGACCATGTAGGTGCTGGGCGTTGGGGGCGTGTGAAGGCGTGGTGCTGCCCCATTAACACTTCCACGCTTATCAATAACACATATTTCTTCATAAAACTAACAAGTAGTAATTAAACGTTGATCGCTGCGTTATCTGTGAAGATGTTGATGATTTAAGATATCGAATTACAGTTGGGACAAGATGAAACATTGTATGTATGGGCTATTCGGTGTGAAAAGTTAATGTGTTGATTTAAGTTACAAATTAAAACATGTTTAAAATCAATAATATTTGTGGGAAAGTGAACTAAGTTCAATATTTGTTGTAGGAAATAAGTTATTCAAAATCTGATGACATATGCTATCGTGTCAATATTTAAATGAATTTTGTAAACATGCCAAGTAATGAAATAAAATACTGCATAGCGTGTTTGTGTTGGTGTGATATGTCATGATAGGTTTTCATAATATTAAATCTTAGGACAGACAGGGCCAAAAAGGAACTTAGCAACAATTAAATCATCGCTTAACGGTTTCAAGAGAAAAATAGTTAGGTACTGCATCAATATGATGTTTATCAATAAAAAGATCAATATCATAATGAGGTATTATTTAAATCTGCGGAGTGCTCAGCCTCAATGGCACTGATTGCCCAAATCTTGATAACGGCCCCTGCGCCATTTGCAACAACTTCACAAGTTACTGATTATATCCTTTATGTCTGATCACCCTCCTTGTTCGCGGCGCAAATATCGATAAAGCCATCAATTTCTTCCAATTATGCGTATTTTTCTGCAAATCTCTATGAAAATTGATTATTACAATTCTCCATAGAGTAACTTTAGGGAATCTGAGCTGTATTTCGGATTAGCAAGGAGCAAAATCAATTGTTCGTTTTTGTATTTATAAAAATGATTTGGAATAGCTATCTTTTGAATTCTGAGAATCTTATGAATGATAAGTTATATTATACAAAATTAGTAAAGATTCATATTTTTGTAAGAGTCTATAATATCTTTTATGGGTAAGGGACCAAATTATTTCTAAAAAGTTAAAAATACACGTTCTGAGACATTCGAGTTGTTTTATTAGTGAACTACGCATTAAATTCCTACTTTATTATACATTATGTATTTTATATACATACTTTTAATGAGTTTTACGGTTCGTTTGTGCAGCGGTATTTTTACGAGCAGATATTAAACGTATGGAATATTCAATTTAGTGCTGCTTCTACATAATACTGCTTCTACCCACATTGTATTTACTTATCTACAAAATAGTATATAAGTAAATATTTTGTAAATAATACAGCCTTTCCAGGTAACTTTTATTTCGTAGCAAGCAATACGCAATACGCAATGCGCAATAGAAGTGACAATCTAATGCTACGCAAATCAATCGTTCGGAATTATTTCGCTCAATTAAAAACTACAGTTTTGTTAAAAAACTTACTATGTCATTACTATGTCATACGACTGACATAGTAAGCATGTAGTGTTGGTGCAGACTGAAACTTGTCTGAAACTTTAAAGCTCTAGAATGGTTTCCATGCGTTCCAAAAGCATTTCAGCGTCACCGAATGTTTGGATGTTTTAGCTCAGGGCAGTTTAAGTACGTTTAATTCGTAAAATCGTTGATGTGTGACATAGTTCCATAAGTTAACCACCCCGGCATCCACGTGTAAGCTCAGTATCATTGACTCCATAGCGTGCTTTTCTCACTAAAATGTCCAATTAGTCCTGGTTGGGTTTCTCGTGAGGCCGCACTCCTACTTCTTTTTTTTAAAACGATTGGTCTATTTTGAAAATGGAAGCAATTTGTCGCGTTTCATTCGTGGTGGTGCGGCAACTTTGATCGGTTTTTGTGGGCGGCGGCGGCCGCGGCTGGCGATTGGCTGCGGTTGCGCAGGCCGAGGTACTTGTGTTACAACGTTTAAGCTATTAGATGCCGCGTAGATGGTCGTAGACCTAACCTCGGCTTTGTAATAAACCGGGAAATATAATCAGGTAAGTATAAAGAAAAGTATTTATCTCAGTTTTATAAAATTGTAGTCAATATAAAACATTTGTAAAATCGTGGTAAATACTTTGAGTTGCCAATTTAGCATCTAAGTACATGTTCTAACGCAAAATTGTCTGTCTATATCAATATATAAATTATGTAGAAATAATAGACTGAACACCTGCAAAACGTGCAATTTTGCCTGTCCAGCAACAGCCTCTCGACGTTTGTGCAGTCACGAGCAGGCCATCAATAGATAGAATATTGTGAGCATCTCTCTCTGCCAACCTGCTCGTGTTTTAAGTAAATGAAAACTTGGTCTTTTCAAATCTGCCGTGTCGAAAGAGTAACCAAAAGCAAGAAAATAAACGACTGACCTGGGGGCCTAAAAAGGCCACTTTAGCAGAATCTTAAAAGGATAACATTATAAATCATAATATGGCGAAGACAGTCCGTGTTTTTCTTTTTTTCGCTGCACTACGTAGGTATAATCAAAGGGATTGGGATTGAACCACGTCAATTCCTTAGCTAATCACGCCAACCTTGCGTTGATTTCGCGCGGTTTCTTAATTGTGTCATAGAGAATATGTCTCCCCCACGTGGGATATGGGTGGCTGTCGAAAACCGAACAAAATAAAATTAATAACAATCCTCATAATCGTCTCTAATTTCTCATTTCACCAAATGTCACTCATTATCTCCCAGTCCCATTTCAGAATGTTAAAAATAAAAAGTTCAATAATGAAATAAACATGGTATTAATCATTTCGTGAAATAAAAAACGAGCTGCCAAGATACCTCCACGAATTTATGAACAACTTCCGCGAACCGCCGACTCTAACAAATTCGATCACTAAAAACCTTTTGCTTAATCGATGAATTTTATTTCTATAAATTGATGACTTGTTTATTCGATTCTCTTTTGTTTGGTGTCTGTTGTGTCCCGCAAATCATCAAAAATACGTTGAACACAAAGCAAAAAGGGCTGAGAGGAACAAACGTCATAAGATTGTATGGAGTCCGTTTCTAATCGGTCCGTTTTCATTGAGTTTTTGCTACGGCATGTGGCAAGAGGCCGCGCTCTCTCCATCTCTTATTATTAATTACCTTCCTTTATATGTACGCGTAACAATCGATCGTCTTGATTAAAATATCTAAATAATAGACGGACATAATGACTGATATCGTATAAAGAGCCGGTACTGAGTCAGCATCCATTTGTACGTTTGTAGCTATGTTTTATTATATTATTCCAAACTGATGATTATAGGTACTTATTATGTCGAAAGTTTTAGTTTTATTGGTCACTTTGTTGAGTATTTTGTTGTTGTCGGGTAATTACATCGTATTAAATAGTATACGACGAATATCGTGAGGAAACCGGGATGTCATATGTCACATCTACCAACCCGCACTGAGCCTGCGTGGTGGATTACGGCCCAATCCTTCTCACAGAGAGGAGACCTGTGTCCCAACAGTGGGAAAATTATAGGCTAATTATGAGGCGACGAAACATTTGATTTCAACAAATATTTTGCCTTCTTCTTTCTGTTGTTAATTCGTGCCATCTTAAATCTATCATAACATAACAGTAGCCGACCTTACACTCATCAATTTCATTTATTATAAGTCGTGATACACAATAAACAGCTCGTCGAGTAAGGAAATCAATAACAGGACGAGTTAATGTTAATTACCTGAGCACTACCTGGTACTGGAATAATAAGAATTCATTACGTTGCGCGCACGCAAGCCAGGACGCACGGAGTGCACGGATCATGCGCTTGCTCCGGACGTATATAAATTGCTCAATTTGGTCTGGAGCAAACGGCATATTAAATTATTATCGCTGATCATGTATGTGGGTTGTTCGGCTACCTTCGTACGCCGCGCCGCCACGGGGGCTGGCTAGCGAATACGAACACTAACGAAATTAACTAATATTACTGTGATGACTGAAGGAAATGTAAGCCGTATAGGTAGTACTTATGAAGATTGTCTGTTTGTCAGCAATAGAAAGTAATTGAGATGGAACTTAGCAAAATATATTGAAATAATGTTCAACAACATTCGCGTAGTGCAGATGTTTATAAACACTATTCAATCGTGAATAGCAAAGACCAGTGAAGATAGTTGTTAAGAGGAATAAATAAATAAATAATATATATTTTTTTTAATCCAGTACCTACATTATTTAATTGTAAACCCGTTTTGAGCGAGCGTGGCCATATCAATACTCGTACGGCGTACCTTCGTCTGAGAAGAGGGCAAACCTAACTGCCTAGTCTTTTCCTAACTATATTGGGTCAGTTTTCAGTCTAACCGGATGCAGCTGGATACCGGTATTTTACATGGAGCAGTCGCTCCATGTAAAATACCAGTAGTAACAGGGTTATGGAGGTCAAATAGGCAGTCGCCTATTTGACCTCCATAACCCTGTTACTATAGTCCGCGCGGAACTGGTTGGCCGCGCCTTGAGTGGGGACGGGGGTGAGGGCGGCGGGGTTGCCTATTGTTCGCAACACACGTACAGTGCGTGCCACGTAAGAAGAGAAGTGATCCCGCCTCCCCCGCTCTTTCCGCCGCCCCTATGACGTCCGGTCCCGTCCCGCACTCAGACCTCATACCGCTAAAGATACCTAAAATCGTGTTCTGCGCATGTCAGACCACGTGGTGTGTCAAGTCTCTTCTTACGTGGCACGCACTGTACTGAGTAATGACAAAGCGCCCCCGCCCTTCCGTCCCACCGCTCACATACCTAAGGTGCGGCCATCTAGTTCCGCGCGGACTATAGGTAATACGATACCCCTTGGCAAGACTGGTTGTCATACCTTCGGGCTTCTGACTAACCAAACCCCAAAGATCTACGAATGACAGTCGGAACCAAATGCTTAATGTGCTTTCCGAGGCACGGAGAGGACTCGGTTTGTTATGGATGGACACCCATCCACGGACCAACCTCGGCAAGAGTTGCTTAACCTTGAAGATCGACCCGTGCTGCTGTTATTATTCAGCCACGGGCCCCGCTTTTGCCCTCAATGGAACAGTAATAGGCCGGTGTCTAGATTAATTCAGTTCATGCGAAACAATTGTTAATTGTTGTTGTAACTTTAATATTATTTTCTTACGTTAATTATCCCTGTACGGCCATTAGAAGCTGTGTTCTCTTTTGAGAGCACAAATTAATTGATCGGAGCGTTATCTCGCATTTGTATCTATTCGTTGTTTATTTATATTACGTTTAACATAACAGCTGTCATTAACAACGTCGCTAATTATTAATTTTGCTACATTTACATTTTTTTTGCATTTTTGTCAACACATTAGGTCTAATTAGTGTACATGAACTTGTAATTATTTTTATACTGCCAGAGTCCGTGTTTCTGTCAGTTTGCTTCGTTTGGTCAGCTAAATGATCAAATTTATATTATATTATATAATTTTATTTTCTGGAGTTTTTAACTACTATAACCATCCTAACTGCGTAACACACTATCAATCACAATCTTAATCATTTTGAAGGATATTGTTAATCCATTACTTCATATGTTCGAAAAATGTATCTGCTCAACAACGTAAATAACGCAATGAATGTTTTTGAACTGTCAAAATGAAAGCCATTGCTACTGTTAGTGTGTTACGCATGTACGGACGCCAGCACATTAACCTACCACAATCTGTCAGATTTCTTTAATAGATTTTCAACTTTATCGCTAAATCATAAGGTTCAAAGTTGATTGGGAAAATCTGACAGATTGTGGTAGGTTGATGTGCTGGCGTCTGTACAATGCGTGCCACGAAAGATGAGACTTGACCCCGCCTCCCCCGCTCTTTCCGCTGCCCCTATGACGTCTGGTCCCGTCCCGCACTCAGACCTCATACCGCTAAAGATACCTAAAATCGTGTACTGCGCATGTCAAAACACGTGGTGTGTCAAGTCTCATCTTTCGTGGCACGCATTGTACCCCGCTGATATTTCTAGAGCAGAATATTAACCACAAAAGTATAGCAGGTACAGTCAACAAAAGAGATAAGTGTGCAGGATCGTTGGTACTTAGTTGAAATTTAGTAAGAAACCGATGGTAGTTGTCGACTGAAATTTAATTGGATAAATGAGCTGTTTGTTTTCTTTTAATAAAATTAAATTTTATTCGAGAACGTCTATCGGTTTCTTACTAAACTTCAACTATATCCGACGATCCTGAATAATTATCTCTTTTTTTGACTGTACATCGACGCGCTAACTGTAACCATGCGTAGAAATTTTTCATTGGTTACCAAAAAAAGACTCGGATGTTTCATAGAAAAGTGCAATACCTACCTATGCAGTCAAAATGTATGGAACAACTAATTATTTTTTAATAACCGTCAATATATTTCAACGCTGCTGGGGCTAGCAGGTTGCGCGTCAATGTTCCTGTCATCCTGTTTTACTAACTTACTTTCCTGTACAAAATAGTATAAAAATTTTAATGCACATGAGCAGAGCCGTGAGCAAAGCTCGTATGTCAAAGGTATCTTCCGATAAGGAGCTAGTTTTTGTACAGACAGAGGTGTAAATTTTCCTGCGTTAATTAGTAACTTTAATTTTATTATTACAAAAGCCTGGGCGCTTGTTTTCTTGTTATTTTTGTCATTAGTGCGGCTACTTTATTCCGTATAAAAATAAACGTGACAAACATACGAGTATTGAGAATTGTAGGTATACGAAGTCTTGACATTTATTAGTGTGACATGTTCTTGACACGCCTGTAGAATACTATAATTCTAAATAATAGTATAAATAAAAATATATACTATACAGCGTGCCGCTTTAATGGCGACATTAATATAACACATTTATACGGTTTCTTGTTTTCGTTTTATGAACATACTAGCTGCGTTCCATGGTTTCACCCGCGTAAATGTTGATCCCGTGGGAATATCGTGATAAAAAGTGCCTATATGTTAATCCAGGATGTCAGCTACATCCATACAACATTTTATCAAAATTGGTCTAGCCGTTTGAGCGTGAAAATGTAACAAACATATAAACACACACACATACACACTCACAAACTTACGCCTTTATAATATTAGTGTGATTTTAATTTAATTAAACGTTACTATGTATTTATTTATTTACAATTTTCTAGTAATTCAAGAGTAGGCGAATTGAATTACAGAAAGAGAGAAAGCCCTATGTCGAATAAAAGCCCTATACGAATTATTTTATTTTGTTATAATTTTTATGAATATTCGCCACTAGTAGGGCACACAAGTAGGGCACTTGTGTGATAAATGAATGTCGCCATTGTAGCGGCACGTTGTATTTTATTCATTAAAGACCATTTTGGAACACAAACTGTTGACATTTAGAATACAATGTACAAGTTTGCTACGGTTGACACCTAGGTTCCTATTAAATTTTAGTTATTCCTGTGAAGTACCTACACCGTCTCAGTTCAGAGATCAATTTTATAGAACTGTCAAGATAAACATCTTCACAGTTTCATACATTTTTTTTACATAGAATATCACTTTTTTTTTAATAGAATAACATTTTTTAACAGCTAAAATGATCCCTATCACTATCCTTACACTTATAAACCTACGATCATATCATTACGTCATTCCATTTTATTAAGATAGTATAAATAAATAATTATTAAGATAATTATTAACGTCTTTTAAAATGGATCTAACAACCTAGTAACTGTTTCCTCTTGATGTTTTCCTTCACCGTTTTGAAAATAGTTTACGTAATTATAAAATCTTTTTTTTTTTTTTTTACTCAAAGTAAAGAGCCTGCTAGGGTTGGTTTGAACCCACGACCTTCAGGTCATAAGTTGGGACCATTACCACTGGGCCACCACTGCTCATCAGCTTAAATACATTGGTACCAAAATATTATCAGGTACAAACTTATACACATGTGGGTACGACCAAATGGAAAACGTTACGAATCCGAATCTAATTTCGTTTGAATGGTTGCGGCAAAAAAGGCGATCACATCGGCTTGTGTCGGCTTTTCATACGGCTCGAGTCGGGCCGACTCGATATCAATAGTCATCGAATCCCACTGACGTTTGACTCGGAATCGAATTAATTACTGGTACAGTTAGGGGCGAGAGGTGAACAGGTGGATTTTTTCACTTCTATTTTACGTTATTAGTTCTTTGAGCGGGATGTTTTGTCATTAGTTTTGTTGTGTTGATGTGTATAGTTGGTCTCCTGTCTGTATGTGTAACGTGTATTAAAAACTAAAAGAAACTATGTTGAAACTAATTCTGTAGTCGACCAGGAACCGTTGGATAAGCACCAGCTTGCAGGTTCAAAATATAAAAATGTTCTACAATGATTTCGATAATGATAATTGCTAAGTAGTTTTGTTTATGGTTAATGTAATATTTAAAAAGCATGGACTTACTACCAACTAGAGAGCATAATAAAATGAATACATAAATTAATGTAGAAGAACGCTGCAGGCCAGGAGGAGATGGCGGGACAAACTCAACTTTTTTCTAAAAAAATGGCCACATACAGTCATAGACAGGAATAAATGAAAAGAGGGAAGGGAGGCCTTTGCCTGGCAATGGGACACAAAAGGCTCATTCAAAAAAAAAAAGTAAATACTTGATTTTATGGTTACGTAAAATTCGTAGCACATGCCTTACGCCTGCTAGAAAATAGCGCAATTATATAGATACGCGTGTAGGGTAAATATTGCTCTAAAATAATATCTTCATGACCTATTATTTAAATACGCCGTCCTAAAACTTTGTCGTGATAAGAAATTTTGAATGTGAGTGACCTCTACGCGCTACGCTTCGTAGCATTTTCGCGCCTTACATTAGACATCAACGTTAATTATAACAAAGATTTATTTTAAATAGTTCAACAGAATTACATAATAATATAAGCCAACAGTCTTAAATTTTGAAAACTAATATTTAATGTATATAAAAAGAGGGAAAAGAATCATAGGGTATCAAAAAATTCGTTCGATGTCAACAGGAAAAATGCCGAAAAGGCTGGCAGCATTGCCACTTTGTATGGTAATAGTTCAATATTGTTTTTTACTTTAACATCGTTCATAATCATACAATATCAGCTTTTATTTTACTTAAAATCATAACAGTCAGTAGTGGTTAAGGGAGAATTGCCAATTTGTTTGCTTTAAGCAGACACAATAGGACATGCCTATCATTAATTTACTTTATCTTTAAAATCAAAGATGAAGTAATCTTAGGCAATGGTTTGAAGTGAAGATTGAAGTAACGCATTGAAGAAGTAGAGCGTGGCTATAACTAAGTAGTTCCCATGGAGTTTACTTAACAAATCTTGAGTTAATTTGTTAATCAAAGCTCATATTATTAATTTGTTGTATCATTTTCTTAGTTTTTAACTTTTACTGCGCGTGGTGAAGTTTACGTTTTTCTTTCTTAGCTTTTTAGATAGAAGACGTATTTTACATTCCAAAAAAATTAAGTACGAATGTACAGACGCCAGCACATCAAGCTACCCGAAACTGTCAAATTTTCTCAATCAACTTTGAACCTAATGCTTTAGCGTTAAAGTTGAAAATCTATTAAAGAAATTTGACAGATTGTAGTAGCTTGATGTGCTGGCGTCTGTATGTACGTACCTACTTGCAATGAGCAATGGCAGCCCAGTGGTAACGGCCCCGACTTACGAATGGTCGTGAGTTCGAACTCAGGCAGTCGCTTTACTTACGTGTAAATAATTTAATCACCTATTTTTTTTTTTTTTAAATGGCATCTCGTAGTTGACCTTGAGAGGTCGTGACTACTTAACCGGACAATCCTGCGGCTGCCTTGAGAAAACTTAAAGCCTCCAGCCAGGGGCTTAAAACTAACTAAATAAACTAAGCGACTACACGCTAAGGGCACCCCCTGTGGGGTACGAGCCTCGGCTTAGGGCGTCGCTGGGGGGAGGACAGCAAGTTGGGACAGGCTGGATCGAATTAATTAAATTTAATCACCACTGTTCTCAAAACTGTGAACGAAATAACATCTACCAAACCGGTCTGGGCCAGCGTGGTAGATAACAGTCCACTCCTTCTCGAAAATAGGAGGCCTGGGTCCCGGAATTGGGAACATTATAAGCTGGGTAGGTACTCTTTGCTTATGTTTACAATGAACAATTACTCAGAGATCTTCATAACTTAATTGTTAAAAGGTATCTTCCTAACGTCCTTTTTTAAATTTCACCATCTTAAAATAATTAACACTAATCTTTAGTTAAAGCTGTGATGTTTTACTAATTTAGGGATTATTAGAACGAATTTTTAATATTGTT
The DNA here is from genome assembly GCA_963855955.1 of Luperina nickerlii. Taxonomy (NCBI): domain Eukaryota; kingdom Metazoa; phylum Arthropoda; class Insecta; order Lepidoptera; family Noctuidae; genus Luperina; species Luperina nickerlii. The sequence goes on along the minus strand of OY979664.1, from coordinate 13,764,787 downwards.
TGTAAGTTTAGAGAGCAGGGGAAGTCGGGAACACAGCGCCATCTGGTGGGCTACATTTAATAATAGCGGTGTCCCGCGGAGGTATTGTCCGCATAATTTGTAGCTTGCATCGCTGCCGAAAAACACCCAAATAAATAATAACGTTATTTATTTTAATGAAATATCTACCGGCCCTTATCACACGAGGGCAGAGAGGGCATTGTGTGTACCTGGAGCCCTACTGTGCCGTCCTTGTGTTATTGCTGTAATTTAAAATCACGTAATCATTACAAGAAACACAAGTAATTTTACAGTAAGTAGAGATCTTTTTTCTAGTAAATGTTAACACCAACTGTTGCAGAGTATTCTAAGTTTTTCACGCACTAATTAACTGTTTATAAATGGCCATTACTTCACGGCATTATGTTAAAAAATCAGCAGCTGCAATCCTTCAGGCTGTCACCAAGCGGATGTGGTCCGGAGGTTTTTCTGATAAGTATCTCCGCGACACTAATAGGAAGAATGCTGTTCCACTCACAAAACGTTGATTTAATTCTAACGAAGTGAACCAACCGCACAAGATCATACGTACAAAAACGTTTTGTAAGATGTAACGAATCGATACAGGTAAATATCGCAAAAAGCGTATTGCGTGAGAAAAGTTAGTCGATAAAAATATATTAAATTAATCACGAGCGTTCGTGCTGTGGATGAAAATAAATGTTCGTAAAAATAAAAGTGTGCGCAGGAGTGCGAGGGCGGCGCGCGCGCGTGACAGCCTGCTCGCCAGCCAATGGCGGCGTGCGAACCCGCCCCCGCCGCGCGCATGCGACTTTTTACTAAAATAATTACCAAGTACGTTTGGTACGTCAAATTAATTACGTTAATTATATTTGGCGCGCCTTAAACTGCTGCACTATATTTACATTTTTAATTGATGATAGTTGTGTTGTAGGTATGGATTTTTTAAATTAGCCTATATTAAAATTATTACAGCTAATTTTCTTTCAATAGCCTACTAAACAATGAGTTGATTGTGAATGTGCATATTATCATGTATGGTGTGTTAATTTTTGTGAGTTCAGAACTTATAAGAATCAAAGTAGAACTTGGCCTCTGTATAAATTATTAAAAATATTCTTTGAATTCTCACTAGAGTCCCTTTTTTTAATGGGTTTTTTTTTTATATTAGTAAGCATGGGTGGTTTTTATTATTCGTCCTGACACTAAAAGTAATTTTAACTGTTCCAAAATTACATATAAAACTGAGTTTAAATTCATGTCTTTTGTAATAAAATAAACCTTAATGAACAAAACCAAATTTAAGCTTTAAGCATTGAGGTAGACATATACATAAAAGACAGTTCAGTATTGCTTAATCAGCATGAAATTTAATATTTTCAGTTTATACATTTCGAAATAATAACCCTTTATTTAACACCACCATTTATAACCGAAATAAAATGCTTCGAAAAACAAAACGAGGCACTTGGTCCGCACGACAAGACGACGCAGCGTGACGCGTATTAAATTAAAAGCGACGACATGTGTTTTCCTTCCCACAGGAAAATACATTAGCCGAATCATTTCCCGAGTGACTTGCGTCCCTCTCACACCCCGGCGCCGCGCGCTACGTCGGACAGGGAGCACCGATGTGGCGCCCTCGAAAGCTAACAGCGAGCTTTCAACGTAAATCTGATAAAGCGAACACATTACGACACAAACACAAAGAAATTTTCTTCGTTATACCATCGTTATGAGCTTGCTTGATCGCGTCTCCCTTTCGAACATCACTCTACTGTATGCATCAGAGCGAGACGGATAGACATCGATGATTTTGACGTTGAAGCCGGCACCATTGGATAAAAAAGTTTACGGTGTCCCGCCCTTTTCTCCGCGTGCAGGGCTGCGTTCGCGCCTCGGGGCCCGGTCCGCACAAAATATTTTCTAAGAAGCAGTATGTCGGCTGTGTCGAGGGGCGGCGACGCGGGAGCCCGCAGTCATGCTGAGAGCCTCAGCGGAGTCAGTGGACACACGTCGCGAAGCCTTTCATCGTTACGAGAAAAAATCTTTGCGTGACAATTTGTCCAAAAAACTTATGTTACCAACGAGACGGCCCGCTATCGCAGAATGCTTCTGTGAAATCGACACGAGATTGTTATAACGATGCGCCGACACCTGTGATACTAATTGCTCTAGTTACATGAGGATACTGAAAATTTATTTTAGATACATAAGTATATGTTCAGTGAAGTGTTTTGATATTTTCTTGTGCTAATAGATAAAACTAAGTGATTATTTTCATGAGTACATCGATAAACTGAAGACTGGATTTCTACTAAACAACAATTAAGTAAGTTTTTCCTGTGTTTACAAAAAATGAACCCTAAGATATTTTCTATTTTTAATTTGTGCAGTCATCTTAACCGTGCAAAGGCGTCTAATCATTTAATTATTCCTTTATAATTACTTACGCCCCTATACTTATCGTGATAACTTATTTATTTTGAGTTAATAAGGTATATTAGTATCCATATCGAATGATTTAAACAAAATGAAGTATTTATAAGACCAGAGAAAGTTCTCATTAGAAATCAGGCGAAGCATGTGACTAAAAGGATATCTAAATAATAAACATTTAATCTCAAACTTGAAAAAACTGATGGTTGAAATGAAAACTCTAAGGGTCTAAACAGACGGACTGCATTTGAACTGAATGTCAGCTGCAACATCGCAGTTTGGATGCAGATGACATAGGTAACTAGGTTTCGAAGCAGTTAAGTAGTCCGTCTGTTTAGACCCTAAGTAATTGGTCTAAATAACCTCTTGATTGGATGATATCAAACTGAAATGAACTTGTAGCACCTAAATGCAAAGTTGCAATCACAATTATTCTGAAGGTGTTTTTTGCATCTGCCATCAAGACTAAAATTAGAACTTAGAATAAACACTATGTGCTGTCATATAATGACAACACATGAGTTGATTAATATTAAAATCCATCTAACAGATGTAAATAGAAGCTAATGACTATGGAACATTTAAGAGAAATGTCATGAATATGGCATGGCACATGGGTCAATATCAACAAACTGAATATTTTTTCAATTTTGGTGGCGAAATTTGTATCTTAATACAAAAATAACAAACAATATTTGTATTGAACATTTAATGATTTCAGATGTCTTACACAATGTTAAGGGTCAATATCAACAAACTGAATATTTTTTCAATTTTGGTCGCGAAATTTTTTCTTCAGTTTACGTGAAAAATAAGGACCGGGTGGCGTGAAAACGCCACCAAAACCACCAAAATTGAGCCACCAAAATTGAAACCAGATATAAAAAAAATCTCTAAAAATAGGGGTTTTTAGTTACAATTAAATTAATATCACTGATTTATGCGTAACCCAAATCACTATCTATAATGTGTAGCTTACTATTAAAACACTTTAAAATTAACAGCAAATCGATCCACCAAAAATTGAACAATTTTTGTCCCCCGTGCCACCCAAGATGATACTTACGTTTTTGGCGGAAAATCATAGCACTAATCACACACCTGTTACGCGCAAGTGCACAACTGAGAGATGTGGAATAATAAAATGTGATTGATCGCACACGCACGAACACGAAGCTTCATTTTATAGTATGTTGAAAAAGTGCCACCAAAATTTTGATTTTTACTTGGACAAACTTTGATCGACTACCCTGTGCTTTTAAATTAGATTTTCTAATATGGTTTAATTGTTTTTAGATAATGTGTCTTAAGCATATACTAACGAATTTATTTATTTTTTATTGTACAGCAAATTGTTGCTTTGGTGAATGCAATTATATCAAAAAATGGAGCTGGGACAAGCCACCTAACTTGAATTTTAAGGCGATTTATTTTTTCCCTATTTATTTAAATACACAGTTATAAAGAAAAATGTGGCCCTAATTGAAACAAGTTACGTAGCTTACTATAAAAAAAAATAAGAAACATCCTATCATTTAACACCTCGATTCTCAACGTGGACGCGTAAAATTTGCTGCTGGGATATTCACCCACATACATCAGCAACTGACTGATTCGAGAAAAAGAAAAACGAGGCATGGCAGTAACTGAATAATAAGTATAATGAAATAATACATATTATTACGTGATACAACATAAATAAATAAAAAAACAGATAAGTCTGAAGTCATCGTTAATGAAAATAAATGAATCCAATCATATTTTAAAAATTGCACAAAAGAATGGTCGATTTGGAAATATTGATGAATAAAGCTAAAGCAGATATTTCCTAGTAGTAATTATCGCCTGAAAATGAAAACAAAAAATAACGAGGGGCACAAAAAATGGTATTAGTCACCTTATAAAAAGTTATTTCCAGTCTAGTATAAAGGTTTTTTGGGAAAAACGCGCACTTACCTAGGTACAAACATACCTACACACATCCATACAGAAGAACATGTACTTAGTTTCTAGTCCGTTCTTTTTCATAGGTACCTTTGGAATGGGCAACTAGCTTCATATTTCTGACTGACAGACTCCTTGAAAATTTAAAAGTTCCTGAAAATGGTTTAATTGAAATAAACGCTTTCCATCTTATTACAAAACTCTTTATGCAATTGGTAAAAAACTGTAATGTCGGGATACACTAGCATTACATTTCATTACAAACTGTAATAGCTACATTGTAATGTTTCTTTAATTGATTGATGCAGTTTATACGACTCTATAACGAGTAGTTATTACAATACGTCGATACTTTGAGGCAATAATTGCGTCTATATTACCATCATTATCATAATAATACCTTTTACAGTGGATGTAGCTCCTATGACTTATGGATTAGGTTTCAGTTTTTATTCCGCTATCTTAATGAAACTAAAACCTGTTTATTGAAATTATTATTATTATATTATTTATTTGTATAGTAAGTCAGTGAGTTATTTCATTTCATATCTAGTGTAAATAGTTATTTTTTAAGAATTAAAAACGTCAAACTCGAAATAAATATCTCATGATATTATGGAAATAATTGATTTACATAAATATTTACAAAATAGGGCCATAAACTAGTGGTAGGTAAGAAATAATTGGATTCTACCTGAACTAGGAAGAAACCTGTATCTCAGGTATCTCACTCAAGTGCTTATACATAAGTATTAGGTATCTAAAATTCCTACAAATAGTAAATAATTTATCTACTTTAATGATGGTTATATTCTAATTGAGCAAAACAGTATGCTACTTTTTTGCATCATCGTAAGATATTTTTGCAATGTTACCTATATTTTTAATAAGTTCGCGTTTACTTTGTCATACAGTAAAATTTGCCGTGTCAACAAAATGTTTGTATGTTTACTTATAATATAAATTATAAAAAACTAAAATTGATTTTACGGATTATAACTAATAAAAGACAAAGTAACAATAATTATATAACAAATTAAAAAGGCTTATAGATATAACATTGGCGGTCTTACGCGACGTCATTATAATCTGAAAAAGATAAAAAAAGATAAGATAATATTAAAATCGACATCACGCCAGTGACGCCAGTATACCCTGAAGGGTGAGGTAGACGTATACTGACACCCAAGATTTTAGATTTTATTCTCTCCTTGTTTTGTCCAGAGCGCCAAGTTATAATGACATTATATAAGCAACAGCAATGATAGAAAGCTGGTATTGTATTGGATTAACATAAGCTAACGAAAAGCTAATGACAATCTTGAAAGTTTTGTACGAATACGAAACGCTTTGAAAGCGATTGCCTTTTGTCTAGGTCACCAGGACACTCAAATTTTAGTTTTTATACTACCCTTAATGTGGTTCTGTCCAAGGATTCCTAGTGTGAGGTGTATTTTAATCCATTCCTACGTAATCTATTGAGACAGTAAATTATTCATTGTAGGTACTCTACCTATTTCATTTTTGTTGATTATGAAAAACTACTTAAAAACAAAATAAAGTAAATTCTTATCACATCTCATGAAAGCTGTTGGTTAACAACATACTATTCTAATTATAGGTACCTTGATAATGACTTGTATTATACAAGGAATTAAATACAACGTATCAAATGGCCAAAGCTTTCAGCAACTAAAGGTCAACGGTTATAATTAGGTAACGCGTATTGCTACAAGTCTGTTAATCAATGATCATTAACATTTCAGCTCTATAATTATACGTAAAGGCCCTACTGCTAGAAATAATAATAACTAATAGATAGCAATTTTTTTTTAGTTTTAAAAGCTCCTTTTTACTGTTCGTATTTCCTGTGCGTGTCCCAAACAAAATATATTTCTTTCTTTCTTAGAAAAACCACAGACTGAGTACAATTATTAGATAGGTACCTATTATTGATTTAAAACTATGTTTTTTTTTTCATTTATGTATTCAAAATCTGTATTAACAATAGCATACATAAAGTCTTCCAAACTGCAGAACAGTTTGTCGGCATGCAACATTTTAATAATTAATTCATTAGTTTAGAAATGTAGCACAGCTATTTAAAAAATATCGGATTGGAAGGAACGCACGCTGAATTCATTATCTATCCAACGGCCTAATACTTAGCGTAATACTCTTACAATGGCAATACCTATCATTTTGATTATTCAATCGTATTCATTAGGTTATCGAGCAGACGAATTATTCAAACATACAAAGGAATTGTTTATGAATTACTTTTAAATTCTTTCGGATTGTGTTGAAAATGTGTTTCTCATCCGGGTGCACTTCACCTGAATATCATGTTTTTTTTTTATTTATTTATTCATAATCTTCAGTACAGGTTTATGTTTTTTTTGTACCATTAAACCAGAAATGGTTTGTATTGGTACTCACATTCGCTATAAGAACACTCCTTAATGATGGATAACTTAAATTTACTTACTATACATCATATTATATCATACATGCACCCACATCATTTCTTTATGTGCAAATAATGTAGGTACACGAATAATATAATACATAATACGTATTTATCTAAGCCGTAAACATCTATCAGTAAGTGAGTCATATGTAGGCAACGTTTTGTTTTACTCGCTACTGGGCCGCTCATAACAAGACATGGAATTGAAATTGTAAAACACTTAACAAATATTTAAAAAAAACTATTAATAATAATAAGTTTATCTATTCTAATAACCGTATTATTAGTTATTAAAAAATACGGATAAACTCTTTACTCATTCATATTTATATACATAGGTACTAAGGTTTCATTGACTGGAATTGTGGGACAAACATTTAATTTAAACATTAACTTAACATTTAGGTGGTATGTTAAGTCAATGTTTAAATTAATCTCCAAGACAGATTTTTAGTTAGAGAGACTGTGTCAGGCGAGATTTTTGAGTTACCTAATTTAATCAAAATAATTAACCTATCTTCAATGAAGTTTTATCAATAAAACTTTTGATTTTAAAAACAATTTGAATACCAGGATAACTTAGCCTGAATAACTTATGTACTGCACAGTATTTAATGATTTTTTCCGTACGATACTAATATTTTATAGTTAATTTTCTTTCAATGTTTTACATAAAATGTCAGAATAAGTCATGTTAGATAGTCTCGTTACCCTTACATCGTAAAATCTAAAGAGAGAATAATACCTCTTATCTTGCAATTTTGATAAAATCTACTAAATGACTAGTCTCCTATTTGTTTGTTATGTAGTTATTTTAAGTTAAAGCTAAATTTTTAGTTATTTTGGGAAATCATTAATTGGAAACCGGTCTAAATTAACTATTATAAATTAAAAAAAACAGCCTGTAACTTTTCCGTCGCTACATTTTTGCAGCTTTTATGAATTGATCCATTTGCAGCTTGATAACAACTACTTTACATAATTATACATTATTGACACTGAATATAGTCTAGACATATTTTTGGCAGGGTAGAAATTTGGCACCTCTTTCGAGATCTTTCTTCTTTTTCTTTCTTTCATTCTTTTTCTTCTTTTAAAAATGGACATAATTAAACCTATTCAGGATATAAAGTATTTAATAGAATTTTTTTTGTATGAAAGACCTAGTTAAACATTTTAATTTTATTCAATAAACATTGCAATGTTGATATTAAAATGTAATCGGAAAGCTACCTAATTTAAGCTAATGGGCTTATAAACAAGCAATAAAAATATAAGTTAGTTAGCACTATCACATCTCGCATAAGTTAAATATGCTAATAAACATCATTTATTAGCAGTTCCCAATATACATTCTTTGCCTAAGCTGAAACTTGATACTACGCCGACATAGTTTGCCGATTCTTCATACCTATTTTTTTTTAACATTGTAAGTAATTTGATATGCAATTTTTTGACGTTCAAAAGTGTCTTTAATGTCCCTATTTGAAATAAACGATTTGACTTTGACTTTGATAATGCTAAAAGTCAATATGTATCAATATAAATGCCAATTTTAAATCACTCTTATCGAAGTTTGTCAATAAAGGGTTATTTCGCTAAAGGTAACTGAAAAAGCTGCATTTCCAGTTACACTTTTGCCCTTCCGCTCAATGACAATCAGACAGAGATGTTAGTTAGCATCCTAATGACATAAAGTTGTATGAGATCTCAGTGTCAAAATCTCAAAGAGAGGCCATGATCTCCAAGGTGTTGCATATCAGAAACTGATAGCAGTTCCTGGTCTACAAAGTCTTCGATCATCACTTATCTCTAATGTGAAGTTAAAAATAAAATAACGTTCAGTTCAGCAACTTTGTTCTCTCCTTTGGTGAGCTATAAATTTATTTAAATTGCTTTGAGTTTGAACTGCACTTATTGCTTACAAACACCTTTTAACTTATGAAAAAAATAACTGAACCTCAGTAGGTATATGGAAACATAATAACACCTACCTCTATTACAAGATTTAAAGCATTTTGAAAGACTCCTGAGGGGCAATTCTCGTACAATGCGTGCCACGAAAGATGAGACTTGACACACCACGTGGTTTGACATGCGCAGTACACGATTTTAGGTATCTTTAGCGGTATGAGGTCTGAGTGCGGGACGGGACCGGACGTCATAGGGGCGGCGGAAAGAGCGGGGGAGGCGGGGTCAAGTCTCATCTTTCGTGGCACGCATTGTAATTTTAAGAACGTTCACAGTCTGATCTCAGTCTCATGTGTCAAAAATACCTCTAATTTCCCTACATTTTTGACATTGATTGTCGCTGAGACGAGATTGCGATTTTGAACCTTTTTAATTACGGGAGTTGGCCTTCTGATGTCCTGATTTATTTTTACATAATTAGTATGAACTTAAAAGCCCTTCCTCACTAAGCATAAATATCCGGTAGGTCAAGTGTGGATTAAGAGCCATTTCTTAAATTTGTTAGTAAACCAACCTTTTTTTTAAATTAGTAACTTTCCCAACTCATTCTTCAGCCGATCCTTTTCAATCAAGTCGTAGTCAGCTTTTGGTCTAACCAAATCTGGTTAAACACCTATTAGTGTTATACCTATATACATATTTTATAGACCAACTGTTGTCTGACCTCCAAAAATTGACAATGATCTACCATAATTTTGAGGTCGTTTGCCTTTTATAAGAAACTCAATCATTATACTGGAAGGTAAAGAACTTTTCTAATAGATTTCGCCGATAGCCTAATGCATATAGTTTGTCAAAGTAATGTTAATAACTTCAACACCTAATTAATCAGAACTAATCACCTATGTTTTTTACATTAGTATAGGATTTAAATATGCAATAAATAAGACATAAATAGCGTTTTAGCGACAACGTATTCCTTCAAATTCATTACATCTACTGACATGCAAAATCTTAACAAAAATCACCAAGTAATCTACTTAAGACTCCTACAAACAGGCGCGACACGCGATATAATCGCGCGCGACACAAAGGCACCGCTCGTTGCGCGACTTGCGGTGCCTTTGTGTCGCGCGCGATTTTATCGCGTGTCGCGCCTGTTTGAAGGTGCATTTATGCCTTGTCTCGATTAAAACGGCTAGATGATTGTAATATTTTAACGGATTCGATAAAATTATAGCAATCTATAATGTGCAATTTTCTTTCGCTGCCTACATTATCTCCCTTTTCTAACTGGGTATGGATGCTTTTCCTCCACATTATTTCAAATCATGTGAGAGCCTACTTAGGGAAATCTACCTCCTCAAAATTATATGGCAACAAGAATGCTAGTACCTAAATTAGTAACTCCTTTAACGATTCGATTGGTTAAAAAATATACGCGTCGACTTGAGAACCTCCCCCGTTTTTTCGTCGGTTAAAAAAGCAAGAGTAATGAAAGACATTGTCGATGCGATTATTTTGCTCACATCCCCGTGAGCGCATATCCGCTAAACAGATAACTGAACCATCTCCATACCACGCTAATGTGATTATGACTAATTCCTTAAAACTGTACAAACCTTCCTTAGACAGCTGCAAATTGTTACCAACATACATTTACCGTTCCAAAACCGTTATAAGAATTTTATTACTAAAGGATTAAGACGCAAAATGCTTTGACAGTTAATATTGATATAAAAAGGATTATTTTTGTAATCCTATTACTCCTTGAGCGTCTGTTGAGATGTGTCAACCCATTGCTTTGTGGTGATGCGACCACGCGGCGGGGCGCTTTGCAGATCATGTTCAGATTAGATGGAGATCTGAGGCTCCACATTGTTTAACTCTCAGGTAAGGCCTGTCCCACTCGACTGTGTCAAACAATACATAAACAACATTATTTTCAAATAATGCGATTATGCAGACGCCCACAAAAAATTTACAGTTTTGTTGATTGACAGTTCGACTTTACTGTGTGTAGGAGTGATGCGGGGATTAGTTGTTATTGATTTTTCTCACTCAATTTATCATTTTTCAACGCTCAACAAGTTATCTTCATGACATTATGTATAAAGGAAAAGAATGAAGCCAACCAATACATATCACTATAGAGCCACTATAGAGCCGTCAGGAACGTCTGACTGAATGAAGTGATCTATAGAATCACTAAATTCTTCCTCATTCATAAAATATGAATTCAAAAGTTTTATCATAAGTAAAAAATAAAAAAAGAGTAAAAAATTAAATTGATCTTTCCTGGCTGATCTTATCGTGTTCTGTAATAGGTAGAGATAGATTTTTCCATGATGGCATCTTGTTGTCTATGCCTGAGGATAGGCTTATTTTGCCAAGTGTTATTATTATTATATTATAGGTGCCTTCGACTTAATTATAAAACGATGTGAAGTTGGCAATAAAATGTCCGCCGTTGCACGCTGTCTACGACGAAACAGGTTTTATCATTCATAAAACTATTTTAATAAATTATCGATGCTAAACCTCGGCCATAAAAGAGATTGGAGCCAGCCTAACAAATAAACTAAAATTAAATATACACGAATACAATCGAAATTTTTGTCTCAGGCGTATAAAAGTGTCCTATAAATTTACCCACAGTTTAATTTAATGTCCAAAAGTACCTGCTTCACATTTTTTTTTATTATAAATATATGTTCGTCGCCGGTTATGGCTGCACGAATGTGTGTTATTATTTTGAGAAATGGTTTTGAATTTGTCTCGGAAGGTCGTGATACTTTAAGGTTCATTTTTTTACATTCTGCTCGGACGATTGGAGCCCTTGAATATTTTATAAACAGCAGGATTTTTAATTACACTCTATCATCTTCAACAGGTTGCAAACTGCTGAAACTGTTAAACCAAGGGATGGTAACAAAGCAAGTGTATCGGCTGAAGTGATTTTAGCCCAACATCAGCAGCCTCGTTGAGCGTCGGAGACGACGCAGTTTCCAAAGCCGTCATCAGCGGGGAATACCCCGCCGCGTGGATGGTGGCGGGCGAATGGGGCTATGCGCCGGCGTCGGCCACCCCCGCCATGAATGCCTTCCTCGAGACCAACCACGCACACCTGGCGTCTTATGGGCTGAAGATGTCGCCTCAGCCGGCGTGCGGCGTGGGCACCCAGCACCGCGCCGCCGCGCCACACCCTCCGCCGCACCACCCGCCGCACTACCAGCCCTACCCGCTGCACTCGTACCAGCCCGGCTACCTGCGCGAGTACAGCGGCTGCGGCGAGCTGTTCCCGCAGCAGCCGCTGGAGCAGAGCTGGGACTGGCGCGGCGACGCCGTGCACTACCAGAGCGCCGCGCCACCTCTAGTACCCCATGCGCACGCCCATGCCCCTCACGCCTTCCTGCGCTACGTGCGCGCACCTCCCCGAAGAGACATGCGGTGTCAGTGGCTAGATCCTGAGCAGCCGCCACCAAGAAAGATGTGCAACAAACTGTTCTCGAGTATGCACGAGATCGTGACGCATCTGACAGTGGAGCACGTCGGCGGGCCCGAGTGCACCACACATGCGTGTTTCTGGCAGGGCTGCTCGAGAAACGGGCGACCGTTCAAAGCGAAATACAAATTGGTGAATCACATCCGCGTGCATACCGGAGAGAAACCGTTCCCCTGCCCCTTCCCCGGCTGCGGCAAGGTGTTCGCGAGATCAGAAAACCTCAAAATACACAAAAGAACACATACTGGTGAGTTTTATTTTTAACTACATTTTTATGTCATCGAACACTGCCTAGTAGTATACTTAAGTATTACCTAGACTACTAAGTATTACTAGACTAACTTTGAGTAGCCTTGATAACTTCTATATAGATATCCTGTACGTGGTTACTCGGTTAAGTACCTCCGTACTTACATAAGTTACTCTATCTTAGGCCAAATTAATTCGTCACGTCCAAACGAAGTGTTTTACGTCCGGTAGCCGTGTATTAAGACGTCGGATCCATTCAAGCGGATGAGCGTTGATCTGGCGAAACATTTCGATTCTCATTAATTCATAATGAACCGCCCCCCGCAGTCGGCAGCGCCTGCGGCTGACGGATGCCCACTGTTGCGATATATCCGAGCACGCCTCGACAATAACCGACACAATGACAAGTGACACACAACAAACTATCAAAGAATATCCTTGTAACACGATCTCGAGCACAAACAACGGAGCTAAGGGCCGTTCCGTAAACGTCCACGTCGACTTGTGAAGTCTATTTCTCAGTAAGCAAGGACAAAAAGCCGTTTAACACAGAACTCCATTTTTCAATTCATTACAAAAGTCGAAAGATTCATCTGAACTGCGTATGTTAGACGAAAAAAAGCGCTCGTAAATTAGAATGTCCAGTTGGGTGCTGGGTTCCTCGTGTCTTGTCTCCGTCGCACGCCGGACCATTGTCATTGGTAAAGTATTGGTACTTAACTTTAAATATCGATATTTAAGGGAACGGTCCAGGAATTTGTATAGCCGGCGTCGGAGACGTAACCAGCTGGTTTTATGCTTTTTTTTTGTCACTGTTTAGTGTTGCATCCAGACTTTTGTCCTGTGCCCCCGTCCTCTATTATCTCAAACGGGCTTTTGAATAGACGAGACCTTTCTGTGGGGAAGTTTGAAGAATTGTTTTATGGGTGGCTATAAATTACTCCGAAGACTGTGTAAAACCATAGTGAGCGGGGTCTGCTGCCGATCATTATAGATTTAATTAGTCCAGAGCAAATACCTGAGGTGAGGCCTCCTCACCTTAAAATAGGTTAATAATGTATTTATGACAGACAGCCCACCCAATTTTAATGGCTATTTAACAGCTTTTGGAATAGGTTTAATCTCGGAGTTCATCAGTGGAATGTTAGGTTAGTTACCTACAGATTTAGTCGTGTTTTAGCGGAACATTAATATTATTTATTTATTTAAACTTCTCGCACAAAAAGGTACAAAGGCGGACTTAATGCCTTAGGCATTCTCTACCAGTCAACCAAGGGTGGTGAAGAGATTGGATGGCAAGTGCTTTGAATGAGATGAACAATGATAAAAAAATCTATTAAAACTAGGTACACAAATACATAAATAAGTTAAAAAAAATCAAAAAATCATGATCATCATCATCATCATCAATCATGAAATCATGTTTCCTATTAAAGTAACAATGACATAATTATGTTACACTCACTATGGCTACTGAAAATGAATTATTACGTGGTGGTTGATATACAAATACAGACCCACATAACAATTCAAATTCCATGATCCACATTATAAATACCTCTAAGGGCTGATTTTTCAATTATGTGATAACTTTATTCGAGGAATTATTTTGAAATTTTGACAGTTATTTCATACAAATATTGTCAAACGTAAATTTTATTCCTGGAATAAAAGTTATCTAAAGATGGAAAAATCATCCCTAAGAACCGTTACACCAGAAATATGCTTAACTTTGAAAATATATCTTTATTACCTTTGTAAACTGATACTCAGCTGATCAGTAGCTGGGTTCAGTGAAATAAATATTATTTCGTTTATGGTTATCAAAAACAATTGCCTACCGGAGTAATTTGAGAAGTCACTATAACGAGGCTTTTCTATAGGTATTTGTAGTGTATTTATTAAGATGGTTAGATGTTTTACTGAAGTAGCCAAATAAATTAGATATTTTAATAAATCAGCTAATGTTACCGATACATCCATCGAGATTAAAGGCTTTTTAAAGTATGGCTACGTCATCTGATCATCTGATCTAGCAATTGCGTAGGTAATAAGTATGTAGCCACTGTAACTGATAAGGTACACTTCATCGTATGTTCATCAAGATTTAAGGCGTAGTCACGGCTTCATTAGATTATCTGTAACTATTGCATAGAGAAACGTCAACCACATAATTTATTTTCTTAGCCAATCTACGACATCTTAAAATATGTGGCGGTGTGATGGTGGACAATGAGCAAAGTCAATTAATCATTTATTTTTATATAACTATTAACAGGTAGGTACTTTAAAAACTCATGAATTAAACATGTAAGTATGTACCTATAGGGAAAAGAGTTTTTAACATGATATCAAATTGACTATCCCTAAATGTAAGTCAAAATGTAATTTTCACATATTAGGAGCGTTCCTTTCCTGCCATCGTTTCTTATTACAGACGCCAGCAGATCAAGCTACTACAATCTGTCAAATTTCTTTAATAGATTTTCTACTTTATCGCTAAAGCATAAGGTTCAAAGTTGATTGGTAAAATTTGACAATTTCGGGTAGCTTGATGTGCTGGCGTCTGTACATTTTAAAATCAAACTACCTGTACCTAAGGAAAATAATTATAACTTGAAATCGCCTATCAAATAAGTTAGTTCAAATGTAGTATTATATGTATAGTTCCTCAATATAATGACATTTTAAAGTATACAAAGTTCACGTAACTTTAAACTGACCTCTTCTCACATAAGCTTGTTGCCATTTAGTTATTAATCGTAGTCACGGGACTATAAATCAGCATAATTTATTATATAAACATCGTACCTATGATGTTTGATAATTATACAAACAGCATATGCCGTTTGTATAATTATAAGTGTTTGTAATAATTAAGTATTAAGAGCGTTTACGCTGTACGGCATTTCATACAAACTTTCAAGCCCTTATGTTTGGAAATGAATGAACCGATTTTAATGAAAGTTCATACGCATAAGCAGGATACAAAGGTCTAAAAAATTAGTAGAGAACATTTTCGAAAAATAGTGTTACAGCCAAATTAGACATTTTAAATTTTCCATAAAAACAGAGATTTTCAGTTATCTTTTTTGAAATGATTTGAAATGAATTTGAAAATGAGAACATTTTCGAAATGTCTTATTTGAAAAAAGATAAGACTAACTTTTTAGACCTTTGTATCCTGCATAAGCGTATGAAGTTTCATTAAAATCGGTTCATTCATTTCGAAAAACAAGGGCTTGAAAGTTTATATGAAATGCCGTACGGCGTAAACGCTCTTAATTGTTTTTATTAATAATTGATTACATCATATAAATGAATCTTTACTAGGACATTCATAGCGATCGAAACCTCCTTTGATAAATCCTTCGAAAATCAAAATATAGACTATAAGCCTAACAGCCACTCTCCATCTAAACAACACGAGAATCCCCGAGCTAAATTCGTTATTGTCTTATTTATTAATCACCAATCTTTATTAGGGATTAATATATTGTTCTTGAGTCACATCGATGAGTTTTTAGCCCGAGAGCTCAAACCCCGAGGGTACTGTAGCACGCGTCGGCGTCAAATGGCCGCCGGTGATTCCACCCACAATCACCCAATCACTTTGTAAAACACTTTAGTTATAACTAAACACCTGTGCGAAATTATTGCTTGATATATTATTTTTTTTTTCGAAATGTGACGACTTAAAATCGGCGTAGGCGGGAGCTACGAAACGCTACGCGCTGCGCTACGACTATTTTACTTTAAGTCTATTTTTGAACAATGTAGTTTTTGCGTGGGGTTTTGGAAAACGTCACAGATAGCTAATCTTCTAAAACTTCTCTGCCTATTTGAATTCACTACTTATACTTGATTCTTTACTTTTGTTTAATATGCGAATAAGTTTACAATAAATGGAATATTGGATGCAGTTTAGCAAGTGCTAATAAATGCATATTTTATCGTTCGACTCGCACATCCAATAAAACAATACCGGTTGCACAATATTAAAATTCAATAGTTTCTACATCGCCACTTCAACACCACAGAGGGGAGGGCACAATGCTTTAATGATGATATGATTCGAACCGGTGAAGACGTCCCCCGACTATCAAACGCAGTGCTCAGCTAATATGCCGTATAAAATGACGCTTTCAAAATATTTTGCAAACAATACGGAACCCTTCGGTGCTGTGCCCTCGCCCCTGCGCCCGCGCCATTGTGCCCGGGCCTGTCGGCTGCAGCACTTGCGGGCTATTGCGAGCAAACAAACATGTAATACACTCGTCAACATCAAACACTTAATATGCTCACGTTACTGTTTCGTTTTGTACTTGCAAATGAAGGTACTGAATTATTATGTCCAACGCACAAATGAGAATAATTGTTTAAAACGTGAACAGAGAGAATTTAAACGGTACGGCACTAATCGAACGGCTAAATTGTCAGTTTGGTAAGCGAGAGGTCGAAGTTCGAACTCTGCCCGTTGCACCCATTTACCCACTCCTATTGCAAGCAATATTTAAACAGGAAAATAATTTAAGTAGTACTACAAGTAAAGCGGGTCGGTTTTAACATGCTTGCTCCAATATATATGTGTACCTAGATACTATTGTTGTTTGTATTTCCTGGCCATGGTCTCCATCCAAAATTAATGTTTCTATCCCAGAGACTAAACTAAAAACCCTGAGAATCGGTTTTTTGTCATCCTATTTATTTTATGTGTTCATGAAAAATTGTTCATTCTATTCAAGATTTAATTAGAAAACAAGTATGACAATGACTCTTTTCATTTGACTATAGGTCTACCAGAATTTCATGGCATAAAAAAAAACATTGTGATTTTCATACGGCAATGTCAATCCATATGAAAATCACTTTTTTTTTGCCATTATATTCTGGTAGACCTATAGTCTCCGGTATTATAAAGAAGATCTTAGATAATGTCTTGACTATGAATATTAGTATCGGTAATGTTAGGAACACAGGTGTATAGTCAGGTTTTAATGTTCCCACCCTTTGCGGATTGGTAGATGTCACAATACTTCGAAATTTTGGTTCTAGGGCATGCCGGTTTCCTCACGATGTTTTCCTTCACCGTTTTGAGAGCGGTGGTAATGAAATTATTTACACAAAGTAAAGCACTTGTCTGGGTTCGAACCCACGATCTGCAGCTTGTAAGTTGTGGCCACCACTGCTTTTCAAGGAACACAGGTGCTAATGAAATAATAGTTTCCTGAAAACTGTCCATGTGTTCTTGGAACGATGTTAATAATTCCAATACGGTCAATTGCACAGGCCAATTAGAATTACATACCTTGTAATCGATGCCAGACTATTTACCTAACTAGACGACAGACACCTGCGCTCAGCAGTTACAGCAATTGTAAAAAGAAGTAGAATTCCTGTGTCTTTGCATTTCGTCTGAAATTAAGGCTATAAATAGTTGTGGAATTGTATTAAGCTTATTTGTATAAGTATGTGAATTCACTTTTTATTGCTTGGTGTAATTAGTCATATTACCTTAAAAATTTAACGCAACACCAAGGCCGTTGTTTTTTCAAAGCAATATTTAAAAATATATAGTATAATTAAAGCATAATCAGCTTACAATGTTTCCACTGCTGGCACACAGGTCTCCTCTCTGTGTGATCACACACACTAATATTATAAAGGCAAAAGTTTGTGAGTGTGTGTGTGTGTTTATATGTTTGTTACTTCTTCACGCTTAAACGGCTGGACCAATTTTGACAAAATTTTGTATGGAGGTAGCTGACACCCTGGATTAACATATAGGCTACTTTTTATCCCGATATTCTCACGGGATCGACACTAATACGGGTGAAACCGCGGGGCGCAGCTAGTATCACACAGCTAATAGACGCTAGTATCAGCTAGTGTCACACAACTAGTAGACGCTAGTATCAGCTAGTGTCACAGAGATATTCCGTCAACGGAACGACTTAAAGTAATACTTAAGTAAGTAACAATAAAGAGCGTCTCATGTAAATGTTTTATCTTGCAAAGAAATCTACCAATTATAATCAACATTATTATAGCTGTCTACAAATTTTAACACCCAATCATTTTTTCAAACTAAAGCTTGTTAAAATCCTGTCTCTAAACGTCCCCGGTACATAATGCTACGTAGAATCGGCCATTTTATATCCATATGATAATGTTGTAACCCTATAATAGCTGGGTGCTTTTCAAAGGTGTCTATATGATCCGGGACCATCTGCCCCGGTTTGATAAATTCTATAAAAAAATGTTCAACACAATAGTTGATGCGTTTGTGTGCGTTACTAGTCTGTATCGGAGGGGATTTAATGTTACCAGTATTTCTAAAACTTTTTTCACTGTCAGCGGTCAACGATAATCATTGTTTTGTTTTTATTAAAGTGCTGCCCATAACCTGGATTTACAGTGATTTTTTTATGCCAAACATTTCCTTAAATTAAAATTGCAAATTTATGTATTATTACCTACTGTTGTCATCATTAATCTTAAGCTAGACTGGTAACAAAATATTCAGCGCTAAATTCAAAATGAATTATCGTTTTCGCTCATAAAAACAAAGAAGTACTTGGCAAAGTTAATTGCATCTGAATCAATTTATGGAGTTGAAACAAGCAAAAATTTGATGGGCGTGGCCAACGCTTGTCGGTAGCAACATTACAACCCTCAGCACGCACACTGACGTAGCACAACACACACATGCAAACACATGCACAAATCTCCATGACGTCTACACACTTGCTACCCCACACCACGCCACTGATACTGTACACATGCAGACAATGAAAGCGCTAAGCGCTTTACTTTTTTTATCTCTTTGTCAACTCACGACATCCCCTCTTCGCATTGACACGCTGTTGAAGTGACTACACCCGCCACATTGCATATAATGTCCATTATGTACAAAAAACATCAAACATTGAAATTCTAAAGTTTCCTTGAACAAATAATACCTCACAAGAGCGTCAATGAACATCAACAGGGCTACATTACATCGATATTAAAAAATTGCGCGTCCGAGCAAAGACACGTTTTGCAGAAACCCGAGCATTCCTGCGAACGTGAAAATTGTTTTTATCTGTTTGAGAGTTTCGCTAAACGTCAAAGAGATAGTGCGAAACTGCAAACAGGGTATCGGAGTGCGAACAAAAACACTTGAACCGCACCTCAATACGTGAATCGGAACGCATCGGCCTGCAAGCAACGATTCCTCACTGAATTCTAATAGACAGGATCGAATGCCTTCACATCGATGCGTATGAGACAACGCTAATTTGAGCAATTATTAGTTCATAGACAAAAACACTAATTGGAGCGGCTTCAGTGACAACCAATCGCATCCCATACTTTGTCGAGATATCGATATAGTTAGTTATCGTTATGTGTCATTTCAACGAGCTGAATAATGTGTTCAATTAGAATAAGGATGCGTTTGACAATCAGCTTAAAACAATGTAATGCAAATTACTCTATCACGTTTCAGACAAAACCACGACTAAACGAAATATTGACATTAAACAATTTGGATCTTTCAACATTCCAAATTCAAGATTTGATTTATAAACAATTTGGTAATGAAATTATATCTTAAATTCGATCAGAGTCTATTTTGTTCAGACGAGATAAGTATCAGGCAAGCAATCAATCAAAGAGCTCGGGTCGTGGTTTCACCTGGTCTCGGTGAACAGCTAATCGGGAACACATCCGAAGTTCCGAACTATTACTAATATCCGTCCGACACGCCCTCACGAATCATTTAGTCATGGAACATCGACGGTATTTACTGACGTCATAATTATTGAAAATTATTTTATTTACATTCTATTAACAAACAATCTTGAGTTTATTGGGTTTCAATTTAAGTATTTTAACACCTTTTTCGTTTATGGGCTTTGTCTGGGCTGTGTTAACAGTTAATCGAATCAAACCTTTTCTTCTTAGGTTATGGAATCACGGAACCTATTACTGTGGGAAATTTTAATTTCCTGTCAATTTATTACCTGACACGTATCTCACACATCAAATACCCTGACAAAACCATACTTTGTTGTTCTAGCATCCCTCTATTTTATGGACAAGTTGTTTTGCCATGTGTTTGTAACAAGTCTCGGTACCAGGATAACATAAATTGCGTACGGTTGCAACGTAACAATAGCTTGGAAGCCGCGGGAAGCACTAGTGTTGTCTGCCTACGCCTACTGGCCTGACTGGGCTGCCTCGCCTGCTCCTCGCCCTTACTATCTTATTACAATCGTTTCTTCTGACACTTTACTATCTATGCGCGCATTTTATAGTGACAGACTTCTTTCTGTTTTTTTTTTTCTTTTCAGTATATTCAATGTTAATAGTTCAGTGATTTATTCCGGAGTAGCATGATTAACATTGAATCTAGAATACATGTTGGTTAAGTTAAGGAATTTGTAAGGCTATCTAACAAAAACTTGGCTACTGGTATAGAAATGATAGGAATTTGTGTTTCTATAAAATACCTCTAAGCTTATTTTAGCAACTGCTTACGTAATCTATTAATTTATGCAAAACTGTCTTACACTTATTATAATATTAACTGGCTACCTACTCTCAGTATTCGCTTGTCGATTCTATTAGGCAACTCTGACTTAAATGATTGTATTAGGAATATGAGTAGGCTTAGTTACTCAGTGATACTGACTAAATACTCTGATTCATAGTGCTGCGCTATTTCGTTCCCATCAAATAGGTGGCTCATTAAATTAAATGAGCTATCAGCCGTTTTCAATGCGTTAAGAAAAACATTTTGCGCTTTGAGGTTCGCAAGTGTGCGAAATTCTTTCGTCTTGTAGGGCGACCGCGGAGGGTCCCACTGCATCATTCATGCGTTTTTTCGCCGACACCTCACTCGTATCAATATGTATGGGAGTGTGTGATATCGCCGACAACATGGCTGAGACTAACACTGAACTAGCCCTGATATTTATTTTCACACCTCGCTTGAAACTATAGAAGACAGTCGTCCTTAAAGAGTACAAATCAACATCTAACTAAAAATAGAACAATGAGTATTGGCTCCTATGTGTGTAGTCATCACGATCAGAACTTACCATCCCCAGCATAACATTAAATGCCATTTTTAAGGACACCTCAACTTGCTATATCATTACAATTCTCCTTAAAATAGCACCTGTGGCACAGCTCATAAAAAGTGACTGAATAAGCTATGTTTGTGTCGACAGCCTTTAGAATTCCTTGCATTTAACACCGCTCGCGAAAAAATCTCGATAGAACGCATCGACAGGATCAGACAACAATCGAAATGTTAACACGACGACAAAAAGTTGTATTCCAATGGTTTTTGGAACACTTGAATCTTCGAATTATACTTAGTTGTTTACCTGCAAAAATAGACGTAAGTAAACTTGAAACATGATCAGAGTAATTAATAAATAGAACTTGGTATTCTTTTATCTGAGTTGGTAGTGTAGAACGAGCCTTAAATGAAATTGTGATGACTCATGTGTTGGTAATAGTATGTAAAGTTATTTCCATACGTTTTGTTACCAGTCAGTTGCTAATAATGACGGAAATTTTATGGACTAAGGACAATAGCAAAACCACCACCAACAAAACAAAAATTCGTTCCCCAAGGAATGTTTGGCATGCAAAGAATTTGGGCGCGTCCGAAACAAAAATTAAACACGTTACAAATAAAAACAAAAACAGACTATTAATATTCGTTAGAAATATTGGTTTGTCCCAAAAATGTGCCCGGGGGCTGAAACACGATCCCGCGTGGGTGTTGAGTGGACATGACCCAGAACAAATACATAACCTTACCGATTTATTGGGCGACTTGCGTACGACACGCCGCAAAATTAGAATATTTATGATTTGTGAACATATTAATATTCATGGAGCAAGTAAGGGCCCGGACAATGATTGCAAACTTAGCTAAATTGCTCTAAAGAATTCTGTTGAAGTTATTAACATTTTAATTTACATGCGGGCTGTTTTTAGTGACAAAACACTATAGGCAAAACTCATATTTATTCGTTTATTTTTCCGATGAAGAATGATTTGTCCTCTATGGGAGTCCATAAATAATTTCGAGTCTGTATAAAACAAGATTCATTTTGAATTAATATTTTATGAATGAATTTACTAACATCTATTAATAATATTCTCATTAATAAATTGGTACGCAAATCAGGTCCATACTTTTGCCATTGCATATCAGTATCGTACGGAAAGGCCTCCTCTGTAGGTGAAGCCCGAATACCAAGAAATGCGATACCAACATGCTCAATTAATAAAACGATTCCCTTGTGTCCACGACGTATCTTCATTTTCTCTACATTATTCCTTTTGTGAACCTTTGAAACTTCATGCAAGGTAAATTATTTAAAGTTATTAAACCGTTTGTTTTAGAAATTGCGATAAGAATATAGGACTAATTTTACATTTTGTCCTTCGAGCGCTTAAATACGAAAAAGTCCATAGTTGAATTTAATACTAAAAGTCTATATCATAACTGTACCCCGCGGTTTCACCCGCATAAGTCTTGATACAGATCATGTTCTACCAATGTGTTAAATTGCATCCAAATCTGGTCAGCCGTTTTAGCGTGAAAGCGGTACAGACAAACAAAAAAAATAAATATTTTCTCTCTATACTATTAGTTAAGATTAGAATAGTGTATTCGCTTGAATTATCGTTATTCATCTATCATTACTCATCATGTTCTTATATTTCTTCAACATTCAGTATCGTGAATCACGCCAATTCGTTACCAATATCTTTAACTACAGCAGCTATAGCCATTTGGCGCATTGCCTGAACTGGTCCTAAGGTAAACTCTTACCACAGCTCACAGGAGTCTTATCATACATTACCGTCTATGTTGTGGCTAATTCACGAACAATGTCTTTAACAACAATGACAATAGTAGATATAATGGCATTTGGAGCATGCCCGATCTCGTCCTTACTTTAACCACAGCAATGTGCAGTTTAATTTTCTCACGGCACTCTTCTAAGATATCATCTACTAAACTACCTGTTCCTTCCACGTTTACCAGAACGATCTTATAAAGTCTCACTACTTTATGGCACCCATATAAGACAACATTGTCTCAATTCCCAGCATCAGCTCTCCAAGGATTTTGATATTAAAATTTTACTTCATTTTATTAAAACGCTCGCGTGCCCGTCCATCTCTCTGAAGATTTTAACGCATTGATAAGTTATCGGCCATCTTGTGACACGACGCACCACGTTGACGGCGCCTACCTTAAATCCTGCAGGTTATTGTATAAACATTTTCTTTTATAGCTTTAATGTAATCTTCAAGCAGTTTATGAAGTGAAATGTCGTAAATTTTCATTGATTTTATTGGGTGGTTCGTTATATGTAGTAACACTGTAAAATTATTAACACTACTTAGGTATGTACTTCCTCGAAGTAAGTATGTAGTTAATTATATCAATCAAATTTTCAGTTCTCATTATAGTAAGGTAAAGTTAATTTCTGTAAAGATTTAGCAGGAAATCATAAATTGTAAATCTTATTTCGCCTTATTTTGATCGGATCTCATTTAAACTTTACGGAAAATCTGAATTAGTTTTTTACATCCGCCTAATTTTTTGAGAAGTCGAGATTCTGATATTATTTCTTTTATTTTTTTCTCTGAGAGGAGCGATGATGCCGGTTAGGGCTGTCAAAACGCTTGACGTAAGGATTGACGAGCGTGCCCTGCCTGGTTAGGTGTTTTGTACTTTTTTATGTCCAGCCTTGTACAATATTGTTTATCTACAAAATCGTCTGGGAACAAAATGATCAGAGGTTCGATGAGAAAATAAGTAGAGGTCATAATAATGTTTCTTAACTCGTGTTGATCTTTCGGATTAGATTACAATCTGAATGTTTAAAGTTTAACCTCTGATAAAAGTAGTCTAGACAAATCAATTCGAATGGTTCACTATGGCATAATAATTCAAAAAGGAATTGCTATAAAAGTTATAATCCTAAAGTGTGCTACCAATAAAGAGAGAAACGGAAATGTTTATGTGACAACTCTCCCATTTCTCCTAAAACAACGCAAGATATACTTTTCTAGTCCTTGTTGCGCTCTCTCAGCAGATACCTATCAGAGCAAGACGGATGGAGCGCTCTCAGTCGCAGACCGAACAATGGGAAGAGGCCTTTAATTCACGGATGCAGCCAGACAGGAAAATGTGCCATTATTTTATCTAACCCTAGAAACAACATAAAAATGTCAAGGTGTAATAAATTATTAGCACAACCAGCAAAAGCATGATTACTTCAAGATACTATCTATAGCAGTAATTATCTGTTTCACTTACTACTATTTCTAGCACTACCACAATATCGTGAATTGAATTCGCAAATAGTTCTTATACGAGTTATGATGACAGTAAATGACTTGTCCGACACTTATGGCAATACAAGGATCAATTAAAATGGTTATTTTATTCAGTTCGTATTTTTAATTGGCGCAAAATAACAAACAGTATTAAATGAGGTTCAATGAGTGAATTATTGTAATAGGTAATGAAAGCGGCTGGTCTCACGAGCCGTCGTCGTGAATCACGGGGACTCCAGCGCGACAAAAAAGGCCTCATACGAAGCCAAGCCAACCCAGAGTGGCCAGTACTCGTCTGCTCGCTACATGTTCGATTTTCCACAAGCCTTCGACTAACCCGCGCGTGCACATTTGAATGTTATATCAGTTTTAATTTGTTTTCGTTCACGGACGCTCGCCGTCCCTGTTCCTCCCGAGCTATACGTTTTCATTTTAATTTATATTTATCAGCGAGATATGACTGTGCAGTTTGTGGCCCGTGTTGTTGCTACATTTACTATTATATTTTTATTGGGATGCTTTTGTATGAGTTGGCAGATATTTATCGGGTATCGGAACATTATTCGGTCTGCTCATAATCGTCCGCATAAAGCACCTTGTCACACGGTCGTTGGGCGCCGAATGCGCTCGCCCGACCCCGAGTATTCTTTTTGTGCTCCCCGGACGAGGGGCCGTATTCTCTGAGAAGTGGAAAAAATGAAGATATTAATATATCTTTCTAATTCGAAATACGTTTCGGATAAAAGGTACATCATAAATCATTATGCACGTTGTACGAAACTGCCTTTAAATATACGAGTGAAAACGGTTTTCGGGGAAGTGCCGTCAATGTCGTCAATCAGTCGATATTGTGACACTATTGAAGAACTCTTCAAAAAACGTTGGATAGTGTTCGAATAGATCGTGTTTCAAATGTTTTAATTGAATATGGCCGGTGTTCTAGATATGGTGTATTGAATGTAGCGATTAGTATTGTGGGTCAGACAGAACATGGCGCGTGGTCATGTCTGAACGGGCTGTCGGCAAGCGGTGGAGCCGCGTGGCGGCTGTGTCAGCAATCGGCCAGTCATCCGCCGCTTATTAGCCGCCTCTCCATCCGAGATTGAATTAGCTTCGATATGTAACATTTAATAAAGACTGAAACAAAGCGCGGCACACTTGCGCTTCAAATGATGAATTGATGATTAATGATATTAATTAAACCGCGCATATTAGGTATCTTAACGACTTTAACTAAATGGATGAGGAGTTTGCATTTGTAAATAGGGTAATCTGATAGGAATAGGGATGTTGCCTGGGTAAAAATAAATCGATTCGATTTAGTCCCTCAGTAAGATTATTAAAAAATATTGAACACGTATTTTTTGTTTTATCAATTAGATAAAAAATTACAAAGATATATCACATCAAAGTTCAGGAGTGGGGGGCTTTGACGTAATAACGTGCTAAAATTTGTAGCACGGCGTGACGTCATACGAAATTTCCAAGCGCTGTATCTTCGTAATTTTTTGTTTGCCAGACAAAAGAAAAAATACGTATACAATATTTTTTAGTAATCTAACTGATGGACTAAATATATTTTCTTAGTCAACTACCCTATTGATAAAATCTAGTGAAAGACATAGGTACCAATAATACCTTTCACAAATCCCAAATCAACGTAACATATCAAACGTTTGAGATTTACTCCAAACTCTGTGTTATCTTCATTATTAGCGTAACGCTGATTTAAGATAATTCCACATTAATGTCTAATGAATTTGTCCCAACCAACAGGTGCACGGATATCATGTGTCGTCCAATTATTATTCAAGGCGATGACAAGCCCGCGGCCAGTAGTCGGCGGCCACTCAAATGATAAACACTCATTTGATTATACTCTAAAAACGTAATAAATAGCGTTTTGTATGACAACCTTCTTGTTCCGCAACCCGATATCCGGTGAGCGAATGTTTTTTCTCCAAACTCACCTAAAGCCATTTACCACAATTTGGGTGCAAAGGCCGCGCGCTCAGGTTTCACATCACCCGTGCTATTTCTAAAAAGCTTGTTTTCACAGCGGAGCGCACTTAAGTAGCGATTTGTAACTCAATACTGCAGAGTAATTCGGGCTAGGCGATGTGCCAACTGTGGATTTGTTCGTGCTTTACTTGCAGACCATTTAACGCCATTAAATTGACTTAAAAACATAAAATGGTAGCTTAAAATCACATTTTGTTGAACGAAATTGTTTTCCGAATTCACTAATGTAAATCGTTATCTTTACACGGGTTTAATCCGTCAAAAAAGTACGGATCCAGGAAAAAACATGAGATAAAGTTTCACATCTTTAATATAGTAACAAAAAAGTGTCTCCTGTGGGTGATACAGCCGTTTAAGATAAAAATCTGACCCTAGCCGGTGTCCCGACTCGGATCGCGACGAATTCACGAAGTGCATTCCCAACTGGGGTGTTCGATTTGTTTTTGTTTTGACACTAAATGTTCAGAGAAACCATTTCAAACATGATTTTTGTTTATGTGGCTATCAATAAAGTTTATTCAAATAATATTGTCTTTTACAATAGGTACTGAGATAGGTTAATTAGTTTCAAACCATGATCAACAGACTTTTTATTTCCTTAACTGAGACTGACAACAATGGACTGCTAGACAAAATGGCAAAATATTGACTTCCGTTTTCCATTTATTCCAACTTCAAAATCTTTGAAACCACCTCTAATAGACATCATCGGCGCGTGCGTAGGAGATGCATCAAATTGTAATAGAATTTGTGTTGGATCGTTTTTTGTTGAGAACAGCGACGGAGATGAGACGCCCGATTAGTAATTAGACGGGCGACACATGTTTTGGACTCTTTTATCTTGTATTAGCCTCATTAGTAGAGCCGGGACGTTTTTATTGTTCCCGATCATGGTTCCAAAGTGATTTTTATTTCTCTATTTCCTTTTCTTTGTTTTTCTTAGCATATATTACAAGAACTGCCTTAGGTAGGTCTCTTGGATTTTGAGTCCTTGTTGATTATCATTGATATAAATATAACTATTCCGCATGAAAGCACGATCATAACATTCGTAGAAATATCCCTATCTGAAGTAAGTAATTCATTCATCTTTTTCTATGTAAGCTAACTTGCAAATATCCAGTGTTCGCATTCCTTGTATGAATTGGTATTATACGCACCCAGAATGATAGAGAATAAAGCATAAATATTTTGTAACAGAACACTGAATAAGAAAGGAAGTATCAATCCATTGAAAAAGTGCGACCCGTTCATACGGTGGTATACAAAAATCGTGGTAAGGGAACGCCTAAAGAGCCCTATTATTGTAGCGTTAACAGACACTTGAGATTAGCATCTGTGGCTCTTCAAAAATCTTCATATTTCAAACACAAAGCGCAGGATTACAACCGAAGAGGTTTATTTGTAAACACGACAATATAATAGTAATGCTACATTGTGATGCGGTCACCAAACCGTCTGCCTACTTGTAATGTATTTTATTGAATATCATCTCATACGATTCGGTGAACTTGTGAGGATCAGTGCTGGTGGAGGCGCAAAAAAGTGGGCAAAAAATTAGGGTCACCGTGGAATCGCATGGCGGAAAATTCGTGTTTTCTATTGTTATCTTGTTGTGGGCTGCGTCTTCAGAATTCTTACTACTTAACGATAGTTTTTTAACTGTCAATTTCAAACATAAATAATCAGCCAATAATGTTCCCACTGCTGGGACACAGGCCTCCTCTCTGTGAGAGGGAGTGGGCCGTAATCCACCACGCGGGCCCAGTACGGGTTTGTAGATGTCATAATTATGTCTTCGATTTTTTGGTTCTAGGACATGCCGGTTTCCTCATAATGTTTACCATCACCGTTCTCGGAGCAGTCGTGATGAACTAATTTACACAAAGCAGTTGTAGGTCGCACAACTCATAAGTGGCGGCCGTTACCACTGTACCATGACTGCTCTCAATTTCAAATATGCATTGAACTAATAAAAAGATTTGCAACGGTTTGTGATTTTTCCCTCTTACCGACTTCCAAGAGTGACTTCTTCTTTATTAAAAAATCTATGACATTTACAAACAAGCCGAAGACAAGAGGGGAAACCAGGACAGGTATCCATTAAATAAGATACCATCGGCATGATAACACCATTCTGAACAGATTATCTCCATTGTTCACGATCATCATCAAGTTATCAGGAGCAAAACGGATGTTGAGCTGCCTTTGTCACAGAGCTCCAGGGCTTATTGAGATGTCAACACAAAAATATATCATTTGTTCCAACAATAAGGTTCAAAGTGGCATGGGGAATGCTACTCCAGGCTTTGTTACGGGAATGTGACAAAGTCGTCTTATAAATATGATTTATAGCCGTGTTAAGTATCCCGTGCAATTGTTGTGAATATTTATTTATGCTCGTAAACTATAAACAACGAGCAAATCTGGTTATTTACGATGTGATTGGACATTCGCGTATTTGGATGTGGTGGATGTTTTTCTTTAACTGTGGATTTAGTGGTGGTAGTCTACATCATTGCTGGTTCGATGTGATGTGATGTCGTGTATTTTTTCTATTTAGCGATTTTGTATGTTCGATTAAATTTAAGAGAAAATTATCTCATTACCTATGTACAATGCGTTAAAAGGCTTCTTCAAACAAGCGCGACACGCGATAAAATCGCGCGCGACACAAAGACACCGCAAGTCGCGCAACGAGCGGTGCCTTTGTGTCACGCGCGATTATATCGCGTGTCGCGCCTGTTTGTAGGAGCCCTTACACAAACCGTTTTAAATTGATATACCTACATAGCAATAGTCCTCACGTACCTACCTCACGTGCCTACTAACCTCATAAAAATGGAGAGCAACATGTCACAAGATGTCCTACAAATATATTTTATAGTTTCCTGTCCAATACCAAATGTAACTAACCGCTATCCACCCACATGCGTGTTTACTAACGTTGTTTCTTTTTTTATCAGGAGAAAAACCGTTCAAATGCGAGTATGCGGGCTGCGACCGACGGTTTGCGAACTCTTCGGATAGGAAGAAGCATTCCCACGTGCATACGTCCGACAAGCCGTACAACTGCCGCGTGCACGGCTGCGACAAGTCGTACACGCACCCCTCCTCGCTGCGCAAGCACATGAAGGTGCATGGCGCGGCCGGCGACGCCTCCCCGCGGTACGACAGCGACGGAGACGACTCATCTTCGGCCGGCAGTGTTAGTGTTACAGCTGGTGCTGCCAGCCCCGCCGCGCCCCTCCCCCCGCCACCGGCGCCTGCGCCGCAACACCACCCACATCATCACCCCTCCATCACGGATAAACTCGAGAGCCTCAACGAGAAATACCTCAACCCGCACGAGCAGAAGCCTTACGAGCGACCGCCGGCGCCGCCTCAGCAACACCAGTCCCCACACCTCACCAACATAGGCGGGAACGGCGTCATGGACAACAAGCTGGGCTTCGGTGGCCACTGGACGCAGTTCCAGCAGCCGGCGCCGACCATGCCGCACGGCGTTCCCGACTGGTGGTGCCCCACACAGGAGTCCTACCACCACCACCACTTGATGCACCACTCGGGTGCTGCTGCAGCCTACTGACCGCACCGCGCTTAGCGAACTCTTCATTCAACGAACTTTAGCTGATGTGAGCACCAACGACGAATTAATAACATGACGTTTGCTTGTGTAGGTTAATAAATCAATTGTATTGTAAGCCGGTTGGTACTCGAGCGTGACCGCTATAGACGTGGAATGAAAAGTTCACTAATGCGCTCCGGGACAGTATTGTTTTCAATGTGTTACGCTTATTATAAAACTAATTAGTCCATAGTCAATCCGACCATTTCTAAATCATCGCCAAACGTCAGCCGTCCGAGAGATATTTAATATTTGGGTGTACTGTTAAGAAAGAGTTATTAGGGAGAGTGTGACAATGTGAACTGTGGACAATAGAACCTTATGTCACGGGTTCTGTTGTTTACAGCAAGACAACCGAGTTGTAAACAATGACGCTAGTTGAATGCTTTACAGCATGTCATATATTTCCTGTAAACATTTTAACGACGAAATGTGTCTTATTATTTTTTAGAACACGATTTCTTTATTTTAAGTATTGTGTGTTGGAAGCATTTGTGATGTCTAGGGACACGGTTACTCTGTGCGACGGACATTTTTCTCAACTTACAGCAATTGTTGACAGTGATTTATTACAGTCTTTGTGTAGCATGGAGATACGTACAAAAAGATGTATTGTTCAATATATTGGTTTTGCGAAACGAGAATAATTAAAAATTCATACATTTCAGCTTTACATACAGATGATGATTTAAACTGTAAACGCGATATACAAATGCTTTCATATTCAATCACTAACAGGTATAGGTATATTTACACAGGTAACATTGTCGCCGACAGAAGAGATACTCATTATAGCAAATGTTAAACGAGACTTGTAACATAAAATTATAATGATCAGCATGGCCAAAGCACCGAAGTCTAATAAAAACTACGATTTTATAGGTTGTAAAATGTATGTAAATTCATAGTTTTAAGTTAGTTGGTACGCTGTAAAATATATATTTAAGGAAATGCCCAGTGATAGTAGAGATAAGGGTTTGATTTCTTTGTACATTTCACACAAGTGTTGCTCTTCATCGTGCTATGGACTCTCGAACTATATTATGTATATTTATATTGAACATAGTGCTATTTTTTCACGGACCGACGTTTTAGATAGTGAAAGAAGTTTAAAGTGTACCTATATACCTACCTAATTGACTGAGAAAACATTACGTATTTTAAGTTATTTTAAGAGGAAATTGTTGTCTTTTCTACAGCCCTGTAAATAGCAAGAAATAAAATAAACAAATATTTCGATTTCATAGAGCTTACTTTATCATAACGACTGATGACCCTTTAAAATTGGATTTGATTTTACAATTTTGTCTTCGATATAAGATTACCGCTTTTATGAGTCCAAACGTAATAAATTGCCCTAACATGTGTATAGTGGTAAGTTCTTAGGTAATGAAACTACTATGATAGGTTGTCTCACTATTTTTAATTAAAAATATCATTATATTTACCGTGTGGCCGTAAATAAATTATGAATTCCGTTTCTCTCCTACATATTTTTTCAGTATACAATGAATAAGTTACCTAAAAATAATTATATCAATCATGAATTTAAAATAACACTGTAATTTGTTAAGGTTTTTCTCATGAGCTTAAATAAACAAGAGTCTGTATTCCAAATTCGAAGTCAAAAGATTGATCACTCGAGTCACGAAATCTAAAATGGAAATCCAATTCTCGCGATCATTTCGATCGGATTCCGATCAAAAAACCTAAGTCCGTGACGATACCCACAATAAAACACCACACAATAACAAAACGAGGAACAATCATATTCCAAAAGAGAATTGAATTTATCATTGAGAAGAAACGAGAGAAAGAAATGATAAATGATCTAAAGGGCATAAGCACCGGCGAGTGTGAGCGAGAGCGCGATACTATTCGATTCGACTTTACTGTCCGAGGGGATGATTTATCGTTTCTCAACAGGGATTGGCCGATCCAGTACTTAAAAGATTTATAGATCCTTATGGTGCATGCGCGGTAGGAGCGTTTTCTTATTATAAATCTCACTCCTGCGCATGAACTCGCGATTGCCTCTTTAGCTGTCCGTTGGAGAAATTAAAAAATATGTTAACATATTGCGGTGGTGGAGGAATGAACCGGACCGAGTGCACCGAGAACACTGCGGGTAATTGGCTGGTTAATGCGCCGGCGCACGGACGCTGCGCTCGCTGCGCTGCGCTGCCCGACTGTCCTATACAAATAATTGATTAGGACATTAATATCCATTGTAAAGCATGTTTTATTTTACTATCAATTGGAGTAGTACAGCATTTTGGTATAAATCATTTTTGTACGACTTCAAATATGGATTAAATAAAAGCTTACCATCCAACCTGGTAGGTACTCCATTAGGGAACAGAAAAGAAGAAGCCTCATGTGTATGAGTAACAGTTCTGCGGTTGACCGACCAACTTATTCAACTTATTCCATAAGCGGCTCTTAGTGGATGTCTAGGTAGGATCGATTTAAAGATTCTTAAAATCTCTTTTGAACCTCGTAACACAAGACTTATCTACATAATCACTATAGTGCAGCCGACGAGAGACTGCCTTTTTGACACCTGTCAGTTTCATACAAACGAATACTCGTTTTGCGAATTTGATCTCTACTAGCTACTAGAATTGTCGCAATGACAAGTCTCAGGAACGCATTCTCTCGACGGTCGGACTAAATGTATCACCAAATAGAACCTCAGCCATCACAGAACTAGCTGCCCCAAAAAGCTACGAAATATTAAAGTATAGAAACAAAATACGGTCGTGAAACTTGCGTTGGTGCGCAAGCTTATCGGCAAGGGTGAGATATTGTTATGAGGGCTGTGCAGGCAACCTCGGCACGGGGCCCCTGCATCCCCAGGCCCCAGTTAAAGATAAGATCTGCAGCCTGCCGGTGACACCTGGCCCCGCCCACAGTAGTCCCCGAGACACGGCAATCCCCATTTTGTTTACAAAGGGAGAGAATACATGATGTGCTCAATATAGATAATTACTGGTCAACATTGTTGGGAACAGTTTGGTAGAAATAAATTGCTTTCTTACAAATAAATGTAGGAAGGATTTACCTAAGGTTAGTGTTTTATAACATATTTTATCCATAATAGTACGCAAGGCGATATATCAAGTTATATATTTCCAATATAAGCTGACTTCTCATTGTACGAAAAGCCTATATAATGCAAGGTCAGCTAAAACTGGAAATGTATTGCTTGACACATCGTCGTGTGTACAGAGTTTTACTTCGATATAATCAGATTATGATATTCCCACTGCTGGGACACTGGCCTCCTCTTTCTGTGAGAGGGAGTGGGCCACAATCGCGGGTGGGTAGATGTCACATGTCTTCGATATTTTTGGTTTTTGGAACATTTTTCCTCACGATATTAACCCTCAAGCGTTTTGACAGCAGTGACGATGAGGTAATTTACACAAAGTAGGTCAAGTGCTTGCTTGGGTTCGAACCCACGATCTACAACTCGGTAAGTCGCGGTCATTGCCACTGGGCCACCACTGCTCCACGCTTTGATATGTCTGCCGAACTGCAAAGCAATGTGCTCTGGTCTATTATTATGAATTGACCTACCTTGAAAACTGCTCTCGAAACGGTGAAGAAAAACATCGTGAGGGAACCACCATATCCTAGAACCAAAAATTCGAAGACATGTGACATCTACCAACCCGCACTGGGCCAGCGTGGTGGATTACGACCCACCCCCTCTCACAGACAGGAGGCCTATGTCTCAGCTGTGGGAACATTATAATGCCACCTTGAACATACACTCTGGTTTGCTACTATCGACCTAAAAATATGCAACCATTTTTTGATTTAAATGGTACACTCGAATCTACATCGTCAGTGTTCAATAAATCTTGTCAACAAATACAGTATGACTCATAGTAAACACTATGCCATCATAGAAGAGACAATCAGAGCCACACAAAAAGTATCCCGGACCCATGGGCCCATGGTAATATAGTCTGAAATCTGAATGAAAATTGCAAATGTATTTGAGCAAGGTGCAAAAAAGAATGTATGGTAAAATTCGATAGAGTTGAGATTCTAATACATGCAACCCGGGCGGTCGTTTTTCGTGTGGCCCCGTTCCGTAAGGACTGAAATCTTTATTTATTAGAATCGGTAAATTATAAGAGTCCAGTGTTTTATGTCCGTCGCATTGTTATTGACGGGCGGTAAAAACAGACCGGTGCACGGTGGACCGATAGATTATAATAATTGGAGACAGAAATTAAGCTATGATTCACATTCTTTAGCTTTTGTGCCGGTTAAAGTTGTACCAACAATCCTGTGAATCACGAGATAATTTTAATAATCACTAGATAAGTGGTCGGTGGCAAATGCTGGGATTATTTACGCCAAACAGAAGAAAAATAGAAATATTTTTTAGTTTCTGGTCGGATCTTGTGCTGGAGAGCAGTAGCGAAGGGTTAATTTTTGTAAGAGGTAAGTCGGAGAGATATCTTTAATATGATTATATTATTTTTCTATAGAATACTGAATGCCATTTTTCAAAGGGAAGCCGGTAGAAATCGAGTTATATTGAACCTTCGCCACTGCCATAGAGTATCACTTAGGTATAAGTATAGACGACAGCACATCAAGCTACTACAATCTGTCAAATTTCTTCAATGGATTTTCAACTTTATCGCTAAAGTACAAGGTTCAAAGTTGATTGGGAAAATTTGACAGTTTCGGATAGCTTGATGTGCTGGCGTCTGTACCTAACTATGACAATTATTCTGTCTTACTTACTTACTTAGCTTACTAGCTTAGCCTGCATCATCCCACTGCTGGGCAAAGGCCTCTTTCGATCCAAGGTTAAAGTGAACCACTGGTCATTTTTTTTCCTCCAGCACGTCCCACCATCTTCCACTCTACGGGGTCTGCCACAAGGCCTTCTAGCTGTGTCAGGGTTCCACTAATAGTGGTTATTTTGGCCCACAGCTCATTGGGCATACAGCAGACGTGGCTGGCCCAGTCTATTGAGTCAAAATACACCTGATCGATAGAGACCTAGGAGTATTTTGTGACTTGTGATGCCACTTGTTATATAAGCTTCTTTCCCAGCAATAATTGTAAGCAGAGTCAAAAACAGCCAAGTTCATAATTAAAAGCAAATATATATATACAGGGTGTGGCGTAAGTAGTGGCCCACAATGGCCCACTCGATATACTAGATAATTTACTATAACATACTACAATTTTAACCATTTTAGTAGTAATTTTTCTATACAAAAATCCCTCTTGAATTTGCATGATTATGTGAAAAATTATGGTTAAAACAGAGAAGAACTAACTTTTTCTTCAAAAACTCTAAATTTACATAAAAACCATAATTTTACACGACAGCTCTAGTATTTCAGCAGTAAATAGCAGAAATCAAAATAAAAATATAATGATTTTTGTTGAAACTACAACCAAATTTGTAACAAAAGGTAGAAATTTCATAAATAAAAAACAAAAAAATATATTTTTGGAACCATTGGATAAAAATGGTTAAAATTGTAATATGTTATAGTAATAATATAATAATAATAATAATATTGGTATAAATATATATATATATATATATTTAAAAAAATATGTATAAAATAAAATAATATAAAAAAAATAATTAAAAAAAAATTAAAAAGAACATAAATATAAAATATATAGGTAAATTATAAGTCAGGTGTTTCTTGTCCATCGCATTGTTATTGACGGGTGGTAAAAACTGACCGGTGGACCGATAGATTATAATTGGAGACAGAAATTGAGCTGTGATCCACATTCTTTTGTTTTTGCGCTGGGTAAAGTTTAGTTTAACTAAAGAAATAGGTATTCGATTCCTTTTCATCACTCACTAGATAATGTATAAGACGAACCCTGGGAATGCTGGCGTTATTTAGGCCACGCAGAAGAAGAAAAACAAGATTAATAATAATGAAATTTAAACATTTAAATAATTGACACACGCAAGTTAGGTATTACGTATAGGTACAGACGCCAGCACATCAAGCTACCCGAAACTGTCAAACTTTTCAAATTAAGATTGAACCTTATGCTTCAGCGATAAAGTTGAAAGTCTATTAAAGAAATTTGACAGATTGTAGTAGGTTGATGTGCTGGCGTCTGTACATACATACATAATCAGCTTAAAATGTTCCCACTGCTGGGATACAGGCCTCCTCTCTGTGAGAGGGCGTGGGCCGTAATCTACCACGCGGGCCCAGGTGCGGGTTGGTAGATGTCACATGTCTTCGAATTTTTGGTTCTAGGACATGCCGGTTACCTCACGATGTTTTCCTTCACCATTTTGAGAGCATGCACAGTGGTGATTAAATAAATAATTTACATAAAGTAAAGCGCCTGTCTGGGTTCGAACCTACGACCTAAAGACCTAGATTTACAATGTTGTTTTAAGACCACAGACTTCTTATAGGTTTTTCTGTAATCTATAGATATAGAACTATTTTCTTATGTTTTTTTTTTCAAAATTTTAGGCTCAGATGTTTCGGAGCTAAGGGGAGGGAGAATAGTCAATTTTCATCTATTTTTTTAAATAACTTTAATAAAATTTCCCTTAAATTTATGAAAAAAAAATATTTGAGATCCTCACAGTAAGTCCTTACATTTGATATGTCACACAGTACAGATGGCGAAACATTTTTTTAAATTTTCTATTTGCCCCCCAAAAATGACCCCCATATTCAAAATTCATTCGTTACACGTCTGGGTCACAGAGATTCATATGTGTACCAAATTTCAACTTTATTGGTCCATTAGATTCGGAGCAAATTGGCTGTGACAGACAGACGGACAGACACACGAGTGTACGTATAAGGGTTCCGTTTTTTCCTTTTCAGGTACGGAACCCTAAAAATGATAAGTAAGGTTAACAAAACAATTCGTTTTTGTTTATATAAACCGAGCATTAGAATACCAAGTGCATAACTATAGTAAGAAGACAAACGAAGTTCAAAATTAAAAGCAATATTAGATAAATTACAATTTATCTTTTACTACTTACAACGTCCGTTAGGTATACTTCCTCTCGGAATTTAAATTATTGTAACCATCTCAATTCGTGTTCTGAATTCAAATGCGGAGGTGCGGAAGCGACACAGGCGGCCAGTGGGAACCTCATTGTTCCACTATCGGTACAAGACAGGTGTTCGCGGCGCCACCTAGCGGGTGATACCGTAAGTAATATGAATATGGAAATTATACGATACATAGTAAGTACTTACCTACAACGATAATACATAATTATGTAGGTACATTTGGTGACTTTTTTACAGTTAAGTACCTAATTATTGATAGTGAGTGTCATAATACGTACCTATCTTACTCGCTATGACGAAAGCATGACGTAATGTACTCGTTTTAGTAAAACTTTATCAAGTTAGCCACAATACTGGTATTTATTTGAATAGACCAAAAAAAACAGAAATATGCGTCAATATTCTTTAAAATCTAATAAGATTTTAAGATTGTCTTAGGTTGGCTTTGATTTGTCATCAATCTAGTTGGAAATTACTTATGAAAAACAAATAACTACAACATAAAACCCTACTTCAATATTTTGAAATGACTTCACTAATATATACGAGTACATCAGTTTAATATGTGCTTTTTTTTAAATATCATGTTA
Organism: Luperina nickerlii; assembly: GCA_963855955.1. NCBI lineage: Eukaryota > Metazoa > Arthropoda > Insecta > Lepidoptera > Noctuidae > Luperina > Luperina nickerlii. The sequence goes on along the minus strand of OY979664.1, from coordinate 13,726,602 downwards.
GTTACGATAACCGCCGCCTAGCCGCTGCTTCGCCTACGCAGTGATCGCTACGTTAGCGATCCGTAGGCTACACGTAGCATTGTGTAGGTAATGCAGCTGCTACGCTGCACAGACGCATCGTAGACGTCGCGCAAACGCTACGAGTTGTATCGCCTACGGCGTAGGCCCTACGCTGTAGGCGCTACGTCGGCGATCCGTAGGCGTCGCGTAGCAAAACCTAGTTGATGCAGCTGCTACGCTGCGTAGACGCCGCCCGCGCCGTGCAATCGCCACGTGGTGTTCATTGGTTGCCAATTTTTGAGAAAAAGAAAAAGAAATCTAAACGGTACAAGTAATGTATTATTATCATTTCGAGAAGCTACCAATCAATTCGCATCACTCTTCACAGGCAATTTTGATAACACTTGAATTTTTATGACCAAAATGGTCCTTTTATTTCACAACTAAATAAAGAAACAGAATTTGCGACACGAAATTTTAGCATAACACAAACAAAAGAAAATCACAACAGTTCCTTTTAAAAATGTGTTATCCATAGCAACATTTTTTATGCGTTTCCCCTTTTGTAGGCGGAGGGTATAATTCACACAAATCTTTATATTTCTTTGTGTGGGGGAGAGTGGCTGGCACCCCGCGGGGTCCTGATGATGAGTTACTGGTACTGAGGACTAGGCCGGATTCGCCGGAACCCGGAAGTCACCCCTCCGTCCTTCGTCATCCCGCCTCACTTCCGATACCAATCGAGCTTCGCTAACACTATGCGTATTTCATAATTTATTGACAATTTCGTAAGCTTGTGATTGTTGCAGGGTGTTAGAACTAGAAGGAATGTTTGATTTGCTGGTAGGTAGGAAGAAATGAGCATTATATTTTATGTAATACATACCTTCATCGGGAATCTCTAGCAGATGTTTGCAACTTGTGACTCCTTGCGAAGCACCAGCGTGAGCATTAAACTGCACTAGGATGGTAATCTCAATACCTTACCTTATTTTAGTCTATTCTATAACCATTATAGCCATTTCTCGTATTAGCATAGTTTGTCAGAAATATAAAAGGAACAATTTCTAATTATTATGACAGATAGGAATCTTATAATGGGGTATTTCTCGAAACGCACCATTTAGGTGCATTAAGGAAATCAAAATAAAAATATTAATAATTTTATTCCTCGAAATTAATCAACGATGAAACATAGAGAAGAACATGAAGGATTCGTAATAAATGATATCGATAGACGTTTCATTTGGTGCGTTTTAAAGTTGGTGCGTTTCGAGGAATACCCCCTTATGACTATAATTAGATACCTATGGTTAGGTACATAAAACGCAAAATAGGCGCATTGCCGTGGAGTTGCGGACACCAGCCCCTATTACCTGTTACTTAGGTGCATAATGGAAAAATTACCCTATTTTACCTACTGATTGTTAGTAACCCTTAACCAAATCTGCGTTTAAAAGGATATGATGTCACAAACCCCATGTAGAGTCCGGATTACACCTTCTCATTGACACACAAACCCAAGCAGATTACCAGCAGCTCATAAGTCTATGTGTACATCAATCATGAGACAGGAGTCGCGTGTCGGCGATGAGGCGATCCACTCGACGGCCGCGCGAACAATATTCATAAATAATGTAAGTAACAATATAGTGAGTGCACGTGGCTCGCGCGTGCGCGCCGGCCTAACGCCACATCTAATTATTTGCACATACCCACATAAATGTTCATCAGTGTTGTGGATGGGTTTAATAAAGAACTGTGCATGGGGAAGAGCCCAGCTTACAGTTGTATCTCACAAAGTTCAATAATATAAATAGCTGAGTCAGTGCATATATTATTTTCTCAACAATTTCACATTTACACAGCATATTCAGTGAATAACAGGACGTGAAATAGAAAACTTGTTTTACCCAAGAGTGGAAGAAAGAGGGTGCCATTGACGACCAGTGACGCCCCTGGAAAAAACAAAAACACATCGCCTTATCATGGGTAATCTAATTATGATCTTGGAGTTGGTCACGCACTAACTACTCGTATAAAGTAATGAATCAACAATAGTCCCTACATGTCAAGGGGAAAACCATTATTTACATCGTTTTTTTATACTCAAAAAACAAGACTATGAAACTATAGAATTTTACTGTTTCGGGCTTTGAGTTCCTGTATTGTATTTATGAAAATAAATAAGGAATGTTTTCGGAAGTGGAAGTGTCAGAACGCTTGGTAGCGGCCAAGAATGTCAGGAAGTACGGAAACAAAGACGTGGTACTAGCAACTCTGCACATTATATTCAAAATATCTCTGGAATAAGTAGTTTATGTAACATAAAAACAGTAAAGATACTGGAAAAGGTTCTTTGAAAAAATAACGGCAAATTCATTTTACAAAATATGTTCGCCGCTGTTTTGCATTGGAAATCTTAACCCAAAATATAAAAATAAATACTTACCCTGAAATATTAGTCTAATTCGTAATATTTAAAACTAACCGTTACTAAGTAAGGGTGCAGTTTAATCTAAACTAATATTTTAAAGAAGTAAAATAGTTTGTTAATTTTTTTAGAAGAGGTGACGACAATTCTGTCACTGATAGAAATCTACACAATTGCCGAGTGCTGGATACTTTTTTATTTTTAAACAAGCTGACCCGGCGAACTTCGTAGCACCTCAGAATCAATCACTAAATTTTTTTTTTAGTTATAGACAAATCCAACAAATCGAAGATCATAAAAATCGGTCCAGCCGTTCTTGAGTTATGAATGGTGTGACTAAGCCGACTTCATTTCATTTCTATAGATTTCATGTGGACGAAATCGCGAGCAGAAGCTAGTGTAACTCGGAACAACGTTATGTAATAGGGTTAGATTTTAGCGAATAAGAACAATCATCTAATGTGAAGAACACTCCTTTTGAATACAAATTAAGATCGATAATTTTATTCATTTAAAAACGGCAACACCCTACTTTCTAATACAATTAAAACAAAAAAAAAATTAAGTACATATTTTCATCCAAATAATGAAAATCCAGCATTCATAGGTTTATATCGTACCATAAACAAGGAGTGTTTACTTATTCATGCCCTTTCAAATATAATCTGTGTTTCTCTAGTCCCCTAGCGAGTGCAAGTGAAATAACCCATAGCCGGCGGCGCGGGTGCTCGGCGGTTGAACCATACGCAAACATTAGTTAAGTCGAGTGTGAATGAAAACTTATTTGATGGAAAATTATTTAATGATTTGCTGTGATAGGTTAGGGGTGTTTTCTCAGCATTTATAGGATTTTAATTGAATTAAATAGTTAAAATGTACAATTATTGGTATATTTGATGGATTTACTAGCTTCTGCCCGCGACTTTGTTCGCGTGAAATTTCTTGTTTTAACATAAAATATATCTTATGATAGGTACTATGGCGATACTGTAGCTTCACATTAGTGAAAGAATTTTCGGAATCGGATCAGTAGTTCCAATTAATATACATAGATATAGGTATTTTAATATATGTAAATTGTGTAAAAACACATAATTGAACATCATATCATACCGGTCTACTAAATTTAAAAAGATCGCACAAAAAATAAAAAAAATACTATAAACTAATATTAACGTAGCAATAACTTCACAATACACGATTCTTATCATGATTATATTATACGTATACATTATACAATCGAATAGCAACAACAAAAAGAACCGACGAGGATGGGATTCGAACCCACGCGTGCAGAGCACATTGGATTAGCAGTCCAACGCCTTAACCACTCGGCCACCTCGTCATGTTTGAGGCCCACGAAATTACGTCACACATTCTATTGAAGATCCACCTGCCACGTACTAGGTGAGTGAAAAGAGTTGAGTTCGCAATGAATTGTTACGTCATCAGCTTTTATCGAACGTTGACCCCTACTTGTTGTTTGTTAGCGCCAGCGGTAACCATGAATGGCATTGAAATTGTATCAAAACATAAATGTGCTATTAGGACTTGTGTTTCACTCATATTTATTTAATTTATTTATTTGACATGAATCATTATGTAATAATAATGTATGTAGGTATATAATTACCTACTATTATTTACCCTTCATAAACGGATAAGATAGAAACGTTGCTAAGATACTTGATTTGTTGAGTACATGGAATTTACCCGTCTAACGGTATTTTTTTAGGTAGTTAGGTTAGTTATGGCGGTCGTGCCTAAGTAATAACAGCCGCACGCGTCGATCTATCAGGTTAAGCTACGCTTACCGCGGTCGGTCTGTGGATAGGTGACCATTTTTACCATCGAATCTTTACATACCGAGAGTACCGAGACCCCTGCGGGCCTCGGAATGTAGAGGTTATCTTTGAGCTCTACATTTAGCAGTACAAGCTGGTTATAATTAGGGTTTTCTGAAATGACGTTCGCCAGGTGGCAGCACTGACACGTCAGGTCCAGACATCTGTCAAAGAGCCTATATTTTCTTTAGTTGAACGAATGAATGAATCGAATGATGAACGTCATCATATATTTTATATTGGAAGACCTCTTGTCACAGTGGTGCCAACTAGTGTCGTAAATTTTCACGAAAACCCTCATTACCAGTGTGTTCCATTCGAACGTTCAAACAAGTGTCAAATATTTTAATAAGGTAGTTTTGTTCTAGAAAAGAGTGCAAGAATAACATAATAATGTAAAGTCGTTAATATATTTTATCTAAGTCAAAGCTTCACAGTAGGTATAGCTTGACAGTACCTACCTAAAAATACTGCATCGAATAATTTTGATCATTTGCAATGTGTGTTTAACTTTTGTTGCTGGCCGTGATTTCAGGGAAATATGTATATTGTTTCACGGATTGACACCCATGCTATGACACCTTAACACAGACTGTCGTGGCATAGGCCGACACACTTTAATGCTCCTAAAAACAGGCGTGACACGTGATATAATCGCGCACGACACAAAGGCACCGCTCGTTGTGGGACTTGCTTGCTTGTTCAACAACATTCAATGTAATGAATGTTGATGAACTGTCGAAATAAAAGCTATTGCTACTAAGGTCAGTATTACGCAGATCGATGTAGCAGGGAGCCTAAAAAGGCCACAGAATCATAAAAGGATAACATCATAAATATAATATGGCAAAGACAGTCTGTGTTTTTCTATTTTTCGCTGCACTACTTAGGTATAATCAAAGAGATTGGGATTGGATTTGGATTGGATTGATTGGTTTTTTAGCACAGACAAAAAAAATAACTGAAAAATCCTCCACCAATGGGATTTGATACGATTAACGTAACAGTTAACTGTCCATTACGATTCATAATGTTATCCTTTTATGATTCTGCCAAAGTGGCCTTTTTTGGCCCCCAGGTCTCAACGCCGATATTGCATTTCACAATAGGAAGGCAAAATAAATGAAGATAAATCCACCCTTCCTTCTTACATATACAAACACAAACAGGTAAAAAATAGCTGTTGACAAAATAAGTTACATCAAGTACTAGCTTCTGCAAGCGACTTCGTCCGCGAAAAATTTCACCCACTCCCCAGTACACCCTCTTAGGGGTGGAATTTCGAAAACCCTTTCCTAATGGATACCTGCTCTTCACAAAGAACACACCCTCCTTGCATGTCTCTAGGACCAGCGGTTTTGGCTGTGCGTTGATATAGCAGTCAGTCAGGACTTTGAATTTTATATAGGTATATAATAGAAGATTCCAATCACCCAATAGATTGGAAGGCTGTGAGCTGAATCAAAAATTAAAAAATATAAAATAAAATAATATAAATTTAAAAAATTAATAATTTAAAATAATTTAAATATAAGATATATAGGTAAATTATAAAAGTCAAGTGTTTCTTGTCCGTCGCATTGTTATTGACGGGAGGTAAAAACTAACTGAACGGTGGACCGATAGATTATAATTGGAGACAGAAATTGAGCTGTGATCCACATTCTTTTGTTTTTGCGCTGGGTAAAGTTTAGTTTAACTAAAGAAATAGGTATTCGATTCCTTTTCATCACTCACTAGATAATGTATAAGACGAACCCTGAGAAAGCTGGCGTTATTTAGACCACGCAGAAGAAGAAGAAGAAAAACAAGATTAATAATAATGAAATTTAAACATTTAAATAATTGACACACGCAACTTAGATATTACGTATCAGTACATACATAATCAGTTTATAATGTTCCCACTGCTGGGACACAGACCTTCTCTCCGTGAGAGGGTCGGACAGTAATCTACCGCACGGGCCCAGTGCGGGTCGGAGAATGCCACATGCCTTCGAATTTTTGGTTCTAGGACGTTCCTCACGATGTGTTCCATCACCGTTTTGACAGCAGTGGTGACGAGATAATTTACACAAAGTAAAGTGCGTGTCTGGGTTCGAACCTACGACCTACAACTGGTAATTTCGTGGCCGTTACCACTTGGCCACCACTCTCACCATCGATCTGGGAACCCTAAAAACAACAATTGGTATCTGCTATTTGACTATGTACCAAATTCTTGTGAATGCACTCAATTGTTACTATATACTTATTAATTTTACATTACTTAGGCTTACGTAGGTACAGTCATACACCCTGCAATAGAAGCAACTTAAGCCTTTCGAATACCAAAGACTATGCTAGTTTTATTTTTACTCATAAGTACTTATATATTCACTATGACATAACAAGAAAGGAAAAACTGTCCCAAAATAAACACTTGTACATTCAATATTAATTTCAGTTCAAAGATCGCTTGTCCACCATTATAACCGAAAAATAAGGTAAATCTCTTAACAAATTGAAGAATATGTTACAATGTTTGTGTTCAAATATTCACAATGCGATAGATATTAGAATAAAATATTAAAAGGCTGTAATGGCTCGACTCTAGCGCCGCCCGATGACTAATGATCTACAAAAGTATTATAATGATCTACAAGAGTCATTTATTCTCGACGCTACGATGGCATACGAAATCAAAACCAATGGTAGACAGGTTTGAAAGAAATATGTTAGTGTGTTCTAGAAAAAAAGGATCGATGTGCCAAATATCAAATCGTTATAGGTCCATCATGTATCGGTATAACAGGGGCTAATTCATTTACATTTTCTAAGTAATTCGTTATCTCATACCTAATCAATAATCATCCCATAGCAATTTCCTATCTACTTACCTAAGCAGGATTAATAAAGGCTTTTTCAAACAGGCGCGATACGCGAGAAAATCACGCGCGACACATACCACCGCAAGTCGCGCAGCAAGCGGTGCCTTTGTGTCGCGCGCGATTATATCGCGTGTCGCGCCTGTTTGTAGGAGCCTTAAGATGGGCACTTAGTAGGCATCTACTGGGTATTAGGTGTTCCTAATAGCATTGAAAAGTTTAAATAGTTCGAACTGCATACGGTAAGACTAAAGGAAAAGGCTTTGCAGATGATGATGGTAAAAAGTTACATAGTGTAACTTCCGTCTATTTCCTTATAAAGGCTTCTTCAAACAGGCGCGATACGACACGCGACACAAAGGCACCGCAAGTCGCGCAACGAGCGGTGTCTTTGTATCGCGCGCGATTATATCGCGTGTCGCGCCTGTTTGTAGGAGCCTTAAAGGATGGTTATACTTCATAGTCGGATAAGTATTAACATCAAGAAAACAGAAAGAGGAACTTACTTAGGTACTTACTTAATGCTCCCGTTTTCAGCACCTCAACGTTTTGTTTAGGTCATATATCTGGGGGCACGGGAGTGCCCCCGCCAAGACGAGCCAAGCGAAGCGCAAGGGCACTACCTACCTTTTCTCGAAGCGCTTCGTCGTTTTTTTGAACTCTCAAAACCTGGGTTTAGGTTATACCAGATAAACAAAATTCTCGGGATATGATGTTAATCGTAAACTTATTAAACTTGTAAAGTTTCAATTGCATAGCTCTTATACTTTTGATTTTATTGTTATTTAAAAATACCCCGATTTCGTCACTGACTAATGATCATCAAAACTCTTAGGGTACTTCCTGAAGCCCTAAAAAGCTGAAATTTGGTATGTAAGCTAGTGTTAGTACACAAACAACGAAAAAATTCTAAAACTTGGAACTTTTACCCCCTAACCCCTAAACTATAAACTATGGGATGGAAGTTTGTATGAGACTTTCGCAAATTTTGATGCTAGAGTTCTGAAAATTGATATAGAGACTCCTTGTTATAAATAATAAAATACGTATTTTAGGATTTTAGTAAATCAGACCCAATAAAAAGGAAAATAAACATTTATTTTCTTAAGTAACTTACAAAAAGAAGTGAAATCCCACCAAGAACACCACGCTACCATCACAAGGCGTAAGGTGAAACATTTATTCACTTATAATCACTGTTCTGTTATACAATAGTTCTTTGAAACGGCCAAGCCTCATATTTTGACTAAGGTGTAGAGTTTGCGAAGTTAGGGCTCGTAGAGTTAGAAGCTTGGCTCTACATAAGATCTGATAACATTTTGACAGTGCGAGCCATATGGTCTCGTCTTGGCAACATTTTACATGAAAATGTTTTTGGTGGGTTTCTTTAGTCTAATATGATAACATTGCTATTCAAAACATTAATAATATTTTATTAACTGCTAAATTGAAATAATTGACGCCAGTGATCTTAAAACGTTATTATTTGGCGTTTTCTATTGCAAGACAGATACTATGCCATCCAAACGGCATGCCTGTAATTCCAAATAGAATAAAAACTTACATTATCAGATTCACTGAAGAGTAAAGCTATAGACCTAATTACGTATTTAGAGGACAATTTCACAGTTAGGTAGGTATACCATTCTATTTCTAAATACAATATTCATTTGAAATAATGTTTCGCTATCGAAAGCAGGTAATGTTCGAACAAATTGTCCTGAGTCAGTCTGTCTTGTTGACGATATTTTACCAGCAAATGGTGTTCTGAGGCGCCAGTCACGAGCTGCGCCGTCTCCTGAATATGACAAATAACATTAAAAATGAAACTACACGAATACCAACATAAAATAAAAATGTCAAAAATTTAAATTAAGGATTAAAATATTTAAATTTAGTGCGGGCGCGTCCCGGTCCGGCCACGGCGAGCGCCGGCCGTGTTCCGTGCGCTACGGATCACACTGCTCACTAACTGTGGAATAGGACCTCGTTAGTAGGTACTTCTAGTGACGAAGGTTAGCTTTAAGAATGTAGTTTCACTGACTCAAACATTGGCTTCCTGAAAAATACATGTATAATTTTTAAAATTAGGTAGTTTTGTAACATTAGGGATACATCGCAGTATTTCGTCATACGATTAGGTAAATCAGCATACGATAGGAATTAGGATACGTACGGGAGTTACCTAGGTAATGGAGCGTCACCGATTTCCATCACTCCTACAAACAAAAGAAGGTAAACTAGAAGTAATGAACTGATATTTAGAATTACTTTATGACAAGAGTATGTAACTCTTGCAATCTCCTCAATCTATCTCTTAAATTCATTCGCTCACTGACGAACGAATTTGAACAAATTAATTTGTACAAAATCTAAACCCAGGTCTAAAACAATAAAATTTTGTACAAGAGTTCCTTTTAATTATAACGAAGAAGAGCACTAATGAAGAATTTTCAAAAATTCATCTCTTAATGGGATTCATTAAAATTTAATCAACATTTGTATAGAAGTTCCACTAATCCCAGGGTTATGGAGTTCATCGGACACGCGGCTTGTAGGTACTTATAACTATGTATATATTAAATAATGATTAGCATAATGCTGTTCTTACAATTCAACCTAAGTATTATTAACCATTACTATTTGATTCTCACTCTTTACCTGAAGTCAACAATATAACAAGTAAAAAATTACTCATAAAATAGTTAAACTCCTATAAACTCCAACACATAACTTACAAAATAAAATATCACTATAAAAGTCTCACGGCCTAATAAAATTCCTCTCCATGTTAGTCCACGTGGCCGAATACTATAAATTAATGGAGTGTACTGCGCCAGAGAATTTTAAATATTTGAAAGCACAGTTTAGAAAAAAATCAAAATCTCCACCACAGCATAATATATTACGTAAAATAAATAATACAATCATGAAGTAGTTATAAATGTAGTGTTTATAAAAGGTAATCGTAGTTTTATGGACCATATATTTGGGAGGACGCCCGTCAGGATTCGTCTCATGGAGCGAACTCAACCATTTGTATTAATTAGTTGCCATGACAACAGGGATAGCTGTGTTTACATAAGTTTCCAAAAAAACAAACGACCTGTCTTTTGATTTTCGTTTGTTTTTATTATGTAAAACGACTTGACTAAAATTAAGAATTCTTAAAATATAAAACCGAGATTTCTACTTTACATTTTGTCCTCGAAACTGTCTCCAGAAATCGGCTCATTAATGTCAAGGGTAATTATATACTTATTTACTTACCAATGAAACACCGCGTACATCCAAATTAGCGCCAGGTATAGTCACAGAGTAGACTGATCTGTTGTTGACAGGTCATAATTCGCGCCCCTACCCGCGTAGGTACATCGTAGGGATGTACCCGACAGCCGACCTTTGTGCACTAATAGTAGGTACAGTGTCGACGGAACCTGTCCGACGCACTCCCCCACATCACTGAGAAGGGAAACTCAATTTCTTTTTGACAGCAACATTAAAAGACTTGACGAATTTGTAAAATCAGGCCTCTTATTAAACTAAGTCGGCGCGTGTTCGATGTGTACGATATAATTAGACACAAAAAAAAACATTAATTTTGTGTAAGTACTAAGTTCAATTGACAAATCATCATCCGTTCGATCAATTCAAATTATTTATTCAATAACAATTCTTATAGCGTTTGAATACTTATAATCCAGCATGAAACATTAACAACAGGCACAACAGTGTCAGATATTTACATGTAATTACATGTACAAGAATACATGCAATTTAAATTAGTAAATATTATTTAAATTTTGAAAAAACATCGTAAAATAACATGCAATCATAAAATAAAAATTATATTACAATAAATTAACAGCAATATACGAAAACAAAATCAAAAAATAAATCCAATCTTACTAAACAACACAACAAAGTTGAGCTCCCGAGTTGTCCTACAATTAGCCCACTGAACCAATAACTACTTGTATAAGTAATACTAGCTTCTGCCCGTGACTTCATTCGCGTGGAAGTCGTAAGATATGTACACAATGCCTATCAGACACCTTTTTACAAAACTCCCTGTCGCTATTAGTTCGTTTTCGCTTAGCTGTCTATCTGACTTTTTCTTTTTGCTCGGCTCCTATCGGTCCTAGCGTGATTTTAAATAGCCTTCCTCAAGAATTAGGCTATCAAATGCAAAAATATTTTTTAAAATTCGATTGGTAGTTCCAGAGATTAGAGCGTTCAAACAAACTCTTTAGCTTTATTATTAGTATTGATAGATGAAATCATTTGAAAAAGTCAGTGTTTTTGCTATTAAGTATCCACCACTCTATTTCTCTGATTGCTAATTTTATTGCAAAAAGTAACAACATTACAAAACATTGAATTCGATGATGCATTAAATTGCTTTGCGTGTCTCCGAGCTCCAAAAATAAAAAACAAAAACCTATTTACATCGGTTACAAAACTCATAAAAAATGTAAAATTCTGAAATACTTTATTTTCAGAGAACGAATGGAAGAAGCAATTACACGGACAATATCCAAATATGACATTCTGACAACGGTCTAATAGCTCCATTTACACAAGAAAGACATGATCCTTTTTGTAAATATTGCATATACCTAGAGATCAAAACAAAGAATGCTGTTTGATTCTAGCTAAACATGCAACGGTAATACCGTTGTATACCATGATTTATGCAAATAAATGAATAAAAAGGTCGCTACACATAAAATGAGGGTTAACCTGACTTTGAAACCTGGCCCTTCCAGAAAGGCCAATAATGTATAGAACCTTGGCAGGCATCGACCCGCAAACCGTAACCATGCATTCAGTACATGATTCTAGACCCAAGAGTAGACATTGTTCGTAGGTTTAAAAAAAAATCTGCTGTCTTATAGAAAAGTGCACTACCTATGTGGCAAAAAAGTATGGTTCAGAATCATGAATCCATAGTAACAGGTTGTGCGTCGATGTTTCTGCCAACCCGTACCCAGCTCATCTTCCGAGTCGATAAGGGTTATCAGTGTTATCACGTGAGGGCTGAAGGTGACCGGGTGAGGTGAGGGTGGTATCGATTGCCACGCCCTCCCGCGGCGCGTCGCTTAGCAACGCGACGCTCCCGCCCTGCCGCCGCCGCCGCCGCCCCGGCCGTCGGCAAACGTTTTCTACGCACGCACTTTCAGTTTTCCTACGGTTTTCCGGTGTTTTCAGTTTCAGTGGTGACGTTTTTTATTGAGATTAGTCTGTTGGTAGGTACCTAATTTGATGTGATCAACTTTCAATGAAGAAGCTTGAATTGTGGTTAAATTGTAAGTAAATAAAATATGAGTACCTAGGTCTACATTGTCACTACATAGGTGTCTTTTGATGCTGCACCTAATGATTTTAAAGGGAAAAAAAATTGATATAAGTACAAATCACGTGAAATATATTCTTGAACATAACTATAAAAAGTAACTTAAGTAGTTAGTTTTAGTTTAAACAAGAAAATCCTCCTTTTGCCTTTCCGCTACTCTCAGTATAGGTACAAAGCTTCTACTGTTTGCATTTAAAAAATTAGTCCTCAGTTGCTTCTTAAAAATATTCAGTGATAATCTGCTTGACTGATTAATGTTCCAGGTTTAGGTACAAGTCTATAGAAACTGATTAATTTATTAAAGAGGCAGCGTTAAAAGTGGTTCATTAGCCGAAAGACGTCAACTGTTGAATCGGCACATCGACCAGTTCTGTGCTTCTCACATCCAGCGGATTCCTGCTAAAGCAGTTCAAAGAAAAGAAACACGAATAGGAAAAGCCTGCCAGTATTTAAAGTTATATAATCTGTAGTCACCCAAAATTGTCGCATACGCTGCACCCCGGAACTCTTTCTCATAGAATATTCGTCCAACTACTAATAAACAACGATAAATCATATTAGACGTTTAAAATTAAATCAGCGTACTAAGAGAAAACAACTCATAAAATGTTAAGTGAAGCTTGGGGTGCGAAACTTAATTTAGAAACCGGCCTGTAATGTAATGAATTCTAAGGAAGATTTAATAAACTTTCCGGGGAGCGATTCCTCATTATATGGCAACATTGGCAACTACCACAATTTTGTTTATGGTAACACTTTTTCTGGCGCTACTGATGTTTGGGTTTAGGGTGGATTATGATAGTCGTGTTATGTTAAAACTGGTTGAGTTATTGAATTAGTTTCGTAAATATTTATGTAGGTATGTTTTAAGTTTGTCTAATGGTGGATTTGGCAATGAATTTCGAAAACCGCCTCCTTCAGTGGCAAGATATGGATGTGTTTGCAGGGCTGGTAAACTCATAAATGGCACAAAATAAGTTAGGAATTTAATAGGTCCTCCACTTATCTAGCCTAGCGGAAAACACCAAGTTTTCTTCAAATTATATTGTTGTAATTTTCTAGGTGATTTCGCTTTCCGGGTCTACATGAAACTTACAACATTCACAGGCTCCCAGTATGTCGAACGAAACTAATGGACTCATATGAGCAACCACCAAACCTATGCCAAGGACAGGTAAAATCAATACAGCCTTTATTTATCATTCAATAAAAAAAATGGAAAGAAAATAATTATAATACACATTTATTGACAAATGATAGCAACTTATAAGAATCGTCCTGAATCCATAAAAACGATATAAAACTATGGTGTTATTTATGGTCCCTTTATCTGTAAGGAGGATCTTTGTGACGATCGTCTTTTGGCGTTGACTCGTTGCCGCGCTTTTTTGTGCGCGCCAAAAAACACAGTCGTTAAAAATGTATCGTCCAATTGCGATGGTCGTTTAACAGTAATCTGTGCCGATTTCTTTGTAGATCCCATCTTTATAGCTTGTCTATAAGCTGATCCCTGATGAGATACGCTTTTGTTTTGTGCCGCTGTGCTATAAAAAAAAGGAAATTTTCAGCCATTTTTTTTTCCGAGGATTCGTTCGAACTTGAGAGTGTTGTTGCTGAGCTTAAGAAAATACCTTCTGTGTGATATAGGAAAAGAAAATGATAGAAAGCGAAAATAAGAAGACCGTGGACTGTAAACAAGTCGTAATGACTAATAACGTACCTACCTACTGAAAATGCTGCAGAGTTATAATTAGATTTAAATTTCTGAAGATAAATGCACACAATTTATGAGAACATTATTTTAAGAAGTTTGTTGAATCCAGCTGGTAGATATTAACCAATCGTTGAATTCAAGGTTCATAAAAAACTGTATAACTTAGTCATTAACTGCTTAGCGTAATTTATACAAATAAATAAAAAAGGGACGATTTAATATAAAAATGGTTTAGATCCGAATAAATAAATACTATTATAAGATAAAAATCTCTACAAAACATTCCTTCAAGAAATATATTACACACCTATCATATTAAAATTATAACCTATAATTTAATTTTCAAAATGGTGTACATAAAAACTAACGTTGGGTGTTGTCAGGTGAAAAAAAGGCGGTCGCACATTCGTTTGTTTCTTTTTTTCACGAGTTAACCCTCAAAACTGTTCGGTGATATGGAATAGAAAAATGAGGTGGGTTCTTAGAACATTATCATAACTCAAGAAAAGATGGCCAAAGGATAGCTAAATGTCTCAAACTAATTATGATGTATGTTTATGTATAACTTGGATAGAGCAAACAAATTGCTGATATTGTGACCATAAGTAAACTAAAATACCAGCCTATAACCCCATGGGAAAACAAAATGCGTTAAGTTTACGCTGCCTAGTAGGTATGACTATGGGGCTGTTCATTTATTACGTAAGACAATTTTGACCACTTTATGACCCCCGTCCCCGTACGTAAGAAAAAATAAGACTTGGAGAACCCCCCCCCCCCCCCCCCCCCGCACCTTTCAATCTTACGTAAGGTCAGTATTTACCAATATTGCAAAGAAAAAGTAGCAAACTAATAAATACCTACTTACTTTTGTGATCATACAGTCAGCATCAAAAGTCGATTAACACTTAAGTTTTTTTTAATCTCGGTTATTGAGCAAAATATTAACCCTTCAGTTTTTTAACTCTCAGTTAGTTATTGAGCAAAATATTTGTTCAAAATCGCATTATACTTCTGCTGCAATTTCGAACAAATATTTTGCTCAATAACTGAGATTAAAAAAACTGAAGTGTTAATCGACTTTTGATGCTGACCGTACGTAAGAACAATGAAGACCCCTCCCACCCCCACGTATGAACAAATAAGACTTGTTTGGACACCCTCCCCCCTCAAAACGTCTTATATAATAAATGAACAGCCCCTATGTATATAGATATAGATAGATACCTACATATATTTTATTTGGTAACATTGAGTTCTCCTAAGGCTAAGTTCGCACAGTTCTGTAGGTATTAAAGTAAAAATCTGTATCTATTTGAAAAGCTAAGAACATAAGATTAATTACGCACCATACTCAGTTTGCATACACAGCAAAAACAACCATCTTAATAGTCGGGTAATCGTTGAATATTACAGTTTTCCCACGTCGAACAAAGCTCGGCGCCCGGGAACCACCCGGCCTGCGCCCGCGCCGCCGCCGACCGTGACGGATTGCTCCACGACAGAACACGTTATCTGTCATAACCGTCTGTGCCGCGATTGATTGTGGCTGCAGGTAACCGCTCAGGTTACTACACCCTGCAGGTCCTTGTATGACGAAGGATATAGCTTAAGTTAACTTGAGTGCTAAAATCATTATGCGCATTATTTTCATACTAATTTTCATGCTTGTAATGTCTAAGCTTCGATTTCAACCTCATGTTTGGGGAAAACAGGCACCTGTTCATATTCATATATTCATATTCATATATTTATTTGCATTCCATAATGTTGTAGAGGTGTTACAATGGCTTAAAGCTAAGGTACAATTATGGACCCTGTAGGGCACAGCAAAAGGTATAAAATTTAATCTTATAATAAATTTAGGACACAAATTAACAATAAGCAATTGTTTTTTTCCTGTTTCCGAATAACAGAGGATTTTTATCCAATCTCATAGACTAAAACTGCTAAATTTGGTCAAAACTCACACTTAAACCAAAACTCTCGCATGACGACTATCACAGAGTCGCATTTAAAGATGAAGATGTCGATAATGGAATAACGCTTTCAGTCAACGACGTTGTCATCATAAAGGCGATGTCTGAAAGAACAACCAGGAGACAAGACAATCATATAACAATAAGTTTCATCATCATTGGCATTGCTCTCAAAACAGTGAAGAAAAACATCGTAGGGAAACCAAAAATTCAAATACATGTGACACCTACCAACCCGCACTGGGCCGCCTGGTGGATTACGGCCCACACGAAGAAAGCTAATTATGTATCATTAGCAGCCTTGTTCCAACCCACTGCCGAGTATAACAGGCCTCTTCCCTTTTCCGCCATGCTTCTCTGGTCTTCACGAGTCTCAACCAGAATCCTAATTGCGTAACACACTATCAATCTCTATCTGAATCATTTTAAAGGATATTGGTAATCCATTGCTTCACATGTTTGAAAAATTGGGCTGCCCAACAACGTAAATAACGCAATGAATGTTAATTGTTGAACTATCAAAATGAAACCCAGTGCTATTTATTTATTTAAAAAAGCACACGGCAGCTACATCACATACATTGAACTTATGCTAGAATAATCTTAATAACTAAAGGACATTCACATAAAAGTACATGACAATTACGGCGTAGGTAAAATGCGTGCCACGAAAGGTGAGACTTGACACACCACGTGGTTTGACATGCGCAGCACACGATTTTAGGTATCTTTAGCGGTATGAGGTCTTAGTGCGGGACGAAACCGGACGTCATAGGGGCGGCGGAAAGAGCGGGGGAGGCGGGGTCAAGTCTCATCTTTCGTTGCACGCATTGTACATACCATTGAAAAAACTAAAACTAATAATGCTACTGATAGTGTGTTACGTAATTACCTTGCTGGTCTATGCAAGGCGTAACATACAGCAATGGGTTTCATTTTGACAGTGGAGCGACATTCATTGCGTGATTTACGTTGTTGAGCAGATACATTTTTCGAACTTATGGAGCAATGGATTTGCAATATGCTTGAAAATTAATCAAATTAAGGTGCTGAATTAGGGTGCTGATCGTAACCGCGATCTTCTAAGTGTCATCCACCTATCTGACCGTTGGTTTAAAATAACGTTATATTTTTGTGATGTACAATAAAGTATGTATATCTAAGTAAATAAATGTTTAAAAATACGTGATGTACCTAACGTAATTTTCAAATTACGTAAGTTTATTGACAGAACGTTAATTTCCCTCCATTTCAAAAGAAATTAATTAATCATTTAAAGTTGGCTGTACCTACCTAATTAAATCACCTACATAGACATTCGATCACAATTGTATACAAGATAGAATCATAGTCGAAAGAAACGTATTAACTTGTAGCCAAAGATTGGATCTAATACATCATTGATGCAAGTACTTACCGTCTGTAAAATAATTAATTGACGGATATAATAATTATCTTATAGCATTCATCGTAAACACATACAATAGTCTGTATAATGTGTTGCTCAATAAAATAGGTTGTTGATGTCATTAAACACCTTATAGACTCGACTTCGAGTTTATTAAATACTAAATAAGTTAATCTATTTTACATTTAGTTCGATACAAAGGAATTAGACCGTTATGGCGTTCCACAGGTGGCGCAATAGATGTTTTTTGGAATTATCAAATCGTATAAAGGTCCATCGGTAACAATGGCCGCACTCCAGTTCTACAGCCGATACGACAGATGCAACAATACGCCGACGAATGATTAATCGTGCACATCTACTAACGTTTTATATGCACAAATAAAAAATGTATTGTAAAAAAATGTAACAAAACTTTTTGCCTTTTGTTTATTGCGACGACGCCAACATGTCTGCACCAGACCGATTCGAATTTAGTAGGACGATCATTAATTATATTTTGTCTTACTCACGCATTCCATTTTCGAAGTCGATATGATCTATAGATCCGATCTAAGAGTCTATCGATCACGCGCATTGGAATCTAAATTTATTCATTTAGTGGCATCTTTTTGCAGATGATTTTTGACGTATGGAGCCGATGATGAATCGTTCGTGTTTAAGCTTAAATTATAGTTTCAATCAGCGTGTCTAATTTTAATTATTTGGATCGAAGGTGATTGTTTACCTGCCTATGAACTCATGACTTGGTCTTTAAATATGGAATGAAACTTCCCAGCCACGAGGAGTCGGCAAAAAAGATTAGAAATGACCTGGCCTGGAACTAGATGTAGAGTCCTACTACATACAGGTAACTCTGCTAAAATAGAGACATTGTAAAACATGACTAAACAATTCAGAATGTACAAACACAACAAATTCACAAAAGCCCACAAATAATTGAGCAGTTCCATAGAAAAAGACTTTATCAGTGGATAACTAATTAACTCTAAACAATATTTCATCTGCCGAGATTGCATGATGCGAGACAAAAAACGAAAGGTCGGAATGACCGCGCCAAAACCAAAACGTTCTGTCCAATCCAAAACAAATAAAACTTAAACAAAAAACGAAGCCGGTTAATAAGCTGGATGACATTTGGGAATTTGAAAAATTCATTCTAAGCATTATTAATAGCGCTCTTGAAGTGGGTCCCTCCATATGATTATTAAAATGAGAAGACAGCAATTACTTATCCTTAGACAAAATCCACGCCAACCATTAATCCAGCCGATGTTTCGGTTAGTCCGTCATTGTTTTATTATCCGACATGCCTCTCGTATCTGGAGTCGTATTCTTGTTTCATTTTGAAGATTGCTTCTTCGTAACAAGCCTCGGATGGCGTGATAGCAAATAATTTTATAAGGACCCTTAACAATATGTCAAACCATTTTACTTTTTCTTTTTTTCAATAAATAATACGTTCACTCATAAGTTTACATTGTTCGGTTTCGTCGGACGCAGCCTTGCGACGATATTTCTCAAAATGTATCTCGAAAAACTTTCAAAGCGGGTTCTTTATGTATTTGGGGCCAACATTTGTTATTATGAGAGAATGATAATGTGATTATTGTTTTGCGAGCTTTTGGATGATTGATAACTTATTGTCACGGTTAATGAAGTGCTTTCGAAATATTTAATTTGTGCTTTATTTATCAAGTAACGTTGAATACTTTATGGGGTATCGGAATGACTCAGATAGATGTATAGGAGAGATTGAGTATCTAATAATACCTAATCATTTCTTCAGACAATCACGTTACTCTAATAAACACCTAGTATTTTTTGTTTCTCGAAACAATGTATTCAATTACGGATTAGGTAGGTACTAACAAAACTGAACATTTAAGCAGAATATAACGGCTCATTATTTGTACATAGCGATTGGATACAATCACTCTCGCATAGGTATCTATTCACAATGCTCGCCGGGACAATGCCTCCCAAATTAATAATTCACGCTTATAATAAATACTATTAGATGTAATTTTAATTTGGTCTATGGTCGATACGCTCTCGGCGAACGATGTTGTCTTTTTTATGTTTATAGGATTTCGTCAATAGCGTTATTGTTATGGTTCGTGTTGATGGCACCGATATGGTGGTCTGTGGGCCTCTCGACGGACAATTGTCCGATACAACATCGATATTGTTCAATCGAATAACATTGTTGTGGCGCCACACATCTGGCGGGAGTGACGACCGATGTTATCTGCTAAAGAAATTTAATAAGGCCATGAACCCTGACCCGAGTACAGACCCATTCGATATTTTTGCGAAACTTATTGTGATTGACCTGTTGATCGGTTTCGTAACAACTTGGAGGTAGGTCCAGAACTCCGGAGAGTTAATAGAATGAATGACTATCATTGAGGTTTATGCTTTCTTTAAATAAGATTGCTAATTAGTAATTAAGTTAAGACAAATATTTAAATACTAAAAAGTTTTGGTAATCATTAAAATAAGGTAGGTAGTGTGAATATATAGTATTGACGTAGGTAAAATCACGTTATATACTTTTTCTTAAATGAGCTTTTAAGGGTCGCAATATTTTATTCCGCTTGGCGTAGCACTGTCTTCAGTTATCTTTTCATATTTGTCTTGAAAAACCATTGATTTGTGCCCACTTATTGTTATAAATAAAAGGCATCCCATGTTGGTGGGCGGGGCAGCCCCGCCCGGGATCACAAACCCGGTTATTATCCACTTAAACACATCACTTCTGTGCGAAATATTTCAACTTGACTTAAGAGAATGGTATTTTTAGAATTTTCTCTTTATTTGTTTGAAATTAGTCGAGCGGCTATCGAAATGAAGCAGTTGGCTCTTCCAACTGCTTCATTTACAAAGCCAAGGGAAACTATCCGAGCAACTCTACTCATCAACAGACACAATAGCGCACAGTGCTAAGCTAAGGTCTGTTGAAGGTACCTACAGCCATGTCCGCATGTTTCGCTACCTGAATGAAGTTTCTCTGTACCTTAGCTTTTAAAACTAATTAGGTAAGCCGGTTAATCATTAAAAATATAACGTAACTAATAAGACATCGCATAAGTTTCAAAATTCATATGTAGGTATGTAAGTGGACTCCCTTGTTCGCACTTATACTCGATTCCGAATTTCTTTATTTGCATAAGAAGGTCTATCATGCGGTCATGTCACTTATCTTTTTATCAGTATTTATTTATTTATTGTTTAGTTTTGCAATGTAACTCAATATCACGCTTTTTATACATACCTATTCGTTACTGTTTTTATGTGACACTAATTTATTTTTATTTATTTACTAATTATGCATACACATTACACACATCACGATACAGTATAAAACTGATTTACATCCGTCACCTCACACATCAGGTCCAGTTGAAAACCAGCGTCAGGCACCAGTTGTCTGGCATTTTTGCTGAACTGGGCCTTTTTGGCGCAGCCGTGAGGCACACTTTCCTGCTAATTTCTTACATCGGACTTTGCACTTTTTATTTTTTATCTTATTTTTTATCTGATGTACAACTAATATCTAACTACCTGGTGTACTGTGTGTCTCTTAGTCTGTGCTAAATAAATGTATTTTCTTTCTTTCTTTTCTTTCTTATTCCTATGAACAAAAACCGGTCAAGTTCGAGTCAGACCCGCGCACCGAGGGTTTCGTACAAATTTATAGATATGTAACTACAAATTTATGGGTTTCAGATTTTTCATTGACTTATGCTACAAGAATTGCCTCTTGCCAAATTTCATGATTCTAGATCATGTCAACGGGAAGTACCCTATAATTATGTTTTGATTCCCTTGTGTGTATCAATATATGCGGCATAAATGGAACATAAACGCCCGTATGTTTTGATTGTGTTGACTTAGAAATTTGATTTTTTCACCAGTTCAAGGGATTGCAGCCTTGAGTATTTGATATTAATTTCAATTTGATAACTCCACGTGTTCCTGAGAAAATGGGTCTTGACAGACAGACAACGAAGTGATCTTATAAGGGTTTCATTTTTCCTACTGAGCTACGGAACCCTAAAAACGAATAGTTTTGCTTACCAATGATAGCCGTTTCTATTGCCAAACTGGCCATATCAATAGATTCGTACATAAGCAAATTTTACCTGTGATAGCTACTTCCATACAAGAGGGCCTACCCGGTCTACTATGCAAAGCCATGAGGTCTTTGCTACATTATTGGTAAAGATAGGTACAGACGCCAGAACATCAACCTACTACAATCTGTCAAATTTCTCTAATAGATTTTCAACTTTATAGCTCAAGCATAAGGTTCAAAGTTTGAGAAAATTTGACAGTTTCGGGTAGCTTGATGTTCTGGCGTCTGTATGTATAATAATAGTACGGGAGGTGGCGCTGCATTTTTTCTAGTAATTTTATACCGAATAAATTTTATTTCAAACTGTTGTTTAATGGTCAGAAATCGGTAAAGTGAGCGTCAGTTGTCGCACTAACGGTGGAGCTAAAGGAGACAGCATGAAAAAGTCATTGGAAAAAAATCTGCTCCGATGATTTTTATACCGAGCAAAAAATGTATAATATTATTGTTTTAGTCACATTTTATCAAAAAATAGTCGTCAGCTGTATTGACGAGGGGGGATTATATGTCAGTCACGTGCATGAACCTCATTGAAAATTTGAAAAAAAAATAATTTTATACCTTATGAAATTTATACATCTCAATTTTTACACTTTTAAAATAATAAAGAAAATCGTCAGCCGTATTTTTGACGGTGGTAAAACCGTCAGTCAGCCTGATAAACATTTTGCGCGCTCAATGCATTTGAGCGTTGCATAGGCTTTTTGGAAAATAAACTGACAATCTTTACGCCCATAAACAATTAGCTGACGATGAGTTTTTATTTTTTAATATTTAAATCATCTTATACTTCGAATTCAATAAGTATAACATCAATTTAATATAAAAAACACCACATTTTATTTATTTATTTTGTGTCAGTTTCAAATTATATACAGAAATATATATTTACTAGCTTCTGCCCGCGACTTCGTCCGCGTGAAATTTCTTGTTTCCGACCCACGCCGTCGCATCGCATCGCATCGCCTGCCCGCGCTGTCACTTCGTTTTCGCTTAGCGATCTTTCTGACTTTTATTCTTTTTGCTCGTCTCCTAAGGGTTATAGCGTGATGTTACATAGCCTTCCTCAAGAATTAGGCTAGCAAATGTAAAAATATTTTTTTAAATCGACTCCGAGAAAAATCCGACCGATTAGCGCGTTCAGACAAACAAACTCTTCTGCTTTATTATTAGTATCATCTTAAGATACGAAAATATGAAATATTATTTATTATCTTCGTCGTGTGTGATAGTCAATTGAATTGTATGGCGAGCGATATTGTATCTTAAGGGGGAAGCGCTAAGGTAGCCCGCGAAATTCAAATTTTCTTACGTTTTTTGCAATTTGCTGGTCAGTATTAAGTTGTACGTTGATTAATATATGAATCGCGGCCGTAAGAAATATGTGTTTACAGAATTATAATCGTTAAAGTCATCAACACAACTCTCTAAGACCACGTAAGTCCAAAGAATAACTGTTTCATGAAATCATCATTCTTTGGACTTACGTGGTCTTAGAGAGTTGTGTTGATGACTTTAATGATTATAATTCTGTAAACACATATTTCTTTCGGCCGCGATTCATATATTAATCAACGTACAACTTAATGCTGACCAGCAAATTGCAAAAAACGTAAGAAAATTTGAATTTCGCGGGCTACCTTAGCGCTTCCCCCTTAAGTTGTTATTACAAAATTAGATCGTCGTCCGATTCAGCACCAATTCCATGTTGTATATGTATAAAAAGTTATTGTTTATTTTCCACAACGCACACAATGAACGGACACTATTATTACACAAAGACGGGTCTTTGTTAGTGAATAAGAGAAATATAGAATAAAAGATCAGCTAAAGAAACAATTCAGGAATTCCCCTAGAGAACAAAACTCAGATCGGGCGTCCTTGTTCCACTTTCCACGGAAACAGCTATGCTATCCTTGTCATATGCAATTCAGTGTTTATAGAATTCGGATACACGACACGCATTTCCATAGATAATTAATTGATTAGAGGTGCGTTCTGAAATTTAACTGTTTTTTAGAGCGTGCCATTGATTGGTTTTGTTTTTACCAACGTGCGTGATAAATTATTGTCGACTATTAAAAATGCGCTACTTAGGGGACTAGGCACTATTATGGAATTTTGAGCGCTAAAACATCAAGAAATGCACTAGATCTAGTGCCGAAAGCACTAAGTTGGCAACATTCGAAATCTCTGTAGCAGATGGTAGTATTTCTCTCTTATTCATATAAGTTTGTCTCACTCCGGTAGGGTATACTTACTTCAGTCTACCTGAGGGCTAGAAAAATAATTTTTAGAAAAGGTATGTTAGAGTCGTGAGACTTTAACTGCTTGAAATTCCTTGATGCTACAGTACATATTAATATGATTAGAAACCGACACAAAATAAATAAATAAAATGTGGTGTTTTTATATTAAATTGATGTTATACTTATTGAATTCGAAGTATAAGATGATTTAAATGTTAAAAAATAAAAACTCATCGTCAGCTAATTGTTTATGGGCGTGAAGATTGTCAGTTTATTTTCCAAAAAGCCTATGCAACGCTCAAATGCATTGAGCGCGTAAAATGTTTATCAGGCCGACTGACGGTGTTACCCCCGTCAAAAATACGGCTGACGATTTTCTTTATTATTTTAAAAGTATAAAAATTGAGATGTATAAATTTCATAAGGTATAAAATTACTTTTTTTTTCAAATTTTAAATGAGGTTCATGCACGTGACTGACATATAATCCCCCCTCGTCAATACAGCTGACGACTATTTTTTGAAAAAATGTGATTAAAACAATAATATTATACATTTTTGCTCGGTATAAAAATCATTGGAGCGGATTTTTTTCCAATGACTTTTTCATGCTGTCTCCTTCAGCTCCACCGCTATCGAAGCAGCTGACGTTCGGAGCTATTATGTGTTAGAGGAAAACTATTATTGTTATGATTTTCAGCCGGTATAAAATGACTTGCTCAAATATAGCGCCACCTCCCGTACTATAAGTCTTAATTTTAACCAATTATAGGAAATGGCCATAAGACTCTCATTCGGTCCGTTATGCACGGTAAGTACCTAAATACCTACCTACTAATTCTGAAACATCTCTTCTGTCTGCCGTATGTAAATACCTAAGTGCAAAAAAGCGTTCTAAATAATTGACTAATTATTTGACCCCTTCACTCTTAAAGACATCGCTAAGTGCAATCAAATTATGTTAGGTACCCGATTTCCAAAAGGGGTTAGTACGTTACAAGAAGGAAACCATGTTTATTGAATCAACCACAACACAGCCCCATCGTACAATTGTCTCTGGGGAGAGATTGCAGCCGAATTGAAGCTCACTTACATCTCCCAAAGGATATTTTGCGTGGGAAATACGTAGGTCTATCTGCCGCTTAAATATTGTAGACTAGACTAGGTACCTATTATTATTATCGTTTTTTTAGTACCTACTTAATGAAGTACTGTAAGAAATCAAACAACGTTATAATTTATCTACGTTTATTCCAATAGTACGTCTTTACATCACTCCTACTTTTCTTCCAATCAAAAACCTTATACAAATATTTGACAGCTCATTCTAAACTCGCTTGACTTTTCGAATGCAACCAGAGTTATTTTATTGCCAGCCTGCACTACATAAGGTCGACTTTAGCAGACAACCTTTACTAATCGTTAAACTGGAGTCTAGAACATTTCTACCTATTTTCACTTCATAAATGTACATCCCATGCCGATTTCGGCTACGGTGACTGTTTTTGTTTCCGGCATCTACTTAATAGTTAGTTATAGGTTACGGGCGTGTGCTCTGATCAACTCTGATGTGACTAATGTAACCTGTCTTGACTGTAAAGGTACCTACGTATTGCATGACTCATAATGAGAAGCAATAAGGCTCCTTCAAACAGGCGCGACACGCGATAAAATCGCGCGCGACATAAAGGCACCGCAAGTCGCGCAACGAGCGGTGCCCCTTTGAGTTGCAAGCGATTCGCGTCGCGCGTCGCGCCTATTGCATACTTTCTAGTACATGACTACAAAACCTTTATGTACCTTAATAAATTGATTATTATTATATTATATTATCATTTTCAGGAGCCTTTAGAGAGTGCCTTATGATCGAAAAACATTTTTTGCTTCCTTTCTGCAACTGTCTCTATTGTTATACTGCTAGTACACATAACCTTCTTAATTTATATATCATTGTATAGATAATTTAATGGAGATTAATTCTGTACTTTTCAAAAATAGATTTAATGCAACAGAAACGAAAAAAAATTCAAAATATTTCTAAATAAAATCCTGTCAATCAAGTGTGAAACCTGAAAACATTGTATGTACCTAGCTTGCGAAAAAATCAATTAATTAAGTTTTCTTTTTAAATATTTTAATTGATTCGTTTCACCCATAGGAGGAATTGAAAATGGCACTTTTAATCAAGGTAGTGTTATTATAATTGATAAAAAACTATCTAATGTCATATCTATACATACCTATAGCGTTTTTATACGATCAAATTTTAAAGAGCATTACGGCTCCTACACAAAGGCGCGACGCGCGACGCGAATCGCGCGCGCCACAAAGGCACCGCTCGTCGCGCGACTTGCGGTGCCTTTGTGTCGCGTGTCGCGTCGCGCCAGTGTGTACGAGCCTTTATGAGTCGTGCACTTTTGGATTTTCCATTTTTTTTCACTTTATTGCTTTGCCAAATGAAAAACGTAGCTAATGTTAAGTGAAGATTAAAGTTTTTTTTCTCCCCCTAAAATCCAATAAAATCTTAACAAATAAAAAATAATAAACTCCTTTGTCTGGAACTAAATCTTTTAACGTAATAAAGTGGACTTATCCCTTCACCCTGCTGTAATCAATGTCTAATACGTATTCGTAGCTTACGATAATGATTAACGACAAACTTTATTAATTCGATCAACTAGGATTAGAGGCTCCACACTGTGGCGGAGGGTATACGGAAAAAACAAACGAATTTCGCAAAGGGATACCTCCGGGACGCTCCCTTTAAACGACAATTCATCAGGGTTGTCAGACCGCTTTAAAATAACAGATTTAAAAATCGAATTATGTTTTGAATTTAAAATTTTAAGGAGAATATTTTCATTAAAAAAGTTGACTTTATCAAAGTTATACATCATCATCACCTGCCTGCCTTTTCCCAACTATGTTGGGGTCGGCTTATGTTCAGTTCGGCAGTCTAACTGGATGCAGCTGAATACCAGTGTTTTACATAGAGCAACTGCTTATCTGACCTTATACTAACTATGGGATTACTATGAGCAATATGATACCCCATGGTAAGACTGGTTACCTGATTTTCGGGCTTCTGAAGACCCGTAATGACTGTCAAAGATCTACAAATGACAGCCGGGACCAACGGCTTAAGGCGACGCATTGTTAAACAATAATTCCAAAACCGGGCACGCGCGCCCCGCAACCCGCTCACACCTCGATAAGTAACGTAAGTATTGCGAGACGCGATGCCGCAAAGTGGGCTGAATTTCGTGTTTCATAGACATTCAAATCCTTTTTTGCAAGAGAGAGAGAGAGATATCTCCGTTATCGCACAAATAGGGAAAATGCATGTTTTTTTTTAATTTTAATTCACTTCTTACATTATTATAAAATAGTAATAAAAAATATAAATACTGTTGGAAATGATAAAAACCATATTTTGTTAGTTTTCAATCCATCTGGATGGATGGATGGATGGATGGATGGATGGATGGATGGATGGATGGATGGATGGATGGATGGATGGATGGATGGATGGATGGATGGATGGATGGATGGATGGATGGATGGATGGATGGATGGATGGATGGATGGATGGATGGATGGATGGATGGATGGATGGATGGATGGATGGATGGATGGATGGATGGATGGATGGATGGATGGATGGATGGATGGATGGATGGATGGATGGATGGATGGATGGATGGATGGATGGATGGATGGATGGATGGATGGATGGATGGATGGATGGATGGATGGATGGATGGATGGATGGATGGATGGATGGATGGATGGATGGATGGATGGATGGATGGATGGATGGATGGATGGATGGATGGATGGATGGATGGATGGATGGATGGATGGATGGATGGATGGATGGATGGATGGATGGATGGATGGATGGATGGATGGATGGATGGATGGATGGATGGATGGATGGATGGATGGATGGATGGATGGATGGATGGATGGATGGATGGATGGATGGATGGATGGATGGATGGATGGATGGATGGATGGATGGATGGATGGATGGATGGATGGATGGATGGATGGATGGATGGATGGATGGATGGATGGATGGATGGATGGATGGATGGATGGATGGATGGATGGATGGATGGATGGATGGATGGATGGATGGATGGATGGATGGATGGATGGATGGATGGATGGATGGATGGATGGATGGATGGATGGATGGATGGATGGATGGATGGATGGATGGATGGATGGATGGATGGATGGATGGATGGATGGATGGATGGATGGATGGATGGATGGATGGATGGATGGATGGATGGATGGATGGATGGATGGATGGATGGATGGATGGATGGATGGATGGATGGATGGATGGATGGATGGATGGATGGATGGATGGATGGATGGATGGATGGATGGATGGATGGATGGATGGATGGATGGATGGATGGATGGATGGATGGATGGATGGATGGATGGATGGATGGATGGATGGATGGATGGATGGATGGATGGATGGATGGATGGATGGATGGATGGATGGATGGATGGATGGATGGATGGATGGATGGATGGATGGATGGATGGATGGATGGATGGATGGATGGATGGATGGATGGATGGATGGATGGATGGATGGATGGATGGATGGATGGATGGATGGATGGATGGATGGATGGATGGATGGATGGATGGATGGATGGATGGATGGATGGATGGATGGATGGATGGATGGATGGATGGATGGATGGATGGATGGATGGATGGATGGATGGATGGATGGATGGATGGATGGATGGATGGATGGATGGATGGATGGATGGATGGATGGATGGATGGATGGATGGATGGATGGATGGATGGATGGATGGATGGATGGATGGATGGATGGATGGATGGATGGATGGATGGATGGATGGATGGATGGATGGATGGATGGATGGATGGATGGATGGATGGATGGATGGATGGATGGATGGATGGATGGATGGATGGATGGATGGATGGATGGATGGATGGATGGATGGATGGATGGATGGATGGATGGATGGATGGATGGATGGATGGATGGATGGATGGATGGATGGATGGATGGATGGATGGATGGATGGATGGATGGATGGATGGATGGATGGATGGATGGATGGATGGATGGATGGATGGATGGATGGATGGATGGATGGATGGATGGATGGATGGATGGATGGATGGATGGATGGATGGATGGATGGATGGATGGATGGATGGATGGATGGATGGATGGATGGATGGATGGATGGATGGATGGATGGATGGATGGATGGATGGATGGATGGATGGATGGATGGATGGATGGATGGATGGATGGATGGATGGATGGATGGATGGATGGATGGATGGATGGATGGATGGATGGATGGATGGATGGATGGATGGATGGATGGATGGATGGATGGATGGATGGATGGATGGATGGATGGATGGATGGATGGATGGATGGATGGATGGATGGATGGATGGATGGATGGATGGATGGATGGATGGATGGATGGATGGATGGATGGATGGATGGATGGATGGATGGATGGATGGATGGATGGATGGATGGATGGATGGATGGATGGATGGATGGATGGATGGATGGATGGATGGATGGATGGATGGATGGATGGATGGATGGATGGATGGATGGATGGATGGATGGATGGATGGATGGATGGATGGATGGATGGATGGATGGATGGATGGATGGATGGATGGATGGATGGATGGATGGATGGATGGATGGATGGATGGATGGATGGATGGATGGATGGATGGATGGATGGATGGATGGATGGATGGATGGATGGATGGATGGATGGATGGATGGATGGATGGATGGATGGATGGATGGATGGATGGATGGATGGATGGATGGATGGATGGATGGATGGATGGATGGATGGATGGATGGATGGATGGATGGATGGATGGATGGATGGATGGATGGATGGATGGATGGATGGATGGATGGATGGATGGATGGATGGATGGATGGATGGATGGATGGATGGATGGATGGATGGATGGATGGATGGATGGATGGATGGATGGATGGATGGATGGATGGATGGATGGATGGATGGATGGATGGATGGATGGATGGATGGATGGATGGATGGATGGATGGATGGATGGATGGATGGATGGATGGATGGATGGATGGATGGATGGATGGATGGATGGATGGATGGATGGATGGATGGATGGATGGATGGATGGATGGATGGATGGATGGATGGATGGATGGATGGATGGATGGATGGATGGATGGATGGATGGATGGATGGATGGATGGATGGATGGATGGATGGATGGATGGATGGATGGATGGATGGATGGATGGATGGATGGATGGATGGATGGATGGATGGATGGATGGATGGATGGATGGATGGATGGATGGATGGATGGATGGATGGATGGATGGATGGATGGATGGATGGATGGATGGATGGATGGATGGATGGATGGATGGATGGATGGATGGATGGATGGATGGATGGATGGATGGATGGATGGATGGATGGATGGATGGATGGATGGATGGATGGATGGATGGATGGATGGATGGATGGATGGATGGATGGATGGATGGATGGATGGATGGATGGATGGATGGATGGATGGATGGATGGATGGATGGATGGATGGATGGATGGATGGATGGATGGATGGATGGATGGATGGATGGATGGATGGATGGATGGATGGATGGATGGATGGATGGATGGATGGATGGATGGATGGATGGATGGATGGATGGATGGATGGATGGATGGATGGATGGATGGATGGATGGATGGATGGATGGATGGATGGATGGATGGATGGATGGATGGATGGATGGATGGATGGATGGATGGATGGATGGATGGATGGATGGATGGATGGATGGATGGATGGATGGATGGATGGATGGATGGATGGATGGATGGATGGATGGATGGATGGATGGATGGATGGATGGATGGATGGATGGATGGATGGATGGATGGATGGATGGATGGATGGATGGATGGATGGATGGATGGATGGATGGATGGATGGATGGATGGATGGATGGATGGATGGATGGATGGATGGATGGATGGATGGATGGATGGATGGATGGATGGATGGATGGATGGATGGATGGATGGATGGATGGATGGATGGATGGATGGATGGATGGATGGATGGATGGATGGATGGATGGATGGATGGATGGATGGATGGATGGATGGATGGATGGATGGATGGATGGATGGATGGATGGATGGATGGATGGATGGATGGATGGATGGATGGATGGATGGATGGATGGATGGATGGATGGATGGATGGATGGATGGATGGATGGATGGATGGATGGATGGATGGATGGATGGATGGATGGATGGATGGATGGATGGATGGATGGATGGATGGATGGATGGATGGATGGATGGATGGATGGATGGATGGATGGATGGATGGATGGATGGATGGATGGATGGATGGATGGATGGATGGATGGATGGATGGATGGATGGATGGATGGACTCCCGCTATTCTGACTACTCTAATTTTTATTTCTCTTTATATTGGGTCTTTAAGTAAGTATACAACTTCTTTATTAACATTGGCATGTGTTTACATAATTATTTTCTTAAATCTATTTCTTAATAACTACATATAATTTCTAGATACTAATTTTTATATATTTTTTAAACTTATAATATAGGTACTGGTAATTGATATACTTAAACAATACATTTTAACATACTATTACTAATTTTTATATATTTTACTAACAAAAGAAAAACTAATAATATAGGTACTGGTAATTATACAATGCGTTTTAACATACTATTTTGCTTATATCTATTTCCTAATACAATATTTCTATGTTAATGTTATCTTACATTTAGCACAATATGTATACTTATTTCTGGTTTTCGGACTAAATTTTTAAAATTGCACAATTCTATCTGTCCTAAGGGCTTGTGTGACTTCCTTTTCCAGTTGCTATTTTTTATATACTTGAATTTTTGCGTCAATAATATATATATATACATATGTTATACATATTTATTGTCGTTTCTTATTCTGGGATTTTTCTACCTTCAACTTTACAGGGGGGGGGGTTTGGGTCGTGTGTGTTTGATATATACGTATATATTCATTATATGTTTTATATATCTGTGTTTGTTGGTGTTTTTTGGTTTCCATGTATCTACTTATCTTTGTTATGTACTCCCAATTTGTGTTGCTGTCTTGGTGTGTTCCTGTATGTGTTGCGTGTGTGTCTGTGTGTGTTATGTGTGTAACGTGTGCCGCAAGGAGCAATTTAGGCATATGCAGTTGTCGTCCGAGCCAGGTAGTCCCATTTTTTGCGGACCGGGCACTCCTTGCTGAACGCATTGTGGTCAGTCCTTTGCAACTTTGAGTGCGAGCAGTTGCAGCACTGCGGCTCATCACCCGCGACAAATTCAACACATTTCTCACGGAGATGAGGTCCTCCGCAGTGGCTGCACCTGTCCACACTCTCAGTGCAAAATTTGCGGCCATGTCCGAATGCTAAGCATTTCGTGCATTGGATGAGCGGAGACTGGTCCTCCACCCTGACCCTTTGAAGGTCAAGGTAAAGGGCCCCAGCCTCCGTCATCCTCTGCCATACTTTGGGTCTGACCTGTATAATGACGTGCGCTGTTTTTGGGTTCCTAGTCCTCTTCTTGTATTTTATCACTATTTCTTTTTCTTCTTCTTCCAGGTCCCTGAATATATCTCTATTTTGGGAGTAGAGAGCTTTCACCACTTCGTCGTCCTCACTGTCCAAAAAGACGTCTTTTAGGACGACGAGCGGGTTTTTATTTTTCATGGGCGCTGCTATTAGCCCTTTAATTCGGCTCTCTATCCTTTCTTTCACCCTTTTAAGTTCGGCCTCTGTGTCACATTCACATCCCAGTATCACTGTCTGGTTTTTTGCCTTTCGGACTTTATTTATTTTTAGGCCAGTTCCCCTGGCATCGACCGCCTCCTTCACCCTAGCGAGCACCTCGTCAGCAGTCTCCAGGCCGCCCTCAAGGTGACCGCCATCGAGTGAAGTGCCGGCCGATGCCCGGGTTTGGCTGCCGTAACATCGGCGTATGTCCGTGGGTCGGTGTTTTGCTCGCAGGCCGCTTCCCTTATTGCCTCTTTTAGTCCGTCGGTTCTGGCGGCCACCTCGCCGGCAACGTGATCGATTTTCCCCTCGAGGACAGCGGCAGCGTTAGTAATGACCAACACTCCTTTCGTCGTGTGGTCTATGTCCGCTAACGCTGTATCTACCTTGTCGCTGACCTCGAGGATCTTATTGACGACCTTGTCGACGAGGTCGGCTCCGCTATCGTCGATGCGGTCGGTCACTTCTTGAAAACCTTTTGAGACCTTATCTTCGAGGACGTTAAATCGTGTGCTCATAGTTTCCTCCACCTTTTCGAGCCTTTCTAAGATTTTATTCGGCAGTTCGGGTGATAAGGGCGCGGTGATGGTTCTTTTTGGCGGAGCTGTTTTGGGCGCAGTTTCCAGGGCCTTCATCCGTTTGCTCAGTTCGAAGAGGATCCGCAGGCTTTTATCCGACTGTTTCTCCAGGAAGGCCTTGATGTCTCTCCTCATCTGAGGGTAATCTTTGATTCGGGATGGGATATCCTCGAAGGTCTTCATAACCTCCTGGAGAAGTTGGTCGTTTGTTGAAGCAGCATAGGTGTCCGTCTGCTGCTTATAAGCCTCCATATTGTCGACGGATCTCCTCTTTCGTTCCGGTCTCCGGATGAAGGTCCTGGCGGCGTCCGGCGCCTGTCCAGACGGGCCCGCGGGGCTGGGAGTGGTGTTTCGGGCGACAGCGCCAGAGGTCCCCGCCGACGTCGGCAGTGGCATTTCGGCTGTTTCCGCTTGGGTTCTCTGAACAGCGTCTTTTCTGCCGAACGTCAGGGATAACCCCTTTGGCGCATCGTGCGCTCCGGAAGGACCCTCATTTCCCGGGTGGGCAGGCGACGTGGACTCTTGTAGTCCGCTGGTGCAAGCTACCGGCTTTCTCTTCTGGACTGGGGTGTGTATTCCGAATACCATTTTTATTTTGGGCTGTGTATGTTAATGTACCTACTACCTTGTGTGGTTTGTGTGTATAGGGCACAATGAACGGGGAAAGTTGTCTAATGTGTATAATAATTGTAAAATGTATAAATTGTAAAGAAGAAGGTAAAGAAGAAGGTAATTAAATAGGATGCAAGTTTCAAGACGAAACCGCAAGTCTTAAAAACTATGGTGACTACACGCACCGTACACTCAGGATATACCCCAGCACCAGGCGAATAGGTATATATTATTATATAAATAAATATAATAAATAGATCAGGAATAGTTTTTCTGTGATTTCTCCGGAGCCAGAAGAGAGATCTTTTTCTCCTGGTTTCGGAGAGCCCAAGCTCGGTGGGTCTATGACTTCTGGTTCCGAAGTTATGGCTCGGGGGGGGTGAGGTAACGTGAAGGGTTGGGGGGGGGATTAATACAGATGGATATTTAAAGGATTTTGGAAGGCGACAGGAGTCCGCCAGTGGGAACGGAGAATGTTCTAGAGGTTCCAGGAGTCACAGTGTGTCACAGGGTTTCGTTGGAGGCGGGGGGAGGGGGGGGGGAGGTGTAGGATATAATGTATAATATAATATAATATAATATAATAGCTCTATGGTATATAACGTATAATTTAAAAGTTAGGTGCTAGGAAATTTTTTGGGGTCTATAATGGGGGGGTCAAAAAGGGGGGTCTAAGGGTCTTATACCAATATATGTTCTAGATGAGAGGCGGGTTATAGGGGGGGGGAAAATTTGGTCAGAATTTTGATATTCCCAGCCGTTCCCGAGATATCTGGATTTTAAGTGGGGGAAGGGGAAATTTTCGGTACTCTAATATTTCTGCCTTACGAATAAGTGGCGTATGACGTATGATGTGGAGGATACGGGAAATTTGGAAGTGGTCTCAGAGGGGTAGGGTGGGGGGGGGATTTGAAGGAAGTCTTAATATATAACGTAGATGATATATAGCTATGGTCATAGATGGCTATCTGGGCTGGGGGGGAGGGGGAGGGGCGGGGGGAGTCAGTCTGATAAGACATAAATTAAAAGATCATACCATCCATACTAAAAGAAAATCATTTAGTATTCTTCAATCATTGAAAGTACATACAAACACCATGGCAAGTATCGTTACAAACTTGGATTTGTTCGTTATTTTGAAAGGCGCAATTGTGCGATAACGGAGATATCATCATTTATTGTGTCGACTCCATACAATATTTTTCGAAATAAATTCTAAGAGCGCTGTTTGCAATTACAAACCCAAAAGTTTATCATAAAAGGTACATAGAAGGTATTCCCGATCGTATCCAAGTATAAAAAAGCGTCGCTTTCAAAAAAGGATTTGAATGTCTATGAAACACGAATTTCAGCCCACTGTGTGCCGTGGCGGCGGGGAAACATAGACGTCTTGCACATTTTTCTAATAAACAAGCTCTTCTTTTCCTTTTGGAACATCTTTCTTTGTTTTTTTACCATTTTTATTTTATAAAACCGCCAAATAAATTCGCGCAATGCTTAATGTCGTCCGGAAGCCGACTAGCACAGACCCGTCGCTGACAATGGTCAAGAGGGGACTGAGAGTCTGAGTGGGGCGAGGATTGTATACGCGCGCTAGCTTATAACTAAAGGACATAAGCGACAAAATGGTTTTTGTTGTTTTATTTAGATAGAAACGATAATTTGAGAAATTCCTTTTGGTATTTTAAAGAGTATGTATAGACTCATCTACATAGAAAATTAAGAGGCTTAAATCGGTCCCGTTTGCCCATAATATGTGAATCCCTTTTTAAAAAGAGGTATGTTTGATATATTTTTCTCTGTTACAAAAGTTACCTAATCATGTATTGAAAACTGACAAAATAAGGTTTTTATCATGAACTTTCAGGTCACCAACTTATATTTTGATCCGTTTTGTATTTACTGAGAAAAATTGAGATCCTTGGCGCCAATATCTCCAAGGCGTCCTCTTAACGTGCTTTCTGAGGCGCGGAGGGGCTTGATATGGAATAAATGGTCATCCATCTACGGACCGACCTCGACCAGCGTAGCGGCTGTTATAATTTTGCCACGAGCCCCTTAAAGTTATACATACTTCGTATTCTTACCTTTCTCAAAACATTATATTTTATAGTCTAAGATCTAGCGTATATTATTATAATATGATCAGCGCCTAACAAATTACACATGCATATAACCCGACAGATAAAGACAAATAGTGACTATCTTATATGATAGGGACAATAAAATGGATGCATAAATCTTGACAAGCTCATTTTATTTCTTTTGATGCATGAATTAGTTGCAAGACATTAAACACTCAAGAATTCAAAGGTCATTTTTTAAACATGTTCACGTCATCATTTGTCTTTTCCTAACTATATCGGTTGGCTCCTTGTCTAACCGGATGCAGCTGATTACCAATATTTTACATGGTGATTTTCCAATTACTGGGTAATACGATAGCCCTTGGTAAGACTGGTTGTCAGACTTCCGGACTTCTGAGGACCTGTAACGACTGTCAAAGATCCACGAAACATTTTCACATGAATGGCATAGTAAGGAGTTATGCCTAATCTTATCTTGTTCAGGAATTACAGTATCAATATTGTTGTAGATAACCACCATGCTCGCTATGCCAGATAAAATAACAATAAGTAGGTAATATAGGTAAGATAAGTAATTTATCTACATAAGTACCTACCTAATTAGTAACTTAGATTAGAATATACTGAATTTCTAAATAGGTCGTGACTAATAAAATCTTACGCAGGCATTGTTATAGTTCTGTGATTCGGAAAAGTTAAGAAATAATGATCGATTAAAAGAATCCACTTTCTTTTAAAGTGAATATATTAATTGATTCTCGTTTCCTTCACATCAGTATGAATGTTAATTTACAAAAAATCAACGAGAAAACATAACACGTCATCTAGAAAAATCTACAAGATAATTTTCAAAAGATTAGTTAAGTACAGACGCCAGCACATCAAGCTACCCGAAACTGTAAAATTTTCCCAATCAACTTTGAACCTTATGCTTTGGCGATAATTTTGAAAATCTATTAAAGAAATTTGACAGATTATAGTAGCTTGATGTGCTGGCGTCTGTACATAACATAAGCCTGTAATCCCTGAAGGGTTGGGCAAAGGTGTACCTACCTATAGAGGTACACCCACATTTGGTCAGTTCACCTACCCTATAGTACACCCACATTTGGTCAGTTCACCCACCCTATAGTACACCCACATTTGGTCAGTTCACCCACCCTATAGTACACCCACATTTGATCAGTTCACCCACCCTATAGTACACCCACATTTGGTCAGTTCACCAACTCTATAGTACACCCACATTTGGTCAGTTCACCCACCCTATAGTACACCCACATTTGGTCAGTTCACCCACCCTATAGTACACCCACATTTGATCAGTTCACCCACCCTATAGTACACACACATTTGATCAGTTTACCCACCCTATAGTATACCTTCATTTGGTTAGTTCACCAACCCTATAGTACACCCACATTTGGTCAGTTCACCCACCCTATAGTACACCCACATTTGATCAGTTCACCCACCCTATAGTACACCCACATTTGGTCAGTTCACCAACCCTATAGTACACCCACATTTGGTCAGTTCACCCACCCTATAGTACACACACATTTGATCAGTTCACCCACCCTATAGTACACCTACATTTGGTTAGTTCACCAACCCTATAGTACACCCACATTTGGTCAGTTCACCCACCCTATAGTACACCCACATTTGATCAGTTCACCCACCCTATAGTACACCCACATTTCGTCAGTTCACCCACCCTATAGTACACCCACATTTGGTCAGTTCACCCACCCTATAGTACACCCACATTTGGTCAGTTCACCCACCCTATAGTACACCCACATTTGGTCAGTTCACCCACCCTATAGTACACCCACATTTGATCAGTTCACCCACCCTATAGTACACCCACATTTGGTCAGTTCACCAACTCTATAGTACACCCACATTTGGTCAGTTCACCCACCCTATAGTACACCCACATTTGGTCAGTTCACCCACCCTATAGTACACCCACATTTGATCAGTTCACCCACCCTATAGTACACACACATTTGATCAGTTCACCCACCCTATAGTATACCTTCATTTGGTTAGTTCACCAACCCTATAGTACACCCACATTTGGTCAGTTCACCCACCCTATAGTACACCCACATTTGATCAGTTCACCCACCCTATAGTACACCCACATTTGGTCAGTTCACCAACCCTATAGTACACCCACATTTGGTCAGTTCACCCACCCTATAGTACACACACATTTGATCAGTTCACCCACCCTATAGTACACCTACATTTGGTTAGTTCACCAACCCTATAGTACACCCACATTTGGTCAGTTCACCCACCCTATAGTACACCCACATTTGATCAGTTCACCCACCCTATAGTACACCCACATTTGGTCAGTTCACCCACCCTATAGTACACCCACATTTGGTCAGTTCACCCACCCTATAGTACACCCACATTTGGCCAGTTATGTTTATGTCTCGTGTCTCGAGCCTATTGCCATCAACCGAGCACAAATCCAGACTCCGGACTGTTACTGAGAAATTCCTAATTTAAAAACCCATAACACTTTGGCCGACCTGGGAATCGAACCCAGGAGCTCATGCTCAACAGTAGCGCTTGGGCCACTGGACCAACGAGGCAGTGATACTACTAAATAATAAAAAAATTGACGCGTGACACCCCTAACAATAAAATCTCAATGTCAACATACCAGCCGCGAGGGTTGTGCACCCGAGGGATGCGTTTGTTTTTATTAAAAGTTTTTATTCAGCAATAATGGGAACTAGGATATCCATTATCCTTCTGCAAACAATTACTAGTATGCAATCTTCTGTAATTTACATGATACGGTTGTTGACTAGTGCGCAGTGGTGGCCCACTGGTATCGGTCCTGACTTAGGAGTTGTGGGTTGTGAGTTCGAACCCAGGCAGGCATTTTACTTTGTGTAGGTATTTAATTTTATCACCACTGGTCGCAAAATGGTGAAGAAAAACATCGTGAGGAAACCGGCATGTCTAGAACCAAAAAATTCGAAGACATATTGTGATATCCACCAACCTGCACTGGGCCCGCGTAGTGGATTACGGCCCACTCCCTCTCACAGAGAGGAGGCCTGTGTTACAGCAGTGGGAACATTTGAACGGCTGATTACGTTTGTTGACTACAGAATCAGAAGGTGTGTATTTCTGCAGAAAAAGCACTCTTTTTGTGAAGGAGTTCGTCAGGGGGAGTCCTGTCACCATGACTCTACATGTATTCCATCTTCTACATCCAAGCAGCGTTGCTGTGTTCAGGTTTGAACAGATCATCATCTGGGGTAAGTAATAGATGATATAACAACAAAATCTCTAATATTTACAATATATAACAACGGAACCTATAATTTTATTTAATATAGCGATTAGTTAATATAATGAACGATTGATACAATTTTAAAATAAATAATTTTCATAAGCATAACATACATTAAATATAAAATCGTTTGACATACCACTCAAAAGATATAAAACTTATTTGGTCTAATTAAACAATAACTTTGTATTTTGTTTAAGAAATATTTAAAAGTATTTTTTCTTTGTTTTATTCTTTGTAAGTTCTATCGTAGTTATAGGTAATAGTCACCTAAGTAGATATTAAACATAACTAGTAACTAATTACCACCTGCGCTAAGATAGGTCGACGGAGCCCCGCTTCGCGGGGCTCCTATTTCTGGGTGGTTTAAAAAAAAATAACCACGAAGGCTAAGGTGGGAGCTCCGCTCCGCTTCGCTCCCGCCTTAGCCTTCTAACCTAACCTATCCGAGTCGGGGTACTCTGAGTCGGGGTGTTAACCATAATGACGTTTTTATATACATATATTAAACGTTAGACCTAATGATTTTCGATTAAATAAACAATATACATATTAAACGTTAGACCAAATGATTTTCGATTACATAAACGTTATATCAAACAACGTTATACTAATTAAGTTTTAGAATAAATAAATGTTATATGTAAAGAAATTATATCAACAGTTGGTATATCTCACGTTGATTATATCTTATGAACGATAATAAAATGAAATTAGACCAAATGAGTTTATACGTTATGAGACGCACCCCATCATCTGCCTAGCCTTTTCACAACTATGTTGGTAAGACTGGTTGTCAGACTTTCGGACTTCTGACTACCCGTAACGACTGTCAAAGATCCACGAATGACAGCCGCGACCAACGGCTTTTTTTTTTGTTTTTTTTCAGGATGGGAAATCATCAAATGACCCCTCCCGCTCTGGGTGGAGCGGAAGGGAGTGTCAGACTCTTACTGACTAAAACCCACCCGTGTTCCTTCCTTAGCCCTTTATGTTCCGGGCCAGCGGTAACCCTTTCGGACAATCCCGCTGATCCGGCAGGCTCGTCCCTGACGGGCCCCTTCGGATGATGCTGACATCTCTTTGAAGCGCGCGTGGAACACGTACGCGCCGTCCGGCACGGGCCTGGTCCTGATCGGACGATGAGCTACCCATTACTCTCCGCCCGCAGGCCCGCGCCTACGGTGGCCGGGAGTCGTCGCGCGGCTCCCGACGCCCGGAGCGTCTCCCGCGGCGGCTGGGACGGGAGGCTCTCTCTCTCAGCCGTCCCACCACCTTCTTCGCTAGCATGACTGCTTCGCAGAGGAAGGCGACTGCCCGCCACTCCCTCTCGCCCCGGACCATGGCTTGAACCAGGGCCGGACGCGAGAGGTCGCCGCCGCTGCCGATCGCCTCTACGAGGACACGGCGGTGCTCCGCCCAAGCGGGGAGACCAACGGCTTAATTAACGTGCTTTCCGAGGCACGGAGGGGTCACGGTATGTAAAGATGGTTGGACAGATAAGGGTTAGTAAAATTGCAGTTAGTGTCCACACACGAGCGGCTCGCGTCAGCAACAGAGGCAACTGCAGCTGTCCACGTCTGTCGACTGCCGCCGACGCATTTTTTGTGAATGGCATCTCGCAGTTCAACCTAGGAGTTTGTTGTCTGCTTAACCAGGCTTGCCTGTGAATGCCTCAATAAATTATGGCCTCCAGCCAGGGTTTAAAAAACCTTAAAACTAAGCGACTACATTTTAAGGGCACTCCTGTGGGGTACGGACCTCGCGGCTTACGGCGTCGCTGGTAGAGGGCAGCAAGGGACAGGCTGGATCGGAATTAGCCTGCAATCCGCGTGCCGCTCGTGTATTTAGAACACTTGGTCACATGTCATGAGTTTTATCTCTGGGCAACGCACTTTGCAATGCCTCCGGTATTGCTGATGGCCAGAGGCGATTGTGAATGGTGACCGCTGACACCATGAGGTGGGACGCTTGTTTGTTTGCATATCAGAGAGCCTATACAAGTGGGAATCGCTTTCAAAGTCTTTCGTATTTCCGCTTCTACTTTTAACAGCACCCTATTTGCGTAACACACTAACAATCACAATCTGAATTTTGAAGGATGTAGCTAATACGTTGCTTTATATGCTCGAAAAATTTGTCTGCTCAACACCGTAATTAACGCAATGAACTTGACTTATGTGAAGTATATAAATATAGATGTGAAGTCTATGAAAATTTACAACACCATTTGGCACCAATTTGACAAGAGGTCTTCCATTTCGACAATGAATATAAAATATATGATGACTAGCTTCTGCCCGCGACTTCGTCCGCGTGAATTTTCTTGTTACTCCGACCCACCCCGTCGCATCGCATCGCCTGCCCGCGCTATTACTTCGTTTTTGCTTAGCGTTCTTTCTGACTTTTTTTCTTTTTGCTCGGCTCCTAAAGGTCATAGCGTGATGTTAAAGCCTATGTTAAAAAATAATTTTTCAAATCCGACTGGTAGTTCCAGAGATTAGATAATTATAATTATATATTACTATTACTATAATGCCATTGTGAACATAAAATAATTTATTTTGATAAGGATTAACATTTTGTTGTTTATATAATAATCATCCAAACGTAAGTATTATGTCGAAAAATTACTTTTTTAAAATAGAAAAAAGCAGTTTACTGAGCACAACAGTTTCGTATTAGGTAGCCTAGCCGGCCACCCGGCTGGGCCACGCGGTATAGTACCTCGCAGAGCTGCCGGCCGCCTTGCGGAGTTATTTTAAAACTATGATATCTCCTAAAATATTCATTAAAATCAAATGCTGTCAAGGGCAATTTTGTTCAAAACTAAATACTTGTGCTGAATAACGTATTTATTTGGATAAGGATCAATATCATGTTTATAAAAACACCTTCGCAAATAATGCATTATTTTAGAACAAAT
The DNA here is from genome assembly GCA_963855955.1 of Luperina nickerlii. NCBI lineage: Eukaryota > Metazoa > Arthropoda > Insecta > Lepidoptera > Noctuidae > Luperina > Luperina nickerlii. The sequence continues at coordinate 13,684,163 of OY979664.1, read as the reverse complement.
TTGATTACCATAAAAAAGGTTATAGTTAGTCAACCTTGACAGATAAACATATACTGTCGCGGACTTTTTTTTTGAACTTTTAAAGGCGAACAATTGCGTCATACATGATTTTTACGTAACTTTAACCGTTTACGCAGCGTACGCAACGGAAGCTCTCAAAAAGAAATAATTATTCCCATTTTTGCAACATTTTTCATTGATGCTCCGCTCCTTTTGGTCGTAGCGTAATGTTATATAGCCTATAGCCTTCCTCAATAAATGGACTATCCAACACAAAAAGATTTTTTCAATTCGAACCAGTAGTTCCAGAGATTACCCCCTACATACAAACTTACAAACATACAAACTTACAAACTTTACCTCTTTATAATATTAGTATAGATGTTCATCATTCGATTCATTCATTCGTTCATTCATTCATTCTGTCATGACTTGGTCTTCTTCTTCTCTTCGTTTAATTTTCTTTTTCTTTTCGTTTTTCTTTAGTCATGACTTGGTCGGTCATGACTAAAGAAAATACCTCTTTGACAGATGCCTGGACCTGATGTGTCAGTGCTGCCACCTAGCGAACGTCATTTCAGAAAACCCTCAATAATTGCAAGTTCCAAAGTAGAGTAAGTAGGTTTCAACTTTTGTCGTGCGGTGACGGCGGGCGATCGACTGCGACTGAGCATTGCACGGTCGATTTAACGATTTTAGTCACCCGCCGCATGCGAACCGTCGCGCGTCGCGCCGCATGAAGAATGAACTAGTCACCTACGATTTTTATCGACATGTGTAAATGGGGTGGTGATTCGGATTGTGAGGCGATTTGGTAAGCGACCAGCCGACATCGAAATCGACCTAGTGTAATTCCCCCATAACCCAGCTGGATTTACATAAGCTTTTCGGTAGCTCATGCCTATCCGCTATTAAACAATTTTTTACTTTTCCATCATCTTTATCGCAGATAGTACTTAGTATACGAAACATTTAAATAAAATACTTATCTGACCTTATCTAAGGAGTATTAATTTCTCAACTGTGTTTTATGGGTACCAATTACTATTTATTTGTTAGCTATTGATGTAAGTAGACGTATAGTTATTATATTCTGTGAACGTATCTCTGACACAACAGTTTCGCTGACGTGAGTTCACGTGAGTATTATTTATTTTAAAAAGGATTTTTTAAGAACCTAAAAGGCAATTGTCCAGCTATAATGATACTAATAGCAACCGTTTCGCTAAAATTAAGTGTTCACTACATAAAATTAAGTCACGCGAAATGATTTTCCAGGAAAACTGAAGATGAACAGCCGCACGACTATATTTGTGGTATTGATATTTATCGGACTTGGAAGCTTGAGTGCTTCCATCGCGCTGCTCATAATACGGACTAGATCAGACCCAAATGGCAATCAGCAGGACTACGACCTGGATCTCTGCCATCCGCTGGTGATAGCGCACCGCGGCGCTAGTGGCTACATCCCAGAACACACCCTCGGAGCTTACGCACTCGCAGCCACCATGGGCTCCGACTACCTAGAACCAGATGTCGTGATGACCAAAGACGGACAAATCATCGCCCGACATGACAACGAACTTGGCCTAACTACAGACGTAGCACAACGTCCTGAATTTGCCAGCCGTTATCGTACGCAAAACGTCGACGGCAGAAACATAAGCGGTTGGTTCACTGAAGACTTTACTCTTGCAGAGATCAAAACTCTACGTGCAATAGAACGCATACCCAACATAAGACCTGGCAACGCTAGAATGAATTTAGCCTTTGATGTTCCAACTATGCAAGAGATCATCGATCTGACCAAAGGTCTAGAAATCAGTTTACATCGCCCTATCGGACTTTATCCGGAAATCAAACACGGCACTCATTTCCAACGTTTGGGGCTAGCGATGGAACAACCTCTAGTGGATTTGCTGCATAACAATGGTTACCAAGGTCCTGAAGCACATGTTTATATTCAATCATTTGAAGTGAACAATTTAAAGGAACTGAAAAACATGACTGATCTTCGATTAATTCAGCTTTTTGCAGGTGATTCTAATCGCCAGCCATTCGACCAAATTGTGGCGGGGACAACTCTCACATATGGTCAAATGGCTACTCCTGAGGGGTTACGTGAGATCGCCACTTACGCATACGCAGTGGGACCTGATAAAAGTTACATAATTCCTCGCGATGCAGAGGACAAACTGGGTGCAGTGACAAGTTATGTGCAGGATGCTCATGCAGCAGGGCTAAAAGTACATCCATATACTTTTCGGTCAGAGAACATATACCTGCCAGCTGAATTCCGGAGCGATGACCCTTCACCTGCTGCTATTGGAGACGCTGATGGTGAACTTCGAGCATTCCTAGCTGCAGGAATAGACGGTTTCTTCACCGACCAGCCAGATGATATAGTGCGTGTTCGAGGTACTTGTGACAATTAACTGCTCGTAACAATTATTTATTGTGATAAAGACACAAACGACAATATAGATCGTAAAGCATCATATGTCAGACCATAAAATCTTCAATTACTAGCTGTCTAACCGCCTAACACGATGACGTTACCTCTACTTAATATTTGTAAATAAAATAGTTTTAGATGCTCTGTCGATATTGTAATTATTAATTTGTTCTAGTCAATAAGTGTAAGGAATTAGATAATGCTGTGTTTTACAATGCCCTATAGATGCTATATAATATTTTTTTTACTTTACTGTTAAATTCCGTATTAATCTCTTTTAATCCAACGAAATGAGATATCCTTTACTGGAAGGCAAGGCAAGTTTACATTATTTTGCGAACAGTCAGCATTGGGAAACATACTTCCTACATACATCAAATACCAGTAGCGAGCCAGAAGATTTCTCTCGCACAAGTTATAATCCAGCACTCCAGATCATCCAGCCAAAGATCTATCTTTTCATATGTAATCATCTAAAGGACAATTTATCTTTCAACTAGCATCGCCCCGCGGTTTCACTAGCATAAGTTTTGATCTCGTAGGAATATCGGAATATTATGTATTGTATGTGTTAATCCAGGGTGTCAGCTACCTCCATACCAAATTTTATCAAAATTGGTATAGGCGTTTGTGCGTGAAGAAGTAACAAACATCCAAACACACTCACAAACTTTCGCCTTTATAATATTAGTGTGATACAATTTATCTTTAAACTTGGTGAGCACGCGTGAATACAAGGTTTCATGATAGGTACCGATGTCTTCTTCATATCGACGACAATAATGATCGTCACGCTGGTGCTACCCACTGATCATGAACACAGTCCTCTAAATTTCTGATTGATGGCTCCGATTAAAAATTATTTGTGGCTGATAACACCATATTATGATTCGATTTTCTTAGGATTTTACTGACGATAATGTGCTTGATGAATAGCAGAAAGAAGAATATTTGAAGACGATCGCTAAAGCAATGAAATGAATTTAAAATATATTACCTACTATATTTTGTTAGATAAATAAATATATACGCTGGAGATATTAAAAATCAGTTTCGGCCTGTCCCTTGCTGCCCTCCCCCAGCGACGCCCTAAGCCGAGGGTGGCCCTTAGCGTTTAGTTGCCAAGGTTTTACGTTTTTGGAGGCCTTAAATCATTTAGGCACCATAGGCAAGCCCGGTTAAGCAGCCGGCAACCTTTTAGGTTGACCTGCGAGATGCCTGAGAATTAAAGAAAAAAAACAGTTTCGAACATATTTTCTTCTGGAAAGGATGCAGTTTGTATCGCAACACAAATGTTCATGGAATTTCTAAGTTATCTTCACAGTAATGTCACTTATCCGAAGGCTACTTCACAAGTTGTTTACCCTATTCCAAACTCCCTTGAAATGATATGATAAGTGTGAATGGAACAAGAAAAGTATATTCAGTTTTATCTCAAGTATTTGTACAGTGACCAATAAAATCATTAGGCAAAATCATTACATAATCATACCGAAGTGGGTTCGTATTTTACAATAACTTGGCACAGTTTTCGCTAGGATGGTGTAAAAGTACTTATAGGAACAAATTAAACTACATTATTTGTTATCTGTTTTTTTCCTGCATGTATTGTTTCATGTGACATCTACAAACCCGCACTGGGCCCGCGTGGTCCATTCCCTCTCACCGAGAGAAGGCCTATGTCCCAGCAATGGGAACATTATTTTATTTATTTATATATACTTTTTTGTACACCAGAAAATACATAACAAAAAAATACGTTTATGAATACAAAACATACAATGGGTGGCCTTATCGCTTTCTGCTATCTCCTCCAGGCAACCTTGCCTTATTATTAGCTGATTATGTTATGTTACCGTTATTTTTAGCCTGCAATATCCCACTGCTGGGCAAAAGCCTCACACCATGACTTCCAGCTCTTTTGATCCAGGGCTTAAGTGGGCCACTGATCGTTTGTTTTCTCCAGCTCGTCCCGCCATCGCCATCTTCATCTATGTAATTAATCACACTAATATTATAAAGGCGAAAGTTTGTAGGTGTGTGTGTGTTTATATGTTTGTTACTTCTTCACGCTTAAACGGCTGGACCAATTTTGATAAAATTTTGTATGGAGGTAGCTGACACCCTTTTGGATTAACAGCCACGGATCGACATTTACGTGGGTGAAACCGCAGGGCACAGCTAGTAAAAACTAGTTCTTAATACTCGATTGCAATCTAGCCTATTATACGAGTACTAATAAGCAATTTAACTCTATCATATTATTTTATGTGATTGATTATGTTTTAACGTGGTTTTAACAAGGAATAGTGTCAATTTGATAATAATAAACACTTTTGACAATAAAATCGTCCGTCATTAACAAAAATACAGAATAAACATACCTAATCAGAAAACGAAGTCAAATGTTATCTGTTGAATAAAAAGAACAAATTGCAACAAAACAATAATAAGCTATTGTTTTTATACGTTCCGCCCAATTGCACAGTTAAATAAGCGAGAATAAATTTCAGAATAAAGTATGATTACTTACATATACTCTGTATTATCTGCATGTCAATACCTACATACATATACATACATCCGCGAGTAATTCTTTGTTTGTACCGCTTTGTCTTTATTACCTACGTGCAAAATTAGGTATTTACGCAGATATTTCAACTTGAACACATAATCTGCGTTAATATTCAAAAGATACGTTGATGTGTTGTAATAAAATTGGCTAATATGTAAAATCCAGTTCACGTGGAATACTCGTTGGCAGTAGGTACAGGGTCAACAGACGTAATTAAGTTATCTGTACATTTTCCTCGTGGTCTCAAATGGTGGTAGACATATTTTATTCGACGTCCGCGTAACACTTTAGTTATTGACTGTACCTACATTGTGTTTAGTCGCCTCTTGTCATCCACTTCGGCTATCTGTGAATACATCGTCAATGTTTACGAGTTAGGAAACTGACATCGACAAACATGTAAGTATTTTTTAATTTAATTTTATTAAAGTTATCTACTTTGTTTTTTTTTTTTGCAATAGCTTCCCCGTGTGTTTGTCATGTCCCCATGTCCAATCAGCTGTGCACGCAATACACGCTTTAAATTATGTTGAGTTTATTGCGTGATATACATAACTATCTACCTGCACCAACTGGTTTGACAACATTAACTACAGCAGCGGCTACAACTTATGTCTGTGATAAACCTATCAGTATAGTCAAAAATTGGCACCAATAGGCACCTATTTAGTGCGCAGGAGCTAGCCTTGTAGATAGGTATTAGGTATGAAACCTAAAGTACTTAAAAAAAATACTACTTATTTTATTTGAAGTGTTGAAGGGAACTTCGAGATTAAACCCAGGTACAACGGTACTTGGGTTTAATCTCGAAGTTCCCTTTTCTCGAAGTTTTATTTAACCACAATAATAGTATTATTAGTAACGCTAATGATACTATTATTGTGGTTAAATAAAACAGTAGGTATATTTAAAAACTATAGGTAGAATATAACGCGTTTTTTACTTAATCTACAATTAACGATTGTTTACAGGAAAACGGAGATGGATCGAAGTGTGTGGATTATGATGTGTACTTTAATGGGAGTCGCGATTGGGGTACCAATTGAGTGGCAAACAGTAATTGCGAAGACTTCAGATGACTACGACTCGGAATTCTGTCACCCACTGGTGATAGGACATCGCGGGGCCAGCGGGTACACCCCGGAACACACCCTCGGCTCCTACGCACTCGCCGCTCTCATGGGAGCAGACTATGTGGAGCCCGATCTAGTCATGACAAAAGATGGCCGATTAATTGCTCGACACGATAACGAATTAGGGCTAACCACAGATGTTTTTTTACATCCCGAGTTCGCTTCTCGTTTTCGCAATAAAACCGTAGATGGCAATCATATAAGCGGCTGGTTCACTGAAGATTTTACCCTTGCAGAACTAAAGACCTTACGTGCTATAGAACGCATTTCAGATGTAAGACCCGGAAATGCTCGAATGGATGGCGCTTTCGAAATTCCAACGTTTCGAGAAATAATTGAAATGGTCAAAAGTTTACAAACCAGTCAAAATAGAATTATAGGACTTTACCCGGAAATTAAGCACAGCACTTATTTTGAGTCAATCGGATTACCAATGGAAAAGTTAGTGGTGGATATTCTTCACAGCTACGGTTACCAAGGAGCTCAAGCACCGGTTTATATACAGTCGTTTGAAGTCAATAACTTGAAAAAACTGAAAGCAATTACTCAGCTGCGGCTGCTGCAGCTGTTCGACAGTAAGTCAATGTCACCTTTCGATCAAACCGGAACTGGCCTCACATATGGTCAGATGGCTACTCCTGAGGGACTTAGAGATGTTGCAAAGTATGCTTACGCAGTGGGTCCAGACAAGAGCTACATCATTCCTCGTGATGAAAACAATAATCTTGGTAATGCCACCACTTTCGTCAGTGATGCTCATGCTGCTGGGTTGAAAGTACATCCATACACATTCCGAGCTGAGAATAACTTCTTGCCAAGAGAATACCATAGCATGGAGAACCCCGACACGCCATCTGTTCTGGGTGACTTAGCTGCTGAGATCAGCGCTTATTTCGCTGCTGGGGTAGACGGCCTCTTCAGTGACCAGCCTGATGTCCCTGTGCGAGTCCGACCATCTTGCAAACAAAAAGAGTTGGTCCCTAATTCTTTATCGATCAAGCCGTCTTTAGTGAAATCATAAGTTTTAGACATAGTATAGTTAACGTGACCATTTATTATTTTTGTCAGAGCGGGACGCTTACGGAATTAAAAAAAAAACTTGTTTTACTAGGTATTCATTAAAAAGAGAAAAGGACATGAAAAATAATATATATTAGCTAAGTGTAATTATGTAATTTTAACATCACATTGCGGTTGAAGACGCATTTGTTGGGTCTAGTTTTTAGGTAGGAATCCATTCCTACCTAAAGCCGCCGCCGCCTTTGTACCTTTTTGTGCGATAAGTTTAAACAAATAAAGCGGGACTGTCCCGCCCAGAGTGGGCCTGTCCCGCCCAAATCGGGACGAATGGTCACGTTAAGTATAGTGCATAATCTCTCCTTTACAGAACTTAGGTATATCCTATGGAAGTACAGATTTAACTATCTCTATACAGGGTCAAATTAAATTAGCTAGCGAAACTCTGAAGGATGGGTATGTTATCTAAACACTAAAGAAAAACAAAAATATGGTTTTTTTTGAGTTCAACGTCCGCTGGATATTTTGTTACGTTGAAGTACGAGTTGAGAAAATGTGTTTTCTTTAGTTATGGCATGTGTGAAGTTTTCAGACCAAAAAGCTGATTTTTAAACTGACATTTCAAGTGACTACACTGAACACTGGTCGGTAACCCCACAATAAAAAAAACATAAGTAAAATTTGTTTATTTTTTGTTTTATCGTGTTTAGATATCGATACCCATCACGTACGCGGAGTTTAGCTAGATAATTTAATTTGACCCTGTATATTATTTTAGCAATAATACTTATAATATATTATATATTTTTTGTGAGGCCAATACGTATTTATGTATTGATCTAGATCATATTATATAGGAAAAGTAAAAAATAATAATGAGTACAAAAAGGACCTCAATTATACATATGTAATAGTAACTTGGATCTTACCTTTTATTAGGACAGGAAATTCTATTAATTCAGTTAGGTTAAGTATTTTAAAAGTACTTAATTATGGTATTAATAATATATTAATACAGCCCGATTCAAACTTTAATGGCGGCTCTGAAGTGCGCTACCCGATGCGCAGTACCTCACCCCTCGCCCCCGCTAACACGTGAATTTATTACTGTGCAACGACTCGCCTCATGTTCGGAGAAGCCATGAAGTTTGATCAGGCCGTACACGTTTAACTTGTAGATATATTGTAACTACTTAATACTTTTATAATAGAATTTTTACAAATAAGTATAGTAGGTAGTGTAGGTACATCTACAAGACCTACATGATATTATTTTATTATACCTAAATACATATGTTTTTTGACAATAAAGACCATCATGATTATTTAATGAGACCGGTATCGACATTAGAAACTTTGTAGTAGCTTGAAGAAACGTTTATCAGCACTTCAGTAGTAACACTGGACTACTAAAACCCCTGCCCCATAGATATAAGAAAGTTGCCCTAACTGCTACCACCTACTGCTACTGCTACCTACTGCTACGCTGCCAAGTCAAAGTGTTGCCATGGTAGTGCGGTTGTCTAACTGTCTTCATTTCTACGAGCTTCATAAGTTCCAGTCATTCCTAGTTTCGATTCCCAATGAGTTTCCAGTCAATAACAACTATGTGTCTGGACTTGAGCCAAGTTAATGGCAAAAGGCTCACCCCTAATAGATCGGACTCACACATAACTGGCGAAATGTGAGTGTGTAGGTACTGCTTTATACACCTATGAAATAGTAGTTTCCTCAGGGACATGTCATCGTCCTAGCCTTTGGCTTCCAGGCTTACCAATAAATATCAATATTTTACAAACACGCAAGAGTTGACTTGAGACTTCGCTCGGATGACGTAAGCGCGCGATACTGACGCATCGATGGCAAGAGCGGTAACAGCGCGGGAGTCGGGAGCCGTTTGGGTCTCAAATTAAGGGGGAAGCGCAGAGGTAGCCCGCGAAATTCAAATTTTCTTACGTTTCTTGCAATTTGCTGGTTAGTATTTTACGTCGATCAAAATATGATTCGCGGCCGTAACAAATTTGTATTTACAGAATCATAATCATTAGAATCAGTAATACAACTTGTTAGGCTAGTATACTCGTAATCCCAAAATGTCAAGATTTCATGAAATAGTCATACTCTATAAATACATATTTGTTACGGCCGCGAATCATATATTAATCAATGTACAACTTAATACTGACCAGCAAATTGCAAAAAACGTAAAAAAAATTAATTTCGCGGGCTACCCTGGCGCTTTCGCCCATCTGGAAGAGGGTGATTATGATTAAACTACCTATTGGAAGTCGTTTTACAGCAGACCCATTTTCGCAAAACGAAACGATAAGGGATCGAATCGTTATTCAGAAACTAAAATCGCTCAATCATTAGAGGTAGGTACGTATGGCTACACATCGGCCTATACATAAACCGTATAAGCTGACTTCTGATGGTACGAAAATTCTATTCAATGAGAGAGATCAGCTAAAACTGGAAATGTATAGCTTAATGTGTCGCCATGTGTACCTATAAAAATGACTAGACTGTAATAATTAGGTACCTATCATTAAGTGGCAAACCATTTCGGGACCAAGATTGGGATTGAGATGCCAACATTATTAATTACGGGCGTACGTATCTAAACGGCGGTGCTATTCTGTAAACATCTCACCGTGAAAACTTAGGTGAATAGAGCGTGGAGTGAGCTGTCAATAGTGTCAATTCCTAGCAAAAACAAACTCACTTCACCTAAGTTTTCACGGTGAGATTTCTACAGAATCGACCGGCTGATATTAAAAAGAGAAAAGATTTGATTTTTGTACCTATGTTTTTTTTGTTACGCTTTCACGCTAAAACGGCGGAACGGATTTGGATGTTGGCACATGGGTAGACCATAACCTGGATTATGATTAGGACATAGGATACCTTTCATCCCGATATTCCCACGAGATCGAGACTTCTGTGGGTGAAACCATGGGGCGAAGCTAGTGCAAGTACTTATAAATCTTTAGAAAGGGTTGCGGGCCGCGAGCCGGACTGTGTGTTTGACATGCCTGGCTTATGGCTAAGTGCTAACAGAGTTGTTTGAAAGAAGAAGAAAATACTGATGTGCATAACTCCAGCTTCCTCATAATATGTGATAGAATAATTCTATCTATGCCAATATTTAAGGCATAATAGCTGCAATCAAAGTTCCCAGTCTTAATTTAGCTGCCACAAAAACTTCGTTAATATGAGTCGTTTAGTGTGTGCTAGCTGGAGTGACGTCACCCCAGCTTCCTCATTCAATACAGGCAAACCAGTGAGGTTAGAATATAGTCAGAAATATAAGGCATATCAGCTGCACAAGGAAGAAAGGACTGAACGATAATACTTAAAAAGGATTGAAACTACGATCAAAAAACGTGAGTGTAAGCCGGAGTGACGTCACTAGCTGCTCATGTCATATCTTCCAAACGAAAGAAGATATGATTATGTATTATATATAGCTCAAAAAATAAGGCATTACCTACATCTGCCTATAAAAAAAATATGCACTAACCCTATAAAAATTACGATAAGAACAGAAGGTTGTTAATAAAATTGGTGATGAAATAAATGGCAGCTACCATCTGAACATCCAGCTCCTACAAGCCCCACAATCATATCATTCTCACTTTCTCAGTTCGAGTTGATAGACTGGTCTATCCTTGTAGGTACCAACTGTCCTTTTTTATGTTTTACTGCCGTCGCCGTCCCAACTCCCATATATAAGGCTGAAGTGCCTTAGCCCTTCCGTGCCTGTCCTGTCATCTTACTGGCACCCCCACGGCATGCAGCACCTCCAAAGAACGTAAAGTTTAAAACGGAAGCAGAGTAACGTAGTGTTGCCAAGAAGAGAAAATTCTACGGCCGCAACCACAAGGCGTACGCGTAAGTACAATGCGTGCCACGAAAGATGAGACTTGACACACCACGTGGTTTGACATGCGCAGTACACGATTTTAGGTGTCTTTAGCGGTATGAGGTCTGAGTGCGGGACGGGACCGGACGTCATAGGGGCGGTGGAAAGAGCGGGGGAGGCGGGGTCAAGTCTCAGCTTTCGTGGCACGCATGCATTGTACGCGCAACAGCGGTCGGAGGGACTACGGACGATAATGATTCTAAATCATTATCGTTAAAAAGTTAACAGTCTCTCGAATTCCAGTATGTGCACGCTTTCAATTTTTGGACATGCCTAATGCAGGTTTACCTGATTAGATTGGCCTCTCCATGGTTGAGACGACATGAATAATATACAGTGTTATCACCGTAAAAAAATTGATTCCCGCCAATTTGGTAAGGCAAAAAAATACCCGGCCAAGAGCGAATCGAACTCGTACATAATGTGATTCCGTACCACCAAAACTATACATATATTTAAAATAAGATAGGTAAGCCAACTACACCTTCTATTTATGAGGTAATTAATTTTGCAAAGATATTGCCACAGTAACATGAAGTCTGTAAAAATTTCTTGAAGCTCACCACAAAGGTGTAGTCCAGCACAGTAGGTGGACTATAACTTTTAGCGTTGCTACAGCCCTGTTGCATACAAAGAGACAAACAAACGAAGGTTTAGTAATAGGGTTCCGACAGTTCCATTGAAAACCTTTGAGTACCAACACAGAACCCTAGAAACCATAAATATTCTTCGAACTTTCACCGGCTCTCGATGGCCATTTAAATCAGCGTCACCATCACATTCGTGCAAGTATTCCGACTTATTTTTTAAGAAAAACAGCAACGCACACTAAGGAGCGATAGAGTATTGCCAATAGTCAGTTCGTCGTCGAGCAGCAAGCTTGTGAACATCAAGGTGAGAGGAATTCAAAATAATTTGGCTCGAATTATAATTAACGGCTGAAATAATAAATTAATGCGACGTTTATCCATAAATCAAAACTATTTCAAAATATATTTATGTTTAAAATATTATAGTCAGCAGTCAACTGTGGGAATTCGCGACCGCGTGGACAAGTAATACACAGAAGTAACTTGTGAATAAGTATCAATTGATTTATTTAAGATATCAAGTAACTAAAGCTAGCAGTTACACTTGACACGAAAAGGTAAAATTAAATAATGTTACATGAAGGGTATGATTATAGTCAAGTCAGTCCTGTCAGCTGTTACTTATGTAGTAAATTGTTGATTCACTCATTGTGGCTTTAGTTCTGCCAAAACATACCAACACACGGTAACGTAATGATTTTGGATAGTTAGCGCCTGTTAACGCTGATTAATTTGAAACTTATTCAAAGCTACAGTTTTTGGTGTACCTATAATATTGGAGTATTTTTGCTGGAGAGTAATGTAATACATTTGAGCTATTGGATTAGTTTGACCGTTTAAAGTAAACTGATTTTTGGGAGTTTGTGGATTGTATCGTTTTGAAAATAAACACTCAAAAAACAAGATGCCCAACCTCAGCACATGGATAGAAAACTAATAAAACTGACAGTAGTGACAGTGTCAGTCAGCTGGATGTGACGCTGTCAGAACAGTCAGTCAGAATATGACATTTGTAAAACTTTGTACTTCAGTAATTTTTCGATATAAAACCACGTAAAACATAAATTCTAATTTAAAATTAGCAATGTGAACAGAAACAGAATCAAAGTAAACTCGAAATGATAAGACAATCTCTGAAATTGAGAAAGACACTAACAGTCTTGGGCATACTTTCTTTATGTAAGTACAATAGAATATGTTTATAAGTTTACACAAATGCTCGCCGCATTTTTGTGTTGTTTTTTCTTCGCCGTATGATTTTAATGCTTTTCTTTTGATAACGACTTTTACACATAAGTAGCAAAGGTTTTTATCAAGCTCATTCAGTTATAACAACAGTTGCGCTGCTAGCACAATCCAACACAAAGTAGTTTTAGTCATGAATCGATATTTAAGTACTTAAGCATGTTGATCAATTACTTATCATAACAATGTATTTTTCGGTAATAGGCCAAGGTATGTAATAAAACGAATAATTTTCTAATTTTTTACCAGCATTTTGGCATTTTAACTGATGAGATATAAAACTCAAAAATACAATAGTATGAAATAAATAAACAAACTATTTCAATCAAAATAATTGTTGTTATTATTCAGTGAAGTGACATAACAAAGAAATATTTTTTTCAGTTCTCCTAATATTTTTAATACTTACAAAACGAAGCAGTGGAGTGCACCAAAGAATAGAAGAGGAGGATGTACAAAAACTAGACAGAAATTTTATTGATCTGCCAAAGAAGGATAAACATACTAATACAGATATAATGGAGAATACAATGAAAGTTAACAGTGATATTGATGGTACAAAGCGAGAACTGCTAGAAGCTAAGTCAAGGATAGACCAGTTAGAAAAGAAAATAGCAATATTGGAAGGAAGAGTGCCACAGAAGTTTCCAGATGTTAAGTTTTTAGGCTACAAGGAAAGGAAAAGGATATTGGTAAGATGTGAATCATTAATTTTTTTTTTTTTATGATAGCCTATATTTGTCTCTCCTAAATACAGTTCAGTGATCTAGCTAAGAGACCAGCAATTTACCCAACAAATCATTGTACCAACACCTTGTAATTAGTAATGCATACTTTGCAAGTCCATCATGTAGGTACTACAAAACCTTTATGTACCAAAACAATTATCCCACTGCTGGGCAAAGGTATCCACCATACTTTTTCAATTTTCTTTACGTTATGTCCTCTCCGGCCAGGTCCAATCAACATAATTTATCTACTTTATATTTCTCGTGAGTATAGAAAATTAAATAACCTACTTGGCTAACAATGGATAAATAGTAACTATAAAAAATAACAAAACAACTTCTTGGTAATGAAACCTTATCTATATCCAAAGCAGATAACAAGGAACATTGCTTCATCATAATGACGCTTGTTTAAATATTTATCTAGTTTGACAAAAGGCTTACCTGGGCCAATCACATTAAGGCCAAGAAAAAGGCAGCTTCTATTGAGATGAAAAGTCTTTCCTGGCTCTTAGGAAAACAATCAAAGCTATCTCTTAGCAACAAACTACTTGTTTACAAAGTTATAATAAAACCAATTTGGACTTATGGAATTGAACTCTGGGGATCGGCTAGCAACTCCAATATTGAAATTTTACAAAGGTTCCAAAATTTAGCTCTAAGAACAATCTCAAACGCACCCTGGTTTGTCAGAAACACTGAAATACACAAGCACTTAGAAATACCAACAGTGAAAGAAGAACTATGCAATATATGCAAAATATATAAACAGAGACTGAGGAAGCACAGCAATGTTTTAGCCACGAACCTTCTAAACACACAAGGGGATATTATCCGCCTAAAGAGATGGCAAATCCTAAACTTGGACCAGAGACAATGAAAATTTAATATTAATTTAGTACTGAACCACCTAATGTGAATGTTCAATGGAACACCACAAAAATAATCTCACACGAAGACCTCATCTGATTATGGCTAGAAAGCCGATCGCAGATAAATGGAGATGGAAAAAAAAAACCTAGTTTGGAATTCTGGAGTTCATATAGTTTTAGTCTACTCACTTACATTATTTTTTTTCCTAGTTCTTAGAAATATAACTACTAGCTGCACCCGCGGTTTCACCCGCATAAGTGTCGATCCCGTGGGAATATCGGGATAAAAAGTATCCTATGTGTTAATCCTGGTTAAAAACTATCTCTGTGCCAAATTTCATCCAAATCCGTTCAGTCGTTTTTGCCTGAAAGAGTAACAAGCATCCATCCATCTATCCTCACAAACTTTCGTGTTTATAATATTAGTAGGAAGTAAGATGTAGACTATATTTTATTGCGACCAAATAAACATTATTATTATTCTAGTGTACCTTGAAATTAATCATAAAAAAAAGGTAATAACCTTTTTTTAAGATTAATTTCAAGGTACACTTTACAGTCAATTATACATTTTTTAAGAGATTTTTGCAGAAACTGAAACGCTTATTAGGTACACAAAGGCAAACCTTGGTTGGTTACTAAGCAGTAACCAACCAAGGTTTGCCTGCTTGTTTGAAAGCTCAAACATCCTTTTTCTGCCTGTGCTTCATCAATGTACTCTGCCTATAAGATCTATTATAATGTTTGCACATGAAAAGAGCCTCTATAAACTATAAATGGTCTTCAACATACCCTGTAAAGTTAGCCTAGACTGCTGCTCATTGATAGTACTCCAGACCGTAATACTATTTTGGCCATGGCGGCCAATCTCAACAGAGATTAGCCTTTGGTGCGGGAGATATTATAGTGCACAAGCGTATGCACACACAGGTGCCCTCTCTTATCCCTCACTGTCATAGTCCGATGGGACGGCAATCCGTCACAACCGGTGACAGATGAGGTGCAGGACCAACAGCTTAACGTGCTTTCCGGGGCACGGGGTTATCATCACACCGCCAACTTCCAAACTTCCGGCTACTGACTATTATTGTGTAACTCATGGCATCACAATAGGAACAGAAGATTTCAAGTCTCGTATCATTTCAGGTGACAGGAGGCGCAGGATTCGTCGGCTCGCACTTGGTAGATGTACTTATGACACAAGGCCATGAGGTGATTGTCGTGGACAATTTCTTCACAGGCCGCAAACGCAATGTAGAACACTGGTTTGGTCACCGCAACTTTGAGATGATTCATCATGATATAGTTAACCCACTTTATGTAGAGGTAATCTATTGTTATCATTGTTAGCTATAGTCTTAGCTGAATCCATATTTTTTAGATTACATATTAATTACAATTAATATCAATTAAAATTAATTAAGTACATAAAAAAAACATAAGTACTCATAATAATGTAGACGGGTTGTGACACTATTTGATGAAGCCTCTGTTCACTGTGTGGTATTAGATTTTGCCACCCGTGTTTGTCATGATCACCGAGTCTGGTCCAATGAAATGACCCAAATGAGAAAGCAGCGAAGGGCGGTTCTAACAAACACTTTACAATATCTATGTTTTGTTTTCTAGGCAGATGAAATATACCACTTAGCTAGTCCAGCGAGTCCACCTCACTACATGCAAAATCCAGTTAAGACAATTAAGACTAATACTTTAGGAACAATCAATATGTTAGGTGAGTATTTTTTTTGTAAACTTTGTTAATATTTCTTAAATCTAACTGGTGCATCTGCATTTTAATTTGAACCTTAAGTTACTGCCTTTAGAAAAGTGATGCGGTTCAGATCATCACGAAAGTGCGATGAAATTAATCTAAGTAGGCCAAACTCTCACTGCCACCAAACTTGTAACACCATTCCAAGTGGCAACAGTATAACTGATTTCTTATGGTTCCAAATTCAATTTTTTTTTGTTGCTAGATTGGCACAACTGTTTACCATTTTGGCACTGAGTTTGAATTGCATCTGTCAATTAGATTAAATACAATGCTGTTTTTAGTTACATCATCTTGTGTGTATTGCGAATTTCATAATACACAAAAACATCGATCAAATTCAAAGAGTTAGTCTGAAATTTTGCATCGCCAATGGAATTTCGCGTTCAAAGTCACTGAAAATGTTATAGAAGGCTTACGGTGAGCCGATTTTATCAAAAACAAGTGCTTATGAGTGGTACAACCCGTTCAAAAGCGGTCAAGATATGCTGGAAGATTTGCCTCGCCCTGATAGGCCATCAACGTCTTCAACTGAAGTTAACATCGCAAAAGTGAAGGAAATCGTGACTGAAAATCCTCATTTCAATTTGAGAAAGATAGCCGCTGAACTTTCTGTGTCTCACGAGTCGATCCGTATCATTTTAAATAATCACTTGGGTATGAAACATGTTGCCGCTCAGCTAGTCCCAAGCCCAACAGACCTTATATACCGGGAGCCGGTGACAGTAAAATTGCACTTACACGGATTCTAAAGTTTCGTATACGAATAAATAGTATTTAATTATAGGTACAAGATGAGCCCGGTGTGCCAGGTCTTATCCTGGCAGAAGTATTTTTAATTTTTTTTTGTATTTTTATAAATTGCTAAAAATTTGCACTTACACGGATTCTCATGTTTTATATATCATTTTATTGCAAATTTTGTGTACTTTCTAAAAAACTTGGTGTGACAGCTCTCATCCTGGCAGAAATGTCTGTCACACCGACTTTTAATAATGAAAGTTCAACAAATTTTGCACTTATCGCGGATTTAGGTTTTCTTGGTTTTAATCTCTTCCTTTCTACTTCTATTCTTGAAATATCTCGGTGTGACAGCTCAAAACTTGGCAGAAATATCTGTCACACCACTTTAGATTATGGCTTCAAACCCTGAAAATCATGAGAATGATGCATACCGAAATAAATTAATACCAGGAAGGAAAGTGAAGGTCATAAAATTTTTTCAAATGTTTTGGTGAAAACTATTATTTATTTATAAAATTAAACATTCCATTCATTCATAATTTGGTTAATTTCTATATATTAGTTACTTAATCAATACAGGAACAAGACAAATAAAAAATGAAGGCCTTACGATTAAGCTATATACAAACATGATGTTGAGATTTTTTCAGTTTGTCTTCATTTTCAAATGCAATAATTTTTTCATTCACTGAACACGATTTATCACAAACTAAGTACTTCATCTTGAAATACTGAAAAAAAATGCAATAACGTTTGAAATTGTTTAAACAGCAGATATTAAAAAAAAAAAAATAGACGAACTTCAGTAATGGAATTTTGTAACTGGGGGGGCTCCAAAGCAACTGACTGAAAAACAACGATGAGCCAAACATTTTCAAGGCTTCTAGGGTAACTCAGGTATAATATATTATACCTAGTAAGTATATACTTAAAAAAGAAAAGTAGAAAGAGAAAGAATTGTAGATGGTATAGACTATATTTTGCGTCGAAAATTAAAAAGAGAATTAAAGAAAATTCCAGTATGCATCATTCTCATGATTTTCAGGGGTTGAAGCCATAATCCAAAGTGGTGTGACAGATATTGCTGCCAAGTTTTGAGCTGTCACACCGAGATATTTCAAGAGTAGAAGTAGAAAGGAAGAGATTAAAACCAAGAAAACCTAATTCCGCGATAAGTGCAAAATTTGTTGAACTTTCATTATTAAAAGTCGGTGTGGCAGACATTTCTGCCAAGATGAGAGCTGTCATACCAAGTTTTTTAGAAAGTACACAAAATTTGCAATAAAATGATATATAAATCATGACAATCCGTGTAATTGCAAATTATTAGGAATTCATAAAAATATAAAAAAAAATTTTTGGTGTTGAAGCCATAATTCAAAGTGGTGTGACAGATATTTCTGCCAAGTTTTGAGCTGTCACACCGAGATATTTTAAGAGTAGAAGTAGAAAGGAAGAGATTAAAACCAAGAAAACCTAAATCCGCGATAAGTGCAAAATTTGTTGAACTTTCATTATTAAAAGTCGGTGTGACAGACATTTCTGCCAGGATGAGAGCTGTCACACCAAGTTTTTTAGAAAGTACACAAAATTTGCAATAAAATGATATAATATAAAACATGAGAATCCGTGTAAGTGCAAATTATTAGCAATTTTTAAAAATACAAAAAAAAATTAAAAATACTTCTGCCAGGATAAGACCTGGCACACCGGGCTCATCTTGTACCTATAATTAAATACTATTTATTCGTATACGAAACTTTAGAATCCGTGTAAGTGCAATTTTACTGTCACCGGCTCCCGGACTATTAATTTTTTCCAAAAACTCAATCCCATAAGAGTCGCTGAAGACATGCTAGAACAAGTCAATTCCGACCCAACATTCATGAAACGCATTCTTACTGGTGACGAGACGTGGGTTTACGAGTTTGACATGCAAACTAGTCAACAAGCTTCGGAGTGGCGCCTTCCAACTGAACCGAAACCGAAAAAACCACGCCAAAGTCGATCAAAAGTCAAAGTCATGTTGACTGTTTTCTTTGACTATCGAGGTGTTGTGCACTCGGAATTCTTACCGGAAGGTCAAACGGTAAATAAAGTATATTATTTGAGCGTTATGCGGGTTTAAGAGAGAAAATTCGAAGCAAAAGGCCAGATTTGTGGAAAGAAATTTGTTGGATTTTGCACCAAGATAATCCGCTTTCGCATAAGGCCCTCATTGTGATCGAATTTTGGATCAAAAACTTAACAAATACCATCCGAGCAACCACTTTCAATCAACCAATCAACTCAGCCTATCGCAGTCCACAGTAACCAATTTATTCACCAGATATGGCTCCAGCCGACTTTTTTCTTTTTCCTAAACTCAAATTACCACTTCGTGGCACCCGTTTTCATTCGGTAGAACACATAAAGGAGAATTCGCGGTGAGAACTAAATTCCGGAAAAAGCGTTTAAAAAATGTTATAAGTATCGTTTCTGAAGGAGCATACGCGCGTAATAAACGTATTTTCTTTCTTTCTTTTCTTTCATACTTTGAAAGTGATAAAATAAAGGAGAGGTCAAAAGTGATACAATATTCCGAAGATTTTTAAACACTAATGTACACCACGTTGCCTTATTAGAAAGATTATTTATTAAGCTACTCGATTATAATTACTTAAATATGATTTTTACAGGCGCCTGTTTTTGTAAAAAAGAGAAAAATGTTTCAGTAGGTACGAACAAAACGCACATAGCCTTTATTTATTCATTTCTATGTAATTATTTTTAATGTGGCTGAAGTTTCCGTTCCTATTAAATAATTTGAGATTTTATTATAATTTTAGCTGCAGCTCCATGAAATTGAGACAAAAAATATTGATTATCATGACGATGCAATATCTAAACGTGTCGAAAAAATGTCAAATCTGTAAATGTCAGAATGACGTTAAAATTTAAAAAAAAACCTTCCGCTGCACACTGGTAAAGTCCGCGAGGCGGAGTCACTTGTCATTGTCATGTCATTTGCCACAGGCTGCCAACCCTAAAATATAAATAAGTAATGTTTGTAGTTAGTGATGCAAGCATTTTAATTTTCAAAACTTGTTTAAAAAATAACTGGCCAAGTGCGAGTCGCACTCGCACACGAAGGGTTCCGTACCACAAGGCAGAAACGCCGAAAAACACACGTTTGTTGTATGGGAGCCCCCCTTAAATATTTATTTTATTCTGTTTTTAGTATTTGTTTTTATGGCGGCAACAGAAATACATCATTTGTGAAAATTTCAACTGTCTAGCTATAACGGTTCATGAGATACAACCTGGTGACAGACAGACAGACTGACAGTGGAATCTTAGTCATAGGGTCCCGTTTTTACCCTTTGGGTACGGTACGCTAAAAACGGATGGCAGTATAATAAAATTAAATGCCCAAAGACATCAAAATAATTACCCTCTTTCAGCCTAGCTTAGACAGAAGGCTGTTTAACCTTTTGACCGCCACAGTCATGTATAGATGACAAACCAAAATATGCCCAGCACGCCACGGTTCGACTACATGACAGACTTTGACGCCGAGGGCACGTTTTTGATTTTTTGACATGTGGCGGTCAAAAGGTTAAATTTTCAATTATTTTAGTACCAAACCCAATACATCTTATTGAACGTCTCCTTTGGATGCATAACTAACATTTTGTGTATTATTGATCTTTTTCCGGTACTTTTTGACAGAGTAGTATATTATATAATATTTGTGCTAAATACAAAGCGAAACCGTACTGTGCCTTTGTAGAAAGAGGATAGCAAGTATCAAGCAAAAAAAACCTAATAAAATAATATTAATGTTGGATCTACTGCAGATCAGCATTATTCTTAGAATCGAATGAAAATGTAATCATAAGTTTTTAGAACTGTATTATCGATTTTTTACGGTAGACTAATAATTTCTGCATATAAAATTAACAATTAAAATTGTTAATTGGATATGTAATGATAACAGCAATTAATTGTTTGCCTACGAGCTTGGTACCTACTTTATAAGGTTAGGCTTCGCTTAATTTTGTTATATTATGAATTTTGAATAAGGACCTACCTACTATTTTTCAAATGACACTCGCACATTCTTAGAAGTATTACACTCTAAAAAAACTCTAAAATATACCTTAAAGTGACGACAGCATGGGACTTAATGGGGTCTTGAAAAGGCTTTAAAAGTCCGTGGCATACCTTCTTGTCCGCCTTTTTTTTTTAATGTCGGCCACACATGAAACCTATATAAATCGATAGCTTACATTAATGTTAATACAAAACATAATAAGATCAAACCCCGTAATGTCACGTTTCGGAGATATTAAAGTTTAAAGCTGATCACATGACATCAATATTTTTTTAACTTGCTTATATCTTGTTGCATAGATGTTTGATTAGGTACATAACATCTATACAACAAGATATAAACAAGTTCCAAAATAAGAATTTTGAAAAAAAAAAAACAAAATGTCGCGACAGTGGTGTGACAGGCTCCATAATTATAAAAATCTTCTATCCCCTTTAGTTTCGCTTATGAGATAAGAAATACAATGGCTGCTATGGAAATATTATGTTAACATCATTAAAAATTGTGACGTCATCAAATTCCAGGTTTAGCACGTCGAGTTGGAGCTAAGATACTGATAGCAAGCACATCTGAAGTCTATGGAGACCCTATGGTGCACCCACAACCTGAATCTTACTGGGGACATGTTAATCCAATAGGTCTGTATAATTTTAAAATGAACTTAACCTTTATGGCTATAGATTTAATGCAACGGGTTGCCAAATCATAAATTAAACAGGTTAATTAGGCATTGTATTTAGCAGGGCATTGGATGCAGGCAGTATGCCTAAAAACCAAAAAAACTTTTCCCTTAACAGACCAAGAAAGGCTTGTTATTTTCTCTTCAAAATAAAACAATAGAGCTACGAAATATCTCGCAATTCTAAATGCATGGAAGAGCAAGTCAAACTGACACCTGCATCCTAATGCGTAACACTATCAATCTCAATGTACAATGCGTGCCACGAAAGATGAGACTTGACACACCACGTGGTTTGACATGCGCAGTACACGATTTTAGGTATCTTTAGCGGTATGAGGTCTGAGTGCGGGACGGGACCGGACGTCATAGGGGCGGCGGAAAGAGCGGGCGAGGCGGGGTCAAGTCTCAACTTTCGTGGCACGCATTGTAAATAATTTTGAAGGATATTGCTAATCTATTGCTTCATATTATTTATGTTCGAAATAATTGTCTGCTCAACAACGTAAATAAGGCAATTAATGTTGTTGAACGGTCAAAATGAAAGTCATTGCTTCTGTTCTGTGTGTTACGCTATTACCGCGGTGTCTTCACTCCAAAAGTTACTATGCATGACATAATAATTATACAAAAAAAAAGGTTAAGTATTGGCTGTTCTTCGTATATCCATAATTTCTGCTCGCGACTTCGTCCGCGTGAAATTTCTTGTTACTCCGACCCACCCCGTGGCATCGCATCTTCGTTTTTGCTTAGCGTTCTTTCTGACTTTTTTTCTTTTTGCTCGGCTCCTAAAGGTCATAGCGTGATGTTAAATAGCCTATAGCCTTCCTCAAGAATTGGGCTATCAAATGCAAAAAAAAATTTCAAATCCGACTTGTAGTTCCAGAGATTAGCGCGTTCAACCAAATAAACAAACAAACTCTTCAGCTTTATAATATTAGTATAGAATAGATACTGAGGTTTATATCTCTACTAGCTGACCCGGTGAACTTCGTTCCGCCTCAGAATCAATTAATAAAACAGCCGTTCCATACAAAATATGTAGGTATAAGAGAAAAAATAGAATTTCACGGATGTTCACATGATTGTGCAATGGCCTTACTATGTAGGTTGTCTGCTTTGCGACCTTTCATTAAATAGAACAAATAACACAGCTTATTTGCATAAATTATGTTAATTTCTACCAGAAAATATGTCATACTGTCTGTTTACGGTTGTTTTACCTCTGACAACAGTAACCTAACAGCAACCTTATTGTAACGAGAATAAAGATCACAATGATTTTGATAGACTTGTCAGTGGCAGCAACCCACCAGCAACCTTATTAGAATGAGAATAAAGATCACTGTGATTTGGACAGTGATGCAAAATCAGAGGTAAAATAACTGTGCACGGGCTGTAGTGACTTCTGTATCTAAAGAACTTTTTAAGGGGATTACCCCGCTCAAATCCTGAAAATACCGTGTGTTTAAAGAAGTTTGTAGATGAATCCTTTTGTGCGTTTTCAATATAAAAAATATATGTTAAACTAAAGGTCATCACAAATACATTGTATTATTTAAAATTTTAATAAACTTACTCAAATTTTATCAAAAAATCGTAACAAATAGGTCCTTTTTCAGCCTAAATTGAAAATTTTCTCTATAACGGCTCAATAACTCGGCATGAATTTTATACCAAAAAATACGTAATGACGTATTTAACAATGTGTATTGATTTTTTTCTCTTTTTTCTCTTATTTCTTTTAATATTTTATAAAAATCTGAAATTTCGCGCAAAGCTCTATGTCACTCCCGCACTCGTCCCTCTCTCTCTCGTCGATTCGTCGTAAGTTAGTACGGGGCAGCATGCTCAAGGTCATTGGGCAATGTAATGCCCTTAAATAGAATAAGCAAAGGATATGCTACATTTTAATACTGGAAGACATAAAACAATGCACTATCGCTTGAATAGTAAACCATTGTCAATTATCTGGTAAATTAACCGCAACCGCAAACGTGGAGTTTTTCTATAATGTTCAAGGTTGTGTATATTACAAGTTTACAAGGTGAACAGGTCCTTTTTTTCATTAGACGCTTCCTACAATATAGCCTGTCTTGCATAACGGGTTACCGATACAACTGTCTAACCTATAATAAGGAAAAGTTATCTTATGCTCGGTTCCTATAATTAAAAACGAATCGTTTTGCTTACCAATGGTAGCATTTTTATTGCCAAACTGGGCATATAAATAAAATTCGTAAGCTAATTTTAGCCTGTGATAGTTACTTTCATATGGGAGGGTCTACTGTGCAAAGCCGTGAGATCTTTGCTTCATTATTGGTAAAGATACAAGAGTCCTCATTTTAACCAATAACGGTCCGTAATAGGAATCTGCCAATAAACATAATTATCTCCAAGACCATTATCTGTTAGGTATTAGAGTTAGACTGTAAAATGTTGCATAGTTTCTGCGTTCATTTCCCGATCGCGACCCCTAGCTTAGGCACTGGCAGGCAGTTTACATTGAATCTATATTTTTATTTATTTACCTACATCGAGAAAAATACCGTAAGTGTCATTCTTAAAAAGTGGATACTATTATAAGTGATTCAAAATACACATAGAGTAAAACTATTTAATAAGCTGTCACGACGGGTTATCGTGAGTCGTGCCAACTATATAAATACTAGCACTTTGCCCGCGACTTTGTATGTAAATACTAGCACTTTGCCCGCGACTTTGTCCGCGTTAATTTCGGTTTTTTTAAACTTCTACACTCTTATCACTTCAAATCGACTCCTAAGGTTAACTGGGACACAAGGGTTCGACCTAAAAAAATCTGCTTGCTTCTTTTTCCGTGTTCAAATTATCTCTCCAACGAATAATTTCATCAAATGTTTAGCCGTGAGGACGTAACAAACAGACAGAGACACTTCCGCGTTATAATAAACTAATGGATGGAATATAGATGTCATTCTATCCTTAATGTATAAATACTTTGCACATTTCAGGGCCGAGAGCGTGCTATGACGAAGGCAAGAGGGTAGCGGAGACGCTGGCCTATTCCTATGCCAAACAAGAGAAGGTGGCCGTCAGAGTGGCCCGGATATTCAACACGTATGGCCCCAGGATGCACGTGTCGGACGGACGGGTGGTGTCCAACTTTATTATGCAAGCACTGCAGAATTTGACTATTACTGTAAGGGACTTTTATTTTTCTCTTTTTTATTATTAGTTCTTGAAAAAAAAGAGGTGTTTTTCGCCAACTTAAAAAAAAATCCTTTGTAGTGTTTCATCACCATTGCTCTCAAAAACCGGTGAAGGAAAACATTGTGAGGTAACCGGAATGTTCTAGGTCCAAAAATTCGAAGACATGTGACATCTACCAAGCCGCACTGGGCCCGCGTGGTGGATTACGGCCCATTCCCTCTCACGGAGAGGAGGCCTGTGTCCCAGCAGTGGGAAAGTTATAGGGTGAATATGCTGTGTAATGTAAAGATACTATTTACTATCAGTATAGACAATGTAGGCGAGTTATTTATAACATTTTAAGTTCTGATACATTTCAATGTCTGTAATATTGCTCTATAGATCGTAATTTTAACCAAACCAATTACAATGTTTCTAATCTAAATAAAGTTGTAACACACTCAATAAAATAAACTAACTGTAATTGACAAAGAAGGAAGCTGTAGCATGAGCCTAGTCATCAATTAACATTATCAATATATAATATCACCTATTAACATTGTCAAGGCTATTAATTAAATATTTTATATCTTGATATTGTGATTGAAAGCTTCACAGTTATTAGAATAGGGTTGCCGGTAGTTGCCGGAGTAGGCATTTATGAAATACATTTTGGCTTGTGACTAAGTAACAGCCGCACGGGTCGATCGATCAGGTTAAGCTACGCTTGCCGCGGTTGGTCCGAGGATGGGTGACCATCTTTACATATCAAGACACCTCGTGCCGCGAAAGCACGTTTTGTCGTTGGTCCCGGCTGTCATTCGTGGACCTTTGGCAGTCGTTACGGGACGTCAGAAGCCCGAAAGTCTGGCAACCAGTCTTGTCAAGGGATATCGTATTACCCAGTAACTGGGTTGTGGAAGTCAGATAGGCAGTCTACTAATATCGTTCAGCGCACCCTGGACAGTCGGGCATACCAGTCCGACCTTCTGACTGACTAGTCTTCTCATGACCTTGTACCGACAGGAGAGAATAATATCTTCTTTTCTCATTTCCAGGTTTATGGCAACGGGAAGCAGACCCGCTCATTCTGTTACGTATCTGATCTCGTTGACGGGCTGCTAGCACTGATGGCGGCCAATTACACGCTACCTATTAACCTAGGGAATCCCGTAGAAAATACTATACAAGGTAAACAAGAACATACAACTGTAGTTGCAAAAATGCGTCGCAACTTTTATCTATCCCCCCCCCCCCCATTTTTTCTTTTTCTTTAACTTTTTTCTTTATCTTTTTATATCTTTTCTTTTTTACTTTTTTTTTCATTTTTATCAACCACCCCCCCCATTTTTTTCCTTTTCTTTTTTTTAATTTTTTCTTTTCTTTTTTACAATTTTTTCTTTTTCTTTTTTTTTGCCCATTCACGTATGGGTCAAATTGCATCGCGCAATTGTGAAATGACTATATGCCTCAAAATTAATAGATTTATGTGAATTTTAAAGCAATAGCTATTGCTATTATAATCTGTTTAGTGGAGAAGCGGGATATAATGCGTGCCACGAAAGATGAGACTTGACACACCACGTGGTTTGACATGCGCAGTACACGATTTTAGGTATCTTTAGCGGTATGAGGTCTGAGTGCGGGACGGGACCGGACGTCATAGGGGCAGCGGAAAGAGCGGGGGAGGCGGGGTCAAGTCTCATCTTTCGTGGCACGCATTGTAAATGCGTAATACACTATCAGTAGCAATGGCATTTTGACAGTTCAACAACATTCATTGCGTTATTCACGCTATTGAGCAGACTATTTTTGAACATATTGTGAATCAATGGTTTAGCAATATCCTTCAAAATGATTCAGATTGAGATTGATAGTGAGTTAAGCAATAAGGGTATAAAAACCTGTCGACTGTCTTAAGACTCACAAATCCTTGTCGCCATGAAAATCGATGGTTAAAAAAACCCACCAAAAAATTTAAAGTTTGAGAATATGTGTAGCAGGTAGATGATTGTGTAATAAATGTATTGATTGCTGCAAAGAATAATTATATTATACTAGCAGCGCCCTGCGGTTTCACCCTCATAAATGTCGATACCGTGGGAATATTGGGATAAAAAGTAATGTTATTTTGATGTATAAGCTATTATCTACTGTAAAGTTTCATCAAAATCCGTTCAGTAGTTTTTGCGTGAAAGAGTAACAAACATCCATCCTCTCAAACTTTTGCGTTTATAATATTAGTAGGATTAATAAATAAACAGTATTTTCTACCACCGACTAGAAATTAAATACTAATAAAATTACATATTTTCAATTCATTGAACTCTGCTTATCTCTAAATCGGTAGAACTTAATGATAACGCTTATCGCAAGATATTACTAACTTTCCTGTTGCGCTTCCTACAACATATAGATAATTTGCTGCCTACATATTTAGGACACACCCACGTTATTACTCGAAGAGGCTTATCTACGTATACTAATATTATAAAGAAGTAAAATTTGTGAGTCTATATGTAGAGGTAATCTTCGGAACTACTGATCCGATTCCGAAAATTCTGTCACTAGTGGGGAGCAACAGTATTGCAGAGTATCATCCATACTAATATTATAAATTCGAAAGTAACTCTGTCTCAGGTGCAGCGCAGACGACAGACTATCCGTGACGCACTTTTTAGTCTGTGAAAATAGAACCTATTCAATTATATGCAGTAACGCACACGACGCGCAATAAGTCCGGCGCACAAAAAATCCGTATAATTCGGGCAGACCGCACCGCGCCGGGCCGCGCCGCTCCGCACAAAAAGTGTGTGAAAAAAATTGAACGTATGCTTCAACGCGCGCTAACGCAGACTAGTGATGTAACGGATATTCGCATTCGCATTCGCGAATATCCGCATATTTTTCAATATTCGCATTCGCAAAAATTATGCGAATATTTAGCGAATGTTTTTAATAATCAAAAAGGAAATTATTATATGCATGCATGTGAAATAATAATACAATAGATAACACTTAGGATAATTTTATTAAATCATACTTCTACATTCTAAATTAAAGTCTCATTTATGAAGGGCACGCCACGATAGCGGCGGTAAGACCCCTCTTTGCGGAGTGGCTAGAGAGGCGTCATGGCGCCCTCACCTACCGCCTGACGCAGGTCCTCACCGGACACGGAAGTTTCGGGAGGTACCTGCACATAATCAGGCGGGAGGAAACGCCCGGGTGTCACCATTGCCAGGATCGCCCAGAGGACACGGTGGAGCACACGGTGGAGGTCTGCCCCGCTTGGGCGGAGCACCGCCGTGTCCTCGTAGAGGCGATCGGCAGCAGCAGCGACCTCTCGCGTCCGGGCCTGGTTCAAGCCATGGTCCGGGGCGAGAGGGAGTGGGGGGCAGTCGCCTCCTTCTGCGAAGCAGTCATGCTAGCGAAGGAGGCGGCGGGACGGCTGAGAGAGAGAGAGCATCCCGTCCCAGCCGCCGCGGGAGACGCTCCGGGCGTCGGGAGCCGCGCGACGACTCCCGGCCACCGTAGGCGCGGGCCTGCGGGCGGAGAGTAATGGGTAACTCACCGTCCGATCAGGACCAGGCCCGTGCCGGACGGCGCGTACGTGTTCCACGCGCGCCTCAAAGAGATGTCAGCATTAAACGAAGGGGCCCTTAAGGGCCGAAGCCTGCCGGATCAGGGGGATTGTCCGAAAGGGTTACCGCTGGCCCGGAACATAAAGGGCGAAGGAAGGAACACGGGTGGGTTTTAGTCAGTAAGAGTCTGACACTCCCTTCCGCTCCACCCAGAGCGGGAGGAGTCATTTGATGATTTCCCATCCTCAAAAAAAAAAAAAGTCATTTATGAAAAAAGAACTTCAGAGATCTGATCAAATCTAACATTAATCAGCCTTGTTACAGCTATGTAAGGTTTGCATTTATTTAGTAGTATATTATTACTTTACTACCATTTTTAAATAAAGTTTACAGTTTCTATTTACTAAAAAACTAAACAATTACTTGAAACAAAATTATTAAACTTTAAATATCTTAATACATTAGATATTTAAAGTTTAATAATTTTGTTTATAACCTTTGGCTTTAAATGTATATTTTTTCATTCCACTTTATATATCTGAGGAGTTAAATATATTTATAATGAATTAGTGATGTAACAGATATTCGCATTCGCATTCGCGAATATTGAATTTAAATATTCGCATTCGCATTCGCGAATGTGAAAAATCCAACATTCGTTACATCACTAACGCAGACGGCGCACACTTTAGTCGGCAATCTGCAATTGCTAGGGGTGGACGTAACGCACGCGATCTATTATCATGGCGCCAGAGGCCGATGTAACGATGTTAATTCAAGAAATACAAAACAGACCAGCAATTTATGATACTTCTAAGGCAGAATATCATGATAGACATTTAAAAAGAATGTATGTGAATGAATGTGTGTGTGTTTATGTGCGTCGTGTGCGTTGAGTCTGTGAAAAATCCGCGATCGACTTTTTGCGCGCCATGCAGATTTTTTGTGCGCCGCAGACTCGATCGCACAAAAAGTGTGCCGTCTGCGCTGCACCTCAGACAGACAGAGTTACTTTCTGTATGTATTTTACCTTTTCACGCCTAAACCACTGAACGGATTTCGATAAAATTTGGCAGAGAGATAGTTTGCATCCCGGGAAAGGACATAGGATAGTTTTTATCGATGTACCTCCCGGGCTAAACCGCGGACGGAAGCTAGTAGGATATATAAGTATGCTATGTTAAAACAAGAATTTCACGCGGACGACATCGCGGGCTTAAGCTAGTCCCTTTACAATGAGGGACAGTTTTACCTTGCCAAATAACCCAATAGTATATTTTTATAGATTGCCTGGATTTCTCAAGTATTCTACGTGAAGGGTTTTTGTATAGGTACCCTTATGATTGATGTATAGATGAATATAACTGCCTACTTTAGACAAAAAAACCAACTTACTTTATACAAAAAAAAAAACTATCCTCAAATTATCCTTTACAGAGAGATCAAGTAAAAGGTACCTATTTCAAAACTTGGCTATCAAAACAGCATAACAATACGCCTACATTCCCCGCAGGGGTATTGAGGTGATCATGACACAGCGAGCGTATTGATATTAAGAGGACTAGTAGAGCAAAGTGTCCTTGAGAAACGCATGCACACATATACACAATCGACGCGTACGCCATCTAACGACGACGCCCATCACAATTATGACATACAGCATACGATTTACGATTACGCCCGAGTATTCCAATAGATGACGCGGAAACAAGTAGTTATGACAA
Source organism: Luperina nickerlii (assembly GCA_963855955.1). Classification (NCBI taxonomy): domain Eukaryota; kingdom Metazoa; phylum Arthropoda; class Insecta; order Lepidoptera; family Noctuidae; genus Luperina; species Luperina nickerlii. The sequence continues at coordinate 13,653,851 of OY979664.1, read as the reverse complement.
CAAAATTATTAACCGATTTCTAAAAAGGAGGAGGTTCTCAATTCGGATTTGTTTATTATTATTTTTTTTATTTATGTTCGGGTCCTATATAGACGACCTCCATCATAAATAGACGGATTTGCAAAATTCTTTTTTTGTTCGAAAGAGGTTTGTTTCGAAAGGGTCACATTTAAATTTCGTAAAGATCTGATGATGAGTTTCGGAGACAGACAACGGAACTCTTCAATAAATGCCAGCAAATCAACCGCGATCGCTGCCATCGCATTTGTATGCATTATTTACGCAATCACACAACATAACATCACGCCTGTACCCTTAAAAGTGGTAGGCAGATGTGTTTAATAGCTTCCTGTCGCTGATATTCACATAGCAAGTAGTGTTATATGAATTTGTGTGGGGTAGGTAGGGACAACTGAAAAGTGATAAATAAAAACTGTTTTTACAAAAAAAAAAACAACCGACTTCCAAAATAAACCACTACAAAGTGAAAAATAACTTTAATTTCGGAAGTCGGTATCGTCGGTTGTAGCTTTGTAGTGTTTTTTTTTTTTGAAAATCGGCAATAATAAATTATACGTTGTACGAGTAACTACCCATTCGAACTGCTCCTAAGAAAATATTGTTGGTACGCGTCAAAAGTGCTCTAAAGTGTCGTTAAAAGTGCTGATCGTGTGAATAATATCAATAACAACAAAAGTGACTTAGTGCTTTGTGTATCAATTCTAGACAAAAAACGTATCAAAATAGTTATTCATCTACTGTCAGGAGTAATTCACCAGTTATAATAAAACGCGTAAGCGCCGCAGATAGCACGGCGCATACGACGTTCTTCTCGCGAGCTCGCTGTTAGTTCGCTCGTTGTATTGCGCAGGGCCTTTATTAGAGTGCACTTTTACCAACAAAGATTGAAGGGGTCTTTAATAGTGTGCTTGGAACAGTATACGTTTTTTTCTTTTTAATAATTATTTCGGCATTGGAATTGTTGTGAGACTGACTATTAATTAGAATGGCTTCGTCAACATTGTTATGGGGATGCTGTGCTAATGAAGACAGCAAGGATGGAAAAAAATCGATTAATTGTTCCAAATGCAATAAATTGTATCATTTTGAGTGCCTGTCTCTTCCGGAAGTTTCCGAGGACACGGATGTCTACTGTAAATGGAGGTGTTCTAATTGCGGGAGTCACATCTCGAATACCTCCAAAAAGGAATATACTCCAACCCGTAATGTCTCCACCTCTAGGGGGAACAAGAGACCTGCTTTGAACTCGCCCCCTGAAGCAACCTTTGTGACTCGTGATGATGTACGCGATATCCTCCAGGAAGTAATACAGGCTGAATTCGCTTCTATGCTTCGTCAAATAAACAATACAATACTCAATGTCGTAAATAAAGAGCTTGAACCGATTAAGAACTTACGGAGATGACGGCGTCATTGAATTTTCACATACAGGAGTTTGAAGAATATCAGTCTGAACATAGGGCTTTGAAAGTCTCGGTAAAAGACTTAGAGACAGAAAATACTAACCTTAAGAGGTCAGTGGCGGATATGGGCCAGCGAATCAACTATTTGGAGCAACAGGCACGTTCGACTTACCTTGAAGTTCATTGTTTGCCCGAAAATAAACAGGAGAATCTCTATACAGTCGTTAAGCAACTAGGATCAGTCGTTGGATGCAAGTTGAGCGACACCGATATCCATCATTGCACCCGTGTAGCCAAACTACAAAATTCTAGTGCCCGCCCGCGCTCTATCGTAGTCCAATTGGCCTCCCCAAGAACTCGTGACCTACTCTTGGCTTCTGTCATTAACTACAATAAAGGCAAGAATAACATTGAAAAACTAAATACAGCGGACCTTGGACTGGCTGGTGAAAAGAAGCCAATATATGTGCAAGAAAATTTGTCTCCTTCTAACAAAGCGCTGCATGCTGCTACTAGACTTCAAGCAAAAGAAAAAGGATATCAATTCGTCTGGGTTAGAAATGGTAGAATCTTCGTCAGGAAAAGTGATGGATCAGAACATATCCTCATTAAGAATCTAGAGTCCCTAAATAAGTTGACGTGAAAAAAAACATACTTTATATTTTAATTAAAAATACATGTAATTGTAACTTGAATATAATACAAAATTCGATAATTTACAAATTTATTACCAGAATTGTAGAGGCGTGAGAACAAAAACGCATATTATCATCTTTCGTAATGTATGCTGTAATAACTATGACATTATCATTTTTACAGAGACTTGGCTTAATAATACCGTACTGAGCAGCGAGCTGTTCGACGACAGATACATTGTATACAGAATGGACAGAGAAAGTTCTTGTCTACAGAGTAGTAAAGAAGGTGGGGGTGTTTTGATAGCCGTAAAAAAATCTATAATTTCCAAACGAGCAGAACAATTTGAAAGTAATTGTGAAGACCTTTGGGTAATTTTAGATCTACCTGCGGCTCGATCTGTACGTCGGGCAGCTCTCTGTTCTGTATACCTGCCACCACCTGTACGTATCTCGTACTTGGAACACTTTTTGGACAAATGTAATGCAGTGTTTGAACAGTTAAACTTATCATATGTCTGCATCGCAGGTGATTTCAATATCGGTGATATCGATTGAAGTATAGTCAATAATTCTGATAAATGCCTTAAGTTGTCCAATTTAAGTCAAACTTTGATAGATTTCACGTATGTTAATAGGCTTAATCAATTTAACAATGTACCTATGTAATGCTTCACGCCGCATTTTAGATCTTATACTATGTAACCATTCATTGTGTAGAGTGAGTCAAAGTGAGGATCCGATTGCTAATATTGACCAGCATCATCCACCCCTCGATATCGTGATTTCTCTAAATAAGGAAGCTAAACTCCCATATAACACTACTTGCGGTAGACCTAATTTTCGAAAAACGAGTTACATACCAATTCGGAAATATTTGAGTGAAACTGCCTGGGATGAGTTACTTGAAGCACAGCAGGCAGTTAATGAGATGGTGGAGGTATTTTATGACGTTATTCAGAAAGGTATAGAAAAATTTATAACTAAGCGAGTGCCAAAAAAAAGTAAATTTCCACCATGGTTCAATCGAGATCTAATCAAATTACTTAATTGCAAAAATAAGATCAGAAATCGCCACAATATTTACAAAAACCCTTTAGACAGAATTGAACTGCAGATTATAACTAAGCGCTGTAATGACCTAGCAAAACTTTGTTACAACAATTATATGAAGCGATTGGAAAACGAATTCAAAAATAATCCGAAGTTTTTCTGGAGTTACGTTAAAACTAAAAGAGGTGGGTCAAGCTCTTATCCCGTTATTTCTTCTAGTACACGTTTAGATGAATATGTACTTTTATCAATAACTTCACAATCGTGATCTCCCTGTGGTACCACTGTTTCCAATCTATAAAAAAAATAACATCACATATCATCACTTATCATCTATCGCTTTCCATCAGGCGTGATCGAGGTCAAAAGCGGGCCGCCCATTCATCAATAATAAAATGAAAAAAATAGAAGATTTTAAATTACGTTTTTAATTATTTTAAATTAAGTTAAAAGGAGGCTCAATAATTTAAAAAAGTGCATCATTAAAAGCGCAAAAAGTTTTTAGAGGTTCATTAATTTCAAAAAGTGTCCATCATTAGCAGGTCAATAAGTTTTGAAAGAATAGGTTAAATATTTCCTTTTAATAAATCAATTCAATTTCCTCACATAACTTTTTTCTCCAAGTGAATTCAGACATGCTGTCTTAGGATTAATTAAGCAAACTACTCCATCAGGGCAATAAAGATCAACATAGTTCATAATGCTGCATGATGATGATAGGACTCCCTTTTCCGCACTTAGACTCCCATTTGGTCCGTTGTGCGTGGGTTCATAATGCTGCAATTAACTTTGTGTCTGGGTACGGTCTACCCATTCTCCTTTGTCAAGTAAGGCCTTTTACACATTATGCCGTGTCTGCGGCAGCGCCGCCGCGCACCGCCCGCCACGGTATTTTTATCTATACAGTATTCTATCTTCATAAAAACGGTCGGAACGCGAATCATACCTACGCGCCTCGATTTCGGTTTACACTCAGTCTCGAATGCTCCGCAGTGACGAGTGGACGCCGGACGGTGTGACGGTTTCGTAAGCAGTAAGCGTGCAATTTGTGACAAATATTCATTGAAATAAGTACAAGTACTTACTTAATAATATGGCAAAGAGACTATATTGTGCTGTTTTTGGTTGTTTGAATTCGTCAATAAGTTTTTTTAATTAAATCTATTGATCAAAAAGACCATGTATTTTTATTGAACTCTTTCTATTCCATTCACAACGTGTTTCTATTTTATAAATGAAAAGTCTTTTTTACAAAAAATAAAAAAAACTACGGACTTCAAAAAAAAAACAACACAAAGTAATTAACTTTAATTTTGGAAGTCGGTGTCGTTGGATCTGCATTTTCGTTTTTTGACACCGACTTCCGAAATTAAAGACTTTATTTTTCACTTTGTAGTATTTTTTTGGAAGTCGGTTGTTTTTTTTTTTTGTAAAAAAGTTATATTTTTCACTTTTTAGTTGTACCTACCCCGCCCAAATTCATATAACACTAATTGCTATGTTAATATCAGTGACAGGAAGCTATTGAACACATTTGCCTACCCCTTTAAAGGGTATAGGCGTGATGTTATGTTGTGTGATTGGGTAAACTGGCATGTATTGAAGAGTTCCGTTGTTTGTCTCCGAAACTCCTCATCAGACCTTTACGAAATTTAAATGGGACCATTTCGGAATAAACCTCTTTTGAACAAAAAAAGAATTTTGCAAATCCATCTACATATTTTTATGACGGAGTTATGTCCGAACATACATAAAAAAAAAAAATAGAAACATCCGAATTGACAACCTCCTCATTCTTAGAAGTAGGTTAAAAAAAATATTTACCTATACCTATAGGTAAATATTTTTTTTAACTTCTTGAGTTTCTTTCTAGTTTTGTGACTGTAGGTACAGTCACAAAACTAGAAAGAAACTCAAGTAGGTTGATGAAATTAAAATACTGTAGGCGGGAGGGGTTATCGCGTGTTTACGTACCGCGCGACTGTAGTACATTATAAAAAAAAATTATATAATACAGCGGCGCCGCCGCCGCCGCGGTGCCGCTGTATTGGTTGCCCTTGGATTTGCATGAACCCTTGCACACGGCGGCGCCGCGGCGGCGGCAGCATGATTCGGCGGCGAGTATTGCTACGGTTTTATCAAAACTCGTCGCCTCCGCCGCGGCGCCGTGTGTTCATCATCATACAAATCCAAGGGTGACTGATGCAGCGGCGCCGCGGCAGTGGCGGTGCCGCTGCAGCTGCGGCATAATGTGTAAACAGCCTCAAAGATAGGTACCTACCTAACATTCATACATAATATTATGAATCTATTTATTATAAACGAAATCAATAATAATAAAAACCAAAATCTTGCTTGTGATAATTTTCATCGCAATTTTTAGATGAATTTGTTATTTCGTTATGCCCAATATCAATAAGTTAGGTGCTTTTAGTTTTTTTTTTATTGTAGTTTCGCATTAGAAATAACTTCCGTGTTGATATTTACGACTGTGTTTCTCCTGTGAAAGATAATTACATTGTAGACGTTTTAATTATTATTTATAAAAAAATAATAAATACATAATATATATAAATTCAAAATACATTTAAAAAGAAAACTTCGGTTAGAGAATCCCTGGGACTCGAACCCGGGGACTCTTGAATACAAATCTACACATCGGCCTCATACGCTAACGTAACAGTTACGAATGTAGTCGAAAAAGTTGAGCTTATGCGTATATGCGTCATGACTGCACTATCTTAGACGTTTCTAAATTCATAGTTTTATTGTTAAAAAAATAAATATTCAATAATAATAAAATGCTCTTATTTTTTAATTTCGTATATATATATATAATATGTTCAGCGTTTTATATGAACGTTTTGTAGTCCGAACGGAATTTTTCACTTCATATTTACAATAAATGATAATTGATAACAAGGTTACGCTATTTTAACTTCAAAGTATTTTATATTTACACGAAATAAAAATATTTACGCAAAGAAGATTATGCAAATAATAATAAACAATGAATTTACAAATAAAACTTTACAAAAACATAACAATCTTGGCGGAAATATTGCGGCGAAAAGAGCGACACGTCCGTATAGCATCAGGCCTCGGCCGGCAGTGTCGCTACACAGCGTTTACGCACACATGCGCACGTATTTTGTTCGAAAATAAGAATATGCGATTTACAAAGAATCTATTGTTTGGACAAAAAAATGAAAACACTAGTATTTTAGTATGTTGCTTGTAGAATAATCTGACAAAAAATCAGAATGATTGTATGTATTTTAGTATGGATTTTATTGTAAAAAGAAAATTTTTAGAGGCATCTTCATGATTTTTTTCTATCGTATCAAATTAGTTGTATTATGTTTTCACCACACTATCTATCTAGCATATATCCTGAAGAATATCATATATTTTTCTGATTTTTTTTACTGTAGTCTATCATATACTTTTATTGTTTCGAAAACTTGCGTTTAGGTCTTGTAAGCCCCTTAACTTCTGTCATCATTTTCTCGCCCTTATTCCAATTTATTAGAGGCCAAACATGTCTTTTTCTGGACATGGAGTGTACAAAAAAACACAAGTCCTATCATATTATTTTTTAACTGATACTCGTACAATTGTAATAAATAGTCGATTTTACAACAAGTGCACAAAACAAACCATTTTTATCCGAGACTTTTAGCAGCCCGAGCTGAAGGCGAGGGCTGATAGTAATGTCGAGGATAAAAATGGTTTTGTGGACGAGTTATAAACTCTGCTTTTCACTTCGATTGCGAGGAAATAAAACAGTAGTATAACATAACATTTCTTTAATTAAAATTCAAAGTAAAATTAGAACAGTTTTGAATACTGAAGGAAATTGTTTTTCTTTTCTCCAATTTACAAAATTATCGTAAATTTTGAGATATTTTTCCCGAGACTTTGGCGGTAATATCTGTTGCACAACTCTCTGCGCATTCATTTCCATAAGCGTATTAGGAGAGACTGTTAAATCCTCTTCTTCACTGGACATTTTTAACAATTTTAGCAAATTGAAGAAATTAATAAATGCACGAAAAAAGAACAAGAGCTGTTTCCCGCCGCTTTATTTTTTTTTTAATCTTACGACATTGATATTAGGCTGCAGACCTATACAGCCTCCTATTAAATTAATTTTGTAATAATAATTTTCTTAAATCAACTAACCTACCATACTTGAATTAAAATTTTAATATCTATTATATCTTGAAAAACACATAAGGCAAATAAATTAAAGTAAATACTATGTAATAACAAATTCTATCTATGAACTTCTTATTGCATTTGGCTGTATGGCTCATTTTCTTTGCCTTAATATAATACATTTATGAGTAGATACGTTAATGCCCTTGTGCACAAAATTCGATTTTGTGCAGCCTATACCCTGCACAAAGAAGCACTTTCAGAGCATGAGAAGTGAAATAATAATTTTCCGACATAATATAATGCAACGCTACTACTTCCTCCATTTTGAATACGTCTCAGTCGCCCAACAGAGAACAACATAATCCGGCACGATGAATCATCGCCCGCCTAATGTAGACAAGAACATCGCGTATGCCCATACACGATGTTTTAGCGCGCCAACTCGACACGAATCTTCGCCCGCTAATGTAGCCCCAGCATAAGTCATTTCGACATTATGTTTCTATCTATTTATTTCAGAATTCGCCATGATAATCAAGAATCAAGTGCCGGGATGTCGGAGCATGGTGGCGAAGGGCGCTCCGGTGGAGGACGATCCGCAGCGGCGACGTCCTGACATCACAGTGGCTAAGGAGCATTTGCATTGGGAACCTAAGGTGAGACATCTAGCTTGCATTGTATTGTAAAATGGGCTGGTGACCGCTCCATCACGTCCAAGCGCGTATTTTGCGTACGGGTGGGAAAATCGATCAGTCGATGAACCCCAGGACATCTAGCTTTCATCCAGTTCGAAGAGATTGTAGGAAGGATGATCAGAAAAGATAGAAACAAAGGAAAAAAGCATTTTACTGGTGTGGTTAGTTTCGATAAACCTTTATTACTTTGTGCGAATTTGTCACAGCTAGGACTATTTCCTAGACAATTTTGGGCAAAAGTAAAGTGGCCTACGGCTTAATGATTAAACTAACTAAAATTCAATTTGGTTGATCAACAAAACTATCGCTGTTGTCGAAATTTGGAACCAGTGTAACTATTTCCAGGTTTGAAACTTGAGACTACTATTATAATTATTATCCAGGCAACAATGTGTATTTTTTTGTTTTAATTTCAGGTGCCATTACAAGATGGTCTGCAAAGAACCATTGATTACTTCAAAGAAGAGTTGTCCAGTTCAACATTTCAAAACAATCAAACTTACATGAATATGAAAAGTCATAATTAATTTAGTTTTTAGAATCTGTTAAAATGTGATATTCGGGTGCCTGTGCGTGGGAGTGTATAAATAACAATAAGAAATCGTTTTGTTGAATTATTCTCACTTTTTGTTATTTATGACACATTGTTTACATGGTTACCCCTAAATGACAAAAATGTTTTGTATAGTGCCACAAACTTATCTGGCCCGGTGGCAAAAAGAGAAACTAACGACGCCATTTTGAAATGTCAATCTGCCTGCCATCCGTTGACATATCCGCCATTGGTTGTTTGTTTGTTCCGTGTGTTTATTTTTCGTTTAGTGGTTATAGCTAGTGAAGTTGAAAACGAGTATAGAAGTAGGGATGCATACTTTGACGAGCCTTTCATCATTAATTTGGCCAGTGACAGTGAAAGTAGTGACTCTGATGATGAAGTGACTGATGAATCAGGTGGCTCGGGAATACCTGGAGTATTCCCGTTAGAGAACACTCGCCAGACATTTTATGTAGATGATCATAATTATTGTGTTAAAATATAGATATTTTAGAGGAATATGCTTGTTTTTGTTTTTTAGGTACCTAATTAACATATTACCTACATTCTTTCAAATCGCCAGGTGTGACGTAGGTAGTATGTGCATAATTTCATAGTTTTAACCATCTTCAAAAAAGGAGGTTATCAATTTGACACGTATATGTACCTACTTATGTAATATTATTTGAATAGCTATATATTTACATATAATAGTCTATTACGGCTTCCAAACAAATATGCATATTTTTATAGGTATGTATGTGTATGTTATTCCACGTATCCGAAACTATTAATCGGATTGAAAAATCGGTTCAGTAGTTTTCAAGATTTGGACCAAAATGTTTTTGTTACATCGACTTGCTTTCCCACTTTATTGCTAAATTTATTTTTCCTGGCGACACCAAATGCGATATCAGCGACTCCCTCACCGGGCCAGATAAGTTTGTGGGACTGTATATTTAATTTATATTCATTTGTTTAGTTAAAATAAAAATGCACATTTCTAATGTAATGTTCAAAAATATTGTCGTTTTATTATGTACAATTGACTAGAAACTTATTAACCTAAGGAATAATAAGTCAAGATGATTATTAAAAATAACATGCTAAAGGAGATGCGTTAGGTAGACCGTGAAATCTATATTTTTTTAAGTTTTATAAGTAGTAGGATAATGTCATAATTGTCACGCTCACGAATCATATATTTTAATCAACATTCAACATGACGCCAACCTGCAATTTGCAAAAAACGTAAGAAAATATGAATTTCGCGGGCTACCTAGCGCATTCCCCCCATGTACTTACTAGTCATAAAAAGTTGTTCTTACATTAAAATTCAATAATATCAGATTATGATTATTTAGAAATATTTGAAAAGATTATACCTAACTGGCTGTATGTTCTAAACATAGTTTCGCACTTTTTTCCTATAAACTATAATGTAACAAACATTCCACAACAAATCAAATACTGAACATAAATATTCTAATATAAATGAACACAATATTGGGACCACACCCACAATGGAATTGTGTTTGATCAAATTAACTTAGCCTATACCATAGCTGGGCACCTTTAACCAAAATGTTAACTTCATTAAATAAGTATTAACGGTCTTGTGCCCAGCTTTGGCCTGCACAACCGAACTTAGAATTATCTAGCATATTCTACAATCAGCAGTAAACTATTTACAGCACATACTTGGCAAAACATCCCATTTATAAAGATATGATCTTCTTAAAATAGTTTCAGTCTTACATAGTCTTTCTCCATGTGTGTGGACCAATGTTTTATATAGTTGGAACATGTCACTTGGCAGTTGTTTGTGCCTGACTAACATCTGGGTGGAGCAACCTCTGGACTTCCATTCAGTGTCGAATCTGACATCATGGACTCGGTTCATACCATCCAAAGAAGCTGTCCACACACCCATTGAGACATCTTCCGATTTGTAATGTCTGAAATAAATAATAGAAAGATTTTTTATTGCAAATACATCGAGTTTAATTACTAATGTAGATGGCTATAAGAGTAGGGGAAGACAAAAGAAATCATTGATGGACCATGTGCAAGATGAATTATGAAGGACTACCGAAATCATAACTAGTAGATAAGTATGATGGACAACATGTTGCACTGACCCCAAATAAATTGGGATTAGGGCAAGAGAATGATGATGACATTGAGTTTGTAGATTGAATTTAAGCTTCTTAATAATATATTTTTGTTGATAAAATCAACAAAAGATCCCAAATATTTGCTCACCCAAGGATATCAGCATTTCTTCCAATATAGTCAACAATGCTACGAGATATGACATAGCCACCACCTAATGCATAGGGTAAGTAGTTGTCACAGAGAAACCAGTCCTTTTCCTGCCACTTCCCATTCAAGTACACACGAGCTCTCCCATCAAAATAGCCCCAGTAAAGCCCTTTATATGAAGGAAGGTCTTTCTGAAATGTGATAAAAACTATTAGTACAAGATTGAAGTATGGATATCCTGAGCATGTTCAAGACTCAAGTGGTAACACTTTCAATCAAATTGCCTATCCTTTTCCCAACTATGTTAGGGTCGGCTCCCAGTATAATCAGATGTAGCTGAATTCTGTTATTTTTACATGGAGCAATTGCCTATCTGACCACCTCATCCCAGTTACTGGGTAACACTATACTACTTAGGAATTTGAAGTGCAAACTGGGAGCACCTGATCACCCACACCGGTTTTAAATTGTAGTGAAACTAAAACGTGTAGGCATTTTAATGACGAGAAAATATGTTTGTTTACCTTGTATGTAACATAGTCACTTATTTCATGAGCATTCATTTCAGGTGCATATGCTTCCAAATCTTTTATAACCAAATCTACTCTCACAAAAGAATCATCATCACATTTTATCAAGTATTTTAATCTACTCAAATTTGTTGTCAGCCATTTCAATGAATGTAACATTTTCGTAGCCAGATTCTTATAGCTATCTTCAAAGCTATCTAATAATAAAAGGTCATTGCCTCTATTATTTTCAGTGTTTAACCTTGTTAGCTTCGTTTCACTCAGACCTTGGGTACCAATTACAAAATAAAATTTAATGAATTCATGCGTAGCATGCTGCTCAGTCCATGTGTGGTTCCACTTGTAAAGTTTCTCTCCATTTTCCACAAATATATTATTAGAAAATTTCATCCATGTGGCTCTTATTGCATCTCTTTTGGCTTCATTATCTGGACCACTTAAAACTAACACAGCATATTCAAACTTATCTAAAGAATTTTTTGAATCACTTAAATCTTTGGCAGCTAGGGCATCAGCACATTCGAGACGCAAAAAGCTTAGAGTTATACCACAACCAACGTAAAAAAAGAATATACTGGCCAGTATCATACTTTTATATCTACGTAGCAAAGACACGTACATTTTTCAAAGGTCTTTAAAGCAGACCTGAATATTTCATTCTCGTCTTCAATGGTAGTCAAGGTAGTAACATGAAAGTGCACCTGAAACGCTGAATTACTGTTTAGATGTGTATTCTAAAGATAACGCTGGCTTTGAGATATTCATTTAGCACACACATAACTCATTTATTTAATCAGGCACCATTAGAACAAGAAGGGCTCTTCTATTTATATCCACGGAACTACATTTACGGATTATTTATTTAACCAACACACTACTGAAACCATTTGAACGAAAACACTGTTTTGATTACACGCCAACAAATGCCAAACCACACGAAACTCGAAAGGTTAAATTTTAAACTGTCAAAGTCAAAGTGTCATTTCGTTGCAAGCTGTCAAATTGTCAATCAATGGGTGTGTTTAGCGCCTCTATTCTCTGTCTACGGTTTAGCGGATACAAGCGCTTACTACTACTTAGAAATAAGATGGCGACCGCTTAAGGGGGAAGCGCTAAAGTAGCCCGCAAAATTCAAATTTTCTTACGTTTTTTGCAATTTGCTGGTCAGTATTAAGTTGTACGTTGATTAATATATGAATCGCGGCCGTAACAAATATGTGTTTACAGAATTATAATCATTAAAGTCATCAACACAACTCTCTAAGACCACGTAAGTCCAAAGAATAACTGTTTCATGAAATCATCATTCTTTGGACTTTCGTGGTCTTAGAGAGTTGTGTTGATGACTTTAATGATTATAATTCTGTAAACACATATTTCTTACGGTCGCGATTCATATATTAATCAACGTACAACTTAATACTGACCAGTAAATTCCAAAAAACCTAAAAAAATTGAATTTCGCGGGCTACCCTGGCGCTTTCGCATTAATATGATGCTCAGCGCTTTAGTGCTGAACACTTTTTTGAAAATACGCGCTGTGACAGTAAACGCTTGTGACAGTTAGTGAACATAACCTCATATTGCTTTTCACAATATTCATAACGAATAATCGTTAGATTCTCCATCGTCATTTATACGTCAGTGAGCAATCTCAATATCAATAACTCACTGACGTATAATTTAAACGTCAGTGATATTACTCAATCCTCTCCTATTCCTAAAAAACGGAACTAAAAAATATCTGCAGGCCGAATAGCTCAGTCGAGTCAGCTGGAACTGTGGCATATAATACTGAATACGTCGCATTGCGGTAGACCCTTAGAGCACTAAACCGGTTGACCGCGCGCGTTTTCGGGCCGAAAGATTTTGCAACATGCAGAAATCAATGCAAGCGCACGTTTGTACTAGTGCTTTTTTTCGCGACGACGACGCGACGGTTTTTTGTACCGTATTGTGCAACATTCCAGTTTTACGGAAATGGACCATCACTGTCCAGACTCTGGTAAGACTGTAGAGAATATCAGTCACACATTAAACTTTGTTTGGCATTTGACAGCTACACAGATGTTTCACGTGCTGTCATTGTCAAATCACAATATCAAATTGACACTGTTCGGTATTCGTAACTATTCATTCACGTTTGATTCGGGTTACACTTTTATCAGTAAAAAATTAGCGGTGGTCGTGAACGGAGTGTTTTTTGATAATGTGACACAATAATAAATTTGTACGTCCCATATTCAAAAGTGAATTCGTTGCCTATTGTTAATCTTAGTTATTAGTTTAGATGAATTTCCTCACAACAAAACCGCAGTACTTAGTAACCAGTGACTTACAATAATTATTCGAATTTACACCGACGGGTACAATAGAAAAAAGATCTCGCCTATCGTGTGGGTATAAAATAAATAATAAGTAGGTAGTGCACATTTTCAATTGACTGTGTAACCGTGTCGAAGTGGATTTGTGTGCTAGTGCACAGGTCATGCGTTTGCCCGTCCTATAGGCTTACAAAACCACACCGACTCTGTCGAAGACTGTTACGGTAAGTATTTAAAGCTTCCCGTGGTCTTGTATGCACGTAAAAATTTAAAGTAACCTGTCTAATTATAAATTCATTGATTTATCCCTCTATTCTTCAAGATCTTGAATGTTTTTGAAATATTTTCAAGTAATACTTATAATATAAGAAAAATATGTATAAACTCGCATTTTTTCAGGTACCCACTAAATCATGGAGGCTTTAAATAAAAAAGGCCGCCCTCCTCACCCCAGGGCTAAAACAAATCCACTGTCTGCCCTCACATTTGCGTAAGTTGTTAATTTAAGTATTATTAAAAAATAAATGAAACTTTTACCTACATTTTAAAATAATTATTAAAATTCACAGAGAAAAGTCCTAAGTCTAAATATGATTGCTAATCATAGCCATTTTTGGGTGAAGAACAATTTAATCTGATCTTAAATTGAACTAATTTTGATGAATTAATACCCAGTCTTGACTGGACTTATATAAAACCCATTATTAAAAAAAATAATTGTCATTAAATACAATATACAAGCTAACACTAAAATGTGTAATATTATATCCAATTATATAAAAAGGGGAAGAGCTCTACCCAGTACCAACATAGACATGTTATCTGGATTACAGAATACCAAAATGTAAGTTACCCAACATAAAGATGGGTCAGTACCCACTGACCCATCTTAGGGGCGGATGATAAAAAAATATGGAAATCAGACAAACAAACCAATCGAAAAAATATAATAACTATTCATACTCTATTCCCCCCCCCCCCAGCACCCCCTCCCCTAATTATGTTATACACCTTCAGTGTCTCAATGCAGGGCAAAAGCTTCTCCCTCCTTCCACTTATCTCTAATGCTTAATTTAATTTTTAGATGGACTTTACCCATTTTCTGGAGTGGTATCAAAACAGAAATGGAAGAACAGGATTTGTACGAACCACTAGCAGAACACTCATCAGGTAAGCTTCAAGTTCTTATCCCTAAATGCCATCCGTGACTATGGAAGAAAAAAGAAAATATATACCTAAATTAAAATCTACAATTAGACTAATTAAAAAGCTGGTAGTGTTGCATAGGTTGTGCTATATTTTCGTAGAGTAGGTAGTTTTTTTTTTAAATTTTTAGAAGGAGAGCTACAGTTTTGATAACAGTTTTTAGTAAAAAAAATGAACTGCAGTGACATCCTCAAATTCATGTTTTGTGGATGCCTCCACCTTAAAATTAAGGTCCAGTTATGGTCCTAATTTTATTTCACAACATAATTTAATAGAACGCCCCTAAGATGACCCACTGGCCGAAAATACGTCATAAGCTTAATCATAAGCCTATTAAAAAAAGAACACACAAAACTTATTTCTAAGTGACTACATAGTTGAATATTAAATAACTACAGCAACACATACACCACAAAATACAAAAAACGTAAAAAAAAAATTTTTTTACTAGCAGCGTCCCGCGGTTTCACCCGCATAAGTGTCGATCCCGTGGGAATATAGGGATAAAAACTATTTTATGTCCTTTCCCGGGACTCAAACTATCTGTATACCAAATTTCAACTAAATCATAACAGACAGACAAACTTTCGCATCGTATAATATTAGTATGGATAGTGGTTTTCCTGAAAAGTTAAACGACACGCGTTTGTTTATATTGTGACTTGTGACTACGTTTTTTTTCGAAAACAAATGCATAACGTAAAAAACTAAAACGTAAAGTCAAATGTATCGATTTTTCGCATGCACGGGTTTTCGCACGTGGCTACAAGTGGGTCGTTGTCCATTCTTTAAATTCTTTACAATCTTCTTCTTTCGATTGTCACGACTTATAAGAAAAAGGTCCTTCGTATAAAGAAAGACAGGTGGCCTTCTTGCAGGCCTTCGTCAGTACTTATCGTTACTAAAAATAATAAACGCGCACGCACTTTAACACTGGTAACCGTTCTTTCATGTAGGTCAGCTTGCCCCAACTCTGTATCGGTCTACCGAGACTCAGCTCCCGTTACATAATGCGAGTAAGCACCCTTAGAAAACTTGTAAATTCAAAATGGGCCTAGATGTTCTCTTTACAAAATAGGTGGTCACAATCACATTACCGCGTGACACTGTTTTTTACTAATATAGATTTCGTTTTCAAGTTCAAGGCAGTTTTTTGGTTATATGGATAATTTATATATATTTTTGGTTATATGGATATATGGATAATTCCGTAAAGCCTGTGTAACGAGCTTGGGCGAGCAAGGAGGTTTCATGGAAACAATTAATTAGCCACAGTAAATACAAAATAATAAAATTCCGAATCTAGGTAACCTATTCATAGTACCTACTCTCAATTCCTAGCAGATTTTTGATTCTTTGAAATCAACTCTTTTTACTCGAATGACATCAAAGGTTTTTGTTTAAAGTCGAGTCAACCTTAGCTTAGCCTACTGCAGTCTACTGCAGACTACTGCTGGACATAGTCCACTCCTAAATTGCGCCAGAACACTATGTTCTCCGCCTTTCGCCTCTAGTCTATCCCAGCATCATTTTTTAGTAGTCGGTCCAAAATCAAAATCTCTTGAATCTCTTGACTATCTATCTACCGGTTTAATTAATTACAAAGTGAGCGATATTCCTCATTATGAGAGCTTAAATCGTGGGTATGTCTCCGGTAAATCACCCAAGGAGGCGGCACAGCTACAGTAGAAAACAATGAGGCACTGTAATTGGTATGAGTTGGCAGACAAATTGCCTACGAAAACAACAATTAATCTAATCTTTGAAAACATTCGATTTTTTGCTACCCTCAATATAATAAAATGTTTTTGATGAATGAAACTGAATACAAATCATGGGAATACATAATCAGTCTATAATGTTCTCACGGCTGGGATACAGGCCTCTCGCTGTGAAGGAGTGGGTCGTAAGTCGTAATCCACCATGCGGTCGCAGTGCGGGTTCGTAGATGTCACATGTCTTCGAATTTTTGGTCCGAGGACATGCCGGTTTCCTCACGATGCTTTCCTTAGAATAGAATACTCTTTATTATGTACACCATAATAACCGTCCTTCACCGTTTTGAGAGCAGTGGTAATTAAATTAAATACACAAAGTAAAATGCCTGCTTGGGATCGAACTCATGACCAACTCGTAATTCGGGGCCAATACCACTGGGCCATCACTGCTCAAAACCATGGGAATACTTACTACATAATAAATCGTGCTATCGTTTTACGGTTTGTTGACAATAATGTATAAGTAAGTATCTATGTATGTAAATAATCTTAAACGCAGATGTACTTTCTAGGTAGCAACTAGAAGTGCCTTCATTCCTTAATAATCACGCAAAGTAGCTATTGCGGAAGCAATTTTCCGCATCGCTGGTAAATAGTAACGTTTGACTCAAAATTTAAACTTGTACGGTATCACTAAGTTCAAACTAAGCGGATAATAGCGATGAACCTTGCCGATAAATAAAACAGTAAGTTCTCGATGGCAAGGCAAGATACTATGAGAGCATTGACTTTATGCATGCATTTAAAAGTTGAATGATTCTTATTTTATCGAATTGACATCACATAAATAGCTCTCATACGGGTGTTTTTAACGCGCGTTTAAAAAGAGCTCGATTAAAACAAATGAACGGTGAATTTTTCGCTCGCAAGTGCTTTTTATCGCTTCGTTTTTTGTTCGTTTTATCGCGCGTTATTAGATTTTCAACATTTGGGATAGACGCCGAGCGTTGCACTCAGATAGGTGCTTTACTTTGTGTAAATTATCTCATCGCCACTGCTCCCAAAACGGTGAAGGAAAACACCGCGAGGAAACCGGCCTGTCCTCGGACCAAAAATTCGAAGACGTCTGACATCTACGAACCCGCACTGGGACTGCGTGGTGGATTACGACTTACGAAGTTACGACCCACTCCCTCACACCGAGAGGCCTGTATCCCAGCCGTGGGAACATTATAGGCTAATTATGGAAATTGAAAATTGAAATAAGAAAAATCGTTGAAAATTCTACGGTGTCGTTTCAACAGCTAACCAAGGACACAGGGAGACAGAGACCTTCTGCAATTCAGTGTGTTGTATGGATTGGATTTTATAAATGTACATAAATTGCACGTAATTTCAATACATCTTCATTTCATTTTCACGCTCATCTGGATAGTAAGACAAACAAAGTATTAGCTGCTTGTTATTCAAATTAAACGCACTGCTATTTTATGTGGCTTTAGTTGTCCCTACCATGGCTTGTTTATATTGTCGGGGAAAACCGCATTTAACAGAATTGATCAGCATTCCGGAAATATTCAATCATTTTCTTCCTCCTGCTTCAAATGAATCATTTTGTTGTGGATGCCATGATCATTGTGAGCTTGAGCTTTTTGGTCCAGGAATTACAGAAGGTGCGAAGATAACACGACGATATAAGTCACGACCATAAAGACCTTAAATCGCAATATTCAAAGGCTACTTTCTCCTAAAGATAGAAATTTTATGGTGATCTAACATCTTCATCATTCTCCTGTCCTATCTTAATTTATTTAGAGTCGGCATTACGTGTCTTTTTCATCCATACTTCTCTATTAGTCGTCGTCTCGGTAGTCAGGACCGTCTCAACCATATTGGGCGCCGGGGTGCGAAAATCGGCCCCAATTTTTGTGTTTCATATTTTTATTTAATACTTACTCTACAATAAAACATTTTCAAACATCAAATTTAATTTTCCCAACTTTAAAATCGGCAATCTTTTTTATGATATCGTCTGTTTTGTTAAACGTCAGCTTTCAATTCGATAGGTATACCTATAGTCGATCTATCTTGACTTGAGTCATAGTTAATCGAAAGAAGTTTTTTTGTTAATTTCAATTTCGAGAAGGTTTACGCGGTTTTTATAAGGATTAGATTGCGCCCCTTATGGTCCTGCGCCCGGGTGCCACGCACCCCTTGCACCCCCGGGTAAAGACGGCCCTATCGGTAGTCACCTCTTTCTTACCATGTCACCATTCACACAGTCCAGCCATCGTTTCTTTGGTCTTCCCCTACTCTTACCGTGTTACGCACATAGTATTATTAAAACCGTATTATTATGACATAGGTCTTTTCTCAAAGTTGCGTTATTTCACGAGAAAATGTAACGTATTTATTCTCATGACTGTAGGTACAGACGCTAGCACATCAAGCTACTACAATCTGTCGAATTTCTTTAATAGATTTTCAACTTTATCGCTAAAGCATTAGATTCAAAGTTGATTGGGAAAATTTGACAGTTTCGGGTAGCTTGATGTGCTGACGTCTGTACAATACTTATATTATAGGTCCCAATGGGAATTGAATAAATAAAACTTATTAGTTCTCGCAGTTCATATTCGGGCAGATCATACACACCACACGATGACGCATGTTAATGGTCAGTATCCAGTTTATTGCCTCTCAATTTACAATTACTTTTGGATATATTAACGTAATCTGGAAATACAAACAAATTGCTCTTTTGTCCTTTACAAAAAACAGAATGCCGTGCTAATGAACTGATAAAAACATTGCTAATTGAAACAATAACGCTAACCTTTTTAATCTGTGTTTAATCTCATAGCATTTGTATGTTTACTGACACAACACACCGAAAGTACATAAAAATAGTATATGTTTTAGTTTACAATTGGGTTAGGCATGTAGATGCTTTAAATAACGTATACCCAAACAAGTAAGTAGGTACTCGTACATACGATAGGCAATTTTTGGCGTAACTTTAATCACAACTCATGATTTTATTTTAAGTAACCTATGTCAGACACACTTCATTGAAGTTTGTTGATTTGCTCTCACTTTTTACACATGAATACTTATGTCAGCTAGAGTTAGTATTCCAATCAATCTACATAGCCTTTTCCCGACTATTTTGAGGTTGGCTTTTAGTCCAACTGGATGCAGCTGAAGACCAGTTTTTTACATAGAGCGACTGCCTATCTGACCTCCACAACCCAGTTACTGGATAATACCATACCCCTTGGTAAGACCGGTTGCCAGACTTTCGCGCTACTAACGATCCATAACGACTGTCAAAGATCTACGATTGACAGCTGGGACCAACTGAGGCACGGAGGGGTCTCGGTATGTAATGCATGATCACCCATTCACAGACCGCTTAACCGTGAACCCGTGCGACTGTTATAATTTAGCCACGAAGCTTTTGGAGTTCAGCGGGATTGTCCGAAAGGGTTACCGCTGGCCCGGAACATAAAGGGCGAAGGAAGGAACACGGGTGGGTTTTAGTCAGTAAGAGTCTGACACTCCCTTCCGCTCCACCCAGAGCGGGAGGAGTCATTTGATGATTTCCCATCCTGAAAAAAAAAAAAAAAAAAAAAGCTTTTGGAGTTAGTGTTCGGCGAGCCTTCTGCAAGGGGACGTAGTTAAGCAGAAAGGACTCAATCCACACTTTGGCCAAAATTGAGTTAAGTATGCCATCGTACTCCTGAGGGTCGAATCTATCATGTAGTGAAGACCCTATTTTGAAAATGAACACGAAAACTAGTTTTTTCACTACCCTGACTCAACCCACAGTATGAAGAGCATACAAAATGTATTTGCTGAACAAACTCAGTCCGCTTGAATTGTTTCTGAGTAATGAAATTTCTATGAGTGTGTTCTTAAGGTCGATAAACCAGAATAAACTCAAACAGTTTGGATCTTTTTTAAGAATTAGTTTTGATTGGAAATATCATATTATCAAATAACTGAATCGACTCAAACAGGTTGGGTCGTTTCTGTGATATAGGTTTACTGGCATAAAATATTTCGTTTTGTTTATCAGAAACGACTCAAAAGACTTGAGATATTTCAGAAAAACAGCTTTTGGTGAACAGCACATTTAATATCAAATGGGTAGAAAGGACTCAATCCACAATATGTCCCTTTTGGTTTATGGGCGTTTGAAGTTTTAGCTGTAATTTCTCAAACAAAAAGTTACATATTTTTAAATGTTTGCCCTATATTATGAAGAAGATAGTTTATATTTTATTTTTCCATCAAAATAATTAAATATTTTGCAATAGATTTCGAGATATTAAGTGAAATGTGGGTTGAGTCCTTACAATTAAACTTAAGTTTGTAAAGACAGGTATTTTTTATTACTTTCTCAGAATGGACTCAAAACTAGCCATCGACTAGAAAATATGTTATTAAAAAAAATAAAACAAGTATTATTATAAAAAAAACGTTATATAATAAATTGACCTTAATCATAAAGTTAACAAAATCACGTAAAAACGCCATAATTCAAATTTAAAGAATAGAAAAATCAGCGCAAAGATAAGTTCTCATATCAATTTCCCTCATCTTCCAAATCAAAGTCAAGAGTTGGCCCGTATCCATCAACATCCTCGTTGATACAGCTGTTTCCTTTAAGGTTATTATAAAATGCGTGACTATCTTCGGGTATTAAAGTAAACATAGATCTAAGATCTTCGAGCTTTGCTTGAGGAATGGCTTTTCCATGGGGCCAAAGAACTTCAAAATCTTCTTCTGAAAATTGGATTGTAACCCCATTTTATTACAGCGGTACAACGAGGTATGTTAAAGTTAGATAGTCAACGTTGATAGCCGGGGTATTAAATTAAAAAACAAAACAAAAGTCATTTATTCAAATTGGGCTGAGAATCAGAACTTTTTGAACCTCAAAATTATGTAAAGTAGTCCCCAAAATGCCGCTTTCTCAGCATATACTATTCCCAGTGCTGGGACACAGGCCTCCTTCCTATGCGAGGGAGTGGGCCATGATCCATCACGCGAGCCTAGTGCGAGTTGGTGGATTTTGGAGACATAGGTGGAAGGTATTCTACCTGTCTCTTACGCGTATTTGGAGGTGAAGTTGTCATTAAAGAGCGGAAGTTAAACTCCAATGTAATTGCCACACACGTATTATAGTTTACAGTTAGATACACTACTTAGCACATATAACTAAACTAAAAAGATAGTTTTAGAGATATCTTCATGATTTTTTTTTCTATCGTATCAAATTAGTTATAAGTTTTCAAAACACTATCTACCTCGCATATATCCTGAAGAATATCATATGTTTTTCTGATTTTGTTTACTGTAGTCGATCATATACTGTTATTGTTTCTAAAACTTGCGTTTTTTTTGTGTTTAGGTCCTGTAAGCCCCTTAAGTAGCGTCCCCTCTCTTGCTTGCCCACCGTCCTGGGAAACGGACTAGATTAGTTTATTTTGTCCCTACTAGTTTTAATTAGTTATATGTGCTAAGTAGTGTATCTAACTGTAAACTATAATACGTGTGTGGCAATTACATTGGAGTTTAACTTCCGCTCTTTAATGACAACTTCACCTCCAAATACGCGTAAGAGGAGACAGGTAGAATACCTTCCACCTATGTCTCCAAAATCCACCAACTCGCACTAGGCTCGCGTGATGGATCATGGCCCACTCCCTCGCATAGGAAGGAGGCCTGTGTCCCAGCACTGGGAATAGTATATGCTGAGAAAGCGGCATTTTGGGGACTACTTTACATAATTTTGAGGTTCAAAAAGTTCTGATTCTCAGCCCAATTTGAATAAATGACTTTTGTTTTGTTTTTTAATTTAATACCCCGGCTATCAACGTTGACTATCTAACTTTAACATACCTCGTTGTACCGCTGTAATAAAATGGGGTTACAATCCAATTTTCAGAAGAAGATTTTGAAGTTCTTTGGCCCCATGGAAAAGCCATTCCTCAAGCAAAGCTCGAAGATCTTAGATCTATGTTTACTTTAATACCCGAAGATAGTCACGCATTTTATAATAACCTTAAAGGAAACAGCTGTATCAACGAGGATGTTGATGGATACGGGCCAACTCTTGACTTTGATTTGGAAGATGAGGGAAATTGATATGAGAACTTATCTTTGCGCTGATTTTTCTATTCTTTAAATTTGAATTATGGCGTTTTTACGTGATTTTGTTAACTTTATGATTAAGGTCAATTTATTATATAACGTTTTTTATAATAATACTTGTTTTATTTTTTTTAATAATATATTTTCTAGTCGATGGGTAGTTTTGAGTCCATTCTGTGAAAGTAATAAAAAATACCTGTCTTTACAAACTTGAGTTTAATTGTAAGGACTCAACCCACATTTCACTTAATATCTCGAAATCTATTGCAAAATATATAATTATTTTGATGGAAAAATAAAATACAAACTATCTTCTTAATAATATAGGGCAAACATTTAAAAAAATGTAACTTTTTGTTAGAGAAATTACAGCTAAAACTTCAAACGCCCATAACTCGAAAGTGACATATTGTGGATTGAGTCCTTTCTGCTTAACTACGTCCAAGGTATCCGATCTTACTCTAACGAACTAACTAGGCTACAGCACTGACCTCTATTTTTGTATAATACAGGTCAGCGGGCTACAGTCACTACCTCACTGGCCACTTCCACCATTTTTTTTTAATATCACTTTAATTTTTATGCGTCTTTAAAAGATGAAACCTTTTTAAACAACGCTAGCAAATGACCAAAGGGGCAATTCTCGTAAATTTTAAGAACGTTCACAGTCTGATCTCAGTCTCAATCTGTCAAAAAATCTTCTAATTTCCCTACATTTTTGACAAGTTTTTGACATTTGTGAGTCGCCGAGATGAGACTGCGACTAGATTTTTAACGTTTTAAATTACGAGAATTGGCCTTTAGATTTGCTTGCGCTTAAGATGTGGTTCACGAAAAAATTATATGTCCATATTTTCTCCATTAACGATATGAATGTAATAAAAATCAAACTCCAATGACTCAAGTCATTGTACAAAGGGTAGTGTATATAGCAAATAATACGCCTTTGATTTTATACTATTGAGAAATATAATGCACACACGGTACGACATGTTGCAATATAAATGATGCTACTTATTGATCGGCGCGTGTAACAGGACAAGAAGACTTTGATCACAATGATAAAGCATGTCCAGTCTGTTTATATTTTCTTGGCTTTAGAGCTTGGCTTTGGCTTTTGACAACATTTATTAGTCATATTTTAATATCCGATTGATTTTTTCTTGTAAAAAAACAGTTATTTAGTCTGTCAAAAAACAGTTTTTAGCAGAATACCTACTTGAGGACGGATTTCCGAGTATCAATTACACATAAGAGGTTTTAAAGTTGCAACGACGTGTTTACCAACACGCTGATACCCTGCCTGGCGAATGCAGTATTCGCAAACTACAAAACATACATCTTGCAGAGAGATCGTATCCAAGCAATGGCGTTACGCAATTAGAATGTTTATAAACCTCAAGATTGCAGCCGCTACCGCTACTCGCTAAGACATTTGTGTGTTCTTTTAATGTCTTCGCAGGAACTTCAACGAAGAACTAACTAATGACAATATTTTTCTATTACCAGGACCATTAGGTGACAAATTCGCGCGACTATGGGAGGAAGAGGTCCAGAGGGCAGGGGGGAAAAGGAAACCCAGTCTTCTACGAGTAATATTAAGGGCATATGCGGCCAGATGTATGCTCTATGGATTTGTTCTACTAGTCATGGAGTGTGGGATAAGGTAAGAGCATAATTATAAGATAAAGTTAAACTCTTTTTTTTTCAAAATCATTGACGCTAACAGGCTGGCATGACCAGAGTCCACTGAAGCCTAAAAAAATGATTAAAAATAGAACCATATCGTGCGTCATCATGGCGACTAGCAGATGTTTCCCAAATAATTTGATTCTCAATATTAAACAGGAAACTTTTAAATTATGTACATTTATGCTAGGTCATCGTTTATCAGTAGGTACTTGGTAGGTATAAGCCATTTATGGCTACCGGTATGGCCTTCCTTGAAAAGCAGGATCGATTTGCGCGGCTGCCAATTAGGTACGCTTTTTTCTTTGTATTACTTAATAATACTTAGTGGTTTTATCTTTTTCTAAATCTCGAGGGTCAGTCTAGTAATTAAAAATAAATGCTTTCGTTAGGTTTGTGAATTTAATGACAATTATGACCGAAAGCAGTAGAGTAGGCCAATTTCCGTAATTAAAAACGTTCAAAATCTAGTCGCAATCTCGGCGACAATTTAATGTCAAAGACTTGTCAAAAATGTACGGAAATAAGAGGAATTTTTGACAGATTGAGATTGAGATCAGACTGTGAATGTTCTTACAATTACGAGTATTGCTCCTCAGGACATTTTTTTTTTTACTTTTTTGATCTAAACGGTATAACAACCGACCATTATTTTTTTCAGGACTTCTTACCGTACCTATTCTCTTCCTTGGTGTAGTGTTAAGGCTCCTTCAACCAGGCGCTACACGCGTTAAAATCGCGCGCGACACAGGCACCACAAGTCGCGCAACGAGCGGTGCCTTTGTGTCACGCGCGAATCGCGTCGCGCGTCGCGCCTGTTTGCAGGAGACTTTATTGGGGTTTTTCAACTGAAATTTCTCAGTAGCAGCTCGGAGGCTGGATTTGTGGCCGATTAATGGCAGTATGCTCGCCCCCTATTACATGGGATTACTATTACATATAACTGGCGCAATGAGGGTTTTTGTGAAAATTTACGATTACGATTACGTTGGCACCACTCTGTGACAAGAGGTCTTCAAATATAAAATATATGATGACGTTCATCATTCGATTCATTCATTCGTTCATCATTCAGTCATGACTAAAGAAAATATAGGCTCTTTGACAGATGCCTGGACCTGACGTGTCAGTGCTGCCACCTAGCGAACGTCATTTCAGAAAACCCTCATTTTGGTGTACTATGGGTAACCTCTGCCTTACCCTTACAGACGCGATGTTATGTGTTATGTTGTTCTCGCCCTAACGAAACCCTTTAAAACCAAACTGTCTGGGTAAACCCGTACAACTGACGAACTTTGTTGTCTGATCAATAACTAATCAGACCAAAAAGCGATATACACGTGCGCTAAACAAAATTCGGTCAAGGACATACAGAAATTCTATAAAAATTGATTGCGCTATTTAAGGGGCTTACATGACGTAAAGCGCGGTCACTGTGAGACTGCATAGAAAAGAAAGAGAAGCGCGATGACACAACGCTGGTAATTTATTGCAAAATATGAAGCTTAAATCTATTGTTTCGACTAAAAAATGAAGACATTAGTGTTTTAGTATACTTATTGCTTGTAGAATAATCTGACAAAAAATCAGAATGATTGCATTTATTAATTATTAGTATGGTTTTATTGTAAAAAAGAAAGTGTTTACAAGTATCTTCATGATTTTCTTCTATAGTATCAAAATAGTTGTATTATGTTTTCAACACACTATCTACCTAGCCTATCCTGAAGAATATCATATATTTTTCTGATTATGTTTACTGTAGTCGATCATATACTTTTATTGTTTCTAAAACTTGCGTTTTTTGCGTTTAGGTCCTGTAAGCCCCTTAATAGCTACGGGGTCATATTAGTTTTCCTGTAATGGGGAGGACGTGTAACAATGATAAGATAAGTGCTTCGATCAATATGCAACATTTTGCGCCAAAATTACTTGTTTGCTATGTAGGGTTCCGTACGCAAAGGGTAAAAACGGGACCCTATTACTAAGGCTCCACTGTCCGTCTGCCCGTCTGTCACCAGGCTGTATCTCATGAACCGTGATAGCTAGACAGTTGAAATTTTCACAGATGGTGTTAATACACCATCTGTGAAAATATCAACTGTCTTATTTGTTGTTATAGTGGCAACAGAAATCTGTTGCAGCTATAACAACAAATACTAAAAATAGAATAAAATAAATATTTAAGCCCATACAACAAACGTGTTTTTTTTTTCAAATTTCATCAAAATCCGTTTAGCCGTTTTAGTGTGAAAGCTTAACAATCAAACATACAAACAGTCAAATAATTTGTCTTTATTTATTAGTTTAGATATGTTGGTAATAGATATTCAAAATACGTATTTAATCAATAAATTGTGCACACGTTATCCCCCAATTATTTTAACTGCCTCGTATGTCAAGTGGTCGCAATCGCAAGCCTACCTACTGCTGAGCATGAGGTCCTAGGTACGACTCCCAGGTGGGGCAAAGTGTCATTGGGTTTTTCCAGGGATTTCTAAATAGCAGCCCGGAGTCTGGATTTATGCCCGGTTGATGGCAATAGACTCGCTGGGACATAACTTGCGAAATGTGGGTACACGGTACACCTGTCTATACAAGTGTCATGTTATGTTGTGTGTACTATTTATCAGATGCGACGTTATACGTGGTTATTTGTTCACGTCTGGCAAAAATTAACCATCACTGATATTCATTATTTAATTTCTTGACCGCATTTCACTTTACCACCAACAGGATAAGTACCCAACTATTGTTTTAATACATAAGCATAAAGGCTCCTGCAAACAGGCGCGACACGCGACGCGAATCGCGCGCGACACAAAGGCACCGCTCGTTGCGCGACTTGCGGTGCCTTTGTGTCTCGCGCGATTTTATCGCGTGTCGCGTCTGTTTGAAGGAGCCTTAATCAGCCTATAATGTTCCCACTGCTGGGACGCAGGACTCCTCTCTGTGAGAGGGAGTGGGCCGGGCCGTAATCTACCGCGCGGGCCCAGTGCGGATTGGTAGCTGTCGCTTGCCTTCGAATATTTTTTTTATTTGTTTATGTAGCAGTTTCCTCACGATGTTTTCATTCACCGTTTCGAGAGCAGTATTTAATACGTCATACGCCGATAATTCAGTCACAAATCAACGATTTTCATTTGTAACTGTTCATTTGATACACATAATAATCATCGGTTCAGCAAGTAAGTATGTGATCAACTGATCACAATACATTCGATACATCAGTTAGTCACACTATCACTATTGTGACGACACAAACTAACTATAAAAAGGATTGCGAGCGAAAATAGAATAAGGAAACCTTGAAACTTAGTACTATGTATATCCCCTGAATGACATGACCCAGATTCGGAGTCACCATAAAAATTGTGTCGAGTCATTGAACAATGACAAACATAAACAACCTTGTATTAATAGGTATCACATGAGTCCCTAGAACAAAGTTCGCCAGATCGAATTTTGGCCATGGCGACCAATCTCAGCGGAGACTAGCCTTTGGCGCGGGAGATATTATAGTCCACAAATGTGTACGCACACACGGGTGCACTCTCTTCCCTGACTCTCATAGTCCGATGGGACGGCAATCCGACACGACCGGAGAGAGACTAAGCGCAGGACCATCGAAAATAAATCGTAGCGACTGATCTACTAAGCGAACGAAAGTGATGCAATTACTTTTGAAACGCAAAAGAAGAGAGATGGCTATAATGTGCGTGCGCTCGGAATAAAACGACGTATGTGCCAAAACGAATTTACTCCTTTTTTAAGAAAATAAATGAATAAAAAAAACCGAAATGTTAAATCCCTATTCCACATAGGTACCTACTTAACAAGTTACACGAAATAGAAAAACTACATTTTTTCAATATATCACCTTAACGTACTTTCCGAGGCACGGGGGCATTATCACACCACCAACTTCTAAACTAAGAAATTCGCAGTGGAAAAGCTACATAACACATACTTAATAGGTAAAAAAAAAAACACTGGCACTCCGGTAGTGCCGACAGAAGTGAAAACTTGAACAATTACGAGTGTATTTTGTGAATCGTCTTATAAACAAAACCGTAATAATATTACCGATTTGTTTATATTTAAAAGTTATTAACACTATGAATCACATGTTTTTGTGAAATAATATTAGTAATATTCTAAGATAAATAAGGTGAAAATGTTGAGAGAGTATTGACACTGAAAGTGTTGTCATTTTGCGATGTTATATCGGAGACCTTATGATCTTTCTATGAGTGTAAATTGCTATCAATTGTTTCGAGTATTTAACGTCTCTAAAACTCCCCGAAGAATAGGGGGGGACGACAGAAATGTGGACCAGAACGAAACATTCTTTACTACGTTTGCGATTTAGTTTCCAAAAATGTAAACAAATATGTATTTTGAAAACAACTTTAAAATCCAACAAAGTTCAGTTTGCGCTACAACTTCAAAATTTTTAAGACTATCAATAGTAAGTAGTAAGTATATTCTTAAATCAATTTATGTTACATTAGTGTAAAGTTGATATTCGTAAGTGGCAAAAGTCAAAACGTCAATTGGAAACAGAAATTAATAGAATTTACATCCGCCCGTTCTTCGTCTGCAGCGTGGCCTTCGTCCTAGGTTTAGGCGATATTCATAATAGATATTAGTACTCAAAAAGCATCAGTGTGAATCGTATCAATTTCACGTCTATTGTTTAAGAGCTTGGTTGACGCGCTTTACTTTAGTATTACAACATTAAGGCCACCGCAGACAAGCGCGACGCGACGACGCGACGGTGCGACGCGTAAAAGAACAATTTCCGTGATGTTTTCGCAGAAATTGTTCTACTAGAGTCGCGTCGTGCCTGTCTGCGGTCATGCTTCCGATTTTGTAGTGCCTTATTGCTAGTTTGTTGCACAATAATTAAATTGGTGCGATTGTATCAAGTGACAAATCAAGCGAAGTCCTAGATGCATAATAGCCTTCATAATTTTAATGTTAAATACTTACCTGCTTCTTACATTTTCGCATTGCCCTCCGACTATATCAACTCATTGACATACTAAAAAATTAACACCTATTCATAGGTTTGGGAAATGATTGATCATCAGGCGGTTTTTCCATTTAAATATACATAGGTTTTCCGGTTACTCAAGGTCTGCTCACAAAAATATCACATTAATTTATTAAAAAAATAAAAGGACCATCATGCAAACACAGTAGATATCTATCTATTAATAAAATGGTAGTTTCTTGATAATAGAAAAAAAAACGTGACAATTTCATGTTCTGGCACATCAGAATCGTGACATGAACACAGTATCTCAGGAAGTTGTTTACATACGATACGAGTGATATTAATTGGAAAAAAGCAATTTGATATTCTCGTAATGAGAAATCTTTTGGGAAAAAGTACTCCAAAGTGGTCATTTTTCGGGAAAAAGAACTCCAAACTCCAAAGAGCACAAGTCCGTATAACAGACAGCTGTGCTGCGGAAGAGTTTGTAACACCCGCGCCACTTCTTCCCAGCTAAACTGCTAAAGCACTAGGAAGTGGTGAAGGGCGGGCGTTTTGGAGGACTGTCGTATGTAGGTAATGTGCTGATTCTCAGCCTAGTTTGAATAAATGACTTTTGATTTTGATCTAGAGTGGTTAGGATAGGCAAATAAAAAAGGGTTGTTGCGTGTAGACGGTAGACAGTTGTGCCTTGTACGATCGCATGTTCTTAAGTCCTGACTCTGAGTTATTCGTTTTTGGATTCATTTAATATCGCGAGGGTCGTGGGTTGTTAAATGTCATAAAAGCCAAATAGAACATAAAAAATAAAATTAGGTAGGTACCAAAGTTTTAAGCTAAGCGCAGATTATAGCCGCAACGAGCCGCACGCAGTGCAAAAGTGCTGTAGCCTGCGTTGGTTCATAGAAAATGTATGAAAATGATTTTTGCAATGCACTGCGCTAACCTTTACTGTCTATTTGAACGATATGATTCCCATATTTTAAAAATGTCACAAGAAAAAATGTTATGCCCGTAAGTATACTTCAAATTAATTTAAAATCTAACAAGCATGTCTGATGTTCACATTGTTCACATGACGTCGACTATCATTGATCATACTAGGAAATGCCCCGCCTAGCAATCATTATGTCGATGTTCATTCTATATGTAGGTACATATCCGTCGCCACGGTGACGTAAAAATTCAACAATCGTTATGCTAAGTCACTCATCTTGTTTGTTTTGGCAATTTAAAGACTGTTAAAGGCAATTTGAAACACGGTCGACAGCGTGTTGCTTTACAATCTGTTCATTTTATGAGAACAAGGTAACCAAGGTTACATTTTGTATACCTACTTGCATACAGGTTAGATACCTATATCTAATGCACAGTGGGGATAGCACCTATACATATGGACATAACGTCGCAAGGCATGAACGACTAGTAAGCCGATGGGTTGAAAAATAAATAAAAGGTAGACTGACTTCATGATTTCTCCCTCATTTAATTAATTATTTTCTGTATAATTGTTTAAATAAGGGAGAAATGAAGTCGCTCCTCTATAATTAAATTATACAGAGAATATTACATATTGTAGAATCTTATTGGATCCGGGTTTAAGTTGAATATATCACTTCAAGGGTTCACTACCACACCAAGCTATCGTGCAGACCCTCTTCACTTTGTTTGTTTCCCGCCATTCTTTGTGACAGATGACATTATTGACAGCAGCTACCCCGCTTGTATGAAAGAGATAGTGTTCATATCTATTTAATAGATACACTACACATATTATTTAGTAAAATGCAATTTCCTAAAGTAATTAGATCGTAAAAGACTGAAGCCCTTGATTTGATTGATGTCGCTAAAAGTGCTTCTGTAACAAATTGAATTCGCTTCCAGTTTCTTGTGCAAGATTGTATTACACATCATTATAATGATGGACAGGTATACGAGGACAGCCATTAAAAGAATTACCAGCTATTACTTTGCGAAGTAATGTAGGCGAACACGTAAACATAGAGTGATAAATTAATAAGAAAAATGTCCAGGCGTTTCACGATTTGTAATGATGGGGCATTAGCTTGCTACTGTGTTGTCATGACAACCTAATTAACATAATTATACGACAGGCATCGTTCTTTTTTACGAAGGCTCAGGATTATGCTAACATGCTTTACGGTGAGCCATAAGTGTCGAATTAACACCGTTAACTATGGTTATAATTAGGTTATGAATTGAGTTATTTACACAAACATTAAGGACTGAAATGAAGCAATTTTTTTTTATATAAATTCTTCAGCTTATTTCCTTTTTCAGCAACAGATTTAAAGCAAGAACGGCTATTCATAATAACACAGGGGCATTTCTCATAATTTTAAGAACGTTCACAGTCTGATCTCATTCTCAATCTGTCAAAAATACCTCTGATTTCCCTACATTTTTGACATTAGTTTGTCGCCGAGATGAGCCGAACTAGATTTTCAACGTTTTAAATTACAAGAATTGGTCTTCAGATTACAAAGTTATTAAAAATCATAAACTGCAGCCAGTTTCTTATCGACGCCGAGGTACGATCAAACTTTGAAGTTCCCATTACATTACATCACCTTGTTTTCCAAACACGTGTATAGCTGTTTCTCGCCACCGCTGTTATTGACCGACGATGTTGTGCAAATAGATTGGACTCATTATTTATGCAACAATAAGCGTGGAACAAATTCCATGTAACACATAATTACTTAAATCTACAGCCACCAAAAATAAGTATCTCGGTCGAATTTATATACGATGACAGGTATTGCACGTCTGTGAAGCTTATAATTAACATAATTAGCTGTTGTTCGAGACGAGAAGTCACGGTTTCTGGGGAACCACCTCATCTAATCTACTGTCTAGACTAGACAGTAGATTAGATATGGTGGTTCCCCAGAAACCGAGACATTTACGAGAAATTCATACAGTTCGGTTCTGCGTTTACTAGTTGAAGGTTACACAAAATATGAAGACACATTCCGCGTTAAACGCACGCTCAAAATACAGGCTACTGGCAAACAACATAGCCTTTATACGTCACCGTTGTTTGCTCGTGACCTCGGCCGTCAATGTCTGTATTATCTAACAGCTTACACGTCCGTCGCAAACTGACGAAAGACACGAGCCAAACAGGTCATTAATCCTTCGACCGTTAGTCTAGCGGTTTCTTCGGACCTTACTTCGATAAACTTGTAATCTGCTTTTGTTTTGACTGTACTGCTCAAATTATTGGAAATTATACATAATATTTTGCTCCAGTTTTTTGCAGTGGTTGCACACTGGGCGTTTTGAGAGAAAAATCTTTGACCTTATCTCCCACTATTTTATTATTTTTGTTATTATGCATATTCTACACGCAACTACTAAGTAACCTTAACGCAATACATAAAAATAAATTGAGCTATAAATAACTGAAGATTTCCACTATTACGTACGGCGCCGTCGTAATTATGAAGCCCACGACTCTTGCCAATTTCCCATTGATCGATACGTTAATATTACTTAGGACAGTGTCAGTCTCCCAGTACAATCAATGCTTTTCTTTTAACATTTCATATCTGAAGAAACGTTTTATATTTATAAAATAATTATGTTTAATGCTATTCATGCTACTTAGCTGATGTTTTACACATTGTATAACCAGTGAGGATGTGCTAAAAGCGATAATAAAATAATTTACTTTATCAGATGAATAGTGTAGGAAGATTACGTTAAACATTTTCTTCTTTCAGATTTTTTCATAATAAACTTAATTAATCATGTCATCAAGGCTACATCCGGACTTAGGCTACATGTAACAACGGATCTAGACAGGCACGAATACAGGGGGAGGGGGGGGGTGTCTCAACAGGTGCAGTTGCCCCCCCCCTCAGGTGTCCACCAAACTGAGTCTGAAACTCTAAATTAGACATAAACATAGTTTTTAACCTGTGTTTTTAATTTGTATACAGTATATTACTAACATAAAGAATTGGAACAGAATTGCACACTTTTACATAAGAAGTAGGGCAAAAATAAATCAAACCGTCTTTCGTTCCTCATGAAGAAATAGCTGGCATATATTTGGCAACTGAAACCTTCAGTAGTACTATGACAATTTTAAATTCATTAACTTACTCATTATGCGTGTTGCCAAGTAGTATATTTCATTTCCTTTAAATATTGCACGTGATATCACTACGTGTAGTCGCCCAGTTGGAATCATGACCTACCTTTGGCTTATTTTTTGGGTTCCTTACTCTATGTATGCCAACGGGACCCTCTTACTATTAAGGCTTCGCTGTCCGTCAGGCTGTCACAGAACTGTATCTTTTGTATTTGAAGTTTTTTAGTTGTGTACTATTATGTCCGCAGTAACAAAAATAGTAAAAAAAAATTTTTGACCATACCTACAAGAAAAGTGTTTTTTTTTTACTAAATTATTTATTACAGACATTTCAATTAGGTCGAATTTTGTTTAAACATTGTATCATGCATGACGCGGCGAACTTCATACCGCCTCAGAATCAATAAGAACGAAAGTTTGAGTAAATGAATTACCAATTATCATTATTTATATTTTCGTGAAGTTTTCCCATGTTTTAATAGTTAGTCTGCTATTCGGGGCGGAGACAAATACTAATTACTACAAATCAAAGATCATAACACGGGTCCAGCCGTTCTTGAATTTTAAACTAACCCGACTTTGTTTTATTTATATCTATGTATAGATAGTGTTGTTTTAACGTTCCTAAGTAAATTTTGGGGGCCACAGCTATAATTAAGGGAACATTACGTATGTTTATTAAATACGCATAATGAATAGTTACGACTTCCGAGTTACTTACGTGTATAGAATGGCGCGTTCATTTTATAGCATCTATTAAATTCGCAATAGGTCTGTTGGTCGGTTTCCCAATACATCCATCAATTTTTCTATTGTAATTTGCAGTATATTGGTCGACGTCATTGGTTTTATTATTTACCTAATAAAAATAAAAGCGGCCAAGTAGCACCGAATAATATGGACCACCTTTAATTTTTAACTTTTATTAATTTTTTGTAATAGTGGCCATAGTAGTACCTACAAACTCTGAAAATTTCAAATGTCTATTACGGTTCAAAAGATACAGTCCTGTAACAGACGGACGGACGAACGCACAGCGGAGCCTTAGTAATAAGGTCCTGTCGGCACACTTTCGGTACGGAACCCTGAAAAAAGTTGTACTTCAGGTAGTACAATCTTCTATTCTTTGTTTCCAATTGATGTTATTTCAAGTTAAACAAATAGGTATCAACTTTATTTTAATGATAATTAAGTTGATTTCAAAACGAATAGCACTATTGAAAAAGTTTTAAAAATGTTTGAAGTTGTAGCGTAAACGTAACTTTATTGTGTAGTAATTAAAGTTATTTTTCCATAAACTCATATTTGTTTACATTTTTGGCAATTAAATCGCGAATGCAGATTATATATGAAGTGATGTTTCTGAAGTATCTACTTACTGTAAAATTCTTCATGTTGCTCATGACTACTAGTTTAAAAGTGAAATGTTAAGTAGTTATTAATGCAATTGTCGTTAAAATACTACAGAGACAAGAAAGACAGAACAAAATTAATATTTTGTTTTTATCTGGTAACTTAACTATTAACTGAAGCCGAAGTCATGAACTCATGAGTGTCTTGTTAGTATTTTTGAGGAAAACACATCTCTTGACTTTTCAATATAATCTGTTTAAAAAAAACTGAGTAGGTACTCGGTAGCAGTGTTAACTAACTAATATAAGCAAATAAAATGGACTTTGTATGGCGTGTGAGAAGACATGGCCTTGGGTACGAAGTCGAATATTTGTTTTGTTTTGCTTTGGATTAACATTTTTGCGGACCTCTAACCCTAGCAGACGATACATACCTACCTAATGAAAAGGCAAGTGCAAAGACCAAAAGTGGTTGAAAACCTTGTCTTTAAGATGAAAATTTTGTAATATGAATTATAATTTAAAATGTGTTCTTATAACTTTTTACATCTTCCCTAAGTCAAGACATACTCGGTCTTATTACAAAACAAGGTAAAACCTTCTAGCCATTTTTAAATTTCGAACTATAATCCGACAAAGTTAAAGTTTTTATTGCAAAAACTGACTTTAAATCCGAGTCTATGTCAATTTCGGAATAAAGTTCAAA
This sequence comes from Luperina nickerlii, assembly GCA_963855955.1. Taxonomy (NCBI): domain Eukaryota; kingdom Metazoa; phylum Arthropoda; class Insecta; order Lepidoptera; family Noctuidae; genus Luperina; species Luperina nickerlii. The sequence goes on along the minus strand of OY979664.1, from coordinate 13,618,268 downwards.
TTCAAAGTTCAAATAGGCTAGGTTTAAAGTTAGAACTCGTTTTGTAATAAGACTGCATTTCTTAATATTATTATAATAGACAATATGAAGTAGTAAAGCCTGGTTTGCACAATAAACCATAACAAAACATTAACAGTTTATTTAGCATGGCTATAAATGATTCATTGCGACCTACTGCCTTATCTCTATTGTTTGAATATTAATGCTAATATTATTCTACGTAATGAGAGGCGTCGGCGCAATCCACGATCAATACCCCTTCCTGTGCCCTTCGTACCAGCCGGCTTATTGTCATGTCAAAATGTTCGTGATCGTGACTAATCCACAGACGTAACGCGAGACGCCTCTGGTATCTGTTAATGTCGTGGTTTGCGGTTTTCCCCATGCTTTTTTAGCTCTCTTGTTCTTTTGTTATTTCTCAGTATATTATATAACAATTAGATGCTTCTTAAGGAAAAGAGTATTGTTTTCGCTGTGTGTATTTGGATTTGCCCGATGTTCAGTCTTTTTCCGGACGTTCACATTTTTGGTGAAAGAAACCCTATTGAAAGAACGCTTCCTAAATGAAAATAAATCATAAATCGATCTTGTTTGCCATTTTCTCTTAAGTTTTTTAAGTACTGTTTTATTTTTGTTGATTCCCAGTTTGCCCAGTTGTTACATAATAACAGGGTAGCGTTATGCAATGTTAGTGAGTCACGGACTACATCCTACCCTACTCCATGTTTTTCCTGCTGTAGCAGTTTTATTGATTGATCTTATTTTAGTCCTATGGCTTGAGGTGGTGCAAACGGGGGTGTTGCATCTTTTATTAATTTCTATTTTTTTCTAAGTATATCTATAAAATAGAGTATCAATTTACGATTTTTAGTGAATATTTTAATATAAAAAAAAATAAAAACATTTTATTTTCGAATGGTAATATTTTTTTTAGCATGTATGGATGCTATACTATTGCGGGTTAACGGGAACGCCCTCTGTTAGTTAACATACGTATATTTGTAATTTTTATGGTGTAGGTAGGTAAGTACATAATAAAGAGTATTCTATCTATCTATTGAGTCTGTTTTTATTTAGGTTTAGGGAAAAACCCGTTTAATTATATTTGAAAATGGCTCTTATGAGTACCATTCCCAACTGTTCAAGAAGTAGATATTTGTAAAACACTTACCTACTATTACGAAGATAGTAAAATAGCAATATAATATTATGTGCGTCATTTAAAAGGACTGCAGACGCAGCAAACCAGTTTAGTTTCCATGAAAAAATAACTAGGTTGGTTCAATGATTCATTTATTAATTACCAATACAATCCAATCTAATAAATAATAAAAATGAAATGTTGTTCGTTGGTAAGTGCATCACTTGAGACCGGTTGGACCCATTTGACAATTTTGTTGTTTTAAAATCTTCGTAATAGTCCGAATTAGTTGTTATGAAAAGAAAAATTGGAAAAATTTCCCGTAAATTTTTCGAATTCGGGATAATATTTACACAACTGCCCAAAAAAAGGATTGTTATGTTTTTACCCACGTCTTTTTCTCTATGGAAGTTTTTTTATGCGGCAAGCCCAGGCGGAGATGGCATGATGAGCTGGACTCCTTTCATAAAGATTAGTCCTTTGCAGCTCAGGACGGGAGAGGTGGAAAGACAGTAGGGGAGGCCTTTGCTCAGCAGTGGAACATCAATGGATAATAAAAAATTAAAATTGTATGAATTATTGTTTGGACAGGGCGCCTGTCGGGTCAGCTAGTATAAAATAAACAAAACATACCTACATACCGTATTTATGGATTTTTGTTTATGCAAATGATACAAAATGCGATTGATAAGTAAACATCGCTTAAGGAATGTGAAACAAACTAAAGGTAATTTTTCTCAACTTGTTCGATTTGGTAAAACAAATAAAAATACTTATGGCGTACTGTGTTTTTAATTTCCAGCCAAATTATGTGTTAACAACATATAATAAAAAAGTTAATACGAAGTAGAGGGTCTACTCTGTATCGACGAAATCCGTGGTTTCGACTGGAGCAACGGGCGCTTACAACACCTTATCACCTACTTAGATTAGTTTGGGACCAGAACTAAAAATGAATGACAACACGTTTTAACAGTTGCCCTTACTCCTGATGTGTTTTTGCCCGTTCGGAAAGGAGTATGGTTCATTCCGAAGTATCAATAGTATAGATGTAATTCCCGCGTTTTTTTACCGAATTGGACATGTAAGAAAAAATACATAATGAGTCATAACGAGAGAGACATAATGAGTCTATTTGACTGACAATATCGTGACAATCAACAATTGTAATCGTATTATTGAGATATTACACAATACTATAAACAATGCCTATCTTAAATCTGTTTTGATAAGATAACACACATTTGTACTGAATCTACAGTTTTGAAGCAATCAGTGCAGTTATCGACGACTAGAAATCGTCGGCGATTGATGTAACAATATGGGCGCTTCTCAGTTTAACTATCAATAAATAGTTAAGTATTATATAAACACTTGATTTAAGTACATTTATATACCTAGGTAGGTACCGTAATTTCACACGTTTATTTGTAAAACGACGGTGACATTAAATCGTTTTTAATGTATCTTTTTACATATTCATTTACTTCTAAATGAGTTGTCGTTAAATCGTTGGTTTATCTAAATTATGTATTTCCGAGTATGAATCTCACACTAACAATCCTACTTTTACAAGCTTAAAAATGATTTTTTTGTACCGGAAATGCTTTGTTGCTAAGCGAATAAATACGAAGATTTTAATTCTTCGGAAAATTTATAAAAAATAAAGAAATATTCCCTTATCGAATACTATAACAGTAATTAAATAATTATAACTAAATGAAGACACTATAAATCATTGCCCATTGTGTCACCCTTTGTACAGTTTCTATATTTATGTCTGTAATTTATATGTGGTCGTCCAAATCAAAAGGGACCTTATGGCGGAAATGAGTTATCTACAGAGCTGAAAACTACATAAATGTACCGAACTATAGACCCAAGAACCAACCTTCTAACCACTACCGTTATTTTTTTACGAATTTTTGAAGTTCACTGATCGAAATTATAAGTTTCGAGAAAATCGCAATTTAAGTATGCCGTACAAAAAAGTTATGTTTTAGTGTGAAGTTATGTAACTGATGGTATACTTTGATTGACTATGATTATTACTAATGGAAATTCTTACAATCCTTGCATAAACTTGTTTGTTGTGGGAACATATTAAAATGTCGATATATATGAATATATATAAGTAATATATGAATATTTGAATTACAAGAAAAACGATTTGTTAGGTCTTGCCGCGATAAGGTTCCTTTTTTACTAAACTTTAGATGAATACAAAACTTTTTTAAATTGACTTTTCGAAAAGTTGAACACATCTACATGTAGTAAATACAATCATCTTTTTAAAAATACAGTTAATAAAAAAAGATTTTTTTGAGGTATTTTAAAAATTTATTAATACTTATCTCGGAAACTACCCAACTAGCAAAATAATCCTGGATTGCGATTCTATAATGCTACGTGGACTTATAAAGCTCCGATGATGGTTTTGGTGGTTGCTACTGCGCTTTTAATAGCATAAATACATGCTGGTTTTACTCAAGTACACTTAATCCTATAATTTGTACTTATATCGGTATATGGGATCATATTTCCTGACAAACATAGGATCAAGACTCCTATGAAAGCATGAAACAAGAGTAATTGCACTCAAGAGTAATAACTCCGGTAACTCGGACTTATATGCGCCTATAAGATAACATCTGCTGACCATTTAAATCCTAATACTCCTGTAGGAGCATGTACCAGGAATATATGCACTGAGGAGCCATTACTCTTGTTATTTTTACTTATAACCTCATATAAGCTAATATTTTATGGCCCATATAAGTAAATTAAAGTTAAATTACTGTAAATCATTTATGGTTTGGTTTTACACATGCTTAAAAGTAAGTGTTAAATGAATTTCATATCCATGTTTTAAAAACAATAAATCACCAAGATTACACAGCATGCAGCACTCGGTAGGATAAATTGTTCTCTATATCGATTTATCGTATGCCGTTTTAAACCTAGACATATTTATATAGGCATTCCACAGTAGTGTTATTGTCCAAGAAATCTCAAAGAATCCTGGTTAAAACTCTTAAGAAGCCACTTTTGCTTGTAACGACCAGTACAGGCGAAAACACGCTTTATATAGTTTTGCAAATTCTATTTTAGGATTTGACATCAGCCATTTTGATTAGGTACAATTGTTTTTGTTTACAAATATTGAAAATGGATTTAAATAAGTGGAAGCGGTTTAAATAGGAGATCTTATAAAAGAAAAGTTAAAAAAAGATATAAAGAAATGTTTACCGCAGTGAGCACCGATTTTTTAAATTTAACTGGTGAACTGAAGACCGTATCGCCAATTCTAGCGAGGGTTCCGGACAAGATAATTGTAGTACTACTTTAGATGGAAGAGGTTCGGACAACGAAAGTACCAAATCTTTGAGCGATATTGAAAGCGAAGATCTTTCGGATTATAATAAAAATTAATTTAGAACTGCGTTATTTTATTAAAAACTGGGAATTCCCCGAACCACAAAGCCATGCTATTGAAGCTTAGCAACGTTGCGCGTGAGCGGGCGAACCTGCGAATATTATGCTGTCAATTTGAGATTGTCAAGAAAGTACCATGAACTCTTAGTAAACGACTTCTTTTTAATTTCTCGTAGTTGCTACCATAGACGGATAAAAACTAATACAATTCATGAAGAAGTTCATGGTACTTTTTTGACCATCTCAAATCGACAGCATATAATACTCGCAGGTTGATCGGTTTACCGACGGCGTTGCCAGATTAATCAGCATGGCTTGTAAGAAAATAAAGAAGACTGTGCCCGTACCTATTGTGTTATTGTAGGAGATCCATAAACATTTGTGTAATATTGCCCAGACATCAGATTAGACTAGTTACAAATTTCACATTCGTCTCTTGGGAAGTGATCATAAACTACGTAAGTAGAACAATTCTGACACCAAAATCAATCTTGATATAGCAATGATCTGATGTGCTCTTAATTCTGAGTAAAATGTTAATCTCTAGTGTAAATAGAAACCACGCTGTGACAACTGGGACATATCTCCGATAACAAGAGATGTGTAACACTCCAAGGCCATTTTAAGTTCTTTAAAGATCGGAAATCTTTTTTGGTTAAAAATCGATCGATATCCAGGAACATCGGCATAGTCTTGTTTAAATCGTCGGCAACCTCTTATATAAATATGTTAAATAAAAACAATGTTTAAACTAATGTTTAACCTAGCACATAGAACAAACCCTTAAAATATTCCTTTAATTTACTTATCTATAAATATCAATCGATTTTATCGGGCATTGCGGAACCCTAATCGATAACAATGGCGAATTTTCTTCGGTTTTGAGATAACCCAATATAGAACCAATATACTTATATTGGTACTATGTCACACTTGGAAATGCTAAAAATACTTATTTTAGCACTATGTCACACTTGGAAATGCTCACCAAGAAAATGGCAGCTGCCTTCATAATATTTATTTAATATTAATTAATACTAAAATGTAATTAAGCAAAATTCAAGAGGCGCTTTAAAAATTTTATCGAAACCATGATAGATTTCACAGTAAATTCAAGTTCCCCTATGAATAAGCTATAAGTAAGACTAACAATTTGACAACAATAAGATTGTTTTTCTACTATGGTTGACATGAATAATATAAATGTCCTCAAGATGTTAAAAATATTTTTTACAATGCGCGATACACTCACTTCGACTGTTCGCAACTATGAGCTTATAGAAACATTTCTAGGCGCGTATTAATCTAATTTTTTACTATAATTTACTTATAGTGAGATTTACAGGAGTAATTGTATTGACGTAATTCAATTACAGGAGCAATATAGGCTTATATGGCATTTCAGCGGTCTAATATAAATACGTTATAAGTAAAAGTAGACTTATAAAGTGGGCCCTTTTCGCAACTTATATGCGGATAAAAGCCTCATATAATCCTCGATATATGATGGTTCTAGGATAGTTTAAAAACCACTTTTTGCTAGTTGGGTAGTTACCGCCATAAGGTCCCTTTTGATTTGGACGACCACATATGGTGTACTTAATAAAGAGTATTCTTTTCTATTCCATTACGAAATTAGAAACTATGTAATGGAAGCTGACTGGTAAATAAGAGGAAAAAATTATAGGACAGACAAAACCCGTGCTGAAAATTTTAACCAATCAATTTTATCTGGTTAAAATTTTCAGTAAAAATAGTCCAGAGGCTCCTAAAACCGACATCTTAAGCTTCAAAAACCTACATTCCTTGTGATCCTTATATCTGACCAAAATTATGTCTGTACTTTAAAAGAGACTGTGACCTCTGAGTTTGTTTCGGCCTTTCTTCTCGGAGTTGTCAGATAGGAAACAGAGACCTCGTCTAGTTGAGGCTCCAAAATGTGAAATTAACAGAAAGGGCCTAAAAACGGGCATTGTCAAAGGCTCTAAAACCGACAATGCCATTGACTCTAAAATCCGACATTCCCAGAGTCTATCCTAATTTACCATATAACTCCTTTCCCATCCTAATCGCTCCTTCTTCCTACAGAATCCAACAGCCTCGCATGTTGGGCTCGTTTATAGGCTACTTCGGGAAGTCGACTCACGAGGAGATGCACAAGCGTTTGCTAGAACTCCGTGATCACGTGGCCAGCGCTTTCAATACCACAGACAAGTGAGACAAAACAAGATACCGTAGCTAAGGCACTGTAAAGTTGTATGTAGTTTGTACGTATAGAGTAGAAGACTAGAGAGAGAATTAGTAGGTACCTACAATGTATGTTGTGTAGTCTCTATGTAGGTAAGTATCTTTATAATTCAAAGGGATGCCACCTGTATCGTATACAGGTTGATATTTCAGTTATTTGCATTCGTCGAGGTAGTAATTTTGAATGTTATAAAAAAATCGTCTAATTTTTTTGTTGGTGCTGATTACTTACTTAAAACTAAAATTTTTCTTCTGTCCTGTCTTAATGAAATAGAAAGAAAAATATGCACTGAATTTAAATTTAGTTTATTTTGTGAACAACAGAATCGGCACTATTGCCGTTAGTACTATTTAGTTATTCTGTGCCATTGCCTAGTTTATCAGATTTTGTATTAGTATACTAGTTTCGTACATTTTAAATTAATTAATGGTTTGGTAATAATTTTTTTAACGTTCTGACCTAAAAGGTAATAAAAACGGAACCTTTATAATTTATATATGTAGATTACTTTTTGTCCGTCTGTCACAGAGGAATGTGTCGTTTATGTTATGTTATGATGAAGCAATCTTTGATTCCAGATTCCATCTATTGATGCCAGACCCTGCTGGGTAAAAAATTACAAAATGAAAGGCATTTTGACAATACGACAACATTCATTGCGTTATTTACGTTGTCGAGCAGTCGAATTTTTCGAACATGTAGAGGAATGGATTAGAAATTTTATTCAAAATCCTTCGGATTGTGAAAAATTCCGTGTTACGCAAAGTGCCTTGATTTTCGTAAGGCGGAAGATTTTAACTTGAGATTACACGTGACATCTTAGAGAATTAGTAAACTGTCAGGATTTTATGCTATAATGCTTAATCTTATCTCACCGGAAGATCAACCTTATCTAGATCTTTCGACTTCTTCCTTGTGGATCTTAGGTAGTAATTTAATAGATTTCACCTAGTTATTTTAGCATTTTGTTTTCTATATCATAGTTAAAGTAGGTAGCCTTGAAACGGTGTTAGAAACTGCAGTTTTAAAAGTTAAAAAGTTTTAGTACATTAATAAGTCATGTTTATACGAGTATTTTACAGGAATCATTACTAAAATATTTAGGGTAATTGTTTTCATTCTTAAATTTCAATATTGCAAAGGCTGCTGAAATGTGTTACATTTACAGAGAGAAACCATTAACAGTTAAGTACTGAAACTGTAACTTACTTTGGAAATGTTGTAAACTTTATTTTACTGTTTAACCCTTCGAACAGGGACCCCCCCTGTCACAGAAACAATTAAAAAGCCATTGTGTCTCCCCAGACACAATGGCTTTTTAATTGTTTCTGTAATTATTTGGGCAGAATACTTTAGCCAGGGAAATTAATCGTTAAGGAAATTGACACCCTACGTCAATTTGCTGTGTCATTTCATTAAACTGTCCAACAATGACAAATGTACGGACAATTTGGGTAGCATCTAATTTCTCTAACTTGACACGAGCCACTGCAACAAGCGGATACCCTCAACGCACCTTATAGTTGCAATAATCAAAACTAAATACAATATAATTGTGATTACAACACCAGGATTGCACAGCCGGTGTTCCTGGGTAAGCTGGTGGAGTACTACAGTCCTGGGCACACTATGAAGCAGGAAGAGGCCTACTTGTATGCCGGCGCCGTGGTCCTGTGTTCAGCGCTCAACGTGTTCGTCGTGCACCCCTATATGATGGCCATCCTGCATATGGGCATGAAGTTCCGCGTCGCCTGCTGTTCACTGATTTATAGAAAGGTATGTTATAGTATTTATTATTATCTCATGACATTTCTTGGGACCCTGGTGTCCTGGACCTTTGGAAGGCGTACGAGGAACCCAAGCCAACTCGCAGAGGCCCGTTAGCAGGTTTTAATTAAATAAGCCACGTACCGACGATTATCCCTGTACACACTATACAAGGAAAATCCCCAATTGATGTAGGACTAGAATAGAATAATACTCTTTATTATGTACACCATATAAATTACATACATAAATATAGAAACTGTACAAAGGGTGACTCAATGGGCTGTCTTATCGCTAAGAGCGATCTTTTAAAGACAACCTTAGGATGGATTTAAAAAGGGGAAGGATGGACAAATACTGTAGGTAGTCCGTGGTGTATCATTTACATAATACAACAAATACATACCTACATAAAGTATATTCTACTAATCTAAATAAATATATACACATACATATAAATATATCCATATAATAATAAACATGAAACAGGAGCAAAGAAAATATAATGATGATGTTTAAGGAGAGAGGAAGTGCTTTTTTACCATAATTTTAAACGTGGACAAAGATTGAGCACGCCTTACCGACACGGGCAAGTCATTCCATAACCGTACTGCTTGAACAGTAAAAGATTGTCATAGAAACTGATGGAATGCATCGGCATCTCTAGTCTCAGGTTTTCCGATGACCTCAGATATCTATTATGTGTGTCATGAAGGAACTTGAAACGTTCCGATGACTATTGTAGGATAACAAAGATATTGGATTATTGGAATTAAAGGTACTCTTAAGAAATATTGCCGTCCTTTCCTTTAAATTAGATATGTACACGCAAGATCTTACCACGAGGTATCACGTTACCAAGTAACTGGGTTGTGAAGGTCAGATAGGCAGTCGCGCCATGTAAAATACACCTGCATCCGATAGGACTGATAGCCGACCCCAACATAATTGGGAAAGGCTAGGTAGTTTGATTGACATGCGAGATCTATAATTATTATAAAGATTGTGGGTATTTCATTGGCAATAAATAATAGGTACTTGTTATGGCAATAAATATGTTCTTGAGTCTTAATTTATTAAGATCCCAATAACCTAATTCTCAATTGAGAGCGCCAATATTGTCTGTTATTTCAAGATCCACTCAAGAGCGATCATCTGACGTCTCGCTACGCGGTAAATACAATAGAATACTGTAAATATGTATTAGCGCCTTAGAGTGTATTTTTAGGTAGTCACGTGAAATAAAAATCGTTAAGGGGGAAGCTCCAAGGCAGCGCGCGAAATTCAAATTTTCTTACGGTTAAAATACTTGTACTTACTTGATTAAAATATGATTCGCGAGCATAACAAATATGACACAGAATTACAATCAATAGGATTAAGTATATGAATTTATAGGGTTGCATTGATAATTTTAAAACTGCAAAACAAACTCAATTCAGACAATATTCCCCTGTGACGTTCACAGTAGTCATTAATGTTTAGGTACTTTACCAACGTACCTACAGAAAACCGCATATCATCCAGTGTAATAAAATGACACTGACTGCGCGTTTATTTCATATCAGTGAGATCGATTTCCTTAGGGCATTTTTTCGCACACAAAAAGATACAAAGTCCTTAGGCATTCTCTACTAGTCAACCAAGGGTGGTGAAGAGATTAGATGGCAGATGCTGATGATGCGTTAACACTGACGTGCTGCTAACTGTAATACTACACTATCAAGAACCTTGTATTTATCAGTTCTCAGTTTTACATACATTTTTCGTGTCTGAAAGCCTTATCTTTGTTTGATTCTAGGTCTAGACAATATTTATTAAGAATCTTATAGCATGTTTATTTGACAGAAGAAGCATATCTCAGTCTTCTGTTTTGTCATGAATCATTATTTACTTTCAAGGTATTTTTTATCTGTTAAAATGTCAAAGTTATCTTTTACTGCAGAAGCTCGATCTTTCGTGAGAGTTTCCTTCGTTATGATATAACGGACAGAAATACTTTTGGTTAAACAAGGAAGATCTTCACCTTGAAATCTTCACGGTTCGCGAAGCATTTATTATTTTCACCTTGACATTACTCACTTTACTCACATGAAACATTACTTTGTCTTGCTCCTTACATTTTATTTGCAAGAATGAAAAAAATGTTGGGTGCGTAGTATTCTAGTACTCACACACGACGATCACGTGGATGACGTAATGTAAGCATCGTTCATGTGGTTTTGTAGCTCGTACCCATGGGAAAAAAACGTGTGTTCAATGTAATTAATCATGTGCTATTTTTCTTTTCAGTCACTACGGTTATCAAAAACAGCGCTTGGCGAGACGACAGTAGGCCAAGTAGTGAACCTCCTTTCAAACGACGTGAACAGATTCGACGTGGCCATCATCTTCCTACACTATCTGTGGATCGGGCCGCTGGCTACTGTCATCATCACTTACTTCATGTGGGTCGAGATCAGCTGGGCGGCCGTCGTCGGCGTCGGTTTTATGCTTGCATTCATACCGTTACAAGGTACGACACCTAAGTAAAAAAGTTTTATAAATAATTATACTGTCCAGAAGTTTGAGAGAAAAACTATAATTATTACCTTTTCGCAATAAACAAGGTTTAAATTAAATTAACGGGCGCAACTTCACAGACGGAAAGGGTATCGAAATCAAAAGTATTTTTTTGTAGTTCGTGCGTCTCACTGTCACTGATTCTTATTAGCTGTAGTTATAGAAAAAAAAAAGTTAATATACTTATGAGTTTATAAAAACACCTTTTTATTTTAATCATTATGAAGTTTCACCAGTTAATTTAATTTGACTCTGTATATTGCGGCACTGCTTCCAGAAGGTATACTTGACTCTAAAAATAGGCCCATTATTAAAGTGAAGTACCTTTACAAGTAGTGCAGCCCTGAAGTGTCAAGATATACCTACTGCATAAACGATTGTTTACGTCGTCGCTAAAGCGCTCATTACACTATCCAATTTTTAGGAAATCTAATTAGGATCACTCTAACTAGGAAGTCGGAAGCTAGTGATCACACTACACTAAATTGGATTCTAAATCGGACAGACGACGCATTCGTGAAGAAGGATCGTACTGGGTTGCACGTTTCGAAATTTCTATCGATGGCGTCTTTAAAGTCACATCAAGTCGCGTTATTTGTCATAATTTTAATTTTTGTCATAGTCAAAGCTAGCGATGGGCCGAGTTGACTTTTTGGCAACTCGAGTAACTCGAGTTGACTCGCTTACCAACTCGGGTTGCAACTCGAGTTGACTCGACTCAGTCTGCCTTAAGATGCGTCGCGTTGCCGCGTTGTCCGTCCGAGTCAGGAAATGCTCAACTCGGTGCATCTTTCCGCGGGTTGCTAGTTTGCTACGTTCACGGTTCGCCGGGTCGGGTCCGGCGGGCTGCGTGTCGTCGCGTCGAGTCAATAGTAGTCAAATCAAATTGAGCCCATTCAAAAATCAGACGTTTATTATTATTAAAAGTGTTTACAAACATCACATCACAAAACGAAGTACATACCTACTTATGTAGCGCAAAAGAACGAGGTAAAAATGTTAATTTTTACCAAGTAAATAATAAGAAACTAAAATAAATCTAATGGCACTTTATTCCTTAAATTAAACACCGCACCTTTTGGTATTTGGTCATCTATCTATCAACTAACATCTATAAAAAAAGCTAATCAACATCTAAGTAATGGCACTTATTTCTGAAACCAGTCTTAAGTTTAAAAAATATCTTGTAAATCTATAAAATTAACTGTAATATAAACTAATCAGCTTTGAAATAGACCGTATATACCTATAAATCTAAAGGCTCTGATTTCTAAATATCAGTTTTAAATTCAACAATACTTACTTGGTAAGTAATTATATAAAAATTATTATGTATAATGGCACTTGTTTCTGAATTTCAGTCTTAAATTCAACATAAGAAACCAAGAACGAGAACTATCTCTTTCACTCGCGGCTCGGACGTTCGGCGTCGGGCTGATTCGGGCTCGCTCAGAGTCGTTCGGGTCTCCCGACTCGCGGGCTAGGCGGCTAGCCGCGGGCCGCCAACCCACCGCACCGAGTTGACCCGGAGAGCGCGCGCGACGGGCTCGCCTGTCGCGCGCGCTCTCCGGGTCAACTCGGTTTGCAGATATTTTGACTCGGGCTGACTCGCTTACGGTCTGACCCGAGTTACTCGAGTTAGATAACTCGAGTCGCCCATCGCTAAGTCAAACGCGACTTTAAAGACGTTACTTCAAAGACGAATTTGAAGTAACGTCTTTAAAGTCGCGTTTTTGTCATAATTTTTGTAAATTTCCAATAGGACCTTAAAGCCTTCATCGCGTAATAATAATAAGATATAGTGGTGATGATCGATTAGAGCGGCACCCAATGATTGTTGACATAACCGTCCCGCATGATGAGAACCTCGTGAAAGCCGAGAAAGACAAACAAATCAAGTATCTTGACTTGGCTAGCGAGGTTGTCGACATGTGGGATGTTGATTCAGCAATCATTGTGCCGATAGTCGTGACAGCCAATGGGCTAATAAGCCAAGAACCTCGACCAACACCTGAAGAGGCTCTCGTTGGGCAGCTGGATCAAGGGCTTGATTTAGAGAGCAGTACTTTTGGACACGGACCGCATTGTTAGGAGGTTCCTCTCTCTGGAGCCCTGACCGCCGGTAGCTTGGACCCTGTTCCCGATACCGGTGGGCTACTTTTTTATATTTTTAAATGTTTATTTTTATTTTCTAATATTTAAAAATATAATTTATATGTTTAAAATGAAATAAAGGAGATAATAATAATAATCCATTTATTTCAGACAACGCAGGCCCATAGTTAAATACCTTAATAACCGTAATGAATTATTAAAATAATTTTGTCGTTTTTTTTTAATAATAAGAATAGGGCATTTCCCGGCCTGCGGGCGGAGAGTAATGGGTAGATCACCGCTCAAAGAGATGTCAGCATCAAGTGAAGGAGCCCGTCAGGGCCGCAGCCTGCCAGGTCAGCGGCATTGTCCGAAAGGGTTACCGCTGGCCCGGAACATAAAGGGCTAAGGAAGGAACACGGGTGCGTTTTAGTCAGTAAGAGTCTGACACTCCTTTTCGCTCCACCCAGAGCGGAAGGGGTCATTTGCTGACTTCCCATCCTGAAAAAAAAAAGAAAAGGTCATTTCCCCATACATTTCTATTAATTTAGTTAAGGTTAGTCCGACTAGTCATTCTAAATCGTAGCGCCGTGATTACACTGTCCTAGATCGTAGACAATTTAGGAAGTAGAGCGGTTGGACCTCCAATTTACACTAAATCGGATCCAATCTGTTCTAACTGCGATTACATCTGCCAATTTCCTAATTAGATTTCCTAAAAATTGGATAGTGTAACAAGCGCTTTATAAATTGGACAAATTATATATACTTACATTGACAAGTTTATTTAACCTCTTTTTTTTGGGTGGGAAATTATCAAATAACTTCTCCCGCTCTGGGCGGATGACATTTCTTTTAGGCGCGCGTGGAACACAACGCGCCATCGACCCGAGCCTGGTCCTTACCGGAAGGCGAGCTGCCCATTGCTCGCCGTCCGCAAGCCCGCGTCTACTGTTGCCGGGAATCGGCTATCGATTCCCAACGCCCAAGGCGTCTCCTGCGGCGACTAGGGGCATGAGGGCGCAAATATTGCCTCTCCCTCACGCGCTCCGCCTCCTCCTTCGCGAGCTTTACTGCTTCGCAAAAGGAGGCGACGGCCTCCCATGCACGCTCGCTCCGTACCATGGCCTGGAGCTGGACTAGGGCCAGACGCGAGAGATCGCCGCCGTGAGGACGCGGCGGTGCTCTGCCCAAGCTGGGCAGACCTCCACCGTATGCTCCACCGTGTCCTCCGTGTGATCCACACAGTGGTAACACCCGGGCGTTTCCTCCCGTCTTATCCGGAACAAGAACCTCCCGAAGCAGCCGTGTCCGATGAGGACCTGTGTCAGGCGGAAGATGAGGACGCCGTGGCGCCTCTTCAGCCACTCCTCAAAGAGGGGACTTATCGCCGTAATTGTGGCGTGCCCAGCACTGGGTTGCGACAGTCACACTCTCCATGTCGCCATGAGAGCTCTGTCCGCTGTGCCGTGATTTCCTCTTCTAACACTAATTTTTGTTGATATTTCATCGTATTAAATTATATTTTGGCCTAGATATGAGTAGGTATCATGGATCATACCCGACTGCCCCAAAAAGAGGGTATTGGTTTTCTTACTTACTGTATACTAATTTGGTCATTAAATATGTTAGAGAAACTATTTCGCAACCTTTCAATACTTGCGCAAAAGCCGTTTGGAAATTTGTCCAACGAAAATTTGGTTTCACAAAAAATATAATTAAGTACGTGGAACTCCAGATAAAATATAATTGCTCATGCTACCTGCTGGAAATTCAGATTGAAATTCCCATTAGATGAACCATCTGTATAGAAACCTTAGTAAACATTTATCCTGATTCAAATTCCTTTATTGCTCACTGAATCTGTTAGTCCTTCGGGTATGACAGTCGTAACGACGAAATTATACAAATTTTATGACAATCGTAAAACGCGAATAGGAGAATAATACATCGTCAGAGACGCTCGTGACCAAAATAAACTTACTTAAACCGTATCAATTTGTTTGTTTAGCATCTTATTTGTGTGCTTTGAGACGTCCCCATACATGCTTATACAAGTCTGTTTTTGTTAAATCCAAGGTGTATTTGGTTTTGGTCACGTCAGAGTTGCGTGAAATTATGTGACGTAATCGCTGAGCTTTCCCAGCTTTAAGTTAAGGCTCCCGCAGTCAGGCTTGACTTGTCGCACGATGTGTCACACTGATTTCATAGAAATTGTTCTACGGATATTATCGTAGAATCGCGTCGCACTGTCGCTGTCGCTTCGTGCTTGTCTGCGGGAACCTTCAAAGGTTGAGAGTCTATAAAACAAACAGTTCCAATTTTTAAACCTAAACTGTTTTACTGCGTGCGAGGTAAATATCACTCCAAAGCATGACCTCCCTTAAAAAGGAGTATGTTGCCTTTTCTGGCAAATTTGTCACCCTTTGTTTTGTGCAGCGACGGCGCCTGTATTTAGGCGTCACCAATGCACCCAGGACATAATGATTAGCCAGTGTATGAGGACGCTGGCTAATCAATGGTGCATTCCACAAAAATATATTTATAAATATACTGTACTACTCAAATGACCTCTCTAAATATTTAATACTAGCTTCTACCTGCGACTTCGTCCGCGTACAATTTCTTGTTCCCCCGACCCATCCCGTCGCATCGCATCACCTGCCCCCGCTATCATTTCGTTTTCGCTTAGCGATCTTTCTATCTTTTTTTTATTATTGCTCGATTCCTTTGGGTCATACCGTAATATTAGAAGATTTCTTCAAATCCAACTGGTAGTTCCAGGAATTAGCGCGTTCAAACAAACTCTTAACCTTTATTATTAGTATAGATATATTTGTAAAATTATAAAATAACCGTTTACTTCAATGTTATTTTCCTTGGCAGCTTATTTGGGCAAGCGAACATCAGTACTACGATTAAAAACGGCGCTTCGGACAGACGAGCGTGTGCGCCTCATGAACGAAATATTATCCGGAATACAGGTCATCAAAATGTACACTTGGGAAAAACCGTTTGCGGACCTAGTCGTCAAAGCTAGAAAGTGAGTTTGTCGTTTTAACATTTAAATAAATAAGTATATGTAATGTACAGACGCCAGCACATCAAGCTACCCGAAACTGTCAAATTTTCCCAATCAACCTTAGGGATAAAGTTGAAAATCTATTAAAGAAATTTGACAGATTGTAGTAGCTTGATGTGCTGGCGTCTGTACTTTCAAGTAGCGCCTCCACTGCATGTTACGTACGTCTACACATTTCCATTGCGTGTACAGCGAGATAATTACGTAACACACTATCAGTAGCAATGGTTTTCATTTTGACAGTTCAACAACATTCATTGCGTTATTAACGTTGTTGAGTAGACAAATTTTTCAAACATATGAAGCAATGAATTAGCAATATCCTTCAAAATGATTCAGATTGACATTTAGTGTGTTACGCAAATAGGGTGCAGGAAATTTTGTGAATTGGTGCGGAATTTTAAATTAGACGATTCATGCAGCCCGAACAACGAGTACGATTTAGTATTTTATACATAATAGCCTATAATGTTGCCACTATTGGGACACAGGCCTCTTCTTCGGCAGAGAGAGTGGGCCGTAATCCACCACGTGGGTCCAGTGCGGGTTGTTGGATTTATTATTGTTTGTTATTCTTGAAATCTTATTTTTAAACTTTTTAATGGTATTTTTTTTTTTCGCCAATATTTTCTTTGTCTGAGCCCACGTGCGCGCGGATGAACAAGATCGCGGCGGGATTTTATCGGACACTGATTTTTCAACTCTTTCTCTTCTCTTATACACAGGCGAGAAATAAAGCAGATTCGAGCGACGTCCTACATCCGCGGTGTGCTGACGTCATTCATCATGTTCACGACGCGAATCTGCCTGTTCTGCTCCATCCTCGCGTATGTGCTCGCCTACAACGTCATCACCGCGAAGCAGGTCTTCGTCGTCACCAGCTTCTACAATATACTGAGGCAGACTATGACTGTGTTCTTTCCGCAAGGTAAGTTTAATGATATTAAGAAAGTTCTTGTTAGTAGCAATAGCCCTGTGAAATGACTTGGTTTCCAAATGAAAATCTCCATACCTTTTTCGTCGAGAAACACCAGTTCTTGCTTGTTTGCCTTTATAAACGTCTCTCGTAGTGGACAACGAACCGAACAAACCGCTATATTCTTGATGTCCATAGAAGGTGGTAACAACTTTCCTCAAACTGAAAAGAACGCAGACTCATACCATAAGCACATCATCATAGGTGGGTGGTGGCTAGAATTCAAGGTGTATAAAATAGTTGAGGTTGAAGTAGCCCAAAAGTTAATTAATTATAAGCTCGAACTGCCGAGCAAGAGGGTCTCTATTTCTGCTTCTCTATAACGGGTGTAAAAAGACACTTTACTAAGCCGAGAGTCAGTTGTACCTGAATGTATGTAGAAACCTTCTGGTTACGGAAATATTGAAGGTCAAAGCTCCAACTTTTACTGACGTTTTTTTTACGAAAACAAGTTTTTAATGTTATAACACAACTTTAAATCCCCCCCCCCCCCCTCTACTGTTGCATGCACCCATAAGCACAATGTTTTGACTGTGTTACATTGCGCAGTACCGTAAACAGCAAATTTTTATACCAAAAATTAAAGATATTTCCCAGCAATCATTTTTGTGCAATGTTACTTAGTTTGATGTACAGAATGCGTAGTTGACGGCTATTTGATGGGTCTTTCTACTCCCTGTATGTGGGCGACTAAGGACCAGTCTTTGTTGTAGAAGCACAGATACCTGACCCAGCAATACATTTTAAATACGTTCTTCTTGTCTCCAGGTATCGCTCAAGTTGCAGAAGCAACGATATCAATAAAGCGGTTACAGAACTTCATGCTTTACGAGGACACAAGCAAGCCAGTGCCCGGTTTAGCGGAGATTCAGACTTCCACCAAACCTAAGGCGTCACCTCGGAAGTCGGTAGATGTAATCAAAGAAGATAAAGAGGATTTAACTGAGGCCAAGCATGTGCACGCCTCGACCGCGCCTACGAAAGAAGAAGAGGCTAAAGGCAATGGTAAGAACTCTTTGATTTTTAATCATACTGCTTCCGACATAAGATTTAAATTAGATCGTTGCCTGGACATCGGTACACTTTGATTTGTCTGTCACTATTTAGAATCATTTTCTGTAGTTCATTGAATGTCACTTAATTTTCGTCTTTTTTGCTTACGTCATAAGGCTGGAATTAGATTGTTGCTTGGACATCAGATGCTTGTCTGCCACTAGATATCTTTTAACTAGTTCGGATCGAAACGACTCGCTTACTCACTATTAAAATTCGTATAAAATGTCGTAATACAATCAGAGATGGTAGCAATGCAGATTAAAAATAAACATTATGTAAGTTTAAATTAATATCAAACGTACTCAACGATTTTATTTGGGTTGAAGTGCTTTGTGAGACAAAAACAAACAATAATTTGGATTTCAATTTCGTAGTAATTTAAGTCACAATAATTCTTAATTCTTGTGACTTAAATTGGAAATCCGAAACTATTGTTTGTTTTACGCACATCTATTTGAAGGAAGCAATTGAAAAACAAAACACATTATTACACAATTCAATACAATTTTGGGCATCGGTTATTTACCTAATATTGTTTGTCCAAACTCTGCGCCAACAAAAGACCTACATAATACCTAGGTACGGACGCCAGCACATCAACCTACCACAATCTGTCTGATTTCTTTAATAGATTTTCAACTTTATCGCTAAAGCATAAGGTTCAAAGTTGATTGGGAAAATCTGACAGATTGTGGTAGGTTGATGTGCTGGCGTCTGTACAATTTCAAGTAATCTCGCTCCCATCGTTCACCCACCCACACAACTACATCAGATAACACAAAACCAAAACTTCAAGTAATTTTCACTCCTATTACAACGCAGGTAATGCAACACTTGCACCACTGGAACCTGGTGAGGAAGAGGACCATGAGTTAGCAGCTCGAGTGGAGGAAGACGCGCGGGGGGTGCGGCTAAAACATGCGACCGCTAAATGGATAGTCTCGAATCAAGAAAATACGCTAACAGATCTCTCGCTTACTATTAAGCCTGGCAAGTGAGTCCTTTTTACCCGACTGCGGCGAAGCCCAAAAGGAGGGCTATGTGTTTTTTGTTATGGTTTTTTATAGTTCAGAATCAGAGCCTTGAATTCTAATGCTGAGAGAAATTACGAGAAAACTGCTGTCAAATATGGCCAGCGTTTTTAGATGGTGGTTGAAAAGAGTCCCTACGATTTTATATTTAAAAATCAGCAATGGTATTGTGTCCTCAATATCTAGAGACAAAGATGTTTTTTTTTTATTATTTTTGTTTTTCATACGAAAATGCTGTTACTCCTAACTGAGATTTGAGATGCGGTTCATACAGATACAGTGCATTCAAGGAGTATCATCTGAGCGATCACAAATCATCCACAATGAGGGTTTTCGTGAAAATTTACGACACCAGTTGGCACCACTGTGACAAGAGGTCTTACAATATAAGATATATGATGACGTTCATCATTCGATTCATTCATTCGTTCATCATTCAGTCATGACTAAAGAAAATATAGGCTCTTTGACAGATGTCTGGACCTGACGTGTTAGTGCTGCCACCTAGCGAACGTCATTTCAGAATACCCTCATTATTTTGTAAACATGCGTTGAATGGCCGGAATGTCTTTAATCCTACAAAAAGCACGTTTTTAGGCATGAATAAGAGATATCTGCTTAGCTATTCACAACCATTCGACCGGCTTCTGATTCGAAAATTACATACTTTCGGTTATCATAATTGTAACTGTCAGAAGAATAGCGGACGACTTTTTGGTTTAAACGGTCAAAATTTTCGAGTTTGTGAGCAGAGTTTAGAGGAATCCCTCGATAACATTGATTGATGTTCGATTCGGCACGGAAGCATATCGAATGGTTGTGAATAGCTATGCTGGACAGCTGCTGAAATGACACAATAAACTTGCGGCCAATATTTTAATTTTTATGTAATTTTGTTCATCAGGATAATCGCGGTAATCGGCCCAGTAGGTGCTGGCAAGTCTTCACTGCTACACGTATTGCTACGAGAACTGCCTTTACTATCAGGATCGTTACACGTCGGCGGTAACGTCTCCTACGCCAGTCAGGAACCATGGCTCTTTGCAGGTAAACATTCACAAAATATTTTATCGGACTATTCTATTATTCAACTATATGTTATTGTAATGAAGTTCTCAGATAAAACCCCGGCGTAACACCGGTGGAACGCTCGATCGCTAATACGGCAAAGTCCCGGCGTACCACCGGTGATACGGCTGATGCACGCGGCTTAAATCTCTATTTTCACTCCTAAATAAGAGCTAATATTGTTTGTGGATGGTTTCACATTATGATCCGATGGATATTCTCGTTAAAAAAATCATTCAAAACCAAAAATATCACCTGCCAACGTAGAAATAATAAAAAGTTAAAATAGACGCTTTGAATTCGTTATCAACGGCAATTGAAGTGCTCCAGAAAAATTGTGTTTTTGTGGATTTATATCTACGGTGAGTGGATGAATATTCATTTACGTATAAGTAGTTATTACATCGTTGTAGATAATATTTACACGAAATAATAACATAAATACTTTTTTTGGCAAAGAAATGTTACGTAAAAATACCTTTGGGCAAAAGTCGTTTTATTATGACGAATTTTGCCTGTTTTACAATAAATTGAGTACAGTATATCTGTAAGATTTGTAAAGCTTTAAAACTAATAATAACCATATGTTTTGGTCATTCGGGGTGTATTTCGTGGGTAGGTACTATATTATTTATATTTCAATTATTTGTATGTTGAGTGCCAAACAGGTCGTTGACCCGCGAACTTTATAGGTACATTTTTTTAGGTAATTCAAAGGTTGGTCTGTTTTTTTTTTTTCATAAAAATGAGTAATTATTTATAGTAATAGGAAAACATTGTTCGTTCTTGTGTGTGTGGGGACTGTGTCTCACGTACCCATCCCTTGCATAGTTTTAAGAATGTAATATTTTTATAGAGGAACTTATTGAATAATTTTTAGAAGGTTTCATTTTTGTGTTTTCCCACGTTGAACATCTGCAAGCGATTTAAGTTATAGGTACTATTGTCTTTCATGATTCTTTACTTTTAAGGTTCATTGTTCTATGTTTAGTTATCTTGTATTGTACCTATTTGCTATTTATAGTTAAGGTTCATTGTTCTGTTATTTTCAGTTGTATTGTACCCATCTGCATTTCTCGTGTTTTATTATACTTTTAAAAGGCAGATGTGGATTTGCCGCGTCCTTTGTTTAGTGAACGGCAGATTTGGGAGAGTTTTGGTTCTGAGCTTCAGTCTGTGCTGAACTACGATCGTGCGAGGTCCTCTCTGACCCCCGATCATACTTTACTCGCCGAAGCTCGCCGTAATAGTTTACGGCGAGCTTCGTGTTTCTATTAGTTTTAACTTTTACTCTTCATGTAACATTATTTAATTTTACCTTTTCGTGTCAAGTGTAACTGCTAGCTTTAGTTACTTGATATCTTAAATAAACTAATCGCTCCTTATTTACAACTTACTTCTGTGTATAACTCGCCCAGCATGGTCACAATTCCCACAGTGGTGACCCCGACGTGATTAAAACTATCATATAGCGTGAGTTCGTGACAGTGCGTAAAGAGTTTCGCGAGTGCTAAATCAAAGTACGTGTTAAAATGGCGAGCGATCCAGAGGGAGTCACTAGCGGCGGATGACGCGCATTCCCAGCCAGCCAGCTCCCACGGCTTCAACGGGTATTCTGACCACCAGCATGCAGCGACCGCGCATACCTGGTCATCACCCTCAGTCTCACCAGCAACCTCGGCACAGCACACTGCACTTTCGGCCGGTCAACAAGAAGAGCTCAATTCCTCTCCTGGTCGACGCAGCAGCCAGCCTCAACCCCGCGCTGTACCACAACCGGTTCCGACTCACTGGAACCATAACGCAGCGCCCGCGCCACCCCGACTCACTGGGGACATCTTCGCAGACAGTTCCGACTCACTGGAACCATAACGCAGCGCCCGCGCCACCCCGACTCACTGGGGACATCTTCGCAGACAGTTCCGACTCACCGTGAACTATGCGGCAACCGGTTCCGACTCACTGGAACCTAAGTTGGCCTGGCAAGCATATTCCTCGCCGTTCTGGTAGGCGAGTTAAATTTCCTGATTACTATCAGGCAGGTGTTTCGTGATCTTTATCACTGGTAGGGGGGTACTGTGGGGACTGTGTCTCACGTACCCATCCCTTGCATAGTTTTAAGAATGTAATATTTTTATAGAGGAACTTATTGAATAATTTTTAGAAGGTTTCATTTTTGTGTTTTCCCACGTTGAACATCTGCAAGCGATTTAAGTTATAGGTACTATTGTCTTTCATGATTCTTTACTTTTAAGGTTCATTGTTCTATGTTTAGTTATCTTGTATTGTACCTATTTGCTATTTATAGTTAAGGTTCATTGTTCTGTTATTTTCAGTTGTCTTGTATTGTACCCATCTGCATTTCTCGTGTTTTATTATACTTTTAAAAGGCAGATGTGGATTTGCCGCGTCCTTTGTTTAGTGAACGGCAGATTTGGGAGAGTTTTGGTTCTGAGCTTCAGTCTGTGCTGAACTACGATCGTGCGAGGTCCTCTCTGACCCCCGATCATACTTTACTCGCCGAAGCTCGCCGTAATAGTTTACGGCGAGCTTCGTGTTTCTATTAGTTTTAACTTTTACTCTTCATGTAACATTATTTAATTTTACCTTTTCGTGTCAAGTGTAACTGCTAGCTTTAGTTACTTGATATCTTAAATAAACTAATCGCTCCTTATTTACAACTTACTTCTGTGTATAACTCGCCCACGCGGTCACGAATCCCCCACATGTGGTTTTGACTAATATTCAAATTTTTAAACCTGAAATACTAAGGGCTGATTTTTCCATCGCCAGATAACTTTTATTCGGGCAATAAAATTGACGTTTGACGGTTTTTATATGAAATAACTGTCAAAATCTCAAAACTATTCCTCGAAGTTATCAGGTGATTGAAAAATCAGCCCTAAGTATCGATCGTAGTAGCGATCTCCAAAAAATTGCCGATTAGTTCCCTCTTCAAGAAAATCTTATCATTTTACAATGATAGTAGCATATTTTTACGACATATAGATAGCTATCAGTAAAAAATTGCCGTTTAGTTCCCTCTTCAACAAAATCTTATCGTTTTACAATTATAGTGGCATATTTTTACGACATACAGGTAGCTATCAGTCAATAAAGGTTTATATAGTATCCTAGTAACATTTTTGTTGTAAAAACTCAACATAACTATGATGAGCGTTTACAAAGTCATGGGTCATACGCAAATTCATAAAACGGTTCCACGCAGTATGAAGTTTGAGATTTAATATTATGAAAATATTAGGTAGGACTCTCAAAAAAACGCTGCTGTTAGATTACTTGTCTATTCATAATGTAACCTGTAAAATTTCGTATACATTTATAAAGTAGTTTTATGAGAAATCGACATAACACAGGAATAAATACACTTTCAACCAGTTCTCTGTAATAATCTTTTGTTTATAAACAAATCTAGTAAGAACACTGTTTACATCTTATAGTATGGTCTGTTTATTCAAGAACCCAAAACAGTTTACGTTAAGTGTCAACAGAAACTTGAGTGAACCATTTTTTGTGAGCGGGGTCATATCATAAACATGTCACGCGCCGCCGATAGCGGGCGGCTTGACAGAACATTCTACATCACGGTGACCTGTGACCTAGCGGTTCGGAGCTTGCAGTAGAAGTAAACTTTTAGAAATTGTCACGTAACGACAAAGCGTTATGAGACTTTTTTATTTGTATATAGTAGAAACAGACAGAGAGAGATAGTTTTCATGGTTTTCGAGGGTGCTGAAGCCAATATTGAAGTCAAACTGAAATTCCAAGATGGCGGCTGCAAAAATGTCAAAATATTCGATATGGGTGTCGTTTTCATGGTTTTCGGAGGTACTGCTGAAACTGATAGTGAAGCCAAAATGAAAATCCAAGATGGCGGCTGCGAAAACTTTCAAATTTCGTGCTGCCACCATCTTAGATTTTTTAAATTGCAACAATGGGTTACCTTTGGGTAATCTATGATTTTATTCCTAGTGAGTTACGTCTTATCAATATATTGACAATAGTTTGGCGAGGGTAGTTATCCCACGACTATAACTTGGTTAAGGTACAGAAGGCAAGAACTAGGCAGTGCAAAACTGTTAGTTTTGGCGGTCCTTGGAGCCTATCTATGACCAGCAGTGTACGTTTTTCTGCTGAAATAATGTTGTTGAACTATTGTATAACGGGATGGTGTCCGCAACTTCACGTCCAAGCGCGGATGTTGAAGTATAGTCCACGCCAAATATATTGGCCACTTCAAACTTACCGCCGATATTATAACAGTAGTTTTTCCACAGGCAGCGTCCGTCAAAACATTCTATTCGGTCAGACAATGGACCGGCCGCGGTACAACACAGTAGTACGGCGGTGCGCTCTCGACAGAGACTTCGCTCTGTTCCCGCACGGGGACAAGACTATCGTCGGCGAGAGGGGCGTCAGTCTCAGTGGAGGTGAGGCATTCTGTTTGATTTGGCTATGGACTGGTCGAGAGTTCTGACTTTTTTCAGCGTTTTACAATGATATTAGCTTTACCTCCTGTATTCACAGTTTAGACACTGCCAGTTTCAGAATCCCATTGCAAATAATTTGTACCTAGTTTAATTTAATGTAACTTATATTGGTCGACCACACGTCCGTATATTTATATGGACTGTATATTTACTATGGGGGTTCCAATTGATTTTTGTACAGCTTCGTTGAACTGAAATGAAAACGCATGTGTTATCAGATGCAGTTATTTCCATGTATGTTCCCAGGTCAACGTGCCCGCATCTCCCTCGCCCGCGCGGTGTACAAGCGCGCCGACATCTACCTGCTGGACGACCCTCTGTCAGCAGTGGACGCGCACGTCGGACGTCACCTGTTCGAGTCGTGCCTCATCGGCTACCTGCGCAACACCACCCGGATACTCGTCACGCACCAGCTGCAGTTCCTCAGAGACGTCGACCAGGTGAGAGGCTTGAAATTATGACCCGTATCTATTTTGTGATACCATATGCTCTCTCTCAACACACGAAAGATACCAAACAGTATCTCTCTATTTCTAGCTTTAGTCTCTCCCTCTTAGGTCACCTTCGCTCATTTTATCTCATCATTTGACTTAAATAGGTACTCAATTATTATGCGACTCAATAAAATCGTCTTATTCTTTAAAGCCGACCCTCGTTGTATTGTGGCGGCATCTATGTCGCCACATGCGGACTACGCATTACACTGACGTCACGCAAAATCCTGCATCGCGGAACCAGAGTTTACCGCGCAACTCACATGTTCATATGCGCATGTTCGGAACCAAGCAATATTTTACATCGTCTAGTTGAACGTAGCAGGATAGTTTTCTCTCATCGATCTAATATTTTGCTGCGACCAGTATTGATTGCTAATATTTTCGTCATGGCAATTTTCAAAACCAGGACATTTACAATTCCGTGCCATAATATCTATCTACAAAAGGTGCAAATGCGTGTAGTATCCCCCACCGTACCCACCGCAACAATAAGTAAAGTATCAAATCACTTTTTTCAACAGATAATAATCCTAAAGAACGGCGCGATAGCCGCTGCGGGTAACTTCGACACACTCAGCGCGTCAGGTCTGGACTTCGCCACACTGTTGGCTCGGGACCCGGAAGAAGAGAAACCCGCTGTAGACCCGAACGCTTCCGAGGCAGATACCGAGTCCATGCTTCAAGGCAGCTTCCGGAAAAGACAGATGAGCATACACTCGGTAAGAATTGCACATAGAAAGGTTGGAACATAATGTCATAATGTGGTTGGATGAAGAAAAAAAATTAGGCATAATATAATAAAACCGTATTTTTCCTTTTAGCGTACGCTAATGCCGCCTAAATAATCATCGCTCCTATTGCGACCCGCGCTCGTTCATACCAAAGTAGAAAAAAACAACAACAATTTTTGTCTATGGTTGAACACGGATGAAAGCAGCTAACGACGTTCCGGTCTTGATCCCGTTCGTCCAAAACTAGGCATTCGGAATGCGTTCTCAGCTAAAGTTTCGTATCTACAAGAAATATAATTTCTATATTTTCGTTTTAGGTAAGTTCTGTGGACAACTTAACCGCAACGGCACCTCCAGCCGGCGAAGCAGAAACGCGAAGCGCAGGCGCAGTGGGAAGCAAAGTATACGGCGCATACCTAAGTGCGGCCGGGAATGCGTGCGTCGTGCTGCTGATGTTGCTGGTGGCCGCGCTCGCGCAGCTGCTCGGCTCTGCATCCGACTGGTGGACGAGCTACTGGTGAGTCTATACTGCACGATGCACAGTGAACGGCGCGGTGGCGTAGGCGCGGCTATCCCTACTATAGTCACCCTCCCGCAAATGGTATTTTAGTTTAGCAGGCGTTCAGACCGGCACCTCATGAGTAGGTACTTGGTATCCTACGGCGCAAATCTTCACATGGCCACCGGTGGTACATCACCGCCCCATGAACCGAAAGTCTTCCCGGGCGGGGTGCGCCATCGGTGGACACGGACAGGATTAGACAGGAATTATGCTTGCTCTCTCTTTGAGAGCGACGACGAGGTGTTCGAAGAAAATTCAGACGAAAAAAAAATGAAAGATGAAAAACCAATTGGTGTTTGGATTGTTTCAATACGATTCATACAAAATAATTTTCATTTCATACCATCCATGATAGAATTTCATTTTATAGTTTTTCAATTTTGATTTAATTTCCTTATTATTACATTTTCTCAACGTAATTTATCATAAATAATTTGCATTTCGTACAATTTATGTCGTGATTATGTCAATTTTTTTCTAATAAATACAATTTTTTGAATATTGATTTTTACGTACTTTTCGAAATAACATCCACCTCCTGAGCTGCACTATGAAAATTTGAAAATTTTTCTAGGCGGGGACGGTAAATACAACACTTTCTCTCAAAGCGGCGCGAATTTCTAAGTATATTGAAAGTATAATGTGACGTGCCCACCGGTGGTACACCTCGCCGGGTCAGCAAATACACCGTGCTCCACCGGTGGTACACGCCGGTCTGAACGTGTTAAGGCGGTTAAGTGTGCTTGTTTGTTTGTCCTTATTTATATATACTTTTTTTTTTTTAAAATAACCTTGTCCCACACTAGGAATTACTCCTGTATCGTGGGTGCGTTTACAAACATTTAAATTCACATACACAAACAGCCAGACCCGGAACAACTACCTGTAGGCAATACAAATATTTGTTCCGTGCGGGAATCGAACCCGCGACACGCAGTGCAGCAGTCAATCGCTCAGCCACTGCGCCAACCGTGTCGTCAAACTTTATTGTACACCAGAAAATACATAACAAAAAAATACGATTATGAATACAAAACATACAATAGGCGGCCTTATCGCTTTCTGCGATCTCTTCCAGGCAACCTTATTTATCGGAGCGACGGAATAACTTGATTTTTCGCTCAGATATAGTTTAACCGGTAAAGCTCCGCGTGTGACCGATGGGTCATGAAACAATAAAAGCACGGAGCTTAAGGAGTTAAGGGGAACAACATCTGTCCTATATTTGTGATCAACTCCCATTCTTACGAGAATAAAACCACCTCTGTTCTCTTCAAAAACGCAATACTTCCTTTCAGGGTAATTCTAGAAGAGGCCCACCCCATTGAGCGTATGTCGGCAGTACCGTTAAACGTGAACGGCACGAGTGCACTGCAGGCAGTCAACAACTACACAAGCAGTCTCATAGAGAACACGTACTTCGCGTCCGCGGGCATCAGCCGATACGACTGCATCTATATTTATTCCGGTGAGATTTTGTTATTTTAATATCTACTTTCTTTATATTTAGTGATAAAAAAATTAAGTCCAGACGAAAATGGAGCTTAGTAACATAAGGAGTGCAGTAATTGATGAAGAGCGATTTAATCTTCGATGTCTAGCAAAGTCAAAAATCCGATAAATAGCCTTAAAGTATAATATGATTGGCAGTTTGTTTACATCTGAAAAAAATCAAAATCTGAAAATTAACTACAAGATCAAATTAAATTAACTGGCGAAATTTGACAGTCAGTTTATTTTATCATCATTAAATTTCAATACCCATCACAACAGAAAGAGCCATGGTGGCCTAGTGCCAACGGCCGCGACATACGAGTTGTAGGTCGTAGGTTCGAACCCGGACGTTTTACTTTGTGTAAATTATTTCATCACCACTACTCTCAAAACGGTGAAGGAAAACATCGTGAGGAAACCGACATGTCCTAGAACCAAATATTTGAAGACATGTGACATGTATCATGACATGTTTCCCAAATGTGGAAAAAGGATCTGCCGGAACGGAAGCCTTAGGGCTTTTGTCCACTACTGGTCATGAACAAGAGGCCCTAATAGTGAACACCCAACTAAGACCGGTTGGTTACCTTTTACTTTTTCCCTTACAGCCATGGTAATAGCTCTCGTCGTGGTCTCCTTACTCCGTTCGTTCATGTTCTTCACGATGGCGATGCGCGCGTCCACGCGGCTGCACAACAACATGTTCTCAGCCATCACGCGGGCTCCCATGCGGTTCTTCCATATTAACCCTTCGGGCCGGATCCTTAATAGGTTTTCGAAGGACATGGGAGCCGTGGATGAAGTCCTGCCCTCTGCGTTGTTGGATGTTTTACAGGTAAGATGAGTTATGTTAGTAAAAAAAAAGTATTTTAGGTTACTTGTAAAAATGGTGCAGGTACCAACATCGATGATGATGATTTCTACGCCGTTCTCGTTTGAGCACTCGATGCATAGTATGTTTACGCCGGGAGCAGAAAACACTGATGTTCTATAGACGATGGGAGACTTACTTAATATTATGTCCTGCGTGTCCTGTCAGCTGCACGTTACAAAAATCAGTTCCTGTAACGTGCAGCTGACGCTGCGTGGTGATGGCACCCAACACGTAAAAGTTCAAACGAAAAAGCTAATTTATTGTTTTCTGAAAACTTGCTTGATCTTATCTAAATCATTTTTTTATTCTATTTAATTTATCCACTTCAGTTTAGACTTGTTATAAACCTGCTCTTATTTCAATTTCGTTTGAAATATCTGTCGGTCTTTCTCCTTTCTTTCGACTTTTGTTTTTTTAGGAGAAAAAAAAACAGTTTTTGTAAATTATTTTACTTTGCGATATCGCTCAAAGACATACATACTTAATTTTTAGACGTATAGCTGAGCCTTTTTAAAAATGTTATATACGTTTGTTCCAGATCGGTCTCTCTCTAATCGGTATCGTGGTAGTAGTGGCCGTGGTCAACTACTGGCTGCTAGTCCCGACGCTAGCCATCGGCTTCGTGTTCTACGGACTGCGAATCTTCTACCTGTCCTCCTCGCGCAGCATCAAGCGCCTCGAGGGTGTGAGTGAGTCATCTCTGACGCATAGCGCGACCATTTCTTTAGACTAACCGTCGGAAAACATCGGAACTAATCGGAGTACTTCGTGTTCTACGGACTGCGCATCTTCTACCTGTCCTCCTCGCGCAGCATCAAGCGCTTCGAGGGTGTGAGTGAGTCATCTCTGACCTCTGACACATAGCGTGACCATTTCTTTAGACTAACCTTCGGATAACATCGGGATACTTCGTCGTTACACTTTGTTAGGCGCCTTTTGAACAAGCATGCGGATACATTCCATGACTGGCCTAAACATAAGACACCGATTAAAGCTCGTACTGTCGTACTGACATCACTTCAAATTTATCTTGTAGTTATTTATCAACCTTGCTGTCAGCAAAACCCATTTTTCTCCTTCTACTACATTAAATTATGGTATTTCTCCACTCTCGAGATTTTATGAATATACATGAGTGGTGAGTTAGTATTGTAAGATTTAATAGGTTGAATATTAAAAGTTGCCCCTTTCATGAATAAAAAAGGGTTCATTAATTATTTCAAAGAATGCCACTGATGCCGAAATCAACGTGACCAATAATAAAAAAAAATTGAAAAAACCCATGACGGTTAAATGTCATTGGAAAAAGATAAATAATTTAAAAACCTCCGACTTAATGAATTTATGTAACGAGACTAAAACAGATAAATTCATATGGAAGTCGGGGGACCGTTCTGTGGAACACCTATTCTAAGAGGTCCCCCGACTGCCTTATGAATTTACCGTGATATGAAGTGACCGTACCGTCGTCGCGTGGGTAAAAAAAACAACGAAGATGATTACCATCGCCACAAAAAGAAAAAGAAGCACATTTACTTTAATCCACATTTACTAATAACCGGGCTTTATTTCTAACCACAGATATAGATAAACCTAGATAACGCAAGTATCACGATCCCTATGAAAACCAAGCGTGCCATTTTTTGACTACCTACTATGACGTCACAAGCACAATTTTTAGTGATGGGAAAATCAAATCGATTCAAAGACTACGCCGCATGCGGTACCCGTCTCGCCCTACCCCCGGGGCCTAGCGCCAGTGCCCACGTTCACCCAGCCAGCAGTACTCAGTACTGAGCGCGAAAGTGGCGGCTTACGATTTTTGTACGTAAGCTGGGCACGCGAAGTAGTGGCTCTTGCGTTATCTAGGTGTATCTATATCTGTGATTCTAACATTACCCACATACAATAATACAGTGTTATCTTCACCCTTACAGCTCGCAGTCCAGTATTCTCTCACCTGAACGCGACACTGCAAGGAATCACGACTATTCGCGCGTTCGGAGCGCAGGAAGCGCTTATACGAGAGTTCGACAACCATCAGGATCTGCATAGCTCTGCGTGGTAAGTTAACTCTTGTTCTTAGCAGCTTTAGAGCTATATTCCAATAGTAAGAGGTTTCTACATAAAGATTTTCACACATGCAGGGTGGCAGGAACATCGAAGCGCAAACTGTATCTAACAATGAATTCAGTACATGATTCTAGACCTAGTGTAGACATTTTTCGTCGTTTGTAAAAAAATAATAATTTGCTCAGTGTAACTTAGTTTGACGTACACAATGCGCAGATACCGGCTATGTGATAGGTCTTTTTACACGTTGTATTAATATCATCGGAGGTTCCTAGAAACGTCGCCGCAAATTAATAGTTAAAGCTTTGATAAAATTGTGACTTCGTAAGAAATCAAAAGATTTCTTTATAAAATCGACCGCAAACTAGGGTTTCAACAAAAACTGATAAAATGTGCGTTTAGAAGCAATTACAAGTAAAATTTTTACAAAGTATTTATTTTTTTCTAACACAATGTGTTTACAACGTTGGTATGAATTATTTTCAGGTATCTATTCATCGCCAGCTCTAGAGCATTCGGCTTCTGGCTGGATCTTGTGTGCGTGGTCTACATCGCTATGGTAACGCTCAGTTTCCTCGTCTTCGGGCAAGGTTAGTCACTAAGTTGATCAAACACTATTCTTTAATGACTACTTTCACTAACGCTAGGTGATACTTAAATGATCTTTAATGTCCGATTACACACGATGAATGCTAAATAAAACTGCACTGTTTGATTTTCAGCGCTCTGCTCAGCGCTGAGAGTAGAAAATCCAACAATGCAACAATATGTAGGCGTCCATTTAGGTGTATTTAAGTGTTAGTGAAAATGGGCATTATCTGTATTTTAAAAGAGTGTTCCTGTTCATGCTATGCGATCTTGTCGACTGTGATAAAAGTAATCGTCCGAGCTGCAGGTTATCAAAGGTACCGCTGTATACATATGTTTACTGGCTTATATCGTAATGAAACAATTGGTTAAACTAGGCCAGTTTTTTAGTAAGACAAAGATTTCTGAATGTATTGCGATTGCTTCGACTAAGGGCCGGCGCACATATGGAGGAGCGCAGCACAGAGCATGTTTCACTGCCAAACTATTATCGACATTGTACTCATTGAAATAATATCTAAAATACTCGCCCATCCGCGCGCAGTTTCCGCGCGGATGCGCGCATTCTCAGGTAGAAATTCGCCTGATGTGTCACGCGTTTAGAAAACTTCGCGGGCATGCTCTGCACTGCGCTCCGTCATATGTGCGCCGGCCCTGAACGTGATCGATCTCTGTTTGCGTGGCTTCAGATACATCTGGTGTTTTCATTATCTAGACAATATTTTAGAAGTCATTGTTTTGCTGCAGACGAGTACGGAGGCAACGTCGGTCTAGCCATCACACAAGCGATGGGTCTAACGGGAATGTTCCAATGGGGCATGCGACAGTCCACCGAGCTAGAGAATCAAATGACCAGTGTTGAAAGGTAAATAAGAGATTTTTATTAATAAAGATGGTAGTTTTGTTTTAAATTCTCATAACATAATCTAAACTACAGGCTGCTGAATATTTTCAAAAGGAAAACATAATATCACCGATTCATTCTGGGATCGAACTAAGCACCTCACATTCAGCTGCCGACAAACTAGGCATTTGATTTATTCTCTGTCTAATCTCATATTATTCTATTCCCAGAATACAAGAATACTCAAACATAGAATCGGAGCCGCCGTTACAATCGGAACCGGACAAGAAGCCGCCGCCATCCTGGCCGGAAAAGGGCCGCATCGAGTTCCGTCACGTGTCTCTGTACTACACGCCGTCAGACCCGCCGGTGCTCAACGACCTCAGCTTCGTTGTGGAGCCCAAGGAGAAGGTCGGCATCGTTGGACGTACTGGCGCTGGGAAATCTTCACTTATCAACGCACTCTTTAGGTAAATACGTGTTCTGTAGAGCAGTGGTGGCTCAGTGGTAACGGCCGCTTCTTAAACAATTGCTGGGCGTAGGTTCGAACCCAGACAGGCGTTTTTATACTTTGTGTAAATTATTTCATCACTACTGCTCTCAAAACAGTGAAGGAACACATCGTGAGGAAACCGGCATGATCGAGAACCAAAAAGTCGAAGAAATGTGACATCTACCAACCCGCACTGGGCTCGCGTGATGGATCATGGCCTACTCACCGAGAGGAGGCCTGCATCCCGGCTATTGAGAATGTTATTGGCTGTTTATGCTTATTGTGTTCTGTGATCTGACTTTGTATGCAGTATCAAATTAAATTAACTGGCTGGATTATTAAATTGGCTGGCTGGGTCATCGATATCTAAAATAGATAATACGAAAAAAAAAAGTTTTTTATATGCAGAATTTCAAGTAACAACAGATGATTTTGGGATCACCAGTTGCGGGTAGGGTAGCTACTTGAAGAGTTTAGGAAATATACTTTTTGTCTATGATGTTGCACCGGATAATTTAATTTAAGCTTGTTGTGGAAACTATCTGTTAGAATAGAATAGAATACTCTTTATTATGTACACCATATAAATTACAGACATAAATATAGAAACTGACATTATAAACATAATGGCTACCACCAATCCACCAATCCAGGCAAGTAAACATAACAGTGATTCGTGCTCCTATTATTAAAACTCAAAAAAAATAGTTAATGTCAAGTACAAACTGTGTAATGCACATCAAAGTGAAGCTAGTCATATAAACTAACCATGACAGTGTTATCAATGGGTGAAGTGCACTAACAACTAATTTAATAGTGAAAATAGTTGACACATACAGTGACTTGAATATTTACGGAACTGGACGTTCGTAAGTTTGTTTACGTACATACTATGAAAATCTGACTTAAAAGCTTAGACGTCAACTTGAATAACTTTAAAAAAATACACGGATTTAAGTAATATAAAAATAAGTAACAATCAAAAAGTCGTTTTTTATTTGAAACGGATTGACGACAACGCCATCTTAAGTCGTATTTCAAGAACTAAGATAATTGTTACCAACTATTACTTACTGAATTAAAATTGTGTTTAGAGACATCTATTGAGCGAGAAAGAAATTAATAAATACGTACAACGACCGCACCTATACCGGTATTTCAACTAAACTATTAAGTGTCGTTTGGTCCAGTGGCACGACTGTGATATTAAAAACGATTGAATCACCGAGACCCAAGTTCAAATCTCGCTTCCATACAATAATTTTTGAAAGTTAGAACTTTACCTAGAATGAATTTCTTGGAGAATATAACTTTCCGGCGGACGCGCACACGATCGGAACCAAATGATGACGAAAGCGATATTATATCACAAACTTTGAACTGCACGACGAATAGTATGCCTGATATATCTGAAGACGAAGACGTTCCGCAATTAAAAATATTAAAAGATGAGGTTACGAGACTAACATCTCAACTTACTACTGCTCATAGAGAAATCGAGATATTATCATTAGAAAATAGCCAACTAAAGAAATTAAATGAAGAATTTAATAAAAAAAATGACATCTACAAAAAGATTGTTAACAGTCCAAGAAAGCATAAAGCGAAGACCACATTAATGACCCCTAAAAAAAACACGAAAACAAAACAAACTCAGACTATCCAGACAATTGAAAAAGACGACTCTTTACCGACGAACACACTTAATACAACTAAAAGCGTCAGCAGCAGCGTAAGTCCATCTAACAAAAATAAAAACAAACAAACTAGAACAACTGTAGAGCATGAGCATCCTTCTACGAAACACAAAATATGCTTAATAAGCAGCGAAACGTCAAACAGACTTTACACAATTGCCGAAAGAACTAATCTGTGTAACTTTGAAATCTGTCACTATCGTAAACCTACATGTGGATTGAAGCAAATTCTTGACAAAATTGAGAGCAAAGTACAAAACTTAACTCACTCAGATTATTGTGTTATTTATATTGGCGAAGAAGACTTTCGCAAAACGAATAACTATTTAGAACTTGTCATGTTTGTGAGAGAAAAATTGTTACCATTGCATCACACAAACTTCATAATTTGTTTACCCACCTTTAAATATATGACAGATTCCAACATAATGTTTAACAGCCGTGTTGAAACGTTTAATAACCTTCTTTATTTAGATATAAATATATGTAACTATGCATACATAATAGACTCAAATCTTAATCTGCCTTATGATTACGCAACTTATAATAAAAAATATGGCACTCTAAATAACTATGGCTTAGAGACGGTTGTATCAGATTTGCGGGACCTTATATCTGGCCTAAGCAACCTAACTGCTACGCACTCGGAGGTTGACTGCCACCCGAAAAATAAAAATAGTTTATCTACAGATTCGCAACAAGTAAATTCTCAGTTTTTTCTTTAAATACCTTACCATTCTACATCAGAACATAGCTGGGCTCATGAATAAAGCTGACAGTCTGACTGTAAAGCTGCTGGAACTATCTGACAGAGGAACTATTATAGATGTTATTTGTATCACAGAGCACTTCATGCAAACCGGTTATGAGCAATTTTTACACATTCCAAATTTTTGTCCAGCTGCTTTCTTCTCTAGAGATACAAAGAGAGGAGGAGCGTGTATTTTTGTTAGAGCAGGTTTGCAGTTTAAAGAACTACCGGACATATCGAAGCAATCAGTTTCGGGATTTTTTGAATGCTGCGCTGTAGAGATAATAGCTCATTCAATTATTATTATTTGTATATATAGAATTCCTAAGCCTAATTACGAAATATTTTATGAAAAATTAGATTATATTTTAACAAAAGTTTGTAGTTCATCAAATAAAAATGTTATCTTGTGCGGAGATTTTAATGTTGATGTTTTAAAAAGAAACAAGGCTACATTAGACTTAGAACTTTTTCTTATGAAGTTCAATCTAAAACTAGCTCTTTATATTCCCACTAGATTAAGTAGTCATACCTGTATTGATAATTTTGCACACAACTACAGGAAAGACTGCGAGGCTGAAGTTGTAGATCTGGTCCTGTCGGATCATACATCTCAAATAATTAAAATACCTATTAAAAAAACATGTAAGCTACAGTATTGGAAAACTAAAAAGCAGGACATAAGCATGAATAATTTAATAACTTTTAAAAACCATCTTAGCTGTTTGTGTTTTGTACAAGTTTTTGATGCACAAGACGCAAATAAAGCATTTGATAATTTTATGGATGATTTTTCTCTTTTTTATAAATTATGTTTTCCGGAAAAAATGATAACCATCAAAACCAATAAAGAAACTAAATGGATATCTCGAGGAATAAAAACATGTAGCAAAAAGCAAAGGCAGTTGCTTTGGACATATAGATTAAATTCGGACTCACTTAATAAAAAAGTCCTTAAGAACTATACAAAACTTTACAGAAAAATTATCAAGCTAACACAAAGAGCACAAAATAATAATTTTATCAATACAGCTGAAAACAAATCGAAGGCTACCTGGCAAATAATAAATAAAACCAAACTATGTTTGCCACAGGAGCCAATTATGTGCATAAACAGAGGTAATCTGTCGTTTACACACCCCACAGATATTGCAAATGAATTTAACGATTATCTTATTGACGAAATTGAAAATAATACTAAAACTGACATCACGTTAAATAATATTAATTTAAACAATCAGACATTAAATTCCCTATTCATGCAACCTGTTACAACTGACGACATTATAAAAATAATTTCTAGCCTAAAAAACACAAACACTGTTGGGTACGATGGCGTTTCTACAAAAGTCATAAAATTTACTAAAGAAGTAGTAGCACCTCCATTAGCACATATAATTAACTTGTGTATTG
The DNA here is from genome assembly GCA_963855955.1 of Luperina nickerlii. Classification (NCBI taxonomy): domain Eukaryota; kingdom Metazoa; phylum Arthropoda; class Insecta; order Lepidoptera; family Noctuidae; genus Luperina; species Luperina nickerlii. The sequence continues at coordinate 13,581,280 of OY979664.1, read as the reverse complement.
CTAGTGGCATATTCCCAAACAAGCTCAAAAAAGTTGTAATAAAACCCTTACACAAAAAAGATGACAAAACAAATTTAAAAAACTATAGACCTATAGCAAAAATTCCCGTATTTTCCAAAATTTTTGAGAAAGTTATCTATAACTCTCTTTACACTTATTTCGAAAAATATCAATTATTTTGTCATGAACAAAAGGGATTCCGTAAGAATACTACCGTTAATATGGCACTCTTCGACCTATTAACAAACATCATGTCATCTGTAGATAGGAAAAATCCAGTCTGTGCTATTTATACTGACATGACCAAGGCCTTTGACTATGTGGACCATAAAATTCTGCTACACAAGCTACATAGTTACGGTGTAAGAGGGAATATCCTTCAGTTACTAAAATCATACTTAAGTAATAGAGTGCAATACACCGAAATTTCTAGGATTTGTCCAAAAAGTAAAATAGAAACTATATATACATCAAAAGCAAGACAAGTAAAATATGGCGTTCCACAGGGTAGCGTACTGGGGCCGCCACTTTTTTTAATATATATTAATGATCTCCCGAAAGTAACATCGAACAAAATGGTTCTCTTTGCGGATGACAGTACAGCTGTAATTAAGTGTACTAATCGTAATAATTACGAGCAGGATATAAATACTTGTTTGCATGACATAATTAACTGGCTAAGTAATAATAATTTAGTAATAAACCTAAGTAAGACGAAAATAATGCAATTTCATCAACGAAGCGAAAACCCAATTATGTTAGTATCGCTTACCAAGGCTATAATATTGAGGAAGAGAGTCAGACGAGGTTTTTAGGTATAGTGATTGACAGCAAACTCACATGGAAACCTCATGTCGAAGTTGTGTGCAAAAAACTTAGCAAATCCGCGTATGCTCTCCATCAACTTTCTAAAAAAGTCAACCGTCAGGCTCTTTTATCGGCATACCATGGATTGGTTGCTTCGGTTTTGCGGTACGGCATTATTTTCTGGGGGCGGTCTGCCGACAGGGAACTGGTATTTAGGGTGCAGAAGCGATGTATAAGGTCAATGTGCGGTCTTAAAACAACAGATAGCTGTTTACCGTATTTTAAATCTTTAAAAATCTTAACTTTTCCTTGTTTATACATTCTGGAAACAGCGCTATTTGTAAAAAACAATCCACAGTTGTTTGAAAAATTGTCAGCAGTTCGGAAAAATCCAATACGGACTCAATATGTACATAAACTATGCCAAGTGAAATGTAAAACCGCACTTATGCAGAAAAGTTTTTTTGGTATTGCCCCAAGCATTTATAATAAAGTACCTGATGTAATAAAAAATATGACTGTATTCAAATTTAAAAGGGCACTAAACCAAATATTAATTGAAAAAAGTTATTACAAAATTGACGAATTCCTTAATGATAAATCTATGCACTGATTGACAAACAGGTTCCTATTCTGACATTTTTTATTCTAATTGACATTTTGACATACCTACTTTATTATTTTTAACATTTTTGTAATTTAATTCTGTAATTTTTTGTAATTCTAATGATCTGACATTTATAATTATTTATTCGCTATCAATAGAATTTCTGTTAAATTTTAGAACCTAATATTATTTGCATGCCCATGAGATGGTAGAATATGGAGGACTATATTATCTTAAGAGAACATCTATGTACCAATTACCCATGTTTGCAAAAATAAATGATTTGATTTGATTTGATTTGAAATCCATCAAAGCATATCGGAATGGTGACTACAGACATCGATTCATTAATACTTCAGTAATTGATATAAATTAACTACTAAAATAACGCCCTTTCCCCCCCCCCCCCCCAGGTTAGCAACATTAGACGGCGAGATCATAATCGACGGGCGCGAGACGTCTAAGCTGGGTTTGCACGAGCTGCGCAGTCAGCTGTCCATCATACCTCAGGAGCCGGTGCTGTTCTCTGGCACCATGAGACACAACCTCGACCCCTTCGATGAGTACCCTGATCAAGTGCTGTGGAGAGCGTTGGAAGAGGTAATTTATAGGATTACAAGTCGTGCACCCGATAGGATTTCCCATCAGCAAGAACGACGAACTTCCATAAAAAAGGGGTTGAAGATTTTATATGGAGCCTGGCCATACCTACGGTCGCGCCATTTTGTTGATCACATGATATCCATATTTTTTTTAAATTCGAAAACATTAAAAAAATATGGATGTCACGTGATCAACTTTGAACGTTAATATCTCGGAAACGTGACACTTTACGGCGTTTGGTCTTAAAATGTTTTCTGTTTGCATTGATGTCAGCTATCAATTTATATAGGTATCATACGTGGTCGCCATTTAGACAAAAAAAAAAACAAACTTCGTGACCGTAGGTCTGCAACGGCCCTTCAAAACCATTACATCCACTATTTTATCTTCAAAAATATTTCCTTAGTGTTCACCTTCGACATAAAAGAAACTCTTGTGCAGATTTTCTTTCTTTTAGCTAGGTTGTGCGTTTTCCTTCAGTGAATGAACGAATGAATTATATTTTGTAACAATACTTTGATCTAAAAGAGTGTCCATGGAGTTCCTTGTCCGTTCTTCTACATAGCAACTACACTTTGGAACACGAGCAACTAGTTTAAATTTTCTCGAATTCTTGGCAATCCAAAAGTGCCTGTAAATGGTTTATTTGATATTTTTTTTTACTTTGAAGTTCAAAGAAATAAAAATGCATCATTTATAGTTTGAACATTGTTGTCCAGGTGGAGCTAAAGGAAGCGGTGACGGAGCTGCCCGCGGGCCTGTCGTCGCGCATGTCGGAGGGCGGCGGCAACTTCTCGGTGGGGCAGCGCCAGCTCGTGTGCCTGGCGCGCGCCATCGTGCGCCGCAACCGGCTGCTGGTGCTGGACGAGGCCACCGCCAACGTCGACCCGCAGTGAGTCTATCATTATACTGACTTTTGACGTGAAATAGTATATTTCATTACAAGTGCGGAAAGGTTGTCATTGCAAAGAGTTCCGACAAAGTCTACCCGAGCCGAGGCGCAGCCGAAGGCGAGGGTTGACAGTCGGAACAAGTTGCAATGACGGTTTCGCACGTGTACTGAACGACTATTTTTAATACAGTTGCGAAAAAATGAAGCAATTTAATGAAATAATAAAAACACAATAAACTCAACTAAGCAATGGCGCCAACCGTAGAATATAAGCAGAGATTTTTTTTTCTTCACCCATTCTGGTAGGCAAAGGGAACTATGCCCATACAGCCAAGTCTTAGGTAGAATTTTTTTATTAAGTAATATGAAATGAAAATGAAATTTAATGAGATGAAATGAAATGAAACCTAACCTAACTCATTAAATCAAATCATTAAATCTGATATTGAAACAAATTAGTAGCTTCTTTTTAGAAATATACGTATTTGCATGAATCATAAAAACTTCTATGAATTTTTTTAGTAAAAACTTCATGGTTGGTTTTTCTTTTTAATAGACATTATTTTGACAGTTGGGAAAGAGAACGCACGAGTTCGGGAAAGGTAAAAAAAGCACGAGTATGTAATAGCCCACATCCCGAACGCTATACGTCCCTGCAATACGCCACTTTTTGAGCAACTGTATTAAAAACGTCTTTTCACTCTGTTGTACTTACTGGTTAAATCAATATTTCTGACCGACAAAAACTTCAACCTCTAATTACTAGCGAGACTTTTAATGGTAGAGCAAAGGATAAGCTTTCAAAAGATTGATCATATTTGTACATTTTTTTTTTATTGTTTACTAACTGCGTTTTACCCGCAGTTGAATTAATCACGCGATTGTGTAGAATCACACTCAATTGGTTTCTTGATTCAACCACTGTGACCTCGGTTATGAATTATGGACCCAACCGTGTATTAAGCCGTTAAAATGATTTTATTTCTCCTTGACCTAAAATAATTTTCATTTCGTTTCAGGACTGATGCACTTATACAAACTACAATTAGGAGCAAATTCGCGGAGTGCACCGTGCTTACCATCGCACATCGCCTTCACACCGTCATGGATTCGGATAAGGTATAGATAGTTCAATCCACGAAGACGTGCCCCACTATTCCTTCCAACCGTTTATAGTATATGTGTGGAAGCTTCCGTCAATGTTTGAGTGTTATCGGTACACACTAATTACCTATGAGTGCACACGCACACTACAATGAATAGACGAATCAGGAGAGAGCGTCACAGTCAAAGGGAAAGATGCTCTACTTCAATTTTTTATTTTTGCGTGTGGATATTTTATGTGATTATTAGTTAATATTACATTTTTATAATAGGGGGTAATTATAGACATAAATGAAGTACGTGAAAAAGTTTTATTGAACTTTATTGAGAAATCAAAATCAAAATATTTTATTTCACATAATGTTTCTAAGGGACTCAAATCGTTTCAATCTCGAAAATGATTGAATGAAGGTTCAATCACTTTTGCTTTTTCTTGATTTTTCTGTGATTGAGTGAATGTTATTGTAACTAAAAATATTAAATTAAAGACAAATTGATCTTTCGTACCACTGTATCATTTGAAAATAAGTACCTTAAAAATTAAAGTTTAAGTAAAATTTTCTAATCAGAACTTTAATTCAATGCTCTTTACAATACATAAGCAAATCGATCAAATACTCATACAAACTTGAATCGATTTATCGTGAGTATCGAGTACCGAGTCGTATGGTTACTTCACTAGTTACGTCGCGATGACAAATGTCAAAACGGGCCTCTTATTTTTTGACAACTTTAGTAACTACAAACTTCGAAACAATGTAAATATCATTTACATATAAGTACCTGGCTTTTAAGTACAACACGCTGAGATTTTCTCGTCATTTAAAAAAATATAAAGTAGAGCAACTTTCGTGCCGAGTCTGGATTTTCGCGACATAGGCTGTACTACTTGTGCGCATCGAACCGCTGACGGTTCGCGACTCAAAATCCCCGCACCCCGCGATCCTCTCAGCCAAAAATTAGAGGGGCGCGTCTTCGTGGATTGAACTATCTATATTTAATGACGAGAGCAACATAGAAAAAATAACGAAGTCCGAGTTCGCATTAATCATTGCAAATCAAACTTTATATCAATAAAATAAAAGTAAAAGTCACATGAGGTGCGTTCGTTATTTGCAACTAGGATCAATTCTATTTTTTGATTTTTGACGTTCAAAAGTACCTTTTATGTGCCTATTTGAAATAAATGCTTTGACTTTGATTTTGCAAGGACCAGCAAAGTAACAAAGTATTCTAAAGATTTCCATACTGAGCAATCTTGAGCCACATAACTTCGTTGACGTTTGCTTGCCTGCTCTTTAAATATTTATTAATTTCTTCCAGGTTTTAGTAATGGACGCAGGCCGCATGGTAGAGTACGACCACCCTCACAACTTGCTGCAGAACCCCGACGGCATCCTGCGCGGCATGGTCGACCAGACCGGGCGCGCCATGGCTGAGACGCTGAGCAAAGTGGCCAAACAGGTAAGAAGGAGTACCTTCTTTATTCTAGTTTGTATAACCCGCACTGACTGTCACTAGTCACTACTACAAATGTTTCAACAAACAGTCTTATTCGAAGAGCTTTCTGATGACTTGAGCATTTGTGTGCAGTGGTGGCCCAGTGGTAACGGCTGCGACTTACGTGTTGTAGGTCGTAGATTCGAATCCTGACAGGCGCTTTACTTTGTGTAAATTATTTCATCACCACTGCTTTCAAAACGGTGAAGGAAAACATCGTGAGGAAACCGACATTGTCTAGAACCAAAAATTCGAAGACGTGACATCTATGAACCCGCACTGGACCCGCGTGGTGGATTACGGCCCACTCCCTCTCACTGAGAGAAAGCCTGTGTGCCAGCAGTGGGAACATTATACGCTGAAAGTTTCTGAGGTGCTGATTCAAAGAAGTCCTGGCTCAGTTATGAATGTATAATAAAACAGATATCAACTTACATTTTGGCAAATACGTGTAAACTCTTTATAGCGAACTTCTATTTAACGAAAAACTCCTTAAAACGTAGAAATTGCTAAGGTTCGTTTGGCTTACATTGTTACCCTTATATTGGAACCCTCTTTATAGCGTAGCAACCACTCTCACTAGCGAAACAATACATCATTATTTAGACCCCAAATTTAATTTAGTGACCCCAAATTAAATTTGGTGACACCAAATTAAATTTAGTGACCTTTAAACGCAATACTGATATAAAGTTTTAAATACGTACGTACAATGGAATTCTTAGAAATGTGTTCATTTGTTTGTCGTAATTGCATAGCATGTGTTTACTTACTTTATTCCCTACTTATCATCTTATTGCTATGTGTGTATGTATGTATCTTATTCTTAGTTGCTTTCAAATTGCTGAACTGTAAAAATGGCCAGTAAAAGAAAGAATTTATGTATTGACGAAAAAGTGTCATTAATTCCCGCGATAGAAAAGGGAGAAAAAATGTTGCAATGCTGTTGCAAGAGGTTTTGGATTCAGTCCATCTATTGTGTCTACCATTTGGAAGAACAAGGGCAAACTACAGGCAGAGTTGAATGGAAAGACTTCAAAGAAATTAAAAAAGCTTAAAGAATGATGGGCATTTTTTTATGGAGCCCGACCTGATGTCAACTTATTGCTTATAACCGACAAGGCCAACGTAATACCAACACTCCTCCTCCCCTGCAGCACCACCGCGTTCGCCATCATACGGTGGCGACCCCTTACTGTAACAAAATCTCCAAGGCACGGAATGGTCTTGTATGTAAAAATGGTCACCCATCCAGGGACCAACCGCGGCAAGCTTAGCTTAACCTGATCGATCGACCCGTGCGGCTGTTATTACTTAGCCATAAGCCCCCTCAATGTTTTAAGTCAATAACTAACATTATTGAGAACTACAGTGAACATTAGCATCATAAACTAATACGTTTACATGGTGCTTGTAGGTCTGATATCTCTTTAATGAAAGCTTACTTTCATTTGATGTATATGTGGTTTTATTTGATGCACCGGTCTAAACGCCCATCATTCTCTGAAGATTTGGATCAGGCAATGTTGTCATGGTTTTGTAAGCATCGTCAGAATAATATGCCTGTCTCGGGACCTATAATGAAAGCCAAGGCAAAGAAACTTGCTGAAAAACTAAGCATAACTGATTTCAAAGCGTCAGAAAGATGGCTTGGAAAGTTTAAACAACGTCACCGTATCAATTACGGTAAGATGAATGGAGAAGCACGAGATGTCGATACAAATGTTACACATGTACGCAAAATACGCGCATTGACGTGGAGTTGCGGACACCAGCCCGTATTACCACACACATACACACGTATTACACATGACTGGATTAAAAAAGGGTGGCGGCCACAAAAGAAAAGTATGCTCAAAAATGACATTTTTAAAGCTGACGAGGCGATACCGCTTCTACAAGTTGACACCGGATAAAACTTTAAAATTCAAAGGAGAGAAGTGTGTAGGACGACAACTCTCCAAAGAGCGTATCACAGTGCTTGTCGTTGCCAATATGTATGGCACAGAGAAAAGGAAACTGATGGTAATAGGAAAATCGAAAAATCCACGGTGTTTCAAAAACATTAGACAATTGCCAGTCACCTATAAAGCGAACAAATCAGCCTGGATGACAGGTCAACTTTTTGAAGAAAAATTGCGAAGATGGGATGTAGAATTAAAGGGACAAAAAATCTTGCTTCTTGTCAACAACTGTCTCCGCTTACCCTCCTATATCTGACTTTCGAAACATAGAATTGGCATTTTCCCAGATAACATGACGAGTATTTTACAACCAATGGATCAAAGCGTGATTAAAAGTCTCAAAGGGACAGTATAGAAAAAAACTGTTAATGGAGCTAATCGAATCAAAAGGTAAAACTTCTATTAATACGCTGCATGCAGTTAACTTCTTATCCAAAGCCTGGGAAGAGGTGACAGCAACCACCATACAGCACTCCTATCGCCATTCAGGACTTTGTACCAGTTCTGAAGGTGATGAACCTGAGTTTGAAAGTGAAGATGACCTTCCATTGATTGAGTGGACGAAACAGTTCAACATGCCACAAGATTTTACTGAAAATTTAGAAACCTACATACAAGTGGACGGGAATTTAGCAATAGCAGCTTCATTCACTGATGAAGAAATTCTTGATTCGGTGAAGAAAAATGAGGAGAAACAAGGCGATGGAGAAGACAACGTGGATGACATTGAGTCACCACCAAGCATTGAACAAGCTTTGCATGCCGCAAAACTATTAGAAAAAATTTTATTCAACGAAGATGGTCCCACTATATCCCAAGATATTAACAAAATACAACGAAAGATACAATTAAAATACTGGAATAAAAAAACGACAAAGAATATAATTTTGTTATGTAAATTTTTTTCACTTAATTTAGTCAAAATGAAAACAACGTATTCGTAAAATTATATTGTTTTCTTTTACTCTCCCTCTTTATAACGCAATAAAATACCCAGTCCCCCCAATTTCGCTATATAGAGTTTACACTGTATATTTGAGATGCTGCACTTAGGTTATCACACAGATAGGTGATACAAAATCTTTCTTCATATCAAGACTCAATTGTATGGGCTTCAAACTAGAGAAAGAATACTTTTATACTCTATTTTTCTTTATCTTTCAGGCCTATGCAGTCAAACTGGACCAGCCACCGGCGGGCACCTCAGATTGATAAAAATTAATGATAAATGTTAGGCTATGAATTAATTGTTCCTACAATCGAGATATTGTACAAAGGATCTGGTGGTGAGGTCCATGAGAGGCGCATGCGACATCACGGTTATTTCCCATTAAGTGAAATGATTATTTATAATTTTAAAAATATTGATAGTCAACACTTCCACGACTAAAAGGGCTTATGAATGAGGAACTTGTAAAGTGCGCTGACGCAAAAACGTATCAGCCTCGGATTGCGCGAAAATATAGAAATACTTCACGGTATTTGCTTTCGCGTTGAAAACGAACTTTTTATAACGATATTGCTCAACATGAGTTACTTATTATTGAAAAATGGTTCCGAGTACAGAACTATTTGCAGTAATTAGTAACGCGAAACGTTTTTTACAACATGCACTTATGAGGCCCCTTACGAATTATGACATAATTGCAGCAGTTAGTGTGTGGAGGTATTTCAAATTGCTGAGTTAACGATAACATGAACTCGTCAGTACTCTAGATAATAAAACTGTAATTTCGAAGCTGTTCCTAGTACATTAGAAATGGAAGTGTTGAGTAAATGTCACAAAATGTATTAGATATTTTTTAAGAATATGTTTTATTATTATGTGACTTAGCTAATAATTATGTTTTTATAAACGACAAGTGAGATTTACAAGTTTATTTTAGATATTAAAAAAATGCATTCAGATGTGGTCGTGGAAAACTAAATAATTTATAAACATATTTGCATTCAATGCCAAATGAAATCTCGAATACCATTAAAATAGATAGATAATTTAATAAATTAACGGTCCAATAACTTTTGAGCTTTAACAATTAGTTACGAGGTGCTAATATTTGTATCTTGTACTTAATCGTAAGTGATCGGTGACTGATGACGTCACGCGTGACGAGCTCTTAACTATGTACTTATTCGAAATCAATCTTGTGAAATATATAGATACTTAAGTATCGATACAGAAGTGCTTAATTTTGAGAAATTATATTTTTATGAATATCACATAGTTTGTATACAATTATAATTTTAAATGTTATTCTTAATTTGAATGTGATGCAATGAATTAGTGAAAACGTAATTTACGCCAATAAAATGTTATGTAAGTAAGAACTTGTTAAATGTTGGTTTATTGCAACAAAAATAAAACAGTTTTTACGTATCAATAGCTTTGTTTTATTTACACACAACGTTTCAGATAAGAAAATAGATTCTTATTGAAGAACTATTCGTTTTGAACCTTCAGAATCGGTTTAAGCTGCGTCCCCGATTATAACTGTTTCCCTCTAATAACCGTAAAATATCGTCTAATTATTAACATAATTATAAATAAACAAGTAACGTTTCACAAAAGTGAAATTGTAAATTTCGTCTTTCAATGGGATAACATGGAACCCCTTTTTTGAATTTTTCGTCGGTGCTCCAAGGTCTATGGGGAAAATTTACGTGTTTCAATCGTCCAGATAAAAAATTGAAAATTGGCATCAACCCCTTGCCACATCTCCCGGTATTCTGTTTACAGATTAATATATCGTGTATTGGTTTTATATTGGATACCCTGGTTTCAGAGCGGCAAACTTACGTGACGCATACTGTAAATCCAACAATTTTTGACAAAGGTTTTGGTGAAGGTATTAGAAGTCATACATTAATCTATACTTAGATAAAAACCCTGTGTAAGGGGGTGTTGAAAATTTGTCAATTTTTTACCTAGGACGCTTGGAAGTTTGTTTGGCGGTTTGTTACAAGAGGGGGACCCAGCTTTAAATGAACTTAAAAACAAACTAAATAATAATATTTTTTTACGGAATGTATCGTTTAAACTATAATACTAAAAGTTTACATTAATCAGTAACCTGCTAAGCTTCTTCATATAACTAAACATGTAAAAATACTCTTGTTTATAATAATATTTACATCAGTATTACTTACAACAACACACTATTATAAAAGTGTAAAAAACATAAGATCAGAAAGAGCCAGCAGTGTACAAAACACCAAACAGCACGCTAATTGCGTAACACACTCTATCAATCACAATTTGAATAATAGTTAGTAATCCACTGCTTCATATGTTCGAGAAATTTGTCTGCTCAACAACGTAAAAAACGCAATGAATATTGTTGAACTGTTAAAATGAAAGCCATTACTACTGTGTGTTACGCAATTACCCCGCTGATATCGTGTTCTTGAGTCTTAACATTGTTTTGGTTAAAATTGTTTTTCTAAACTACCGTCTCTTTACAACACCATTCACACTTCGATTATCACAGAACCCTGAATCGTCGCAACACATACTACACTCCGCTGTTTCCAAACAACATAAATTATTACAATAATAAAATAAAAGAAGATAAATTAAGAATTTATTTCTAAACTAAATTCGTCGCCGTACACTCATGAGCAAGCTGACGTGTCGACGGCGCGGAATCTATCCGATACTAATACTTGAAAGAGAAAAATAAATAGTGGAATACAACCGCAAACTTAAAACAAATTGTCATGATAGCTTTTCCATTGGCACAAGAGAAATGGAAAAATGAAACGATGTTATAGTAATCAGACGAAAGAAAGATACTGAGATCTTAGAAAACTGTATACAGGTTTCAAATGGGCTTACAACCTTATTATCGTAATGTGATATTGGATATTACAAATAGCTATAACTACTCACAGTCTTCGTACGAATAATAAATTGGCAGCGCGGGGTGTGTGGGCATGCGCGCGTGCGTCCGTCACGCCCAGTGTCCACGGCGCACTGTCGAGTGTCTACTCATCTACTGTCACGCACTCACTGTCACTGTCCACACTAAGTAGCTGTCGGCATCGGAACTGCGCATGCGCATTACACGAGCGCGGTCAGGCTCCCCGAGCGAGAGTATTGTTTTTCTTCTGATTCAGTTGGGATTGGCTTCGTCTGAAATGATGGTTAAGTTATTGATTTGTCTAAATATGATTCCCAAGGTGCATTGTACACTGAACTTGAGTTTGGCACCACTTTTAAATACCAGACCTTGGTTAATGAATTGAGACCAAAATCAAATCAGGGAAGTTTAGTAAAAAAGCAGAATTTGCAAATTAGGGTAGAAAAAAATGCACACAACCCGAAAATAAAAGACATTAATGATGGTGATAATGATAATGTGGATTATCCAAATTGAGCCATATGACGAAAATCATTTACACAAGTCCGGGTGTTAAAAAGTGGTGCAAAATCTTTTCCAGTGTACAGTTAGTAAGTGCATCGCGTTACCTCAGTAACGTGTACATACATCGTTGTGCGCGGGCGGCAGCGGCAGCGCCAGGCGCAGCGCCGTCCAGAAGGCGCGCTCGTGCACGTGCCGCCACGCCACCAGGCGCGTGCCTCGCAGGGTTGTTACCAGGCTCTCGCCACCTTCTTTAGCCTCGCGCTTTAGTTTGGGAAGATCCTGGAGACGAAGAAGTAATGTCTTAAGTAATATAAAATGCAAGAATACATAAAACCTTTAGAATGTTTTATGTTATGTATTTTTGTGGTGTACAATAAAGTATATATAAATTCATACTAATGTTAGAAATGCGAAAGTGTGTCTGTCTGTCTGTTACCTCTTCACGCTTAAACCGCTGAACCGATTTAGATGAAATTTGGTATAGAGATAGTTTGAGTCCCGGGAAAGGACATAGGATAGTTTTTCAATGGGAGTAGCCATGAAATTCATAACACTACACTGTTACAGCTCGATTCAAACTTTGTGGCGGCTCTGAAGTGCTCTATTCGCGCAGTGCCTCACCCCTCACCCCTGCTGTCAGGTGAATTTGTTACTGCGCTGGGACTCACCTCATGTTCCACGCAGCCATAAAGTTTGGATCAGGCTGTATGTAGTTAAACACACAAAACCAACTTGGTTATGCAGGACATTATATGCATTTGATTAAATAACAAAACAAATAAAGGTCGAAAAAAATATAAGTTCCTATAATAAAAAACTGGTCAAGCGCGAGTCGGACTCGCACACGAAGGATTCCGTACCACAAGGCATAAACGCCGAAAAAAACACGTTTGTTGTATGGGAGCCCCCCTTAAATATTTATTTTATTCTGTTTTTAGTATTTGTTGTTACAGCGGCAACAACTGTCACGGTTCATGAGATACAGCCTGGTGACAGACAGAGGGACAGTGAAGTCTTAGTAGTAGGGTCCCGTTAATACCCTTTGGGTAAGGAACTCTAAACACAACAAAAAAAAACGAATAGGGTAGGAACGAGCATTGATCACTACGCATGCTTACTCTGTTGTAACAGACCTCTTTGGTGACCTCTACAACCCTATTACTCGGTAAAACATGATACCACTCTAGAAGAAGGACTTGGAAGTACCTCTAATAAAACGGATGGTTAATAACACTGAAAAATTGGTAGACGAATTTTGATGGAAGTTTTTAGCGTCAAAATTGTTGATTCAAGTGCATTAAAAACCGATAAAACATAAGACTAAATTGTTGCAATAAACGACTACTAGGAAACGGAGACAACTCAAGGAATACACAGTAACATCTGTTGCAAGAAATGTGTCATGCTAATAAAAACTGCTTCTTACTCACAACACCTTCTATGTTACTATGTATATACCTAGTAGGGATAACCGTACGCAAAATACGCGCATTGACGTGGAGTTGCGGACACAAGCCCGTATTACCTATTACCTACCTAGGGATAACCTTCTATTTATTTATAGAAAATAAGATTAATGATGGGGAAAACATTTTTTTTCTCTTACCGTTTTACCTTGTGACGTAAATGATGAAGTCATTGGGTAGGAAATGTTCGTTACAGATATTCTATTTCACGAAGTCCGTTCGGCTTTGATTGTAATAGTGACGTATCCCGACAAGCGCGCTCCCACAGCGGCTGCCCCTTGCTGCCGTCGCATGAGACTATTTCCGCGAATGTGTACCGTTTTACTTCACCTTTCATTATTGAGTCTCTGTTGATCACAATGTGCATATGCACGCTTGACAACATTCATAGCCAAACGGACTTCGTGACATAGAACATCTGTACTCTTACTCAAATAATTTATTAGCTTCATATTTAATATTAGCTATTTCTCTGGAATTCGCTTTCAACAACTTTCAAGCCCCATACTAAATACTTACACAAAGATCTAATTTCTCAAATCTTTGCTTAGTGTACCTTAGAGAACAGAAATGTCAAATGTCAGGTTTTATCTTAGGTGGTTTATGCCGTCAATCAGCTATATTGGTTTATGTATGACGATCATTTAAACACAAGGTGTCACAAACCTGTAGTAAGACCACGACGGGCGGCAGCGGGAGCGCTCGCAGTTGCCGGAGCGCCGTCAGCAGCTGCTGCGGCGAGTGCTGCGCGGGCGACAGCACCGCGACCAGCGAGCGGCATCGAGACGCCTCGCCGACCAGCTCGCTGTACCCTGGAGAACATAATACAGGGTCAGTTTATGGATAAAAGCACTAATCAACAGCTGCACGTTATTGGTAACACTAGAAGTACGAAAACCGCTCTTGGCACTACGACATAAAGGCGCTGCCAAATCAAATTGCAATCATACTTGTGCTGAACTTAAAAGTGGAGTAATTTATTTATTAAATTTCCATAATCCTTTCAAATTCAAGGATGACGAATAGCAAAATAAAGCTTTGGATTTAATTTTGTAGAACTACGTACCTATAATAAAGTTGCATCATTTAATAAACTGTTGTGCCATTGAAACGTAGGGGAAACGTCTATGCGCAAATAATGGTCACCCTTCAAAAGCAAAACTACCTCTATTTCGTAGAAAACTCACAGTAACAAGGAAAAGAAAATCAATAGGTAACAAAAGAAAAATTCCCAGTAACTTGGCTGCTTTTTGCCTTCAGTGTTACAATGAAAAATCTTGAGTTCTTGACACAAGTTCATAATAATTACTGATTTCTAGTAAGTCACCCACGTTTACCGGAATAACTGTTTCTCTGAATCTGACGCCAAGTAGTATTCGCTAGAAATATAATTTCAATAAAACTTCGTTTTCATTGAAATTTACTTTGTGTAGTTATGACGAGTACCTACACTGTTCACTTTGGTTACGTGCTTACGTTAGGTTGGCGCCGGTTTGACGGCGAGGCGAAAGGCGATACGGTGCCGATCCCTTTCTGATTTAATAAGAGTGCTATGACCTTTAAATGGAACTTCAATCTTCGGAATCAATCTCATCTCGAAATTGTAGACAAGAGATCGATGTTCGAGCTGACATGATTCGGCAAAGCCGGGCGGCGTAATCGAATAAAAGCCGCTGGGCTCACCTCAAATTGTGCCGAGCCGAGCCGACCCGAACATGATTCAGCGAGCGTACATACCGAATGAAGCTTGCCGATCGGCACGAACCGAATATGAGTAGTTATTGCTTCGGGTCGGCTTTGTAGTACAACAAACACTGCCGAACCGAATGTGCCGACCCGAAAAAGAGTGCAGCACCCATTTACGATATCATTTAGGCGATTAGCACACTGCACCGCATGAAGCAGCGGGATGCAGATAACGTGTACCCGCGCGTGATTTATTACATACAAATTCAATAAAAAAGCGCTTCGGTGCAGGGAATTTCTCTCCGTTTCACGCACCCCTCTACGTAATGCGGTGCAGTGGGCCAGTCGCCTTACCGTAATGTGTTATAGAAATAAAATATACTCACAAGTAGAGAACCAATAAGAACATTACTAGCTGACCTTGTTGTTCATACCTAGATTTAGAAAGCGCGGGAAACGTTCAACATGGCGGACGCGTCCTTTTTGAATTTTCCCTACCTTTGTCTCCTAAAACTAAATAACATGACATTGGCTGAATGCACAAACCGTGCGATGCCAGGAAAAAAAACTCACAAGTATCCGGCTGCGTGGAGAGCAGTACGGCGTGCACCCGGTACTTGTACTTGAGCGCGAGCGTCGGCAGCAACGCGCCGCGCACTAGTTCGCCGTCCACCGCCGTCCAACATACTAGCACGTCGAACTCCTTTTCTAGTACTGTAGACAAATATACAACGTTCGTTTATTTACACCTGTGAACCCCGAAGGGTCAGGCACAGGTGTTCCTATGTACAGACGCCAGCACATCAAGCTACCCGAAACTGTCAAACTATCCCAATCAATTTTGAACCTTATGCTTTAGCAATAAAGTTGAAAATCTATTAAAGGAATTTGACAGATTGTAGTAGCTTGATGTGCTGGCGTCTGTACACCCATAGTTCGCCAGTGATGTTTAAGTCCCATGTAATAGGTGGCGAGCCTACTGCCATAAACCGGGCACAAACCCTGACTCCGGGCTGCTGCTTAAAATTCGAAATTTAAATCCCAATAATACTTTGGCCGAAAACACACTTTGCACATTTTTGCACTTTGCCGGGAATCGAACCCAGAACCTCGTGCTCAGAAGTAGCGTTTGCGAGCATAATTCTGAGATTTTCACTCGGTTCCTATAAGAAAACGGACCGATGTTTTCGACAACGGTAGCCTTCGTTTTGCGCAAGACAGGCCCGAGTTGCCTGTCTTGCGCGAAAATTTTTTTTTAATTTACGAAGTATTGACCAAAGATTTTTGTTTGTGGATGGACAGGCAATTTTTTAAGAAGAAATTTTTTGCTATGTCAGAGGAAACAGGCTAATCCAATCCAACGAGAAAACAGAATAATTTTGCTAGTAGAATTTGGCAAATTCAATTAATTAATATTGTAATTCTATGTAAAATAATTTTAGGTATCTTTTTTTCCTTACTTTAATCAGTCAAACAGCAACACATTCAGTACTACTAGCATATATTAATCTCTCATTACACAACAAACATTAGCATACTATTTGCATAAATGACATGAATAAATGAATATTTAGAACTTCGTGCAAATTACATGACTGAACGTAAATGCACATCTGACTTACGGACCTTTTTGGGGTTCCGTACCGAAAGGGTGCCAACGGGACGCTAGCCAAGGCTCCGCTGTCCGTCCGTCCGTCCGTCTGTCACAGGGCTGTAACTTTTGAACCGTAATAGGTAGACACTTGAAATTGTCACAGAACGTGTACTACTATGACCGCTATAATAACAACATAATAAAAATTAAATTATGTTAAAAATTAAAGGGGTTCCCATACAAGAAACGTCTTTTGTTTTTAATATGTAGTGTTAAATACATTCTGAGCAAATAAATGAATAATCTATTCTATTCTAAACATTGCAATGTGGAATGAAATCCTTCGTGGACGGTGTTTAGACACTGCCTTTACCACTGCTGCTGCCATCTGTCCTACAGCGATTGGTCACCCACGGATGCCGTCGACCAATCGCCACCAAGCCGCGCATCTCTTCAATTTTTGTATCATCACTTACCTTTTGCACGCACATACTCGCATACTTCATATATTAAATCAGATGTAACTAATTCGCAATATACAAATTTAAAAGTAATTCATGGTGTCGCCTACTTCATTAAACAAGCCTTCAGTCTCCCTACAGTACACGCAACAGAGCTGAAACCCATACAGACGGTTTTTTTTATTTAAGATCTTTTTCAACGTTTTGGAACTGCTAGACTGTTAACTAAAGTAATATGTACACGTCTATCTATGTACAATTAAAAGGTCTGCACTAAAGAAAAATCTCATAATTTGTACTCGAGCGAGACTGTTTTTTCAACACAATGGATATGGTGTCATCGTCATTAATATTTTGTCTAAATGACGCACGTAGGTATATACTCGTGTAGGTACTTAGATAATCTCTGCATTTAATTTCGATAGTCATACGCTCTGTTGGCATACCAGTGCCGTATATTTTTATGTTAGCTGAGACATTCAATTTTGAAACTGAATACCATCTAGATAATTATGTTCAGGACGGTTGACTCTCAAATCGAAAGTGCTGGATCTACGGTATTCAATCCATAGCTTCTCAGGCAGGGGCTGAAGTAAAATTAGTAGCATATTTTTCAGGTTTATGTCTGTACGATCAAAGTTTAAAGATATATACGATACGTGAAAGATATATATATATATATATACGATTTCGGTACGTTAGCCTTTTATACAAGCTAAACTGCAACATGTTTAAGACTATTGTACCTTAAGCATAATAGTGTAGGTTACTATTAACCGACTTCAAAAAAGATGGGAAGTTTTTTTTTATAAATTCGCATCACTTATTAACGTTTGCTTTAAAAAATGGTCGAGGAAAAAAGGTATCGTAGAATCCATTTTATAATTTTCCTATGACGTAGATACTGACCTCGTGCCCTCCTCGCGGTGGGCTGGGCCCTCGCCCTGGCATGGCGCGCCGCCAGCAGTAGCCTCGGAGTGCACCGTCGATGTAGGGCTGCGGCCGACACCAGCGCCAGGGCTCCGGCCGCCGCGCCTAGTGCCAGCGCTCGCCACGGCACGGTGCCACTGCCGCACCAAGATGAGTTTGAACCATCGTCTGATCCGCCGTCTGTATAATAGAAAGTATGTGTTTACCTAATAGGTGATACGGGCTTGTGTCCGCAACTCCACGTCAATGCGCGTATTTTGCGTACGGATATGTTTAGATAAAAGTAACCTAACATGGTTTAACTATGTCTCTAGGTACAGACGCCAGCACATCAAGCTACTACAATCTGTCAAATTTCTTTGATAGATTTTCAACTTTATGGCTTAAGCATAAGGTTCAAAGTTGATTGGGAAAATATGTCAGTTTCGGGTAGCTTGATGTGCTGGCGTCTGTACATATTATGAAATAAAATTAGGTCCAATTTTGGGCACTCGCGAAAAGATCCATGTGTACCTACAGCAAACGGCTGTGTCGTGACAGAAACATACGAAGTATATTTTCTACATAATATTTAGGTGGGAGAATAAATAGCTAAATTCGTGCGCAGGCTATTAAGCACAACGGTGGATAGAGAAGAATCTAAATGACTGTTATAGTAACATTGATTATAATTAGCAGTTAGATGATTATACGCAACAGAATTTTCGACAATTTATACAAAATTAAATTTTATTCCACCTATTTAAAACCTATTTTAGACTGGTCTAAATTGGATATCGAGTTTAAATAAAACTTGATGAGCAATCCGCCTATACATTACACCCTATACATTATAATAATATGCGATATTGTTACATCAAGAAATGTTTTGACTAGACGCTGTTATTTTATATACTATCTAGACAACCACATTGTCTGCCTGCGCACAATTTGTGCATAATCAGGGCTCAGTTACATTACAAATTGAATTAGATATTTACAGGAACAATTTTTTAACCTATTTTTTTCCCAACTGCTGGGCAAAAGCCTCTTCCGTACTTCTCCAACTGTCCTTACCTTGTGCCGAAAACAAGACTATCTACTTAATAAAAATTCATTCACAGAATACAGACAACGCACAGCCTAATCCTAGATTTAGAAGCATGGAATTTTGCACAAGTGTTCCTTATACAGGGTTATTTGAAAAACACCAACAACCTCTTAAGAGGTCATTGTACTCATCATTATGAGGACTTTTACTATGAGCCCAAACCGCGAAAAAAAATCAGCTGTTCCCTACATTTGGGAACAGCTGATTTTTTTTTCGCGGAGTACAATGTCCTCTTAAGAGGTTGTTGATGTTTTTCAAATAAACCTGTATAGGGAAAATGCAATAAGGAAGGATTATTTGGAAGTTCACCCTAAAGGGGTTAAATAGGGGTTGCAAGTTTGTATGTCATTTGGCTTGTGTGCGCATATATAACTCATCATCATTTCCCAATTATGTTGGGATCGGCTTCCAGTCTAACCGGATGCATCTGAATACCAGTATTTTACATGGAGCGATTGCCTATCTTACCTCCACAACCCAGTTACTGGGTAATAGGTAATACAATACCCTTGGTAAGACCGGTTGCCAGACTTCCGGGCATCTGACAACTCGTAACGACTGTCAAACATCCACGAATGACAGCCGGGACCAACAGCTTAATGTGCTTTCCGATGCACGCATATATAACTAAATAGGTTATATTATTAACTTGTCTTAGTATAACATCATAATATGTAGTGTTATAGACCTACCACAAACATTAATCTATACATATAATAAAATTGTGATTAAAAATAATTAAAGCCACAATAATTATGGTTGATGACCGCATTAAGTTTTAATCGTATGACCGCAAACTATTTACGTAGTCTATTTCTATTGCACCACTTTTAAAGGAAAACGGAACCTTTGTTTACCCGGACCTACATTAACATCTATACTATAATATTGTAAATGTGAAAATAGCTCAGTTACCTTTTCACGCCTTAACGGCTGAACAGATTTCAATGAAATTTGGCACCATGACCTGGTTCAGGAACTCTTTATCCCGGTAGTACGCTATCGTGGGATAATTTCCAACCTCAACGCGGGCGATGCCACCGGCAAAAGCTAGTACTTAATACATAACTTGAAGCTTTTATTCCCGAAAAGGGTATGAGACATAGGCATAATACACCAACATATCGGCAGTTACGTTTAAGTTCTATAAGCCTATTTTCATTACACAGCCACAAATTAATAATTAATTTTGGGCTGATATTGAGAATTTCCCAACAGAGAAACGCTATAACTTCCGGAGACTAAACCCAAACCACACGATCAGCATACATGACAACCGAACTTAATTATTAAATACAGAAATGTTTATATCACATTATTCGAAAGGAGTTCAGAATTTTAAATATCTTCTGAAGTGTAGGTATACGTATGAGTATGTAGGTATTATACCTATCGACCGCAATCCACACAAGATACATAAACAAACGAACAAGGATACTCACATCTGTGGAAAACTGTGACGTAACTCTTGGACACGACGTCATTGCTGTGCACGACGCATACGTAAGTCCCGTAGTCCTGCGCAGACACACTATCGACGGTCAGGTAGGAGCCGATGATATCCTCCACATCCTCTCTGCAATTAATAATTCAAAAGTTATACTACTGCTACTTCCTTATAGGACGGCAGGAAGCGCTGACTAAATACGGTAAAGCCCTTATGAGAACGGCGGCGACAATTGGTGCGGCGATAAGGTTTCAAAACATAATTGCGTAATTCCATTATTCTAGGACGTAAAGGAAAACATGGTAGCTAAAAATGAATGTAGGTAATAATTAACTTTCTGTTGGTCTGACTAATATAATAACCTAATGTCATAATCATCTGCCTAGTCTTTTCCCAACTATGTTGGGGCCGGCTTCCAGTCAAACTGTATGCAGCTGAAGACAAGTATTTTACAAGGAGCGACTGCCTATCTGACCTCCACAACCCAGTTACTGGGTAATACGATACCCCTTGGTAAGATTGGTTGTCCAAACTTTCGGGCTTCTGACGACCCGTAACGACTGTCAAAGATCCACGATTGACAGCCGGGACCAACGGCTTAACGTGCTTTCCGAGGCACGGATGGGTCTTGGTATGTGAAGATGTTCACCCATCCACGGACCAACCGTAGCAAGCACAGCTAAACCGGATCAATTGACCCGTGCGGCTGTTATTACACACAAGCTCAAAAATAATAACTTAATGTTTACGGTGTAAACCTGATTCACAGCTGGAAAAAAAGGAAAATTTATGCGTTATAGAGATTAATTTTTATTCTTACAAGCAATGTTTTTATAGCTGTTGTGTCTCTAACCCTACCGTTCGTGAATAAATTAATTTAGACTCAGAAACTGAGTTGTCATAATTTGTGGAAGTTTAACCCACTCGTTGAAATCGTTTGCCATAATAAAGATCATATCACATCTTATAATCCTTATGTGGCTAAGTGGAATTTTTATTTGGAATCTGAATACTGGATCGCTACAGCGAATGACTTTCAAAATTGTACCAAAAAAACTGATTAACAAACTCATGCAGATTTCTGACAACAGTAACCTTATGTTAAATTTAATAGGTCCCTTTTCAAATCTATAGGTACACCCGACGACATATCAAGCTTTAAATTTCCAGTTTTAGCTGACTTCGCAATGTATAGGCTTTTCGTACAATGAGAAATCAATTTATACTAGTAATGTATGGCTTGATATGTCGCCGTGCGTACAGTCACGAGCATAAATACCTTACGGTTACGAAAAATTTTAAAAGTGTTTTTCTCGTGAAATAAAAATGCAACTTTGAGAAAACACCTATTTCATGATAGTATGTTTTCAATAATACTATACGCTTAACACAATAAAATATCTATGTAACAATACTTTATGAGAAAATCGCTTATGAATCTTGCGTATTTATGTTCGTGACTACAACCCGAAGTACTCTGTCATTGGGAGAGAAATTTCACAAAGTGGCTTTCAGTGGCTTTCTTGTATACCTAGTGTAGGATTACGAGACCATTCTAGCTAAGAGGACACGTAGAAATTGGACCCTCCTGCCAGATCAATATCATGCTCTAATACAGGGTGGTAGGGACATCGACGCACAACCTTTTAAGTACCATAGATTCAGTTCATGATTCTGAAGGCCCTACGTTGAAAATATTAGTCGGTTAATTTAAAAAAAAAACAGTGGCACTCCAGGTGTGCCGACAGAAGTGAAAACTTGAAAAAGCACAGTAATTTTATAAATATTTTTGAAGGTCATTCTTCCCAAAGAAAATGTACCGCGCGTTGATGTCTTTATAATAGCCAAAACTTAAAAACAGAGGTGTCGGTTACGGTAACAGCGTCGCGAGTTCAAAGGTGTCAGTTACGGTAACAGTGTCGCGAGTTCAATGGTTTTTCCCATCTCAAAAAATGCCCAACGCGCCTATAAAGTTTTTAGGCGCGTTGACGAAAACTTTCTACGCTGGGGCTCTAGAATCATGTGCTGAATTTATGGTAACAGTTTTCGCGTCTATGTGCCTGCTACCCTGTATCGTTAACAAGACGCTCCAATCAAATTATAGGTACTTAAGTTGGTTCTACCTACATTATTAACAGGAACAAAAGAGGCCTCTCGCCTTTCCGGGAAAACATTTTCGGAAACGACACTATAAACAGTTATCCATAAAATCTAACGTAAAAACCTCGCATTTTCTCCCTGTAAATGTCTGTGGGTGGTACCTAAGATACGCTTATTATCGAGAAACTATCGCACTATGAGTACTTCATAATTGGGTATGTTTCTCTTTTTATTGTAAAGTTAATTACACGCCGAAGATGCCTCACTGCGATACATCGCGATCGCATTTTAGTTTGCTTTTTCGATGTCACCTCCATCCTCCAAACAAATGCATGTTAATAGGCACGCACGCACATGCCGAAGGAAACCTCATTGGGAGACATCACGGGCTGCTTGGGGGTTTACCTCAATATCTGGCATGTGCGTGCATGTCTATTAGCATGCATTTGTTTTACTGTATGGAGGTGACGTCGAGGTAGCGAGCTAAACTGCGATCGCAGTGAATCATCTTCGGGATGTAATTACCATAAGATATTATGATAAGTCGAAATACTTTTGTCTATTGAATTCTGTAAAAGCTATTTGTAATAATGTCAATAGGTATATCGTCTTTTGTTTTTGCCTTGTCTCCAGTGTTTAGACAATGTCTAACTGGAATAAGTAACTGAAGACCTCTTTCAGGGTTGGATCCGTAGTAAAAATTGTTCATAAAATGAGGAGTACAATGCCCCCTTTTCAGCTGTTCGGCTATTTCAATTACAACTCGTATAAGTGAAATATAAATAGAAGAGGAGCTTTCAAATCTCGGCCAATTAAATTCGAAGAATAGGCACCTGGCCCTTAATTACCTTTTAACTATATTTCAACCGCAAAAGCTGTTTCCTCCCACAACATCTTGTCAATAACTTATTCATATTAAACAGGGTAAATATTGTCGTTGATATTGAACATAGAGAGGGACTCACCGGGTGGTCTTGATTTCAGTCTGTGTAGGTAGCAAGTCGCCCTCAGTATTGTTGGGCCACACTTTTCGCCACCGGAGGTCGCTGCGGGCGTCGGCCAATAACGACCGACCTACACAAAACACATAGTTACAAAGTTATCAGATCTGATTAGATATTGTATCTTTTCATAGAAAAGGAGAACGAAATAGAAGACACAACATATTTTTCCGAAAATTGGATAAGATAATTTCATGATAAAAATAACAACAAGTGATCATTACAAACAAGATTTGATTTGTCTGTGAGAGCAGAGGGCAGCTGACAAGCAACGCATGTGTCAGTCGAACGCGGCAGAACGTCTAGGTCAGAGTAGTGAACTATGAACTGCAAGTATCGAGTACCACTTTCACCTGTTCATTGTCCACTGTGGCTCCATTACTTTTTCCTCCATGCTTTAAACAACGTGGGCGTATTACTTACCGATGAGAGCTTCGCAGTACAGTCGTAACTCTCCCCCCTCCTCCAACCACTGATCTTTCGAAATGAACATTGTTCTCGGTGCGTCCGTCGGTTTTTCTGTGAATCGGAATGTTAGCTGATACATATTTTCCTCGTACGGTCCCGTCTTGCTTACTCAATAAAGAACTGTTATTTTACCAGGGGCTTTCAATGTATTCTCTGTGTCACGATGATTTACTAAAGATGTGGGTAATTTGACTAATTAATTAATTAATGACATTATGTAAGAGTAAAAAGGTAAAATTTCATATAGTTGTGATCATTAGTTTGCTAGTTATCTTTAGTCAGCGACAAGTGGAATGGCTAACGTGACAATGTTGAAGAAAATCGAGCATCGCACGGTTATTAAATTCCTTACCAAACAAGGAAAAAGTCAAAACACTATTCACGATGAGATGGTGGTTGTTTACCAAGATTCTGCACCTTCGTTATCAACGGTTAAAAGTGGTCAAGTGAATTTAATAGGGGCAGAGAGTATTGAAGACGACACTTGCTCGGGCGGCCCGGTTACTGCCTCTACGGAAGAAAACGTGAAAAAAGTTGAGAAGCTTATACTGGAGGATGCCCGAATGTAATACATGCATTGGGGTAATGGGGGAATTACATTGAAAAATAAAATTATTTTAATTAAATGTACGTCTTTTTTCATGCCCATACCGAGAATACATTGAACGCCCCTCGTACTTACAATAAAACATTTAAACTAAAGATGTTAGGTCACACGTAATGTTGTGAAACGAGCGAAATAACTGTTATAGGTTATGTGTAAGTCGTAATTTTAATAACCATAGTCATTTGCATCACGACGATCTATTCTAGCTCAGCTGAAGTGTAATGGGACGACTGTTTACAGCCGTCGTATCATAAAGCCTACTATAATAATATAAATATAAGTGTGTACATTTATGACGCGATATAATTTAAAGTCTGGACCTCCCACAGAGCTAATGGTGGAACATGAAAGCTTTCCTCAGTTTATATCTCAATTTAAGGAGTTATTATGGCCATATTAGTGGGACCGACAAACTAGGTAATCCATGGAGTGAAAAATACAATTTTCAATTGGGATAATAATATCTTAAATAGGATATGTTATTTATTATTAATATCTGATCAAACCCTAAAACGAATTTACTCAGAAATTAGATTGCGGTCACTAGATGGCAGTTGATCCAGGTAACATTGATGCCCGTTTTCACCAACACTGGGCAACACTTAAATGAAAGACTAAATAAAAGCGCGCTCCTGGATTTTCAACTATCAGCGCTGAGCCGAGCGTGGCACTTAGGTGCCACCTAGTGTTACTCATATAATGAGTTGGGAAATGACTAAAGATACAGGCCTATCTAGTTCTAGAGGTAGGGCTCCATTTTAGAATGTTCAGATATGGTATTTCAGATAAAATATGACTCACCTAAAATGTTGAGTTTGACAGTATGTGTCTCCGTGTGCGTCTCGTTTGACAGGCGACAAGTATAGTTCCCGGAGTCAGCCCTCGCTGCCCGCCGCGCGTACAGCGTCTGGTTGGCAGCCTCTGGGTACAGGATCAGGTTGGACACCCCGGCTGACCATGGGTATGCGACGCCATCTTTGAACCTGGAAGAAATTCAGGCTTTTATTAATATGATCTTGATGATAGAAGTATGGTGCATTTGAGCTTACAATTTACAAAATCGTCAGTCGCGACTCGCTGTGAATGTATAGATTGGTACGATTAACTGTGTCTGTTTGTTCAATAGATTTTTTTGTCATGTAGGTATGTATTCACTTAATTAACGTTTTAATTTATAATATTTGCTTGAGCTTATTTATAAATGTCGTATCGCTGGTTTCATCCTTTATTGCATCTGGTAGTTTATTAAATATTTTTATGGAATTATTATTTCCTGACGAATTTGCATATTTCCAGGATATACACAGATAGTTAGGTAAGGTGAGTATTTTATGTTTTATAAAAAAAGGTATACAGCTGTCGATTTGCTCCACAGTATGATCTGTGGTTTGATCGATCTTTGTTGACTATGATCCGAGTCACGGATATCATCCGAGTTAACTTCTTCTGGAGAATGAAAAGCGTAGGCGCATCTGTACTATTTCCCCACATTATAATGCCATAGCTGAGTCACACATGAGCCTAGGCGAAGTATGTAGTAAGTGCAGTTTGCAAGTCGGTAGTTTTTTTGACTTCTCGAAGTGCGTAGGTGAATTTTGCGAGTATTGATCGTATTTTTTTATATGGGGCTCCACGACATCATATTCATTTGAATTTGAATATACCTAGTGCATTAGGTCGGTTTCTGGCTAAGATATAGGTAGGTCCCTAATGAACGATGCACACAAATAAGGATGGCACGATTGTTCGATTCTCGTAATTCTCGCTTTTTGCAATGTAAAATGGTAAAACCTAAAGTAGCCTGATAAAACCGTGTTCTTATTTTACGGTAAAACTTATCTACATGAGAATAGCAAATTAGCAGAAAGGAAGAGGCTTGCTATTCTTATCTTCAGCATTCTAGTCGATAAGCTGGACTACGGAAAAAAGAAAAGTAAAAAAAAAAACCTTGTTGACTCTTGCACGCGATCTTTTCAAACATTTAAATAATGTAATTGCTGATTGAATTCGTAAACACTGTTTTTTATTCATCAAATTGGTAGGTACTCATGTTTGGAAGGTCTTGGAGTTTTCCGAACGAGAACTAAGTTTTTGTTATAGTTTATTTGAGCGCACAGTCCGAGCGTAATGGAAAACCCGCATCCCAAAGCAGTATTAGCGTAACATGTACTTAACAAGGAAATTATCGCGTTCTGTGAATTGATCGTTTTGTGAGATACACGCCTCTAATGCTGCGCTATTGTCATTGCGCGACGAGATCAACCGACATGTGTACATGCAGGAAATAATTCCCAGTACACGAGTAATGGAGCGCCATTCCGCCGGAGCGGGTGGTGGCGTAATGTAGCCGCCGCCGATGACAGCTAAGTGATTCTGCGAAATACTGCAATGCAGGCACTCGTCAACGGAGAAATCACGACTCTCTAATATTCCGTAAATCGATAAATGCGCAGCGGTGACAAATTGAAATACACGTACAATAGGGATGTTGCCTGGGTAAAAATAAATCGATTCGATTTAGTCCCTCAGTAAGATTATTAAAAAATATTGAACACGTATTTTTTGTTTTATCAATTAGATAAAAAATTACAAAGATATATCACATCAAAGTTCAGGAGTGGGGGGCTTTGACGTAATAACGTGCTAAAATTTGTAGCACGGCGTGACGTCATACGAAATTTCCAAGCGCTGTATCTTCGTAATTTTTTGTTTGCCAGACAAAAGAAAAAATACGTATACAATATTTTTTAGTAATCTAACTGATGGACTAAATATATTTTCTTAGTCAACTACCCTATTCTGAGGTATTCAGTCAACGTTAGAATATTTAAAACCACACAGTTGCTTTATGGCGAAATCGAACAGCTGTAATTTGTTCAGCGACTCCGACTTATGCAAACAAAACGTCGCGGAGCGATTCCCGTGAACAGTAAAATTTTGCGGGAGCCGTTTTTGAATCGTTTGAAAGGAAAACAAACATTTGAGCGATGTTTCATCGCAAGGCCGCGTTCGAATTGTTTCTCAGAAGCGACCGTGAGCTGTTATCTGGCACATATCCTCTGTTAATAGAACACGGTATAAGGGAATATACAAATTCGCACAAACTGGTGAATATCACCATATCTTAATCCCATAATTTTAGTATTATCTGTGAGTACACGCGCAGAGCAAATATTGTGAAGCTAATGCCCAGTCTGCAAGTTGCCGTTGGTGTTGTTCATAGCTATTATTTGCACTAGAGTCGTGACAATTTCCGAGAAAACATATCAAGAGTGCATGTTTACAATCTTCATTCCACTTTCCAGTGTCCCTGGGAGAACGATGCGAATATTTTTAACTTTTTCAAAGTAATGACTCACGCAACGCACGCATAAGTACATATTGATATGGATCGCGAATTTATGACGATGTATGGAAACCATTGACGAGCAGTTTTTAAAATAAACCACAGTTGGAGGCGCGTTTACAAACGTCCGACCTACGTATCTGTATAGAATTTGTGTAATCTCCTACGTAGGTCGTAGATTGTAATTTATGTTCATGATTCATTCTTAGTAGGTATCAAGTAAATAGCTGTAATATTTAGTGTTAGATATTCCCATATATGTAGTTGTATGCGTGCAATGCTCTATGGCTGTAGCTGTACCGGCAGAAACTGCATGTTTCTTGCGCCCGCGTCGCCTGCAGCAATTAGAGCCTGACTTATACGTCTGTACAGCGATCTATTAGTATCACCACCAATTATTACAACTATTCCATGTAAAAGAGCAAAACGCAAATGTAATGATACTCATTATGACATCGTTAACGATTCTGACAGAGATCGTTTAATTTAATTAGCAACAAGTGTTCGACAAAAACAGTATTTTTTTGTTTTCTTACATGTTTCGAGCTGGAGCATCGACAAATGTGGCGGATAATACGCGTGGCCATGCGGTCCAAGCTAGAACGTTTCTTTGCAATCAACTTTATTGGAATGTGCATACTTATATAGTTCACTTGATATGCTGACGTATCTACAACGATAACAGAAAGTATGTAAGTAACCCGTTAAGTATAATTAATGTTGTCTGTCGTGTAGCAGGAAAACGTCGTTATTTTAAAGGTTGAAACAAAAAGAAATCCCCGATGAGGTCATCCGCCGGCGCGGGCGCATCGTCGGCCTCTCCTGTAAAAAGCTCCGAATATTTCCGAAATAACGCGAACCGGTCTTTGACCGTGTGTCGGGTTGCACTCCCTCACCGCTCACCACAAATCATTCGCATGCAGCCTCCTTGCGAACAGAGATACATACCTATAGCTAACTATGATATATGGCAATACGAAGTAATATATTGGAGAAGGAACCAGGCTCAAATAATTATCAGTTCTTAGTTCTCAGACTTCCTTTTAGCACAGATACGCCGATCGAGTAACTTATTACAAATAAGTAGTTACTATTATAATAACACTAAACAGTCTAACAAAACATGTTCCAAAAATTTCAGTTAAACTAAACCTGTGTGTTAAGGCTCCTGCAAACAGGCGCAACGCGCGACGCGAATCGCGCGCGACTCTAAAGGCTCCTTCAAACAGGCGCGACACGACACGCGACACAAAGACACCGCCAGTCGCACAACGAGCGGTGCCTTTGTGGCACCAAGTGTTTGATGTAGGTACCTAGTTTAAATTATAACGGCAATGTATACTAATACAGAGAGCAAAACGAACGCGGAAAATAACACGAGTCAAAAAAACGATATTACCTACTTCATTGTCTATTTACAACTAACTGTACCCGCGACTCCGTTCGCGAGCATGTCGGAAAACAAATAGGATTTCATGGGTTTCAATTTTTTTGCGCGGAACCCCAAAATTCTAGAATAAAAGTAAGTAAGCCCAAGCTACACCTTATAACATTAGCTATCTGCCACCAGTGAAAGTCCCGTCAAAATCGGACCGGCCGTTACGGAGATTAGCCGGAACAAACAGAAAGACGGACAACATTTTTTTAAATTGTTTTTTTTTTGTTATATGTACCGTATATTACATGCACTTTCATATGCATTTAGTAAAAAGCTGTTATGTTGACATTACAAACAGACACTTCAATTTTATTATTTCAATTTTATTTACCTACAATGAATGATTGGGAATCCCAAATTTCTATTATTGTTACCCAAACGAGTTTCAGTAATTAAGCACTAACAGGTGCCTGCAGTGGTGGACGTGATCGTATCCTAAACCAACTATTCCGAACCGCAGTTTTGTAGTTTGTTAGTTTAAAATTTTCGACTAACGGACAAGTTATGGTTTGATTTTCAAGTTGGCTACTTTTCATACCACCAAGTTTTAATTGAAAAAATATTCAGCATCGTTCAGTTTCAGCATTCGTTTGCTACAACTAAATTGTTATTAATTTTAAGTTTAGGGCCAATTTAAAGCCTGCCTTACCCTTTGGGGAAATTTACGTTATGTTACTATAAAACATATTGACCATCAAAGAAGATAGATAATACAGCACAGCAACTATTAATTTTACCTGTAAGTTAAACTATGTACCGGTAACCACAAAATGCAATCAGAGCCCAGAGGTGACTGCCTTTTTTGTCCGTCTTGTCCAATAATGTGTTATTGATGTCCACCTCAAAATTACAGTAATTGGATATATTGATACATCGGCTAAACCCGATGAACTAGTATTTTTAAAATTATAGACTCACTATCAAGAAAGTATGTGCTCATTTTGGGTAGCTGTTCATTTTATGACACCATTACGACGAAATTAATGTAAATGCAAATTTCCTTTTGGAAAATCCTTATAATTAATAAAGTCAGCGTAAGATGTGACGTCGGACTAGGTTTAATGATACAGCTGATAAGCGAATGTTCATTGTTATTTATAACAGCTATGCAATGTATCCGGCTTTTTGTGGGAGAGCGATCACGTCTATTGAGCTAAATGTGCTTAAACAAAAAACTGGGAAATAGTCAAAGATACAACTAATTATTTGAAGGTGAACGAACTGTTTGTTATCTTTATAACCAACTATTAACAAGCGGTTTGCACCGTCCACGTCGCGTCGAATTAAACAAATCCAAAGGAATATCATCTTAATTAGGTTGTATGAGAACATAGTAATTTTGAGTTGTAAACAATACCCGAATTAGAGATGGAACAAAAAATCGTTACATATGGTTGAAATATCTCTGTCTACATATATTGCGGTCATTCCGAATTGTTCGTTAATGACCTCAACTGTACACCTCACGTCTATAAATATTTAATGTTTATTCCTTCGATCAATGGCTTGTTAAGAATTTGTAACAAATGTCAATTAATAAAACGCCGACATCGTAGAGAATGGATCATGAGAAGGAATGTTAATTCATGAATGGTTCTACAACAAGCCTTACGTAGTTTGTTAACATAATAATGCAGCAGGCACCGTGCGAGTAAAGGGCGAAGTAATTTCGTGTTATGACTTTGATGACATCATTTGAAAGACGATACGATTACGAGTTTTATAAAGAGGACAAAGAGAGCAGCTAATGAGAAGCGCACGTTGCATGAATTCTTCGAAGTAATTAGGGCTAGCAGCGGCCGCGGCGCGTACGCCAAATTGACACCGCCCGGAGGAACCGGCGCGGTGTACTCTCTACGTGGTTAAACCCTTTGTTGGCGGAGCCATTCGCATGCTGATCGTTTCTGTGAAACAACCGCAATTATACTTCTCTGGCGAACAGTTGACACACACACACACACGCCGCATAATGACGTCGCTCCCTTGCATTACAGTGTAATCGCATGCCTGCCCCGTCACGCACCGGTGACAATAATAATAATCGCTAAATGTTGTGAGAAATGGAAAACCTAACATTGAACAATTGATATATTGTCATAAATGCAAACATAAAAGCCTACTGCTCTTCACGATTCACGGCAATGTTACGCACACATTTTCCAGGAAACACTTTTCATAGGTGGATATCTGGAAATCGATTGAATTGTTGTTTCAGCAAAACTATAGGTACTTGACCCTGTCAAAAAGATTTGATAGAGTGCCTAGATATTGGAAATATGGAAATGTTTCTATTAGAGTAATGGATGCGCATTACTTTTTAAGTGAATAAAGATTCTTTAGAGCAAAAAATATGATCCCATTTTCAATAACGGTGCTGTTGCTCGTTGTGTTGTAAAGCTAACAAGCAGAAAAGTAATGCATCGGGCTTCGGCAACAAAGCGCTGATCCGCGCGCACGCCTGCCGCGCTCGGCATACGCCCCGCCTGAGTCGCTGAGCCGGTGAGCCCGCCTGCCTTCCTCGACACTCGTTATAAATCCTACGCTTACATAACGATTTCCAATGAATTTCATGCGATGCAATTTTCGAATGTCATCGGATACATTTCGCTTGGTGATAAATCTAAATACAGTCATTTATTCTGACAGGCAACAGCTGTAGAGGAGTAATGAGAATAAGACGCACACCGGCTCGTTTTTGCGGTACATATGTAATTATATGTACAAGTATAAGTACACGTTGGCGTTTGAGCTCCTATGTATTAATGACAGTGTCGCGGCAATAACATAGAACATCGGAAACTAACGTTGCAGGCTACAAGTATAGCAATTTCATACAGTTAGTGCGGTTTAGGGATGCGCGTCGGTAATACTTGAATGTTGCGATTAGAAAAACCGCAAAGTACCGGGTGTGGGGCAAAAAGTTGATCGCATAACAGGTGAGCGAGAAACCGGCGGTATCTCCCGGCGACGACATAGCTCGTTCCTCGTACCTCGCGACAACATTACTTACCTATATACCACACCTAGCCGACGATACGATAGATGGTGATCCAACGATCGCCATCAAGTGACAGTACTTATAAAGTTATGCCATGGCTTAAACCACACATTACTATGTTACTATACTGAGTGCACGAACGATAAAGGGGCGTGTCGGCTACAAAAAACGCAATAAACTGTATTCGCGACCACCTTGTCCTACATGATGCAGTTTATTAGAAAATTATTCAGACTTTATCCAACGGATGCGTCACTGGCTGACCATAACCCAAATAGTTACATTGGCTGTATTTTAACTGTTTCCTCGAACTTATTTACGTCGCAGCTGTCTTTTAAGTAATGATGATAACAGTAATCATACGAAAACGATATTGATCGATCGCGGCAGTTATGGTTCTAGGAAACAAGGAGTTCTATAGAATTTGTGTGAGTCAGATGTCTAAACCTATAATAAAGATACAAAGGAATCACACAGGATGTTTGATTCCTTTGTGATCTTTATTATTTACTAATATAGGCTTTATATTTATAACTCAAAACAAAAGAGGACAATTGAGGCACACGGTCACGTGTCACGATTAACACTCTCGACGGCCTCCCATAGTTCATCTAATTTAAGCTGGCAAGGTGTATACAGCATGTATTCAGCCTTAGAATCGTTTAGTTTAAGGTCGATTCCTTATACCAACACTAACAAGAAGATGCATTAAGGCAAAACGGCTTCCAACTACATCAATAGAATTATCCGTATGAAAAACGTACCGAGCTTAATAATTACATCGGGAGAACGTTTGTCATACCTGTCATGATCAAGAGTGGAAAGAAAAAGTTTGGAGAGGAAGGCGGTAGTTTGTATTTGCGTTCCTGGTGTCCAGGGAATGTAGTCTGCGGGCAGGTAATGACGCGTCCCGGAACAGCCAGGTGGCTGGGCCGGCTGCGTATGGGCAAAGAATGCCGCCGCAGCTTCGCCACGCCTGGGAACATACGCCAGCCCGACGTCCGCAACACATCTGTACTCGCGCGATTCAGCTACGGTAACTGCTTTTCCTAACATGCTGGTTGTTACCGTGAAATTATATAAAACTTGCTGCGCGCGGATGTTTTTGCTTTCTCTAGTAGTCTCGCTTATCAAATCGTATTGCGTGTTTGAACTTTGTCAGCGCTTTTATTATACAGGTTGGTTATTAATGAAGAGGTCGTTTTTGCATGATACACATTCTTTTGTTAAAAGTTTTAATCGGGAAGCTGTGTTTTAGGGATTAGAATGTTTGCTGTATTTTTGCAGTGGTTTGCAGCTTGCATTTTTTCACGCAGAGCTTTAATTAAATTAAATTTAAATTATGTCGTCACAGTGTATAATTTCAATCCCAACCAGTGGTTAGATACATTAGCTTTTCAAATTAATCAGTCCATTATGGGCTATTATCGTAGTGATTAATATGTTAAGTTATTTAAGTACAGAACCAGCGAACTGAACAAAAAGCCTCCCCTAAACGGTCGGTCATTAGTATAATTTCGCAAAGTGTATTTACGATGTGGCTAATGGATTAATAAGTCGCGAATGTTCATAAAAGCATACTACTACGAATTTCAATGGCGATGTGAAACAGTCGTGTGCACAGACTACGTAATAAGGCTGGTGCACACTCGCGTGCGTTCGAATTGTAGTTAATTTCGGGCGGACGCACACCGAGCTACCGGTGTTCAATGTACAGATACGCTTTTGTATTTAAATGAAGTGAGCGTATCGCGTAATCGGAAACAGGAACTATCTACCAATTATGGGAATCTATCATATTATAAATGTTTCTATTGAGGTCAATGGCACTGTCGCCATGCGAATGACTGCCAGCTCCGAGCTTCATGCCCCACAACAAGAACCCAGCAGCTTTCAATTATTGTCTGCACTTTTCCATACGGTTTACCGCAATTTTATTGGTAGTCAATAAAAATACGCCATTAATCATTTTCCTCGAAACAGTAGATGGTATTTATTAAAACAATACCCATTTTAGCATTCGGTAGCCGATCGCGGTTTCTTGGCACTACGTGAAACTGCAAGTGCACAAGAATTTATTATTGCTTGGAGTCACGCGAGGAATACTAACAAGGGTAGCGGCAGCAGTGTCGTCCGTGCGCGTCCCGACGGCGACCACTCGATTGCGAGAAATATTAAATATTCAATTCCGCGAAACGGCCGGAAATGACTGTTTCATTATGCTCGTCGGGTGCGTAAAATGATCGATTTGGATGGCACCGGGCGCTGCCCGCCGGCCGCTGGCTGCCGGACGGCTGCTCTTCTCAGATTCGCACAATTCCTGATAAAGATCGTTCTTAGAGCAGCGGACGTTCCTAACGATTCAAACGCATTTAACAAAGGTTAGTCGGCCGAACACTTCTAAGTAATGACTGAATCACCCTCTTTATTCCATTTATTTTGTTGCCAATTTTTCGTTAGCATAATCAAGTCTTTTAGAAGTTTAAATGAAGTCGTAAACATGCAAAAATATCGTTTGTATGTTCAAATGTGCAGCCGTACAACTTTTTGCATGAGAACGTTTTATAAAATGGAGTAAACGTGTCTGTTATAGTGCGAAAACACTGGCAAATAGTAGTTATTATAAAATTATTCCGACATAATGTGCGTGCTGGTCGTAATATACGTTGGCCACCTCTGTAGATAGTCGCGACCGACGGACGCACGACACACGGTGACAGCATAATAAGTTCCAGCGAGCCCCGCGCTGCCAAGATGCACGTGCGATAACGTATATTCGATTTACGATATTATTTCAATGCTGCAGAGATGTCACATATTCATGCATTAAGTATAGGAAATTGACATGGAAACTGCACTGGTCGCTACGTAGAAAATGTAATATGAGCGGCTAGAAAGCTCATGTGCGTGATTGCGTGCGCCAGACAACAGCAGGCACCCGCAGGGCCGGCGGATCTTACACGCACGCAAGCATCTTCTCGCTAATCGGCCCACATATCGACAAACATACTCGTGCAATTAGTCTTCCTGGTAGCCAAGGATACCTAATAATCCCAGCAACTAGCATGCGCCGCGTTATGTGATTGAGAACATCGCCATGTCAGTTACATGCGCCGACTTACATCAGGATGTTCAATATCGTTCGTTACATCGACATGCGTCGTAGAATTATTTATAAGACAGCAGTCGTACGATGCAGGATCAGGCCGTTGGTATGCACTATCGGGTGAAACATTATTGAGTGTTATTGTAATAAGCAAAAGGTTTGCATGCAGCGTGTAACCTTGAATTAGGATAATTCGCTAGCACTAGATAACTGGCTCGAGTTACACAGACAATATAATGAACAATTATAGCTCCGGCAAAAAGCTTATGTAAATTGCGAACATGACATGGTGAGTGTTATTAACAAACTCAGAGGCAATTAAGTGAGATACCAAGAAATAGTCACCTAAGCGACTCATTTAACGGCTCGCTGTCTTTAGCGACATTCTTTGTGAACGTTATTTGATGGAAATACTAAGTATTTTAGAGTCTCGGGAGTACTACTACTGCAAACGTATATGCCTGCCATTAGTTCAGTAAAATATTCATGAATCGGCCTAAATTCCTAATTTTGAAAGCTTTCATGTTATCGAACCTTCCTTCACAATAATTTATTAAAAAAAGGTTTTGTTTGCTTTCATAGGCATGGATACGAAAGCCGCGTATTGATATACGACTAGTAGCTACCATGTTAAATAGGGTGTCAAAAGTTGCTTAGTTCCTCGTGCATTGGATAGTTAATTATAGTTTTAAAAACTTAGCTTAAAAATTACAGCGAGTGACTGGTAGTGCTGCGAAATATTGCAATTCGTCCTATTACTGAACAGTTCAATAATAGCTAATAATAATCTATATGGAAATACTACACATGTCAGATGGTTTTATGTACAGACGCCAGCACATCATGCTACTACAATCTGTAAAATTTTTTTTAATAGATTTTCAACTTTATCGCTAAAGCATGAGGTTCAAAGTTGATCGGGAAAATTTGACAGTTTCGGTTAGCTTGATGTGCGCCAGGCGTCTGTATACCGTAAATTACTAGGTAAACCCATTCATGTGTGGGCAACCGCTAATAAAATTTGCATAAGTAATTAAGTTGTATCCTTGTAGCTATAGAAAACAGTCACGCGCTCCGTTGAAGAGTCAATTAAAGGATCATTGAAATTATTCATATTTATACTTTGTAATTGTTTCTAATGAAATGGAATAAGGCTACGGAGGGATAAGTTCGCATAAATAAACTGTGTAAACTTCAGAGTACTTAGACAGTTTACCAAATGTCAGTCAAATAATGAGTGACGTGAAGGCCAAATAATCATTATATACCCGGCTAACTAATAATAGTCTTCCAGACCGAATTTCAGCCACGGCGATCAATCTTAGCGGAGGTCTTCGGCGTGGGAGATACTTATAGTGCCATAAGGTGCACTCTATCTTCCCTCCTCTCATAGTCCGATGAGACAGCAATCCGATCAGACCAGGCGCAGCCCCAACGGCTTAACGTGCTTTCCGAGACAAGGGGGTATCATACCGCCAATTTCAAACTGTTACTAAGGAATTCCTAATGGAAAAACCCTATAACCCGACCCGGGAATTAAACCTAAGACCCCAATCTAGCGCCTAGTAATGTATAATTATACCGCATGTTCTGTAAACCCGACATTCAGATGTCACAATCACAGACCTTACCTATCTCTTAGGGATAATCTATATCTATAAAATAGAGTAAGTTACACCATTTATAATTCAAGAACGGTTGGACCGATTTTTATGATCTTTGATTTGTTGGATTTGTCTCGGGAAATATTAAAACATTGGAAAAGTTCACGAAAAATAATTCTGAGGCGGCACGAAGTACGCCGGGTCCGCTATAGTCCATTTGAAATACGATTAGACATTTAAATAAACCTTTTTTACAGTCCGTTCAACCGATTTTGAATTCTATTTCGTTGGTAGCATGACAAATGGCAGCTGCAGCAAACAGTTGGTATTGTGCCCACTTTTTTGCTTTTAATGCCATCCTTCTGCCTACGTTATAGAAGTCAAAATCGGTTGAATGGATTGTAATTTTTTTTTTGTTTAAATGTCTATACTTATTTCAAATGAAGTATAGTTATAATTAATTTGCCTAGAGCAATGTACAGACGCCAGCACATCAAGCTACTAAAATCTGTCAAATTTCTTTAATAGATTTTCGACTTTATCGCTAAAGCATAAGGTTTAAAGTTGATTGGGAAAATTTGACAGCTTCGGGTAGCTTGATGTGCTGGCGTCTGTACTGTCATAATCATCATTCTCCTCCTGCCCTTATCCCAATTTATTTGGGGTTAGCGCAAGATATCTTGTTCTCCCATACTTCTCTTATTAGTCGTCATATCCTTAGTTACCCCCTTTCTAACAATGTCTTCATAATAAATAGTGAAATATGACGAGTCAACTGAAAGGACCTTAATAAAAACAATCAATACAAAAAGTTCGATTTCTGATCCTTCCTGAAATTGAGACACAGATTTATTATTTTACTAGCAGCGCCCCGGTTACTCTCACGTGAATTTCAATCCCGTGAGAATATCGGGATAAAAGTATCCTATGTGTTAATCCAGGAAATTGTCAATCTATGAGCCAATTTTCATTCAAATCTGTTCAACGGTTTACATGTGGCGTGATTGAGTAACAAACATCCAAACATCTTCACAAACTTTCACATTTATAATATTAGTAGGATAACAAGCTTTTACTAACTTTGTGCGTTTCCGGTTACTCTGTAATCCACTTTTGTATTATAATATCCGGTTAGCTACGTCATTACTTATTCTGAAGGAACTTTTAATTTAAATACATATAGGTACGCTTCGCGGGACTGAAAATGATGCAATAAAAACGGCTAGCAGAAAAAACTAGACTCACCCGGCGATACCACGTGTATGTGAGTCACATGGCGACACGAATGTTTAGATATAGATGCCTACTATAGTGGTAACTGTAGCCTCAAGGCCCCACTTTCACCAAAACGGTGATGGCAGAAGAGGGCAAATGGTGCAGAACGAAGCAAAAAAAAACACTGGCACTCCGGTAGTGCCGACAGAAGTGAAAACTTGAACAATTACGAGTGTATTTTGTGAATCGTCTTATAAACAAAACACGCGTGTTAAGGTGTGTTCCTTATTTTATAGGGTTTTTTGCAAATCAGGTATGATGACCAAAGTGACTGGTTTATTCTTCTCGTGAAAGGAATTTATTCAGATTTGCTCGTCGTCAGTTATATATCCGTGGTTCAGCGCCATCTCGTCGTTGTTGGATGAACTACGTAGTTAGTACGCGAGGCCTACGTAGTTAGTACGCGAGGCCCTCGTAGTTCTTCCCGATGTGCATAGATGGCGCTGTCCTCAACAACGCGCGTCACGTCTTACGAATTTTCGATCAGGGTCACGTGACCTGACGCGAATTTAGAAGTTTTTACCCATTCCAAAAAAAGTACACAGCGCCGCTAAAGAAGTTTTCACTTCAAAAAATAGGTGTCAGTTTGACATGAACGAGGTAATGTATTAGCGAAAAAGTATAGTGATGTAGTCAAACGAAAATCACAGTTAGGAGTTCATTTAATATTTCCTCTTACAACCCCTCTCTCCCCCTCTTTGCTCTCTTTCCTGTGTGTGTCTTTCTTTCTTTCTTACAATCTTTACAGTAAATCTGTGACGTAATTTGAGTTGGAAAATACACAACCATAGAAGTAAAAGCTCGATGCTGTACGATTGCATAATACAGTATGTTAACTAACAGAGGGCGTTCCCGTTAACCCGCAATAGTATAGCATCCATACATGCTAAAAAAAATATTACCATTCGAAAATAAAATGTTTTTATTTTTTTTTATATTAAAATATTCACTAAAAATCGTAAATTGATACGGTAAAGAAACACTCTGTACACGCGTACTTGAAGGACAGCAATGTCGGAATTTATTTATGAATGACGGGCCGCGTGTGCGGCGATCTAATTGATGCGCCTAGCCCCGCCCCCTGCCCCCGAATGTCCACCTAATTTTATTCGGAACTAATCTCACGCGCTGACCGGACGTGCATTATTTTCGCATTGCAACTAGGGAATCCAATCCCGCATCAAAATCGCGATCCCGCAGGCATGCGGGATCAAGGACATCAATCCCGCGGATCCCGCGGGATTTGCGGTATTGCTTTTATTTACTATTATTTTTGTTTTGTGTAGTGAAATGAAAGACATAAAGACAAGTATTTTTTTATTATTATTATCAATATGAAGCTAAGTTATTACTCATATTATAAATTTAATATAATTATAGATGTTTAAGAAGCATAAATAATCAACTTCTTTTAAGAAACGATATACTTAATACAATATTTAACTTTTCATTCATGTTTAAGTTTGTATTGAAAATAAAAAATATTCCTTTGTTTTAGAGACATAGAGAGGTGAATTAAGTAAACGCCGAATAAAAAGTGAGCTTATTTTTTCTGAAAATGCTTTCGAAGAAACAATAAGGTACCTATATAACGTTTCATCTTTTAGATTTGATCTTATCTTGTTGCATAAATAGCCAGCGGCGGAAAAAGCACGCTCGGCTTCCACACTTGTAGGCGGAATTGACTTTACATAAGTATCAACAGTTACCAAGTACTTCCCTCTATTCCCTCCACATTCAAAAAGTGTCATCTCACGTTTCAATTTTTCAAACCCCGTGCACCGTAGGGAAATCCCTAGTCATAGAGTATTTGAACTGAACTGACATTGATTACGTTCCATTCCGACTTCCGATCATGCGACACAAAATAGAAATTCAAAACTTATTTAGCTGTAAGTTAAGATCTGAATCAAAATTATTTTCCATACAAATTCTACATAAAAGTCACGAGTTCTATGGGAAAGTTGTTAAATCACTTATTAATAAGCTGTGCTGAGGTGTCTTATAAATAATAAGATAATCGCCTGAGCCCATTTTTCTTAAATATATATTTTTTTCAATCCCGCAAATCTGCGGGATCCCGCGGGTGTAATCCCGCATTTCTGAACCCGCAAAAAAGGTGCGGGATCCCGCATTTGCGGGATCCCGCGTTTGCGGGATTGGATTCCCTAATTGCAACATCTTACGTCATTCTTGAGTGAGAAATGCTGCGTTATCAGTTCAGTGGTCAGGAGTATGTGAACATGGTGCTCATTTATGCTGAGTGTAACTATGATGGTGCATGTGCTCTGAGGATGTATGCTGACAGGTACCTACCCCAATGTACATCAACCGCGGAATTCTCGTGTTATGTATTGTGAGTGCCCTAGTGCGTATTCGTAACAATGAACCGGTAGTGCCACGTCGTTCTGGTGGCCCCCGACCCGTGATCTCTGTGCGGCAGGAAGAGAACGTGCTAAGGCATTTTGAGGAGGAGCCCGGTTCAAGCACTAAAAGAGCCGGCCGCCTGTTTAACATGAGTCACGTCGCAGTGTTTAAAATTTTAAAGAAGAACAAGCAGCATCCGTACTCACTTCAAAAAGTGCAAGGTCTGCTTGGTCCAGCTGACTTCGAGCGCCGGTTAACGAGACCGACGACGAGCGACGAGCGACGTGTATTCTGTATTTTAATTTTAATGTTATTGAAACGCGGCTTAGATAGGCAGGTACATGAATTTATGTTTTTTTAATTTACTATGTTTGTGAATAGGTCCTTCCAAGCCCAAGGTGCCTTAGTGACGCGTTCCTTTGTCACCGGCTGACATTTGAGACGGGTTGTTAAATGTTATTGCTAAAACTAAACATACTTACATAATGTTTAATTTACTGATAACAACGCGACGACGTCTTTGTAATTCAATAAGCCGCCTTTATGAGTCGCCGCTCGCCATTCAGCGCGGAGAGCGGCGCGGTCGCGGGGCGGGGCGGGGCGGCCGGCTGACTCGGCTTCGTGAACTCTCGGAGACGCTCGGCCGGCATCGTGCGCATTGCGTTTGGGCAATACTACTACGAATACTATTCCGCGCTACTATTTTGATTTTAAACAGGAGGTTTCGAATTTATTGACAATTAATTATTTTTTTGAATTCGGATTATTTTATGCTTATTTTTCTATGCTGATATTTTTACTTTAATCTATTAATGATATAGATTAACGAGTTTGAGGGAACGCCCTCTGTTATTTAACATACTGTATACAGGGTTATTGGTAAAACACTAACAATCTTTTACGATTGCATTAAGTACTAGCATCATAAACAACAAATTTGTTCTATGATTTTTTACAAAACATAATACATTTATCAAAAAATCAAAACTTTAAGATTTCATTGTTGTTTTGTTGTTCTAACTTGCGCTTTCTTTTGCTTCGCGTAGAGTTTGTAACAGAAATATTTCAATTCGTCGAATTGAAATATTTTTATTTTTGTATGAAAGTCTGATGAATTAAAATCTGATTGATTATTAAAGTCATAGAACAAAAGTTGTTGTTTATGATGTTAGTAATATAGTCCCTGAGAGGTTGTTAATGTTTTACCAATAATCCTGTAGAGAGCTTAAAATATACGAAATCTCAATTGAAAAGACATGATATAGGAAACGCGATATGAGATAGGAAACGCTGACCTCATCTAGTTTAAAAAATTTATGATTGACGTGTAAAAGTGTTTGTGCAAACCTACTTACAGAAATAAAATCATTTATCATGACATTCTGAATTTCTAATAGCCCAGATAAAAGTGTCTTTTGTTCCGCGTAGGCGTTGAGGCCGCGTAGGCTTGCGTAGAAGGTGCGTAGGCTACGTGCGTAGAAGCTGCGTAGGCTGC
This sequence comes from Luperina nickerlii, assembly GCA_963855955.1. Classification (NCBI taxonomy): domain Eukaryota; kingdom Metazoa; phylum Arthropoda; class Insecta; order Lepidoptera; family Noctuidae; genus Luperina; species Luperina nickerlii. The sequence goes on along the minus strand of OY979664.1, from coordinate 13,538,960 downwards.
GTAGAAGCTGCGTAGGCTGCGTAGCAGCGACTACGGAGCAACGTCTACGCCGCGCGAACGTAGTATTAGTTTTGGTACAATCGCTTTCAAAAGGGTTTTCAACGAAACGAAAAGAAAAACTGGCTATGATGCAAAAAAAAATTATAATTGCAAAACTAAAGAGAAATACATCACACATTACTATTTTGTGCTATAATATTTATTGTGCAATTATTACCGCGAAATCGACATCGTGGCATGCCCAGACGGAGATGGCGCGTGGCGGGCTGAGCTGGTTTGATAAAGCTGGGTCCTTCGCAGCTCTAAACAGAGAAAGGTGGAAAGCGAGTAGGAAGGCCTTTACCCAGTAGTGGGACATTAACGGCTAAAAAAAAATTATAATATTACCGCGAGTGTGCATGTCTGTGAGAAAACACGGCGCCTACGCCTACGCTCGTTGGCCTAACACCCAATGCGAAAGCACCCTTATACATATACAGTACCAAGGTAACTTTGAAGCTTTCAGAGTAAGTAGGTAATTTAAAATCGTGTAATTGCTATTTGAATGTTTTTCTTTGATAACATGCAAAAACATAATTATGTTCCGTGAGTATAAAAACTCATCTAATTTTAAGTAGGGGCTCAATATCAATCGACAATTAAGTAATGCATGATGTGCTTGCTGTAAGAAATTGGTAGGTACTTACACTAACATATAAGTCTATTGGATGTATCTCATATCTTTGTATCAGTGTATTCAATTGTTGGTGAGCCAATTATACAGGGTTATTGGTATAAAATTAACAACCTCTTAAGAGGTCATTGTACTCATCATTATGAACAACTTTTACTACGGGAACCACACCTGAAATCGTGAAAAAAAAACACTGGCACTCCGGTAGTGCCGACAGAAGTGAAAACTTGAACAATTACGAGTGTATTTTGTGAATCGTCTTATAAACAAAACACGCGTGTTAAGGTGTGTTCCTTATTTTATAGGGTTTTTTGCAAATCAGGTATGATGACCAAAGTGACTGGTTTATTCTTCTCGTGAAAGGAATTTATTCAGATTTGCTCGTCGTCAGTTATACAGAGTTGATATGACAGAGGGGCATTAAATTACACTACGTATACTATACGTGCATAGTATTAATTCGATACAGTACAAAAATAGAAAGCGCCAAAAATGAGATTTTTTTTTTTTCAAACAAACTAAATAGCTTAAAAGTCAGAGTGAAACGCACCACCCTTTATAAATAAATTTGACTGACCTTAGATGCCTAGGTAACAAAGGAGCGCGTGTGCGTGTGTGTGATCTCGTGGCGGGCGGGTGGGTGGCGCGGGGTGCGGGCCGTTTTTGACCGCTCGCGCTGGATTTTATGTTAGGTAAGGTTGTAAAGTACGCGCACACACAAAAACACAAAATTTTTAAATTCTCGATTTGTCCTCCATTCTTATTAATGCACAAATTATACCGACGGAGAATATTGTTATTTATTTTTCTAATTAAATCACTGTCCGTCGCTAAGCACTTTAATTCCCGTAATCTTTGTACTGCCAATTGTATGGTGCCGGTGTTCCTAGGGCAATTGCGCCGGTCACCATACCTTTCTCGGTATGTTCGCAGAGCTAAAGCTGCGTTTCCACGGCATTCACCGTAAATTAAAATCATGTAAGTGTATTCTGACGCCGTGTAAGTTACACGAGGCATTGCTGAACACTTTAATTATTACACACACACACAACCAACGTTTAATTACGTATCCTATCACAACAAAAACAGTCAATAAAAAAAAACACTAACACTAAATAATAATAATCCCAAGTTACGTATCCTGTCACAATAAAAAAAGAAATACTGTCTTAAACTTATTTAGTGTCTATCACAATAACAAAACAAAATCACAATTATTGTCAGCGAGTTCGACAAAACATAACGGCGGCGGGGCTCCCGTGTTACGTAACGTACATCCCGGATGGATGACGCGTGCGCACTGAAAGAACAAGTTTTTTAGCAAATTCGCAAGGATCTAGGATGCAATAGCAACACACTGACCTATTTCTATTCCTTTTACGCGCGGCAAAAAGGCGCGGGGGTTTTGCTATGATTGTCACTCTCATAGTGAAAGTGCAAGTGTGTGTGTATTTATTGCTTCGTGAAATATTTGGTTGTACTTGTGCGGCAACAATGTATTTTATACTCGGATTATCGTTTTAAGGTGCATGACCTATGCGTATGAGATAATCAGCTGTTAGGAATATACATCGTGTTCAAACGTAACAAAAACTTAAAAAATCATTTGTGACTAAACTACTGCTCCTATTTAATTGATTTTTGGTACAGAGCTTGAAAATGGTATCTAGTATAGGCAGTTTAAAGGAAAGCCCCTCTGTCGTATCAACTTTGTATATCCGTGGTTCAGCGCCATCTCGTCGTTGTTGGATGAACTACGTAGTTAGTACGCGAGGCCCTCGTAGTTCTTCCCGATGTGCATAGATGGCGCTGTCCTCAACAACGCGCGTCTTACGTTTTACGTCTTACGAATTTTCGATCAGGGTCACGTGACCTGACGCGAGTTTAGAAGTTTTTACCCATTCCAAAAAAAGTACACAGCGCCGCTAAAGAAGTTTTCACTTCAAAAAAATATAAGCTGTTCTCTACATTTATGTTCGCACAACTCGTCAAAATGTAGGGAACAGCCGATTGTTTTTTCGCGATTTCAGGTTTGGTCCCATAGTGAAAGTTGTTCATAATGATGAGTACAATGACCTCTTAAGTGATTGTTAATGTTTTACCAATAACCCTGTATAAAAATATAAATATCAGAAAACTAAACAACAGTACACAGTAGTGGAATAGTTGGGTATTTTTTTTTCGTACAGCGTTAGTATTTTAATTAGTTACTGTGGTATAGTTAGGTATCATCCACACTAGCAGTCGCAAAAACTATAAAAATAATTATTTGTTGAATTGAATTACATGTGTAGCTGTCAAGCCGGTGTATTTTTAAAACACATGCACAGCAATGAATTGTCTCATCATTTATGTTGTTGCGAATTTCGATTGTAACATCATATTATAGTGAGATGGTGCGCAATTTATGTAGTATTACGATTGGGTCGAACTGAGGGGCAATTCCCGTAATTTTAAGAAGTTCACAGTTTGATCTCAGTCTGAATCTGTCAAAAATACAAAATATATAAAAAAATCCCAAAATTTTTGACAAGTTTTTGACATTGATTGTCGCTGAGATGAGATTGTGACTAGATTTTGAACGTTTTTATTTACGGGAATTTGCCTTCTCATATATTTTGATGTCGCACACCCAAAGAGTGAAGAAAATACTGAAGAACGCTGTTTCAGTTGAATGACTAGAGAAACAAGTGTCTATAACCTCTTAACTATTTACTTTTAAAAATTTAACTACTAAATTGTAAGTCCGAGTGTCGAAGGACAATGACTAGTTTTTACTTTGTTTAAATTTGTTCTCATGTAAGTGAAATGTAAATTTCTTTTTGAGAAATAAATGTCTTTAACCAGAACTATTACTAATTAAAATGAAATATGATAAGTAGCTACGACATCATACACGGTGTGATTATTCATTATACACCGTACAAGTTTGATGAATATGATTCTAACAAGTAAACGGAGATCGTGTTTTCAATTACACTTTACCTAGCATAGCATCAACGTATCTAGCATGAATGAATTCGAATTCTCTTTAACAATGAGTAAAAAACTGTTGACGTGTCCGTGTACCGAGAAGGCGACACCTCGGCGGAGGTCCCTGGACGGCGAGTCGGCGACGATTCAATATTTGCTCGCGGAGGAGGCGCGAGGGGCGGCGACCGAGCCCGCGAGATGCTGGCCGAATGTTAATTTTCACGATGAAGCCATTTGTCGGACGTGCAGCGGCGTCATAACGAGCCCGCGCCACATTTCTCGAAACCCATACGATTCGACGACTGTGCAATGTCTATTGTTGCATGAATTATGCGGCCGAGAATTAACCCCGCCCGACGCAGACGCAAGCTTAGGCGAGCTTCGACACCATCGATTCACGGATTCAGTGTGCGTATCGACACAGCAAAAAATCGCATTCCTTACGTTTAATATTCTGACTTCAGAAGCTAAATATGTGACATTCATTTTTATCGTGACGCCGTGTCCACAATGAGGCGTTTAATATGTATCTCCCCGTGCTTGCTCCCGAGACTCAATATCGGGTTTCCCATGCGAGCGACATTCCTCGCTAATGTTCGACACGGTGGTCTTACACTGAACTTTTTTAACGTTAACACTGTACAACTACTTGATTAAAGCATTTGAAAAACTGCAGTATCAAAGTGATATGTATTGGTAATCCAAACGGCGTCGGAACATTACATGGTTATTAAATGCTCAATGGATGACAAAAAATACAGAATGGGGGACGCACTCGACGATCCATGTCATGTCAATATTGGCTATTGGAATAGAAGGTATTTGTGAAGTAAAAACACCGGCGTGTGAACGGACCGGTGCCGGTGGTGGCGGCCGTCCGGAGCCCGACCATCGGATCTCAGCAAACTGACATTTCCGTTTGAAATGATTACCGTTCACCAGCTTTCCAAAGAATAAGGTCGCTTATGTTACGCGTACCGCTAAAGTCACGCGTTTCTGTTTTACACATCGCGATGAAATCTTTGACTATTTGTTCCGAGAAAATAAAAGCAATAGTGTTTTCAACATTGCCTTGGTCGCATCGATCATATTACAAATTGTAATTTAACGAATTTCATTATGTTTCAAAAGTAACTTAGCCCTATAAAAACTGTCTGTGTGGTTGTGGTAAAAAATGTGATACTCGTGTCACAACAGACATTGAGAGACATTTAATGATCGTGAGATACAGACGCCCAGGTAGCCGCTCATCTTAACTAATTTGTGAGGCATTCGAGGACCGTCCCCAAACTTAACCGACTTGCCCCTAGGCTTCCATAGAAATGTTTGAACGGTCTGTCTAGGATTTGAATATCTTTGGGAAGTTTTTTGTTTTATTGGGTGTCATTTATTGGGTACACCGCTAGAGCAGGTACCAAAGCAAATTATTTATTCAGATATTGAAGAAGCTTAATTTAAGCATTTGTCAAGTTAATAAAATCGTTCGGACAAACAAGTACTTACATAGGGTATTCAGACAAAGCCGTTTCGAAATCTTTTGACAACTAAGCAGACGACAACCGATTTCACCTCTAAAAGAAGCCTTAATAAAACAATGTGCTATTCTTTGAAATACATAACAAGTTATGAACTAGAATGGATCAAAAGCTGTAGACGATTAAACGCTTTGAGTATCAAGTGGCGAATAATGGGGCATCACAAATGTTACGCAGACACCCTTCACAGAAGGCTACGGTGGGGGCAATCTTCTAGGACAATACAATATAATTGAGGGTTCTATTCACACGGAACACCTCCTTGTCTGTTCTAACAACTACGGTGAAATATGTGAACAAAAAATATTTACAAAGGAATTGTTACCTACTTTAGAAGGGAAGAAAAAAGAATAACTTGAGGGAGATCAATATTGTAGATAAATAAAACGGTCCATTGTGAAGGCTACGCTGGCGTGCGCATGCGAGCACCCTCGACCTCGCGTCCCGTGCGCTAGAGCATACGCGAACAAAAAGAAATGACCTGGCTCATGGTTGATTCATCATCACAGGCCGATCGCGAACGCTTTGTCTGGGAATTTCGAAATTGAGAATTCACGCAGCTCAACATAATGACCAGTATCCGTTAGAAGAATTTTGATGACGGCCCAATCCAACTAAACCTTTCGTTTTTTCCTCAAGTCAGTAATAAGTAAAAATAGATTAATCTTATCATAAGAAGCTAATTACAGGAAATAGTAGCCGGATCTCGAAACGCTCAGGAAACTGTTAGCTTTGGTTAGCTTTCATCTTAATCGTGTTTCCGTTACGCTCAAATGATAAAACTGATATTTTAGTGAACGAGGTAGTTAAAGTGCGAGCACAAACAGTATCAATTTCAAATAATCTTTTACAAGATGTTAAGTAGATAACAAAATCACCGAATTTGTAAAACAAAGTGAAGCCTACTACCTGGGGACGGTTATAAAGCCGCACTTTAAAAATAATCGGTTCAACAAATCGAGTCATTGGAACGTGTCAGGACATGCTGTCGGTTTTTATTTGGGCCCAGTGGGTTGTCCATGGTCGTTTTGTGTATTTTATGGCCACTTCATTAACAGTATCCGATACTTATTTTGAGGAGCTCTCTCTATTGACACGTCAATTGAGTGCAAGGTGTTAACTCTGGATTAAACTACTATTAACTTATCAAAAATAATCTCTGTCATTCAATGTTATTTCTATATTGCAAATTAAATATAGGTGATCATGTGCGCGATATTCATACAAAAAATGGAGTAATGCAATAATTAATGGACCCACATCGAGCTTTACATTATTTATGAAAGCAGAAAGTGTAAAAACCGTTTTGACGATTGCTTACGGTACAGTGTGCAAATGTGCAATATCGTTTCTTTTTCGCAACAAGATAAACTGCTAACAGAACTCGCTCTGAATGGTTTGTTGACTTTGGAAGATCACGAGTTTCGTACAAAAAATATTCGAGTTCAGAAGTAATTTTTATTACAACAATGACTTTTTAGAGTGGGAAAAATTATGGAATAAATTTGCGGTACGCATTTTGACAATGTGAATAATAAGAGCCAGATGATAAGAGCCAGATCCATTTAAATTTTAAAGATGATTAACAAGCTTCGAGTGGGGGTAAAGAGCAGGAGAGATCGTTCATCGTTCCCACAGCAGCGGTGCAGGCAGCAGCGGGGGGACGATGCATGAAGAGGGGCGCGGGAGGAGCCGGCGCGCAACAAAGAGCCTTCCGGGAACCGCCACAATACAGGTTTGCGGCGACGTGCGATACCTTCGCAGATACCGGCCGCGACCGGCGACCAGCTACACCCGCACACTATTCACAACGATAGCAGACTTTTGTCAACTAAATAAGAATAAGGACCCAACGGTACACTTCAGAATCCGAGGCGACGTAACAGATAACTTACAAACATTACTTGAATTGAACATCCGCTACAAGTAATATCAAGATCGTGGGTTCTCGCTAATCATTATCGGTCTGACAGCAATCAGACGTGACAAAAAATCGCCAACATTGACTTAGCACGACTCTGTAGAGTCTGTACCAAGAATGTTTGTACGTATGACACGAATATTGATAAGGTGCAATGTTGGCCATTCTAAACATGTAGATAAATCGAAGTGCAAGAAAGAACATTCTGATTGCGAAAGTTTGGGCATTCTATTAAGCCCCTGATGGCTGTACAGACTTAAAGAAATTTAGAACAGCAGACTTCGTGTTTGAAACGGATTACACTCTTGAAACAGCGGCAACTTATCATCCCAAAACAGCAGGGCAAAAACCATAAAACCACGTGAACGGTGACAATATATCTAATTCTTTGATGTACAGGCGATGAATTGAAATAAAGGGCTAGATCAGTAGGAAGCGGTTTAGCATAAAAGTAAAAGTGGGGTAATAAAATAAAATTGCCAGGGTCGAACCCGTTCTGGCGTGAGCGCCGTTGGCGGTGGTTTTATTACAAGATACTGACATGCGCATGTCACTCTCGCTGTGCCCTCGTGAGACTGATGCCGCAACGAGAGCCTGTCCATCCACTCCAGGTGATTAATCGCCTTTGATATTAATAGACCTTAATATATTATAACGATACATGTTGTTTGGTCGACAACGAACGAAATTAAATCGCTCAGCTCTTAAAATCTGCAGCTCAGTATCGCAAAAGACTTGCAATCGTAATAGGAGGCTATAAGGCACATGTTTGGACAAACTCACGCCTCCCCATGTTCTTCCCATGGGGATAGGCAGAAACTACAGGACGCCAACTGCTAGGATCCTAACATCCTCTTTTTGCCCTCATCTGGTCATACACGTAATTATTATGATTGCGTGAATTAATATGGACAGTCATACTGAATTGAAAGGTATTGCAATGAGTGGTAACGAAATCAGAGCGCTGGATCTTGTTGTACCACTTGGGACTAGGACAAACTTATAGCTTAAATCCCCACAATTTCTGCACAGAAGAAACGCTTGAATTCACCCACTATGCGAAGAATGGAGCAAGAAATAGATAGACCCAACTACCGAAACAGAAAAAAGACCGTGCTAATGATACGAGACAAACGTTTAAAAAAACACCTCATACACCTGACAAAAGCAATAAAAATTCCCGTCAGCAAGAAGTTCAAGCCATTTAACGACACGATTACAGTAATGGCAAATGTCAAGCGAACTAATTTCACGCATTAATTTGAGCAAACTATCAGCTAGTTGCTTACTCATTGGCCCGTCAGTACCGTCAGACGTAATGGCTGTGCTAATCTGTGCACCAACGTCTGCAGTTGCAGTTTGTTATCTTGAATTAACGTCAAGCTGTCACGCCATGGTGTCTACAAACTCTGTTCTAACATATCTCCTTACACAAAGTGCTGTTGCCACAAGATAGACAAAAGCAACGCAGCAGACCGATGGATTTAATGCAAGCAAAGATCCTTGATATTAAAACCTAACAATTAGTAGTACATTTATATATTAGCATTATGCATACCTATTAATTTATTGAGTTGAGCACTAACGCGCCTGGATTGTTACGAAACTATATGTTTACTTACTGACTTCTGGGAATTGTCTCAGGTAAGCAAGTACTTACCAAGTACGTAGTCGTGTCGCTATTTTATGGCGAAATCACTATGACGTTGGCAAAACTACGTCAATCCGCGAATATACTATATTCAAGCACGCATAATATGGAAGAGTGCTCACGTAGCATGACCATTAATTATACACACACCCACACTTTCATAATCACATTCTAATCCCTAAGTGGGTAATCAATTTATGCAGGTACCAAATGTAATGTGATCAGGTTTAAAGTTGTCTATAAGTATTGGGGTGTTTATAGACCAAAAACTATATAATATATTCACATAAATACCGTTGGCATGTGCTAAATATTAACATATCAACAATCTGAAACAGAATGTCGACTGGTGGTAGAAAATGTCATGTGGCATTATTTAAGACTCGTGTACGACCAATGAAAATGCTAATAAATCTACAAAAGTTGAATTAAATAAATAACAAGAAGAGGGCATGATGAAGCAGCAGATTGCCAATGTAGCACCTCTTCTATCATCACATACAAAGGTAAATAGCTGACTTTTACGATTTGAGTGAGCTAAAGCTAAGTACAGTTCAAGTACATTTAATGCCTTTCTCGGTTCTCCTCGTCTGGATGAACATAACAAAAAGGAAAATCTTAAATTAGGACTAAGAATGCGTAATCTTAACAGTAATCTGCTGAGTGTAATGACAAACAACAGCGGGCATGTTATACATTTATAATCGCTAATTTGATTAAGACGTGATTCATCAAAGGTGAGAGTGCAATCGTGATTGACAGTAATTTGAAAACGATTGCAACACAATGCAAAAGAACTAGAATTGCATGGATTGTCGAGAAGGTGGTATTTATGGTTCCTGCGATGCAATGACAGGTTCTTCCAACTTTAATAGATACCTTGTGAACGCATTAAAACAATAACTGCACATTTAAAAAGATTTCTGAGAACTTTCATGTAGTGCGTGATGATGTTATGGATGGTTTGCAATTTAACAAGTTGTTACAAGTGGATAATGACATAATCCATTGGTCCGACAGCCTAGACACAGGCCTAGAGTTTCATATCACAAGCGTTGTGAGTCACGCAAATAAATGTAGTCCATTCGGGCTTTGTTGAGATTGTATCAATATAGATATTTACTATGACACAATCTCAGAATGATTTATGTACCTAGACTTCTAGGTCCATAAATAATTCTTAGGCTTTTCGACGAAATGCTTTCCGTTCTTAACTATTTTGCTTAAATCTATGTTCACCGTTACAGCACAACCTTCATTACGATTATGTTCAGTAGTAAAATATGTATTTTTCTCGGTTATAATAATATTATAACAGAGAAAAATATTATTAGTGTTCAGGTATACATCAAAGATGGATGCTGGTGACGGCGGACAGGCGGCGGGGAGCGGGCGGAGTAACGAGTCGCAATCACTACTTCTCGGAATCGTACTTGTTTTCGCACCAGGTGCACTCATGCCGTACATATTGATAAATAACACCTCCGTCGATTTATGCTCAGTCAAATAATTCTTTTCTAAACAATATAGATAAGTGCGAACTGACAGTATTTGGCAATAGTTTACATAAAAGCGTAAAATATCGTTATACTAATAACGATATTTTACGCTTTTTAGTGGTGTTACTCTAACGAGTTTTTAAGTGGTCATTTAGAAATAGGAATACATCCGGGTAGAACGGTAGAACAATTGTAGGTAGCTGATAATCTAATAGATAAAGTAATGATAGCATCAAAATGATCATTAATAGGCAATAAAAATAATTGATTTTATAGTCAATCGAGAGCTACCAGACGTCCGCATCGATCAGCGGTTTATAAAAGGTTAAACCAGGAGATTAATTTTTCATTATTGAAGTAAATGTAGCAGAGAGTGCACAAACAATGCAACACAGTTAGTTTGGCACAGTCACACACCGCGAGTGACGAGGCAATTCGATGAAATCGCACTACCAATTGATTTTTTACTTGACTACATTAAAGCACAGTTACTGGAACAACAAATTGTTCATCAAGGGAACTATTGGTAAAATTTTTACCGAGAACTACAACTGACCGTGTGCTGCATGAAATTAATTGGCTTTCGCTATAACTTCAATATTTTAGTTAGAATCCGCTTTTTCAATACATTCGTTATTTCATGTCATGGAAATATTTCCACTCTATCAGTTTGTTTCAATATGATGTCATTCTTATTTACATCCATTTTCAATCAATCACTTTTACTTCTTAACAGCCGCACGGGTCGATCGATCAGGTTAAGCTACGCTCGCCGCAGTCGGTCCGTGGATGGGTGACGATCTTTACATACCGAGACCCCTCCGTGCTTCGGAAGTCGTTGGTCCCGGTGTCATTCTTGGACTTTGACAGTGGTTATGGGTCGTAAGAAGCCCGAAAGTCTGACAACCAGACTTACCAAGGGGTATCGTATTACCCAGTAACTGGGTTGTGGAGGTCAGATAGGCAGTCGCTCCATGTAAAATACTGCTATTCAGGTGCATCCATCTAAGGTTAGACTGGAAACCAACCCCAACATAGTTGGGAACAGGCTAGGCAGATTGTAAGCTAAATAATACAGTTACACGTGATTAGCTTTGATAGGTTATCGGCAGATTAAATAATATGAACTTATCTGAAAACGAGCTTGTAATGAAGATGTTCCATGTTTGCGTGCCCTCGGCCTCGCTTTAAAATATCAAAAAGCATTGTGAAAGTGCATGCATCATGCATTGCTATACCATGTTGTAGTAAAGCCTTTATTGAAAGTGCATTTCCATTTCTTAGTCGATTCTGCTAAGCGCTACATAAAATTAATTGCGTTAAATAATTAAAACACGATTCCTGGGCCCCAAGTCTGCTATTTTTACAAATTCGTCATTCCAACACGATCCCATTGTCATTTTGCTAAAAGTTCGTATTCTGCTAAATTCATAATGGTCGATCATTGGTCGGTCAATGGTCTCGTAATAGAATTGTGCCAGAATGACATTGTAGTATTGCCATTAATTTAAAACCCGTTAGTAGAAATGATTTTCGAAAAACTACTACTAAATTTGAACATTTATTCATGCCAGATTTCATTAATATATTTTTTAAATATTATTTATTAGTGTTATAAGCAATTTGAAGTAATAAGAAGTTCGTAAATAGCAAAAAACATTAAATGTGTAACGCGGATAAACGTGAGATTAAACAACTCAATAATATTTTATCTGTTTAGCTGTCAAAGTCAAATGTGACATTACTACTGACGTCTATTTGTTTTTATTTTTATTTGTTTTTATTTTGAGTGTATTTTATAGAATATTTACTGATTTAATACAAAATGGTGGTAATTGAGCAAATTTCGGCTCTTATTGTCTATTTAGAAAACCACCAAGACCTGGCGCTTGGCCACTTCAGCCGCACCAATGAAGGGCGAAGTTTATCAAGAAGATATTGGATAGAGTACGCCCAAATTTTAAATTCGGTGTCGGTGGACTGCCCCAATAAAACACCGGCAGAGTGGCGCACAGTAAGTACCAAAATACAGTATAATTAGTAAAGTATCAGTAAAGGAGTTTGTATTCATTCTCGTCAAGCGACGGGCTCGACGACGTCTTCTGCATTCCGCCCGTCTTCTTTCTCTAGCATCTACTGCGTTGGCTAGCTCGAGAATATGTGCTCGTAGTGAATACATTCTCCAAATTCCACAAACACGATGATTCGTAACGAATTAAAAGCAATGACTGCACAATGACGTTATAATGGTAGGTCAATGATCAAAGGAACTGTCAAAATTTTAGCAGATTACCGCATACGTCAGTCATTCATTTGTCATTGTGTACGAGATTACCATTAATGCAATGGAGTGTCAGTGGTTGACCATTGGATAGTCATAATGACGCCATTATAATAGTAGATTACCAAACTTGTCAAAATCAACAATTATGAAATCAATGATAGACCATTTTGACACTATTGTAATAGCAGACTTGGGGCCCTGATGGCCCCACTGCTGACTTGGCTCCAACGTTGGGGCCAAGAGGAAAAAGACATAAAAATTGTTCCCGTTAGCGCCACTGACTTGGCCCCACTTTACTATCTGGCCTACAGGTCAGTGGGTAGTTGGGTACAGAACAAGGGGGCACAAAGCGTTTCTTCCAGGATAACGTGTTTATTTTATGTAGGGCTTCCCATATTCTAAGAACTTATGCGAGATGTTATAAGTTATAACTTGTATCCTTTCTTGTCTTACCTATTAGTATTTACTGAAAGTATGACGAGGAGCTCTATTATTAGCGACGAATCATACATCTATTAATAAACGCACTCTGGATATGTCAATACAATATCACCCTAAATTCTGTATGATTAACATCGTTAAAATGACGTCATCGTATAACTAGATCCCCATCCTCATGGCTGTGCCACATTCATCGATTTTTTTTTCTCACGGCGTTCGTTGCCGATGTCATTAATATTTTGTGGACGGCACAAGCGGCGGGCGCCGGCAGCGCAGCATAGGCGCGGATGACGGGGGCAATGCCCATTGTCACACCAGGCGATTATCAATTATTTTTGCGCACACAATGGACTTTATTTCGTAGAAGCTTTGTGCTTATCGCTACCAGCGCGAGCGGTAGCGCACACCTGTCTGTCTTTTGGCCCCGAAACTTCGAATGATATCATTTACATATTGTGTATTTTATGCTTTAGATGAAGTTTGAACTAAGTTCCATTTCCATTATAAAGGTATCCAATTAATGTTTCAATTGGAGTATCTACAGAATAGATCAAATAATAATATCAGGATACATAAATAAATGAATGAAACATCGCCGCAGGCGGTAGGTATTCAATTGGCAGGTTTCCGGCAATAAGAAAAAAAGTTCTATCTAACTAAGATAGGTACACTACGCTCATTTAGGTTCGGTTTCTTATGGGAAACTTGATATTTTTACATATGAATATGGCTCTCCTCTGTTTTAGGCGTTTATTACAAAGGGTAGATGGGTCCACTGACTCCATTCATGCCTACATAAATTCATTGACAAGCCTCTGCCAAAGTTTTAATTTTGAGTGTCGTCATTAATTGATCTTTCAAAACCAAATTGAGAATTAGTGAAATAACCCGGAATGAAGTGGATTTGATTCCATAAATTCGACGAATAAATAGTTATATTATAACCCCCTTACTAATAATCGTTGTATAGCGTCTGTATAGTTACACAACGCTTTGTCTTCTTCTTTCAAATGTCAAATTACTGACGACTGAAAGAGAGAAATCGGTGTGTACTAGTAAGGAAGGGGGTTAGTTTATAACTTGCTATTGATGTAGTTTACATTCAGATAATTATATATTATGGTCTTTTTTTTAAACTTAAAATAATACTAATAATATGTACAATTGTACATGTGTATAAAAAGAAGGAAATGAATCAAAGGGCATCAAAAAATTTGTCCGCATCGCTGTCAACAGGAACTGCCCAAAAGGCAGGCAGCATTGCCACGTTGTAAGGGGATGCTGATTCTTTGGCCAAAAATAGGCTAGCCCTCTCACGGTAACGTGAAGTGTCGACCAGGCGCTAGACGATGTCTCGAAAAACGAAGTGGGCACTAGGACCCCCATGGCTCTAGTGTTTCAATCCCAAACGGCTCTAACATATAATTCCCAATATGGTTGGAATATTTTCGCCGTTTGAGGTTTTCCGCACCTGCAGCAGCCACCCGCCAACCCAGCAGTACTAGGAAAACGGGATGGCCCTAGGGTGTTGACACACCAAACGCTTGCCTAACTTCCAGGGCATTATGGTCATTCCGTTATATACAATATGGTCATGTTCATAGGTTTTAAAACAGCAGGTACAGCTGAATTATTATTTAATTAGTCACACATTCAAGTAAACAAACTCAAGTTCATCCGTTATAAGCGCTTGGCTGGCTTAATGGAGTGTACAGCAATTGTACTTAGGTATGGCTTCTGAAAACGTCGATAGCACGAATGCCATTGTTTCATTAGAATGTATTCTAGGATATCATAGCAATATCGGCGCTAGTGAGAACTGGACGTGGCTTAATTATTCCTTGAATTCTGAATGAAGGTAAATTTGCATAGTTGCGCCGCTCTCCGAATTAATTGACGATGTCAGCCAGCTCAGATAAGTGACGTGCAATTCAGAGGCCAATTTCAACAGAATACTGCTATCGGCTGATGACAAGGGAGAAATCAACAAAAGAAGACTCACCATTCAATACTCCTGTATCCCTTCACACAGCAGTGGATGCTCTTGAACTTGTCTTCGAAGCCGTACTCGAAGGGCACCGGCTCCTTGGTGAACTGCATCCACGAAGAGTTTGTGGTGAAGGTGTTTAGGGAGCAGTAGGTGGCCCCTTGTGAGGAAACCATGCCCGACACAGCGAGGAGACCCAGGAGGCCACACCACACACTCCGTACACACATTTTGATCTATTGAAGCATCCTGGAAAAAAAATAAACCAATCTTATATACCAGCCAAGTCAAAGTGACAATTCCCTAACGGCCGAACCCAGTTACCTGTCTATCACCAGTTTTGGCATACTGGAGGTAGAAAAACCTATCTAATCTGATCTATAATAGATCTGCCTTTAACTGAAAATATAGGTTATTTTATTGGGTTCGGCCGTTAGAGTAGTAGGTAAGTAATAAGGATGGATGCCGGAGTTATCCTAAAGGCTCTAAAATATGGGTAAGTTGTAGTCTTAGATCCATCTGATCAGAATGAAATCTGTACCGTGCATAGCTATTACAGCCTCTATATCGACTGCCTACAACCGACGGCTGGAACTGTCACTACAATTAGCATTTGTGGAAACTAAACAACCTAATAATGTATTATCTATGATACAATGAATAAAACCGCGCGAAATGATCACGAAGTTGATGTGATTAGCTAAGAAGTAAGGAATCATTGAGTGGTCATAGTGAATGAGGGCCCTGATCGTTGTGTCCTGTGCATTACACGATCGGATCAGACCAAAGACCAAACGGATCAGATAAGTCTGTTCAGAATTCAGATTGTTCTCTCCATTTATGGTAGCCTTCAAGTGCAACAGTTGCAAGCGGACGTTCAAAGTCCACTCCGCGAATAATTTCAACAAATCACGTAGAGGATAATGCCAACGAGATATTATCTAATCAACTTGCAATCAAAATTTTCAGTTGTTCGTTGTTACAAAGCATTAAAAAAAGTATTAATACACTATGAATCATTAAGGGAAATACCTGTGTCGTATAAAGTATTTTTTGTTTAACCAATGACGCAATCCAACGTTTTTTATTGTAAGTAGATTGTATTTAAATAATGACCGATAAGATGCTAATCAAATGAATATTCTCTTTTGGATTAGGTAAGTACTTAGCAATTATATTGTGAATTCAAAGAAAACTTAATTGAGCAAATCAATACGTCATGCACCCTAATTACAGTACCGTTACACACAGGTACACTGTCAATCACAACTCGAGGATTTTGAAGGAAATTCCCAATCCATTGCTTCATAGGTTTGAAAATATCGTCCGCTCAACAACGTACATAACGCAATGAAGTACAGTTAATCGTGGCTGGACTGTCAAAATGAAAGGCATTGCGATCGCCTGCCATTTTATATGTGTAACGCAGGAATCCGCTGGATGCGAGAACAGAACAGAAGGCCAATTCTCGTAATTTAAAACGTTCAAAATCTAGTCGCAGTCTCATCTCAGCGACAAAGAAATGTCAAAAACTTGTCAAAATGTAGGGAAATATGAAGTATTTTTTGACAGATTGAGACTGAGATCAGACTGTGAACGTTCTTAAAATTAGTAGAATTGCCCCTCTGGACGATGTGGCGGTGTTTGTTGGTGGCTAATGTCCAGCAGTGGACGCCTTTCGGCTAAAATAGTGATGATATGTTACGCAGTTACTCCACAAGTTTTTCTACTTATCTTTTTTGCCTACTATTCAGACTTTGTGATAAGTAAAATGAAAATCCAAAAATTCTGACATTTATCGTTGCTGTTAGTCATCCATACTAATATTATAAATTCGAAAGTAACTCTGTCTGTCTGTCTGCTACCTTTCACGCCTAAACCACTGAACGGATTTCGATAAAATTTGGCAGAGAGATAGATTGCATCCCGGGGAAGGACATGGGATAGTTTTTATCCCGGTATTCCCGCGGGATCGACACTTATGCGGGTGAAACCACGGGGCGCTGCTAGTAACTTTATGAATTCGAAAGAGCCTATTGTTAGAATTAGTAAATTTAGGTATTCTCCAAGCTTTAAGATAATTTTAGTCACGTCTATAGTTGGAAAATTTGCGACTGCAGAATATGTCAGTTGTGGTTTGTTTTCCTTTTAAGTCACATTTATGAGTTAAACTTGTAAACTAAAAATTCTTAAGCACAGTTAAGTTAGTTCAAGTGAGTCATATTCCAAGGATTGTATTACGCATGAATTGAAAACGGATTCCCTGAACATACATAACAGAAACTAGTACCTAAATAGGTAAACAGTTGTTATAAAGAAAACATCGTTAATTGCTGGCCAACTAAGTACATATTTATGTCTGCACAATTAAAAACCTGTAAAGAGGTTATTATTGTAATACAAATTGATATTTACGGCTACTTTATATTCATGGCATAAAGGACAGGGTAGATAGAAACTACCTAAACAAGTGTTTTATTATTACAACGCGGTATTTGACAGTTCTACAACATTCATTGTGTTATAATACAGACGCCAGCACATCAACCTACTACAATCAGTCAAATTTCTTTAATAGACTTTCAACTTTATCGCTTAAGCATAAGGTTCAATCTTGATTAGAAAAATTTAACAGTTTCGGGTAGCTTGATGTGCTGGCGTCTGTACGTTGTAGAGCAGACAAATTTTTCATATAATAATAATAATGTTTATATGAAGTAATAGATTAGCAATATCCTTCAAAATTATTCAGACTGTGATTGATAGTGTGTTACGGAATTAGGGTGCTGGTCAATTTGATTCTTTTTTTAAATCACTTTTAACGGTCACTTTTGCACACTACTCACACTTTTCTCTTAGTCTCTTGATAGCGTCATGATGATGCCATCATGTCACCACCATTTTCCTTAATAGTTGCCCTAAAGCAAATAAGGAAATGGCAAAACCCATGCTAATCCATACTATCCATGCTAATATTATTATTGCGAAAGTGTGTCTGTCTGTCTGTTACCTCTTCACGCTTAAACCGCTGAACCGATTTAGATGAAATTTGGTATAAAGATTATAGTTTCGAGTCCCGGGAAAGGACATAGGATAGTTTTTATCCCGATATTCCCCCGGGATCGACACTTATGAATCACTTATAAACCGCGGGACGCTGACAGTATACAATCAATTCAAAACTAACTGCCTCTATGTTTAACTTTACACGCCTAAAACAGTGAACAGATTTCGATAAAATTTGGCAAGGAGATAGATGGCATCCTAGGGATTCATAGGCTACTTTTTAGGTAGCACGATCCCGTGGGATAATTCTCGACATCCAAGCGGCCGAAGCCGCGGTCAGAAGCTAGTACTCTATACACTACAAGGGACTGCCTCATTGGTCTAATGGTCTCGAGCGTTACTGCTGAGAATGAGAGTTCGATTCCTGGGTGCAAAGTGTTATTACGTTTTGCCATCTGGAATTTCTGTTTCAGCCCGAAGTCTCGTGTTGTGCCCGGTTGATGGCAATGAGTTCGCACCCTGTTACATGGTACAGATGCCAACACATCAACCTACCCGAAACTGTCAAATTTTCCCAATCAATTTTGAACTTTATGCTGTAGCAATAAAGTTGAAAATTTATTAAAGAAATTTGACAGATTGTAGTAGGTTGATGTGCCGGCGGCGTCTGTACTTAAACAACTGGCAAAATGTGGGTGTACATAGTGTTTAGGTACATCTCTGCTTAACCCTTCGGGTAATACAGGCGAGGCGTGTCGTAGCCTAACCCTTCGGGTAATACAGTCGTGGTGTCATGTTATGTTACAATCATAAAGGCAAGTAGAATGTCACGACAAAATTTAAATGTAGATTCTTGGAACATTCAAACAAACAGTCAGTTAAACACTTACATAACTCATAGCTCGGCATAAAGTTGCGCCGCGTGGCTAACTGTTGTTTTGCCGTTTCCCGAAATACAATAGAAATTAAATGGAGGTAGGTACGTAATTCTATTTCATGGAAAATTGAATGGCTTTCAAACAAGGGGCATAAAAGGACAATATTCTCGACCACGGTGGAAAGTACATGGATTAATATAGCCATGATTGTTACTGCTCAACGCCCATGGCTCTTTACTATTGTTTGTGACTTAAAATACCGTAAGCTGTGTCCTTTTTTATACTTAAGTAAAATTGTAAAAGTTAATGAACAATAGGAGATGAACGGTCTGCCGACTTGTTTAAAGAATAGAGTGGTATAATCCGGGAGCTGTTTTAATACAACTAAGTGCTAAATAGTAGTTAAGCCTTTTTGTATTTCTAGCTCGACGATTCTGCTTTGTTTGAAGATTTTTTTCTTTGTATGGTTTAACGAAAATAAGTTTCTCTTTAAACGGTAAATTTAAACCACGGTTAAAATTCAAGTTAATCTGAAAGACTGAAAACAAAGCACTTTTTTAATATTCAGAAACGTTAAAACCTATCTGGATATTAAATAAAATCTTTCGTAGGAACGAATTACTAAATAAAATTACCTAGGTATAAGTAATTCTACGAATTGGCAACTGCGCGAGTGACGGGGGGCCCTAACTCAGTCGTTCTTAGAAAAGCAATACTTAATGGCAATGCAGTCACTAATTTTTTGGTCCATGACTACGTTGAAATATATATATTATATATAGATACCTATTTGATTATGTAAAATTTTTGTGTAACAATTACACTCTGCGCCGATCCGAATAGAGTTTGATTTTTTTTCCTTCGGTGTATCTGTTTTGACTTACTGAGAGGTTTGTTAGAGATGTCAATATTGTCAATCATGCTTAGCCTTTGCGGACGATAGTTTGAGGGTGTGCCGCGCTGTATGAAATGGGAATCAATGCAATGGTTGTTTGATGTAGCAATGTAGCTACAGCTACATACTAGTACATACCTACAGTCGATACCTATTGTAATGTACCATAAGACTCGAGAGTTGATATTAGGAAAGAACAAGTAACTAAATTACACTGATATCGGCTCGCAGCAAGCGTCCACGTCTTCTCTTCCCGGCGGTCGGTAGGCTATTGCCCCCCGCCCCGCGACACCGCGCGTGCGCTGCTCGAGACGACAGAGTCGTACACAACAGACTATAAATGTCTATAGTTCTATACACTACATCCCTCCCTTATTATTATTGAATTGAGATGTTTGTTGTTGTCATGTTTGTTGAAATATTGAATTGAAGTATTCGCTCCCGGACACGCCGGCCCCCCACGATTTTTTCCTTTGTCGCTTTGATAAATCCAATTTAATGGAGACATTATGATTTCCTCACGACGCTTTCAGTCACCGATACTTCACCGTTTTGATACATCCAATTTAATGGATATCAAATGCGTCCAATTTAATGGATGCCCATTGCTTCCAATTTAATGGATGTCTTATCTACCACGCGGAAACTCTCCGTACTGGTAATGTCACACGTCTTTGAAGTACTGGTTCTCGGACATGCCGGTTTCCTCACGGTGTTTTCCTTCACCGTTGATGAACAGTGGTGATGAGTGTAAATACACAAAATGTCTGCCTGGTTTCGAACCCACGACTTTAGTCGGGCTAGACCACCACCACTGTTGTGCTGAAATTAAATGCTATTGTTATGTGTATGTAAGCATGACACTGTAAGTGACCTGTACTTTTTTTTTATTTTTTTTTTTGGTGAGTAAGTACATAGTTGAGTTTAAATCACACTGATTTGACATAACTTGTTTGGTAAACAGTGATCATTTAGATCTTTTTAACATAACTTCAAATTCACACGAGGCCAATGACACCGCACAGGCTGCACGCGAGTGTTTTTATTCCTTCTATTATTTTACTTCTGTCATTGTGGATGTGGTTGTGTCCTTACGCTTCTTATCGAATATATATCTTACTTGGTTTCTTTCTATATTCTAGAACCTACTTTTAGATTCACCGCTTGTATTTCTATAATAAGGTCCTAACAGTTGCCATGGAATTTGAACCTTATAATGCCGGTATGGCATTAAGTTTGGGTTCCCAAAACTTGATAATTATCTGAGAGTCTGAATTCACATATACTGAAACTTCTTATATTACTCACTTGATTAAAACTTCCAAACAGAAATAAAGAGCTTCCCATATTTCGATATAACTAGGTAGGTACTATACTGTGCAATTGTTAATTACCTCTAAAACCCAAGTAACAATACAGAATGTTACCTTGAAATTTCAGTATATTAAATAAGACATCAAAATTACTTCAATAACTTGAAGTATTTTTATAATTACTTAGGCCTTCTTGTACCCCTATTACCTACTGTGTAAGCAATACTTGTACGCCTTGCAAGGCAGCACATAGTGGAAAAACATATTTTTTGATTTTATACCATCATGTACCACTATGGTGTACCTATGTGTACAAATAAATGCAATCTAATTTCAACAGATCTTCCAGCAATACATGCTGACTACTAATGTGACAAACAATACAAAAGATGGCGCTGATCCCATATTAAAGGCATCAATACTTTCACACTGACTATTGTAATACTTGTAACAGGACCTCACAGAGGGCAGTATTATCAAGTTTATGATAAAATAAGAATTATAATCTTATAACCCAACATCACGCTTGTTACCAGTTACCACCCCAGACAGGGAAATAGAGTATCGTATACCTTAGCCAGTCCTGGCTAAATCCCATGCAACAGGGAGCGAGTCTACAGCCGTGAATTCTGCACAAAACTCTAATAACTTCCTGATGGAAAACCCCACAAACCCTGGTGCCACCTGGCATTGAATCCAGGACCCTACACTGAACAGTAGCGCTTGCAAATAGTGGACGAACTAGACCACTATTATAATAATTAGTTATTATTAAGATAATGAAAATCTTAAAAGCTAGACACTCACAGCAACATTTATGTATTTACTAGTTGGCCCCGCATCGCCCCAGAGTCAAAACACAAAATGTATGAGAAAAATGAATCATCTCCGTTGTCTTTTCGTGATTTTTTTCCGTGCTTCAACAGCCACTCCGCCACTCGGGGCGGAGACAAATCCAACAAATCAAAGACCAAAAAATCGGTCCAGGCACTCTCGAGCTACAAATGGTGCAACCAACCCGGCTCCGCTTTATAAATAGAAAGATGTAGGTACCTATGTTTGAATAGGTAAGCAATCTTTGTTATAAGTACATTCGTTGCATGTTTATTACATGTTACATGGCACCTGTAACTTAGTGACCTTTGACCTTTCCCACATTAAGGAGTTTTACTCTAACAGAAGGAGGGAACTTCTCTTGTTTACCGATTCCTCATACCTTCATCATATCGTAAGAAAATATTATGTTATTCTAATTAATCATTGCAATAATATCAAATAGCAGTTTACTGTTATTGTTACTTCTTATTTTCACTTTGCACACATTTTATTTCAAAGTACCTATGTATACTTATTATTTTAACTGCATAGCTTTTGTCTTTTACTTAGTCTGTTGATACCAACACTACCAACCTAAATTATGTTACCCTAGAACTCAGTAGTACTCGATAGGTAGTTCTTGCTATACGCAGGGAATTATCCTGTGCGAAACAGTTCTACACCATACTTTATTTTTTTTTTTTTTTTTTTTTTTTAGGCCATTCTGAAACTGCAGTCTAAATCCATTGTAAGTCAGGACCATCGAAATGTAAAAGACTATTTCTTTCTTTTCCGTCTATGCCTGCCGCCTCGAGTTCATAAATGTTCAGACTTCTTATCCCTCGTTGCCAACGGACAGATACTGAACCAACCTCCTATTCACATTCGAACTTCTCTAAAGTGTACTGTGCTATTTGGGGCTATCTGTTGACAAGGTAAGTAACTATGTTGCGTATTTATAGATTTTTAACACGCTATCGCAATCTAATGCTGGTAATAAAGCGTCTACTGTACGCGACTGTACCCTGGCTATAAATCTACGCCCGCAGTACACCATCGGCGCTTATGACAATACGTAGTCGTCATGGCAAACACACCCTGTGCGCACATGACGACACGTTGTCGTCATGCTGTGCTGTACTGTGGCGCCAGCGCGCGGCCGCCAAGTGGCGAATGGATGCTCAAAGTGTAAACGTTGATATATTATTTTCGCAGATACGTGACGTGCTAATATCGCAACCACTCGCACGACTACATGCACCGAAACTCGCACATCTGTGATGATAGTCGCAGACCTACAGTTTCGACAGCGATAGGAGCCGACGCTGTCGTGCAAGCGAAATCACGTTAGTCGCCAAATGCTGATGATTGTGATCTTTGATAGTACGTCACGCGTGATGCGTCGCATCGTGTTTCTCACGCTATTTTGTATTATCTGTCTCGCTCTTACAAACATAACAAAAGCAAACATTAAATGTTGTTATAATTATCAACAAATTAACATTTTTTTTTTTTGTATTTACCTGTGGTAAGTAATCTGTGTCTTATTTTCCTTCCTCGTATTATTAAAACACTGTTTAGCTGCACAAAAGTCATTTTAATGCGTATTTATTGCAACAAAAAAAACTGAAATTATCGAGCTGTGTGATCAACGATGTTCCGTGCGGTACTGAGTGCTTAGTCAGCTTAGTGAGTACAATCACTCACTTTAGTAGGAACCGGCGCTGCTTTATTTAATAAATCAATGTGTAAACATAAAATTTTAAACCGTGAAACCTTCGCAATTATGCCATGTAGGTATGTCCGCAATTTAATGAGGTATGTCCGCAATTTAATGCATGTAGGTATGTCCGCAATTTAATGCCATGTAGGTATGTCCGCAATTTAATGCCATGTAGGTATGTCCGCAATTTAATGCCATGTAGGTATATTCGCAATTTAATGCCATGTAAGTATGATCGCAATTTAATGTCATGTGGGTATGTCCGCAATTTAATGCTATACCAGTAAATCTCCGCAATTTAATGCCATGTGGGTATGTCCGCAATTTAATGCTATACCGGTAAATCTCCGCAATTTAATGCCATGTGGGTATGTCCGCAATTTAATGCTATACCAGTAAATCTCCGCAATTTAATGCCCAGCCGCAATTGAATGCCCGGCCGCCTTTAAATGCTCAGTCGCAATTAAATGCCCAGTCGCCTTTATGTCTCGTCGCTAAAACCGCTCACCGCACGATACTTTCGGCACCTTTCGGTGATTCTCGAAGAACATTTATTTTAATAACTAGGTAGGTATGGTTGACAAAAATGTAGGTATGTCACTCCCTTGATGTACATCAATAGAAACCTAGATACCTAAAACGCGAACAAAAGAATGCCTACGCAACTGATCGCGGCCAAGTGAGTAGGTACCTAGTTACTTTACATTTCCTTCTATTTTCTTAGTTAAAAATGTTCTAAACAGTCAACATCAGTTAGTAACAAAACAATGATAACAGTAAATAACCACTTTTTTATATAGGTAAGTAACTAATTAATACTGTGGACTAATTCATTAACTTTAGAATAGTAACTATTACCTACCTAAATTGATTAACGAAACTCGTAAGGCTCTGTGATTTGTTTTACCTATTACATTTCTTATACAGCTATCTAGGTAATAAATATTGAGGCTCGAACTCAAGTAGGTAGGTAACTTGTAGGTTAGGTATCATATTCACCCACCACGGGCGTAACCGAATGAAACAACATCTTTGAAGAAACCTAGCGGGTGGTCACTTAGTCACCTACATAATAATCGCTTTGATAAAAGCTTGGTAGGTAGCCTGTCATACATGAATTTACAGCCGGTGCCTCGTTATTCGTAAGTTTTATTTATTTAACGATTGTAGTCGGATAGTATAAATACCTTGTCCATGCTTGCCTTCCTCTACTTTCTTTTGTTTTTTAATGTAAATAACCTTAAAAACTCACAGTTTGTCCTCGTCGCCACATGTAATGTACCATAAGACTCGAGAGTTGATATTAGGAAAGAACAAGTAACTAAATTACACTGATATCGGCTCGCAGCAAGCGTCCACGTCTTCTCTTCCCGGCGGTCGGTAGGCTATTGCCCCCCGCCCCGCGACACCGCGCGTGCGCTGCTCGAGACGACAGAGTCGTACACAACAGACTATAAATGTCTATAGTTCTATACACTACACCTATTAAGTACCTATGCAGACACAGACTCGTTCGTATATGTTATGATTTTATGAACAACCTTTTACAAGTTACTAGCTGCGCCCCCTTGTAAATGTCGATCCAGTAGGAATATCGGGATAAAAAGTAGTAGCCTATATGTTAATCCAGGGTGTCAGCTACCTCCATACAAAATTTTATCATAATTGGTCCAGCCGTTTGAGCGTGAAGAAGTAACAAACATATAAATAAACACACTCACACAAACTTTCGCCTTTATAATATAAGTGTGACTAGCTGACCCGGCGAACTTCGTAGCGCCTCAGAATCAATAAGAATGAATGTACCTATGAGAAAATTAATTATCTTCATTATTTTTTTCGTAAATTTTTTCCATGTGTTAATAGTTATTCTGCTATTCCGGGCGGAGACCAATCCAACAAATCAATGATCATAAAAATCGGCCCAGCCGTTCTTGACTTTGCTTTAATAGAAGAGTTCACTTTTAGGTATATTATGTAGTTTGTTCATTGCTTTCATGGGTGTGAACTGAGGTCTGCACAAGCTAACATACCTAATACGTTTTAAACAAAACAAACACTTGTTTTCCTAGTTTTTTTGTTTGTATCCTGAATACCTACCTAACTAGCAATTTAATGTTTGCTTCACATAGTTTGCATGCAAATTAAAATGAACAGATTATTTCTAGGAAACAATGAATTCGTTAGTTTATGTAGTTGTGTAAATGTAATTGGGTCGAACGAGATTGACGACAGACCGCAGATTACTACAGAACTTGAGATGTCCATAACAGAGTTAGATAGGTACCTATTCCGTGCTGCACAAAGATCTGCTCTCAAAACGGTGAAGGAAAACGTCGTGAGGAAACCGACATGTCCTAGAACCAAAAATTCGAAGACATGTAACATGTGCCAACCCGCACTGAGCACACGTGGTGGATTACAGCCCACTCCCTCTCGAAGAGAGGACACCTGTTTCCCACCAGTGGGAACATTATAGGCTGATTGTACAGACGCCAGCACATCAAGCTACCCGAAACTGTCAAATTTTCGACATAATCATAAATGAAAAGGCTCACGGGCGTAGCCAGAATTCTGTATCGGGGGGGGTTCATGAAAATAAAACAACAATAATGTCTATGAAATAACGTTTATATTTATATAAACCCAAACGCATTAGAGAATCAATCTTCTGTTTTTGTTCTTAAATATATCCACTACTTGATCCGCATCAATTTCAGTCCCAAAATGTATATTCATGAGATTCATTCTTTATTGGAAACCGCTTGTCCACACCACTTTTTCCAGTAGTCTATACCTTTAAGCTGATCGCCTTTTCTTTTCTTCTTCTCCATTTGTTTAAAAATTATGGTTTCCTTATAAAGAAATAAGAAAAATTACTGAAGTAATATTTAAAAGAATACCTAACTGAAACATTACGTCACGCAACAGGCATCCATTTGATTTTTAGATTTTTAAAACCAATGTCCAATAATTATTTCTAATTTTGAATAAGTTATTAAATAGAATCCGTTCACATCTGACAAATTGACGATTTAATTTAAAAAGTAGGTAACCTTAAAGTTTCTATTTTTCTACACTGCACATCTAGAATGAATAAAATATTATTACTATTTAGTTATTTTTATTTACTTACTTCTGTATGAATCAGGCAAGTTTATTATTAAAATCGTAATGCGTAATGCAGGGATGCACAGACCGCGGCCCGCGGGCCGCATGCGGCCCCCCGGCAATATGCCAGTGGTCCCGCCAGCAAAATATTCTAATCCATATACATTTGAAACAAAGATATTGAAAATAAATATATATATAAATGTGAATTAAAAAGTTAAACCTCTTGGACATATTTAGCAATCCTTTCACCATTTCAGCTAAAACTGCATCAGAGTCAATGCAGTTAGAATTAATCAATATTCAAAACGATCAAGATTTTCGCAACAAATTCAATGAAGGAAACTTGCTGAACTTTTGCCGCTGCATTGATAAAACTATGTACAGCCGCCAGCACAACAACCTTCTACAATCTGTCAAATTCCTTTAACAGATTTTCAACTTTATCGCTAAAGCACAAGGTTCAAAGTTGATTGGGAAAATTTGACAGTTTCGGGTAGCTTGATGTGCTGGCGTCTGTACAAAGAGTTGCGCACAAATACCCTGAAATGCGCCAGCTTATTTGGTTCTAATTATATATCTAATTATAATGTGAACAAACTTTTTCGGTATTGAATAGGTAATATAAAACAAAAAATCGAAACCGCCTTGCAAATGAAAGTTTGGAAGCAATTTCACGTGTAGCTACAAGTAAATTTAAGCCAAATGTTAAAAATATTGTAAGCACAATGCAGTGCCACGCTTCAAAGTATATAATTCTTTTTTAAATTACATATTTGGCTATTTTTATGTTTTTAATTTGTGCTGGTGGCCCGCCATTAGTTCATTATTTGCCCAAGTGGCTCATGCTCTCAATAAGTCTGTGCATCCCTGGGCGTAATGTTAACAAAACGACAAAATACTTCATTCACTGCAGTCCGACACGTCACACTAGAATATACCTACTAATTCATTCGCGGTAATCGGTGCTGACTGGCGACCGATCGGTGCACGAAAACATACGTAGTTTACCGAATATGATGCTGTGTCATCAAATTATCGGCGACAGATCGAAGGCGACAGGTGACAGCGCGGCAAATTCAAAATGTTAATGCAATAATTTATACTCTCTTAATTTTAACGTAATAGATGATAATAATGATTACAAATAATCGCATGCTGTGCCGACCACACTCAAAGGTCAGGAAGATGCAGGGCAAGAAGATGATAATGATTTTGAATATTTCGGGGGGGGTTTGAACCCCCAAAACCCTCCCCCTGGCTACGCCCGTAAGGCTTACCGCGAAATTTTAATTCCCGAAAGTATTTACACAATTTAAATGGAATGAATGAATAAATCGCAAAACGCAACCATTCCAACCTTAATTTATACGTATGCACCTAGGTATAAGGTAGAATGTCGCTCGTTACTGCGACTTCAAAAGCTATCAAGCATACTGAGAATGGGATCGGCAATAACATGGAAACGATAATATCGCGATAAACGAAACATGTCGCTTTGCTTACGTGCTCAATTCAACCCAATATCGGCAGTCGGCAGCATCCGAGGACGTATTCCACATTGGGCACCCGATTATAATTGGCACCTGTGTGAATACACCTGACACACAGCGGCACATTCAACCAGGTGCCATTTAAGCGGGTGCCCAATGTGGAATACGTCCATCCGAGAATACGCTACAGCACAAGTGAGGCAGGTACCTACAACAGGTATACGTGTTGGTGTACAGTAGTTGCACACACGAGTTGTACTTGTATTACAAGGACCACAAGCTCGTTCCGCTGTGAGGCGAGTGATTTTTGCAATTACCGACAGGCGGCACACATATCTGTCGGCAATTTGCCGCTCCTCCCGCGAACTCCGCTGATCGGCTTCTCGGAAACGCACTTGCATCAACTGTGTACCCGGCTAGTGCGATTAACGCACTAATTACCGCGCGAAGCCGCCAGCTTACACTGCCGTGCCGCGGCCACATATACCACCTATGTGACATTTGTACAAGCGCGCAAAAACACTGGCCACTTGCTTTTTTAATTGCTGTGGTTTTTTTTTTGTTAGTTATGTAGTAAGATAGCAACTCAGGTTTAACTGTTTTATTTATTTTGTACCGTATACCTATACAATACCTTTCTTGGGAAACACCTTTTTTATTGGTTGAAGCAATTATTGTAATTGATAAGTAAATACCGGTGTGTCTATTAATGTCGCCGTATGTCTCTGGCCAAGGCTGCAGTATACATTGAATCTAAATGTGCTTAAATCTCGACCAGCCATTCATGAGTTCACCTCAACATTAGTATTCAAGTTGTTTGGTATTTTGCCTGCACTATACTACTTTACGCTTTTCCATTACCATTTATTTCAATGATTCAGTCATTCCATACCGCTGTGATGAAATTTGTTTTTCTCAATGCATATTCATTGGCCATTTTATTTGAGACATACCTCCAGTTGGTATGCCTCAATTGTTTTAAATATTTCATAGTTTACTTATTTTGGGGTTTCACTAAACTCTGATTTTTAATTTGCTACACTAAAATGACAGATGACCTTTAAACAACTTCAAAAAGGAGGAGGTTTTCAATTCGAGTGTATGTTTTTTTTTTGTATGTTGTTACGCAATATCTCAGGCAATTGTAAATCGTTTTCAAAAAAATTTTTTTAATGCTGAGGGTATGCGGATGCCTCAGGGGTGGTCCCATTAAATGTTATTAACTTTACTTGGGTAGTTTTTGTGTTAGCTTCAATAATACGTATTTTTGCCACTTAGTTAATATTGATGGTGCTTTATTGACTTGCTGTCACTGACATTTACATAGCAAGTAGTGTTATAATACGAATTTGTGTGGGGTAAGTACAACTTAAAGGCTTAAAAAAATAAAAACTATTTTACAAAAACAAAAACAACCGGTGGCAAGCAACCAAAAACCCAACAACACTAACTTCCTAAATTAAAGTTATTTTTCACTTTGTAGTGTCTCTTTTGGAAGTTAAGTAGTTGTTTTTTTTGTGTCACCATGACATTAATGCAATGATCGGAGCTGTCTGTTTGGTCTAGCAAATTAAAAATCAGAGTTTAGAATACTTACTTTTATTAAAATTCCTGAAGCTGCATTATCACACTATGGCACAAATGAGTTATGATAAGATTACTCAAATTTGAACATTAATCTACAAATAAAGCATAGTTATTGTCAAATATAAGCACATCATCCTTTACATACATTACTGAGATAAAGAATAATGATGTAACAAAACAGGTACAAACATGTCGAAATCAATATGGAATGAATCAATCCAATATCAAATGTGCGAAGTAATATTACAGTAAAGAGAAACACTTACATACAAAGAAAACAGCACTCTACAACATGAATTTCTTAGAACTACAGACAAGGGGAAGGTATTGAAGGCTATAAAAAAATAATACATATACAAATGGACTGATAAAATTGCAATAAGCTGTAAGAAATTAAATATTGTAAAATGAGAGTAGGAAGGTACCTACTAAACAAAGAAAGACAAAAATATTAAAACTTTTTTTTTTTATTTGAAATGGGTTTGCTCTTGACTCTAGTCTAGGTCAGAGGTGACAAAGTCAAAGTCTATGATGGAGTGAGCTTACCCAGAAGAAGCCAAAACAAAAGTAGTGTTTAAATCAATATATGAACTAGCTGCACCCTGCGGTTTCACCCACATAAGTTTTGATCCAGTGGAAACCCCTAAGACGACCCACTGACCGAATATCGGGCTAAAAGTATCCTATGTTCTAATCCAGGTCAAGCTCCACCCATATGTGCCAAATTTCATCCTAATCCATTCAGGCGTTTTAGCATGATGATGAAAGCTTAACAAACCAACATACAAAAAATAAAATCTTTTCTCTATTCAATATTACTTAATTTAGTTAACAGAAAACTGTACAACTAAGGAAAGTAATAAGACTATCGTGATATTTTCGGCACTAACCATTCTCAATTATAGGAAGTGAAAGTGTATTGTTGCAAGAATCTAAGCGAATTTACCGAAATCGCGTCGGCGAATAGTTTGGCCCATGCTTTGGTTGTCAATCGCTAAAAAATGAATTTCAAAATATATTTGTTTAAACACGGTCATGTGCCATTAACATTTCACACAAGGTTTGTAATCTAAAGCTTTTACAAATAAAAATATATACGGCATTACTCACCGAATCTGTTCGATGACAGTCCAACTTTCCAAGAATTGAAAATACCGCAAACTCTCAGTCGACAGTATATAACACAGTTCGATATATCACACCACACTCTATTAACTGTTTTTATATTTATTTAATAAATTAATTCGTTCTATACTAATATCTACACCGGTAACTTTATTTTCCATTCAATAAAAAAAATCACAAAATCTGACCGGTCTCTACAAGCAAACGCATGCGACTGGCTGGCGGCTGACACTGACAGCTGTGACGGCCAGTGTTAATGTTGCCAACTGCTTTTTCCCCATCCCACTTGCGGCGGTTCTTCACGGCGGACCCAATATTTTTTTTTTCTATCCTATCACCGATGTTCGGTCGCTGTTTTGAAGATTTGAGAATGAAAATTAAACAAAGTTATTTTTCTGTTTCATTTTGTCTGTCCGCAGCTTAACCCAGAGACCCTAGGTAGGTACAATTACTTGGTAACTAAGTACGATTTTTTTTTTATTTTTATATTAAATTAAAAAAATTGCAGGTGAAGTGAGCATGCTTTTTTGTTATGCTACTATTCCAGTTTGTGGGGTGCCATGCCATTGGAAAGTCTTTCAAAAATATTGAGGGTTTGGATTTAACATTTTACGATTCAGCGGTGCTATTCTGTAAAAATCTCACTGTGAAAACTTAGGTCAAGTGAGCGTGGAGTGAGCTGTCAATAGTGTCAATTCCTAGCAAAAACAAATTCACTTCTCCTAAGTTTTCACGGTGAGATTTTTACAGAATTGACCGGCTGGAGTGCGTTTGCGAAATTTTAAGCTTTAAAGTGGTCATTATCGTTAGATAACGTGTTCGCCCCATCCAGCACCAAACCGTTGTTTTTGGATATAGGAAAATTACTAGCAGCGCCCCGTGGTTTCACCCACATAAGTGTCGATTCCATGGAAAGATCGGGATAAAAAGTTAACGTAACGTTCATTGTTAATCCTGGTTATAAACTATCTGTGTACCAAATTTCATCCAAATCCGTTCTACTGTTTGTGCGTGAAGAAGTAACAAACATACAAACACACTCACAAACTTTCGCCTTTATACTATTAGTGTGATTCACGATAGTAGTAGATACATTTAACGAAGTTCAATGGAAAACTATCACAGCATTTTTTTTTCTCGAAATTACATTGTTTTTTGACCTCAAAGTCTTAGTTTTGTATTCATAATCGTATTTTTTTGTTATGTTTTTTCTGATGTATGTACAATAAAGTATATAAATAAATAAATGAAGTCTTAGTTTGAACTTCTCTATATTTGTCATGCTTATATTAGTCTTTCCAAATCAGCATTGATATCCGCAGTGGTACCTACATAAAGGCATTAAAAAAAAAATACTTGTAGTTTTTCGGCTAACAATAACACTAACATCAAAAGGGTTTTGTAGATCCGTGGCATACTTACTGTCGCGCCATTTGAAAATGGCGGCCACCCATGAGATTATATAAATCGATAGCTGAAATCAATGCAAACAGAAAACATACTTAGACCAAACCCCGTAAAAATCACGTTTCCGAGATATGAACGTTCAAAGATGATCACGTAACTCAATCATCAACGGTGTGCCAGGCTCCATAAATAAGAATCTTCAAACCCCTTTCTCCATCTGTCTAAACCAAATTTAGTGGAAATTCCAATAAGTTGGCAATACTGGTGACAGCGGCCCGCTGACAATTTGTTTGACATCTGTCAAACTCACCCTGCGTTCCGATTTGGGAAATAATCGATTTGAGCGTGCTTAAACCTTTGAATTAGCGTGAGCGCGATAACGATGTCCCGTGAATCGTCATAGATGACGTCATGACATGTGCCATCTTGCGATAACGACGACCACGCCTTAGAATAATATCACCGCGAGCGCTATCAAAAATGACAGTGTGTGTATGAGGATGTGTCAGTGTGTTTTGTTTTGAATTGCATCATCTTTAAATTAAACTAACGTGGCATTTTCGAAACTATGCTTCTGACTGACAGTCGTCACCTAACCAAAGAAGAAGAACTGAAGAAGAAATGTGGTGTTTATACAAGGAAATACTGTAATAATATCGTTTTTACATTGAGTAAGCAAGCACTGTGTTCGCGTTCAGCAATGCGATTCTGTAACCATCTCACCGTGAAAACTTAGGTGAAGTGAGCGTGGAGTAAGCTGTCAATAGTGTCAATTCTCAGCAAAAACAAATTCACTTCACCTAAGTTTTCACGGTGAGATTTTTACAGAATCGACCGGCAGGAGCGTGTTATAATCGTGATATCTAAATCGGAACGCAAATTATTGCTATGAGCGCTGTGAGCGATATTGTCTTAATTCGGAATGCGGCCTTAATGACCGGTGCGCGTTCCGTTCTATGAATATGAACTATATGATTTACGATAGTTTTGTCATACTTTTTTATGAATTATTTTGTGAAGTGAATTATTTTTATGTTGATTCTTGATTCAGAAATTAAAAAGTGTTTATGTAACTTACATTCATAGAGATTATAAAAACAACAATCTCTCATTTCAACTATTTTTATTTCTTCTTGCCTTTCCCCTTATTAAGTCTCAAAAATTTGAACTGTCCTAGAGCCCGACGCACCATGACGCCGCGCCACCACGCCTGTATACGCATGGCGGAGAGGCGTATTTTCTCTTCACGAGCTAAACGGGCAGCCCGTTCCCGTTTAAAGGTTAACCAACCACGTATTTCTCCAGTGTGTAGGTCGTACTGAAAAAAATCAAAGTTTAGTTTTTGTGACCGCTTAGATGTTTCGAGGCATTTGGTAAATTTAGTCAATAAACTTCCAATTAAAAGTTTTGAAGATGTGCTCAGAATGTCTAAAAAGCTTTCAGGCCTACGAACACGCACAAATCACAAATCAATATACTTATAATTAATGTAAATAATATTTTGAGTTAGAATCGAGGGAATCGAGTTATTGTCAAAGTAGGTATCATGAAGCCTAGATAAAACTTATTGAACAGAGGATATTTGAGCCAATACCACTAGGTAGTATGGTTTCTTCGGAGCTACGACATAATTTTAAAGCTAGATTGCTATATTTACATAGGTCCTACGAAATGCTTACCAACTGTTGTAGTTCCTGTCTCTTACTTGTAGCAACGAGCAGCTGCTCCAGTTTATTTTGACACCTCACATTTATTTCGGCAATGTCGGTGTCGTAACGCTGGCGCCAGTATTCCAAAGTCTTCTCAAGTTCCTTCAATAGAATTCTCGGAATTTAATTGATTGTTAGGCAGGTAGCGTCACTCTAATAAGAATTGTGTAGGCTAGGTATTGATCTTTGTTCTATTTTCAAAATTTTTATTAACTTGATGAATTCTTTTGTGTTCGTTTTGGGCCATTGTTGGTGGAGAAATATTTTGAAATATATCTTCCTAGGTGGGTCCATAATTTAATTTGAAGAAATTATCAGATAAGCTTGTGCTTTTGTAGCCAGTGTTGAGCATAATCTGCCTATAACGTTCCCACTGATGGGACACAGGCCTCCTCTCAGGTGAAAGGGAATGGGCCGTAATCCACCACGCGGGCCCAGTGCGATTTTGTAGATGTCACATGTCCTAAAATTTTTCGTTCTAGGACATGTCGGTTTCCTCACGATGTTTCCCTTCACCGTTTTTGAGAGCAGTGGTGATGAAATAAATTACACAGAGTAAAGCACCTGCTTGGGTTCGAACCCACGACCTACAACTCGTTACTCGGGGCTGTTACCACTGGGCTCCCAGTGGTGGTGGTGACGGGCCCAGTGCGGCCCTACTGCTCTCACGAGTGCTGAGCGCAACCGTGTAATAAAGTTGAAATGTATCTGTAATTTTCAGAATTTATTTACTTACTTTGATCTGCAACTCAAAAGCTTTGAGCAACTCTTCGTGCACGCGCTGTTCATGGTCGGTGCGTGGAGGAGGCGCGCGTGGCACATCCAGCTTTAGCTCCAGGGACTCGAAGCGCGCGAACAGCCATTTTTCTGAATAACATAGCCGTGTATTCGCATTGTGGAGGTCGTCCTGCAAAGGAAACGATGGACTGACTTAGGCGGATCACATACTACAACGCGACACGTAGGCGCGGGATACGGAGCCAAATTCCCCGTTATATTATATTACCCCTTATTCCCAAATTTTTATTGAATTAGTAAAAAAGTATTAATTAGGGATGCCTCGATACGCCTTTTTGCCGATACGATACCGATACCGATACTCTTATAAAAATATCGGCAATACCGATACCGATACGCTTACTGAATTCAAAAAGGAAGGTAGATTAAATAAAACACAATTAATTAATAGTTTTAGTAACAAAAATTAACATTTATAAGATTTTTATGGAATTATCAATTGTCGAAATTTCAAAGTGATTCCATATAGCACTTTTGTGTTTTGAAGTTGATATGACTACTATTTATTTTATTTGACTGAAACGACTAGTTATAAATGACATACAATACACAA
Organism: Luperina nickerlii; assembly: GCA_963855955.1. Classification (NCBI taxonomy): domain Eukaryota; kingdom Metazoa; phylum Arthropoda; class Insecta; order Lepidoptera; family Noctuidae; genus Luperina; species Luperina nickerlii. Next base: position 13,503,582 of record OY979664.1, on the reverse strand, counting down.
AAAATTACGATATGTAATTCTTAATCTTATTTGACATCACGCGCGTTTACATTACATTTTTAAAGCGCGAAATTTGAAAAGTATCATTGAATCGGCCATAAAAATATCGCCGATACCGATATATCGGCAAACCTGAAGTATCGCCGATATATCGGTATCGGTATCGGATGCATCCCTAGTATTAATACACTATGAATCATTAAGGGAAATACCTGTGTCGTAATAAAGTATTTTTTGTTTAACCAATGACGCAATCCAACGTTTTTTATTGTAAGTAGATTGTATTTAAATAGGTAATGACCGATAAGATGCTAATCAAATGAATATTCTCTTTTGGATTAGGTAAGTACTTAGCAATTATATTGTGAATTCAAAGAAAACTTAATTGAGCAAATCAATACGTCATGCACCCTAATAACAGTACCGTTACACACAGGTACACTGTTATCTGCGCTCCGTCGCGTGGCGCGTTGTAGTGTGTGATCCGCCTTACGTACTAATAGCGAAAAGGTCATTCGACTAAAAAATTGTAACGATTCTTTGCTATTATAGGCCGACCGCTTAACTGAGATGTTGATAATTCTCAGAGGTGGTGTTGCCTGAGGTAGCTGCGCGATGCGGGAGGGGTGATAGTTGTCACAAGTTGACGAATCACTGAGCTCTCGCATCACGTCACCACACTCCTCCCGCTCCGCGCTGCTACCTCAAGCAACGTCTCAGTTAAGCGGTCGGCCTATACTTAGCAGAAAGTTTTCTTAAAAAAAAGGGAAAAACAAAAAAAAATGGTCTCTTTCATTATATTTCTTAGGGATTCGTATTGTTTTCTCTTTTATTACATTAAACTGTTCGCTATTGGAAATTTTGGAGGAAAGAGACAAAGGGGAGAGAGCGCAGCCAATAATAAATTATTGCTGCAATCTCGCTTGTCGTCTTCATTAGATATAAAATGATTATATTTTTGTACCTACTGAACTGAATAAATGAGTAACTTTAATGGCCTACTCCGCCAGATAAAACTTCAGCTCAGATACTTACACTTACATAAAGCTTGTCAGGGACGTCGCATGCCGAGAAAATACAACGTCATTGTTAATTGTATGCCGGCCGGTGAATCAATATAATGGATTTTTCTACGAACTAAAGCCCACGCCCGATCTAGAACTAATTTTCTGCTAATTTAAATTCATAATTTCAGTTCGCGCGTCAATGTCCCTGCCGCGTCTTTCCATTCTTTACAAGACCGCAGCCATAGGAAACTGCTCGCGTACCTATACTTTGTATTGCTATTTTTAAATCTGCGATTACAATGTATACACGAATATTGTCTCTCACTCTCTCGTTTTCTGTCAGCCATGTCGCCGCTCGCGCTATCCTGCGCTCGCTCCTTTATGTCAGCTAGGTTCTTGCTACCCTGCGTGGCCCCTCGCTTACGCTCGGGGTTAATTTGCTGTGCATGTGCAGTCAGTATTTATGATATGATTGTCGTATTTTTTATGTAAAAAAGTATGTAAATAATGGAAATAAATTGATAGGTTGTAGCGCTTAGGTGGTGTAGAGACAATAATACTCCAGATGTACGACGAATGTATATTTAAAATAAACGAGGAATATTGAACAGTGGAAGAGCGTGCGTGTGCGTGTTCTACAAAATGTGTACATGTCTTAAAAATCTAAACTTAGGGGCACAAGTAGTGACTTACTTACTAACATTTATCTACCAATAGGAATACGGTTTCGATATACATTATAGTTCCTAAATAAATCGTTCGGTGGCGCGCTGGTCGCCGTCGTGTTATTGTTCGGCGCGGCGCGGCGGCGAGCGTGGCGCGCGGGCGAAGCCCTAGGATCCCGCGCACAGCGGCGGCGCGGCGGCCGGATGTATGTTTATGTATTGCAGCGTATTGCAGCTACAGTACTCCCCCCTTAGCGAAGCGTACAGGCGTCTTGACGATCCTGCCTGATCTTGTGCGGTGTTCCGTCGTTTTCGATGCTGGAAGTAGGTCGGATTGATCTTCAGTGGTAGCTTCAGGTGATTGGCGTGTCTCACTATCCGTGTGTTCTTGATCTTCTGCGATGTTGATAGTGTACGCCGGTTTGAGACGATCGATTGATATGTTGCTAGATCTTCCTGGTAGTTGAATTGTGAAATATTTTTCGTTACGTTCGATAACCTTGTATGGACCTTTGTATGGATGCTGCAGAGGTTTGCGGACTGTGTCATCGCGTACAAACACGTGGCTGCATGTCAGTAGGTCGTTGTGTACGAACATACATCGCTTGTTTGAATGTGGTTTGTATGTAGGTGTGAGCTTCGTGATAACGTCGTGCAGGTGATCGACGTAGTCGTAGTCTATTTTCGTTGCGGCTGGTGTAGGTGATATAAAATCACCGGGTAAGAGTATCGCTTGGCCGTAGGTAAGCTGCGCGGCACTTGTGTTGGTGTCGGTGCGCGTGGCGGCTCGGAGACCCATTAAAACAGTAGGCAATTCGGAGATCCACTTGTTGCTGTTTTTTAGTCGAGCCATAAGTGCGGCTTTGAGTGTTCGGTGCCAGCGTTCGACTATACCGTTACTCTGCGGGTGGTAGGCAGTAGTACGGGTTCTTTCTGCTCCAAGTAATTGTACGAGGTTTTGGAATAGTCGACTTTCGAACTGTCGTCCTTGATCAGTTGTTATTCTTGTGGGACAACCGAAACGAGATATCCAGGCTTCGTACAGTTTTCTTGCGACGATTTCAGCGGTTATCTCTTGAAGGGGCATGGCTTCAGGCCATCGTGTACAACGATCAATCATAGTGAGTAGGTATCGATGTCCACATGAAGATGTAGGTAGCGGTCCAACAATATCAACGTGAATGTGTTGAAATCGTTCGCTCGATGGGAATGTTGTGATGTCACTGTGATTATGTCGTTGTACTTTGGACAGTTGACACGAAGTGCATGTTTTCGTCCACTCGCCAATGTCGGTATTCATTGCTGGCCAAAAGTAACGTTCTTGCATTAATTTTCGGGTAGTTCGTATTCCAGGATGACTAGGATTGTGCACGGCGTTGAATGCGATGCGACGAAAGTCGGCTGGTAGGTATGGACGAACATGGGACGTAGACGTCTCGCAGAATATTGGCTTGTTGGTACCGGGTATGACGATTTTCTTCATTTGGATATTTGTTTGTCGTGATGATAATGGAATATAGCTGTCATTTTCTTGAGCTTGCAATAATTCATCGTAGTTGATCGGTGATGGCAATTCGATTGTTTCGATACGTGAGAGAGCGTCGGCGACGACGTTGTTTACTCCACTTATGTGCCGGATGTCAGTCGTAAACTCACTGATAAACAAAAGTTGACGCGTGCGCCGTTGTGTATCGTTATCGGACGGCGGCTTACGAATTGCGTAGGTCAGCGGCTTGTGGTCGGTGTAAACAAGCTCTCTACCTTCGAATATGCGACACTCGCCCTTTAGGAGGGTGTCAGCAGATAGGTAGGTAGGGGTTCAAAATAATAGGCGAGGTAGGTTCACTTCTTATTTTATTCTCCTAAACTTCCGTGGCCGTCTCACGTCTCAATTGCAGAGGTTAAAGGTGGTAGGGTACACTGGCCTGAACCGACTCCCAGGATGATGGTCCTCCTGTCTCAGGTGGCTGCCCGCAACCACCGGCTCCAATTCCAGGTTCCGTCGTCAAACTCAGTGTAGGGTAGGTAGGTGTCACCCTGCAGCTGGGGATCTTCCGCCAAGCGTCCTTGGGGACCACAACGTAGCGCAAGGTTGATGGGTAGACTAAAAATCCTGGAAATCCAGACAGAAATGGAAGCGTAAGCAGAGCAGCTGTGGGCATCACGGTTCACGGTCCAAAGGTCACAGTGTCCCAGGTAGGAAGATAGGAAGAAATACAGCAGAAACTAGGTTTAGGAAATTATAGAACACCTTACAGAAAGCCCTTCTAATAAATACATGGAAACTTACCCTAGAGGGATTTCGCGAAGTATGTAGTAGAATTATTTAGATAATTTCGGAGCGAGGAACACAGCCGTCACCCGTGGTGCTCTCAAAACGACTCCCATCATCCGCCGTACCGAACTCACGCGAATCGCGAGTCCCCGGCAATGCTCGGTAAATGATAGTTTTGAAGATGCGCGGGCGCATAGATGTGTGGACCTTCGCAGATTAAATGATTCGTAGGTTCCGTACTATATTATTTTAATTTCAAAGGTTTATTTACATGTAGGTTTGTTTTATAGTGTTATAATAGATTAGTTTTTTAAAGTTTTGTGTAAATATAGTATAGTTGAGTGTACATAGATTTCATAACATTAAGCAATTTAACCTAAACTGTTTTTTTAATTCGTTACATGTAAGGTGCAACGTTACAGTACCCCGCCAAAAAGCGTAGGATTTTGCGTACTAGATGCAAAATCCGACTAGCACTACCAAACTAACTAAACTGACTAATACATACAGAATAATCTTTCATACCTCACGCAAATAGTCATCTTTCATAAAATCATCGAGTCTATTAATAAAGACTTGAGACCATAACAACAGAGTAATAATTAATTATTGATAATAATTATACTCAATTAGTTAGTTTAAATGTACTAAAATAGCATTAATTATTTAACACATTTGAGTTTGAGTAGTAGGTTTTTGTATAAATTAAGGCTAGGATAAGATAAGTTAAGTATAGTTATTTAGTCTTTATAGTTAATAAGTTTGATGTCTTTGATGTGCCAAGAACCCAGTGGTTTTCCAGACATGTCAGAAAGTTCATAAACAAGTGGCGATTTTTTACCAATATCTTTACATTTTATGAATTTTGCAGCTAATTTTTTATTAAAATATTTGTCCTTATCACTCTGATAAAAAGTTCTTTTCCAAACCACATCACCAACACTAAACTCTGCTGGTTTTCTGCGTAAATTATAATGTTGACAATTCCTACTATGAGCCTGCAGTAATAGTGCTTGTACCTTATTAAATATATTAGATAACACACCTAAGTTCTCAGCGTAGGAATCGCGCGGTTGAAAAACAAGATCATAGTTTTCCGTATCAACGTAGTGCGACCCACAAGTAATTAGTTCGCGCCCGAACACTAGAAACGAAGGAGTAAAACCGGTTACCTCGTTAACAGAACTATTCACGGCGAATTGTATTTTAGGTATCAGCTGATCCCAAACTCGTTGGTCGGTAGTGATAAACGTTGAAATGGCGGTCATTATAGTTTTGTTGTATCGCTCGACTGTATTAACATGTGGTGAGTATTTAGGAGTAAAATGTATTTTAGGTACCTTATATTTGTCAAACATTTGTCTTAGCGGAGCACTTACGAATTGTTTACCATTATCAAGTATCACTGTAGAAGGTATGCCATGTATTAGAAATACATGTTCCTCCAGTATCTTGGTAACAATTTCAGCTGTCGCGCGCTTTATTGGAAATAATAAGCAGTACTTACTAAAGCAACAAGTCACGACTAGGATGTAGGAGTTTTGTTTTCTAGTAATCGGTAGTGGACCTACTAGATCTACGCTAATCATTTGAAAAGGTCTAGAACATTGTTTAGGCCTACCCATTTCACCTAGAGGGGAATGAGTTTGGTGTTTATGAGCAATACAAATGTCACATGACGTAACCGCTTTTACGACATCAGCATGCATTCCAGGCCAGTAGTATCGGAGACTTAGCCGCTTGTACGTTTTAAATATTCCAAAATGACCCGCGGTTGGTTCTGAATGGTTTTTTAAAATGATTTCTGTTCTAGAATCAGCAGGAATCACCTCCTTCCACTCAAACTCCTTATTCAGGGGATGTTTAGTTTGCATGTATCGGAATAAGCGATTGTTTTTTACTAGATAATTAGGGAACGACGTAGGAGAATTTTGGCAACCGTTATATATATGTAATGAAATGACATTTCATTAATTCAAAATTGCCGCGCTTCGCGCGTTCATAAGTTGTCAGTGAAAGTTGGTAGAGGGCACAGCGGTCGGAGTGATACGGGGATTCAAGGGCGGATGACAGTCAGATGATTTGTTGTTAAGATAATTATTATAAAAACTTGTAGAGAGATAAATGAAGGGATATAATTGAGGAGGCGATATTAGTGAACTTTAAATGTCGTTTCTTTGTATTTTCAGGTGAGATAAAAGTGTAATTGTCATAGTTAAACGATAATTGTTGTAATATTGTTAAGGCGTGTTAAATAAAACAAAACTTTGTATTTTCAGAGAAACAATTTGTGGTTTATTTTGAAAATCCTCAATAATATACCTTATAAAACGACATTTTTGTCAACTAAAAGAAGATGGACCGGTTGCAATTTGAATTTACGATGTCAGCCTCAAATGATGGAAAATCTAATGTATTAGTTATCAACTCAATATCTACAGAAGAAGGAAAATGTTATGTTCTACCTGATGAGCTGAAACCGGTAAGTCATCATACAGATATTGTCAAAACGAGCACTTTCTCAAAAATAAAAAATAGCATAAAAAATAAATCACGATGTCAAGGAAAATTTGGATTAATGTCACAACTGGGACCAGCAACAAAACCATTTGAGATAATGTCAATGGATACTATAGGTGGCTTTGGAGGATCTAGGTCAACAAAAAAATACCTACACCTTTTAGTAGACCACTACACAAGATATGCATTTATTGAGACATCGAAAACACAAAACGCAAGTGATTTTATAAAACTAACAAAGAAAGTACTAGAGACAGATGAGATTGGAATAATTCTGACAGATCAATATCCGGGCATCAATTCAAGAGAATTTAAACAATATTTGCAAGAGAATAACATTAAACTAATTTTTACAGCTGTGAATACACCATTCTCCAACGGCTTAAACGAAAGATTAAATCAAACAATAGTAAATAAAATAAGATGTAAGATAAATGAGAAAAATAATAAGAGAACATGGACAACAGTAGCAAGAGAATGTATACAGAAATATAATGAAACAGAACACTCGGTTACAGGTTTTGCACCAAAATATTTACTGGATGGTACAAACGTCAGTATTCTACCAAATGAAATTAAAACAATAGAAAAGGAAGACAAGTGGATTGCTGATAGAAGATTAGCATTAGAGAATACAATAAAATCCCACAAGTACAACAAAAAGATATTTGATAGAAATAGGAAAATGCAAGAGTTCGAGATAGGAGACAGGGTATATGTAGAACACGGAAATAGACTGAATAGGAAGAAATTAGACGAATTAAAAATAGGCCCTTTCAAGATAATAGAGAAATTATCGAACTCCATTTATAAGATTGACACTGGCAACAGAAAAACAGAATCAACTTTATTCCACATAACAAAACTACAACCCGTAACAAGAGAAGATGAAGTAGAGGAAAACGAATACGAAGATAACTTGTAGGTGCAGTGTATAAATATATTATTTAGGATTTTCGCTCTTAGGGAGGGAGATGTAATGAAATGACATTTCATTAATTCAAAATTGCCGCGCTTCGCGCGTTCATAAGTTGTCAGTGAAAGTTGGTAGAGGGCACAGCGGTCGGAGTGATACGGGGATTCAAGGGCGGATGACAGTCAGATGATTTGTTGTTAAGATAATTATTATAAAAACTTGTAGAGAGATAAATGAAGGGATATAATTGAGGAGGCGATATTAGTGAACTTTAAATGTCGTTTCTTTGTATTTTCAGGTGAGATAAAAGTGTAATTGTCATAGTTAAACGATAATTGTTGTAATATTGTTAAGGCGTGTTAAATAAAACAAAACTTTGTATTTTCAGAGAAACAATTTGTGGTTTATTTTGAAAATCCTCAATAATATACCTTATATATATTTAAATACCATTTATCACTAGCAGCTGCCGTATTAGGATTAGTGTCTATAGCTGAAACTTGGCATGCACGAGACAGTGCATCAGGGATGACATTATCTACCCCACGACGGTGTTTAATTTCGAAATTGAACGCTGAGAGACGAACACCCCAACGAGCTAGACGTCCAGTTGGGTTATTTAGGTTAAGGAACCACTTGAGAGCTGAATGATCTGTATATACGATAAACTTTTTGCCATTATCAAGATAGCATCTCCAGTGTTCTAAGGCTACTAGTACAGCGAGAGCTTCTCTCTCAGTGATGCTATAATTCCTCTCTGACCCAGTCAAGGTTCTACTCGTATAGGCTATAGGGTGTTCTACTCCATCTATAGTCTGAGTTAATAGACCTCCAACCCCATAGTCACTAGCGTCGGTATGGACTTCAAATGGTAGGTCAAAGTTAGGACATGAAAGAATTGGAGCAGAGACAAGAAGTTCTTTAAGTTTTGTAAAAGATTCCTCAGCTTCAGTAGACCAAAGAAAGGGATTACATTTTTTACTAGTGGAAGTAAGTTTGTTTAGTGGGCCAGCAATAGTGCTAAATTTTGGAACAAACTTACGATACCATGACGCGATTCCAAGAAATCTCTTTACGTCTTTTTTATTCGTAGGTGTAGGGTAATTTAAGATTGTGTCAATTTTATCTGAATCGACATGAAGACCTTTTGAATCAATGACGTAACCTAGGTATTTAAGTTGGTTACGGAAGAAAACCGATTTTTCGTAGTTTATGGTTAGATTTGCCATACTTAATTTTTTGTGAACTTTTAGAAGAAGTGATATATGATTTTCGAAATTAGAGCTTAATATGACAATGTCATCGATGTAGACGAAGACAGAGTTTTCAAACTCAGGCCCATAGAATAAGGTATCAACGAGCCTCTGTTGAGTAGCAGGTGAATTTGTCAACCCGAAGGGCATAGTAACAAATCTGAAAGTGCCGCGATGAGGAATATAGAAAGCAGTCTTGTTTCTATCGTCTTCTGAGATAGGAATTTGCCAGAAGGCTTTGGATAAATCGATGCTACTTAGGTATTTTGCATTATTTAAGTTATCCAAAATCTCAGATATATAAGGCAACTTGTAGGCGTCCTTTTTAGTAACCGAATTCAATTTACGACTATCTAGACAGAATCTAAGTTTACCATCCTTCTTAGGCGTCAATAGAACTGGTGAAGACCATGGACTCTCACACTCTTCAACAACACCCAGCGATATCATTTCATCCAATTGTTCCGATAAAATACGTTGTTTCTCAGGAGAAACCCTGTAGTATCTTTGCCTAATAGGTAAGGAATCACCAGTATCAATATGGTGTTTTACTAAGCTAGTTCTACCCAATCCACATTTCTCAGTTGAAATATTTTTAAATTGTTCTATAATGTTATCAGCTGTTACACGCTGTGACTCAGTCAATTCACTGTAGGAATGCACTACACTAGTTGATTCTGACATTGTAGTGACGTCACTATTATTGTTTGCGGCATTATGAATAGAAATGGAATTATAAAACTTAGGAAACAAATTAAACTTAGTCCAAAAGTCAATGCCTAGTATTAAAGTTGACTTTACAGAAGGTATGACGTAAGCTTTCAATATGTTAATTTCTGTCCACCGGCGGCTGTAAAAGTTTTAGCAGTGCCCCTATGGAGTTCAAGGCCCAATGAAACAAAATGTAAATGTGAGTTATTACCTAAAATAGTTACTGTAGAACCGGAATCAAGTAAACCACAGAGATTTGTGTCACGTACTTGGATAGTCGCGTACGGTCGTAGATCATCCTTTGGTTTTTTATCGAAGATTGTTGTAATGAAATAGCTAGAAAAGAAAGTTTTGATTGTCAAAAGCCAGTCCTTCCAATCTTTTTCATCAAAGTTTTTATTTTTATTAGAATTTATAGTATTAATATTAGGATTTAGAGCCTTTTCACTACAGCAATCTTCACTAGCTAGTTTTTTGTTTTTGACTTCGAATGACACTTAGGACAATTAGGGTATTTCACGTCCTTTGTACCGCACTTGAAGCAAATTAGAAACCTATCCGCTTTACATTGTTTCAAGGAATGTTCAGAATTACGACAGCGAGGACAATAAACAGGTTTAGTATTAGAATCGGAAGTAGTAATTGCAGCTACATCCGGCTTATCTTTACACTTATTAGAAGAATTATAATTATGTTTTGAGTTATTATTGTATCTATGTTGATTATAATAGTTCGATTTACTAGTACTTTGTTCGGTAGTTTTAGAATATGCTAGGTCAGGAGCCAAAGTATCAGACGACACTCTTGGTGGTTCTCTAAATTGAGAAGTCAGAGATTGTATTTTCTCAAAATTCTTGCATAAGTCTCTTAAATTTCCCATAGTATTAATTGAATTTGTATTTGAAGCCAATACACTAGAATAACATGGTCTTATGTTATGCATTAGAATATCTAGTTTCTCCTGTTCTGATATATTTTTAGTTAATCTCGAAAACAATTCAGACATTTTAGCAAAATAAATAGTTATGTTCTCCGTTTCACCCTGTGTTCTATCACGTATCTCAGACAATAGGCGGTAGTCGTAATCAAACTGACTGAAATCCTCTATTAGTAAAACTATCAACTCATCCCAAGTAGTAACTGAATCTTTAATACTACGGTACCAATGTAACGCATCGCCTGTGAATATTTCCGTAGCATACATTAACAACTTAATAGAGGGTATATTGCGCGCAGTACTATACTCGTTTACCCTCTGCACGAAAGCGTGTACACAAGATTTACCGTTATATCTCAGTTTTTGTAGTTCACCAATGTGTGAGCGGTCGCAATACATCGATACGTTAGGTACGGTATCCACAGCTGTTTGAACACTCACAACAGGCTCATAGATTGGGTTGGCAGATTTATTAATTGAATTTATTTTATTCATTAGGGACGTTAAATTTTTAGACAGAGAATTTACTTTATCAGAGTGTTTAGAATCCGAGCAATCAATTCTTTTTATGCGGTGGTACAAATGATTACATAACGCTTTAGTACGTTCGAAAAGATTGGTATCAAACTTATCCTCTAAAGATTTTACACGAGACGTAAGTTCGTTCATAGAAACACCAACGCCAGAAATATCGGCATCCGGTTCGATTCCCGATTCGCAGATATCAGAGGTAGGTATAATTTGTGTTAATTTATTTATTTGTTTACGCAGTTCGAGTACGGTTGATGCAGGCTCTTCGCCCCTAATGAGCACTTCATACATTAGTTCGTTTTTGTTGAGAACAAAAAATTTTATAGGGTATGTTTCCATGATTACCAGAGGAATGGAAAAAAATGAACACAGTGATAGAGTAGACTATGAAATGATTTAATTTGATGTTCTTTACAAATGCAAGTGTACTAGCTACCTTTTACGATTGGTGACAAGAGGAAATGAGAGAAATAGAAAAAAATAATGTATTTGAAAGAAATGAAAAACTACGAAGATTGTAGCTGTGCGAACTGTTACGTATAACAAGATTGCTATTCAACGTAAGAAAAGTATTCACCTTTTTTTTTACTAGTGTAGGTACTGGGTGAAATATAATAAAACAGTTTTAGCTTTGTCACAATTTAGAGTAAGTATTAATATGACCAATACGTAACAGTTAACAATTACCAGACACTAATAGGCATGGAAATGGAAATGAGTGAGAAAATTAACAATTAATTTATAAGAAAGTACGTACCAGTTCGCTTTGCGTAGAATGTCACCTTCACGTTCACAGCAACAATGTAGGTAGGTAGATCGAATTAACAGCTGTATTTGAGGGAAAAAAAATCAAGACGTGATTAGGCCACTGGAAACACACGTTAAAGGCGCCACTGCGACACTCGCCCTTTAGGAGGGTGTCAGCAGATAGGTAGGTAGGGGTTCAAAATAATAGGCGAGGTAGGTTCACTTCTTATTTTATTCTCCTAAACTTCCGTGGCCGTCTCACGTCTCAATTGCAGAGGTTAAAGGTGGTAGGGTACACTGGCCTGAACCGACTCCCAGGATGATGGTCCTCCTGTCTCAGGTGGCTGCCCGCAACCACCGGCTCCAATTCCAGGTTCCGTCGTCAAACTCAGTGTAGGGTAGGTAGGTGTCACCCTGCAGCTGGGGATCTTCCGCCAAGCGTCCTTGGGGACCACAACGTAGCGCAAGGTTGATGGGTAGACTAAAAATCCTGGAAATCCAGACAGAAATGGAAGCGTAAGCAGAGCAGCTGTGGGCATCACGGTTCACGGTCCAAAGGTCACAGTGTCCCAGGTAGGAAGATAGGAAGAAATACAGCAGAAACTAGGTTTAGGAAATTATAGAACACCTTACAGAAAGCCCTTCTAATAAATACATGGAAACTTACCCTAGAGGGATTTCGCGAAGTATGTAGTAGAATTATTTAGATAATTTCGGAGCGAGGAACACAGCCGTCACCCGTGGTGCTCTCAAAACGACTCCCATCATCCGCCGTACCGAACTCACGCGAATCGCGAGTCCCCGGCAATGCTCGGTAAATGATAGTTTTGAAGATGCGCGGGCGCATAGATGTGTGGACCTTCGCAGATTAAATGATTCGTAGGTTCCGTACTATATTATTTTAATTTCAAAGGTTTATTTACATGTAGGTTTGTTTTATAGTGTTATAATAGATTAGTTTTTTAAAGTTTTGTGTAAATATAGTATAGTTGAGTGTACATAGATTTCATAACATTAAGCAATTTAACCTAAACTGTTTTTTTAATTCGTTACATGTAAGGTGCAACGTTACAAATATTTTTCTGAAGTGTTTGATTGCCATGAAGATTGAAAGTAATTCTCTGTCGAATGTACTGTATCGTTGTTGAGTTTCGGAGAATTTCTTTGAGAAATAGCCAAGTGGTATCCATTTCTTGTTTATGAATTGTTGAAGTACGGCGCCTGCGCAGTTATTCGATGCGTCGCACATGAGCGATATGGCGTCGGTTGTTGATGGAGATGGGTGAGCGAGTAAAGCTGCGTTCTGTATGCTAACTTTACATAACTCGAATGCTTGTGACGCCACTTTGTTCCATTCGACTTTTGTTTTGTCGCGTTTCTTAGAGTTGTGTAGGAACGCGTTGAGAGGTGCTTGTAAGTGGGCTGCGTTTGGTATGCTATCACGGTAAAAGTTTACCATTCCAATAAATCGACGTAGGTCGTGAATTGTTTCGGGTTTGGGGTAAGCAGTGATAGCAGTTATTTTGTCTTGTGGTGGCTTGATTCCGTCGCTCGACACTTCATAGCCCAGGAACTTAACATTTTCTCTGCCGAAGACACACTTTGATGGATTTATGGTGATGCCATACTTGTCTAATCGGCGTAACACCTCCTGCAGATCTTCGATGTGGCTTGTTTCATCTTCCGATGCGACGATAACATCATCGATGAATGGGAATGCGTAGTCTAACCCGATGAGTACTTCATGTATGAATCGTTGGAATGTCTGTCCAGCATTTTTAAGTCCTGGACACATACGTGGAAATTCAAATAAGCCGAAGGGTGTTGTGATAGCTGTTTTCTCGATGTCCGGTTCGTGTACAGGTAGTTGTTGGTAAGCACGATTTAGGTCGAGAGTAGTGAAGATTTTCTTGCCGTGGAGTAGGTATGTAAAATCTTTGAGTCGCGGAACTGGATAGCGGTCGGGTTTGGTGACGTCATTGAGTCTACGGTAGTCACCACAGATGCGAATGTCGCCGTTTTTCTTGGGAACGACATGTAGTGGGCTGGACCAAGGACTTTTGCTTGGTCGGCAAATTCCTTGCTGCACCATTGACTCGAATTCCTTCTTCACGGACAGGTACCGATGTGGTGGAAGTGGTCTGCTCTTGCTGTATACTGGTGGACCAGTGGTTTCAATATGGTGTTCTACCCGATGTTTTGGAGTATCCTTCATACATGACGGTCGCAGAATGTCAGGAAACTTGCTGATTAGTTGGTGATATGGCTGATCAACGTCAATACTTCGGACTGTAGGTTCTGCGGAATAGATAACTGGTGCCTTGACGGTCAGGTTGGTAACTTTGTCGACGAGACATCGGCCGGCTATGTCGACAAGAAGTTGATGACGTTTCAGGAAGTCGGCACCGATGATGGGTTTGTTGACTGCAGCGATGATAAATTTCCAGGTGTATGGTCTTCGTAGGTTGAGATTCAGTTGTAATGTTTTCTCTCCGTACGTTGGAATTACCGTGTTGTTCGCTGCATACAAGCAAAAATCCGTTGGTTTTGCTGTCGATCCTTTTCTTTTCGGTATCACGGAAACGTTGGCGCCAGTATCAATCAAAAACGATAGACGCGAGTTTTTGTCTGTTATAAATAGGCGGTAAGAAATATTGCTTGCGTCGGTTGCCGCCTCAGCCAACGCAGGAGTTAGTTTCCCGAAGTGATGCTGCTGTCATCAAAACTGCACGGACGCGTACATTTTCGTGCGTCTTTGCCGAACTTGCGATGATAAAAGCAGATCGCTGATTGGTCGTTATGTGCGCGGCTGCGATTGTTCTTGCTCGATGAACGCGATCTTGAACGCCGTCTGTCGAAAGGTCTGCGTCGATGCTGATGATAATGCGATTGATGTGTTTTCAGTTCTGCAATTTCTCTCGTGAGCGCGTCGATTTTCTCCTCAATTGATGTAGATGCATGTGGGATTGCAGGAACGGAGGTAACTGCAGCGACTGCGCCGAGTGGTTGTGTTTGCTCGAGGATCTTATCTGCCATCAACGCCAGCTCGTGAATATCGGAGTGTTTCGCGATGTTATCGCTGACTGCGAGTACTGCTCGGACGGATTGTGGAAGATGGTTTGTCCACATAATCCGTAGCGTTGAGTCGGAGATATTATCGGCGGCGAGGTTTTTCATGCGACGTAGCAGCTGTGAAGGCTTCATGTCACCGAGTTCCATTTCTGATAGCAATCTTTGTACTTGCCTTTGCTCGGATTCCTCGTAGACTTGGAACAATCGATTTTTCAGTGCTTCATAACGGTGGGTTTCGGGCGGATGAAGAATGATGTCGGAGATTTCGTCGAGATCTTGCCGCTCAAGTTGTCCGATTACGAGTTCGAACATAACTTGATCGCCTTTCTTCTGTACGGACATGATGGCTTCGATTTGCGCGAACTACAGACGAATCTTGTCGCGCCAAATGGGTGGAATGCGCAGCGACGTCGACACACCGGAGAGTTCTTGTTCACCGTTGTTAGCCATGATGACAACTTGATCTGGAGCTTCTTAATATCACGTCGATGTTTCTTCTTAATATCACGTCGGTGTTTCTTCTTAATATCACGTCGGTGTTTCTTCTTAATATCACGTCGGGGTCACCAATGTAGCGCTTAGGTGGTGTAGAGACAATAATACTCCAGATGTACGACGAATGTATATTTAAAATAAACGAGGAATATTGAACAGTGGAAGAGCGTGCGTGTGCGTGTTCTACAATTTTTTTTTTTTTTTTTTTTTTTTTTAGAATATGGCATCTCGTAGTTGACCTTGAGAGGTCGTGACTACTTAACCGGACAATCCTGCGGCTGCCTTGAGAAAACTCAAAGCCTCCAGCCAGGGGCTTAAAACTAACTAAATAAACTAAGCGACTACACGCTAAGGGCACCCCCTGTGGGGTACGAGCCTCGGCTTAGGGCGTCGCTGGGGGGAGGGCAGCAAGTTGGGACAGGCTGGATCTAATTTTGATTATTTAACGAACGATGGGGCCGGCATTTCCTAATTGACTACTCTGAGAAGAAATGCCGAAACAAACTCAGAGGTCAGAGTCGGGAATTTAAATCTACTGGCTCAGCTGCGGCGCGGGCTGGCACTACATCGAGCAAGGGTCGGTGGGGGGCATTTACTTGGGGACGTCGCGAGGGACCTCGTCGGCGAGGCCGGTATGTCGGTTTCTTGTATCTGTTTTTCCTAAGCGTGCTGGTTGCCCTACTGCTCTCTTGGAGGACGGTTATAGGGTCATCTGGGTCGGTGAGAACGTGCCTTGGACGGCGGAGTTTACTGATTTGGGAGGGAGTATATCTGGCGGCCTCGACAACCAGTGGAAGTGCTTGGAAAGGCGCTTCATGAATTGGTGGATAGTGGGGATTTTGAGATCGACATGGAGGATCTCATTTCGAACGAACCAAGGGGCTCCCGTAGCCTTTCGGAGGAAACGGTTCTGGAGGGTCTGCATCCTATGGATGTGGTGGGGCTTTGCGTGTGCAAAGACTACGCAGGCATAGGTCATGATAGGGCGAATGCACGCTGTGTAGATGCGCAATTTGCACTTAAGTGACAATTTGCTGCGTGCATTTAGCATCGAGTGGAGGCTACCGAGGGCGAAGGCGGCGCGCGAGCGAACCGCCTTTATGTGCTCTGCGAAGGAGAGGTGCCTGTCGAGGATAACACCGAGATATTTGGCTTGCTTCTCCCAAGGGATCGGCTTGCCGAACATGGTGATAGGTCGGGGGGATGTGTACATGTCTTAAAAATCTAAACTTAGGGGCACAAGTAGTGACTTACTTACTAACATTTATCTACCAATAGGAATACGGTTTCGATATACATTATAGTTCCTAAATAAATCGTTCGGTGGCGCGCTGGTCGCCGTCGTGTTATTGTTCGGCGCGGCGCGGCGGCGAGCGTGGCGCGCGGGCGAAGCCCTAGGATCCCGCGCACAGCGGCGGCGCGGCGGCCGGATGTATGTTTATGTATTGCAGCGTATTGCAGCTACAAGGTGATTATTTATTTGATGTGCAATTAATAATATCCCGTTTATTTTTACCGCAAAAAGTACTAAGAAATTAGACTGTTTGATATGACCTAATCCTTTAATCGTTATAGTATACGGAGTATATAATATACTATTTACGTTCGCGTATATATACACGATTAGTCTGTATGCGTACTGGCACTGTATATTATGGAATAAGATAGTTCGGTCATTACGAAGTATACCTACGCGAGTATTTGCGTACTACTCTTGTATAGATTGGAAGACCTTAGTAAAAAAGTGATTTACAATCCACACGCGATTAGTTTCACACCCTTGCGTTCTGGCCTTGTATAGAATGGAAAAATGCGTCCGTCATTTTGTAACAAAATAATACCTAAGAGTTTAAATAACGTTCCGTTTATTGCAACTTCAGCTTCACTTTCAAACGTTTAACGTTCATTCTTGATTACCTACGTAAGTTACGTTTTATTTAACAAGAGTTTTTTTTTATAACGCTCTATTCGACTTCAGACAAATAAGGCGACACCTTGTACGTAGTAATAGATAGAGGTAGATAGAGATAGAAGGCGGTACCTGCATGTAACATGGTTGCAAAGTCCAAGTCTAGCTCACAGAACCATACGTCATTGCACAGAACATTATATTCTAGCTAGAGGGAGGTCTAGCTGCACAGACTTTGCGTTGCTATTCTACCGAACTCTTTCTCACATATGTTCCTAGAACCGCCTTTTCCACGCTCTCGGTAACGCCTCGGTGATCGCATGACTGCTGCATTGCAAACAGCACTTTACTGAGAAGTAGCAGCATCAGCATGTTTATTACTTCTTGTAATTATCACTTTCATAGAAATAAACATGTAGGTACGCACACTCAGCTTGTCTCGGAGAACAGCTACTTTCTGATCAGCGTTGGTTAGCTCCATCGTCCATTGATTTCTTTTGGCGTACAATTGTGCTTCAAGGGTTTTGCGAGTGCTGAAAAAGTTATTAGTCTGTCAACAACTTAGTTAGGTATTAAATTATTCAATCTGTTAATTATCTCCTGCCAAATCTCAAGTCAACTCACATTAGTAGATAGTAGGTAATTGTTATTTTGATTTTGACTACAAAACTTAACATCATCTTAATTATGAGACGACAGATCAACATCAACTAATCAGTGGGGTGATTGCGTAACACACTAACAGTATCTTAGATTGACTTCCATTTTGACAATTCGACAACTTTCATTGCGTTAATATTAGGTACGTTGTTGAGTAGACAAATTCGAACTAAAGCAATGGATTAGCAATATCCTTCAAAATTATTCCAATTAGGATTGATAATGTGTTACGCAACACTTACTTTCTCAGGTGCTCATTTTTGAGCCGCAGCGATTCAACATCACACTCTGACTGCTTGAGCAGCTCAACTGCATTTTTCACCGACTGCCAATGCCCGCTCTCCGCAACTTCTATTAGAGTTCGTCTTATCACGTCGTTCACTATGTCCCTGTAATATTTGAAGGATTTCGCTTTACTTTATCCAACTGCCAAGATGGGTTACCCTGCGTCCTAACCTAAAGCGACTGTCGCGCGATTACGCGATTACGCCATCGTTTACCTGAATAATGATGTAAGAATGCAACTTGATTGATCGTGCAAGTATGTCTTACCCCGCGTCATATTAGAAAGCGATCGTCGCGCGAATATGCGATTTTCGCGTTCATATCGTCACTTTTTGATCGGAAAACTGGAAGGCGCCCTCTGTCGGCGCAACCATGCGTTCCGGTTCACCGAACAAAACGTGACATATGAACTAGGGCATGAATCTCGGAATCTCGGAATATCGCAATATCGGAATCTCGGAACGCAAGTTCCGATATTACAATTCCGATACTGAGTGATCCAATATCGAAATCGGACAATTTTTTCTAAATTTTGAGTTTTAAACTAAACCTATATTTTAGATCCTTGTGTAGTGCGCTACCATATTTCTGTTGCCAGCTCGCTAAGCATGCGATACAAGAACAATAATAGTGTCGTCTGTCTCGCTCACTCTTTACCTGCGCGGTACGTCTTGCTTATTCGCACAAACGAACAAATTATATCCTGTCAATCAGTTGCGCTCAAGAACTGTGTAAGTTAAGACGTGTTTGTGTTTTATGTGGCTACATGCAACGTCGCTATAAAAGATGTAAGTACAAATTACTATCTAATTGTTGTTTTTTTTAATTCAGTATAAACTACTGTGTTTAAATGGTTTTATAATTGTGCTAGCTCAAAATAAAACAAAAAAACCCGAAAATGATTTTTTTGTTCGTAGACTTTCAAGATGCTATAATAGTTTGTATTAGATCATCAAAGACGGTTTCTCCATTTTCATTTCGCGAAATAAAATCGTAAACAGGAGTTAATAATTTATTAAATAAAGCAGAAAACTAATATTTAGTTCTGTAGAGAGAGAAAGAGTCATAAAACCTACGTATATGAGGTAATATTTAATATTAGGTACCTGCTATAGGTAGGTTTGCTTGTTTGTTCCAGGTCCAGGTACCTAAGTCAGGTACCTATCAAAATCATTAGTCAAAGTTTACGTACAATTTACATATTTACATTACAAAAACAATTATTTTCTTTGCAGGGCCTCATCAAAAAAGAAAGACACATACTCAGAATTTCTTAACAAACGCTCATCAAATGTATGGGATCATTTTCATCGATCGAATGACGGCCAAACAGCTAAGTGCCAAATATGTTTAAAAAAACTAAAAACTACTGGTGGATCTACTACAGGCTTGCACACACATTTACGAACTGTGCACTCAAACATCACTGCAGTTGGAAGTGTTGGAACCCCTTCATCGGAGAGTACTCCAAGCACGTCAACAACAACTTCACAAGAGCAGACGACCAAGCTCAAGAAACGGAAACTAATGACTGAATACTTCAGGTCTACAGAATCAATGGAAGCTATTGTTTCTCGAATGACCGCTTTAAATGGTGCAAGTTTCAGATTCTTTTCTGAAAGTCAAGATCTCCGGCATCTCTTCAAAAAAAGTGGATATGACTTACCGAAAACGCCAAATACTATTGCGAAAATGGTTTTTGAACATGCCGAACAAATCAAATGTGAAACAGTGAAAACCATAACCCTCATGAAGGAAAATGGAGAAAGATTTACAATGACTCTCGACGAGTGGACCTCTCTACGAAACAGGAGATATATGAACATAAACCTTCATTGCAGAGCTTTTGGAGGTTTTGAATTTAAGAATCTTGGACTCGTCAAAATAACGGGGTCCATGCCAGCTACATCAGCTCTGTCAATAATGCGCGAGCACCTTGCCAAATTCAATATTGTACTTGAGGATGATATTATTAGTCATACGACTGATGGTGCCAGTGTCATGAAAAAAATGGGTTCGTACATACCCGCCCATCATCAACTCTGCCTCGCCCACGGTGTTCAGCTCGCTGTCATAGATACCTTATATAAGACAACAACTACTGCCGAAGCCCAATTCGAACCATCCCTCCAGTATGAAATGGAATCCACAAACCTCTCAGACTCAGAAAGCGACGATGATAATGATTCGTCAATAGAGTGTGATGGCTTCGAAGTAGAAAGCTCAAGAGTTCGCACAGCTGATCCAAGACTTTACAAAGAGGTGATTAGCAAAGTACGAAATCTGGTGAGATCAATAAGAAAGTCACCTCTTAAAGCCGATGCTCTGAGAGCTTACGTCAGTAAAGAGTTTGGTGAAAACATCCAGTTGCAGTTAGACTGTCGAACAAGATGGTCCAGCATGAATGATATGATAGGATCGTTCCTAAAAATGAAGGACTGCATTTTCAAACTTCTAATTGACATTAAATCAGATATATCTTTTACAGATATGGAAATTCAAACATTAACCGATATCCATCGTAGTTTGGAAGTGGTAAAAATGACTGTACTATCTATTTGCCGACGTGATGCCACACTATATACAGCAGACACAGCATTGAAATTTATGCTGAATAAACTTGACCAGCAAAACTCATATCTGAGTTCAAGTCTCGCTGTGAACTTACGAAGACGAATAAAAGAAAGAAGACTATTAATAGCAGGAGTATTACACTACCTCCATGATTCCGAAAGCTTCTACAGCTACAGTGCTTCAGATGATGATACATTTCCGAAACCCACAAGTGAGGAAATATGTGATATTATTGTAAGCTTGTTAAAACGCCTCAAATATAAAAAAAATCCTACTAGCAGTCTCAGCGTCACAGAAAGAGAGACTGAAGCAGCGACAGCTGTTTCATTATCTATCGATGAAGATGATGAAGCACTAGCTACAGCTAGTCTCGCTACAACGAGTGAGCTGACCCTGCAACAAGAATTTGAGAAGGAAATGGAAAAATGCAAAGAAAAGAAGAAGGCAGTGCTTCCGTCCGACGAATTTGATCTTTTGGGATTTGTAATGACTGAAAAAGCAATATACGACAATAGAGGTGAAAGAGGAGTTTATTTGACACAGGCATACACTTTTCTCACATCAATTTTGCCTACCAGTGTTGAAAGTGAGCGTGTTTTTTCGTCGGCCGGGTATTTTTGCAATAAAATACGAAGCTCACTATCCGACAAAATGCTTGATGCTTTGTTGTTCTTGAGAACATATTACCAAGAAAAACGAGATTTTAAAATATAAACATACCTAGTAGTTTATTTATGTTGATTTAAATTAGTACAAGTTACTTTTATTGTAATTTAAACTACCGAACTCAGAATCAACAAAACTTCTTAAAGTTTTGTTCATTCTGATTTTAAGTACGGTAGTTTAATTAGCAATAAGTATAGATAATAATGAGAAATATGATAAACAAATATTTCCAATAATTGTTGTTCCTAATTGTTGATTTTGCTTGCACACTTTAAATTATAACAGTTTTGTTGATTCTGAGTTTGGTAGTTTAATTAGTAATAAGTATATATAATAATGAGAAATATGATAAACAAATATTTCCAATAATTGTTGATCCTAATTGTTGATTTTGCTTGCACATTTTAAATTATAAGAAGTTTTGTTGATGATGAGTACGGTAGTTTAATTAATAATAAGTAGATATAGGATATAATAATGAGAAATATGATAAACAAACATTTCCAATAATTGTTGTTCCTAATTGTTGATTTTGCTTGCATATTTTAAATTATAAGAAGTTTTGTTGACTCTGAGTTTGGTAGTTTAATTAGTAATAAGTATAGGATATAATAATGAGAAATATTGTAAACAAATATTTCTGATACCTAATTATTGTTCCTAATTGTTGATTTTGCTTGCACATTTTAAATTATAAGAAGTTTTGTTGATTCTGAGTGCGGTAGTTTAATTAGTACTTAATAAGTTTAGGAAAATAATGAGAAACATGTGATTTAATAATACTTAAAAACAACCAATGTTTGAACCAAATTAAAGAATAGATACGATTTAAAAATGTTTTTTATTGCACTCAATCCAACCTTATACCGAATTTGTGCAAAAAAACGTTATGTTAAATAAAAAACGATAATGTTAAAGAAAAAACGAAATTCCGATATTAATATCGGAATTCCGATATTGAGATCTAATATCGGAAATCAGTATCGGAATTGAAAACCTTCCGATATTACATGCCCTAATATGAACGCGACAATCACGTATTCTCGCGACGATCGCTTTCCATTTGGACGTGGGGGATATTCATCTAAACGAGTGCGACGGACGCGACACGGGTCGTGTACTTACTTCCGAGACAGTAGCTTTCGGTTAGGACGCGGCCTCATGTTTTTAAACTAATATGATTATATTGTTATCAGTCTTGAAATATTAAAATTATAAACAGTAGACAGAGACCTAAAAAAAACAACTTATTCCGGATACGCATATGGAAAATAAATGTATGAGCCGTAGACTGAAACATTCCCATAATAATATATGCCAGTATTATAATTTATGGAGACCATAGTGTAGGATTGCCTTTCACAAACAGTAACGGAACAAAGTTAGTGCTGATGGACAGACGTCACTATAACGCCATCTCCCTACACTCGCGCACAACTCACCGGTCCTGCGCTAGTTTATCTTGCTGAAGCTTCTCGATTTTGTTTGTAGGACGCCAGTCTGCTAGTCTCAGCTCCACACTGCCTTCTGTAAGTGAATTTCACGAAAGCGATAGATGGCGCTGTAAGTCTGGTGGTTAAAAGTTTTCGTAGGTATAATATTTTCTTAGTTGTTTGGCACTCTAGCCGTTTCTAAACACGGCATTTTTTATACGCTTGAAATCTCTTCATACCTATTCACAACCATCCGCCAGGTTATCGTATCGAAAATGAGACATTTCGATAATCTGACTTGTCCCCGAAAGCAGTTTTCGACTAAAGAGCGGTCGTCTATTTGATTTTTCAATCAACAGATAATTTTTATTCGTGGAATAAAATTGACGTCTGACAGTTTTTGTATGGAAGAACTGTAAAAAATTCAAAATTATTCCTCCGATAAAATTTTTAGACTTGTCAACAGAGTTTAGAGGACTCCTACGATAGCATTGATTGATGTTCGATGCGATACGGAAGCGTATCGAGTGGTAGTGAATAGCTATGTTACTCTACTTATTTGCATTTGCAGGCCCTAACAATCTAGGTTCTTAGCTTAAATAAAAATCCCCATAATTATTTATTTATAAACATTGTTTATAGTTAAAGTAGGTAGTAGATATAGATAGATAGTAGTAGGAACCCGCTGGATGCGGGAAGCACAGAACCGGTCGAAGTGGAGGTGCTTGGGGGAGGTCTATGTCCAGCAGTGGACGTCTTTCGGCTGAGATGATGATAGGGTAAGTACCTTAACCTAATGATTAACGTCTGGATAACCATACATTTTTGACGTTACACGTCTCTTAATTTTAAGCAGCATTTATAAATAAGGGGTAGATGCCTATAAGTATAGGCCATCAAGGACTTGCTAATTAAAGAGTATACTTAGATACGAGAAAAAGTTTAAGGTCTATTGGCTCCCCGAAATGCTCAATTGTAATTGTCAATAGTGATTGATATACGTTGATGCGCAAATTGGTCGTCTACGAAAAGCAATTAAAGCGATTGACAATATTGCTACAATAGCAATTAATTAAGCAATCGGCCTATAATATTCTCAAAGTTGGGACATAGGCCTCCTCGTTCTGTGAGAGTGAATAGACGACAATCCACCACGCGGGCCCAGTGCGGGTTGGTGGATGTCACATGCCGTCAAGGCCAGGCCAGTTTCCTCACGATGTTTTCCTTTACCGTTTTGAGAGCAGTGGTGATGAAATAATTTACACAAAGTAAAGTGCCTGCTTGGGTTCAAACTCAAACTCAAAGCATTTATTTCAATTAAACCATTTACAGGCACTTTCGAAGTTCGAACCCACGACCTACAACTCGGTAAGTGGCGGCTGTTACCACTGAGCCACCATTGATCCAATTAATTGCAATTGATCATTTCGGGTCCCTTATCAGGTTCCTCTATCTATATCTATACTATATATATATTTAATATTATAAAGCTGAAGAGTTTGTTTGTTTGGTTGAACGCGCTAATCTCTTGAAATACCAGTCGGATTTGAAAAATTCTTTTTGCATTTGATAGCCCAATTCTTGAGGAAGGCTATAGGCTATTTAACATCACGCTATGACCTTTAAGAGCCGAGCAAAAAGAAAAAAAGTCAGAAAGAACGCTAAGCAAAAACGAAGTAATAGCGCTGGCAGGCGATGCGATGCGACGGGGTGGGTGGGAGAATCAAGAAATTTCACGCGGATGAAGTCGCGGGCAGAAGCTAGTGATAATATAAAATCGTCTGAAGAGAACAGCTTCAGATCGATCAGTCTATGAAACTATCAAAAACCATAACTTGCGGGCTATAGTAGAGTTAAGGGGCTTACATGACCTAAAGCGCGGTCACTTTCGGACTGCATAGAAAAGAAAGAGAAGCGCGATGACACAACGCTGGTAATTTATTGCAAAATCATCATCATCATCTGCCTAGCCTTTTCCCAACTATGTTGGGGTTGGCTTCCAGTCTAACCGGTTGCAGCTGAATACCAGTATTTTACATGGAGCGACTGCCTATCTACCTATCTAATTTACGAGTATTGCAAAATATGAAGCAATTGTCTATTTACAAAAAATCTTTTGTTTGGACTAAAAAATAAAAACACTAGTGCTTTAGTATGTTGCTTGTAGAATAATCTGACAAAAAATCAGAATGAATGTATGTATATTAGTATGGTTTTTATTGTAAAAAGAAAGTTTTTAGAGCTTCATGATTTTTTTCTATCGTATCAAATTAGTTGTATCATGTTTTCAACACACTATCTCTACCTACCATATATCATGAAGAATATCATATATTTTTCTTATTTTGATTTCTGTAGTCGATCATATAATACTTTTATTGCTTCTAAAACTTGCGTTTTTTACTTTTAGGTACTGTAGTCCCCTTAACGTTTACTTTTTCGTTTTCAGTCTATAAGATAATACATGTTCTCGTGGTACGTTCTCATTTTCATTGTCCCTATTTTGGTTTACACACTACTCGTATAGGGTAAAACCGGGATAGATGCACCACTTTTTGAAATAGCCTCCTTATTTAAAAAATATTAATTTTATATGAATAATTTCTATGAATGTAGTTAGCTTAATCATTTATGTTGAATCACAGTTATTTTTTATTTACCTATCAATTACAAATTTTGCAGAATTTAGCTTTTTGTGGAACCATTTTTTTGAGGATAGTTGCCTACCTGTATGGATAGTTGCCCCACCATGAAAATACTAAGAAGGATAGATGCCTGCAGTGCAGGATAGATGCCTTTTATAATGTGTAAACGAAAAATCCCACCAAATATGAGGTCGTTCTACCTACTCTTGAAACAGCAATCGACTTCAAAAGACATGGGTCGTATTATGAAAAACGTTTTTTATTTTTTTAAATCTTTTATTTGTTATCGTTATAAGGTAATTGTACCTAATATGACACAAAAAAACATAATAAAATTTTAAAAGTATTTGTTCAACAAAAGTATTAATTCTTAATTGTTATTATAAAATATATGTAATTATTAAGTGTTAACATGCATAATCGAACTTTAAAAAAAAAAATAAAACAACATAATATAGAGATCATCTCTTAATACTACTCAAATGAGATTGATCCGGACAATGCTTCCAGTTTTCCACATCTTGAGCAATAATTTCTGAAAAGTGTACAGGTTTCATGTAGCCAGATTTGACACACTGAATCCAATCGGATAGATGCCCCTTGGGGCACCTATACCTCGAAAAATCAGGGCAACTATCCTTTACGATAGAGATAGATGCCCAAATATTTTTTAAATAAATTAAAAACAAAAGAGCTACTATTAACACCCAGATGAACACTTAATGAACCAGTACATTGATGGAATAAAAAATTTAATGAAATTTATAACTACTTATAAAGTTATACAACAGCAAATACTAACTTTTAAATCTTTGACGTGTTTGTGAAGTTCGCCGCGGAGATGATTAGATACACGAGCGAAACGCATCCTCACCATACGACAGTCCGGGGACAATTGAGGTGCGGGGTGATTGCGGCTCCTACTTGTACTATTAATTCTTAGTTGCGAGTTCGGGAAGTTAGATTTTTTGAGAATGAGGCATCTATCCCACTGCGGCATCTATCCCGGTTTTACCCTACCATTTCAAAATGAGCTTTAATTAAAACGCTGATATAACTTTGATAATGCGTCATAGGTATTTACGAATGTTACATACGTTTAACTGGTTTTATATTAGCAGTTTTCCAGAGGCACCCACACTATGTAGATCAGAGTACTTACTTATCGTGGGCGCATACGTGGTTATTTTCTATGTCATTTCGAGCACATACCACACATTTACACGTGGAATATATTTTAAAAATACTTTTCTGTGGTCGTGGATGATCACCACAAAGTAAAATTACAGGTGATCACCATTTAATATTATCTATTTTTACCTCCATTCAGAGGCAAGGATTCAGTAAAAAAATATTTATCTAGATATAATAAAGCTGAAGAGATTGTTTGTTTGAACGCGCTAATCTCTGAAGTTACAAGTCGGATTTGAAAAATTATTTTTGCACATGTTAGACTAATTCTTGAAGAAGGCTATAGGTTATTAAAACATCGCGCTAGGACCTTTGGGAGCCGAGCAAAAAGTAAACGAAGTAATAGCGCGGGCAGGCAATGTGCGAAAGGGTGGGTCGGGGAACAAGAAATTTCACGCGGACGAAGTCGCAGGCAGAGGCTAGTAGTTAGATATAGTAGAGTACTCACCTAAAATCCTCATTTGCAGTAAAGCCACCTCGAACGACAACGCAAAGAGCAGCGCGTCCATTTCACTAATCCTGCTACAGAACAAGATATTATAGTATTTCATATGTTTATATCAGATACGACATTTCTTTAGTACCTACTAAAACCTACCCAATTTCTCTTACGTGGGGTAGGTTAGGTTAGGTACCCATATTACAATATGGTATTTATATGATAATGGAATAGATACAATCAAGATAAAAGTACCTATGTATATAAGTGATGATGATTGTTAAGGCTCCTTCAAACAGGCGCGACACGCGATATAATATTCTCAAATCTGGGGCATAGGCCTCCTCTTTCTGTGAGAGTGAATAGACGACAATCCACCACGCGGGCCCAGTGCGGGTTGGTGGATTTCACATGCCGTCAAATTTATTGGTTCTAGGACATGCCGGTTTCCTCATGATGTTTTCCTTCAACGTTTTGAGAGCAGTGGTGATGAAATAATTTACACAAAGTACCTAAAGCGCCTGTCTGGGTTCGTTCCTAATTTTTTCTGCCTCTCTTCGCATTCACATGGATGCGAAGAGAGGCAGATTTCCGTTCATTAAGAAGCCATTACACAGTTCCATAATGGAAAAAATTATGGTTCAAATAAAAATTATGGTTTCAAGCGTTCAAAAATGTGAATGGATGTCCACTCACGTTTTTGAACGCTTGAAGTTCAAAAACCATAATTTTTATTTGAACCATAATTTTTTCTGCCTCTCTCTCTCTCTCTCTCTCTCGGCAGATTTCCGTTCACAGTTGCATAATAGAAACTTCTTGGTGAAGTGGCTCTTTTTCCAGCCTGTTAACTCACGTCGTCGCCAAATCTCTTTGCCTAAGGCTACGGTAACTTCCAAGAAGAGCGATGACCGCCACATGCGGCCGTAATGTCCAAATATATACAGAGCGATTTTTGACACATTAATGCCAAATACTGGTGAAAATGACAGAGTTTTATGTCGTCCGTTATAAATAAGACGGGAACGCTCTCCTAGGACACCCTGGCATTAGCAGGTACGTACAATGTGACATAACATTTTCATTTATACCGTTATCCTTGACTCAAAGGATGTGCAGCTATTGGCAGCGTGGCCTGTATATTTAGGATCAAGTAGATTACATGGCAAATCTTTAACCTTAACTTTTAGTACC
This sequence comes from Luperina nickerlii, assembly GCA_963855955.1. Lineage (NCBI taxonomy): Eukaryota > Metazoa > Arthropoda > Insecta > Lepidoptera > Noctuidae > Luperina > Luperina nickerlii. The sequence goes on along the minus strand of OY979664.1, from coordinate 13,475,460 downwards.
TACCTACTTACTATTAATAAATTACTATTTTTATCTGAAAATCTAATTAAGTTGCTTTTAATTAGGCACAGAAGTAATTTTCGTGAGGTAATAACTTTTATTACAGTTGAGGTCTATTGAGGAGCTAAAATGGGACTGTTAGAAAGGAATTTATTTTCTACGGGTACTTTTTAATAACATTAAAATGTAACAATAGGCGAATTTTGTTACAACGTGTCTCATTTCATCGTTTGACCAATCTGTAGTAAGGATCTAGTTGTTAACTCTAATGAAGAGAGTTAAAATCCATACTAATATTATAAATTCGAAAGTAACTCTGTCGGTCTGTCTGTCTGTAGGTATGTTACCTTTTCACGCCTTTTAAACCACTGAACGGATTTCGATAAAATTTGGCAGAGAGATAGGTTGCATCCCGGGAAAGGACATTGGATAGTTGTTATCAAGATATCTCGCGGGCGAAGCCGCGGGCGGAAGCTAGTATTATAAATTCGAAAGGAACTCTGTCTGTATGTTACCTTTTCACGCCTAAACTACTGAACGGATTTCGATAAAATTTGGCGAGGAGATAAATGGCATCCTAGGGAAGGACATAGTAGGCTACTTTTTGTCCCGGTAGCACCGTTCCCGTGGATAATTTCTGACGTCCACGCGGGCGAAGCTAGTAGGTCATAACGGATTTTCTGATTAAGGAGTAGGTAGATATATATTAGAAGAAAAATTTTTGATGGTCTATGAGGTTTCTCTCATATAGGTTATCATCTAAAGGAAATAGTTACAGACCTATCGGTCTAATGCCGGGTTTCTGAGGTACTTTTGTCAGTGGTTTATCTATCCATTAGCGCTATTGGTTCGACAACTTGTGGAAGTGCGTTTCCGAACACCGCAATGTAAGATAAACTCCGTTTAAACTCAAGTTAACTTAACTGACCAATGTTCGCCGTTTATCGGTTCCATAACTATATTTGACGTTGCATTTCATAGAAAACTACATCAAAAACGTGTGTTATGCCCGGTTTCTGAGGTACGAATTTTATGTACGAAGGTATGAAATTAAATTGCGTGTGAAAGATAAAATATTAAAATATTTATATATGTATTATAATTATACAGTACAGAATACAATGAGTGTTAGCATCATGAATACAGAAGTCTCGTCCGTTCTTTTATTGTCGATCATATAGTCAAATTCATTAGCCACTTCGATAGGAAGCATGATTATTCTTTCAGTAAAATTTTGATTCCATGCTATTTTGCAAAATAATGAATAAAACACTAACCATTGGAAAGACAAACAGACTTTTAACTTAAAATGAAACGGCAAAGCAAAAATAATACTACACAAAAGCAATGAACTGCTGAGTTAAGGTTTCTTTTAAAAAAAAAATGACAATGATGTCGTTCAAACATCTGGCTTAAACTGCTCATAAATAACATTTTTTTACGCGAACCCGTATACAGACCCTTCGTTATCGGTTTCATAGTTATTGAATGGTTTGTTGCGTGTCCAGAAACGCAGTGACAGTTAACCGACGTTTATCTTATGCATAACTTTATTGAATCCATAGCTAATGAGAGTTTATCTGGGGACTTCAGAAACCGGGCATAAGTCACTGTATCAATGTCCGTAACTTATGATCTTTGATAGAGTTAGACAACGTTTAAGTTTACGATCTGTAGGTAAGTTATATTGCTCGACTGCCACGGTACACACGACGACATATCAAGCTATACATTTCCAGTTTAATCTGACCTCGTATTGTGTAGGCTTTACAATGAGAAGTCACTCATACCCAGTTATACTGAACATGTATAGTTTGATGTGTCGTCGTGCGTACGTTCTCATTTCATTGTGTCTACCTACCTTATTTTGGTTTAAACATTAACCATTGTAAAGTTGGCATTAATTAGGTTAAAACGATATCGTTAAAGTCGCGGGAAACACCTGGATGAGACACGCACAGAACCGGAAAGTATGGCAAACGAAAAGGGAGGCTTATACCTAGCAGTGGAATGATGATGATGATGAAGTTGAAACGCTAATTATTTACGCACAAATAATTTGAAAATAATAACTTTTGTGTTACATTTAGGTACAGACGCCAGCACATCAAGCTACTACAATCTGTCAAATATCTTTGATAGATTTTCAACTTTATCGCTGAACTATAAGGTTCGAAGTTGATTGGGATAATTTGACAGTTTCGGGTAGGTTGATGTGCTGGCGTCTGTACCTATTGATGAGCAACAAATGGAACTTTGTTGGGAACCAAATTAATTCTTACGAGCTGTACCCCGCGGTTTCACCTGCATAAGTCTGGATCCCGTGGGAACATTAGGATTAAAAGTACCCTTTGTCCTAATCCAAGTCAAGGTCTAGCCACGTACTAAATTTCATCCAAATCCGTTCAACCGTTTTAGCGTGTAAGCGTAACAAATATGCAAAAATCAAATCATTTCTTTTTATTATAAATTACTAGCTGTGCCCCGCGGTTTCACCCGCATAAGTTTTGATCCCGTGGAAATATCGGTATAAAATGTATTCTATGTGTTAACCCTGGGTACCTATAACCTGTGTACCAAATTTTATTCAAATCCGTTTAGGAGTTTGTGCGTAAAGAAGTGACAAACATACAAACACGCTCACAAAGTTTCGCCTTTATAATATTATTAGTGTGACTAGTTTTTGCCAGCGACTTCGCCAGCGTGCAGGTCGGAAATTATCCTACAGAACGGAACGTACTACTGAGATAAAAAGTATCCTATGTGTTAATCGGGCTATAAACTGTCCTTTTAGCCGTTTTTGCGTGATTGAGTGTCAAACATAAAAACTCTCACATTTATAATATGAGTAGGATACTTTTAAATAACTGGAAATGAAATACCCATCATCCAATATCCATCGGCGAGAGAGTTTTAATGAAGGGGCAAGAGTAATATCCGCAACAATATTGTCTGTGGTCGAGCGTCGTTAACAATGGAGGAGTAAGGAACCTGCCAAGACAGTCTAATGAGCCTCGTTGAGTCCCTGTCGCGGTTGACTAGAACAGATAGTCACTATTAACGTACCTATTGAAAAGGTAGGTTGGTCTTTTTCGTTTTACGTCCAAAGAAATTGGATAAAACGATGAAAGGCTTTGGACTATTGTGCGAAAAATACATATTTAACTAGAACCGAAATTCAATCATCTTTAAGTAGGTGTCTAGGTGGATAATCTATACCAGGGATGGCGAATCAATGGCACGCGTGCCATTGGTGGCACGTAACAAAATAATTTGGGCAACATTTAAAAAAACCGGCTAAGAGCGAGTCGGACTCGCGCACCGAGGGTTCCGTATCATCATGTTTCTAAACTTTCATCGGCGAGGCCTATATTCGTTAGAGAATTTTAACACTATACACTGCGGTGTAAAATATTGCAGTTTTAGGTCAGCGCCATCTCTTGACTCATAGTGGAACTAGTGTAGCTTTTGTTGATGATTTCTGAAAGAGTGTGCTTTTTAGAGACATCGTTTTCTTTTCCTGTAATCTTTACATAAACTGCTATCACATAGAATTATTTCAGATTTTTGTCTTTGCAAACTCCGGAGATAAGGGGGAACGGTATTTTTTTTTTACATTTTTCATCAAAAGTCGAAAACTATGCGGCCTAAAAAAAATTTGTTGAGAATGTGCAAACTGCGCTCTTTCATATATGATGTCCCACATGCCCTAGTAGCCCCACTTCGACTTTTTAAGACCCCCTTTCAGTCCCTGTTGCAAAAAAAAAAAACATTTTTTTATTTCTTTCTTATTTGTACAATAGTTGGACAAACGTCATCTAAAGCTGTTCCAAATTTCAAGTTGATAGCATTAGTAGTTCTCGAGATATCCAGCTGTGACAGACAGACTGAGTCTCACCATAAGGGTTCCGTTTTACCATTTTGGTACGGAACCCTAAAAATGTATAAGGTAAGTACCCAATTCATATAAGTAGTTCGCAATAGCAAAATTCGCAATAATTTGTCATTTCATTTAAATAATATAAACTCTTAATATTAACATTAGTCCTACATCAACCGGGAGATGTCCTTAGGGCACCAGTTGTCTGGCATTTTTGCTGAACTGGGCCTTTTTGGCGCAGCCGTGAGGCACACTTTCCTGCTAATTTCTTACATCGGACTTTGCACGTTTTATTTTTATCTTAGTTTCTATCTGGTATACGACTATTATCTAATTATCTGGTGTATTGTATGTCTCTTAGTCTGTGCTAAATAAATGTATTTTCTTTCTTTCACTTGCAAAGTGCAAATGGGATACTTAATCATCGGTTGGTGCTTCTCATTTCATTAAAAACGTCTAACGGGCCTCTGCGAGTTGGTTTCGGCCCCTCGTACACCTTCCAAAGGTGTGGGACCCCAGAAATGGTCTCGAGAAATATCAACAGAGATTAAAAATAATAATAACAATGCGAAAGTAGGTATATAGTTTTTTTGCAGGAATCACTAAGCCGACTGTTGGCACGTCATGGCCGCATGAAAAATTTATTAAAAAAAAAAATGGCACGTAGATGTATAGAGGTATGTATAAAAACAGTATTTTTATCTCATGAAGCGCCACGTGACTTCGACGTCTACTTGTGTTACCTAAGTGTGCAAGCAAGTTTTGAATCTGTGCGCCTGAAGACGAGGAGCGTCAACATATAACAAACACAGACTTCCGACTTCGCCAATGTCGGGTTCACAGCGTGTTTGTACGCTTGTTAACCACAAGTAAAGATCGCATCGCTTCGTGAGATAAAAATATTATACTGGTTTGTGACCACCCTCCCACCGGAGTCCAGTGTCAAACAGCCTGCTGTGTTTCATCGATGCGTTGGATTTCCAGTGCCTTAGGCATCTTCTGGGCACGCGCGTTCCATCATAGACCTCATCCATCGCTTTCCATCAGGCGTGATCGTAGTTAAGAGCAGGCCCATTCAGCAATAAAAAAAAATTAATGCAAAAGTGTCTATCTGTGTATGTTTATATGTCTGTTAACTTTCACTCTTTAATGGCTGAACAAATTTCATCTTTTTTTTATTTTTTTTTTATTTATATGGAACATCAAACAGCTACAGTATATATAGTATAAAAAGAGGTACACAAAACATAACAATACTGTAGCCCACAACGATGTTCACAGATTAGCTGTGGAATACTTACAAATAATTAAACGCTAGGCTAATGACTATAACTAATTCATAACAAATTTAAAAACTAAACTTACTTAACTATCATGCATACAATCTATAATTTTACACACCAAATCAAATCAAAAGAGCTCCTTGAGTATAAGATCTTCGAACTTACTAGGAGAATTTGCAAAAATATCAATATGTTCAAAGGCCTCATTGTAGGTATCCATCATTCTGCGAACAGGTGAGCGCAAACCAGTGTTAGAATGGCAAGTACGCGTAGAAAATAGTCTGCCAGCGCGCACCTTTCGCTTGTACACTGTTCTAGGGACAACATAGCATAACATATTGGTTAACTCAATACAGTTAAATCTATTACTGACAATATTGTAAAGATTCATGGCTTCCAAGTACTTACGTCTGTTTTCTAGTGTTGTGAGTTTGTATTTATTAAGTAAATCCTGATATGGCAAGTAGTATCCGTAACATCTAAAATGCATAGCACGTAAGAATTTTTGTTGAACACTCTCAATCGCCTCAATGTATTTTTTGTAATATGGACTCCAGACGGACACGGCATACTCCAGTTGGGAGCGTACGAGAGACTTATACAGATGAATGTATGAAGAGGGTTTCTTAAAATCTAATGTCGAGCGCATAACAAATCCGTAAAGTTGGTACGCTTTATTGATTATTTTACTAATGTGTAAGTCTAAGCAAAGCTTGGAGTCAAGGATAATGCCGAGATCACGGACAAAGTCCACTTTTGTTAGGGGAACATCGCACAAAGTGTATGTATATGTTATAATGTTTTTGTTTTTAGTAAAGTTTTGAAAATTACATTTAGGTAAACTAAGCTGCAACTTATTTCTTCGACAGTAGTTTGACAATCTGTCCAAATCTTGTTGTAGCAGAAGGCAGTCATTTACATCGCGAATTGTTCTGTATACCTTAAGGTCATCGGCGTATAAAAGAAATTTGGCATTAAGAAAGCACTGGCTGATATCGTTAATGTACACGACAAACAAAAGGGGACCAAGAATAGAACCTTGTGGTACACCAGAGGTAACCTGTGCTATACAAGATGAATGACCATTCACTACAACTTTTTGACTACGGTTAGTAATGTAGGAAGCAAACCACCTCAGTAAGTTTCCACGAATTCCATTAAACGCTAATTTATTGAGTAATATTTCATGGTCTACCTTGTCGAAAGCCTTACAGAAGTCTGTATACACAGCGTCCACCTGTACGCGGCTGTCGATGTTGTCAAATAAATAACTTGTGAATAGCAAAAGATTAGTGATAGTGGACCGCTGTTTGACAAATCCGTGCTGTTGTTGAACGATAATATTATGCAGAATAGGATAAATTTCATTATGCACTAACCTCTCAAAAAGCTTCGACAAGGCAGACAACATAGAAATAGGACGATAGTGTTCTTTAGTGTTGCCCAAAATCGGTCTTGGTCTTGCAGTCTTGGTCTTGTTCTTGCATTTTTGCAAGACCAAGACCAAGACCGACTTATTGTAGCAAGACCAAGACCAAGACTGAACCCTGCAAGACTTGAGCAAGAACAAGACTAAGCCTGCAAGACTCTTGCGTCTCGCAGTTAAGTCAAACTGAGATTTGGGCGTTATAGTAGGTATTTGGTTTCAATCCCGATTTTGATAGACGTTCCCCAGTATCAAAACAGTATCGTCATAACACTAAAAGGTATTGTATTGATTATTATATGTTTCGACTATTTATTAAGTAGGTATAGCGTGTTACTTACAAATTTGTTCCCATATGTGATAAAAATGTACCTAGCAAAACTTTCTAGCAAAGTTCATTTCATACCTTGTAGGTATATCTACTTAGAGTATATTATACTTGTATAAGTCTAATGTGCAGATCTAACGTTAGTAGGTTGGTAAAAATTATGTAAGTAGGTATTTATGTTTCAAAGTTTATATTATTCTTCTATTCAGCAAAATTTAAAACTAACAGCGAGTCGAGTAAGTCTAGTACTAGTAGCAGTTTTTAAGCCAGCCGATGTTATGGTACAGACGCCAGCTAGTGTTGCCCAAAATCGGTCTTGGTCTTGCAGTCTTGGTCTTGTTCTTGCATTTTTGCAAGACCAAGACCAAGACCAAGACCGACTTATTTTAGCAAGACCAAGACCAAGACTGAACCCTGCAAGACTTGAGCAAGACAAGAGTAAGCCTGCAAGACTCTTGCGTCTCGCAGTTAAGTCAAACTGAGATTTGGGCGTTATAGTAGGTATTTGGTTTCAATCCCGATTATGCGAAAATGGATGTATTTTTTTTATGAAACAGTAAATTACATTGTTGAATTGCATTCAAAACTAAAATTATTGTTGATAATAAAAAAATATCGAAAAATTACGTGACTATCAATACAATTCTGCACGTTTTTTTAATCTTCTTTACTTAAGGCGAAAGCGGTATTAGGTAGCCCGCAAAATTCACTGACCAGCAAATTGCAAAAAACGTAAGAAAATTTTAATTTCGCGGGCTACCTTAGCGCTTCCCCCTTAAATCGATGAAGTTTTAGAAAAATAATTATCCCCTCATCATTATGAGGGGATAATTATTTTTGATGAATTGAATGACCCATTTACTACTTTTATTTTAGATTCGTTATCTAAAATAAAAGTAGTAAATGGGTCATTCAATTATGTAGATGATTAAAATGCCTCATGTGGCGCGTCTGTTAGATTCATTGGGATTCATGGCCGACTCGACACCGCGCGGGGATTCCCGCAATCTTCCGCATTTTTTGTCAGGTTCAAGCATTTATGAACTTTATTGTAATAATTTTAAAGTTTATTTTCAAGTGCGTTAATAATACGAGGAGACCGCTTGGCGCTGCGGTCCCTTTGTGGCGGCATTTGAAAGTGAATAGCGTAGGTACGAAGACAGTGTTGACCTCGCAAATGAACTTTAGCAATACAGCTGATCAGGTAGCCCTTTCGAGTTTTATTTACATTGCTGTTTTAAGTGAAACAAGTGAATTTACAATTTTTTAATTAAAAATCTCATTGGGTCAGATAGAAATAATGATTTTATACAGTTTAGAGTAAAAAAAATTGCAGAAAAAAAACGTAAAAATTAAGAAAAAGCCGACGAAAAATTTCAACGCAGGGGGGGTCCAGAATCATGTACAGACGCCAGCACATCAAGCTACCCGAAACTGTCAAATTTTCCCAATCAATTTTGAACCTTATGCTTTAGCGATAAAGTTGAAAATCTATTAAAGAAATTTGACAGATTGTAGTAGGTTGATGTGCTGGCGTCTGTACCTACTGAATTCATGGTAAGCGGTTGCGCGTCGATGTCCCTGCCACCCTGAGCAATAGGCTAATAGGTATTTGAATGTAGTCTAGTCTAAGTAGTAGAGTCTCGCAAGACTTGCGAGACTCTTGCTGCAAGACCAAGACCAAGACCAAGACTGAGAGCGCAATACCAAGACCAAGACCAAGACCAGGTGTATTGACGCAAGACCAAGACCAAGACTGGCTAAGGTCTTGTCTTGGTCTTGCATTTGGGCAACACTAACGCCAGCACATCAAACTACTACAATCTGCCATATTTCTTTAACAGATTTTTGATTGGCAAAATATGACGTTCCGCGAATAAACTGTTGGTCGGTCAGTGTATTACGTACCTACTTATTTGATAATTTACCGACAAAGACGCCGCCGCCGCGCGGGGATTCCCGCAATCTTCCACATTTTTTGTCAGGTTCAAGCATTTATGCACTTTATTGTAATAATTTTAAAGTTTATTTTCAAGTGCATTAATAATACGAGGAGACCGCTTGGCGCTGCGGTCCCTTTGTCGCGGCATTTGAAAGCGAATAGCGTAGGTACGAAGATAGTGTTGACCTCGCAAATGAACTTTAGCAATACAGCTGATCAGGTAGCCCTATTGAGTTTTATTTACATTGCTGTTTTAAGTGAAACAAGTGAATTTACTATTTTTTAATTAAAAATCTCATTGGTTCAGATAGAAATTACGATTTCCTACAGTTTACAGTAAAAAAAATTGCAGAAAAAAAACGTAAAAATTAAGAAAAAGCCGACGAAAAATTTCAACGCAGGGGGGTCCAGAATCATGTACCTACTGAATCCATGGTAAGCAGTTGCGCGTCGATGTCCCTGCCCAGCAATAGGCTAATAGGTATTTGAATGTAGTCTAGTCTAAGTAGTACGAGTCTCGCAAGACTTGCGAGACTCTTGCTGCAAGACCAAGACCAAGACCAAGACTGAGAGCGCAATACCAAGACCAAGACCAAGACCAGGTGTATTGACGCAAGACCAAGACCAAGATTGGCTAAGGTCTTGTCTTGGTCTTGCATTTGGGCAACACTAGTGTTCTTCTTGAATACTTTTTATCCCGGTATTAAGTTCCCGTGGGATAATTTCCGACCTCCACGCGGGCAAAGCCTAGGCAAAAGCTAGACAACTTACATAAAATCACTACGTTTAAAAAACACCACTGAATTTTTATTGTTTTTCTTTCACAACCAAAAATTTGTTTAAATCCTAATTTAAATTAGTACAATGGTATTACCTGAATAGATTTTTTTTTTGACGAAATTCTCCAGAATGGTTAAGGTTCTAATAGTAATAGGTACTAAACTACTTATAAAATAATACTGTATTATTAAATAATAGTGTATTATTAAATAATACTATATTAATAATAATAATTGTGAGGGACTTGTGGCTAAATAATAACAGCCGCACGGGTCGATCGATCAGGTTAAGCTACGCTTGCCGCGGTTGGTCCGTGGATTGCTTACCATCTCCGTACCTCGAAAAGCACATTAAGCCGTTCGTCCCGGCTGTCGTTCATGGATCTTTGACATTTTTTACGGGTCGTCAGAAGCCCGAAAGTCTGACAATCAGTCTTAGCAAACGAAGAAGACCAGTTACTGGGCAATATGATAGGTACCCCACCTATCATATTGCCCAGTAACTGGTCTGTGGATGTCAGATACGCAGTCGCTTCATGTAAAACACTGGTGCTGCTCCAGTTAGACAGGAAGCCGACCCTAACATAGTTGGGAAAAGGCTAGGCCGATGATGATAAGTGGCTATTAATTGTCAAACAAGAAGTTTATCACAATAACAGCTAAGTAGTTATTTCCTACACGTGTCCTTGGAACTAACAAACTTTACAGGCTCGAAGTAATTTTAGGTTTAATGATTCTTTATTTATTCTAAAAGAACATACATTGTTCACTTAGCGAATAAATAAATATAATAATTGTTTAATAAACAGTCTCAGTATCAAGTCACACTAATAATAACACATGAACAAAGTGTTTTCATCATCATATCAGTCTCTAAGAAAGTGGAACGGACTTGTGTAAAGTAAATCAACACTATTGTAAGTTTTAAAACAATAATTATAACGTAAAAAACTAAGAAGATCAAAATTGCTTTTTAGTCTAGGCTAGATTGTAAACCTAGTTCTTTTTAATAAAGGATAAAAAATGTATCTAGTAGCGTAAATAAAACAGGTAGATACTGTTATATAAATAAAAATACAAACCTTTCATTTTCTTCCATATCGTCAGCTGGAAACGGGAACACAATTAAGTATTGAGTTTGAATATAAAGCTTTACAAATGAATATTACTTATTTCGTGGCATCTAAGCTCGGTTTAATAGAAGCTTCCATCCCCTAGCAACGTTGCTTTTGTATGATCGATAACTTTAGATCTGTCCTGACAATAAATCAAATGCTTCACTAATTTAACAAACTGTAACTTAGGTATCAACTATCGACACCTTTTCCTTATAAGTAAGTAGTTACTTTTATTTGATGCAAGTATTTCAAGAACTTGATCGAACTTGAATTTAAAACACTGAATAATGCATGTGCTTATGTGTACGAAATTTTAATACGTCAGTAAGTATTGACCGGGCGTGATTTGTGTGTGAAATTGCATGTGTTTATGAGGATATTTAAAAACAGGACGATGCAATGCAAGTGTCTTATCTGAGAAATTTAAAAATACGTTCACACGGTGGCTTTTATGAATACAGAGCAGTCCAGACGGTTTTTTGCACACCTCTTCGACTTCGTGCTAACTGCTGCCGCAACTAACCTCGTTGCTGGAAACTTATTAGCTTCAATACATGATCGATATTCATTCACACGAGTACATTGATCTTAGGATTAAGAAGAAAAAACAAAAGTGTAACAGGTGCATCCATGCATCTCATGTTCAGTCTAACCTCGGCTGCAACGGGCTGTCAGGAACGCTTCCAACTTATTGACATAGCATGAATTGTTTTTGTACACCTCTTCGATTCGACTTCGTGCTAAACCTGCCGCAACTAACCTCGTTGTTGGAATCATGTTAGCTTCAATACATTATCGATATTCTTTCTCAGTCACGCTGATCTTAGAATACATAAAAAAAACAAAGGCGTAACTATGTGCATCCATACATCTCATCTTCAGTCTAATCTCCGCTGCAACGGGCTGATACATTATTGGAAATTCCAACTTATCGGCATAATATGAATTGTTTTTTTCACCCCTCTTCGACATCGTAGGTACTACTTAACTGCTGCAGCAATGAACCTCGTTGCTGGAAGCTTATTAGCTTCAATACATGATCGATATTAATTGTCCACTGATCTTAGAGAAATAAAAGCGTAACAGCTGCATCTCATCTTGAGTCCAACGTCCGCGGAACAAACTCGGCTGACCAAGCATGGCTGGAGCGTTAAACTTATTGGCGTAGCATGAATTGCTGAAAGGAACTAGGATGTCTTGAATTTGAATAGTAAGTAGGTACTTCTAGGATGCTCGATTATTATTATGTTTAAAAAAACCTTTCAGACTTCTTCAACCGGTGTCTGAAAGGTTTATCAACACATTAGGTAAATAGCTGACAGAGAAAACTCATGTCAAGTGATTTGATTGGCTTGTGTGTTTGAGTCAGAAAATCACAGAAGAAAAAATGAGTTGGAATACTTGTCAGCAAATTGTATTGATTGGCCTCTTCCACAACACCATTAAGAAGAGTTGAAGTTGTGTGTTATGTAGACAGATACTTACCGGTACCTACTTATCCGTTACGATTTAAGGCCCATACACACAGGCGCGACGCGACACGCGACACAAAGGCACCGCAAGTCGCGCAACGAGCGGTGCCTTTGTGTCGCGTGTCGCGTCGCGCCTGTGAGTACGAGCCTTTACTTGCGCAAGCTTAGACCTGTTACAAGTCTGCGTAACGGCGTTGTGCTGTGCCCACAAATGGTTCAGATTATGGCTCTAATTCATCCCACATACCTTATTACATACTTGTGCAAGTCCATATTCGCGCAAGTATATCGTTACATGTATGGCCTGCATAACACTTTCGGTACTTCAGCAACAATCGACCCTTCAGGAATCTTTTCAAAGGACCGGTCAAACAATCCCAAGGGAATAAGGATTGTAGGGAAAACGTATTGGATTTTAGGAACCGAGCATTAGCGAAGCAAATTAAGAACAAGGGACCAATTACAATTATTCATATCACTGTGATAGCCTACCATGACCCTTATTTGTGGGGGGAGAATTTACCTGCGCTGAAACGTGAATCTATACAAATTTTAAATTAAATTCGCTGTCCTTGTTCATCTGTACGACCGCGTTATTCTTCAGAACTTCGCAAAGGGTTTGATGTGGTTTTCAACCACTTTTAGTTAATTTATTTCGGAAGGTTGATGTGTATTATTAGTATTACATATAATAAATAAATCTTGATGTTTTGTAAAGTCGTAAAAAACGTGCGAAGCAGGGGCGGATCGATAGTTTTTGATAACGAGAGATAAAATAAATGTCCATAAATAACCAAGGACGGCCGCCATGGCTCATGTACAATGGTCCATTTGGAGGAGTAAAACAGGAACTAAAACAATGTTATGACACTTATTTACCCTGGAAAAAAATATTAATTTATGTAATAAGACTATAATTATTTAGGTATTAAATGGACATACTTATATTACTACCTAAATAAACTAATGAACTATTAAATAAAAATATGTATAATATGACGGGAAATGTCAACCAGCCGTTTGGAGATTTCATTGAAAAAGCCCTGGAGCACTCGGACCTTACGGCCCAAGGGTTTCAACCCCAAATGGCTCGAAAATATAATTACCGATAAGGTTAATTATACTTTCGCCACTTGAGCTTTACCGCACCCGCAGCAGCAGCACAGCACGCCGAGCCAGGAAGATGAAATGGCGCAAGAACACACATTGCGTCCGTCACTAAATGCCTACCCACCTTCCATGGATGGTGTGTCGTTGGTTACGTGTCTTCGTTTATTGACACCGACTTCCGAAATTAAAGTTATTTTTCACTTTTGTAGTGTTTTTTTTTGAAGTCGGTAGTTTTTTTTTGTAAAATAGTTTTTATTTTTCACTTTTTAGTTGTACCTGCCCCACACAAATTCACACATTCGCTTTCAAATCCTAATGTCAACTGCTCATCACATGTTACAAAATATTACTTTTCCCGATGCTGAGACATTAATTGTTGAGGAGTTCTCCTGGTAAGAAACAAGAGAACTCCTCAACAACCACTCCCCATACGCATTGTGACGAGCATAAATTGCTTAGCAACCATATTAAAGTAATCGAATCGCGACCCGTGAAATATTTATCATTGAGTAGTTCCGCTGGCGATCTGTGGTCTTCATCATCAGCCCCACTTTACCAAATGATGATTTCCGACAACAAATGATCAAATTACTTTAAAAAATACCCAAATCGCTATAGGTTTGCTTATAAAATTTGAGGGTTTCCTTGGATTTCCATCAGAACCTCTCATCAGATTCCAACTTGATGACAATGGGACCACCTCGAGAGTATACCCTTTCGAACAAAAAAAAAAAATATGTTTAAATAGGTCCACAGTTGACGGAGAAATCGGTGAACATACATAAAACTGAACATAATATAACCTCCTCCTTTTTGGTAGTCGGTTAAAAAGACGAATTAAAATAATAAAATCAATTTTAGACGCGATCTCTTATGACCCATTACCGGCAACTCAGAAACTAATTATGGGTTTCATAATTATGGAATGGTTTGTTGCGTATTCAGAAACACAGTGACAGTTAACCGACGTTTATCTTAGGCATAACTTTATTGAATCAATAGCTAGTGAGAATCTATATGTGAACTTCAGAAACCGAGCATAAGTTCGGAAACCAAACCCTTTAACATATGTTATGTTATGTAAAAATGTTCATGAAACAAATTAAGGTATATTTTTCTATCCAGACATTCTTACATAAAGAAAAACCAGTGCATCAGACTCTAGCTAGAGTAAGCTATTTGCAAAACCAGATACTAAAGAAGTTTTATATTGAAGTTCAAGTGGACCTAGCCTTTTAGCTGACTTTTATTTTAGTTTTAATATAGCAGAGGATAGCACGCGTCGCTGAGTTTATATCAAACCAGTGCTCACGGAAACTAGTAGGTACCTACGTATAAGTAATCAAGAATTCTTCTACACATATTTTTTTTAGAAGGTACCTATTTAGTTTCTTTGGCACGAAGTTGGGACAATAGAGAGGTAATGAGCTCACGTGTTATACACATATGTAAATAGTAGATAAGAATATTTAGATAGAAATATTTCTGAAGGAAAACTGCTTACCTTTTGTTTTTTTTTTTTGTTTATTAAGTAGTCGATTCGCAAGAATTGGCATATTTTGAAATACAATAAAGTATAGAAAACAGGACCCTAGCGCACAAAAGTGATAAGGGTTAAATGTTATAAAATGTGTACGTTTTTCATAACTTCATTGCATAAAATTCGAAATGTGCCAATTGCCTAATACATATTTCTGAAGTTGTCGCCCGCACATAAATTAACTTCAAGCGAGTCACTGAGATTCGCCCGTATCGGGCATGTAAATTCGAGTGAATAGACTATTAAGCCGTTTTTTTAGGTTATATATAAGTTAATTTGGTTTCCAAAATAAAATTTAAGTACATAATTTAAAAACAGCTTTGTGGTTAAATAATTAAATACTCTTTCCCTTTATCATCTAGATAGAAAGAAAAGTTGACATTAATACAACTTTTTATTTTATCATAATTACGTAATTACAATATAGGGCTTACCTTATTCAAATATTGTAGAACTCTAAATTAAGGAGCTATTCCAACTCAGTTTGTGCTATGTACACTGCCTACATTAATATTGTATAGTTGAAATTTGGAATGTGTTAGAATTCTGCCAAACTATCTACCGTCTGTCTGTCGTCTATTTGACGTCTGATTCTATTATGCACAATTTCTATACAGGGTGTAACAAGACCCTATACGAAGCCATCATCTACGCATTCTGTACATCAAACTATGTAAGTAGCTTTGTGCTAAAACAATTGCTGGGAAACGACTTTTTTGAAGTGAAAACTTCTTTAGCGGCGTTGTACACTTTTTTTGTAATGGGTATAAAATGCAGGACACGTGACCTGATCGAAAATTCGTAAGACGGATGGCCGTAGCCGGTACCGTGCGTGTTTTGTTTATAATGCGCCTGCCACACACTCGACGAGTGGCATGGGAAGTAACGAGGAAAGGAGGCAGAGACATAGTGTGGCAACATTACTCGTCATGCCACACGTCATGCTCCTCGTCCTACCCACTGCTCCCTATTTTGTCGGTTTTTGCGCGCGAGTCAAAGGATCGGCAATACGAGTGCGAGTGGCCGGCCACATAATCGCGCGGTCGCAGTCTGCATCTATAATATAGTTACTCTACTCTTTGGTCTGCATGGAGCGCTCGCGCAAGACGCACGCGTATGCAAAATTGGAAATTATGTCGTAGCCAAGCGTGGAATGGTCAAATGAAAAGGTGTTAATGTTTATTGATTTGTAGTACGGTAGGTATAATAAGTCACTATGTCAAGAATTAGTCTAACAAGAAAAGTTGTATTTATTAGTTATCTAAAAATGCATAGCACGCACGCTGCCACAGTTTCAACGTCCATTGTCTCACCAAGGCAAATGACAAGTGAGGAGCGTCGCGATTAATTGCGCGAGTAGAGCAGTGTGTGGGCAGAGAGGGCAACATCGCGGCAAATCACGGCAGCGCGAGGAGCATAGCGATGAGCAGCGCAAGGAGCATAGTCTGGCAGGCGCATAAGACGATTCACAAAATACACGTAATTGTTCAAGTTTTCACTTCTGTCGGCACTCCCGGAGTGCCACTGTTTTTTTATTAGGTAAGTACTTACTTTATTTATTACATCCCCTTCAACCAGGTACGCAGGTGGCTACAGGAGTTTACCTACCCACAAGCTGATAGCTGATGGACCTCGACACCGGGCTCCAGGCAGTCGAAGGAATACCATCATTAGATGGCAGGCTAACTCGACGTTTACTACGCTTCGACGGGAACGACCTGCGCCTGGGCACCCGGTGACACAAATGTACAAAGTGTACAAATTAGACGATTATGTCCAAGATAAGAATGCTTGGAGAAATGCTGGTCCTGCTCCATAGGACAATATAGTCTAGACAAAATCAAACTGATTGCTAATTTAATTGTATATTTTATTTAAACTTTATGACATTGCCATTGATTAAATTTTTACACATTTTTTTTTCATTCTGTGACAACTGTAACTTGTTTAAATTCTAGGAAAATCATCTACTTTTACAATATTTGAAAATATGTGAGCACCATGTATCTATCACATATTGGATTTACCTTTCATTGCTTTATTTTTAATTATTTTTAACTTTTGTGGTAGGGTAATTATATTCCAGGTACGTCGTCTTCATATAATTATATAATGAATGTATACAAAACCTTGTAAAACATTTTAAAAGAGTAGTAGCGACACAAAGGCACCACAAGTCGCGAAACGAGCGGTGCCTTTGTGTCGCGCGCGATTATATCGCGTGTCGCGCCTGTTTGTAGGGGAGTTTATTGCTCATTCTTTTCCATACGAAAACTACCTTTTGAAAGGAGCGACTAGAATGAATTCTTTTTATTTGTAATTTCTGACGTTCAATAGTGCCTATCTATACATATAATAAAATTGTAGAAAAGTGGTGTCTGTACAATGGAAATATATAAAAAAAAGTAGCAGGGGTTGTTATTATATCGATGCCGAACCCGAAATTGTAATTACAATTTTTTTTGTCTGTTTGTCTGTGTGTTTGTGCACGCTAATATCAAAAACGGCTTATTCGATTTAGATGCAGTTTTCACTAATATATTCTAGTAAGCTTCACTTAACATTTAGTGTTTATTTCATATATGTCAATCGGTTCATAAATAAAAAAGTTATGTCAATTTAAAGAATCACTGCGAACATCATTTGCTAAGACACTCTTATACAACGAAGTTCCATCGTATTATACCTATAATAAACAACAGGGGTAGGTAAACCAGGTATTTTTAAAGATCATGTCATTGGTTGGGTTTATACGGTTCATCCAAATAACTCCGAATGTTTTTACCTGCGCCTACTGCTGCACATTGTCCGAGGGCCTACTTCTTTTGCCGATCTCCGAAAGGTTGACAATATCGTACACCCTACATACCAAGCCGCTTGCCGGGCACGTCACTTGCTGGATGGGGATCAACATTGGGATGATGCTTTGTCAGAAGCAAGTATTAGCGAAAGTCCTCATCGGTTGCGACATTTGTTTGCAGTCATGCTGGTGTTTTGTGCACTTTCTGACGCTACACATTTGTGGTATAAGTATCAGAACAAATTGGCTGAGGATTTTTTAGGCACGTACAACTTAATAACAACCCAATTGAGGAGAGATTACGTGAAAGTCAATTGAATCGTTGTTTGTCGGCTATTCAAGATATAGTTATGTAGCGGTATCTACAACGCCACATGCAAACAACGCGTCATACTGACGTCACGCAAATCCTGCACGCGCAAGCAGAGTTTACCGCGCAACTAGCATAGATACAACGGCCCGACATGAATCAAAGGGCAGTTGCCCGCCAGACACAACACCCGTCTGGTCGGAGGATCCTCCCTTTTCTATAGAGTATGAGTGAATTTTACACCCTGTTCCTCATACCTCTATAGTTACATCTATTGAGGGTAATCCTATTTCTCAATATGGCATGCCGGGGCCATCATTTGACGGTGAACGTATTAATAGAGATTACGCGATGGAAACCAACTATGATCCAATTGACCTGGCCGTAATTTTACAAACTGATGTCTCGAGGCTAACTGATGAACAGCGTTTGATATTTGACCGGGTGTGCCGCAGCGTTGTACTTTGGGAGAAATGCTATTTGTAGATACACCCGGTGGAACGGGTAAAACATTTCTTACGAAAGTTATTTTGGCGAACGTACGAAGCCAAGGTAAAATCGCCAGGTGGGAAAACTGCTCATACAATGTTCAAAATTCCGATCGATTTAGACAGCACAGAAAGCCCTGTTTGTAATATTTCAAGAAACAGCGATAAAGCTAAGGTTCTTCGTGATTGTAGCCCTATTATATGGGATGAGTCCACAATGGCCAATCGAAAAGCAGTAGAAGCAGTAGACAGAACGTTGCGTGATGTCAAACAAAATGTTCAGCCCATGTGTGGCATTACTATGCTTTTTTGTGGCGATTTTCGTTAGACTCTCCCTGTAATACCACGTGGAACAAGGGCTGATGAAGTTAGAGCCTGCCTAAAGAGTTCTCGACTGTGGCATTACATTATCCCTTTGCACTTGACATTAAATATACGTGCGCAAATTGGAGGCAACGAAAATGCTCAAGAATTTTCAGATTTGCTACTTGAGATTGGTAACGGTGTGTATCCGCAGGAACAAGGAAAAGTTGTTCTTAATGAAAACCTATGCAACATAGTTTCATAAATGCGAGACTTCATATCATCTGTGTATGGAAACGCAACGCAAATACTAACCTGCAAAAATTCCTGGCTTTACTAAATAGTAGATTATGCACCGAGGGGCTAAAGTTGTGTCTTATGTCACGGGCGTCATATTGAATCTCGAGCGCAATGAAGGATTCAGGATTTAACTCCTGAGCGCAGCGAGGGAATTAAGAGTTTAACTCACGAGCGAAGCGAGGGAGTTATTACAAGAATCCTGAATGCAGCGAGGGATTCAAGCTAGCCCAAGGCAAAGACACCTTTAGCCCAGAGGAGGATACTCTACTTTTTACACCTACTGTGAGAAAACAATAGCCATAGTACGAAAAACAAAGTATTTATTAAATAAACAAACAGTAAGAATAACATATTTAGAACTAGTTAGTTATATGCACTTCCATTCCTTTTAAAAAATGGTTCGTAGTTATCTAATTATTCTTACAATATTATGTCTTCGAAAACACGGCAACGATATGAAGAAGCAGTCGTTATGATTTTGTAGGCAATCGAGAATATCATCCACGCGTAGTAATGGTATAGAGAATAGCTTTCCTCTTTCTGGCACCAAAGGAAGTTTGTTAGTACTATACTGCCAATTTAGCTGAGCATGTGAGATTCCAAATTCAAATCACATTATTGACCAGCGGGTCATAATGAAATCCAGTACAACATTATTGACCGGCTGTGCCCCCGGCCACTAATGACTCACTTTAGGTTAAGGTTGCTTGACATATAATTTGATATTTTCGAGCAGGTGGTGTGAAAAAGCTATTTTGACGCCACGAAACGACCAAGCAGCAACAGTAAACGTTGAAATTTTGAGCTATGTCCCGGGGGATTATGTTGAGTATATCTCCATTAACAGAGTCATGGAAGAAGAAGAATCTACAAGCTACTCAGTAGAATTTTTAGAATCTCTCAATGACTACCAGCACATAAAATAAAATTAAAAGTAGGCGTATCCATAATGCTTCTTAGAAATTTAAGCCCCCAAAACTTTGCAATGGCACCAGGTTAAAAGTGACCAATTTACAAAGAAATCTGATAGAAGCAGAAATTTTAACAGGGTGTGGAAAAGGTGAAAGTGTTTTAATTTCTCGGATTCCTCTCATTCCAAACAATTTTCCATTTAGTTTTAAACGAGTCCAGTTTCCAGTCAGCCTATGTTTTGCGATGACAATTAATAAAGCCCAAGGTCAGACGCTGAAAGTTGTGGGTGTAGATCTAAGTATCAGCTGTTTCTCGCACGGTCAGTTGAATGTGGTTCTGTCGCGGGTTAGCAATCCTAGGAGCATAGCCATACGTCAAATATCGTATACAGACAAGCATTACTGTAAAGTAAATTTTTAGCTACCCAAACGACGGTATATGTAATTCAGAATATGCTGCCCGAAGTCACTATTCCACGCGGACGAAGTCGCGGGCACAGCTAGTTTGAAATAAATGACTTGACTTTGACTTTTAACATTAAAACTTGTTTTCGTAAAAAAACTCGCAATCCGTCGAAAAGTTATTAGGAAGTTTAAGATTTTTTATTCTTACCCTTTTATTAAGCAAACTGTGTAATTATAAAGGAGCTCAGCTCATCCTACAAGTTATCAAATAATTAAGCCGTTTTTAACCTCGCAAAATCAAAATGTTTGATTTTTTTTTATGGTTGTAGGTACTTAATTATGTTTGCTGTAGTCAACACTTCTGAACATTTTCTCAGTTTGAAGTGCCCTGTCTTCCCTGTCTTTCATGTCCTCGATTTATTAGAAGGCAATTAATTAAACTTGGAAGTCGAGAAAATTGGATACCAATAGTCTCTTTCAATTAACTGGCGAATAAATTCTTGTCATTTGAATTTTTTGTTTTTCGGGTTTTTTCCCATCTCAAAAAATTCCCAACGCGCCTACAGAAGTTTTCACTTCGAAAATAGTCACAACAGTGAAAATAGTGTTGGCCATGGCGGCCAATATCAACGGAGACTAGCGTTCGGCGTGGTGTAATATTATAGAGCACATGTGTGGGCGCAGACGCATGTGCACCGTCTCTTTCCTCACTCTCATAGTCGGTACGCCGGTAACGGGCGCCGTCGGTTGTGACTGGTCATCTCTTAACTTATTTAATTTAAATTGTTTCTTCATTTGTGTCTTTTTTTTACATTGTTCTCACATTGTCGTGTCTACTTATCCCTAACAAATAAAAGATAGTAAGTAGACAGAACAATTTTAGTTTATTAAAAAAGGGCCTACCTATTATCTACGCGTTCTAAAGTGGAGTGAGGGAGGTGGATAGGAAGGCAAATTAGCTGGGATTTCGGGTCGGCTCCGGGGAAACGGCCGTCGAAAGTGGCTCTGCGGAGCGGGCGTCGGGTCAAGTCGGCGGCACAGATTGACAGCGTGTATTGCTTCAACTAGGGGATTTTATCTTGATACCACATTTTGCCCACTAGGAGACTTTAACTCGAAATCACTTCACAGCTTTCCGTAATTCTACAATAGCTTTCACAGTTCCACAGTAATTCGTGTCCTCCGAACACTTTTTTTTTTGGATTTTCTGTTCGAATCCCTGCCTTCTGTTTTTTCTTTTTCAGGCATATCCCCATCTCACCTGCCAGTTTAGTCAGCCAAGACGTATAAAACCTCCTTGTTAGAGCCGAGAGTGGGTTTAAGAATCTTATAATTGTAATTTAGAATTCCATTATTTAGTAGACAACGTAATTAAGTAGAAAAACCAAATTTAGACTATCCAAAATGATATAAAATGATTTTTAGTAAATACAATCCTAATACAACCTTCCTTGAATAGACTGCATAGGAAATTCAAAGAATAAGTAGACATCAGACAGAGCGTTTGACTTAAATGTCATAACAAGAACATTAATGTTTAAAATGATGGGAAATTCAAAATTCAAACAACACTGGACTGACTGACTAACTTTCCATCCCTACTAACATATTCTTCTCCAAAGCTCCTTGAAGCTTTGATGTTTTTTATCCGCGTCAACAACATCAAATTATGATGTTTTTTGTGTGTTCATTTATGTATAATGTTTAATATTATAACTAACAATATAGATGTAGAATTCTAGTTTTAATTATTTTGTCTCCCCCACGTTTTATCATAACAAATTTGAGATTGGCAGAATTGTCGACACCAGCACTATTGCAATGGAGAAAAATAGAATAGAATAATTATAATTTATAATCAGATAATTTTATATAGACGATTCGTTTAAGAGCGATTCGCAGAGTGCTAACACAGACACTACTCAAGTTCTATATTTTGTGTTACAGCCAAAGTGCGAGATATAATACCTAATAAGAAAATCGTAAAAGGATACAAAATCATAAATATGATGAGAATGAATAAAAAGGAATAATAAATGATAAATGATTTTATTTTTGTAAGTAGGTTTGCACAAACACTTTTCCACGTCAATCATATATTTTTTAAGCTAGATGAGGTCGGCATTTCCTATATCTGATTACTCTGAGAAGAAAGGCCGAAACAAACTCAGAGGTCATAGTCTCTTTTAAAGTCCAGACATAAACTTGGTCAGCGTAAATACAGTATCAGTAATAAACAGATACTATAACATATAGAAGCAACAAGAATAATGTACCCAGGATTTTGTAATATCTTGATTTAAAAGAGTGTCCATGGAGTTTCTTGCCCATTCTTCTCCATAGAGATCTACGTTTTAGAATGGGCAACTAGCTTCAACTTTCTGACTAACTGACCGACTATTTAATTTTGACAATTCAAAAGTGCCTGTACAAGGTTTAATTGAAATAAATGCTTTGAGTTTGAGTCCGATGGGACGGTAATCCAACACGATCGGCGAGAGATCAGGCGCAGGGCCAACGGCTTAATGTATCACACTCCCAACTTCCAAACTCCGAGCTAATACTAAGAAATTCTGAATGGAAAAACCCACTAAGACTGACCGACCTGGGATTCGAACTCAAGACCCCGCAGTCCCGCTTTCGACCACGAGACCAACGGGGCAGTTAACTACCTATAATCAAGCTAACAGCTAAAGGAATCCAATTTTATTAAAACAGGTCATAAAGAGAATAAAACATCGAACGTTCCTATGCTGAAAAGAATATCAATTTCTTTCATTACCATCCAAACCGATGCAATCAGTTTCTAGTATAACCTAACCTAACAAAGTGATTCTGTTAATACATAATGGATAAAATAAATACAGTCTGTTGGTTTTTAGGGTTCCGTAACCAAAGGCGGCCAACGAAACCTTATTATTACGCCTCCATGGTGGTATGACCAGGGGTATGGCCATACCACCATGGGTCCGGAGTGGTCCGTCTGACTGTAAGCGGGCTGTATCTCATGAACCATAATAGGTAGACAGTTGAAATTTTCACCAGATTGTATAATTCTATTGCCGCTATAACAAAAAAATTAATAAGAATAAAATAAAGTTAATAAAATTAAACCACGAAAAAAACACGTTTCTTGTATTGGAACCCCCAATACAAGAAACGGGTTTTTTTCGTCGTTTATTGCCTTGTGGTACGGAACCCGTCGTGTACGAGCCCACTCGCACTTGGCCGGTTTTTTCTTCCATGGTAGCTAAGCCATGTTCTCATACCGGGGAGTATGACATCTTCATTGAACATTACCCTTGCTTACTGCATATTTACTAGGTATGCATTTCCAAACGGTACCTATACTCCATTTGAAATAAGATTAGACATTAAAATAAACCTTTTTTACAGTCCGTGCAACCGATTTTGACCTCTATACCGTAGGCATAAGGATGGTATTAAAAGCAAAAAAGTGGTTACAATACCAACTGTTTACTGCAGCTGCCATATGTTATGCCATCAACGCAATAGAATTCAAAATCGGTTGAACGGTCTTGAAATGAAACAATATTTTCGCCCACGAAGCATTTTTTTACCGTGGGAAATAAAAAAAATCGCAGTAGCTAAATCTGGGCTATACGGAGGATGGGGTAATATTTTTCCCCCCGAAGTATTCAAAGGGTACAATTTAAATGCTCACCACAATAATTTTTAGACCCTAAGACTAGTAGGTACCCAGTAAAATATGTTAACTTCAAATAAAATAAACCCACTCTATATATACCGAGGTGCTTAAAGAACAACATTTTAAGTTCCAAAATAACTATCACTCATCAGTCATCAGAATAATTGTACGTGTTGTATTTATATTATTTTTGCCTACCAAAATGGATAATTGCTCACCAAATCTTGTTTCCCTGAAATAGTAACATTAATACCCATAATGAAAAATATTGGCGACGTAAGATGCAAGAGCGAGCGAAGGGCACTCCGAGGTTAGGTTTGGTTAGGTTACTTTAAACCCTTTAGCGGGGCTCCGTCGACATAGGATGTACCTAAGAGCGAGCGAACGACAATACAAATACCAAGTAACATGTGTTTGGGATACGCAATATTCTATTTGATATTCAAAAAAAATTCTACGATCGACCCTTAGCTTTTTTGCCTCAGTAAAACTGACTAAATTGAAAGTCGTGAAATAAAATATTGGTAAATTTATCCATTCTGGCAGGTATTTCGATTTTTTTTGTAGTAAAATAGGTACTTTTCTGGTAGGCGTTTAAACACAAGCCGTATTCAAATAGTCCATGGTTCTAGCAGCTGTGTGAGCGAATGAGGTATCCATCGCGAAGCAAGCTTTTATGCAGGATGGTGGAAACCAATCTTCAGTTCAGCCTGAATTTCTCGATGCGTAATGTGTCTATTCTCCCGCAATAGCCACTCTACCCTGATGACATTTTCATGAGTTACTGCAGTTGTAGATCGACCGGGTCTAGGGTCATTGTTTAGATTCTCTCTACCACGTTTAAATTCACGAAACCAATAATTAATTGTTGCAAACGCAGGAGCAGACTCCCCAAATGCAGCTTGTAATTTTTTTTGAGATTCTTTGAAGATTAACTCTGTTTATAATCATAAAACATCATAGCACGAAAAGCTTCCCGCGAGACGTCCATTGTTGTAAACAAATGGGTGACAGATTTACTTTTTAGCAAATGTTTAAAAAAAGAACTACACATATTGCCAATGATTTTAAAGAGATTTTTATTGAAATTAGGAATCAATTCAAAATAGTTTCTAGAAAAAAGAGATTGTATTTATTCTGTTGCTAACAATTTTCGGAACAGCCCACGTAGGTATTATTTATTTAATCGAACCTCAAATCATTCCTATTTTAGGGTCTTAAAAATATTAAATAGTTAAGTAACTGCAACCAAATTGGATGTAGCGCTCGATGGCCGCTGCCGCGGCACCACTTGCTTCGCTCGTACGGCTCTCGCAGAGTAGATCACAGTTCTAACCTAACCTAACCCATTTGGTCGGGGTGTCATGGCTTAGTTGACATAGCATACATAGTTACTACAGTATAGTCGACAAATGTCAGATTCTAGAAATGTCAGACGAGTTTAAAACGCCAGATTCTATGAATGCCAGATTCTAACCTACACTTTAAATTATAAATTACCAATTCGGCTCGTGCGTTTCGTCACAGTTCTAACCTAACCTATTTGATTGGGACACCCCAGCTTTGTTACTGTGACCAACTTTGAGAAAACGCCAAAAATAAAAAAAAATCAAGTATTTCAAAAAGTGTGTAGAAGCCTAAGCTTAAGGTTTTTAGAGGTTCATTCTTTGTTTTAAAGCTTACGTTATTAGATGGTCAAGAATTTTTTAGAAGATCAGTTAAATATTTCCCTTTCCAAACCACGTTGCTCACCGAGCACATTGGTGCACATTGGCGCGGTGTTTACCCTGATGTAAAACTTAGTTCATATCTAATATTAACTTAGGAAGTCTTTATTTCCTAAGTTAATATTAGATATAAAGCGCGAGCTCAAACGCCCGGAAACCATATAAGGTTCCAACTGAAATACCTAGGACTTTCGTTTAAATAATACATGACGTTGCAATCTGACGTAGTAGAGAGAGTCGCCTCACGGTACCGAAAATGTGTTGAAGAGTAATGAAATCACGTGGCTCTGGAGACGTCGGTCTAAATTAAATCACGTTAATTATCGCACGTAGACGGAGCCCGGGGCTCTCTTACCGTGTCGAGCCAAGTATCTATCGCTTTACCCTCATGATATTACATCAGGGAGATAATATTTAATGCGCCATGCATTTTCGAGCAAAATCATAATCGTGCACGTATTTCCATACATTTATGGCCGTGGATATCATTCGATATTCAAACGTCCACAATAATATCCCCATGTTAGAAATGATAGAAACGCACATTTGGACTTAAATTCTCATTAATTTCTTACAATCACTTGGGTTTGACCACGGAACAGATGGGTTTGACGACTGGTCCATGATATACAATACCTACCTACAACTTATTCTGACATTTCTGACGCTCCTTCTGGCCTAATTGATTTATAGGTGATAAAATTGGTGTTCCTAACTACTTATTGTAATATTTTCCCTTGACAACAATTTTTGGCACAAAAAAAACTAATTAATGTCGGTCAAAGGTTCGCAGCCGCCGGCGCACTATGGGCTCAAACCGTGCGTACCGTCTCAAAAATCTGTAACTCTTATGTTAATTGAAATAAATAGCTCAAATTTGGCACGTGGTATCTCGAATATATATACAATCCAATTATTAAACATGTTTTGTCAAATGTTGAATTAAAAATATTTAAAAAATAAAACAAAAATAGAAATGTATTTTTTTAATATTAAACCATAGTTTGTTTTGCTTATTCAATTACAATTTTATGATATTACTACTATATAATATATTTCTTATTATATATATGTAAATCTAAAATTTAATTAAATAACAAATATAATATAATAATTAATTCCAAAAACATATATTTTTAATTAATGTAATACCTACTTCTACTTAAATATCCAAAAGGTTCTTGGCTTCGTCTAACAATTCCTTGGAAATAGTCACTGATGGTTTTCTGATACTTGATACACAAGGATCTGATGTAAATAGGAGATCATGAAATATGTCTTGATTCGTTGCTGATCTAGAGCATTTTCTTGCGTGATACAATCTGACTTTTTTGTAATCTTCATTTCGAGATTCTTGGGCATCTTCAGATAAATTACCTATATCAGAACAGCAAAATGTCTAATTATACTTTCTAAAATAATCATATTATTGAAGAATTAGAGGTCAAAAATAATCTAATTGTTCAAAAATCTCATCAATCACAACTTAAAATATTTTTTGAAATATTTTGTATTTCCCCCCATCTGGGATTTTTCGATTTATTTCAAGACGGGCAGATTCGGGCAGAATTTTTTTTTTGCCCTGACTTCTGTATAAGTTGCTCTATGTAACACTACCAAAATTACGTCATGGGTAGACACGGCTAACTGTCAAAAGTCTATTTGAAGTTTCTAATAAGGTTAAAATATTAGGCCCCGAAATAAAAATTCTATACCTTTCCAGTTTTCACAAAAAGCTTCACTTCTCCAAATTATTCATTTCGCTTGGTTTAGCCCCACACACTGTACACATACTCGTAGCTCCAGAACTTGTGTCAGTTAACACTTGTGTAACTTTTCCATCCACCATAGTTAGGAATAGCTCGTGCCTTATTTCAATGATCTGTTCATCCTTGTGTATCTTTGAAGTTCGCAAATTTTCAGTTTGTCCCCTAATATCACAAACCACTGATCGGGTTTTCTCAGGGGTTTCTTTAACAAATTCCATCAGGATTGGTCGGCAATAACGAATAGAAGAACAAGCCGGGTTTTTCCAAATAACTTCATTCGTTTCTGCGTCAGTCAGCTTTATCGGTACCAAAGACGCTATAAATAAATTTGCATCTGAGACTAAGCCACTCTCATCTGTTAAAACTTGTTTATACTCACTTTGTCCCGATGAACCATCACATCCCCACTTGGTAAATTTAACCACCATTTCCTCCCTATATGAGAAACTTGTAATTTACACAGTGACAATAAAACATTAACCACATCTGTCTTGAAGATAAAAAAAAATAAGATATTACCCAGTACTCAACCTTACCTAAATTTTTTGTAAATAGATAATATTATTGAAGAATTAGAGGTCAAAAATAATCTAATTGTTCAAAAATCGCATCAATCACAACTTAAAATATTTTTTGAAATATTTTGTATTTTCCCCCCATCTGGGATTTTTCAATTTATTTCAAGGGGGGCAGATTCGGGCAGAATTTTTTTTTGCCCTGACTTCTGTATAGGTTGCTCTATGTAACACTACCAAAATTACGTCATGGGTAGACGCGGCTAACTGTCAAAAGTCTATTTGAAGTTTCTAATAAGGTTAAAATATTAGGCCCCGAAATAAATTTTTTATACCTTTCCAGTTTTCACAAAAAGCTTCAATTAAATTATTTTTAATTAGAGTACTTCCTAACGATTCTAAACATATATCACACTTACACATTTGCTGTGAAATTAATGAAAATATGACCATGCGAACTGGAGGAATTGTGTTCTACATAATTCTCATAATTTTAACCGTCAACTTGCAAGCCTTAGTCTAATGGTAAAAAAATAGAAATAATGGATTTAAACTACTACATAACATACATTGGACATTTAGTTAGACGTGTGCATTAACGAAATATTCAATATCGAACATTATGAAAACCTATTTTTGAGACGGTACGCACGGTTTGAGCCCATAGTGCGGCGGCCCGGCCGGTGTCAGCGGCGCGAATTTGATTTTTTTATTTAGAACGCTTTCCTAGAGTTCCATAATGACGTGCACCTTCGAACAAAATTAGGTACTCTGATAATTACTAGTTTAGGTAGGAAATACCCGAAATTCCATGTTACCTGCAGAATCTCTCTGTGCCTGTATTTAATTATGGATTCCATCATCGCACAAATACTATATCAAAGTGGCTCTTTGATACTCGCTACAAAATAGCCCTAAATAGTAATTTACTAGGAATTTCAATCGAACATAGTTTAACACAATGAAGATCCGCATGACATGATACGCTTTGTTAAGAGTCTATATTATGCTGTTTTGGTGATATTGGGCGATCTAGATATCGGTATCTGTAAGACTTGAGAGTTTGCTATTTGGACACATTAAACTTGGACTTATAATCTTTAAATTTATAGAAGCGAAAACACGATTGGATAAAAAAATCTCGATAAAAAAAAATAACGAAAAAACCTCGTTTTGCACTTATTTTGAGTTAGATCTCTGAAACCCTATCGAATTTAATGATGATTTTTAAACTAATAGATAGGTAATAATATTATCTCAAATCGTGCAGAATTATTTTTTTATTTTTCTACTCGTTCTCCTCGTAATTAGCAATTCAGAGATTTGGCGCTTGCGTCATTTTATTCTAAGCGAGCATACTCTCTTTCTGTCTCTTCTTTTGCACGCGGTAGTAATAGCGCTATCCTTTTCAATTTATTCAATCAGTCTGCTACGGCATCTCTTGGAGGTCGAACCTATGTTTGGCGACATTACAGAGAGAGGACTATTTTCGACATTTTTATTTTGTTTAGTGGTAGGTATTACCTACTGTAAAAAGGAGTTAAACCTGTTTGGTGTAAACATAATAAATTATTATCATTATTTAGTGTAAATAAAGATGGGCAAAAAGAAAACTCACGGAAAATACGACACATGGTTGGCGCCACGGAACAGAAAAAACAGTTTTTTCTGTTCCGTGGTTGCCGCAGTGGCTGAGCGATCGACTGCTGCGCTGCGTGTCGCGGTCGCGGGTTCGATTCCCGACCGGACAAATATTTGTATTGCCTACAGGTAGTTGTTCCGGGTCTGGATGTTTGTGTATGTGAATTTAAATGTTTGTAAACGCACCCACGATACAGGAGTAATTCCTAGTGTGGGGAAACGTTTTTTAAAAAAACAAAAACAAAACAAAACGTATAGTATTTATGCTTACTTACACTTTACTTTCATCACGCATAATACTATTTATCATTACTTACACTTTAATACTATTTATCATCCTTTTTATTTGTTTATATGTTTACATTATACTTTTACTCAATTTTCATGTTGTGACACGTCAATTGTCAAAACTGTCAATTACTTTTTAAATGTCTTTCTGGCTTAGTCTATGGTAATTACTCTTTGGTCTAAATAACTTAAATTATTTTTATCAATATGTTTAGCTTTTGTATTATTAAGATTATTACGATTGTTTAGTCTAAATAACTTAATTTTAAATTAGATTTATAATATTCTTTACGCACTCGTGGATATGTCTTGGCCGGATACACTTGTCAGATTAGATGATGGCCACATAGAAGAAAACTGATATTTGAAAAAGGAAGACTACTTAGAAACGAGCTCATGAACAGCTGGAGGCTGCTGGCATTCGAGTCTTGGGACTGAGACATTAAGCATCAGAAAACTGCTTGGTTTTGCTGTGTCAACTTGAACTGCTTGGTTCTGCTGCGACATCTTTGACTAACCCAGGGGATCCAGCTAAAGATTCCACCTGGGACCTTCTACTTCTAATCTTCGCGAGCTAACCTCGTATAACTTGCTACCCTGACGCCTGATACCCGTTCCTACAGTGCTGAGCTGATTCCATAACGTGAACTATAAAACTCCAGTGAGTGCGCGCGTGTGTGAACTATAAACTTCCGAGAGTGCGTGCTATTAGTACTTTTATAACTAGCTGTTTTTTATAACTTTCTGTATTTTATCTTCCCTAATAAAAATTATTGGACGGTCTGCTTACCCTCTATTTTAAATAGGTGTACAGATCGTTACAGTTTGGCGCCCAACGTTAAAATAACTCGAACTCACCCCCTTTTTCTAAATTCTTTAAAAAAATAACTAGCACTAAGTATCTGTTTTTGAACTTATTTGGCTTAGTCTTTTGAATACTAACTAACTTATTTTTCTTCTTCAGCTCTCTTCTTGAAGACTCCTATATTCGACTCAACACTTCTTCATACTGAACATCATCTTATACTTCATTCTCATACATCCCACTACCGAAAGGTAGTTGGCATCCATTCTTCGCTTGTCAGTGTTTTTAAAACCATTCGTGGTCACTTACAAGTTGGGGTTTGGCTTACTCTACGACGTACTATTGGACAATATCCCGTAGTCGTTTTCTCCTACACTTAACTCTTTACCAATACATCACTACACTGCACCCCACATACTTGCACACTACAGCGTTTACCCATTGGTAATCGTACTCAGTCTTCGCTTGGCGTGTTTTTAAAACCACCTCGTGGTCACTACCAAGTTAGGGGATTGAGACACTTCACGACTGAAACAGGAGAATATCCTGTGGATGTTTTTACAAACCTATACATCTACACAACTCCTATAACAAATACTCCACTATCCTCCTAAACACTTATATAATAATATATTTATACTTATATCTGGAATCATACCAAAATAAGTATATCGTGGGCTCTCAAAATATTTTTCTAATTGTTATTGTTTGACATTGGTTGCTAGGTAACTAGCCATAGTGCATTTGCATTGAGTATTAGTCTTTTTGCGCGGTGGCAAAAGTAGGTACTAAACTTTATGCATTAGTTCCGAATTTCACCACCAACACAAATAAGTTTTCATTGGTTTTCGATTTTTATTTTCTTTAGACTGTGTCTTACTCTTAAATTTATATACACTTTTGGACCGTATCCAACACTCGGACTCTCTTGACGTTTTACTCGGAGCTTACCGACTACTGTATTGCGGGAGCTGCCCTGACGTTTACTCGGAGCTAAGTTACTGCTGCCCTTGACGTTTTACTCGGAGCTTTCCGTCTTCTGTATTACGGGAGCTGCCCTAACGTTTTTTCTAACTGCGGTGTTGCGGTTCAGCTAACCCTTCTATCCTTCCTCCCCTCTTAACTCTTAACACTCTTGAGACGACACTTGAGTCCTTTCTAACATTCGAGTTTTCTTTAACTCTGACCCCTCTCTTAACTCATGACACTCTTGAGATGACACTTGAGTCCACGAGTTTTCTTTAACTCAGATCCTATAGACTCGCATGTTTATACTCTTTTACACTCTTTTGCTATCCCTATATTTGTACTTTTGCTATTTTCGTATTATACTATATTCATAACTCATCCCTTTCTTCTTTCCTTCCTCTATAATAGAGTTCCTTTTGATTTATTAAAACTCTATTTGTTTTTTAATTCATTCATCGGTTCTTAAACCATTAAAAGATTAATTTTAATCTTTCGTATATATCTATTCTTTTCTACAAGTTAATATGATAACTTGTCTATTTCTATCAACTCTAAAAGTTGATTGGAGCGGTTGACAACTCCATATAAATAAGCCCTTGTTAACTATCAACTCTAAAAGTTGATTGGAGCGGATGACAACTCCATAAAAATATGCCTTTGTTAACTATCGACTCTAAAAGTTGATTTTCTGTCTATCGACTCTAAAAGTTGATTGGAGCGGATGACAACTCCATAAAAATAAGCCCTTGTTGACTATCGACTCTAAAAGTTGATTTTCTAACTATCGACTCTAAAAGTTGATTTTCTGTCTATCGACTCTAAAAGTTGATTAGGAGCGGATGACAACTCCTTTAAAAATAAGCCTTTGTTAAACCTTTATATTTTCATCTCATTAGTGGTTTTAGACGCGAGCGGATTACAACTCCTTAAATAAGCCTTAAAGTTATGACTTATCAGGTTGAGTAGTGATCATTGAATGTGAATCCTACCTGACCTAACTTCGTAAGATGTCGGTGTGTTTGAATGAGTTATGTAAGTTTTGTGAATGCTGTAATATTTTAACCTTAGCAAAATTTTTGTTCTAGGCCAAAAATTTTCTCGGGGTCGTTGGGGAAATATAGTATTTATGCTTACTTACACTTTACTTTCATCACGCATAATACTATTTATCATTACTTACACTTTAATACTATTTATCATCCTTTTTATTTGTTTATATGTTTACATTATACTTTTACTCAATTTTCATGTTGTGACACGTCAATTGTCAAAACTGTCAATTACTTTTTAAATGTCTTTCTGGCTTAGTCTATGGTAATTACTCTTTGGTCTAAATAACTTAAATTATTTTTATCAATATGTTTAGCTTTTGTATTATTAAGATTATTACGATTGTTTAGTCTAAATAACTTAATTTTAAATTAGATTTATAATATTCTTTACGCACTCGTGGATATGTCTTGGCCGGATACACTTGTCAGATTAGATGATGGCCACATAGAAGAAAACTGATATTTGAAAAAGGAAGACTACTTAGAAACGAGCTCATGAACAGCTGGAGGCTGCTGGCATTCGAGTCTTGGGACTGAGACATTAAGCATCAGAAAACTGCTTGGTTTTGCTGTGTCAACTTGAACTGCTTGGTTCTGCTGCGACATCTTTGACTAACCCAGGGGATCCAGCTAAAGATTCCACCTGGGACCTTCTACTTCTAATCTTCGCGAGCTAACCTCGTATAACTTGCTACCCTGACGCCTGATACCCGTTCCTACAGTGCTGAGCTGATTCCATAACGTGAACTATAAAACTCCAGTGAGTGCGCGCGTGTGTGAACTATAAACTTCCGAGAGTGCGTGCTATTAGTACTTTTATAACTAGCTGTTTTTTATAACTTTCTGTATTTTATCTTCCCTAATAAAAATTATTGGACGGTCTGCTTACCCTCTATTTTTAATAAGGTACAGATCGTTACAAACGTTTGAGGGAACAACTCCGTATTCTGAACGAAAGAAAGAAAAAAGTAAGTACAGACGCCAGCATGTCAAGCTACTACAATCTGTCAAATATCTTTAATAGATTTTCAACTTTATCACTGAAGCTTAAGGTTCAAAGTTGAATGGGAAAATTTGACAGTTTCGGGTAGCTTGGTGTGCTGGCGTCTGTACCTAACTACCGATTTATATAACGGTATCAATTCTTTTATTTCCTTAGCTACTTAGGTATTTCGAATATCTATTGCCTAGGGAAAAAAAAGTAAGTAAATTTTTAATTCCCGTTAATATTTTTTTTACCTGGCTCGTTGGTCTAGCGGTCGCAAGCGCTACTGCTGAGCTGTGAGGTCCTGGGTTCGATTCCCGCACCTCTGCCCACCTCATCGGGCAATACAGGCGTGATGCTTTGTATTAATGTATGTAAATTTTAAATCGCATAATGTAACATAATTGAATCTTTCCCGTACAATGAGAGGTCAGCTTATATACTGGAAATGTATAGCTTAATACGTAGCCGTGTGTACCTACCTATCTACCTATATAATGCGGGTAAAAATACAATAAGTATCAAAATAATATCATCCTAGTTCAATCACTGATATTTTTACTAATTAATATTACTTATTCAAACTGATGAATTTTATTTAAAGAAAAAAAAACTTTTTTAGGGTTCCGTAGTCAAAAAGGAACCCTTATAGTTTCGCCATGTCCGTCCGCAGTTTAGCTCAGAGGCTCTTAGTACTATTAGAAAACTATAATTTGGCATGGATATAATTATGTACAGACGCCAGCACATCAAGTTACTACAATCTGTCAAATTTCTTTAATAGATTTTCAACTTTATCACTAAAGCATAAGGTTCAAAGTTGATTGCGAAAATTTGACAGTTTCGGGTAGGTTGATGTGCTGGCGTTCGTACATTATTAATCACGCCGACAAAGTGGTAAAATAAAATCTTGAAAAAAAATTTTTTTACGCTATCGGTTTTTTTAGGTACACGTAAAGTGGGGAAGTTTTTGAAGTGAAAACTTCTTTAGCATCGTTGTGATTTATGTGTTTTTGTGGATCGATGGATGGATGGATCGATGGATCGATGGATCGCCGGATCGCGATGGATCGATGGATTGATGGATGGATGGATGGATGGATCGATGGATCGAAGGATCGAAGCATCGATGTATCGACGGATCGAAGCATCGATGTATCGACTGATCGACTAATCGATGGACCGATGGATCGATGGATGGATGGATCGATGGATGGATGGATCGATGGATCGATGGATCGACGGACTGATGGATCGATGGATCGAAGGATCGACGGATCGATGGATCGACGGATCGATGGATCGACGGATCGATGGATTGACGGATCGATGGATCGATGGATCGACGGATCGATGGATCGATGGATCGACGGATCGACGGTTCGACGGATCGATGGATCGATGGTACGACAGGTCGATGGATCGATGGATCCATGGATCGACGGATGGATGGATGTATGGATGGATCGACGGATCGATGGATCGATAGATGGATGGATGGATCGATGGATCGACGGATCGACGGATCGATGGATCGACGGATCGGTGGATTGACGGATCGATGGATCGACAAATCGATGGATCGACGGATCGATGGATCTACGGATCGATGGATCGACGGATCGACGGTTCGACGGATCGATGGATCGATGGATCGACAGGTCGATGGATCGATGGATCCATGGATCGATGGATGGTTGGATGTATGGATGGATCGACGGATCGATGGATCGATGGATGGATGGATGGATCGATGGATCGACGGATCGACGGATCGATGGATCGATGGATCGACAGATCGGTGGATTGACGGATCGATGGATCGACGGATCGATGGATCGACGGATCGATGGATCGACGGATCGATGGATCGACGGATCGACGGTTCGACGGATCGATGGATCGACAGGTCGATGGATCGATGGATTCATGGATCGATGGATGGATGTATGGATGGATCGACGGATCGATGGATCGATGGATGGATGGATGGATCGATGGATCGACGGATCGATGGATCGCTGGATCGGTGGATCGAAGGATCGACGGATCGACGGATCGATGGATCGATGGATCGATGGATGGATGGATGGATCGATGGATGTAGTATGTTATAGTCGTTTGTAATTTCAGCTACGGAACCCACTATGCATGGCCCGACTTGCTTGGCCAGTATTTTTATTTATAAGGAAACATTTGTTCTAGCTCTAGGTACATAGTTATTATGGTTATGTTATGAGTTTATTTTTGTAGGAACATTACTTTTTGTTATTACGGTAATACGATATTTGTATTAGGTACATACATAGGTACCTTCGAATGTTGCGCGTCGCGTAATTTGTTGAAACCTTGTGAAACCACTTTGACTTTAATTTTTTTATGGGATTTTTATTGTTATTGTAATGGTATTATATAATTTTGAATATTAAATTGTTTAATAAATAAATATTGATGAATATTTACATATAATATTTTATTTCATACTAACCTTTTAGGTAAGTACATAATATATAGATTGAGTACCTACGCGAGGACTGAATAACGGATCAGACTAGATAGTATCGAGTCCACGAAAAAAAAAACACGAGCTTCTAAATTTCGAAACTCGCGTCTCGGGATGGAAGCCCTAGTACCTATTTACCTACTATATTGGTGGTATGTCAGTTTGTAGGTCTATGAACGGAGCTTCCAAATAATTATGTATTTACCTATACCGACAATGAGCTCGTTTGATTATAATCAGCTATGTTATGCTTTACCTACACATCGCGATCGATCCGTCGTACCAAATACTTCCGTGAATTTGAACTTTATTTGAATGACATAATTTTTTACGAATACATTTTTATTGCCATACGAATCAAGTTCAAATTCACGAAACGGCATATTCACGGCCCGTCTTCGGCACAGAACGCTGTTGATCGCCTGGGCACCGCGCAGTTTAAACTCGAACTCGACTCACGCACTCGAACGCGTTGCCGCGCGCCGCCTGCGCCGGTGGTGGCGCGCCGCGCGCTATGCCATCGCGTATTATTGTAGAGGGGGCGCGGGCGAGAGGTACGAAATCGCTCGCGTTGGGCTGCCAAGGCGCGCTCTTAATGAAACACAAGTTAATAATTTAACGTTTTTATTGAACGTAATTTATAATGTATGAACTATTACACTTTTCCTACAATTTATACGCTATAAGAGATCAATTTGGAACGTAAAAATACATATAAGTACATTAAACTACTCTGTACATATAAATTACGTAGAGACTAACAGCAAACGTCTAATACGTTTACATGTAATAAGTTTAATGTAAAAATAATTAGGTAATTGCATATTGAATATAAAAGTAATATTCTATGACGCTATCGATACTCTATTAATGGCGACATTTGGCACAAATAAATATGTACTATGAAAAAGAAAAATATCTATAAAGGAGACACGTATGAAAGTTGTGGTAACTTTGAAGTTATGTAACATTCTAAGAAATAACAATTAACAAGCGTAGAAAAATACTATTATGAAATACAATAGAGAGTTGGGACAGCTGTAATCACCACAAACAAGGTATTACGACAACTTACAGGTGCATGTGGAGCTGGGTAATATACACCATCTTAAAACATCTTGTTTAAGGCCATCCGATATACGAACAAAACGAGTGTTCTTAACATTTGAATCTCGATAAGAGTGCGATGAGATAGAGTGTAAAGAAATATTTAAAAAAAACATTTCTTTCTTATATCTATGGTGTAAATAAATCATTTGAACTTATCAAGCCGTTAGCTGCCACTAACTAAACTAACCCACATATCGTATATTTTGGTAATTAATGTACACACTCATGATTTTAGCTCAAGCCAATGAATGAAATTGACAAAGGACGACGTAGGTAGGTGGACATATAATTCGTATCGTGTATCGGATGGAAGGTACATACATTAAAGTTTTACATTATTTTCTAAACCCACCGCACTTTTTGCAGCGAAAAAGAGAAAAGAAAAATACGACTATTGAATTTTACACTTGCACAAACAATTTACTAAAATGTAAACATGTTCTTTTTTTGTTTGGCGTCTAAGGAGTTTTTAAGTAGTGGTGTGTTGACGTAATATCTTATTTCCAGCCAGGCAGTGGTGACATCTCGCAGGAAACTGAAAGGAGTCAATTGCTGGAGGATCTAGTTGTCGTAGCGGGTCGGAGCTGAGTTGGCCCAGAATCCTGAATAGAAAAACAATCGTTAATATCACACCCTATAAAAAAAAATTAAAGGATTATTTTAGATTTTTGGTAGTAACTTATGATTTCCCGTAAAAATCAAAGCATAACGACGACGTTGTAATAATATACACCGCAATTTGAAAATCTTTTAGGTAAGTATTTAATTTTCTAATTCTTGTAGAAATACCAAAATATAATAATACCCTCCTGAGACGAAATGTCGTAAAATAAACTCTGGGGTCAATAATATAAGTAAGAGTCTTGAAACTAGTCGTAACATAGACCCTACCAAAACCAATATTGGCTACTTAAAGGTACCTACTTATAATTCAGGACAAGTTCAAAAAGTCAACGAGGTAAATGGTAACCTGCGCTGAATACGTGGGATCATTTTTTTCATAGAGAAAAATATCACAACGTTATGGGTTTATTTATAAACGTCGCTTACGTCCTAAATTTATGTACCAACAGAGGTTTTAGGTACGTGCAGGTGTTGACATTACAAGATTCTATTTCTGGATACGTTTCTTAGGAAAAAGAACGCCGCTAAATTGGTTTTAAAGAGGGAACTTCAAAATTTTTCTCATGTACAGACGCCAAGCACATAAATCTACCCGAAACTGTCAAATTTTCCCAATCAATTTTGATTCTTATGCTTTAGCGATAAAGTTGAAAATTTATTAAAGAAATTTGACAGATTGTAGTAGGTTGCTGTGCCAGCGTCTGTACCTACTGCACGAACTACTCATTCAGTAGTAGTAGAGGTCTTTGTGAAGAAGCTCGTAGCAGGAAAGTATCACCATCTTACTAATTTCTGCATAATTATCCTTCTTTTATATCTATGATATTATCCAAAGAAAGAGTGCCCCTGTGTGTGCACTGTAATGCCTCCCGCGCCAGAGGCTAGTCTCCGTTCAGATTGGCCGCTATGGCCGAACACGGTCTGGAGGACTATACATATATCTAAAGGTGACAATAAGGTGTTACTAGAAGAACTACTATAAGGTATTTCCTAACCAATATCAAACCGCATTGTTAAAAACCTATCAAACTAGTAGAGTTTTGGCCATGTTAAGGCAATCGGAACAACATTCTGGTCACAATTGAAAGTCCAAGTGGACCACTTTTATCATAAATAAGTATTAAGCCAAAGTACCTCGTTTGCCAACATTTTGCAGGAACAGCCGGTTGGCGACGGCCTGCCGCTGGTTGGCTTCGCGCATCTGCTTGCGGGCCACCTCGAGGATCAGCCGCTGGCGTAGCACCTCCATGGGGTTGTTGATGGACAACGACGGCATCTTGCGCTTCGGCCGCGCGCGACCCTCGTGCAGCTCCGAAGGATCCACCAGCCTCTGCGGCAACCCCAACCACTTATATTGTTGTAGTTTGTGGAACATTATAGTATGGACTCAGGAGAACTAAGTATCTATCGAACATATTTGAAAATCAGCTCTTTTTAAAAGTTACAACAGATAGCCCCCTAATGCACATTGACCACCTCCTGTGGTGTTTAAGCTGGATAGAAGTGGCGTTACAAAGTAGGTACCTACTCAGCAGCATGTAACTACCAGCTAATTAATATTGATTTCTAATTGCAAGGTCTACGTCGGTGGTCTGTCTTTGTCAAAATAAACATAATACTCAACCCAAAAACTAATGGACAGAAATGGCAGTCAACTAATTAACTTCACCCGTCGAGAATAACATTAAGATGAT
The DNA here is from genome assembly GCA_963855955.1 of Luperina nickerlii. Classification (NCBI taxonomy): domain Eukaryota; kingdom Metazoa; phylum Arthropoda; class Insecta; order Lepidoptera; family Noctuidae; genus Luperina; species Luperina nickerlii. Next base: position 13,435,713 of record OY979664.1, on the reverse strand, counting down.
GTTGAAAATAAACTAATATATCCTAAAACATTGTTGATTGACTATAACACAATTGATTTAGAGAGGTACTATTCCAAAGGGATGGCATTCTTATGTATATTTGTATTGTACTCGTATATTCGAAAACACCAATCACCAATATAAGCAAATTTTTTCCCCTGACAAGGCTGATTATACCGTCAGTTACTTATATCATGAAATTGATATGGCTAATTAACAAAAAAATGCGTGGGTAGCTCGAAGAAAAATCTAATAACTGCAAAGGCGGCCAAGTGTAACTAATTTTGGATATAAAATATCTAGGCTATAGTCACAGAATAAAGAAATTTATACTGTGCTATAGTACTCAACAGATGGGCTTAGAAGAGTCTCCGAAATAAAAGATGTTGATTTTACTGCCGGCCTATTATGTATATTGAATTACTGTTCCCATCTCACGAGTCGATGGGAAGAGAGCGATTCATTTTCCAATAACGGGGTGAAATGCTTGTGTACATACTACGAGGTGTTGGGTTCCGTATCACTCACCATATTTGTGTTACCGACAGTTACGGCTCTTTTTGTTCCAGAGGATTGTTATTTCTTGTGACATCTTGAAACCTTACCACCTCTCTATAGAAAGGCATGTTCGCAACCTCTGTACGAAGTAATTATTATTGGGTTGTGCTCCATTTACAAACTTTAATTTGTTCTCGTAAATAATATTACTTGTTTAATGAAGTCAATCAACTTTTGCGTTATTTATCTAGGTACTGTCTTAATTAGCTCTTTCACAACTTCTCATTTTTAAAACCACACTTGGACATTGGATAATTACGTTTTTGACCCCAATTTTTTGGATTTAAATATTCGATTGCTAATTTCAGAGGGATGATATCGGTAAATTTGAATAAATTCCCTATAAATGAATTTAACGGTTGTAAAGATACGGTGGCAATTTATTATTTAACGATATAATGTTGACTGATTGCTAGGTAAGTATACAAAATAAAAGAGAATACTTATTTTGTGACTAAGAAAATATAGAACCTACTTTTTACAATGGCATTCGCTGATCAGCGAGGTAAGTGCTTAACACACTAAGGGCGCACTCCACCAACCTTTTATACCTAGAATAAGTCTTATCCTGAGAATAAATTTTGAATGTTTGATAGTTTTTCCATACTAGGACTGTCAGACGTCAATTTTATTCCACGAATAAAAGATATCTGACTTTGATAAAATCAGCCCTAACAGTAACAGTGGCTTTCATTTTCACAGTTCAAGAACATTCATTGCGTTATTTACGTAGTTGTTGTGTTACAGACAAATTTTTCGAACATAGCAATATCCTTTAAAAGATTCAGATTGTGTTTGAAATGTGTTACACAATTAGGTTGCTGAAGTGTCAGCAACAGTAATTCAATGCATGAAAAATGATAATGACTAAGGTAGTGGTAAAGGTAAGTGTATGAATGAAACAACAAATAATCTAAAAGACGTTTATTGCATCTTTTCATGACAATAATTTATGACTATTACAATGTTAAGTTATATGTATAAAGGAATGCCAAAGTAACTAGCTATTGATAACACAATAATATTAATTAAAAATAAATTAACTTAACTAACAAATGGCTGAAATATTTTATATCTAAGTTACTAAATAAAATTCAATTTAATCTACTTTGCCTAATTTCCAAAACAAATATCAATAAAGTGTATGCGCATTTTTATAATACAATACATTTCAAATATAGACTACTGTTTTAAACATTTTCTAATATCTGATGCTTCCTCTACTCTACTTTTCAACAATTTATATTGGAATATGTTATGTAGTATTTTAAACGTGGCTATTTTAACAGATATTTTAGAACCATGGATCTCGGATGACGTCTACGTAGGCAGGCATTTCTTGGTTGGCGATCTTTAGCTTTTAGAAGTATCTGACAGCTTGCGCCGAAGGGGACCATTGGAAGCCTGCAATACAAAACAAAATTTTAATTCTTTAAAATTTTACATACACCTGCTAGGCATAATTTTGAGAAAGAATTCGATGACTTGCATGCTTTGATACTAAATTAAACATACAATGATACTAACATGCTTGAAGATGGATTCGATGTGGGAAAAACCTCTAAGATACTCTATACCCAGAGAATAGTTTGTTCCTTGGCTTGTTATATTTCGGTCCAAAAGAGGAGGAAGAAGTTTCTAGAGAAACTATAAAGGTAAGACCGCATGCAATGTCCCTAAATATTAGCCTTCATCTCTCGTTAATTTATTAGAATGCAAAGCGAATACTTAAAGGGAATGTCCCAATTCTAACGTACCTACAAGAATGGGACGACTGCCTGGATCATGCATCATGTTCTATTTTTGACGGTAGTTCCTAACATAAAAATGTCCATAATGAAATCATAAGGCAACGCTAAAAGAACAAATGTCATGCAGTTGCTCGAAATAAATTTCTGCAATCTACGGCGCCTCATCCATGATAAAGTAATTTGTATGGCAACTTCTATAAAGCTTAGAAGATACAAAGAAACAAACAAGAAACAGACTACATACAATCTAAATGGTGATAAGGATGTAGTGTGTTTGTCAAAGTTACAAATTCAGCATTACCACTTGTTAAAGTTACACTTGTTAACGTTAAGATTACGGAAACAATTAAAAATCCATTATGTCTCGCGTGGATCCACGTTCATGTTACATTAGACCACGTACATGTTCATTATACTTATACGAAGGGTTATATCTCCTGGTTCTCTCTATTTCTTTTTCGTGGACAAAGCGTTTACCGATATGGTTCTATCAGACCTACCTCGTTTGCCGATATCGTTCAAGAAGTTCCGGTTGACGGCTGCGCGGAGGGCCTGCTGCTTCCTCTCCTTCTCCTGGCTCAGCTTCTGGCGCAGCACCGACATCGGCAGGTCGATGGACAGCGAAGGCATGCGCCGCTTCACCCGACCACTGCCAGTCTTCACGCACCACCAGGTCAAATTAGCTACTATCTCACTCAAAGACTAGCCCTACGTACTGATTAGGTATGGGATGATTTGGAAAATGTGAAGAATTACCAATATTTTACTGACTTTTTTTAACTGATTTAAGAAATTAATTTGTTATAAATAGGCAAGTACATGAAAAATCTAGGCCACTGACACTTGACAGCTTACACAGGTAGTAAATATCAGCATGAAACAACCTGACCTGTAGTCCGAGTATCCTACTGACCTATTTCAGACTGATGTATTGATGTATTTCGAAATAACAATGACTATTGGTATTACTCGTGAATAATATATCGGTTTATTTTCGGCTTATTTAGTCAGTAATAATGCATGAACTGTATAAACATGTTCACCATTGGATGCTTTAGGCGATTGGTTTTCAGGACTATCATAGGGTCATAGCATTGCTTGAACGTTTTCCATTAGATTAATGAATCGGTGACTACCCTTAAAGGTACTTTATGACACTATACATGTACCCTTACTACATATTCGGAGAGTGAATTTCAATACAATTTAACATTTTATATTTCCAGAAAGTATACCTATTAGGAATATGATAAAAAAACTACAATGACTATAAACGAATTATCTTTATTTTGCTTACAACAGGTTCTCTACATATATGTGTTAGTTGCTAATAACAAGGGTAAACTTTGTACAATTCTATATTGGAAGCGCGTAACTGTAGCGGTTACAAGTCGATCACACGAGGTCTAAGAACAGCTGGATTCTACCACTTCAGTTCTGACTCCTCCAGTATCCTACAAAATAGAAAAAACGACATTACACACAGTATTTTGTAAAAGGTTTAAAATGGGGTTCATGCACGTTCATCAAAAATACATGCATCATGCGGGCACTTTCTCAAATATTGGGAAAATGTATGTTAATCAATCCATCAAATTCTCTATCTAAGAATTTAATTCATTTTCATTCCACATGTATAGTCGACCTCCGAAAATGCACCTTAAGGTTGAATGTCGCTTGCAGGTCACAAAACGACAAGGTCTAATTGTCTATGTAACAGTGAGACAGTTCCGACCTTAGTAAAGTTTCGACTAACTAGGAAATGTTGTCAAAAGCGGTAAAGGAAGAGATCGACTTTACACAAAATTCGTGCATATTTCATTCGTTTTTTCATTATTTTATTACTTGTTGATATTCTAACCTCTCTTTCCGACTCGGTCAAGGAAGTTCCTGTTGTTATGTGCCACTCTCTCCATATAGTTGTTGTAGGCTCCTCGCTGGAGCACTTCGACTGCGGGATTCACGGAGAAGGAGCGGCGTGTGCGCATCTCCGCACCGCTACTTGCCACCTTCGTTATACACTCATGTTTATAGTCACTATATCTTAGCCCGATTGAGGATTTATGTGGAAAGCAAGCAGGAGACTGACACAGTCAAGTTCTGAAAGAGCTCATTGAATAGAATAGATACAGAAAGCGTAAAGGCTCGTTCAAACAGGCGCGACACGTGAAAAAATCGCGCGCGACGCAGTGCCTTTGTGTCGCGCGCGATTCGCGTCTCGCGTCGCGCCTGTTTGCAGGAGCCTTAAAGCCAAGACTGTTGATTTTGTGACGAAGAAAACTGATGGTTGATTGTGAATCACTCTTGCTTTCAGATTGTTTGCATTGACAGTGAGCAAGCGTATTGGAAATATTGTAAGGCAACTGAACACGCTGCGTTTTTTCTTTTTCCTAAATAGTTTTATCACCTACTACAATTTTATGAAATGAGTCGATGAGTTTTCTTATGAGTGTTGGTAAATAATACTTAAGTATATACGTTTAGAGACGTGCTAGTATCCTTTAAAAGTTTACTTGGCAGAGTATAATTAGGTACTACCAAAGTTGAATAGATACTGTAGTCAACCCTCGTTAACGTAAAGACTTGTACGAAACGAGTAATGTTATACAAGTTACTATTTACCTACGTAAATGTTAAATAAAATATAGTAGGACCCAACGCACATATAAAAGCTAACGTGAAGGTGTACGTATAATTTAATAGTATGCATCGTTTAACATAACGACTATACAGTACACGGTTCGAATAAAGTCTCCGAGCACTGTCCGAGCACAACTGTTATATTGTCTGTGGTAACACGTAACTTTCACCGTAAAGTTTAACCGCAAAAAGTTATTATTAACATGTTACTATATATTTGCTTCCAGTGACAACAATTACTTGCTACTTATATTTATCTCCATATAAACTTGATTCATGTGAATATTTTCACATGAACTTTGAAGTAATTTCCGTACTTTAGGTTTATTATGTATTAATTTTACACGTTTTCTGTGTAACTTAATATCATTTACATCCTAATTGCTCCGTACATTATGTTCTTGCGTCGTTTTCTGAAGAAAATACGCAAACGAAGAACAAACGTACTTCTATTTATACCATTTTATCAATCTATACTAATATTATAAAGCTGAAGAGTTTGTTTGTTTGTTTGGTTGAACGCGCTAATCTCTGGAACTACCATTCGGATTTTAAAAATTCTTTTTGCATTTGATAGCCCAATTCTTGAGGAAGGCTATAGGATATTTAACATCACGCTATGATCTTTAGGAGCCGAGCAAAAAGAAAAAAAGTGAGAAAGGACGCTAAGCAAAAACGAAGTAATAGCGCGGGCAGGCGATGAGATGCGACCGGAGTAACAAGAAATTTCACGCGGACGAAGTCGCGGGCAGAAGCTAGTCCTGCGATAAACTGACACCTTTAACGATTATCGATCGCGAGTGGACGTGAGAGGATCTCTAATTGCCTTAATTTATTTAACTAATTACAGGGTTACCTTTGCCTTGACAAAATGAACCTTGCCTTTAGATCACGGAATATTGTGAGTGAAGACTCAAGATTTTCATCGGGCTACGGTATTATGAATGTTATGATCCGAAGTTTGAAAGTGTAGGAATCTAATGAAGTAAGTACTTTCATGATGTCTTTACCCATAATGAGACCCTGAAGGCAATTTAAGCTTCAGCTAAGCTGAATATTGTATATTATTTTTATCTCGCTAAGCGACGCGTGCTTTACTTGTGGTAACCAAGTGTACAAGCATGCTGTGAATGTGTGCGTGAAGACGACTAGCGTCAGCACATAACATACACACTTCCGACTTCGCCATTGTCTCGGACGGTGCCGAGAGCTCCTGTGCTTACACACACATCCACAGCGTGATGGTACTTGTTACCAAGTAAAGTGGCTGCCGCTTCGAGAGATAAAAATACTTGTATTCTTTTAACTTCAAAACTTACTACGTACGCTTGTGCTTGTTGGGTATTAAAGATCACGTAATTATGATGATACAAACCACCCTGAACCATTTTCCGTTGGCATCTATTATATAAAAACAAAAGAAAGTTGTTTACCTGTGAGTCCCGGGGCATGTCAGCGAGCAGGTAGAGCCAGGGCGCGCCGGCAGAATAGCGAGCAGCCATCGGCGACATTGCGTAGAGGCTCTCCTGGGAAAACGTAGACGATTAGATATAGTGTTGCCCAAAATCGGTCTTGGTCTTGCAGTCTTGGTCTTGTTCTTGCATTTTTGCAAGACCAAGACCAAGACCAAGACCGACTTATTGTAGCAAGACCAAGACCAAGACTGGACCCTGCAAGACTTGAGCAAGAACAAGACTAAGCCTGCAAGACTCTTGCGTCTCGCAGTTAAGTCAAACTGAGATTTGACCTAGGTATTGTATTGATTATTATATGTTTCTATTATTTATTAAGTAGGTAGATAGCGTGTTACTTACAAATTTGTTCCCACATGTGATAAAAATGTACAGACGCCAGCACGTCAAGCTACCCGAAACTGTCAAAATTTCCCAATCAGCTTTGAACCTTATGCTCTAGCGATAAAGTTGAAAATCTATTAAAGAAATTTGACAGATTGTAGTAGCTTGATGTGCTGGCGTCTGTACCTAGCATAACTTTCTAGCAAAGTTCATTTCATACCTTGTAGGTATATCTACTTAGAGTATTATATTATACTTACGTATAAGTCTAATGTGCAGATCTAACGTTAGTAGGTTGGTAAAAATTATGTAGGTATTTATGTTTCAAAGTTTATATTATTCTTCTATTCAGCAAAATTTAAAACTAACAGCGAGTCGAGTAGGTCTAGTACTAGTAGCAGTTTTTAAGCCAGCCGATGTTATGGTACAGACGCCAGCACATCAAGCTACTACAATCTGCCATATTTCTTTAACAGCTTTTCAACTTTATCGCTAAAGCATTAAGGTTCATGGTTGATTGGTAAAATATGACGTTCAGCGAATAAACTGTTGGTCGGTCAGTGTATTACAAACCCACTTTACCTTAAAAAAATTGAATTTCGCGGGCTACCCTGGCGCTTTCGCCTTAAGGCGAAAGCGGTATTAGGTAGCCCGCAAAATTCACTGACTAGCAAATTGCAAAAATCGTAAGAAAATTTTAATTTCGCGGGCTACCTTAGCGCTTGCCCCTTAAATCGATGAAGCATTAGAAAAATAATTATCCCCTCATAACGAATCTAAAATAAAAGTAGTAAATGGGTCATTCAATTATGTAGATGATTAAAATGCCTCATGTGACGCGTCTGTTAGATTCATTGGGATTCATGGCCGACTCGACGCCGCGCGGGGATTCCCGCAATCTTCCGCATTTTTTGTCAGGTTCAAGCATTTATGCACTTTATTGTAATAATTTTAAAGTTTATTTTCAAGTGCGTTAATAATACGAGGAGACCGCTTGGCGCTGCGGTCCCTTTGTCGCGGCATTTGAAAGCGAATAGCGTAGGTACGAAGACAGTGTTGACCTCGCAAATGAACTTTAGCAAAATACAGCTGATCAGGTAGCCCTTTCGAGTTTTATTTACATTGCTGTTTTAAGTGAAACAAGTGAATTTACTATTTTTTAATTAAAAATCTCATTGGGTCAGATAGAAATAATGATTTTATACAGTTTACAGTAAAAAAAATTGCAGAAAAAAACATAAAAATTAAGAAAAAGCCGACGAAAAATTTCAACGCAGGGGATCCAGAATCATGTACATACTGAATCCATGGTAAGTGGTTGCCCGTCGATGTCCCTGCCACCCTGAGCAATAGGCTAATAGGTATTTGAATGTAGTGTAGTCTAAGTAGTAGAGTCTCGCAAGACTTGCGAGACTCTTGCTGCAAGACCAAGACCAAGACCAAGACTGAGAGCGCAATACCAAGACCAAGACCAAGACCAGGTCTATTGATGCAAGACCAAGACCAAGACTGGCTAAGGTCTTGTCTTGGTCTTGCATTTGGGCAACACTAATTAGATAGAAGATATTATATCAAAATAAATTTTCAACTAGCTTCTGCAGGCGACTTCGTCCGCGAGAAATTTCACCCTCCCCCCATTTACCCTCTTAGGGGTGTTATTTCGAAAAACCCTTAGTGAATACATAATCTTCACAAAGAACACACCCTCCAAAGTTCATGTCTCTAGGACCAGCGGTTTAGGCTGTGTATTGATATATCAGTCTGTCAGGACGTTGAATTTTATATATTTCAATTAGAGGGGTTCTTGTACAATATCAAGCTTTTTGAAACGTCAATGCTGATCTAGATGCTTAGACCACTAACACACGAAAAAGTTTTGACGCATACCTATTAGTGGTCACAGACTTTGCAAGAGACATAGAAGTGGCCAAACTTTCCCATATCTGATTGCGATCGTTGTCGATAAGAACAGAACTGGTGGTTGGACTGCTACAGGATTAATCATTTATTCTTATTATAAATATTCTGTTATTTTAGAACTCTTGGCCCTTGTGGATTCATCCTCTTTAAAGTTCATAAATAAAAACCAATTTCGTAGTAGCGATCTTCTGCAGAACTTGCTGACCCAATCGAATATCGTACAAATCCTCAATATTGAAATTTTTTTTGTAGTCCCCATTCGTTTTCGACGGATTCGTCATTTTTCCAGCACGCGCGCACGGCATACAAGAGAATATTGTAAAAAAAAAGTTTTTTCGTATTTTCCTGTTTGCCAGCGGCTTATAAAAAACACCTACTGAATATTTTCACAAATACAAACAAAGTTAAGGAATCGTGAAATTCGTACGTGATGCTACTGTGTAATATTTGGTTATAACATAAAGAGTTTCGTGTCGGACAACATTGTAAAGTTGTTGCGAATGTGTGGTCTAACTCAAACTAACTGGGCTACTAATTGGTTTCGCATGTAAACATTCACGCCACAACCGTCTGGAACCGAGGCTCTACCCCAATCTTATTACTCTAAACATTTTACTATGCAACTGTTATGTAGGTACACAAGACAAAATGGTCAAACCTTTATGGTGGTGAAAAATGGTCAAAAGACAAAATGGTGGTCAAACCTTTATCTAAAACCTAATGAACCTAATATACCAAATCTACAGCATATCTACTCGACCCAAATGTATAGGACTGCTGCATGATTATTTTTTCGCGATTTCGATGTTAGTGCCAGCAACAGAGAAAGTTGGTCAGTTCAATGGTCTGTACCACACCCTTAAATTTGACTAAACCTTTCTGATACATCCTGTATAAGTTTTCTAAAAGTAAAATAACTTCTAAGTGATCTTAGCCACAGGAATAAACTAGCAAAAGATGTCTGTGGTCCTGACTTCTGACCTTACAGTGTGAGGTAAGACAGTCTTTTGAAAATTTCATTATCAGACGTCACCTCAAGGGGAATGATGTCATAATTATATTATATTCGTCAACATTGACATTGATTTCATCATACTTTTATCTGTTGAGCTATAATATAAACACCTAGTTCGACCTGTGGATTACCTACAAATCTTGTGTACATTTGCTCACATTTATGCAAACACTTCGTCCATTCATGGGTGTAATGCTGTTTTATTTTTGGGTAAATATTCTAATCGGATAGCACAGGAGTAAACCGACACCTGGATAATTATAGTGTAGGTTGGTATAGTCGGTCAAAAACGTAAAGACTTGCGCAGATTAGAGCTGGCTGTGCAGTAACGCAAATCATTGCCAAACCCTCCTGCATCACCTTCCTACATTTAGTATGAACCATCGCACACCGAACTTCTTTTATTTAAATGCGATGTATTGCCGTCCAGGGTGGCTGTAATGTGCGCTTAGCTTTAGAATGAATACTATTGTGGTCTCTATGATGTATTTTGTATTGACATCCCAACATGTACGTAGTTTCAGTTTAATTTAATGTAACGGAAATTAAACCTCAGCAATATTTTCATTGGCTGGAAATGTCGCCAACACTGATAGATCACAAATCCTTGATCAACATCGATAGCAGCTCGATTGTAAGAAGCTTTGATCTACATAATATGACAGGTTTTTAAGGACTTACGTCATCAGGTGCGGAAGAGTCCATCTGTACCATATCGAGGGGCGAGAGGGAGTCGGGAGCAGGTGCCGCCGCGACGCCGGAGCCAGCCGCCACCACCACAGCGCACCAGAGAGCCCACCACATCTAAGACAAAACACAGAATTATGTAGAGGAGAATAAGAAAACCTGGTGCGTCTTGACCACGTGGAAATTAATTCTCGTAGAGCGTCTCTCTATAAATTGTGCAAAGCTAGAAGATTAGTGTCCCTAAAGCCTGGCTTACACTGTGCGATTTAATTGTTTGTGGCATTCCATAAGTTGAAGCAGTAATAAAAGTTGCACCGTCTAACAATTTTCAGACGAGATGCTTCATTGTATATTATGCCACAGACAAAAAACTTGCATCATGTATTATGTCTAGCTTTAGTCGTAAAAAGGCACTTAGGAAGAATCCATTTTAGGTTTATCTCTAACTAATCTTTTGAGAGTATACAAAAATGCCTTGTGATGAGGTTTGTGTTACAAGACAAAAAATAATCTATTTCGAGATGGCTAAACCAAACATTTGTGTTTTCAGACGAGAGAGGGGAGGGATATAAAAAATATATGGACAAACTTTTAGAAATCATTCAGATTTGAGATTTAGAGATCACCAAAATAAGGACGATGGTAAAAAAAAAATAAGAAAAACGCATAGATACTTACAAGAAAAATAATAAGCTAGTGAAAATACACTAATGTGCCGGCAATTTATTATTTTAGATCAAAATAAAATCACTTTAATCTGTTTTTTTTTTTTTGCTTGGAGATCTTTGGTTAGACTAACTGAGTGCTGTGTTAAAATTTGTCTATCTATTTTAATGGGCCCCTGTATACAAACTTATCTGAAATAATTTCAAGTAAATGGTGGCGTGTTAGTGGTGGAAGAAACTTATTAATGACCACTTTTAATGGTAAAGTTAGTTTATCAACTTGAAATTATAATATTTGTAAGTTTCCTAAATGAAATGCTAGTAAGAAATTCGGAGTTCGTTATAAATAACTGGGTCGATGTCGAACATCAAAAGAAACAGAGAACTTGCTCTACCCTCCCTTTATGTGTGTATGAAATATGAATATTAAAACTTAAAACTAAGCGAGCTAGCATGAGCGATCGTTTCTTTTGACTTTGAGAATGGCCGCCATATCGTTCGCTTCCTAACCTCGTGTGCATTTTTGGAAGGTGACCTCATAAATATTCAAGACTGCATTTATTCCCATCATGCTTCTCGTCTGTCGTAACCACTAAGTTTTAAAACCAGAGCCTTCATTAACCCAGCCTCAGCCGTGTAACAGTAACCTTTAATCCGAATTCGTAATCACGTAAGGAGACATTGTTGTCTTCAATTAGAACGTCGCTTCAATTAGAATGTCGTACTCTTTGTTGTAAAGCAGCTCACGGGCGTAGCCAGAATTCTGTATCGGGGGGGGTTCAAGAAAATAAAACAACAATAATGTCTATGAAATAACGTTTATATTTATATGAACCCAAACGCATTAGAGAATCAATCTTCTGTTTTTGTTCTTAAATATATCTACTACTTGATCCGCATCAATTTCAGTCCCAAAATGTATATTCATGAGAGCCAAACCGTTCAGTCTGTTTTCACTCGTTGTGTTGCGCAAATAGTTTTTCAGTCTCCTTAGGCTTGAAAAGGTCCTTTCTGGGGTAGCAGTAGAAACGGGTATGGTCGCCAAAATTTGTAACAATGTATAAATATTTGGATATAGTTTTCGATCGCACTTATCTAGGCATTCCAAAGCTGATTTTGGAGTAGGGGAGGTTTTAGTCATCACTGCTTTCCACACTTCAAGTTCTGCTTTGACCACAGATGTACTTCTTTCAGGAAGTACTGACGAGTACATACAAATTGCTTCGTCAATTTCAGAACTGGTCGCAAAATTTTGAGGTAACACACGGGATAATGCCGATACTACTTTACGGTGTTTCGTAAACCTTTCGGTCAATTGATGAATTGTATGTTCCAGGAATGGGATGAATAAATTGACTTTGTAATACGTGCATGTATCGGACGCAGGAATGTTAGAGCGGTTCAACTGTCTTCCAACGATGCGGGGCATCTGCAGTACACCACCATTAGCTTCAAGTAAAACCTTTGCTTCTTCATAGAGATTGAGATACTCGTCGTCAGCTTTATTTCTCAGATGTTTTAAGGTATTAATAACATCATCCACGTGGCTGAATGCTGTGATAAGGTCGGTGTTAACTGCTTGCAATTGCTTTGATAGCGACAATGTATACGACTTTTTGAAGAATGACTTTTTGAAGAATCACCAAGCACATCATAAAATTATATGACTTTTTGAAGAATCACCAAGCACATCATAAAATCTGAAGATCGAAGCGTGTTAAGCATTTGGACGGCTTGTTGCGATGTTTCCTTATTATGACAAGATTGGAGTTCTTCGAGAGCATCCACAATAGCCGAATAAATTTCCTTGAATCTCATGACGGCTTCATGCTTGTGGACCCACCGTGTTTCGCACATCGCCAGCAGGCTTTTATGGTGATCGGCGGGTAACAGCTCTTGAATTTTATCTTTCAACACGGCAGTGCGTTGAGCAGAATGTCTGAAGTAGGAACCAACAGACTGCACGATCCCAACGCAATTTCGGATAGTTGCTAGTGAACATGAGTCAGCAATTGCAAGGTTGAGAGAGTGTGCACTACAGTGTACATAAAGAGCAAGAGCACATTCTTGACGAACGTACGCCTGGGCGCCATGCAAATGCCCACTCATAGCTGCAGCCCCGTCGTAACCTTGACCAACCACATAAGAACATTCAAGTCCATGCTTTTTCAGAGCTGTAATAATAAGATTTGCGAGGCCGGATCCTGTGACGTCAACAGTTGGAATGTACTCGAGAAACATTTCCTTAATTTGATGATGTTTAACATCTTTTGAATCGACATATCGCAAGCACAGCGAAACTTGCTCCACACGCGCGATATCAGTGGTTTCATCAGCAAGAATAGCAAAGAATTGGGCTTTCCTTACTTCGTCAATTATATTATGTTGAACTATTTGACCACAAATGTCTATTATTTCGTTTTGGATCTGAGGGCTTGTGTAAAGGGCATTCTTCTGAGAAGTGGCCAAATGCTCAGCAAGATCTTTATCCCCAGACTCAGCCCCGTACCGCAACAGGGCCCGAAAATTACCATCGTTCTGCAGTGATTGTTCGTGCTCTGGTGTAATGTGGATCCGCCCTGAATCAGTTTTGCCTCTTAAGGGGATGCCTTGTTTTCCGCAAAAGATTATTGCTTTTACGATAGGGATTAACTTCTTTCGGTTTTCCTGTTGTTGTCTCTTTCTCTCAGAGGACAACTGCTCGGTGACTGAAAAAGCCTGCGAAGACATTACTTTAAGAAAGTTATCTGCCAGTTCTGAATTTCGCTTGTGATATCCTGATTTAGCATGAGTTTCAAATATTTCTAGTGCATTTTTCCACTTACAGAAAGGCTCTGTCACGAGCTGGCCGGTCCGCTGATGGCTGCCTTTACCTTCTTCAAACGAACGCCCCATTACGACGCAAATTCTGCAGTATGCTCCACTTTTAAGTCCAGAATATGACAACCAGGGGAATCTTTCTATCCATTTTAGTTGAAAGCGCAAATGTCGTTTTGTAGAAACCGGAAAATTATAATGCTTAGATGGGGTCCAAGGCATTTTTAAAATTTGGACCTTTAAATAATCATCCTCGATTTTGACATGATTCGAGTAAAAACCAATGTCCAATTTAGCTACAGGATTAAAAGATGACGTAACAGGCAAGCTGGCCTGTTCCAGAGTAAATGTAGGCTCAGTAGTCTTAGGCATGAAACAGGTCGCCACCGCTTCGATTTCGACATTCGATGCTGTAACTGAGGTCGATGGCTTGCTTGTAATCACAGTCTCATCGTCAGCGTGCAAGCTAGTTGTAGGTTCGGTAGGCAAACACTCTTCTTTATTGGAAACCGCTTGTCCACACCACTTTTTCCAGTAGTCTATACCCTTAAGCTGATCGCCTTTTCTTTTCTTCTTCTCCATTTGTTCAAAAATTATGGTTTCCTTATAAAGAAATAAGAAAAATTACTGAAGTAATATTTAAAAGAATACATAACTGAAACATTACGTCACGCAACAGGCATCCATTCGATTTTTAAAACCAATGTACAATAATTATTTCTAATTTAGAATAAGTTATTAAATAGAATCCGTTTACATCTGACAAATTGACGATTTAATTTAAAAAGTAACCTTAAAGTTTCTATTTTTCTACACTGCACATCTAGAATGAATAAAATATTATTACTATTTAGTTATTTTTATTTACTTACTTCTGTATGAATCAGGCAAGTTTATTATTAAAATCACAGCGTAATGTTAACAAAACGACAAAATACTTCATTCACTGCAGTCCGACACGTCACACTAGAATATATCTACTACAAACCTTCATAAGATAAAGACCAAGGGAAACGTTAAATAATTTGAGTTGTTGAGGTTTTTACTTACTAAGGAGTTTTTATTGGTTTATATTTTTACTTACAGAGGTCCGTCCATTGTGCAAAGAGATGTTCCCGGAACGAAGGCTAAAGCTAATGATACAAATAAGTTACTGTACTGAGAACTTAGTGTATTGTTTACATTTGAAGCCATTTGGTAAACACGTGTAAGCAATAACAATGGTTTACAGGGAACATTTTTTGTTTACAAATTCATTTGAAATGGCTCATTGATAGATGATTGAAGTTACAAAGGTCGTCGTCGTTACAACTTTGAGTTACTGAGGTGCGATGCCCAAATTATTCGTTTAAGTTATAGGGTTCGTATTTTAAGTAAAAGAGGTTTTGGGCTCCGAGGGGAAGGCGACCGAGCGGTGCACGAAAACATACGTAGATTACCGAATATGATGCGGTGTCATCAAATTATCGGCGACAGGTGACAGCGCGGCAAATTCAAAATGTTAATGCAATAATTTATACTCTCTTAATTTTAACGTAATAGATGATAATAATGATTAGAAATAATCGCATGCTGTGCCGACCACACTCAAAGGCATAAGGGCAGGGAGATGATAATGATTTTGAATATTTCGGGGGGGGGTTTGAACCCCCAAAACCCTCCCCCTGGCTACGCCCGTGAAGCAGCTCCTCTTACCCAAATTATGAGGTTAGCAATCAGATTCGCAAGAGACATGCCAAGAGTATACAGATGATGATTAAGGAAATTCAATAGCTTTAAATATTTTCGTAATAAAATTTGTTCGTCCGGGACCCCGGACGTGACGCAATACAACCAAAGTTGTTGTCCGAGAATTTTGAAAGCCCCTTCTGATAAAGACAAGTCATCTTAGTTACCCACCGGATATCGCAAAATCATAAACATCTTTTTTTTTTCATCATTTTGTCAGATCGTAAAAGATTAAAATAATGAAAAACACCTCTGCGTGGATAACAAACTTTTGACGGCTCTTTCCACAACACTTTGATGGGGAATTTGAGTTATTTATTTGCAAAAGTAAATTTGGTAGCACAAAGGCCAGGTATTTTTCAATGGTATTTTTATTTTCACCGTAAAGGTAAGTATATGTGGCAACAAAACTGATAAACAACTTTGACACTGATAAATAACTTTGTATCGAACACGAAATATTTTTCCGATAATAAATTGAAATTGTCTGTAAAGTTTATTTCATTGTGTTACGCAATCGTCTTAAAATTTAAGTAGACAATGTAATTTACGATCGAGTACTCTTCAGTTTTAAAATGAAGATTGATTTTATTTTTCTTTGTCAAGTTAAAATAACTTTGTACACATTATGTCAACCATATCTATGATGTCAACCGAAATCTATTACACTTTATATTGAACATTTTACAAAGTTTGCGAATGTCTATTATTTTTAATGGATAAGAGTAATATTTCGTTGTTCAAGCTAAATCAAACATTTCTCTTTACACCTCTGCAAATATGTACCTTAATACTTTCAGAGTAAAAGAAAGACATACATCAAAATATTATCGAAAGTAGACATGTCAGTAAAAGCTGCGATAACGTGTAAAACTAAGTAAAAGATATTGTAAATCAAAAAGTAAGAGGTTTACTTTTATGAGTTTTATCCGAAGCGATTGCAGGCGCGGGTTGAGTCCGCGTGACTTATCGGCTTTGGGTGACGTCGGATATTTGTCCGCCATGAGATTAGGTCATCTTGCACAGCTCTTTATTAAAAACGTCCATTTACTGAACATAGATTGTTACTAAAATAAACAGAAAATATTTACTTATAAATAACTTTTTCGTAAGCAGGTGGCTTTCTGAACGGTTTTTGTTTAGAGCTTTCTCGATTAACTGGGGAAAGGAAAGTAATAGGATTTTCTTTGAAAATACAAGTTCCTTTAATAGAAAATAATGACCAAATCAGCAATTGTCAGTACTAATCTACCTATTGTTGTAGCTCAGGCTCAGTACATACATTAACATACTGAATGTATTCTTTTCTTTCACCAAGAAAAACTTTCCCAGTAGTAAAAAAGATGAACTTTAAATTTAAAAAAAAATATTTCGATAGTAACTCTGTTCGCTTTTGGATGACGTCAATCCAGAAAAGTAGAAAAAATCTCTACGTCAGTTCCGTTGTTTTTGTGCGAATGACAGGAGCTTTTAAATAAAGCAAACAAAGCGAGAAAAGAATGGTTAACGGAAATTCTTTACTAAAATACCACCACTAATTTATTTTTGTAAATTTATAATGATATTATTTGAGTAATGGACAGCTGGTTACCGGAGGGGCTATCAATACCATTTAGGGTGGTTGTTCGGCTTAACCGTGACGTGAATCAAACAGAGTACCCAGTTCCAAGTGTCTGTAATTTCTCATCGGGCTGTCGAGTCGAGCTTTGGCCAAGTCTCCCCAACTAAACGGAAGGACTGTATTTACATAGGACCTGTTTCAACAACTCAACAAGCTTGCTCTGTCTATGGTTGAGCCACCTGTCCCTCAGCAATAAACACTCGTTAGACAGCTAACTGCACAATTTAATTAATGTTTATTTACTCTAAACATTGAATAAGTACTCATAATATAATTAGTCTTCAAAAGAAGCAGTTACCTACATAAATATGCAGATAACAGTGGAACAAAAACGTTGAGCCACTAAATATAATATTTTTGTACGAAACAGAGAAGCCTTCATAAATGTAAAAGTGGAAAATAAAAGATAATTTGAGTAATATGAGAGGTGCCCGTTGCAGCAGGTGCAGATAGATAGTAATGTAGCAATGAAATCACATTAAATATACATATGCGCAGAGCAATTACAATTGTACCCACAAAGGGAAAATATGATAACTGGAAAAATTATGGACGTAAAACTGAAAACATAACAGGTGTTTTGAACCCACAAAGCAACGCAACGAAACAATTTCGTAATAATAATTTCTCCTTTAAAATGACTATTCCAAAGTACAGACAGGTAAGTATGTTTACCTGTTCCTAAGCGCTAATTCCTTTTTAGTAGCTAGTAGGCTTAGAGCAAAACCTTGTTACAAACATTTGCAAGATATTGCGTTTCTCTCGAAGATGAAGAAAATTGAGGTCCAAACGGGATGAACTATATTGGCATTGAATGGTAGTTGGAGCTTAGATTGATATTATAACTGGGCTGTGTATAGGCAAGGGATAGTTTACAAACAATGAAGGTTTGTTTCACGCTATCAGGGCGTAACTCCGAGATCCATTGTGTGGCTGGACTGGACGCCCCCGTGGAGATTGCTATCCGTTTCTCTGTAAAATGACCGCCACAAGTTTGGCACGGCTGCTGTAGCCCGGGGCTCCA
Source organism: Luperina nickerlii (assembly GCA_963855955.1). Lineage (NCBI taxonomy): Eukaryota > Metazoa > Arthropoda > Insecta > Lepidoptera > Noctuidae > Luperina > Luperina nickerlii. The sequence continues at coordinate 13,417,491 of OY979664.1, read as the reverse complement.
GCCAATTTCCGATAAAACTGAAACTGTGCACTTAAATTTTATAACGTTCCTGCTCCGGACTTCCTGAGGTTGATAGTCAATTAATTTAATGCTTAAGATTAGTTTAGTAACTAACCCTTTGTTTTGGATTCTGTTGGTTCCCAGGGAAATAAAGCGACTCTTCCGGGTATAAAGTTATAATGTCTTTATAATCTTATGGTGCTAATTACAGGTTACAAATGCTCTTAAGAAAATCGTTATAATTTAAAATACAAAGTTAAATAATGAATTTACAATTGTCCTCCGTTATATTAATGCGAACGAGCGGCAAAAGGGAGCGAATTTAGAGTCTCTTCGAGTGAACCAGGGCGACGGCTTATATACTGTAGGATGCGTAGGAAACTGCGCCATCTCGTCCGTCGCTCCGGAACTATTTGATCTGGTTCGATGTGATGCACGTACACGCGTGCGCCGTTGCGTCGCTCAGTCGCTAGATGGCGGTAGGTGTCGTGAACACCCTTTGTTTCATTACTATACCATTATTGACAATTAATAACAACGTTTTATCGTTTAGTGATTTTTCCAATATCCGTTGTTAGTTTGCTATTTCATTATATTAATCTATGTTACATGTGAGCGAAAATTGTACTTGTAATTCTGTTAATATACAACATATGTAGTCATGTAATTAGTTATTTCGTTGTGATTTTTATGCTTGGGTACGTCAGTTGGTAAGTACAGATTTATTCTGATTAATATGGGTACTAGGTTGTCCTCATCATAGTTTTTTTTATAGAACGACCTTTTCTAAGACACGTTTCGACCTATCTTCGTAAAACAAAAGTCAATTACGTTCACGTGTGACAGTATCAAGTATCGATTTTAATATTTGTTTTGTTTGTTTATGTTAACGAATATTGGCAGATAATTAACATGCAAATATTTTCGAATAAAATATCGTACACTCAACTGACTCAACGTGATTTCTTAAGTCTTAGAAAACAATTAAAAAGGCAAAGTACGTCATAAAACAATCTTGCCCTACTAGCTAGTGTAATCAGTAACGTTAGTACATTTCACCACTATTCTGTGCCTTAGTATCCTATAATATATGGATGACTGTTAATGAGATACTTCAATACTAAACCGAGTGGCGTTAAATTATGTTTGGTGCTTCGTGCATACTTCGGGTGACATCGGATGCAAGAGCGAGCGAACACCCCGAGGTTAGGTTCCCCCCGTTTAGTTTCAGCATTGTTGAGGCGGGGGGGGGGCTCAGTAGCCGTGGCTTGGTCACCCACGGTGAAGCGAAGAGGAACCCGAGGAGGGGCCGCTCGTCAGGGCTTTGCCTGTAAGCCGACAACGTAGCGGCCAACAAGTAGGTTGCGTTGCCGCTTGGGCGACATCGCAACTGAGGCAGGCCGCGTTGTCGTATGGGAGGCATCGCGGCTGAGGGTTGGAGGCCGCGGTGGGAGAAGAGTGCCGGTATTGCGGTGCGCCACTCTCCCTACCTTCCACGGCCTTGACGGGGTCGCCACCGTATGATAGCGGACGCGGTGGGGCCGCAGGGGAGGAGGAGTGTTGCTATGACGTTAGCCGCTCTCCCTATCCTCTGTGGCTGAAGGCGGCGGGGCCAATGACCTGACCCGTCGCAGGGGGACCAAGGGTACCCAGCACGGGGTCGTCTGACGCCCATGTGCTGGTTTGGTCCCTGGGGTGGTCACGGCGTACTATGTGTTCTGGTGCGCCGGTGATAGGGAGTACTCCCCAGAGGAGGGTCCGGTGACGGACAGCCACGGCGGGTTCACGTATGAGTGCTAGCGCGTGCCCGTGTTCCGCTGTAAGCGGCAGAAGAGGACACCGTGGAGTTTTAGTGGGTTAGAGTCCCACATAACTGCACTAACTCCCCGTGGTAGTGCAGAATGCATGAGCATTTCTACATTAAAAAAAATGGTTAGGTTACTTTAAACTCTCTAAATAGCAGTGCGATTCTGTAACCATCTCACCGTGAAAACTTAGGTGAAGTGAGCGTGGAGTGAGCTGTCAATAGTGTCAATTCCTAGCAAAAACAAACTCACTTCACCTAAGCTTTCACGGTGAGATTTTTACAGAATCGACCGGCTGAAATTAGAGCCCCGCGAAGCGGGTCTCCGTCGACATAGGATGCAAGAGCGAGTGAATGAGAATACATCATCATCATCATCATCATTTCACCCGAAAGCCGTCCACTGCTGGACATAGGCCTCCCCTAAGCACCTCCACTTCGACCGGTTCTGTGCTTCTCGCATCCAACGGTTTCTTGCGGCCTTCACAAGGTCGTCTGTCCACCTTGTGGGAGGTCTTCTCTCGCCACTCCGGAACGTTTCGGCCCCATCGGCCATCTGTTCTGCAAGCAATATGCCCTAGGGGCCTAAAAAGGCCACTTTGGCAGAATCATAAAAGGATAACATTATGAATTCTATGGGACAGTTAACTGTTAAGTTAATCATATCAAATCCCATTGGTGAAGTATATTTCAGTTATTTTTTTTTGTCTGTGCTAAAATACCAATCAATCCAATACAAATCCAATCCCAATCTCTTTGATTAGGTATACCTACGTAGTGCAGCGAAAAAAAAGAAAAACACGGACTTCCTTCGCCATATTATGATTCATAATATTATCCTTTTATGATTCTGCCAAAGTAGCCTTTTTAGGCCCCCTGGCCACTGCCACTTAAGTTTGGCAATTCTATATTGAGAATACATACTGAAGAATTATTAGACTGATCGTTCTGAATAACTCGTACTTCAAATACGTATTCTTAAGTCGCCGTTTTCAATATTTGTGTTCGCCCTCATTTTTTCGCCCACTTTGTATTTCAGTACGCCATTATCAGTATTTTTGACATCCTTGGTATGAATTTATATTCGATCGTTTATAATAAATTCAGCGACTGTTGTTGCCGACCTCACCCACTACCTATCAATATTGACGCAATTCTTTATAAATAACAGTGTTTTTAGTATTCCATTAAATAGACCACTTAAACTTGTGTTGATAATACTGGTCAAAGAAAAATAGTAGAATGTTTTGCGTACTCACAATATCTGAACGGCCTGCGGGACTCTTTACATATTCTAAGATAAGCCAGTTTGGATGTCCGTGTTTGGGGCCACTTTAATATCTTTGTAAACTTACACAAACAGAGTCCCTTTCTGATTACATCTGTTGATTTAGGTACTTGTCTCACAAGTAATTTTTAAACAAAACTTGAATGAAAAATATCGTTGACTGAAGTGACGTGAAAAATTACGTAAATATATTTTACTTTTTGAGACGAGATGACGACTAATACGGAAGTAGTATGGAAGTATGGAAGAAACATAGATGTTGCGCCGACCACAAATAAATTGGGAATATTGGGATAAGGGCAGGAGAATTATAATATTTAACGTTTTAGTGTAGCTATTGTAGCCAATGCACCTATTTAGTTTCTACAAAGGTGGGGGCACCATAGATAAAATATCATGATGGCGGAACTTCTTCCAAACACTGTCAATTTATTTCTAACTAGCTGCACCCCGCGGTTTCACCCGCGTAAATGTCGATCCCGTAGGAATATCGGGATAAAAAGTAGCCTATATGTTAATCCAGGGTGTCGGCTACCTCCATACAAAATTTTATCAAAATCGATCCAGCCGTTTGAGCGTGAAGAAGTAACAAACATATAAACACACACACACACTCACACACTCACATACTTTCGCCTTTATAATATTAGTGTGATTGTGCAGTAACCATTAATCGAAATCGTATTTACAGCTTTCTGCGAACCGAAGCGCAGAATAGAACAAAATGCAACAAGTGTCGCAGACGGCTTCGGCACGACAAATATTGACATCGTTGCTCCGGACCGGAAGTACGCAGCGGATGGCGTTTCCTTCCGACTTCTCGATACCAATGCTATTTGATCCACAATTTCGAATAGGTTTTTCGGTACATAAGCACCCTATTTTATATTTATAGGCCTATTTTCACAGTGAAACAATCCCGCAGAGGTATCCGATCATAATTTGATTGGATCATCAGCGCGCAAATGACTATCAATCAGTTTCAGAAGCCTGTGTTTAAAATTAATGATTATTGGCTTATGCATAAATATGTGTTGCGAATATATTCCGTGTTACGTACTTTGATGTGGTTTTCATCAATGTGTGGCTTGCAAAAACGGACTGGGGCGGGAGTTGAGTTGAGAAACTTATTTTGTAACTAAAGTCTCTGTGGTTCCGGGCCACTTAGGTATTTTTTCTATTGGTCAAGCAAGGAAACTCTAATAAATCATATGATCTCGGTTCACATACTACCATAATAGTAGATAAAAGGAATATGAAAGAATAGATCCATACAATCTATTGTTACAGTTTTCTTACAAAAGATTAACAAAAGAATATCGTGTTCGTAAATAATGGAAAATTATGATTATGTTCGTGATTACATAGGAAAGCAATAATATTATCCAATAATAATCAAAGAACCAATCCATCTTACTTTAGCGTTATCATAACATGTAAATAATAAATCTCGCTTTTAGAAAATAAGAAATATGAGAATATTAAAGAAAAACTAACACGTTGCTTAGCTAGTTCAGTTTTAAAGCACTACAGACAGAAGAAATACGATAAATCCTATCGTCCTTGCCAAAATATAAGTTTCACGAATATTAGAGATCATTTTTAAAAAAATCTACCTTTTAATGACAATATTTTCTTCTACGTTAAAACAAACAGATTAAGCTGAAGCATTGTATGTAAAACTTACCATGTTTGCTTTAGAAGTGTGAGAACGGCGTACGGAATGAGTCGTCTGTAACCAAAAGAATTAACCAATGAATACCAGTACGTGTGTGAAATATGAATACCAAACTAAATAGCTACAAACTAATCCCATTCATGAGATTAATTTTAATGAAACAGTATTACTAATAAAATAATTTTCCTAATTAATTTTCCCGCTTGTTTACAGGTACAATTTGGTCCGTTACGAGTAGTGTAATGTTCGATATCATGTTGCATTCAGTGTAGAGGGAAATGATCGACATGACCCAAAGTCAGACTTCCAGGGAGCATTCGAAATTGAGGAAAGTATAGTTTCAGAAAAAATTGAAATGTCAGGCGCATAAGGAGTTGCATCAATGGAGCCAGATGAAGATTATTAGATTAGCTCGCGGATCTGATGTCCTATTTCTAAGTGTAAGTTTTGTTAGCTCCGTAGAATTTTTCATTTCGTGGTTCAGCGTCTGTTGTATTTTTATGCAGATTCCCTATGGTATGTTCTTTGCCCTATGTATGTTCCTTGTTGTGTCTTATTTCAATAGTTTGTGTAGTGGTAGGTAACACTGTTGGCATTTACGTTTTTGAAATCGTTCTTATAATGTCTCATTAGTGAGTACCAAATTTCTCTTTGAATTGTTACGATACATATACTTATGTTGTTGATTCAGCAGATCATTATATAAATTATTGTCTTTGATGCCTACGAATACTCTGCAATAACATATCGCTTTTATTTTGAAAATGGATTATCGAATATCACAAATTCGTTAATGTATCTAACGATATCTTCAAAGTTAATAAAGCCTATGTAACCCGAAGTATTATTATCATTAACAGGGTATTCGTAAAAGCATAACTCCGCAAATAGCAGCTTTGTCGGTGCAGAGAGGAACAGTTGGGTAAACTTGTTTCTTCGTATAACATTGTTTGCAGAGTATTATATCTGAAATGATTTCTGAGGATTCCAGTATTTGCTATGTAACTCACGCAATCTTCAGGTTTGGGGAATAGAAATACAAAATGATTTATTGTCCAGGTGCCTACCTAATTCATATTTGTTGGCTGAGTATACTATTGAAACACACCTAACTTGAAAGTATAACCTATAAGTAGGTTACACAGATAATTGCCGGAGAGAACCTTTGACTGCCTCGTTGTTCGCGAGCGCTCCGGCTGAGCATGAGGTCCTGGGCTGGATTACCAGGTCGGGCAAAAAGTTATAGGGTGTTCTATCAGTAATTTCTTTTGTGCCCATTTTATGACAATAGGCTCGCGCCCTATTATATGGGACTTAAACATAATCGGGGAAATGTTGGTGTTCTATAGGTACACCTCTGACCCTAGTTTTTATCTTGGGGGCACAGGATGAGATTTGGTATCTTCTTGTCTGTGTTCAAAACGGCTGTCCCATTTCAAAACCTAGTAAGGGACACTTTTTACAAAAACCGTTTTATTGCATAATCTTGTTAACCTAGAAGGTCTCTACCAAATACAAAAAAAAACCAGCGTTTTAAATTTGCATAAAAGCAGATATATTTAAACATCGATATCTAGTAAGTGCACCATTCACTCCCTAGTGACTTTAAAACCTAGTAAGTCACTTAACCAATTCAAAACCTTAGTATCTTTTACAACCATTAGCATTTTTCCAATATTACGTTTATGCGCTCTCCTGTAAAATTTCATTTTAAGTCCTTACTAGGTTTTGAAATGGGGCAGCCGAAAAGATTTATATTTTCTTAACGTGATGCGCATTTACGTCAACTTCTATAAATAATCACTCCTGTGATATAGGGTCCAATTGCATTAGCTGACGAAAATCCACAGACGTGAAGAGTATCAATATCTAATGAGGATAAAACAAAAAAGAAAGATTGTCTTAACTCATAACGGCATGATCTATCGGTATTACATTTGTTGGATATAGGTTTAGCCTTTTCGTAGCTAAAGCCGCAGCTTCCCAATATCATGATAAAGAAATAAAAGATCTTTTATATATTTTCAAACAAATATGGGAACAGGTGTAAGTACAACCTGCTTGTGTTACCTAAAGTGGTTTACGTCACGTTGAGGCATACGAAATAACCGACACGACTTATTTAAATATACAGAAGATGTAAACAGGGAACCGTTGTAATATTTTCATTTGTATGCTTCGTTACCAAATGTCAAAACCAAAGTCAAATCATTTATTTCAAATAGGCTTATAAAAAGCAATTTTAGAACGTCAAAATTTACAAAAAAATTGAATTGATTCTAGTAGTCACCCCTTCCAAAAGTAGGTCTACCTATTACATAATTAATTGAAACAACTAGTAATGATCATTTACACATGACAGGACGCCTGTAATCCCCAAAGCGTTAGGCTGAGGTAAACCTACCTATATAGTAAACCAACATTTCGCCAGATATGTTTCAATCCCAGGTAATAAGCGGAGCCTACTGCCATCAACAAATCCGGATTCGGGGCTGCTCTACCTAGATATATTCCAAATAATTTGTAATAAGGAAGTTATTAGGAGAAAATGTACAGCAAAACTCCGGATAATTGTTTAAAAATGCAGCATAAATGGCTGTGCTACATTTTCTAAAGACTATATCAGGACTTCCGACAAATGGACCAAAAATAGAATAAAGTGATAAAGCTTTTAGCTTTGAAAATTGCCTCCATGCCTCGAGGCACTAGTTTATTTTCAATAAAATGGTGTTACTAGGACCTAAATTGACTTCTATCTAGGTCAAGTCACAATCGAACTTTAAGTGGAAACGGAATCGCGATAAAAAGAACTGCAAACCATTCGTCATTGATAAAAACCCAAAACTGCAAAGCATGCCTGGATTTTCTGGGCACCCTTTGCATTTTTCGTTGTCACATAGGTCGTCCACGTCGAGATGTCGATGAGAATAGGTATCATCGACGTAAGTACTGACGGACGGGTCCTGATTAAGGGAACAATGCTTTGTCCCACGCAAGGTGATCGATCCCAGCCGGTCAACACTTCAAATGTAATTGGCGCGCCGAATTACACCTAGCGTAATTTAGTTGATCAAATTATTCCGCCCACCGATAATTTGTTTGGTTATTAATATTACTTGTACGAGTTAAGAAAGGTCATTTTATTTTGGTTCTCGTTTCGTTTCTACATATTGTAATACAAATTCTGTCATTGGTTATGCATGACCTACTGTCCAATTTAAATGTAAAAATTATGTAATGTGAACATTACACAATTTTTACATTTGAATTACCATATGCGTCAGAAAGACACATTGATGGAGACCCTTATTTTATTTTGACTTATCCATAGAAGATTTATTTATGGATATCTAAGAATATATGTGCTATCTCTCTCTATTTGTTTTGCTGTGAACGTAGAGCACTCGCGAGCAGTGCATATTTCTACAGAGCAAGCTATCATGTATCTTAAAGAAAGACTTTCGAAGATGTGGAATGTGTAGACAGCTAAATATGTTGAACATTTACCTTTGCAACATCGATGGTGATAAAAGTTAGATTATGGATGTAAATTTTCACGAAACACTTTGCAAGTGATCTACCTCGGTGCCGAGGTACACGTATAAAAGTTTTAAACACTGAAATTGAATTTCCTCGATAAAACTTATCGAGTCCAAACAAATATTATACTAAAAAAACTTTGAATGGAGGAAGTAAAGGTTGAAGTTACTGTTTGTATGGAAACATTAATAAAGGAAATAAATAGAACTAAACAACTTATACGACGAAAACATTATTAGAATGAAAATAAAACCGTTATTAGTGCCCGTTGAAATTCGATCATAGGTAGAGTTATCAATAACTTTCAAAAAAGAATATCGAAATTACTGATAGAAGGAATGGATTTCTTATTTTAGCCTCAATGTAGAAAAGGTAAATCTATCGATTATCTTCAAAACGATATTTTAACCCCGACCCATTGATTAGATTCGTGACCTAACTCTACAAGTCTCTAAACGAGCTCCATGCAACCTCTTTACCGATGTCTCCAACAACTATTGTTCCAATTAATCAATAGTCATTACTATACAATATTCGGTGGTTAGCCACATAATATAAACTGTAGACTATAATAACACAATGAACGGGGTGGATAATAACATAATTATTTAATAATTAATGGAATTATTGGATGAACATACGTGTTTCGCATGAAGTATGAGACAGACCGCTAGAGCGGTAAGTACGTGATAGTTGAACTAAATGGACGCAAGATAATCCCGATATCGAGCTATTACAGCACTAATTACTGACATTTATACTAGATTTGTGACTATTGACAAATTATGGGCTTTGTTTACGTTACAATGTCTAAATAGCTCCGAGATTCTACGTGAGACTGCTAATGGCAACATCAGGGATTCTAGTCTATTAACCCTACAGGATTTTGGTAAATATCTGAAAGGATAGGTAATGTAATGTAACGAGCTTTACAGCTTTACATCTATTCCTAGAAACTGGGTATGGCTGAGAAGTATGTCCTTGGTTGACATAACTAGATTACTAAAACACCTAACTTTAGGTTTTTGAAGTACCTACACCATTTTATCAAACCTTTTATACTTAAAACTCGTCTGGAAAATCTAGTGCCACGTCAAATTCTTAAGAGGCCACCGGGCCTTAACCGGCACCGCAATTTGTGTTGCAGTTTGTTGAGGGCATAATAACGCATAGTAAGCGGTAACCCCAACCGTCGACCCGACTAACGGGCCGTTTAGCAAACCTCACTCTTATTACACGAATGGATTGGTTAAATAAACATCAATGGGTATGTGGCTCTTGTTCACTTGTTGACTGTAAGGACTTACGTATCTTATTGAGACTGTTATACTAGTTCATGCTAACATAACATAACCGTTAAATATTATCCTGAATCCCCAGTTTAGTCTAATACAAATAAGGCTGTCATGTAAGACCGTTGTCATCTTTAGCTTAACCCATCAAGCTCAAGACATTCATCTATAATCTGAATCTCATCTATGTTGTTAGCCATTAGCCCATAAATGACACCACAATGAGTCAATGTATGGGTGTGTAGAAAAAGGGTGTATAATTATATGGCATAATAACAGATAGTATCTCACTTGAAATAACGTTCACATTATATAATTTTCATATGTTATAAAAACGTATAACCTAATTTCATGTGATCGAATGTTATATGTCATATAACCTTCTTTTGCTCTAATAACATTTAGTACAACGTTCATTACATATAATTTACAATTTGTACAATGCTCTTTTTATATAACGTTTAGTTGACCTACTTTTCATATTTACTAATTTTCTGCCAAAATATTAAGTAAATATCAGGAAACATCATACTGTTATAACCTCATCTAACCCAAATGATTCACCAACAATAGAGGGTATCTGGCGCTCGGCGGCCGCTGCCGCGGCATGCTCGCATCACTCGCTTGCCTTCGCGTTAATGGTCACTGTTCTAACCTAACCTAACCTAACGAAAATGGTAGGCGTTTAAAATCTAATCAGTTTTTGCAAAAATATACAAAACAAAGTACTTAGACGTTTCTAAATTACATTAAACGTTACTTATAGATTTTGAATAAATGAGTATTAATTCAAATGTGCATTATAGAAAATGTCCATTATACCATATAAAATTCGGTAAATTGAAATTATATCAATAATTCATTATGTCATTTCATCGTTATTTTAAAGAAAAGTATTAAATGAAATTAGGTCATATGACCTAATTTCATTTAATACTTTTAATTTGATCCCTTGATTTTAATTTGATTATATTATCAAACGTTACACACCCGGAGAAAAATGCCTTAGTAACTTTCCTAGCCTGGTAAGCAGATTTGAGAACACCAAAGGTCTATCCTGTAGCTATGATGACGTAATGTCATAAGCCTATTATTTGTCGGGATTCGCAAATTGGGTCCAGGAATGTTACCGTCAGTGGATTACGCCAAGACCCGAAAGTTCTGTGTTAAGACGGTAAGCCAGTCTTGGTACTAAATCCAAGCACGTTTACTTAGAAACAGGAACAAACAAGTAAATTCAATGAAATCACGGTACACCTTGTGTTTTGATCTATTACATAAACATGGCTATGATAATTCTCCCTGTATGATAAATACATATTATATCTGGTTCCTATTGGATTTGAGGCATTGTTAATGTACTCTTTCCTAAAGGAGTGGTAAAATTGGTGAAAGTAGATACTTTATTTACGTCGAGTTCCTACGTGTCAAACGTCGCGTGTTTCGCTTCCTTTTCATTTAGATAAAAGAAAGTAAGATGTCACTTTTCATACGTTTCCTGTACATTGCTGAACTGAATTCGAATTTATGACAAGCTCTTTTGCGCGTTTTCGTTAACGTAAGTGAACATTAAAAGTTGTTAGAGGCGTAGTCAAATGATATCAAGATCTTATATTATCCTAGTCACAATTTTAAAGGACATTTCATTCTTTATCTATGTACCTATATCTACCTATATTATAATGCACAATATGATCCCATTTTAGTCTCAAATTAAACTAATAGGTACCTACTCAATTCAAAATTAATTTCAAATGACGCGCCGACGACCCCTCTTCATTTTATAAGTAGGTACATAAATGTTGGTCTTGTCGTGAACGGAAATTTGTCATAAGGTCGCTACATTTATAATCTGGCTTAATAATAAAGGCCTGAAAAGACAAAAGATATACAAGAGGAATTAATGAATTTCATTACAAGAGGAATGTATGAACTTTTGTTCAATTTCTCCTGAGAGACAACTTATTAAATATAATACGTGTGTTATCACGCAAGGTAAGGTAATTTACCAAATGAGCTTGCTAAATTTTGTCAGAATAAAAGATTGCCTAATGAAGCGTGAAAGTTAGCGAACATTATCGAGTAATGTAATCCCTTGAGACCCTCGTAGATAAAATCAGCCGGTTTATAATTTTTCCAAACAGTGCTGCATTGTTCATGATCAAAATTAAATTTAAAGTATAAAAGCTAAGAACAGCCGGTCGATTCTGTAAAAATCTCACCGTGAAAATTTAGGTGAAGTGAGTTTGTTTTTGGTAGGAATTGATACTATTAACAGCTCACTCCACGCTCACTTCACCTAAGTTTTCACGGTGAGATAGTTACAGAATCGCACTGCTGGTACTAGATCAACTAACACCCGAATTTCGTAACACACTATCAATCAGAACCTGAATCATTTTGAAGGATATTTTTAATCCATTGCTTCATATGTTCAAAAAATTTGTCTGCTCAACAACGTAAATAACGCAATGAATGTTGTTGACCTGTCAATTTGAAAGCCATTTCTACTACATATTAGTTCGTTACGCAATTACCCTGCTGGATAGTTTTACAAGCACAAGAGAGAACATTCGTACAATTATGTTGCATTTTTCACTATTTTCAGTAAAAGAATAGAAGCTATTGGTACGCCCACGGGCAGCCGAGCCACTTGCGATACACGTAACTCTATTCAGTCGTATATTTTTTTCTCGTATCAGTTCAACCCGTACTTTTCCTCGTTTTGTTGCTCATCATATTCACGGGCATTCAAGCGTTCTGTTACGTGCATCAGCCGCATCGTATGAATACAGCCGTTGTGAAATACCAGCTCATATTTATAGGACTGTGAAATTATTCATTCGCTAGAATAAAAATGTTTATTTCTTTTGGGCTTTTGTAGTGTTGACAAAATTATTTCGTTACTTTTAAACTTAATTTCGTGACTCAACATAAAAAGTTAGGAAAATCGAAATCTATAATATTTGCTTATCGTGTCTGATCCCTTAGCTTAACTTGGGTGCTTCGCCCTTGTGTGGCAAACCCCTTGATTATTTATGTTGGCAACTAATCTCCCTGAAGTCATACGTGAAATGTGAGCTCTTTTGTCTACCAAATTACGCATTTATACGCGGGTAATACGCACAATGCTATTATAAGGTTTTGCCTTATCTAAATGACGTTAACTAGGTAGTAATGTAACGTTATAAATGACTATTGTCTCTGACTTTCCGGCCCACATTACGGCGAGACATATTACTAAAAGATTTTAAGTGGAACCTTGAGTGGTAAACAGGATGCTATACCTTTTTACCTGTGTTTGATTAATTAACTCAAGTTTTATTTCAATGAATTTTGTGGTTGTTTAGCCGAATAGTAGGGTAGTTAGGCTAAGAAATTACTCTTCGCTTAGTAAGTTTATAACTTTTCTTTTGCAGCACAATGTAAACGTATAATACCTATCTATGTGTGTAACATACACAAATAGATAGATATGACATTGATTTGAGCAAGTAAATTAATTTAAATCGAAACAGTGATTGATGTCAATTTCATAAAATTGCGTAAGTATATTTCATGGGATTACGATAGGATTGCTAATAGGATTGCGTAGGATTGATTGATTAGGATACGTACCTAATACGAATTGTATACCTACATGTAAACTTAATTTATGCATTGTTATAATAATTATCATCGTTGATTCAAATCGTGAATCGTTGATTCGTTCGTTGGTTGATGAAATTATTCGTAAAACTATCAAAGCAACATAATGGAAGTTAATTCGCTGAAATCGTAATATGTAGATACTTTTGTAATTAAACTAACGAATAACCTAATCACGGAGATTTGATGAACGACAACCAAAATGATAAACGATGGACGATATCTATTCCTAGATAAAATTGGGACAAACCAACCCGTGTATACAAGACAAGATCACTTCATAAGTCTGATAAGGGTCACAGCACTTTAATTACTAACTCCTAAATTATAACTAAACTTCAATTAATTTGTCTGTCTCGTGAGGTCCTGTGTTCGATTCACAGATTAAGCAATTTTCTAAGTAACAGTCTCAAGTCTGGATTTATGGTCAGTTTATGGTAATAAGCTCGCCACCTATTACATGGGATTTAACTGCCTAAAGACCTTTGCCTAATCCTTCGGGGCATACAGATGCAGAACATCACGCCTTGTTTTAACGAAGGGTTGGACAGAAGTGTACCTATATTGTACAGACACCAGCACATCAAGCTACCCAAAACTGTCAAATTTTCCCAATCAACTTTGAACCTTATGCTTCAGCGATAAAGTTGAAAATCTATTAAAGAAATTTGACAGATTGCAGTAGCTTGATGTGCTGGCGTCTGTACACCCAGATTTCGCCAGTCATGTTTCAGACCCACGTAATAGGGGTTTTTTGCCAATCAATCAGGCACTAATTCAGACTCCGGACTGCCACTGAGAGATTCCAGATAGAAAAACCCACTAACACTTGGGCCGACCCGGGAATCAAACCCAGGATCTCATCTGAAAGCAGTAGCACTTGGACCACGAGACCAATGAGGCAGCACGTGAAAATAATTAATTAAAAATTGCGTTGTTATTAAACTGTTTCTTAGAAAACATCGTCATAAATGGAACAAAGGTGGTAACCTAACAAAGTAATCTTAAAAGCAGAATTTATTTTGAAGTGTGTTACTGTGTCACACGCATAATTACTCGCGAAGGGTGTTTTTCAGACGGAATATTTCACTTGCAAGCTGAAGCGTTCAGTTGGAAACGGTACCTAATTGCAATAATGTGTAATTTTTTTTACAAAATAAAACACGTTTTCTTGTTTGGACACGTAAATTGAAACGGAACAAGACCTCAATAAGTAACAGAATTAACAGATTATGAAACTTGTCTACTATGTAATTTTTGTCTTAGTAAAAACTTTTTAACAAAAAAAAAACCGACTTCCAAAAATAAACACTACAAAGTGAAAAATAACTTTGCTTTCGGAAGTCAGTGTCTTTTGATCTGTATTTTTGTTTTTGCCACCGACTTCCGAAATTAAAGTTATTATATCACTTTGTAGTGTTTTTTTTGCAAGTCGGTTTTTTTTTGTTAAAAATTTTTCTTTCTAGAATAGAATAGAATAGAATAGAATACTCTTTATTATGTACACCATATAAATTACAGACATAAATATAGAAACTGTACAAAGGGTGACACAATGGGCGGTCTTATCGCTAAGAGCGATCTTTTAAAGACAACCTTAGGATGGATTTAAAAAGGGGAAGGACAGACAAATACTGTAGGTAGTCCGCGGTGTAGCATTTACATAATACAATAAATACATACATATAGTATATTATACTAATCTAAATAAATATATACACATACATATAAATATATCCATATAATAATAAATATGAAACAGGAGCAGAGAAAATATAATAATGATGTTTAAGGAGAGAGGAAGTGCTTTTTTACCATAATTTTAAATGTGGACAAAGATTGAGCACGCCTTACCGACACGGGCAAGTCATTCCATAACCGTACTGCTTGAACAGTAAAAGATTTGTCATAAAAACTGGTGGAATGCATCGGCATCTCTAGTCTCAGGTTTTCCGATGACCTCAGATATCTATTATGTGTGTCATGAAGGAACTTGAAACGTTCTAGCTTTTTAGTGGATCTGTTTATAATTAATGTATCTAAGTTACAATAGCCTAATGTCAACTTGCCCATCGCCTTTTACAAAATATTGCTTTTCCCGATGCAGGGACGTTAATTGTTGAAGAGTTCTCCTGGTATTCTACCATCAGCTCTCTTTCACCATTCACATTGTGACGAGCATAAATTGCTTAGCAGCCATATTAAAGTAATCGAATCACAATCCGTGAAATACTTGTTATTAAGTAGTTCCGGTGGCCATCTGTGGTCTTCTTCATCAGTTCCACTTCACCAAATGATAGATTCTGAGAGCAAATGCATGAGTTACGTAAAAAATACCCAAATCCCTATAGGTGTGCCTATAATATTTGAGGAGTTCCCTCGATTCCTCATAGATCCCATCATCAGACCTGGATTTTGATAAATTTGGACCAATCTGGAAGTATATCCTATTAAATAAAAAATCATTTTTCAAATCGGTTTATAAATGACGGCGTACTGAGGTAACAAACATAAAAAAAATACAACTGAATTGAGAACCTCCTCCTTTTTTAAAGTCGGTTAAAAATGATAAAATCTAAACGGATTTCGTTATGAAACGTAAATACCCAAAACACTACAAAATAATATTTACATTTGAAAATGTCCGTCCATAGATCGTAGTCAATGTTCAAAGCTTCGTAGCAAAACGCGTAGCACACTATACGTAGCGGCTACGCATTTGTAGCAATAACAACAAATCTCGTAGCACTGATTGAAATTCGGCGAAAATACTCCATGTTTATTTTCTGTTGTATTCTGCTCAATATATCATAAGTATCATTAGATTCAATAGGAAATGAATCTGTGCTTGCTTGATAAATGAATTGATATCAAAGTGAAATATCATTGGTTGCCCACGCCTATTGTTATATACTCGTATATATAAACACCCACATTAAAGTAAATGAAACGATATGAGTAATGTGCCTAGTTTAGTTAATTAAAGGATCTTGAACACGAGCGCTTCGTCAGTTTAATTAGGTACTTGGCTAGTTTAAGTACATAATTTAACAATCCAGACTCCTCTCTAGAATGAACTTGTTAAAAGTGATAAAATTATAATTACAACGCTCGTATTTGCGGACGTGACTAAAAGGATAGGATATTTTTCGGACAGAGAATCAGCTTTGCCATCCAACCTGCCAATACAGATATGTTGCCACAATTTTGGGTATTTTCCCGGTAACAGTGCTTCGATGTTTTTGAGACAAATTTAAAAAAAAAAACAATTTTTACTGTTATTCATGCAGTATGTATATACTATAATAAAGCTGAAGTTTGTTTGTTTGAACTCGCTAATCTCTGAAACTTCCAGACGGATTTTAAAAAATCTTTTTGAGTTTGACAGCCCAACTGCCCAATTCATGAGGAAGGGTAGGTATTTAACATCACTCGAGAACTCTAAGGAGCCGAACAAAAAGGAAAAAAAGGAAGAAATAACGCTAAACGATAACGAATCGATAGCATGGGCAGGCGATGCGATGAGGGTGGGTCGGGGTGATAAGAAATTTCACGCGGTCGAAGTCGCGGGCAGAAGCTAGTGTATGTATTGAATCTAGTGTAAATACTTAGTAGGCAACTTTTATTAGTCAAAATTCAACAAATCTACTATTTTGACAAAGCAAAATCGTCAGCGCTTAATGTTTACAGTAATTATACAATTACAAACAAGTAGTCAGTATTGTTGAGTCAATATTTAGACATAAAACAATATAGTTTCTAATAAATAGCATCAACAATACCGTTTGCTCAGGAACTCTGATAACACAAAGAACACGTAAATGCTAGATGTTTGTGAAGGCAGGGAATTAATCCGTCATGCAAATATTGTAATTATTTGAACATTTTTATACGTTTACGCCATTTACACACATTATCCATTCTTTTTATTATTCATCCATTATTTCTTTAGATTGTTGTCCTAATACGGGTCGCCATTCTGTAAAGTATCAGGCTTGGTTTTGAGTCAATTTAGATTTCGGTTTTTCAGCAATTAAAATAGAATTTTCTTGGTTTACGTTACGTTTCCGTCCGTCCGAGTATCTCTAAGTATAGAAATAGTCAATAAAACACAAAACTAACGCTTGACCTTGACGTTTGACTCTTGAACGGTTGATATTATGAACATTTAAACAATTTCTGTTGATCTGCGATGACTGTCAAAAAAATAAAGCTACTGTTTCCTAAAAGAGCGGTGACCGCCCACATAGCGTCCACAATTTACCGGTGAATGACGTCACTGAAAAGTTGTTTATGAAAGTCAGTTGGTGTGTTTTCCTCCGTAAAGTCAAACCCCGCTGCTCAAAGATTTAAATCGCTAGATTTACCCTCACCGTACTAAAAAGTTCCCAATTAAAAAAAAACCGGGCAAGAGCGAGTCGGACTCGCGCACCGAGGGTTCAGTACCATCATATGTTTTTAAATTTTCGTCGGCGAGGCCTATATTCATCATAGAATTTTAACATTGTGGACCGCGGTGTAGAATATTGCAGTTTTATGTCAGCGCCACCTCTTGACCAATAGTGGAACGAATGTAACTTTTATTGATGATTTCTGAAAAAGTGTACTATTTAGAGACTTCGTTTTATTTTTCCTGTAATCTTTACATAAATATCGATCGCAAGAATTATTTCAGATTTTTCTCTTTGCAAACTTCGGAGATAAGAGGGGAACAGTTATTTTTTTTACATTTTTCATCAAAAGTCAAAAACTATGCAGCTTAAAAAAAAGAAAACAATGCTTGAGAATGTGCAAACTGCGCTCTTTCATATGATACCCCACATGCCCTAGTCGCCCCACTTCGAATTTTTCAGACCCCCTTTCAGTCCATGTTGCAAAAAATATACATATATTTTTATTTTTTTCTTATTTGCAAAATAGTTGGGCAAATGTCATCTAAAACTGATCCAAATTTCAGAACCTTTCGGCCCCATCGGCCATCTGTTCTGCGAGCAATGTGCCATGCCCACTGCCACATAAGTTTAGCAATTCTTGGACTACCATTTTGGTACGAAACCCTAAAAAGGTAAAAAGTTAACACTATTGACACTTTTTAGTTTGCAGTGACTTGACTTGATTGTCATTGAAATACTATTTAATAATGTGTGAGCTTACTCAGCTCACACGTTATTAAATAGCGTTTCAATGACAATCAAGTCAAGTCACTGCGCCATTGTGTGTCAGGGGTGTCAAAACGAAACAGAAATATATCTAACGATTAAAATCTTTGCAACTGTCATAATTTTCATGACAGCCGTCACTGTGGCCGTTATGTGCGGTCACTGATTTTCTAGGAAACCGTTGGTTACTTTTTTAGTCGCCGCTAACCCTTTTATCCTGTAAAAATATTCAAAAATTTTTTGGTATTTCGTGTTAAAGGCCTGAGATTCAGCAGCTTAGGGTTGCCTAACGCCTTTTAATAGAAGCTAGACTTCGTTCGGTAGTTTCGAATAGCCGATAGAACTTTGTAATGGGACCGATTCCGTCGGTGGAGCACCACGTAATTATGGTTGAGTGTAAACTCTAAGACGTGGAGCCCAGCTGCGGAATCAATTTGTACATAATACGCTTCGTATTTATTTTAAATGCGAATATTTATTTGACAAGTTGAGTGGACTGTTGATTGTTAAGAGGAAATGCGGTCGGAGAGACTTTTGAAAAATCCTAAGTAAAAAGTCGTAATTCGAGGCATGGCTCTCGCCTATTCTCTCCTCCAATATTGGACCAATTTAAAAGATATTTCATAAACTGAATAAGAAGGATATATACTGTGTAATTAAGTTTTTCTTTTTTCATTAATAGTTGTCAAATTTGTATACTAACTAGGCCTCTGTTGACAGCGGTCTTAATCGGCATTTTTGAGGGTTCTAGAGCTTATAAAAATAATAATGTATGATCAAAAAGGAAAACATAGGGATTTACAAGTAGTTAATATTATTCTGTAAAAATTCATTGCTTTATGGTCATTATCCAGAAAGAAAAAAAGGCGAGAGCGTTTCTATGGAGAAACGACCACCCGCATTTCCTCTTAATATACCTATAGTTTAGCGCTGTGAACTTAGTATTTCGCAGCGCTTAACTATAAGTACTAAGACTCGGTCTTTACTAGGACTGTAGTTAAGGCGAAGCGTGAAGGGTAGTTCTTTTTAAATAAATTTTCGTATCTAAAAACCTACGTATCACAGGGAGTAGGACCCTGGAAAACAGAGATTTACGACCATTTAAACCAATTCCAGTCACAAAAGTATTCTAGGAAACTCTATGATGATAACGTAGGTAGATATAATAGTCAAAAATTCTCGTCCTTGGTCGAACATTATTGTAATGTTCTCTTTTGCTGATTGGCTACACAGTTAGCTGACCACACTAGTTTAGATAAATGGCCCCCTGAGAGTGTGACGCAAGTTGCAGAATACTGGCATCTAGGTACATGCAGTTTCAAAAGACTTACGCTTCTTTTATCATATCATTGAGCTTGTAAATATATTATACTAGCGACCCGCCCCGGCTTCGCACGGAAACATTATTATTATTATACATATAAACCTTCCTCTTGAATCACTCTATCTATTAAAAAAAACCGCATCAAAATCCGTTGCTTAGTTTCAAAGATTTAAGCATACAAAGGGACATAGGGACATAGGGACAGAGAAAGCGACTTTGTTTTATACTATGTAGTGATGAATCAGATTGTTGGGCCAAAAAGGGATGAATGAAAGGCAATTGCAGGCAGGTGAGATGAGAATGCTAGGAGGGATGTGGGGTGTTACACGAATGGATGGGATAAGGAATGAGTACATAAGAGGAAGCCTGAAAGTGGTACCGGTAACTGAAACATTATGTGGAAATTGGTTGTCATGATATGGGCATGTGATACGGAGGAATGACGAAAATGTCGTAAGAGCAATTTCGAGTATTAATGTCGATGGCTATAAGAGTATAAGCGATGGATGGACTGTGTGAATGATGATATGGTTACAACGGGGATGACACCCGAGATGATGACTAATAGCCTACCATAAGCATACCTTAAAACTATAAGCAAATTCAAGTACTTAATAGAGGTCTACACTGAAATATTCGACACGGCTTCATTAACTTTATATTCGGAAGAACTTTAAGTTTTGTAATCATTTAAATTAACCCATAGTTGTTAGTAAAAGGGACTTAAAAACTATTTGCGTAAATATTCATGAAGTTTGGACTCTGAAACTATTTCTCCCGGACTGTGTGGGGGTTTTGGCCGGCCGCCTTATCCCGGTATTATGCTGATCATAAGAACGGCCTTATCCATACTAATATTATAATTTCGAAAGTAACTCTGTTTGTCTGTATGTTACCTATTCACGCCTACACCATTGAACGAATTTCGATAAAATTTGGCAGAGAGATAGATTGCGTCCCGGGAAAGGACATAGAATAGTTTTTACCCCGATATTCCCACGGGATCGACACTTATGCGGGTGAAACCGCGGGGCGCCACTAGTACAGTATAAATATTTAAGTAAATAAATGTTTACAATGCGTGCCACGAAAGAAGAGACTTGACACACCACGTGGTTTGACATGCGCAGAACACGATTTTAGGTATCTTTAGCGGTATGAGGTCTGAGTGCGGGACGGGACCGGACGTCATAGGGGCAGCGGAAAGAGCGGGGGAGGCGGGGTCAAGTCTCTTCTTTCGTGGCACGCATTGTACGTTACATTTATAGTATAGCATAATCAGATCGTTCCCGCTGCTGCAATGGGACACAGGCCTCCTCTTTTCGAGAGGGAGTGGGCTGTGATCTCCCACGTGAGCCTCGTGCGGGTTTGGTATTTTTTTTTTTTGGTTCTAGGATATGCCGCCGGTTTCCTCGCGATGTTTTCCTTCACCGTTTCAAGAGCAGTGGTGATGAAATAATTTACACAAAACTCAAACTCAAATTCGAGGCATTTATTTCAATTAAACCAATTATAGGCACTTTTGAATTGTCAAGGGGTCGGTCAGTCAGAAAGATGAAGCTAGTTGCCCATTTCAAAGCGCAGGTACCTATGGAGAAGAACGGGCAAGAAACTCCATGGACACTCTTTTAAATTATATTTTGAATTTGGAACCCACGACCTGCTCATAAAGTCGGGGCCGTTACCACTGTGTGGTAACGGCCCCGACTTTATGAGCAGGTCGTTACCACAATGTTTTTATTACCCCTAAAAACTACTAGTGAATGAACCTTTCTTCCCGTGACCCAAGGGCTGGCTTTTACCCCAGCCAGAGGCTAAGCATTGCCATACAACGAAGTAATGCCGCCAGTCTCTTGGATACATTACCAGCATTGCGGATGTATTTTTCGACACTATATTTTAGTTTGCGAATAGTTTTAGTTAAGTTAGGATACAATTTATTTATTTTTATTAAAACCTTAAAATAACAATAAACTAACAGAATAAACAGTATTTGGCCCTTGTATTCACATTAACATAACAAACCTTCAAATCCAGATAAACAAATGAACACTAATTAATTTCTATCTCATATTATGTTATAACAATGTGTACCGACACCAAACAGTTTAAAATTAACTCCCCTTACACATAATTGTTAAACAATTTCAAATTAATTGTTAATTTCAGGTACCTTTGTTTTGCGTAATGAACAGAGGTGATGCTAAACGATATCGTAATTAAGACTCAATTAATCACCCCGGAGCAATTTATTTAATAACTCTTAACGAGACCGGGGTCTTTAATAGAGTGCCCACAAAGGTCTCAACCAACTATTGGCTTTGTTAAGTTCGGATTACACAGTGCTAAACTGTTTGGAAAAATTATAACGATGTTAATGACAGACCTTTCAGGAATCTTGTTACCGGGATCGATTATGTAAGCCAAACTTTTAAGGCTCATCGGAAAAGGTTAAAGCCTTTGCATAAGCGTACTCGGCCCATCATTTTCCCATTGCTGGGACACAGGCCTCCTCTCTGTGAGAGGGCCGTAAGCCACCACGCTGGCCCAGTGTCTTCGAGTTTTTGGTTCTAGGACATGTCGGTTTCCTCACGATATTTACCTTCACGGTTTTGAGAGCAGAATTTGTTAAATAAGGGAGATAATAAAGCTTCCGAAAAACAAATTAAGTTCCAATGATCTCGTGATTGACTGTAAAAACCTACTAACTAAGCTGCGTTAAAAAGAATTACCGAAAATTTTATACAAAATTAACAGACAAAAGATGTTGTATTTAATAAACGAACATGAGCATATTCAAATGACAATTCTCCGAAAAATAAAATCAGTACTTTCAAATAATAAACAAAATTTCCAAAAAAAAATACCATACTTCCGAAAAAAATACTAAGTTTTAAATAATATGCCGTTGTGTTCGCTTAATATCACATGTTTGGTTTCTCTACAAAATGAAGCTATGATATGCTTTTCTCTAACATCAAACAAGTAGGCTAGAAGTTGTGTTTATTTTCTTATATACAGTACTTAGAAAATATTAATAATTCTATTACTGGTGCTGAATTCGCACCAGACTTAGAGCAATTAATTATTGCTTACCCCTAACAATAAAGTGAAAATATAATTCAGTATCCCAATATACAAGAAGCAAGGCAATTATTTATAGAACAACTCATTCTTAACAAACAAGCCAAAATTATGTTCTCATGTTTGCAACATGAGGCATCGTGAGAATGGAACATGTTAAACCGGATTCTTCTATTGTACTACATTCTCATATTGCATTAATTCCATACCAATATGGATGATACTAACAATCAGAAATTAATTCAAACTACTTCTTAATAAGTAGCTACTTTCTATAGCTGCATATAGGCAGGCACATACACATTTTTCCTCATACTATGTTCTCCATTACAGATAAGAAGGAAGAGATAAGATTTTTTGGAACATTTAAAATGTTTCATCGTAATATGTTTGTGACGTCGTGGCTAAGGACCAAATACATATTAGTGGAAAAAAAAAGACTCGAGTTTTAATCCACCAAATGAATATTTACATTTATATTTGGAATCTGTATTCATCATTTGGTATACAATTCATCAGAATTTACAAACGAGGTTTTATTATTCCACTCCATTTGTTGGTGAAATAAAATAAGTACCGTGAAATGGAGCTATTACAAAACGATGGGGATCAATGAACGTTGGTAATAAAAGGGGTCTAATGCTCGTACATTAGACCCCTTTTTATACTCTTTTGTACAGGTAAAAATCATGTAATTTTTTTATATTGCACAATTTCTGGTTAGGTTATATTAAACAAAATATCAAGATAATTATATTTTGATTTTAAAATTAAGTTACTGCAGTCGTAGCTTCAAAGTTCCTAGTTAGCCGCTACGCTGCTACGCCGCTACGCCATCGCCACTACGCCGCCGCTGCGATGCGGTGGCGGAGTAATTTCCACTAAAAGCCAAGTCAGCGATATCGCTACATACCTACATAGATTTACAGCTGCCAACATTTTATCATCATGTAAAAGTTATCTTAATGTGATAATTTGATGTCAATGTGATATAAGTGATCAGAAAATCCTCAATGTTATGCAAGGTTAATAAGTCAATAAACTTCACAAAGGTGCGCATAATTATATTTTCAACACACCTGCTCGTAAAGTGGCTCTCATTAAACTGCTTTTAGGTCCATAATGCAGTGTATTAAAATCGCGTGCTTTTTCTTTATGTTATTCCACTAGTTCGTTATCGCCACAGATAACTATTTACTAGTCGGAGATGCGCGCTTTTTTAATCTCATCAAAGAGACTTCATGCCAAAAAAATCCGCGGGCCATATTTCACTTTTTTTTAAATAGTCTGTATTGTCCTTGGTCTCAAAATGAACTAAAATTTATTGACGTTAATGTTTTTTGCAATTTTCACGTGAGTGTCTAGTTGTATCTTGATCAAAATATGATTTGCGATTATAACAGATACGTTTTTTAAAGAATTATAATCATTAATACATCTTTCTAAGTTAGATTAGTTCATTAAGAACAAATCTCTTATGGAAAAAAGTTCTTAGGGAACAAATCTAACTTAAAGATTCTATTCTTATGACAACCTATAATTCTGTAAATACATATATATTATAGTCGCGAATCATATTTTTATCAAGATACAACCTGATACCTGCAAATTACAAAAAACGTAAGAATATTTTAATTCGCGATCTACCACTCATTCACATTAAATTGTCCGTGGTCCTTTACGAAACAAAACGGAAAAGACCCTGACTGGCGTTCTATTATTGCGGATTCTTACTGAACTATTGTATATTTCTCTATGCTAATATTACTTTCTAATTCCATACTAACTAAACTACAATTTGACATACGACAACACTACCATCAGTCTAAACATTATTTTGTGTTTATTATATTTTTCTATAGGCTGTTTAGCGGTCTGTTGTCAGTGCTTGAGTGCTTTTATTTACACTTGCGCGCGCATCGCTAGTGCTGGGGTTCCTTGTTTGGTATAGCAACGTTTTGTCGAAAATCGCTCCGGCTAATTTTAGTTACAATAAAGTCATTTCGTATAATTATTCATTTGACCGAATAATTAATTGGTAGATTTTTATTTAGCATATTTATTTCTTCGAAATAATGTCATTTGACCAAATTTTCAAATGCACTAATTTGCCTGTTTAATATGATATAAGTTAGTACCTAAAGGTATTTGTATTCTCATTCACTCGCTCTTGCATCCAATGTCGACGGAGCCCCGCAAAGCGGGGCTCCGTCGACAATTAATTACATTTACAATTACATGATTAGCCAACTAATTACATTAGATAATTTAACTTAATTTTTCAATCAGTGTGAACGTTTAAAGTAGTTTACAGTTTCGAATTTCAAAGAAATGTTTAGAATATTTCTTGAGATTTTAAGTAACTAAATATTTCCTAATTTATATTAATGCCATGTAATTATGTTTTAGACATTTACAGAAGTGCTCGTAGACGGTTACTTCAAATTGGTTAAATAAATCTGAGCTTATCAGATTTATAAACTGTCTGTCTACACCGCGTTTACACGTTATATTTGTATTAAACGATTAATTTGCTTGAAGTTTAAGTAGTGAAGGAACTATTAATGACCAAGGGCTTCATTTTAAACTGCAGGATTTCACTGATTTTCATTACCATAAATTATTTTTAGTGCGATCATCCATACAATCCAGTAGGTATATAAACCTTATGAAATAGCACACAGGCAGACCATGACCAGCACCATATATCAATCGGAATCTGAATAATTTTGAAGTAAATTACTTGTACATTGCTTCATAAGTTCGAAAAATTTGTCTGCTCAACACGTAAATAACGCAATGAATGTTGTTGGACTGTCAAAATGAAATTGATTCAGATTGATAATGTGTTACGCAATTGCCGCGCTGGGTTACTTTATATTCCCGGTAGTACGTCCCCGTGGGATAATTTCCGACAACAACGCGGGCGAACCAGTGAGCAAAAGTTAGTATCTCATAAATCAATTCCATAAAGTTTCTAAAGGCAAAAGATATACTCTGAAGCCATGTTAAGCCCTGAACAGAAGAAAGGTAAAATTTGTAAGTCCACTTCGTTATAAATGAGTACCTGGCAGGATTGATTGGATCCTGATGACTCTGCACCAGTGAGATTAATAGGTCGATCGACAGCTTGAACGATAAACAGTATGATTTGCGAGATAAGACCCAACATGGGAAGTAAGCTTTTAATTATTTGTTAGCCAATCGGGGTTTACTAATAGGTCACTAATAGGCTTTAATAATACGTGTCATAATCTATATCAATTCCTTTGTTTCTTTCCTTAAAAATAATGCTCACATTAATAATATATGATCATCGTAATAAAATATTCGTCTTTTCGTAATTGTGAGTATGTAACCTTTCTAACTTTTTATAACGCGAATGATTTGAAGTTGCCAAATTAAAGTAAAATCTAACTTCGACGAATGTTTGTTATTTTAATATCAAGAAAGATGAAAATTTTGTTGAAGAAAACTTTCCATTATTTTCTTTTAAACATACGGTATTGTTGCTCTTACGTAAACGGGTAGAATAAGCGATGAAATGAGAACGACATCGATAAAAATACATCTATCCATTCACCCCTTGTTGTAGTACCATTAACGAACTGCTATAGTATTCGCTTCGCCATCCATGGCATTTATATGATAATTTTATTGTAACTCCTACGAAAAGATGGGTAAAAGTGCAAATTATCGGAGCGAGCGACGCAACGATGATAACAATGTATGTTCATGTGTACCACAGAGTAGTAATTTGTATAATTTTTGCATTCCAGTAGGACTGGGGGCGACTGTTGACGTACTGAGGCCCGGGGGTCAACATGGACTCACTATTGGTTGAACGGCTACTTGTTGCATGGGTCCCGTGGGTACTGTCACTTGTTTTTATGACGCACTGTTCAGTTTATTTAACATGTTAGTTTGCTCTAGTAATTTGTAGGTTTTGGCTTATTATAGCCTTTGGGAAAAATATTTGTAAACATTTTGTTCAAAATCGACCAGATAATATTTTCATGAAGAATGTATTTGTAACGAGCCAAAATATACAGTGTAATATCAAAAATGTGTAGTAATATTTAAGGGTGTGGTACAGCCAATCAGCATACATTTGGTTCAAGTTTTGTATGGGACAGCAGATTTTTTTGCGATTACGATATTTATCCCATAGAGAAAGTTGTTCAGTTTGATGGTACCCACAGTCTTAAATATCACCACACATTTCTGATACACGCTGTAATGTGTGTCTTTGATGAAATAACATACAACTGGACTCGAGTCAAAACACAACTTTATAACTACTTTAATACAAATACTTCAACGTATTTGTAAAAAGGCAGAAGGAAATAACAATTTGAAGCCGACTGTCAAGTCACACGTCTGCTCTAGGTATGCCTGCATCGCATTGCAAGATAAAAGCAAAGCGAAACAGTAGGAGCTATATCCGGCGATAGATTTAAAAGTATTTGTCCACACGAGTGTGGTCACTAGTGAGGGAGAACTATGGAATTGCTTCTTGCGCTGACATTTGCCTACGGTCACGCTCATATAGGTGCAACAAGCACGTAGTGCAGAACAAATGTACCTACCTTACTCTATTATGAAAATTACATATAACCTAAATACATGAATTGTTGAACTGCCATTTTTCATCAATCTATACTAATATTATAAAGACGAGTATATGAGTTTCTATGAAGGGGCAATCTTCGAAACTACTAATCTGATTCCGAAAATTCTATCACTAATAGATAGGAAGCTACAGTATGCCGAGTGTCATACCTAACTCATAAGACATATTTTATATTAAATAAAAAAATATCACGCGGACGAAGTCGCCGTCCTGTCGACGAACAGTCCAATGGCGAGTCCGTCTTAGGAAAATGGTTGCGGAATCTCGGCAGAAGCTAGTCCTGTACATGACATAAATGAGACAAATATGTAGGTACAGTGCGTTTCTTACTTATAACCTCAGCTCGACATAAGTTCACGTAGCATTTCTCGAGTTTATTTATTACTTTTCCAACCACTTTGTTTAGTACCAGGACGTACCAAGTATCTAATCCGTCGCATGACCTACGCCATAAGGCCATTCAAGCACTAACTTTCCCTAAGTCTACATATATTGAATAAAATATTGGTGCCGATTCTGTCGTTCACAAACTAAACTAAATTTATGTTCAGTGCATATTTTTCTTTCTATTTCATTAAGAATAGGACAGAAGATACATTTTAGTTTAGTCCTGTCAAATTAATCAGCGCCTGACGTAAATTGACGTAACTTTAGTAGGCAAATTTTTAATCACGTCTAAACTTGTATGGAGTAGTGTCAGGCGCTGATTACTTTGACAGGACTAAACTAAAATTTATCGTCTGTCCTTTTCTTAATGAAATAGAAAGAAAAAGATACACTGAACTCAAATTTAGTTTAGTTTGTGAACAAGGGATTCGACACCATTATTTACAAAGTCTAAATAATGTCTCCTTATTTATATGAACGACACTCTCATTTTTAACGTCTATATACCGGCAAGTTTGACATCTCTACCTTTAACCTTTACCCAAGTAGGTATAATAATAAATAAAATCAAAACATCACGCCTCGTTTCCCCGCAGGGTTAGGCAGGGGTGTAGGTACCTATTGTATACCCACATTTAGCCAGTTATGCTTAAGTCCCATATAAGACAAGCACTGGGCACAAACACAGACTCCGAACTGCCGCTATGGAATTCAAGATGGAAAAAAACCCAAATCGAGCCCGCCCGGGAAACGAACCCAGGACCTCATGTTCCGCAGTAGCGCTTGCGACCATCAGACCAACGAGGCCCTAAAATAAATAAGAGTATATATATATACGTAACAACCTCCTCTCACAGAGAGGAGGCTTGTGTCCCAGCAGTGGCAA
Organism: Luperina nickerlii; assembly: GCA_963855955.1. NCBI lineage: Eukaryota > Metazoa > Arthropoda > Insecta > Lepidoptera > Noctuidae > Luperina > Luperina nickerlii. The sequence goes on along the minus strand of OY979664.1, from coordinate 13,388,768 downwards.
CATTAATAAGCTGATTATGATACCCAACTACAAATAGAGCGATGCTGTTGAACGGTATTAATACTGTATATAATAATAATAATAAAACGCTTATTTCAGAAATAATCCATAAAGGCTCCTACAACAGACGCGACCCGCGATATAACCGCGCGCAACACAAAGGCACCTCTCGTTGCACGACTTGCGGTGCCTTTGTGTCGCGCGCGATTTTATCGCGTGTCGCGCCTGTTTGAAGGAGCCTTAAAGCATAATAGTAATAAATAAGCAAATATAACAATTAACAAAGTAAAATAATTCAATAAATAGCAGATACAATTACGATACAATAGAAACGAAGATACATATAATTATATAGATTAAATTAAATAATCAATGTCAACATTAGATATTATGATGTCCATCAATCAATTAAAATTAGAAATCATACATGCATAGATATTGATATGCATGCGAAGATATTTTCAAACTTTGCAAAACATAGTTTATCAAACTTCGATCCGGTAAATGTGCAGCCAGCCTTAGGTCGCATCGCCAGAAGCAAGTCGCGATAAAAACGGGAAACATTTATTCTTGATCTTTTTGTTTTATATAGCCTGAGCAATTTGTTGCGAAGCCCGACTCTAGCCCGAGTCCACGGGGAATTGCTCATGCCGACTTGATACCCATCTTTATTATTAAGTCGCATTCAATATTGTGCGTACTTTTCTTTACGATTCATTTTACATTTATTGTAGCGGCGAAGATTGAAAGCCTTTTTCTAGTTTGAATTGTAATTATTCGTCATGATTAAAAAGTAAATAATAAAAAGAAAGAGGGAATAGTGTTGTGTAGTTTACATGTAATGATTAAAAATACTTACGCTTTGTAAAATAATTTACTCCGAAATTTTTTTTTTTTTAATATTTACGTTATATTAATCAACCATTTATTACGTATGTAAGTAAACGAGAGCCCGCATTAAATGTTTTCAAACTAAAACTTCGCCCGACTGACCATCCATTGATGTATTCCGTTAGCATAATGATTAGAGGATTAACAAAATTTAATTTACCCAAATAAAGTATTCCCGAAAAGTTACTACAATAATAAATCATGGTCTCCGTGCACTAACCTATTTTGTAAGTACCTTTATTGTTAATTTTCCTACGTAATGTAATTCGAACCTTAACGTCAAAATTCGTTTCCTTTGCACGGTAACGTTCAAGGGATTTATGACCGAACCTAAAATCTGTGACGTCATTAGCGTTTCTTGTAAAATTGAGTTCTGGAATAAAACATTTCAAATGGAAAGTCAAGGAGAGACTGAAAAGCATTTATGTAATGTGTATTTGCTTAACAAAGGTCATGGTACATCCCCACCCTACACCTACCTGCACCTACACCCATTATCATGTACCTACATTTGAGATCATCGAACGATTAATTAACATCTACTTTGCGCTATTAACTAACTTTCAAACCGCTACCCTGTCCTAAAACTTAAGATCATTTATTTTTCTAAAACTGTAAATAGCGAACCACTTTGCATCAGCTAATAAAATCCTTATATAATTTTACAATAAAGAAACAATAACTCACACACACTAACAAAGAACATACGCAATCCCACACTCCCGAAGGACTTAGTATGTTCAGGGTGTTTTAACTCATCCATTCTTAACTCATTATCGAGCACGCATTCACAAAGCCAACCGGATTTCCACAAAATGGTGGTAAGTATTCACCGTCGTAAAGACATTTATCAAACGATTCAAAGCACTTGATCCTTTAAGTCTTGGAACATTCAAAGCTTTTAGAAGAATGATGTTTATGCCATGACTTCGAATGGCTGTCGTTGAAAAATTAATGGCGGGAGTAACTGCTCGGCCATTTAGCAACGAATTGCCGACAACCTGCGATTAAGTGCCACCTGTAACACGGTTTACATCTTCGATATCATTTTAAGACCCAATAAAACGCTTTTATCGCACGTAAATCTAATATGTACTTGTTCAATTCTTAGAGTAAACATCGAAGTTAATGTACGGAACTTGTTTTCACGATTTGTTAGACAATACTCACAAATAGACACCTACCTACTCATTGGAGTGCCTTTCACTTTATCACTACACAAAATGCGAAGACGACGCCGAAAAACGAAACGATACGATATGTAACTAAGCATAGAGAAGGAAAAGGTATCCAAAAGTCAGACTTCCAATGGGATTCATTTGCCAAACAGTATTCTATCAGTTCGAAATGGGATAAAGCCAGTTTCGTAGGCTCCTTCGAAAAATACTCTATGCCTAAGGATTTCGTTGTACATTTGTTAGTTTGATTCAATTACCTAAATCACATCACATACTGTTCTTGCTTCGATATTTCGTGATCCCGTGAGGTTAGTGAGGTATTTCTTTGTGAACTAGCCGTCTTCGGGGTCGACGGGGTTTCGTCGACGTTGCAATTTGTCAACATAAAATAGACAGCAGCATCGGCAGGCCCAGCCGACCCACTACACCGCTAGATGATATCCCTGCGTCAGTGTCTACGATCGAGACATCTGCACCTGACATAAATTTATCGGTGCTTAATTCAAAACGATATGATCCTTCCAAATGTATTCTTAAATATAAATAATACTGTACATTTTCTTCTCATTTCGCCGAACTATTTTCATTATTGCTTGTCGACAGTCTCATTATTTCACTCTCTGAATCCGACTTGATGCTTTTCTCAATTTCAACTTTAAATCTGGATAGTTTTATTAGCTCTTCAAATGCAATTTAATGCAGATCTGACGGAAACGGTTTCTCCTTTTCCCGGAGCTCAAAGCTCACTTGAACCAACTTTGAAAATTCCACGGAAAATAAGTACTTGCGTGAAATTTTATATAAGTAGCACATCTTATAAATATTGTAGTTATATTTATGAGGTTTCGTGCTCGGTGGATACCATTATATTATAGATATTGTCTACATAGGCCTGGCTCTTGAGATAATGGTTTTGAAGGCAAAAATGAGATTTGGGAGGCAAACATTCACGTTTTTTCACTGGAGGGTAAAGGTACATGAAAGTAATCCGTTGTTGATAACTGGATTACGTACCCGTTTAGTCAATGTTTGTGGGCTGCAGTGTGCCGTGTGTGCTGTGACCGAGCACTTCGCTATTTTAACACCTGCGGTGCTATTCTGTAAAAATCTCACCGTGAAAACTTAGGTGAAGTGAGCGTGGAGAGAGCTGTCAATAGTGTCAATTCTTAGCAAAAACAAACTCACTTCACCTAAGTTTTCACGGTGAGATTTTTACAGAATCAACCGGCTGCGCTTGTTGATAACATTATTTTGTCATAAAAACAAACGGAACGCTCGTACATTATGATGTAACTGAATTGTTAGGTACTCCTATTTTAAAGGATGTTAAAAATAAAATAAACAAATTGATAATTCAATATCTTTTGATCCATTTTATCCAAGAATATAGGGTATAAATAATTTTATTCGATACGTCAACAATACTCCAGAGAAAATGAAAAAGAACTTCTCAACAACAAAAGTACCTACTGTTAAGAAGAATGAAGAAAAGCTTTTAGTTATAAAAAACTATCGAAATAAAAAAGGAACAAAACGTCCGTTAACCGCTGCGTTAATAAGTTCACAAAGAAGCCACTTGGATATGAACGTTTTAATTTGTTTAAAAACTACGACGATGGCTTGAGTATGCGCTTGAGCATGCGCACTCTTGAGATTTATGTTAGAAGTACCATCTAGCTGGTCTATTCTGCAAAAATATCACCGTGACAACTTAGGTGAAGTGAGCTTCAGTGAGCTGTCAATAATGTGAATTCCTAGCATTTGGTGGAATAACAGCTCACTTCACCTACGTTTTCATGGTGACATTTTTACAGGATAGGACGGCTGTACTAACGATAGCTCTTGCGCCCAACTCTATTCATATCTATCAGGTATTCGTCAGAAATAGACAGAAAATACAATACGCTCTCTTTCGATTTTCTAACCTCGCTCCTATAAATCTGAACAAATCTCTCGGTTTGGAAATGAAATAACAACCCACAACAAATTACAAACCAGTCACACTGTGGCAGATTTTCAATCGGATTGCAAGAAAAAAACTGTTTAAAACAAATAACGTTTAAAAACATACACAGGTGCTACACGCTGACAAAACTACGAGGAAATTTGAAATGCCAATACTGATATTTAGTGGCAAACTCTAAAAGTTAAGTATAAGGTAAGGGTGAAATTAGCTTCCCGGGAAAATTAAGCGTGGGTTCGTTCACCTAGTTAAAACTGCTCAAATACTGTGGGCGATGCTTAGATAACGCAGTTTACTAAATATTTGATAATGAAATATTGCCACGAAAATGCTCCTGAGCGCACCAAAGGTATAATGGTATCTCGACCAACGATCTGCCTTGAGCCCGTTCCTTTAAGAGATAGTGACTTAGTAAGGCAACAATCAAGTTGATATGCTTAAAAAATGGCACAAAGAAATAAGAAAGCCTCTTAGCCTCCACGAATGTCTGACATTTCAAATTTTCTCGTGTTTTTCTCAACTCTAAGTAGGTACTTTTGTGTTTGACCTAGTGAGGTAATATGGGGCGATCTTTATATTTAATTTATGTCAGTCAAACAGATCTCCGCTTAAGCAATTTTTTTTGTATCTCCGTTTGGTGTCCAATAAGGTATACTGAATCCATCTATTTACGATTTACATGTTATGTTATGTATGTACATTTTTCATACGAAAACTGTGATTCATAAGGAACTGAAACAAGGTAATATGGAGCTAAGTACTTAAATATTTCTTTGTCGTAAAACCAAGCACGTTGTAATTAAACAGTACTCAGACAACAGTTGTCGGTTACATGTTTACTGTATACAGACAATGCTGAACTCACCGGGAGCTATGAATGACCTACATTCGAGTCATCATGATCTAGATCAACAAGTGGTCAACCGAACAATCAGCCATTTCGATTAATTAGTGAGGAAATAGTAAAACACTGACATGGAAATCAAAAATGCAATATTACCATACCAAAATATGCAAATTACGAGACAAAAATAAAATATTTACAAACAACATAATGTTCTTTTGAAAAATAAATTATAACATCCTTTCCTAACAAGTAATTTAAAAAGAAATTCGTTTACTACACGCCTCTCGGATCCGATAAAAGTCAAACAACATGAGTTTCTGGACTGTAGTCAAAAATACGACACAGGCTGCGAAATTAAACACCGAATAAAAAATGTAAACCTACAAAGACACCAAATTGTGGGCGAGAGCCAAATCGGGCATTGGCAAATATCAGCTAAATTGGACTAGCGCTAAATGGCCAAACATTTTCAAGTTAGAACTCGCTACTCAGGTAGTTAATGATACCATGATACGGCGGAAAATATAAATAGCATTCTATATTTAAAATTGGGTATTTAATTCACGAAACTTTATTGTGCCAGTCTTTACAAAAGAACTTGCCGAGGCAAGGCAAGGAGGCTATACTAATATATTAGGATCTGTGCGTTTCATGCTGTCGCTGCATGCTGCTTGCACTGCAGACCAATAAAATTGTAATAAATAAAAACGTTCAAAATGTAGTCGCAATCTCTTCTCAGCGACAATCAATGTCAAAAACTTGTCAAAAATGTAGAGAAATTAGAGGTTGTTGACAGATTGATACTGAGATCAGACTGTAAACGTTCTTAAAATTACGGGTATTCCCCTTAATTGCAAAGGGAACATATCAGAAAACTGTCAGATGCAGTACCTCCAATTTTAGTACTTTATTTCTTACTACGTGTTATATAACGTTATTATAAAAAAAATAAAAATCAACTATTCATTATCAAATTCATAAGTGACTACCGACTCATTGGTTGTTAAAAATTAATCTTCATACCATTGCAATATACATATATTGCGGGATTCAGTCGGATGCTGCAATTTCTCGTCAAACATTCTCGTACTTACTATTCAAGCAATTCAAGTTAACCTCAAGTATGTATATGCATTGCTGGGTTCATGGCATATGAAGTGGAATTAACGCCTAATTAGCCAGCAGGCTATGCTGCAAGAAACTGAGGCTATGAACGAGACTACAGTCTATTCAGTCGTTAATTTAAGCTTTGAATTAGTAGACACAAGAAGCATAGAAATAAACTTTAGGATAATGAACTGTTCATAAAAAATATGTTAATCCTGTTAGGAAGATTCTTCACTGTGTTTCGGTGTTTTGTTTTAATTATGTTCAGAAAATTATCTCATAAACATTTGATGTTTGGAGAATTATCTCTTAATCTTAGTTGATAACATAGCTATATTAATGGTAAGTTGGACCACTTATGAATTTTTAGTACAAGCTGGTCTTTTTTGTCGCTAAATATTTCGTTTCCATTTCAAGAAGCTATCAGTTTCTTAGCAATAGGGAATACGCATGATTTTTTTATTTTATTTAAAAAAAATATCCTCATTCATGTAATAAACAGTTTTGTAAAACTGTTTTTCGGATAACTATGAAATTAAAAAAGATATGAGCCATCGAAGATTTGTTTCTATCTCTTTCTCGCAAAACGAAATTTAACACGGAGTTTATATGGCCTTAGTGACATGTGACGTCACAGTCTATGTCGGATCTCTCTGTCTAATTGGTGTGTAATCAATAGTTTTAAATGCTCATATCGGCCGTGTTTCTTGGCCGATTTTAATTTTAATTTCACTTTTTGTCATCTCTGCTACGGTATTTTCATATTTTGTTAATAAATGCCATGAAAAAAATTCATGCATATTCCCTATTTAGCATGTATGTTCTCAGTGTTTTTTTGTACCTTAGTTAACTTTGGGTAAACACTAGTTGGTCCAACACTAAATGAAAAACTGGTGAATTTCTCTTCAAAGTAAGAGTGAACAGGCTTCTTCTGGGTAAGCTCACTCCATCGTAGACTTTGTCTCTGTCATCTCTGACCTAGACTAGAGTCAAGAGCAAACCCATTACAAATAAAATATAATAAAAAAATAAAAAATTATGTTAGCAGTTAAAAACATTCGTTCAAAGAGTCTACTCCTTTGTTAAGAAATTCCAATTATAAAACAATGGATGTCAATTGATTTGTAAGATTAAGGTTTCCGACACCCTATAACTTTGCCACAGCGACGAATTTACTGTAATTAGGAACAACGCGGGTATATTACTGTTGATGTTTTCAAAATATCAAAGAAAACACTGAAAATGACAATGAAAATTTAGACAAACATAAACGACTAGCTGCGTGTGACCCGTATAAGTCTCGATTCCGAGGGAATATCGGGATAAAAAGTATCACGTCCTAATCCAGGTCATGGTGTAGGTACCCAAGTACCCATGTGCCAAATTTCATGCAAATTCGTTCAGCTGTTTTAGCGTGAAAGCGTAACAAACAAATATTAAAAAAACCTAATCTTTTCATTAGTATAGATGTCAAGAGATATTTTTGCGCTAACATGAGAGAAATTGCTAGGCAAAGGTGAAGAAAAACAGTATCTACTCGAGGCTGCGAACTTTTTACCTTTGCATACAAAGCCATAGTGCCTATCATATATTAAGCGTCTCCCAGTGAAAAAAATGTGCGGAAGGTCACAGAAATGGCACAATATTTCGAAATGTGTGCTCGCTCGGAATGAAATACTGCCTCCTGCAGAACCGCCTACTTCTCCGACTGACAGGACAATGTCAGTTATTGTTAGAAATAAAACCACAAGGATTTGCTTACATAATATATGTATATAGCCGCTTTATTCAAAGGTTAACTTGTCCACCGGTATCTGTTACCTTTCTGTAAGATATACGACCTCTTTTCTAGCGCTGCTTCTTTTTCTCGAAGGTCCAATAGTGAAGGTAACGTCAACCGCTTGAATATATATGTACATGATTATTCACTTTTACAATTCAAATTGCTTCATTTTTCGTGGAAAATCTTAATTGTTTTAACACGTACTCACATTCAAAAATAAATATCAAACATTACTCAACACGAGAGCGTTGTTACTCACATTGCATACCTACTAGTAATATTTAAGTAAAATGACGTATCCGAGTGATTACAGTGCGTGCCACATAAGAAGAGACTTGACCCCGCCTCCCCCGCCTCTTTCCGCCGCCCCTATGACGACCGGTCCCGTCCCGCACTCGGACCTCATACCGCTAAAGATACCTAAAATCGTGTTCTGCGCATGTCAGACCACGTGGTGTGTCAAGTCTCTTCTTACGTGGCACGCACTGTACAGTCATGTAAAACTGCAGATGCAATCCAGGACGGGTGTAGTATTAATACGATAGCATAACTATTAATAAACACATTTGAGAGCTCCATTGAAAGCTAGAATAAATAAATCAATAGAACTGATTTATTGTAGCTGAGCAAACAGCTATAAATCAAAGGCAGGCGGGGCACGGGCCGCGTGTACCAGTGGCACACTAACTACCTATGACGTTTTATAAAACTTGTGTGACGTCATGTTCATTAAACTGAACACCAAAAATACAAGGCGGAGATGACAATACAACAATAAATGAAAACACTGGCAATACTAATGCATAGAGTATTCTGGAACTTTCAAATAAATCCTAGCATTGAAATTAAAAATTGTTTTTTTCAAACAAATCTAATAGTAGTGATGGGCCGACTATGGGTTTTGGCAATCTTCGACGAGCGTGACTAAACTATTGGATATATTTGGTTGAATATTTATATATAGACTGGGAACGTCATTACATAAACAAAGTATAAAATACTGTCGTCTCCACCTTGTACAGACGACAGCACATCAAGCTACTAGAATCTGTCCAATTTCTTTAATAGATCTTCAACTTTATCGCTAAAGTATAAGGTTCAAAGTTGATTGGGAAAATTTGACAGTTTCGGGTAGCTTGATGTGCTGGCGTCTGTACATATATTTGAGAACGTATGTGCTTGCTCGGTTGCTCCTCCCGATGTGAGCAGGATCTTCGGAAAGCTCCTGAGAGAAAACCAGCTTCATAAAAAAATTAAATTAATCATCGGGGCTACATTGGGGACAAAATAAGATAGCTAGATACTAGCTTCCGCCCGCGGCTTCGTCCGCGAGGTATGTCGATAAAAACTATCCTATACGTCATTCCCCGGGATGCAATCTATCTCTCTGCCAAATTTTATCGAAATCCGTTCAGTGATTTAGGCGTGAAAAGGTAACATACAGACAGACAGACAGAGTTACTTTCGAATTTATAATATTAAGTATATGGATGAACAAGATATTACTTTAGATTCATATAAGTTATATAGATAATTTCATAAGACAACTCAAAGATGTAGATCATCATTTATAAATGTCTTCGTTTGAACCTATTATGATGGAAAACGATGGATGAGGTCTATGATGGAACGAGCGTGCCCAGAAGATGCCTAAGGCACTGGAACTCCCACGCATCGACGAAACACAGCAAGCTGCTTGACGCCGGACTCCGGTGGGAGGGTGGTCGCAAGCCAGGCGGGCGTTAGACCTACGCCTACAACCGCAAGGGAACAATTGGCCATGTCAAACAAGGTGTTGGGTGTGACTGTCCAGGATGCGCCGAGCGCTCGGTTCAGTTGAGTAACTGGGTAAGGACCAAATTTTTGACGTAATCGCACAACGGAAATCACAACGGAATGTGTCACACTGGAAAATAAATGTTGCACAATAGAATTATTAGGGTGTGTGTAAATAGTCGTACGATTGTAGGTAGGTAAGTGGAATAAATAAACAAAACATTATATTTCGAGAAATATTTATTTAAGTAGTACAATCCAAATAAATTAAATTACAAAACCAAAACTTTCAAATAGAATCCAAAACAGTTTGGTAAAACACTAACAACCTTTCAGGCCTGTATTACGTGTGACTGACACTGACCTGGCCACCATCAGGGATATTAATTTTGATAACATAAAAAAAAATTAGTCGCTATTTAGTCGAAATTTGGCGACTAATTGACGACTAAATATGGGAGAAAACAGATCAGCGCTAGGTGCTCTAGTTTTTGGGGTATAAACGTGGCCAAGCTGAGGAGAGTCTCTCCAGATCGGCCATCTATAAACCCTTATATCTTTTGAACCAGTGACCGACAAATTCTGATATTTGGCGACAAATTTCGACTAAATAGCGACAAATTTTTTGTGTTATCAAAATTAAAATCCCTGATGGTGGCCAAGCCAGTGTCAGTCACACCTGTATTATTTACTAACATCATTTAAGCAACATCTTTTATTCTTTGACTTTTAAAAATTCAACAACAAAAAAAAACAGCTGATCTATAACATTTTGGATCAGCTGATTTTTAAATTTTAAAAAACAAAAATTGTTGTTTATGATGTTAGTAATGCAGCCCTGCAAGGTTGTTAGTGTTTTACCAATAACCCAAATAACTAAAAAAAAAAAACTTTGTTTTTATCATTTGTTTTTCTCACATTAATAATGTCACAAAACATAAATTTAAAACATAACAAAATCTTTACTAATAAGCTAATCAGTCATTGGTTTACATAATATTGCTTCAATTAATAATATTCGCTTAGCCTAAAAAAACAAAAAAAAAAAACAAATATTGTACAGGTGGGCGAAAAATCGTAGATCAAACGAAACAAAAAAAAATTTTTTTTTTTACTTCCTGGCCTACTGCTATTAATGGGTTCTAAAGTAACATTTTTTTATCATTACTGCAAATTATCCTAACTATCGCCCTGTTTCGTTTGATGAACGATTTTTCGCCCAGCCTGTAATGTAAAAGTTAAAAAAATTGCCGCTGCCGATGAGATATAAATATAAAAATAAATCAAATTTATAAAATACAACTATAGTTAAACAAAATCAAATGATAGCTAAACAAAATAAACTTCGTCAAAATCATCAATCAAATAGTAATCTTTGGAATCTTGCAATACTCTTACTTTTTTAACAAGCGAATCGCTTGTAATAACATCGAGATCAACTTTTTTTGGTAAAAAAAATTTTAGCTTAGGGGCTTTTACAGTCTTCAGGAAGGAGATCGTAAATAATGTTTTACCATCTTCATTATGAATTTTCTGAACAAATCCTATATAGTACCTCCATATTTTTCTAACGTAGTATCTAACTAAAACAACGTCATTTATCAAAAAATCATTATTTTCCACATTAGCTTCTTGATTCGTCGCGGTATTTACTCCAGAACAGGACGGAATAGGATTTAAATATATATTTTCATGATTTTCTTTCTCCGATTGACTATTATTAAATGATGGTATTTTTCCTGAACTTATATCAAAGTTTAAACCTATTTCTGTGAACTTTCCAGATGTTTTGAAATCAAAATACCTACTGTTTTCAGGCGTATTCCTTACATCGGCGAGGATTTTCACTCCAGAGTTTCCTTTCTTTTTCCCTTTACTTCCTGATCCTTTTTGCATGACACTATCTAATTCTATCTGTAACACTCTTTCTTCTTCTGTGTTTGTTTTTAATATTACATTTTCTTTTATTAAATGGTTTTCAATCTCAAGTTCAGTCTTATTTTGTATTTTTTTTTCAGATGACATTCTTTTCTCTGTTTTTTCTCTACAGGTTTCCTGTTCTTTAGGATCATTGTCACCCAAATATTCAGCTTCTATCCAATCAGATTGATCACTTTCGGCATATTCGATCTCCGTATTAGTATCTTCGGAAGATGAATCTAATTGTATATTTTTTTTCTTGAATCTACGAACCCGAAGAATGTGAATTTTAGGAGAAAAACAGTCGCATATGCCTCGCATACAGAAGCAGCTTAAAGGTCTGTATTTAACTGTATTTTTATTTTCAGTAACGATGACTTGGTGAATTGTCATTGTGGATGGTATTGGTAAAATTGTTTTGGGATTAGATATTTTAATTTTTTCTATGTCTTGGTCAGAAACGTAAAATGTTTTAACTGATATTTCTGATTTTAATAATGTCTCAAATACAGACTTCGCATCAACAATATCTTTCCCATAGGCAACTCTTGCATCTAATGTTCGTTTCACCAGTCCACCAACACCATCGGCTGCACCTTTACCATGAGACGCCTCGAAGAAGGACCAGGTCGCTTGATGGAATCCTTTATTCTGCGTTATTTCACAAAACAGAAAAAAGTTGTATTTTTGACGATATTGCGTTGTGGGTCCATCAGACCAAAAGTGGATGCGGCGAACCGTGGGAAGTTTTTCTTTAATAAAATCTATGATTGGTTTTAAATGGCCCCATATAGCTTCGGGACCATGCTTGAGTGAAGGCGAAACGGTGCAAAAACATAAAGGTTTCTCATTTTTTATATATAATAGGCCAGTATGCAACGTGACTTGTGTTTTTGAAGCTCCGAAGTGCATGGCCTGCACTTCTTCTGCCATTTTACACACGTAATTCTCCGAAAAGTCACAGTGTAGAATAACTTCGTTATCTTCCAGTTTTTCTATGGATTTTTTATATTGTATATATTGATGGTAAATGTTATAATGATGAACTTTAAAACGTTTGAGGTCTCGTTGTATCAACTCGGCAAGATTATGTAGTACACCGGTTTTTTGTAATTTAACCATTCTTTTGGTCATTTTTTTTTCACCGTTCTTTTCAAATTCGTGACTTTTACTAATAAATTCATACCAAGACACTTCATCTTGATTTTGGTCAGCAGATATAGTAATTTGAAGTACTTTATCACGGCACAGATTACATTCTGAATACATGCAATTTTTTGACTTTACGTCGCACACCATTTCAGAAACTAAATCTGTTAAATCTGTTGTATTTATTAAGCCTAATTTCTTTAAGGCTTCAGCCTTAAAAGCCAAATTGGAATGCATAATGCAAGCACATGTATTGCGGGTGCTTAAATTAGGCGGAACTATATAAAATGGACGGTAGCGTTTAAATGTCGTGAAGGATACACTTCCGCCTTCATTTTTGTATTTTTTAAACAATTTCAGTAGCGTATCAAGCAATAACCGTTTTTGTTTTTGTATTTTATTTTTAGTGACATACTCTTTCTTTCCTGCAGTCATACGACTGACGTCATCTCTTTCGAAGAATTTTTTCAAATTACATGCTGTTTTTAGTCTCTTTTGTTTAATACTGTAGTACCTTTTAATACCACTCTTAATACCTAAACATTTTGCCAGGTTTGTTTTCATGTTATATTTCTTGCCTGTTTCAGTTTCTGTGAGCTTTTTCAACATTTTTCTTTGCTGGAATGATTTACTAAGCTTATAAGTTTCTTTTAAGGACTCTTCAAGAACATTCTGCTGTAAAAGTCTTTGCTTAACTCTCTCTTTAGCTTCCTCTGAAATATCTGGAAGTTCTTTCTCAATGAAAATATTAGATTTAGTAATAGGAGTAAGTTCATTTGGATAGTGAACTTCCTCGATTTCAACTGATTGTGGCTTATTTATAATATTTTTTCTCGATTCCTTTTGTGATTGCCTTTCCAACTCTACAGTCAGTCTTTGTACTCGGCTTCTTGAGCGTTTTAACATTTTTCTTAAATTCTCATTTTTTCGCCGCAGAGTTTCAATTTTTTCTTTTAGTTTTTTATTTTCTCGCCCTACTTGGCTACGATAGCGACGACGTGCTCTTTCAGCTTCGATTACCACTGGTTTATTTTCGTTAACTTTTTTACGTTTAGCATCCCTCCATTGTTTTCTCACATCCTGTTTTTCATTTTCGCTCATATCGACTATTTTTCGTTTTTTAGCTTTCGTTCTTTCCAAGTTTTTCTTTTTCATTTCTTCAAATTTTTGTGGATTTTCTTTTTTTAGTTTTTCGCGGTACTTGCGACATCTTTCTGCGGATGATAAAGGCATCTGAAAAGAATAATCGGTCTACATACATAAAAAAAAACAATCGAATTGAAAACCTCCTCCTTTTTGAAGTCGGTTAAAAAGGTACACGGTCTACAAAAAAAAAACACCAACTGCTAACTTGGACAAGCTAACATCATAAAAAATATCGACAAAAAGCATTATAAACATATCAAAATCACTTCAAATCTAGGATTTTCACTATTAAAATGAACTTATTCCTATGGCTAAAAACTCACCAGAAAGGCAGCTTCTAGCTAGAATAACGGCCAGCAAACGCGCTAATCATGTTCTCAAAAACGAAAGAGTTTGAATGCGAGCACGAGTGGCAGGACGATACTAAACGCACAGACAGGACATAGGACCGCACTAACAAGGTACAGGACCGCGCAGGACAGTGGAAGCAAGGCTATCGCCCGTGGCACGCACCGACGCACCGCGAGCAGTCGCGCACCGAAGTTTTGACCGGTCGCAAGACTCACAAGATAGATCGAGGCGAAGCGGGCGGCAACGCGATCCTATCCAGCCATTTTAGGAATGGAGTTAATGTTTAAATTGAATTAAAACTGAAACTACCCTCTGTCGTCTTGCCATGCCGTGCAATTTCAGCGAGTTTTGAGCCTAAGAGAAAATCAAAAATTGTTATTCAGGATAAACTTCCTGAAACCCCAAAAGAAGCAAAGGTGAGAGTTGAGCAAAAACTTTTACAACAGCATGCTCTTTAAGTTAAGAGTCCCAAAAAAGTAGGTATTTTAAATTAAGTAGTAAAACATTCTAAGAAAAAAAAATAAAGAGGCTTGCGGGAAGCGGCACAGGCAAAAAATATAACGTGACAACAAATCTGGCAAAAATGTTATTATTATTAAATTAAATACAAACTCCATACCATGAGTATTGTAATAACAGCCAGTGTTACTCACGGAACAAAGACTCAATGATGTCTATGTAGCATCTAGGAGGTAAAATAGCAGCCGCGGTGGTTTTGCGGTGAGTTCTAACGCATGCCCGTGTTCCCGTTATAAACGGCACAGGAGGACACGGAATTTTAATGGGTTGGAGTCCCACATATCTGCACTATCTCCTCGTGGTGATGCAGTATTCATGAGCATTTTTCCACGGAAAAAAACAGGTAATATAGAGACAGGCATACAAAACAAACCTACTAAAACATTACCCTCTTAGGCTTTGGCGTAGAAAGTTAAAACTATTTTATAAACATTTAAACAATAAATAAGTAAAAATCATATAATACATAGGTAGCTAATGAGATTAGAATGATTGTAAACACAGCTTTATAAATTTCCCTTGTGACACGTCGCAAAATTTCGTGTCACAAATCGCACAACGGAATGAAAATTATTCACGACCTAACCTTAAACATGCAACAATTCACAAATTTAACCAATAATCGAACACTTCTGCATCCCTTTTAACAATAAAGTTAAAGGGGATTTATAAATAAATATCAATTTCTAGAAAATCGTAAAAATATTACAATTTTACTCACCTAAAGTCAGGAAATCTTATCGACACGCGCTGACGACACAAACACAATCTCAAATGACAGTAAAAAAACATGGCGGTTTGTATCCGCAATTTTGTTGCCAGCTTGAAGCCAATGTTGCCGTACTAAATAATCAAGAAACTTCCACACACGTTTATTGGTTTCGAAATTATGGTGTCGCACAACAGGAGTATTACAACGGAAACATTTTTGGGACGTATGTAAAATTACTTGTAAAAATTAAAACTACAATGATTATTGTGGTATTATTCATAAAAACGATTACTGGTCTTTATAAGGTTTTAATAATATTAAACTTTAAATGCTAGCTTACGTTAAAAAAAAACAGCGGCAAAATATTCTTAGATAGTCAAGCAAGGACATGCGTATTTTCTTAGCGTAAAAAGACACCAAGCTTGGTAATTTATTTTATTTTGAAGAAATTAAGCTTCTAGTTTAGTTATTTGATGAATGAGACTGTTTATAACATATTAAGATATTATTAGCAAATATCCAAAATTATTTTAAGGCATGTATTTTACGCAATATATGAGTCGGACACCACAGCGTATCTGTATCCGTCAAAAATTTGGTCCTTACCCAACTGGCGGAACAAACTGCGCTACACGAGGAGGCTTGTTCATGCATCCCGAAAAGACACACCATCAAGCCCTTTATATACAAAGCTTTTTGCCTTTTCTTTCTGACAAAGATACTAAGAAAACGCGTTCTTTATTCCAGGATTCAAAGCTAAAGTAGTATTTAAATACTTTGTAATCACGTTAATTTATACAACTGTTTGCAATAGGAGCAGAGACAAACATTACAGTCTGTCTTTCTCTAAAATAATATGTACTTTAACAAAAAACTAAAAAAAAATACGCTTATCCAATCTATTGAACTCGTAAAAACAAATCATATGAGCCCAAACTCGAGGAGTTTAATAGTAGCCACTGAAGAGTTCCACTATCCACCTCCTGGCTCCATCATCAGAACAGGTCCAAGATACCAAATTATACTTTTGTTATACGAACTACCTATACATACAAAGTTTCATTTCGATGCGACAATTAGAAGTACTTAGAGTAAAATTGACTTCTAAGACTTAATTACATTATTTGTTAGTTAGTTACAAGTGAAGCTAATAAAAGCGTGTTAAAAATGGGACAAACATACAAAATAGGTATACATCAAATTCAAAATATTTCAATCAGGACATTCCCTTTCATCATAATTCCTCACAGAGTGCAGAGGAGAAATGTAAAAAGATCGTTATTTAATTTAGCTGATATTCCAAACAGCATTTTGAATTGAAATAAGTTGGGAAAAGATTCTAATTAAAACTTTTAAATCACTTGATAACATAGAGGGTTTTCCGTATTGACATGGATTTATCGTCATAATTACGAACATGACATGATATATTTTATATTGTCTGTGTGACAATTTTGCCGTCGGTATTTCAGCGAATTTTCGTGGACTAAGACTGTATACTTAGCGAAATAGGTTGCATGCGCGCGTAATTTCAGGCCAGCCCTTAACTTCGTTCTGGTAATTTGATCAGCTTCCCTCGAGTGACTAGCCTCCTGGAGGGATACCTTAGTCTCCCTTATCTTTATTTTTATGTTCAGCGATCAGTAAAAATATGTCAATAATAATTGAAATATTTTAAAACCCAAAACCTAAAGCTGCAGAAAAACTTTTATATAAGATATCCGAATTTGCGATGTTTGCATACCACAAATCACGGAGTTTCAGAGTCGTTTATTGAATACAAATATGAAGGCCTCCAGAAAGTTAGCGGCCAGTCATGAATTCATCATCATCATGAATTTTCTTTCCGTAGCGAGCGAAGGAATCAGTTTATCACACACCTTATGTCGACTGACACACTGACCTCGTAAAAGGTTAATAAGAATTGATATGAGATAATATGACATTGACAATGTATTTTATGTCTGTCCACATCGTCAAACGAAGTTCGGTCGAGATACCGAACTTACGAGTGACGGAAACTCGATGTGTTAGTTGGCGTTAGTTTATCTACAGACCCATGAATCTTTTGTAACTTTGGGACTGTCAGAAAGTTGAAGATTAGTTCCCATATCTCTGGCTCAAACTTTTTGCAATAGCAACGAATTGTTTATTTCATGGTACAGTCGAGTTCACTAATATATTGGCAGTGACAATATTTCAAAATATTGTAAGCGTTAAAAGTATCATATAGTTTTATACAAACTTAGACATCAATAAAATGTTATCATAATTATAAACTATTCATAAGTATGTTACGGTAGTGCAAGTAGTTAAAGATATCTGACTACTCTTTGGAACAAGTATCTAAATACTCTACATTTCAATATATTTGGTGAAATGGCTTTTATCATTAAATTTATTTTTGCTTGCCGGAACAGAAGTACCTACGAGTAACTATTAATGCAATATTGCCGTTGAAGGATGTCTTAACTGAAAACTTCAAAATGATTTTTTTTTTTAAAGAAAAAGATTACATTATAAGGATATACTTGTGTAAAGAAATTGTTCAAAGAATTTAAGACAGTTAACAATTCGAGACGTCAAATTGTCATGATATTTTTCATAGAAAAATTGCATAGATATTTGTGAACCTAAGTTTGGCCTAAATTCTCAAGTTTTAGTCTTTGTAGCAATATTATTGATATAATGTAGTCATGTAATTATGATGTCACAGATTGTTTACAATTTATTATAAGGCAAAGCTGTTTAGAGTTTTATGAAAGTTATCATTACCTATATATTTTTGATTCATGAACATGCTCAGATATTAAAGAACTCGACTGTACATTTAAGTACCCACAACAATCCACAGCGATATCTAAGATGTCTAACAATAAGATGCCTAAGTCAATAAGTAAGTACATTTGTGAGTCTATGAAGACTTAGCTAAGAGTAAGCCTAAGTCTCTTTTGCCACTTACAACGTGAAAGCCTGTCATAGCGAGATGGTAGTGCACAACTTTCTTTGCTGATTTGTTAAATGCTCGTAAGTAAACACAGTATATAAAAACCGCCTGTACCCGAGAAAAAGCAGAGTTATTAAACATTTTGCTTTTTATACAGTCTTATAAAGATATCCATATCTATATATATATATATAAATCAAAGTCGGATTAGTTACACCATTTATAACTCAAGAACGGCTGGACCGATTTTTATGATCTTTGATTTGTTGGATTTGTATCCGCCCCGAATATGGGAAAATTTCATGAAAAAAAAGATAATTCATTTTCTCATACATTTTGTATGGAACGGCTTTTTGATGATATCTTGAGAACGGATTGTCTGATTTCGATAGGTGGCGGTATGAAGTTCGCCGGGTCAGCTAGTTCCACATAAAAAGTAGTTTTCAATTTTTTTTTTTGCTGGCTATCCAGTCTTATTTACTTAATTACTTTTACAAGGAAACCGCAAGAACTGCCATGTGCATGACCCGCATGGCCCTAGATTCGCAGCCGGTTTACACCTATATTTGCGACCACTAGACGGTACTCGTAATCAAATTCACAAATAATTTAATCTTCTCCACGGTTCTATGAGGATTTTATTGTTGGTTTTCATAGCTATAGTGGTGAGGGACTGAGATTTAATGCGAAATATATCGAGAGACGAACAGCTGCGTTCATGTACAGAGCTCTTTACGACAGAATTCAATCAGGAACCAATTACGTAAGTGACAGTATCCTAATTGATAGAGCGTTAAGGGTAACTAACATACCACTTAACAATCATAGTTTCGGTGAAATTTTGGAGTATCAGGAATTATTTGCTTACCCTCTCGTTGGTGGGACGATGTTCATATGTTTTTCTACAGTGCTAACATACCAAACTGGCAGGCTCGCTAAGCCATTTTTGACCACGACATGAGCCGTTGATCTGTAGCGCGTATTACGAAACGAATTTCTTTTAAACTTCTAATAAACTATAATACATAATGGTGTCTACCTCTACAATACAAATCGTGCCGTAGAAATAACAAAACATAGTTTTTAAATCATAGTATGTATTAATTGACGACACGGTTGGCGCAGTGGCTGAGCGATCGACTGCTGCGCTGCGTGTCGCGGGTTCGATTCCCGCACGGAACAAATATTTGTATTGCCTACAGGTAATTGTTCCGGGTCTGGCTGTTTGTGTATGTGAATTTAAATGTTTGTAAACGCACCCACGATACAGGAGTAATTCCTAGTGTGGGGCAATGTTTAAAAAAAAATGTATTTTTAAGTTAAGACAAGCATAATCAGTGTACTTATAAGACATTGATCATTTTATGGAGTAGCCACCGGTCAAAGTGTAATTGAATTTGCTAACGATTTCTCATTTCAGACTGAAAACTGGTAATCTATTACAGTTTGTTTTACATATACATTATAAAAGCATAAGAATGGTAACAATAAAAAGCATATCATTGACTTGTTTTAATGAGAAACATTATTTGTCAGATTCTCTTATCGTTCCTAACAGAATCTGAGTCCCTATTCCCTAGTTCTAGGTATTATTTTACCAATTCGGGCACACTGCACCACGGACTATTAACGAAAGCTATCACAATTAAATTGGCAATTTGTGTGTTACAATAATGACGTGCCACAAAGTCACATCAGGGATCATATCACTGGTGTTTGTTCAGTATTTAGACTTTTGTCATATAAATTGTATCATTAATGAAATCACTGTGGAGAAACAAAGGAAGATATTTATGATGTTTTATTAATATTTACGTACGCAAAATACGCGCATTGACGTGGAGTTGCGGACACCAGCCCGTATTACCTATCAATATTTCGTGGACTTTTTAGGCCCCCTATTCCTACGGGGGCCTAAAAAGGTCACTTTGGCAGAATCATAAAAGGATAACATTATGAATAATAATGGACAGTTAATTGTAAAGTTAATCGTATCAAATCCCATTGGTGATGGATTTTTCAGTTATTTTTTTTTTTTGTTGTGCTAAAATAACAATCAATCCAATCCCAATCTCTTTGATTATACCTACGTAGTGCAGCGAAAAAAATAAAAACCGGAGTGTCTTCGCCATGTTATGATTCATACTGTTATCCTTTTATGATTCTGCCAAGGTGGCCTTTTTAGGCCCCCAAGTATCTATAGAATGTTAATCTGCATGGTCTATTTTGTAAACAAAACACTTTTGAATGCATACGAATGAATATTACAATAATCTGAGTTTATCTTGGACATTACTGACAAGGAAAAACATCGCGAGGAAACCTTATATTAATATACTAGCAGCGCCCCGCGGTCTCACCCGCGTAAGTTTCGATCCCGTGGGAATATCGAAGTAAAAAGTGTCCTATGTGATAATCCAGGAAATGTTCTATCTAAGTGCCAATTTTCATCCAAATCTGTTCAACGGTTTACGCGTGATTGAGTAACAAACATCCAAACATCTTCACAAAGTTTCACATTATAATAATAAAGTAGGATGTCTGAAGTCACCAAGATCATCGAGAGATCTAGAGCAAGCATGGTGATCTATCTGAATCTTGTGTAGCACAACGTAACGTGCTTATTTTCTGCATTTTCATTCTAAAATAAAAGAAATAACCAAACAAACACGATGAGGGCGCCACTAGGCGGTCGGCGTAGCCTTAAGTACATGCCTAGCAACAAAGATAAAGATTTTAAATAAACTATCCATGATTAAAGACGCTTTTAAATCTCATTAAACAATTTCCCTACTCCCACTGTTCCTTTTAGACCCCTTTAGAAAGACATTTCCTCTCGATACAAAACCGCATGGCCGCAACTTAGCACGAGTGCAATTAGTTTCTCTATAAGCTAATATCAAGTACTACACTAGTAGTATTCCATACTACTTAGTATAGATACACAACACAGTCGGTATACACATAGACCAGCGGGGCAATTGCATAACACACTAACAATAGCCACTGCTAATTGTTAGTGTGTTGTGCAATTGTGCAACAACAACAATAATGTACAATGTTGTTGAACTGTCAAAATTAACGAATGAATGTTTATTGCGTTATTTACGTAGTTTAGCAACATATGCAACAATTTATTAGCAGTATCCTTTAAAATAATTTAGATTGTCATTGAAAGTGTATGCTGCTTGCCGGTTTTGTGTGTAATTTCATGACAAGCTGAAGAATACCTCATAACTATTACATATTCTTCTCTCTTTCTCATTTGAGAAAGAGAGAAGAATATGTAAGGCATTTGCCTTACGGAGAAATGTGAAAGTAATTTTGCATCCTCGCTTTTTCTCCAGATGGAATAGTGATTCAGATGATATCTATTCATTTTTACATTAGCACATTGGATTCGTTATTTGCTATTCAATATCAAAACTCGCAAATCGTAAAACATGCCAATATCACATTTGAAGCTATTCATAAACGAAAAACCTTTCAACATATGAATGATAGTCACAATGCTGTATGCAGAGCTTGCTGTGAAACCTCGGTGCCAAATGTTGTATCCAACTGTTTGCAGAATTGGGATCGACAAAAACCCATTCAAAAGCACACAACTACCTAATTGCCCTTTCCTATGAGGAAACTGAGAACCTAGGGCCTAAAAAAACCACTTTGAGAGAATCATAAAAGGATAACATTATGAATCATAATATAGCGAAGACGGTCCGTGTTTCTCTTTTTTTCGCTGCACTACATAGGTTTAATCAAAGAGATTGGGATTGGTTTTGGATTGGATTGATTGGTATTTTAGCACAGACAAAAAAATAACTGAAAAATCCTTCACCAATGGGATTTGATACGATTAACTTAACAGTTAACTGTCCATTATGATTTATAATGTTATCCTTTTATGATTCTGCCAAAGTGGCCTTTTTAGGCCAATTCATTGTTCAGAAATAGTTAATTATTCGTTAAGACGTATTTACACTACCCAACACCCCAACACCTTTCACCACTCTACACTTATATAAAATCTCGTACACATATACACACACACAACACTTTTATTTGTATTTCTTTTTTCAGTTTCCTTTTTCTTAACTTGATCATATAATATTGAGGCATCTTTTTGATGCATTTTTCATGTATTTTTGGCTAATATGTATTATTGTCTGTTTTGAGGGGACTAGCGCTTTATGCCGAGATACAGGACTCGTCCTAGGTCTGCTACAGATGCTTCCATGTGATATACTCCCAAGTACTAGCCTATAAGTATGTGTTACACGTTGTATTATTTTTGGTGAAATAAATAAATTACTATAAAATCAACAGAGGGGTTTGATGGCCAACGTTCGCGTTTGGTTGGATCCAAAGTTAGGAAGCGAGGTAAATTATTAAATGTCATTGAAATGTTATCAACGGTGTACCTCAGAATGTCAATCTTCATTCAGTTTTAACGCTTAATATGCAAACTGAAGTTGGGAACGGCAAAACGCAACGAGTGTTTTACGTTATTCAGTCAACTCAAATCGACATTCGGTAATTCATTTTTATTTGGTATTTATTTTATTTTTTATATCTTTCATGTTCTAAGGAAGTCTATGATTAATATCGAGTGTTATAAAAAAGTAATTTTGCTAAAAAAAAAGTTAAATACTTGATGTACAGACGCTAGCACATCAAGCTACTACAATCTGTCAAATTTCTTTAATAGATTTTCAACTTTATCGCTAAAGCATTAGGTTCAAAGTTGATTGGGAAAATTTTACAGTTTCAGGTAGCTTAATGTGCTGGAGTCTGTACTTAAATCCAACGAACTAATTATTTGATGATATTTTTAACAGATTGAGACAGATTAGAATACGAACGTTCTTAAAAATACGGGAACTGCTCCTCAGTTATTCTAACAAGCTGCATAAAGCCGTTGACATCTCGAAGTTCGAGAGGGTCAAGTCGGAATACAATAAAACAAAAGAACAATTCGTGTTCTTCTCAAGTCTTTGGTAATTCTTCCTTACATAGCTCCTTATAAGATACCACAAAGTATTACAAAGAATCAGAGGCGACGGAACTGTTCGCACCTAAAGCGCGGAAAAGTGGTGTTAGCGAACTTAGCAGGATTACTGCTGCAAAAGTTACGGTTCATAACTACAGGAAGTGTCACCATTCCCCCTATCACCTCCCACCTCGTACGGGACGTGATTAAAAACTACTTGAGCATGAACCTCCTTAGAGATCACCGTTTTCCACCTTCTTGTCAAGGTGGGTTTAGACCAAACGAACGTAGAACCAAAACAAGAGCATTCATTTCTTGATATTCTTGACATTTTACAATGCTCGGTTCTTGTTTTAACATAAGGAATTTGATAGCGTACCTATAAAAAATAGAGTCTAAACTGACCTTTGAACAAAAGTACGTTTCATGTTATGACTGCAATGACATTTGATTTAGATTCTCCTTGTAACGTAAGAACACGGAATCTCTTAAATGATAGGAAAGTTAGGAGCTTGAAGGCACAGCTCTTCACAAATTCAATGCCGTAAACCTATTGCGAATCTGAATCTTAATTTTGATGTTTAAAACATTGTGCATTTACATTCTTCAGCTTTTCTTATAAAACAAAAACAGTTCCGTTTTAATTGAAATAATAATATCTCCGTCTACAAGCAAACTTCCTTCTTAATTAAATGTTTGTTTAACAATAAGAGGCATTTCTCGATAGCCAACTCTCTCCGGTGAACAAAGATTATCTAATAACGAACCGAAAACAGCCGCAACAAGATAGTTTGCAGTAATTATTCAGAGTCCGTCACAAGAACACCTATTGTTTCTCTCGATCCCACTAGGCGACTTGATTTATTCCGGTCTGTTGACCACCGATCGACTTGCCCGCATTTGCTGCAAAGTTTAGCCTTTGCTTATTGTTACAGGCACTTGGACCTACCCCAGAAATGTAGGCTCCTACACTATATTATCAACAGTAAATATAATAGTTTACGTAAAGCGAGCATACGATCGCACAATGGTCTGGCTGTACCTACTATTCACCGGTTTCAATGCAGATAACAGAGCTTGTCAACTTTCTAGATCCGTAATTTGAGATTGTGAATAGCGGAAAAGTTGAAATGATTCTCCTCTGATCTTCAGCCTCGTATCACACATCACAGTACAATCTTCAGATGCAGTATAACGAGTGTGCACAAGCCTCAATCATAATAAAAAGAGATCATTAAAGTTGCACTTTCCTTTGCAACGACAAGATTAAATATGGAGCTCAATGTTGTTTTCTTACTAGCGTTAATTCACTAAGTTATTCATAATTTCATCAAGAGTGTGTGTTTTAATGAATATTATGAAATAAAAATAATTACAACCTTTATTAATTCAACAACTTGGGTAGTTACTTTTAAGATTTGTACTCCTTCTATATCGTTTTTATTTTTAGAATGTTATCTACTCCTGTCTGATGGAACCCGTATCTATGTGTCATCATCCACGCAAATAATGCGCAAAGATAAACAATAATTGACTCAAAAAACAGATAGTAATATGTTCAAATGTTCTTTTAGTGTCTATGGTGATAACGTTTGACCAATAGACATTATCTATAACCTCAGAAGCAGGAATTACGCCTTATTAGAAGGCATTCAACCTATTTGTCTGAATCACCTTACAAGTTACAACCATCTCTCTCTGTTAAAAGATTAATGTGCCATCGCGTTGTAAATATGCTGCCTTTTACCTTCCCAACTATGTTGGGGTCAGTTTCCAGTCTAACCTATGTATGTACTA
The DNA here is from genome assembly GCA_963855955.1 of Luperina nickerlii. NCBI lineage: Eukaryota > Metazoa > Arthropoda > Insecta > Lepidoptera > Noctuidae > Luperina > Luperina nickerlii. The sequence goes on along the minus strand of OY979664.1, from coordinate 13,363,692 downwards.
TAGAGCTACCATTTACCGGATAATATGTCTTTCATTGACTTGAATGTGCCCTGGCGGCTGATAGTATGTCATACTCACACAAATGCCTCGCTGACGGGCATGTGTGTTGGATCATTTAGCTCCCTTCAAAGATTGAGCTGAATAGTGCTGATCTGTGCGTCATGCTCTTGAACGGGCGCCGTCTGTTGGGTCTGGTCATCACTTAGTTGCCTCGACTTATTTTTAATTATTTTATTTTTGGATTTATTGTTTTGATTCTATTTGCTATACTCTGGAGTTCTGGACGCTTTTAACGCGTAGGTACGTCTTTATTACATCGCTCTCACATACAATTATAAATTCAACATTAATGATGTACCTAATATTTTTGTTAAAATATACTTTAAAAGAGTGTCCATGGAGTTTCTTGCCCGTTCATCTCCATATGTACGAGTAACTACGCTTTGGAATGGGCAACTAGCTTCATATAATGAATTATAATGGACAGTTAACTGTTAAGTTAATCGTGTCAAATCCCATTGGTGAAAGATTTTTTAGTTATTTTTGTTGTATGTGCTAAAACACCAATCAATCCAATTCAAATCCAATCCCAATCTCTTTGATTATACCTACGTAGTGCAGCGAAAAAAAGAAAAAACACGGACTGTCTTCGCCATATTATGATTCATAATGTTATCCGTTTATGATTCTGCCAGAGTGGCCTTTTTAGGCCCCCTGGGCACATATAACAATGTGGGCTGGAAAATTGGATCCTAACAGACAATAAGTAATCAAAGTTGAAACACGTAAGCTGACAAGGAATTCCGTGCGACGACGTTACGTGACAAATCATATGTTTTTATTATGTTTTTTATTATTATTAGGTACTCTAGTATCTGATAACATTATCTTTGTGAGAAATAAAGGTATATTTTATATGGGGATCTCCTGATATGAGTAATTTATCGTTACATGTTACAATCTCGTGAGACATTTGATATTCTGTTTTTATTTTTGATAAAACATGCAAATCTCCTGAGAGTTTTTTGGTCTCGTTCTTTTTAGAATATCACCTTATGCTGTTACAGTTTTATATAATAATCAGCCTATATTCTTCCCACTGCGGGGCCTCCTCTCGTCGAGAGGGAGTGGGATGTAATCTACCACGCGGGCCCAGTGCGGGTTGGTAGATATCACATGTCATCGAATTTTTGGTTCTATGACTGTGCCGATTTCCTCAAAATGTTTGCCTTCACCGTTTTGAGAGCAGTGATGATGAAATTATTTACACAAAGTATTCGACCTACAACTCGTAAGTCCGGGGGCAGTTTTATAGGATTGACATCATTTCATACCATTTGTCACCATCCATCCTAACTAATATTATAAATGCGAAAGTGAGTTTGTTTGTTACCATTTCAAGCCTAAACCACTGAACCGATCAACCTGAAATTTTGCGTATACGTTGTCAGGTGTACATAAACGGACATAGGGTACCTTTCATCTCGAAAAAAAGTGCTGTTCCCGAGGAAACCAACAATAACATTATTATGATAATAGATGGCGCTACGTGTCTTTGGAATCAAAAACAGGACCAAGGTTTGTCGGGTCAGCTAGTGTAACATAAATCAAAACAAAAGTAATGCGCACAATCATTCCAACGAATTCAAATAAATGTGCGTTAAATTAAATAATTAAATTACCAAATTGCGATGTGAAATGTATCAAGGTTTACCGCAGATGTAATCAGCAATATATCAGCAATAAACTTCATACACTGATCTACAGACGTTTTTCAGATACTTTTATAGAATGCGAGGAATAATGGAGAAAATCGGATACCGCGGATAAGTGTTTGAAGAATCATGAGCAATAAATAAGACATAGTTTAGTATAGCTTCAAAAACATAGCTATTTCAATAAAGTACAATAAAAAGACGCACAATGAAGTCCTTTAAATGCAGAGATCCTGGTAGGAAGCCAGAAAACAATTACAACGATGAAGATCTTTCGCCATAGCGTTCTGCCGCAAACTGTCCGAGATTTCCCCTTTTTCTCATCCCGCTATATTTTTCAATTCGTTGGTTTATTTAGCCATTTCATTTTTTACTCGTCTCGGGTTTCACTTAAATTACGCTCTGATTTAAATGTAATTTCTTAATTTATTACGCCGGGAAACATGAAACAATTAAGGTTTCGACGGGAGCGGGAGAAGTGGCATCATTTGCGTGTTCGCTCAATTACACAGTTTTTGATGTCTTTACGATGCCATTATGTATTTTATTTGGATCAATCTAGATTGAAAGTGTTTTAATTCTTTGGAATTGCGCAATAGCTGACTATAAATTTTTAACGGTAAAAATAATATGAGACAGAAAAAATGTTTGGTTTAGCAATATTCTGGGGTTATTTTTTTAATTTCATCAAAAAAAATCCGTAGGCAAACCGTACCTTTGGACAGAAAACTAGATCCTTACGAGGGAAAAAATCCGTCGCTCCCGAAATTGTGTAACATGTCTGTATAATTCGGTTTTAACGAGGAAACTTGTTGAAATTTTCTAACATTGGACACACGTGGATCCAGCTCCACAATATTGTCATATATATAATTGTTAAGCCCTCGTTTATCTTATCTTTTTGGTATTATTTCAATCAAGTCGAAAGTTACATCATATAGACTGCAATCTATTCATAAATATGTGCAAAATTCTTTTATCTATATATGAGTTATGAACTGAATTATGAAAAGTTCTTAAAAAAGCCATGATATACCTATCCGATATTAACGTTAAACCGTGTTTACAAACTTTTTTTTAAATAGGTAAATAATTGATTTCATAATTATTTTAAAGAAAATTAAACTCTGTCAGTTTTACCATACAACCTAAGTATTTGTTAAAAGTTTTACCAAATGAACAGTTTACGTAGTCGTCCTAATTTATTTTAATAATAGTAGTAGTTAGATACCTACCGTGAGTTTAAAGTTTTCTGATATTTTAATCGTAATTTTCTTAGTTACTCAACTCAACTCCTTCTATACATTTATAATCATTGGAGTTTTTTTAAGTTTAAAGTTTAACATTTGTTACAAAAAAATCTAACTACATATTTCTATATTTCTGTAAGAATATAATTTACTAATATAATCTAGTCTAGTATCGTGAAATAGTTTACAATTTAAAGTATAATAGTGCACTCACCTTCGACAGTCGGAGTTAACGCGCCGATGAAAACTTCGAAACTAACTGAAAGTTCGCGGAAAATGTTCAGCTAAAGTAAAATTCACTTAAAAAACTTAGTCACAACTCACTGGAGAATGTCGTTGTTAGAAAATAAATGTGTTCAAGTTAAATGTGATAGTTATATTGGGATTATATTATATGTTGTCCGTTCGCCAAGTTCTTGTTGGAACGTTTGGGCGCGCCAAAGTTGTGTGTCGATGGGTTCGGGCTTCGTGCTTATATCTCTCAGAAAGCGGAGCCTGCGCGCATGCGCGACTGCCATTCATGTCACTCTCTCAATGACCGCCCTACACACGTCATCATGTTTTAATTATTATATTTTTTATGTCATCCATATCTATCATTTGACTGTACTTTTTATTTTGTATTTAAAATATGTATATTTTTTTTTCTGAAATTGCACGTAATGTATTACCTAACATAGACAAGATACAACTCATGCGTTTTCAAAGGTAGGACTTAAATATTATCGTCACTAAACAAATAACATTAACTCATTAGCAAAAATGATCGTTATAAACGCAAGATAAACAAGAAGTGTCATTTATTTAATCGTCGCTTACTTCTTTTAAAGTTACTGTTCGTTAACTCATAACTCTTAAACTAAGTACCTATGTGTTTTACGATGTGTGCCTAGAGAGGCAAGACAAGTAAATTAGCATAATATCGGATTAGCACGTCTAACTCGATTGAGATGTCGTGAACTTCGTGATTAGCCGTCACATCCCTATTGTTCCTTTCATGACATACGAGGACCATTAGGTAACTACATTTCAGGTATTGTAATAAGGTACCTACAGTTGTAATTAGGTACAGGCACATGAGATCCCTAAATACCTCGGAAAGCACGATAATCCGTTGGCCCCGGCTTTCATTCGTAGATCTCTGACAGTCGTTACGGGTAGTCAGAAGCCCGAAAGTCTGACAACCAGTCTTACCAAGGCAGTCGCTCCATGTAAAATACTGGTATTCAGCTGCATCCGGTTAGACTGGAAGCCGACGCCACCATAGTTGGGAAAAGGCTAGGCAAGTGATGATTATGTATAACCTGCCTGTGCGCGCACGCAGTTGATATGTAATTTTGAGACGACATGTTTATCGGGCAGGTAGAATAAGTAATTGTACATTGAGTTTACAAATTTTCTACAATACACCTAAAATACAGAGCGTGTGATACGGAGGAATTAGGAAAATGTCGTGAAAAAGCTTTGAGTATGAATGTCGATGGCTATAAAAGTAGGGCAAGACCAAAGAAACTGTGGATAGACTGCGTAAATGATGAATTGATGATATATGTACAAAGTTAGAAAGGGGGTGACTGCCGAGATGACAACAGCGGTGCTATTCTGTAAAATCTCACCGTGAAAACTTAGGTGAAGTGAGCGTGGAGTGAGCTGTCAATAGCGTCAATTCCTAGCAAAAACAAACTCACTTCACCAAAGTTTCCACGGTGAGATTTTTACAGAATCGACCGGCTGATAGAAAAGTATGGAAGAAAAAGACATCATGCGCTGACCCAAAATAAATTGGGATAAGGTAGGCGACCGATGATTATGATGGTGATGTGATGAGAAACACAGAAAATAATTTCTTAAATTTTTTAATTAAGGTGAATGCGCAGTGTTGGTAACCCGCGAAATTCAAATTATCTTACGTTGTTTGCAATTTGCAGGTCAGTGTCGGGTTGTATCTTGATCAAAATATGATTCGCGACTATATCTAATACTGTATGTATTTACAGAATTATAGTCATTAGATTAGAATCATTAATACATATATCTCTTGTTCCATAAGCACTTCACACACACACAGCACAAATCTGAATCACACGGAACAAATCTAACTTAGAAAGATTTAAATCATCATGATTGTGTGGTGTGCGATGTGTGTGGTGTTAGATGTGTGTCTGTGGTTTGTTGGTGTGTGTGTGTGTGATGTGTGCGTGTGGTCTATTTCAGATTCTACTATAGGTTAACTATATCGGGGACCAATTAGAAGATCTGCTCGATACCGTCGTTACAGCAAAATGGCTATTCCTGAAATAGTTTCACCTCAAATGGCCAAGTTTGCGTTGGACGTAGACATAATTATTTGTATCGTACTGAGTAGAGTATGACAGAGGTTGGTGAACCACGACTTATGCAACGTATCCTATAGACGACATCGTGACTGAATTAAGTTTAGTAAATATGGGCATACGTAAGATTCATATAATTAATAGAAATGGTACCATAATAGGTACCATCAACTTTTTTCTAAGATTATCTATACAAGTAAATAAAATTGTTTATTTTAAATTTTTTGTCTGTCTGATTGTTCCGGCTAATCTCTGAAACAGCTGGACCGATTTTGTCGGGGCGTTCACTGACAAATAGCTGATGTTATAAGGAGTAACTTAGGTTATTATTTTATTTTAGAAAAATAATTAATAAAGAGACACATATTTGTTTTGCGATATCCACCCGAACGAAGTCGCGGGCACAGCTAATTAGTTTACAAGAAGAAGATATAAGAAACCAAAAGTTGCAGTAGTAGGTAATATGTCCTCTTTGTGAAAGAGTTCGTCTAGGGTACTGCCACCATACATTTTTCAGCCGCCAAGCCAGTATTGCTGTTCTGGTTAAAAGGCCATTACAAGAACTAGAGAAATATTTTTATCAACAAGGACCACATCAGGTGGGGTGCCTGGTCCCACTCAAAGTCACATTTTTTATTAAATACACCAGCGAGTACTGGTGGCCCAGTGATCCCCGACTTACGTGTCGAGGTTGCGGGTTTGAACCCACGCAGGCACATTAGTTTGTGTAAGTTATTTCATCACCGCTGCTCTCAAAATGGTGAAAGAAAACATCGTGCGGAAACCGGCATATCCTGAACCATAAAAATCGTAGACATTTGACATTCACCAACAGGGCCTGCGTGATGGATTATGGCCAAGTCCCTCTCATCGACAGTAGTGTGGTAATTGCGTGACACACAAACAGTAGGAATGGCTTTCATTTTGACGGTTCAACAACATTCATTGCGCTATTTACGTTGTTGAGCAGACAAATTTTTCAAACATATGAAGCAATGTATTAGCAATATCTTTCAAAATGACTCAGATTGAAAGTGTGTAACGCAATTAGGGTGCATGCCTGTGTCTCAGCAGTAGGAAAGTTCTAGGCTAATGATGCTTCTGCTACACCACCACAACTAAAAAGTCCCACAGCAACACACCAAATAGACATGAACATCGATCACAGAAAGTTGTAAGTTCTCCGAGCGTATTCGCGATGCATGTATGTATCATCAGCGATAAAAGTGATTTATGCTACTTACGGACCGCCGATAAAAGTTTGTAAGCCTATACTTGTGAGGCGGGATTTGCTCAGCGCCTGAATTCAAGGGTAAGACGTAACTTGCATAAATCATAGCTCAGTTGAGTTAATAGAAGTTATTATGGAACAAGTGGGAGAGGATAAGGAGGTACTTTCCAAACTGTATTACGTCTGTGGAGGTGTTACATTTTCATTATTTGGTCCATGGGGGAAAATGTGACAGTGTTGGGTTGGGACTCGCGAAAAGTTTGTAATGTTAGGAGAAGTTTAAAAACAAAACTTTTTTCCTTATCATGCTCACTGGATCACCTGTGTTAAGTTTCTTTCTGACTACTTATTAATGAAACAGACCAAACCTAAAAATATCTTTTTCAGTAAGAGTCTTAAGACATTAAACGGCTAGAGATAGCGGAATGAATTTGACTCCCAACTTAAAGTTTGGCCCAAAACCGGTTAAGTTACTACCAATATAAGTACCTACAACAGTGGAATTACGGAAACCCGCTCTGCACAATGCAACATTATAAGCTAATAACAACCCTTAGTCCATAATTATACAATTCGTAGGACAAGGTAATTGTTCAAAGAGTATCTACCGATACTTAACTAACGGGAAGATAGCTTTGAAGTACCTAGACAAGACATGAATGGAATCATAAAATTAAAACAGCACTGTAAATTTGCTGTCCCTATCTAACTTCCCTTCTTATTTGCTTAAGACGAAAGTGATAGAGAGAAGATTCTCAGTGTGCCTAAGCATATTATAAATACCGGTTTTAAGTTTACGGCTCCGTATAGAAGACTCGCAAATGAAAACGTTCGTAAACGTAAACAGTGATTACATGAGTTTTATTTATCATAAGTTAAGTATTTCACTTTATAAGTATCTCCATAATGTTTGTTGAGCGGGAAAATTTGGAGTACGAAAAAGTTTTCGCCAAGTTTGAACTGAGAATAAACCATCAAAATAAAAACAAACAAACCAAACACAACCAACCACCCCACCTACCACCACACCCAAAAGAACCCACCAACCACCGAACAAACCACCACCACCAAAAGACCATCATATCATTACCATCAAAATAACACGTTGATTGGATGGAAGCATTCTTTCTTTATACTGAACACTTCAATTATAGTACGCAGAAGTTTGCTTTCAGTAGCAATGGCTTTTCTTTTGACAGTTCAAATACATTCATTGCGTTATTTACGTTGTTGAGCAGACAAATTGGTCGAACATATGAAGCAATGGATTAGCAATATCCTTCAAAATCATTCAGATTCTAATGAAAAGTGTGTTACGCAATTTCTGCGAATCCATGATCCAAGCACTGCTTTTAAGCAGTCCAGCCGGTCGATTCTGTAAAAATCTCACCGTGAAAACTACGGTGAAGTGAGTTTGTTTTTGCTAGGAATTGACACTATTGACAGCTCACTCCACGCTCACTTCACCTAAGTTTTCACAGTGAGATAGTTACAAAATCGCACTGCAGCTCATTCTGTAGCCGATAGGACATAGTATAGGAGCTTTTAATAGGACAGAAAACTTCAATAAGGAAACCAAGCAGCCTGCAAACTGAAATGAAAAATAAAGTTTTGGGTAAGATCTCAGAGTTCACAGCCGTTCAGTCTGAAAATGTTCTGAGAAAGAAGTACGTAATCAAACCATTTACAGGATTGGCAGTATTATTTATTTATCATCATCAGCATATCATTATCATCATTCATCATCATATCATCATCATACATCATCGTATCATCATCATTTCACACAACTTTTCAGTTACTGGTTTTAGACTTCAGTATTAGGTATTTATTTATCATAACAGAAAAATTACTACACAAATTAAAGACAAGCCAAAAAAGTTATTCAGAATTTCAAAAGATCCTGAATGTAATTTACCTACATTGAATACTCTTCAAATACGACGATCCAAAGAAATCTATGTTTACAGACGGTCTGCTATTTATATTTACTTACTTGTATCTTTTAATATTTTTCCTTATTGATGGATACTCAAATAAAAAGGTCCATTTCGTCGGAGTCTTTTATAAGAAGGTATATAAAGATACTGTCAATTACAGACTGTTTATTAAATCTCTTGTTGATAGAGAATACGGCCAGACTAATTACTGTTTCTGATTTGTGTAACCATTCAATCCGCAGTAATAGTCCTCTAAATGCGTAACACGCACACAGGTATTTATGGAGTTATCCACAAATATATTGCAAATACCTGTAGGTATCGCCTTTTATTAAATACAGTGCCTACTTAAGGCTTTCTCGTACCTACTTCTATTTATAAACAGAAGCGTAAGTCCTTATCTTTAAACTTTGGAAATAACTCAGTCTAACCCAAGTGTCCACGTGTTGCTTTAGTAATAATAAAAAGGTACCTTTCTTCTTTATTCACACATAAATATAGAACGCTTTTTCTTTGGAAAAGACTGCTGGATGTAGACCTCTTTTATATCATCGAAAACAATACAGATAATCCATCAACCTGTAGGTACTGGGAAAGTGTGATGAATTACGGCCCCCTCTACTCTCCCTTAAGAGAGGACGCCTGAGCCACAACAGTGGGATCTTTGATTTATTTTATTGATTGATTATAGAGACGTAATGGGTTACGTATTATAACATCTATAGTTATTCTATTTTCGAGATAACTACGGTCAAAAGACCTACTGTTTAAAATGCCTAAAGATCATTTCACAGACTTTTGTAATAACTAATGAACGAAATATACATAAAGGAGAATTCACCTACGGTTAATTCACCTAAGGTTAATTGAACTAACGGACAATTCACCTATCTACTATTGGTTTTTGAACAAAAACCTGATTTTGTCTGTTTTTGTGCTTTTGAACCAGAAGAAGACGGTCGACGTCAGGGCCGGCACCCCGAGGTTCGTTTTGGTTAGTTTCCTCTAAACCCTGCAGACAGAAATAGGAGCGAATCGTCCATTAGGTATTTCATACATAGTTGAAATATCCAAATCTTAAAAAACCATTAAATGAATCGTTCGTTAGTGCAATTATTTTTCGTTTAATAAAAATTAAGTAAGTAAACCAGTAGTTCAGTCGACCAATATGTGTTATGAACATAATTATGTGAATCAACCGTAGTTATATTGAAAATAGTTAGAATAACTGTAGTTATTATAATACGTAACCACGTAATGACCACTGTAAGGAAGAGGAAACCAGCTCTTTTGTTACTTACCTGTCGATCTTCTACAGACTGGACTTCGGAGAGTGTGCGCAGGAGCTCCACGACCTGATCCCATTGCCCTTTCACTACCAGACGTACCAGGGTACTGCCTACACTTGGTTGATATCCCGACCAGTCGCTTTCAGCGCTCCTCCTCCACATTTATTGTGCGCACAGCCAAAGTTCGGAACTCTCTGCCAGTGTGTTTGTTCCCTTCCACATTTGACCCGTCTGCCTTAAAAGCAAGAGTGAACAGGCATGTTCTGGGCACGCTCAGTCCATCATAGACATCATCCAAAACTTTTCATCAGGCGTAATCGAGATCAAGAGCAGGCCCAATCAGCAATAAAAAAGCTATATTTCAGCAGTTTTGATGGCTGCATGCCTCCGTTTGAAGAAGCATGGATGTTAAGTGTTATTCTACCTATAGGACCAGAATATTTCAGCAACTGTAATACCTCATACAATAGCTAAATTATTCCAACGTCAGCTCTAGTAAGTGCATTTAAAATTTCCTCCATTACAAATACCTACATACTCCCGACAACATTGCATGACTCGTTTTCTCGTGAAAAATCGGTAAACAGTGCTTTCCATACAAAACAGTGTGTTTCACGAGAAAGAACACTTGAGGTCATTGTACCCTTTATTCTTAGTTTCAACAGTGTAGTGTGCTAGTCACGAGTGCTATATGGCGTACGATAGTGTTTACGTACTTTTTATGTGGCTAGGCAAAGTATCGATCATCAATGCTGTGCTGGTAATGACAATGACCCTTCAAGGCCCCTTACCTGTATACTACATTGCATAATGTAAGTGTTGCTAATGATTGTCTGCTTTTTTTTCAGTAACATAAGTCACAAAGCCCAAGAAAATTAAGTCAGCATTTCCAATAACATTCCTTATTGGATTCTTGTTTTCATTTATTTTTAGAGGTATTGAAAAACTTGGTTGGTCTATACCTGAAATTATAGGTATTTCGCTTTTACTGATAAGACCGCCCATTGTGTCACCCCTTGTAAACTTTCTACAATTATATCTATATTTTTTATGTTTTCCTATGTCCTAACCTATGTTGTTTGGAAGGAAAAAATCCATTTTTTCCTTCCAAACCTTCCTGTCTTGTGCCATGTCAGGTTGTCAGGCCATGGTGACCCTGCAAACCTTATCAGGTCGTCACACCACCTTCGCCGTGGTCACCTCGACGGCGATATCCTCCCTCAGGCGTCCAGTGAATGACGATCTTTGCCCCTATTGTGGACATAATAAAGAGTATTATATCTGTCTATAAATATAAATTTATATAAAGAGTTGAATTCAACTTCAAAGAACGATTTTTCAATACGATTGGTTTTTCTGAGTTATCTCTGACTAGAACTCAAAGTTTACATTTAATATTCCTAGCTATTCGTCGGCGACGCCCAAGTTTCTTCATAATACAAAACAACGTATCTTTACGAATCCTTGGAAAAAGTAACCATGAAAAAGAATTTAACGAAACAGAAAACAAAAGATATATAGATATAAATGGGTTTTATTCCTGATAATTAAATAATCGTATATTTTCTTCCAAAATGCTAGGTTAGTATATCTTTATTATGTGCATTATAATAAAAATATTGTCTCCCTACTTATATTTAACGATTCTTTTCGATTGTTATGACATCCGCAGTTAAATTTTGTCATTCCAAATTTACCTGCTTCGGTAATTATAGAGGAATTTCATCCTGTGAATTCTCGTAACTCAAATATCTACCCTCTGATGTCAAAAAGTTTCAAAGAAAAACCACTCCTACAGGCGGACAGACACCGGTGATATTCCGTAAAAGTTCCGTGTTTATATTTCCGGCATTGCGCATTAGAAAATGATGATTAATATTCAAATAATTTAGATAACCAAAACAAAGCTATAGGCGGAAATGTCCCATCTGGTTTACTTACCCCAGCTTTCCCTTTTCAACGTTCCCTCAGGGAAACTAATTAAACAGAGGTCCAATAGGCCACCGACAAACATTTATCTGAGGCTGTTAAATTTAACTAATGGATATTATTCAAATGACTGAATGACGATGATTTGGATTACACTTAACTATTGACATAATCAGCCTCGTTCCCAGTGCTGGGACACAGGCCTCTTCTTTTTGAGTGGGAATGGGCCGTAATCCACCACGTGGGCCCAGTGGGCGTTGGTATATGTCACTTGTCTTGAATTTTTAGACATAAGACAGCCGGTTTCCTCACGATGTTTTTGAGAGTGCACTTAACAATTTAAAATTATGTATATAATTATTAAGTAGTTTACAATAATTCTTTTTAATAAAAATAACTATTTACTTTTCAAATATACACGTACTGCTAAAAATGAACTCAAAAAACCGTCGAAAAATATATTTAAAAATAAAACTGTTTCTAGAAAATCGCAGTTTTCAATTTCAGTAACACTGTAGTCACAGAGCATGTAACATTTTAGCAAGCGTTTTTAATGCGAGTGGTTCATCCCGAAAAACTCACTCCACTAAACACTCTAATAAACTTAATACTCACAGAAAAATCCATTACTTAGCCTCTTAAAAAACTCAGCATCGAAAAATACGTAGAGTGCATTTGCAATTGCCCACAAATCTAATCTCTTATAGGTGCCTACACGTGTTTGGCTTCTGATTTTAAACTATCACGTCGCGGTTCAGTATTGCCTGGCTCCATTGGGCGCCATATCTTCTCTATGCAAATACGTCTCCAGTGCATTGCTGCTGCTGTTTTCCGAAACGTTATTACCGAACTGATTTGCTCACTCACCGATTCATATACATACGGATATTTAAACCACTCTCGAGCTATCGATTCTGAACCATAAGCCAAAGCAATTAACTTTGCAATTGGAAAACGATACATTTTGGAATAGATTGTCATTTTAATATCTCGCTCACCTATAATTTAGATGCTTCCAAATTGAAATGTGGACAAATCAACGAATCGGTTTGCCTCAAACCTAGTTATGTGAAAATCACGAGTCAGATTGATTCAATACGTAGGTAATTATTGAGATTGTAACATTTCTGAAAAAAGAAAATTCGCAAGCATCTCTACAGTTTTCCCTAGTTAAAATAAAAAAGTGACACTTATCGTGTATAGACACTAAATATTTCATGTGCACTGAATTGTTTACGAGGCGAACAGGACAGCAATTAATATTTTTATAGATGGCCGCCATAGGACGCGACGGCCGCTCATCAATATTAAACTCTCCTTGGGTATGATCTCCTTTATGTTTTTCATTATCTACTGATCACAATTAAGCTTTCCGGAATTTTCCTTAATTTTTATACAGTTACGCTGTAAGATTATTTGTTTCAGAATTTTTAAGTTGAATAATTTTAATTAAAAGCCATCTTACATTTCGGTACTGAGCACGTATCTCTTTTATTTTATAAAGGCATCTCGCAGTTCAACCTATGACGTTGTCGTCTGCTTAACCGGGCTTGCCTGTGGATGCTTCAATAAATTAAGGCCTCCAGCCAGGACGAGCGCGCATCGCCGGAGCAATGAAATATATAATACTTTTATTTTATTTATTAAAAAATCAAAGTAACGATTTTTCTTTTTCAAATTGTTATTGTTTAAACAATATCAATTTTATTGGAGAATAGGTATGTGGGTATTAATACCTACTACGTGAAATTGATGTAGAAGTTCGGAGATATTCGGAATTGTTTCCAGAAGAAAATTTAATTAGGTCCAGTCGTTTTTAGGGTTCCGTACCCAAATGGTAAAACGGAACCCCTAATGGTGAGACTCAGTCTGTCTATCACAGCTGGACATCTCATGAACTACTAATGCTATCACCTTGACATGTGGAATATTTTTAGATGACGTTTGCCCAACTATTTTGCAAGTAAGAAAGAAATAAAAATATATGTATATTTTTTGCAACAGGGACTGAAAGGGGTCTGAAAATTTCGAAGTGGGGCTACTAGGGCATGTGGGGTATCATGTGAAAGAGCGCAGTTTGCACATTCTCAAATTTGTTCTTTTAATCCTCATAGTTTTCGACTTTGATGAAAAATTTAAAAAAATACCGTTCCTCCCCCCCCCTTATCTCCGAAATTTGCAAAGAGAAAAACTGGAATTATTCTGTGATAGAAGTTTATGTAAAGATTATAGGAATAATAAAAGGAAGTCTCTAAATAGCACACTTTTTCAGAAATCATCAACAAAAGTCACATTAATTCCACTATCGATCAAGAGATGGCGCTGACATGCACAGTGTTAAAATTCTCTGACGAATATAGGCCTCGCCGAGGAAAAATTAAAAACATGATGGTACGGAACCCTCGGTGCGCGAGTCCGACTCGCTCTTGACCGGTTTTCTTCATTTATCCTTCTAATATTATAAATGTGTGAAGATGTTTGGATGTTTGTTTCTCAATCACGCGTAAACCGTTGAACAGATTGAATAGATAAAATTTGGTTTAGAGATAGTTAGAGTCCTGGGAAAGGACATAGGATAGTAATTTTTATCCCGATATTCACGGGATAGAAACTCACGCAGGTGAAACCGCTGGGCGCTGAGTAAGGCATATAATATAACAAAAATGTATTCTATTATTATAAAAGTATATATGACATTTGTTGAAAAAATTGTTTTGATGGATTATATTCAACAGAATCTGCAAATAAGAGCTCTCAAATCAGCTCTCCATGAGTTCAGGAGAACGATTATTGCTAAATAAATAATAAAAAAAAAACTGGCACTCCGGTAGTGCCGACAGAAGTGAAAACTTGAACAATTACGAGTGTATTTTGTGAATCGTCTTATAAACAAAACACGCGTGTTAAGGTGTGTTCCTTATTTTATAGGGTTTTTTGCAAATCAGGTATGATGACCAAAGTGACTGGTTTATTCTTCTCGTGAAAGGAATTTATTCAGATTTACAAATAAGCACACAGGATAGACTTCAGTTCGTGGTGTTGGTCGCGGCAGTGGTAAGAGAAGCAAGCCCATGGAGCTCGTCGTCAGTTATATATCCGTGGTTCAGCGCCATCTCGTCGTTGTTGGATGAACTACGTAGTTAGTACGCGAGGCCCTCGTAGTTCTTCCCGATGTGCATAGATGGCGCTGTCCTCAACAACGCGCGTCTTTCGTTTTACGTCTTACGAATCTTACGATCAGGGTCACGTGACCTGACGCGAATTTAGAAGTTTTTACCCATTCCAAAAAAAGTACACAGCGCCGCTAAAGAAGTTTTCACTTCAAAAATAACTTTATTATTATTGTAGAAGAGAAAACGAACTACTTATCTTTATCAATTAATTGTTAATTATACCAAACAACGAATAGTACCTACCTATTTAATTTCAACGAGACAATCATGCATCTTCGCGCATTTTGAGTTTCGTTTCTTAAACAAAACATTACCAAGTAGACTATTTGTCAAATCATGCTATATTAACTCATGAACCCAGTTTCTGAAAAGAGAATTTGAAGCTGAGAACCTGTCGAACCCTACTTTAGAATTTATTGAGGTGATTCCTTCAATGTAGAACTTCAAAAATTCCTGCGCTATATGGAAAAAAAAACTCGCGGAATTTTCACCTTGCTAAGGTAGAATGTGACAAGTTCTCAACTTCAAATAATTCTCAATTCAAAAACCGGGTAATAGTGAACATAACTAAGATCTCAGTACTTTTTTTTAAGTTTTCAACAAAATGTTGTCGGTATACCTATAGGTACTTTTAATGTTAAGATGTTGTACGTGAATTCGATAGGCAATCCCACATAAAACGATGCGATGCTTCTACAGCAACTTAAAAGACATCCAAAAGAATGGAAATTAGAAAATGCGACTCCTTTTACGACAGAGCTATATCCTGTACATACAATGTAGATTGGGTACGTCACCTTCATGCCTGTGCATACGTCCACCGTTTTCTATAAGCTTACTATTTCCTGCGGTTACCTCAAATCCCTGCAGAATTTGCTGGTACCTATTCGGTACGTATTTTATTTAAACTTAAAAGTAGTATTTCCATATTTTTTAGTAACGGGCCAAAAATTTGTTCACATCACATAGTATAAGTAATTACGTACCACATAATCTTCTGAGTTAAACATTGCAGCCATTGAAAAACCGTGAAAAATAACACCTTTAATAGCATAACTATGTCTCTTGCTTGGATATAACGATATTACTAAAATAACATCTTATTCACATCTTATAAGCTATTTTTAGAAATATAACCATTGGTTATCGAAATCGTAGAATTAATTTTATTAAGATAGTTAGTTATTTGGTAGGTATTAGGTAAGAGTATTTTTCAAATTACTAACCTGTAAAAACTGGAGTGTATACAGGGTAGTAATTTGAAAAATACTCTATTATATAGTATTTTTCAAATTACTACACTGTAAAAACTGAGGTTTTCAAACTATTACCCTGTAAAAAATTGAAAAATACTCTATGTATAAAAGAAAGATGTTAGAGGACCTGAGGTGGTGAGCCACCTCAGGTTCTATAACATCTTTCTTTTCGGCCCGTTAGCAAAAAAGTTTGCATTTTAAAATAAGGTTTCTAATTTTCACAATATGGACTATGGTTTTTAAAATGTCACACTGACAAATCAACATTTTTAATACAAAAAAACTAATAACAGTGAAATCAGAACCTCAAAAAATGTAAAATCACAATAAGATTATCAAGTATACCAGCAAATATTAAACAAGAAGTG
Organism: Luperina nickerlii; assembly: GCA_963855955.1. Classification (NCBI taxonomy): domain Eukaryota; kingdom Metazoa; phylum Arthropoda; class Insecta; order Lepidoptera; family Noctuidae; genus Luperina; species Luperina nickerlii. The sequence continues at coordinate 13,347,208 of OY979664.1, read as the reverse complement.
CCCTCATGCAAAACTCGTTGAAAATCGCCCCTGGGTATTCCTGTTTGTGAGTACCTGCCAAATAATTTGCACATTGATCAGTATTGACATATTAAATATCACCCTACGACTCTACACCGCTGTGTAGGATATACAGTTAACCCTGAGCAGTAGTGGCCCAGTCGTGGGTTCGAATTCAGGCAGGCGCTTTACTGTGCGTAACTCATTTCATCACCGCTGCTATCAAAACGGTGAAGGAATACATCGTGAGGAAACCGACATGTCTTAGTACCCAAAAATTCAACCCACACTGGGCCCGCGTGTAGGATTACGGTCCGTTCCCTCTCACAGGGAGGAGGCGTGCGTCGCAAGTGGGAACGTTATATGCTGATTATGCTTATGTTTTGCTACGACCCTACACTAACATCTTCTATCCTGTAGAGACACCATCTACCTACAGTTAGACCCGATGGTGCCACTGTACTGTTTAACGATACCTTTTTTTTGGGTGGGAAATTATCATATAGCTTCTACCGCTCTGGGCGGAGCGGGAACGGCGTGTCAGACTTTTACTGACTAAAACCCACCCGTGTTCCTTCAGTTGCCTGTGCCAGAGGCCACGGTATCTCTTTCGAACAACCCGCGACGTTAGCAGGCATCGGCCCTAGCGGACCCCGTCAGTTAGTGCTAACATCTCTTTGATGCGTGCGTGGAACACAACACGCCGTCAACCCAGGCCTGGCCCCCATTGCTCGCCGTCCGCAAACCCGCTTCAGTGGCCGGGAATCGGCTGTCGATTCCCGACGCCCAAGGCGTCTCCTGCGGCGACTAGGGGCCGGGCGTGAGGACGCAAAGATTGCATCTCCCTCACGCGCTCCGCCTACTCCTTCGCGAGCATTACTGCTTCGCAGAAGGAGGCGACGGCTTCCCATGCACGCTCCGTACCATGGCCTGGACTAGGGCCGGAAGCGAGAGATCGCCTCCGCCGTGTTTAAGGATACTTCAATACCTATTTCCAATGCGTATTTAGGTGCCTACTAGACATACTACCCCAATAACTTATCATCTTAGTAGATACTGAAGAAAGATGAAACTCGTAAAAAAAATGCCGAGTTCTCCCGACGCAAAGAAAAAGCTGTGAAAGCTTCGGAATTTTCTTTTTAATACACAATGATTGACCGGCAGTAATTTGTAATTCATGAAGTCCGTCTTTCCACGTAAAAAGTGGAGCCCTTTGTACACGGTACGGTTTCTGCACGGCACGGCGTATAAACCGCGCCGTAAAAAAAACGTGTTTATCAACTAGCTTCCATAGGAATAAACCATATTTTTTCATGGCTAGAAAAACGGCTTATTAGTCGATCGATTCGCACGAATCTACTCACCCGAAAATGGCGAATCAACACTTTTAAATAATATTATTTTTCTATAGGCGACTCGCAATTACCTAATACATATTTCTGGAGTTGTCGACTCGCCCACACAAATAAGAAAAACGTGTGGGTGTAAAGGGCCTTACTCCGCCATACAGCTGAAAGAATGAAACGCATGGAAGTTTCTGTAATCTCACATTTTACAGCTAAGATTGATAGAGCAGATATGCTTCAACTTAATGAAAATTGTCTGCATTACCATGAGTATGACGATGAAATTATTCCTACTAAGTGAACGGCGGCTTCGCTTTACTGTAAGTACTTGGTGTAATACGTAGCGTGGGGTACCTACTCGAGAAGACCGTGGTTTAGTGTAAAGTAAACTGGTCTTTGTAAAATTGTGTTGTTGACAATCTGAAATTTTGATGCAAGTTTTTAAAATTAACAACCAACTCGTCAAATTACCAGATTTGTTTTTTTTTTACTTAACTTTTCCAGAGGTTTAGGTGAGTTAATCACAATCATTTATTCGCAATTTGAAATATTTTTTTTTGTAAAAAAAAAAATCCCCTTTTTTATATTTCATTGTTTGCATGCCCAAACTGCCAGTAAAATTTAAATTGTGAAAACAATAAATAATAAAAAGTAGGTAATAGAGTTTAAGCCAAGTATTAAGTATAACAATAAGGAAACAAAATCACAGTTGTCTCTTGCATTGTCAATTTCAGTAATTAGATGAATTTTCTCGGAATTATGGATAGAAATTCAAATGCGCAGCTATTGAAAGTCTCCTAGTAAAACGTGCGGTTTCGAAACCCAGCGCTTGCGACTCGCGACCACTGGGTCAATGAAGCAGCTAATACACAGTTCCTGAAGTGATTGACGCGTCATTACCTAATTATAAAACACAATTAGCCTACTATGTTCCCACTGCTGGGACACGAGCCTCCTTTCTATGGGCCGTAATCCACCACGCGGGCCCAATGCGGGTCGATAGATGTTACATCTTCTTACGTTATAGGACATGCCGGTTTCCTCACGATGTTTTCCTTCATCGTTTTGAGAGCAGTAGTGATGAAATAATGGGAGTTTTCGTGAAAATTTACGACACCAGTTGGCACCACTTTGACAAGATCTTCCATTTCGACAATGAATATAAAATATATGATGACGTTCATCATTCGATTCATTCATTCGTTCATCATTCAGTCATGACTAAAGAAAATATAGGCTCTTTGACAGATGCCTGGACCTGACGTGTCAGTGCTGCCACCTAGCGAACGTCATTTCAGAAAACCCTCATTGACACAAAGTAAAGTGCCTGTCTAGGTTTTCAAACATACAACTCGTAAGACGCAGCCGTTACCACTGGGCCATCACTACTCCTAAAAGAATATTATATGAAGGATCACATTAAAAAATAACTTTGAACATATTTAATGTAGTCAGTCAATTCAGCGTGTCCCAACAAAACCGTGACGCGTGACAGTGTGTGAGAGACAAATTAACATTTTAATTGTGAGCGCCATGTGCGGGTAGATACACAAGTTGTTGTGTCGCGACTACCTTCCGGAAAATCACTGTTAGCGGGTGACATCCAATCGTGCGTGTGACGTGCACTTAATGGGTTATTATAATTTTCGTCGACCCACTATCAGATAGGTTAAATTGGACGCACGTCAGCGCCGCCGCGATCATCTAACCCTAGCTAGACTGACAACCCAATTTACAGTTTATTAACATAGAATTTTAATATCGTTGCTACGAGTATGTTGTTATCTTATTTTGTGCAAAAAAGTGTATATGAAAAAAGATATGCGTGTTCATACATAAAAAATATACTGGATGATTTGTTTTAGTCTCGAAATTTTTACAGGATGTTCTACCTATGAATATGAATAACTTTCACTATGGGACAAACACTGAAATCACGAAAAAAAAATCAGCTGTTTAATACAAAAGTTTGAACTTTTGTATTAAACAGCAGATTCTTTTTCTTACCTACTTGTCCAAAATGTATGAAACAGCAGATTTTTTAAACTCGCAATTTTTTTTTCCTTTCTTTCAGACTCAAATCACTCAGCAGCAACATGTCTTCTAGAGCTCGAGGCAAGAATAACATCAAGGTATCATTAGACACGACGGGGCTGTCCACGTTCCACCACAATTATATGCTGGTATACACCGTCCTAGCATTCTTCGTGGTACTCATCTGGTACGTCGTCACTAAAGACTGGAAGGGATACACGAGCCCTGAAGAAGTGGATCTAGGATCTGTACATGTACCGTCTTGCCGGCGGAAACACTCACATCTGCACTCACATAGTCACAGTCATTATTAAGTAGTATTAAATAAAATAACAATGCAACCAGTCTGTAACAAGCGTATATTTTCAAAGTAAATAATTTCACTTGCAATTTTTATTTTTATTTACAGACCTTTTTTCGCCACTTAGGGCTCGTAGAGACTAGCTTTAGCGGCTCTTACAGACGAGCGGCACTTTGCCGAGGACTTAGATAGGTAAGATTCCAGAACCCTAGAGAGGTGTAAAGATGTGGTCACTTCACGAACTATGCACGCAGGTCATGGGAAGGCTAACCCCCAGTCGATCCCCACTCATCTAATTTATACATCTATAAAGAAAATAAAATTAAAGTGTCTGCTTTTAATGTCAAAATAACAGCAATAATGCATATGAAAGCATAAACGTATAACAAAAAAAATTTTTTTTTGTCTGTCTCTGTTCCGGCTAATATCCAAAACGGTTGCTGGACCGATTTTGACGGGACTTTCACTGGCAGATACCTAGCTAATATTATAAAGAGTAACTTAGTTACATAGGCTATTTTTATTTTGGAACTCCAATTTGTTTTCCGACATGCACGCGAACTCAGTCGTGGGCACAGCTAGTAAACAATACAATTGGCTGATATTTAGCCACGAGCCCCACAAAAGACAATATTGGCAGTTCTTTAACAAGGTACACGTATACATGCATAAGTTCAGGGACACGAAGATAGATTTGTAACTATAGCTACTAAAGAACTACATACTTTAGCACCCTTGTAGAAGCTGTGTATAACATTGCAGACGAAGATGTGCTTGAGAAAGAAACGGTCACGTCTCTCGTCGCCTGCCTGAAGAAAGATGAACACGATACATAAAGTCAATCATATGACACGCGATTATAATATCTGCTGTAGGTAGTAGGTAGGTAGGTACTTATATTTGTTTTACATTAGGTATTTTATTTACTACATAGTACAAAATATTACTATTGCCAATTACTGTAGATAACTACTTATTCCATTTATCCACTCCATAAATCCACACTACGGTGGTTTAAACGTGTACCAATCGTCAGAAATAAATTCAATGTATCATTCAGGCATAAGGCGAGTTCTCAGAAATAGGTTTCAGAGAATCCAAATACTTAGCAGCATGTTCATGGGATGAATAACCGGAAATACTGATTTCTGTATCTAGCTCCATTAACTCTAGTTTGACGATGTTCAAATCGCCAAAACAGGCCATTCTGAAGCGCTGTACACTGGTGGACGCTAACCCGAACAGTTGTCCGTTCTGCAGCATGAGGTCACCAGCACGCACGGGGCATCGCGCCACGTCCTTCACACATATCGTGCTATTCGACTTCAAATGTTTATTAATACTTGTACCTCCGTACTCTTTGCCAGCCAAGTTGACCTGCTGCCGAGATAAAGATCTCCCAGCAGAATAAGGTCGCCCGAGGATGTGAACTTTTTGTGTCCAGTCCAACTTTGTTCCGATCGTTATCACTTCCGAGCATGCCTGTATACTTTCGTAACTAGATAAGAGGACTAGCCTTTTAGAAATTACTCCATCGTGATGTATCGATTCGAAGAGGTCGACGGAAAAACCTTTTTTGCAGCGAGGACTGAAAAATAAAGATCAAATATATAAATCCATGATGACGTCAGCTGATTGTAAACTCCCACCAAAGTACTGCCACTTCATTTATTTATTACAAACTTCTATGGACAATGGTGACGGATAAGGCGGGATTTATGTTGTGCCTGGAGGAAAACTCCCATCGTGCAACGGACCATCTATAATCAACCCTTTATCTATAACCGGCTTTGGATACCTGGAAATCTCTGAACTCTTAACTAACTACGAAGCAAAGTCTGCAAGTCCAACTTAGTCTGATGGGGTCTTAATTTTATTATATTTAAGTATTAATTCATCGTTAATTCAGGCACATGAGAGTGAGACATGTGTTCTCATCACAGACGATAAGTCGTCGTCTGTGATGAGAACACATGTCATTCTGTTTTTTTTTTTTTAAGTTCTACCTGCTCTTACACCTTTGCGAGGCCAGAGCTAACTCTGCCGATACGGCTGAGTTTTGGTCGAAACATACGAAAATAAAACTTGTGGAAGAATACGAAGAAGAGCTTTAGGAGTTTAGTATGATTACTTTACTTAGATATGCTTCCCAAATACATCCGTATAGGTCCAGACTTTGCGCAGACGCCATTCGCGATAACTGAAGACGGGCTCACCACTGCACCAACACACAACAGCTGCTGTGTGGTTGCAGAATGAATTCTTGCAACGAAGCGATAATCATCCAACTTCACTCGAAAGCATGATTGTTCACTATTCTTTGCATATATTGAAATAGAATGGAATCCTCTATAATGCATAATAAAACTAAAGATAACTAGGACCATCGTCGACACAAATATAGAAACCAGTAAAACTAGGATTCCAACTTTGCTTTTGGTTGATCGATCATCCCATGGTGTATTAATAAAATGAAAACGAAACTCTAAATTCTCCGGTTGATTATTGTTTTCAATTATTTTGTTGTCATCAGCATTCTCTGCCATTATAAATTAAGTAATCAGTATTAAGAGCCGCCAGGTGAAAATCTAGTTGGTTTTAATTTTAGAATGTTCACCTCCTTACTATTATTAATAAACGTTGTTTAGCGTCTGTATCACTGACGTCTATCATTTACTTATATAATACAGGTCAATGGTCTGTATAGTTACACAACGCTTTGTCTTCTTCTTTCGAAAGTCAAATTACTGACGACTGAAGGCCAGGATTTCATTTTTATGCATGATAATGCAAGAGCGCCACTGCAAAGAATAATTAATGGAATGCCATTAACTATAATACTAACGTCAAGCAGCTATGTCATTGCCAGCAAGAAAACCTGATATAAATCCAATAAAATGGGATTAGATAAATTCCATGCCGAACCGCAGACAGCCGTCATAAAATATGATCTTGGAGGTAACACAAATGACTAAATAAACTTTTTCTCTATGTGAACCATTGTTTTCTTCAAGAATTCCGTGGTAATATGGTGGCTGGATTCAGGTGTCCGGAAATGTATTTCATTCAGACACTAAAGATCCTTAACTATCACAAAATACAATCACAAAATCACAAATATCTATTCCTTTAACTATTTTACAATAATACCTACAGACATAAATGAAGGCTGTTCCTGTCAGGTAGGCAGTCGCTCCATGTAAATTAATGTTATTGACTGCATCCAGTTAGACTGGAAACCAATCCCAACATAGTTGGGAAAAGGCTGGGCCAATTGATTGAAATGGAGGCTTCAGGCTCTTCCGGTGCCCATTAAAGCGACTGTCCAGCCGACTCGCTACCAGCGCCAGCATGGATATATTGGTGCGGGTGTCGAGTGTAGCTGCGCATCTCTTGCGCAGTATGTTTGGCCCAAAAGCCGTCCACATATGATTCTGCGAACATGCCAGATACTGATCTGCAAATTGTAAAAAACGTAAGAAAATTTTTATTTTGCGGGCTATCTTGGGAATCCGCCTAAAGTCTGTCATGACTCTAGAACTTCATTAGTTGACCCTTTGTTTTGGGTTGATAATGTCTATGGTTGGATGGCTGTATGGGCTAAGTTCCCCTTGCCTGTCCCAGAAAGGGACGAATTGAACCAAAAAAAAATGTCTATGGTTGGTAGGTGGATGACAGATGTCAAGAGAACTGCCGACGTCAACGTCAATCTCATTGACATTTGATTGTTGTGTTGGTTAGCTTTCCAGTTCTTCTAAATGACGTATTCTTTAGCATCGATAATTTCGCTATTCTTGTTACACTTACGAAATTCTGTATTCATGTTTCGTAAAATATGTAAGAAAACCAATCACATTCTAAGAAACAAAACACGGACATCGCAGTAAATACTGAGGTGGGCTTCCGAATCATGTTTGATTTTTTCATATAATTGAGTTGGTATTAAGATTTTACACTAACAAAATGCCTACGGTGATATTATTGGATGTTTCACTATCAATGTCGCGCCCTGTGCCGACCTCCGACACAACAGAGACGCATACCCGGCACACGATAGCTACGGCGGCTGTGAACACGTTTTTGGACTATTTAAGCGTTCATGCTAAACTGGAATACGTCGCATTGGTCTCATTCTCATCCACATACGAAGGTAAAATGGTCAATAATGTTACAAACTGTTCCACTAACTCTAAACTCCTTAACTCAATAACATTGCTACTCCTTTTCGTTTTCAGTTTCCGTTCCTTTCACCCGGGACTTTGATAGTATACGCAGCAAGTTGCTAGTATTGGAGGAAGGGGACAAAACCTGCATAGACACCGCTCTCGTTGGTGTGAATCAGCTGGTACTCACTGAGTGGGGAGGATGCCAAACACCTGTGCAGATTATTTTGGTAATTAGAAGTTGAATATTTATGAAATCATAGCATAAACATAACATCACGTCTGTATTCTCGGACGTGCTAGGCAGAGGTGTACTTATAATAGAACCTTATTTCGCTAATTATTTTTAAATTCCCATTCCATTATAGGTGGCGAGCCTGTTACCATCAACTGGGTACAAATCTATCAAACTCATCATCTTATCATAATACATATTTAGTAATTCTACAATAGCCAGTAATAATAGGTAGTAATAACTTTGAGTTAAACTTACAAAACTGAAAATTCTACTAATATTATAAATGTGAAAATCTGTGTGTTAGTATGACTTAATCATGCAAAAAACAAAACAGATTTGGATGAAATTTGGCACACAGATAGTTTATAACCCAGATTAACACATAGGATACTTTTTATGCCGGTAACCAGAGATTAGTATGTTCGCGTGGGATAATTTCCGCCCTCCATGCGGACTAACTTGCGGGTAAAAGCTAGTTTTAAATAAATGTTCTTCTGCTACAGATTTATTACAGTAGAATTTATTGTTATTACAGATTACGGATGGCAGCAGTGGTGTTGGCTCCATTGGCAGAAACCGAATGGTGCAAGCTCTACCTCTGCCTCCCTCATACCCAGCAAAAATACATGTTTTGCCTATTGTCTCCCCACACGAATCCTGTTTACAGCAAGGTAAATACATCCAAGATAGCCTGCAGAGTGAAAAATAATACCAGCCTTTTACTGTGCCTCTTCAGGACCAATGCCTCTTGTCATTTCAATAAGACATAAGCATTGATTTGATTGCTTGCTTGCTCAATGAGGATGGGGCGATTTCAGACTTTATTATAAATTTAAAATAAAATAATAATGGACCAGAGGGCGGTGTTGTTCTTTGGCCAAAGAATTAGCATTGCCATTCAACATGGCAATGATGCCAGTCTTCTGGGCACAGTTTTCTGGATGACAGAGATGCGGACGAGTACATCAATGCATAAGCGTCCTTTTGTTTTTATATTTATTTGCATAGGTAGTTATTATGTCCATTAAAACACGAGATTTTGGTAAATCAGTTTATTGCGCTGGGTAGCATAGCACTGTACAAAATGAATGTGTGTAACAACAACCTACCCTCGACTTAGCGAATATTTTTAATAAAAGAATATTTCACAAGTATTGAAGGTACCTATGTTACTCCATATATGACATACCTTCCCCCCAAGTATGTAAAACATAATAATAATATAAAAACAAATATAAACTTAGTAACATACTACAAAATTGAAGTTACTTATTTTAACCCTTCACAACATATTACTAAACTTAAAGATATCAATTAATCCTAATTTTTATAACTATGCCTTTGACAATATGAAAAAGTATTAGGTTTCAAAACATGTGTTTTTATCAATTACAATATAAAGTTATAATTTGCAGCTGGCCTAGTATAGGGAGTTTTTCCATGGATAGCAAGTTTATTCCTAACTTTACCGCCTGAAAAACTAGGTTCTGACTCCAATGGAATACCTAACATTTCAGCCCATTTGTCTGAACTGGGTATTTCTATAATTTGCTCACTTTCCTGTATATCTGATTGATCCTGATCCATTTCCTGATATTGTCTTTCCCCATAACTTTGTTCTACTGTGTCCCTTTCTTGAGTTTGACCTAATTCCTCATTAGCAACCTGTCTTTCGGAATTTAGTACATTCTGTTGTCTGACTAATTGGTCTATATGTCTACTGACTACCGTTCCATCTCCAGTTTCAACTCGATAGCTGGCTGGACCGTCTTTGTTTACTACAGTACCTGGTAACCAACGAGGTCCACTGCTAAAATTCCTGTACATAACCTTCTGCCCTACATCTGTCTGTGTGTTCTTCTTTTGACTATTTCTTACGATTTGGTTTTCCCTCCTTTTACGTTTCTGATCATGTGGATTAATAGTATCTAACAATGTGCGGATCCGTCTGTTAAACAAAAGCTCTGCTGGACTTTTATTAGTAGCCGCACATGGGGTTGCCCTTAGTCCTAAGAGCATGTTTGGAATTTTAACATCCCAGGACATACCGTCCATTTTACGAAGTTTATCTTTAACTGTCTGTACCATACGTTCTGCCAAACCGTTGGTGGATGGATGAAAAGGTGCAGAAGTAATGTGTTTAATCTTGTTAGCTTCTAGGAATGTCTTCATCTCAGAAGAAACAAAAGGAGTACCGTTATCCGATACTAATGTCTCACATAATCCATGGATAGAAAAAATCATTCTCAAGTGCTTAATGACGGTGGCTGAAGTCATATTATTGACAATGAACACTTCTGGCCATTTCGTATATGCGTCAACTATAATCAAAAAAGTTTTGTTTTGGAAAGGTCCAGCAAAATCCATATTTAACCTAGACCAAGGTTTCCCTGGCATCACCCACTCATAACTAGTTTTTGGTGGCATATGCCGGTTTTCAGAACATTTATTGCAGGTCTGTACCAAAGTTTCAATGTCGTCATTTAACTGTGGCCACCAAACATAACTTCTGGCAAGTGATTTAGTTTGCACAATGCCACTGTGTGTTTTGTGAAGAGCAAGCAGCACTGCTTCACGAAGCGGCGGAGGTACTACTACACGACAGCCTAGGAGGACGCAGTCCTCATGCAACGACAACTCAGTCCGATGCAGCCAGTATGGACGTAGCTGATCGTCTGATATTTTGGCTGGCCAACCGCATAGAATGTGATGACTTACTCGATTGAGAACGTTGTCCTGTTTTGTAGCGTGTGCTATTTTGTCCACATCAATCGGAAAGTCATCAGGGGCCTCTGCCATTAACAGTATGTCACAGAGCTGTGGTTCAGCTTGTTCAGGAACAGGCTGCGGCCAGCGACTCAGTCCATCAGCATGACCTATCTGTGTTCCTGGTTTATGTATTATGTCGTAACTATAGGAAGTTAATATTAAAGCAATTCGTGTCAAACGTGGTGATAAAACATGAGGTATGGGCCTCTTGGGATCAAAAATTCCTAACAATGGTTTATGGTCCGTAATTATCGTAAAAGACCTACCCATTAAGTAATTCTGGAATTTATTTATTCCAAACATTATAGCAGTCGCTTCTTTATCCAGTTGCGAGTAACGACGCTCGTGCGAATGCAATGTCCTAGAGCCCATGGCAATAGGACGCTCATGTCCGTCCTCCATGATGTGGGACAAAACAGCTCCCGCTCCGTACTCTGAACTGTCGCAGGTGAGGACCAGCGGCTTGTTCAAGTCATAGTGTACAAGTGTGAGGTCAGAAGATAGTAGACGCTTAGCAGTATTGAAACTGGTCTGCTCTCGGTCAGTCCACACCCACTTCTGCGATTTGTCGAGCAGTCTATGTAGAGGCTCTAATATCGTGGCCTTATGGGGTACGAACCTCTCATAAAAGTTATATAACCCAAGAAATGCTTGTAATTGTTGAACATTTTTAGGTTCTGGAGTATTGAATATGGACTCAATCTTACTTGGTGCCGGGTGAATCCCGTCAGCATCGATAACAAAACCCAAAAATTCCACTCGCTCCTTCGCGAACTTACATTTGTCCTTATTGAGACGTAAACCTGCCTTTTCAATACGTCCTAATACTGCATCAAGACGCTGCGTCATCTCTGCCATGGTGCGACCGCTGACGATGACGTCATCAATCAGCACGGCCACACCAGGCACTCCTGCCAGCAACGCTGTCATCAGCCGTTGAAAGATGCCCGGGCACGCTTTCACGCCGAATGCTAGCCTATGTACAGTGTAAAGACCTTTACATGTGTTTAGTGTTAAAAGGCGAGACGTGTCTTCTGTAACGACCACTTGTGTGTATGCGCGATCAAGATCTAATGTCGTGTAAAATTTTCCTCCAGATATAATTGCGAAAATTTCACTAGCTGTAGGCATCGGGTAAGTATCGGTTTCCGTAGCCTGATTCACTGTACTACGATAATCGCCGCACAGACGGACCTCGCCGTTCTTTTTTATTATTGGGACTACCGGAGTGGCCCATTCTGAATATGATACGGATTGCAAAACATTTTCTCCTACCAATCGATCTATCTCTTGTTCAACCCTAGCTTTAATAGCGAACGGTACCGGTCTAGCTTTCAAAAACTTAGGCGTTGCATTCGGTTTCAAATGAATCGCGACGGGGTCTCCCCGGTAAGTACCGAGTTCGTCCTTGAAAACCTCCCCATACTTGTTACATAATGCATTCGTTGCTGACAAATCAATATCTAAAATTTTATTCAATTTTATAGAAATTTCGAGGGGCTCAAACCAATCACGTCCCAATAAGTTTGGCCCTGAACCTCTAGCCACTATTACGCATAATTTAGTTTTAATGTCCTTATACCTGACCGAGACCGTTGCTTGTCCAATGACCGAAACCTGTGAGTTGTTCCAAGTGCGCAGCCGAGTGTGCATGGGACGCGGCGCGGCGGCGGCGCGCGGTTGTAGGCGCGCCCACGTGCGCTCGTTGACCAGTGAGAAAGCGGCGCCTGAGTCCACTTCCATGTCCACAGGCACGTCGTTCAGCAACACGCGTAGATTGTAGGCAGGAACGCGCGTGTTCGCGCCCTCCACTTTGTAAATCCCGTTCAGCTGTGCGTCAGACTGCACCTCTTCAGAGTGGTTTACTTTTCCTGAGGTACTTTTCTTTTTAGCTGTGCAGATTTTCTCGACATGACCTTTTTTCTTGCAAAAATGACACACTGCATTGATAAAACGGCATTCACCACCGTGACGATCACCACATCTGTAGCAAAGACGAATGTCTGTTTTTGTTTTTAACGCGTTGACATCCATCGGCTCAGGCGGGGGCGGCGCGGCGGCGGTATCGGCGTGTGCCATCGTGGCCGTGCGCTCGGCCTGCTGCATCATGCGCGCGTCCCTCCCCGCGGACTCGGCAGACACCATGGCGTCGACGACGTCCTTGTACCCGAGATTGTCTTTCTTCAACAGCTCGTACTGCAGTTTGCGATCGCTCATGCCACACACTAATCTGTCCCGCAACATGCGTTCCAGATTTGGAAAATTACAGTTGGTACTGATTTTTCTTAACTGAGCGATATATTCTGTCGCTGTCTCGTCCTTTGTTTGATCACGATGGTAAAATTTGTATGACATTGATATTTCATTTGGTTTTGGACTGTAATGTTTGGTCAACACATCTATAACTTCCGGATAAGTCACTTCACTTGAATTTTTTGGGGTGATTAATGCAAGAACAGTATCGAAAGTCTGAGCACCACAAATCGTAAAAAAGTTAGCTTTTTTGACCGAATCGAGGACGATTCCACTAGCTTCAAAGCAATAATTGAGTCGAGTTACGTAACTGTCCCAATTGTCTGTTTTCACATTGAACTCATGAAATTTTACTAATTTACGCTCCATAGTTCACAATTTACACTCGTCGCCACTATTATGTCCATTAAAACACGAGATTTTGGTAAATCAGTTTATTGCGCTGGGTAGCATAGCACTGTACAAAATGAATGTGTGTAACAACAACCTACCCTCGACTTAGCGAATATTTTTAATAAAAGAATATTTCACAAGTATTGAAGGTACCTATGTTACTCCATATATGACAGTAGTTATTTAATTTAGCACCTAGTGTTAATAGTTAGTTGTGATAAATATTGTACAAGTTGATATTCATTCATACATCATTATTAAGTACCCAAAACTCCAAATTAATTTGATTAATCTGCAGAAATAAATTGCATTAAAAAGATTAGTTTTCTTCATGCCATGCAGCCATGCCATGCATGTGGAAATTGTTTTTTTCAATACGAGTTTGTTTCAGCAATGCCTCTCTACCAGAAAATAGTGGATCTAGCCAATAATACAACTAGTAACTCCAATGGTAATATGTCGCGAGGCTCTATCTACTGCCCGGATCAACTTACTGTGCCAGGTGTAAGTATAAATATGGACAATAACCCTAAACTGTCATAAGTATGATAATAGCCTGATAAACCGGTATGCATTTGAAATAGTGGGGGAACTCTGCGTAAATGGGTCTTCTTCGTCTTTGATGCTGGCATTAGCCCATTTAACCTATTGACCCGCCTCAAATGATTATTCCCCTTTAAGGTAATAGATTTGAAAATCTATGATGCTTATAAAAACATTATTAGAATCGATTTTTATCATAGTCATAGATGTTTCGTGAAAAATATCAATCTGTATCGGTAACATCAAGTTTTATGAAACTCGTTCAATTTGTACAACTCTTTTTTCGGGCTGGTGACTGCAATTTCACCCCAGCTCCTCAAGGAAGGCCAGCAACGCCTTTATGTTACTGAAATATCCCACGGAGGGTAACTGGATTACGGAAGTACTTTGCCCTATATGTGGCGACTACCGGTTAGTTTAGGAGCACATGAGCTGCTGTCTCGTCGTCCTCCTTGCAGGCCCTGCACAGTGGACTGTCTGTAACTCCTGTCTTGCTATAATGAAACATCCAATATTTATTTGTAGGTGATAACGGCAATTACGCGGCTATGTGAACAGCACTACCAAGAGTTTTGGTGCACACTGAAGTGTGGTCAACTAGAGGCTCGCGTGCAGTTGTTTCCGGCGCCACAGACGATCTCCCTTGAAGAATTAGCTGCTACATACACTCTCGCCAATCAGATACATGTTATTGGATTCATACAGCAGCAGGAACTTAGTAAGTAGAAATCTTACCACCGACATCGTACGATGACGTCCGATAATAAAGTGTAGCGGTATCTACAACGCCACAAGCCAACAACGCGTCATACTGACATCACGCAAAATCCTGCATCGCGCAAGCAGAGTTTACCGCGCAACTAGCATAGATACAACGGCCCGACATGAATCATCGGGCAGTTGCCCGCCAGACACAAAACCCGTCTGGTCGGAGGATCCTCCCTTTTCTATCTATAGAGTATGAGGGAACTTTACAGCCTGTTCCTCATACCTCTGTAAAAGGTTACATGCTCTGTGCCGATAACTATGTTGTGGTTCAATCGGCCCAGTTGGCCAACGACACACGAGCATAGTTCGGCCGATGACGGATAAGGTGTACGCGTCAGGTTAGGCTAAATTGACCAACATAGAGAATACTTATAAAATAGTTAAATTGTGGTTAGAGAAGCACAATCTACTACAATTTAGGACATAACAACGAAAGCCGCTAAATATAACCAACCTTAGTAACAAATTAAATATCCCAGAAACAGGACGGTGATCTAACGCTGCTCGGTTTAACATTGGATAATAATTTAACATGGAAAAAACATATTAAAAATCTTAAGACTAAATTATCAAAATTTACATACACATTAAGCAAATTAAAAAGCAACACAAACCGAGACCGCGCTCTCAACATACTATGCTTATGCGTGGTTTAACTATGACCTAATATTGTGGGGTGAAAGTTCAGATTTTTATGACATCTTTATCATGCAAAAGAAATGTATATGCAAAATATGCATCCTTATGAACATTAAGCCATGGGAAAGCTGAAAACCACTGTAGGGGACTGTAGCCTAATACCACTGCTGGTTACTTTTTCCTACAATTGGACTATTCTCTATATTTTAAAGTAAACGCCGTGATCGCCGGTGGTAGACCGATTTTATTCGTCAAAAAAAGTATCAAAAAAAAACAGTATTCGAAATATAAAAAAACACTGTACAAAATACATTAAAAAGTAACTAAGAAAAAGGTGCGTCGCGCACATTCCTCCCCCCAAAGTTAAGCCTTCAGCTTGAGCAGCTTTTTCAAGGGCCTCCTCAGTGTGCCCACTGCAGTCCTGACGTCCGCCACTCGGATCACCCCATCGCGGCCCGGGTAAGTCGCTGAGATGCGCCCTCTTGGCCAGGAGCCCCTCGGTAGGTTGCCGTCAGCCACCAGGACCAGATCGCCCACAGCCAACTCTGGAACATCGCCTTGCCCTGGTCTGGGAATAAGATTCGGCAAGTACTCTTTAACCCAGCGCTGCCAAAAGTGGTCCGCCAGTCTGACCGCTTTGCGCCAGCCGCTTCTTGACACCAGATCTCGGTCCGTCAAGGTTGCTGGAACAGGACGTCCCGACGAAGCTGCAAGGAGAAAATGATTTGGAGTGAGCGCCTCTTCACTGCCGGGCTCTACCGAGACGTGCGTTAGGGGGCGAGAGTTGATGAGCCCTTCTGCTTCTGCCAGCACGGTTCGGAGAACTTCTTCAGTCGGAGCACGTTCGGTGAGGGTCGCTCGGAGTGCCGTCTTCACACTTCTCACCAGTCGCTCCCATACTCCACCCATAAACGGAGATGACGGGGGAATGAGGCGCCAACTGATTTTCTCCGTCGCTGCATATTCCATAGCTGCGTTCCCGTAGAGTGAACGGAGTTCTTTTCTTGCCCCGATGAAAGCGGTACCATTGTCAGACCAGATCTCAGACGGCGTTCCTCTGCGAGCCACGAAGCGCCGAAGACTCATTACAGCAGAATCCGTCGACAAGCTTCCAACAACGTCCAAGTGGATGGCGCGCACGACTAGGCACGTGTACAAGGCGACCCATCTCTTCTCCCGTCTTCGGCCAATAGATATCTGGACTGGCCCGAAGTAGTCTAGCCCAGTGAATGTAAAAGGGCGCTTGTGGTGAGCCAAACGTGCCTCCGGTAGATTCCCAGTGGGCGGCTGGAATTTCTCAGCTCGGCGAATGCGGCATAGCTGGCAACGGAAGGCAACGGAGCGGACGACGTTTCTTAAGCCGACCAAGTAGAAACTCTGACGAAGCTCGTTGACCACGGTCTCCGTGTTGGCATGGGCGGCTCGGCGGTGATGGTGGTCTACCAATAGCTGGACAGCAGGGTGCTTCCCGTCGAGGACGATGGGATTCTTAGTGGCTTCAGGTACTCCTGAGGCTGCGGCGATACGGCTGGATAGGCGTAGGAGGCCCTCTTCATCCACAATCAGCGACAGTCGGAACAGCCGACTGATGCGAGGTATAGGCAGGGGTGGGAGTCTGCTCAGACGCATCATCTCATCAGGAAATGAGTCCAGCTGTGCCTGGCGCAAAATATGCGTCTCGGCCAGGCGCATTTCGGCAGCTGTCTCATGCGTTGAGTGTGAAGAGCCAAAAGAGCTTGACGGCTGAAAAGAAAATGTTAATATCCCCCCTTGCTCACGCACTAAATTCTCTACATGAAACCCCCTTCGTGATAAAGAATGGATTCTGATCTGGGTTAAATATTTATGAGCTCTGTATGTTGCTCGTACCAATCTCAGCCAAGAGCTAAACCGCTTGGGATCAGCTGAGACAGGTACATGCCTCTCAACGTTGCCGACGAGGTGAACTGTTGCAATGGTATATGCTGGATTCCTACTCTCTTCATTTACGCTTGGGTACTCTGAGAAACTACAAGGCTCACTAGGCCAGACAGAAGAAAGCAAGAATTCAGGACCAGTGATCCAGCGAGACTCTAGAGACAACGTAGTGCGTTTTAACCGGGTAGCATCGTCAGCGACGTTCAATTCGCTAGGCACCCACCGCCAATCACTGGCACTCGTTAACTCCAGGATCTCGCCGACTCTGTGCGAAACAAAAGGCTTAAATGAGCGGGCCTCGCTTCGTAACCAACTCAACACCGTCATTGAATCACACCAAAAAACTTGCCTGACGGGACTGAAACGATGAGAATCGCAGATTGTTGAAGCGAGGCGCGCGGCGATCAACGCTCCTTGCAGCTCCAACCGCGGAATCGACACCGGCTTTAAGGGAGCTACACGGACCTTGCTGCCAATCAGTGCGAGCTTGACTTCTCCATCCTTAAGCACGAAACGCCAGTAAGCCACCGCAGCAAAGGCAGATTCGCTGGCGTCGGAAAAAACATGAAGCTCGCAGTGATTCACTTCACAGTCGGCTAGGCAGTAGCAGCGTGGGATCTGCAATTCAGCAACGCTAAACAAATCCTGAAACCATAGTCTCCACGCTGAACTGTCCTGCTGTGAAAGTTCTTCATCCCACTCAAGACCCTTGCGCCACGCATTTTGGAACATGATGCGACCGGTCACTACTAGAGGCGCAATAATTCCGAGCGGGTCAAAAACCCGCATCAAGTGGGCCAAAACCACCCGCTTGGTAAGCTTTTTTGGTAGCCCACCCTTTTTTAATCCAATATTGAAACCGATACAGTCTGTAGTGGGCTGCCAAATAAGACCAAGTGTCCTTACAGGAGTGGCCAGGTGGCCCAGGTCTACGGGTGACGTCACCGGCGTCTCCAGCAACGTCTCCTTCGGTAACAACGTCAGGGCCGAGACGCTGTTGGAGGCCCAGCCACGCATTTCGAAACCCCCGTTTTTGTGGACAGCGTAAATATCAGCGGCCAGTTTTGCTGCTTCATCCACGCTGTCAAGGCTGCAAATGCAATCATCCATATAATGATCGCAAATGATTGCACGCGCTGCGTCCGGGTATCGTGTCTGATGCTCAACCGCATTTTTATTTTTAATGTAAATTGCCGTAAAGGGACTAGAAGCGGCACCGAACATCATCGACGACATCCGGTAAACACGCAGCGGTTCGCGCGGACTATCGCGCCACAAAAACCTCTGCGCGTCGCGGTCTTCAGCACGAATTTTAATTTGCGGAAACATTTCCCGAATATCCGCGGTCAACCCAATTTTACCTTCCCTAAAACGAAAAAGAACGCCTAGTAGTGGCTGAAGCAGGTCAGGACCCGGTAACAGCAACGAGTTTAGCGAAACACCCTCTGATTTGGCAGCGGCGTCGTGCACAACCCGCAGCTTATTAGGCTTGTTTGGGTTGACTACGCCGAAGTGAGGCAGGTACCAAATACGCGGCCCTGTGGGCGTCTCTGGACACAGTTCGGCGTAGCCCTTCCCAACCATATCGAGAACGTTGGCACGATACCGCTCCGCATAGCCACCATCCCTACACAATTTCTTCTCCAAACCTAAAAACCTCGATAAGGCGAGATTGTAACTATCAGGTACTGATAAATCGTCAGACTTCCAAATCAGACCTACTTCAAAACGACCACTGGGCAAGCGGCGTGCTGTGTGCTCAACAATCTGGCCAGCACGTTCATCATCAGCATTGCGCGCCTCACGTTTCGAAATACCTATAGACTCTAGTTTATACTGCTCCTTAATAAGCTGCTCTAATTCGGAACGGTCGCTCTTGCCTACAGTCGCGGACTCAAAGAGTGTGGCGTGGCTGACAATATCAACCTGAGAAGTCGAACTACAACCGAAACCGAACAAAACCCAACCTAGCGCAGTACGAATCGCTACAGGTTGTGACTTAGACCCCTTACGCGTGGCCCCAGATACGGTAAGATGCCAGTTGTCAGTGCCAATGATGAGCATTGGCTGAATTTTACCGTAACACAACTCATCTGCAAGATCTGCAAGATGAGGATATTTCGTGACGGCGTCCCTGTTGACAATCTGAGACGATACCCCTAGACCGCCAATAGATCTAGCCCTACGAATAAGGTGACTATCTTTCACGTGACGACCCTTGATGTAGAAGTCTACATAACGCACCAACACGTTCTTATTAAGGCCCCCTATGCAATCTACGTGAACGTGTCCTTCTGGCCCAATAACACCTATCTTAGCAGCGACCTCCGCATCAATAAAAGTAGCGGTCGACCCGTCGTCCAACAAAGCATAAGTATCGACACTACCAGACGGACCAGACAGAGTCACAGCAACAACTTTCAGTAACGGGCGAAGACTCAGCGATCGCGCCGGGCTTTCAGCTGAAAAAGAAGTTGACGCGTGAGACAGGATCTCTTTCCCTTCAGGAAGAGAAACTACAGGTACATAGCTCGACGCGCACGGAGCGGAGCTCGACGTGGACGGCGCAGGGCCGTCGTCCTCTTCTACGCCTACATGAGCCGCGGCCGCGCGCTCACTAGCACTGTGCAACAACCTATGATGGCGGAATTTACAATCGCCAATGTCGCACAAACTTTTTGCTGAACACAAACTTAGTCTATGCCAACCTTCTTTGAGGCACCTGTGACAAATTCTTTTCTTTTTTATAAAATGCCACTTGTCATCTATTGACAAGGAAAGAAATTTGTCACATTGTGTCAATGAATGCTGTTGTTGACATAAAACACAATGAATTTTGCCTGCAGCAGCCGTGGATGAACTATTTTTAGATTTTGACCGAGTTTTCTCTCCATCAACGACTGCGTGCACCTTATCCCTGACTCGGCTATTACCAGCGGAAGTCGAACTCGGCGCGCCAGCCGATTCAGGGAGGAGGCCGAATCTAGACTGTAGCTCGACTATGTCGACCAGGAAGTCGGCGAACATGTCGAGCATGGGTAGCCCACTGGCCGCATGACTGCTGGCGTAGGCCACCCATTGTGCTCGTAACAGTGGGGGGACTTTTGAAATGACCGATTGAATCAGCTCTGGCGATGTTAGGTAGTGAGGCTGGTCGAGTAACCGAATCGCTTCCACACAATTACGTACACGACTAGCAAAAATAGCAAGGTCTTTACCTTCACCCGAGACGCGCGGTAAAGCGCGCATTGCAGCTGCCTCCTGAGCCACTATAAGCTCGGGGCGGCCGAAGCGTGTATCGAGCGCGCGCAGCACTACATTAGGCTCGCGCGCCGTCGCCAGCAGCATCATGACCGCTTCACGCGCGCATCCCTTCAATGCTTTGTTCAACCTAGCTAGATTTTCCACTGCAGAATGCGAGTTCATCGTATCTAGAAAGGCTCTTTTAAAAGAAAGCCATTCAAGATGCGATTTACCGTCGAAAAATGGCAATGGAAAGTCTCTATCACCCCTACGGTGGCAAGCGCCTTTATTAACATTATCTATGAGAATGCCTAACGACTTCACAAGGCGGTCTGAATTGCTGGAACAAAGATGCATGTTAACATTTGTAGCTGTGGTGGCTAGGTCAGCCGGTTTTGTAGGCGATACTGGGGTTGGGGTAACTAGAGCCAGGCGAGAGGGGCCGACCGAGATAATAGAATTAAATTCAACAGGGTCAGCTAGGCCAACTGGATCAGTTTTCAGAGCAGCTTTTGAATTCTGTAGCCAGTCACTAACCGAACGGCTGCTTCTCGAACTACGACGACTGGCATCGGCATCTATAGCCGCCAATTCCGCTCGGAGTTCCAACTCCGCTGCTTCGCGCTCTCTAGCGGCGACCTTTTCCGCGGCGACGGCGACCTTTTCCGCGGCGACGGCGACCTTTTCCGCGGCGACCCTCTCTGCCTGCCCTAATTCAACCATACGGCGAGCATGTAAAGCCTCTGCGGCTAACTTTCTAGCCACCATTGTAGCAGAAGAACGAGATGAAGTTCTACTTACTGGTCTCGACGGAGTCTGGGTGGTAGTGACGGGCCTCGGCGGGGTCTGATTGCCGGAGACGGGCCTCGAAGGGGTCTGGACTGCGGCCGCCACACTGGCGGGTGGGTGGCTGGGCTCTGGTTGCTCCAGCTCCTTTTCCACAGCGTTCCCTTCAGCTCCCATCTTGGCACCCGCACGAGTACGCACCATCACTACTATCTACTAGATTGGCTGTCGAAGGACCACGATGTAGGGGACTGTAGCCTAATACCACTGCTGGTTACTTTTTCCTACAATTGGACTATTTCATTGGCACTGACAACTGGCATCTCACCGTATCTGGGGCCACGCGTAAGGGGTCTAAGTCACAACCTGTAGCGATTCGTACTGCGCTAGGTTGGGTTTTGTTCGGTTTCGGTTGTAGTTCGACTACTCAGGTTGATATTGTCAGCCACGCCACACTCTTTGAGTCCGCGACTGTAGGCAAGAGCGACCGTTCCGAATTAGAGCAGCTTATTAAGGAGCAGTATAAACTAGAGTCTATAGGTATTTCGAGAACCGCTGCGTGTTTACCGGATGTCGTCGATGATGTTCGGTGCCGCTTCTAGTCCCTTTACGGCAATTTACATTAAAAATAAAAATGCGGTTGAGCATCAGACACGATACCCGGACGCAGCGCGTGCAATCATTTGCGATCATTATATGGATGATTGCATTTGCAGCCTTGACAGCGTGGATGAAGCAGAACCGATGTAGGGGACTGTAGCCTAATACCACTGCTGGTTACTTTTTCCTACAATCGGACTATTCTCTATATTTTAAAGTAAACGCCGTGATCGCCGGTGGTAGACCGATTTTATTCGTCAAAAAAAGTATCAAAAAAAAACAGTATTCGAAATATAAAAAAACACTGTACAAAATACATTAAAAAGTAACTAAGAAAAAGGTGCGTCGCGCACAACCACATTTTATAAAAAATAAAAATTTAACGCTACCCTCTCTTTACATATAACAAGTAGATACGTTCGTGCAAAAACACAGGGATTACCTACTTTAGATCAAACATAGAAGCCAACTAAAACTATAACCGAAGAAACAAAAACAAGTTGATTACACCAACACCAAAATTAAAAATAATGTATAATAGCCCCCATTATAGAATCGCAACAATTTATAATAAGTTACCAAATTATGTAAAAGATGACGAAAATACAAAATCATTCTATAGCAAACTAAGATCACTTCCTTCCGCTCCACCCAGAGCGGGAGGGGTCATTTGATGATTTCCCATCCTCAAAAAAAAAAACAAAAACCCCTGTTATTTTATCAGTATATATATAAAACATTGATCAGGTAGGGGTCATAGTTCTTCGATAGTTCTTGGTAACCAGTCAATTTTAGCCACCCAAACCCATAGTCCAACTTTTTATTTTTCCATATCCTGCAATAGTCCTACACCAACGGGGGGTTATCCTGGGGTGCACATGCATACAGGGATAATCGTCGGTTGGTGCCACATTTTATTAAAATTTCCTAAGGGGCCTCTGCGAGTTGGCTTCGGCCCCTCGTACGCCTTCCAAAGGACCGGGATCTTATGGTCCCGAGATATGTAAAATAAAAAAATACTAATAATAATAATACTGGTATTCAGCTGCATCCGGTTAGACTGGAAGCCGACCCCAACATAGCTGGGAAAAGGCTAGGCAGATTAACGACATCTAGACTTCTATTTCTGAGATTATTTGTTTTTAATTGTAATTTGTTGACTCAATTTATGATATTATGACCACAAACTCAGCAGCAAACCAACATTATTTTGCAGCGCCCTGACAGGGTTCATGTACAAAAACAGATACTTAGTAATTATTCTGTAAAATTTGTGATGTAATGTAATTAATTGTGTTTTGTGTTCTGTAATTTGTTTGTGTTTTGTTGTGTTTGTTTGTTTGTGATGTGTTGTGTGTAATTAATAAATAAATTCATTATTTTTTTAACATAAGGCTTCTCCCAACATTATTTAGGTGAGAGAAGCCTGAGGTAAAAAATTCATGCAGAGCTGCATGATTCAAAATCCGAACAGTTTCCGGCGGAAAGTTTTAATGTCACAATGAAATTGTATTTTTTAAGTATCCAGCAGTTAATTTGACACATCGACTTTATTGAAAAGTGCGGCTTTGTAACTTTTACCTGTCACTTTCTAAAGTCCGATGTGCATCTTAAAGAGTATATTAACTCTAGGGTACTGTAAATAGGTATTATTTTTTTCTCATCATCATCTGCCTAACCTTTCCCTCAGTCGGCTTCCTGTCTAAACGGATGCAAACAAATATTAATTAATGGATAAATAACTTTAATTCCTACATAATAAAGTTCAGTTTACGCTACAAGTTCAAACATTTTTATAGCTTTCTCAATAGTGCTAGTCACTCTGAAATCAACTTAATTGTCATTGAAATAAAGTTGATATTTGTTTAACATGAAATAGGGTAGGTGTGTGCAGCACTGCGCACTTTTACTTTAAATACCAGTATTTTACATAGAGCGACTGCCTATCAGACCTCCACATCCCAGTGGGTTATACGATACCCCTTGGTAAAACTTGTCAGACTTTCGGGTTCTTGACGACCCGTAGCGACTGTCAAAGATCCACGAATCACAGCCGGGACCAACGGCTTAACGTGCTTCGAGGCACGGAGGGGGCCTTGACTCTTGGTATGTAAAGACGGTCACCTATCCACGGAGCAACCGCGGCAAGCGTAGCTTAACCTGACCGATCGATCCGTGCGGCTGCTTTTACTTAGCCACAAGCCCCCGGTATTTTATTTTTCTATAGTTATAATATAACTTTGTATGTATATTCCACAACGTAAAAATACAGGTATATTCTAAAACTGCACCTTCTCCTTTTTATCAGGTACCCCTATAGCGATAAGTAAACACTTAGTGATACCGCAGGTGCAATCAGCACCGAATACGGGGCCGAGGGAAAATTATGGCTCCAAAACCCCTACCAAGGTAAAGTACTAAGGCACGACAACATTTTGTCGCCGTTTTTCTTTTATCTCGTTTAGAAGCAAGATATGATTATGTGCAAACATATTGATGTCTCGTTTCGGTGTGAGAGGTTGCGACGACAGGCTATTGTCGCACCGCGTTTGGTAGCCTAGCTGGCCACATAGAGAGTGTAAAGAGACCCATCACATAGCCGTTATCTGCGCATTCTGTACATCTAACACTGGGAAACAACTTTTATTTTCACCCGTTATTGTTTAAAAATAAAAAGGCTTATTGTAAACAACTGAATCATCTTGCAGGAAGGTTCAAGTACAGATGGTTCTGCCACAGAAGAGGATATGTCAGACCCGAGCAAAGTACCCAATTTTTGTGTCCTGCTTCATGGAGCACTCAAGGTAAGAAACCAAAATGACACTTTTCATAGTAGTAGATTCAGGTTCTAATAAAGCTATGTTAGCTTCATACAGTCACTTTCGAAAATATTGGGACAAGCAGGGATTCATAAATAATCTAAACATTAAAAAGAAAATTAAACTTTATCTCAATAGTACAAGGCCTATTTCAGAATGAACACAGTAAGCACTAACTGTGCAATTCTGACATTAAAAAAACGTTGTGTCCCATTCAAATGAAGTTTAATTTGTTCAATTGTTTACATAATTATGAAGTCTGACCGTCCCGATATTTTAGACGCTTTTATAGGCTCGGGTCGACGCGCGTATACGCCCTGCAAACTTATAGTAAAAGTGCGCAGTGCTGCACACCCCCACCCTATTTCAAGTTAAACAAATATCAACTTTATTACAATGCAAATTATATTGATTTCAGAGTGACTAGCACTATTGAAAAGGTTATAATAATGTTTGAAGTTGTAGCGTAAACTGAACGTTATTGTGTAGGAATTAAAGTTATTTTTCCATTGATTCATATTTTTTTACATTTTTGGCAAATAAATCGCGAACGCAATAGTACATCACGATATTAGTGCGTTAAGATGGTTATAACATGCGAGGCGGAATTTCAGCCCTCGCCTTCGCGAAGGCGAGGGCGTTATTGAGCCGAGCATGTTATAACCAATACGCACGTATATCGTACGACGTTTTTTAACACATTTGCGAGGAAACAGAAAAAAGAACATTTTATATTTTGTTCATTTTTAATTATTGAAACAGTTTGTGAAATTACAATTATTAAAATGATACGTAGTTGTAGTTGGTTTTTTAATTATGTTTTTATTATTATTATTACTATTCATAATATCATTGTTTTGTGTTAGGGTAAATGTTGGAGACGACGAAACTTCTTGAAAGGCGGCAAAAGAGCATTGTAATTCGTCATTAGTTGTAATTTTTATTTTTATTTTAAATAAACTCAATATGTGAATGCACACTGTTGCTTTCCCGCCATTTTAACAGCGCGCTAGCGCTGCCTACTGACTGGCGCCGCGCGGCGATTAGTTCGAAATTTGAATAGCAACAGCGCGCTGCTCACTAGCTGGAGTCGTGCGGCGGCGATCAGTTCCAAATTTGAAATGGCAAATAATACTGTTATGGAATTTGTATGGACTATAACTTAACTATTTGCTTTGGTAACACACGCGTTTTTTATGACCCTCTTTACATATTTAAAACCGGTGGAATTACATCAGCTTTACGAGCAAGGGTGTTAAAATAGTACATTACGATATTAGTGCGTTAAGATGGTTATAACATGCGAGGCGGAATTTCAGCCCGAGCCGAAGGCGAGGGCGTAATTGAGCCGAGCATGTTATAACCAATACGCACGTATATCGTACGACGTTTTTTAACACATTTGCGAGGAAACAAAAGAAAAACATTTTATATTTTGTTCATTTTTAATTATTGAAACAGTTAGTGAAATTACAATTATTAAAATGATACGTAATTGTAGTTGGTTTTTTAATTATGTTTTTATTATTATTATTACTATTCATAATGTCATTGTTTTGTGTTAGGGTAAATGTTGGAGACGACGAAACTTCTTGAAAGGCGGCAGAAGAGCATTGTAATTCGTCATTAGTTGTAATTTTTTTTTTAATTTTAAATAAACTCAATCTGTGAATGCACACTGTTGCTTTCCCGCCATTTTAACAGCGCGCTATATAGCGCTGCCTACTGACTGGCGCCGCGCGGCGATTAGTTCGAAATTTGAATAGCAACAGCGCGCTGCTTACTAGCTGGAGTCGTGCGGCGGCGATCAGTTCCAAATTTGAAATGGCAAATAATACTGTTATGGAATTTGTATGGACTATAATTTAACTATTTGCTTTGATAACACACGCGTTTGTTATGACCCTCTTTACATATTTAAAACCGGTGGAATTACATCAGCTTTACGAGCAAGGGTGTTAAAAATTAAGTAGTGCTGCTTTTTCAAGACAAAACGCGCCGTCAGCGCCGACGCGCATACGATGCTCGCTACATGGAAAGCGCGTATAACAAACGCCGTGTGCCCTATGCACACTTACCTCACACTCCTTACACATACATCACATAATTTGTGTCCAGGTGGAAGGCATGGCAGCAGTAGTACTTCTGGGCGCGGATTGGTGGGGAACCCTGACAGCATCGTGCGAAGCGTCGCGCGGTCGGCGGTCCTGTCTGCTACTCAGTGTGATGAAGCCAGGAGCCACAGCCGCGCCTTGGCTCGGCGCCCTCGACCAACTCGGACCGGCTGAAGAGGGAACTACTCCTGGTAAGTATTTGTGCTTGCTTTTAATGTTTCTTCTATTCTAGTGTTGTAACAACCTATACGAGAACGGGTCAAGCTGTTATAAAAAATAGCTTAAAAATGAGACTTTCTGAAAAGGACAACATTGTTTTCTACTTCGACTTACTTCAAGATCGGGATTAAATAAGCAAAATTTATCTAATAATATTTACCTCGGACAGATAATGCTTATAATATTATACTACTAACTATTTACATTTACACACATTGTCTTCTAGATTTGCTATAGAAATCCATAATATATACTTATCTTTTATAACCACTTTGTCAACCTTTACAATATAATCTACTAGCTTCTGCCCACGGCTTCGTCCGCGCGAAATGTCACCCTCCCCCATACACCTTCTTAGTGGTGGAATTTCGAAACTCTTTCTTAGTGGATACCTACTCTTCACAAAGAACACACCTTCCGAATTTTCATGTCTCTAGGACCAGTGGCCAAAGTCCTAACTGACTGATATATCAACGCACAACCTAAAACGTTGATATATCAGTCAGTTAGGACTTTGAATTTTATGTATAAAATTGCGTTTAAAATTCGCAATCTTATTACTATTTCATACCAATCAACCTTCTTCAGCTCATTCATTAATTTAAACCAATTAATATGACTAAAATTCATCATCTTTTGTAGCGGAAACATTCCCGATCCGATCATGGCGATCGTACAGCAGCGGCGGAGCTGCATGCGCGTGGGCACGTCCGCACGCACTACTCGCCGACGTACAGAAAGTACTGCGACATGCCAGAAAACTGCCCGACAAGACACCGCATCTGTTTAAGGTATGCGAAATTGTTACTCAATGGAAATGTATATGGATTTTTCATAATTTGAAGCCTGTCAATCATTTCCTAGTAGGAATTAAACAGAAAATGGTAAAGAAAAGTAGGTAGTCAAAACATACGACACTGTAGAACATATTTCAAGCCAAGCAGCAGTTAAAACTAAATAAAATAGAGTTATAATCTGCTTGTAGGTATTGCAGGCTCTGCTTCATACGAGAAAAAAAATCAATAATATAATCTTATAATTTCTCAGGAACTGAACAGACTCCGGCGAGCAGCCATTTCCCTCGGCTTCTCTGAACTACTGACAGCGATTGGCAATGCGTTGGAGCGCGAATGCACCGCATTGCCGCCGTCAGCGCCCTCTGAATGTGCGTTACAACTCGCGCACGCTGCGAATGCCCTGCGAGACCCGAGAACGGCCTTAGATATCAAACATACGCTCACACCACTGGGTGCGAATTATAATGTTACTCCGATGACACACTAATTGGTTCTGGGCTTCTAGCATCTGATATTATTATCTGCTATGGTCTGCTATAATGCCACAAACTTATCTGACCTGGTGGCTAAAAGTGGAACTAATGAAGCCATTTGGAAAGTCATGAATTTTTCGCATCGGTCACATAAGTTTGTGGGACTGTAGCACATTTTCGACTGTAGGTACAGCCCGATTCAAATTTTTTGGCAGCTCGGAACATGAGGCGAATCGTTACACAGTAACAAATTTACTTGTCAGTGGAGGTGAGGGGTGAGGGACTGCGCAGCGGCTAGCGCACTTCAGAGCCGCCATAAAGTTTGAATCGGACTGTATTTCGTTTGTTAGACAAACATGATTAAAGTGGAACTATGAAATCTACAAACGAAATATTCATGCCAACTATTGAAATACAGTACTTACCAACAATGATTTACGATATTTAGATCTATTATGTATTCTTAGTACAATGAGGGCATGATTGTTGGTCATTGTTGTATCAATACCATCGGGTACAACATTGGCAGTCCTCTTATGGATTTATAAATTAAGTATAATATTAATAAATTAAATTGTTTTAAAATATACAAACAGATCTTATTATTTTACTTGAGTATCTGAGTCTGTCTGTCGGTTCGGCGGGGGCAAGCTAGTTTTCTATATAATATAGTAGTTTATTTCCACAAAACGGCACTGGAATGCATACTTCGAAGACACGAACATCTGAGGCGTCGTCGGTGCGCCGTCTTCGATGTTGATTCCATAGCTTGTCTGCGCGAAGTGGCGCAACCCTATGCCACTAGCAAATCTTTCGTACAGCATGTGTAGATCTGACATACATGGCGAAATATGGGTATACTATAGGTAGGTACACCTCTGCCTACCCCTTCAGGGAATACAGAATACAAAGGCGTCTTCTCATACACACAAGGTGCGAGCATTGATCACCACCCAATGGCATAACGATACCGTTTGGGGCCCGTGTCAAATTATTTGATTAATAGCCGATTTATTTGACTGTGATAAATTAATCATGATCTTTCTTAAAGGAAAATAAAATTGCAAGAAATGGTTTATTAATAATTTAATTTACACTTCAGTACTACTTACAATAATATTCATAAATTAATAAAACAAAAATAGGTGAGCATTTTATTTGTTCTTAAGTTTTTGTAGGCTTATAAGATTTGTTCGGGCAGTCTTGAATGTAGGATCAATTTTCAGAGCACTTTTGTACATTTCTTCTGCTAATGTGTACTTTTTCCATCGATGATAAAGTACACCTGCAATATAATTACGTTATAGATCAGCAAATAATAAGTATACATACTGGCAAGACTTCGTGAGACCAGGTCACCAGAGCAACGTATGTATTTATTTAGCCTGCTGTAAGGATCGTAGAAGGTGGTGTTCTGTAGTTTCTGCCTATCCCCATGGGAAAAAGGCGTGAGTTTATATATATATAGCGGCTAGCGTTATAATATATTTTATTATTTATTTATTTCCTTTTGAAGACTTACAGCTAAACAAAACAGACTAAGAAATTGAAAATGTGACTGACGGCCAATTACAAGTCTCCACATATAATTATCAGAATAATAATAAAATATTATCTGTGAACAACACAGTACTGCCAATAAAGACAATAAACTGCCAAAGCCAAAACTATACAATAATATTATATACCCACAACAATACAATATAATTATATAGTTAATATATCGTCATTGATATATTTTATATTGTCATTGATATACAGGGTGACTGGAAAATAGTGGCGGAGCCGTTAAGGGGAGGTAGTCTAGGGTTATTCCGACAGATATCATTATGAGACCTACCGTCCTTACTTTAACCCTTTCCAAGATATTCTACTTAAGGAGGATCATCTGATCTGCTCTTGGCCATTTTCCTGTTAGATGGCGCTGAAGTCAACATTTTTAGTTTTTTTTGTTTTATGTGTAATTGGCACATCAGTAAGTCGTAGAAGTAGTAGTCGCGGTAATTGGACATTACACTTTATTGAATTTGGTCATAGAATTGCCTCAAAATCCACACAATTCGACACAAAGGGGTGAAATAAAATCTACCATTGAATACAGGTCGTTTACACACACAGAGGTAAGCGAGTATTTCCATACGTTTACAAGAATAGACCACTAGGTGGCGTGTATTTCAAAAAATGAGCCGCCTGCTACGAAATGATAGGAAAAAATGTGTGGTGTGGTGTGACAGTGCATAGTACTCGCAACCGGCGTGCGTGTATGACCAGATTTATGAACGTAAACGAGACAAAAGTAGTATATAAGGTATCGTAGGTGGCTTTCTGTAGTTTCTGCCTACCCCCATGAGAAGAAGGCATGAGTATAATGATAGGATAATAAGTCATATTTAGCTAGGCTGAGAATCAGCACTTTTCGAATGTCAAAATTACAATAGACAGTCCCCCAAAACGCCCGCCCTTCACCACTTCCTAGTGCTTTAGCTGAAAAGAAGAAGTGGCGCAACAAACTCCCCAGCAGTTCGGTTACAAAAACTTCAGACTATACAGTTTATAAAGATAGTTTTATTTTATTATCTTACACTAATTCATTATCAAATAAAAATATTTGTAGTGACACAAATGAAGCCTGATACATGATTAAATTTATAGCATAACCAATTATTACAATAATTACAGAAATTACACATAACAGACACAAGAAAAAAACAAAAGATAACAACAAATAAAAAAATACAATTTAGTATGCAATTACAACCAGAGTGAAAAAATATTTTATAATGTCAAAGCA
This sequence comes from Luperina nickerlii, assembly GCA_963855955.1. Lineage (NCBI taxonomy): Eukaryota > Metazoa > Arthropoda > Insecta > Lepidoptera > Noctuidae > Luperina > Luperina nickerlii. Next base: position 13,316,002 of record OY979664.1, on the reverse strand, counting down.
CTCCTATCAAAGTTTTTAGAAAAATAAAAATCTAAAGTCCAGCTTATTGAGTTCACCAGGTGGTTATACTTGCATAATAAAGTATTATTTTACCTTTTCATTTTATAGTAAATACAAATAAAACGTAATGTACAATGATAATGTTGATTCTAAACAAACTACTACAAAAATATAATTATAACAAAAATCGTTTGACTTGTTGATTTCACCATGTGCCGTGACTCTTCTTGTCCACTGCTACAAGGCTGCTGTAAAGAAAAATAACTTTACTTAGTATATGTTACTTTGGACAAATAATATTTCCCATACATTTCAAATGTAATTTACCACCAATCTCCAAAGCTGCTCTAAAATGAAACTTTACTAGTTGCTCGAATTTCCAACTGATGTTGATGGACAATTTTTCACTATAATAACATAATAATATATTTTAGACATTGAAATAGATACAATTAATGAAGTAAAAAAAAAATTGCCTTGTGTACTGGTACACACGGCTACATAATTAACCAGCCATATATTTCCAGTATAAGCTGATCTCGCATTGTATAGGATTTCCGTTCAATGGGAGGTCACCTTATACTGGAAATTATAACTTGATATCTAGCTGAGTATACATACCATTCAAATCTATACATATAGCATTTTTTTGAACATGTCTCAATATGAGTTCTGGCAGAATACGTAGTTTGCGTGTCGACGACTTCTGTCGTATTCTGTTTTGTTCCTTTCGATTTATGTATTTTTTAATATGTGTCCCTGGACTCTGTGTGGTCTGCTTTTTCCATGCAGTTTCATGCCATTTGTGTCCAGTAGCAAGCGATAATACTGAAAATAGAATATTTTTTACTAGAAAATACCAATAAAATATAAATAGATGATTATGTAACATACAAAGAAACAATACTGTACCATGATAATCAAAGCATTTCTTACTGGTACTTACAATTTCTGACTTATTAAATTTCCATTTGCAGCTGTTTTATTGACATTGCAGTAATAATCCTTGCAGTTTTCATGTATTCCGAATACATGAAGCGGGCTATTTCGTAAATCTGCTGCCATAGCAGCACTCTCACTGCTACACATTATAATTTTCCATGCCACTAGTGTAAGCTTCATCACCTTTGGCTTCAAAATATTTCGCCAAGATCTAAAAAAAGTACAAATATGAATACAGAATATGCTTCACTGATATTGAGATGTCAAAACAAATTTGATATATTTATTTACCTTGTATAGTTTTTGATTACATGATTCTTGCATTCAATTTTTTTTATTATGTTCCCATCTCAGACCAAAGTTCCTATACAACACTTTCTCTTTCAAGTTTGCAAATGCAGAGGAGTCTCCGTCTCCAATAACACTCAAATAGCGAAGTTGATGCATTTCTTCACTCACTCTTTTGAAAGCCTTCCACAATAATTTGTGATTCCATTGCTGTAGGCGGTCCAGTAAAATGTTTGCAGCAATTATGTGCTTTCATGTCCGTCTCCTTTTTTCATAATATTGACACAAAACAATATTTGTTTTGAACACCAAGAAATAGACGTTTCTTAGTTTCTTTACCAATAATGCAGGCCTGGAAATGAAAAGCAACACTTGTAAATATTGCACAACAAAAAGTTCATACAGAACCAATTATGTGTTTAGTAAATAAGTATGTAAGGTATCGTAGCAGGTGGCAATCTGTAGTTTCTGCCTACCCCCATGGGAATAAGGCATGAGTTTATGTATGTATGTGTTTAGTAATATATTAACTTACCATACCAGAAGATGAATCAAAGTTATGGCCATATAACCTTTTCAGCCATCCTCCGAACTACATATACAGTAACAAATGGAACACTGTCTGAAGATATGTGACCTTTTTGAATAGCAACTGAACATTCTTGTTCACCAGCAGTTGCAGTATGTATTTTATTACTGCTCTCCGTACAGTGCTTTTACCACACATAGGTACTGCACTCTTGAAAACTAATTCACTTCGAAATCCATCAAGTCTGTCACTAACAAATTCAATTTGTAAAGATTCACACATATTTCGGTAAATTTCCAATCGGAATGCCCACTCAATTACATGCTTCTGGTCCACAGTCAATGAAAATGAATTAGTTTCAGGAATAAAGAAAAACAAAAGAATATGTTACTTCTGTACACTCAGTATTTGAATGGAATTGAATAGTATCGAATTTCACAACTGTATGTAATGAGATCGCAGAATTTCGTAGTTGCACTCAAGCATTCTATCTATAGCTAGAAAGAATTGCTATTACTTATTAGATTATTATTACATTACAGATGATAAGATACGATTTATAACAAGGTTACGTTCTGAATTCATTACAGAAAAAAATGGAACAATAAAAATGAAAGTAAAATTTTACTTATCTTTATATTCCTGGTAGAATATTAGACGACGTATAAGAAAAAAATAAACAGAATAAATTACGTGGTTTATATACAAACAATAAATCACGTTTATTAATTTGATGTAAGTAACTCAATCATTTGTTTATTTCTGAACCAATGAATTCAAAAGTCAATGTTCTGAACGCACCCACAACGTAGGTTCATCGCTAGGGTAGGTATGTATTTTCTACTATACCGCCCAGTGGATCGAAAAACAAGATTCTCTTACATAGGATTTACAAAAATTTATTACTTATAGGTACCAATAATTAATTTATTCATACGTAATGAATAAGCACGCTTTTTGTCAAGATCGATAGTCATATAGGTTTGTTGTCTTTCAGGTATCATACTGGATAAAATAATAATAACAAACAGATTTTTTTATTTTTACCGCCTATTATAACATCGTCCAAATATGCATTTTTAATTGATTCATATCTTTTGAACAGGGAAGTTGGGGGTCAAGGTCAAATATCAGGTGGCGTTGGTATAAGATCGGCAACAATATCTAAAAGTTTCAGCTTTACAATCCCAGACAAAAAAAAGTTATGAGGAAAACAAATTCCATTTTCATACATTTGAAATATACCCATAAAGTAATTTATAGGGTATAGATAAAAAACCCATACCTACTAATTTATTCAATGTTTTAATGTACTCGACAAAACTGTATACTTGAAACTATCAAATAAACATTTTATTCTTCAAAAATCGTATAATATAGCCCACTGTGCTCTCAGCCGGTTGCCGCGCCGCCGAAGCGACTTATCTAACAAACTAAAATAATGTTTGTTTGTCTGAAACTGTTTACAATATGGTAAGTACTTATTCTATTTTGTAGGTAGGTACTTCGATTTTGCAAATGTTTGCAAACTCCTTGGGTTACCGAATTACAATACTTATGTACTTACATAGTTAATTTATTGTTGACCAAAAAATATAGGTATGTACAGACGCCAGCACATCAAGCTACTACAATCTGTCAGATTTCTTTAATAGATTTTCAACTTTATCGCTAAAGTATAGGTTCAAAGTTGATTGGGAAAATTTGACAGTTTCGGGTAGCTTGATGTGCTGGCGTCTGTACAATACATTAAAGTTATGATAACCACTGACTTTGTACTTATGTAATTGAGAGATAGGTAAGTAATTAGTAATGTGACGGGATTTCAGCGTCTAAAACTTAACTCACAGGCTAAGTTGCTGTTTCTAAAACCGCCGAAACCTACGTACCTACACACTACCTCCCACTACCTACTACAACGACTTACCTACTTACTTTTATTTTTAAATAAAATTGCGTATCTCGAATCATTATCACTATACCTACATTAAATTGCAATAACATACTAGAAATATTGCAATTAGAATCAATGAAAATGCAAAGCATACAAAATAAAAATAACGCGAGAAATTCCGCGTGCCAATACTATTGCATACAAGCGAGCTTCAAAATTATATTTGTGGTCGTCCAAATCAAAAGGGACCTTATGGCGGTAACTAGTTTCCGAGATATTAATAAATTTGTAAAATACCTCAAAAAAATCGTTTTTTTATTAACTGTATTTTTAAAAAGATGATTGTATTTACTACATGTAGATGTGTTCAACTTTTCGAAAAGTCAATTTAAAAAAGTTTCGTATTCATCTAAAGTTTAGTAAAAAAGGAACCTTATCGCGGCAAGACCTAACAAATCGTTTTTCTTGTAATTCAAACCATATATTATATCAACATTTTAATATTGCAAGGTAGGTATAAACTAAACTATTCATTCAGGATGGGAAATCATCAAATGACTCCTCCCGCTCTGGGTGGAGCGGAATAGGGAGTGTCAGACTCTTACTGACTAAAACCCACCCGTGTTCCTTCCTTCGCCCTTTGTTCCGGGCCAGCGGTAACCCTTTCGGACAATCCCGCTGACCCGGCAGGCTTCGGCCAATACGGGCCCCTTCGTTTAGTGCTGACATCTCTTTGAGGCGCGCGTGGAACACGTACGCGCCGTCCGGCACGGGCCTGGTCCTGATCGGACGGTGAGCTACCCATTGCTCTCCGCCCGCGCCTAAGGTGGCCGGGAGTAGTCGCGCGGCTCCCGACGCCCGGAGCGTCTCCCGCGGCGGCTGGGACGGGAGGCTCTCTCTCTCAGCCGTCCCGCCGCCTCCTTCGCTAGCATGACTGCTTCGCAGAAGGAGGCGACTGCTCCCCACTCCCTCTAGCCCCGGACCATGGCTTGAACCAGGCCCGGACGCGAGAGGTCGCCGCCATGAGATCGCGCCGGAGGTCTGTCCGCTCCGCCGCAATTTGCTGCGGAAGCGGAGTTTCCCCCCGGCGTAGTGCCTCCGCGCGCCACTCATACAGGCGCGCGAGGACTATCGCCTCCAGATCCCATGGCGGCAGTCCGGCAAGGAGGCTTGCCGCCTCGCCCGAGATCGTGCGGTACCCCCGGATCAGCCTAACGGCTACCACCTTCTGGGGCGCGTTCAAATAATGGGCGGCTCGCCGCCGCAGTGAACGCGCCCACACCGGGGCCCCGTTATAGGGCCATGGACCGCACGACCCCCGCGTAAAGCCTCCGGCAGGAGGCGTTTAGCCCCCTCAGGTTGGGCAGGAGCCGCTTGAAGGCGGCCCCGGCCCGTTCCAGTTTGGGAGCCAAACGTCGGAAATGCTCGACTAAGTTCCACCGGCTGTCGAGGATGAGACCCAGGTATTTCATCGTCGTCTCGACGCCGATGTGAACCCCTCCTACCGTTAGTTGGGATCCCGATGGTGGCGTATTCCGGAACCCATGAAACGACATGGCCTCGGACTTGTGCAATGCCACCTCGAGACCCAACTGCCGGATCCTCTCCACGACTATCGCAACCCCGCGTGTCATCGCGTCGGCCGCCGCCTGATGCGACCTCCCCTGCGCCAGGACTAGCGTGTCGTCAGCGTAGCGTATAGCTGCCATTAGATAGTGTCGCACGCCGCCGCATGCGGCATTCTTTGTATATGCGTCTTAGGTCTAAGGTCCCACTATTGTAGTCCATATTTTGTTTAGGTACTTTTAATAGAGGTAAACAATCTTGTTAGGTATGTTTTTTATCATAAAATATATTTTTAAAATAGGCTAAGGCTAATAGCAAAAGTAATTCATTATAACATCTGTTATTTCATTTTGTTTTATCTTGTAATGGCTATAAATTATTTCATAAATATATTTTTCGACAAAAACGTATCAAGATTGTTTACCTTTATTAAAATACTTAAATTAATTAACTATACTATTTTATTAATTAAGAGATAAGTGTCAGCAGACTGCAACGGACCGCCTTAAGGGCCCTTTTTTACGTATATACTTGTTACGAATTTTCATAACTTGTGATAATAAAAAAAAAATTGTTATATAAGTAACATTTTCATACCTTGTGATAATAAAAAAAGAAAATTTAAGTTATCTTGAATGTTGCACTAAAATATTGATTATGCATGCTAAAAATAAAAAATATTGTTTAGTGCCCACCATTAGGGCCCTTTTTTAATTTGTTTGAAGAAATTGTTCAGTTCTCTATGTAACTTTACAAGATCATAACTAACAGTTATCATTGATCTCTTAGCTTTATTAGCATCTAAACCAATTATGTATAACCTATTTAGTGATTAAGTGTTGATTTTGTTACTGTCAGATCTCAAAGTTTATAAAAAATAAGAATTCTTGCTAGTAAATAAAAACTATTTTTTTTAAATTATGTGTTGTTTTTATTTACATCTAAGGCCTTTCGCAAATCTATGTAATTAGTAGCAATATAGAAACGATAAAAGTTTAGTGAGAAACAGGCGGTTTACTTATTTTTAATACTATTATCGATACTTTGCATCTCATTGATAATGCATTATGTTGGCGGGTCTAGTTCCCACAACAAACAAGTTTATGCAAGGATTGTAAGAATTTCCATTAGTAATAATCATAGTCAATCAAAGTATACCATCAGTTACATAACTTCACACTAAAACATAACTTTTTTGTACGGCATACTTAAATTGCGATTTTCTCGAAACTTATAATTTCGATCAGTGAACTTCAAAAATTCGTAAAAAAATAACGGCAGTGGTTAGAAGGTTGGTTCTTGGGTCTATAGTTCGGTACATTTATGTAGTTTTCAGCTCTGTAGATAACTCATTTCCGCCATAAGGTCCCTTTTGATTTGGACGACCACATTTTATTACAATAATATTATGCCGATTGAGTGAAAGAAGAGTGGCAACGTTTTCTTCGTAATTCTTTCAATGTAGTTCAAGGCTGCGAACACAGGTTGGGTGGGACGGCAACGTCGCATAAATCCTATGTGCGTTTCACGACAGAATTCCTTTCGTCGTAATGTTGGCACCAATGGTTTTCATTGAAGGTAAAACAATTCTTCAATGAAAAGCAATCGAGCCAACGTTACGGGGAGGAACGAAACGCAAAGCTAATTGCAGAGGTCGCCACCGGCGACTGTTCTTAACTCCGCCATTACCTACCTACCGTGTTGTTTACTTGAGTCGAGTTTTCTTTCATAAGTTTAGTTTATCTTAGAAAATGTACCCCTTAATGTCAGTGATTCAGTTAAAAGGTTAATTGCGGAAAAGAAAAGCTTCTGTTAGTGGTAAAAAAGCGGCTTTAATCGAAAGGTCAGTACAAATTAATACAATAAATATTTGTAGGTTATGTTGTTATGATTTTTTTTAAGCAGGTGGTTTTTATACGTTCGTGACTAATAACAAGCTTGTTGTTGTTACAGATTGGAAGCATACGACCGTAATTTTAATTTCGGTGTAGAGGATGCTATTGAAGACGAAGTTTACGCTGCTCCTGCAGCTGAATCTTTCCGGGATATAAATGCTAGCTCTTGTCTACCTCAGTTGACAAAACAGCATATTCAAGCATTTGTTAAAAGGTAATTGTGCATTAAAATCCAGAAATGTATTTCATTCGTATACTTATCCGACTTGTACTTACCAATATTCTACCTATGGTTATGTCAATTGGTATCCATGGGTAGCTCAGTTGGAAGGTAGGTACTGTTTAGACATTTTTACTAATTCAAAAAACATTTTTCAGATTCCAAGCTCAGTTAAAAGGAAGACAGATGTACGAGTCGCGATTTCTTTTCACTGCTCGTGTAGCTGTCGATGGTCATATGACCTTCATTCAGGGTCAGTGTAAAGCTCAGATGAAGAAAATTACTTATGTTGTGAACATAAAACTGAACTCTGATGGTTCAATCGACCAAACTCATTGTGAATGTGCAGCTAAATTAAGACTATTATTAAGATTATTATTGACTTATGGCTTGGAAGTAAAAGCATGTGGATTATTTATATCAGAGACTCATCCATTTCTGGGAGCTTCACCCGATGGACTTCTTGGTGAAGAAACAGTAATTGAAGTAAAGTGTCCTTATGTTTCCCCGATATTTTGATATCAGTCCTATTACTGTACCATACCTTGAAGTCAGAGATGGACAATATTTTTTGAAAAAAAGTCACCCATATTATTGCCAAATACAAGGCCAACTGTTTTGTGCAAATAAAAAGTACTGTAATTTAATAATATACACTTTCATCAGTTTGAAAGTTGTATATATGTATAGAGATGAACCATTTATTTTGGACATGGTAACTAAACTAAGTACATTTTATGAAAATCATTTCAAACCGGCTCTATTAGAAAAAGTTTTGTATAAAAATTATAATAAATTAAAACACAAATGAATATTATAAAAATGGTTTTATTTTTTCATAATAGTTTCTCTAAAATTACAACACATAAAACACACATAAAATATTTTAGAAGCTATGGTGTAAATCATTTTTCAAAATTTTGTAAGTTTTTATTAATCCTATTATGCATTCTATATGGACCCTCTTACTGGCTAACTTACGATCATGTAACACAGTTAGACCAGGAATTTGTGATTTTCCTTTTAAGAAAGTAGGTATGTTAACAGTAATATCTTTTCCAGCAAATAAATCTTGAATATTAAACCCTCTATCTGCTAGTATACTGTCACCAGAATCACACTTCTGCAATAAGTTGCTTCGCTCTACTGTTTGCCGATCACTTACTGATCCACCATAAGCTTCTGAACAATAGGAAAGTAAACCACTGGAGTTGCTCCGACCAATACTTTTAATGTATTAGAATGCTTATAGCTACTCCACAAAGCTTGTTGAGACACAGGATTTTGTGGCTTTTGCACTTTAATTTCAGTCCCATCTAATATTACACATGTACTACAACTGTACTTTCTAAAACTTTCTGGGGTATAGTATTCAACTAAATCTTGATCAGGCCAAATATTTAATCTACTCCACAATTGATGAATAAAATTAATAAAGGTTATAAAAATATTGGAAACTGTTGTCTGACTTATATTAAAGAATCTGCTTAGTTCAAAGTTACATCTATCTTGCCTAAGTTTAATAATTGTGAGAAAAAACTGATCCTCTGTGCTTATATTGATCACATTACTTCCATAATATTGAATATCGCTAGCCATAGCACTTAAAGTTGAGTAAACAAAATAGAATTTTCTGTAAGACTCAAACCCTGTGTAGAATGAGATGGCTTCATCATCATTCATAAATCTTTTTATGCACCCATATACATGTTCAATGTTCACTTGAGTCCCTTGTTCATTAGTAGGATTATTAATTATATTTTGAGGAAACTGATGAATTCCTTCAATGGTGCTCACTTCAATAGTATCTCCGACATTTTCTATATGACTGGACGTACTTCTCGTTTCGGTGGATGTACTTGGCGTTTCGATGGACGTGAAGAGTTTTCTCCGATTTCTGTTTTCAATGCAAGCTTGTCGTTCTTTGGCTAAAGAAGTTTCAGTTTTCGAAAAAGAAAATATACTTGGTACAGCAGTAGGTACGCTTCAGAAACTTTGCTAGAGGTTCATTCCCTAAAACAACATAAAACACAGTTATAAATTCAATTGTTTACCTGGGTATTTAATTAATGTAATTTCAGGGTTTCAGTGTGAAATTACTTACCAGTATATGCACTTATTCCATAGTAATCATCAGATTTAAAAAGACTAGAACATAACCTTGACGTATTAGTCGCTTTCCAATCTTTTCTTCTAAGGGCTCGTTCCCACAATTTTCGACGCTTAGGATCCTTAGGAAGTATTTCCTAGCATTTTTTCCTCAATGCTGAACATTGAGTCATTTCAAGCAAAAAACTATCTTTGTTTACGTTTTATGTATTGGGATTGACAGTTCGGGATAAAAAAGCAGTTTTCTTGTTGCCACACAACAATAATATGTAATAAAGTTGTTTACATTGGTGAGGTCGTCAGGTCAGTGTATTAATTATAAAGTTTTATTTGGTGAACCTGTTCATGAAAGGTAGGAACGGAAATAAATCAATTATTGTACGTATTATATTGATTTAACAGAATTATAATAACGCCTCACGCCATCTAGCTTTCCTATCGCAATCATGGCACTTCAGTTTAGTTGTCAATATTCACGCACACTACTAAAGCAAGTGTCAAATTTGGTCTGGATTTCACTATCGTTTTCCTCAGTAAATAATGCAAGTTATTTCCTAAAATGGTCGATCGCGGGGACATTTCATTATAGAAAAGTGATAAAATGATTCGTTTTCAACAAAGGGTGTCTATGTTTAGCGTAAAGCTTCCAAGAAAAATGTATGGACGGCCCATCAGAGGATCCACCTTAAAGAGTGTAACCCAAAAATTCGTACAAAAATTTTTGTTTAGCAGTTTTTGCATAAAGTAATGACAGTTGCGGAAATTTAACAATTAATATTACTTATTTAGAATATCTTTGTTGCAAAAAAAAATAAAGTAGGCCAAAATCACTTTTTTTTAGGATTTATTACTATTTGAAAATTTTTTGTACGAATTTTTGGGTTACACTCTTTAAGTAGGAATATCTTGGAAAGGGTTAAAGTAAGGACGGTAGGTCTCATAGTGATATCTGTCGGAATAACCCTAGACTACCTCCCCTTAACGGCTCCGCCACTATTTTCCAGTCACCCTGTATATCGTTTTCTCACCTAGATTGGCGTAGTGTATGGCTTTAACTTCTTTATTAAACAATTTAATTGCTTTAATAAAGTGCGTCTCAGCTTCTTCGTATCGGTTTATTTTCCCGTACATGTTGGCTATTGCAAAATTGATAGACGGAGCTTCCGGGAGTTCTTTTAATACGTTCGGTATGATCTTCAATGCTCTGTTGATTTGTCCTGGAATTTGAGATGAGTACATTAATTATGCAATGTCCAAAATATAGTCATAAGTACTTATTCAACACGCCTGATACAGTCAAACGCGTGGAACAATTAGACATTTACAGCACCTTAATGTCGTAGCTATAAGGGTAGTTTTCGTAGTTCAAGTGTAACCGTACGATCAGTGATAGAGTCGTATTACACACAGGAAAACAATTTGGTGTGCAGGCAAGAAGTAATAATTTGCCAACTTACCCGTGTTATCCATTAACGCCATTAAGTTAGTCCACGCCAAGACATGCTTGGTGTTCTGATTGATCGCTTGGAACCAACTATCTATCGCGTCTTCCGTTTTATTCATCTCGAGATACTAAAAAGTTATAAAATTTCAGTTTATTGAGTCTTATAGACATAACAATACGGCAAATACACAACTTTAAGAAGATATCATAGTATGACTGCATAGTAGCACTCTTAGGCGGCTACATAAACACGTGCAACCGGTGTTGCAATGCGTGTTACGTTGCTGCAACACGTGTTATTTTGCTGCAACCATTGCTGCAACGCGTGTTACGTTGCTGGAACCACTGCTGCAACGCGTGTTAGGTTGCAGCAACGAGCTGTAACTCGTGAAAAGAATACATACCAAATTTCCCAAATTGTAATAGCAGTCAGGATACTTCTTGCGGTGGCTTAGAGCAGTTTTATAAGCTAATTCAGACTCTTCTAACCGACGAGTAGTTGCTAAGAGTATTCCTAAATTCATCCACGCAGCTGGAAAATCCTCTCTGTTGAGACATTTAAAAAAAACTGTTAAATGTTGATATGTAAGAGCCCATACTACCTCAGCTAAAATTCGGTCTTTATCTCGCTCGAACGATACTGCTCACGGACTGAGCGAGAGCGAGACAGCGCCAATAGTTTAGGTATTTGCTTTTTACAGTAATAGTAATAGGAAAAAAATAAGAAACAGTATCTGCTTTATATTTAGTTCAGTTGTTATGCAAAGTGTCATGATCTAATTTGGAGTATTTTTTTAATACTAGCGGTTTATTGTTCGGTTTGGAGGTAAATCGAGTTTTTACGAGATCGTGTTTTCGCCAAACATAGTACTTAACATTAATCCTCAACTGTACCATATATTTATTTGAAAATTAATGCTGCAAATTGCAATACTTTCGACGTAATGGCCGCGGCGGATCATGCTATTTGAGGTAGTATAGGCCTTTAACTGGAAGGAGGACGCGCGGGTTCGCGACAGATGGAATTAGTGGAGGGGAGCCTCCCCTCCCCAGAGAAGGTTTTTGCCCAGGAGAGGGACAGCGCAGGAATGTAAAAAAAAGTGTAATAATGTCACAACCAATCAATTAATGACTGCTGAAAAGGTTTTATGGTAAAGTAAAATTATTAAGCACGCAAACTTTGTAGAACCTACTATTTTTTTTTACTATTTACACACAAAAGATGAAAAACTGAAGCGTCACGTACCTGTGTTTCACAGCCAATCTTAGAAAGTATTCAGCTTCATCAAATTGTTTCTGATTTTTAAGTAAGTTGGCCAAATTATTCATTGCTTGGTAATATTGAGGGTACAACCTGCAAAGTTATAAATGCCGTTTAAATTACCAGATGACATTTTATACCGTCTCGAAAATAATATGGTGTGTTGAGTAAGTGGATTAAAAAGCCATACCTACACGAGAATAGTTGCAAGTAAAGTATAGGATCGCGCTACGAATTCATTGATTAATTCCGCGCATTTAGAAGTAGGTATTTAGGATGCATATGATTTGAATTTCGATATCTTTTTAACGTTTTTTTTTTCACAATTTGTGTTTTTGTTGGTCTACGTCTGGTATGAAAACTTTACTTCAAATGTGTAGAATTTATTGATAGATCAATTCAATTTCTTTGTTGTTATTGAAAAATAAAAATATATAAAATTTCTATGGCATAGGCTTCTAAAGGGGCCCGTGGCTAAATAATAACTGCCGCACAGGTCGATCGATCAGGTTAAGCTACGCTTGCCGCGGCTTGGACTGTGGATGGGTGACCATCTTTACATACCGTGACCCCTCCGTGCCTCGGAAAGCACGTTAAGCCGTTGGTCCCGGCTGTCATTCGTGGATCTTTGACAGTCATTATGGGTAGTCAGAAGCCCGAAAGTCTGACAACCAGTCTTATCAAGGGGTATCGTATTACCCAGTAATTGGGTTGTGGAGGTTAGATAGGGCATAGGCAGTCGCTCCATGTGAAATACAGGTATTCGGCTGCATCCGGTTAGACTGGAAGCCGACCCCAACATAATTGGGAAAAGGCTAGTCAGATGATGAGGCTTCTACTCCGTTCACCTATTTTTTTTCAAGACGGCAAAAAATTTCATCCGCTATAAATTAAATAAATTACGGGTACAGTACGCAGTGCGCCCCACGTCTATGGTAATAAACCCAGTATAAGAAGTCCTCATAAACTCTTACTAGCTTCTCTTCCGCGACTTCAACAGCGTGAAATTTCAAGATATTTTCATTTAAAAAATTCCCTACCTAATTGCTTCTTTATATTCAGCTAACGCCCACGTAGTTTGATGGTTCGCATCCGCAACCTTAGCAACATTGTAATGTACTTTAGCGTTTAACGGACACACGGCCAATCCGCTGATGAACAAGCTGTATTCGTTTTGCCAGTCTTTAGATCGCTGCCAGCTCCTCAGAGCGTATATCAGCACTAACAATAGGAACATAAAAACACCAATCTGAAAAAACATGGTCATGTTAAATGGAACAAGTCTGTACTGCTACATCAAGTATTGTGACATTTCAACGGGCAAAACTCCGTACAAAGCGACGGTACTAGTCACGCTTTTTGTAAACGGGGGTCATGACCTTCACAGCATGAGGCCTCGCAATAAAATTGTTCGCTGTGTGACATTAATATTTGCCATGCGTTTCTGTCCCGATCACGGTGTCTGGTCTGTTGAAGTTTCGCAAATATGAATGCAGCTTATTACATTGGTTAAATTTTTATCTTCTATACAGGCGTATAGAACATAAAATTTTATCCAGTGCGCAAACTGTAATCTTGAATTCAGTATATGATGACCCTTAGCGAAAAAAAATTACGTCGGTTATATAAAAAAAAATATTTGTTGTTCTAATTATACATTATGTCCGCGTAGGTATTGCACTTTTCTATGAAATAGAAGATTTTTTTGATGACCTGTGAAAAATTTAATTTATAATTTTTGACACTTTTTATCCCAGTAGTACATCCCCCTGGGAGATAATTTGCGTCCTCCACGCGGGCGAAGCCGCGAGTAAGAGCTAGTAATAAATAAAAATAATAAATGTTAATAACTTGGATAAACTTAATCGCTCCGGCCGGCGATTTTGATGCGTATTTATATACAAAAACAGAAATTATTGAGCTGTATGATCCGCGTCTGACTAAGTCCAACTGTGTCCATTGGACTTGGTTCAGTAGAAACGCGCGCCGTGATCAAGTAACGTATCACCGCTTTACGTTTATCTAAGGTTAATAAAGAATTACTTACCTTACAGATAATCAATGATCTTCTATGTAACAGTTTTTTCAACCCAATTCCGATCATAAGACAGTAGCCAGCTGACGGTATGTAAAGAATCCTCTCGGCGATCACGAAGCCCACTGGGAAGAACACATTACTGGCTGGCAGAAACGGTATGACTATTAATGATGTTGCAAGTAACATCACCCTGCAATTTCAATTTGTACTTTGTATTAAGTCATCTAACATATTATCCGAAGTTTTTAAGCTATTCATCATGCATCATTACATAAACGCTAGGCGACTAGCGAAGGCGCCGACCGCACAGTGCGGCCGATTGCGAAAATTCTAGAGTGTTTGTTTCACTTTGCTATTCGCAAGGTGACTCGCTAGGCTCTAGTCACAAAGCAAGGCACCTGTGCGTACGTAGCCTAATAATTAGCACTGTATGTTATTAGTTACCTGTTACTTGATTTGTCGCTTTTGTAATCACGGAAAATAGCCTCTAGCAGATATAGACCATACAGAAGCATCATGTATATTAATATCATTCTCTTATCTAGTACCTTCTCTATGAGCTGTATGCATCCCATTGACCAATCATAACAAAGCCATTGGGGCCAGATAAATAACAGAAGATTTATAGAATAAATGTAATTGTATGTGGCTACCTGTAACAGTATAATAAATTATAAATGAGGAAGTATTAAAAAAGATTTTAATAAAAGCAAAAATGACATTTCTGTCTAACTGAACTCTTAAATTAATTTATGTTATCATATTGAGGCGGCGGCGCCAAACAAAAATTAACAATGATCAATCAAGCTGCCGTCATTTTAAATGGCGTCGACTTATTGACCGTCGGAAATATCGACTGTTTCATGGGCTAAATACTTTTTTTAACATTTGTACTTCGTTAGATAGCTGATCTCTTCCCTGTACTTTCTATGCTCAATGCCATGGTAAAATATTGAGATAAATAGTATCAAGTACATGTATACATAGGGAACTGACTTAAGAACCTCCTGTTTTTCGTAGGTTAAAAGTTGGCAAATTGATAACTTTTGTTATACTGAACTTTAGCACATATTTAAGTAACCTATTCAAATGCTTCTTTCCAATTGATGTTATATCCACTTAAATGAATATCAACTTTATGTAAGTGTAAATTAAGTTGATTTCAGAATGACTAGTACTTCTGAAAAACCTATGAAAATGTTAAAAATTGTAGTGCAAACTGAACTGTAAGCATGGCCATTAAAGTTGTTTTTTCCAAAACCACATGTTTACATGTTTGGAAACCAAGTGTAACTTTTATTTTAACTGCCAATTTATCTGTCTAAAAAACTTAATTCAGACTATTACAAATATTCAAAAACAAAAAAGCCATTCTTAAGTGATGTATTTACCAAACAGCATTTAATTTTTGTTTTTATAGAGAACTAGCAGCGCCCCGCGGTTTCACCCGCGTAAGTTTCGATGCTTTGGGAATATCGGAATAAAAACTATCTGACGTCCTATCCCAGGACTCAAACTATACCAAATTTCATATAAATCGGTTTATGTGTGAAGAGGTAACATACAGACAGACAGACACACTTTTGCATTTATAATATTAGTGTAGATTGAAAGAAAACCATACCTTTGCAAAAGGAGAATAGGCAAAAGCAGCTGGATTATCAGTAGGTTTGAACTCAGGTGTGGCTCCGCCCATCACAAGCCACCTTCCATATAACAGGGCAGCTATACTAAATGTGATGATGATGATTCTAAATATGGAGCCTATAGTGATGTTATCTAAGCTTAAGATCTTTGCGTTCCTGTTTTCCCTTATCTTAATCTTGTATGTTGTTGACACTTCATATACTAAACAGAAACCCTGGAATAAACTTTTAAATAGTATATTAATAATAATTTTAACACCTCTATTTGAGTATGATATTTTTTTCAATGATTCTTTTAACTCACCAGAACAGTAATACCGTTTTCCTTACACAACATAGATATGCCAGCTAAAATTACTGTTGAAAGTAAAAAGATGTTGTTACAAGTTTGACTAGTCAGTGATTTGTTATAACTAAGGAATGCTAGGAAAAATGTTATAGCCGCTAAGAGATCAGCCCTGCCGACCACCCCGCTTACTGCTTCCACATGTACTGGGTGTACAGCAAATAATAATGTTGATAGAAATGCTGTGTCCATCCACCACTTCTTACTCCTGTCATCCTGGTAACTTGATTTCTTGTTTGTTCCTTCATCTCGACTAGCCAAAATACTGTTCTCGTCATTCAAAATGGTTTCATAAACTTTCCACACCAATAGACAGCACAAGATATGGCATAATATTAGATTTGTAGTTTTGAAATCGAAGGCTAAAACTCTTTTAGCTAGTAAATAATCTAACCTGAAAAGTGAAATTTTAATTAAGCCAATAATTAACTTTCCATGCTGTAAATGAATATAATTGACTATTTACCAACCTGTAAGATAAAATTGTAAGGGGTCTGTAAGACTTATGACTTAGGTCTGATTTAATATCTGCACCCCAAAAGTCATGGAAAAATGGGTCCGTCCAAGACTCCGACGTGACGTCGTTATTCTTCACTATTGCTTCAGTGTCGTCGAACACAAAATCACCGTTTAAAGTGAACAGAAACGGTATACACGACAGGCAAATGATTATCAATTTTTTATACTTCATATTTGTCGTAATTTAGTAATTCAATTTATTTCTGCCACGTTTTACATAGCGGTGCAAGAATAATATAATTGATTTAATTCATAATAATGCATTTTTCTTCCCTACCCAATACACTTTTTAAAATGTTTATCAGTTAGATATCGGTTTTTTTGTAATCATGTAATGTTTTATGACATCTTATTTTGACTTTTGTTGATATAGTGTTTTTTGACCACAGAGCACAAGAACTCTTTGTTTTGACGTTTAGCCTTTCGCGATTTGTGTTTTGCGAAACGGTTTCGCAAAACACAAATCGCAACCTGTCATGCCGGTACCACACCAACGGGAAACGGCAATTCCCATCATCGCCGTAAACACCGCGGTAATTATTCCTATGATTAACGCGATAAATTGAGTGGCCACACTTGAACGGTCAACGTCCGTTGGCAATAAAATTGGTGCTAATGTTCCCCTTGAATTCGAAGATGGACGTTGACGCAGCTGCACTGTATATACGTAAGTGTTCAACATTGGCAATAATTCTCGCGGTAAATCTCCTTGATCTCAAAAAATACCGCCACTCGAGTTATTTCATCGATCTGCCCGCATTTGAAGTAACCCATCTCTAAGGCCAGCAATCCCGAACCGGCCGGCACCGCCGCGGCCGGCGCGCGGCGCTTCGGGGCCGGGCGGCGCGGCGCGGCATGCAGCCGCGTAGGTACGTACAATACCTACGTACGTAGGGTCAAACTATTACTACTCTGTCCGACTGCTATTGGCGCAGTAGTGCCGTCAAGTCAATGTCAATTTTATGTCAAAGTCATCAGATACAATGTCATTGAAAAATTTATTGATTTGCCGGGTGAATGATTGAAAACACTGGAAAACTTGAATATTTTTGAACAAGATTTGCCAAATTAACAATGGATTTTACTCCGGAGCTATCTGCATTTCAAGGCCTAATTGTATCTGCAAACCACTCTCACGGTTTTTCAAGAATTACGTCCAGGGGCGGTAAACATTACTTACTTTTTATGTTTTTGCAGCTATAAGAGTAGCCGTAATTCTAATGCCGTTTTGAGTTTGCCCGTTGATAGGTGGATACTCATTCATTAATTAAAACCATAACCGACACCGGTCAGAGGGTCGTCATCGAAGAAAGAAAAATCATATTTTAAAAATTTTGAGCGCCCTGCCTGCTAGTTAGTTCTCCACTTCATGATAAACCTAACATGGATCTGTAAAAAATAATACTTTTCACTTTTCGTAGACGAAATTTCTCATGTACCTTTAATTACATTGTCACCGGTAAACATTTTAACCACAAACCCCTTTATTCTTAAATGTTGCTTAAAGCTAAGTAATGATTAGCGACTGTTTAACTATACATTTTTGAAAGAAAGAAAGAAAATACATTACATTACATTTGCATTATTTTTGATGTTTAAACACCTCTTAACATTAAGCAATGTTTATAAATAAACCCCTCTATGTGTAAAGCTTTTGAACTCATACATTGTATACTTTACATTCTTAATTGACACAGTTTTTATTTTGTGACTAAAGTTTGAACCTTTTGTATTGCAGGCAATGAAGAGAAAGTTAGATCAGTTATAGAAACCATATCAAGGTTCCTTAGGAGTGAAAAATACATAAATGAAAATGGGGTAACAGATTCAATGGTGGCAAAAACACGTAAATTTGCTATGTATATTGTTTTAAATTCAGACATAAAAGCTGTGAACGAAATGGTAGAACTAGAAGGAGTATTTCTAGTCATACAGTCGATACCTACTATACCAAAATATCTCATGTGTGAAATGTTGTGGAACCTTCGTATGGAGGATTTTGCATATGAAATAATCACATATTGTTATCCCCCACTAGCAGTAGAGGTAGCAGGAGCTTTTGCTGAAAATTACAAATACTACAATCCTACAAAGGGACTCAAGAAACTGCATGACTTGGCAGCCGCATGTTATTCCCTTATTTGCCGGCTACACTGTTTTGAATTTGAGAAGGAGATCCTCAACAACTTATTGACCACTAGTTATGAAACTTTACAAAAATGTTTAAAATATTTTTCAAACCCACCAAATAGTCATAGATTGAACTTACTAGGTAAAGACGAATTGTACACATACAAAGGGCAATGTCTGAAAACAATTCTACTGTTGATCTATGACTGTATTAATTATTTCACTCAAGAAGTAAATTCAAGTTGCCCCAACGACATCTACAGGTCAACATATAAGGAAGGTTGTTTTAAAATCAATCCTCCTACAAACAAAGTTTGTGAGTGTCCCAATAACACAGTATCAGAGTGCTTGAACAACTGTAATATTATTTTACTAGATATTTTCCAAGAACTTGTAATGGATGTCAGTGTGGACATATTTTGTGCTTGGAGTGAGTTTGAAGAAGATGGCAAGAGCATGCAACAAGCTTTAGGGGAGCTTTGCCATAAGGTAAGAACAAAACTGCTGAATGTTAGCAGTGTCGCTGAGCACCCTGTTGTTGGCATGATTCAACAGATGGCTCGTAAACCAGCAGTCATCAGCGACATTATCAACTTAACTGACACCAACGTTATAATACAGAATATAAATAGCAATCATGAAGACAGGGCATCATGGATACATGCTTTAGTGAACAAGGAGCAGCTGTGCCAGCACATTGATCTGATCACTGCCATAGATGCTAACATACAGATGTTTGATGAACAGGAGTGTTTGAAGTTATACCACATGTTTACAAATTACTATAAAAGCAACACAGTTAATAGACAAATAGTAACATCATTATCAATTAAAATATTCCAACACTGCAATGTCTCAGACAAACATAAATTGTTGAAAGAGCATTTCAGTGAAAACCAGTTCCATAACCTGAGCGATGATGAAGACTTTCATAACACATTAACTGAAATGTTCAACAAATTCGTTGCTGACGTTAATGTGGACTTCACAGAAGTGTTGAATGTCTTCCTACAGAACCCCAGGGAGGTTTTCAATAAAATATTTATAATGGCCGAAGAAAATGCCCAGCTTACAAAAACAATGTTGAAAGTTATGGACTTACTCAAGGATTATTCCAATTATTATTATGTCTCTGAAACAGAACCTTGCATAATAGGTATCATCAAAAAGATTCTTGATAATACTTCAGAAACAGAAACTAAGCAAGATAATATAGTGATGTTTTTAAGAGGACTCAAAAAGTGTAATATAATCCCGGGAACAAAATTACTACTTCTGATTATTATGCCAAATATGCACAAGGCACTTGTGCACAAAGATATTGGCAAGATACATGTTCAGATTCAGCTATTGAATGAAGCATATACTATCCGCGAATTAGTGGAATACAGAGCGCCTATGTTGGCTATGTTGAGTCAAGTGTTGGAGGTGGTCCGCTGGGGGAACATTAAGTCATTTGTACCGAAGGCTTCAACAACACTGCACCTTACATTGAACTTCCAAAAATCTTTAATAGAAACATATGACAGTGTTATACCAAGTAAGTATAAACTGGCAGCTTAAATGCAATCAGACATACAGACCGATTCAAACTTTACGGCGGCTCGGAACACGAGGCGAGTCGCTGCGTAGTAACAAATTAACGTGTCAGCGGGGGTGAAGGGCGAGTTACTGCGCAGCGAGCAGCGCACTTCAGAGCCGCTATAAAGTTTAATGCGGACTATACTAAAGCACTATTTTTTATCCTACATTTTCATATTTATTAAATTTTCATTACAGATGATGAAGGTGACTGGTTAAGAATCAGGTTGAAACGAAAAAATATGCAGCCACAAAATAATTTTTATTTTAGAAAACTATTAGGGGGCCAAAGTTCAAATTTCTTTCAAGCAGTCAGTGGCATGCAAGTTGATAAGGATACCAACCGCAGTGAAATATCCATATGGGTTACCCAGGTTAGATAAAAAAGTAATTACCTATGTTTTGAACTTTCACACAATGCTGGCACTCGCATATAATTTACACTAGCTTCTGAAATTTCTTGTTCCCCGAGCCACCCCATCGCATCACCTGCCCATGTTATTACTTCGTTTTTGGTTTGCGTCCTTTCTGACTTTTTTTTCGTTATCCACGGCTCTCTAAAGCCATAGCGTGATGCTAAATAAGAATTGGGCTATCTAATGCAAATATAATGTTTCAAATCCGGTAGTTCCAAAGATTAGCACGTTCACAAACTTTTCAGCTTTATTATTAGTATATTAGATATTGTCAGTAAGAGTCAGGTTGTACTTACAATGTTATGTCATTGAATACAACCTCTTTTTAAGGACATCAATAAGTTCAAGGTAATTATGTCCTTCTAAGTCGGGGTATCACTAACTTATAAATTCTTTACACTACCACCTCCTCTCGTGTGTATTAAATTAATAGTAATAATCATTTTATTATGAGGCAAATAAATAGATAAAATACACAAAATAATCTTACACAATAGTAAACTAATACATATTAAAAACCTTAAAACTATATACACGTAACGTTGTCGGCGGCGTCGTGTTTCGCTGCGTGGTATCGCGTAACCGTCCTCGGAAACATCGATATACGACACCTTTCGGCCAAAAGTCCTCTTTCAGGCAGGTCTGTAGATGTTTGGGTTGGAACTCATACCACGAATGACTTAAAGTTAGATGTATGAATATAGCATGGCGTTCTGTAGTTTCTGCCTACCCCTGCAGTAAAAAGGCGCTTGATTATGTAAACCTAGCTTCCGCCAGCGTGATGACGATAAAAAGTAGCCGACGTCCTTCTCCACGATTCCTCATACCAAATTTCATCAAAATCGGTAAAGCCGTTTCGGGGATTAGCCAGAACAAACAGACAGACAAAAACTTAAAAAAAAATTGTTTTTTTTTTTGTAAGTAGTTACCGTATATACTTTACTATGAATTTGGTAAAAAGCTGTTATTTTGACATTACAAACACACACTTCAATTTTTTTTATTTGTATGGTTAGATGGGTGTAATTTTTCCAACTTTCCAGATCCTTAGCTCCGGTACACAGGAGGAATGGTGTATGGTATGGGACAACTTGGTGCGACACATTGAAGACATTGATGTGCTGTGCATCTTCCACGAGGCCCTACGAATGATCACGAAGGCTGTGGAGGGCACCCGCACTCCTGCAACCAGAGCCTGTTTGTTTTACTGCATCCAGAATCTAGTCTACATAATACGGGTATGAGTTTTTCGGTACGCCTTATACCCAAATTTCTCAGTAGCAGCCCGGAGTCTGGATTTCTTCCTGGTTGATGGCAATAGGGTCGCGCCCCCAATTACATGGGACTTAAACGTAACTGGCGAACAGTGGGTGTACAGACGCCAGCACTTCAACCTACCCGAAACTGTCAAATTTTCCCAATCAACTTTGAACCTTATGCTTTAGCGATAAAGTTGAAAATCTATTAAAGAGAAAGATTGTAGTAGCTTGATGTGCTGGCGTCTGTACTATAGGTGGTGGTGCACCTCTGCATAACCCTTCGCGGAAATACAGGCGTGTTTTGGAATTACTATGAAATCTTTTATACTTCAACCTTGAACTTTGTCCTACAAGGTCAAATTAAATTATCTAGCGAAACTTCACAGACGTGATGGGTATCAATTCAATACTTAACATCAATACCCGCGGCCGTGGACACAGTTATCAACTCTAGTTACTTAAAATTATGAGATAAAATTTTTTTTTTATTGTTTTTCATGATTACTGTATCGTTTGATCACGTCTGTGAAGTTTCGCCAGTTCATTTAACCTCTTAACCGCCCCAATCGGATTAATACGACAATGTTTTCGTGTCCGTGCCGACTCAGTCATATTTATACGGCTGAGAACCTATGTTATTTATTTTATTATTTATGTACACAGTAAAATACATAGGAATACGTGGTACGTATACAGGGTTCGTTTATTGTTTTTTAATAAATAGCTCGACCATATTCGTAGATTTGTCGATTGATGAACTGAGCACTGGCGGCACAGCAATTGATACATAACCAAGCGCTCAATAGGTTAATTAGTACTTGTATGTATAGTACCTCAGAGACCTTTGCAGTGGGACAATATAGCTAAACTGAAAAAACGTCCCTCAGGCTGAACATAGAAAAGTGTATTTTCCTTTATACTTCGATAATACAATTAAAATGTTTGTTTCTTTTCCAGTTCAAATTTTTCCAAGGACCGTTGACGGATCGACTAGTGTTGAGTGCCGCGTTCAGTTTGTCCAAGTTCTTAAAAGAAACCAACATAGAAGATGTCGAGGAGATCGGATCCCGACTAATGCCATTGTTTGCCTATTTGGTCGAAAAGAAAAACCTGTACACCACAAATGTGCCCGGCTATTTCAGCAACACAAATTATTCAGCATTAGTATCCAGAGCTTTTGGTGGAAATGACGGCCAAGATAACATCACATAAAATTACAGTGAAATATTATGTATGACCGATAGTTCCGTCTTTTATGGTACAGTGAGCAACAAAAGTCGAATAACGCTTAATTTTTTTAAATTATAATTTAACGTTGAACAAAATATTGTAAAAAAAATTGAAAATATGTAAAATTAAAATGTCTCAAAAAAACAGTGCGACCGTCGACAATTCTAGTAAATAATAAAGATCAAGTTTGCCAAACACGTATTGGTTTGTATGAAACTGACAGATGTCAAAACTCATTCTCTCGACCGTAAGCTATTACACGAAATGCTGAAAAGCAGTGTTTCAAATAATTTTGTGTCAATTTATAAATAAGTAAAAGTAACAGTGGTAATCGACTGTCGTTGCTGGCGGTACAATCCAGTTTTTGTGTTTAATATGAATCTGTAGATTGAATGTGTAAATTATTACGGGTAAAAAAAGTTATGATTTGTCGCTTTTTCAAATAAACACATGCCGTGTGAATCAATATTTTTATTTATTCTTTCAAAAAATAAAAAACATATTGTTAATTTATGAAAAAGTCTGGTTACGAAGATTATTTAATTATTTTCGTTAGAAAATATTCGTTTAATCGCTTTCGAGAGTAATACAGAGAACCCAGTGCGTAGATATAATAAGATAATAATAAAAATTGGTTATAGGTACCCTTCCGTATCAAAAATATCTGTATTTATTAATGTAAATAATGAAGGAACATTTCAGCATCTCATGTTTACAATTTAGGCCCAATTCTTTTACGTGGGGTAAAAGATAAATCTTTTTTTTTATATATATAATGGAATACAATGTCAATCACAATTATTACAATAAAAATATAACTTATTTGTAACAATTAGGTAGGATTTTTTACTTAATTCTAGACCTTAAAAATAAGAATCGAACTTAAGGTTCATTAGACGAGTCCGCTCGTAAGCATCTTCACTTAGTCGCATTGAAAGAGCGCTAGACGCGAAAGCATCTACATGACACAAAAGATACAGAAAAATGCTGATCAGTACGTGTTTTCACTAGGCCCATTGTACACACACTTTATTGCCATGAAAAACTACGGTTGATTCGTCGTGTGTAGGCTCGGTCATCAGTGTTGTATGGAAGCTAGTTGATAGACGGCGCCGTCACCGTATGTCGTCCGGGGGTCTGCCGTGTCATACGCAAGCTCACACGATTATTCTACGGTGCGGCTAGCGCGCCGTGCGTATACAACGGACCTAAAGGGACTATTCCACTCGGCTGCATTCAATCGTCTTTTTGAGTGGAATTTTTTAGAAAGTTTTTGTACACTACACCGAGGACTGAATTAATTACAGAATCCGTCTGCAGATTAACGTGCGAAAGAGACGGATGTATTGCGTCATTCTTCCTTATCTTTGTACTATTAGGTTACTTTTTAGAGCTATATTAGTTGAATTCAGTAATTGGCCATTTAGTTTAAACGTCTAAATTTAACCCTACCTTTACCATTTAATACCTAAGACCTTAACTGACCTCGTGCAACTGAACTATTAAGTTTGGTCCATGCATCGGTTATTTATATTTGCCGCAGTAGCCTCCTACTTGCTTACACATCTCGCATAGCTCCTGAGGATGGACTAAACATTCATCATTCTTGTCGCGTGTGAAGTCAGTAGGACGTAACTCTCTCTGTAAATACGAAAACAGCAATTATTTACAGTTACGTATATCTATATAATTACCTATGGGTATATAAAAGGAGAAACTGACTGACTGACTGACATATCAACGCACAGCCAAAACTACTGGGTCTAGGAATGTGAAATTTTGCACACCGCTTCCTTTTATAATGTAGGGGAGCACTAAGAAGGGGTTTTTGGAAATTCAATCTTTAAGGGGTGAAAAGGAGGGATTTCGTTTGTATGAAAAATCTTATTCCTTGAGTTAATAAACTTGAAACTTGGTACTTACGAATACTTATCTATGTAAATTATGAAGTTTGGAATATTTGTTTTTCTAAACTACCCCCGTAGTTTAGAAAAACAAATATTCCAAACTTCATAAATTCAAATTGTGATTAAAAGTAAGTTACGCAATTGCTAAATTACTAAATTGCAAAAGTTACTGATCAGTAAAATTAAAATAATAAATGATTAATATAAAAAGCTGCACGCTAAATTATTTTGTAGCTGACCGTACTATGACTATGAAAACTTTAAAAAAGAAACTAGGTATATTGTATAGGTAGGTACCTGATTTTTTGGGCGCACAAATGCTTTACAACGTTTACATTGCTGGTATTTATCGCGCCAAGACAAACGGCTGACCCAAAAGGATCCGCAATGGCACTTATACTCCCCGTATAGCGCTCCAGGTCTTGGCTGAAAAAGGTATTATAATAAAAATTTGCTGCCATAAATTCAATCAATACAATAATTATGGGATTGAGGCAATCACATCAGCCGCAAGCACGATGACCGCTGGGCAAATTAAACACAATGGGTGCCTGAAGATGGACGGCGCTGCCGAGGCCGGTCCAGAAAGAGATCGCGAGGTGACTGGGCACGTACTGCGAGGGCTGATTCAGGTGGCGCGGGAAAAGAGTTCTCGGAAGGATTTTGGGGAGGCGTTTGCCCAGCAGTGGGACAGGATAGGCTAATAAAAAAAATGCAATAAAGAAAAAGACATGTTGCGGCGGCCACAAATAAATTGGGATAAGGGCAAAACAATGATGCCGTCAACTACGCATTCTGCGGTGCTATTCTGTAAAAATCTCACCGTGAAAACTTAGGTGAAGTAAGCGTGGAGTGAGCTGTCAATTCCTAGCAAAAACAAACTCACTTCACCTAAGTCTTCGCGGTGAGATTTTTACAGAATCGACCGGCTGTACATCAAACTTAGTCACATTGCACAAAAATAATTGTTCAGAAACGACTTTTATTTCTGGTGTGAAAATTTTCTGTTTGCTTATGTGTGCATGCAACAGTAAAGAAGTCGTGGGGGTATTTAAAGTTAAACTTGTTTTCATAAATAAATGTCAGTAAAAGTTGGAATTTTTACTTTTTCATTTTCAATATCTCCGTAACCAGAAGCGCCAGAAGGTATGGTCCAAAAAATGATTAGAATGACGGGGAGTACAACAAGTGACTCTCTGCTTTGTTAAGTGTCTTTTTATATTCGTTATATTATAATCAGCATTATAATAAGTGATAGTATTACAAAATGACAGGATGTTGCTGATAGGATTGCCAGTTCTTATTTCTTCGTAACACAATATCTACTTACGTTGGTATTATTAATGTGAAATACGTTACTTATACCTATCCTATAGGTACGATCGAGGAAACTTACATCTACACACCGTAAGGGCTATTCTTGCTTGCAGCGCTCGGCCGCTCGCACTATAGTAATGCTTGCTAACAGATGTGGTCATCTTGTGCACGGAATTTTGTTTTCAAATTGGGCAGATGTAAGTTTCGAAATTTTACATCTATACACCGTAAGGGCTATTCTTGCTTGCAACGTTCGGCCGCTATAGCAGAACCCTTGCTAACAGATTAGTCATCGTGTGCACGGGATTTTGTTATCAAATTGGGCAGATGTAAGTTTCGTTGATAGTAGCTATAGTATTTTTATCTTATCTCACGAAGCGACGCGCGCCTCTTGTGTGGTAACCGAGTTTACAAACACGCTGTGGATGTGTGCGTGAAGACGAGTCAGCGTCAGCACGTAACACACACACACACATACTTCGCCAGATTGTCTCAGACCAATCTCGAGTACCAGTACCTACCGAGAGCTCCTGCGCTTACACACCCATTTACAGTGTGCTTGTACAGTTGGTACCCACAAATAAAGCGCGCGTCGCTTCTTGAGATAAGAATATTGTAGGTATGTTTTCAATTAAATTCCCTAAGAATTTTTGTAGCCGCAAATGTGGGTGTACCTAGGTGTATCAAGGCCTTCGCCAGGAATTCAAATCGGAGGGAGGGGGTCTTTTAACTTACTTTCAACTCTTGCGTAGGTTTGAGGACTACCGCCAGTACATTTGGTTCCGCAACATGAGTACAATGCGTGCCACGAAAGATGAGACTTGACCCCGCCTCCCCCGCTCTTTCCGCCGCCCCTATGACGTCCGGTCCCGTCCCGCACTCAGACCTCATACCGCTAAAGATACCTAAAATCGTGTTCTGCGCATGTCAGACCACGTGGTGTGTCAAGTCTCTTCTTACGTGGCACGCACTGTACTGCGGCATGTCAAACCACGTGGTGTGTCAAGTCTCATCTTTCGTGGCACGCATTGTACGTACGGGTACACTACGAAAAGTTGAAGGCGGAACTGCCTGAAAAGTGTAATAACTGCCAATTTTTAAGGGCTCCCTTGCACTCAGATTGTAGTCAATCGGACGTCCGAATCGACGGTAACAATTTGTCATTTGCAGTGCCCATAATTATGTTGTAGTAGTGCGGGCAGTTTTTTTAGTTGATCACTTTTTACCCTTATTAGTTACTTAGTTTGAAATGTAATTAAAACTGCAAACATTGCCGAATTTAGCTACCTATGCTTGTACGCGTGCAGCTTTTGAGAGAGAAAAAAAGAGTTCATAATAAATCTATATGTATAATATAAATTCAGTCCTGACTGACTGATATATCAACGCACAGCCAAAACCGCTGGTCCTAGAGACATAAAATTTGAAGGGTGTGTTCTTTGTGAAGAGTAGGTAGGTATCCACTAAGAAAAGGTTTTTCGAAATTTCACCCCTGAGGGGGTGAATGGGGGGTGGGTGAAATTCGACGCGGACGAAGTCGCGGGCAGAAGCTAGTGTGTTATAAGTAGTGCTAATAGTAGTAATGATAATAGTGGCCACTATATCCGTTTTAGTGATTATAATAAAACTAAACAATGTCAAACTACCGTTTATAATCTTGTTGAGCACAACTTAACGTGCTTATTTTCTGCATTTTCATTCTAAAATAAAATAAATAAGTAAATAACCAAACAAACGATGAGGGCGACACTGCGCGGTCGGCGTTTGGTCGGCGCCCTTTTAAGTGGACCAAAGCACTACTTATAATATAACACACTAGCTTCTGCCCGCGACACTTTTTCTATGAATTATTGAAATTTGGACAAGACATCCGTCGGGTCAGCTATCCATACTGTTACGAGCTTGGGGTTCGTGACAATAAAAACTGCCGATTTAATAACCAAAAAAATGACACTTTACTCACCAACACTAATTACAAGTCAAACACACTAATTAAGAAATACAATTGCACTTACTGATCACTCTTAAGTCGCACTCGAATATCGCCTTCGATGTTATCGCTCGTATCGCTTAATCGAAACTATGTGTCTCGCGGCTCGCGCCCGCCTTATATAGTGCCGCAGAGCTAGTACATAAACATCTAGAACGTTCGAGTACATACCGGTCCCGACTGACTCGACGTCGATAGTTCTCGGAACTACTAGTACCTACAGGAAGGGTCAATGTCCTAGTACCAAGGCCAAGGTACTAGTTCTGCTACCCGATACAAGATGGCGCTAGTGGTAACTAATGGCGATACATGGCGATGTATCAAGCATTATTTTTGGCGCGCAACACTGCCCCCTCCTAAGACATGCTCGTCCCGAGCATTATTGGCTCCATAATAACGCGCCAGTCGATCCACATGGACGATCTTAGGAGTACCTCTTGCACCTTTCTGTATCCGGTAGGTTACATCATTGATCTTTGTCACAATCCGGTACGGTCCGTCCCATTTAGCTTGAAGCTTAGGAGATTTCCCTTTGCTGCGGACTGGATTGTGCAACCACACCAGTGAACCTTCGTCGAATCCTTTATTGTTCATTTTGCGGTCATAACGGGTTTTCATCTTTTCAGACATTTGCTGGCCCGATTGTCTGACGTGCTCATAAATGTCATTCATTTTGTTCCGCAAATCATTCGCATAATCAGTTACACTGCGTGGGGCATCAGGTGGTATTCCGGTGATCAGGTCTGCAGGTAGCCGTAGTTCTCTTCCGAAGTTTGCGAAAGCTGGTGTCACCGCTGTACTTTCGTGGACAGCACTTCGATATGACAACAAAAACGGTTGTATGTGCTTGTCCCAATCTCGTTGCCGATTTTCCACAACTTTCGCTAGGTACCTCTCCAGTGTCTGATTAAATCGTTCCACCATTCCATCGGATTGTGGGTGGTAAGAAGTCGTCCTTGTTTTATGAGTACCCATAACTCGACAAGTTTCCTGGAATATTTGGGACTCAAAATTCCTTCCTTGATCACTGTGAATCTCCAAAGGTACTCCAAAACGACAGAAGACTTCATGAACTAATTTATCTGCAACTGTCGAAGCTTCTTGATTTGGAATGGCGAAGACTTCCGGCCACTTAGTGAAATAATCCATCACAACCATGAAATACTTGTTGCCACTTTCACTTTCCGGAAACGGCCCCGCAACGTCAAGGGCTATCCTCTCCCATGGTGCACCAACATTATACAATTTTAATGCACCCCTACTACGAGTCTGAGGTCCCTTTACAGCTGCACAACTTGTACATTTGCGACACCAATCCTCGACATCGTCCCGACAGTGGACCCAGTAAAACCGTTCTCGTATCTTCAGTAGAGTCCGTTTTACTCCCAGATGACCTCCTGAACAACCATTATGGTACAGCTGTAGAACATCCGGTACTTGAGCTTTAGGGACAACCATTTGCAAATGACAGCTGTCTCCCCGAGCATTTTCCCATTTACGGCACAGGACTCCATCCTGAACCACAAAGCTGTCCCATTGAGCCCAATAGCTTTTTGTGACCGAACTCATCGCTGAGACGTCGCTCCACCTGGGCTTAGGAGCTCTGGCCTTCATCCACTCCAGAATCGGCTTGATGTCCGAATCTTCCTGCTGTGCACGTTTTAGGCTTTCCTTCCACTCGTTGTTGAGGTCTGTCTTGAGCATCCTCACAGGTACCACTTCCTTACTCTCTTGTCTAGTACAATGCTTGCAGTCTTCAGGACAAGGTCTTCTTGACAATGCATCTGCATTGCCATGAGATTTTCCGCTGCGATGTTCGACCACGAAGTCGTATTCCTGCAGTAGTTCAATCCATCTCGCAACTTGTCCTTCTGGGTTTTTGAACTGCAATAGCCATTTCAGTGCAGCATGGTCAGTTCGTAAGTGGAATTTCCGACCCAGAAGATATTTGCTAAAATACTGCAATGACTTTACCACAGCAAGCAGTTCCCGTCTCGTAACACAATAGTTCCTTTCCGGCTTTGACAACGACTTGCTGAAGTACGCTATCACAACCTCTTGATCACCATTCCGTTGGGACAACACACCGCCAAGTCCTATATCACTTGCGTCTGTGTCAACTATAAATTCCTTGTCCGCATCAGGGTATCCCAAAATAGGTGTATTGCACAGACGGTCCTTTAGCTCCTGGAATGCGATGTTGCAACTATTATCCCAGCAGAAATGTCGCTTCTCCTCGGTTAGCTTATGCAGGGGTTTGGCTATATCTGCAAAGTTCTTGACAAATCGCCGATAATAGGAGCACAAACCCAAAAATGCTCTGACCTGCGTCTTGTCTTTTGGAACTGGCCAATCCTTGACAGCTGCAATTTTCTCTGGATCCGTGCGGATACCTTCTTCAGACACGACATATCCCAAAAAGCTAACTTGTCGTTTGAATAGTGAACACTTCTTCGGGCTTAACTTGAGGTTGGCACTCTGGAACTTCATGAGCACGCGTTCTAGGTTTTGAAGATGTTCTTCAAACGTGCGGCCTACGATGATGATGTCATCCAAGTAGACCAGGCAGGCATCGCCAATTAGCCCGGTAAGTACAAGTTCCATCAACCTTTCAAACGTTGCCGGAGCATTGCACAATCCAAACGGCATAACTTTAAATTGCCACAGACCCTTTCCTGTTGAGAATGCAGTTTTCTCTTTGTCCTTGGGATCGATTTCAACTTGCCAGTAGCCGCTTTTCAGGTCCAGCGTGCTAAACCACTTTACGCCAGTAAGCATGTCCAGCGTGTCATCAATTCTTGGCAAAGGATAGCTGTCCTTCTTCGTAACGTCGTTCAGACGACGATAGTCAACACAAAACCGCATGCTGCCATCCTTCTTTCGTACCAGCACTACGGGTGAACACCATGGACTAGATGAAGGTTCAATAACACCATCCTTCATCATTCCCTCTATCATGGTTTCCACTTCCTTTTCACGTGCTACCGGCAATCTCCTTGGCCGCTGACGGATAGGCAATTCTTCTCCTGTATTTATTTTGTGTTGAACTAAGCCAGTCCTCCCGATGTCAGCATCGTTTGCCGAGAAAACATTGGCGTACTTGATTAACATCTTCTTTGCCTTGACCATTTCATTTTGGGACAGAGCGCTGCGGCAGTCTTCTAAAAGTGTGGTCACTCTCGTTTGTGCAACCTTGCTGAGGGTCCCAGTCGATAGATATTGGCATCGACGCAACCAATCCACTTCCTCGCAAGTACCAAGTAGTGTGCCTTTTTCTATAATGTGTTCCTGATCACAAAGGTTCAGCACACGTACCCCTGAGATGTCGGTGGCTCTGACCAGAGTTCGTGCCACTTTCCATGGAAGGTCATTGTCTACCCTTTCCACGAGTACACAACGAGGAGTTCGCCCAGGATTCCGAGGAAGACTAACCGGCACAATCGTTTCCGATCTCGGCGGAAGAACAATCTTCTTAAGGCTGTACACATTTCCTGGTAACGCCCCTTCCACGAAAAGTTCCTCTTGTCCACATTTCAAAACACCTTGCTTGACGTCAATCTCGCAACAATTCTTCCTCATAAAGTCAAGGCCCAGGATGCAATCGTCCATTATATCAGCCACGATGACATTATGCAGGTAGATTCTGTTGCCTAGCTTCAACTCCATCTTCTTCTCACCATGGACGGGTATGCGCTGACCGGTGGCTGTCACCAAATTAATGTGTTCTCGGTTGTGTGCGGAGTCCCCAAGAAACCGACTTATAAGTTGGGAACTGACAACCGTACGAGAGGCTCCAGTATCTATGGTCAGCTTACACGGCGCTCCGTTGACCTCGCCCTTGATGATTAGGCTATTCCCATCATGGGTTTGTGTGATCGAAATCCTTGGGGCTCCTTGAACATCAGCCAGCACCCGCCCCGCAGTCCTGGCTATTACTCGTTTCCCTGCTGCTGGTGTTGGGCGGTGCTGTTAGCCGCACTGCCCTCTGGAGATCGGCCGTCTTCTCTTTCTGCAGTTCGCTTAGGGCAACTGGATCGAAGGTGGCCCCTTTCCCCACAGCCGTAGCACCTAGGGCTGTATCCTTTACTGCGCTCGCGAACTGTAGCCGCTGCAATCTCCCTGACGCGATGGGAACGATGATCTTGCCGCACAGCTTCCACCTCCAGTGCATGGGCCAAGGCGTCCTTCAGCGTCCCGTGGTGACCGAGCCTCACAGCAACTCTAACTTCAAGGTCGCGGATGCCGTCGATGAATGCCTGCACCAGGTTTCCATCAATAAGTGCAGGTACGGACTGGTACGCTTTGCGAACCAGCTTCTCCACTTCAAGGGCCCACTGCTGCAGGTTTTCGTTGCTGCGTTGCACGCGATCCTTGAGCTGCGCACGGAACACGTGTTCCAGGTGAGCGTCGCCATACCGAGCCTCCAATGCCTCAAGGAGCTGCTCGTAAGTCACTTCCTTACCGAGAGCTTCCAGGACAGTTAAGGCCTGGTCGCGCAAGCCCAGGGTGAGGGCAGTCATGGCCTGACTTTTATTCCACCCGTTCACCTTCATGACAGCCTCAAACTGGATTTTGTAGGCCGACCAGGAAGAAGTTCCGTCGAACGGTGGCACTTTGAATCCACGTAGCGAAGGTGTTGTAGTTACGGGAGCTGCGATTCCATCACCAAGTTTAAGGTAATCCAGCGTTTTCTTTACGTCAGCCATCACGGTTTGCTTCACGTCAGCCATCACGTTGTCAACCTGGTTTTTAACTTGGTCGATTCGGATTTCAGCTTCCGACAGGCGGTTGTCATGTTGAGCAACCTTATCCTTCACCTCCTTCATGTCTTTCCCGAAGGTAGAGTGAAGGTCCTTTATAAGGAGCATCTGCTCTTCCTGGCGGCGCGCCTGCTCCTCCTGTTGGCGGGCCTGTTCCTCCTTGTCCCGCTGCAGCTGTTCCTCCAACCGACGAGCCTGTTCTTTCTGTCGGCGAGCCTGTTCCTCTTGTCGGCGGGCCTGTTCCTCCTTGTCCCGCTGGAGCTGTTCTTCCAGTCGACGAGCCTGTTCCTCCTGTCGGCGAGCCTGTTCCTCCTTGTCCCGCTGGAGCTGTTCTTCCAGTCGACGAGCCTGTTCCTCCTGTCGACGAGCCTGCTCCTGCAGCATCATCATCAGAGCAGCAAAATCTGGTGCTGATGATGCTGGAGCAGCTGTGGAAGGGCTGGCCTCCGTGGTCGGTAGCTGGCCTTCCGACCCCTGCGGCATTGCTCCACCAAATCGCCTCTGGTCCGTCTCTTGCTGGCGTTGACTCCGGGTACGGATACCCTCCATGTCGTCTTTGGGTAAAATCGGCATGGTTTTTAAACCTCGCTTCTGACACCAATTGTTACGAGCTTGGGGTTCGTGACAATAAAAACTGCCGATTTAATAACCAAAAAAATGACACTTTACTCACCAACACTAATTACAAGTCAAACACACTAATTAAGAAATACAATTGCACTTACTGATCACTCTTAAGTCGCACTCGAATATCGCCTTCGATGTTATCGCTCGTATCGCTTAATCGAAACTATGTGTCTCGCGGCTCGCGCCCGCCTTATATAGTGCCGCAGAGCTAGTACATAAACATCTAGAACGTTCGAGTACATACCGGTCCCGACTGACTCGACGTCGATAGTTCTCGGAACTACTAGTACCTACAGGAAGGGTCAATGTCCTAGTACCAAGGCCAAGGTACTAGTTCTGCTACCCGATACAAGATGGCGCTAGTGGTAACTAATGGCGATACATGGCGATGTATCAAGCATTATTTTTGGCGCGCAACAATACTAATATTATAAATTCGAAAGTAACTCGTCTGTCTGTCTGTATGTTACCTTTTCACGCCAAAACCACTGAACGGATTTCGATAAAATTTGGCAGAGAGATAGATTGCATCCCGGGGAAGGACATAGGATGGTTTTTATCGACATACCTCGCGGGCGAAGCCGCGGGCGGAAGTCAGTATTACAATAAAATCAAAACCTTACATTGTAATAGACCCTGTGCTGTCGATTGTAATAAGAATCGTAGCTTTGTGAACTGATTGCGGTTGGTGTAGGCCTCCTTGGCGGAGGCGCTGGACGTAGAAACTCCGGGACGACATTATGGTCTTCTTCCTACAAATTATAACATGAATTACAGCCGCAGTTGGATAGATAGGTAAGTAAATGTACGTAAACCTTGGTTTATTGAGCAGCTAAGTACAGTTACAACTACTTTTATAGTTTTATACTGTTGAGTGTGTGCTTAATAGCCAAATGGTGGTCAAAGCGCTGCAATTATTCGTGATAAAAATAACATTTAAGAAAGTTTTAACTTTATTGTTACTTTTTTACCTACTTATATTACTTTACCTTTGAATCTACCTACTAGTACAACAGTAACAAATATTAATAACTTTATAATTTCGGATGATTAATGAAAAAAAAAACTTAGCTAAACAATTATTTATTAATAAAATACAATCAGTTTTGATAAGTTACAAAGTTTACGAATAAAAATTATACCGTGACCACAGTAATAAAAACCACTTACTTCATAAGAATAGCAACATCCCATTTTTGAAAATACAGAAGCACTTTGTAAGATCCTAATAAAATAACACTGTCTTTCACAATAAGTCACTCGATTAGATTACTTTTGCATATACCTTTATGTAAGGTAGGTACCTACATAATAGAAAAGTAGTGCTACACTGTGTCTGTACCTACCTACTATTATTAAATAATTAAGACACTGGGTTCTAACTTCTAAGCTTCTAACTACTGCGACATCGCGACAATACAATACACAATGGTAAGTATTGGACACAGAGTACACTATATCATACTGAAAGTACGTAATGGAATGGAACTCGTTCGTTGTTCGCCTCCTTTCAAAATAACATTTCCATCTTCGATAAGACAGACCACAGACAATATAATATAGACAGACTGTGATGAACGTAACTTATCTATGGCAGTAATCGCCGTGTGATACCGTGATTACTGGAAATCTGTAGTGGAAATAATCTTGGTTCTCCCCAAATTTTAGACTCTGTGTTACCAGCAATAAAATAAATCTATTGAACTCAGCGTTGCCAATGTGTAGGCAATTTTCCAAACTGCGGGGAATCTCACGTTGATTGGGGATTGGCATTTTGCGGGAAAAATTTACTCACTATAACCTGTTTTATCGTACCTAATCAAATTTCTTCTAAACTAATGCATTATTTGCGAAGGTTTTTTTTTATAAACATGATATTAATTCTTATCAAAATAAATACGTTATTCATCACAAGTATTTAATTTTGAATAAAATTGCCCTTGACATCATTTGATTTCAATGAATATCTTAGGAGTTGCATAGTTTACAAGTAATATAGTTGCATAGTTTACATGTATAAGTAATACTCTTAAAGTACCTAATGGAATATATTTTTAACCGACTTCAAAAAAGGAGGAGGTTCTCAATTCGGATATTTTTATTTTGTATGTATATTCGGGCATAACTCCCTCATATTGGATTTGCAAATTTTTTTTTGTTAGAATTAGGTTTATTCCGGAATGGTCCCATTTAAATTTCATAAAGATCTGATGATGAGTTTCGGAGACAGACAACGGAACTCTTCAATAAATGCCAGCAAATCAACCGCGATTGCTGCTATAGCATATGTATGCATTGTTTACGCAATCACACAACATAACATTACGCCTGTACCTTTTAAAGTGGTAGGCAGATATGTTCAATAGCTTACTGTCACTGATATTCACATACCAAGTAGTGTTATATGAATTTGTTTGGGGTAGGCAGGTCAACTAAAAGGTGAAAAATAAAACGTTTTAACAAAAAAAAAAAACAACCGACTTCCAAAAAAATACTACAAAGTGAAAAATAACTTTAATTTCGAAAGTCGGTGTCAAAACAACGAAAATACAGAACCAACGACACCGACTTCCGAAATTAAAGTTATTTTTCACTTTGTATTTTTTGGAAGTCGGTTGTTTTTTTTTTGTAATAAAGTTTTTAGTAGGTAGGTTTTTTCCTGAAATTACCGCGAATGAAACGTCTGATATATCAGCGCACAGCCTAAACCACTGATCCTAGAGACATGAAATTTGGAGGGTGTGTTCTTTGTGAAGAGTAGGTATCCACTAAGACAGGGTTTTTAGAAATTCCACCCCTAATAGGGTGAATGAGGGGAGGGTGAAATTTCACGCGGACGAAGTCGCGGGCAGAAGCTAGTTACAAAACATTTTTTTTTTCTACAAACAAGAACCTGAATGATAGTTCTCGTAAAAACATACGAAACAATATTTTTTTTCACATCTCGCACAGTTAATGAACGAAGAATTATTACAAGAACAACGTTCTTTAAGTAGTTCATTTGGAAAGCATACATCATTAACATTAACAAATATTTCTCTCTCTTCAGAGAGTTTTGCAGCATACCAAGCATATCGTATCATTTTACGAAAAATTGGCGATGATAAATTGACGATGTAACATACGATAGATTTAATATTTATACAGTCTTCCCGTGAGTTGATTTCTCTATTATATTATTACGTTTTTCTCTATTAAATTCATTTAATTATTAAAATAGTCAATTAAAAAAAAAATCTTTGAAACTACTGGCCATTCTGAAATAATACTTTAGGGTTTGCATACTCTTATGGGAAGCTACTATCACACGGAGTCCCGTCCCAAAGTGTTTTCCCACACCGTGCCCTCCCCTTGTTAATCAAAATATGATTTGCGACTATAATAGATATGTATTTACAGAATTATGATAATTAAAATCGTTAATATAATATATTCGTTCAAAATAAATGGTAGGTACAAATCTAACTTAGAAAGATGTATTAATTATTGTAATGATTATAATTTCGTAAATACGTACCTGTTATAGTCGCAAATCATATTTTGATTAAGATACAACCTGACACTGACCTACAAATTGCAAAAAACGTAAGAAAATTTGAATTTCGCGGTCTACCACTGCGCTAATATCGATAGTTTATACATAAGTATAAACTTGTGGGTGTGTGTGTGTGTGTATAAAGGTACTTTGCTAATTTCATGACTAATTAGTGATTAAAATTATGTGAACTACCTACATATTTAACCGTGAAATAATTGGATATGGTTCTGTAATGTTGAGCATGTTTTTACCAAATAAATACCCAAAATCGAATAAATTCAGATAGGTACCTATGAAGGGATCAAAAAAACTGGCCAAGTGCGACTCGGACTCGTACACGAAGTGTTCCGTACCACGAGGCAAAAACGCCGAAAAAAACGTTTGTTGTATGAGAGATTCCCTTAAATATTTATTTTATTCTGTTTTTAGTTTTTTTTTTGTTATAGAGGCGACAGAAATACATCATCTGTGAAAATTTCAACTGTCTAGCTATCACGGTTCAAGACAGACGGACAGACGAACAGTGGAGCCTTATTAATAACGTCCCGTTTACCCTTTGGGTACGGAAACCTAAAAACTGGGCAGTGGTGATAAGTTTAACCCATCGAGCAGAATGCTTGTAACAAAAAAAATATGGAAAAAAGTGTCCGATGTGAATGAATTTATTATGAATTTTGAGGGGAATTTGTGGGCAATCAGCAGATTTATCTTAGACTTAGATTTGGGGATTTGATTATTGGGGAATTTGATAAATTGGCATAGGCAACCCTGATTGACTATGGTCTGGCCTTGACTGACGCGATAATGTTTTGATGTGTCAGCACGTGGTCAGCACCAGATATAAAAGTACTCTGTGGTCAGCACACTGCACAAGCAGTAAACTAGTTTAAATTTTAATTTGCCTTGCACACTTTCATTCAAGTCTTAGAATTTGTTACGTCCATTTATTTTAAAGGTGAAATAAAAAGCGATAGGCCGCCGATTGTAGGTACTGTTGGGGGAAGCGCTAAGGTAGCCCGCGAAAATTAAATTTTCTTACGTTTTTTGCAATTTGCTGGTCAGTATTAAGTTGTACGTCGGTCAAAATATGATTCGCAGCCATAACAAATATGTATGTATTTACAGAATTATAATCATTAAAGTCATCAACACTACTCTTAAGACCACGTAACTCCAAAGAATGATGATTTCATGGAACAGTTATTCTTTGGAGCAGCCCCGGATCTACGATTTTTTCGAACCGGGGCAAAACCTTGATAGTGGCGCCCCCTCCCTTCAGTGTTTGAGAAAAACTTGCAAATTGTTGATTTCCACTACGATAATATATGATTTCACTAATAAATTACTTATTTTATTAACGCTGATTACTCGAAAATGCAATCAACCACATAAACAAATAGTGTTGTCACTTGACGTTCAACTGTTTCAATTTGTTCGGCTCGGCTCGTATACAGTGTGACCAACTTTAAATTAGAGATCCTGCCCCACTTAGGCAAGAAAACTGACAAATCCTGCCAAAATCGAAAGCACAAAATACCAAAATAATGCCAATATAATTTAAAAACTTAAAATAAATAGACACATTATTTTTTGGAGTTTTATTTAAAATAATTGATCTTAAAGTCTAAAAGTGAACTGAATTAAATTATACATTCGTATTAGCATCATATTCTTCTTGATCACTTTCTTTATACATCGCTTTTGTCATTTGTTTAATCATTTCTTTAGTTGGCTGGAATGAAACGCAAGACACTTCACCATATTCACTAATGCCCTGTTTAACATGTAAAATAGAGGCGACATGTTTATTAATAAATCTATTCCGCGTTTTTGTTTTTATGAGGTTGATTTGCGAGAATATCCTTTGACAAGCAGCATTCGACATTGGCAAACACAACAAACCTTTTAACTAACAAATCTGTCAGCTTATATTGCTAATACTGCCAAATACTGCCGGATTTCTAAAACGTCAAACAAAAGTGCCAGAGAGTAAAATAAAGGGCTAAACCTGCCAAAAAGGCAGGATCCTGCCACATATGGTCACACTGCTCGTATAGATATGTGACAGGGATTCCCCTTGGCCGAAAGATCACAGACACTACGCACGCGTTCAAAAATTTACTTGATCTGTTAAGATGCGTTCATGAATCACTTAGTATGTGTTCAAAAACTAACTGGGCGTGTGGAAATAGAAAAGTTTGTTTTTCAAACATAGGTATTATATTAAGATTCGATTACTTGTTAAAAACCTATGAGATTGTAGGAAAAGAGGCTTCATTTGTTCGATATTTCGAATTCTTGTCTCAAGGATTTGGCGCCCCCATGAAACTGCCGCCCGGGGCATGTGCCCCGGTTTGCTCCCCTTAGATCCGGGGCTGCTTTGGAGTTACGTGGTCTTAGAGAGTTGAGACGTGATGATTATAATTCTGTAAATACATATTTCTTACGGCCGCGATTCATATATTAATCAACGTACAACTTTAATACTGACCAGCAAATTCCAAAAAACCCAAAAAAAATTGAATTTCGCGGGCTACCCTGGCGCTTTCGCCTTAAGCGCATTGGCCATTTTTTTTTTGAGATGGGAAACAACCATTAAACTTGCGACACTGTTGCTCTAATCGACACTTCTGTTTTAAGTTTTGGCCATTATAAAGACGTCAACGCGCGGTGCATTTTCTTTGGGAAGAATGACTTCAAACATATTTATAAAATTAGTACTTACTTATACTTTTTCAAGTTTTCACGTCTGTCGGCACACCTGGAGTGCCACTGTTTTCTTATTTTTGTTATATGTATATTTCCTGGTGTACTAATACTTATCATGTATAAATAAATAAAAATACCTAAGCAAATACAAGTATTATTTACTGGTAGGAAATAATACTAATAAACTTTCACTGTTGGTAGGTATATACCATTGACCTGTATTATATATACAAGAGGTCAGTGGCATAGTACTATTTTCTCATTGCTCTCGTATCTGTGGTGATGATATGGATATAAACTAGGTACTGAAAGTACCAGAAGTCGTGGCGCAATAATTACTCAGCATTTGGAGTCAATGGGCGGTGGGGTGTCGCAACGTCGCAAGTTTGCAACTTCGCAAGCGCAACATTGCTAGAGTGCCGGAGTGCGCGCAAAATAAGACTACGCGCGGCCGCATCGGAAATGATCATTTGCCGCTATCTAGATGTTCATTTCAGATTTCAAGAGAGTGACTGCTGTGTTCCGTGTTTTCCAAAGTAAATAATTGCCATCATTACGCCCAAAGTGACTGTGTGCTGGCATAGGTACCTAATCTTAAGTCAAACGTCACACGCAGGCTTATCTTGCGTGCACTCTATCTACCATAATCCCTGTCTCGACTTTCTATGTCCGATGCGCGTGCTGTTTGCTTGGTATAGGTCAGCGCACCGTGCCCATGCTTCTATTTTTTAAAAATGAATAATTCATAGGTATTCGACCTCCGTGGATAGCTATAGATATTATCCAGCACTCATTTCAACGTTTCAACTAAACAAGCCGTAGTCAATGGTAATGTCTAACAGTGTTAAAAATTGACAATTAAATTATAGTAAAACAATGTTTCCTTACATAGTTTCTTTTTGTAGTTGTGATGAACCAGAACTCAAACCTAACTTGAATGACGACTCGTTTCCCAGTTCCGACCAAATTTGGGGAATGGTAGGCACTATATTAGCGACAGTTGCGTGTTGGATTGTTTATACGAAGGTACCTACCTATGAAAAACCAGATACATTATTTAATAAGGATTTCGCTAGTGGTAGTGTCTGTTACTAGTCAAGCATTAGACTAAACGTATTTCCACGGTTCTATCTAATCAAGCCCAAATGTTACTGTGTTTTTCTCTACTCTTTTTGCTATGACCCTGGCCTTAGGCCTTATTTTTTTTTGTTCCGGGATTGAAAATCCTCATGAGTATCGGCCCGGGGGGGAGGGGGGGTCTGTCAGACTCTTACTGACTAAAAACCACCCCGGTGTTCCATCTCATACTTATGCCGGGGGTCGCGGAAACGTAAGATTCTTCCGCCCTCCGCCGACGCCCGGTGCGCCTGCTGCGGGCCGGGTGAGTGGACGAGATCTCCCTCTCCCTTTCCGCCTTTCCGCAGCCTCCTCTACAAAATTATGTGATCATTTAATTTTGTAGGTATTTATGCTTCCACATACTTTGGATGTCACATATTTTTGTGATATGAGCGACACTGATAGTGATATAGAAGAAAATTCAAAATATTAGGTACTTATAGGTAATGTTAGGTTTTTATACTGCCAAAGTGATCTTACATTTTTCTGAATTTGTTTGAGTAGGCAACGCAAGACAGACATGTCCGATATTATTGCATTATAAGAGGTGACATCTTTTTGAAGCCAATGCAGCATTCTATATCTTGGCGTCGCATGTCTCTTCAGATAATTTTGGTTATCCTTCGATGTCACATATTTGAGTTGCCGAATTTGTTCGTATAGATATGCCTTCCACAAATGATCACATATATTTGCCGTCCCAATGAATCATGAAATCAGATATTATTGCCGAGCTGTCCATAGAAATACATACTCGTGTCTGTATTATAATGATTGCTGTTGCGGGTTGCGGTCAGGTTTTATTAAAATTACTCTGTATTAATTAGCCCACGTTCGCACGGACGTAAAAATAATCGCAGCGGGATTTTATCGCCCACTCGACTTTCAACTATCGGTGTTGAGCCGGGCATTGAGAATCGTAACAGAGCGCGTCCGAGCGCGTCATAAAAACACACTGTTGGATTTCAACTCTCGGCGCTGAGCAATACGTTAAAAATCCAGTGCGCGAAAAGAAATCGCCAATAGTACAAATCAAATTACTGTAATATTGACAATCATTCGTATTACTTTCCTGATTTCCTTACAGGTGAAGATCGGCAGAAAAAGGTATCAAGACCAACAAATTATTATGCACAGTAAACCACCAAGAGTGGCGACCACCGCACGCAAAACACGCACCTGATAATAAGATTATAAATGAAACCAAATATTTTATAGAATATATCTTTATTCCTTAAAATAATATGGCTTATTTTTTATAAAATATAATGTTTATGTCTATTATATAAAATGTATAATGTCATTCTACCTACCCATACCACCTTTGCAACAATAATAAAAATAACAAAAATATAGGAATTTCAATTCTAAAAAGATATAAGTATTAATAAGTATCGTTTAGCAAGAACATTGTGTCTCTTGCATATTTCTTGCAGTCTTGCAGAAGATACTTGTATTCATCTTCTACTTGACCTCTCTTCAACAGGTACACCAATATGTACTGATACGGAAACACGGGTACGTTATGACGTGCGAAAAAACGCAGCTTGACTCTTTCAATAATTTTCATGTCGACGAAACAGTAATCTGCTGTGCAGCAACTGCCTGGGGTCCTGTGAAAAATAATTTTGAGTTACACGTGGTAACTATCTCATAACGCTGTGATAGGGCCGGTGGCGCACATCTGGCGAGGGGCAGTACAGCGCAGTTTTAATAATTTGTACAAAAATTAAATTGCGATTTTCTACTTGTGGCCTGTGGGTGTCAAAAAATCGTATGTTTCTAATAGAATCACACTATCACATTATTCACACTAATATTGTAAAGGCGAAAGTTTGTGAGTGGCTGTGTGTGAGAGTTTATATGTTGTTACTTCTACACGCTCAAACAGCTGGACCAATTATGATAAAATTTCGTATGGAGATAGCCATCACCCTGGATTAACATTAAGGCTACTTTTTATCCCGATGTTCCCACGAGATCGACATTTACGCGGGTGAAACCGCGGGGCGCAGCTAGTGATATATAAA
Organism: Luperina nickerlii; assembly: GCA_963855955.1. NCBI lineage: Eukaryota > Metazoa > Arthropoda > Insecta > Lepidoptera > Noctuidae > Luperina > Luperina nickerlii. Next base: position 13,272,692 of record OY979664.1, on the reverse strand, counting down.
AAGAAGTGACTCATCAGCGCCCAGCCCAAACCTTTGGACCTTTCCGGCGTGCAATAGGGAATATGCATGAATTTTTTTCATGGCATTTATTAACAAAATATGAAAATACCGTAGCAGAGATGACAAAAAGTGAAATTAAAATTAAAATCGGCCAAGAAACACGGCCGATATGAGCATTTAAAACTATTGATTACACACCAATTAGACAGAGAGATCCGACATAGACTGTGACGTCACATGTCACTACGGCCATATAAACTCCGTGTTAAATTTCGTTTTGCGAGAAAGAGATAGAAACAAATCTTCGATGGCTCATATCTTTTTTAATTTCATAGTTATCCGAAAAACAGTTTTACTAAACTGTTTATTACATGAATGAGGATTAATTTTTTAAATAAAAAAAAATCATGCATGTCGGCGTGGAGTAGGTAACGAAAACATCTAGAAAGGCGCACGTGCGCAACGTGACATCATCGTACCACTCTATGGCGACGGTTACACGTAATAGTACATTACGATATTAGTGCGTTAAGATGGTTATAACATGCGAGGCGGAATTTCAGCCCGAGCCGAAGGCGAGGGCGTAATTGAGCCGAGCATGTTATAACCAATACGCACGTATATCGTACGACGTTTTTTAACACATTTGCGAGGAAACAGAAAAAAAAACATTTTATATTTTGTTCATTTTGAATTTTTGAAACAGTGAAATTACAATTATTAAAATGATACGTAGTTGTAGTTGGTTTTTTAATTATGTTTTTATTATTATTATGACTATTCATAATGTCATTGTTTTGTGTTAGGGTAAATGTTGGAGACGACGAAACTTCTTGAAAGGCGGCAGAAGAGCATTGTTATTCGTCATTAGTTGTAAATAAAAAAGTATCATCATCAGTAGAAGTAGAGGGGCGCGGCTCAGGGCAAAACTTCTTCGTTTGTGGCTCCAAATTTATTGTCTGAGTTATTTTGGCACTTATATTAGCTTTGTTTTGGATGGAATCTTTAAATTACCAAATAAACTGTTTTTTTTTTATTTTATATAAACTCAATCTGTGAATGCACACTGTTGCTTTCCCGCCATTTTAACAGCGCGCTAGCGCTGCCTACTGACTGGCGCCGCGCGGCGATTAGTTCGAAATTTGAATAGCAACAGCGCGCTGCTCACTAGCTGGAGTCGTGCGGCGGCGATCAGTTCCAAATTTGAAATGGCAAATAATACTGTTATGGAATTTGTATGGACTATAACTTAACTATTTGCTTTGATAACACACGCGTTTTTTATGACCCTCTTTACATATTTAAAACCGGTGGAATTACATCAGCTTTACGAGCAAGGGTGTTAAAAAGTATTTATTGTGATCCGTCAATACAGTATTTGTTGATGGATTTCAGTTTTTACTGATGGATTAATACACTGGCCTACACGTTCAATATTTATTACGTCAGTATTGTGTCCGGTCTCCTGCTATATAAACGTCTAAAATGGCCACAGAGCTGAAAATTAAAGGTTGCGTGGCTATTATTTGAGCACTTAGTGTAAATAAAAAGGTCAAGCGAAAGCGATGGGCAAAAAATATTAAATTATTAAATTTTTGTAATCTTTTGAAGAACTATCCCATATCTTTGTATTTTTTTTTTTTTTTTAATTCGTTGCCCCACCCACGATACAGGAATTTCAATTCACATACACAAACAGCCAGACCCGGAACAACTACCTGTAGGCAATACAAATATTTGTTCCGTGCGTATATCCAGCTGATTTTTGTAGCTGGATATCAGACTTCCTTAATGAGCGGTCGATCAGAGTAGTCGTTGACGGCTGCTCCTCTGACCTTATGGCTATTGATGCCGGAGTTCCTCAGGGGTCTGTTCTCTCTGCAACTCTTTTCCTGCTGCACATCAATGACCTGCTTCAGCCTGGTATTGTTGGGTACGCAGATGACAGTACTTACTGTTGCAGAGAGATACTTGTCCAGCGCAAGGGCCAGCGGGGCCGAAGTTCGTTTCTTAAGGGAGGCCATGGTGGAGCGGACAGATTTGACCTTAAGCCTTGTCTCCCAGTGGGGTGATGACAATTTGGTTTCGTTTAACGCCACCAAAACACAGGCGTGTGTTTTTACCGCCAAAAGGAGTCATTTCGACCTGACTCCTACTTTTCGGGGAACATCTGTTCCTGTAACAGATCGGCTCGAGCTCCTGGGCATGGAGTTGACATCAAGTCTCAACTTCGGCGCCACCATTGAGTACAAAGCCCAAACTGCGGCCAAGAAGCTGGGCATCCTTAATAGGGTGAAGCGATACTTTACGCCCGGACAGCTTTTAACCCTTTACAAAGCACAAGTCCGATCCTGCATGGAGTATTGCAGCCACCTTTGGGATGGCTCAGCGAAATACCAACTTGCCGCGCTTGACTCGGTGGAACGCAGAGCTAAGAGGCTCATTGGCGACGTAAAACTGGTGGATGCCAAGCTTCACAGCCTGGCTCATCGCCGCAAGGTTGCCTGCTTGTCGGTCTTCTACAGATTGTACTTCGGTGAGTGTGCCCAAGAACTCCACGACCTCATTCCACCGGCCCCCTTCTACCTTCGGACATCCAGACGCACTGCAAGTTACCATCCCTACCTAGTTGCTATTCCACCAATTCGCACTAAGCGTTTACAAATGTCCTTTATAATGCGCACAGCAAAAGAGTGGAACTCTCTACCTGCGTTTGTGTTTCCGAGTGCATACAACCCGAATTCTTCAAAGTAAGAGTGAACAGGCTTCTTCTGGGTGAGCTCACTCCATCGTAGACTTTGTCTCTGTCATCTCTGACCTAGAGTCAAGAGCAAACCCATTTCAAATAAAATAAAAAAATCTCTCTGGAAATACTTCTAAATTTAGGATAAATTCTTTTAAAACTTCCTGATCTTTAGTAGGTACGTTACGAGAAGGTGCATGGCGGCGACAACGACGGTGCATCCGCCTCTACAAGATCAAAAAAGTCGTCCGTCTCCATCGCTAGCGTAACGCGTACTGACGTGATAAATATTGACGCGAGGCTACACGATCAATATTTATCATAATCCGACGGATCATCAATACAGAATCAAGAAATCTAGAAATCCATTAATAAATAATGACATACATCAATACATTAGGTTACACGTTAATTAAATACCACGATACGTCAGTATTTACTGATGGATCACAGTAAATACCTTACGTGTAACCGTCGCCTAAGAGTCAGGCGAGGTGGGGACGAGCTAATATAAGGCGGCGCGCTAGCCGGCTCGACACTGTGACACGCGTACTCGTACACATACGTGACCCAGTTCCGCGAACCGCGACCGCCGCATAATACTCGCGCGCCCTTGAACGGCGCGCTCCGCGATCAGCTGTCCCCACAAAAAAAGTCAACGGTTTTGTGGGTAGACGCCGAAACCGCGCTCGCGATTCTACCGCCCGAGCCCATTATTTCGTTCGTTAAGAAAAATAACCGTCGCCAACGGTCACATATCGCGACGGAATATTCCACGCCCGATGGAATAATAACACCTAAACAAATTTCATCGTAGGGCTGCGGTGTGTCACTCCCTAGTGACTCCGCAAAGATGAACAAGGAGAAACCACCACCGCCTTCACCTACAGACCACCAGCCCGGGGACTGGTCGTCGCTCCCGAATATTGGGGGCTCGCCGACCACCCCACCATCAACCACCCCGCTATCCCAGGCGCCGACAGCGAGCCAGGAGCAGAGTAGAAACTCGCGCCAACCCGCAGTACCGGTAAAGCTCACCGCGTTCCGACCCGTGCCAACACAGGCCTCGGGGCCCGCGGGAAGTTTTAAACGCGCACAAACTGCCCGTACCTCTGTCTCTGCCGTACGCCCTACCACAACTAGCGCGCGTACACCGGCATCGCCCGCGCCCCGTCCGGCGCCCGCGCAACAGACCGCCGCCGCGTCTCGCCCCGCGCCGCCCGCTCACTCCGCCGCGCGGCCCGGTGCACGATCGTCCGCGAGCGCACGCCCCGCCGCTGCGGGCCGAGCTGTGCGCACCGCGTCGCCCGCGCCTCACCGCTTGCTGGCAGGCTCTGCCGCCGCAATAGCAACAACATCGCTGCTGGGTGTCGCCATGTCGCCGCCGCCGCCGAGAGCCTCCGCCCAGGACTCCCCAGCCGCACTCTCTCCGTGCTCGTCGAGGGAAGGGAGCGACATGTCATCGGCTTCTTATTCGACACCGACTTACTACGGCCCACCTGCCGGAGTCCCGGGTACGGAGGTTAGTCAGTTCTTATTTAACGAAAATTTCGGTAGCGACATGCGCACCGAGGACGCGATAACCTTAGCTTTCGAGCACGATTACCAGCCTGAGGCCAGGGCCATACGCCGGCCGAGAAGCTCAGACGACGAGGCCGCTGAAGAGGCCAAGCGTCTGTGCGCCGCATCGCCGCTCCCGCAGCGCGACCCGCGCGGAGGAGCGGGAGCGGGCTCGCCGGGCTCACCGACCTTCGCTGAAGCGACTCGCCGCCAACACACCGGACGTGACTCGGCACATACTGTGCCACCACTCGCCGCAGCCCCGGCACAAGGCGCAAGCGCCGCCGCGGCCGCTAAAGGCGGCAAAGAGAAAAAACCACGCTACCCTCCGCTTATAGTGGAGAGGCTAACCGGCTGGGCCGCCCACTTTAGGGCCCTCAGCATGAAATTGGGCCACCCACCCAACGCCCGACCTTTCCAGGGGGGATTTAGGTTCCTCCCGGAGAGCGAGGACGAGTACAGGGTGGTCCAAAGTTATCTGACGGACCTGGAGAGGCTGGACGGTACAAGCTGGTTCGCTTACTCGCTGCAAGCGGAGCGTAGCCTAAAGGTGGCCATTCGGGGGCTGCCGGCGGACACGGACCCAGCCGACATCTCTGAGGAGCTCAGCCTGCTGGGGTATGAGCCGGAGTACGTGCGTAATTTTAACGCACGTGGAGGACGACCCGGCTGCATATTCCATGCAGTACTGAAGAGGCAGACCGACATCCGTAGAATATACGACACCACTACACTGATGTGCATGCGCGGTGTCCGCATAGAAGCATGGAGAAGCAAGCGTGGGCCCGCACAATGCCACAGGTGTCAGAAATTTAGGCACAGCTCACATCAATGCCACCGCCCTCTCGCCTGCGTGAGATGCGGCGGAGGCCACGTCGCGCGCGAGTGCCCGCGCCCCAGAGAAGAGCCGGCCACCTGTGCCAACTGCGCGGGCGACCACCCAGCCTGCAGCACAAGGTGCCCGGTCCTGAAGAAGGAAGCCCTGAACAGACGGGCGGGCACTGTCGCCATCTCGGCGAGACAGCGTCGGCCTAGAGAGGGGCCCCCCACCAACGTTGATGACCATGAGGCCCCCAGCGCCTCGTTGATGGCGACAGCAAACGGGCCCACCTCCACCATAAAGGATGTCACTGCCTCGAGGCGGAAAAACAAGAAACGCGGGGGGAGGAAAAGGGGAAAGAAACCCCAGCCTCCCGCGACCCAAACTACAGAGGGCGCTGTCCCTGCCGAGACGCAGGCACCAAAAACAAGCGTGATTCCTACTGTTGCCGCTGCTGGCGCTAGTGAGCCAAGGAAGGAGAAGCGGGGGGAAAAATCTGCCCCACCCGTTAGGCCACAGCGACAGCAACAACAACAACAACAACAACAACAACAAAAGCTGCAACAACACCCAGCTGGCACCCGCGAGCAGCGGCAGCACAGTCCACCGCCGGCTGGCCATTCACAGAACGGGGACCGGCAGCGACACCAGAAGGAATTCACCGCCTGCGCCATAAGACTGCTGATGGACTTAATTAAAGCCATTAGACAGGGACAGGATGCGGGCGTAGTTATCCTTGACGGGCTAGCAGAGCTACTAAGACTGTACAATGTCTAGCTCGTTAAGGATACTACACTGGAACGCCCGCGGCCTACAGAAGAAGGTCGCCCCTCTCCGCCTCCTCCTCAGGGAACAAAGGATCGACGTGGCGCTCATAGGTGAAACGCTCCTGGGGCCTGCGGACAGAATCAGGTTCCCGGGATACCTCACCTATAGGAGGGATGAGAAGTCGCCGCACGGCATCACATACCGCGGACTGGCGGTGCTGGTCAACCGAAGAGTCGTCCATCAACCGCTCCCAGAGGTCACAGCTGCAACCTTCCAGGCGCTGGGAGTCCAACTCCACGTCGCCGGCAAGGACATGAACATCTATGCGGCCTACCATCCTCCTGGCACCGACTTCAGCTTGCCAGAGCTGAGAGGCATCTTAATGTCGCCGAAACCGACACTCCTTGCCGGCGACTTCAACATCAAGCACGAAGCCTGGAACTGCCGGACGCGGAATACCTGGGGCAGACGACTCTTCATGGACGCGGAGGCCCACGGATACACGGTGTCCGGCCCAGACACCCCAACCCACTACCCAGACAACCAGGCGCACTCTCCGGACGTGCTGGACATCGTGATCCACCAGGGCCTCGGTTGCCAGCTCACCCAACAGGTGATCGACGACGAGTACCAGTCGGATCACCAACCTGTACTCGTCGTCCTGTCGGAGATGCCGAGCAGACTCTCGCCTCCTGCGCCACGTCGAGTCACGGACTGGGACACATTTAAGGAAAAGATGGAGACCACCACACCCACTTGGCCCTGCCAGACCGCCGCAGACGTTGAGAGGCTTGCGGGAGAGGCCACCGCCTGCATCCAGAGCGCCTTAGAAGAGGCGACAACAACAATGCCGTCGCCGCCGGGGGGGATTGTTTACAAGCCCCTCCCCGCCCACATCAAGCACCTAGTCGCCCAGAGAAGGCGCCTACGCAAGCGGTGGCAAGACACAGGATGCCCTGCAATAAAGCGCGACCTCAACCGTCTGGCGGAAAAGGTCAGGGTCAAGATTCAGGAGTTCAACGCCGCGGGCTGGGAGGAACGTATCGACGCCGCAGAGGGGGACTGGCCGTCGATACACAAACTATGCAGGACACTCACGAACACCCCAGCCCCGGTACGTCCACTACTTCACAGCGACGGGGCGCCCAGATATGCAGCAGCGGACCGAGCTGAGATATTCGCCGAGCACCTGGAGCGTCAGTTCCAGCCAAACCCAACTACAGACACCGAACACATCGCAGCAGTCGAGAGGCACCTTGGAGAGTACTTCGCCTCGCCGGTAGCTCCCGAGGAGGACCCTATTTTCTTCTCGCCAGGGGCAGTCAGACGCGCCATCCTCCGGACGAAGCCAAGAAAGGCCCCGGGGGCGGACAAAATCTCCAACACCGCGCTGCGCCACCTACCGTACAGAACGGTAGCGGCGCTAGCGCGCTTGTTCACTGGGATATTACGCACCGGGGTTTTCCCGGCTGCGTGGAAGGAGGGGCGCGTCATCATGCTGCCCAAACCTAATAAGAACATCTTGAAGCCGGAGAGCTACCGGCCCATCACACTACTCTCCTGCATCTCCAAGGTGTTTGAGCAACTCCTGCTGCGACACCTTCAACACTACGTGAAGCCACGCCCCGAACAGTTTGGGTTTCGCTCGGAACACTCAACGACGCTCCAGCTGTCGAGGGTACTGCACCTGCTCACAGCGGCGCTGAACAAGAAGGAGCGAGCAGTTGCAGTATTCCTCGACATGGAGAAGGCGTTCGACAGGGTTTGGCATGCCGGTCTGCTGTATAAACTGTCGATGACAGACGCGCCTCGTCGCTTGTTACAGGTGGTCTCCTCTTTCCTCACGGACAGGACCTTTAGGGTGGTGGTTGACGGCGCGCTATCGAGCGCCCGTCATATTGCAGCTGGAGTGCCGCAGGGCAGCTGTGTCTCCCCGCTGTGTTACTCCTGCTACACCGACGACATCCCCACTACGCCGGACACTACGCTCGCGCTGTACGCTGATGACGCCGCGTACCTCTCCACCTCACTCAACGTGCATCACGCGGCCGTCAAGATGCAGCGCGTGCTGGATCTTCTGCCGGAATGGCTGTCCAAATGGAGGTTGTCGGTGAATGTGGGAAAAACACAGGCACTGACTGTCGGCGGCTGCAAGAAGCCACCACCCCTAAAACTACAGGGAGCCGACGTCGAGTGGCTCGGCGAGGCTAAATACCTGGGAGTCACAATCGACAGTCGGCTCTCCATGGCGTCACACGTCCGCACGATAGTCGCAAAGAGCAGGAGCGCCCGTTTCCTGCTGCACCCAGTGCTCTCGTCCCGCCTCCCGCTGCGTGCCAAGCTGGCCGTGTACAAAACGTACATCCGCCCCCTGCTCACGTACGCCGCCCCAGCTTGGCTCGCCCTCACGAGCGAGACGAGCAAGAAGACCCTGCAAGCGCAGCAAAACACCACACTGAGGAAGATCGTCGCCGCCCCTCGCTTCGTGAGGAACACGGTTATCCAGCGGGACCTCAACGTCGAGAGCCTGGAGGACTTTTGCCGCCGCCTCGCGTCCAATATGTTCGCGCGCGCCGACGCCTCTGCCTGGCCGCATATTAAGGAGATAGCGCCATGGCACACGCGCCCACCCGACGCGGGGCGCCCCCCGCGCCGAACACGGCGCCTACCACGCGACCTCGTGGCGGACGTGTGTGACGCCACACAACCGGACTGACCTACCGAGTATGTCGCTTCACCTACACGCGACATACTCGTACAATGAGACTCCACAATCTTACATTACACACACATGGTGAAGCGCCGCGCTCTAAGTTAATATAGGCGCGGCACTCACCCCCCACCTCATACCCACACGACTCCACAATACATGACTCACGCGACAAGTAGCGATACGGGCTCGCTACCTACTCGCAAACATGAGCGGTGTTACACAACACAATACCGCTCACACATACACACACGGCCCCTTAGCCCGGAGCGCATCGGCTAGCTTCGATAACGTTGTGGGCGGGGGCCCTCGGCCTGGTAGGGGTAGCCCCAGCCGTCTCTGGCTGGTCAGCATCCGCTGGGCTTCTCCCGGGGCACCGGGAGTTCCACCTGGCGGTGACTGACCGCTGAGACGGCGTGAAGATACGGTTAACACCGTGGCGCCCCTACCGACACAAAATGACACTAACTCACAGGCGAGCGGCGAAAGCGCGCTCGCCATCGGCCGAGGCCTATATGGCCGCCCCAGCGACGGTGCCCGTATGTTTACGGGCACAACATAGACCCCGCGGGACAAAGGGCGATGCCCATAACCCGCCTGCCGCAGCCCACTGCTGGGTTGCAGCGATTGCCGACGAGCTCGACACTGTTTGACCGAAGCAGTCGCAGCGTCAACACCTCGGAATTGTGATGCGGATCACACCTGAGTCATAATTGTAGTTTGTTGTTAAAGTTGGTTTATTTGTTTCAGGAAGTAGTCAGTTGATTTAGTCAGTTGATTGTTTGAATGTGGTTTTGATGTAGTAAATCAGTGATCAACTTTGTATTGAGGTTTTCGTCGCAGCTTGTCTGAGGATCAGACGGGGGCCAGCCCCGGTGACCTCATGAATTGCCGCCCGCCTTCGCCGATTCTGCGGCGGGTTTTGGTTCCCTCCGAAATCAGAAGTGAGATGGACCTCGGGGCTTCTTCAGCTCCATCTGCTCACATGGAGGAAGGTGCCAATATCTTTGGCGCCAACCAGGTCTGCATTGGCCAGTGTCATTGAAAGGTTAACGCGACAGCAGCAAGCAAGTATGCGGGCTGGTCGTGGGTTTTTAGCCGGACTGTTGGGTCGGGCTGCGGCACCAGCAAAACGTCCAAGAACTCGGTGAAATTTGTATTGCGTCCTTTGACCCTGATGATGATGTACCAGTGTGGGATTGGTGCGTGCACGTGGACAGGGCAAGGAGTCGCTGGCGGGTGGCCGGTTGTGAAGTGTGTACAAGAATGGCTGGCTTACTGCAGGGTCGTGCTAAAACTCTTGGAGGTGGTCGGTGGGGTCGGTATGGTCAGACATGCGAGAGGCGTTGATGCAGGCTTTTGAAACCCGAAGCACGATACTCAAGCGATGTGGTGAAGTTGCGAAGTTTAAATTTGATATGGCACATTTGGCTGCATCCATTTCCAGAGCTTGGAGTGTCTGGAAACGAGTTGTCAATGGTGGCAGGGACGGGGATGCTATGGAGGCCATGATTGGCTGCGTAGACGGTGAGTTCCTTCGATTAAGTCTGTTGTCTGGTGGGTGTTCCACAGTTCCTGAATTGATTTCGGTGGCGGCTACAATCAGACAGCGGGAGCCATGACGGGGTGAACTGCCTGCGAGGCTGCCGGGATTGAGAGGCAGGGATGATACTATGCTTTGATTTGAAAGCGGGAGGCCTGGACATGTGCAGGCGTATTGTGACGGGGCAGCGAGGGGGCGCAGTCGGGCGGTCTTGGGCCGTTGTTGAGTATAACTAATCCAACGAGTCCTTGAACCACACAGGGTGCCCATGGCCCGACTCGTGCTGTGGCAGGGTTGGCCATATTGAGTCGACCTGCTTCGGGAAGATGGCAGATGAGGCTGGGAGGGTTGATTTGGCCAGGGAATAAGAAGTATTGACACCGATGGCTGTTAGTATCAGTAATCACACATTTACAGCATTCTATGATAGTAGTGCGGCACGCGCTGCGGGCGGCAACGGCGAGTGGATGTGATGCCCTCAGGCACGTTGGAACATAAAGGTGAGCTGTATTGTTTTGTTTGCGACTCTGGTGCTGATAGCTCGTTAGTAGAGGCGAGTTGTGCAGCAAAGTTGGGTGCCGGACGGGTTGATAATGTTGCTGTTATGCGTTGACTGGTATTGGTTAAACGCGTACATTCAGCACAAAACAAATCATGGGAAGCGTTGCGAATAGCGGGCCACAACTTGAGATTTTATTACATTTCTACACGACGTTTACTTGCAAAGTAATATTTTGGGTAGGCTATTTTGTGTTATTGGAAAGCGAAGAGTGAAATCGGATTATCAGACTAATCTAGATCGGAAGTTCAGAGGTCCATTTGGGGTAGTGGTGGTTTTGACAAGTGATCGCTGTACGTCGTAGGCTTTAGATTCTAACCGTACTTACAAGTGCGCTCGCGATCGCATACGAAGGATGCCTCTGAGTAGTGTTCCTGGCGAGTTGAACGTGGAAGACTGTGAGGATGGTTCCTCCACCGAGTAGTGGAGCGCATACCATGGCTGGGTCGCAAGGTGCGTGCTTGTCTGTAGTCGTAGCTGCGGCTCGCTTGTGAGTTGTTCAAGGAGCGATGGGCGCCTGGTGGTGCGGCGGCGACCAGGGTCTCAAAGGAGACTATTGTTGTGTTGGTTTTCTAATGACCAGGGGGGTCGTAGACTCTATGGGAAGTGATGCGTGTTGGTCGTGTCACTTGATGTGGTGACGATTTGGGTGGCATGAGTGTCACTGGCTGCTGCGGCAGCAGGGCCATGAGCGTTGTATGTGATCTACTCGTGAGTTGATGCAGTTCCTGAACAATTATTGCCAGGGCTTACAGGAATCTTTTGTTATCAAAGATTGTTATTGTTTTTATTGAATGTGGTCAGAATTGGCCGAGTGGAACACGTACTGCTGTTGTTTTTTTGGTTGCGGGTTAACACACGAGGACGCGTGCAAGCGGAATGGCAGTGGTGGACAACGCTGCACTTTTTGGATCTCCTGTGTGAGTGATCGCTGATCGGGAACGGTGCTTTTCGAGCGGGGAGTTTCGCGACTTCTGCCAAGGAAACAGTGGATTGCAACCACTACAGCCATTAAGCCGGCTACAGATCTATTGTCTACTGGGTTTGGTGAGTCGTTTTCATTTTGTTTAGACTCTGGTACCGACTGCTTCCCTGGTAAATAACACCAAAAAACTGTTGCATTGTTGGGGGTAGCCCAATCTAGTTAACAATGCAATTTTTAAATACGCTGACGATAGGTTACGAATGATGCCAGTAGGTTATGTACCAGTCGAAGCAGATTGTAATCACAGTGGTAATGAGCTATGAGCAAGTCTAAGTAGTGGGAACCACGCAAGTAGGGGTTCTGTATCGGCCGCAGTAAAAAGTGTGTAGTCACAGGGTGATACTCCCTTTTCTTTTTTTTTGTGTTTCTGACATTAAGAACATAATTTTTTTTTTGTTGTTTTATTCAATAAGTCTTAATTGTTGAATACTTCGTTATTAAATAATATCTCTTCCTATTTGGTAGTAAAATTCTATTAATCTCTTAAATAAATTACAAACTATAGTGTTGTATAGGTAATTTAGAAGCATTTTTAAATTTTGTAAATGTAAGAACCATGTTTTCGTTTACTATGATTTTTTTCATGTTGACTTGAAAGAGCATGGCGGTTGAGAACATGTCATGGTCACTTAAATGTCTCATCGATGGTGGCGCGTGTGTTGGATCATTCGGTTCCCTACAAAATGGTTGAGCTAGATGGTGCTGATCCACGCGTCATGTTCGTGAACGGGCGCCGTCGGTTGAGACTGGTCATTTCTTAACTGCCAAGGCTTATTTTTAATCTTATATTTTGAAATGTTTCTTCATTTGTGTTTTTTTTTTACATTGTTCTCGCATATAGAAGCAACAATAATAATGTACCCACGATTTGTAATATCTTGATTTAAAAGAGTGTCCATGGAGTTTCTTGCCCGTTCTTCTCCATAGAGGTCTACGTTTTGGAGTGGGCAACTGGCTTCGACTTTCTGACTGACTGACGGTCTATTTTAATTTTGACAATTCAAAGGTGCCTGTACGGGGTTTGGTTGAAATAGATGCTTTGAGTTTGAGTTTGATACACATGGATCCATGCACTGGATGTGTGAGAGCAATGCGATTGCTGGTCGGCCGGAGTGCCGTGGCGTTGGAGTGGTTTACTCTTCTGTGGGTTACCAGGTGTTTAAGGCTCTTAGTGAAAAAGATTATTGTTGTAATGTGGATAATGATGGTACATGGCTCTGGTTGATGTTTTTTTGTGTGATTGATTAAAGATTGATTACATGGCTCTGGTTGAATCAAGTACGCTCATGAGGCTAAGGCATATGCCATGGCACAAGCCAAGGGATCAGAGTATTAATGACGAATTTGAGGAAAGCCAAGTAAAAGTCTTGTTGATGAAACAAAGTAGAGATTAAAGTCGAGTGATAGTGGTGAATCTGAGTTCGGCTGGTCGGGGACCGTACCAGTAGTTATTACTTAGTCGTAGCCCGGGAGAAATCGGTGTCTCTAGAGGCAACTCAAGTAGTCCGTGGGTGCGCGTTGCTTGTTTAACTCTGGCAGAGGTCTGTACTAGTCGGGCAACGGCACGTAATCTTTATGCCACTGATGACGTCACCAACCTTAAAAACTTAAAATAATTCAATAATTTTTTTTTTAAATAACTATTGAGCCAATCATCAAAATATTCCAAATTAGTTTCTCAAAATACTCTAAATTTTCAAAAAATAAAATAAAATCTAATGGTTAGAAATTTTGAACAATCCCCATTCTTTTAGTTTGTGCGAATTTTCTTTGTGTTTTGTGTGTTGTTGTCCTTACTCTGGCATATGTGTCAAATGTAAGTTGAGGACAGGGGCCTCCTTACTTTGCCATATGTATTGAATGTAAGTTGAGGACAGGGGCCTCCTTACTTTGCCATATGTATCAAATGTAAGTTGAGGACAGGGGCCTCCTTACTTTGTCATATGTATTGAACGTAAGTTGAGGACAGGGGCCTCCTTACTTTGCCATATGTATCAAATATAAGTTGAGGACAGGGGCCTCCTTATTTTGCCATATGTATTGAACGTAAGTTGAGGACAGGGGCCTCCTTACTTTGTCATATGTATTGAAGGTAAGTTGAGGACAGGGGCCTCCTTACTTTGCCATATGTATTGAATGTAAATTGTTAAGGTCGAGGGCGACCTTTATGCAGAATGGCCGTGTCGGCGTGGAGTAGGTAACGAAAACATCTAGAAAGGCGCACGTGCGCAACGTGACATCATCGTACCACTCTATGAGTCAGGCGAGGTGGGGACGAGCTAATATAAGGCGGCGCGCTAGCCGGCTCGACACTGTTTGACCGAAGCAGTCGCAGCGTCAACACCTCGGAATTGTGATGCGGATCACACCTGAGTCATAATTGTAGTTTGTTGTTAAAGTTGGTTTATTTGTTTCAGGAAGTAGTCAGTTGATTTAGTCAGTTGATTGTTTGAATGTGGTTTTGATGTAGTAAATCAGTGATCAACTTTGTATTGAGGTTTTCGTCGCAGCTTGTCTGAGGATCAGACGGGGGCCAGCCCCGGTGACCTCATGAATTGCCGCCCGCCTTCGCCGATTCTGCGGCGGGTTTTGGTTCCCTCCGAAATGCATATTCCCTATTATGGATCATCATTACATTAAAATTAAATTATTAATCATTAGAATTACAAATAATTTTAATAAATTGAATGGTGCCCTGTCAGTTCACCAAAAATTAATTTGCAAATTTTTACTTGACAGGCAAAAACATGATTTTGTCATTTCATACAAAAACAAGTTTGCCAAATAATTCACTTTACAAAATAATTATGGATTAGAAAACAATTTAATTGTACGCCTAGGAACATTAAGCATAAGTAAGCACTTTGCGGCTAGGTCTGGATACAACATTAATATACAAGTCAAATTCATGTCTGTTTTAGTGTACAGACGCCAGCACATCAAGCTACCCGAAACTGTCAAATTTTCGCAATCAACTTTGAGCCTTATGCTTTAGCGATAAAGTTGAAAATCTATTAAAGAAATTTGACAGATTGTAGTAGCTTGGTGTGCTGGCGTCTGTACAAAGATACAAATTTCAAAAATGTATAGTGGAACACAAGTGAACAGTGGGTGCGCTCCACAAATTGAGCGTACGCATTTTTTCTAAGGTCTAAGATCTTTCTATTAAAAAAGGAATAACATTCAGTTGGTCACAGAGACATCAGGAAGAATTTGACACAATATTGCTGACAAGTAATAGGACAGGCGAAGTTGCTGGCAAATGCTAGTAAAAAAGGGTTATTCCGTTTATCCACCCCAAAAAAATCCACCCTCTAAGGTGGATACGCGGAAACGTTTATCCGAAAATCCACCCTAGGCCTAGTCGGATAAACGAAATTTATAAGCTTTAGGGTGGATCCTCGGAGATGCTTTTCCGCGTATCAACCTTAGGGTAGATTTTTGGGGTGGATAAACGGAATAACTGTTAAAAAATAAGCTTACTGACCTCGGATCATAAGTAACAGGCTTTGCTTTCAAAGTCTTGAATATCATTTGATAATATTGCCTGTACTTCCTCTTCATGATGAGAACGATTTGTTTTCCTTCAAAGGGGTACTTGGCACTGAGTGCATCAAGCTCCAAGTGCCAATACACGGCTGCCTTCGCCACTTCCACACTTGTCGAGTCTATCTCCAATACTTTTGGATGTTTGAGCCACTCATAGAGATATTCCTGTAATAAAAAGAATTATGTTGAATGTAGAGATGACGATAAAAGAGAGAAAAGATAAATTATAATTATTTTGTAAATTCATTAATAAGTATTTTAAACTAATGTCATAGTCGGTGTTTCCTAGCAGACTCTCTTATCTAATCACGCTAATATTACAAAGGCGAAAGTTTGTGAGTGTGGGTGTGTGTGTGTTTATATATGTTTGTTACTTTTCACTCTCAAACGGCTAGACCAATTTTGATAAAAAATTGTATGGAGGTAGCTGACACCCTGGATTAACATATAGGCTACTTTTTATCCCGATATTCCCATGGGATCGACACTTATGCGGGTGAAACTGTGAGGCGCAACTAGTAATCTATAGGTACTAATAATAAACCTGAAGAGTGTTTATTTGAAGGCTATAATCTCAGAGGGGCAATTCTACTAATTTTAACAACGTTCACAGTCTGATCTCAGTCTCAATCTGTCAAAAAATACTTCAAATTTCCCTACATTTTGACAAGTTTTTGACATTTCTTTGTCGCTGAGATGAGACTGCGACTAGATTTTGAACGTTTTAAATTACGAGAATTGGCCTTCTGGTATCAGCCAATCGGAATTGAAAAAATATTTTTGCATATTATAGCCCAATTCTTGAGAAAGGTTATAATTATAAGTTGCTAGTTGCGCCCCGAGATTTCAACCGCGTGAGTTTGATTCAAAAAAAATTCTGGAGGGCCACCCTTATCACCAAGGGGTATAAAAAATAGCCTACGACCTATTCTCAAAACCTACCAAATTTACACAAAAAAATTCATAAAAATCGGTCAAGCCGTTTCGGAGGAGTTCGATAACAAACACTGTGACACGAGATTTTTATATATTATTATAAGACTAGCTTCTGCCCGCGACTTCGTCCGCGTGAAATTTCTTGTTACTCCGACCCACCCCGTCGCATCGCATCTCCTGCCCGCGCTATTACTTCGTTTTTGCTTAGCGTTCTTTCTGGTTTTTTTCTTTTTGCTCGGCTCCTAAAGGTCATAGCGTGATGTTAAATAGCCTATAGCCTTCCTCAAGAATTAGGCTATCAAATGCAAAAAGAATTTTTCAAATCCGACTGGTAGTTCCAGAGATTAGCGCGTTCAACCAAACAAACAAACTCTTCAGCTTTATAATATTAGTATATGTAGATAGTATAGATAGGCTATTTAACATCACGACCCTTAGGAGCCGAACAAAAACAAACAGAAAGAACGCTAAGCGAAAACGAAGTAAGTGATAAAGCGGGCGGGCGATGTGATGCGATGCGATGGGATGGGGTGGGTGGGGGACCAACAAATGTCACGCAAACGAAGTTGCGGACAGAAGCTAGTCTTCTGTCAAATTAATAGTCTCACTTTAGGATTGACACAATCTTATTTCCATGTAAGTAGTTATATTTCTAGAGTAAGTTAAATCCATACCTGTAGGAACTTCTTGCATCTAAAACTGTCGTAGATAAAGTTGACATTTATCAACCATTTTCCAGTAGCGAGGGCGCATACCATCATACCAGTGAATGTGTCGTTTGGCAACACTGCTACGAAATGTGTTGCCAACATCTCCATTTTTGTATTTTCTGCTACAACGCCACCTAACTCGTTTATCATCGCTGCAATTCTTTCGCGGTTCTATGAAAGATAGGGATTAAGTGATATCACGAAAATGTCAACAGGTCAAACTAAAAAAAAAGTTGTACACATGCTGCTGCATGCTGTCATAATATGTCGGAGCGGGACAGCGTATATCATGCATTCTCTTTTACTCATGGGCCTTATAGTTATCAGATCCTGTGAACCGATAGATACTTCAAAGCGAGAGACCATGCACCAGTGTATGGTCTAAATTATATTCGTTTTCTTTTACTTACATTAATGCTTTCGGATAGCATGAACACCTTCTTCTCACAGGCACATATTAAATTCTGTTTCAACTTCCATGACTCCTCAGACGTACCACTTGGAGAATGATAATCACTGTCTGAAGCAAGAACACTCAAATTAAATTTAACAACTGTGGTCTGTGAATGTGAACCATGGACTAGAAATTATAAGTCTATATTTTGTCTGTCTATTTATCTGATTGAATTCTGTAGTATAAAATCCTGCAATATTATTATTTCTCTGAGTCATGACCATCCCTGTTATGCATGTCTAGCATAACAGGGATGATGTCTAACATTACAAAATGTTCGAATAAAATAATGTTATTTCAAAGAAGGCATAGTAAAATTAGATAATCGAAAAATATTCTACTGATTTTTCGATTATCTAATTTTACTATGGAAATATGGAGAAGCTTTAAAAGTTTTTGGATGGGTTTATTCTAATATATGGTTTTTGGATGGGAGGATCCTTGTCGCGCGGTACAGACACTGTATGGCGCTAGTATGAAATTAAATAGTCGTGACGTCACTTCTGTGACAGTGCCGTCTTTGTTTAGCAGTTATTTTAAAATGTTTATATCTTGGCAATTTTTTAAGATCTTACACTTTTTATAGTATTGTTTGCACTACAAAAATTCATTTGAGTATAAAATAAAAAAATAGAATATCATCATACCTATTGTCTGCAATTAATGACAGAAAATTTAATTTACTTATTTAAGTTAAAAAAATAAAACTTATTTTATTTACCTGAAGTCATTTCCTGAAGACTGGCTTTGATTTTAGTGGAAACCTGCATCTTTCCCTTGATTGGGCTGTAACTAGACCCTTTCTTCTTCAGTTTATAGTTCTGGATATACTTCTGAAATGGCAAGTAATTGGCAGTCTTCTCTTTGCCATTTTCAATTAATTTACGAAAACTCACTTTTTTGGGTGTACTCTGCCTACTGAAAGTTCTGTGAAAATTATTTAATAATTGAATAAATATTATCTAAAAACTTTTCTTAATTCCAAAATTAAAAATTACAGTTATATGTATTTACATTTATTTTGATAGAAATAAGAATTGACTGTTCATAAGCTGAGTTGATTGAAGAATTTACTGTAGTACCAATGAAAACAAAAAAATTACACTTTTATTCTTAAAATATTGCCCAATTTATAGCTACACAAAGGAACCTGGCATGTTAAATCTAGAAGACTACAAAAATACATATAGATTTATAGATAGATGTTTAAATTCCAAACATTAATTCCCTCAGTAGAGCTCAAGGTGTAAAATAGATATTAAAACTGTTTATGAGCAACAAAGCATTTTAGTTTCCCATTAGGTAAAGCAGAAGTAGTTAGTTAAACTATACAGTTGAAATATACTTGGTAGATCCCAGACATGCCAATATTCAATTTGTAACTCACTCATTCCCCAACTTTGAAAAAAAATTTTTAAAGGGACTTGTAGAGGGAGTAACTTTCTCTTCAACTTTTTTGCAATCAATTTCTTGATAAATATCCTCAACAGACCAACCTATTTGTCGACGCACAGCCTTCGGTTTCCTAGTCTTTTCTAACGATGGCACAAAGTCAACACAATCCTCCCCCGGATTGATAAAGCCAGCCTTGTAATGCACAACAGTCTCTTTTGAAGTTACTTTAAAGTGTTCAGCCTTGAGATGTTCCAAATATGCCAATTTTTCAGTGTATATGTCATGGCAAACTGGACAAACATAATGGTGCAACTTGACATTAGTTGTGCACCTGTTAAAATGTATGACATAGTTATCATACTGGTCAAATTTTTCATCACATAGTACACATGTGACGTCCATATCTTCAGGTATATCAGGCAGTGGCTGAGTGTGGCGTGGAGGTAACGACTGGGTGGCTCTAGCTGGTTGTTGATTTGGGGCAATATCTGATGCTACAAGAGTTTCGTTACTGCTTGACCGTTGCAGTTGATTGCGCTCAATAGTACATGTAATGCGGCAAGTGTGGGTGCCTAATTTGCTATAGGACTCATTGCAACCTCCACATTTAATGGAATCAACATCACTGTCAGTTTCATCACTTATGTCATGGAAGATATTGCTATCCATATTGTCTTTGAAAAAGTTTTCATTATTGTCGCCCTCAGCAGACACATATTCTTCCATGGAACCATCCATAGTGCCATCATGCATGTGAAACTCCTTGTTGAAGAAGTCACTGTAGTTGTCAACAGACGGTTTGCTTATGTTGGTGTCTGGTAACAACAAATTACAAAAATGTGAATACCTTCTACTTCTAAAGAGTTTTAAATTATCTTAATGAACAAACATTTACTAACTTTGGAACAAAAATAATGTTTAAAACATTCATTTGTGCCTATCAAATTAATGTATGACAATAAATCATACTCTTATCACAAACAAATAATAATTTAGGTGCAAATCCAGTTGTTACAAACAAGAAGTTAAAAAGCAAGATACAAAAATACACATTACCTGGACATTTTCTTATCAAGTTATCGATTCTTTCGCACTGCTGTTTGAATAAATAAGCTGTGCTTAAATTTTCTATACAGGATGAGCAGACACGATCTGACAATCCATCACCTTCATAAATCTAGAAAGAAATACAAGACAGAGAAACAATTTTGGGGATCCATTAAAACTAAGACGACCCACTGACCAAAAATGCTTGATAAGAGTTACTACAGTTTGTACTTACTTGAATGTTACTAAAAGACATAACCATATCGGATAACTTAACACACTCATCTTGTTCAAATATTGAACAGAAATCACCCAGTTTCAAGCATAGCCTACATTTCTGAAATCGTGAATCCATTTTCTCTCAACAAAATGCTGGTAGAGAAAGCCTATAGCACCATTGTCCAATATTTACCTACTTAGAATTTACACTTCTCTTTACTAAACGGTACTTAGAATTGAATGAATGCGACATGACGTTCACATTCGTACTACGTTTTTCAAATATAAGAAACGCAGCCACTCAGCCACCATTTAACCGTCTTTTTTAAATCTGACAGTGACAGACATGGAACACTAAACCATAAGCGGGGTGTTTTTTTTTTATATTATTTTTATGGCCTGGTTGCTAAGACCTTTTAGCCACTTCTTTGTTTCATCATTTTTCTTGAGTCTAACATGACATTAGAATATGGGTGTACACATTCTAATGTATTAGGAGTATTTGGCAGCAAATATATCGAATCAAGTTTCCCGGTAAACTTCGCTGAGGTAGCCAAAACTACAATAAAATTCTCAGCTCCATTTTACCGGGATCGCGTCTGTTTCAATGATTACACATATTGTCCAGTTGCGCAGACACTTGAGATACAAAACTAAACCAATTTTACATCACAATATTCACTAGGAATCAATTTGCGAATAATTAAAACAGCCAACTAGACTTCACTCGAAGAAATCCCGCCAAAAACTTCTAAGCGCCGCTTAGTAAGCGGGGTGACAGTCGTGAGCATGACAGATGCGTCTTGTAGTATTTCCAGTCGAAAATAGTGGAAAAACCATTCAGCCGTTCTCGAAACCTTCTAAAAATATTTGTTGTATAAAGACGCGTGTAGATCAAACGAGCGAATGCTCAATTTTGAACTCCACTCCATTAAATTATTTTGTTGTAAACAGCGACAGTGCATTCTTTCGTTGTTCCACGTCGTCGTTTGCTATAGTTACTTTATTCTTTGGTCGTTTGCGGAGAATCCATGGAATGCTCTAAGAATGCTCGCTGGTTTGATATAAACGGCGCACGAGCGTGCAAACGGTTACATAGAGCGTTCTTACGGTCCGAACTGTCTGGACGTGCTCGTTCCTCGAAGCGGTTTCTTCAAAGCGTTCTTGTTTCCTAGCGACTTGACCGATAAATATCCACAACATTACTCCCCCTCTCGCTAGCGGAAGCGTATGGTGGTTTTTAATATTCTTCCACCAGACCATATACCATATTTGCCATCTTTCTTCAGTACCATGTGAAGTGGACTTGCCCATGGACTATTTGACGGACGACAGATGCCCTGCTCCATCTTAAATTGACAATTTCTACCTTCGCAGCGATAGATTTATGAGGCGAAAAGAGTTCCGACGTTGCAACCAATCTAAATGGTTTAAGCCATGTACGGACGCCAGCACATCAACCTACCACAATCTGTCAGATTTCTTTAATAGATTTTCAACTTTATCGCTAAAGCATAAGGTTCAAAGTTGATTGGGAAAATCTGACAGATTGTGGTAGGTTGATGTGCTGGCGTCTGTACATACAATGCGTGCCATGAAAGATGAGACTTGACACACCACGTGGTTTGACTTGCGCAGTACACGATTTTAGGTATCTTTAGCGGTACCTATGAGGTCTGAGTGCGGGACGGGACCGGATGTCAGCGGCGGAAAGAGCGGGGGAGGCGGGGTCAAGTCTCACCTTTCGTGGCGCGCATTGCACGCACGCTACACAATAACTATGCGAATTTGTTTATAAGTTACATTTTATGTTATGTTTAACCAATCAGTACCGGGCATTATGATGCTGTTATGCAGAGTGAGTGTTTTTGTTGATGATTTGTGTTTGAAATGTAAAAAACGTAGTATTCTAACTGATCATGAACACACAGCGACACATCAAGCCATGACTTCTGATTGTACTCAAACTCAAAGCATTTATTTCAATTAAACCTTGTACAGGGTCAAAATTAAAATAGTCCGTCAGTTAGTCAGAAAGTTGAAGCTAGTTGCCCATTCCAACGTAGATCTCTATGGAGAAGAACGGGCAAGAAACTCAACGGGTACGAAAATACCTATACTTACAATGCAGCTAGGTCAGCTAAAACTGGAAAAGTATAGCTTGATTGACATTTCAAATCGCGGAAGTACCTCTACTTTAATTAGCTGCAGTAAAATGCCACTACTTAATAGAATAACTCATTTCGGACCGAGCTTAAAGATATGCATGTCAAATAAGTTTCGTTTGTTACACTAATCAGCCGGTCGATTCTGTAAAAATCTCACCGTGAAAACCTAGGTGAAGTGAGTTTGTTTTTGCTAGGAATTAACACTATTGACAGCTCACCCCACGCTCACTTCCCCTTCCCCTAAGTTTTCACGGTGAGATTTTTACAGAATAGCACCGCTGTACTAGAAAAATAACAATTGGTTAATGGCCGTGAAAAACAGAAAGACGCCAATTTCAGTCATTTAAGTACACTGACCTCTAAAGTAACACATAAGCTGTAATTTTAATGCAGCTAATGATTAAAAGTCCGAATTTATTGCTTCAAAAAAGAACCATAGAATTAGTATTAGAATAATATCGAAACTTCAAAAACAACTGACAAACTTCTCAAAATCAGTTGTTTTTGAAAATTTTGTCTGTGATTCTCTGTATACGCTCTTTGAGTATATGTATTCTGTGGTTAACTGGTTATGTCAAGTGTCAACCCAACCCACACGCAACCACAGCCTGAAATTGGCAAAATTGTGGTGTTTATTCCACAAAAGCCATTAATCTAGAGTTGAAGTTTGACTGACCAATTTATTTATTAGAATTTAGAAAACTAGTATACTCATTCGGAATTCCATGGTTGGAATTAGTTTAAAGTATAGTAGTAATCTTTGTTCGAAAAAGTTAACTGGTCCCACTCTCATTTTATCGTAAAAACATATTTGTTAGGTTATGTTATTAATTCAGTTTCTACCTGCATTTTCCATTTAAGTAAATAAATTAATATACTCTGTGAAGTAATTCTAGTGATAAAGATGCAGCCAGAACTCCATGTTAATCCAAATATTTACATGAGGCCTTTCCCTCGTTTTGATTGTCCCATGGTTATTGGATACATTGGTCTTGAGAATCTCAAGTACGCCCGACGTATTAGTAATGATAGAGTAAATTTCGACTTGAACTTGCATTTAGACCAGGTAATACGTAAACCGGAAGACCTGGATGTAAAGCTGAAGGATTTGCTAAAATTTTTGTTAGAACATGAACATCGCTTGAATTTTCTATTTGAGAACACCTTAGAAAAAGCAAAGTTTTTTTGCTACAGAGGTCTAATGACTTGCGTAGCTTGCACACCATATGAGAACCGGGAGCCATGGAAAATTGTTGCTATTCTCTTCAAAGGCATTATCTATCTATGTGCAAGGGATACAGAGGAAAAACTTAACAGAAGACGAAATATGACTGAAAGAGATAAACAGTTTACTTCATGGGGATATAAGTTTGAACAGTACCTTTTGTCTGGTAAGTACCTACTTACCTACATATGTTCCACAAGTTCCACGAAAGTTTTAGTATCAGCTCATCTTGTCACTGATGAGACAATTACTTAATTTTTAATTTTGTTTCTTCTTTGTACCGAACTTAATAAGCTTGCCTAACAGACGTAGGGTTATACAGGTGTGGTGTGAATAAAGCTCCAACGTCTTTACGTTAGAGCACTATTCACACCCAACAATTAATTAAATAATAATTATAATAATTGCATACATACATATAATTATGTACACATAATGTTGTAATGTTACATATAATTATTAATAATTATAAACCATAGGTCTCAAAATAAAATATTTTATCTTTACTGATATGGCTGCAATATCTAAAAATGACATAATTTTTTTTTGTTTTGTTTTTAGTTCAGTTAGGATATAATTTACTTATTTTTACTAATTAATTAGGTACTCATTGTTATTTACTTACATAAATAAATAAAAAATAAACACATTTTTCTTAGACCTTTAGAATTACATTTTAGCACAAATATTCAGTAGTTATAAACAAAATAAAAAAAAAACGTGTGCAATTCACACGTGGTAGAAGTGAAACCTTCAAAAACACTGTATAATGCTTCCTATCTCATTTTCTCCCACGTTAAATCTTATGAATTTATATGTCTCTTTATACTGTCGCTTTTTCGTTTCATAAACTTTCAAATCACAACGATGCTAAAGAAGTTTTCACTTTAAAAAAAAGACCGGCCAAGTGCGAGTCGGACTGCACACGAAGGGTTCCTTACCACAAGGCATAAAGCGCCGAAAAAACGTTTCTTTTATACCCCTTTAAATTTTAACTTTATATTATTTTTTATTATAGCGGCAACAGAAATACAACATCTGTGAAAGTTTTAACTGTCTAGGAATCACGGTTCATGAGATACAGCCTACAGACAGACAGATGGACAGTGGAGTCTTAGTAATAGGGGCCCGTTTTTACCCTTTGGGTACAGAACCCTAAAAAACCAGCCAAATGCATGTTGGACCATGCACAATGAAGGATTCTATTGTTGGGATGGATATAATTAATCCTAAGAACAAACTTAACTTTGTAGTACATAATGCTGCTGTACTAACATACATATAAGCTATGGTAGCATGCAACCACGGGAAGGTACTTGTTTCATCTTTTTCAGTAGTCAGGATTTAGTTTTAAACTTTTTATTTATCTAATTATTTTGGGGCCTATTTCAGTAATATTTATATTTTTGAAATGTGCTAATTAAGCCCTTTCATTTGATACTCCACAAGGCACCATCCCAAAATATTTATTTTTATATTAATTACTTTATGCCCTCTAGAGGGCGCCGTATTGACTTTAGTGTGACATCACATAGCCTATAACCAGCGGACAGTCAAGACGCTTCTAATGATACCTAATTTGTCAAATTATTATAAGTTCTTTTGAAGTTATGAGGGACCAGATGAAAATACATAACGTACCGTTCAAAATCATAACCCTCTGTTTTGCTTCGCCGTAGTCGGGTAAAAAATAGGACAAAATGTGGTACATCAGTGCTGAATATGCAGTGTTTTGACCAGTTAACAAATAATAAATAATAATTGTAAATTGTTTGTTACTTTATTGATCACTAAGGGACAAGGGTTGATTTTTCAATCGACAGATTATTTTTATTTGTGGAATAAAATTGACGTCAGACAGTTTTTGTATGAAATAACTGTCACAAATTCAAAATTATTCCTTCGATAAAATTGTCTGGCATTGTAAAAATCACCCCTAAGGGCTGATTTATCCATTGCCAGATAACTTATCTATACTTATAATAAATCTGTAGAAGTGAAGATTCTGTACATTGAAAATATCAAAAAAATAAATGGCAGGGGGTGTTACTATACCGACACCGAACCCAAAAATGTGATTAAAAAAAATTTTGTCTGTCTGTCTGTCTGTTTGTTCAGGCATCACGCAAAAACTACCGGTTAGATTACGATGAACTTGGTATAATTATTCTTTAATATCCTGGGCACCACACTGGGTACTTTTTATCCCGGAAAAGTATATACAACAAAAAACAAACTTAATTTTTCGGTTCGATCCCTAGACCCGATTACTGTACCAACCGCAAATAATAAGTTTGTCATAGGTTACGTCACCCGCAGTGGAGTTCACTAAGGGGCGCTGCACACGCCTAAGATACTATAATATTTTATCTTAAGATACAATATCGCTCGCCATACAATTCAATGGACTATCATGGACTATCAAATGCAAAAAGAATTTTTCAAATCCGACTGGTAGTTCCAGAGATTAGCGCGTTCAACCAAACAAACAAACAAACTCTTCAGCTTTATAATATTAGTAATAGATATTATAAAGCTGACGAGTTTGTTTGTTTGTTTGTTTGGTTGAACGCGCTAATCTTTGGAACTACCAGTCGGATTTGAAAAATTATTTTTGCATTTGATAGCCCAATTCTTGAGGAAGGCTATAAGTTATTTAACATCACGCTATGACTTCTAGGAGCCGAGCAAAAAGAAAAAAGTCAGAAAGAACGCTAAGCAAAAACGAAGTAATAGCGCGGGCAGGCGATGCGATGCGACGGGGTGGGTCGGAGTAACAAGAAATTTCACGCGGATGAAGTCGCGGGCAGAAGCTAGTTTGAGGAATAAAATTGACGTTTGACAGTATTTGTATGAAGTAACTGTCAAAATTTCAAAATTATTCCTCGAATAAATTTATCAGATGATTTAAAAAATCAGCCCTATTAATTATGTAATTTTAAAACAATTTCAGATCTGCCAGATTCTGAGCCAAATCCTGATGTTCCAGTGGATGAGAATAAAGAATTCTCATTAGTTTTCACAACACAATTGAACAGCCATAAAATAGTGTATGGCGCTGAAATGGATGGTATCAGATGTGACAAAGCTGCTGTTTCTATTCCGCCTCCTTCAGAACTAGGACCAGAAGCCATTGTTAAATATTTGTCTACTAAGGAATTTATAGAGCTGAAGACTAATAGGCATATAGAACATCCAAGACAAGAGACTAGTTTTAGGTTTGTAAAATGTAATAAATTTAGAGGGGCATTAACTAGTTTATCTACTTACTAATATATTTCAACTCAGCCTATCGCAGTGCACTGCCGCACATAGACCTCTCCCAGGCTGCGTCACAACACTCTGTCCTCCGCCTTCCGCATCCAGTCTGTCCCAACCACTTTTTTAAGTCGTCGGTCCATCTAGCTGGGGGGCGTCCCACGCTACGCTTGCCGATACGCGTGTCCACTCCAGGACTCGTCTGCTCCGCTGACCATCGGTCCCTATACAAACACTAGTAGCGCCCCGCGGTTTCACCCGCATAAGTGTGGATCCCGTTCGAAAGACACGTGGCGCCATCTATTATCATAATAACGTTATTGTTGTTTTCCTTGGGAACCACTTTTTTGGGGATGAAAGGTTGCCTATGTCCGTTTCTGTACACCTGACAACTTATATGCAAAATTTCAGGATGATTGGTTCAGTGGTTTAGGCGTGAAAGGTAATCAAACTTACTTTCGCATTTATAATATTAGTTAGGATGGCCAGTCCACCGCCACTTCAGTTTGCATGCCGTCCGTAACTCCGGTTTTTTTCTGATCTGATCTATTTAATCCTCTCATATTACTTTCTAAACCATAATAATAGATCTTTAAAGGTTTCACATGGCGATCAGAACTGGCCAGCCTGAACGTTAGACTCTGCAAAAACTATTGTAGCTGGGTTCCTTGTCAATCATCTTCCTGCCCTTGTCCCATGTTACTTGGGGTTGGCACAACACGTTTTCTTATTCCATTCTCCCTAGGATTATTGGCTATATACATTCAATAATTAAATATTAAACTCTTGCAGGCGATTCAAGTCAAAGAAATGGTGGTGTCAATCATTTCTTGCTGGAGTAGACACAATATTATGTGGATACAGGAATGACGATGGAATTGTAGAAGAACTGAAAACATGGAAAATTAAAGATTTAGTCAAAATTTCCCAGGTAATTCTTTCCTTTTTATGTACTGACAGACTTTCTTAATCACTTTGCAATAGTTTAAGATATAAGTGTGGCATGTGACTATGCTGTATTTGCTGTCAGGCTTCTAGCCTAAGCTCAATAGCTAAGGTTGGTATTTTTTTTTTCAGAGATTTTGGAATCCAGATGTGTGCTTCAACTTCTTAGATACTTTTTTAATATATGTAAAGCGATGTTTGGCAAGAGAGATAAAACACAAACACGGGGAGAAGGCATTAAAAAGTCTTCAAGAATTACCCATGATAAGCTTGTTGTTCGAGTGGACCCCAGGCCAGCCTGTTCAGGTGGCAGAACATTATTCCCATCAAGATGATCCTGTTCTAATGCCATGGTTTACAGATAATTTCGGCAAAGTTGTAAATTTGTAAAACCAGTATCTTTTTCGAAAAAACCTGATGCCTGCGTACCTCGTGAGTTTCTCGAGGTTCTATCAGCCCTAAGGAATGGGCAATGACAAATAAATCTGAATCGCGAGCACGCGCTACATGGTATTCACATAGCGTGCGTCAAGCGCGCTCACGTAAACTGTTGTAGTGCAGCAGATTCTGTCTGCCCTAGTCGAGCGCTTCGGTAGCGCATGTCAGGTTTTTTGTCATGTAGACTTGAAGGTTGATGGGCACAGTCAGGCTCAAGGCTGGAACTAAGTGCATGTTAAAAGAAGAACTATTTTACTAAAGATCGCCCATGGCAACACGGTGTGAACTGCAGCAGTGTGTCTGTATACAATAAAGATTAATGTTACCTTCTATCAGGTTGTGGTTTTTATTTACACTAGCTGCTAATATATGTTTTTAAATAATTATATAATAATAAATACAAAACTCGAAACTCGATACAAAACTCCGTCAATAAATGAATCATTTATTGCAAACATGATAAATTGTAAATTACTTGGAAATGTGCGTTTTGGAGGGTAGTTTTACAAAAAAAAAACAACCGACTTCAAACAAAAAACTCTACAAGTCATAAATAACTTTAATTTCGGGAGTCTGTGTCAAAAACTATAATTATGGACAAATCACACAGGCTGACAAAATTTGACGAACACTCTTTCCCAGAAACCAGACTATACCTTTTCCGAAGGATTTTGACGCGCTGAATTTGAATCTGGCCTGCCCTATAACGTCAGGGTTTCGAGATATTCTAACCTTAAGGCTATTGAATAGTTGATCTCCCAGCTACTTTTTCGCGAGATGGCAGCACATTCGCAAATTCGAACATTTTCAATTTTTACGCCTAACTCAGAAATCTTTGAGGGACAACTTCATTATATGCGTCAACTAGAGTATTAACTTAATTTTTTGAGATATTCACTTAGCTTGATAACTCGTCTCATACAAAGATTTGTACCCCTAAACGTTTAGCCGTTTCACTTTATTTGATTACACACACATGTACAGTAAAATAGTTTTACTTTCGATACCACTAGATGGCGTTGAATTCATAAGCTTGGTTTGAAATAAGTATGTCGAGATGGCGTTAATTGAAATAAAAGATTTTTATGATAACCATCCTTCATTCAATAAAGTAAAAACTGAAAAAAAGAATACTTATATATTTTTATTTTGTTTCATAAAGGCTCATTATATTATCATGATTGACCACCTTTTCAACACCACAAATTATCCAATTATTTAAATGGTTTTGTCGTGTTATTACAACTAAGGGCAAATTTTTCCATCGCCAGATAACTTTTATTCAAGGAATAAAATTGACGTTTGACAGTTTTTGTATGAACTGTAAAAATTTCAAAATTATTCCACTAATAAAGTTATCAGATGATTGAAAAGTCAGCCCTAAATAAATAATAGACTCAAAGTCAAGTCAAATAATTTATTTCAAATAGGCACCTAAAAGGCATTTTTTAACATCAATATTTATAACAAAAACTGACTTGATTGAAATGTTTTACAATATTTGTATACATTAATTATATAAGTAGGTATATATGAAGACGATGCACCTAGAATACAATTACTATACCACAATAGTTACAAATAATTAAAAATCGTCGTTTACTAGATGGCGCTGTTGTAAAAGTAATTTATATGATTTCAAAAAATCGGGAAAACAGTTACACTGTATCACAATTTTAACAAAACAAGTATAGTATATGTTTATAGAGTAGTTACACAATTAATGACATAAAATTACTTAACAATTTCTCAAAAACAACGAAGTTATAATCAAAAATTCTACATCGCGCAAACAGAATTTTCAACGCAATAAACTTATGGTCGTGATTTTAAATAGATAAGTGGAAGTTTGTTCTTTAGTGTGATGTTACAAATGTGTACGACCAACTCCTTGTCACAATCTTTAAAATATCAAGGTCCGTAGTCGTTCAATTTTATTGTGAATATTTATTTTTGATACTAATAAAATACGTCAGTTTTAAAATACGTCGTACATCATCGTCGACATCATACAAATGTTATTATAACTTGTTATAATAAAACATTTCTTACCCTAATAAACATTACTATACCTATAAATAATTAGGTGAAATATATGCTCGTTTCACGTATTGAAATGTAGTTCACAAGGCACAATATAAGTAATACGTTCAAAAATTAAAAATACGTCGTACCTACTTGCCTCACTCTTGCTTCACTGTTCGCTAAACATTTATTTATATTGATTGAAATAACGTTTTCGTATTGCTTGTACCTAATTAATAAATTATAAAATTATTCTTATTTGAATTAGTTTGCAGTTCAGTTTCTGAACGAATGGTTTTCAGTAGGCGAGACGCCTAGCTAGTTGAGAATGACGTTGACCTTGACGCACTGTGTGCTAATAACACTGAAAAGCGCAAATACTATGAAAAAACAAATCGTTTGTTTGTGTATTCGCTTTCCTGTATGTATCTACCTTTTCAATTTGAATGCTGGTTTCACAAGAATTATATATAATTCAATTATTCGATTAGGTACTACCTACGCAACGGTGAATCGTAGCTTAGGGAAAAATAGGTAAATAGTTTGTACTTATACCTACCTTGGACCTCCTCCGCCGCGCCGTGCATGAACTTCTAGCTAGTAGGTAAATACCAAGTTTATGGATTCTTCAACCCCAGACCATGGATTAGGGTAATCGTGTCAGAAAATGTGGAGCAGCCATGTCCGTGACTACCGCAGGACCACCAACGCCAATCGCTTTCATATTTGGTAAATAATTAGTGCTCAATTGGTACTAATTAGTACTCGAACAACAAAATTGGTACCTTAGTAGTTTTCGAGAAAATCGACTTTGAAGGTGGTCCTGCGGTAGTCACGCTCCCTTCAGCAGGACCACCATGAGCGCCGAAAAAGGGCCCATGCTACAGCTATTCTAAGTATACAAATAATTAGTACCCATAAATGTGATTTATTTCGTAAAAAAAACAGAACTGTAATATTTGTATTTACCGAGAAATCAACGATGATAACTTTCTCGAAATTGTTCAGCAGGACCACGATTTTGAATGTTGATTCCAAGCTAGAGAAGCTTGTCGCTTTCCTCAAACCTACATAGAAAATTAGTACCCGGCAAGATAAAATTAGTACCCAAAATTCAAAGTTAATACTTCAGTAATTTACGAGATATACCATGCCAATGGTGGGGTGGCGGTAGTCACGGTGCCAAATTTTCATTTCAAGATTTCTCTATTAATAACTCTATGATTTCTTCCCAAATTTATACAAAAATTAGTACTCCTAAAGAAGTTAAAGCGACTAGAAATCCAGATTCCTAAGTGTTGTATTTTAAGAGAAATTAGCTTTCATTACTTTTCCATACTAAATCTCCGCGTATAACCCGACCAAATTAAGTTGTCAACGGTGCCAATTCCTTTGTTCACAAACTAAACTAAATTTGAGTTCAGTGCATCTTATCTTTTGTTTCATTATGAAAAGGACAGACAATAAATTTTAGTTTTGTCCTGTCAAAGTAATCAGAGCCTGACACTACTCAATACAAGTTTAGACGTGATTAAAAACATGCCTACTAATGTTACGTCAATTTACGTCAGACGCTGATTAATTTGATAGGACTAAACTAAAACTTATCTTTTGTCCTTTTCTTAATGAAATAGATAGAAAAAGATGCACTGAACTCAAATTTAGTTTAGTTTGTGAACAAGGGAATAGGCACCAATGGTGGTATTGAGCTGTTTAAGAGATGTACACTCGTGCACATAAATTTATGGATGTCGGAATAGTATCAACAGTTCAATATCTAAGATCATTCAATACAATGTATTAACTAATAAATAATACTAATTATTTATTGTTGATAATATTGTAATGATTTAGTAACTATATACAAGGTATTATTCACCGAGATTCACGGTTGACCTTGTATTACAGTATATATGCCTGAGCGCTGGGTGCTCTCCGCTCTCTATCTCAAAAACGGTTGACTCTATGAAAAATTGTTTAGAACAAAATTTGTCGCAAATTTTATGCTCTACAATTTTGATAATGCATGCTAACATCATTGGAGCAATAGAAACGGAGATAATTGCAAAAACCGATTTTCGTGACCTTTGACCTCGAATAACTTACGACGCAGACACGAGATAATATGTGACTTTTGAGACAACTTTTAGAACGCCAAAATAAAGCTGTATACGAGTTTCCAGCTTATTATCTCAAATTCCGAGGTTGACCCCTTTTTTTGCCTAAAGTGAATGGACTAATTCCCTTGTTCACAAACTAAACTAAATTTGAGTTCAGTGCATCTTTTTCTATCTATTTCATTATGAAAAGGACAAAAGATAAGTTTTAGTTTAGTCCTATCAAATTAATCAGCGTCTGACGTAAATTGACGTAACATTAGTAGGCATGTTTTTAATCACGTCTAAACTTGTATTGAGTAGTGTCAGGCTCCGATTACTTTGACAGGACAAAACTAAAATTTATTGTCTGTCCTTTTCATAATGAAACAAAAGATAAGATGCATTGAACTCAAATTTAGTTTAGTTTGTGAACAAAGGAATTGGCACCGTTGATCATTTAATTTGGTCGGGTTATACGCGGAGATTTAGTATGGAAAAGTAATGAAAGCTAATTTCTCTTAAAATACAACACTTAGGAATCTGGATTTCTAGTCGCTTTAACTTCTTTAGGAGTACTAATTTTTGTATAAATTTGGGAAGAAATCATAGAGTTTTTAATAGAGAAATCTTGAAATGAAAATTTGGCACCGTGACTACCGCCACCCCACCATTGGCATGGTATATCTCGTAAATTACTGAAGTATTAACTTTGAATTTTGGGTACTAATTTTATCTTGCAGGGTACTAATTTTCTATGTAGGTTTGAGGAAAGCGACAAGCTTCTCTAGCTTGGAATCAACATTCAAAATCGTGGTCCTGCTGAACAATTTCGAGAAAGTTATCATCGTTGATTTCTCGGTAAATACAAATATTACAGTTCTGTTTTTTTTTACGAAATAAATCACATTTATGGGTACTAATTATTTGTATACTTAGAATAGCTGTAGCATGGGCCCTTTTTCGGCGCTCATGGTGGTCCTGCTGAAGGGAGCGTGACTACCGCAGGACCACCTTCAAAGTCGATTTTCTCGAAAACTACTAAGGTACCAATTTTGTTGTTCGAGTACTAATTAGTACCAATTGAGCACTAATTATTTACCAAATATGGAAGCGATTGGCGTTGGTGGTCCTGCGGTAGTCACGGACATGGAGCAGCCAAACTTGAAACTTGCTCAAAAACACGTATTTCCCGGAATTCCCGGAACAAGTTTCATATTTCCGCACACTATTTTTCGTTCAATTTTATCGCGTTCTCACTTGCTTGTTAGTCGACAGGCGCGTAGAGGTGCGCGGGAGTCGAGTCGTGCGGGGTCGGGGCGAGGTGAAATGGGGAACTTGATTGACGAGCGCCGCTGGCGCGCCCGCTCGGCTCGATTTTTTATAGTGTACAGCCGGCCTATTCTGTACAAATATCACCGTGAAAACCTAAGTGATGTAAGCTGTCATCCCACCTGATTGTTAGGGATTGACACTATTGATAGCTCACTCCACGCTCACTTCACCTAAGTTTTCACGGTGAGAGGGTTGCAAAAACGCACGGCAATATTCTACTAGTCAAGAAGCCCTTTCATTTGATACCCACATTGAGGGGGTTGTGAGAAAATATGTAATCCGCCATTTCGTAGCGGCGGCCATCTTGGATTTACAGTGATACTGATGTATTGTCATCAAAACTAAAGTGTGTAGGTACCAAATATCAGATCAATTTGCCAACAGGAAGGGGGTAAAATTTCAAGTAGGTACTAAATTTGAACCAAATAAATAACAAACAGGTTAAGCTAAATAAAACCGTTTAAAAAAGTATCCTACATAATTATGTCCTGTCCTAACCCAGCACCCTAATTGCGTAAAACATTATCAATCTCAATCTCTCGGACCGCTGCGGTGCCGAAGCGGTATTGCGCACGCACGGTCGTTTGTTTTTATACAAAGCGCGCGGTGCGGCAACAGTGCGCCATCGGTACCGCGAACGCTCGACAACAGGACGGCAACGTCGCAAACAATAATAACACACAACAAACACTACACTAACACTAACACTAGCATACAAACGCACGGCAGTCGGATATGCTTTCGATTTAGGCGTTTGGTATCGGACTGCTACCGTACTGTAGCGGCCCGGCATGCGGCACGGTAAACGTGCGGCAGCGGTCCGACACGAAACCTCTAAATTGAAAGAGCCCTAAGATCTAAGAATACCAATTTTAGGATTGTTCTTTCAGCAGGATTGCAATAAAACGCAATAAAGC
The DNA here is from genome assembly GCA_963855955.1 of Luperina nickerlii. Lineage (NCBI taxonomy): Eukaryota > Metazoa > Arthropoda > Insecta > Lepidoptera > Noctuidae > Luperina > Luperina nickerlii. Next base: position 13,238,287 of record OY979664.1, on the reverse strand, counting down.
AAAACTAACATTTTGTTAATCAACTGATTGATAACTACCGTAGTTACTACTTACAGTAGGTCAATGAACTTTTCTTTGGGGCACTACTACTTTCATTAGTAAGATTTCCGCATTCTTATGATACTTAAAAATGAGTTAATTATCTAGCGTAATTTATGACAATAATGAAGGTGATTTTCGAATTCGAACTAGGATAAATTATGGCCATTTATTCGATCACTCTAGGTATAAAGCGCGCACGTGCGCAAGCGCGTGTATAGCTTGGCAAAAAAGAGTAGAAAATAATGAGGGCGCCACTGTGCTGTTCGTATGGCAACCCGCTGCAACCGAATAGCGTACCAATCTGGTCTTGATAATTAGCTGTATTTTTGTTTAACATAAATTTATGTCTACTTTACTATTATATATATAATTTCTGGTACATTTCTAATGCAAATGCTGCAACAAATACATTATTACCTTGTAATCACACTCAAAGTTAAAGTAGAAAAATAATTTACTACAAGTCACTCAAGTATCAATTAATCTACGCGCGCTATACCAGATGCAGACAAAATGTAAACATAACCTATGTGCTCGATGTTTATTGTTCCATATTTCCACTTATTCCGTATGCAAACAATTCAAAACAGCTTTGGGTTCAACAATTAACACTTGATTCAACTAAAAATAACAAAACAAACTCTTACATAGCTGTCATATCAGCGGTTCTTTGGTAAATTTTGTCAAGATCGAAAAGAATAGTTTGGGCTTCATGTTCCGCCAAACATCGCCTGTACACTTTATAAATAATCTCCCTGCCAGCACTTCGAATGGTTTTATTCATTATTTATCATTTTTTACTTATTTTAATCACCGTTTGATGGTCGAAATAGAAATTCTACGAAGTCGCGAAGTTTGTTTATTTGAAACGTCATTATTTTGAGAATGTTGCCAGCAGACAAAAAAATTAGTTCCGTTTCTAGACTTTTTTGCCAAGCTGTATGTGTGTCGTAGTACCTAAGTGGGCGGTGCCTCGCGCGTGGAATGGTGACGGTGATTCTCCTCTTTTATGAAGAGCTTCATTCTGAATTAGTGTCAAATGTAAACAACAAAAAAAAGGAGCGTTTATAATTATTGGCCAGGTAAATACCGTAATTTAAATTGATTATTTACGTCTTTTATGACAACCTCCTGAATTTTGACGAGGATGCAAAGCAACATCTTGTATAAGTATTGACTGAATCAGTGTGGAACTCGGAATCGAAAGTAGTAGGTACCTACTGTGATATTTAGGTTTCGGTTTTGTTCGATTCATGTACAGACGCTAGCACATCAACCTACCCGAAACTGTAAAATTTTTCCAATCTACTTTGAACCTTATGCTTTAGCGATAAAGTTGAAAATCTATTAAAGAAATTTGACAAATGGTAGTAGCTCGATGTGCTGGCGTCTGTACATCATTGTATTTTTTTTGTAACTGTATAAGTACTCGAAATCAGTGAATGTATCGTTTGGTATTGTTGATAATCGCTCCAAAAGTAAAAAACAGTGTGTCCCCCCTCTAACTTTTGAACCATAAGTTTAGAAACTATGAAAAAAATCTGCAAAGTAGAACTATAAGGACTTATATTATATCTATAGGTAAGGACTTTCTAGGAAAATTATTTTGAACTTGATGGAAACAACAGTTTTTGTACAAAAAAGACAAAAAGTTGTACAAAATAATTTCTGGACTAAGTTTGTAGTATAATCGTATATGCAAGCATTTTTTTAACTTCGTTTACATATTTTATTATCCTGAACGTAAGTACCCCTTTGTGTTCGCGCTAAAAACCGTCACGAGTCGGAGTGCCTGCCGCGGAGCGTGCAATGTTGCACGCTCCGTGTTCGCGTACGTACCCACTACCGGGAGCAGTTGCAGGAGCGCGGAGTGCTGCTGGAGCGCGAACATAATGGATACCGTCAACTTCCCTGTCTTTGCCCGGATTTTGATACTTTTGGCCTTTAACGTAAAATAAAATTTAAAATATGCTCGATTTCCATGTTTTGTGCACATTTAATCGTATTAAAAACCCAAGAATTCTGTAATTTTAATTTATTTTCGTCAATGTCCGTATGTAAATAAAGTTTTTGAGGTATTTTAGATATTAGGCAAAGTAATGTTTCATGTCTCTAACATTGCCTAACGCATTTACTCCAAAAAAAACAATTCGATTTTTATGCTGGCACAGTCTAAAACGTAGTTTAACTTCTAAACAATACAATCCAATTTTGAATGACAAATTTTGGGAGCATTTTAGTAGGTAAAATTACTTAGGCAATGTCTGGACACCATTTTATACAAACTCCATACATTGACGAAGAATGGGTAGGGTTGTGTCATAAGAAAATGAAACATTTTTTTATTTTATTTTATTGATAAAGTATTTCGAGAAGTATTATTAGGAACAATCAGTGCAGGACCTATTTACGAAACTAAAGTCATTTAGAGGGTAGCAACCTACATTACCAATTAAAATAATCTTTTGATATTATAACATAAGATAGTAACTTTTCAGTAACCCTATAGTAACTTTAGCTTCCATTTAGCAATAATTCAACATCACAACTTAACATGCTCTCATCATAGTCTTTATATCTTCTTCGTGACTTGTCCATTTTGATCGTCTCCTATAAAAACATTTCTTTTCACCATAAAATAAATTAATTGAATTGATATTTATTAATTAATTAAAAACAGTACACCTTCAAATAACTTAAAATTACTATGAAAAACTGTTTGAGTTATCGCGTAACATACACAGAGAAATACATCTTCCTTTTTTGATGTTGGTAAAAAAACAAATGTGTCAACCCTAGCCTAGGCAAAGTCACGATCACTCGTTGAAAAAAATTGCCTGTCTTTGCCTATTCCAACATTTATCGCTAAATACCGTGTTTTTTTCAACAATAACAATGACAAACGATAAAGCTATCAAAGTTTTATAGAATAAGTTGATAACAAGTTAGAAATATACATATTTTAATGACTTAATTGAAAAGTTTTTCCGAAACTAACATTAACGGTCTCATCGCACACTGCTTTGACACACAACTGTCAAAAATTATGCATGTTACCAACATCACATCACCAATTTAGTGTTGCCAAATAATAATTCTAAAAACTGACAAATATTTTGATTCCCAAAATAAAAAGTTGAAAAAGATATTACTATTTATTCATTTTAGGCAAACACAGGACGCGAGGCAAAATCAGGGCAGTTGACGGTACCCACTTTTAAACTCATAAGTGGGAACACTTATTGTGACGGACGGGAAACTACGGAACCCTACACTGAGCGTGGCCCGACCCGCTCTTGGCCGGTTTTTTTTTGTCTACTTTATAAAGTAAAGAAATCAAGCAGAGAAATTCGGCCAACTGCAGCTAACGCGACGCGTAAGTAACTAAAAATAGAACACGAAAAGTACCTACGAAAACAGCAAAGTGCAACCAAGGTCAACGTAAAATGATTTTAAAACTACGAGTACCTACCTATTTTTGTTGAGAATGCCATACGATTTAAAATCCTTTGACGTTTATTGATGGTTACCTGTTTACAAAATAATGTATTCGGTATTAAACTCTATGCTCCTGTAAATAATGTTTAAAATTAGTATTAGACGTTAGTTTAGCGCGCTTTCTCGCTCGTTCATCTCTAGCTAGTACATCACTCCCGCCCGCGCGCATCAAGGATACGGTACCTAAGACCGTGTAACTACTACTGTATAATGCGTGCCACGAAAGATGAGACTTGACACACCACGTGGTTTGACATGAGCAGTACACGATTTTAGGTATCTTTAGCGGTATGAGGTCTGAGTGCGGGACGGGACCGGACGTCATAGGGGCGGCGGAAAGAGCGGGGGAGGCGGGGTCAAGTCTCATCTTTCGTGGCACGCATTGTACCTGAATCAGTTTGAACCGAATATCATAGATCATGTGATACGATATCGGTATAGTGTCTCGTTCTAGGTACGCGGATACCTGAGGGGCAATTCTACTAATTTTAACAACGTTCACAGTCTGATCTCAGTCTCAATCTGTCAAAAAATACTTCAAATTTCCCTACATTTTGACAAGTTTTTGACATTTCTTTGTCGCTGAGATGAGACTGCGACTAGATTTTGAACGTTTTAAATTACGAGAATTGGCCTTCTGATATAATATAGATTCAGTGCCGTCCGATATATAGGTAGGTATTGGATATTGTACCGATACATAGATATTATCTATATACGATTTGTATCGCCCACTCCTACTAAAAGAAAGGGCTCTCTCAATAGGTACCTACCTACCTACATAATGCAGAATGATTTTTATATCAGAAAATTTCTCGAAGAGTTCATGTGTAAGTTAGTACCTACTTACTAAATGCATGTAGGTACTTACTTGAACTTACGACATTCATTACAGTAATATCGAACCCAGGGTAGATCGCAGATAATCCTATCACTAAGTAAGTAATGCATTTTTTCTCACTTACTTCATGATTAAATTGATAAAATATAACTCACACACCCACTCACACACACAGCATAAAGTACCTACGATTCGAAACTTGTCAACAATATCACGCATGTTATAAAATTGGCCATCCGTTGACAAACAACGCCATCTAACGATCAAGATTACAGTAGATCTTGATCGTTAGATGATAACTGATAACTTTAGCAAAAATGTTGTTCTGTTTCTTGATGGTTCTTGAAATATCCTGTAGAGGGCGTGCCTCCGCCCGCGCACACATACAAAGATTTATCGTTTTTTGTCAGGCCTAAATATCCTACAAATAGTGTTTTTTTTATAAGTTTTTTACGATATGCGTCAATAATAGATCATAATCATTTAATGTACGTGCTTTTATTTTGCAAAAATCGTTTAAGTATCGAGATTTGTACCCCGATAGAATGTATGAAAAAGTGTCAGTATCCAATCACCTTAAAGTGCAAAAAATACCGCTTTTTCTCATTTTTGAGGTTATGTAGCACGGCAGATCCTATTTTCTTTTAAAAATTATTAATAGCATCTCAAAGGACTAATCTTCCTCTTTAAAATGACGTTGACATTTCGTCGTATTAATGGGAAAACCGACTAAATGCTCAAAATATCAAAACGAGACATTGCATTTTGAAAGTTAGATAAAGAAAATCACCGATGAAATAAATTATATTGTACGTTGTGTCCAAACCATATTTAGAACAATTAATTATTTATCATTTCAGATCACTAAATGTTATGTTCTGCAAGTCTATAATAAAAAAACTGCATTATTAACTCAGTTTTGCCAAAATCGGTACTTAGTCGGTTTTCCCATTAATACGACGATTTACAATGCGTGCCACGTAAGAAGACTTGATCCCGCCTCCCCCGCTCTTTCCGCCGCCCCTATGACGTCCGGTCCCGTCCCGCACTCAGACCTCATACCGCTAAAGATACCTAAAATCGTGTTCTGCGCATGTCAGACCACGTGGTGTGTCAAGTCTCTTCTTAGGTGGCACGCATTGTACTCAAATGTCTTTTTTTTTTCACTGAGAAATTGCATTTTGAAATTTTGCAATAGACTGAAATCTCAAACGCAGAACAATCCACGTACACGAAAATTTCAAAATGCGATATCTCAGCGAAAAACAAAGATATTACTACAGAAAAAATGGGGGTCTCAATAAAAAATGGTATTTACTATCGTACCATTTATTATCACTGCATAGCAAATGGTGTAAATCAACATCCATAAAAGACTAATCAACAACATGGATATCTTCACTTACAACTAGGTATGCTTAATATAGCTTGTAATATGTATTATCAATTTATCATACATTCATAAAAAAATATTTAGAAAATAAAAACAATAATTAACAGAACAACATAGTTGCAATAAAATAAAATGGTGTCATGTATTAATACGTGTCAACCAATGTTAATGCTGTATTTACATAACAATGATTTATTTTAGCAACAAAAACTCCATCATGTTACATTGGTACTTTTATAAAAACATATTTTCAATTTTAACAAATATTCCTAAAAGAAACCATGTTATCAAATAAAATTATATACCATCTAATATAATGTATTAATTTTAACAATTAGATTTATAAAATATTGTCATTACAAATCTTGAATTTTATTAAAGTTATATACATAATAAATTATAATTATACATTTCTGAACAAACTAAGTATATTCAGATTTGAAAAAATATTGAATTCATGGTTAATTTTTCAATCAAATTAATTTAATAAAATGATTTTACACTTGTCTTAAATATTTGTTTTGTCGTTAGAAGAGTAAAGACATCAAATACAAATAATTACCTACAGGTACACATTAATATTTAAACAAGTGTCTCCTATTCTTAAAAACATTAAATGTAAATTTATTTGTTAAAAATTGATTTAAAATATGTTTAAAAAGACGAATAACTTACCTTAAAAGCCATTATCCTCTGCAATAGTATCCAAATCATGTTCCGTTTTAATAAATGAAACTAATGTATAAAAATATATGGGTTAAATTTTAAACATGTGAATAGTATATTTTGGAAATAAGTCTAATCAGCTCACAGATTTTAATAATTAAAGGGCTGCCGTATAAGGACTGTAGAAAGGCAGCATAATCAATATCTTTCGCATTTATTTTTTTTTACCGATCATTAAAAAAAACGTGTAAATAAAAAAAATGCGTGTTCTTCGGCAAAGGTATAAGTGTACGTAATGTTGATTTGGTTCCGATTTGCAATGGAATGGCTTTCAATGGCAGTGTAGGCACATGTTCGAGAGTAATTAAATATTAAATGGCTTGAAGAAGTGCTAACGACCATTATCGTAAGAGCGTAACACACTCAAAAAAGCAACCTTCAACAATATTATTATGTTGATCTATAGTAGAGAGTACGAATTTTTATAAGATTTTTTTAGAAAAATTTCCTATGCGATTTTTAAGTGTGTTATACAATTAGGTCTTACATAGGTAAGGCGGATCTCACACTACCACGCGCCTAATAAACTAATACGTGCCCCCCGGGCGTGATATACAAATTCAATAAAAACGCGTTTCCGCGAAGGGCTCCGTTTCCCGCGCCTCGTTGCGTGGGGCATTGTAGTGAGAGATCCGCCTAAGAGTTGGTACCGACGACGTATGAACATAGTATTTAAACACCAATAGGTACTCAGAAATATATCTCAGTATCCAAATCTCAAACAATGTGCACGAAAGAAATTTTATAATAATATAATATGCATATAGTGGATATTTAAAATTAATTAAATCGACTATTTCATTTATTTTGTTTAAAAAAAAGCGGAAATACAGACGTAATTTATTAACGTTTTTAATTCAACACACTTTTTTTGTGAGTTCTTGAGTTTATCGTCGATATGCTTAATTTTAACATAATTGTTATAAGTTTAATACAATACATTAAAAGTTATATCGGTGTGGGTATTTCGTTAAAAGTGATGTTAATCAACGTCTTACGCGATTGTAATTATTATAAATTATGTACATAATTTGCAATGTATACTGCAATTCCGACGGAAATATAATATTTTATATAATCATTTTATACATCGGGTATATGAATGAGCAGAGTAAATGTAAAAGTTAGTTTAAACGTTAAGATAGGTATTGGTGAGATGCGAATTAAATCACAACACACAATGAGAAGATAATTACCGTACTATAATAAACACATAATAATTCTCTTTCATTACACATTGTCATTTTGAAGTGCACATTTATAATCCGACATCTATAATGACTAAAATTAGGTGTTTGATGAATGTGAATTAATTTAGATGTCGAAGATAATCGTATAGAAACAATGGGAAATGGAATAAACACTGAAAATATTTACAAAGTGCTTCAACGTCTTAACTCTTAACTAGAGACAAGCCTTAACAAAATGTACAACTTAACAGTAATTAGGTACTAGTCGATTTTGGTAAGTCGTACCAAATTGGAATAACACTGATCTGATCACTGAGGTTATTCGTTGTGTACATGTATTCCTCTAGACGAAGTGATCATGACAAGTTATTTCTTTGCGTTGAAAATATTCTACAAACTTTAAACAGTCTTCGGTTTCACTTACTGTATACCTAGGTATATCCCTGTCGAATCAGTGTGTTTTGTACTAGCGTTATAAACAACCAACTACTAAGCTTTAAAAAGGACATTTTTACTATAGCATTCGTTATTGAGGCACAGGTTGAGGAAATTAATTTAATATACCATTGCACGTTGTTGTCTCTTTTACACGTTACTGAAATTTCATTGTTCAAATAAAACCTACAATTAAATATAACAAACAGTTTCGCTAGGCCTTTATGTTTTAAAGTTTACATAATGTTAGAAACCGGTCTTATGACATCAATATGAACTACGTAATTATTTTGTTAATTTGTGTTAATTTGCATAATCTGTCATATATTTTTAACTCAAACCAAACATCATTTTCATTTAGTTATTTTTATTACAATAATTCATAATATGCAACGCTAATAATAAAGAAAGAGTAGTGAAATGAAATTAAAAGTAAAAGGCGGAAGAATTAATATAACCTATTTATAAATATTTTAACATGTGATTTCATGAACGAGTTTAACTAATTTTTAATAATCTGTAGTTTTATTTTCACTACTCGCGTTTCTTTTTAATAGCAGGATCTGTTTCCAATTAGTCTTAATAAGACCGGCTTCAATACTAATAAATCAACACAATAGTAATTTCCCGCCACACAAGCTCACTGCAGCCGTTGGCAGATTTAACTCTTCACCCCGCATTTTATGCGATCAATGTAAATTTAGTATATCAGTAAAACTCCTATGTGATAATAAAATATATTAAATCTTTGTGCTAACTTACGATAAATTCATTTTTTCATAAACTATATACTATTTTATCATTTTTCCTATGAAAAACCAATTCTAATTTACTAAGCGCGCTTGGCACGCTGCATTGGTCTGGTTAAACACTATAACTACGTACATTAGCTACTTTCATGATGTTGATAATGGAACTGGATAGCAAGTATCACTATTGACTGTATGATGTATCTCACTAGTTTATATATAAAATAGGTATCAAAATTTCGATGTTTCTTTGTGATAACAATGAGCGCAGATATTGTCACGAGGCACATACCACCTTCCACTTAAACTTATGTTACAATAGAAGCAGGGTTATTGTGATCAATCTGTTAGATAACGCAACTTATAGCCTATCGTCTACAGCGTGCGCATATCATCCACATTACAAAAAGAAGGTTGAAAACTAATACATTTTTTTTTGCCAATCGGCTTGTTTGAACTACTAAAATCAATCTAGTTCTTACATTATGGACTTTCATATAGCATTAGAACTTACAAGCTTATAGCAAGCAAAATAATGTACCTACTCACAAGATCAATTTTGGTATGAAACATCTTGGTTTTAATTTAATTGAATAACAATCAATAACATTAAATATTTTATTATTTACAATGATTAACGTTCAGCTCAATAGTTGTTTTAATCGTATTGTATGTTTGCAGGTGGTATATACCCAATATTTTAATAACGTATACAGTCGGCAAATACTAAAGTTTTATCAATACAGCTTAAAACTAGCTAGTAGAAATAACAATAATTACGTATCTACCGACAGTGCGTATATTTGTATATAATTAGTCAATTTCACATCAGGCTGAACGTGTCTATAGTCTTCGTATATTTATTCAATCTTTAAAACTGGATCTTCATTTTATGTAAAAATATATATTATTATATTATGTGGTCCGTAGCATCACACGCATTCTGCGCATGTCAACAGCTGAGCCGCGGTTCAACGCGCAATAATCACATTCCAAGTTAATATGAAATAAAAGAAATGATTGCAAAAGTAATAATGATTCGTCAATGTAATGTTTAACATGCCAATTTATTGGGCTAAGATAATAGCAACATACATTACTTTAACTTAAAGTTCATAAAGCATGTTCACTTTAAAATTCTCCTCCAACTAATATTGTCAAATATTTTGACGAAAAACATATTGCCAATAGTTTCTTGGTGGCTTAATGAATAGGCAACCTAGTCGAAGCCGTCAAACATAAAAATTAAATTAGAGTTTTGCTTACTCTAATAATTGATGTCACATAGCTTTTATTATTATCACAATATTATAGTGCATTGATCATTGACTCAATTTTTGGGAGTGTGCGATCCAAATTTAAACTAGGTATGCACAACTTAGCACTTGCCTTCACTGAAGGCATACAAATACATTGTACTCTGTAGATATCCATCTATCGGTATCTGTACAAACAAATTCAAACTTATATTATTATACTACATATATACAAGTGATGATATTGAAGCAGCGGACTAGAGATCCACGTAGGGAGTGGGGTCCATCTTGTCGAGGTCGGCCAGCAAGGCGGGCGTGAGCGGCTCGCCTAGGATGTCCTCGCGCAGCATGTCGTGCAGCGGCGACGTCAGGCCCTGCTCGCTGTCCACGACGCTCTCGTGCAGCTGCGTGGAGCCGCACACCGAGTTACCGTTGATTAGAAAATCTCTGTTGCTGTAACTAAACACGCTTCTGTCCTCCGTGAACTGAGGAGTAGATGGCACAGATTTCGAGGATATACCGTTGGATGCGTTGGAGTAATTCTCGGCAGTAAACAGTTCCCTGGAGCGGCGAGAATCGATTTGCAAGTTCGGCGCGGTACGTTTGTAGGGCAGCGGTGTACTCGGGACCGATCGTGATGTGTAGTATTTATTTTTTTCCGTAACTAATTCCGATAAATCAAACTCAATACTATTCGCTCGTTTAAGGAAATCTTCCACGTTGTCAGCGGCAGCGCTGTCGTTTGTGAACGATTGGTTGAACTGATTGCTTCTCTCGAGCAAATCGTCACCACTCGGTATTATCGCAGTCAATTGCTCATCCGAAAGTATCTGATGTTCCGGGAGGGGATCACAACCGTTGCTCAAAGTGTCATTAGAATTAAGAATACTTTGTGTGGCGCTAGTAGTGAGCACGTCGTTACTGCTGTCGATAGCATCATATATTTTGTCGAGCGTTTCTCGATTAAGTCCAGCTTTTGTTATGTCACAAGTATCGGCAAGAGATCCGAAATCACAAAACTCATTGGGGACGGGTGTCGGTGGAACTGATCCTACTGGAGTGTTGTTAAAACTCAATAGTCCCATATTTCCTATTCCCTGCTTCAGGGGTACTGATTGTGACCTAAACGTGTCGGGTCCTGATCTATAAGTAACTAGTGACTCTTGGAAAAACTGACTAACCTCGCTCGACAAAGGATCAGCAGACAATGGTTGGTCTCCGTTTAGGTGATCTCGAAATGGTGCGTTGGGTAAAAAATTCAAACAAAGGTTATTGGAGCCATTAGACATTCCAGAGGGACACGTGTACATATGATTTTTATATTGTGTAAGTATGTTCGGCGAGGGAGGAGCGGAGATCGGCTGGCAGTACTTCCCAGGACCACAGAGTTGTGTTTTGCTCATAAACTTTTGATCGTTGGGTATAGCAAACTGTTTGGTGCAGGGATCCGTCACACCGAGGGACAGAGGATTTCGCCGTTTCCTTCCATTGTGTTTAGGTATCGGCCGAGGACACAGCCGCGAGCGCGGCACCGGGGTGTTTCTCGGACTAACGAAAGGGCTCGCGGCTGTGCTGTGCGAGTGCGATATAGGAGATGTCTGTAACGAACCGCCCATAATTATTTGTTTATTCACCTTAGTTGGACTTTGACCCCTCTGTCCGAATCCTAGCGGTGACTTGGAATGAAAGTTTCCTGGAGAATGACACCCATCAGAAATTGGTACAAACTCGTATTGTTGTGTTCTGGTAGTTGGACTCTGCGGCTCATTGTGACAATGTCCGTTATACAGATGAGGCCCTCCGACATTACCAGGCATTTGATTGGATACAGTATCATTGACATATGATAAAGACGTGCCATTTTGATTCGGAATAGAATTACTGTGCTTGTTGGCGTTCATAACAGTCTGATTAGTTAAGGTTTGCCCATTCATTTCTGGTTCATTTGTCCCAAGCGGTTTAAAGGCGCCTTCAGAAATAGTAGTCTTCATGGGCGGAGGATCGTGTGAGTTCTGCTGAGAAAGTTGAGAGTCTTGATTGATTTGCATAGTTTGAGAACTAGACCCACTCTGGTTTTTTAAGTTTTTAGCTAATAACTCTCTGAGCTGCGATATCTTTTCGTTTTTGCCCTGACTATGGTCGTCGTGTGGGTCATGGCCGCGTTCTAAAAAAGCAGCTGTGTTATCAGACGTGCTGGTATTCGCTTGGGCTTGTGCCTGCTGATTAGCGCGGTGATGAAAATACTGCAGTAGCTCTTCTTCGTGCTCCTGACTGTTACCCTCGTTCAAATAATCGTCTAAATCATGTTTATCAATGTTACATATGCTGATCACACGTTCCCTGTTGAGAATTTCCGTGTGTTTCTCTTCACAAATCATCCCCGTTTTGATGTTAATCCCATCCAGACCGCAACACGAATCAGGCGTTGCGGTTCGCTCGGGCGATCCCGCGCGATCCGGCGAGGGTCCACTGGCTCGGCCGCTCGATTTCCGTAATTTATTACGTAGCATTTCGGACTTAGACGTCGGAGCCTTCACCGACCGTGTGGGACTCGCCGCCTCCTGTTGCTCCCGGGCCAGCGCCGCGGCGGTGCTTTTGGACCGGCTCGTTAAGTTTTTTGGATCCTCTAAAAAAGCAACCTCGGGACGAATTGGAGCGTCGGCGGGCGCGGGCCCAGAGCTGCACGCGGCGTCTAGTGCCGGGGGCGCTGGGGGCGCGGGGGTAGCAGGGGGCGCGGGCGGCGGGCCCGCCAGCGCCTGGCGCGCGGCCGCTAGCTTGCCGCCCAGGATCTCGGCGGCGCGCATCTTCTTGGGCAAGTACTCGGTGCGCGGGAACTCGTCGGGCGCGTGCTGGCGCGCGTCGGGCTGGCAGCGCGGCGAGGCGGCGCGGTTCTCGCTGTGATAGGTCTCGAGGATGAGCTTCTTGCCCGGCAGCGGCACGCGCGAAGGCGCCGGCGGCGGCTCGGGCGGCCGGCGCCGCGCCCACTCCGTGCGCTCGGTGGACAGGTCCAGCGACGCGTCGCTGCTGAGGTTGATGGGCAGGTTGTGCTGCGTGTCGGGCGGGCGCGTGAGGTCGCGCGGCGCGTACGTGGGCTCGAACACGTAGGGGTCGGGCCGGTAGTCGTGCAGCGGCAGCGCGGGGTGCGGCGCAGCGGGCGCGTGCGGCGGGTGTGGGAGCGGCGGGTGCTGCGGGTGCGGCGGGTGCGGGAGCGGCGGGTGCTGCGGGTGCGGCGGGTGCGCACGCGGCGGCACGGAGTAGGGCTGCATGGGCGGGCGCACATCGTACACGGGCGCGTAGGGTGGCTGCGGGTACCCGTAGCTCATATCCTGCATGGGCTCGCTCTCGTGTTTCATCGGCTGGTGGTGGCCCGCGTACGACGTGGACGGAGGGGATTCTCCCGACACTTCCTGGCCCTTGTTCTTTTTAGGCCGTCCAGGAGTTCCTTGTGTCTGTTGATCACATATAAATAACAGGTAAAATTCAAGCCATACTCTAAAAGTAATGTATATTTCGAAGGCAGATGGAATAATTCGTCTTTATAAATACGGCACCGTCCGTTTGCATGCTATTGCCGTTAAGTATAATGCCTAAAGCAAAATGTATAACGCCTAGACATTATGTAAAAGTCCTTGAAACCTAATTGATGATTCGATCGCCGTATACCTACATAACGCCTAAGCGAATAATTCATCTATTTCTTTTTCTACCATCCCTTTCTACAAACATGGCGTCGAGTAGTGCAAGTGTTTTCGAAAATTAATAAAAACAAGTGTGTGCCGTAAGAAACAAGGGATTTTAAAGACGTTTACTATAAACAATTGTTACGAATCTCAAATGGGATCATCTCAAAAAGCCGTGGTCTATAGAAAAAGTTTTGTAGGTTATCTGGCTCGTAAAACACGCTCAGTGTCCATGCAAACAGGCGTTCGGCGGACTCCTGCTAATAAATAAAGGGTTATCTTTTTGACGACTGTTATTAGGTAACTAGTTCGGCAGTTCATTAGTTAGATTGGAACTGTGTGAAATCCGACGAGGGCTATTTACAAGTTAGATTTCTTGCCGAGTAATTCAGATTTGTTAGCTGCCCACAGGTATCTGTCCGTTAAGCCATTTTACTGTTTAATATTTATTTAATTACCCGTTTCCATATTTGTTATGACTCTTTGTTTGGTTAACTGCTCAGTTTTTACTGCCGAACTTGTTAATAATCGTGGTTACCCTAATATGACGTATATACTCCTGACGAAATGGATACGATCAGAAGCATCATAAATTTTCTTTAGGCCTTATACATAACGGCGACAGTATGCAAACGCCGTATGCATAATGACGTATAATACAATCCGCCTGCGACATATTCTTTTTATCACTGACCTGTATTTTTCGTTTTAGATGCTTTATTAATTGTCGGCTCGTTGCGTCATCTGCTGGTGCTGAAAGTAGACAAATATAACATTATATTGCACGATAGTTCTTTGCATTAAAACATGAAGGCAGAAACACTGTCCCATAACATATTCCCGCTACATCGATCGCATACGAACTTTATTAGTACACATATTCAGATTTGTTTATGTGTTCAAACGGCACCCATTTCATAACTTTAAAAAACCTTTAGCCTTAGTCACGACACTGTTCTGTGTGTTTAATTTGACTATCAATATTCCTGATCTATCTTAAAACGCAAAAATGTGATGGTTTGCTTTATTTTTAACCGACTTCAAAAAAGGAGGAGGTTCTCAATTCGGATGTTAACATAAATATGTATAGTTTTTTTTGTGTGTATAACTCGTTCATATATTTACGGATTTGCAAAAATTTTCTTTTTTTTTCGAAAGAAGTATATTCTGAAATGGTCCCATTTAAATTTCGTAAAGATCTGATGATGAGTTTCGGAGACAGACAACGGAACTCTTCAATAAATGCCAGCAAATCAACCGCGATTGCTGCGTGATTGCTTATGTATGCTAATGCATGCAAAGGGTAATCCCTTTAAGGGGTAGGCAGATATGTTCAATAGCTTCCTGTCACTGATATTCACATAGCAATTAGTGTTATATGAATTTGTTTGGGGTAGGTTTTTATTTTTTAAAAGTTTTTATTTTTCACTTTTTAGTTGTATACCCTATATACAACTAAAAAGTGAAAAATAAAAACTTTTTCAATTTGTAGTGTTTTTTTTTTGGAAGTCGGTGGTTTTTTTTAATGTGTGTGTGTGTGTGTGTGTTAAATGTTATAGTTTGCTTTTTTATGTTTAAAAACGCAAATGAACCATAATTTGAAAAAGTGGTATTTTTTCAAATTATGGTTCATTTACGTCTCGCCTCTTGCGTAAAAATGTTAGGGAAAACATGGGGGCTCTCTTCGAAGATTACTCTGTGGTTATACAAAGCGCTGATCAGGACAATGTTGGCTTATGGCGCTCTGGTTTGGTGGACGAGGACTGAAGTCTCGACCACCATTACCAGACTACAACGCTTCTAACGACTGGCCTGTTCAGCTACCACTGGCTGCATGAGAACACACACAGTTCGATGTCTCAATGCGAATAAGCCGCAACAGCAGTAAAGCGCTTAGGCATCCGGAACTACGGCATTAAATTTCTATCCAACAGCCTATCTGTGCTCAAAACTTTATGAAACAAACAAACTAACAACAAACTAATTTTTGAGTGCCGCCTAACTCTGGAGAGTTTATCGACGTTCAATCGTATTATTCTCCAGTGGATCAAAGGGCATAGTGGATCCTTGGGCAATGATGCTGCAGATGAACTTGCGAAGAGAGGCTCTGATATGAAGGTGCTAGGCTCGTACCCATTTCTCCCCCTGCCTTTTTCACAATTTCGTGCGTGGATTCGCCAAAGATCGACCGAACTCCATAACAACAGATGGTCACGGGCAACAGACTGTAGATAATCAAAACTGATTTTACCAATGGTACACCTGCGATTAACCAAAAAACTTTTCAGTTTGAGTAGAAATAACCTTAGAATAATAATACGAACAATTACTGGACATAACCTAACAAACATCTTTTTAACATAGGCGTCACAGATAGCCTTCTTTGCAGGGGCTGCCTTGACGCCGAGGAATCAGCCGCCCACGTCATCCTGGAATGCGAGGCAGTGGCTTCTCAACGTGCAAAAATCCTCGGAACAATGAGGTCGCTCCGCGAAGCCTGTGAAGCTCCCAGGAAGCTTCTGTGCTTTTGGGCGGAGCTAGGCTGGCTCTGTTAGCCAGAATCCCCACGCACAACGGACCGAATGGGAGTCTAAGTGCAGAAAAGGGAGTCCCATCATCATTATCATCATCAGCTAACAGCTTGACAGAGCAATAAATCTGCAATATTGCACAGGAGCAGTAAGATGTCTTTGTGAACGTGCTCGTTCTGGGAGTCGAAATCAATTTTACCAAATCTACCAAGACATTGTTTACCTTGTTTCATGGAATCGAAAAAGTTAAGATGCAAATAGACTGAAGTCAATCAGACATTAAATGAGGAGATATATTTGTTGACTTCTTCTCGGACATAATAATACAGGGTGGCAGAGATACCGACACGCAACCTGTTACTATGGATTTAGTACATGATTCTGAACCACCCCGCGTAGAATTTTATCGTCGAATATATATAAAAAAAAAATTAGCTGTTCCATACATTTTGACCGCGTAGGTATTGCAGTTTTCTATGAAACAGCTGGTTTTTAGGGTTCCGTACCAAAATGGTAAAAAGGAACTCTTATGGTGCGACTCAGTCTGTCTGTCTGTCCGCCCGTCACAGCTGGATATCTCAAGAACTACTTATGCTATCATCTTAAAATTTAGAATAGTTTTAGATGACGTTTGCCAAACTATTTTGCAAATAAGAAAGAAATAAAAATATACATATGTATGTTTTTTGCAACAGACTGAAAGTGGGTCTGAAAAATTCGAAGTGGGGCTACTAGGGCATGTGGGGTATCATAAGAAAGAGCGCAGTTTGCACAATCTCAATAACTTTTTCTTTTAGGCCGAATTGTTTTCGAATTTTGATGAAAAATTTATAAAAAAATACCGTTCCCCTCCCCCTTATCTCCGAAGTTTGCATAGAGAAAAATCTGAAATTCTTCTATGTGAGAAGTTTATGTAAAGATTACAGGAAAAATAAAACGATGTCTCTAAATAGCACACTTTTTCAAAAATCATCAACAAAAGTTACACTAGTTCCACTATCGGTCAAGAGATGGCGCTGACTTAAAACTGCAATATTTTAAACCGCAGCGTCCAGTGTCAAAATTCTCTGCCGAATATAGGCGTCGCTGATGAAAATTTAAAAACATATGATGGTACGGGAACCCTCGCTCTTGCCCGGTTTTTTTATTTATATCCGAGTAAAATTTCTGTGCAGATAGGTTCAGAATCATGAACTAAATCCATGGTTACAGTTTGCGCGTCGATGTTCCTGCGACCCTGTATCAGGTGATCAATATCGACTGATCGTCGTCGATTCATGTTTAAAGGTGCATTAAGGCATTGTTAAAAGAAAGTTCAAAAATGAATGGTCCTTACCGTGTGGCTGCGCAAGCGGCGGCGGCGATGCGCTGGCGGGTCCGGGCGGGGCATGCTGCGTAGTCGCCGACATGAGGTGCCGGGACAGCTCCGATACACTCGAGAATTTCATGCCTACAACAACATAGACTTTTAGAACAGCAGATTATTCGGCGTCATTTCCTATATACTTATGTAAAACATATCAAATGTTAAATAAATATACTATCTCTTAACAGTCTCTTCTAAAATTTGACAGCAAAGCATCTCAAGAAGGGTTATTTTACGTTCGAATCAGCGGCGCCTGAGGTCTGCTAGGCGTATTTAGTTTGTGGGACAAAAATTCTGCGCAACGTGTATGTTAGCCCAGGTAAGCACGGGCGCGTTTTTCCTCGCGGCGTTTTATTTTCGCGCACTGGATTCTCAACGCACTGCTTAGCGCCGAGAGTTGAAAATCCAACAGCGTGTTTTTTGACGCGCTGGTTTCTTTTAAGAGCTTAAAAGCGCGCCTGACGTCTGCTCCGAGATACCGGGGCTTTATCAGTTTCGTCGTATCGTATCGTTTAATGGTTCGCCTCCTATAACATGGTACTTTAACCTAGCTGACGGAATATAATAGGGAATATATAGAGACATGATATGTTTTGTAAATATCCCCAAAAACATATGATTTTTTTAAAATTTCTAATTGTTCGATGGTACATACCTAATTTTGTTTCGGCCCAATCACAAACTATCCTCTCGTTTTCCCTTGATGCCGCAGTTGGTTCCTGTAAGAATAGGTACAGCAGAAATTCAGAATCTGAAATAATCATCAAGTTTCGGAACAACAAACTCAATGCCATACAGTCATGACAAAGTACAAATTTCAATACAACCAATTTTTTTAAGGATCTTTGTAATACAAATGGTCACTCTCAAATCAACTAAGAACACATGACGCTTAATGTAAATAAGTAAGTAGGCGATGGTGAGTAAATTATCTGAGATTATCAATTGATAGTATTATTGATCGAAGATATATAGAATTGGCTCGCTGATTGACTAAATAATGTCGTATGTCCATATAATACACAAACCGGCAAAATTGGGTTCTTTATTCCGTTTATCCATCCCCAAAAAATTTACCGTAAGGTGGATACACAGAACACGGAATAACCGAAAAATTTTCGACGTTTATTCTTCCGGTTTTAAGTTACTTTTAAGTGTACGGGAGGAAATTTTTCTCAATATCCAAGGTCGAATCAAATTGGCTAGCGAAACTCCGTAGACGTAATGAGTATTGATATCTTAAAGTTCGCAAAACCTACCTTGGATGATTCACCCAAATCAGGTAACTGTGGTACTTCTAATTTGATCTTTTTCCTTAGTCCCGCGTAGCAATATCTAGAAAAAAAGAAGCGATAGTTTAGTGCAGATTCTTAATTAAGTCTGAATTGCCTTCTTTTTTCACTAGAAAGTCTTTGTTTCGTTTATGTTAAATATTTTATTATATACATAAACCTTCCATAATATATACATATACTCTGCATGATAGTGAAAACCGCATCAACATCCGTTACATAGTTTAGAAAAACAACTCGGTCACAGACAGCGACTAAAATTTATAATATTACTAGACGACCAGACAGACGTGTTGTCCTACCCGAACAGCGCCACCTACCGGGTCCAATTGTGAATCTAAACCATCCAAGGACCTACTTAAACACACAAAAAGTTCATCAAAATCGGTCCAGCCATAGATATATGAAAAAAGGAGATATGCCCGGTAGTTGAAAATGTATCAGAACCCGATGTCGCTAGGTTGGCCCCACCACCGCGCCACTACTACACATGTAGTTCAGTAAAAGCAAAAGATACACAGTCGCGCACACACTTGCAATTCATAAATCAGAACGTACTACACAATCAATTATAAACCTTAACTCATCAAATACAGTGTGCATTTACCAAGCACTGTACAACTTACACAAAAACATCTATCGCTATCGTTGTGCTGTGCAAAAGCCATTTATCACACTAATATTATAAAGGCCAAAGTTTGTGAGTGTGTGTGTGTGTGTTTATGTTTGTTACTTCTTCACGCTCAAACGGCTGACCAATTTTGATAAAATTTGGTATGGAGGTAGCTGACACCCTGGATTAACATATAATATATGTTAATCCAGAAGTATCGGGATAAAAAGTAGCATATTATGCTACTTTTTATCCCGATACTTCCACGGGATCGAAACTTATCCGGGTGAAACCGCGGGGCGCAGCTAGAGATATTATAAATCAATAAGATGTAGCTAAAAAATATATGAAGTAAATAAAAAAATATCATTATTTTACATCTTCTCTAGGGTCTGCCAACCGGATTTAAACGTCATCTTTTCAGGTCTTCTATAAACCGGGTTAAAACGGTTGACAATTTGAAAAATTAACTATAATAGCAATATCGACGGCGAAGTGCCAATAACTCCTAACTGACAAAGTCAAAAATTTACACATACTGGATAAAAACGTTCAAAAATAGACAAGTTGTTTTAGTTGGGAGGTAATATGTATTTCCACATTTTAATTTAATGTTGTTGTAATAAAAATACACTTTGCGATTTCACTAAAACATGCGAATAACGCCTTTAAATTCAAAAGGAAAAAAAAGTGAATTTCTCAAAAAAAAATCAGTTAGGAGGTATTGGCACTTCGCCGTCGATATATTAGTTGGGCAATCGACATTGTTGTCGATAGCCTACGTTAGTGGATCTTCACAACCACATCACTATCTCACCGCAAGACACGGCTGTACGGTCAGCATCAAAAGTCGATTAACACTTCAGTTTTATTAATCTCAGTTATTGAGCAAAATATTTATTCAAAATTGCAGCAGAAGTACGATGCAATTTTCAACAAATATTTTGCTCAATAACCGAGATTAAAAAAACTGAAGTGTTAATATTTTGCTCAATAACTAAGATTAAAAAAACTGAAATGTTAATCGACTTTTGATGCTGACCGTACCATGCGACGGCGACGCTCCGCAAAAATAAAATATCGTTTTGTAATTTTTACATTGCTTGTCCAGTCACTTAAGAGCAATGTATTTGCTTCAAAAATAGTACAGCCGCTACGATATTTGAAAACAAAAATAACATAGTAAAAGCAAGAAATATTTTACGATTTGTTGTTTTTCATGATTTTAAAGACAAATACAGCGAAAACCTTTTACTTACATATGGTAAGTGATTCCATGAGATACGAAGTAACTATTCATTTTGACTTTGGGTTTTATAGGAAACCACTGAACAACTCGGCATTTTAATATTTTATCGCAATCGAAAGCGCACTAGTTCGCGGAGACGGCCATTTGCCTAGTACAGGCCTATGTTGCGTGGACAAAGCGACCCACCCTTGCCACTTCTCCTGTTTTTTACATTTCTATGGGACCAGCCGTTTAGGAGGAGTTCAGTGACATACACAGGTACGTAGAACTTTGATTTCTCAGCAGCAGCCCGGATTCGCAGACTAGATTTGATGGCAATATATTCACCCCCTTATATTATGTACATGGGACTTTAACATAACGATAAAATGTTGGTGTACAAAAGACCTCTCCTCTCTACCCCTTCAAGAAATACAGGCGTTATAGGCGTTATATTATGTTGTGATTTACTAGTAGACTTTCCTCATAAATCATTAAGAAGGAACGTTAATTTTTACATGCATTATACATTTATTTTTATTACGTATCATTATAGTTGAATACTGATTTATTTTTATTACGTATCTCTTAATGGATGACACGTGTATCGTGTTTGCATATAATGCACTGTGAAAGTACCTGACTCTGTCTGTCTGTTACATTTTCAAGTACAAACCACTGAACGGGTCTGACTCTGAACCAATCGTTATGAAATTTGACAGATAGGTAGCCTGGGACCCGGAGTTGGCTCAGCCTGGATATGTATACTAATATTATAAAGAGTATTGTATTTGATAGCCCAATTTTTGAGGAAGGCTACTATGACCCTTAGGAATCGAGCAAAAACGCTACGCGAAAACGAAAAACGAAGTTATAGGGCAGGAGACGCAGACAGGTGATGCAATGCGACGGGATGGGTTGAGGGAACAAGAAAATCCAAGCGAACGAATCGCGGGCGGAAGCTAGTCTAAAAACAAAGTCGATTTAGTTACACCAATAACCCAAGAACGGCTGGAACGATTTTTATGAACTTTGATTTGTTGGATTTGTCTCCGTCCCGAATGAAAAAAAAATACATGGCATGAAAAGAAATTAAAAAGAACGGGAAAAATTCACGGAAAAATAATAACGAGAAGAAGAATTATGACATACAAAATACACGGCAGACGAAGTCGCGGGCTATAGCTAGAGTGTAGGTGCATCTCTTTTTTAACCGACGAAAAAGAGGAGAAGGTTCCACGTCGACGTACTTATATATATGTTTTTTTTATATATGTATGACCACGCATAACTTTTTGCAGAGTAGTCCGATTTTGAGGATTCTTTTTTTATTGGAAAGGGTATTTAACAGGGAATTACTAAACAAAACATAATTAAGATCGATAGATTTTAGTTCTGCTGCACACCGCACCTGGCGGGCAGTCTGGTACTAGAAACTACGGGAAAGTGGTTACCAATAGTTGTTATTTAGTATAGAATTGTTTAGGATACTTTCTAACTATTTTCTTTACATTCAGGTTCAAATTAAATTAAAAATAGTTTATTTGCACCTTCAAGTAAAAAATAATAATTATTATTATAATTATATATTATAGATTGTTTTAATAAAATAATCAGTGTTTCCAATGAAACACTGATTATTTTATTGAATGAAACACTGATTATTTTATTTACACGTGGCTACGACTAAATACGAGTTATACAAATTATAACTTGTATTTAGTCGTAGCCACGTGTCAGTAGTAAACAACATCTGATGATAATAATAATTATTATAATCGGTCGACGTCATCCTATCGATATTAGACGGGGTCGTCGATTTCACCTATAATAATAATACTTTATTTGCCAAAATGTAGGTGTACAAAATAGTATGATGTTATTATAAATGTGGCCCAATTACATTCTACCATTACGTGTGGTGTGCAAATATTTAATTTCATAATACATTAAATTATTAAAAATGTCATAATATTCCTTCATTATTTTTATGAGTTACAAAATGTCTATTTAAATAAATTAATTGCAAATACATATTAAATTTCACAATGCATTACATTACATACTTTAAAAAGTCATTATAACATTACATCATCATCATACTTTGTTAGGAGCACAAGCTTTCTAGTTAATAGTTAAGTACATAAATATGCGCTTCTATAAACAATAACTACACCTAGACCTTGAACTTAATTCAAGAAAATAGGTAAGTACTGACACTATAAATACCCACATATGACTGTATACAGTAACAATGCAAGTAATTAATTCACCTACTCATATTTATGTATAATGTATGAGTCAGGATTCAGAAGGGCTCGTGGCTAAATGTAAATAATAACAGCCGCACGGATCAATCGTAGGTTAAGCTACACTTGCCGCAGTCAGTTCGTGGATGGGTGACCTTCATTACACACCTCTGTGCCTCAGAAAGCACGTTAAGCTGTAGATCCCGGCTGTCATTCGTAAATATTTGACAGTCATTACGGGTAGTCAGAAGCCCAAGTATGACAACCAGTCTTACCAAGGTCACGGTCAAGGTCGTGTTACCCAGTACCTGGGTTGTGAAGGCCAGATAGGAAGTCGCTCCATGTAAAATACTGGCATTCAGCTGCATCCGAATAGAGTGGAAGCAGACACTAAAATAGGAAAAGGCTAGGCCGATTTGTATGAGACTGGATTCAAAAGGACGGCGCCTCGATCGCAGATTAGGTTATCAATATAAAATATACAATATTTAAAAGCTCCCTCTCACTGAGAGGAGGCCTTTGTAGGTACTAGCAGTGGGAACGTTATAGGCTGATTGTGTAAAAGCAATGACTCGAAGCAATTGTTTTATCAGTGAATATCTTATTTCGTACGTCACTGATATCTACTATGTACAATAAGATTTGCTTGTAATGATAAACTGCCAATAGTGATAATCACACAACAAACGCGACAGATCGGACAAAGATAAATTAAACGCACATTATTGCTACATTGAGAGCCATTTAAGTATCACAATAACTTGCGGTGTAATTGCGTAGCACACTATCAGTAGGAATGGCTCATTTTGACGGTTCAACAACATATATTGCGTTATTTACATAGTTAATAAGACAAATTTTACGAACATATGACGCAATGGATTACCAATATCCTTCATAATTATTCAGATTGCGATTGTTAGTGTGTTACGCAATTATAGTGCCATGTTCCCGAAGGGTAGATAGAGGTACACCTAAAAATTTTAACAGTTAGGTATGTTTAGGGTCCTTATAGTTGGAGCAAGACTGCCATTCACCGTGCACAAACCTAAACTCTGCTACTGGCACATTCCTGATGAAAAAAAAACACTGCCTGATCCGAGATCTAAATTCAGGACGCTACGCTGATACGCTCAACATAGGATGCCCTGGTGTACGTGAACTATACCCAGACCTTCATTTCACGCTAGAATTATCAGATGATGTTGCTAATTTTTGATACTTCTAAATCAAAAGCATTATGTGTATTTAAACCTAATTATTTTAATAATAAATGATGATTACTGTCCTCTGCTCTGGAGGGTTATCTCGTTATTAATTTATTGTCACACGTTTACGTAATCTTTAATAACGAGACTCACGTTTATTAGGTAGTTGTTAAACAAATACAATGATAATTATTATTACTTATACCTACGTTTTTGTCCAGTTTCTAGATTGTGTAGCTTCATCATGCCTAGCTCGGTTTATCTTATAGGCTTAACAAAATGCTCTTCCAAAATGTTAGTTTATCTAACAAACCAAGCCCGGGCGATTCTTTCCCGCGGTGATATTTTTTCTCGCACTGTACTTTCAGCGCTCTGTTTGGCGTCGAGAGTTGATAATCCAACTGTGATTTTTTGACGCGCTCGCATGCGCTCTGTTGGATTCTCAACGCTCGGTCCAACACCGAGAGTTTAAAATCAAATGCGCGATAAAATCCCGCCGCGATATTTTCACGTCCGTGAATCCTCCTTCTAACAGCACCGTGCCACCGTGCTATCAAAAAAAAAAATACAAAGCAAAGGCCAACGGGCCAAGCAATCTTGCGATTGAATCTGAATTCTATTTAGCAACACGTAATGTCCGTTTTATTATCTTGTATAAGATCCTTAGAGAAATTGAAAACGCGGGTATTGCATAATTAATGTTGCCAGATATGACTTATCTGCAGTTAAAACAATCAACAGATTTTTCTGACAACGTTTTTACTGATCTTAATTAAAATAATTCATAAGTTTAAGATTATCATTTGTTTTTATAGTAAAAAAAATTGGGCTTGTCTTGAAAAATCAAAGTAAAGTAATAATAAGTAAGTAGTAAGTGTAGTGTTATGTGTACAATAAAGTATACATATAATATACAAAGTTGATACGACAGAGGGGCTTTTCTTTAAACTGCCTATACTAGATACCATTTTCAAGCTCTGTACCAAAAATCAATTAAATAGGAGCAGTAGTTTAGTCACAAATGATTTTTGAAGTTTTTGCTACGTTTGAACACGATGTATATTTCCTAACAGCTGATTATCTCATACGCATAGGTCATGCACCTTAAAACGATAATCTGAGTATAAGATACATTGTTGCCGCACAAGTACAACCAAATATTTCACGAAGCAATAAATACACACACACTTGCACTTTCACTATGAGAGTGACAATCATAGCAAAACCCCCGCGCCTTTTTCCCGCGCGTAAAAGGAATAGAAATAGGTCACTGTGTTGCTATTGCATTCTAGATCCTTGCGAATTTGCTAAAAAACTTTCTTTCAGTGGACAGTGCGCAAGCGTCATCCATTCGGGACGTACGTTACGTAATACGGGAGCCCCCCGCCGCCGCGCCTTTATGTTTTGTCGAACTCGCTGACAATAATTGTGATTTTGTTTTGTTATTGTGATAGACACTAAATAAGTTTAACTTGGGAATATTATTATTTAGTGTTAGTGTTTTTTTGTGTTTGACTGTTTTTATTGTGATAGGATACGTAATTAAACGTTGGTTGTGTGTGTGTGTAATCATTAAAGTGTTCAGCAATGCCTCGTGTAACTTACACGGCGTCAGAATACACTTACATGATTTTAATTTACGGTGAATGCCGTGGAAACGCAGATTTAGCTCTGCGAACATACCGAGAAAGGTATGGTGACCGGCGCAATAGCCCTAGGAACGCCGCGCGCCGGCACCATACAATTGGCAGTACAAAGATTACGGGAATTAAAGTGCTTAGCGACGGACAGTGATTTAATAAATAACAATATTCTCCGTCGGTATAATTTGTGCATTAATATGAATCGAGGACACATCGAGAATTTAAAAATTTTGTGTTTTTGTGTGTGCGCGTACTTAACAAAATAACAACCAGCCGGGCGCGGGCGGCGCGAGCGGTCTAAACCGCCCGCCCCCCGCGCCCCCGCCAAGAGAGATAACACACACGCACACGCGCTCCTGCGCGACTTTGTTACCTAGGCATCTAACTAAGGTCAGTCAAATTTATTTATAAAGGGTGGTTGCGTTTCACTCTGACTTTAAGCTATTTAGTTTGTTTGAAAAAAAAAAAATCTCATTTTTGGCGCTTTCTATTTTTGTACTGTATCGAATTAATACTATACACGTATAGTATACGTAGTGTAATTTAATGCCCCTCTGTCATATCAACTCTGTATATAAGTATATAAATAAACTTCATCAATAATTTCCAAAATGATTATTTGAATTTAACTATTGTTTGATTTGATATTATTAAATTAGTAACGTTTTTAATTAATATTAATAATAAGTAGGTTATTACTTTTTTATATTATTTTTAAATAATCAATTAACTAAGTGTAAAACGTTTGGTATTTTGCTAATAATTATTTATTTCTGCTTACACCGAAGTCAAACTTTGAGTGACTAACAGAAAAACATGTAAGTACAATGCGTGCCACGTAAGAAGAGACTTGACCTCGCCTCCCCCGCTCTTTCCGCCGCCCCTATGACGTCCGGTCCCGTCCCGCACTCAGACCTCATACCGCTAAAGATATTTAAAATCGTGTACTGCGCATGTCAAACCACGTGGTGTGTCAAGTCTCATCTTTCGTGGCACGCATTGTACACCAATACCTATGTTGTGTATTTGTGAATAACAAAGTCGATTTCCGAACAATAAAAGAGTTTCTACAGTGTATTTTACAAACAAAACTATTAGTATTACCTGCACCCGAAATGCGTAATACACTTTCAATCACAATCCGAATAATTTTGAAGGGTATTGCTAATCCATTGCTTCGTATGTTCGAACCATTTGTCTACTTAATTAACAATGTAAATAACGCAATGAATGTTGTTGAACTGTCAAAATGAAAGCCATTGTTACTAAATACTACTAACGTGTTATGCAATACCCCGATGTTAGTGATGCATATACAAAGAAAAAGAAAGAAAATACTTTATTTGCGGTAAATATGACGCAGAAAATGAACATAAACACAATAAAAAAAGAAGTTAGGGGAAAGCATGCGTCACATCCACGCAAAACGGCCATCACTCAGCATAACATCTATATATATTTACGTAGATTCATAGCGATAGTTAACCCTTTTTGGTTTCGCTAGTCATCAGAGAGTTCATGAAAGAAAGAAAATTTGTCTAGGTCGCTGTCACTATTATAATTATACCATTTAACCCTCTAAATCAAATATTCTAGGCAGACGCCGCGATTACCGCGTTCCTGTTGTTATTAAGTCTAACTGCATTTTGTTTACACTCGAAAAGTTCACCAATTGTCAAATTCTTTGTCCAAATTCCAAGGTTTTTTACTACTATTTAAAATGAAGTTTATTCTATTGCATATAATGCGCCTTAACGTAAACGCTTTTGACGTAACTGTACAAAACATGTGTATAAAGATTAGTCATTTTCCAGTAACTTATACATTTTATATAAATCATGTTATATCTACGTGAAGTGCAGTGCTCATAATTATTATTGTTTACGTAACGCATTATTAATTTACTCCTACAATATTACAACCGGATGATTACGACAGAACTATGAACTGTCTTTACTACCCGTACGGTCAGCTACAAAAGTCCATTAACACTGTCACTTTTACATAATTACCTAGTCATCAAATTGACACAAGATGATTAACTGCTTTTTTAGCTTTTCATATTATAGCTAAGAGTTAATATTCTTTTAATTTTACTATTGTTCAGATTTTAATTAAATATTTTACTCAATAATTAAGAATAACAAATCTGAAGATTATA
This sequence comes from Luperina nickerlii, assembly GCA_963855955.1. NCBI lineage: Eukaryota > Metazoa > Arthropoda > Insecta > Lepidoptera > Noctuidae > Luperina > Luperina nickerlii. The sequence goes on along the minus strand of OY979664.1, from coordinate 13,210,186 downwards.
TCATTTTTTGCTGCTGACTGTACCTATAAGGTAGGTACTTGCCTATATTAGGGAAATCAATTGGAATTAATTTCTTTGAAAAGCAAAAACGTATTACGGTAGGCAATGCAAACAACGAGGAAAGTTTAAAGACCAATGTATGGATTTTAGTCATAGAGCAATGCTAAAAATGTAATGGCGAAAAACCCACAGTTGACCATGTTTACATAAATATAACGTATCATCGCCCCTGTAGTCCACGAAGAAGTTGGCAGCAGAACTTATTTATAAAGAATAGTAATAATAAAGCTGAAGAGGTTGTTTGTTTGAACGCGGCAATCTCTAGAACTAACAATCAGGATTTGAATAATTCTTTTTGCATTTGATAGCCCATTTCTTGATTATTGGTAACATCACGCTACGACCCTTAGGAGCCAAGGAAAAAGAAAAACCCGGCCAAGTGCGTGTCGGACCACGCACAATGAAGGGTACCGCGCGCTGGCCGCGAGGTGCTAGCTTGCTGTCATCGCGAACACAATTGTTATAATTATGGCAATTGTTAATTGGCGACGGCGCATCGATGTTGTTTCGCTGGCGACTCGGAGTCGGCGCGCAGTAAGCACGCGGGCTGCGAGACCTGCGAGTCGAGTTGAATGGTAAAAAGGTTTTAGCGGTAAGCGCGCTGACTGCCCACCGTCGACATTTCATATTGACATTGTGAAATATATTATACGACATACGATTTAATGCTCTAAGTAATTTGAATGACAAGTTAATTGTTGGGTTGGAGCGGTGCCGTTGTGGTGCCGGTATAATGTGCCATGACCATGATATTTAACTGATACAGCACAGAAATTACGATGTTTTAACATGTCTCCACTATACTCGTGCGAAGCAGGGGCGGGTCACTAGTTTTACAATACAATGATAAAATGTACAAAGAACTGGATATTACCTGGAGTTGCCGCGCGTCCCCAGCCGACGCGGCCGCACAGTTGGGTACACCTGCTTCATTACTTTCCCGAAGTCCGCCGTAGAGAGAGGTTTCATATTACTGTTCGAACAATGTGCACTGCCAAAAAAAAACAATGTACTTTACTTACTTTTCAAAGTTTATTAATACTTCATTCATTGTATGATCGTCAGCGAGGGATAAGCTACTCATATGGTTTCCTGTGGGTGTTACAGAGGCGCGTGCAGGAGTTATAAATTAAGATTGATGCCTTGAACAGCAACAGGAAATTATAACATCATTCTAACAAGTGCAATTCTAGCTATTTTTAATAAATCTGACCAGTAGTAAAGATATGAAGAGGGATGCTAAATCAATTTCATATTAAATGAGAGTAGGATTTTTACTGACAGTCAACAAAATTATTTTACAGTATGTGGAACGATTTCTCGATGTAAATATTATTAATTTAATCATTCAGCTGAAAGACTTCCACTGCTGTACGTTGGCCTCCCCCAAGCCCCAACAACTGGTACTATGCTTTCCGCATCCATCTGAAAGGTTCTGGAGTGGCAACCACCTACCGGAAGACATAACATTGGAAGGCCTCCCACGAGGTGAACCAATGACCTTATGAAGGCCACAGGCTGGATGCGGGTAAATATTATACTTCAATGTTTTTCATACAGGATTCTTAAAGGAAAATGATTTTAATCAACTCACGTATATTCATCATACACATCTTGCTTAGGTAATGATACGTCCGGGTCAACTTCCAAGTGTGTCTGTATCCAGGTTACAGTCTGCTGAAGTTCAGCCCTGCAACATATTCGGCGTTTATTTATAAGCGATGCTTAAAGTTAAGTGACATTCAAACATCAAAAATGTATGGTTAAACAGTTACTAATCACTAGATAACTTTAAGCAATGTTTATGAATATAGGGGTACATGTTTAGTAGTAAAAAATAATCATAACGATTTCATTTATTTTCATGTAGTTGGCTCCAAAATGGTTTCTATTCTCCTAAACGCTTGCCTAACGTTTTTTGATGTTTGGTAAACACTGTTTACCAAACATCCAAAAATGTGCCACTTGGCTCAAGGTCACATGCTGTAAAATGCTTATTATTTAATGCATTATTCATTAGCATTACCACTTTAGTAGCCTATATTTTATAAGTTTACCTATTATAGTGCGTCTGCTCTGCACATACATATGGACATTCCCCTCATCAATGAAACCAGACCTAATTTTATGGTTTCTATTTGACTTACACATTTGTTGTAGCTTTAGCCAGTGATTTGCAAGTATGAGGATACAATTTGAGTATAAATTATAATGTAGGTATTCGAATTTAATACAAAAACAATACTCAGTTATGCTTAATAAAATTATATACTCACTGTACTAAAAAAAAGTCCTAGTAATCTTGTGATACTGAGATTTGATTCATGAATATTTTATGAACAAGAACAATTACACGAGTGCATTTGCATCTAATAAAGCACTTCTGTAATCTTGAAAAATGTTTAAAGATACTGCGTACCGTGAGCCCAGTGGATTGATTGGTTGTTTGAGGGGATCATGTTGGGGCACCCCGGTAGGCAATCGCAGGTACAGAAGTAATCGCTCCGCGCCGCTCAGTGCTTCCACTGCTTCTAGCAGCTGAGCCACTCTCTGCCGACCCTCCTGACTGTAACAATATTACTTTCATCAGTTATGAGTTTTTGCACTACAGCTTAGATTGTTTCCAATATGATAAAAACTTTCACTAGATTTACACTTTTTTTATGCTCTAGATTAATATTAGTTATTGCTGAGCACTTTCTCATAACATTACATTTAGGATACCTATTGTTCGGGCCAACACTACGCGACCACAATTCGCCTGCGCCGCGCTTCCCATCACTATAGCGCACCCCGTGCCTGCCCTCATGCCCCGCAACGCGTCTGCATCGAGCGAACTGCGCCCTCGCTCTCTTGCTCCACTACCGCCAACGACTAGACACGCACCCACGCGCTCACAGCGCGCCAGCGCGTTCACAAACTATTCGCGATACCTAATTAACTATTCTTAAGACCATATTATTCAATGTAATTAAAAGTTATAGTGTTATTCAACTGACTGTTTTACTTCAAACGAATTACTTGTGTAAGTCGTGAAACCCACGCGCTTACATAAAGACGACCGTCTAACTGCAATCGTCGGACTCCCGAGACTCCGAGCTTTATAAAACTTCTAGCTTCCCTGAGCTTTGTGCACCCACCACCGTGAGCATTCGGCGTGTCTGTGAGCAGCGAGCCTCGACCATCGTGCGTGTCGAGAATAAGTACGAAGAAGCGACTCAAGATCTACACTTTGCAAGTGCGGCCTGCTTGAGTGTGGCCGGCCCGTGAATACCCAGCTAAGTTTCCTTTCATCCATTTTCCTACTACCTTTTTGTTGTAGTCTACAGCCTGTGTAATGCGGGACAACTAAACAATAAGCAGGAGCGCGCCTGCAAATCCTTAGCATGTATAGAAGCTAATACAAACAATGACAAACCTAACGGAGAATCAACTTGGGTCTGCAAGTATTGCAGTGCAGATCACAGCATCTACAAATGCCCTATATTTTTAGCAAAAACTCCAGAACAACGAAAAGCTAAAATTTACCGCCTGAAATTATGTCCTAATTGCCTTAAAAAAGGACATGTTGCCAAGGATTGTCCTCAAGGGCCATGTCAAAAATTTAACACAAAGCATAATTCATTGCTTCACATAACTTCCCAGCCTGCAAACAGCGTCTCCGTGCAATCTACCATCGCTAAAGCCACAGACGTTCCTGAATCAAATATTGAAGTTTCGGTTAACTTCTCATCTCAGTTACAACGAAACAATCTCGTATTACTATCTACAGCCATTATTGACTTGGCAAATCCAAGTAGCAATGCATGCCAGAAAATACGTTGCCTTCTCGATTCCAGCAGTGCAGCCACCTTTATAACTAGAGAGTTGAAAGAGAAGTTGGGCCTACCTACCATACCGACAAATACTACGAGGATTACCGGTATGGGCAATATACACACATTCATCGCAGAGAGAAGCGTCGTCCGCATTCAGACTACCATACCACACTGGCATGCCCGGTTCTACCTGAGCTTACAGCAAATATTCCAACTTCAACCATTGATTTAAGCTACTTCAAGATTTCGCCGAAAACTCCACTAGCTGATCCTTCCTTCAACACTTCAGGCCCAATAGACATGCTGATTGGCGCGGATTTATTCTGGCAAATTATAGGAAGAGAGCAACAAACACAAACTGCCAAGCCAACTGGTTGGGCTGGCTAATTTCAGAACCTAAATCTATACCTTCCAACTGTGTACCTAGAAATATTCAGTGCAATTTGTCAAGAAATGACGATCATTTAAACAATCATTTTGATCAACAACTTGCCCGATTTTGGGAGCTAGAAGAGCTACCATAAAGGCCTCTCCTGAGTTATCACTCAGGCTGTACTCTGTCCGAGAGTCTGGCCGATTAACGGCAGGCAGCTCTCCCTCAGCACCGTACGCTCTTGTGTCGTGTGCCGCCGCCACAAAGGGCAAACTCTTACACCTATGATGGGCAATCTACCTCCCGAGCGAGTCACTCCCGCTCTACCCTTCCAGTCTATCGGGATGGATTTCGCAGGGCCCTTTCACATACTAAATAAAAAAGGACGTGATGCTCGCGTATCCAAATGCTATTTATGTCTCTTCATCTGCTTTAGGTTCAAGTGTGTGCACTTGGAGGCCGATAGCGACTTCTCTAAATACGCATTTATTTCATGTTTAAAACGCTTCATTTCACGTAGAGGGAAACCCTTAGAGATATTTTCAGAGAACAGGCGTAATTTCGTGGCAGCATCTAAGTAGGTCAATTTCTAAAATCAAACGCGAAAAGAATCAGTGATCTTGCAGTAAACATGCAAATTAACTTCAATTTCCATCCATCTTACGCTCCTCACTTTTCTGGTCTGTCGGAGGCCGGCATTAAATCGGCTATGCATATAATCAAACGTGTAATGGGCAACACTAATCTGACCTTCAAAGAGTTGTCCACGTTATTTGCGCAGGTTAAGGCTATAATGAATAGTCGACCCTTTCCCCACTTTCTTCTTGTCCTACAGATTCCTCTCTCCCCAGGACACTTCCTGATCGGCCGGCCGCAGACCGCACCGCCATCGCCAATCATCAATGACAGCGCACGCTGCCGCACAAGATATGAGGCCATCGAAAAAATGCGACAGCAATTTTGGACACGGTGGCAACGGGAGTACATCTCTGAGCTCCAAACGAGAACGAAATGGCATGAGAACAAGGCCAAGTTGGCTACTGGTGATTTAGTCCTCATTCAGGAAGATAATACGCCGCCGCTATGCTGGCGGCTGGGGCGCATTGCTAAACTGTATCCTGGAGAGGACGGCATATCCCGCGTCGCCGATATCTCGACTACCAGAGGCATTATCAAGCGGTCCCTCACTCGCCTCTGCCCCTTGCTAGACTGATCCAGATGTTCATCACATATTTCCAATCAATCAATGAAGACAACATTTTAAGAAAATAGAGACAATATTTAATGAAAAGGAAAACATCTCAATACTGCTTCACGTGCACGCAATCACCACACCGGCCACTCGGCGTCCATATCACTGCACTGCCGCATACTGCGCCGCACTGCCACTTACTTCTTTCATCGTGGGCACACATCGCTGCACCTTTAGTTCTGCGCCAAGGGCGCAACTTCATCAGCTTCGACGACGGAAGCCCTCGTCGCTAACGTCTTCTCGTCCACGCTCCCTTGCTGGACTTCACCGGCCTCGGAGTATGTTCGCGCCAATACTACGCGATCACAATTCGCCTGCGCCGTGCTTCCCATCACTATAGCTCACCCCGCGCCTGCCCTCACGCCCCGCAACGCGTCTGCGTCGAGCGAGCCGCACCCTCGCTCTCTTGCTCCGCTACCGCCAACGACTAGACACGCGCCCACGCACTCCGCGCCAGCTCGTTCACAAACTATTCGCGATACCTAATTAACTATTCTTAAGACCATATTATTCAAAGTAATTAAAAGTTATAGTGTTATTCAACTGACTGTTTTGCTTCAAACGAATTACCTACATGTGTAAGTCGTGAAACCCATGCGCTTACAGATATGATTACAGAGTATGACAATATGTTATGTTAAATTTATAAAATGGCAATTGTAACATAATTTGATTTTTCTTTATCATGTTTTAATGGGAATTGGCAAATACTATGCATCCATAGAAGGCCTTCGACACGGTGTCTGTTTCTGTTCTTCTGAATAAATTAGAGATCGTAGTAATAAGGGGAATGTTGCTGAAACGTGCACTGACTGTTTAGACCACCAGTACCAATTTATTAGAATAGATAATATCACAAGCGACGAGCAGAAAAATACTGGTTTTGGTGTTCCTCAGGGGAGTATTCTGGGCCCCACTTTCTTCCTCATTTATATTAACGACTTGTGTAATCTAAATAATAAAGATGGCAAAATAATATCATATGCCGACGACATGACGTTAATATTTAGTGCTAAAACCAGTAGCGAACTGTTGAAAATCACTCAACTAGGTTTTAATACTGTGACTAATCGGCTTCAAAGCAATTTACTAACATTAAATGCTGACAAGACAAAATATATTCACTACTCCATGCGCAAGTCTCAACTTAACATTACTATGCCCATCAATGTGGTAACCGTACAATGACCATGTGTAATTGTCCTTTTATCCGCAAACGAGCAACATAAAATACCTGTAAGTAATAATGAATGACACACTCTCTGTTAAAAAAACATATTGAAAGCCTAGTTAAAAGAGTGCGCAAACTAATATATGTTTTTAAAAAATTGTGAACATTGGCAGATTCAAAATGAATGACACAAGTTTATTTGGCCCTATGTCAATCTATAATTCAATACTGTATCACTTCTTGGGGTGGTGCACCAAGAACTAATTTGCTTCCTCTTGCAGGAGCTCAGAGAGCAATTTTAAAGGTAGTAAACTTCCATCCTTTTTCCCCACAGATCTGAATTGAACTTAAATATTTACTAACCATCGACTATACACAGACAGAAAACCTACTTATTGTCTGCAAATAGAACTGCTAGCATGCTATTTTACTTTTATTTACCTAAGTAATATTTTTTATGTTATACTCATTGTTAATTTATTACATTAAGTATTTATGCACTTTCTAGCCTGAAGCACAGGTTCAACCTAGTTCAGGAAAATTAGCAACTGTGCGCTATTTTAATTGTTATGGTATTCATTGTAAATGTATCCCATTTTTATAAATAAATGATTTATTATTAAAGAAGTCTTCAAATGAAAGGAGCAGTAGCAGCAACCCAACAGCTGTGCTGCTGATAACAATGGCTCACTATCATGGTCAAAACGAAATTCGCCGATAAAATATGTGTGGGTGTGTGAACGCAAAAACTCAGCGGGGTTTGTATAATCTAGTTTGGAATGACTGACGTTACCTGAGGGTGTTCTCGACTATCTGCTGCATGGAAGCTATTTTGCCCGAGTCCATGATGGACTCGCTGCCCTGCGCGGGCTCGCCGCCGGGGGCCGTGGAGCTCGACGATCCCGGAGCACTGCTTGGAACGGCGACACTTTCTTTATTGTAAGACGCAGTTTGCCTATGTTTTGGATGATTGACATTTTCCCGATGAAGTTTCGCGTCATCTACTAGTTCTCTCTCAGTTTTAACATTTTTTTCACTATCGTCAGTAGCCCAAGGTTGAAATGGACTTGTACTATCCATTCTAGCCCAAGCAGCTTATAAAAATATTGTTATTTGATTTCATATTGAAACTTTTTCTAATCTGAATTATAAAATGCGTAACAAAACTCCATTTTCTTGACATTTGATCAGCTGTGCGGTGAGGTGGAGTGAAGGGGGGATAAGTATGGGGTTATCAGCACTTGAGCAGTTTTTAACATTACAAATTATCCATAATTTTACTTTAAAGCGCAGGTAACGAATAATTATTTGTATTGTACATGTAGCTAGTACAATTTTATACTATTATTTATTGAATAAATATTACATTGAAAGAACTTCTACACGCTGTCACATGCAGGGACTTTAGTCGCTAGAGTTTTCAATATCTTATGCTAGGTACAGACGCAGATTTTGAGAACACTCGCTGGCGACAAATCGGATGTCAAGTCAAAGCCTGTGAGTGGACCACAGAGTACAATAATTTAAATGTGTCGACCAAGGACCTTATGGAAATTGGAAATATGTTAGCTTAGCTTACTCTGTCTACGGTTGAAACCGTAGGAACCCAATCTCGGATTCCATACACCTAAGATCTATCCCTTCAATCGAAACTTATAAGTATTTGTGTATTTCGGAAGCGTTAGGCATCAACGTTGCTAGTCTTATATCAGGCGGAAACAAGGTGCACGCCTTCAACGGTTGGGTCATGCCAGTTTTGATTTTATCGACAGTCTACAATCTCGCGAGAATCGATATAGATTATAAACTAACGGAGTAACGGTGTTCACAATCATACGGTGACTCATATAAATGAAAGAAATGAAATAGTTATAATGTAATTTAAAATGATAAAAATATACGCAACTATTACGAAGTGGAAAGACTGTTCTTTCACTCTTCTTTAAATATTGCAACAGATTGACAGTCCCTAATGTCAGGCGGAAGTGAATTCCACAACCGAATAGCGTGCACAGTAAAAGAGTAGGAGTGGAAGTCAGTGGAGTGGAAAGGATATATAAGGTTCCATTAAAATAGATGGACAAACTTTTAGAAATCATCCAGACCACCAAAATAAGGACGTATTTTACAACCAAAAACAACCGACTTCCAAAAAAACACTACAAAGTGAAAAATAACTGTAATTTCGGAAGTCAGTGTCGTTGGTTCTGTATTTTCATTTTTTGACACCGACTTTCGTTGTTTTTTTTTGTAAAAAGTTTATATTTTTCACTTTTTAGTTGTATCTACAATACCTACCCCAAATTCAAATTCACATAACACTACTTGCTATGTGAATATCAGTGACAGGAAGCTATTGAACACATCTGCCTACCCCTTTAAAGGGTACAGGCGTGATGCTATGTTGTGTGATTGCGTAAACAATGCATATGTACATATGCTATAGCAGAAATCGCGGTTAATTTGCTGGCATTTATTGATGAGTTCCGTTGTCTGTCTCCGAAAATCATCATCAGATCTTTACGGGGGGAAGCGCTAAGGTAGCCCGCGAAATTCAATTTTTTTTACGTTTTTTGCAATTTGCTGGTCAGCATTAAGTTGTACGTTGATTAATATATGAATCGCGGCCGTAAGAAATATGTGTTTACAGAATTATAATCATTAAAGTCATCAACACAACTCTCTAAGACCACGTACAAGTCCAAAGAAGTTTGTAAGTCCAAAGAATGATGATTTCATGAAACAGTTATTCTTGGGACTTACGTACAGACGCCAGCACATCAACCTACCACAATCTGTCAGATTTTCCCAATCAACTTTGAACCTTATGCTTTAGCGATAAAGTTGAAAATCTATTAAAGAAATCTGACAGATTGTGGTAGGTTGATGTGCTGGCGTCCGTACATACATAGAACCGATACAAATCCATTAATAACAGAGTACACAGCCTTTTGGCGCGAATAAAAAACACAATTCGGTGTAGCTGCGGTCACAAGTGGCCGGCCGCGTGGCCCGTCCCCACTACCCAGAACCGCGCTGCTTCGTTTGAAGAGTTTGAAGTATACCGACAACCGGTGGGTTGAGCGAGGCAGGTCGCATGGCTCAGGCATCGCTCACATCCACACTCACGAGGCTTGGCCGCGCGACTTAGCCTCACAAAGCTGCGCGGCCCTAGTGGGGACGCAACTTTAGGAATTAGGAAGCTGCGTCAAGCGCTTGCATACGCAGCTCGCAGTGCAGTTGGGAAATGCCGAGGTGCCAAGCGTGTGATCCTACTTTATATTTTACTTGTTATTTTCCTGCGATTGTCAAGTCCAGAGAGATTTCTCTGTCTACTAGTCCAGTGTTGTCTATATAATCTATAGTCGGCGCAGTGTTCTTACCATTTGGTAGTTTGCCGTAATCTTGGGGTTTTCTTGTGATAAAGGGATGGAAATTATTCCGCTATGGCATGGAAAATTGTAATAGCATTCGCATGCTATAAAAAAGAGCTTGAACAGTGAGCAAATCGCGAAAGAAATGTGTGATTTTAAGAAAAAAAAACTGCTGTAAGTACAGACGCCAGCACATCAAGCTACTACAATCTGTCAAATTTCTTTAATAGATTTTCAACTTTATCGCTAAAGCATAACGTTCAAAGTTGATTGGAAAAATTTGACAGTTTCGGGTAGCTTGATGTGCTGGCGTCTGTACATACTTTGGAACTTAGACAATTGATGTTTTTGAAGACTGTTTAGGGACATAGGTGAAAGTGCTTTAAATATATTTTTAATAACTTCTAGTATTTATTTGAATATTATTTACACACTAACTCTATAATAGAAATAAAAATATTTACAAGTATCAAAAAGGGTTACAGGGCGTCGAAAAATTCGTCCACATCGCTGTCAACAGGAAAAGTGCCCAGAAGGCTGGCAGCATTGCCACGTTGGATAGCAATGCTGATTCTTTGGCCAAAAAATAGGCCCGCCCTCTGGTCACGTGAAGAGTCGACCAACCGTTTGGCGATTTCCCGAAATACTAGGTGGGCACTCGGGCCCCATGGCCCCAGAGTTTCAACCCCAAACGGTTCAAATACATAATCGCCAATTAAATTATTGTATTTGCGCCGTTTGAGGTTTTCAGCACCTGCAGCAGCCGCCCCAGCGCAGCACACTGTGCTAGGAAGATGGGAAGGTGCAAGGGTGTCGACGCAAGTTGCGTCCCACACCAAAGGCCTACCCAACTTCCATGGCATTATGGTCATACCATCTGGTCTCTTGCCATCGACGCGTGCCAAGCCAGTGGGTTCCAATACAGCTGGCACCCCGGCGGTGGCAAGAGCACGACGGATGAGATCATTAATGCTAGCGTGCCGCGCTATCCGACCTGCACTCTTACTACAAGAAAGGCCATGGTGTCCGAGGCAGTCGACTGCTTCACCACATTGACAGCGATGTGGAGCAGCACAAGGAGCGCCCAAACGCAAACATGTAGCGAGCCGGAAGGTTGTATCACCTAACATAGTTCCTATATTAGGTGACGGTAGAGCCTGACATAGGACATAGGTTATAAATAATAGTTAATCATCGCTTGAGTATGTGTAATCTATAATATTTAGAGAAAACTGTATCAGATTTAGGGAAGTTTCACTAGAAGTTTGAGGAAATCTAAAATTTGAGGGTGGCAACACATCAGTTCTCTCTCGTCCAGTCTCACCACAGAGTACGTTTTGATAGATTGAAAACTCTCGTCAAGGTAACTTCTCTTCTTAGTATAGGTATTTATTCTGTGCTTCTTAGTCTGTGGTCTCCACAGAGTACTTGGTGTTGGTGGTCCTCGATTGCCGTTTATACTGTTTTACACGTCATTCACAAAGTTGAAAAATAAAAAGTTATATTTACAATCACAGCTGTGTTTTTGAGCTAGCAAATTTATATATTTTTCGCCGAACAGGCTTTGCTAAATTTCTAGTGAAACACGATTTTTTTGTCAAGATTTACAAAAATACAAAGTAAGCATTAAAAACTAAAGGCAATTTCCAGAAAGTTTATTGTTGGCGTTCGTGTTCGTTGGCTGACTTGGAACTCTTGGTCAGCAAAATACATAATTATGCATAGCCATAATTAATAAATGAACCTATAGTTCCGAGGAAACATCTGAAACTAAAAAGAAACTTCTCGCGAGTTGCGCTTGGTTCGCGATTTTTAATTAAATTTGAAGAGTATTTAAGTAGGTACTCATATAATTTAATTCAATCAATGGTGGGGTAGGACCAATTTGTAAAATCTCATTGGAGATTGGTAAGATAAATAAAGGATTGTTCTAAATCAATTTCCGCAACGGCCTCAATCCATACTAATATTATAAATGCGAAAGTGTGTCTGTCTGTCTGTTACTTCTTCACGCATAAACCGCTGAACCAAATTAGATGAAATTTGGTTTAAATGATAAATGATTTTATTTTGTAAGTAGGTTTGTACAAAAACATTTACACATCAATCATGTTTTTTAAAACTAGATGAGGTCAGCGTTTCCTTTCTGACTACTCTGAGAAGAAAGGTTGGAACAAACTCAGAGGTCACAGTCTCTTTTAAAGTCCAGACATTATTTTGGTCAGGTTATATGAAGACAATGTGAGATGGTGTTTTGAGGAAAGAACCACACAGATTGAGAGGAACTTTCCAGTCAGTGCACGCATTTGTCAGAAATCGTGCAGCACAACTCAAGACTTAAGGAGCTCAATGATTGGATGAACAATACCAAAGAAAGGACATTTGGGTAGGCCACATAAATTGCTCAAACTGCCACACCATGAAATAAAAACTAACAGAACAGAGACAATAATAAAAAAATATATAAAATTAATAAAATGACCCACATTGTCTTCACATTCACAACAAATAAAATAGTACTTTACAAAGTAAGCAAATGTCAATGTTTATAAAAAAATCATTAATGTCAATGAGTATATGAAAAAAAAAAAATCAAAATTCAGAAATTGGAAGCAGCTCAATCCCAAGCCTTTTTGTCCTCAATATAATCTTTAACGGTATAATAGCCTTTCTGGACAACTTACGTTTAGTGAATGATTTGAATTTATTAAGGCTTAGATCTTGAACATGGCTTGGTAGTTTATTATAAAAGCGTTGGCATCTGAATGAGCCACCTATTTTCTTGAGCCTTGTTGTAGGTACTTACAACTGTGTTTGTTTCTAGTATTTATATTATGGATATCTCTGTATTTTTTGTTTATAGATAGTTTGAGCCCCGGGAAATAGGTTAGTTTTTATCCCGATATTCCCACAGGATCGACACTTATGCAGATGAAACAGCAGGGCGCCGCTAGTTGTATATAATTTACATACTACAAAAACTCACGTGTTTGCTCATTGGGGTAGGCAAAAACTACAGAATGCCACCTGCTACAATCCTTACTTACACCCTGTTTGTATAGTATTTTTTTAAAAGAATTGTCAATTCTTTTCCAGGTTGTAATGTCAGACGAAATTGATATAGAGGAGCATGACGTCTTGGACAATCCTGTAATCAAGAGAATATTTCCAGACTTGTCCATGATAAAACTGGAAATTAATCAATACTACGATGAAGGTATCGACTTTTTGTTAATGGGTTATTTCCTTATCAATATCCTTATTAGTTAACTAATAACTACTTTACCTGTAGTCAATTTGCCGAACTTAATGTCTAATTGACCTATGTCTAGTGTACAGCTTCGGCCAGAACTGGCGTCAAGTACGCGGGACGCAAAGTGAGAGTGTTAACAACGCGAAACTAAACGTGAACACCTGCGCCATTACAGCGGTCGCGTAGGTACAAGAACGGCCTGTGCCTGGTGACAGGGACCATTACGGGACACTGCTTGCCAAAGAAACACTTCCACACAATAGGCAAAATAGTCAGTCCTCTGTGCAGGGCTTGCATGGAGGCTGAGGGTATCCTTCCACGCCAGATTAAAACAGAAACCCTCGGGCACTCAGATCTCACACAAAGTTCTTAACAGACCAGGAGATGTAATCATGTTCTGGAGGGGCTAGTGGAAATAACCACTAACGGCCGCCATGCCCCACAAACAATAATCCACCTGTAGGACTAAGTGCGGAAACCATACCACAACAACAACAACACAATATAGAACATAAATAGACCAGAACTTACTTAGTTTCCTTACTATAAAGGCAGGATTGCCGCAAGGCTACATTTTTGGCCCAAAAATGCATACTCTGTTTTCAAGTCAGATCTTTTAGGTGTAGTATGTTTGTGAATTCAAGTTGAAAAAACTGCCCATCTGCTGACCTGGTGGGGAATTTTAATAATATAAAAAAGAGACAAAAATTATTGATATGATTTGTAACAATTATGGTCTTGGCCATGAGAAACAAAAATGTCATTACTAAGCAGCCTTTTGAAAGAGTATGGCATAACAGGAATTGTTCTTTTTAGGATTCCATAGCCAAATGGCAAAAACAGAAATCTTATAATTTTGTCATGTCCGTCTGGATGTTACACAGCCATTTTACATTGAGACTATAGCACTATATTAATGAAAATTGGAAAGAAGATGTATTTTGTGCACCGCTAAAAATGGTGTAGTGAAATTGCGACAAAAACAATTAGGGGTGGGTTTCCGCATATGTACACACGGCAAACTTATTCGGTTTTATATCCCACACACACGGATAGCTGTGTCGGTATGAATAGTTACGCACACAAACGGTAAATAAAACGAGCGAGCTCTGTTTTTTATTAGTGTGCGTATGTTGCACCAATAGGTAATAACTATAATACCAATGTATAGTAATCATTCATTTATGTAATTTAATGATTTATAATATTTCGCACTTGTTCATTGTAACAGGTTTGGCACAACCGCTAACGTCTCTGGTTAGCGAACAAAAAGTCTTAAGTTCAAATCTCAGGTGTAGAACATTCTTTTCGTTTTGTGACCATAATTTTCCTAAAACATTAATTACCTAGTTGAATTGCTAACAATTCAATCCCGTTCATAGATGAGTAATTAACAACGTTTGAGGCACAGTATAAAGACATACAGTATTGTATCTCGGCCGTAACCTTGATGTAAATGCCTACAGCCGCGCGGTACGTAAACATGCGATAGGGCTGCCCGCCTCCAGTATTTTAATTACATTTGCCTACTTTGTGTTTCCATTTAGTTTTGTTATTGTATTTTACTGTGTGTACATAAATAATAAAATAAATAAATAAATATACTTCTTTTTATATAAACAAATAAAATACTTTGTGAATTGAATAGGAAGTGTTTAATAAAAATGCGTGTTGTTTTTTGATTGGTAGATTTAATTAAAAAACCATGTTTATGTTTGAATAATTAATAATTTAATCTTATAAATTTGCGACCGAAAAATATTTGCGCCTCGACTGAGACGTACGAAATGCTTTATTATTAAATTTTAAAGTATAAAAAATCCGCATTCTAATATAAAGCTTAATTAAAAATTGTTTTGGGAAACATGGACAAGGTGGAGAAAAAGGAATATCTTTTAATTGGTTATAGATACCTGCAGCTACTTTACAATTTATGTGTTTGATTTTAAATGAAGTTCGGAATATTTCCTCCATTTTTTCTATATATTCCACAAAATCATCGCTGGGTACAATCAAAAAAGTTTGCGAATTAATCTTAATTGTATTCCCGATACCTTAAATACCGACTCTCTGAGCTGAAATTGTGGCTTCTTTGATCGGGTTTCACATACGACTTCAAAGCGTGACAATCATCATGTTTCTCTAAACAACGCTTAATAAGATACCCACAAATATAAAAAAGTGCATTTTTTTCTGGCATATCTAGCTGATTGTAATCCGAACTAGTAATTTGGATGCTGGAAAATTCTTCATAATCTGTATTTGATATTTCGTTGATTGATACCGGTAATGCATCGCTAGTAACTTTTTCGTTCGTCGTTTGAACAAGAAGAGTTCCGAAATCATCTGCACAATTCCCGCCTTTTGGAGGTTTTATGATGCTGCAGAAAAAGAAGTTTTTGAACGCCGATGCAAACTGTCTACAAGTCGGATTTGGAGACGTGCCATTTTTCGTTCGTATTTGTCCGAATAAATTCTCAAGAGCGTCTTGATTGAATCTTCTTGTCATAAGAAAATTAAATCCTTCCACCCGCAAGTCATCGAACAAGAGCATTATGGATGTAATAGTTATTTGGAAACCATCAATGAATCTAACACTTGATGTGACGTAATTGCCATTCTTTGGATTCTTTAATTTTAAATCTTTGAAAAAGCTTATCATCTGTTTGAAAAATGCCTTTTGTGACTCATTGCCTTCATACGCTCTTTTATATTCATAACTATTTCTCAGATTAGATGTATTCAAAGAATCGAACAAATTATTCATCATCATTAAAAAGTTAGCCGTGTCTCTGCCGGATTCTTCAATTTTATTGTCATCTATATACGTACGAATGCCATTTGCAACGGACTTGCTAAGAAGTTGTGTCGCATAGCAAACCTTCATTTTCTCAAAGTTTGTGGGTTTGATATGACTGCTGTTAAGTTTAGGTGCAAACCTTAAGGCTCAAAATTTTCATTTTTCAAAAATTTCCATTGTGCGACGTCGCACATAATTTTGAGCCTTACCCATATAGGGGTAAGACTCAAAATTTTGTGCGACGTCGCACAACGGAAATTTTTGAAAAATGAAAATTTTGAGCCTTACCCTATTAAACTCTTTTTTATGTCCTGATTATAAAACTTTACAATATGATCGTATTTCGCTATAGAATCACCGAAGTGAAAATCATATTGCATCAGGTTATTTCGAACGTTTTTAATTAGATGCGGTGCATCAAAAATATAATAAATTTTTCTATTATTTATAAAAAAATATGGTCTTTCAATTGAAACTGATCTTTGTTTGGCAGCTTTCCATAAATCAGACCCTTGATCGGACACAAAAATACGGACGTTAAGACCAATTTCGAATAACTTTTGCAGTACTTTATCAATCCATTTATTTAATTCTTCATAGTTTCGACATTCTGAAATAAATGCATATGATATAGGCTGTTTCCAATTCACAAATATACCACGAACCATTATTACTAACGCATTTTTAGCGGGATCAGGAGACTGCAATCCTTCAATTTCGTGGAATCCGGTAATTTTGTCTTCTTTAACATTAAAGAATAGATTTGCTTTTAATGACATAGCGTCAATCATAACTGAACAATTTTTTTCTACTTCTGTCATTTGTGCAACTTTTAATTTAAGAATAGACATAGCTCTTTCATTGATTTCAGTTGTAATTGGGAAAGAATGTTTGTACAATGTTGAAAGACTGGGTAAACATAACGCACTTTGCAAAAACCGGTATGCTTGTGGGCTGATGTAGTATAAATTTAAACAGTAAATGATGTAGTCCTTATCATATCGATTTCCTTTTCCATGTTGTTTTAGTTTACTTTGGGCTTTTATCAGGAGAGCTAGTTTGTCGGTCAAAAATTTATCGCAAAGTCGATGGAAAGTATTTTCTTCACATTTTTGTGTTTTATTTTCAGTTTCGTGTAATTTTATTTTCTTTCTGCATTGGAAGAGTTCAGCTTTCAATTTTCTTTTCCTTGGAGTGTTGCTAGAGAGACTCGTTGAGGTTTGAGCAAAGATTTCATTCGTTGCATTTTCAGTCTGTGTACAATTTTCATTTCCTACCAACGGAGCAGTTTGAGTATATTTGTCTTCTTTTAGAGAGACTCCTGGATCGGTACTGGCTAAGCTTGGCAGCATCAACAATGGTAGGGCATTCTTTTTTAAAAGTTTTCTATTTGACGATTGTAGTACATCCTCCAAATTAAAATGTTTTTCACAAACTCGGTAGGAAGTAAATTTAGGTTTGTTTTCCAAATCATCTCGACTGATCAGTTGCAACCATTGAAGACGTCTGAAAAAAAGAACCTTTTATAGGAAAAAAATTTGCTGTCGCCTTACTGCCGCGTTACGAAACTCCAATCCTTACAAACTTCAACATCTACCTACTCAACTAAAATGCAAGAAACAGCTGACGAGTAATTTTCATAACTTTTTATCTCAGCTTATTAACGTCTCTATAAATTAGGTACCTACCTACAACTCGCAACAACTCAAAACAAAAATTCTTTGGTCACCGATGCCAAGCTGAATAGCTGGCTACGATTTTTTTAAAATCACAGCCCTCTCAAACATCTAAATATTCTGTAAATATTTCATGAGTCTAGCTATTGTTGTTGTTATTAATACCGAGAAAAACAAAACGGTTTTAGTGGTATATGTTGTTATAGCAGCAGCAGAAATACTTAATCTGAGAAAATTTCAACTGGGTATCTAGTGACAGACAGACGGTCAAATTTATTTTTGACGTGACAACGTCTAATAAATCGATGAACGCCGGCTGCATGCACGAAAAAGGATGACTCATTGTCCCGTTACGCTTTAGCCAAGCCGAGCACGATCAGAGCGAGAGCGCGGCACGAACGAGCGAAAGGCACGATCGGCTTGAGCGTTCGGCTTGCGCCGCATCTATCTCCCTTCCACTTGATTGGCCTATACGTCCGAGGAGAATAAAGACAACGGCAGCACACAACGTACGTGAACTGTTTCGTCGACTGTTTATAAAGTGAAGTAAAAAGTTTAAGGGGGAAGCGCTAAGGTAGGCCGCGAAATTCAATTTTTTTTACGTTTTTTGCAATTTGCTGGTCAGTATTAAGTTGTACGTTGACTTATATATGAATCGCGGCCGTAAGAAATATGTGTTTACAGAATTATAATCATTAAAGTCATCAACACAACTCTCTAAGACCATGTAAGTCCAAAGAATGATGATTTCATGAAACAGTTATTCTTATTACAGTAACAGTTATTCAATAAAAATAATTAATTTTATTCATAAAAGTATGCAATCATTTCATTAATGATTTGTTATGATGTTGTCACGTTAAACTATCGTCCGTAAATCGTCTTTACAGACAACCAATTTTTTTCTAGTATTATTCATACACACAGTACAATAAACAACTATTATTAATAATAAAAACCACGTCTTTACTTTGAATTATACAAACTAACAAAACACACATGCCCCGAGGTTTTAACACAAGCGTACCTACCGTATAATGATTCATGAACCGCCTATAACTACCTATTTCACTCGTGTCTATCACTTTCCTTTACTTTAATCACTTTATTTATTAATCCAGACATCTTTTTTTCCGGAGGTAATAGGAAATACTTATCCATTAAAAAGACACACATTATGTACCTACCCACTAGTAAGTAAAATAGTCTTACCTTTCGGAGTTTCCAGGTAATGTAAAAAAAGCTATCTCTGGATGCGTTATTGACGAATTCATGCAACCAAAAACAGCACAATATCGCCTACTCGTCATATTAAATATGTACTTGTACTTATTTTTAGTGAAAATCGCGCGGTTATTGTTATAAAAAACAACACACCGTCCGTTCGTCACTGTTGCACAGTCGCGACTCCGAGCCGCCTGAGCGCACACGGTGATCGAAGCGCGTAGGTATAGCCCGCGTTTCGTCCGTTTGTATGAAGACGACCTACTGTATATACTATTACCGTGTTTGAGGCATGAGCACGGAATTCTCAGTCAATTTATTTTGACCGTTTAGGATATAACTACCCACAATTTTTGTATACATATATATTTTTTACCTTTCACCTTAATTTATAAAAAATGAGCGTTCTTAGTTGTCAGTCTACGAGTATAATTTGCACTATTAGGTATATTGATGACTACTCACATGCCTGTGCGTTGTTTGTTCCTGATCTCAATTGTGCTTGAACTTGATCCAACCATGCAACATTTCACAATGTTTAAAAAGGCTGAAATCGTTGTTTTGCACGAGCAAAACGTTTCTATTGGTGAAATTGCAAGGCGCTTATTAATATTGGTGAGTAACAGGTACTTGTGACATAATTATTTTCATTATGTTAGTAATATTTCAACTCAAATTCTTAACTCATCTCACCTTTCAATGTTTACGTAAATATTGCAATACATAGTTATATTAATATTTCAGAATATATTATAGTTATTTTTTAATCATAATTTAATTCTGATAAAATTTACTTGGGCCAGCCCATTTTTGTCTCGGGCATCTGCGTGGGCCTTTAGTCGGAATAAAGAAAAACTTTCAAATTATGTAAATACAATAGTTATGATACACGTTTATTATTGGTTGGGTTGCCACCAATGTGAAGCGATTTTAACTTTTCCACCCGCACAACTGCAAAAGCATATACAGTGTGCTTACAAACAGTGCGAATCACCTGCATGTAGATGAAGCTGGTTTACGCTGTAGTAAGTCAGCACGGAAGATATTGCTGTCCACCGCTCAGGCGCTCACCGACAAAAACTACTTTTCTTTGCTAGGTCATATATAAATTTAATTGGGAGAATTATGTGGTTATTTTTAGTGATGAAAAATGTTTTAGGTAAGTATTTTGAAGTATAAGTGATGTTATTGTTATGCAGTTAGAAGTTGTCATAATTTCTTACTATCTAACATGTTGATTCACTTCACCTCCAATTTCACTTAGTTTAAATTTATATACTTTGAAAAAATATTTACGCCCATTTTTATTGAACAAAAGAACCTTGTCTTGTAAAGAAGTTACCAGCAGTGTTCTACTCATCCAAAAGTTTGGGAATGTGTTTAAAATAGTTTGCATTATTTAAATCCTTATATTGGCCACACATAGTTTTTTATTTGCTAACACATAGCCCATGCCAAATTGAAACTTTTGTGAATTGCCAACTTTTGTGAGAAACATAGTAGTCGAAACTAGCTGGCTCATTCACTAATGACCCAAGCGATAAGGAACTATTTAAATTCAAATATTTTATTTCAGAATTACATCCATATTATGTTAGTAGTAGTATAACTTAACCTATTATTAGCATACAATTAAATTTACAATTAAACAACTTGAATGACAATGAACTGTTCGTCCAATGGCACACCAGTTTATTTGGATAAGTGTGTCTGAACAACCTTCGTAGGAGAGGAGAGTCCCACCGGTCTGAAAACACATTTAGGATGCCATTGGAGGAGGAGCGCAAGCGCGTCATCATGGAAGCTCATCGCTTCCGCATGATTGCGGCGAACTCGTCGACGCACGCTTCCGCGAACATCCCTGACGCGCTACATCGCCACGGCAACCCCAAAAGCACCCTGAATGCGTTATTGCACTGTACGCGCAGGTCGCTGTATGCTGGGTATACTTGGTCCACAGGCTGCACGTGTAAAACGACTGGCAGTAGGCCTTAAAAAGCGTTATCTTTATCGAATCAGTGCAGCACCTGCGGGCCAGCATACAATAGCTAGTCTAGTATTCTTCGTAAACAGGGACTAAAATAGCTCTAATCTCTAGGGAGTGAAAGTGCTTTTAATTTGGAATGTGGATATTGTTAGTACAATTTCCAATCACCAAAGAGATCAATCACGAACATTGTATGAACAAGTAACAGGCTGTATGATGAAGTTAAAGGAGCGCGAGTCAAATTAAAAAAAAATTGGGAAAAAGTAAAAAACGTGCGAAAATCATTCTGTCTTCGTGTGTAATTGCTTACTCAAAATTCTATGTAAATAAATAAACGTATGTACTATTCTTATTCATAAGTTGCACTTACTTATTTTTTCATAGAGGGTGATAAAAAGTAGATTGTATTTTACGCTTGAGTGACGTACTTTGAATCCCTCGTTGCGCTCAGAGAATCTCGCCTTCAATATAGTTATTTGCTCCCTTGGCAAACAATCTACTATTTTATTAATTTTTTGCTCGAGTAATTTTATTTGACACAAAATTTATGTCTTATAACTATAAGACAAAAATAAAAACCTCTAAAAAAATATTTTCTCGGTCCAGGTTTGAATTTACGACACGAAGTTTGAGTCGTTATCTATGCCAGGTGCTTTCACCGGCTATGGGATCCATATTTATAATGTTGAAATATTTTAGCTCATTCAATTATGATTACTATACATTGGTATATGACGCACATAAACAGTTTAGCGTTTGCTATTCGTACCCGACCGACCGACTCATTAATTTACAATTTACGCACACAGTGACAATAACCCGTGTATGTGGGATTTAAACCGAATAGGTTTGCAGTGTGTAGGTACATGTAATCTAAGAATTAAAAAAATCAATGCACATAAGCGTGCAAGGGTATCATTGATTTCCATAATTAAAAAGATCATGATGTTCTTAAATAAATAATTTAAGAACATCATGATCTTTTAAAAATATTGACTTAAATAAATAATTTAAGTCAATATTTTTTGAGATGGGATATTTTCGGTTACAACTGCAGAAATCACTTTGTTTTTCTTAGTTTTTCGAATACTATGAAATACATATGTACTTAAATTATTTTTGCGGTCGTAGATAATCAATGTAGAATAATGTAGGTACATGCGCTAATTTTTATTCCAATTACTAAACCCTATACAGTGCATGGCTCGCTCTTGTTCTCCTTTTTATTATTGTGTATAGTGCAGTCCTTTGTATATAGTGTTACAGTTATATTGGTGGCCGTCACATTTGATAATATTATTGTTTCAGTTTTAAATGCATCATCAGGGACAGAGACTGCACCATTCGAAGATTCGTGTCTAAGAGAGGCACCACTAGAAGTTTCGTGTCAAGGAGAGGCACCACTAGAAGATTCGTTTCAAGGAGAGGCACCACTAGAAGATTCATCTCAAAGAGATGCAATTATTATAACTAAGCCTATCCAAAACTGTAATGAACTTGTTACCACTAACCCTTGTCATGCTTCTGAAGCTACAAAAACTCAAAATACATCTAGGTATTTACATGAAAACATAATTATACTTGGATCAAAACCTACATTAGAATGTCAAAAAAATATTTGTATTAGTTTAAGAAAAGAACCTAAATTAATATTGAAGAACGTAAATTCTTTCTTAAATAGGTGTAAGAGATATTGTAAGGAATGTCTTATATTGTTTCCAAAAGCAAATTTGTTCAACCTTCATTTGATTAACACGCATACAAAAAGAAATAACCAAATAGCATTTATGGGAAGGCAAGTTGGTAATAAATTATTTAAATGTAATGCTTGCGACAGATTCCTATCATCTCAAAATAATCTATTGAGACACTTTAGAAATCTTCATGGAGATGTAAACGCATTAAAAACGGTAGACAGGTCAGACAACAAAATGGTTGCTAATGAAGCCTCTCAAAGAAAAGTAATCACAGGGCTCTCTTGTTTTCATTGTCAACAATTATTTCCAACTCCGACCTCTCTGATTGAACATCTTTATGAAGTTCTGGAGCCAAACAAAATTGGATCCAATGACAGATCTAAGAGTTCGACAAATGAAGAATCAAACAAAGAGGTCAATCTTAACAATCGATTGAAAGAAGGTGAGTGTTTTAAAGACATGATTGAATCAAATCTAAACCACAAGAATAACCTCGTAGAAAATAGTCGTCATATTAAAGCGGATAAAGACAACGGTGATTCTGAGGGTATTCTGCCACGAAAAAATAATCAAAGGAGACGATCATTAGATAACGTTTTTGGCTTAGCTGATTGTGGCGACGAAAATATCCCGAAGAAAAAACTTAAAACAAATTGCGATCTGTTACAAAACGGAGACACAAAGACAAAAAAGAGACTGAAAACAAAGGAATGTAACGAATGTAAAAAACAATTTAATAGCAGAAAGGAATTAAAATATCATATAAAGTCAACACACATAGAAAGATCTAAAAATAAAAACGAAAGTAAATCAAACACGGGGAAAGAAATAAGCAATTTTCAGAATTCTAAAAAACCGTCGCATGCCAAGTTTTACAAATGTTTCATTTGTTCTAAATATAACGTGACTTTCGAGTTTTATTCCCGACACATTATGAATGATCATAACATGAAAGAAATTACTGAAGTAAAAAAGGTACCTTTTGATTCACAATGCAAATTTTGCCCGTCAAAAACTTCAGGAATTTACTCTTATAATGTCCATTTGTTTAAGTATCACAAAAAGCAACTAAAAGGACCTTATTTTCCTTGTGAAGAGCAGCAACACCACGAAAATGTAGACAAGAAAGTTCTGTTTGCATTAAAAAGTATTCTGTATAAATGTATAAAATGTGATTTGTTCTTTTTGTCTTCTAATGCAGCCATGGACCATTCAAAACACTTGGAAATTTCAGATACATGGAAGTGTTCAGTTTGCCAAAGAATATTTAAAAGAGAAAATAAGACGCTGCATGAAAAACAACATTCTGTTTGTCAATCCTTCACTGTGCACACTCTATCTGAATCTGAATTTAGCCGGGTTTTATACAAATGTTCTAATTGCACTGTACATTACAATGAAGAAAACTTTTTGCGTCATTATCTAAAATGCGATTCAGAGACACCAAACTCATTATATTGTAAAGTTTGTGACATTTTAATTAACAGAGATGATATGGAATGCCACGAAATAAATCACGAAGAAAAACAAATAAAGTGTTGTGATTTTATCATAATCGAGTCCGATATGATAGATTCCAGAGATGTAAGTCCAAATACAGCTAAAACAAAAAACGACAAATCCGACATGATAAATGACAGAAATGCAAATCCAAATACAGCTAAAACGAAAAGTGACAAATCCGACATGATACACGACAGACACAGAAGTACAATTACAGCTAAAACGAAAAGCGACAAATCCGGCATGATGCATGAGAGACATATAAGTACAAATACAGCTAGTACAGAAAGCGATAATTCCGTTAAGCTACATGTCAGTCATATAAGTCTAAATGTAGCTAAAAAAACAAAAAACGACATCGTGAAGAAAACTCGGTCCGGTATTGAAAGTTTACAGGATTGTTCTAAGTTTACAATGAGTTTTTGCGATACTTGCAAATGTTTTATTGGTAGTGTTAACTTGCGAAAATTGCATATAGAAGGCAAGTGTGGTCATATGGTTAAATATATTTGCAAAGATTGCGGTCTTATGTTGACAACGAAAACTCTTGCGACACATAAAGAATATCATAAGAAAGAGCAAATAAGTCTGCATGATTATATATTTTATGACCTCAAATCAGAAAAACGAATCTGCCCTCCAATACCTGACTATCCTAAATGCAACTCGTGTGGAGTACACTTTTTAAGAAACTGTGATTTAAGAATACATATATGCCAAGAGCAGGATTATATTACTTGCAATGTTTGTTCCATGAAGCTTACAGAACATGCTTACAAATTGCATATTCATTTTCATAGTTATTCAATACCGAGTGTAAATACAAAACTGAAAGAAAAAGCACTCCAACCTAATCCTATTAATGAAATATCATATGTGGAGCCAAAGTCAAGTGTTTCAGATGATGCTTATATAATAAACGCAATAACTTTTTACACATGTAAAAGTTGCCAATTGACGGTTAATACATATGACAAAGTTGTTCAACATTGTCAGAACCATTACGATTCTAAAGTGGTACAATTAAATATGCAGAAATGCCAGAAATGCACTTTAATTTTGCATAGAAGTGATTACGAAAATCACAGTATGCTGCATTTAAATGGAAAATACAATAAGGACTCCATTAATATAGTTGATTTCGATCCATTTTATTTTCGTTACAACAACGATTTTTGGACGAAACACATTTTTGCATATGTAGCAGATGAAGATATCAGTAAAATTCTTCGGAATTCTATATATCAATATGAATGCAGACTTAAAATGGAGAAAATTCAGTCTGGATCGTCAAATTTGGTGCTTTACAGATGTGATAAATGTCAAGTTTTTGTTGATCCCCAATATTTGTATATACACGCCAAAAACTCTGAAAATAAATCCTGTGTTAAATTGAGAAAACACCAGTGCGCGTTGTGTGGTTTAAGTTTTTCTTCGTTAGTTTATCGAATAGCCCACGAAAAAGAACACGAAAGCATAGAAATGAACTTACAGTCGCACAAAGTAGTATTATACAATAAGGAGGAACATGAAACTTATCATAGCATAATGTATGATGCAAATAATCGATACATTTTGTATCAATGTAGAAACTGTGAAGGTGTAGTTGATAAATTTGAACGTAATGTTCATGAATGTGATGATAATAATTTAAAAATATGTTCTACTTGTGGTTTGCTACTTGGTAAGCAAGATTTTGACTTACACACTATCAGACACGAAGAGCTAGACGAGTTCAATGTTGAAAATATAATCGTAGTAATGTTTGGAACACCAAAACTTGG
This sequence comes from Luperina nickerlii, assembly GCA_963855955.1. Taxonomy (NCBI): domain Eukaryota; kingdom Metazoa; phylum Arthropoda; class Insecta; order Lepidoptera; family Noctuidae; genus Luperina; species Luperina nickerlii. The sequence goes on along the minus strand of OY979664.1, from coordinate 13,184,214 downwards.
AAAGAAGAAACATATGTCTACTTTCAGTGGTACTAAATATGATTATACTATGTATAAATGCAAGAAGTGCCTATTATGCTTTAGAACTAAAGAGTGTGTATCCGAACACGTTTGTGTCTTAGACACATCAAAATGTAAATGTTCTAAATGTGGGTTGTTTTTCTCGAAAACGGATTTAAATAGTCATCACAAGGTTCATGAAAGTAATTTGGATTTTGACGATTTAAATATGAACTTAATAGTTTTCAATCCATCATCTACAAATCTTCATGTAGATACTAAAGACAAATTGGGGGAAAACAACGACCTCGTCAATCGTACTGACGATGTTGTAGAAAATAAAAGTTTTAGCCCGGAAAATCAAGACATAATTTATAAATGTGATTGCGGTTTACATTTTTTGGAAGAGCTGAATGCTCAACAACATGCAAATGCCTGTAACGTACGGATGAAAATTTCAAAGCAAAGTTGTATTAAATGTGACTTATTGTTTACTCCAGGGGAGTTATTCAATCATTTGCTGAAGCACCATTACGACAAGAAGTTACAGTTCAAGTTTGATATAGTTCTTGTAAGTAAAAATAAATAAAAATAGAGTCAATGCCTTGACTCTATTTTTATTTATTTTTAACTGATTTGCGTTAATATACGAAATTGGTCGATCTAACCAAGTAGGTACGGGTAATCGTTTGTTAATGGTAAAACGAATGCACGTTTTCACTAACACTAGTCATGGTAAATTCCCAAGAATATTTCCTAGCGAGAATTTTGCTGTTAGGTTCACGAGAGTATTGTTTTGAAAGAGAATTTATGTATTTATTAAAAAATTGTTTTAGTATATTTTATCGATCTACATATTTAGTAATCGTTTTGAGTGCATCTGAATGTTTTATGAAATTGACGACAGAAGAATCTACTCTAAACACAACTTGATTCTCAATAAATTCTCTTGCGCGAAAACAATCTCGAGAGTATTTTCAGGAATAAAAAAAATAATTTTAAAAATACGATTTCTGTATTAAAACAAAGTTTAATAAAAATAATCAGTTTTAATTAAATGTATAAAAAAACATAATAGGAAAGGTAAATCCTAACTAACCATAAAAACGCAAAGCCCGTTTCAATCCTAACTATAAATTATAAATCAGAAACTCAATTTGTTTGTTACCTGAACCGATCATCCTGAAATTTTGCATATACGTTTTCAGGTGTACAGAAACGGACATAGGGTACCTTTCATCCCGAAAAAAAGTGCTTTTGCAGAGGTAAACAACAATAACGTTCTTATGATAATAGATGGCGCCAAGTGTCTTTCGAACGGGATCAATACATAAGCAGTATTAAGCAGGTGAAATCGAGGGCGCTTCTAGTAAAACATAAATAATTTATAAACACCTTTTTTTTTGGATCAGTCTGCTTTTGTAAATTAACACGTTTTCGCTCGCTACTTGGTTTGGTAACTACTACTAAATTGTTTCAATTTTAAATTCTCTATATAGTCCAACAGCGCGCTTTTATTGAAGCGTTCATATATTTGTATGTGTCGACCTAGTGTTAGTGGAACTGGCATTTAATTTAACGTACCTGCGTTATTATATTTTTGAGTTTATCTTGGACATTACTGACATCTATGAATGCAAACATCGTGGTGAAACAGGCACTAAACTTATAGTTAATTTAAGCTTGAAATTTGCAACCAGTCTTGGCCAGCAAGCTTGGTGATCAATGCTCGTGTCTTGCCCTGCAGTGGGACGATAATAAGCTGGTATTATTTATTGTTATTACATTTTATATTAAATTATAATTTTAAATATAAATTTTTGTTAACAGAATACATTGCTATTCTGTTTATATAAGGAAACAGACTAAGAATTTATCTTAAACCCTTTCTCTTTGTAGTGACTCAAATATAGTTCACTGTGATTGTTTACTATTTTATTTTGTTTCACGCCAAGTAAAAGTACTTGTTTAATTAAGTATATGTTCTACTATGATCTAGGGTTGTTTCATACTTAGATTAGTTACATACTAATACGTTATAATGTTATGTTGTAAATATGTAACAGATATGTACCTACTTAGTGTGTACATGAGCGACACACGTCAACGACTAAGGCAACTACAATGCGTGCCACGAAAGATGAGACTTGACCCCGCCTCCCCCGCCTCTTTCCGCCGCCCCTTACGTCCGGTCCCGTCCCGCACAAAGACCTCATACCGCTAAATATACCTAAAATCGTGTACTGCGCATGTCAAACCACGTGGTGTGTCAAGTCTCATCTTTCGTGGCGCGCATTGAACAGACGCCAGCACATCAACCTACCACAATCTGTCAGATTTTCCCAATCAACTTTGAACTTTATGCTTTAGCGATAAAGTTGAAAATCTATTAAAGAAATCTGACGGATTGTGGTAGGTTGATGTGCTGGCGTCCGTACATGCGTCGACCCATGTCGCCGAGAGCCGCCGAAGCGTGTCACTCGTGTGTATGCATACTTACATAAGTAGATATTTTATACTAGTCCTAAGCGCTCTGTAAGTATGCTACAGCTCATATTTGAACATAATGAACTCTCATCTAACTGATATCTATCATTTCTTATCCCGATATTCCCACGGGATCGAAACATATGCGGGGTGCTGCTAGTAAGTACATATATGTATAAAAATATCAATTATATATTTCAATTTAGCTATATTTCTAGTTTTCTTTTTAATTATTAGAAATAATGTTCTGATCTGACTAGGTACTGCAAGATTATAATGTAGAATTAGGCCCTGCCCTAATAGAAAGCAATCGTCACACGCTCGACGCAATCGTTTAGAATTTCGATGAATTAATTATAGTTTTTTCCCGCGACGTACTGTTCGCGTGAAATTTCTTGTTTCCCGACCCACCGCGTCGCACGCACTGTACTTCTATTTTGCTTAGCATTCTTTTTTGATTTGTTTCTTTTGCTTGGCTCCTAAGGGTCATAGTGTGACGTTAAATATTCTATAAACTTCCTCAAGAATTGGGCTACCAAATATAAAAAGAATTTGTGAAATCTGACTGGTAATTCCAGTGTTTTCAAACAAACCAACTCTTCAGCTTTATTATTAGTAATATGACATACTTAATTCGTGATCATAGCTTGTTATTAGCACAGGGTACCATAGTCATTCTCATTACTTAAGTTTGGTGTTAAATTGTTCCAGTTTCTTTTTAAAGCAAAAACAATAATGATTACACTACAAAAAAAATTTTTTTTGTCCATTAAATAAATGAAACATATATATTATTTATGCAGGCTATGGACGGTAATTAAAAAAAAATATTTTTTATTTTTCGTAGCACGTTATAATTCTGAGATATAGAGGTCTTTGTTTTTATCTACCCGCAATCGTTTAAATACGTTTATCGTTCGTTTTTGTAAACAACTGTGTGACTGAAAAATCTTATTTTTATATCGAAATGTCATCTAGAGTGTGCAAACTACATCCAAATCGATTTTGTCCTGGTATTCAGGTAAAAATAGATCACTGAAATTTGGTAAACCAATGATATGGAGAGAGCCAACTAACCACGTAACTGACTGTTACTTTTGTTTAACAAAAACTTTTGGTTTTAACTCAAAAAATAAAGATAGTATAAAATATGCAGATGTTCGAATATTTCTGCGGCTAAATTAAAGGAAGGAATATTTGTGGGTCCTCAAATCAGGAGAATATTGCACGATACAAAATTCGAGAGCCTTTTAACCGAGGTAGAAAAAGCAGCCTGGAACTCTTTCAAAAGTGTCGTTTAAAATTTTTTAGGCAATAAAAAAGTGATAATTACAAAGAGATTGTTGAAAATCTATTGCAAAAATGAGCGTATGGGTGTAAATACATATCGTCGCTGCGCGTGCGAATCCGCGTAAGAGCAACTTGTAAAGACCGCGTATTTGCTTTTTGATGATTTTACAGGAGGAAGAAAAAACTTAATATCTCAGCGATTTCAATTCCTATTACCGACTGAACTTAACAGCTTAGTTCTTTACAACATTCTTTATTGGAAAATAACGTAAATTTACTCGTAGTTGGCTTAGATTTTGTGCAAAGTCACTTACGCGGTTTTGTTTTAACTAATTACAAAAATAAGTAGACTTTTATTAAAGGTACGCGGTTTTGAAATAAAACATTTTAGTAAAGGGTTGTATTTATTACTAGAAAAATCAAATCAAAAACAATATAATCTAACAAAAATATTTATTATCGAATTCAGTTTACAAAAGGATATTCCTTTTGTAAGGATATACCTATTCATAATCTTTAATAGAGATCGTATTACAAGAGTTCAGACTTCTTATGCAAGAGATCAAAATAAACATCTAAAACTAAAAAATAATAAGTATTTATTATTACTTAAACATCATGCATAGGTAGGTACATACATACATACATACCTAATGAAGAAAAGAAAAAAAATTTATAAAAATAAAAAACTTGGAATAACAAAAATAAACCTTCTCCTAGGTTCTTCCATAATAATCACAAAACTTTCTTCTCAAAATCTTGCGTCAGGTACTTGAATCTTTTTAATTACAGTTTTCATAAACAAATAATAATCATAACAACAATAATCTGTATGGTACTTGCTCTTAAGTTCTAATTAAATTCTGTTAATCACAGCATTTCACAGTCAAAATAGTAACTTAAAATTATGTATTTGAAAGGTAAATTATCATAAAAAGTATGGCAGTCTTTAGGTATGACATTCTTTAGCTCCTGTAGGTGATCATACTTTGTCTTGGAAATTGGTTGCCGATTCATAAAGCGAAGGCGTAATCAAAGACGTAATCTTCCTTGGTCTTCTAGGCAATGGGACAAAATCATCTGAAAAGTGGAGTTTATATTCTATGGTGCCATTTGGATTATATCTCAGTGCTTTTATATCAATAACACAATGATCACCCGTTCCTCGGCCAGGTCTTATTGATTCGTAAATCAGGTAATCTTTAAGACCAAAGTCTTTAAAAAACGTATAATCAGGTGTAATAACTTCATAAGGACTTGGTACTTTTCTGGCCTCCTTTGTTATTGTAGCGTATTGTGAGGGTAACAATATTTCCCGATTTTTCAACTTCCTCTCAATACTGAATCAACTTCCATCTGCGTGTGACCTTTCTCCAAGTACTTCTGAGTTATTACTACGTTTCTAGCTATAGCCAAGTGCACCAATTTTTCTTGCTGGCTTAGGATCGTTCTGAAAAAACTTTGTGCCCTCTTTTTTAAATCCAATGTACTCTTTTCCCATCATTCTCTGTCTCTTATTTTTCATTCTCATCCAATTATTTTTATCTCCTTTGCGTTTTTTTTAATTTTTTTTTATTTTCTTCTATTTCCCTTTCGGGAAACCACTCTATACATTCTGGCGATAATGGCTTTAAGTTTGTAATGTCTGATAAGTTGACAAAAGAATGATCATCAGACGTAAAATCAATATCATTAGTGTGATTTTCTGCCACATCATTATGCGCCTGCCACACACTCGACGAGTGGCATGGGAAGTAACGAGGAAAGGAGGCAGAGACATAGTGTGGCAACATTACTCGTCATGCCACACGTCATGCTCCTCGTCCTACCCACTGCTCCCTATTTTGTCGGTTTTTGCGCGCGAGTCAAAGGACCGGCAATACGAATGCGAGTGGCCGGCCACATAATCGCGCGGTCGCAGTCTGCATGGAGCGCTCGCGCAAGACGCACGCGTATGCAAAATTGGAAATTATGTCGTCGCCAAGCGTGGAATGGTCAAATGAAAAGGTGTTAATGTTTATTGATTTGTAGTACGGTAGGTATAATAAGTCACTATGTCAAGAATTAGTCTAACAAGAAAAGTTGTATTTATTAGTTATCTAAAAATGCATAGCGCGCACGCTGCCACCGTTTCAACGTCCATTGTCTCACCAAGGCAAATTACAAGTGAGGAGCGTCGCGATTAATTGCGCGAGTAGAGCAGTGTGTGGGCAGAGAGGGCAACATCGCGGCAAATCACGGCAGCGCGAGGAGCATAGCGATGAGCAGCGCAAGGAGCATAGTTTGGCAGGCGCATTAGATTTAGTCGGTGTAGGAATATTATAACCATTTTGCATCGATTCTGGAGGGTCCACAATCGTCGTAAGTGTAGTAAACTCGGATGTTAAATTCTCAGACAAAAGTATCTCTGGTGTTAAATGTTGATTCTCAGAGAAAAGTGTCGACACTGGTTGTATTACTGCTTGGTTTTCATAGTTTAATATATTTAATATTTCTCTCTTCTGTAACAATATTTTTCGCCTTTCAGATAGCTCTCGCAAAGTTACGACGTTTTCATTAGTATCCGCATTTTCTAAAACAAAGTTATCTTGGTCCTCCATCATTTGGGTACTTAACTTGAGAATACAAGGATTTATCTAAAAATAAGAAATAAATAATTATTAGTTTCAGTAAAATGCAATACCGCGTAACTTAACAAAACAAATAAATCAAGCGATGTCAAGACCGCGTAAATACTTGTTAGGGGTTATATTAGCCATAATCATTAAATTAAAACAGAATTACATGTAATTTAAATATTCTGGCATGAACACATTATAAACGAAAAATAATAAACAATTAAAACATACTTACATGGTGGTTAATTACAACAAAATAATTATTTTCGGGAGCGTGTGTGCTTCCGCGTTACATTTTTCTAACGGCCGTAGTAAATACGCGCACTTGCTTCCAACTTCAGGTCTCCTACTGTTCCGCGGTATTGTTTCGATAGCACAACTGACGTGTCTCATTGGATAATTCAAATCAGGTGAAGACTAGTATAAGCCAATAGGCGTTTAGAATCGGCTAGCACGATATTTGAATTTTGCGCGTTTTGCTGTTACGCGGTATTTACAGACTGCTCTTACGCGGTTTCGTACGCGCGGCGACGATATGTCACTAAAAATTCATTTTTTACATTCCCATTAGATTTTTTCCAGAAAATCTTGGTAGTGTGAGTGATGAACACGGTGAGCGATTTCACCAAGATTTAAAATCATTTGAGCAAAATTATCAAGGTTTTTTGGACCAAAATATGCTAGGTGACTATTTTTGGTCTGTTGTAAGACATACAGATGAATGGCCGTCAGAGTCGTCAGGAGGTGTCGCACGATCTCCTACGAGGCGGCTTGTGTACTACATATAGGTACGACACAAGTACTTGCCAAAGCAACCGTGCCCCGAGACAAAAATGCTAAAATACTGAAATTGATTCAGTAGTCAATTCCTTCTAAAAAGGTTTGTTTTGGAACCACTACTTTAAAGTACCTACTAATTCCATGAATGCTGCAGAAGCTGTCAATGCTTTGAATGACATCTGATTCTGACATTTTTTGTCTTGTCATGTCTATACAGAGTGTGTTCAGAGTTGCGCTGTAATCGATTTTGGCGTGCTTATCTCCGTTCCGAATAAGCGTGAGCGTGATAAAGAGAACCCGTGAATCGTCATAGTCATGACATGTGCTATGAGAAAGAATCAGGAAGATCCCCGTGGAGGACCTCGGTCGAGAGTCCGTTAGCTGTCAGTCTGTCACACGTGTCAGAGAGATTTAATTTTTTCATTTAGTGGATTTTAGTACGTGAAATTGGCTAAATTGTGGTGTTTATTCCACAAAAGCCATTAATCAAGAGTTGAAGTTGACATGTGCCATTTTGCAATAACGTCGACCATGTCATAAAATAATATCACCGTGAGCGATGTCAAAAATGACGGTGAGTGTTTGTGTTTGTGTGAGTCAGTGTGTCTTTTGTCTTGAGATGCATCATATTTTAAAACAAACGTGGCATTATCAAAATTGTGCTTCCATCTGACAGTCGCCACCTAACGAAAGAAGAAGCTGAATGTGGTGTATACAAAGTTGATACGACAGAGGGGCTTTCCTTTAAACTGCCTATACTAGATACCATTTTCAAGCTCTGTACCAAAAATCAATTAAATAGGAGCAGTAGTTTAGTCACAAATGATTTTTGAAGTTTTTGCTACGTTTGAACACGATGTATATTTCCTAACAGCTGATTATCTCATACGCATAGGTCATGCACCTTTAAAACGATAATCCGAGTATAAGATACATTGTTGCCGCACAAGTACAACCAAATATTTCACGAAGCAATAAATACACACACACTTGCACTTTCACTATGAGAGTGACAATCATAGCAAAACCCCCGCGCCTTTTTCCCGCGCGTAAAAGGAATAGAAATAGGTCAGTGTATTGCTATTGCATCCTAGATCCTTGCGAATTTGCTAAAAAAACTTGTTCTTTCAGTGTGGACAGTGCCAGTGCGCACGCGTCCTTCATTCGGGATGTACGTTACGTAACACGGGAGCCCCGGCGCGCGCCGCCGCCGCGCCGTTATGTTTGGTCGAACTCGCTGACAATAATTGTTTTTTTTTTGTTATTGTGATAGACACTAAATAAGTTTAATACAGTATTTCTTTTTTTTATTGTGACAGGATACGTAACTTGGGAATATTATTATTTAGTGTTAGTGTTTTTTTTTGTGATTGACTGTTTTTATTGTGATAGGATACGTAATTAAACGTTGGTTGTATGTGTGTGTAATAATTAAAGTGTTCAGCAATGCCTCGTGTAACTTTCACGGCGTCAGAATACACTTACATGATTTTAATTTACGGTGAATGCCGTGGAAACGCAGATTTAGCTCTGCGAACATAGGTACCGAGAAAGGTATGGTGACCGGCGCAATAGCCCTAGGAACGCCGGCACCATACAATTGGCAGTACAAAGATTACGGGAATTAAAGTGCTTAGCGACGGACAGTGATTTAATTAGAAAAATTAATAACAATATTCTCCGTCGGTATAATTTGTGCATTAATATGAATCGAGGACACATCGAGAACTTAAAAATTTTGTGTTTTTGTGTGTGCGCGTACTTTACAACCTTACCTAACATAAAAGCCGGCGGGCGCTAGCGGTCTAAACCGCCCGCTCCCCGCGCCCCCCCCCCCCCCCCCCCGCCAAGAGAGATAAGACACACGCACACGCGCTCCTGCGCGACTTTGTTACCTAGGCATCTAAGGTCAGTCAAATTTATTTATAAAGGGTGGTTGCGTTTCACTCTGACTTTAAGCCATTTAGTTTGTTTGAAAAAAAAAAAATCTCATTTTTGGAGCTTTCTATTTTTGTACTGTATCGAATTAATACTATACACGTATAGTATACGTAGTGTAATTTAATGCCCCTCTGTCATATCAACTCTGTATACAAAGAAATACTGTAATCCAACCATGAGTATTTAAGTGAATAAAGTTTTGACATTGAGCGAGCACTGTGAGTGTGTTCATGAGCGTTCCGAATTATTGACAGCGCTCAGCTGTCATAATCGTGATATTATTAGCCGCATTCAGAATTAAGACAATATCGCTCACAGCGCTCATAGCAATAATTTGCGTTCCAATTTAGATATCACGATTATGACAACTGAAAGCTGTCAACAATTCGGAACGCTCGTGAACGCGCTCACAGTGCTTACTCAACGTAAAAACGATATTATTACAGTATTTCCTTGTATAAACACCACATTTCTTCTTCTTTGGTTAGGTGGCGACTGTCAGCCAGAAGCACAATTTCGAAGATGCCACGGTAGTTTAATTTAAAGATGATGCAAGATGCAACTCAAAACAAAACACACTGTCATTTTTGACAGCGCTCACGGTGATATTATTTTAAGGCATGGTCGGCGTTATCGCAAGATGGTGCATGTCATGACGTCATCTATGACGATTCACGGGACATCGTTATCGCGCTCACGCTAATTCGGTACGGGTTTTAGTTAGCACGCTCACATCGATTATTTCCCAACTCGGAACGCAAGGTTGGAATGCAGCTTGTCACAATTTGACAATAGAATAATGAGATTTATTTTGTAATTAAAATATTTATTTTCTACGGTGTTTATTAGGAGTACCTACAAACAGTTATTATAAATAAGACAGAAGTAATAACATAAAATGATCAAAACTCAAAAATAACTTTTCTAAGTGTAATACATAGGTAGTTTATTAAAATGTATTTCTACGAACGGTTTTGCCTGTGGTTGGGGCACCTAAAACTATCCCGTGTTATACTTCTGGTGTCGTTAATATTATTCGTTGTGCCTCTGTTTACACATTATTATTTGTCCAAGGTAAGTGCAGGTTAGTTTAATGTTAGGGTTAGGTTAAAATGTAGTGTTTGTTTTGTTATATATCAAGGAGTAACATAAGATATTAATTAATATATGGACCAACATACTGACATGAATTTGATCAGGACTGGACAAGGTTTTTCTAGTGGTGGAGGCTTTCTTAGTTGTCATTGGACTGATATAATGATGAATGAAGAAAGAAAATATGTTTAATAAGCATAGGCATCACAGACTTCTTATAAGCATAATATTAATTGTTTTTTTTTTATACATACTTGTAATTTTTGTGACACACTTTAAATTTTTCAGTATGATGAAACAGGTACATTGTCAAATAATCCAATGCGACACACTTTGGAGGCACTAGGGGATGTCTCAACAATGAATGTTGCTGATTTAAAACTAAGGATTGAAGAAATGCTAAGAATAAAGGTAAATCATTATATTGTAGCGATGGGTTTAGTGCATAATATTGTATGTATATTGTGATGATGATTTTAGTTGGAGATATTTTTGTGGGGCCTACCTATCTGGCATTAGAGTTTAGTTGATGAATGGTTATAATTAAATTATGACTTCCTGTGAGTAGGCTGGCGACGAGGCCACTTGTTTGAAGCATCATACTCTAATCCTTGTATGTAATATTTGCTGGTTCCTGGTGTGCCAAACAAACTAATAGCCATAATATCAAACATCATAAATTTATTTTGCACTGCTAGCCAAATTACTTGTACAATATGCGTAGGTACTGATCTCTTATTTATAAATTGCTAGACTTACAATACTTGTCTGATAGGAGTTTTGACAGGGGTTGTGCCGTTGACATACCTACCTACTTGACATTTGTTTCTTTTTTTATGAATAAGGATTTATTTTATTGTTTCTAGCCATTTTTCAAGGGTTTTCCCTTCTTTCTCTTCCCTTCCCTAGGGTACCATAGGGTCACTTTTTTATTCCACTTCTCTTGGGGGTGATAGTGTGGCCGGCCCAACTCTATTTTAGTCTTGTTATTTTTATTAATACATCTATAATTTTTAGTCTCTGGGACTATTAATCAATTTTGCATTTGATAGTCAAATTCTTGAGGAAGGCTATAGGCTACTTAACACCACGGGACTTTAGGAGCCGAGCGAAAACAAAAAAAGTCAGAAAGAACACTGAGTGAATACGAAGTAAATGCGCAAGCAGGCGATCCGATGCGACGGAATGGGTCAGGGGAACAAGAAACTTCAAGCGGGCGCATCTAGTCATTTATATTTTAATTAATACAAGCATTTTTATTCTGCCTAATGGCATTTCACTTTGCATTCATTTTGGGTGAATTCTCTTACTTGCTTGTCAGGTGTACGAGTATACAATACATTGAGCTAAGTGGTCTATACCATGGCTAAGTTAATGGTATGAAAAACAAAAACAATTTTTAGATTATTAATAATATAAAATATTCAATTGGTTTTAAAGAAAAATTAATAATTTGGTACTTATAGATATATTTTTTAAATAATTGACTTTATCTAAAATTTCAGGCTTCAGTATCTACAGAATTACGCGAACTAGAAGCAAAGCGCGGGCGTCTCCAGCGCGAAGCGGTTGCAGCAAGCGCAAAAGCCGACAGCGCTAAAGCGGAGCACGCACGAGCGGCCGCTGAGCTACAGCGCCTGCGCGTGTCCGCCGACCAGGCGCGCATCGCGCAGCTCGAGGCCATCCGACGAGACTCACCGGAACTAGCACCCCCTCTGCAAATACTATCCTCACGACCTCCCCCCATCCTACCCCCTATAGCTCCATCTTCTGAGGTCCATTGTCGCATGTTTTCCTGTTTCGATCACTCTCGATGCTCCTTAACCTCCGGTTTCCCCGTGTACCTCTATGATCCTGACGTGTACGCGCCACTAGCTGGCGCTGAAGTGGATGGCTTCCTGAAAACAACTTTAAAGCAGACGCTGGGCTACAATACGCATATAACGCGCAATCCAAACGAAGCATGTGTTTATCTCGTCATTGTAGGGGAAGCCTTCTCTTTTGAAAAGACTCCCGCGTAAGTAGTGCAATTAAACTTAATATACGCACAGGTAAACCAGAAAAGGTATGCGCTTCGGTAATCTTCTTGTTTCCGAATTAGTACTAACGTCACCCTCGCTCAGAGGTACACAGATGTAATGGTTTCTAAGTTTTGTAATCAAAGTCAAAGTCAAAGTCAAAGCATTTATTTCAAATAGGCACATTAAAGGCACTTTTGAACGTCAAAAATTACAACAAATAGAATTGATTCTAGTCGCCCATTCCAAAGGGTAGTTTTCGTATGGAGAAGAATGGGCAAGAAACTCCACCGTTACTCTTTTAAAATGTTTTACAATATTTTGTATACATTAATTATATCATAATAATATGTGAAGACGATGCACCTAAAATAAAATTACTATACCACAATAGGTAAAAGAATTAAAAATGAAACCATGACATATAAATTAATTATCTGATAGATGCATGGTGCTCACATATTTACAAACATGGTAAAAGTAAACAATTTTCATTTAAATTAAATAAAAATTACAAGTAATAAGTCAGGGTGTAAGTTAAAGTTATTACAGAATGTAAATCAATATCAAAAAAAGAATATATTTTACAATTAAATTAGCAACCAGTTTGATTTTGTAGAGTCTAGCTCTAGATTGTCCTATGGAGCAGGACCAGCATGTTTCCAAGCGTTCTTATCTTGGATATAATCTTCTAATTTATAGTATGCTTGTTTACAAAGTGTACGTTTAATGTGAGTTTTAAATTTTCTTTCATTTAATTGCAATATATCACAAGGTATTTTATTGTAACATTTAACACAGTACCCCATAAAAGATGTGTGTACCTTGGCTAATCTGAAAAATGGTTGATGTATTTTATCTTTATTTCTAGTATTAAAATTATGTCTATCGCTTATTTTATTAAAAAGATGTAGATTTTTTCTTACATACATAATATTTTCATAAATAAATTGGCAAGGTACCGTCATAATATTAATCCTTTTAAAAAGTTCCCTGAGAGATTCGCGGCGACGTAGATTATAAATGGCTCTGACAGCTCTTTTTTGCAAAATAAAGATGGATTCAATGTCAGCAGCTCGACCCCATAGTAAAATGCCGTACGACATAATGCTGTGAAAGTAGCTGAAATAGACTAAACGTGCGGTTTCTACATCAGTTAACTGTCTTATCTTTCTAACAGCATAAGCGGCCGAGCTAAGCCGCCCCACAAGAGATGTTATGTGAGGTCCCCATTGCAATTTGTCGTCTACCGTGATTCCCAGAAAAACAGTTTGATCAACAAATTCCAGTTTTTCTCCATTCAATATGATGTCACATTCACTACTTCTAACATTAGGTAATTTAAATCTAATGCATTTGGTTTTCTTTTCATTTAGTACCAAATTATTTACCGTAAACCAATCTTGGACCTGAAGAATAGAGTTATTCACGTCGTCAAGATTTTGTGCCCGTCTGTCTATCTTAAAGATCAATGAGGTGTCATCTGCAAATAACACCATCTTCGGTTGATTTTGAAGTAATTGGGGTAAATCATTAATGTAAACTAAAAAGAGGAATGGACCCAATATCGAACCTTGAGGAACGCCCATTGCTATTTCAGACCCTAATGAGTTTACGCCGTTTACTTGAACTTTAAGCTTTCTATCTTTTAGGTATGACTTCAGTAAATCAAGAGCTAAATTCCTAATCCCATAATGCTCAAGTTTCAGCAGAAGTGTCTCATGGTTTACGCAATCGAACGCCTTAGAGAGGTCGCAAAAGATTCCAATGGCATCTTGTGCCTCTTCCCAGGCGTTAAAAATGTTCTTTATTAGGTTGACACCGGCGTCAGTGGTACAACGCCCTTTGGTGAAACCGTACTGGTGTTCATGAAAGATGGAATTTTTATTAAAATGGCGTAACATTTGATTGAGCATCAACTTTTCAAACACCTTACTGAGAACCGGCAGAATCGAGACAGGCCTAAAATTGTTGGGGTCTTTACTATCACCGGATTTGAACAAAGGAACTACTTTACTGTGTTTCATGAGATCTGGAAAGACTCCTTGGTCTACACTGATGTTAAATATGAAAGCTAAATAGGGCGCAATCGTTTCGATGATAGATCTACAAACTTTTACAGACATTCCCCAGAGATCTTCTGTTGATTTAATTTTAAGATCTTTAAAAGCTTGAATAATAATGTCGCGCTAATGTCGCGCTTAGTAGTAGTGCACCTATCATTGCTTGTTTGTATCACCCTACTCTGGTCGCGGATCGTCAACTGTCACTCAAAAGTCTAGAAAAGTTTCTTGTATTGCAAAAAGGTTAGTAATCTGTAATTTTGTAATCATGGTAGTGGTCAAAAGATAGGCAAGTACTTCTAGATCCAAGATCCTAGCATCTCACGTTAGTATTTCCGAAGATAGACTAGATGATGCTCGAAGTGCAGACTTTACTTTGGATATCTGTATGTTTATGTTGTGAGTTCAAATAGATCTTAAGTTTCACTTGTGATTTCCAGACCAACAATAGATACGTACAAGCTATTGTTGAACGAGACAGCCATCAAAAGTTTACCATACTGGGGCGGCGACGGTCGCAACCACGTGCTAGTGAACATGGCGCGGCGCGAGCTCGCGGTAGGCTCAGGCGACGCCTTCCGAGGAGCATCGGTAGGGCGCGCCATGGTCGCGCAGTCTACCTTCACTCACGAGCAGTTCCGACCGGGGTTTGATGTCATTACACCCCCCGCGCTTGGTCCCCCCGGAGGCGACGTGTGGGCCGACTGCGCTCCTATAGCGCCTGCGAGACGGAAATATTTGCTCAGGTAATTTTCATGCCCAGAATTATATAAATTCATTTAATTCAGGTAATTTACACCCATTGTCAAACATAAATTAACATAAATCAAATTAAATTAAAAAAAAAACCAACAGAAAACAAAATAAAAACAAACAACACACACATTTTTAAAACAAACAACACACACATTATTACAACATAGGTACTAATTTACTATGCTAATCTGCATTCGTAATTTAGTTTCCAAACATGTAAAAAAATGTGTTTTTGGAAAAATAACTTTAATGCCCGCTGCACATAAAGTTTAGTTTGGGCACAAAATGTTACAATAGTACTAGTCATTCTGAAATCAGCTTACTTAGTATAATGTTGATTTCTGTTTAAGTGTACGTAGCATCGATTGGAAACAAGGATTTGCATGTGGCATGGTTCTGCCAATATAAAAAATGAGCTATCGATTCTTAGGTATGAATTCATGAGCTACATTTAGTTTTCAGGGCTCACAACCGCCGCCGCGAGGAATAGACCAGGATCAAGATAAATCTCTGATCGAGGCATTGCAGAAGATGGTGAGGTCCGCCCCGGCCTCAGACCTGTTCCATCTGCAGTTTGAATGTGACCCTCCAGTGGAGAGGCGCGCTGTGTTGCCTATCGGTGACTGGGCGTTGTGTGGCACGGACCGGTCTCGACGAGCCGTGTTAAGAGATTCGACGTTTGCGCTAATACTCGCGCCGGCTGATAGGACGTATGTAACTACGGCGTTATTACAAGCGAGGTTGTATGAAGCGTTGAGGTCTGGTGCGATTCCGGTGTTGCTAGGCGGGGATAGAATTAGATTGCCATATGATGAGGTGTTGGATTGGCGACGGGCAGCGCTGTCACTGCCGCGAGCGCGTGTGTCCGAGCTGCACTTCCTGCTGCGCGCGCTGGGTGACGCCGACGTGCTGGCCATGCGGCGCCACGCGCGCCTGCTGTGGGAGCGCTACCTCAGCTCCGTGCAGGCCAGCGTGGACTCACTGCTCGCCACTCTACGAACCCGTCTGCACATCCCCGCGCAACCCGTCGCAGCGACCACAGGAACACCCGCATTCAACGACTCATTCTACCCACCACGAATCGAACCGCCTGCAGTGGACGCTGAACCAGAAGAAACTCTCGGCCCTCTTGAAGCGCCCTACCCAAGCCCTTCATATCGCCGCAACTATTCTGTTGCGTTACTACACGGATATGAGTTATGGAATGATTGGGGAGAACCGTTTGCGTTGTACCCGCAGCTGCCGTGGGACCCGGCGGTGACGTCAGAGGCGCGGTTTCTTGGCTCGGCGGCGGGGATGAGGCCCGTGGGGGCGGGGGCCGGGGGGTCGGGCCGGGAGTTCAGCGAGGCGCTGGGTGGAGACCGGCCTCGGGAACAGTTCACTATCGTCATACTTACTTATGAGAGGGAGGCTGTGTTAGCGGCTGCGCTGGCGAGGTTGAGGGGATTGCCGTATTTGAATAAGGTAATGAATAACCATTTAGTTAGTTTTTACAGTTATTGGAAGTTTAAAGCCCTAAGTTCTAAAATGTATCCTGAAACATTACCTTACCACCCTCCCATTTGCCATTTTTTTATAATCTATCCTTCTTAGCTTTAAGCTCTAACGTTTTATTTCGATCTAGCTTTGATTATGTATCAGGCCTCGGCGGCCTCTTTTAAACTGTTTATGCGAAAATCATGTCGTTCATATTTGTAGGAAAATATAAAATGAAAAGTCACAAATTCGAGTCGGCTTCAGCTTAAATGTTCAACGTCCATATTATAACCGGGTATTATTATAACGCAGGTGGTGGTAGTATGGAACGGCCCCTCCTCCCCGAGCGGCGTGGCCTCCTGGCCCGAGAGCGGCGCGCCCGTGGCCGTAGTCAGGGCGCCTCGCAACTCTCTCAACAATCGCTTCTTACCGTACCATCTGATCGACACCGAGGCGGTGCTATGTGTAGATGACGACGCGCATCTGCGTCACGACGAGATCGTGTTCGCTTTCAGGTCAGTTGATCTATTACTACAGGGTGGCATCAGGGTGGTATGCACAGTGACGCGCAAGCTGTAACCGTGAGGCGTGAACATGATTCTAGACCCTCTAGAATAGAAATTTTTCGTCGATTATCAAAAGACCTGTTATCAACCTCCCTGTGTGTAACATATCATAGTTGTCTCAACAACCGCTTCCTACCGTACTATCTGATCGACATGGAGATGCCGTGCTGTGTATAGATGATTTATTATAGTTTTTATTTACAATATCTGGGCCTGTGGCACACAATAAAATTAAAGCAACATGACTTGTGTATGGTAAAGGCAATTTAATGGACCCGCTGGCTTTGATATGAGTCTGGGCTTTAGAAAAATATTGTCACAGGATTATGTGACAAATGGTGAAAGCCGGACTTTGTCTGAAACTCGGCGGATTTATGGCCAGGTACCTACCGTACCTGGCCGTAAATCACACATCGAGCTCGGTCATATCTCTCACTTAAGACTCAACTACTTTATATTTGGTGTATAATTTATTATAATAATACATACATTTTTTTAAAGATAAACTTGTGTATCCATAGTTACAAATATTTTAAAATTATTATAATTCTAGAATAAGCTAGTTAAAACTTAAAATAATATGTTTGTTCACAGGGTGTGGAGAGAGCATCGCGACCGAATCGTTGGATTCCCCGGTCGGTATCATGCTTGGGACCTCAATTTTAACAATGGTTTCCTCTACAATTCTAACTATAGGTGAGTTAACTAATTTTTTATGTATTTTTCTTACCAAACACATCTAAATGTCAAAACAGTATCTACAGCCGCAACCACCATAAGTAACAAAACAGATTACTACTAGTTCAAAAGCAGACATCTTGGAATAAGATTTAAACACTCTTTTGTTCCAAATATAAAATTTTCAAGGCCGGAAGCAATGGTTTAATTTGATTTTTTATTATAATATTTTATTCTGATCTTTTCTACTTGTTATACAGCTGCGAGCTAAGCATGGTCCTGACCGGTGCAGCGTTCGTTCACCGCTACTACTTATGGGCCTACTGGCGCACTCTGCCGGCCGCCATCCGCGACTACGTGGACGAGTACATGAACTGCGAGGACATCGCCATGAACTTCCTCGTCTCGCACATCACTAGGAAGCCGCCGGTCAAGGTTAGATCATATTTATTAATAGGATTTTCCTTTAAGGGGCTTACAGGACCTAAACACAAAAAACGCAAATTTTTGAAACAATAAAAGTATATGATCGACTACAGTAAACAAAATCAGAAAAATATATGATATTCTTCAGGATACATGCTAGTAGATAGTGTGCTGAAAACATAATACAATTATTTTGATAGAATAGAAAAAAAATCACGAAGATATCTCTAGAAACTTTCTTTTTACAATAAAAACCATACTAATATACATACAATCATTCTGATTTTTTGTCATATTATTCTACAAACAACATACTAAAATACTAGTGTTTTAATTTTTTAGTCCCAACAATAGATTTTTGTAATTAAATAATTGCTTCATATTTTGCAATAAATTACCAGCGTTGTGGCATCGCGCTTCTCTTTCTTTTCTATGCAGTCCGACAGTGACCGCGCTTTAGGTCATGTAAGCCCCTTAAGGAGGATATTTTTTTTAGGATCCTCTTGTGTTTTGGGTACGTTTACAAACACGTATTCGTTGATTCCAAGCCAAAATTGCCAAAATGGAACACTTTATTTAAACGCTCCATACCAAAGGATCGTCGTCCTCTATATTATGTAAAAAGATAGATGGCGCGTTTTGAAAATAACGCCCAACTGCCCGCAATAAGCTATTTGCAGATGGACGATCGACTGATTTGCTCAGTAATTAGTCGAGATGTTTCGATTCCAACTTCTGCACACCTCAAGAACCTGATGGATAATTTCATAGAGTAATGTCCATTGTTAACCTCTTGACAACCTCAGTAGAATTAATACGACAAATTATTGCACTATCCTATTCATCTTAGGTAACCTGGGCGCCGCGCTGGGGGCACATCAACTGATATAAAACCAAACGGTCAATAGGTTAATTGGTATTGGACGTCTGTCAATATGGACTGGTTAATAATAATAATGTCATACGTTTTAGGTGACGTCACGGTGGACGTTCCGCTGTCCTGGATGTCCGGTGACGCTGTCAGCAGATGAAACACATTTCCATGAAAGACATAAATGTATACAGTTTTTCTCTCAGGTAAGAAATACTTACTGCAACCATTATTCGCACATAGTTTTTGATCTAAGAAAAATAGTCATAAATAATTTTCTAGTACCAAATTCTAAAATAGACCTTATTCATAAGACCCTGAAATAAAATTTGATTTGAAAAGAGTCACGTTTTCATACAACACAGCTATTATAAGTAGATTATAACGTTTCAAAACTCAATACATTTCCAATCAATGATCTAAGAAAAATAGTCATAAATAATTTTCTAGTACCAAATTCTAAAATAGACCTTATTCATAAGACCCTGAAATAAAATTTGATTTGAAAAGAGTCACGTTTTCATACAACACAGCTATTATAAGTAGATTATAACGTTTCAAAACTCAATACATTTCCAATCAATAAACATCCAAACGACCATGGGACCATTTCGAGACTTATTCAAAAGTTTTCGTACGAGCTGTCCTTAAAATTAAAAGCTTAACATTGCCAACATCTTCAGCCAATTTAACAGGGATTTTTAAGTACTTAATGTGTTTATTTCCCCTCACAGGTAATGGGATACACGCCACTTTTAACGACGCAGTACCGAGCGGACTCTGTGCTGTTCAAGACGCGGATACCTCACGATAAACAAAAATGTTTCAAGTTTATATAGTCACAGGTTGTAGTTTACTTTGTGTTAACATGGACTGTAGTTAATTATTTATTTACTTTGTTAGCTAATGCTAGACCGAAAGAAGCCTAAGAAAAGGTTTTTAGTCAAGTAAGGCCAATTGGCAAATCATGTTGTATTAAGCTGCTGTGGCGTCTACTGGTAAACCTGCTCTTGAAGAAGCATACTTAGCTCAGCTGGAGAACATTGCTAACTTTACCTTCCACAGTTAGGGCGTTTGTCTACCGCCGCCGCCGCCGCCGTCACCGGGACGTCACCGAGAAACGATATTTTCTTCGAACCGAAAGTGACATCCCGGCGACGGCGATCGTGTGTCCACCGCGGTCAAACTCGGCAAGATAGGCAAAACAAAAACCAGGCGAACAGCGCCGTGCGACGACAGCTCGTAGCGGTCGCGCCGAACTACTCGAAACTTCAGCGGTCGGGATTGCGGTGTTCGGGTGACGGATGTGCGGTGGACACGCGGCCATAGTAAATGTGTGTATCGGTACTTCTTCGTCATCCGGTTTGGGGTGACGTCTCGGTGACGGCAGTGGACGAACGCTCTTAAAACTTTTAATTGTGTAAGGAAAATATATCAATGTTTTTAAATACGTTATTATAAAGACAAGTGCATGTATCTACATAACTGATGCATTTACATCTGGATGCAAAACATTTAAGTTCTGACTTATGCGAACTGCAGCATTTTGACTTATTCGAACTGATTTTCATTACACACTTTCATAATATAATATAGCCAGACATTCACGAGTGGATAGGCCGCGTGCTAACCTAAAGCGATCGTCGCGCGAATACCCGATCGTCGCGTGCATAATGTCATTTTTTGTTCGGTGGACAGATGGCGTGTTCCGCTTATCCGAACTAAAAGTTACATAATATTTTAGGTATAATAGGTTATAGCTGAATTCTTGTAAATACCTAAATTAAGAAATAATATTGTAACTTAGTAGTTAGAACAAATTGAAATGAGTCTCGTTTTTTTTTTTGATAATACTTTTTTTGCGTTTTTATAAAAATACATTTTATTTGTGGAATTGATTAATGATAATACTAGTAATATTATATGGTGCGTGAAAAATTTAAAATATTTATTAAAAGACTAACTGGTAATGTTACGAACGTTGTAAATATTATAATTATGTAATGATATGTTATATAACATTGTACATTCAAGTTATCCAAATAAAAGAAAATTACTTTACATAAGGACAATAAGATTCAAGTACATAATATTATTGTAGATAATAATATCTAAATAAAGTGTATGATAATATGACATGAAAAAGACACGTTGCGCCGACCCCAAATAAATATGGGTATGGACAAGAGAATTATGAATACCTATCTAATATCTAAATAAAGTTTATTTTTTTTGTAAAACACAGCGCTTTTATTATTTTTTTTTTTTATTTATTTATTAACAAAAAATGGTAATTAGACTTATAAACTAAGCCCCACAAAACCGTTGTAATGGTTTGACTGTGGGGTCGGTGAGTCTCTAGACACTCATACACTACACTAATAAGATAAAAAGTACCGACTATAGTTAGTATTAAGTATTAGTAACAATGGTGCTTAGGTACTAAGTTAGTATTGTTAGTACATATAATCATCACTCTTGTACGTGGGCGAACCCCAAGCTCAGAGAGATATATATATATATCCATCACCTATAATCCAACCATATATATATGTATATAACTCACACTCAACATATCGCACCCTTAATAATATAAAGACACAATTCAAAAAAGTAGTTTTTTGAATTGCGCCCTTATATTAATTAATATAAGGGCGCAATTCAAAAAACCACCTTTTTGAACTGTGTCTTTATATTATTAAGGGTGCGATATATCTAAATAATATTTTTTCTAAATAATATTTAATTATTTTTGGTGTATTTTGTTTCGGTTTTGGTGTATTTTGTTGGTGTAATCAGTTTTTTTTATTATTACCTTTGAGTAATTAAAAATGCCAAATATTTCATATAATTAATTGAAAACGTGCTTACTCATAGGTGTTGTCATTTACTCTAAGCATTATCTTTTAAAACTATATTTTAAGAGTAACATTTGTGTTTCCAAGACTGACTCCATTTGATTTAAACTTGTAATTTATTTATTCAGTAAGAATTATTGTGAAATTATGTTAAATCAATCCATTGTTTTATATTTTTGTAAATCAAGTCATTATTTTGAGAGTAAGTATTTCGCATTTATAATTTTTACAAAGCTAGTAGGCTTTTATTTGTTTTAAATTGTCATGATATTTTCGACATCGAAAGGAACAGTAACTTTTTATAATAGTAAAATTGTTCATGTATAATATACGGCTGTATTAATTTGGTTATCCCGATTTATTGTGGTTGCAGATAACAAGCGCGCGTTATGTGACTAGTCTCTTTGATTGAAGGTTTAAAATGCATCACTGACGTGTCCTCGTGAAATGCAACAACTTTAATTCTGGAACTTCACTTGGCATATTGATCCAGTAAATCGCGTTATTTAGACAATGCAAAATACACCCTTTTTTACTGGAACAAAGTTCATTTTGTGTTACCGACATAACGCGAAGCACAAACACGCCAAGTGTAGTGTCAGGATTAAGTCAGTTCAATACGTAAAGGGTACCTTATCAATGCACCTCATTAGTCTATACCTTGAACATGACGTGTTCTATCTGTTCTCATCTAGTTATAACACATTGCGGTGGCAATCCGAGACACTTGTCCCCACAACCGCAGTCGCCTCGTGCTACTAGTTTAATACTACAGATCTTCAGCTATCACGTTACAGAATTCTACATATATACATGAGGTCATGTTATGTGCACCGTATTGATGACTCGGAATGACCTTCATCACAACTTGACATAAAGTTATCTCGTACACCTCGATTCATGAGGTGAGTCGCTGCACAGTAACAAATTCACGTGTCAGCGGGGATAAGGAGTGAGGTATTGCACGGCGTGTACTGGCACAGTTCAGAACCGCCATAAAGTTTGATTCATACAGTTGTACTCTTCCCTGTCAATGTCATTCAAGCGCCAAAAGATCTTTGATAGAGTGTATACAAGTTTTGGCACATGGACTTTTAGACACATGTATGAGTAAAGCTACGGTTACCTTGGATAGCGGTGGCCGCTATATAACGGCCGTAGTGTCGGCTATCATAAAAATATTGGCTGCGGGGTTTTACATTACGGTGTCAAAAACGCTCTCTAGGAAAACACACCAACTTACTTTCATAAATAACGTTTCGGTGACGTCATTTACCGGTAAATTGCAGACGCTATGTGGCGGCCAACGGTCTTCGAGAAAACCATAGCTTTACTCATACATGCGCTTTATAAAGCCGGACTCATTTTTCTGACAATCCGTGAGCCATATCAATACCTGGGTACTAGGGAACCTACTGTACTTAGTTATCTTCATAATTATTAATCGATCAAGTTTTTCATGTCCTGCACGGATGTCAATAGTGATGTTATGTATATCATATTGTTATCGAGTTTTTTCGGGCGTGTTTGGAACTAAGCAAATCTATATTAATATTATAAAGCTGAAGAGTTTGTTTGGTTGAACGCGCTAATCTCTGGAACTACCAGTCGGGTTCGAAAAATTCTTTTTGCATTTGATAGCCCAATTCTTGAGGAAGGCTATAGGCTATTTAACATCACGCTATGACCTTTAGGAGCCGAGCAAAAAGAAAAAAAAGTAAGAAAGAACGCTAAGCAAAAACGAAGTAATAGCGCGGGCAGGCGATGCGATGCGACGGGGTGGGTCGGGGGAACAAGAAATTTTTCGCGGACGAAGTCGCAGGCAGAAGCTAGTATTTTGATAAAGGGATGGGTATCACTTTACTGTAACGATCTAAAAACTGTCGCCTACACTCTATGCTATAGTTGTGTTGATTTTATAATGTTGATTTCTGACTTATTTTATTTTAGGTATTAAAAGTTGGTGCTCACATAAATTATAATAAAAGCAAAAAAAAAAAATAGTTTCGAGTCTGTAGACTAAGTCCAACCTAGTATTTCTATTTATTTAAATATGTAGGTACCTATTTATAATAGGTACAACAACCAACAATAAACAAACCAAACGAGAAAAAAACAATTA
The DNA here is from genome assembly GCA_963855955.1 of Luperina nickerlii. Lineage (NCBI taxonomy): Eukaryota > Metazoa > Arthropoda > Insecta > Lepidoptera > Noctuidae > Luperina > Luperina nickerlii. The sequence goes on along the minus strand of OY979664.1, from coordinate 13,160,169 downwards.
TTTAGAAAAAAAGTTTTGTATCTTCGATTACATAGTTTTTTTCTAGAAAATTCTGCCACTGCCCGAGTTATTTATCTACCTACTTGTTAGTGATGGTTATGAGCTGCATCGTCACTTGTAATAAACAGGCCGACAACTCTCCCAACAAAGTTATCAACATGTTACGCATGCGGTGGACGGGGATTTTAGCATTTCACTCGCCCTCCGAACTAGTCCAAACAATACGGCAAAGCCGACGGTTCGCGACTCAGAGCATACTTTTTATTATGGTCCTTACAGCCGAGTCGTCATGTAGGCAGCGTTAACAGAGGCAAATTATTTTATCGTGTGCTGCATAGTATCGTTAGGGCATCATATGCAGGTACCTATTATTAACTCTTCCAATACCCAGTTAAGATATCCAGAAAGATCATTAACTTTTAACTCACACACTGAAACTAGTTTGAAATGCACCGCCACCAGGGGATAATCACAGTCTGATATCAGTCTCTGTCCAAAACAAATCATGTCAAAATACCTCTATATCCCAAAATAGTTGACTTTGATTGTCGCTGAGAAGAGATTGCGACTAGATTTTAAACGTTTTTAATTATGGGAATTGGCTGATTTGGTTATCTACCAGATAAGATATTAGACATGAATAAATCCTAATAAGATCGCCTATTTACCTATTGACATATATTATTAAGAAAACAACAAACTCCTAAGATCCAGTTAAGTTAAAGTTGTCTTTTACCTTGATGATTATCCAGAAATGTTTCCCAACTGATCAGGGGGCCTAAAAAGACGACTTGGACAGAATCGTAAAAGGATAACATTATTAAACGTAATAAGGCGAAGACAGTCCGTGTTTTTCTTTTTTTCGCTGCACTACGTAGGTAGGTATAATCAAAGAGATTGGGATTGGATTTGGATTGGATTAATTCGTATTATGGCACAGACAAAAAAAAATAACTGAAATATCCTTCACCAATGGGATTTGATACGATTAACTTAACAGTTAACTGCCCATTGTGATTCATAATGTTATCCTTTTATGATTCTGCCAAAGAGGCCTTTTTAGGCCCCCTATTCTTTTTATGATATTCTAGCTAGTTATTTAAAAACAACATTGTCCTCATAAGAAAAAAATATTGATCTATTGGTCTATGAATATGTCTTGTATTAAATACTTTATTTGTAATAGAGCCTCGCAATAAAATCCGTAATGAACTATTCCAATCTTTTATTGGCTTTGTGTCAATCATGTACCTATGTTCACTAATAATCCATTTGTGGTCACCATTGAAGCTGTACAGCAAGTATCTGTAAGCAAGGGTCTGGTACAGCAGACGATGAACCTGAACCACTTTTTCCTCCAAAAAAATAATCTGTCGTTCCTACATTTGGGTCGAGTAGATTTGGGGGGCCCAAAAAAAAGCCACTTTGGCGAATCATAAAAGGATAACAATCGTAATGGACAGTTAACTGTTAAGTTAATCGAATCAAAACCCATTGATGAAGGATTTTCTAGTAATTTTTTTTGTCTGCTAAAATACTAATCAGTCCAATCCAAACTCAATCCCTGTCTCTTTGATTATACCTACGTAGTGCAGTGAAAAAATAAAAAAAACACGGACTGTCTTCGCCATATTTTGATTCATAACGTTATCCTTTTATGATTCGCCAAAGTGGCCTTATTAGGCCCCCTGAAGTTTTGTATGGGATATTGTTGATATTTTTTTCGCGATTTCGATGTTGGTCCAATGGAGAAAAGTGTTCAACTATGGTTTGTACTACACCTTTCTGATACATGCTGTACGTCTCCACTGTAAATAGTTATCGAGATCGTACGATTCCGTAAAATATTAATATTGTAACTACTACCTACTGCAAACCATGCAAATGGTAGCACATTGTAGAATATGACTGTCTGTTAGTTGGTGTTGTTGTTGGTCTAGTGGTCGCAAGCACTACTGCCGAGCAAGAGGTTCTGGGTTCGTTTCCCAGGTCAGTCGGGCAAAGTGTTATTGAGTTATTGTATCTGGAATTTCTCAGTAGCAGTTCGATGTCTGGTTTTGTACCCCGTTGATGGCAATAGGGTCGCCTCCTGTTACATGGGACTTAAACATCATTGGCGAAATGTGAGTGTTATATAGATACACCGTTGCCCAACCCTTTGGGGAAACAAGGCGTGATGTTATGTGTTACTATTGCAAACCATGCAAGTTGTAGCACATGGTTAAATGTAGGTAACCGTCTTAGGGCCTGTGCACACCACGTTTTTTAAACGCGCCGTTGACGCGCGTTTGTATCGATACATACGCGATACGCACGCGAGTCAGATACTGGCAGACACTGCTCTGTAGGATAAAAAGCGCGCCGTCGACGCACGTTTCTAAAACGCACGTCAACGGCGCGTTTAGAAAACGTAGTGTGCACAGGCCCTTAATGTGGTTTTTGTTTCTTATTATCTTTCCTGCGATAATATACTTAGTCTTATTTCTGTCCACATACTTTTCTGGTTTTTAACCTGCCTGGGGGTGTTGGTGAAATAATAAAACACCTAAATATAATAATATCATATTTATTTTTATCATAAATTATCAAGACAAAACGTTTACATTCATATTTATAATTATAATCTATTAATTTGACATTCGCACAAATGAGTTAAAAATAATTTCATTCAATATCTCAAGTTGGTATATTTTGAACACTTCATCAGTTTGAAACTCGTTAGGTTGTACTTAGGTACTATTCATAAAGTATAAAGAGCTTTATACATAACACAATATTATATATGTACTTGCATCGAAACTTTACAAAACGCAACAGGTTTTGTTTTGTTCTGCATATTAGATGGATGACATGGGCTGGCTTTTTGTTGTTTCTGTCGATTTTCTTACTGCTTTTTTAACCGACTTCAAAAAATGAGGTCCTGTATTTGACCCGTATGTTTGTATGTCCGCGATTTATGTAACAATAAAATGTTAATGCAAGTCGATTAAAGTAAAACAAAAATACTTTGTAATTTTATACTTATATTTAACTACACTTAACAAGGGAGCCACACTGAGTGAGATTGTTTTGATATAATAATAAAATTCTAGACTCCTTTGTAACCTAAGTAAATTTAAAAAAATATATAAGTAATTTCAAATATCAAATAGTATAAAAATTTTAATTACATAGACTAAGCATTCAATTTCAAACACATTCAAAACATTAAAACGTTTAACTTAACTTTAAAATATGGGGCGGATATCAAAATTGATTGAATACTTAAAATGAGATAAGCTTGTATGTTTGTATAAATATGGTGTAACGATATTTACAATGTATTAAACTTGTATCTATGGGCGCTAAAAGTGGTCGTGTGGTTGAGGGCTTAATATTAAGAAGTCTCTAGCACTAGTCCACTCCACAAAGTACTCCGTAGAGTAATGAGAATGGCCCCGAGACTTGCTTGAACGTTAGATAGTAATTCCGCGGGAAAAGATTCCAAATATCAGATTTCTTATAATTGCGTGGTTTGTTCGATATCCATAGCGTCCTCAAAATGATCACTATACTTGTTCAGCTTTTGGACACTTAAAGCTGTCGTTTATTTTGAATGAGTAGGTAGGTGGTGGTTTGGAGGCTCGGCCGCGTGTCGCGCGGGACCGACACGCCGGCGCCGGGCGCGCGCGGGACCAACACGTCAGTGGGCGCGCGCGGGACCGACACGTCGACGGGCGCGCGCGGGACCGACACGTCGACGGGCGCGCGCGGGACCGACACGCCGGCGCCGGGCGCGGGCGGGACCGACACGTCGGCGGGAGCGCGCGGCGCCAGGCGACGCTCTCAAGCCATGTCGTCGCCTTTACCGTCCAACCTCTTCAGCTAAATAATAATAAACAACATTAGTACTAAACTTGACTGCCGACTGATATGATATACCATGTCTACGTACATACCTATATAAAACCACCCTGTTGAAGTGGGCAGGTGGAAATAATAAGGCACACAATCATTAAGGTTCATCACACATCAGACCAATGGAGTGAGTGAGTGATTTCTATCGGTCTGTTTAGTTTAAATTGATGGGATGTTGATAATCATGAGCACGTTCGGTTACTTACGCTTTGTTCTACTGTCCAAGCAGTTGGGGCTAGGCGTCCAGTACGCTTGTAATGGAATATTCAATTAACTTTATTGTGAATAATTGATCTTTTTTATTTGATGCAAAAGAATCTATAGCCACAAACAGGCTTGATTGGAATTAAGTGTTTAGGAGCCTAGTCAGCCAAAAAATTTCGTTTTACAGAACTTTTTGTAAAAACCATTTTAGTAGGTAGGTAGTGAAAGAATATGACAGTCAAGAATCTAAAGCCCACATCAATTGTATAAAAAATTGTTCTACATATGTTCATCAAATAGGTTGGTATGGATACTTTACCACAGCAGAAGTTCTTCGTAAAAACTGTTGTAAGATCATGAAGAAGTTAGAGGTAGATCATATATATTACCTCCTTCTCATCTCCAGCAACGGCGCGGTAGCGGGGCGGCGTGATGATCTCAGTGGGCGGCGCAGAGAACCCGTGTACGTACAACAGTGCGGCCGCGATGCCTCCAGCGATGGGGCCTGCCCAGTATACCTGTGCGAATGAATGTTTTAGAGCTGTGGTATGGAGTTAAGAGACACGGATCCAGTCGTGTTGTTCCATTGGCGGATCCAGCCCCCAGGGGCTGGTCATCGGCCTTAGGAGGAGGTCATGTTTAATTTGATTAACTGGCGGATCCGCTGGAGTTACCTACCAACTACGCGTGCCCAGAACTTGATTTGATTTTGTCTATGAAATAATAGATTGAAAACATAAAACAAAACGCCTGTAGGTTTAAGCTTTGTTTCTGGAAAATTTAAGTAGGTACTTTCAGTTCGAGAGTCAGCCTCGAATAAGATGGACTAACGACCCGACTGACTTTTTTTCAGTCGGTAGGTAAGTACCTACTTATTCTCTTTTCGCAGGAAATCATGAATGCTGTAAAGTTCCTCACCCAATGGTCAGCCCATTCGTTGGCGACGAGTGCTGAGCCGAAGGAGCGGGCGGGGTTCATGGCGGAGCCGGTGTAGTCGACAGCGAGCAAGTGACCCAGTGTCACAGTTAGACCGATGGCTAGAGGTGCGGTGGCCTTGCTGTCAGGCTTGTTCGGATCGCATACCTAAGGAGAAGACATCATTTTAATAAAACTATCATGTTTAAAAATTTTTTTGGTGGTTTGTCGGGAACTCCTGCAAAAATTATGAAGCAGATATTGGCATTTATTCACCACATCACTTTAAGATTGGTGAGGTCGGTCAATTTCCTCGAACGAATCGAATGACATGTAAACGGATATCGCAGCAGCCGACATTCTGTCAAGTTCAATTTAAAAATTTCTACTCGACAATAGATGGCGGCACTAGTAGGTATTGTAATTAAGAAGCATGCTACAACCAACCATTATAATATCGTAAATGTACTTCTTATAATTATATAGGTAATTGTTTGGTAAATCAGCAAAACAAACTCTGTATAAAATAAATCTTTCAAGAATAACACACTTGAGAATGTCGTAAAAGTTCCTATGCACGTAGGTATATCTATATAGATCTATATTTTAAACTAGCTTCCGCCCGCGGCTTTGCCCGCGAGGTATGTCGATAAAAACTATCCTCTGTCCTTCCCCGGGATGCAATCTATCTCTTTGCCAAATCTTATCGAAATCCGTTCAGTGAAAAGTGAAAAGGTAACATACAGACAGACAGACAGATAGAGTTACTTTCGAATTTATAATATTAGTGTGGATAATGTTGTTTATAGTAGCCACTTGAGTTATCTACGATACGAACCAGTCGTGGCATTTCTTTATGGTAACCAACGCCTCACGCTGGGCACGAACGTAAACAACACAAATGAATGTGATTGTTCAAAATATAAAAAGTATCTCCACCTAGCTTATATACTATATATACTTATTATACTCCTATACTTGAACAGATTTTCAGGTTACCTAAATTGAATGCAGTTTGAAAATACCTTTTATTTAACAGAAGTATGTATTGCTAAATTAAACGAGTGTAAGTAGCGTGCTTGGAAACCTACTTATGTAGTATAAGTAACAGTTACTAATTGCCCAAAACCCAGAAATCAATCAAATCCAACGGAGCGTGAAATAGATATTAGTTTTGTTTTGTTTCACAGACAGACGTTGAGCTGCGCTGTCAGATTATAAAGTAACGGTTTTTTTGCCCGCTTATGTATACTTTATATGCGGGCAAAAAAAACCGATGGACTGTGGCCCACAGTCTGTGGGTGTACCCACAAGTTCGCTTTTTTATTAGGTAGCCGTAACTATTCGTTGCAGGCACGTAGAGACAAAGCAAATTATTCAATATTTCAGTGATACCTATGTAAACAGAAACAACGCTTACACATATTTAAGTCACAATAAAAGGCCTTGTTAGTGATGGTGTGATGCCAATATCTGTGATCTGTACAAATCCTAGCGATTTACCTAGATTACACTACACTTATCGTTTGTTGTTTCTTTAAATCTACAAGGATTTAGTTCACTTGGACTTTAAAATTTTACGATAAATTTTACGATTTAACTGTTTTTTTTGTAAATTTATTACAGGAGAGGAGAAGAGCTAAAAAACATCATTGCAGCGTGAATATTGGTGCGTACTTAGATACTTATAAATTAGCATTATTTGTCTTACCCTGTCTGTATAATAAGGCACATAAGTAACTGGGGTATTTAGACTGTAAAACCAAGATTTTTATAAGGGTTTCGCATTTGCCTAGGCTTCTTTCCTTAGCCCAACTATGTTGGGTTCAGCTTCCAGTCTAACCAGCTGGATACCAGTGTTTTATATGGAGCAACTGTCTATCTGACCGGCTCCACAACCCAGTTACCGGGTAACACTGTGTGCTCATAATATGTATCATAATTAGGGTCCTCAGAGTTGCAGGTACATACGTGGAAACTAAACATTTACTCGCGGCTTTCTTTAATTTAATAATAGCATTCCCTCGCGAATTCCACATATTATCATGTGTACTCTAATCTCCTCAACCTGTATTTTTGTAATTCTTGTGTTTTTTAGCTTTTTTTGCGGATAACTTAATCCGATTTGGCTTTAATTTTTGTAAGTGCCCAGTTTGTCCCAGGAGGTGACAAGTTCACCAACTCCAAAATTAGTTACTGTATGTGTACAGTGAATAAGTCGTTGGAGAGCCATAATTTAGTAATAAATAAATAATGCTCCTGTCCCTTTTTGAGTTACCTAAAAAAAATAGCTGTTCCAAATAAAGTTGACTGCGTTGGCGCTGTTCAAAGCCACATTTATGTGGTACCGAAGTACCTAGTAGCAGAGATTAAAATAAGTATTACGTAGGAGTGACAGATTGTCGATTCATCTCCTACAAGTAACAAGGAACCAGTTTCCAAGAGTGACCTCCTACTCGCTCGGGATGAGAAACAATTGAGTGTCGACGCTTTCTTTTTCATAGGTGGGCCTTATTTGGTAGAATATCATTTCTATTTCTATTGCTTGTGTTTAGTTTAGTTTGTGATCTTCCTGTGCGAGTCAGAATTTAAATACGTTTACGTTCTTCCTTTCTCTCCTAAGTAATATGTATCAATGAGTAAAAACGTGTTCCACTCAGCTGCCTTATAATATTGATTATGTTAATCTGTAGTAGATTGTTGCCGACTATTTCGCGGATAAAATACGGTGTTCCGTCACGCAACGTTAAGCGGGGTTCGTCTGCGTTTTTAGGAATCTACACCAAGACCTCGCGAAATTTATTATGGTTTTAATTAGTCTTTGAATTATGTAAATACGTGGGCGTAGTCGTTTGTTATTCTTCGGATATTTTTCTTGATAGGTATATGGTTTCAATAATAGAGAACGGTGCTTATATATTTATTTATATCCCTATTATTTATTGTACCTACACCACAAAAATACATAAACATTACAAAATATAATATAATGGGTGGCGTTATCGCTTTCTAGGATCTCTTCTTTTAATCTGTTTGTACATTGTACTTACTTACAGCAATTTTATTGTACCTATCTACTGTCAACAGGCCTTACTTTTTTTAAAGAGATGGCCATGTTATTCCCACGTTCTACACACACGTTTTTTTTTCATACTTATAAACAAACGAGCCCCATCTGTCACCAATATAATTATAAGGCATAGTACATACCTACGCAATGCAAAGAACAAGTAGTTTCAGTATATTTATTGTATTGTCAAAAGGCCTTACTTTTTATGTTTTAAAGAGATGGTCATTTTATTCATGCTCTATTTTACAGTCAGATAACCGAAAAGTTAGCCCAATATACCAAAGCATCTCCACTGGGCATACAGGTAGGTACAGACCTACACAACGCGACGCAATGCAAAAAACGATGTAAAGTAGAATTGTTTGAAGTGTTGTTTCTGTATTTTATCTGAAACCGTATCCGTAAATAATAATTTACGAATAAGTAGATCCTTCAAACTTAGATGACACAAGTAGCAAGGCACTTGGAGATTCATACGGAACCGCGGAACCGCGTTATCCTATACATGCAACGCATTGTGTTGTGTATTTTTAGTCTACCTATTCATTTTTTACTCAATACTTTTTGTTGTGACGTATGGTTCAGGGTAGGCACAAAAACGCTAATGTAATTGTTCCAAAGCTGAATAAGAATGATATACAACACGAAGCGACCCTACAGCCCAATGTCATACAAGTAGTATCTAGATAGAATTCTATATAATTATAGCACAAGAGGCGTTTGTAAGGACACATGGTTATTTACTCTAGTGACATTGAATTATTACAATCCTACCTCAACCAGATCACGAATGCATTAATATTTAAATATTATGTGTAAGGTAATACTTTATATCCTTTTCTGGTGAGTACCTAGATGTAGGCAAGCGAGTCATCAGTGAATAGGTACTTAGAAGGTAATATGCACGTTTCATCTCAGTTTATTTCCAATGGCTATCTACCTACCTATCATCAATTATTATTGTTTAGTTTTATTGTTGTCTGAGAGTCTTTAGGACATCGAATCCATACCTATCTACAGCATCTATATAATTTGATCATAACAGAGCGTGTCGCAAAAAATATATGTCTGACTTAGTAGCTCACACAAAAAATATATGTCTGACTTAGTAGCTCACACAAAAAATATATGTCTGACTTAGTAGCTCACACAAAAAATATATGTCTGACTTAGTAGCTCATACAAAAAATGTATGTCTGACTTAGTAGCTCACGCACTCGGGAATATTTGCTTGGATATTTTATTGTACCGACTTACCAACTTTTCTGAGTAACTTTGTCACTTTGACTTTCCATGTTGTCGATATTTTAGAAGTTACTAAGGGTTAATCGCTTATTAGGTACCTACTTATAAGAACGACGCATTTAGACCATCGCTTGTGACACAAGACAGAACTAATAATTTTGCTGCACGAAGCACTTATTTTTATGTGATTTATTTTGCGATTATAGAAGTAGTTTTTTTCCCTTGTTTAACTATACTAGAAACTGTTTAAATATTTCATTACAAAAAGGCAGATTACCGCGCACGTTTCCGCTAATTAACGTCGTGTCACGAAACGACTAATGCGACCTCTGATGGTTCGAGATTTTCACGCGAATTGTCATTAGCTGATTATTCCATAGAATCACCATTGTTCAACTCATTAACTATAACTACGCTATTAATAATACGTTGTTTATTGAGCTTGATGATATTCATATTCTGCGCCAGCATTTGCGTCCTATGGATATTTTAAGGTTTAGGTAGGTTAGGTAATAATAATAATAGTCCTCCAGACAGTATTTCGGCCATTCTTAGCGGAGACTAGCCTTCGGCTCGGGAGTTATTATAGTCAGTGCCGGATTAAGACTACTTGTTGCCCTAAGCAATCCAGGCCCCTATCCACTAGTCGCCTCGTATTTTTTCAAAAAAAATCGACGATTTTGGGTCTTGTTATATCTTGCTGACGATCAGCCTTGCCTTGGTACTAGCAAATATTTTTTCGGTGCTTTTTATGGCAGGCGCGGTCGCATCCCAAGATTATGGGGGGGGGTCACCATGGGTGCCGAGGAATATTTTTAAGGTGGTACATCTCCTCGTTGGTCTAGTGGTCGCAAGCGTTACTGCTGACCATGAGGCCCTGGTTCGATTCCCAGATCGGGTAAAGTGTTTTTAGGTTTTTCCGTCAGAAATTTCTCAGAAGCAGCCTGGAGTCTGGATTTTATGCCCGTTTGGTGGCAGTAGGCTCGTCCCCTACGATATGGGATTTAAAAATAACTGGCGCAATATGGATGTAACTACTATTTATGTAGTACAATAGCTGCCTCTTTCTTCGGGAATTAAATGCTCATGTTATAATATGTTAATGTTCATATACATCTCCAGCTCCACATTATTTAATTATCCTATTCATGGACGCACCTTTTACATGGGGGAGGAGGGGGGTATTACTTAATAATGCTGCCAAATTGGTCGCCGCATTTTTTGATAAATGGTTGGTATTATAACAGTACGTTACGTAGGGTGAGCAGAGCGAGCGAAGCGAGCTCGAAAATTTTAACAACCCGCTTTGGTTACCTTAGGTTTTGCTTTACATTTTCAAACAGAACCAGGAGTTACATTGTCGACTTCAGAAAAGCACAAGCAACAATGATAATTTAGTGTAAAAATGCAAGAGCGAGTTAGAAAATTTTACACACTTTCGGATAGGTTACCATCAGTGCCATTAAAAATAACACTGTTATTTCATATGCGTAGTTTCAAGTAGGGATGCATCCGATACCGATACCGATACCGATATATCGGCGATACTTCAGGTTTGCCGATATATCGGTATCGGCGATATTTTTATGGCCGATTCAACGATACTTTTCAAATTTCGCGCTTTAAAAATGTAATGTAAACGCGCGTGTTGTCCCGTCTATTTCGTTGCAAACGAGGCACGAACTATGTTTGCTCGGGGAAACCCCGCGCTTTATTCAGTGTTTTGTTTCGCCCGCCCGCTTTGGCCTCGCACTCGCACATCTATCCCATTTAGTGTTGCCCAAAATCGGTCTTGGTCTTGCAGTCTTGGTCTTGTTCTTGCATTTTTGCAAGACCAAGACCGACTTATTGTAGCAAGACCAAGACCAAGACTGAACCCTGCAAGACTTGAGCAAGAACAAGACTAAGCCTGCAAGACTCTTGCGTCTCGCAGTTAAGTCAAACTGAGATTTGGGCGTTATAGTAGGTATTGGGTTTCAATCCCGATTTTGATAGACGTTCCCCAGTATTATTATATGTTTCGACTATTTATTAAGTAGGTAGGTAGCGTGTTACTTACAAATTTGCTCCCATATGTGATAAAAATGTACCTAGCATAACTATCTAGCAAAGTTCATTTCATACCTTGTAGGTATATCTACTTAGAGTATTATATTATACTTGTATAAGTCTAATGTGCAGATCTAACGTTAGTAGGTTGATAAAAGTTATGTAGGTATTTATGTTTCAAAGTTTGTATAATTCTTCTATTCAGCAAAATTTAAAACTACCAGCGTGTCGAGTAGGTCTAGTACTAGTAGCAGTTTTTAAGCCACAGTACAGACGCCAGCACATCAAACTACTACAATCTGCCATATTTCTTTAACAGATTTTCAACTTTATCGCTAAAGCATTAAGGTTCATGGTTGATTGGCAAAATATGACGTTCCGCGAATAAATTGTTGGTCGGTCAGTGTATTACATACCTACTTATTTGATAATTTACGGACAAAGACACCGCCGCCGCGCGGGGATTTCCGCAATCTTCCGCATTTTATGTCAGGTTCAAGCATTTATGCACTTTATTGTAATAATTTAAAGTTTATTTTCAAGTGCATTAATAATACGAGGAGACCGCTTGGCGCTGCGGTCCCTTTGTCGCGGCATTTGAAAGCGAATAGCGTAGGTACGAACTACGAAGATAGTGTTGACCTCGTAAATGAACGTTAGCAATACAGCTGATCAGGTAGCCCTTTCGAGTTTTATTTACATTGCTGTTTTAAGTGAAACAAGTGAATTTATTATTGAAAATCTCATTAAGTCAGATAGAATTAATGATTTTATACAGTTTACAGTAAAAAAAATTGCGGAAAAAAACGTAAAAATTAAAAAAAGCCGACGAAAAATTTCAACGCATGGGGGTCCAGAATCATGTACTGAATCCATGGTAAGCGCGTCGATGTCCCTGCCACCCAGCAATAGGCTAATAGGTATTTGAATGTAGTCTAGTCTAAGTAGTAGAGTCTCGCAAGACTTGCGAGACTCTTGCTGCAAGACCAAGACCAAGACCAAGACTGAGAGCGCAATACCAAGACCAAGACCAGGTGTATTGACGCAAGACCAAGACTGGCTAAGGTCTTGTCTTGGTCTTGCATTTGGGCAACACTAATCCCATTTCGTTAGGTTGAATGTTGTTGCGCGTAGTATTTTTTCATGCAAATAAGATTAAGAATTACAGATCGTAATTGTTTGTGTATTGTATGTCATTTATAACTAGTCGTTTGAGTCAAATAAAATAAATAGTAGTCATATCAACTTCAAAACACAAAAGTGCTAGGTATATGGAATCACTTTGAAATTTCGACAATTGATAATTCCATAAAAATCTTATAAATGTTAATTTTGATTACTAAAACTATTGATTAATTGTGTTTTATTTAATCTACCTTCCTTTTTGAATTCAGTAAGCGTATCGGTATCGGTATCGCCGATATTTTTATAAGAGTATCGGTATCGGTATCGTATCGGCAAAAAGGCGTATCGCGGCATCCCTAGTTTCAAGTTTTTACGTCTGTCGGTAGACTCCACGACTGCCTCAATGTTTTTTTATGTGCCCATCGGGGTCTCCGTAGCTCAAGTACCTACAGTTTTAAGTTAGTAAGACAAGTAAGTAAATCATTCAGGCTCTCGACAGCTTCAATGATTTTGAGGGTCATGATCCTTATGACCACCTTTTTTTTTTTTTTTTTTCAGGATGGGAAATCATCAAATGACTTCTCCCGCTCTGGGTGGAGCGGAAGGGAGTGTCAGACTCTTACTGACTAAAACCCACCCGTGTTCCTTCCTTAGCCCTTTATGTTCCGGGCCAGCGGTAACCCTTTCGGACAATCCCGCTGGCCCTTATGACCCCCCTAGGACAGCGCCTGATTTATGGTGCCCCCGAGACGTGATGCCCTAAGCAATTGCTTAATTTGCTTAGGGGTTAATCCGGCACTGATTATAGTGCATAAGCGTGTGCGCAGACTCAGCACTCGCACTCTAGCTCTAGGTCTGGTTTAGGTTATAAAAAAACCTCTTCCTCCTAAAAATACCTCTTCTCTGCAGTCTTGTTATTCCAAAACTTATATGAAAGTGAGAATACTATGTGCAATTCGATTCCAATATCGTTCAGGTTTGACAGCTATCGGAAGTGGGATTAATGTCTGAATGACAAAGAATCGTATTCATTTATAGGCGTTACCTAAGTAAGTATTCTGTGAAGTTTTACCTAATATCTAATCTTTACTGCAAGCAACGAATCTTTGCTATTATTGTCCACTGTAGTTCTCAGTATTGTTATTATTTATTGCCTTTTTATTATTGCTCGTTTTTGATGTTGCACCGAAGTTACTAGGAAAATGATTTCTTCGTCAATTCCGATTATAACCCTAATCCCCCTAATCCTAACCCTAATTTATTTACAAATTCCTCTGCAATACTTTAGTCATAGGTATGCTATCCGAAAACAATTGAGGTCATTAGTTTTTATATAAGGAAGTAGGTAGTTACTGCTAGGTACTCTGCACATGCCCCTTGCCACATTTGCCTAAGTACATAATTATTGTCCTTAACACGAATATTATCGTGGTCAATTTTTTCATTGATATTTTTTTACCCTTTAATAAGCTACTATGACTAGGTACTTTACTTCTGTTTCAAATGGTCTGCTTAGTCACCAAGTTCTATCAAGTTATCAGCTTAAAAAACTCACCCCACAAACAACGAAGATAAGTACGAATCCAAGGAAGAACTCAATGCCAAAGCCTTGTAGCTGGGTGACTTCAGTGCCGAGGCCGGTGACACCGAGCTTGCCGGCCGCGCGGTCAGGAGTCAAAGCTTTCAGCAGACCAGAGCCAGCCGCCGCGCCTGCGCATTGAGCTACGATGTAAAGCACCGCACGCGCCGGCTTCACGCGACCGGCTGATGCCAGACCTAAGGTTACTGCTGGGTTGATGTGGCCGCCTGAGATGTGACCTATCGCCTGTTGGAAAGGAAATTGGACCGGTAAGTATCGAATAGGTATATAGAAGTTCAACGAATGGAGCTGTCAAAAGTTGCAGTAGGTCATTTTAAACTTCTGAAGAAGACAGTTTTTCAATAACAGGATCTTACTAAAGCTTAAGGAGATCAAAATAGATTTTGCAGTAGTAGATGAAGCAAACACTCACTGAAACACTGGCGTATACTGCAAGACCGAAGGCGAGGGCGATGATTACGATATCTGGTGCTGCGGTGGAGCCTTGCGTGACGTTGATACAGGCGCCGCAACCGAACAGGTTCAGTAATAAGGTCCCTGTTCAGAAAAAAATACCGTTTAGATCTTCAGGGTTCATGGTTAAATAAAAAAGCAGAGCCTGATGAGCAGTGTGATTCCTCCAGAGTACATTCACGTTTTTCGTACGATTATCGTCGTGAACTAAGTCAAGAAGTTGGAAAATAGCACAGGCAATGTTTCAAAGCAATGTGGTCCTAAGCGTACAGTACACACGGCACAGACATACCTACAGATATTACCAAGCCGTTTGCCAAACGTGATGATTTCCAATAGCAATTTTCGAAGGACTTTTACTGGCTGATAATATGAATGATTATTACATTGATATAAAACTGAGTATTATGTTTGGACTTTCGAACGTCAGCAATGCACGCTCATTCGCACAATGATATCATGTGCTGTAACATTATAAAGTTATAAAGTAAGATGACGCAAACTACCCTCAGAATTTATTGATAGAGTTAATATAGAGTTTTCCTTATTATGTCTGATGGAGTTCATAGAAATATTTTTCTAGTTTATGATATGATTTCTGTGATGCAAGGTGCATTAAGACCGTCACTACACTAGTTTTAAATAGGTACCTATGTTTGTCCTTTTTGTTTTCAGTGGTATACAATACAGTGTATAATAGAAAGATCATTAACCTAATCTTACATTTTCCTCTGATGTATAGTATAACTATAAAGATACTGCCACACACAAGACAATGCGAATCAAAGCAATCCGAGTTATTAAGATAATCCATTTGTGTTTGTGCTGCTACGTTGTCAGTTATTTCTGAATCACACAAATATTAAAGGCGAAAGTTTGTGAGTGAGTTTGTATGTTTGTTACTTGTTCACGCATAAACGACTGAACGGATTTTGATGAAATTTGGGACACAGATAGTTTATAATCAAGATTAACACATAGGATACTTTCATCCCGATATTCCCACGGAATCGACACCTTATGCGGGTGAAACCGCGGTCGCAGCTAGTATTTCATGATTATATATATAACATAATATGCTTCATTCTGTCAAGCATGCCCAAAAGCGTATCTTTGCATTTTCAATCTGGTAATATACAATATTCAATGTATCGTATGACATAACTTAGTAAGGTATGCAGCCTCGCCAAGTGTTCACTGATGTCACCTATTAGGGCTGTTAGACGACTCCGTTTAAGGTGCTGGCAGTCAACACAATGTGGAATTTTATAATTCCTAGTTAGGTGTATTTTTCATAGAAAAACTGTGAGCACATCTGTGCTTGCTGTTATGTTGTGTCTTTAATAATTGAGTACATTATATCATTAAAAGTTTTCTGTAATAATTGTAATTTTATTCACCTGGGTGATGTCCGCCCAGGCGGCCTATAAAGGCCACTTTGGGAGAATCATAAAAGGATATCATTATGAATCATAATGGACAGTTAACTGTGAAGTTAATCGTAAGTATCAAATCCCATTGGTGAAGGGTTTTTCAGTTATTTTTTTTTTGTCTGTGCTAAAATACCAATCAATCCAATCCCAATCTCTTTGATATACCTACGTAGTGCAGCGAAAAAAGAAAAACAAGGATTGTTTTCGCCATATTATGATTCATAATGTTATCCTTTTATGATTCTGCCAAAGTGGACTTTTTAGGCCCCAAGAATTCATGACGGAGAATATCAAAATAATCATGACGGCATAGCCTGTATAGTATGATCTCAGATTATTAATATATGGAGTAGGTAATGATGTAAAAAATCATGATTCTATTAGGTTGTTTCTTCTTAAAAAATATAGTTTCTACTTACCAATGAACTCTGCCAGGAGAGCCCTGCTGATGCTGGCGGCTCCACCAGTCAGCTCATCGAGCCCAAGCTTCGCTCCTAGCTCTCCCATGGTTCTGTTAACAAAAGAAAATAATGCTTCAGTTTCATTAAGCTTTATTTAATTACCATTAATCATTAGATTAAGCCCAGATGACAGGCGCTTGATGCGTGTTTAGTAATCGCGTGCCTACAACGTCCTACATTTTGCAATCTAACTTAGTTTAAACGTAACTATTGAGTAAGTCTATAAAAGGAAATAAATGGTAAACATAATTACTTATTCTGCTCACAAAAGAATTATGACCGAGTCTGATAATCTTTAGAAACAGTAAAATTATGGTGCTGGCTGTTCACGTAACTTTATTACAAAAAAGCACAGCTTTTACCAAAGACTACGATTTACATCGCTAGTTCACTAGATCTGATAACATTTGCTGTTCGGTGATTAACATTTTTCACTGTTCTGGCTCTCGGCTATAGGAACAATGGGAGTGATAAAGGGTGTTGCGGTTCAGTAATAACTTCTAGTCAAGTTTTTTAGGAGAATGCCTCGTATGATGGACTGATGACCGGAGATAAATTACACTAATTAACTGCTATAGGGTGAGCGGTCCAGTCGTTCGGCCTATAAACTGTGACACTGAAATGAATGGAACAATTCACAGGAAATTGGGAAAGCGGATACCAGATAAAGCTCGGATAGTAGGGTCACTGTTGTGGGAGAACTTTACAGAATTGTTTTAATTATAGTGATTTGTGCCATCATTATCTCGTTCAATGCGTGGATGTTGTTTCCGGATATTTTGATACTAGCAGAGCCACGCGGTTTCACCCGAAGTGTCGATCCCGGGGGAATATCGGGATAAAAACTATCTTATGTCCTTTCCCGGGACTCAAACTATCTTCTCTATCGTTCACCGGCTTAAGCGTGAAGAGGTAACAGACAGATAGACAGACACTTTCGCATTTATAATATAATATATATTTAGTAATATTAGTGTTAGTATGGATTGTTTTTGGAAGTTCCGGTAATCGGGAGGGAAACGCCATCCATGGAAAAACAGTCAGTTTAGTCAAAGCTACATTCGATCGTTTCTATCGTATTTTTACCCAATAAACGACAAAAATGCAGCGTATTAGTAAACAACACCTATAGCTAATTAACAATTGGATGAACATAATCTACCTTTATTTCTGAACCTGTTGTTTATTCTACACGGCAGGTATATATATAATAACCCCCTTATTAATAAACGTATTATAGATGAATTGACCCAAAGAATTTCTCTCTTTCGGTCGTCACACGGATTTCTCTCTTTCGGTCGTCAGTAATTTGACTTTCGAAAGAAGAAGACAAAGCGTTGTGTAGGTAACTGTACAGACGCTATACAACGCTTATTAGTAAGGGGGTATTTAGTATTATATGTATATTGGTACTGTAATTATCCTTATTGTTTCACAGTTATAAATATCAGCTTTTTTATTTTACATACATAATATTACGGCTGTAACCCCGAATGGTTAGGCAGAAGTGTACCTACCTAGTAGTACAGACGCCAGCACATCAAGCTACGTCCCGAAACTGTCAAATTTTCCCAATCAACATTGAACCTTATACAGTACCGATTAAGTTGAAAATCTATTAAAGAAATTTGACAGATTGTAGTAGCTTGATGTGCTGGCGTCTGTACCTACACCCCCTCATTTTGCAAGTTATGTTTAAGTACCATGTAATAGAGGGCGAGCCTATTGCCGTCAACCGGGCACCTTTGTGTTGCTTCCAAGAAATTCCAGATGATGAAACAATAACGCATTGCTAGTATCGAACCCAGGACCTTATGCTCAGCAGTAGCGCTTGCGACCACTGGTCTAACGACACAGGCATGTTTTTTATTAGAAAATCATTCAACATGAAATATTTTACCAAAATTATACCCTTTTCATAGATTTTCTATCATTTCCAAAATAATTTCACATAAAATCTGAAGACTTTGGCGGTAATAATTCCTTCGGGTGGGTGCAAGCACTCGCAAGGTCTATGTCGTTTACCATGACCGCACCACTGAGTAATTATTTGCCATAAAAGCCTGATGTCAGCTCTTAAAGGGCGCAAAACTACGTGTACTTGTACTCGGTAATTTAATGCGTTTGTGCATTCAGTAACCTCCAACCGTTTTATGTTCTCCGTTTCTTGGAAATTAAGTAATTATAATATGAATACTAACCGCACTGCACTTCCGGAATGGATTTATTACCATACCTTAGTATAGGTATACTGTGAGATTGATATATAATTTATGGATGAAACAGACTCGTCAAATTTTCCTCTTCATATTTTCTCAGCTGAAAATTGTTCCCAAAACCTTTCAGGCAGTATTTTTACGGCCGCTTACGATCTAACTTTAACTGCAATAACATCTGCATTTCATTTGGCAGATGGATTTGTGATTTGTACACGTTCAGCCGTTGGTCCCGGCTGACATTTCATTTGTGGATCTTTGGCAGTCGTTGCGGGCCGTCAGAAGCCCGAAAGTCTGACAACCAGTCTTACCAAGGGATCTCGTATTGCCCAGTAACTGGGTTGAGGAGGTCAGGGGGACTAAAAAGGCCACTTTGGCAGAATCATAAAAGGATAACATTATGAATCATAACATGGCGAAGCCAGTCCGTGTTTTTCTTTTTTTCGCTGCACTACGTAGGTATAATCAAAGAGATTGGGGATTGGATTTGGATGCCGACTGATTGGTATTTTAGCACAGACAAAAAAAAATAACTG
The DNA here is from genome assembly GCA_963855955.1 of Luperina nickerlii. Taxonomy (NCBI): domain Eukaryota; kingdom Metazoa; phylum Arthropoda; class Insecta; order Lepidoptera; family Noctuidae; genus Luperina; species Luperina nickerlii. Next base: position 13,140,965 of record OY979664.1, on the reverse strand, counting down.
AAAAATCCTTCACCAATGGGATTTGATACGATTAACTTAACAGTTAACTGTCGATTATGATTCATAATGTTATCGTTTTATGATTCTGCCAAAGTGGCCTTTTTAGGCCCCCAGATAGGGAGTCGCATCATGTAAAATACTGGTATTCACTATTCAGCTGCAGCTGCGGTGAGACTGGAAGCCGACCACAACATAGATGGCTATGCAGATGATGATGGTGAGATGGATTTGTGAACGTAGCATACAAGTCTTGGGCACATTCTGCGTGAAGTTGAGAGAGGTAACACAAACCAATGGTTGACAGGTTTCTACAATTACCTGTCCGAGTTTAGAAATTGTACACCTTTCAGGCGCTTCCTTGTTTTATTATAACGGGTTTAATATGTAAGCCTGACCACACAGTTTACTAGAGATGTAAGCAGGTAGCCAGTGTTTGCACTAGATTTAGATTGTGTTAATACTTTAAGATAACAACTGAGTCGCAGCGTCTCCAACTGGAGTGTGTGACTACCTCATAAGTCGTTGTTAGGCTTATATTTATTTGAACAACCCTGATAATGATATTGTTGGATATGTTAGGCGCATTCGGACGTTTTGTATAAGGTGTGAAAGGTTTCCAAATTATAAGACAAAAAACGTCTTATTTTGCCTTTCTCGTAAAATATCTTCAGTGTAGTCAAATTATTGATGTAAGGAACCTAAGGTTCATATTTTTGGCAAATTATAGGGAGTTGCAAAAGTGAAAATACATATTATGATAATTTAAAAGAGTTAAGAAATTGTAGTCATGTTGAATGAGTATGACCTATACGCCCTGCTGGTACAAATCAATATTTAAACCATTTATTATGTACCTCGAGTTGATTTTTATGACTTACGCTTATACTCGTATTACTAAGTCTCTGATACACTAAGTAAGTAGGTTTTACGTTAAATTTAGCATCAAAACAATAATAATGGTAAAATCAATGGTAATGTTAGGCCACGCATTTGGAATCTCGAACCTTGTTTTGTTAGCCTGAAAGAACTCTGCTGTAGATAGATAACTACAGTGTACCTACAATCCTATTCTTAGCTACTGCTAGTTAGCCCTGTACCTATTATCGTGTGCGTATTTAAATACAGCGTATCGAATGGAATATATCCATATTCTAATTACCAGAGATTGTGTTTACGCTAGGCTGGATCTACAGACAACTACGTGCAGGTGTTAATAATTATTTACCATAGCGTCACGCATTGATTACTATGGTAATATTTTGTACCACTATTGTCGGTGTTCATGACGGTACGGGTGAACATGGGAGAGCGGTCATACTATTTTGTCTAATACATGGACGTGACAGGAAGAGCCACAATGAAGCTGCATTAGCTAGTCACGGTGGTCAATTTCCCGAAAATGAGCCGGTTGAAGACTTGAAGATAATAGGTGTGAACTACCCAATCCGTTACACGCAAGACAGGACTTGCATGTCCACGCTATTCTCCCGGTCGAGTAGTTAGTACGGGTCTGCTAAGGTCTACTTTACAAGTTTGTGCAAGGATGCGGAAGTTACAAGTTCTTCGTTAGTCGCCAACCGTTACTTCATGTCAGTTTGGTCGAAAATACACGACACATGTCTTATGTCTTGTCACAGCGAGGCGTGACAGGCATGCTGCACCAAAGAGTTTAGACACTTTCAAATTACAATGTTAATGCTTCATGATTTTGGTCGCGAATTACAATATCCATTTCCGTAATGACAGAGTGCTTAAAATTGGCAACGGATTTCGCAAACGTGGTTTGATTATGAAAGTACCTGTATTTTTTTGAATATCTAAAGTTTGGTAACTTTGTATGGTGGATCATTTAAATGTAAATACTTCCGGAAATCTAAAAATAATTAATTTCCTGCAACTGTTTGGAATAGTAATATTTCACGGTGTTCCATAGAAGTAACAAAGTATACCTATGTACATATATACCAAAAGGTTAATTTCAGGACGATATCAACAATTGGTATCTAATCATCAGAAAGTTAAATCCATTGTTAATGTCTCCCTACTTAATGGTGTGCTACTGGAAGATATTAGGTATATACCGACATTATTATTACAATACCCACTGTATTGTAACGACCCAAATAATTGTTTGTTTGATGTCACAATAAATTGATTGAAGATTGGGTATATAAATGAAAATTTATGTTTTTTCTGTTACTTAGTGAAGGTAAATGATAATGGATGATTTTGGAGTAGGTGCGACCAGCCTTGGATATTCCTAAACCAAGAACATGTCATTATGATAGTATCTAAAATATATGGTAGGTGAAACACTGTGATTATAACGACATGACATGTCATCATTTTTTATTGACACGGGGAGGGAAACATTAGTTATTCAAGGTTCAAGGCAGCCATTACTAAACGTAACTTTCTGCAGCTTTTCAATTAATTTCCTTTGATGCGACATTAGGAATGGCAAGCTTTCTTTGTCACGAAACCGTTAGGTAAACATCGACGAACGTTATTCAAATATATGTAATAGGAGTTTACCTAGTTCATTGCATAAACAAGAGCTTTTGATTTTTCAAATAATCTATGCTGATGAGTTTGTTTGTTTGTATGCGCTAATCTCTGAAACTGCCAGTCAGATTTGAAAAATTATGAGAAGCCGAGAAAATGAAAAAAGTCAGAAAAAAAAAGAGATTGCGTAGCGAGAAATAGCGAATAGTGCGGGCAGGCGATGCAATGCGACGGGGTGGGTCGGGGGACAAGAAATTTCACGCGGACGAAGTTGCGGACAGAAGCTAAAATTAATAATAAAAGTATGAGTTCTTTTGTTTTAAATGAAACAACAGGGAAAAACTAGTTGCGGCTGATAACTTTACTGATTGCTAGAAAACGCTACTGGAAACAAATGAGGTCATGGCGAGATGGTGGAATGCGACACTTATATATATTTAAGATAAGTTATAATATGTATGTCATTGTTATAATGTTTATTTACGTTTATATTCCTTCTCCTACAGATGTCATTTACTTGCGATTTAAAGCCGGAGATAGTGTTACTTATCGATTAGCATATCGCATTTCCCCCCCAACTTTTTGTTTGTGTTCTTAGTTTGCGTCATGTTTACTTCAAGTACAACGTATTTCCTTTCTTTTTTTATTTATTAGATTTCCCCTGAAGTCAGTATTGAATAAAAATATGGGTGTGGCAAACAAATTTTTATCAGACAAGTGCTTTACTTTATCGTTAACTCAAAAAGCAAATCGATCCAAATAAATAAGTATTATAGTTATCGCTAAGTTTAGGTACTACTTATCTCAAGATTCTTTACCTAAATATCAAATTATAATATGTATACTTATTGTGAAATAATAAAATGTAAACGTTTTTAACACTACCTATAATGTAGAGCTATGTACGGTGACATACCTACTGAATTATATGTTTGTGTGCTGTTTTCAGGGGGCCTAAAAAGGCCACTTTGGCGAATCATAAAAGGATAACATTATGATTCGTAATGGACAGTTAACTGTTAAGTTAATCGAATCAAATCCCATTGATAAAGGATTTTTAAGTTATTTTTTTTGTCTGTGCTAACATACTATTCAGTCCAATCCAAATCCAATCCCTATCTCTTTAATTATACCTACGTAGAGCAGCGAAAAAAAGAAAAACACGGACTGTCTTCGCCATATTTTGATTCATAACGTTATCCTTTTACGATTCTGCCAAAGTAGCTTTTTTAGGCCCCCAGGAAATGTGTAATCTTTCAGGGGCATAATTCCGATGTAGGTAGATATCTACAAATTAAACTAATACCTCCTGAAAGAGCTAAGCTTTTCTCGTCGTAGGAACCTAAGTAAACAAATAAGATAGTTACCGGCTTTTGTTCGACGAAGACTTTAAAAGTTTCTACGTTTCCCAGGAAATACCTTGCGAAATATGAGCTCATCTAAACAATTAATATGCATTAACTAAGTGAATAAATAATTACTGTAACCGCATTGTTGGTTATATCACTCATAATCACTATGCCACAAGTTGCAAGCTAATTAATTAGTAATAGCACCTCATTGTAATTTCACTCAGCAAACTATTATTACAGCGTAAAGTAAGGCCACATTACCACTGTGTCTACGTATTAAAATCGTGTACAGAATTTGATTTGCCTTTAAGCATTTCATTGACATTCTTGATACGATTTCTTAAGAATGGGCATACCTTTAGGTACCATAGGTATATAAATTAGTTGCGTACTTTGTGGGGGCTATACAAAATAGCTGTTTGGGCTGGTTAGCGATTATGATTTGCGAGAATTTCGAGCCTGCTTATGATTCCAAATTCGTATCGATTATCGCATCATTCAGTTAGTCGCCGTTCATAAGTTCCTAAACATAAACGACTAACTTGGCGATTGGCGGCAGTTGTAAAAGTTTTGACAGCGTCTTATTGGCTTTTTGTTTTTATTTCTTCAAGGTTGTGTGCCCTCACCAGTCCGTGATTCCTACACTACCTACTTAGTAAAAATTCTATAATTAGAATAATATTATAAAGTAGATATCCTACTTGATGCTGGTAAACAATATAAAATATAGTCAGTTTTTTACAGTAGGTAAGAAGTTGTAGGATCACTTGAGTGGGTACTGTCTCGTTCATATGATCCAGAGATCATCGAGATGAACATCATAACAGGTTTTGACAACCACAGTTAAATAACCGCCCGTTACCGCCGTACAGGCGTTAAATATGTTCCTTTACTCAAACAAGGTTCATTGACCTACGGTGCATGTATAAATTCCCAGTATGTGTAAGTTTTGACGTTCAAAAGTGCCTTTAATGTGCCTATTTGAAATAAATGATTTGACTTTGACTTTGATTTTGTGGCCGAGTGAATATATTACATTTTATGCATTGATCCGTTCAGTATATATGTTTGTTATATACAAAGCGAGCTTCTATTCTAAATTTAGTAGCTCTAGGTATTTAAAATTTTCCGGTTTTAGTTTCACAAGGACATAGTTCAAGGGGTAACATACGCAACTTTCCATCACATGCTTGGTGGGCTAAGACCATAATTCTATTTAAAACTTGTTTTTGATTGGCGGATAAAAAACTTGCCTTTGCTTGGCAGATAAATTAGACCTACGAGTGGCTAGGACATAATTATAACTTTTGAATCAATTGCGAAATTGCTATCAACTTAACGTTTGAAACTTTGTACCTAATTAGTTTAATTAGATGTATTTTTAATTAAATGCTTTACAGAACATATTATGAGTTAGACTGAAACCAGTGAACTATGAAGATTTCTTGTACATACCTGCATTTACACATAATTATCCTGAGTAGTTGTAGGTCAGTAAGGTTTTGTAAGAACAATGTAGAAAATGTTTCACAAATCAGAATATATCTTATTTAAATGCTATTGACACAGGATGGTCTGCGCTTCTGCCAACAAGTGCATGCGCTCGTAATGCACAAGTTTACGATTCGCTTTAAAAACGACACTGACCCTCAGTGTCGACAACAGGCTTGCCAAGATCATAAATTTTAAAGTTACGATTTGTTTGTTTAAATACTAAATACACACTAAAATAAACAATAATAGGTTAACTGAGGATTTGAAAACAGTTTTAGTTATGTGTTTCAAGTGTGCTACGCAGGGCTCTATTGGGCGATTCATAATACGAAGCATTAGAGTGCTTTACGATCGAAAAAAAAATTTTGGCTCTTTTCTGCAAATGTTTCTATTGTTATACTCCTGCTAGTATACATAACCTACATAATTTGTATCCATTGTATAGATAATTTAATGGAAATTAATTTGTACTTTCCTAAAATTGATTTAATGAAGTAGAAACGAAAAAAAAAATATTTCAAAAAAATTCTCATCAATCAAGTGTGAAACCTGAAAACAGTGTAGCTTGCGAAAAAATCAATTAATTGAGTCAATTACTTTTTAATAGATTCGTTTCACGCATAGGAGGAACCCTATTGAAATTGGCTCTTTTATTCAAAGTAGTTTAATTATATTTAATAAAAAACTAAGTAATATAATATCTATATCTGATCTATGGTTTTTTATGCGATCGAGTCGTGCACTTTTGGATTTAAAAAATCTTTTAAATGAACTTTTATTTACCTTTTTAGACCACTTATCGTTTAGACAACTATTACAAATACAATGTTGTTTATTTATTTTGTTATATCTAATTAAATAGAAATAGAATTGATATCATATCACGATTAATATAATCTTGTACCTACTACTTCCAGAAAGATCTAAAAATAGTCAGTTCGATATTCAGATGATCTTGGCCTTACATCTTGTTACACCTTTCCTAAAGATTTACGTCATGGCTGAGTATACATGACCATGTCTAAGTGTTATCACAACGGAATTTGTTTGTAGAAAAAGTTATTTTAATCCTTTTGGCGTAGCGCCGACACGCCTTTATTTATTAGTGGATAAACGTAAATGCTCGATTGTAATTTTTGCCAGTGATAAAATAATAACAATCAGCAATAATTAGCATCCAGGGTCACATTTCTTACACCATAGTAAATTATACAGGTATACACCGTTACGTAAGCTTGGACTTTTAATTGGCCCGAATTTCTAATTAACATTTTTTTAAATTATTATTTTGCTTCGTTTTGTTTGTTACAAAGAACTAATAACATTTTATTTGATGGCCATCGTAAGGAATGCAATGTTAATACACAATGACAATTTCGTCCCAGAGGATGACATGTTGTGGTTGTTCGCATCGAGCAGCCTTCGAGTTTCCATAATAGTCTTTGGCGCAAACACAGCGGCCTTTACCCGCATGCAATCATTACCAGAACCACTTGATTATTCAAAACATGGTTCTATTATAATGAGAAAAAACCCGCGTAAATGGTAAAAATATTTCTATGACACACGCCGGATATAAAACATTACAACAAAGGAAATAATCGTATTTTTTTAATGATTAGTGAGAAAAGGCACGCGATAATTATTAATCAATGGAAAATATTATCTGCATAGTCTATTAGTAAACGTTTATATGAATCATTTGAATGATATAATGATTTAATTTATTTATGAGTATATGGAAGGTAGGTATAGATTTTAATGCCGATAGTCGTAGACAGGTTATCGTGACAGTCTGTTGTGGTCACGTCATCTTATCTATTTCAAAGAATGACCACGAAAAATGGAAGCTTTTATAAGGTATCTTACGGCTGTATCTAGAATTCAGAAATGATATTGTGGTCGTTTTCTACCACAGAGCGAGCTGTTTGTGCAATCTTTGCAATCAACGCTAGTGGACCAGTTCCCGTTGCTAACCCATCTTCGCCTACAAGAGCAATAATAATACTCTTCCCTCAATTGCCTTACAACTGGCGTGGGTGAGCACAAAGTGGTCCAGGTCATGTTCTTTTTATACCCAGATCTAAATAGAAACAATGCTAGGTACCTACCTATCTACTTGACGAATCTGACAAAATGTTGCTATAATTCATATTCGGACTCCCACATTCGGGCCGGACAATTGTTTGATTGATCTATTTTGAGGCCGGAGTTGCTCGTGGACATGGATTTATTTAGTTGTTGTTGTTGCAATGATTGCTATTGCCATGCTAAAAAGCACATGGTAGCTGTATGGTCTCCCATAAACAGATGGTTAACATGTGAAGTACCTAGAAGGTAACATGTTTACTCGTCAAGGACATTCTTTTTTGGAGATAATCTCTTTTTGCAGAATAACATGGCTTTGTTTCAAAGTCATAAAAGCACTGCTTTGGACGCTAATCGTAACACAACCACAATCTAAATCATTTTGAAGAATATTGCTAATCCATTGCTTCATATGTTCGAAAAATGTGTCTGCTCAACAACGTTAATAACGTAATGAATGATGTTGAACTATCAAAATTCAAGCCATTTCTAATTTGCTACCGATAGTGTATTCCACAATTACCTCGTTGGTTAGACTTGGAATCATGGTCCGGTGCGCGGTGGTAGATTGCATTGGGTACTTGGAATCTCCATTTGATTTGTGTACCTAATGTTGTTTCTCCATAAAACATTAGTTTTGTTTCACCAAACTTTCTCTTTGATTGGATATATGTACATAACTTCTCCATTAGACATTCGTTACTTATCTAGCTAAGCGTACTGCGTCATCGATTACAGCTATAACATGGGGAGTTTTATTAGTCCTTTCTAATTGGTCATATTTCGCGAACTTAACTATGTACCTAGTAAGCTTTCATAATTGGCACTGCCGAAAACCCACCGATTAAGGTGACTCACATTTAACGCTTCTAGGTAATTTCAATTAATTTATTACCTGAATTTAATTATTACCTGTTAGTGTTATGGGAAAATTAATTAAATTTCCATTAGAAAGACAGGAGTGCCTAGTTATCGAGTTTGGACATAGTGTGATGTAGTAATGGATTCAAAAGCCACAAATGGCAATGAGGTAATCGTTGGCTTCCCTCGGGGGAGGCGCCGCGGCGCGCCCGTTTAACGTGCCTGCTCGAGTGCCCGCTGACACCGCACACCGCCATTCTAATAATCTAAGAAGGTAGTAACATTTTATTGTTTCACTATTATAATAACTCAGGAAGGTGGGGACTTTGTCTGGGTTTGCGTAATGTTCTATCAACTAAAATTCTAATGGAGAATGAACTATCGTGCTGTCGTAGCAATATTGCTTTTACCTACATTCCACTGAACAACGTTTCGTTAAACTTATAATAATTCAGAACGATATCCTGGCTGCTTACCAAATATGCTGCAAACTTTAAACTACTCTAAGTTTATTTCAACAGTGGCATGGAGTATCGACCCTTTTAAATGTCTTTAGAAAATGTAAGCAAATGACAATATCCGGCCGTCAGTTTCCGGGTCGTCATTTAAGGATCTTGCAGGCTGACACTGGTTGGTACGAATCGGCGCCCTTCCACCTGTCCGTGGGGCCGTAGTAGCGCCTGTAGCACCTATTATGTCCCCGAAAAGGTTATTGTTACAAGTTTAACATAAGTTTATGTGTATTTTATAACATACTAGCTTCTGCCCGGAACTTCGTTCGCGTGGAAGTCGTAGAATACATCACACCATAGATATCCGTGCAACACACTATAATAGTATTATAAAGGCGAAAGTTTGTGAGTGTGTTTGTATGTTTGTTACTTCTTCACGCACGAACGGCTGAACGGATTTGGATGAAATTTGGCACACAGATAGTTTATACCCAGGATTAACACATATAATACTCTATATTCCGATATTCCCACGTGATCGACACTTATGCGGGTGAAAACGCGGGGCGTAGCTAGTAATATACTAAAATAACAGCCACATTTTTATATAACTCCCTCCGCCCCCGTCCTCAAGAAATGGCTCAAATAGCCGTCCTCAAGAAATGGCCTATCAAATGCAATAGTTATTTGTGCAACAAGAGAGCAAAGTAGTTTTTTGCTGCGAGTGCTGATTTTGAATCCCGAGCAAGCGAAGGATTCAACGATTGAATCACGAGCGTAGCGAGTGATTCTAAAGTTGAATCCTGAGTGTTGCGAGGGATTCAAAGGCACGAGATGCAAAAAAACTTTGCTCTCGTGTAACACACATAACTTTTCACTTCAGCTGCGAGAACACTTTAGGAGATAAAATAATAAACAGGAATAGATTGAAATAACTGTTTATTGTGAATCAAAATAATTAACATTGTAGGTAGATACCAATTCTATAAAATCAAAAAAATAAGATAGCAACACCGTCTCCGAAAAACTGCTTGCGCCCTTTGTAAGTCTCCATTCATTGAAGACATGGTATGCTTTCAGATATTTCTCGCGAGACTTCTCAGGTAGGAAACTTAATTCTGCATTAATAACTTGTTGTTTTAACTCTTCCGGTGTTGAAATAATGTTCTCGTCGCTAGTTTCACTCATATTTTACGATTATTTTAATATTTTTTAACTTATTCAACTCTGTACGCCAGTCACGAAATTTTATTCCCGCTCTTTTATTTAAATTAAGGCGTGTTCGGAAATAGCACCCATGATATTTTATAATTCAAAATATATTACGTAAGTACCTAACATTTATTGAAACTAGAAATAAATATTTACAAGTTAAATATCAGTTTTATTTGCAGTAAATACTTATTTTCGTTTAAATACAACAATAAGTTAAAAATTCAATAAATTACATTAAAAGACAATTTTCTTTTTGCAAAATTTCTTTAGTTAGTACGAAATTCCGAACGTGTTTGTCTTTGAGGTCGAATTCAAAATCCGAACTTCGAAAGGGCTGGTCTTTGTCTCTCTCTCTTTCTAATGGCGGGAAAGAGATAGAGTGTGAATGTTTCGAATTGTATGATTAACCCAAAGCTGAATAAAAAAAAAATTAAAAAGTTACTTTGTCTCACTCAGTGAGCAAAATGCGATTTTGCTCACTGATTTCACGCAGCAAAACCTACTTGTTTGAGCTACTGAAGTGAAAAAACAATTTTTCAAATCCGACTCGTAGTTCCAAAGCAAACAAACTCTTCAGCTTTATTATTACTACATAGATTCCTAATCTTATAAACGCTGCTATTCTTCTACAAAGGTTCCTTCTACGGCAGTTAATTGCTAATGCAGAACGTAGTCGTGTAGGCAAGATGAAAGGGTCTTTGTACAGTACCCGGCGATAAATATTGCACATCGACCTTTGGAAAGAGACAATCGGCTAATTTCGGCTTTGTAGAGCGTTATCTCTGTGGCACGAAATACAAACAGTCCGGTATCTATTAGGAGCTGTTAAAACAATTATGATTTGCTTCTTTTGATAATTACTTTTTCACTTCAGTAGCTCAAACATGTAGGTTTTGCTGCGTGAAATCAGTGAGCAAAATGCGATTTTGCTCACTGAGTGAGACAAAGTAACTTTTTAATTTTTTTTTCATAAAGCCGCGAATTTATTATTGAGCCTTGGGTTAATCATACAATGAGGGTTTTCTGAAATGACGTTCGCCAGGTGGCAGCACTGACACGTCAGGTCCAGACATCTGTCAAAGAGCCTATGTTTTCTTTAGTCATGACTGAATGATGAACGAATGAATGAATCGAATGATGAACGTCATCATATATTTTATATTGGAAGACCTCTTGTCACAGTGGTGCCAACTGGTGTCGTAAATTTTCACGAAAACCCTCATTCGAGACATTCACACTCTATCTCTTTCCCGCCATTAGAAAGAGAGAGAGACAAAGACCAGCCCTTTCGAAGTTCGGATTTTGAATTCGACCTCAAAGACAAACACGTTCGGAATTTCGTACTAACTAAAGAAATTTTGCAAAAAGAAAATTATGTCTTTTAATGTAATTTATTGAATTTTTAACTTATTTGTTGTATTTAAACGAAAATAAGTATTTACTGCAAATAAAACTGATATTTAACTTGTAAATATTTATTTCTAGTTTCAATAAAATGTTAGGTAGGTACGTAATATATTTTGAATAATAAAATATCATGGGTGCTATTTCCGAACACGCCTTAATTTAAATAAAAGACCGGGAATAAAATTTCGTGACTGGCGTACAGAGTTGAATAAGTTAAAAAAATATTAAAATATGAGTAAAACTAGCGACGAGAACAGTATTTTAACACCGGAAGAGTTAAAACAACAAGTTATTAATGCAGAATTAAGTTTCCTACCTGAGAAGTCTCGCGAGAAATATCTGAAAGCATACCATGTCTTCAATGAATGGAGACTTACAATGGGCGCAAGCAGTTTTTCGGAGACGGTGTTGCTATCTTATTTTTTAGATTTTATAGAATTGGTGTCTACCTACAATGTTAATTATTTTGATTCAGAATAAATAGTTATTTCAATCTATTCCTGTTTATTATTTTATCTCCTAAAGTGTTCTCGCTGCTGAAGTGAAAAGTTATGTGTGTTACACGAGAGCAAACTTTTTTTGCATCTTGTGCCTTTGAATCCCTCGCCACACTCAGGATTCAAAATCAGCACTCGCAGCAAAAAACTACTTTGCTCTCTTGTTGCACAAATAACTATTATTCTTTGTATAAAATCGATAGGATCGAATAGGTCGATGTGCAATATTTATCGCCGGGTACTGTAATGTAATTTGATTCTTCATGCATCGCTAGCAGCCTTGCTTATTGAAACATACCTTTACCTTCGGAAGGTAATGTCCGAAGTTAATTAATTAATAGGCTATAGGAGCCTCTTCATTAATTAACTCATACAAATATGGCTTGTAGTCTTGTACTTCATTATGGTTGAGTCCCGAAATATCGCGACATTAAATCTTTAATGTTAATTTGTTTTCAATATTGACCGCAAGTTTTAATAGTTTTACCTACAGCCAGATGTTTACTCCATCAGTTTTAAAAGTTTAAGGGCACTTATTAAGGTATAGCAAGGTCGGAAGTGCAAAGTAAGTATAAAATGACTTCATATGGCAGCCTGAATCAGCATGATGACCTACAATTACATACATCTACTTTTAAGTTGGCTGAGAATCTGCAGTGAATTAAGACTCTCATTGTTTCATTTCCTCGGTCTGTGGTCATAATATTTTGCGACCTACACGGAGTTGCATCCTACTAAAGTGTTAAGAAGACCATAGAGGATCTAGAAATTGCGCTATAATGCAGTGTGACTGGTTTGTAAAAACGTAAACGAGACAAAAGGTGTATTTAAGGATCGTAGCAGGTGGCGTTCTTTAGGTTTCTGCCTACCCTCATGTGAAGAAGGCGTAAGTTTATATACCTATGAATGTATGTATGTGTGTATGTATAGATATTTATTTGCGATCCTTTTTTTTCAAAAAAGAGGAGAAAAGAGATTGGGATTAGATTGATTGGTATTTTAGCACAGACAAAAAAAAATAACTGAAAAATTCTTCACCAATGGGATCTGATACGATTAACTTAAAAGTTAACTGTCCATTATGATTCATAATGTTATCCTTTTATGATTCTGCCAAAGTGGCCCTTTTAGGCCCCCTGAAAATATCGCAATTAACATTGTTACCTTATTGGCTAATTTTATTAAATTAGCCAAAAAGGTAATACTAAATAATATTTTATTCGATTAGTAGATAGACGTAGGTAATATACCTAGTTATCACAATATCAGTGTATCTCATCAACGTAAATCAATGTAGGTAATAAATCAATTACAACACGATCACAATCACAACAAGAAACACAATCTTCTTTTTGAGAGCACCAATTTTAGTACTTAACTGATTAAGTATTTGTTGGTCGATTTATACAATAAGATATGATAGATATATTATATCTAGATTATTATGACGCATTTGCACCTGAAAGGTAGGTAGGTACTTGAGCCAATGGCCTATTAAGGTAAGTAAAGATCTCCTTTTTAACAGACTTCCAAAAAGGAGGAGATTATGTTCGACTTTGTGTTTTTTTTAATGTATGTTCACCGATTTCTCCGTCAATTGTAGACCTATTTAAAACATTTTTTTTTTTGTTTGAACGTGTATACTCTCGAGGTGGTCTCATTGTCATCCAGTTGGATTCTGATGAGAGGATCCCATGGAAATCGAGGGAAACCCTCAAATTGATTTGAAATCGATTTTTTCTCAAAAAAAGTGATTTGGGTATTTTTTAAAGTAACTTGAGCATTTGCTCTCGGAAATCATCATTTGGTAAAGTGGAGCTGATAATAGAGACCACAGATGCCCATCGGAACTACTCAATGATAAATATTTCACAGGTTGCGATTCGATTACTTTAATATTGTTGCTAAGCAATTTATGCCCGTCACTCGCCACAATGCGTATGGTGAGTGGATTAACGTCCCAGCATCTGTTTCGGGAAAAGCAATATTTTGTAACATGTGATGAGCAGTGTTTTAATAGTTTCTTGTCACTAATATTAGAGTTATTTGAATTTGTGTGGGGTAGGTACAACTAAAAAGTTAAAAATAAAAACTTTTTTACAAAAAAAAACAACCAACTTCATAAAAAAACACTACCAAGTGAAAAATAACTTTAATTTCGGAAGTCGGTATCAATAAACGAAAATGCGGAACCAACGACACCGACTTCGGTCGGTGCTCCGAAGTCGGTTGTTTTTTTTTTGTAAAAAAGTTTTTATTATCCCGTCCAACACAATCGAAGCAGCCGAATGATTTGAAGACCAAGGTCAACAAATATTGAGAAATCTCAGAATGTCGTCAAACTACTCGAAGCTAGCAAGCGGCGTAGGTACCTACCTACCTATTATTTGAAATCTTGAGCTAATCTTTGTTTCTTATTATGACTGACACGAGGTACAAATTATAAAATGTTTAGGATGTTCTAATTGACTTATAAATACGTTCAATTAAATAATTAAAGCACCCACAAAAATATTAACGTGCAGTGCAGCACGTTTAAATAATAATAATTTGGTACGAGTCCAAACTGGACGTAGAACTTGTGCGCTCAGTTGCCGCGAGGTAGAGCCAATTATCTATGGTACCTTCCTACGTACTCGTGTGTTTTTTGATTCTCTCAGATAATAATGGTCGGGGCTCCGGGCCGGCCATAATTGCATCCCGAGAACTGAGAAGGAAAACGATGGGGTTACGCACCGTAAGCCCCCATGACTCGGTAATTTTTGTTAGAAATAAAAAACTTTTTGAAGTATCACGTGACCCCATCTCTGTTTGGCGTCGCTGGTTTGAGGAGGACAGACGATCGAGCTACTAAGTTCAATATCCATTAACTTTTTTCTTATTTGGACACGCTCTGATTGTTATAAAACCTTTGTACAAGAAATGAAATATTTCGACTTTTTATAAGTGCCCTCAGGCCTCAAGCCTTTCGCTCCTTAACACGTGTGTTAATGGACTTTGAAGTTCTAGTAGCTTCCAGTATATGTATAACGTTAGGTACGTACTGTAAAAGCTATGTATCCAAGTAGGTACTTCATCATGATCCTTATCAGCTTATAATGTGCCCACTGCTGGGACACAGGCCTCCTCTCTGTGAGAGGGAGTGGGCCGTAATCCACCACGCCGGCCCGGTGTGGGTCGGTAGATGTCACAGTCTTCGAATTTTTTGTTCTAGGACATGCCGGTTTCCTCACCATGTTTTCCTTCACCGTTTTGAGAGCAGTGGTGATGAAATAATTTACACAAAGTAAAGCACCTCAAGTGAATAACACATCAAACCAGTATAACGGCCGACTTACAGTATTTCTGTATCGTTTTCGCATTTTGAGTTAGTTCTACATTAGCATTACAAACTTTTATACGGCTACTGTTTAATGCTTATTTGGGCCCAAATTATACGGTTTTAGATGCTAAATAGGTTCACAATAGTTGTTTGATTGCATTACAGGCGCATTATATTAGAATTAATGTGGTCAAAAAAGTAGCCAATCGCATTACAGAATCATTACCTATACTACAGCTAGCTTCTGCCCGCGACTTCGTCCGCGTGAAATTTCTTGTTACTCCGACCCACCCCATCGCATCGCATCGCCTGCCCGCGCTATTACTTCGTTTTTGCTTAGCGTTCTTTCTGACTTTTTTTCGTTTTGCTCGGCTCCTAAAGGTCACAGCGTGATGTTATATAGCCTATAGCCTTCCTCAAAAATTGGGCTATCAAATGCAAAAAGAATTTTTCAAATCCGACTGGTAGTTCCAGAGATTAGTGCGTTCAACCAAACAAACTCTTCAGCGTTATAATATTAAAAGTATAGATTAACGTTGTAATTTAACTACTTTGTCTCACACTAAACAATCTAATTTAATATAATATTTATGTATTACTTGTGAGATACATTGTGTTCTAATGCGATGGCAAAGTCAATCTATTTATTTAAAACATAAATGATTTTTAATATTGATATGGTCACTATAAGTTGTTGTTAGGTTAGCCAATTACGTAATAACTTAAGACAGGGTCCCTTAAGTAGGGACTGAATAAATTAACCGACTTGGTATTACATGGATCTCACAACTTTTTACGGTAGAAGAACTGAATTGTGAGACTTGGCTTTTTTACAAGTTATGTTTTTGATGGCATACAGCTTTACGCATTCCAATAACTCACGTGTATTTGATTAAAGAGCTGTACAACAGAACTCAGTTGATCTTTAAAAATGCAATCATTAGTTTGATTCACGTTTATGCTGTCCAGCAGTACCTACTAGGCTTTTACTTACCACTTAAAAGTGCTATTACACAACAAAGGGCAATAAAAACAGCTCAAAGCTGTATAACGGATTTACGGTGCATTATAATGGTAAAAGTTTATGCTATTAAGCAGCATTAGGCATTATCTTATTACTTAAAAATGCAATTGTAGACACCAACCTAAGGCACCAAAAATTGCTAAAAGCTGTATAGCGGATTTACGTAGCATTATAATGGTTTATATTTATGCTATTAAACAGCATTAAGCATTTATTTACTACTTAAAATGCTATTGTTGATCCAAATGCACTAAAAACAGCTGAAAGCTGTACAGCTGCGTTGTGGTTTGCTGCAAAAAACTAAAAGCTTTACAAAAGCATTTTGACATGCCATTATCCAACCGTTATACAGTGTAAAGCATCATAACTGTTTTGAAATGCCAATATAAAGCGTCAAGATGCTTGGTGAACTTATATAAGAGTTTATACGGACCTTAAGTTGAAGAAAGCATTTTAACAAACGAATAGTACGTAAGTTTACTATTCGTTTGTTAAAATGCTTTCTGTGTGACTTGCTGTCTGGGTTTGAACCTACGACCTACAACTCGTGAGTCGCGGCCGATGCCACTGGGCCACCACTGCTCTCAGGTACTTATACCATCATCATCATCATCATCATCATCTGCCTAGCCTTTTCCCAACTAACTTGAGGTTAGCATACAGTATAACTAGACGCCGCTGAATAGGTACCAGTATTTTACATGCATTAAAGTAAGTAAGTACATTATGGGATTAACAATTTAATCTAAAATACAAAATCAAACAATCAGTTACTAATATGATATTATCCGATCTGCTATTGGTACCTATACATGTAATTACTTCAACAGTCACCAAATACTTATATCGTGTATTTTTTTGAAATGCGTCGTTAATATTTTCATTAGTACCTAACAGTAATTTTTCAAATCTAGAAAAACATTCATATACGCATTCTTCAGCAGTAAACGAGGTAGCATTTTGTAAAGTGAGTCAAAGTAAATAGCGTGCAAGTATTGGACATTACAAATATGTGAGAAGAGAGTTATCATAAGATGTGGCAGAGTAAATAATTGCCTTCGGTATCTGTAACATTTTATCATTACACTGCTTAACAAGCTTACCTTTATATGCTCAGCGAAACTGTTTTCTTTTTCGACATTTTTATATAAATATTAAGAATTTTAATAAGGTTCCAGGCGCAAACATCGCAAGCGCTCTTTGTAGAGCTATTTCATAAATCTGTTTCGTTTTCATAATGTTTAAACAGCACAATGTTTGAACATGTGAATTTATATTCAAAAGAATTTGGCATATAGCCGCGGAAAATTATTTTTTAATATTGACAATTATTGTAATCAAATAAAAGAAAGAGAACTCTGTGATGTTAGAGTCGTGGGTGTTATCATAAACACAACACATAAATAAAAACACACGTGAAACTATTAATTTATAAAATACTGGCCATTGGCATTATATAAATGTCAATATGTGGGAATCGAAATGGACCGTAGTTCCGCCTTCTCTGCATTGCAAGTCGAGGTTTCGTTTTATAGAATTTCCAAATTGGTTGTTAATATTTTGATTACGTCACGTAATATGTAGGTGCGACTACTCGTATATCCAGACTATGTAGGTGTGTACGTGCAATTCGGTGCAATTACTATAGTATACAAAAAAGTTGCCGGCGTGATTCAGTCTCATTATTAGTTACGTAACTGATATTTTTTGTTTTGTCGACTGTACCTGTCGGTAAACTGGTTCTGTTCCCAAAGTCAAGGTTCTACGAAATGATCGGAGTAGCTGAAACGCAGCGACGACGGGCTTTCCAACCAAATAATGTTGTGCAAGGACAAAACTCCTACGACGCTGAGTTAAAAACTAAGGAAAATGACGTAAAAAATGATAAAATATCATATCCAAATAGATAATGGATAAAATTGGAGCGTAATACCATTTTCAGATTACGCTGTTAGTGCAAATCCGAAGAATGCATTAAGAATTTACAGCCAATTATTTTATGGTTCAATTACACTTGCTCGTAAACTAGGTTTAAATACTGAAACATCTTTTTACGCTTGTCGTTGCAGGAAAGGCCGCGACCGCGGTAGGTTTATGGAACATATCCGTCTGATGATTGGTTAGAACAAACCATAGATCTATGTATGTAGACCGACTAATCTGAGCGACATTAGATTAGAGGTGCTTGTAATCAATGCGGCAAGAATTGGCTTCCTTGAGATAATTGCTTAGTTTCTTACTTTAGTTCAAAGTCTCGTCTGGTCTCGAAACCTTACCGCAAAATCAATCAAGTAAAACATTATGCGTATCACGGACTGGTACTTAATCCGATACCTAATTTATTTCATATCCTGAATGAATGGCTTCTACGGTATAACATAAATTAATACATATTACAATCTCGTGCGTGTTAGTTAATTACAGAACAGTGACGTTTTTCAATGATAACTTCTAATAAAATTAACTAATTATAAAGTCATCTAATTATCGCGTTATCAATTTTTGGCCCTAATGCAGGATAAATTTGTAGCGGTGTCTACAACGCCACATGCGAACTACGCGTCATGCTGACGTCACGCAAAATTACATTCATATCCATAGTGATTAATTTATTTGATGATCTGCAAATGACATGTCGTCATGGATTAGAAAAGCTTTCATTCTGTTTCAATTAAGCGGAAAACCAATGGGAATTTATACGTCATAGCAATATCGATGCAGTTAATTGCTTTGCAAACGATCATATAGCTTGATGAGGCATTTGATTTTTATGGTTGTCCTATAACTGGCTATTTTGGATTAAGCAAATACAAGGAATACAAGGCAGGGCAACCTGTTATCGACGCTCAACCTGTTAAGTACTGTGGATTCAGTACATAATTCTGAAACTCCCTGCGTTGCTAATCTATCGCCGGTTATAAAAAACAATTGCTACTCCATATATTGCGCGTGGATGTCTCTGCCACCCTGTATATGTAAAAGGCGAAAGATTTATGCGTTTTGAAGGGAAACCTCCCTGATGGCGTCAGCGTGGTTTGCTACGCTGTCGACACTCTAGTCCTGGCGCAGGGGAGGTCGCATCAGGCGGCGGCCGACGCGATGACACGCGGAGTTGCGATAGTCGTGGAGAGGATCCGGCAGTTGGGTCTCGAGGTGGTATTGCACAAGTTCGAGGCCATATCATTTCATGGGCCCCGGAACACGCCACCATCGGGATCCCAACTAATGGTAGGAGGGGTTCATATCGGCGTCGAGACGACAATGAAATACCTGCGTCTGTCCTCGACAGCCGGTGGAAATTCGTCGAGCACTTTCGATGTTTGGCCCCTAAACTGGAACGGGCCGGGGCCACCTTCAAGCGGCTCTTACCTAACCTGAGGAGGCCAAACGCCTCCTGCCGGAGGCATTACGCTGGGGTCGTGCGGTCCATGGCCCTATACGGGGCCCCGGTGTGGGCGCGTTCACTGTGGCAGCGAGCCGCCCATTAATTGAACGCGCCCCAGAAGGTGGTAGCCGTAAGGCTGTTCCGAGGCTACTGCACGATTTCGGGCGAGGCGGCAAGCCTCCTTGCCGGACTGCCGCCATGGGATCTGGAGGCGACAGTCCACGCGAACCTGTATGAGTGGCGCGCGGAGGCACTACACCGGGGGGAAACTCCACTTCCGCGGCAAATCGCGGCGGAGCAGACGGACCTCCGGCGCGATCTCATGGCGGCACGGAAAGAGCGATTGTCGCAACCCAGCGCAGGGCATGCCACGATAGTGGCGATAAGACCCCTCTTTGAGGAGTGGCTAGAGGCGTCACGGGGCCCTCACCTACCACCTGACGCAGATCTTCACCGGACACGGATGTTTCGGGAGGTTCCTGCACATCATCAGGCGGGAGGAAACGCCCGGGTGTCACCATTGTCAAGATCGCCCAGAGGACACGAACACGGACACGGTGAAGGTCTGCCCCGCTTGGGCGGAGCACCGCCGCGTCCTCGTAGAGGCGATCGGCAGCGGTGGCGACCTCTCGCGTCCGGCTTTGGTTCAAGCCATGGTCCGGGGCGAGAGGGAGTGGGGGGCAGTCGCCTCCTTCTGCGAAGCAGTCATGCTAGCGAAGGAGGCGGCGGGACGGCTGAGGGAGAGAGCCTCCCGTCCCAGCCGCCGCGGGAGACGCTCCGGGCGTCGGGAGCCGCGCGACGACTCCCGGCCACCGTAGGCGCGGGCCTGCGGGCGGAGAGTAATGGGTAGCTCACCGTCTGATCAGAACCAGGCCCGTGCCGGACGGCGCGTACGTGTTCCACGCGCGCCTCAAAGAGATGTCAGCATCAAGGGAAGGGGCCCGTCAGGGCCGAAGCCTGCCGGGTCAACGGGATTGTCCGAAAGGGTTACCGCTGGCTTAAAGGGCTAAGGAAGGAACACGGGTGGGTTTTAGTCAGTAAGAGTCTGACACTTCCTTCCACTCCATCCAGAGTGGGATGATTTGATGATTTCCCATACTCAAAAAAAAACCTACCTATACCTACTAATGGCTTTTGTTGTTTTTTTTTTTCAGTCCAGTGGATGAGAATTACTGTCAAGCTCTGTTATTGTTCGGAACAATAGTTTAATGCAATTATCTCCTTTATATCACTTAATCTCGACAACTTAATGTGAAAATTGGTCGAAGAAAAAACAAGTGCTAACTGTTGATATACAAGGACATATTTTCAGTTATTGAACTAGCGGGTAGTTCAATAACTCATTCTACAATTCACATTCTACGAACCGCCACTGAAAAAAAAACAAAGCCTGATTTCATAACTTTTATGCTACGGCATTGCTACGAGAATGAAAAAAAACTGTGCATTGTTATTTTTATTTTGCAAGTTCAAGGTGACAACTATAATAGGCGTTTCAGTACCCTGTAATTTATATATAAGCATATACACAGTCGGATGTCCGGTCCGCATTTCCCCATAATATACTTTGCCGGGCGGCAGCCGCCTGCGCAAAGAACCGCATTAATTTGCATAGCTAATTTACTTTTTACTTTATTACCTAATAAGTTAAAGTGACGTTAATCCAATGTGTAAAAATTTACGAGTAGGTACCTATTACGTCAAAATGATGATGATGAATGAGGCGGTATGGCAGCAACCCGATTGAAAAAACAGTGTGTCGTAACTCGTAAAGTCGTATAATCTTTACAAGCTGAAAGATAAACTCCGGCAAATATTTGTATGGGTAACAGCTGTCACTCGTTTCGGTCGAGTGTTGAGCAGAAACACACCAGGTGATGGACACCGTTCACACCGTCCACGGACCACGCTAGTAGGTAAACACGCATAGGTAAAGCTAGTTATCAACATCCTAAATAAATTGATAGGGCAAGTAAAAAATGTGGTTAGCCCTAGAGACTGAGTTGCTCTCTTTGTGGTATCATTTATTGAGTTGAATATTGCAGTGATTATTTGCTTAAGAGCCAAACTATTGGTGGTAACATAACAATAGCATAATATCACTCCTGTAAAACTCCTGTAGCATAAGTGTCGATCCCGTGGGGACTATCGGGATAAAAGTATCCCATGTCCTTTCTCGGGTCTCAAACTATCTCTATACCAAATTTTGTCTAAATCGGTTCAGCAGTTTAAGCGTAAAGAGCTAACAGACAGACAGACACACTCTCATATTTATAATAGTAGTATGGATTGCTAGTAACAGTAACAAAAGAAAGTGCTGAAATATTTTACAGCCTATGTAAATGAAAACTATTCAACCTGCCCGTATGAAGTTACCCATGACAAATTGTTTAAAAGCCTTAACATTCCAACTGGTGTTAAAGTAATGTTATGGTACAAATAATACTCATTTACACGTTACTCTATACTAATATTATAAAGCTGAAGAGTTTGTTTGGTTGAACGCGCTAATCTCTGGAACTACCAGTCGGATTAGAAAAATTCTTTTTGCATTTGATAGCCCAATTCTTGAGGAAGGCTATAGGGTATTTAACATCATGCTATGACCTTTAGGAACCGAGCAAAAAGAAAAAGTCAGAAAGTACGCTAAGCAAAAACGAAGTAATAGCGCGGGCAGGCGATGCGATGCGACGGGGTGGGTCGGAGTAACAAGAAATT
Organism: Luperina nickerlii; assembly: GCA_963855955.1. Taxonomy (NCBI): domain Eukaryota; kingdom Metazoa; phylum Arthropoda; class Insecta; order Lepidoptera; family Noctuidae; genus Luperina; species Luperina nickerlii. The sequence goes on along the minus strand of OY979664.1, from coordinate 13,118,645 downwards.
TCACGCGGACGAAGTCGCGGGCAGAAGCTAGTTATGAATGAAGCCGCAGAGTTGCCAGAAGCGTGATCCATTTGAAAAGCAAGATTATCCACGGCGATCGTAAACGTCGTTGACGAATTCACTCGCTTTGCACGCTGTTTGTCACAGTTGTCAAATTAGAACAACCATGCCACGGCCAATCAGCATCCAGCAGCCGTCACAGTCAGTTAAACGACTAGAATCACACATATGGTCGTCGTTCGTAACATATGTTTAGCCCATTAGATGATTTGTTTATTCATGTGACATAATTAAAATTTTAAGATAAGTTATAGCTATTTATATTATTTAGTTTATAAAAGGCTTCTGGGGGCCTAAAATTTGGCAGAATCATAAAAGGATAACATTATGCATCATAATGGACAGTTAACTGTTAAGTTAAATTAAAATTAAGAATCAAATCAATTAATTAAGTATCAAATCCCATTGGTGAAGGATTTTTCGGTTATTTTTTTGTCTGTGATAAAATACTAATCAATCCAATCCCAATCTCTTTGATTATACCTACGTTGTGCAGCGAAAAAAAGAAAAACACGGACTGTCTTCGCCATAATATGATTCATAATGTTATCCTTTTATGATTCCGCCAAAGTGGCCTTTTTAGGCCCCCTGATTGATTGCATCCTGAATAACATGATTAGACAATTCTATGACTAATACAGTGTGTAAGGCATCGACGCGCAAACTGTTAAGTACCTACCATGAATTTAGCAGGTAGGTATCTGATTCTAGACCCACCACCAGTTTAGAAACTTTATACGGATTATGTTTTGAAAAATATCTGCTGTTTCAGACAGAAGTGCCTAGACCTAGACCGTCAAAATGTATGGAATAACAGATTTTTTTAAATAACCGCCCATAAATTTCTATGTCTAAAATTATGTGCTGAATTTATTGTACTTAATAGTTTGCGCGTCGATGTATGTACGGTCAGCATCAAAAGTAGATTAACACTTCAGTTTTTTTAATCTCAGTTATTGAGCAAAATATTTATTCAAAATTGCAGCAGAAGTACGATGCAATTTTCAACAAATATTTTGCTCAATAACTGAGATTAAAAAAAACTGAAGTATTAATATTTTGCTCAATAACTAAGATTTAAAAAACTGAAGTGTTAATCGACTTTTGATGCTGACCGTACCGTGTATAATGTGACATCACATAATGTGACAATCAAAGTTTTTCAGATTATACTGCCTAAGTATTCCACTTGGCTGTGTTCCCTTGCTGCTCCACGCTACGAGCTTGTCTAGTACAAACGCCAGCACATTAAGCTACTACAAACTGTCAATTTTCTTTAATAGATTTTCAACTTTATTGCGAAAGCATAAGGTACAAAGTTGATTGGAAAAATTTGAGTTTCGGGTAGCTTGATGTGCTGGCGTCTGTACATACCTGCTACGAGCTACGAGGTCGCTTGCGGGTGCAGACCAAGTGCAGACAGATTGATTTATAGTTTTCTGTTTTATGTTAACAGAAACATTCAATTATTAAGAAGACTTGGGTAAATAATTATTTTACGGGAAGCCGGTGAGTAGAGGCATACTTATAACGTTTATGTCCGACAGTTATCTTAATAAAAATAGACTTTAGAATTGCTTGAATATTATAAAATGCTCTATATGAGGTATAACTAGACGTAACTCTTGACTCGAGGATCCACAAAAAAAATGTTTAAAATAGTTGTTGCTTTATTGCAAACTTTAGATTGGAGTAGAGAATAGTGTGTTGAAGTAAATGCTACAGACCTACGCTACGTTTTGATCATCACTCGTTGCTTACTAAACCTACCTATATTCTAATAATATACTAGTATTTACTGAAAAGTAAGATTATATAGGTAGGTAGTGTTTCTGGCTATTTAATGGAAATAGGAAAAAAAAGTAATTGAAAAAATTAAGCCGACTTCAAAAAGAAATTAACTCAAAATTATGAAATAACTTTAATTTCGGAAGTCGGTGTCTTGGGATCTATTCTGGTTGTAGTTTTTTGTCACAGACTTCCGAAATTAAAGTTATTTCATAACTTTGAGTTAATTTCTTTTTGGAGTCGGTTTAATTTTTTAAAATTACTTTTTTGTTTCGTGATTTTTAGTTTTAAGTTAAAACTGGAATATTCGTTTGTAATAATAGTTTTTTTGTAAATATTGCACTAGAATTTGACCAAGGTTTTGAGATTTTTTCGCTTTGACACCAAAGCTTCTACCAATAAGCCAGGCCGTCACACTTACACGTATTAGTCCATGACCATATCTTGAAAATTACTGAATCGATTTTGATGAAACTTGCACTGTTCCCCAAGTTGAAGTAGGTAAATGTAAGTCAATAAAAAAATGGTCACGATCCGATTAATAGTTGCGGAGAAATGCCTGGACAAACATAGGTACATAACATACGTCTATAAAATTTTGTATATTTGTTTGAAAGCCTTAGGGGCCGTCCATTAATTACGCGAGGTGATTTTGGCGATTTTTGGATCACCCTTCCCCCCCTAGTGAGATATCGTGAGATTTGGCTCGACCCCCTCCCCTTCCTTCTAATCTCACGTGAGATTGTTCAAAATGCGTATTTTCAGTGTAAATACGTTAAATCTATGCTTCATTGCGTTGGATTTATTACAAATAAAAAATAAATTATTTGTTTAATTATTTCTTTTTTTTTAATAAACTAATATCTATGACCGCGATAAATATTATTGTGTAGAAGTTAGTCGTATTTTAATAGAGAAACACGTTTTGCTCAATTCAACCCAGTTTTCTCGCAATTTTACACTGCATCTTGCGGGGGAAAAAAATTACGTGATACTAGCCAGGACCCCCCTCTCTCCCACGTGAGATTGTTCAAAATGCGTATTTTCAGTGTAAATACGTTAAATCTATGCTTCATTGCGTTGGATTTATTACAAATAAAAAATAAATTATTTGTTTAATTATTTCTTTTTTTTTAATAAACTAATATCTATGACCGCGATAAATATTATTGTGTAGAAGTTAGTCTTATTTTAATAGAGAAACACGTTTTGCTCAATTCAACCCAGTTTTCTCGCAATTTTACACTGCATCTTGCGGGGGAAAAAAATTACGTGATACTAGCCAGGACCCCCCTCTCCCACGTGAGATTGGGTGAGAATCGGCTTGACCCCCTCCCCTCCCTAAACGCCTCACGTAATTAATGGATGCCGCCTTATAGATTGTCTTGAGTAGGTAATACAATGCAGTTCCAATAATATTACATACATACTTGTCGAATTGATGACCTCCTTTTTTTGAAGTCGGTAATAACTTCGAATTGGCATATAAAGGGCATAGAGCCTATGTACGCATGTACCTACCTAAGTATCTATTCAATAAATTGTTTAAGAAAATTAAGTTTTTAACATAACGCCTCGTTAAAATAATTTAATGTTGTTTGACCACCAAGATTTTTACAAAATTACCTACCAACCTAATTGTTTTATAAGTATTGTTTTTTACAACTTCAACCTTTATTAATTTTGTCCAGGTTATTAGTAGGTAGGTTGTAGAATGATATCGCAGGAAAACCCGTGTTCGGATTTGTAATGTTAATTATAGGGAGATTGGTAGGTATCATTAATACATTGTGTATGACTAAACAGATAAAAAACTAGGTAAGGCTGAATGAGAGTCAATAGTCATGAAAGCTGGAAAATCCCCAAATGGACCGCGCAATCGACGTTGTCAATGCACTTTTTTATTCTTTTATGTCTGGACTAACCCGGACACTTACTTTAAACTTAGAATAGGGGGCCTAAAAAGGCCACTATGGCAGAATCATAAAGGGTAACATTATGAATTCTATTGGACAGTTTTTTTTTTCTCTTTATTTAAGGGGACTCGGTCAACAATGACGATGTCGCCCCGTAATTCTAATTATAATATAACTCTTATGGCTAAATACATCTTATCTCTCTAAAATCTTATCAATATTACAAAAATGGAGTGGGAGCAGAGCCCAGCTATTGCTGGGTGGTGCTACCGCTCCGTAAATTGCACATGTATAATGTACACAACTTCCTGGCCCCTTCCGAAAAGGGGAAGGCCAAGAAGCTATTGGACAGTTAACTGTTAAGTTAATCATATCAAATCCCATTGGTGATTCTTTTTTCTGTACTAAAATACCAATCAATCCAATCCAAATCCAATCCCAAACTCTTTGATTACACCTCCGTAGTGCAGCGAAAAAAGAAAAACACGGACTGTCTTCGCCATATTATGATTCATAATGTTGCCAAAGTGGCCTTTTTAGGCCCCAAGTTCTTCGGAGGTCTTTTTACTACAGGTAGGTACACCTCTACCTTACCCCTCAGAGAAAATAGACGTGATGTTATGTTATGTGCAGTTTCTTACTGACGTCGTCAGAAACTGCTCTTGTTAAACGATAGACAAGTTTTACTTGCTGAAACATGATACGTAACAACACAATGTGAACTAGCGACAAGCGCGTTCAACTTCCTGCTGATGGCATGTCCAATCATTTAGCAAGTTTGGGCCAACTGAACGTAGCACCGCTATGATAACCACAGACTGTTGACATTGTATATTTTATTGTCAATTACCCAACGATTTTCATGTCTCAATGTCAACCGGTGCCTGAAGTGATTTTTATTGTGACGTCATTATATGTGCGTGATTGACCAAGATAGGGCCATTCTGCAATTCATTCTTGGTTGCTGTGATACATAGCGGGTAATCTTAAATACCGGAAACGAATTTCCTTTTTAGCACCACTTTGAAGTACGATTTTATGACGATATTCATGGCCGGTTATGTGATCTCGGATTTATTTTACTTAGGCTTACACTGGCTCTGTGCCTATATCTAAACTCCTTACGCTGACGATCGAAATGCTGTGAAACTATGAGAACAACTATAACAAATGGTGCCCAATATGAGGTTTAGCAAAGCTATTATCACATAATATGGTTTAATTTTAGGGACCGAAATATTATTATCTTTATTCTATTTCCCGCAAAACTTAATCAGTGCGTGTGAAAAACCTAGCAAAATCGTATTCAAAATCGTATTATTTTCCAGGATGTTGTATCTCCATAGCCTTTTTACCATTTATTAACATCTTTACTCTGTCGTGCGGCAGTAAAATCACCGCGAGTCCCTAACTGTCTATGGAAATGCGATTTGTTCGCAAAATGTTATAAAATGTGCAGTTCCGCGGTTGTTGTCTTCACTAGAAAGACTGAGCCAGGTAAATCGATAGTAGCAAAGCGAAAGTTTGCACATGAGGATAATTTTATTTATTTATTTATCAACTTACATTTACCATTACAGGATAACCCAATGTGATAAATGCACCTATTTTAACTTAATCTATAGGTACCTACTAACATCTATACTTAACTAATTATAAACAATGCATTCCTTGTGAATTCACTCTGAGATAATATGAATACCTACAGGACGTAGTTGATTGCTCTACCTTGATTAGGGTTCCCAAAGGGTAAAAACGGCACCCCATTACTAAGAATCCACTGTTTGTCAGTCTGTCTGTCACCAGGCTGTATCTCATTAACCGTGATAGACAGTTGAATCTCTTTGATTATACCTACGTAGTGCAGCGAAAATAGGAAAAACACGGACTGTCTTCGCCATATTATAATTCATGATGTTATGCTTTTATGATATGATTTTTAGGCCCCTAGGAATCTACGGTTAGGTACAGAATGATAAACTATACATTTAGAAATCGTTATGACTTTTGTTCTTGGATTATAAGTAGGTAATTATAGCGTTATTTAATTCTTATGAAAAAATAACTCTTAAATTAATTCCCAAATTAATTGAAGTACAAGATAACGAAGTAAATAGGGACTGTTGGTAAACTCAGCTGACAATAAGACGGCCATATCTTATCTTATCCAATTTATCAACTGTGGAAATCAAGTTAACGTAAACTAAATTAGCTTGGAACCAAAAACAAACGTAATGTTTCCTATACCTAAGTAGTTTTTATTTTAACAAAGGACAGGCTTTAAAGTTCAGTAAACAAATGGGTAAGTCCTTAAATACCAACTTATGATCATCCTCAAAACTTGTGTTTGCTCATTTAATCAATTTAAAAACTTACCTACCCTAAGGAGGAAAGTAATTTTTTGAAAAAAAAAACAGCATTTTCTTGCGATTATAATGTAAACCTAACGTCCTTTTAAGAAGAATTAATATTTCGTTTAGGTACGAAAAACTCGAAATCGTGTTTGTCATTATTATTTTATAGTAAGTACCTAGGTAGATATCACTCTATTGTCTTTATTTATTGGTAATTTACCATTAAATGTACAGCTTTTCAATTTTACTTTATATTCATACGAACTTATTTAATAAAATAATAAAAATGCATTAAAAATAGACTTACATATTAGATGTAGACAAAAGAAAGTCCTCCAAAAGTTTTCTCAGCTGAGCTCCAAACTCGCGAAGTTGTATTACTAAACAACGCAATTCACCACACCTATATCTAATTTAATTTCAGAATTATTATTCTGGCTAAGTGTTAAAACTAAAGTGTAATCCGTATTTCGGTACGATGTCGCCTGCCGCAACCGACTATCACGCGTTTTTGATCTCGTTTGAATAAATGTTTTGAACCAGCCGCCTCCGGGCTTTATGGAAAAGGGCGGCAAATAGTGAACACTAGCGACACCTATTTAAAATAATTTTCTTTTATAAAAACGCCATCTATTGTTGAGTAGCATAAACTAATTTGACTTTTCAACGTACCCAGCGTTACTGGGTACACACACAGGCAAAGCGTGAACTAAACTATCACTAAAATGGACGTATGATCTTGTTTTTTTTGTTGCATTGTTGAAATAAACCTAGGTACTATAACTATTAATGTATGTCATAACACAACATCACGCCTGTATTTCTCGAAGAGTTAAGAGTAAACTAGTCGCAAGCTCGAACTCATTGGTGGACATGGCCAAAAAGCACGCTGTCTCACCTGGCTTCGTGTCCAACAGAGCTAGTATCAGTGATGAGCAGTTAGATGCTAGTCTACACGAACAACGTCTAGTTCTCACGCACAGAAACACCATTCCGAACTGACAGGCGCGTAAAAAAATGTGAAAAGTGCTTCGTAAAATTGAGTTTTATGAAAAAACCACTGCATAAATCAATTACAAATAAAGCTTATTGAACTCTTCAATAACTGAGCTTTGTCGGTACGGACTTGGTTTTGAAGATTTTACAGTTCTTTTATTAAGTACTTATTCACACCCAAAGTTACGTTAAAAATAGCAAGAAAAACGAATCATTGTTGGCTCATAACTTTTTAATGGCTTTTTATTTTACTATTCTGTTTCCGTACAGACAAAATTAATAATAAGACAAAACGATATCATGTTTAACATTGGATGCACAATGTCAAACAATGGAGTAATACTCTCCCGAAATTTGTATGGAAAAAATATCGACTAGTGGCACCTTAAGAACAAGAATCATATATTATAAAAAAACACTACTACAACCGGAATTTTACCGTCCCGATACTCTAGATAGATCTTTTTTATTAGGGTATATGCTGCTATAGATGGTTTATTATGCTGGAAACCATTTTGTTCCTGGTTTAGAATATTATGCGTCATCTAATAAACTTATTAGGTAGTCGCTTATACCTTCAAAAATGTTGGACACAGGAACAAGTGTAATAGGGCGATAGCTATTTGGCTCTTTTTTAATAAAGGCTTAACCAAAGAGTATAATAAAAAATAACTTTAAAAGCTTAACTATAGAATGCTTTAAATTCTCTGGAAATATGAGCACTTTCCTTAATAATCCGTGTGGAGATATAATAATAAACCTAATGCTTTGGTGTCATTTAATAATTGTATGCAGATGAGTACATACCTATAGTATACCTAGTATGTACCTACATCTACTTTCGCCAGTGATGACTTATGAGTGCCATGTAATAGCGGGCGCTGAGCCTCTTGCTATCAACCGGGTACAAATCCGGGCACCGAGTTGCTGTCATTTATTTATTAGAAAGATATTATTATTATATCAGCATAATTATGATGTTCTACAGCTGGACATAGGTCTCCTTCCATTCTTTCCGCTTCTAACGGGTGGCTGCTTTTGTGCTCCAGTCTTGCGATTTCTGTGACGTCGAAGTTTCCCCTATTGTACTCATTCCTATGTTAATTTGGCCCAGCGATCTGCCATTTGACAATCATGACCTGCCCAGTCCCATCTCAGCTTGGCAGCTTTTTTTGGAGCGAAGTTCTTGAACGCGGCTTATAGTAGGTGTAAACTGGTAGAAAAAGTCACGTAACGAAAAAGCGTTATGCCCCTCCATGAGACATAATATAAATGTAATAGAGAGAGAGACAGTCGCATCATCGCAGGGAGGACATAACAGCGGCTGAGTTTTTTATTATTTTTTTGTCATATGTGTCGTTTTCATGGATTTCGAGGGTGTTAAAGCCCATGAGGGCAAAATGAAAATTCAAGATGACGGCTGCGTAAATTTTCATCATGGGTGTTGTTTATATTTATGGTTTTCAAGGGTGCTTAGCCAATAGTGCGGTCAAAATGCAAATACAAGATGGTGAAATCTTTGAGCTTTTAAAACTTATACTAGATGGCTCTGTATTAAAAACGTGTATTAAATTCACATTTTCACTCTCTCGCCGTCTCTATTATATACGAGTATGTGTGCGTGAGTATCGCGTAAGGAACTTGGTTCCTTACGGGGTGCCACGATCGCAGACGTTTTTTAGGGTTCCGTACCCAAAGGGTAAAAAGGCGATCCTATTACTAAGACTCCACTGTCCGTCTGTCACCAGGCTGTACCTCATGAACCGTGATAGCTACAGTTGAAATTTTCAGATTGTGTATTTCTGTCGCCGCTATAACAACAAATACTAAAACAGGATAAAATAAATATTAAAGGGGGGGGCCTCCGATACAACAAACGTGTTTTTTTCGGCGTTTTTGCCTTGTGGGACGAAACCCTTCGTGTGAAAGTCCGACTCGCACTTGGCCAGTTTTTTTATTACCTCGCAGTAGATGCGATAAGTACAGTATTCTCCTCGTCTTCTTCTTGGGCAGGCTTAAATCAATCGCTTCACTCAGGATTTAACTCACAGCTTCCGGCTGCGCTCGGGAGCCCTAGAATCCTTCATTACGTTCGGGATTCAAAATAGCGACAGTGACATTAAGACACTGCTTTATTATCCCCTTTGTGAAAAATCTACAATTACATTGTTTGGAACAATATTACATAGCCGGAAATGCTCAGTTTTAATATACGAAACCACAAAAAATAAACTGAATTATATTTGCAACTCTAGTTTATTGTTTTTACACTTAACACATTGTGTAATTGAACTTCAAGAATTCACTTACATCATTTCATAACCTAAAAATTACAACAAACATACGGTGATTGTCTTAAAAAGCAAAATACATTATTATGTAAATATTTTGATAATAGGAAGAAGAAAACTGGGTACTGGAACAGATTCATGACATCAAAAATCATTTAATACCTTAAACAGCTTCGCCTTTGCCTTGCGTTAAGCAGCTTTACCCTTCCTTTTACAATTTAGTCATACTTATCTATGAGATATTACGTAATAAAAATACAGGTGTTTAACACTAGCTTAACAACTATATATTTATAAAAATGACACCCTCGTGTATTTTTATGATAAATGGGTTAATCCATAACAATATTTTATTGCATGTGCCCTTCACGCGTCATCGCCAAAGTCGCATCGCGACGGTGCTGCAACCTTTTTACTAGGAGATTCTTTATCTGTGAAGAAAAAGAAATGGTATGGGATTACTATTAAAAAAGCTAAGTTTTTAGTTCTAGCGAAACTTAATGACCGCTTTGAAGGTCGTGAGTGTTGGGGCCAAGTACGTATCCTTGAGTAGTCCCGCGCACATCTAAGGTTTGATTTTTTTGTATGTTTCGCTAAAACGATTGAACAGATTTAAATAAAATTTTGCACATGGGTTGAACATGACCTGAATTAGGACATAGGATAGTATTATATAGATTTTTTTCCAGATATTTCCACGGGATCGAAACTTATGCGGGTGAAAACGCGGGACGAAGCTAGTCTTCAGTATTTGCATTGAGTTGCTGATTGTCTACAACGCAATATACGCGTCGCCTTCTGACCAGTCATAAAGATTGACGGGAGATATGTTTTGCTGGCAGAATTACTTGTTCCTATTAGGACTAAACATAAACAAAGAAGACCTGCCAGTCGCAGAATAAACTGACTGAAATGATTAGGCATGCCGGAGACACTGCCCGGTGATGAGTGAAATAAAAACGTCAATATGTATGATACGAACCTTCTCCGACTAGACTGCTTTTGAGTGCTGACGCATCCGAAGTCGGAATCTTGAAGCCCTGTTTCAGTACCATGGTACCATCCTGGAAACGAAATAAAACAGTTAGATACACTTAATGCTAATTATGTATGTTGTAAAAGATTGTCTGTTATTGAGCCATTTCGGCAAAGTAAATTATACCGGCACAGACGTGGCGTTCAGAGTCAACGTAGAGATACGGCGGTATTATTATTTAAAAGAAAATTGAGATTTGTTTACCTTCATCTCCACCAGGCCCTTTTTAGCCATAGCCTCGACTTCAGCTTTAGTCATAACTATCTTCTGTACTTTAACCACCTTCTTGCCGATTTGCATCTCGCATAGTTCAGCTGCAGAATGAAACAAATAAACATTTGTAAAATGATAACTAAGTTTCTATTTCCATAAGTTAATCTTGATTTTTTTACTTACTCCTCGCATTTACGGGTAGGGGCATAGCTTTCACTCCAGGTGGTAAGGATTTAATTGGAATCTGTAAATATAAGTGTAAGTTTATTGTTTTTAATACATTTTCAAACAAGTTGAAGAGCTGTTAGAAGAATATGTTAAAGTACCTTCTTCTAGTTCTGTAGGATTTTTGAGCATTACAACCGTAAGTTGCAAACAAGCTAAATAGTCAGTGATTTTGAAATATGAATGCTAAATATAGTACAAATGTGCTTACTTTCTTCAACGTTTGTCCCGTGGGCGACACCAATGTGCCTTGTGGCTTCACTTCGGCTACCGGCTTACTGCCCTCCTGAAATAGTATATTTTTTTGATTACTTTATTAGAAGGTAGGTTCCGTTATTTAATTTGCATCACCATATATATCTGGATCTTCTTTCCTACCTCAGTATTGTTTAGGATCGTTGATATCGATACTAAAATCCTAAACAAATATCGATATTTGAACACCACTATTAATGATGCTATGTAAACATGTGTCATTGAATCAGTTTTGTTTATAATAGGTAACGCGAAACTTACCGAAACTACTGAAGAGTTCTTGTTGTCTCGCTCTTTCTCGGTTGCAGCAGTACTCTTCGGCTTTTCCTTTTCACTCTCGGAGCCATCATCGTCATCATCTTCGATTTCTTCTTTTCGCACTTTGGCAGCGCTATCGAAGTTTGTAATATTCATTAATATTGTTTGACGAACACCAGATTTAAATAACAAATATGCAACTGCCAAGTTTCGGTTAGGGTTTTAGGAACGGAAAGAAAGCCCACTTCGCATGCATTCATGTTTCTCGTTAATGTAGAGAATATCCTACTCCGGTGCTTATTGCATATACACATTTCTAAAGTTTGTCTAGAAAATTTGAGGGGCGAGCAGTTTTAGACTTGACGATCTCTACCAGCCCAAGTTTTGTCTTGCTAAGATCTGACCTGTTTTTTGTTTTAAAACGTATTCGTGGTACGGTCATGGATCAACATATCAACACTGGATATAGGCAGAAAAACGAGAGAGAAGAACAAGCCGGTTTCCTCACGATATGTTTTCTGAGAAATGTATAGATATAATGTACTAACACAGCGTCTTTGCGCGGCCGCCCTCGTTTCCTGGGAGCGGGCGTGGCGGGCGACGGGGTTGCTTTCGGTGCAGAATTCTTCGTGCTGGCTCTGCGGGGCTTTGGTTTAGGCTGAAACATTTCGAAAACGAGCGTCACATCTATGGACCTGCCTAGACAAGTTCATCAAACCAAACAAGCTATCAAATCTCATACTAGTTGTTGAGTTTGGTTGGCGTACAGTTTGAGTCGTCCTTTACTGTCAGTACATTACCAAAACATGTCGATGAAACCATAAAGAATATATTTTCTTACCTCAACAGTTTTCTCAACCTCTTTATACTCTTCATCATCTCCATCGTCTGAATCGTCATTTTCTTCATCAGAATCCTGGGACCTGTAATTAGACATAATAACATTGTAATGTAGCCAGAAAGATGAACTTGATATGTAGCTGTTAGCCGTGCGATCTTTACTCTCTTTAGAAGGTTTGGATATCGAATATTTTGGCGGTATCTACCACATGCGAACTACGCATCACACTGACGACACGCAAAATCCTGCATCGCGCAAGCAGAGTTTACCGCGCTACTAAAGTTCGTTTTTTTAAACCCAGATACCAATTTAACAGGTGTAATGTCAAACTTCTATACTAAAAAAAAGCAAACAAAAGACTTAAATGTCAGATTAGTATCTGGGATTAAAAACGAACTATAGCATATATACAACATCCCGACATCAATCGTCGGGCAGTTGCCCACCAGACATAACACCCGTCTGGTCGGAGGATCCTCCCTTTTCCATGGAGGATGAGTGAAATGTACACCCAGTTTCTCATAGCTCTATAGTTATCTCACTCCAGCACACTGCAGGCATAGCATGATCACGTATTTCTTTAGTAATCTGTCGTTTTGTCTATTCTTCCGTCGACAAAATCCGCTTCTATGGTGGTCATGCTACACGTGCTGAAGTGTCGTTGCTAAGTATTTTTTCTGTGAATATCTATAGTATTGTTTCTGTGATATCTATTTATTTATTTACCTGTCCCGTATCATCTTTGCGTAATCCTTAATTTTGGAAGGTCTAGTCGATCGGCGAATACCCTCTTCAGAATTGCTCTTGTCGCTTCCATTTTTGACTATAGTCTGTAAGAAAATACAGTACTTAAATTAAATATAATGAATGTGGCATTAAAATAATTATTTAACAATGCAGATTTATAAGAGAATGAAAGTTGGCAATGAAGATTTTTTCACTTTAAACTGATAAAAAAATTCGAACTCTTCTTTTGTGTCACCACCATGCCAGAAAATCAAATCAAATCATCATGCGACTCTGCGATGAATGTATTGCTTATCGCGCGCTAAAATTGATACTTAATTTTCTTTGATAATTAAAAATAAAAGTACTGGAACGACGATAATTCGTGTCTACTTGAAGGCAATAACTTATTTTGCACTAACACAATTTTTTTTAAAGGTTGAGGAAATGATAATTTATAATGATTATGTAACAGTTACTGCACCTCTTATTTCAATTTGGCGCAAGTTTTCAATTTCATCCTGTATTATGATAATGTCAGGCCACATACCTTAGGTGTTGTCTTTTCTTTCATCTCCTTTTGTTTGAGTTCTTTTTCTTTCGTTTCTTTCTCTTTAGCTTCTTTCTCCTTGGCTTCTTTTTCTTTCACTTCCTTATCCTTAGTTTCCTTTGCAAGTTTTTCTTCCTTAGCGTTACCATTACTTGCTTTCGCATCCTTACTTTCTTTGGGTTCCTTATTCTCTTTGGTGATAATGCGACGCTCCAGTAATTTTTTTTCGGGAACTGGTGATTTAGATATTATTAGCATTTTTCTATCATCTGTTGGAGTTCTGAAAATAAGGTATAAAATGGTTTTGGATCAGTCAAATAAATAATACATAGCATTATACATTTTTCTTTGTTTTCATTTTATAAAGTTTGGTTTCATTCTCTATGCCTCACCTCGGTTTAGGTGTGGAAGTGTGTATCTGCGCCCGTCTACTTCTTAAAGTCTCTAAAGGCTTTGCTGGAGTTTTAGCGGCTTCATAGCGTGGATGCGTCTGAAATTAAGTGTATGTCCATGTATTAGGTATGTTTTAATGACTCGTATCTCGATAGGCCAATAAACTATAAAATGTCAATATTTACCCTTTTCAGTTCTTGTAGATCTTTTTCCAACATTCGCAGCGACTTATCGCTGGTACCAGCCGAGTTATTCTCTGTCTTGTTATTGGCTTTCTTCTCAGCAACTGCAAATTTGTGTATTTCTATAGAAATGAATATGGAAGTTCTAGTGAGTGCTTCAAAGATGTGATGTTTTGATCAAGCTACTAACTTGGTTCTGATGCGACTTGAGATATAACCCTTTTCTTGACTTCTTCAGCTTTTCGAAGAATACTTGCAGTCTGTGATACAAAAAACCCTTATTTCTTTTTCAAATATAAAAGTATTATGATGGACGCTTGGAATAACCATCGCCTTGATGATGTTTTGAGATGTGGTCATCGTTGACCGTGACTAAACATTCTTGACATTCTAATGTGTGTTTTATTTTTAACATTATTTGTACAAACATAGTACACGAATTAATTTCACTACACTAAATTATTTTTTTAATTGATGATGTGGTTGAATATAATATAACGTATGATTTTTTATCCAGTCCTTTTCGAGATAAGTGTGTGATCGGAAGCTTGAGTTGTTATAGTGAATAGTTTTATTATTGATAACGTACTTGAGCACATTAAACTAGTTAAGTATAAATACACAGTATACTACTGTATGGGAATAAAAAGGTTAGCTTGCAAGGTTTTGACTCTATGGTTCATAAGTATCAGGTAGTGAACCTATTTATACTTAGTTTACGTTTAGCAAGTTTACCTGATTGTCACCCCTGTCATCTTTCTTGGGCGTGGTCACTGTCTTCGTGATGGTCGCACCACCAATGGTGGCTATTGAAATTTCAGCTGTCTCGTTGTTTTTGCTAGCCAATTCTATAGCAACCGCAAGATCCGGTAGAGGCATGTCCGAGTCGCTCTCTAAAATATTGATTGAAGTAAAATATTAAAAACAGTAGTTTGAAACTTCTGCAATCGGCCTAGAAAGTAACAACCGTACCTACATAGCTCATAGTAGAGGAATAAACAAATGGTATGGTATTCAGAAAAATCTAGAAGAAAAATGAATTAGCTATAAGAAACTCCGTATGACACTAAAAAGACCCCGACTTTAGATATAAACTTACATAATATTATAAGAACTTACCTTCAGAATTGGTAGTGTCCTGCTTTTCCTCGTCGTCCTCTTTCACATTGGGTATCTGTGTAAAAAAACCATCAATATTAACGTTATTTTGAGAAGATTTAATAATTAATGAAATACTAGTAGACAAAAATAATTACCAAATAATCACTAGTCTTCTTAATTTCCACAACCATATGGTCGTCCAGTTCTTTTACTGAAAACAGTGAACAAATGTTATAATAAGTATACTACATAATAATATTACATTTGTGTAAAGTACAGACGCAACCTACCCGAAACTGTCATATTTTCCCAATCAAGTTTGAACCTTATACATTAGCGATAAAGTTGAAAATCTATTAAAGAAATTTGACAGATTGTAGTAACTTGATGTGCTGGCGTCTGTACATATTTATAAATTACACTGTATGTTTTCTTATGTCTTATTTGGTAAACAAGGCTTAAAAATCACAAGTTTTCGCATTAATCGCAAATCAAATCTTGGGCAGAAACACGAGCTGCTCCAAATACTATAAATTACATAGCCACATTATTTTCACAAAATCTCATTACGTCATATTCGTTTACCGAAACGGCAAGTACAGAAAAATACACTTTACATATTTTTGTAGTGTTTAGCTCACCATTGATTGTAGAATCCTCTTCATCTTCGTCGACGTCCATCTCCGTCGATGACTCATCCTGGAGTAGATTCTAGGACAGATTGTTCCACGTCAAAATTAAATAGGGATATGGGCCGGAGTATGATAACATGATCTAGATGGCTACGATATTAGAAAATGTTCCAATCACACTGTTTTATTTATTTGAAATGGGTTTGCTCTTGACTCTAGTCTAGGTCAGAGGTGACAGAGACAAAGTCTACGATGGAGTGAGCTTACCCAGAAGAAGCCTATTCACTCTTACTTATGAAGCTACAAAAAGATAAACATCTGTGAAGTGTGAATGTGTAATTAAATTATAGTAATTGGTTAATTTGAGTGCCATCAGCATAGTGTCGACAGATTCTCTCGGAGTGGTAACGCAGATAACATAAAAAACAACTACAGGAAATTCACATAGTGATAAGAAATTAATTCATGAGTTAATCTTACCGGTACACTGCGTATTTCGTCAACATGCATGACCTTCAGATGTAAATCCAGCTTCTCCTTCGACGTGAACACCAGCTCGCATAATTCACACATGAATTCAGTACCTATGGGGATGAATGAAAAGTCAGTATGGTATGCCAGATATACAAAAGGCTCAATAATTTTGCCAGGTATGCTTATCTAAAACGAAATACATTATATCGCCGCGCTCTCCCTTCAAATAATAACAGGCGGGGTCGAGTATTAATTAGTTTACGAGCAGCCCATTTTTTGGCCAATCGGCAACGAATAGGCCACCCTGTATTTTTGTTTCGTAAACTTTAAATCACACAAATTAAAATAAAATGGATTATGACACACCAGGTTTAGCACTTAGTGGTCGACACACCTAGATTGTAGTCCCCACTACCAAGGCAGCAAAAATGGTGCTGTTCAGCATTTTATTGGTTTATTTGAATAAAAATCATTGTGCCATAATACAGGATATTTAAGTCTGGATAGATCAGTGAAAAAAGCTGTAGCAATATAAACACGAACGGGTTGAAGCGAATAAGTTATTTCAGCAAAACATACATAAGCCTTCTTACCGTTTACGTGGGATTTAATATGCGATGTGACACCGTCGACGTCCTCGAACTTTTCCTGACAGAGTGGGCAGGTGAGGTTCTGCGTGGCGTGTATAGCGGAGTGGTAGATGAGCTCGTCTTGCGTCGCGAAACTGTCCTCACATTGTTCGCAACGGTATTGGTCGCTTTCGCCGAACGGGCCTCGGCAAGTACGTATGGTCTCGCGGTGTGTTAGACGAAGATGTCTGTGGTAAGGTAGACAAAAGACATCAAAATAATTTTAGAAAGCAGCGTGGTTAGTCAAAATACATGTCAGAAAGTTGTTGCAAATTACGAGCGCGTCATGTGGCTCTTACTTCCACCTACAAAGGGTTATAATATTACAATGATTAGCGCGCACTCGTGAGATTCAAAAAATTGAATCGGTAATCTATTATCAAGAATAAGAAAGCCAACCCAAAAGGATTTGTTACCTTGTGTAATGGTGGGACTTGACAAAGCTTTTACTGCAGTACTTGCAAGGGAACAACCGCTCTTCATTATGAACTTGGACATGTCTCGTTAATTTTGGCGGCGTTGGGAACCCTTCAACATAAAAAATCGGTCATAATAATTTTATTGATTTAACCAGTTTGGCGCTTAAGCTGTGCTAGATAAATTATGAAATTCTAGCTTTTGACCGCGTGCACGTCGGAAATTATACCTAGGAAACGAAATACTGTAAATACTGGGACAAAAAGTAACCCAGGTCTACCTGTGTGCACGGTAACAGACAGAGGAGCACAAACAAGCACAATCGCGATAAAAAGTCTGAATGATCGCAGAAAGCTGTATAAAACTATAATAAAACATTGCAATGACTTCCTTCATTTCTTCGTGAATGTGCTCCATTATCTTCGCGTTTATAAATTATAATATTAATATTATTTATAATAATATTAGTATAGATTTTGTTCTCTAAACCTTTTTTTTAAATAAAATTCGCGTGTTCAAAGCTCATAAATAAAAATGATATTAGCTTATGCTACTTAGCATATAATAATCTTATTTATTTTAAGTAAAGAAAACGTATCTATCTTAACTGTTGTATGGACGTTTCTAGTACTCAAAACTCAGTTGGTACGATATTATGTTGATTCTTCTAAGTAACTGAATCGATTAGCATGAAAATTGGTTTTGAGAAAATTTCCCATTTTCTTGATTTAATGTTAATTCACAAAATTTGTGAATAAAGCTCAAAAATGTTCAGGAGACTAGGACAGCCTCCTCAGACCGTTTTCCTGAAGCTACAAAGGTTAAGTTCGAGGCAGTAAGGGGGCCCTTACTCCCCGTCTCAAAAATCCACCCTGTATGAATCAAATCAAAAACTATAAGCCATTGGGTGACTGTTTGAAAGTGCGTAATGATTTTCAGCTTGTTCAGGTAAACTATGCAGTACTTACATATAACATATACATACATAGAAAACAGTTACATACTTAGAAAAAGTAGCAATTTTTGGGACTAGGTACAGTCGACAGCACGACGGTGGTAACATTTAGACCTTGAGCTGGTCTAGCATAGTGCCCCCAGAATAGAATAATATACTGATTTTGTTACCACATTAAACATGTGCCGTCGATTGTACCTGAATAAATAAATGTATTATTATGTATGTCTTTTTCTATCTCGGGACCATGGGGTCCTGGATTTTTGGAAGACGTGCAAGGAGCCGAAGCCACTTCGCAGAGGCCCGTTAGACAACTTTACTTTTAATGTTATTATTATTATTGAATCATTAAGACTTATTTCGTCGTAGTGATTGATAATAATTTTTATTCTATTCTAATTTTATATTGTATTCAATTTTAAGATACTCTATCGGTCATACTGACATAAGAAATGTTGACACGAAAAAAAACATTATTACACAAATACAATAAAATTCACGGGTCTTGATGGGTCTTGGACTCTTGGTACTTGAAGAAATAAATTTATTATTATTTTGTATGTCTTTTCCTATCACGGGACCATGGGGTCTCGGACTTTGGAAGGCGTATGGAGGCCAAAGCCAACACGCAGAGGCCCGTAAGACAACTTTACTCCTTCTATAAATGAAATGTTATTATTGCAATTAAAAGGTTTTTAAATGCCACACATTGTTGCAAAAACAAGAACAGTTTTAATGGTCGACTAGGTCATTGTAAATGTAAAACGATTATTGTATTTACTACTATTAAAAGTCATTTAATCCTGGTATTTGAACATGAACAAAGTTAGAAACAATTTAATAGTATATGACAGTATAAACTAGTTTGTTGATGATAAAAAGAGAAATTGTTAAGTATGTCAAAAGGGTCATCAGAGCATCATATTGTCAGGAGATAACAAACTTCTAACACCACTAAAAATAACAGTTTATGAGCTTTAAAAAAAATAATTTATTTCAAAAGTCAACATTTTTATTTTTATTTATTTTAATTCATTACATTATTTAAAAATACTTGGGATGGGAAGTAGGGACTAAAATATTCGGTTCTGACTGGCTGACAGTATACCACATATAAAGAGATCACGCAAAAGCATTGTGCATGCGTAATTGCGTAGAAAATATAAGCTTTGAACACACGTAAATTGGACATTCATTTAATCTAATAACATACAAGTGTGTGTACGCAAAATACGCGCATTGACGTGGAGTTGCGGACACCAGCCCGTATTACCTATTACCTAACATACAAGTGTATAAATTACTAAGTATACTATCAATTAATAATGATGGATTTATTTTACCTTTTCCTCGTTTCACTTTTCCTTTTTCTTGTTTATCAGCACCAGTTATAACTTTTATTCGGGCAGTTTTTGACCCATCATCAGAACCATCTCCAATCTGCAAAATAAAAATTATTTTAGGTGATAAATATATAAATATAAGGCTATGGACAAATGTGCACCAATATTGAGACCAATTAATTAGTCTATTATACCTATATAAGGAGCAAGTTTAATAAGACAACCATGAAAAAAAAATCTGTCTGTAAAAAATTATAGCTAATGGTAAAATGAATGAGAAAGTAATCATTTCTTACTTTTTCAATTATTTTAGCATAAGCTGGTTGATTGATTAAAAAAAATTAGAACATTTGTCCTATTTTTTTAAATCAATCAAGCAGTTAAAATTATTGAAACAACAAAGTTTTAACTGTATTTTTAACATTTTTTTTTATGGGTGTTTTAGTAAAATCTGTTCCTTATTTAAGAGACTATTAGTGACTTAGTGACATAAGTTTTGTTAGTGGTGGACATAAAAAAAAGACATTGGGCAAAAATGTATGGGCCTTGTTGGACCAAGGCCCACACATTTTTGGCCAATGTCTTTTCAATCAATGTTTTCTGTCTATTTTCATTTCAATGCTTAATTTCAGTTCAATTAATATCAGTACAACAAATACCAACCATATTTGCAATCATTACCTATTGTTTTCAAATTACCTTTACATTGTAAACATTTTCATCATCCTCTTCATCTGTATCTGACTCTTGGGCGGTGACTTGCACAGTAGTACCACCCTCTATTACTGTCTTCATTAAAGGGACCTCAGGCGCTTTGTTGGCCAAACGAAAAAACTAAAATGATATTAATTATAACTTATGAGGGAATGCATGATAAACTTAAATAAGAAAGTTTAACTATGAAACGAAGATTTTGGAAAATGAGTTTCTATTATAATAATAGTCTTCAATCATTTATTAGAAACAAGCAATACTTAATTAAACAAGTTATCTTAACTTTGAAAATGTCTTTAAAATTTTGTTATTCACACTTTTTTTGCTGACTGTATGTAATACCTGACTAAAATAAATTTGAATATTTATGTGAATGACTGGACACAACAAAAATGTATGTTATTGTTTTGTTCTGATCAGAATGTTTTAGTCTACTTGCACCACATTACATTATAATATCACTAAAGGAAAAAATTCATTTCATACCCAAAAACTTAAGTATGACAGAAAAAACATGATTTTTATGCAAAATAACATCATGAGCATTTTTAATATTATAACAAAGGTCTACAATTTGCCCCGTGATGATGATTTGAGTTTGAAAGTACCAAAAATCATAGTTATGCTTGAAATAGCCTTTAATTTTTTGATAAAAAGTATTTGAATCCTGAATGATGTCCTTTAACACAATTGGCATTCAGTAATTAAAACATTATTCTGTCTGTCATCTGCAAGACAAAAATAGAATGATGATTTTAAATTCATTATGGTGCTAAACATACGTATTTAGCAACTTGTGGTGCATGCAGGCCATAGTAATCATTCCATAATCTAGATGGAATATTTGTTTCTGTTTTAGGAATTTATTGTTATTTTACACTTACTTTGAGCAGTGACTGTGACCAGGACATTGGTGCCAAGGGTGTAGCATTCTGTATGAACTGCAAGACATGCTCATCAGCTTGACGACATATATGCTTGAAATCATAGCTCAGTTCCATGAAAAATTTGCAGCGGTTGCAAATATATGTGGGCATTTTATCAGACGGGAAGACCTGAGAGGGGAATAGAAAGTTTTTAATGTATTTAATTAATGTTATAAATTACATTTATTTCTGTAAATTGGTTTAAAAAACACATTTACACATCAACATTAAATTATATTTTTTAAACTAGATGTGTTTTGTGTTTCCTAAATACTACTAATCTATAGATACTACTCTATAGATTTTTTTTTCTTTATTATTGTTTTAGTTTATTCTGAAGTAATAAAGGACGTCTCCACCAGGCGGCGCCTGCTGGAAACTAATTGACA
Source organism: Luperina nickerlii (assembly GCA_963855955.1). NCBI lineage: Eukaryota > Metazoa > Arthropoda > Insecta > Lepidoptera > Noctuidae > Luperina > Luperina nickerlii. The sequence goes on along the minus strand of OY979664.1, from coordinate 13,096,981 downwards.
CAAATCCACAACACAGTGTAAATTGCAGCTTTTTTACCATCGGAAAATTATGTAAAGCGTAGATAAATATAAAGGTAATCAATAAGTAATTTTTACAAAATTGATTAGGTACTCAAGGACTAAACAAACAAACATTTTTTATTTATATTGTTCGTACATTCGGCGCCATTAAGCGATACGTACACAAAACCCCATTATTTATTAAGAATGAAATAAGTAAACAAATGTTATTTAGTATTGGAAAAGAAAGTATATTATAAATACCTCAATAGAGATGCATGATAATATTTTTAGTGGAAGATTAACTGTGTTTTTTGTAGATCGTTTTTCATAGATACTTGTTAGCGTATCGCCTTGTGCTAAACAAAAACGGCAAATTTTAATGGAAGACAAACTATCCCTTCTTGCCTCCATTTTTATAACGGATAATAACACAACACAACACTTCACTTCACTCAAATAAAACTGATATTTTACTCCATAACCTCTTCTCTTCCGATTAACACAAAATCACCATCATCGATTTTGTATTGACACTAGCGCCACCACAAACGCTTCGTGTGACGCCTCGTACGTTTTTTTTTTTTTTTTTTTAAAGTTTAGGCTTTGGATGCAAAGTCCTTAAGCCAAGTCCTTTTATTGTTTTTCACTTTTCAGTTCACTTCACTTTTAGATTTCACTTTATATTTTAAATTCTTCTTGTTATCCTCATTTTTACAGCAGTCCATCCAATATTATGTTTGTTTAATTCCTAGTTGCCATAGCATGGTCACTGTAGGTATGTAGTCTGTGGGTCACTTTTCTTCAAATAACTTCAATCGTACTGCAAACATATTTATAAATTGCTGCAAATAATTTCTTGTTTGCTAACATATCTTGTAGGTGGCGGGGAACATCTGGCGTACTATCCATAATATCAGCTATTAGTGCTAATCTTTGTAAACTAAAATGATTGCACTCAAGAATTAAATGTTGCAAATTCCCTTCTTCATAGCCGCAGTAAGTACAATTTTTACTTTGCACCACTTTGATTCTGTGTAGATGCTGAGGTGTTTGGCAGTGGCCAAACCTCATTCTATTTATCACTGTAATAAATTTTCTTTCTTCTATGTTCTTGTATGTATTGTACCATGGCTTATCCGGCAGTTCCTTCTGGATATTAAAATACCATCTTCCTTTCTCTTTGCTAATTTCCTTCCAATAATCAATCCATAAATTTCTGAGTTGTCCTCTAAAAAGGGTGTAATAGTCAGTAAATGGAACTCCAACAATTTCTGTGTGATCTTCGTCTGGTGTGGAATTTGCAGCCTTGTCTACTATTTCATTTCCTTCTATGCCATAATGAGATGGAACCCATTTAAATTTTATATTCTTAATACTATAATACAACAAAGATCTAATTTTAAGTATTAGATAATTTTGTTTGTACTTTATATTGAACTGCTTTAGTGAGTTCAAAACACTTAGACTGTCTGATAAGATAAGAAAATTATTAGAAGACTCAATACTATTAATATACAGTAAAGCTCTATAGATAGCATATGCTTCAGCAGTAAATATGCTACAATTATTATCTATTTTAAAGGTTCTTGTTAAATTTAATTGTGGATCATAAAAAGCACTTTTAACTTCTTTGATGGATTTAGAACCATCTGTATATATTTTATAAACATTCATTTTATCTGATATCTGTTTTCTAAATTCAAATTTATCTTCTATGCTACGTGAATCTATATTAACATTACTGTTTATTAAAGCATTGAATGTATAAAAATATAGTGGAGGCCAAACATTTGACTTAAATATATTTACAGTATTTTGTTTAACTTTATACATTATGGTACTCATTTCAGGTAATCTGTTTGACTTGATATCTGATGGCCCAACTGATAAATCTGAGATATTGCTACATAAAATCTCAGGTAAGTTCAAGTTTTGTAACAGTAAAGAATTATTTTGTGATGCAATTTTTAAACAAAATCTCTGAGCTATAACAATCCTTCTAATACCAAGAGGTTCTATACAAGTCTCTATCTCCATTGCATTAATGGGTGTAGTTTTCATAGCACCACTGATTATTCTAAGAGCTATATTTTGAAGGACATCTAACTTTTTAAGTAAAGTAGGATTAGAATTGAAATAAGCAAGACAGCTATAGTCAAAATGACTTCTTACTATGCTTTTGTATATCAAACTTAAAATTTTGGGGTCTGAGCCCCAAAAAACTCCAGCTAAACATCTCATAATATTAATACCTCTCATTGCCTTTTGACTGATGTAGTTGATGTGTTTATCAAACTTCAATTTATCATCTAACACTACACCTAAGAACTTTTGCTGTTTTTTTTGAGGAATATTCACATTATTATAAACTATATTTACAGGGTTGTCATTGCCAAACACTAATACTGAACTTTTTTGACAATTTATATTCAAATGTAAAGTTTTAGTATAGTACTCATACATCTGTTGCAAGGCTTCATTTACAAAGTTTTCAGCAACAACAGTTTCCTTATTAATACAATAGATAAGAATATCATCAGCAAATTGAAGTATTTTCACATCATTTTTAACGTGTTTATTTATTTGAGATGTATACAAATTATAAAACAATGGTGATAAACAACCACCTTGCATTAGTCCTCTGAAAACTTTGTTAGGTCCATGTAAAAGATTATTGAATTTCACATATAATGTTCTGTCATAACAAAATTCATAAATCCATTTTAATAACTTTCCAGGTATACCAATGTCATTCAACACATATATTAATTGACGCAAATCTACGTTATCATAAGCACCCTGAACATCAAGAAATGCACATACTGCGGAGGAATGTGATAATAAACATTTTTTCATATCTTCTATGAAATATACGAAACTATCTGTCGAACTCTTACCCTTACGAAATCCAAATTGGAAATCAGGTAATATATTATTTTTTTCCACAAAATAATCTAATCTTAACTTAACCATTTGTTCAAACAGCTTACCTACACAAGAGGCCAAAGATATAGGACGATAAGAATTATAATCATCAGGAGATTTATCAGGTTTTAATATGGGAATAACACACTGTGTCTTCCAAGAATTTGGAACACTCTGGTTTTTCCAAAGATCATTAAATATATTTAACAAAATATGTTTGCTAAATTTGTGTAAATGTTTAATCATAATATAAGGAAAATCATCCAAGCCAGGTGTAGTATTCTTTCTTGAATCTAATGCTGTACACAATTCATCAAATGTAAATGGTTTTAACAAAAACATTGCATCTGCAGACTTGACTTCAGAATTAAACAAATTGTGAAGATTAATATCAGAATTTTCAGTAATTATTGGTAATTGACATAACTTTGATATAAACTCTGGTATCCATTCATCATTTCTGTACACATTTTTACAATTATACATACGTTTAAATCTACGAATATGGTTCCAAATTCTTGAAATTGGAGTATATCTGTTAAGTGACTCACAAAGAGCCTTCCAGCTATTTTTTCTTGCTTCTTTTAAAACAAGTTTCTTAACAGCAGTCAACCTCTTAAATTCAATAAATGATGTCAAATTATAATCAGATCTATATTTAATAAGAGCTTCTTTTGCCTTAATTACAGCCTCTGCACAATCAACATTCCACCAAGGAGCTGGTGGTCTCATCTTACGACTACAATTATTATTGCCGACATAAAGGGGGATACATTCAGATTTTAAGGTATTTAATAATTCACAAAATATATCATATGAATCTAAAGGATTCCTTGAATTAATTTGAAAGTTTTCACTAAGTTCTTTTGATCGCAAATAGAATTTAGTCCAATCAGCTTTGTGAAATAAATATTTTTGTATATTATTATTATACTCATATAATAAAGGAGAAACATTTATATCAATAAAAGTGGGATAATGATCACTACCCAATGAGTCATTACCAACATACCACTCACAAAGCGGAGCTATGATTGGACTAGCTCCAGTTATATCTATTGCTGATGCATTTCTGTTTGGACGTTGTATTGTAGTGGGACTGCCTGTATTTAAAATACATAAGTCAAAATCATCAAACATTTGATAAAGCTCATTACCTCTAGATTTTGTTGTAGCACAACCAAAAGCTATATGATGGGCATTAAAGTCACCAGATATTATACAGGGTTTAGGTAAACTATTAAAAACTGTTCTTAACTTACTAACACGAAATCTATTGTTTTTAGGTGGACAATAAACAGAAGCAACTGCAATGGGTCCAGCCTTAGTATCCACAGATACTGCGACCGCCTGAATATCTTCATAAAAAGGACAATCAATTAATTTATATTTTAAACTATTCTTTATCAAAATGCCTACCCCACCATGTTCATTTTTTGCATTTTTAAAAATAAAATTGTAGCCATAAAAATTTATAGGATTACTTGAAGATTTCAACCAAGTTTCATTAATCAGATAAATATCTATATTGTTTTCTAATAAGTATGTATGTAATAAGGGTTTTTTATTATTTAAACTTTGTAAATTATGTTGCACTATTCTAAGAACATGCTCCTCTATTTTGTAGTTGTTAAGTTTTTTAATAAAATTTCTTTAATTTTAGCTGTGTTTTTTGGAACATTTTCCGACATATTTCCTAGTAAAACTAATGTTTTAACCATGGCATTAATGATTCTGTCATCAAGTACAATATTATTGTTTTGCGTTTTTGGTGAATTACTTGAAGTAGAAGGTACCTCACTGGTTTGAGATAATACAGGTGAATTAATTATAGGTTGCTGCTTGGATTTAGGTAAAGCTGGAAAGATCTTTGCATATTCCATGTTTTTTGTTACATTAGAATATGATTGTTTTTGTTTTGCAATACGCGCCATTTTAACTGGGCATGTCTTGGATATGGCAAGATGAGCACCTCCACAATTACTGCATTTAATTTCTTCATCATTACTACAGTCTTTGTAGGAATGCCCACCAGCACACACAGAGCATACCTGAGCATTTTTACATATTTTGGCAGAATGATTAAATTTCATACATTTATAACATTGCATGACTGGGGGAATATATGTAGATACTGGCATCTTCCAGTGATCTAAATAAATACATTGCGGCAAAACACCTGTAACAAAAGTTACACTCACAGTTTTTAAAGGTTCTAGGTTTCCATCATTTTCAGTTTTCTTCATAAACCGTCTCACTGCAACGATTTCGTATTCGCCAGACAGTTTTCTATATAAATCTTCATTACTTAAGTCTGTAGATACATGTTGTATTACCCCTATCTTCTCCACGAAGGATGAAGGTATAAATGGTCTTATGTTGACTTTATTTAGGGACAACTCATTGCAAAGGAAGTCATTAGCATCTGTAGATTGCTTAAAAGTTATTTTAAGTTTTTGTGCGCTAACACGACTCATTTCATATTGACCTTTTACGTATTTCGCTATAATTTTTTGAATAGTTATGGGATCCTTATTACCCAGCTTATCATCATTTGTGCTCTCAAGGAACACTGAAAATTCGTTGTGGTTGGATTTATCCGGATATAAACGTTGATAATTAGGCTTAAAATAAGGTAGAAATTTTGTTCTTATCTGATTGGAACTGCCGTTGCCGCTTTCATCTTTTTCAATAGATGGACCCTTCCTCTTACGTTTCTTGACTGTTAAGAAATCTCCATCATCATCGCCTTCACTCTCTGCAGGCATTTTTATGCCTATTACTTTTAAAAACTCTGTTTTATTATATTTAATTTTAAGCTAAAAGCCTAAATAGATTATTCTATTCAACTTTCCCGCCCTACTCACGATTGAATGAAATTGGATATTCACGCCTCGTACGAGTGCAGAGGTGTTGCTAACTCCAAAAGATTAAATTTTCCTCGTCGAAATTATCGTTTCTGCGCTACGACAAAGCAGAACAGCAAGAAGTTAATTATTTATGAAATTTTAATCAAACCTAAAAATTATCGTACCTATCACATAATTTAGACATAAGATACAAAGTCTAATCATATAATTCAAATAGGCAAATAAAAGGCACTTTAGAACGTAAAAATTTGTAAAAATAGAATTGATTCTAGTTGCTCCTTTCGTTTTCGTTGGTAGTTTCGTATGGAGAAGAATGGGCAAGAAACTCCACATTTACTTTTTGCGTATCTATCTATCCTCTCACTAAGAGGAGGCCTTTGCCCCAGCAGTGCGAAAATTATAGGCTGATTATAATCAGCTTATGTAATGTTATACTTTGCTAATACGCTAATTGTACATCGTATCACTGGCTAAAATATCATTGTATCCCCATAATTATCGTACGGGTTGGCAACACTGGCGGAGCGGGAGACGCCGTCGTACAGCGCTCGTGGCGGTGAATAGATGTAACTGTTTTAATTATTTACAACTACTCCTCACTAGATGTCAATAGTTGTATCTGTAAGCATAACATAATATCACGCCTGTTTTCCCCGAAGGGTAAGGCAGAAGTGTGCTTATATTACACCAACATTTAGATAATTGTATCTATGTAAGCCATATTGTTTTTTTTTCATTTATCTGAGTTAAATCTTTCTTCTCTCTCATGTAACGAAATGAGCCCATGACGCGTCCTCACTTTTCAATTCTCGTCGCCGCCAGAAGTTACATTTCGATAAAACTACAAATTAGTGATTTAGGAATGGGTAGGTACGCTCGGGGAAATGGTAAACACGGTGTGTACCCGCTCTTCGAGGAAAGAGCCGACCGATCTGCTTGGAGAACAAGGTTTGGGTTTGGTTTGGTTTGGGAATAAAGAGTATTCTATTCTATTCTTTTGACGACGATCTGACTATAACTTGGAGAACGAGGTTTGACTGTTTCTAATTTTAGAAACAGCAAAACGCCACAACACCGGCACTATTGCGTGCACTTTTCTCAGAAGCAGTAGCGCTCTGCTAGAGAATTCGAATTCGATCCCGGCCCTTATTTCCAATCCAGGCAGTTAAAAAAAAGTAAAATCGTCGTTTTTATTATTTTTTATTAATAAAGTACCCCACCTACCTACCTAATCGAGTACCTATCCTCGATACATAGAATCATACAAAAATGAAGTGAAACTTCTACAAAACTTGTTATAATCATACTTTAATTCGACTTTATAAGCATGATAATAATTCACAAGAATTAACAATTAATCTAATAAGGTGCATTCGGGTAATATCGAATGGTTTTCAGACAAATTGATGGAATGTGTGTATTTTGATGAACCAGGCAGAAGCAGTGGATTATATGTCTTCTAAAGAAGTCATTTCGTCTTCTTGAATGTATAGCCTAGAGCTCTATTCAGAGATCCTTCATAAATATCGTAGTAGTTTTAAAAAAAAAGTGTTTAAAAACTTACTTTTTTTTTCTTTGCACTAGTGTAATTTCGAATTATGTACGGGCAATTCCGAATGACGGTTAAAAGTGGATTTTATTCACTTTTGACAAAATGTACATATTTCTTTTTATATCGTTATTATCCTCCAAAAATAATATTCACGATATTTGTCATAGAATAACCTAAACACGTTTGTGTGACACTTGTATTTCGGAATTACCCGTCGCATGGGTAAATGGTTCTCAATCTTTTAGCAGGTACAGAGCGGATATGATTCTTTTACTCACGCGATTATTCTCATAGTTTAAAAGATATTATTATATCGTAATCAAAATGATCGCATATCCTACTAAAAGTAACATTCAGATCTTTGTATGGATTTGTATGCTACCCCTTCCGATGTAGGTACGCGGTCGTGTAGCCCGACCCGGCAGCGCGGGGACGGGCAGCTTGCATCGAAGAGCTTTGCATAAAAATCCATACAAAGAGGTGGGCAGTTTCGGCAGTTGCGACTCGGCAGCGCTGCCGGGTCGCGACTGCTGAGATCCGATCAAAACGTTTAAGATTTTCTGTAATAAGAATGGAAATAATCATGGGTCTTGGGTTTGAAAATAAGACTTAATATAATAAAAAATAAAGAATTATTTGAAAATTAAGTAAGTAATTAAACTACTACTTAAGTAGCAAAATCACAAATAAATAGTCAAATTGAATTATAAAATTAACCCACTTCTACTTGTAAGTGGGTTAATTTTATAATTCAATTTTATGACATATAAATTTAACATATAAATTAAACAAAAATGTTAACTTGATATCTCAGTTATGCACACTAAAATAGTTGAGCCTCTCTCTGACACCTGAATAACATAAACAAATTATAAAGCTTTATTCGAGGTTTTAGATAAAAAAAAAACTAAACAAAGAAGTTCTCAAAACTTATAAAATAAATTTTGACAAGTTATAACAATCAGTGTTTATAATTATTTTTGTGTATGCTTTGTTGGTTGTCCTTAAATAAATAAATTACGAAAACTATCAATAATAATTTGCAATGACGTACCTATATTTTACTGTCAAGTTTGAGTAGCACAACAAGAACTCAGTGTCTTGATTGTCAAAAGAACAAAAATAACTCCGTCTGTATAGCGATTGTATTAAAAAACTCATGTAGATTAGTGCTTATATCACAGTATTAGTAATAGAACTAGCGTACAAAAGGATCACTCCTGAACAAAATACAAGTTTAGGTATAACAAATCACTGTCGATGCGATATTCAAATACGCGCGAGACATGTCGAGCATGCTAGCCGAGTGGCAACCGACTGCCATTTGCTTACCAATAGGCGGGCCGGCCGATCAGACCTAAGCTGTGAAATGACACCCCCCCTGCTTAGGTATATCACGTTTAGACAGAATTAACCTACCATCGAAATTACCCAAATAAATTATAGATTGAGAATATTGAGAACCACTGACAATCTCCATAGAAAAGCAACATCGACTAAATCCGAATCATTTTTGATTCGGATTTACCCATCTTCGGGTAATTTCAATAAAAACAGAAAAAGATACCTAGGATGCGCGAACCCATTAAAAACTATATTAAAAACGAAAATCTATTAAACAAAAAAACAATCAGTTAAATAACTTACCAAATTTCTGAGATAACAATGTTCGTGTAATTTCCGATAACTAGAAAACGCGCGAAAAATGACACACTGCGAGAAATGCGGCGTTGTGACTCGTACATTTACAAGTAGCGACTTGAGTCAACAGAAGCGGGGGGAGTATTAAACTGGCGTCTAGGTAAATGTTGCCACATTATAAGATATCGTCGCGTTTGGTAGGAAATTGAAATTTTCGGAATATGCCGATTTTCGACATTACCCGAATGCACCTTAAAAATATTGTACAGTACCTACCTACTTCTTAGGACAAAACATTGAACAATGTTTATTAACTTAAAAAGTGAACACATTAAACTAAGAGTCTCTCTGAATTTACATACGAGTAGAGGATTGGAGATTCGACACAAACAAATGTTTGAAATCTACTACATGAAAACCTACTACTTACGGCGTAAACAACATAGGTAACCCACTGACCTCTATCATACAAGTACGCTGGACTAACGATACTCTACAAAATGACAGTTGTTTTTTGTGCCGATTCAAAGCGCCCCCCCCTCGAGGTCCGCAGGAACTAAAATTGGCACATTCTTTCAAATTGACGTTGAGGTGTTTGGTTCGTCTCTGATGATTTAGGTCTAATTTGTGGAAAACTATATTTTTTTTGTGTATTTTGTGTTTACTACGTGATATTTAGAACATTTTTATTATGAAAGCATGCGTATTTTGTAAAACTCACTATCAAAAAGGCATCGGAATAACAACATGTTTCGATTGCTTATGTGAGCATTTTTAATACTATTTTATGTTTAGAATAAATGTTTTCATTAATATCTCATCACATTTAAATGTAATTAGGGCTCAGTTTTCGAATGTTCCATGCTCAGGTTGTGAATGTTCCATGTCGATAATTTTCTTAAGACAGTGAATAATTTTAAATTACGTCTTTCAAATAGAAAACTATCGCCAGAAATTTCTGCAATTTGATTACCTAAAACATATGAGCAAAAACTAGTTTCTAACTTTAAAAGATAAATATTATATATGTACTGTGTACCTACCTACTTGTTTTCGAAGTAAAGACCTAACATCGAAATAAAACTTGCCATCTACAATGTACGTAGGTATACTTTAGTCATTTTTACTTTAATTAAATAAGGTGCATTCGGGTAATGTCGAAAATCGGCATATTCCGAAAATTTCAATTTCCTGCCAAACGCGACGATATCTTATAATGTGGCAACATTTACCTAGACGCCAGTTTAATACTCCCCCCGCTTCTGTTGACTCAAGTCGCTACTTGTAAATGTACGAGTCACAACGCCGCATTTCTCGCAGTGTGTAATTTTTCGCGCGTTTTCTAGCTATCGGAAATTACACGAACATTGTTATCTCAGAAATTTGGTAAGTTATTTAACTGATTGTTTTTTTGTTTAATAGATTTTCGTTTTTAATATAGTTTTTAATGGGTTCGCGCATCCTAGGTATCTTTTTCTGTTTTTATTGAAATTACCCGAAGATGGGTAAATCCGAATCAAAAATGATTCGGATTTAGTCGATGTTGCTTTTCTATGGAGATTGTCAGTGGTTCTCAATATTCTCAATCTATAATTTATTTGGGTAATTTCGATGGTAGGTTAGTTCTGTCTAAACGTGATATACCTAAGCAGGGGGGTGTCATTTCACAGCTTAGGTCTGATCGGCCGGCCCGCCTATTGGTAAGCAAATGGCAGTCGGTTGCCACTCGGCTAGCATGCTCGACATGTCTCGCGCGTATTTGAATATCGTATCGACAGTGATTTGTTATACCTAAACTTGTATTTTGTTCAGGAGTGATCCTTTTGTACGCTAGTTCTATTACTAATACTGTGATATAAGCACTAATCTACATGAGTTTTTTAATACAATCGCTATACAGACGGAGTTATTTTTGTTCTTTTGACAATCAAGACACGGAGTTCTTGTTGTGCTACTCAAACTTGACAGTAAAATATAGGTACGTCATTGCAAATTATTATTGATAGTTTTCGTAATTTATTTATTTAAGGACAACCAACAAAGCATACACAAAAATAATTATAAACACTGATTGTTATAACTTGTCAAAATTTATTTTATAAGTTTTGAGAACTTCTTTGTTTAGTTTTTTTTTTTAATCTAAAACCTCGAATAAAGCTTTATAATTTGTTTATGTTATTCAGGTGTCAGAGAGAGGCTCAACTATTTTAGTGTGCATATCTGAGATATCAAGTTGACATTTTTGTTTAATTTATATGTCAAATTTATATGTCATAAAATTGAATTATAAAATTAACCCACTTACAAGTAGAAGTGGGTTAATTTTATAATTCAATTTGACTATTTATTTGTGATTTTGCTACATAAGTAGTAGTTTAATTACTTTTTCAAATAAATCTTTATTTTTTATTATATTAAGTCTTATTTTCAAACCCAAGACCCATGATTATTTCCATTCTTATTACAGAAAATCTTAAACGTTTTGATCGGATCTCAGCAGTCGCGACCCGGCAGCGCTGCCGAGTCGCAACTGCCGAAACTGCCCACCTCTTTGTATGGATTTTTTTGCAAAGCTCTTCGATGCAAGCTGCCCGTCCCCGCGCTGCCGGGTCGGGCTACACGACCGCGTACCTACATCGGAAGGGGTAGCATACAAATCCATACAAAGATCTGAATGTTACTTTTAGTAGGATATGCGATCATTTTGATTACGATATAATAATATCTTTTAAACTATGAGAATAATCGCGTGAGTAAAAGAATCATATCCGCTCTGTACCTGCTAAAAGATTGAGAACCATTTACCCATGCGACGGGTAATTCCGAAATACAAGTGTCACACAAACGTGTTTAGGTTATTCTATGACAAATATCGTGAATATTATTTTTGGAGGATAATAACGATATAAAAAGAAATATGTACCTTTTGTCAAAAGTGAATAAAATCCACTTTTAACCGTCATTCGGAATTGCCCGTACATAATTCGAAATTACACTAGTGCAAAGAAAAAAAAAGTAAGTTTTTAAACACTTTTTTTCTTAAAACTACTACGATATTTATGAAGGATCTCTGAATAGAGCTCTAGGCTATACATTCAAGAAGACGAAATGACTTCTTTAGAAGACATATAATCCACTGCTTCTGCCTGGTTCATCAAAATACACACATTCCATCAATTTGTCTGAAAACCATTCGATATTACCCGAATGCACCTTACATAATTTAAGATTTCCCACTAACTCAACTAAGCAGGATATAGCTGAAAAACATGAAAATGGAAAATTGGAGTCCTAAATCTAATTATCATCTTCGTAGTAAACATTTCACTGAGGACTATTTCGTTAAACACGCCACACGTACGCTCTTCTACATAAAACACTACCTTTTCGATTCTAGTCGGCCCGACTAGAATCAATTCTATTTTATGGTAATTTTTGACGTTCACAAGTGCCTGAAATAAATGATTTGACTTTGTTATTTTTTGTGTTTTTCCCATTAATAAGCACGCAATCGAATTACTCAATAATGAAAATGGAATCCCTCTCCTTTCCGCTAGTAATGACTACATGGTAAGGTGAAATACAGTTCACTTTTGGCATTCAATTTGAGTGAATTCGATTGAATATGTATGGATGCTGTTTGTTGAATGGTTAACTTTTTTGTTTACATGGTTTAATTCTTCCAAATTGAACATCAAAAGTGACTATTATTTAAGTAATGGCTATTACATAAATGTAATGCAATATAGCTCACGAAGAATACAACTGCCATTTGATTTACTAGGTTAGAGCGAAATGGCAACAGAATAGCTCAATAGTTTTTAGTTCACATTGAGAACTAATGCCCCAGCTCAGCATGTAAAACTAGTGTAGTTGAGCCAGGAGATATTAGCTCAACCATAGTAGTTTTTAGGCTAATTTATAAGCCTATCCTCTTATTTAAAGCTCACTGATCTGACCGCCATGCGCTATAAATTTACTAGGACACTATCCACTAGTTTAGGTATAGCTTGCGATATGACCGCGCCCTAATGAATTTTCAGTTAACCTTTGCAGAGCAATTACTCTATTACTTAAAAATGAAGCGACTAACTCGATATTTTTCTCTTAAGTAACATAAATTACTCTCAGTGGTTATAAAGTTCATAATAGTACATTACGATATTAGTGCGTAAAGATGGTTATAACATGCGAGGCGGAATTTCAGCCCGAGCCGAAGGCGAGGGCGTAATTGAGCCGAGCATGTTATAACCATACGCACGTATATCGTACGACGTTTTTTAACACATTTGCGAGGAAACAGAAAAAAAAACATTTTATATTTTGTTCATTTTTAATTATTGAAACAGTGAAATTACAATTGTTAAAATGATACGTAGTTGTAGTTGGTTTTTTAATTATGTTTTTATTATTATTATTACTATTCATAATGTCATTGTTTTGTGTTAGGGTAAATGTTGGAGACGACGAAACTTCTTGAAAGGCGGCAGAAGAGCATTGTAATTCGTCATTAGTTGTAAATAAAAAAGTATCATCAGTAGAAGAGGGGCGCGGCTCAGGGCAAAACTTCTTCGTTTGTGGCTCCAAATTTATTGTCTGAGTTATTTTGGCACTTATATTTGCTTTGTTTTGGATGGAATCTTTAAATTACCGAATAAACTGTTTTTTTAATTTTAAATAAACTCAATCTGTGAATGCACACTGTTGCTTTCCCGCCATTTTAACAGCGCGCTAGCGCTGCCTACTGACTGGCGCCGCGCGGCGATTAGTTCGAAATTTGAATAGCAACAGCGCGCTGCTCACTAGCTGGAGTCGTGCGGCGGCGCGGGCGATCAGTTCCAAATTTGAAATGGCAAATAATGCTGTTATGGAATTTGTATGGACTATAACTTAACTATTTGCTTTGGTAACACACGCGTTTTTTATGACCCTCTTTACATATTTAAAACCGGTGGAATTACATCAGCTTTACGAGCAAGGGTGTTAAAAAAGTATTTTTTTATCGAAGGATATATCCCATCTCTAATATTAGTTTCACGTTACCTTCACGTTGCTGTCAGCGCCAAAATGACGAAAATCGAATGTCTTCATTTTGGCATCGATAGTATGAAGTCCAGCGTACTTGTATGATAGAGGTCAGTGTAATCAGCTGTTAAAACAAGATGGCTTAAAAATGACAGGTAAAAACTACGGTAAACTGAAAGCGTTTAGTTTCATGGAGTAATTTTAGACAGAAAAAAAACCGTATTTTCGGGATTGATCCCGGAAATACGGTTTTGCGAGTTTTTATTCCTGTGGGAGCCGTGGTGCTGGGCTCGAATCCTTTAGGCACAGCTGTGTTCGTATGTTGAGGACAGCCACTTGAGCCACTGCATGGTTTTAGTTGATAGAAAAGTCCGACGTAACCCTGCGCCTGGCGGCGTATACTTAATTTTGCGGGGGCTTGTAGTCACGTGTGTCAAGAAGAGTTGCCAAAGGAAAGAAAATTAAAATGGCAACGACGGAGACGAGAATCAGAATGAAGAGTTTTCTTGGACTGTTTGTCTCAGAGGTTTGTCTCCATACTCTGTTTACAACTCAAGGGAAGTCTGGATTTAGTGCCACGATTGCAAGTTGCAATGCACGAAGCGTGCGCAGCTTATTTGGACCAGTCAAGGTTCTCTTATTAGGTACATTTTCTATTAACATATTTTATAACATATTTGCTCGTAAAGGGTCTCTTATTTCACCAATTTCAATATCGTAATGTATCTTATTACGCACTTGTGCGGTAATGTAAAGTAAATCGCACGCTTTATCAAGATGCTCCGTCAAAACGAACGGTACTTTTTTAAATCTTAGCAAAGAGTTTTTATTTCAGAAAAGATGTCAACATTTTATGAATAAAATTAACTTTGGGAGATAAAATATAATAAATAAACATTTAATTCTTTAATTTAATTAATTTTGACAATAAATTACAACCATTAATATCTGTAACAAAAACAAAAATATTAATTTACTTTATTAATAATACTGGCTGTTTTGTGCCTATGCCTGAAAAAAAAAAAGCGCGAACGCGCGCGCATCCCTTATCTGTTAAGAAGTAAAAATTATTCCGCGCGCTTTTTCTTTTCGCTGTACTTTTTTTTTATTTGAAAATGTCGTCAAGTAATGATGAATTTATTAATTCCACACCGCCAGAAGTCTCAGAGGCAGCGAAAAAGGCTACTCTAAGCCTCGCCCGAAAAATCGACCGATAGATACTTACAAGCGTATCAAAATTTCATCATATGGAAAACAAGCAAATATGCAAGTTCAGTCCGAGTTTTATTTATTTCCTCGCAAATATGTTATAAAACGTCGTATGACATACGTGCGCTTTGAAAATTACAGCCTCTGCTTTCTTTTAGCCCTCGCCTACGGCTCGGGCAAGCAATATCGCCTCGGCTGTAATTTTCAACTTACCGCACTTATATCATAATGTACTATTATGTTCTTTTCTTGATTATAATTAGTTACGCGCCGCGATAGAGGGCACGCCGCGATAGCGGCGGTAAGACCCCTCTTTGAGGAGTGGCTAGAGAGGCGTCACGGCGCCCTCACCTACCGCCTGACGCAGGTCCTCACCGGACACTGAAGTTTCGGGAGGTTCCTGCACATCATCAGGCGGGAGGAAACGCCCGGGTGTCACCATTGCCAGGATCGCCCAGAGGACACGGTGGAGCATACGGTGGAGGTCTGCCCCGCTTGGGCGGAGCACCGCCGTGTCCTCGTAGAGGCGATCGGCAGCGGCGGAGACCTCTCGCGTCCGGCCCTGGTTCAAGCCATGGTCCGGGGCGAGAGGGAGTGGGGGGCAGTCGCCTCCTTCTGCGAAGCAGTCATGCTAGCGAAGGAGGCGGCGGGACGGCTGAGGGAGAGAGCCTCCCGTCCCAGCCGCCGCGGGAGACGCTCCGGGCGTCGGGAGCCGCGCGACGACTCCCGGCCACCGTAGGCGCGGGCCTGCGGGCGGAGAGTAATGGGTAACTCACCGTCCGATCAGGACCAGGCCCGTGCCGGACGGCTGGTACGTGTTCCACGCGCGCCTCAAAGAGATGTCAGCATCAATGGAAGGGGCCCGTCAGGGCCGGAGCCTGCCGGGTCAGCGGGATTGTCCGAAAGGGTTACCGCTGGCCCGGAACATAAAGGGCTAAGGAAGGAACACGGGTGGGTTTTAGTCAGTAAGAGTCTGACACTCCCTTCCGCTCCACCCAGAGCGGGAGGAGTCATTTGATGATTTCCCATCCTGAAAAAAAAAAAAAAAAAAAAAAGCCATTCTATCTTAAATAAATATATACTCGTATATCACACTAATATTATTAAGGCGAAAGTTTGTGAGTGTGTTTGTATGGTTGTTACTTCTTCACGCACAAACGGCTGGACCAATTTTGATAAAATTTGGTATGGAAGTCCCTGACATCCAGGATTAACACATAATAATTAACGCATAGAATACTTTTTATCCCGATATTCCCACGAGATCGACAATTATGCGGGTGAAACCACGGGGCGCTGCTAGTATATATTTATATACTTATGTGATTAGTAAGTTAGTCATTTAATTGTATCTAGTGTAAATAGTTTGTATTTACTTTTTATTAATATTAAATAAAACTTTGAATTTTGACTTATGTGATTAAATTTGTAGATATGTATGTGTTATGTATTGTTTTATGTGATTATTGTGTTTTCGATTGTGTGAAATATGATTTAAATAGGTAATTGTTTTTCTTATATTTCCTTAATTTACTGTGTGACTAGACACTGTGACGACAATCCTAGACACGAGTGTCAATCTTATATTTTTTCGCAAAGTAAAAAATATTTTTCACTTCTCATGCTCTGAAAGTGCTTCTTTGTGCAGGGTATAGGCTGCACAAAATCGAATTTTGTGCACAAGGGCATTAACGTATCTACTCATAAATGTATTATATTAAGGCAAAGAAAATGAGCCATACAGCCAAATGCAATAAGAAGTTCATAGATAGAATTTGTTATTATATAATATTTACTTTAATTTATTTGCCTTATGTGTTTTTTAAGATATAATAGATATTAAAATTTTAATTCAAGTACGGTAGGTTAGTTGATTTAAGAAAATTATTATTACAAAATTAATTTAATAGTAGGCTGTATAGGTCTGCAGCCTAATATCAATGTCGTAAGATTTAAAAAAAAAATAATTTCCTTCAGTATTCAAAACTGTTCTAATTTTACTTTGAATTTTAATTAAATAAATGTTATGTTATACTACTGTTTTATTTCCTCGCAATCGAAGTGAAAAGCAGAGTTTATAACTCGTCCACAAAACCATTTCTATCCTCGACATTACTATCAGCCCTCGCCTTCGGCTCGGGCTGCTAAAAGTCTCGGATAAAAATGGTTTGTTTTGTGCACTTGTTGTAAAATCTACTATTTCGTACCACTTGCTCAAAAAAGTGACATTCTATTCTATGCTACAAAAAGCGAACATAACAATAGTCATTTTTAATCTGTTAAAAACAGGGAAAGAAAATTGTACTTGCTGAATTTCATTCATCCTCTAGGGGGAGAATGTGATTTAAATTTGGAATACTTACCGTTTATACTGAACTACATCTGTGTTTACACCATTGAGTTTGTATATAAAGCATTATCCATCGGCATCCTGAAAATGATTGTTAGCAGAGTGGACTGCCCCATCCAAAGGCACTGGGTAGAATTAGGTATAGGTTTATGTTAAATAGAATTATGCGTACTAACAACAATGACATAGCATGTATGCATAGTTTGTTACTAACCACTAACTACGTATGGACTTAGGTAGGTCTGACATAAAGATATTTTATTTTATTTATTTATTTATTAGGTATACATCTTTTTGAAAAAGGAATACGCATTTATCATGCAGTTATGATTATTAAATAAAATTACGAAAACCGACGAGGCCGTATGAGCTTGATGCCTTTGCTTTTCCGACAAAATAATATTAGTTTAGGAATTTGCCGCGTTTTTGTTTTCTTCAAAATACATAAACGTTAAGTTTATTTTAATTTATTTTATAAATAAGTTAATGTTCTAAAAATACGTTACGATGTTAAATCAAGCGACAGTGACAGTGAATTGTCGGATTCCATCATTGCAAATGCTGCGCAATTATAAATAATTTGCTTCCAACAAAATCCAAGGAAAATTATTTAGAAACTTATTTTAGAATTTTCAACGTGGAGAAGTGCGAAAGGCCTATCAATTTCAGAATCAGTACTTCTTGTCTATTTTGATTATTTATTCAAGACAAAGAACCCGAATACACTTTGGTGTATATACTCAAAACTGAAAGCTACAATAAAGATCAAACACATTACTGGCTTTTTTAAAAAGAAAATCAGAAGGGCATTGCGCAAAGAAGTCTAAAATTTTTACGACTCAAAATGTGGAAAAATTTCTTAATGAAGCTCCTGCCGAAATTTTTCTGGCCACAAAAGTAAGTATCAATGATTTAACTATGAATATTTCGTATCTTAGTAATGGTAATTATATTTCGTACGTTTCATTCTTCAGATAAATAATAGACACATGTAGTACCTTCATTGTACTGGCAACTTCGCACTTTTAAAATAATCGGGTAGATTGAAAAAAAAATCCCTGCTCGCGCTCCGTCCGGCCCGCCAGAGCGACGCCGCCGCCGCTGCTCTGCCTCATTCTTTTATTGTGCGCGGCAACAAGCACTCACTCTTCAATATTTTAAAAATATAGTGATATTTAGTTAAAATTATCTTCGAATTATTTTCATCATGTCCAAGCGTAGCTGTGACAATGAAAGTAAAGTAAAAAGACTCAAAGAGCGTGCAACGAAGAAACGAAGTCGTGGGATTATATATTCATCTTCGTCGGATTCCGAGAAAAATCAAGGTTAGTTATGACATTATTTCTATTATGTGATTTCGTGTACCTATGAGTTACAACGATCTACAGAACTGTGAATACGTTACAAAGCATCTCTAAGCTAACCTGGAGGATATCACATTGAGGGTATCACGAAGGTATAGCATGATGCGTAAAATAACTCTTTTGTCATGTGCATCAAAAAATCAAACATCTCTAAGCTAGCCTGGAGGATATCACATTGAGGGTATCACGAAGGCATAGCATGATGTGTAAAATAGGCCTGGAGGTTGACTGCGGGTCAACACGACGGTTTGAAAATCGCATGATGCGTAAAATAACTCTTTTGTCATGTGCATAAAAAAATCAAACATCTCTAAGCTAGCCTGGAGGATATCACATTGAGGGTATCACGAAGGCATAGCATGATGTGTAAAATAGGCCTTGAGGTTGACTGCGGGTCAACACGACGGTTTGAAAATCGAACGCTTGGCCAATTTAAATTACATTCGAAACGTTGATCGTTTCAGACAACGGAACCATGCACGATGATGTCACGATGTTGCAGCTTAACGCTCAAGTTAAAAAAAAAAAAAAAAAAAATGGCTGGCTAAGGATCTAAAGGAAAAAATACTCAAAGAGTATCAGATACCGGAGAATTGTAAACTCCTTAGAGCGCCTACTTTGAATCCGGAAATTAAGGCTGCGGTCTCAGAAATAATATTTAACCGTGATAAAAATATACAGTTAAAACAAGACCAGCTGGGCCTAGGTATAACCGCGCTTAATAAAGCAATTACCCACCTCCTTCTAGGAGACGATAAAATTCAGGCCATAAAGATTCTCTCTGATAGCTGTAGGATCCTAACCGACCTACATTACACCGAAACTCAGGTGAGGACAAAACTCATAGTTCCGTGTCTGGATAAGTCTTTTACACCACTTCTAAAAGATCACGAAAGAGACGAGATGCTTTTCGGAGAAAAGCTCTCAGATACAATAAAAGCTTCTAAAGCTATTGAGCGACAAGGATCATTGATAAAAAGATCCGCTCAAAGGGTGACGTCGTTACCCGCACCCACAGCTGGACCATCAACAGCAAGGACTCGGTTTTCGGGAAACGCGACTGGCCCCCTCGTTATGCCTCGGCGAGCAGGGGGGGGCGAGGAGGATTTCCACGAGCAGCAGCATACCGGCGGCAGCCGACGACCACGCGACCTCGGGCTTCCCCCGGCCAGGGCAAGCACCGTGCCCAAACTCGACGTTAGCGATACAGGTACACGCAGGTCGTTTACAATATTTTTACCATTGCTGGATGAATATCACTAGCAATAGTACATTCCTAGATTGGATTAAAAATGGTTATGTGATACCATTTTGTAAGAAAGTCTATCAACATGTTATACCCTCTAACACATTTACAAATGACGAACAAAGAGATATGTCTGAAGCGATCGACAACTTGTTACAATTAGGCGCGATACATGAATGTGAGCCACAGTCAGATCAATTTATTTTTAAAATATTTTTAGCTCCAAAATCAAATGGCGGAAAACGATTTATTTTAAACTTAAAATTGTTAAATAAATTCGTAACTAATAATCATTTTAAAATGGAGGACTATAGAACAGCTTGTAAATTAATTCCTCATAAATGGCTTCATGGCCACGATCGATTTAAAGGAATCTTATTTATTGGTACCTATTAATCCATTACACAGAAAATATTTAAGATTACACTTTCATAACGAAGTCGGTGAAAATTTTCTTTATGCATTCAAAGCAATGCCATACGGCCTATCATCGGCACCAAGAACAATTTCGAAAATTATGAGAGAGGTTGTGGCTCTCACCTCAGGTATCGCGGCTATTCATCTGTTATTTACCTTGATGATTGGTTATGTATCGGCCATACATATGATGAATGTTTAAATAACGTAAAGGAGACTGTTAAACTCTTACAATGTTTGGGATTCGTGATAAATTTCGAAAAAATATTTCCTTGTCACGGTGCAATATTAAGGAGTTCGCCAGTTTAATCGGTGTTTTAACATCCGCCTGTCCTGCGGTTAAATACGGTTGGGTGTATACTAAACGTCTTGAGAGACAAAAATACTTAGCATTAAAGACTAAAACATACGAATCTAAATTTATTCCTTCGCCTGTAATACTACAGGATCTGGAATAGTGGTCTCAGAACATTTTTTCGACATCTACTTCCTTAAGACCTGATAAAATTCAACTAGAAATCTTTACAGACGCCTCCAGGTCAGGCTGGGGCGCATTTTGCAATAATAAAAGAGTTAACGGTAAATGGAAGTTAACTGAGTTAAAATTCCATATCAACTATTTAGAGCTGCTGGCAGTGTTTTTTGGCCTGAAATGCTTTGCAGGCGAAATACGTGATAAAACCATTTTATTACGCATTGATAATACCACAGCATTAAGCTACATTAATCGTATTGGTGGCATCCAATACCCCCATTTAAACGACTCGACACGAGAAATCTGGCGTTGGTGCGAGGAGCGAAATATACTTTTAACTGCCTCTTATATTAAAAGTAAAGATAATAAAGAAGCTGATGAAGAATCTCGCAAGATTAACAAAGACATAGAACTAAAATTGTCGGATGAAGTATTAGATAAAATTATGATCAGATTGGGCAAACCAGATATCGATTTATTCGCTTCTCGCACCAATGCCGAATGTCATCGATACGTATCATGGAAACCAGACCCAGATGCCATAGCGATCGACGCGTTCACAATTCCATGGGATAACATGTTCTTTTATGCCTTCCCACCTTTTCCCCTAATATTAAAATGTTTGGAAAAAATCATAATAGATAAGGCTGAAGGCATACTTGTCTTTCTTTATTGGCCGTCGCAGCCCTGGTTTCCTTTGTTACAAAAACTCTCTACCAACTTTATATAGATCGGTGGTGCAACACTTCAGATATTTTATTTATACATTCTGAAAATAACAGTATATTATGGTCTTCCTCTAGGAACCTACAAATCAAAGGAGTTTCCCGGGTTGCAGCGAAGCTCTCAGGAACGCGTCCATAAAACGAGGTGTCCCTATGGCCTCTTTGGATTTAATGATGGCATCTTTATCCAAGAACACATTGAAACAATATAGTGTGGCCTTAAAAAATTGGTGGCAGTATTGCTTATGAAATACATAGATCCATATAAATCTTGTATACCGTCAGTGTTATCATTCTTAACGAAGCAGTTTCATAAAGGTGCAGCTTACGGCTCTCTTAATAGTTTCCGTTCGGCTTTAAGTTTATTATTTGGTGATGATTTAGGTTCTCATGAACAAATCAAAAGGTTAGGTATTAAAAGGAACCTATAAATTAAGACAAAACATACCAAAATATGCATCTACGTAGAACCCTTAAATAGTTTTAGAACATATCTCTCAATGGAGCCCTAATACAGAATTACCTTTAAAAAGGATTTCCCAGAAACTTGTTATTTTATTAGCTTTATGCACAGCTCACAGAGCGCAAACAATCACATCTATTAAAATTAAAAATTTTTGTTCTAACGGAGTTAATATTGTTATTTCCGAGATCATTAAAACGTCTGCGGCCGGTCGCGACCAACCAATTTTATTCCTACCTTACTTCAAAGAAAATATAAATATTTGTCCAGCAACAACTTTGAAAGACTATTTGTCGGTTACAAAAAATATAAGGCCAGATACGGTTGAAAACCTACTGATGACATTCAAGCGACCTTATAAGGCCGCCTGCACACAAACCATCAGCCGATGGATAAAGCAGGTGCTCGCGGAGAGCGGCGTGGATGTGTCGGCGTTCGGTGCTCACAGCACTCGACACGCTGCCACATCCACGGCGCGCTCGCAAGGCATATCGCTTGACGTTATCAGGACGACTGTTGGTTGGTCGCAATCATCACAGACTTTTGCAAAATTTTATAATCGTCCAGTGAGCGATGATGCTAGTTTTGCAAGATCAGTTTTTATCCCTGGTTAATAATCATTATAACCTGCGGTTAGAGTATTCAATAATCTAATTGATCCTGATTTTCTTAACAAGACAGTGTCCAATAATAATATGTAATAGTTAATGTAAATTTATAAAAGAGAAAACACAAGTTTTGTTTTGTACTTTAAAATGGTTGGAGTTGTGTTGAGTAAGTAAATGATTTCAAGAAGAAAAACAGTAGTCTTCATCTTATGCATTTAATAGGTACCTATCTAGTTACAAAATTTTTGGTCTCTAAACATCTACATGTGTCTATTATTTATCTGAAGAATGAAACGTACGAAATATAATTGATGATTAAACGAACTTACCTGTAAGTGAAGTTCTATCCCAATTATATGAGTACGTTTCATTCGAAGATAAAGTTCCCTCCCTTCCCATAGCCCATAATCCAAAAATTTTGTAATAGAGATGGGACTCTAAAGAATGAGGCAGAGCAGCGGCGGCGGCGTCGCTCTGGCGGGCCGGACGGAGCGCGAGCAGGGATTTTTTTTTCAATCTACCCGATTATTTTAAAAGTGCGAAGTTGCCAGTACAATGAAGGTACTACATGTGTCTATTATTTATCTTCGAATGAAACGTACTCATATAATTGGGATAGAACTTCACTTACAGGTAAGTTCGTTTAATCATCAATTATTCTATATATTTACCTGTTTTTTATCTTTGTTATAGGTGACCTTAATTTTTGGACTCAATGGTGCTTGCCGTGGATGTGAACTTGTAAACTTAAAGGTGGCTCAAGTAGGTACTTCAACTGACATGAAACGGAAAAGAACGTATTTGTTAAGAAACATTGATTTGACTAGTGAAATATCACTACACAACTTAACAACTATTGTGAAAAAGTTCTGTTTTATCTTGTAAAACTAAGAACCTTAAACAAAGTTTTACCATATTTTCCCCTAGGTAAAATTTGCTACAGGCCCCGCGCTGGCTTAAGGTGATATATTGAAAAAAATGTGGTTTTTCTATTTCGGGTAACTTGTTGACTAAGGATTTAACATTTTGGTATATATTTTTGACTTTTTGGTCTAGTATCATGTAAAAGGAATAGACGATTCAATGATTTTTTCTCGATACAAAAAATTGCCAAATTACATCTATTTTTTACTGTTTTCGACATCACGGCGGCGTATCGCTTAAGAGTTATTCAATAAAATTTACTTTAAACATAGAGAATTATCATATCAAAGTAGTTTTAAATTGAATTCATTTATTTTGTTAAAAAAGGAGTAAATTTGTTTTGGCACATACGTCGTTTTATTCCGAGCGCACGCACACTATAGCCATCACTTTTCATTTGCGTTTCAAAAGTAATTGCAACACTTTCGCACGCTTAGTAGTTTTTCGAGGATTTTATTTTTTTTGCCTTAATCCGGCACTGAATGGACGTCTTTCGGCTGAATGTTGATGATAATGATGAGTAGGTGGATATACTTTTTTTAATACCTAAGAGGCATTAAGAGCCTGTCTTGACAAAGCGAACCGCGAAGCAACTAGACTCCCGAGGGCTTGATTCGTTCATGAGTGAGTGCGTGCATGTGGACGGAACGCACCCACTGATTACTAGTTCCCCTAGTCTGTTAGGTAAGTTTATTAAGTTCGGTAACAATAGAAAAACTAATAGTGTCTTATTCTTTTATTCTTCTAGTCTTCTATTAGTGACAGTTGAGCTCCTATCTATCACTCACGATACAGTGGACACCTGTTAAGCCTCAAAATTTTATTAATTTATGACACCCGATCATCTGCTATTATAGGTAAGGAGTTATTGAAAATGGTAGTAATGGCAGATGATAGGAATTGAAACTAAGTCGATAAGATTCGATAGCGTTCATATTATTTTGTTAGGTATATAAATCATATTATCTAGTAATTATTAATATGATTATAATTTTGTTATCGGACTTACAAGGCTAATATCAATGTGTCAACATCTCACAACTTCTCGGATGCTCTAAATCGTTGCTCTTATGTTGTGTGGTGTTTTATATAATCGCGGTATTAACAAAAATATATAAATAAAACAAAGATATGGAACCGAATAATACAAGTTTACAAATATCCAGATATTCTCTTGATAGTGCTTTAGTGGCTAAAAGTGATTCAAAAATGTCGTAAGTACTATTTTACAATAATTAATTTAGTATTGGCGCCAAAAGTGAATTAAATCTTTGTACCTGAAGGATATCCCGGATGTTAATAAAGGTGTTTGTGAGCTTAAATTAAAATATGTCAAAATTTTGTCTTTGTGCTGCATTTCGGGGATTGACATACCTACCCATGTTTATGTTTTAAATTCAGTAGGTATTGTTAGTAGTATGTTTAAAATATGATAAAGAGGCAAAGGCCGAACTTTTTGGTCATACCCTTACTTGTTTCCGTATCTTTTACTTCTATTTCGAATACCTAAGCTATGTACCTAATATCAAATATTTTTGATCGGTGCAGCGAAGATAATTGTGTAATTTTCAACTTTTATGCAGTGAAGAGTGCCAATTTAGTTCAAATAAAACGATTTTTAAACACAACATACAATAGTGTGCGATCTTGATCTTCAGTGAAGGAGAGAGCTAGGTAGACCGGGAAAAGTGGACAGAGGGAAAGAGCCTTTGTGCTGTAGGGAACAACGTCGTAAATAATGGAACTAATCTAGAAAATGACTCCATGATCCACCCCAAATACAGAAGATACCTCTGGCCCTGCAATATTTTTTGAAGGAATTCAATAAAAGAGCAGCAAATAAATTAAAACTTAATTTATTTGCAGTTGGCGTCCTAGTTCTTTCGCAAATATTGCCAGCGATTATCTTAGGAAACCAGAGCCAGTGCTGGATTCTGTAGCTGGTGAAACAGTGAACCACACCAATAACATCACCAACAACAAAATTCCAGAGCATCCAGCAGCTGAATCTGCTCCAGCTACTCCAGAAGTGACTCTGAAACATGAAAAGGTACAAAATGGTCGATTTCTAAGTTAACAATAGATTGGCTTACTATGTATTTAAAAAGACTCGCTGAAAAGAATCTTGACGCAATTTTACCGGTAAAATTGCGTCAAGATTCTTATGATATTTATGCTTATGAAGATAATAGTACGATTACAGTCGCCGCACGTAACTTGGCAGTCCTCCCCTTTTCCTCTCCTTTCTTTAATTTTCTTCTAAACAGAGATGTTTAAAAATAAATTATAACAATAACCATCGAATAATGATAAGCAATAAAAGTGTATTACATTTTTTTGTTACACTAAGTGCACATGCGAAAACTTACTCCCACAATGCCACAACCTTGACAAGTTACGTGCGCCGGACTGTACCGAATCTTCTCTTCGTTATTCTCAAAGAATCTTCGTTTAAACTAATAACGATCGATAGAATATTCATCAACTTCATTACAAGCATTTTATTTTAAGACCATAAATTAACAAATGCCTGCCAGGAAAAATACTCGTAGGTACAAACGATGTAAGTTACGATTACTTTTCCGCGGGAATGGTAAGCCGCCAGACTATATCGAGTCCCCTAAATCTGTTGACCCAATACGATCGCGAAGTAATTTTAGGACGTTGTACGATCGCAATGGGGATTGTCCAAAATTTCTAACCATTAGACTTTATTTTATTTTTTGAAAATATAGAGTATTTTGAGAAACTAATTTGAATATTTTGATGATTGGCTCAATAGTTATTTGATAAAAAATTATTGAATTATTTTAAGTTTTTAAGGTAGGTGACGTCATCAGTGGCATAAAGATTTAGTGCCGTTGCCTGACTAGTACATAATTAAAAATTTTAATCTGTCAACACAACGTCATCAATCCAAAGAGTACTGTCACATCTGTCAAAGTGTCAATAGGCCGAATAGACGTCTTAAATAGTCGAATCCTATCTTAGCGTATTTATTTACAAATGGTTTTTTTTTATGTGTAAGTGTCCTCTAAGGAATATACTACTCTCTATCGTCACTAGAACAATCGACGCGGCGACTTAGAAATAGAATAATAACGCACGCGGCGACATTATTACTATTATTGCTGCAAGTTGGAACAAAGCACTTCCTGTATTCCATAACTTCCAGTAAATTAAATATTGTCGAGTGTTGAAATAATGTACCTATGTAATGTAATATAAACAAGAATGTTTATATTTTTGACATATTTATAATAATTTGACATTTGACAGCTTATAGACAATCTTACTTTTTTTTTCTGAGGTAACGATACAAAATTGTACGGCCAAAGCCGACGTAATTTGAAGGGCAAAGAAGGTCAATCGTATTTTATCAAAAATATCAATAAAATATGACTATTTTTCATAATTAATTAGTCCGTAATGATCAATAACGCTATTCCTCGAAATGGTTTTTCAATTACAACATTTAAAAAAATATGAACAATGCCCATTCAAGCCTTTTATTTCGTAAGATCTATAAAATTATGAGGATTCTCCAAAACACGATAACAAGTGTATAAACGGCTATACAAAATTATTTGGCTCTTAAGATGCTTTGAAATTGTCATTATTCTTATTAGTCAGACAGCATTTGAGAAAGTTTCGTAGCGGAGCTGACTGCCCACAGTCCAGTAACTGAAGGCCAAATCATTTATTTTTGATTTAATAAATCGTTACACATTGCAGCCAAAAGCCGAATCTGCATCTGCAACTGCTTCTGCACCTGCCTCTGCACCATCAACACCGACACTCTCTTTGAAAAAGGACAAGACTATACGGAACACTGTGGTTGACATCGTTATCGTGGAAGCCAAGGGCCTCCCAGACCCGCCACAGGATAGCCATTCGCATTCAGTTTATTGTAAATTCCGGTAAGTGAATCATTCATGTTGGGGATTTTTCAAATAAAGCTGGCCTTAGTTTAAGGCGTCGCGTCGTTCACAGTGTACCACATTACGCGGGAATAAGGGACGGATAACTTTTTCTTCGTGTAGATAAACCTGCACTATCAGTAATTAGAGCATATAATCAGTTGAATCAGTACTACATAGCTATTCACAACCATTCGAGAGGCCATTTCAAAATTGACACATTTTCGATTCCTGATTCACCTTGCCGGACAGCAAGTAGCCGATAGAGGAAGTGTGGAGCAAGTAGAGAATAGCGGGTGTCTATATGATTTAAACTGACTACATTTTCGGATTTCGGATTTGTGAACAGCGTTTAGAGGACTGCTTCAATAACATTGATGGATGTTCGATTCAACACGGAAGCGTATCTAATCGTTTGTACTGATAGTAAAGACCGGAAATCCGCGTCATTGCTAGCACCCAAAGCAAGAATAGGTAAACTAGGCATGGCATGAAAAGGGAATTTCCAATTAATTTCAACCTCTTTGTTGCAGCTTGGGATCTCAATCACACAAATCTAAGTCTGTGACGACCACAAAGCAACCACAATGGCGGGAAAGGTTCAGTCTACATCTGCGCAATGATCAGCTGTTAAATATATCTGTACATGATAAAGGAAAACGGAAGAATTTCATGGGCAGGTATGGGAAAAGATCGTCTTTATTTATTATAATTCAAAAAAGTCCTCTTCACATCCAATTTGTCGTACTTTTAATGAAATTTTTCATAGGCATAGCGTTTTACCGAAGCTAAGATTTCAGCAATCCATTTCATTATCAAACCGTTTTCTTCATTTGTTAGCGTTTTCTTCTCAATGGACTGTTGGCATAACCGCGATAAGAGGTGTTTTTCTATGCTGTCTAAACAGTCTGCAAAAGATGTATATAAATTTCTATTAATATTGATGATTTTATCACTTATAATGCACGAGAGTTTGATCTACTTAATTAATGAGTCTGCTAGTTGTGACTTGATTACTTGTTTGTATAAACGTGCATGTTATCTTGTAACCTTCCCCTGGGGTCAGGAGCAGTACCACTGAGCGGCTTTGGTAATTTTTATTGTTCTTTTACGTGCTTCTGACGTCAGTATAGTGCGAAATCTATTTATTATATACATATACTATATATATCCAGAGACAGCGCCCTAGACTAATTTTCACTCCTTTCATGATCTCTCTGATGACTTCCAAAACCAAATTTGGCTTCGGTCCATCCTCCGCATTAAATAGCAGGATCGTGTTTCTTACACGGAGGTGTGGAGGCGATTTTGATGAAAATCCAACTGAGATGGTGTGGTCATGTACAGCGCATGGATGCCAACAGACTACCTAAAACCGTTATCTGCTCGGAGCTCGCCCAAGGAAAACGTGCACAGGGCGGGCAACACCTGTGTTACAATGACGTTTTCATACGTTATCTTATGACTTGTGGCATACCCGTTGGTGTTCAGTGCGCAATAAAATGTGTAGGTCAGGGGTTATCACTAAATAAAGCTTCCAAAAATTCTCAAACTTCATGCTGCAGGCTTTCATGTGAAAATACTAGACATTAGATAATTATGTACTTAGTACCTATAATAAAACCGATATTTTTGACGGATATCTAAAAAGGAGGAGGTTCTCAATTCGGATGTTTTAATTTTTGAAGTGAAAACTTCTTTAGCGGCGCTGTGTACTTTTTTTGGAATGGGTAATGGGTTGCAGGAGCGCGGAGCGCTGCTGGAGCGCGAACATAATGGATACCCACTTTTAAACTTATAAGTGGGAACACTTATTGTGACGGACGGGAAACTACGGAACCCTACACTGAGCGTGGCCCGACACGCTCTTGGCCGGTTTTTTCGACTATAATATGCACGTATTATACATATGAACCTTCCTCTTGAATCACTCTATCTATTACTGAAAAGTGCATTTAAATCCGTTGGATAGTTTAAAAGATCTAAGTTAACAGGGAGCGGGGGCGAATTTGTTTTATACACTGACCTCTATAATGCATTGTATTATAGAGGTCAGTGGTTTTATACTATGTAAAGAAGCCAATCCTGCTTACAGACAAAAAGTCATGACCCTGAATGACTTTATATAAGTTCATCTCCAGTTTTATAGTCTACTAGCAGCGCCCCGCGGTTTCACCCGCATAAGTGTCGGTCCCGTGGGAATATCGGGATAAAAAGTATCCTATGTGTTATTCTGATGTATAAGCTATATTACTGTAAAGTTTCATCAATATCCGTTCTGTAGTCTTTGCGTGAAAGAGTAACAAATATCCATCCATCCATTCCTCCATCCTCACAAATATTCGCGTTTATAATATTAGTAGGATGGTTATTAGACATAATTTAATTGATTGTAACAACGTACTGTTAAGAATGTATTATGACGTGGGAAAGAACGGAATAACAGATATGATAACTGTATTATTATTTTTATAGGACCTATGTTTTGGTGCCTGTGCCCACGTAACTTGGGAGAGGCCTATGTCTGCTATAGACTGAGTTAGTGTTGATGATGATACCTATGTATTTGATTTGCAATCAAACCTCTTTTTTTGGGAATTCCATGGGAAATCCTCATGGATGGGTATCACCCTTCGTCTGAGTAGAATGGAGCGTGATCTTGAACTTCTACCGACTAAAGGTCAACGCAGACGTACATATTTATAACGACTGTATGGTATCGCCTTAACTAAAGCCATTCAGGATTCATTCTATGAAACACCACACTGCACACGCAAATGAGTTTGTGTCGTCATTTCTTAGGAGAAGATGGTTCTTAGATAGGAAATGTCGACTGCATTTAGCTTATTTTTATAATATGCCGTGTAAAAATGATTCCGATATCCTATTTACAGAATAAACAATTTCATTTTATTACACTTATTAGCATAGTAACGGTGTCGTCTCGGCCCACGCAGTGTATAGGACGTGCGCAAAAAAAAAAACCTTAAAACCACACGGCGCGCGGCGCCCCGATGTGCAGGTTTACTGTAAAACAACGTCTTTAAGTAATCTGTAATTTCAATTCTGTTGTTACTTAAACTCTACGAGGACATCTCCTTCACCTTCGCTTGAATTGAGCAACTTTGGTAAAAGTACTTACTTATACACATTTCGGTTTTAAATTTTATCGCATCGCTTGCAGTGTACCCAATCCTTATTAAGAGGAATAATCGAGATTGATAATTAACCATAATCAACAACACTAATTAAAATTAAATTACCCGTCTTGCCTTAATTTTTAAGTAAATACTCGTTTTGTGATCCCAAGATGGAATGGCTTCCGTGATTGAGAACAAACGCAAGGACAACAAAATTGACGTTGCATTCTTTGTGACTTCATTTCTTGGTAAAAGTAATGAGAGGAAAGGTTTAAAGGTACAAGGTATAAAACTCGACATTTCTAGAAATTATCCTTGAGTAGGCGGAAAGTTCACCAGAGATACAGCAATTGTAAACAACAAAGAAATGTCACATGTGTTTTCTCGATATTTCGTTGATTGTTGCAATTATATTTTGCTACTGGCATCGACAGTAAAAGATTAGAGGAACATTAGCGATGTTTTGAAGTGAAAACTTCTTTAGCGGCGCAGTGTACTTTTTTTGGAATGGGTAAAAACTTCTAAACTCGCGTCAGGTCACGTGACCCTGATCGAAAATTCGTAAGACGTAAAACGTAAGACGCGCGTTGTTGAGGACAGCGCCATCTATGCACATCGGGAAGAACTACGAGGGCCTCGCGTACTAACTACGTAGTTCATCCAACAACGACGAGATGGCGCTGAACCACGGATATATAACTGACGACGAGCTCCATGCGAGCGGCTTGCTTCTCTTACCACTGCCGCGACCAACACCACGAACTGAAGTCTATCCTGTGTGCTTATTTGTAAATCTGAATAAATTCCTTTCACGAGAAGAATAAACCAGTCACTTTGGTCATCATACCTGATTTGCAAAAAACCCTATAAAATAAGGAACACACCTTAACACGCGTGTGTTGTTTATAAGACGATTCACAAAATACACTCGTAATTGTTCAAGTTTTCACTTCTGTCGGCACTACCGGAGTGCCAGTGTTTTTTTTTTTTTGTTATGTATGTTATATAAATAGACGGATTTGCAATTTTTTTTTATGTTCGAAAGAGCTTTATTCCGAAATGGTCCCATTTAAATTTTGTAAAGATCTGATGACGAGTTTCGGAGACGGACGACGGAACTCGTCAATAAATGCCAGCAAATCAACCGCGATTGCTGCTATAGCATATGTATGCATTGTTTACGCAACCACACAACATAACATCACGCCTGTATCCTTTAAAGGGTTAGGCAGATGTGTTCAATAGCTTTTTATCACTGACATTCACATAGCAAGTAGTGATATATGAATTTGTTTGGGGTAGGTACAACTAAAAAGTGAAACATAACAACATTTTTCCAAAAAAAACACAACCGACTTCCAAAAAAAAACTAAAAAGTGAAAATAACTTTAATTTCGAAAGTCGGTGTCAAAAAACGAAAATCTAATAAAACCGATATTTTTTAGTCTAGTGTCGATGGTTACTTAGTTAAATTATTTTAAAAGTTGTGTTCTAGACCTGTCGACGCGGGAAAGGGAGCGTACACATGACATCTGGCAGGACCTGGACGAGGGCTACGGCTCGGTACATTTGTCAGTTACGTTGTGCACCATCCGTAACAGTGGACTAGACCCGAACCAAGTGGTCGCGACCACTGAGCCAAATGTGGACGACTTACGATCTAAATATGTACGTATTCACTTTAATCACTTTAATGAAATTATCAACATGTATACAAGATGGAAACGACAATACTTCTAAGCGTTAGTATTACTAGTGTTTTCATTTACCGTCGCATTGTCGTCTCCACATTGTATACTACCTATTTACAATTAAAATATAATCCCTGAAGTATACATTGTAGATTTGTAGGATAGGTTTAAATAAAAAATAGTAAGCAGCTTTCGTAGCAGCGCTACGCAAAATGTGGATGTAAGATTTCGTAGAGGCGTAGCACCTCTACGAAATCTTACATCCGCATTTTGCGTGCCCTAAACAAGTCTACTCAAAGGAAAGTTAGAAAAAGGATTTCATAAAAAAGAATCGAATTAAATTAGCATAATTATTATAATGTTATACAGAAGACGCAAAAATGGCATTTCGTTAGAAGTATCCATACGACTTATACTTTCGTATTGTGATTCCGTAGAGGTAACGCTACGCTATGGAAAAGATATGAACGGGATGTGGGAGAAATATTTGTGTATTCTTGTAGCATAGCAAGAAGATGATAGATCTAGATAGATAGATAGATAGCTAGATAGATAGATAGATTTAGATAGATCTGATAGATCTTTCTTGTAGATTGTTTGTGTCTTGTTTTTGCTTGCATCTGTTTTCATGAAACAGACAATTTTAAATCCATGGGCTGTTTTTCAGGCCTTTTACAACCTGACTCCAGACACGAGTGTGATCGGTCAGCTTCACGTGAAATTGATTGGAGCTCGGGGGCTGTATGGCAAGCCCAATGCGTACTGTACTCTGGAGGTGGACAATGAGAGGGTGCAGACTCCGTCGGCCAGTTCTAGCGCTGAACCCGTATGGAATAAGAGCTATGTTTTGTGAGTATTTTACGATATTTTAGGTTTTATTCTTCGTGTAGTCGACGTGTGGTAATAAATCAGTACACATTTTTCGTATCTTGCTGGCTATTTGAAGTACAGTTTTAGGTTCTATTGTCACTTGTAACTAATGTAGCGAGATCGCACTGAGAAAAATTACCTCTGCCGCACTACGTAAAATAAGGACAAAAATCGACCACCATGACGTGTGTAACCCGGTCCATTACGCGTAAGTAGTCAGTCATACGTAGTCGGCATACTGACGCTCATCATGGAGCGGGTTACGTAATTTACTCGTGGTCGATTTTTGTACGTACGTACGTAGCCCGACATCCGGCTACGTAATACGTAGTGCGCAAGTCGCACTGAATACTCCTGAAACTACGACTGCAACACCCGTTTACTATTGTTGCGGGCACAGTAGAACGGGGTGAAACTTACGTGTGTACCATGGCGGCTTACGTACGATACTGTAGCGGGCATAGTAAATAATGATGAGCCGTACCTGTGTACCACGGCGGCATACGTACGATACTGTAGCGGGCATAGTAAATAATGATGAGCCATATGTGTGCACCGCGGCGGCATATGTACGATATGGTGGCGGACACAGTAAAACACGGTGAGCCGAACGTGTGTACCACGGCGGCATACGTACGACACTGTAGTGGGCACAGTAAATAATGGTGAGCCATATGTGTGCACCCCGGTGGCATACGTACAATACTGTGGCGGACACAGTAAAACACGGTGAGCTGTACGTGTGTACCACGGTGGCATACGTACGACACTGTAGTGGGCACAGTAAATAATGGTGAGCCATATGTGTGCACCCCGGTGGCATACGTACAGTACTGTGGCGGACACAGTAAATCACGATGAGCCGTACGTGTGTACCACGGCGGCATACGTACGACACTGTAGTGGGCACAGTAAATAATGGTGAGCCATATGTGTGTACCCCGGCAGCATACGTACAATACTGTGGCGGACACAGTAAAACACGGTGAGCTGTACGTGTGTACCACGGTGGCATACGTACGACACTGTAGTGGGCACAGTAAATAATGGTGAGCCATATGTGTGCACCGCGGTGGCATACGTACAGTACTGTGGGGGACACAGTAAAACACGGTGAGCTGTACGTGTGTACCACGGCGGCATACGTACGACACTGTAGTGGGCACAGTAAATAATGGTGAGCCATATGTGTGCACCCCGGTGGCATACGTAGAGTACTGTGGCGGACACAGTAAATCACGATGAGCCGTACGTGTGTACCACGGCGGAATACGTACGACACTGTAGTGGGCACAGTAAATAATGGTGAGCCATATGTGTGTACCACGGCGGCATACGTACAATACTGTGGCGGACACAGTAAAACACGGTGAGCTGTACGTGTGTACCACGGCGGTATATGTACGTACGGTACTGTGGCGGACACAGTAAAGCACGGTGAGCCGTACGTGTGTACCACGGCGGATGTGACTTTAGAGTATTTAATATTCAAAAGTATCTGAACATATTTGTATGTACCATGCGCCAGCATAAGGAAAATACAGGTGCGAGTATCTTTCCTTATGCTGGCGCATGGTACATACAAATGTGTTCAGATACTTATTTTGAATATTAAACACTCGAAAGTCACATCCGCCGTGGTACACACGTACGGCTCACCGTGCTTTACTGTGTCCGCCACAGTACGTTCTTGAGCAGGCGGTCGAGCGGGGCAGAGGGGATGGGACGGGCCAAGGAAAGAAATAGTGTAAAGGGTAATTTTAAGTAAATAGACATAAAATATTCATATTATTTATTTTCAATCGTAAAATTGAGACATACAAAAAAAAAACACAAGCTTAATTATTGTCAGTCACATAATTGTCAGTCTCAATGCTGTTTAGCAATTCAAGAGAGGAGCGAGACAACCCCAACACAAGTGTTATTAACTACTTACTGGGGCTGTTTCAATCACATTTGTTATGTAAATCTAATGCCGGCCATACACGGTACAAGTATACTGTTACGTGTGTGGCTCAATAAACAATTTATTATTAATTAATCATACTATTCTAGAATTACAGGGTAGTATAAACAATGTCTCAGATCTCAGGTATTTGTTGCACGAGCCGGAGGCGGTTACCCGCCTTGCGTAAGAGCAACCTAGGATTTCCGACCAAAGAATCACTAGTAAGAGCCAGTCCATACGGCGCGTTGCGTCTCCGTTGCGTCGACGCAGCGCTGCCGTTGCGTCATTTTACATACTAATAATCATAATGTACACACGGTGCGCTGCGTCTAAAATGGTAAGGTATGGGTAAATAAAATGCTTGCCGCAACTGTGCGTCGCCGCTGCGATGTCGGAACGTTATTACTGCGTCGTCATGTGGACTGGCTCGTAAGGGTACCTTGGCATCAATGGAGTCCGCGTGGTCGTCGCTGGAAACCAATGCGTCTAGGCCTACGGTAAACTTAACTTATAGGTCGTTCGCATACGAACGCTAATACATACGCATAAACCTAACTAGTTGCGGAACCTATGTCGCAAGGCCCGACTTTAAACTATAACCGGTATTCTACAATACCGTGTAAGTGTGTGATGAGAGAAAAATAAACGAAGAAAGTTGGTGGTAATATAATGGGAAGTTCTACCCCAAGGGTACGTATGTCATATGTGATGTGTATTATTCTAAAGTCCATCGAACAGTGACATAAAGTTTTAAATTTGACATTATAGTAATTGTAGCCGGTACAGACGAAACAAGGGTATTATAATTATGTAATAGGTAATCGTTGGTTCTCATCACTTGATACGCATAGTAATGCTGATTAAAATCTATACATTCTAATGAAACACACTCAAATGTAACTTCATCATTGTCAAGTAAATAAATATTTTTTATTTCACCAAACTTTGGTAAGCCTGAAGATTCTGAAATATCTAGAATGACAATTGACGACAGCTCAAATCGGACACCATACAGCTTCACCCATGTTAGTGAGTACCAACAATTATTATCGATTATACCTCGAGAATGAAAGTTTATTCTTACATTTTCAATTTGCGCTTCTGTCATATTTGCCTTTTTGCCATATGAGATCGTCTTTACAGTTTCATTTTTAAGAAAAGTATCGTTTAAAATTAATTGATGTTTAATAGCTATTGTTTTACAAACATTTACTCTGTTGTGTGATGCTCTAGCCACAAATTTAGATATACGATGCTTGGCTTCAAACCTCATCGTCCAGATTTGGGTAAGTGGGCCAAATTTTTTTAACATTTCTGGATAATGTGTAAGAAAATGAAACTTTGGCTTTAAGTCTGTTTCAGCTAATTGTCGATAGAGCTCGTTTAATTCAGCTACTGAAAATTTTACTTGATCAATAGTATTTTCATGAATTCTATGACTCAAAAGTTTATCCAACAATTGTCTTAATTTTATGTATAAGAACCAAACTTCGTTTTCATCTGGGACATTATGTCCGACAATCAGCCCAAAATATCGAACAAGGGTAAGCATTTCAGAAGCCGAACATTTTAACTTTAATGTTGAGCCTTCTTTTGCTACAGAATTGCATGGTGTCGATGTAGAATCAGGACCATAATTAAAATACCGTATTCTTGATTTTAAATTGTCAAAA
Source organism: Luperina nickerlii (assembly GCA_963855955.1). Lineage (NCBI taxonomy): Eukaryota > Metazoa > Arthropoda > Insecta > Lepidoptera > Noctuidae > Luperina > Luperina nickerlii. The sequence goes on along the minus strand of OY979664.1, from coordinate 13,059,942 downwards.
GAAATTAGCCTCTGAGTGCACACTAGATTCTGTATCACAAATGACATCACATATTGACAAACACCCTCGAGATAGTCATGTAAAACATCTACGGCAACGTTTTGAAATAAGTCAAACCCATCTAAAGCAAGCCACGAGCATTTTTCTTTAAGACCAGTCATATAAATGTCATTTAAATGTAAATCATTTTCATAATTGACATTGTTTCTCAACAACGTGTCATCTTCATAAAGCAGTGTTTTGATTTGTTCTTTATTAGCAGTACAAATTCTACATGGCCGATTTGCAGAAAAACTTTCAACAAAACCTAACATAGCATTCAATCCTAAATTATCTCCCGTCACAGCTGCAACATAAAACTTAATTTTGCCGGTATACACATCAGTTTCAACATGAATACCATTGTTCTTTAAATCATTAAGAACATCAAAAACTTTTTGAAAAATTATGTTGTTTCCAAAGCTTGTTCTGTCTGATGAGTGAAAAAGAGCCAATAATAAAATATTTTGCAAAAGCGACACGTAGTGAGGTGGAAAACATGGTACTGAGGCATAAATAGCTCCAAGTTTATGAATCCCAGCGTGGCTTCCTAAGGGATTGCCTATTTCAAAATCGTCAAAGTAGATTATTAATGGTAAAATCATTGCATCATGCTCTACAGAATTTTCTGTCATTTTTTTCCATACTGAACCCTGAACAATATTCTCAATACCGAAAGAGTCATTTTGTACTGTGTACAAATATTCAAGAGTATCCTTCATGAAATTTTTTAATGAAAAAATTCGTTTTAAATTTTCTTTTAACGGAATCACCTGCATTGTACAATTTTCTTGTACTAATAACGAACCAGCCGCTGTTTTTTTAGCCTCCATACGTTGACCCACAACCACTTCTAGGGGCTCAGAATAAGTTCCTATTTCATTAAAATATTTGAAACGTTTGTGTTCCGAATCTAAATTCCCAAACGCATCGCTGAACGCGCTAAATATTTTTTTTAAAGCATTTTTAACATGAACATTATCTTGGTCTGGTGGTACCAGATCATTAAACTGCCGCTCTATAATGCATTGTGATTTAGAATGAAATAATTGAAGATTTTCTACAATAACTTGTACGGCTTTACGTGGTATTATTGGGTTAGCATATAGAGTGGAGACGAGACATGCAGCATGGTGACCAAGAGAGTTTTCGTCGCTTTGAGTTGGTAGAAATTCCATTGTATTTGCTGTTTCGTAAGTTTCTTTGCTTGACGTTGAAGGTAAATTGGAGATATTGGCATCTGTATCAATCGGTTTGTTACTATTTGGATGAGGCAAGACTGACAATGATGACTGGTGGTCTCTAACTAAATGCTTTTTGAATGATGCAGAGGAAATATAATGACGATAACACCTTTGTTCACCACACCGAAATCCGGAAAATCCTACCGTTAATTTACAGAAAGTTCGCACATGAGTTACAAGTAAACTCGGAGACACACTGGCTTTTTTGCAATAGTAACAGGTAAACATTTTTAAAGTATTAACTCTAGATCAGTTAAAAGACTATTCACAGCCTGTGTGGGCCTGTCAAATTTAGTTTTAATATCGTAGAAACCTAATTGAATAAAAAGCCATATGTCTCCAGCTTCCTCCGGGTAACAAGCTCCTATTGATTGAAATATTTTAAATGCACAGTCTACAGCTGTTACTAATTTGTTGAAACTATACAATGTGTCATTTATTACCACATATGCTACTTTTACCTCAGTAACGGTAGGGCCAACAAAAATTACATAGGGTTGAACTGTGCGGCCTAGCCTCTGCAGGTTCTCCTTTTTTTGAATGATCTTGTTGGTAACATCGGCTTCAGAAGCAGCTTGCGATATATAGCCGTCGCATACCTCTGCTCTGGATGGCTTCCACGCTGGCTTTCCTTTCATTTTCCGTGCAGGTGAAATGTTGATGACATAAGCCAGCAACATCAAAGCAACATTGCTAGATGTCTCTGGTTCATCTTCTGTATTCAAAGAAAAACAAAGATTCAGTTAATTTTTGAGACTTAATTTTACGAAGGTTTAACCTTCAACTAAAATAAAAAAAAAAAAACACTGCACGTCATTTTTTCAATACACTAACTGAGCGGCTCCGTGCTGAGGGGAAGGGGGAAGTCACAAATCTGTGCGATTTCTAGAATGGGCGGGGACTGAGACTCCACTCCATAGTTAAAGGTTAATAATAAGAACTAATATTAGAGCAAAACTTCTTACCGTCAATCAGTGCAACTATATCTGCTATTTTTGTTCTCGTGTCTTTGTCTCTAATTTTTCGTAATTTTAATGAAGCATATTGTATAATTTTTTCTTTTTTGAGGGTGATGGAGGAAAATAATTTGTTTTCCTTTCCCGGATACAGACGACTAAAATCGTTCATTAGCTGAAAAAAAGAATACAATAAATGTACGGTACGTTATTTCCACTGGTGAGAAAGGTCCGGATCGCTACCACAGAGGTTATTGGGTTGTTGAGCGAGAACTAGAATAGCTTGTCTCTTTTAGTGCCTGCACAATATTATCTCGTTCTGATAGGTTGGCAGCGCGCGAGTGTTGCAAGTGACTAGAGTCTGTGCGAAAAGAGAAGAATCGTGGCAAATACGGGAACTAACATTATGAATTTTACATGGCAATCGAAATTCAGACACTTTTCTTATAACCCCTCGTTTTCACCAAGGTATAATACATGTATTTTACAAATTGAATGAAATGTTTTCGTTTTTGCATGTATTAAATATGTTGTATACAAAATATGTTATGAAACTATATTACATGAATAAAACTTGTTGTAAGTATACAAAACTTGTAACTTGTTGGTTGAAAACTTCTAGTGGCTTACATGTTTATGATCTCATGTACAGAAATTGCAATAAAGTAAACAATAATTGTCTAAACCACGTTTGTATTTTGTAGATGAGAACGCTGTCAATGTATCAGACGAGTTAATACATGTCACAGACTTCAATGTAAACGCAAATGTGTTTTATACTTGTAAAAATACTTGTTGGCTACACAGTTGAACGAAGTAATGATTGAGACAGTTTTGACAAGAGTATTCCACAACTTTTTTTTTACATAATCCTTGTAGATTTTTATAGAAAAACCCCAAGGATTATGTAAAAATAAGCGGCTGCGGTGTATGCTTACCAAGGTATAGCCTTGCGATTGTTTTAAGGCTGGGAAATCCTTGAAGTAATCCGCTATATCACCTTTTCCACATTGGATGCGATTTAGGCGGTGATCTGCAGTTTCTGCCCACTTTTCTTCAACAGATTTCCATGGATCAACATTGTTTTTCAGCCATAGTAATGTTTCTTCATAGACAACACCTGTAATTTATACATGTATGGTGGGATAAGTCAACAGAGGAAGGGCACCATAGTACAGTCGCCCGTGGTACATTTAAATCACGAAAAAGGTGACTAGCGATTATTTGCTTACCACTTTCCACAAATTCCAGGCTATAAATGTCATCATCTGTGATAGTTGGCGTGGATCTGAGCGATGATCTGGACGACTTCGAGGATGAACGGCTAGTTCTCGGCAACTGTCCACTTTCTCGCAACTTTCTTCTTCGAGCTATATAGCTCTCGTAGAGCTTTCCGCTAGCATTTTTTTTAGCTACTTTATTTGTAGCTGATAAATATGCAGAATAATACACCACAACGCGTTCCTTGTGGAATATTTCCACAATTTCGGTAGCTAGTTTATAAAATTCTTCACTGGAAATTTTCTTCGCACAATTGTTTTCAAGTTGGTGGTGTATTAGCAGCTGGCTCAATTTCCTTCGGGAACCCTCCGTGAGTAAGCCTCCTTTTCCCTCTTTGAGTATTGCTCTGCCGTCCAAACTTTCCTGTATGTAAAACACAAACACAATAAGTTTTTGAACAAATGTATAAATGAATGAGTAAATGGTCCAGTTGGAGTATAGCCTTCGGGGCTCTATGAGCAGTCAATAAACCAAAAAAAAATATATATAATTGCAAATTTTTTTTTTCGATTACCTATGATCCCTCCTTTTTTGCTCTTATTTAATTAAGGATACCCGTAAAAACAATTTAGGCTTTGTACACTTTTTTCGTAAAATGCATATTTTTCAAGTAATTTAACTTTGAAGATTTTTTTACTTTTTTTTTAAAACATCACGCCTGTAATCCCCGAAGGGTTAGGCAGAGGTGTACCTAATAGTACACCCACATTTCGCCACTACTTTTTTTTTAATAATTAAATATATCGTGATAATAATTAAATAACTGTGAGTCGGGGACACATCATGCCCATGACATAAATTAATGGGGACAATGATCGAAAAACGATATAACTCTACTGACTCCTAAATATGCATTTAACGAAAAAAAATTATAAGTTTAAACATGTTCCTAAATGTGCCCTAAATCGAATAAGAGGAAAAAAGTCATCAAAAAGTTTCTAAGTGTTTTTTCCCATAGCGCCCTAAAGGCAACACTCCAACTGATTCCGACGAATTGAGAATGTCCTCCTTTTTAAAGTCGGTTAAATGCCGCGCAGTTATCGAGTTAAGCTGGCTAATGATAAATACTAAATACTATTGAATACTAAATATATACTACTTAGTAACGCAGGCCATACACGTTCAATTCGTTCATTCAATTGGCATGATACTGCTGATTGGATCCAATCTTGCTGTTCGTCCATATACCTACACCACACACGATTAATTCTAACTGTCCAATCGGACAAATAAATAAAAAAGAAAAAACAAAATCTGTCTTTAAATATCGAAGATACGCGCAAACAATGATAAAACAAAATATAGGTATACAATCTAATTAAGAAACTCCTTTTTTGAAGTCGGTTAAGAAAATCATACGATCGATCGCCCACTGCCATACACGGTCCAATCGGCATGATCCAGCCAAAAGAATTGAATTTTGATTGTTCTGTCAATTCGATCTGTCCTGCCTGCCGATCCACGGCCACATACGGTCAATTCGATTGAATCCAATCGGCATTGGCAGTGTCATGCCCATTGGACAATCGAATTGACGGTGTATGGCCTGCATAACTATACGAGTTGTAATAATACGAGTTTTAATAACATTTTTGCTGGTTAAACAATATACCTAAACTACGTATCTACTAGCACACTAACTTTGACTAGTGCCTTCTAAATACTCATAAAATCTACTAAAGAAAATAACATTACATTTAATAGTTTCAATACCTGAAACAAAAAAAAAACGTAATCTTAGAATTATTACAAACACACAGGTACGGGTTCCGTACCTCAAAAGGAAAAACGGAACCCCTTATAGGATCACTCGAGTGTCAGTCTGTCTGTCCATCTGTCACAGACATTTACTCTGAAAATACTGGACCTATCGAGTTGAAATTAATCGTACTGTACCTACAAGGCCTAAACTTTTCAAGAAAATACAATAAATAGTTCTTTGCCTAATAGATTACAGGAAAACCTATAAGAAAGCCATAACAACAACCAATAAATTTAAAAAAAAATAAAGGGTATCGCCTACTACGATGGTGCGGAACCCTTCATGCACAAGTCCGACTCGCACTTGGTCGGTTTTTCAAGCCAAGCCACAACGCTGGTGAGAATAGAGCGCCAGTCTATTTTTCAAGGCAGTGAGACTGGCAGCCAGCGATGGCCTTGTGTAAACAATGCTTTTGGTCCATATCACAAACATTACCAAATTAAGCTACAAAATGAAAAATTAAGTGAGTACCAAAAAAGGGTAGGGCCGCCTGTCAGTATTGTATTACAATTACTGTAAACTATGCAAAAATGGACTTAGCAGGTTAACGAATTAGGCCGACGAAATACGTTTTGTTATCAAGCTGAGTAATGTTATGATTATGAGTAACTCACAGTGTTATTATCTGCAATAGTACAATCTGTAGAGATTTTTGCATTATCACTGACATCAGTGTCCCGTACAGCGTTTTGAGTAGAGTCGTTTAGTAGCTCAGCATTCTTAATTTCAAGGTTCTAGAAAAATAATTTAAAGGCTTTATTACAATGCATTACAAAAGTATGCGGCATCGGTCCAAGAGAAAAAAACAAAGAAAACATTTTTATTAGCTAAAATACAAGTAAACAAGTAGGTACGTACATTGACACCGGTCGCTTTTTGATGTAGTAGCCAATTTTTAAATTTTATTCTGGGGCCAATCTTTGGAATCAGTTCTTTCAAATCTTCATCGTTTAACAGAATGGCAGTTTCAAGCGTTGTTATATGATTGTCTGAAAAATACAAACATGTACAAAACTTGTTATGTAAGTAGGTACCTACTACTTATAATTGCCTACATGTTCAGTCGGAGGGTCAGGTTCAATTGAAAATTTAGTAAATTAGTAAAATTATCAATAAAAACAAAACCTACTAAAACAATACAAGTACCTACTTGTCAAAAATACGTCTGTCTGTTGTTTGTCGGTGAAAAAGCTATCAAACAAGTTCAGTTCAAACATGCCACACCAGAGAAAAAAAATCTTGACTAAATAAAACCAAGCAACTGGCTTACGTACCTTCAAGGATTGTTATTATTTCATCTAAACCGGCGTTTAATATCTCTTCCATAAATTCCATGATGGCTACGCTCCGACGCGTTTTAGCACAAAATCACTCCAATTTTCTCAGAAGACTGCAGGATCAAACTGCCGCTACGTACGGGCGACCGCTGCACACACAATGCGATGCGAATCACTGCGAATGCCGCGAGCCGGCCGGCCGGGGTGGGAGTGGGACCGCCCGCGCCGGTTGGCGGGAGTGGCGTCACCGGCTGATGCAACACATTACCATATTTGGTAACGTTTCGTGAGTTTCGCGATGCTTCTTTTTTTTTTTTCTTACCCTTGCGGGAAGGCAAGGGAAAGGACATGCAGCCTGATCTTATGTTATTGATTAAAATATTTTGTAATCAAAGGCAAAATTAAAAGTCTTTTATTTACACGTTTTTTTTACGTCTCAGAGACGAACTTTAAAGATATCGTTATTTATGATTTTGTCAATAAAAGAAAAATAATAAATTATTTTATTGTTAAACTTCTTTATCGAGCTGTTTAAAACTCATGAGATAAAACAAAAATATATTCATTCTGATCATTCCAGACACATCAGGCCACGGTGGTCCATACCACGGGCGTAGCCAGGTTTTAGATTCGGGGGGGGGGGGGGGGGGGGGTTCAGGAAAATAAAACGACTAAATGTGCCTGCAGTGCCGTAAATAGCCTTTTCTGCGCCCTGTGCTAGTTGGTGGAACAATTAATTATCTAATATTTTGGAAGAAAAATAGAACTGATGTGGGCCATACACAGGGGCGGTCCCAGCCTACGATTTGAGGGGGGGGGGGGGTCACAAAGAGCCGAACTTATGAAAACCAAAAGTTTACATAAGCAAACGTGCAGATGATCATCCTATGGTTTTGTGTGTCGATGCATGCAAGAAGTACCTACTTTGTCGAGCACCCAGTATTTAAACAGCCAATGTGAAAACCTTTGAAAGAAAAGAAAAATTGTATGAGCGAGCGTAGCGAGGTCGAAATTTTTTTCACATATTTTAACATCCTCGGATAAATTTGATTCTTTTCATTCATTCACCTCGGATACGATGATCGCTTCAATTTCGGGGCGAGGGGGGAGGAGGTTTCCCGAGATGAGTTTGATTTCAAGCTCTAAATGAAGATAATGCAATAGCGAGCGAAGTGAGCTGGCCTTCGATTACGTTAGGGTCTTTTGGTGCTTTCATACAGAGACACGATTACACACAGTAGTCGTTTGCCATCACGCCATGTATTTTTTTTAGTCAAAGAGGTCAGAAAAATGATCGGATAGCCTGGACCCAGCCCAGGGCGGGGTGGTCATGACGCCCATGACCACGTTTTATAATAGAGTAGTAGAAGATTCACACGAAAATGACTGATATCGGTTACGGTCAAGGCACAATCGGACAATCTTCCGAAAATTGATGTGTTTATGATGGCCACGTATTTCGCATCAAATTCGGATTTTACGTCTACTGAAATAAAGGGAGTGAAAAAAGCAAGGTAATTACACAATAAATATTATATTTAGGTACCTATTCGATCTTCCACGCCTTTGGATAGTTTTTACCTGTGTCAAGAAAAAGGGCATACCTACTTAACCTTAAAATATGAATGAAAACTCAAAGGATGGAGGTTATTTCATGAAAAAAAAAACATTATTTAAAGCATAAGCTGTTTTCAGCATGAAGTATTATAATGAGCCCAGTGGATTTGGCAACCAGTTACTGTTTTAAAGAGCCTGGATACTGAAATAAGGCGGCTGTATAACGTCGTACGTATAGCGCATACATATTTTATGTTACGGGTTAAGTAAATTACGTATGCTGCTCTGTGCGGAATCAATGAACCGCGTACGTAAATGTTAAGAGTGCGCCGCAGTAATTTCATGATGCGGCTGACGTCATAAAGTTTATACGCACCGAACACAGTCAGTAAGTAAACGGAGTTCGTAACATGAACCAGGATACGTAATAACACTAATAACTGATGATGTAGGCGGAAACATTATTAATTATCCAGTGTGCGTAAAATGTATCGGCATATCCCTTACTCTGCTCGTACATTATGTACGTAGGTAACCGGAACCATTACTTAATGAGTCGGATTCAGTACAATGATTTGGCAAGCAGTTACTGTTTTAAAGAGCCTGGATACTGAAATAAGGCGGCTGTATAACGTCATACGTATAGCGCATACATATTTTATGTTACGGGTTAAGTAAATTACGTATGCTGCTCTGTGCGGAATCATTAAAACGCATACGTAAATGGTAAGAGTGCGCCACAGTAATTTCATGATGCGGCTGACGTCATAAAGATTACACGCACCGAACACAGTCAGTAAGTAAACGGAGTTCGTAAAATGAGCCAGGATACGTAAATGATGATGTAGGCGGAGACATTATTAATTATCCAGTGTGCGTAAAATGTATCGGCATATCCCCGACGCGTGCTCGTATATTATGTACGTAACCGGAACCATTACTTAATGAGTCGGAGTCAGTACAATGATTTGGCAACCAGTTACTGTTGTAAAGAGCCTAGATACTGAAATAATGTGGCTGTATAACTTCGTTCGTATAGCGCATACATTTTTCCTGGTTCCGGGTAAGTAAATTACGTATGCTGCTCTGTTAATACATATGCGGCATCATTAAACCGCATACGTAAACGTTAATAATGCGGGCACAGTAATTTCATGATGCGGCCTCATTACAAGTAACTTGTTTACATGGTCTTTACAGAGCATTATGCCGCATACTTACTTAACATGGTGTCGTTTCATTATAAGTATGGCTCTTATAATTTTCATGTGAAAAGCACATTATACGTATCTGGCTGCCGGTACATTACAAATTTGCCAATTTTAAGTAGCCCGTTTTTCTCAGTGCGTAGTTCACCACACGGTTTTTGAAAATATTGGATACTAGCAGCGCCCACCTTGCGGATTCACCCGCATACATGTCGATTCCGTGGGAATATCAGGATAAAAACTATCCTATGTCCTTCCCCGGGATGCAATCTATCTCTCTGCCAAATTTTATCGACATCCGTTCAGTGGTTTTGGCGTGAAAAGGTAATATACAAACAGACAGACAGAAAGACGGATAGAGTCACGTTCGAATTTATAATATTAGTTGCTATCCGCAAACGAAGTTATAAAACTTATGTCATCCAAATCCAAACTATACGTAGAATTCAATTATTGGATTATGTCCAGTGATAACAGGATACCTTGAGTTCTCACAGACGTGACAATGGCCAACTTTGCATGCACTCGGCAAAAACTGCCCTCATGGGAACAGGTTTTTTTGTATGGCCCCGAAAATATACAATAAAATACCACCACAGTCATATAAAGCTATGACAAGAAATCAATTTAAAAATAAGCTTCGAAATCTACCTACTAACATTCGTGTTATTATAATTCTTTTTAACAGATAGGTACCTTTTGATAGGCTAGAACTTTTATATTATCATTTCTGTAGTATTATTATTCTCATAAAATTGAATGATGAATTTTACAGTGAACCAGTCTTTAGTCTTTGGTTTATTGAATTAATTACTTCTTAATTATATTAAAAAAAATTGTACGCCTCGTCAGGCAAAACATGTACGGACTTGTTATCTATATTTAAGATCTTGGGGGCCGTCCATTAATCACGTGATGTTTTTTTTGGTATTTTTAACCCCCCCCTCCCCCTTGGTGATATATGGTGAGGTTTAAGACTTACCCCCCCCCCCCCCCTCATATCACGTGTATCTTTAGTACCTACAAAGAATCGGACCATTTTTTTATGTTTATAAAATACAGGTATAATCATCTAATTTTATTAGAAAGTTTGCAGGATGTTTTTAAAAAAATTAATACACGTGATATATTACTACACCCCCCCTCCCCCCTTGTGATATTTCGTGATTTTTTATGGACCCCCTCCCCCCCCTTTCGAGCCTCACGTGATTAATGGACACTTGGACAGCCCCTTGCGTGCTTGATTTGTATGTAAACGCATGTTTGACAAATAAATTATCTTTATCTGAACATTTCATAATTTATCTTCAAAGTTGGAGATTGAGAAATAGAACATTATCAAACTACACTTTTTTTTTTTGAAGGTAACTTTAATATAAAAATTACATATTCCAGCAATATATATGACGTTGCTTCAACATTTGAGCTGAAAGTCTACGATCGGTCTATAAACTCACTGCTATACGATTTCCTGGGCAGAGTGATCATACCATTGCTCAGGATAAACAGCGGAGAAGCAAGCTGGTACGCTCTCAAGGACAGCTGTAAGAAAAAGGGAGCCCGAGGGAACTGTCCTAGAGTGAGGTTGGAAATGAACCTATTTTGGAACCCAGTGAGTAATTTCCAAACCCAAAAACTGTACCGGTATAGCGGAGTTAATTCTCAAGAATTACCCTTATCGTGTAGGTTTTTGCTCAGTATTTTAGGACTAGAATTAAGTGAAGGCAGATTAGACAAAAAAAGGACTACGACGTTACTTTTTGGTTTTCTCGAGGGTTGACGGTCTATTTGCAACACGATATTGGGGACCCAATATATTGAAGGGCCATCTCAGAGTATGGAGGACTCTTCAATGTTCATCTCAAGGAGGTCGAACCTTGTAGATCGATCGAACTGTGCGCGGCCTCCTGTATATGCCTAAGGCGTAATTTATTGTGAAAAGGAAAATTTTAATAATAATCGTGATAATAAAAGCAATAATCGTTTTGATTGTGAGGCTAATCCGTAGGATTTATTCACATTGCGACACATGTGGCGTTGTGAAATTCAATGAACAATAAACTAATGAAGTTTTATCTTTCAGGTGATCGCTTCATTGAAACTGTTCCGTCCGAAGCAGGTCAAGTACATAGCGAAACGACCAAAGTTCGACATACCGCTGATATACAAGAACTGCAAGTTTATCAAGGAAACCTTTGATGCTCTCTTCGAAATCAATGAACAATTCAAGTAATTCTCCTTTTCCTTTTGTGTCGATGGTACTCTTCTACGAAGTTTTATATTTTTTGAGCCCAGTAGGTGACCACGTTGATTGCGGTATTAGTGGCATTCTTTAGGTCAACCATAGGTGCTGGTCAATGGGCACATTAGGGCTCTCCCGGCAAGTCTGATTAGAGGCACCAAGTGATTAACATTTTTGTTTATTATGCTTGCCGCGGTTGGTCCGTGGATGGGTGACCAACTTTACATACCAAAGACCCCTCCGTGCCTCGGAAAGCACGTTAAGCTGTTGGTCCCGGCTGTCAATCGTGGATCTTTGACAGTCGTTACGGGTCGTCAGAAGCCGAAGGTCTGACAACCGGTCTTACCAGGGGGTATCGTATTACCCAGTAACTGGGTTGTAGAGGTCAGACAGCAGTCGCTCCATATAAAATACTGGTATTCAGCTGCATTCGGTTAGACTGGAAGCCGACCCCAACATAGTTGGGAAAAGGCTCGGCAGATGATGATGACCCCGATCATCGAAGTACCTACAATAACATAACTAGTTCGCATTGCAAGCAGGGTGCATAATATCTTTACCTTTGGATAGTTATGAGTTGCGTGAATGACTGATTAGTGATTGTACTTATATTTATGTTCACGTGCAACTGCCCTAAGAGATGGGTAGGCACTAACCAGCAATATCCATGTGCACTGATAACATTACGTCGACCTCTAGCTATTCATAACTAACTTACCTAAGTATGCGTGTATTGTGCGTGGAAGTCGTAAGTATAGATCCGGGTTAACAATCTCGGATCTCTAGATAACTTAAGATAATTAGGTAGGTACTGTATTTGGATCTATAGTATACTAGTATAGCGTACATATGATGACATATCAAACTAAACATTTCCAGTTTTAGCTGACCTCGCATTGTATAGGGTTTTCGTACAATGAAAAGCCGGCTTATGCTGGAAATGTATAGCTTGATTTGTCGTCGTGCGTACCTATAATATTTGCACGGGAAGGTACTGTCACGGTTGGATAGGCAGTCGCTCCATGTGAAATACAGGTATTCAGCTGCATCTGGTTAGACTGTAGGCTGACCCTAAAATAGTTTGGAAAAGGCTAGGCAAATTGATTGATGTAGGTACTTACTCGTACATCAGTCACTATAGTTTAGTTCCAAGTGTAATAAATAGCATTACGCAATAGGCAATATCGTAATTATTATATTTAGGGCTAGGACAAGTGAGGCGTTGGGGCTACTTCTAAGCAGCCGGTCGATTCTGTAAAAATCTCACCGTGAAAACTTAGGTGAAGTGAGTTTGTTTTTGCTAGGAATTGTCACTATTGACAGCTCACTCCACGCTCACTTCACCTGAGTTTTCACGGTGAGATGGTTACAGAATCGCACTGCTGTGTCGTTATCAACGTGTGCAGTTACTGTTGTTTGTACGTAGAGGGCAGGAAATCAATAAACAAACTGCACCTTAGAATTTGTAGATTCTTGTCTTGGTTCTAAGTAATTTGTTCTCATTTTATGTTTGACAAAATAAGGTCATAGCACACGTATCAAATCGGAAAGGGATCGGCACCGTAGCAACTCGAGCCGTTCAGTATTCTTTGTATGAAACTCCCTACTATACCTTTATTACTCACTCATGATTCACAATGTGACATTATCTTTTAAGGTCCAAACTTCTACAAGCAGGATATCCCTTTTCGGACTACTGACCTGATTGTGATCTCTATATGTGATTATATTACCTACCTAGTATTCATGTAGGTAGGTACAAAGGTTTAATTACAAAATTGTCTTATCTACATACTTGCGCTTTGTACTCGTAGATACCTATAGTATTATAGTAGATAGTACATATCTACTAATCTTTGTTATTTGTTAACTCGTCGTTAGAAAGTTGGTAGTCCATCAAATAACGACGGACTCAATCAAATGATTAAGCTGACAGTTTTGGAAGCTAACGCCGAAGTTATTGACTTCGTGGAATGTTGCTTGCCTGCGTTGTTTGAGGCCAGGAGCCTTCAGTGCCAGACAAAGATCTTCAATATAATGTTCGTGTCCTTGAACATGCCTTACCTAATCTTTATTTTTTCCTGCAGGAGCTTCCTGGAATGGGAAGACCGAGAGCTATCAACGACAATCCTTTGTGCCTGGCTCATCTTCTGGTACTATTTCGACCCATGGATGGGACCATTACTTGTCGCAGCGTTGTTCCCAGTCATGTGGTTTATTGATCACAAGCAAAGTAAGTTGCTGATTGTTTTACCATTGAAATACCATGTGAGGACGACAATAAATGAAAAAAATATCAATCTTAGTGTACACCCAACTAGCAAAAAGTGGTTTTTAAACTATCCTAGAACCATCATATATCGAGGATTATATGAGGCTTTTATCCGCATATAAGTTGCGAAAAGGGCCCACTTTATAAGTCTACTTTTACTTATAACGTATTTATATTAGACCGCTGAAATGCCATATAAGCCTATATTGCTCCTGTAATTGAATTACGTCAATACAATTACTCCTGTAAATCTCACTATAAGTAAATTATAGTAAAAAATTAGATTAATAAGCGCCTAGAAATGTTTCTATAAGCTCATAGTTGCGAACAGTCGAAGTGAGTGTATCGCGCATTGTAAAAAATATTTTTAACATCTTGAGGACATTTATATTATTCATGTCAACCATAGTAGAAAAACAATCTTATTGTTGTCAAATTGTTAGTCTTACTTATAGCTTATTCATAGGGGAACTTGAATTTACTGTGAAATCTATCATGGTTTCGATAAAATTTTTAAAGCGCCTCTTGAATTTTGCTTATTTACATTTTAGTATTAATTAATATTAAATAAATATTATGAAGGCAGCTGCCATTTTCTTGGTGAGCATTTCCAAGTGTGACATAGTGCTAAAATAAGTATTTTTAGCATTTCCAAGTGTGACATAGTACCAATATAAGTATATTGGTTCTATATTGGGTTATGTCAAAACCGAAGAAGATTCGCCATTGTTACCGATTAGGGTTCCGCAATGCCCGATAAAATCGATTGATATTTATAGATAAGTAAATGAAAGGAATATTTTAAGGGTTTGTTCTATGTGCTAGGTTAAACATTAGTTTAAACATTGTTTTTATTTAACATATTTATATAAGAGGTTGCCGACGATTTAAACAAGACTATGCCGATGTTCCTGGATATCGATCGATTTTTAACCAAAAAAGATTTCCGATCTTTAAAGAACTTAAAATGGCCTTGGAGTGTTACACATCTCTTGTTATCGGAGATATGTCCCAGTTGTCACAGCGTGGTTTCTATTTACACTAGAGATTAACATTTTACTCAGAATCAAGAGCACATCAGATCATTGCTATATCAAGATTGATTTTGGTGTGAGAATTGTTCTACTTACGTAGTTTATGATCACTTCCCAAGAGACGAATGTGAAATTTGTAACTAGTCAAATCTGATTGATGTCTGGGCAATATTACACAAATGTTTATGGATCTCCTACAATAACACAATAGGTACGGGCACAGTCTTCTTTATTTTCTTACAAGCCATGCTGATAAATCTGGCAACGCCGTCGGTAAACCGATCAACCTGCGAGTATTATATGCTGTCGATTTGAGATGGTCAAAAAAGTACCATGAACTTCTTCATGAATTGTATTAGTTTTTATACGTCTATGGTAGCAACTACGATAAATTAAAAAGAAGTCGTTTACTAAGAGTTCATGGTACTTTCTTGACCATTTCAAATCGACAGCATAATACTCGCAGGTTCGCCCGCTCACGCGCAACGTTGCTAAGCTTCAATAGCATGGCTTTGTGGTTCGGGGAATTCCCAGTTTTTAATAAAATAACGCAGTTCTAAATTTTTATTATAATCCGAAAGATCTTCGCTTTCAATATCGCTCAAAGATTTGGTACTTTCGCTGTCGGAACCTCTTCCATCTAAAGTAGTACTTACTACAATTATCTTGTCCGGAACCCTCGCTAGAATTGGCGATACGGTCTTCAGTTCACCAGTTAAATTTAAAAAATCGGTGCTCACTGCGGTAAACATTTCTTTATATCTTTTTTTAACTTTTCTTTTATAAGATCTCCTATTTAAACCGCTTCAACTTATTTAAATCCATTTTCAATATTTGTAGACAAAAACAATTGTACCTAATCAAAATGGCTGATGTCAAATCCTAAAATAGAATTTGCAAAACTATATAAAGCGTGTTTTCGCCTGTACTGGTCGTTACAAGCAAAAGTGGCTTCATAAGAGTTTTAACCAGGATTCTTTGAGATTTCTTGGACAATAACACTACTGTGGAATGCCTATATAAATATGTCTAGGTTTAAAACGGCATACGATAAATCGATATAGAGAACAATTTATCCTACCGAGTGCTGCATGCTGTGTTATCTTGGTGATTTATTGTTTTTAAAACATGGATATGAAATTCATTTAACACTTACTTTTAAGCATATGTAAAACCAAACCATAAATGATTTACAGTAATTTAACTTTAATTTACTTATATGGGCCATAAAATATTAGCTTATATGAGGTTATAAGTAAAAATAACAAGAGCAATGGCTCCTCAGTGCATATATTCCTGGTACATGCTCCTACAGGAGTATTAGGATTTAAATGGTCCGCAGATGTTATCTTATAGGCGCATATAAGTCCGAGTTACCGGAGTTATTACTCTTGAGTGCAATTACTCTTGTTTCATGCTTTCATAGGAGTCTTGATCCTATGTTTGTCAGGAAATATGATCCCATATACCGATATAAGTACAAATTATAGGATTAAGTGTACTTGAGTAAAACCAGCATGTATTTATGCTATTAAAAGCGCAGTAGCAACCACCAAAACCATCATCGGAGCTTTATAAGTCCACGTAGCATTATAGAATCGCAATCCAGGATTATTTTGCTAGTTGGGCAGACGCCAGCACATCAACCTACCACAATCTATCAGATTTTCCCAATCAACTTTGAACCTTATGCTTTAGCGATAAAGTTGAAAATCTATTAAAGAAATCTGACAGATTGTGGTAGGTTGATGTGCTGGCGTCCGTACATAAGAGTGCTTGAAACTATTTTAATACATCAATCCCAACAGCGAAATAAAAAAAATCATCTAAATAGTACCTATTTACCTAGCGACTATGGGTTTTTCCAAACAGCCGACGAGCTGTAGTGACTAATTGGACATTAAAATTTGATTCAATTTTCCCACGCAGACAGTGCTGGGAGCCTGTCTATCATGGGAATATTAGGACTCCCATGTATATTTTGAGAATCTTTCTGAGCATCGAATGATATCCGTTTTATGGTAAATGTTTTTTAAGATTAATTTAGAGTGTTATTTTGTTTATTCTAGATCAAGAGATAAGACATCAAAATGAAGAAGACCCTAAGGATTGGGGTCCCGCTGACGATGTGCAGAACGGCGAGACCATCCCTGAAAAAATTAAAGGTTTGCCAGAAATGACACTGACTATAACGGATGGCATAGAGTACATGGTATCATTAGCTGAAAGATTATATAAGTAAGTATAAGCTTGCGCTTGAAGCGTTGAGTTTGTAAAATTGTGCGTAAACTTCTTAAATTGGACACGGAAATTCGGAATAATGTAACGACATAAAAATACAAGAAATATAGATACGGTTCTAAGGTTCTCAAAACAAATCGTTCCAAATCTTATTATTCTTCTGAATTTATTCAGAGACTAGCTTTTTTTTTTCTGGATGGGAAATCATCAAATGACTCCTCCCGCTCTGGATGGAGCGGAAGGGAGTGTCAGACTCTTACTGACTAAAACCCACCCGTGTTCCTTCCTTCGCCCTTTATGTTCCGGGCCAGCGGTAACCCTTTCGGACAATCCCAGCCCGCGACTTCACCCGCTTGTGTGTCGGCAATTTAATGAGTTTTAATTCTTTTGCGCGGAATCCTAAATATTTTTTCTAAAATAAAAGTAGCCTAAGTTAACAGCAGCTATCTGTCCGTGAAAGGCTCGTCAAATTCGGTCTAGGCGTTTCAGAGATTAGCTGGAACAAACAGACAGACAGACCAAAATGTAAAAAAGAAAATGGCCGTAAATGACCGTACCTATATAAAAAAGCTGTTATTTGGACATTACATATAGATAGATGTACCTATAGATGTACAATATGGCCGATGAATCATGGCTGGTCTGAACATGGTTTCTCCGAATTTTTGCGCATGTATGAAAGAAGAAAGAAAACATGCTGCATCAACCCCAAATAAATTAGGTTATAGAGGATGGTGATGGATGTTCCAGAATAGATTGTGTTTATAAACAAAACTTTTTTGTTTTTCAGTTTGGCAACATTCAAGGTTCCGTTTTTAACTATCTTAACAATGCTGTTGTTAGCCATGACTTCAGCACTCTTCTACTTCGTCCCCTGTAAATACCTCATGATGGGATTTGGTAAGTTATAGTTCCATGTACAGTCACGAGCATTACCAGTTAAGTATTTTACAGTTACGGAAAATAAAATCAAAAGAGTTTTCTCGGGAAAAAAAAATTTGCAACTTTGAGAAAAGACCCATTTCATAATAGTACCTTAATATGGTTTCGATAATACTATGTTCATAACTTAACACCATAAAATATCTATCAAATACTTCAAGAGAATATCACTTTTGAATTTTGCGTAAAGGTACTGACACATGTATTTTTTTTAAAATATATATAACCATTAATCATTTTTTTTTTGTTTCCTTAACAGGCAACAAAGTTCTAAGAATCTACCTATTGTTAAAATCCTCAAAATTCTGTACACTTAGTTCGCAATAAAGAATTTTAATTTGAATGCTTGTAAGCATGACTTTTAAGTAGGTACTCCTAAATAAGCGTGCTCAAAGCAAACAATTGGACACACATGCTCTTTAAGCACTGGCTTTCGGCAAAAACCGGTCAAGAGCGAATCGGACTCGCGCACCGAGGGTTCCGTACCATCATGTTTTTAATTTTTCATCGGCGAGGCCTGTATTCGTCAGAGAATTTTAACACTGTGCACTGCGGTGTAGAATATTGCAGTTTTATGTTAGCGCCATCTCTTGACCGATAGTTGAACGAATGTAACTTTTAATAATGATTTCTGAAAAAGTGTGCTAAGTATATAGAGAATTCGTTTTATTTTTCCTGTAATCTTTACATAAAACCAGTAAACCGTACATTCCAGCAATGAATATCCAGCTGTGACAGACAGACAGACTGAGTCTCACTATAAGGGTTCGGTTTTACAATTTTGGTACGGAACCCTAAAAATGGAAGCTTTGCAAGAAATTACAAATCAAAACAGTGGTTCCCTAAATTTATAAAGATACAATAGTGTTAGCTTTTTCTCCCCAACGCGAAATATGCTATTTGTTTTTTTTAGAAGTTGCTTCACATACACCTACCGCAGACTGGATCAAATCGATACTAGCATGCTCATAAACAAACCTGTTCAAACGCGCACACCCCTTTCCACCCGCGCCTCAGGTAGCATGCTCGAAAGTTCGAACGACTGTTGATTTTTGAGCATACCTACTCGAAATAAGCACGCACATTTACTAGCAATGTTTCGACACACATGCTACTAAGTAGCAATTGCTCAATAATGGCATGCTTTCGTGCTAGTAATGAGCATGCCTGTGTGAGCTATTTAATATTTATGCTCGTGACTGTACGAGTTTCTAATGTCGTCTCGAATATTTCGGGAATATTTCCTCGAATACTCTATTAATATGTTTCAGGAATATATAAATACGCGAGGAAACGGTTGGAGCCAGAGAGAGTGCTGAATAACGACTTATTAGACTTCCTTTCAAGAATACCAGATAACAAAATACTGGTAATATACCTAATATACCACCATATTTTTTAACTTTTATAAAGCACTATGGTTAACAATCAAATAAAGTATGCTTGTAGGTATATCATTTTCTAGAGTTGTGAGAAAGTCCGAGTCAATCAATTTGATTGGGAATTGTTATTTAGACCGAAAGGCTTATCCTTTGGAAATTATCAAACAAAAACTGTTAGCTGGTTTGTAGAAATTTTCATCGTATTTTAGGTTGTGTAGTCATTTAACCCTTTTTATTTCTGCTTTTCAGAGGGATTGGAAAGAGTTAAGCGTTCCAGAACCACACAATCACAGAAACACAACAAGATCTAGGACATATTCGAAATCTATTTCGATCTGAAAGGAGGCTAAAGTTAGTATAGTTAGGTATACTCCGATATTGTTAAAGTAGATATCCTAGTCCAGGGCGATATTATGTAAGGAAGGTTTATTTCCAAGGGAATCATGGTGGCATGTGAAGATGTATGCAGTGTTTATGATGACTTAAGCTACAAATTTTTATCGAACTGTTTTCATTAGTTGTTTTAATATTAATTTATTAAATAAAAATAACTTTTGTGTAAGAATATAATTATAATTCGTTGTTTTATTCTTAAAACTAAAAATCACAATTTCATTATAATCCTAACGACTTAATTAGAGGTATTCGCATACTGATTTATTTGTAGGTACAGTTTTTAACATAACTTAATAATGGAATTGTAAACATGGCTCACATAATCATGTGTTTGGTCTGGTCTGTCTGTCTGTGATAGGAAGATGATAAACATGATGCTGCTGCAACTATGTATTTGACAAATACGCAAACCATTTTTAAAAATAAATATTTCTAGAATGAAATAATTTTAAAATGCAAGCATTTATATATATATATATATATATAATAATATCATATAAGTATCTAAATGCTTGATAAAATAACGGCAAATTTAATTTAATATCACCTATTATGTACTTAAAGTAACTATAAATAAGTTTTGAGTCATCTGCTCCTAGTTTTTACTTTCATTGCTGCACAGCACTATACAATATGGCGGCGGTCATAGCCGGTCATCTCTCGTGACGTCATAGCCTAGGAGACTGCGCCGTGAAGTGCTCTTCAGTCCTAAAGGCCGGGCTACATTAGAGCACTACAGTACGTAACGTAGTGTGTAGTGCGCCTTTCATCTCCTCCTTAATTTATCGCCTCTTTGAAGAATACTGTCTGTGGAAGATCGACTCAGGCACTCTCAGTTCACGCCATTCTTTCTGAAAATAAAATAAAGGTTATTTTATATATTTAAAAGTAGATATTACTATCACAGTTTCAAGCGTATATTTTGACTGAATGGGTAGGGAGTAGAACAAATTGAGATATTTAGATCAATGAGACAATTAAAAAGCCAATGTCACTAATGATTACGCAGATTATACCTACAACATTTTCCAGTCTGTAACTTATGCGTCAACCTTGGGAGCCAATAAAACCACAAGAATAATGCCTGCTTGCTACTTTCGTAGAGTCCTAAGTTTATGTATAAAGTAGTATATTATATTAAAGTATAACTGCTTAAATACTAACCAACATCTTGTCGTCCGGTATCCGTGATATGAAGTCCAAAATGTCGTTGTTTGGAACTCTGTCAGGATTCAGCACTTTGCGCATGAACTTGTAAATACCTGGAAAAACAAATTCAAAATTAACAAAAATCTTTTATTGTAGTAGTTTGAAATTATTAGTTAACCTGCTGTTGTTGCAATTGATTGAGTAAAATGATAATAGTCAGTTGAATGAAGTAATATGAGAACAGAAATTTTCTGGTATTCAGAAACCATGGGTAGGTACCTAAGTATGCACTTCGGGAATCATCGTCTATCCTAGGACATACGGACGCGTGATAACGAGATCCAATATAGAGCTCTTATAACCACGGAAGTACTAGCTTATTTTGTATTAAGTAAAAGTATAACAAAATTATAGATACATCTCTATGTAATTCGAAGAAATCTTTTCAAACTTTTGAGTGACAGATGAAAATCTGCGACCGGAGTAGATGCCCCGATAGAAAGATAACTTCATACAGCGCAATGATAGGTGCACCATTAGAATGCGCGGCAGTACAATTAGAATATTTGCCTCTATGGGTGGTTACGACGTTCGTGCTAATTCGGAAACACGAAGTTTACCGAAGTGCATACTTTTACTGGTTTACCTATAATTAGAATGTATACGCACCTAATGCCATAAATATATAATTAATAGGTATGATGTAGATTGCGATCGTGGCGCCAACCAACACAGTCATCACGAGGTAACTTAAGTACGGCACCGCGAACTTGAACAAACTGGAAAAGAAAAGATTTATCTATTAGTTCTAATTAATAAGCTAAGCCACTGAGCCATCCACCAAAATTTTAAACCTAAGTCCTTAAATGTTTTTTTATCACATCTATTAAAAAAAAAAGAAAGACTAAAATAGCTCTTTAATCCCTAGGGACTAAAAGTAATTTGAATTTGGAATGTGGATATTGTTAGTAAAAGCTCCAATCACCAAAGAGCTAATTCACGAACACTGTATGAACAAGTAACAGCCTGTATAATAAAGTAAAACGCGCGAGCCAATATAAAAAAAACGTTCGTGAAAAAATAAAAAAACGCAGGAAAAGCATTCTGCTTTCGTAATTGTTTACTCAAATTAGGATTTTCTTAGTTTTATAACATATGAGTATGTCTTCCTCAAGTAATTGTATGTAAAAAAATAAACGTACTATTATATTAGGTACTATTCATAAGTTGCACAAGTTACGTATTTTTTCATAGAGGGTGATAAAAAGTAGTGTGTCTACCTTGCGAGCAATACTATTTTAAGATCGAGTGACGTACCTACTTTAAATCCATCGCTCTGCTCTGGATTCAAAGAAAGACTCTCGCCTTCAAAATAGTTGTTTGCTCCCTTGGCAAACAATCTACTATTGTTTCATACTTCTTGAATAAACAAACACTGTGCGTAACACACTATCAATCTGAATCTTAATCGTTTTGAAGGATATTGCTAATTCATTGCTTCGTACGAGTACGTTCGGAAAAATTTGTCTGTTCAACAACGTGAATATTGTTGAACTGTCGAAATGAAAACCATTGTTATTGATAGTGTGTTTCGCAAGTACCCCGCTGAATGCAACGAAATAATTGGATACTCTTAGCAAGGCTAGAAAAGCGGTTGAAATGGTAAACAATGGTTCCAATTTGCGTAACAATGGATTTGTGAAATTGAAATTGAGACTATACACTAAACATAATGAGGCCAACTTCCTCTATTACTGTTTTTGGCTACAATGTGGTTACTATTTATAACTTAGACTTAAATAACCAGTGGATAAATTATAATGTAAGTTAAGATAACTAAGGGCTGATTTTTCCAACGTCAGATAATATTATCGGAGGGATGTGATTTTGAAATTTTGACAGTTCTTCCATACAAAAACTGTCAGACGTCAATTTTATTCCACGAATAAAATTATCTGTCGATTGAAAAATCAGCCCCTTTTTTTATCCCTTAGATATACAATCTTCATACACCTCGGATGGGTCAGGAAAATGCAATTTTCTTCTGAATCTCATTAATAAAGTTTCAGCATTTCGGGCTGGGTCCTCATGGTAAATCTATTAGACTTAGTTTCATCGTCATTTCAGCTGAAAGCCGTTTACAACTGGACATAGACCTCCCCGAGCATCGCCACTTCGACCCGTACTTGCTTCTCACATCTAGCGGACTTAGTTCATCGAAGATTATTTTTATACATCGCTTTTTAATATGCTAATTGGAGACTTACTTTTTTACTCTCTGTAGAAGTGACACAATGTAGTCTATCCCGTCCTTTATCGTGAAAGTGAGATCCTGTAGTTCACAAAGTCGGTTTTTAATTGTTTTGTCGTCCTGAAACAGAAGTAAGAACCGCAGGTTAGAAAATAAATCATATATGCCTAACTAAGGTTGCATCATACTGTAAAACTCTGGATGACGTCAAATCATTTATTTCTGAAAACCAAATTACAAAAACTTTTGAATTGTCAAGGCTTCGGTCAGTTAGAAATATGAAGCCAGTTGCGCATTCGAAAGCTTAGTAGATTCCTATGTAGAAAAACGGACACTCTTTTAATCTTCATCATTCTCACGGCACTTGACTGAAGTGGATTTTTCGTCACTGTGTGAATCATAGATAATATTTCTATGGTGTGAACGTTGCTTTATGTCTAATATAAACTTTATGAGGTAAATACATATTTGTTCAATACTTAATTAAGAAAGTTTAATCTGCGAATAAAGTTCTAGTTATGTACAGACGCCAGCACATCAAGCTACTACAATCTGTCAAATTTCTTTAATAGATTTTCAACTTTATCTCTAAACAATAAGGTTCAAAGTTGAAAAAAAATTGGCAGTTTCGGGTAGCTTGATGTGCTGGCATCTGTACATATCAATGATAATTGCTTACGTACATGCCTAGTGTATTATTAATAATTATTTTTAGTTCATGGGTCACAATGGTTTTCTCCGTAAGTAAGTAAGGATAATTTTCCTAGGAATGGAGTTTAAGGAAATAGTTATGCTTCATAAAGATGATAGATAATAAAATATAATAGACTGAATACAAAGAGCAAACGTTACATTACAATAATGTTGGTTCCTCAATAAACATTACTTAGTACTTACTAATCAGTTTATCTACATTTATTATTAGTCAATATACAGAGTACTTGGAACGTGTGGTTTTTCCACTGTGTTTCCATGTGGATCCTTATTAAAATGATGAGATATCGATGTAAACGTAAACAATTAAATTTAAGAGCCAATAAAATTAATGTTATGATTCTAAGCAGCATTCTTGACAGCAAACACGTATGAGACGGTGATGCAAGAGAACCCATTTGTTTCATGTTTTATTTTAACTCGGTAGTAATTAAATTTTATGTTTTGTGTAAATAAAATACGATACATAAAATCAAGACTACTCAGAACATAAAATTAACAATGACGACTTATTCAATTATTTATCGCTTATCTATGGGTGAATTTTGCTTTAGTTTTATGTAATTCTAGTAACATGCAACACATGAAACAACTGAATGACGTCATCTTTCACGGGAACAGTAGTAGTTGGATAGTCATACCTTAGTTGATTCCAGATCCTCTTCTGATGAGTCTTCGTCGAAGTAAGTAATAGGCACCAGATTTGCAGTGTCTGGAAATTAAAGAAAATAATTAGCCCTGCTACTAAATGAATAGGCAGATAGGGTAGGACGGTCAGCAACAAAAGCCGATTAACACTTCAGTTTTTTTAATCTCAGTTATTGAGCAAAATATTTGTTCAAAATTGCAGTAGAATTACAATGCAATTTTGAACAAATATTATGTTCAATAACTGAGATAAAAAAACTGAAGTGTTAATTTTTTGCTCAA
This sequence comes from Luperina nickerlii, assembly GCA_963855955.1. Taxonomy (NCBI): domain Eukaryota; kingdom Metazoa; phylum Arthropoda; class Insecta; order Lepidoptera; family Noctuidae; genus Luperina; species Luperina nickerlii. Next base: position 13,035,065 of record OY979664.1, on the reverse strand, counting down.
TAACTGAGATTAAAGAAACTGAAGTGTTAATCGACTTTTTTTGCTGACTGTACCTACTCCTGTGATACTTATGTAATTATTTACGTTAAGCAAAGATTGATAGTGGCATTATTCAGTGAACTGTCAGACAAATGGCATTTTTAAGAAAAATATGAGATTTTTAAAGGAGAAGATGAGAAGACTTACTGCGTGTTGCCCAGAAGTACAGAAACGGTATGACAGCTAAGAGTGGAGTCATCCACATCCGGAAGAAGAACCAAAACAGCAGCCAAGCCGAAAGCGCCAGCGCAGACTTTTCACGGTTCTCCCACTCAAACAAATACCTGGAAAGTGCAAAAAGTTGATGTTAGAATAGATTAGACCAGAAGACTTATAACACATTGTACGCAGAGCAATCGTGCGGTGGAACAAGTGGGCGGAGTCTATTTCCCGAACTACCATACTGTAGTTAAACTGTGCTTATAATAAGTATATGTACTTAGGTATATTCAAAATATGGTTGGGTTGTTTTCAGGTTCGGCGTTCGGTTTCGGTTCGAGAGCTTTAAGTACTCTAAGCACAAAAAAAATTTTTTTTAAGAGTTCCTTCTCGGTCTCTTAATCCAGCCGTATCTTAAAAACGTCCAGGGAATGTCTACAGGCCGGCAGACATCCCAGTGATGATTCAGAGAAAAAAGGTGATGATGCCTAATGAAGTGAAAATGTTACTCGTTTTGTAATAATTGTTTGTGCCGGTTACGGAACAGAACAAAGACAATTGTTTTATTGCACGAATAATTCTTTATTTACATCACGGATTATTTAAATAGGACATGCATAATGTAAATAGTCAGCAATCGTTGATTAGATACTAATTGAATGTTCTTTTAGACTTGAATATCTAATTTTATTTGTGGACGGAAAATATGTTGTAATTTCTAGACTACAACGAACTACGTGCGTAGCATGTAGAGGTTGCTACGAAACTGTATCCCTTAGGTAAGAAATTAGATACCTACCTTACAGGTACAGAATTTAGTCACCTGTATCCGTCAAGGGGATGATTCTACATGTCATTTTAAACAAGTTTCGCTACGAAACCCTAATTCAATTCGTGAAAAAAAAAATCTAATTCCTATACAACCGTAGACAGGCTATTTCGATGCATGTATGAAATTATGTTGTTTTTTTTTATATTTCGGGTATGAGTTTCATAGCGAAAGTTGTTGAGATAACGTTTAGAATAACTGCCTACTTTTGGGGGATAAACCTAATTGATTTAATTATTTGAGGACCATCGTATGGCATGTAAGTAAGGTGCCATTCTGTGGCCTGAAGGTTAAGGCCATTCCATTAAACTTAAGTATGTATAATTTAATGATTTCTCAAAAGGTTATAAAAACGCATTATATTATAACGTAATAAATTAATGTGTAGACATTTAAAGCTCTTTTGTGGAGATACATACCAATTAATTATTTATATTAATGTAAATTATTACCAATTAATAATTATTTGTATTAAGTTAATGTGTATTATTTATATTAATGTAATGTAATGACTTGTAATAAAACAAGCAAGTAGGTAATTTAAATTGACACTATATTTCACCAGGATTCGAAACATCACGGCAATATACGACAAAGTAATGCGCCGTTCAATATGGCGTTTTCCAGACCGGTCAACGAACGACACTGAAACTGTGTTAAACTATTTACATAGCAATAACAAACAGCCCGATTCGGTATTCATGAATTATTTATAAGAAAAATTAGGTTTTGAACCTGACACCTGAAGAGGAATTTAGGTCAGAAAGTAGTGAGTAATATCGAAATAAAACAGTGAATTACATACTAAATCAGTGTTTTATTGAACATTATGCTCATCGAAAACTGACTAACTTATAAAATGCAATTCACCTTTTTCACTACTTGACAGAAATATTCGTTGCTTAATGACAGCTGGAGTACAATACTTAGTTGTCTAATGTATGTCTTGATATTTGGCTAACACCTACATATATTCGACAATGCGACGCTAGGATCCCAAATTGACCTCAATCGGTGTGGCACGGTGCCCTTATTACGTCAAAATAACACAGAAATGACAGTGGAAGCGACTTCATTGATACAAAACAATATAATTTGCCCAATCTATTCAAAAACATAAGACCGTTTGTCCACGGCACGGTTTCATTACGGTACGGCGAATAAACCGGCGCGGCCCTTGAAAAAACGTGTCCGTGTATAAGCTTCCATACGGCTGCCCCATTTCAAAACCTAGTAAGGACTTAAAATGAAATTTTACAGGAGAGCGCATAAACGTAATATTGGAAAAATGCTAATGGTTGTAAAAGATACTAAGGTTTTGAATTGGTTAAGTGACTTACTAGGTTTTAAAGTTACTAGGGAGTGAATGGTGCACTTACTAGGTATCGATGCTTAAATATATCTGCTTTTATGCAAGTTTAAAACGCTGTTTTTTTTGTATTTGGTAGAGACCTTCTAGGTTAGCAAGATTATGCAGTAAACGGTTTTTGTAAAAAGTGTCCCTTACTAGGTTTTGAAATGGGACAGCCGCATAGTGATCCGTACAACACTGACGACAGTGCCTACTCACGCCGAATAAACAGTAGTTTTTCATGGCAAGAAAAAAGTGTGTACAAAAGGGTCTCATTATGCAATAGGTACAAAATCAAAAGTTCAATTTATTTCCATAACCAGACTATTAAGTATCTCCTACGCGATAGGTACCTACGTCTGGATAACTTAAAGATTACTCTGTCGTAGAGACTACGTGGAATGTTTTAGCTAGATTGTTTTAAGTTTAACCGACTTCATCGCCGCTACAGTAGAGGTTTTTATTTTTAACCAGTTCGCAAACTGTAACCGTCATTTCAGCATAAGGATCTAGTGCACAAAATTCTTCGTAGGTTATTAAAAAAAAAAGAATCGACGCTGGCAAAGTGTATGGAACAAAAATTTTTTTTTTATAACTGACGAAAAATATACATGTCTTGAATCATATAGGTACTGAATTAATGGTTACAGTTTGCGCACTGGTTATCTTTTCATATACAGGTGGTAAAAACTTTCAAAGAGGCACCGCACTTTAAAATGGTACCTAAAATGTCGGCACTGTATGATGGTTTTTGACGTTTTTATGAATTTCCGCTGCTAAAAGAGAGGATGCCATAATACATATAATACATTGTTATACATAATGTCGTACCGTTGAAACTATAATTTATTGAATCGATATGCAATATTTTTATTTTTTGTGAGCTATCAGAGCCGCCATCATACAGTACCGCTGGCTTAGTGGACGAAGTGTTAAATACTTTGTTAGGTACTTACTTCAAATGTTCGTTTCCATAGTACACAGCGCAGAATATGTCTTTGATGAACTTCAAGTTATTGTAAATGAGGGGAATACTGAAAGTCCTCGGCGTTGGCTTCGTGTATTTGTTGGTCTTAGGACTCAATAACCGGACTGAGGCTTTTATCTGTAATGGAAAGAAACCATAAACAAACCAAAAAAGAAAATCTAAAAATAAACCTGAAATAAATCACTTTGATTGTTAGATTTACGTTGTATAGAAAAAAAAATAATCTATCGTTATTTGTGGGTAAAATATTGGAAGCTATAAAAACATGAATTACCGGGTTCCACGCGATGGACATTTGTAATTGAATTTTCGGGGAGTTTCCCTTCAAGGTATGTCTCTTCGATCGACTGTTGAGGTCGAACCAGGCTTTCTCTTCGTTTACTATTGTTAGTAGAGGTATCGAGATCTTGCCGAGAGTCCCGTCTTTCATCGTGTTGATTATCGATTCATCCTTTACTGTTATTGTTAGTGTTGACGTAACATCGTCGACGGGGCTGCAGAGAGAATAAAAACAATTGAAAAGCCGAAATGTTTGTAACATTAACTTTTCTCGACGTATATGTACGTGACTATTGGACACGCCGATGGATCACTGCAATAAAAAATACACGAAAGTGAATTGGGAACACTCATAATTAAATTCATTTTTACTACTTTCGAAACTCTGTACTTAAATTATTCTCGTAAACCAATCTAGACCAATAAAGGCTGCTACAAACAGGCGCGACACGCGATATAATCACGCGCGACACAAAGGCACCACTCGCTGCGCGACTTGCGGTGCCTTTGGTCGCGCGCGATTTTATCGAATGTCGCGCCTGTTTGAAGGAGCCTTAAAGTTTCGAAATAGGACAACAGAGTTAAAAAGGTGGGTATATACTTCGTAGTTCATTACACCTATTGTCTACCACTAACAATAAGTTCAAAATACAGGACCACCTAGGTCATGTCTAATTGTATGCAAAAGGTATTTAAATAAGTCTGAAACTATCCGTAAATATTGAAACCTACAAAATGATATATTAGAGCCAGGAATTTGAGATTATTCACAAGTTAAGGAACAAAAAACTGAATGTCATAGGTACAGACGCTAGCACATCAACCTACCCGAAACTGTCAAGTTTACCCAATCGATTTTGAACCTTATTTATTTATTTAAACTTTTCGCACAAAAAGGTACAAAGGCGGACTTAATGACTTAGGCATTCTCTACCAGTCAACCAAGGGTGGTGAAGAGATTGGATGGCAGGTGCTTTGTTTGAGAGGAACAATGATAAAAAAACCATTAAAACTAGGTACACAAATACATAAATAGGTTATATACATTTACATACTATTTACTACAATATATACTTATAATATATATATAATACACAAATTCAAGGGAGAGAGGTGATGAGATGACTCTACGCTATTTATTTTGAAAATAACTCTGCAATTTCCGCTATGCTTTAGCAATAAAGTTGAAAATTTAAGTTGAAAAACCAAAAACTTATTAGGACTTTTTTGTTACAAATGGTCACTCAAAAATCAACTTTAATACATTTCACTAAAGTAGATAAGTGATTAAGTGGCGATGGAATGTAATTATCTGAGTGCATGAACACTGGTTTGGTTTAACTTACAATTTGAAACTCTTGTTCCACATTGGGTCGGTGGTGCCAGGCACCGTGTGCGTCTGTATTCTGGAGTTGTCTAGCTCCAGTATACAGTAGGAATCTGCCTTCCCGCTGATGCCGAGCGCGCTCAGTCCTTCGGCGCCATACACCGTCACCGACAGCTCACCCACCTCGCCCCAGCTGTTGTCCAGGCGGTACCATGACTGGGAATAGGAAAAATTATGAATATTACCAACTATTATAATATGGGTGTACATCAGTGAAGGAAACCATCGTGAGGAAACCTGGACTTTTTGTATTATTCACTGAAAATTTCAAAGTAAAATATACTTAGTCGATCCTAACTAGGATAAGAACTAACAAAATAATTTTCATAGAAAAGATCAACATATTTTAACAAGGGTCAAGGCATCGAAGGACTTAACCAAAAAATCAACTTCAGTAAAAAGTTAAGTAGACTGCAATGTACCTATGTTGCTGAATTATCGTGACAAAAAACGGACAGTTCTCATGGTACGAATGCATACAAAATTAGCGGAACAAAAAATTTTAGGCACTGTAGAGATTATGATCTGCATGAGGTTTGTGGCATGTAACGTTTTTGATAATTTTAAGATAATGGCATAACATTATAAGATAAACGCCAATAAAAATTGAGAATAATAGAAGACGTCAGGCGTCAGATTTTGACTGACGAGTCAGGTGACAAGAATATAAAAAATGTTATTAAGTACAGAGTATAAAGATCATAATATTCACGCTTTATAAAAGTAAATAGTCTTTTATTCATTAATCCTGTTACAGTTAGTATCCCCCGATGGAATCTAAAACCGACCTTTCCAGTACCTACTGGAAAAGTCGACATACTTATTTATTAGGTACTTCATTTTCGTTTGCATTGAAAATCAACTTCGCGTTAAAACTTCGGAACCATTTAATACGATGCTGATTATCCAGTAACTTCTTAAAAATAACTTAAAGATGTTTATTAGGAAAACATCTCAATTCAACGATCCTTGTCGTTTTCCCAACACAATTGTAATTCTAGTACCTACCTAAATTCGTGTTTATCTTAATAGTTATCATAAATGTGTTAGATATTAGCGCTATTTAACATACACATAACAGTCTTTTCTTTTATTTTAATAAACACCGATGGAGTGAGCACTGCAAAAAAAAAACAACGGCCAAGTGCGAGTCGGATTCGCACACGAAGGTTTCCGTACCACAAGAAAAAAAACGTTTCTTTTATACCCCTTTAAAAAATTCAGCTTTATTTTATTTTTATTATTTGCTGTTACAGCGACAACAGAAATACATCATCTGTGAAAATTTCAACTGTCTAGCTATCACGGTTCATGAGATACAGCCTGGTGACAGACAGACAGACAGACAGACAGACGGACATGTGGAGTCATAGTAATAGGGTGCCGTTTTTACGCTTTGGGTACGGAACCCTAAAAATGGTTTTGTATTAGTGATTGACAACCATAATAATAGTTTTTCTATGACGTAGTTATTTTTTGTTAATAAATTATTATACCATTAAAGTTTTTGTGTAATGACGCAGACATTATAGATCGCGGGGTCATCGTTGTCGGTACCGGTTCTAATAAATCGATGTTTCTTTTTCAAATCTGGTTCTAGCTCTACTTTGATCTCTATTTAGGACAGCAGGCAAAAAGTATTTACGTAGATATTTTTTAAATTAGTTTTTGCGTAGTAAATCAACATTATTCAAGTCTAAAGTTTTCCTTTTTAGGAAAAGAATACTATTTTCATATTTTATTAAAGCGATGACGTTCTTAAATAGGAACTCGACAAAAAATAAATAATTTGCTAAAATAATATATTGTGTCGAAAAACTCATCCGAATCGCTGTCGACTGGTAATGTAAGTACCCACCCAAAAATAAAAACCGGGCAAGAGTGAGTCGGACTCTGCAGATTACAGACTTTGCAGATAAGGGGGAAACTGTTTTTTTTTTACATTTTTCCTCAAGTCGAAAAATATGCGGACTAAAAAAAAAAGAAAAATGTTTGAGAATGTGCAAACTGCGCTCTTTGCTATGATAATAGCCCCACTTTGAATTTTTCAGACCCCCTTTCAGTCCCTGTTGCTAAAAATATATATATATTTTTATTTCTTTGTTTGCAAAATAGTTGGGGAAACGTCATCTAAAACTATTCCGAAGTTCAAGTTATAGTCATTAGTAGTTCTTGAGATATCCAGCTGTGACAGACAGACAGACAGACTGAGTCTCACCATAAGGGTTCCGTTTTACCATATTGGTAAGGAACCCTAAAAGTGCACCAAAAAAAAACCAATGTTTTCGAAACGTCCTTCACGGAAAGGCAGTTTAAAAACAACATAATATAACCGGTCGTCACATGATATTAATAAACACTAAAATTTCGCCCGTTATTTATTTTATTTATTTGTGCTCAATTTTGCTGTTATGTTTATGTTTTACGTAATAACCTATTGCCACTAACCGGGCACGTCATCCATTTTTTGAAGATTTTCGTCTCACACTTATGGATATAGAATCCCCCGGAACCATGAGTTCCTGGGGTCGCCATGTCCGACAAACAAAACAAAGCAGTAAAGCTGTTTACTTTTTCAATAATGACGAAAGCAGGAAATGAATGTGCATATAAGATGATGATATTTATTTAGATTAGTATAATATTCTTTATGTGTGTATTTATTGTATTATGTAAATGGTACACCACGGACTACCTACGGTATTTGTCTGTCCTTCCCCTTTTTAAATCCATCCTAAGGTTGTCTTTAAAAGATCGCTCTTAGCGATAAGACCGCCCATTGTGTCACCCTTTGTACAGTTTCTATATTTATGTCTGTAATTTATATGGTGTACATAATAAAGAGTATTCTATTCTATTCTATAAGACTATCACAACAATATTATAAATCAAGCAGTGTCATAAATAAGACGGACCAGTTATACTCTGCCCTTCTCAGCCGGTTTGATCACTTTTACCTGCGTCATCGGTTAGTTATTGGAACCCAGGAATATTCCGACCGTGAAAAAACCGGCCTTCCAATGTTTACGTGGAACAGATAAACAAGCTAACCACAACGTAAAAGCCAAAGGATAACGCATAAAGATTAGTTTGTATTTGCAGAGTTAGTGGTCAAGTGCGAGGGTTATCTTTTCGAAAATTGAAAACTCCTGACAAAGAGAAGTTTGCAAAAAAAGTCCGGACTTTTTACATTTTAATCTTTCCTTTTACCGTTACTCATTTAACCTTTTTTATAAAAAAAAAACTCTTTCTACCTACGTTTAACATTCCGGACAAATTACAAGGCCGGACAAAGTCCAGATGGAAGGCCAGAAACACACTAATTTCTCCTGTATTATGGGTGCATTTACAAACAAATAGAAAAAAAAAGCCGAAAGCCGGTCATATCCGGATGGATGGTAACCTAAAGTACGAATAGTAGGTAGAGTTCCGTGAATCATCCAAAATAAAAGCCAAGTTTGCATTGGCAAGTGCAAACAAAGAGTTTTTTTGTAAAAATGGTATATTCGTAAACAAACGATATTAATAAAACAGATGATTAAAATTCTTCCGCAAAAACTTCTTGACGTTGATTTACCAAACTAGTATTTACTAAGATTAAAAAAAAAAGAACTTGTCAGCTAAAACCACAAATTATATTATACAGTGGGTTCGAAATCAGCTAGCCATACCTACTCGATCAATATGAACAGAGCTTTATGCAAAGCTGCTAAGGCAATCGCGGTTGAGTGAAACCGCAAGCTAACTTGAACTTAAACGTTACTACATTTAGCGACATTTCTCTTTAATAGTCGCAATTAGGTCGTATTTAAATATACAGCTGAGGTCTTAATTGATGCCCATTATTTTTAACTTACTGTAAGTTCGTTGATATTATGTTAATAAATGAGGAGGAAATTATGCAGTCAATTATAATTAAGTTCCGCGTCCGTTTTCAGAGGAGGAAATTGTAGGTAGTTTTTATTTTTTACCCGACTGTGGCGAAGTCTAAAAGGAGGGTTACTTGTAACATGATTTTTAAAGCATCGTATAAGCAAGTTCAAATATTGTCAGTCATTTGGATTCTAGTGAATACAGCATTGTTTACTAGGAATACATTCAGATTTGGGTAAATATTTCGCCTAGTGATTTTATTTTTACGCAAAGTTAATAGGAAAAGATATACCTACTATAGAATATATTTGTTTTATATTATTACTAGCTGCGCCCCGCGGTTTCACCCTCGAAAATATCGATCTCGTGGGAATATCTGGATAAAAAGTAGCCTATACGTTAATCCAGGGTGGCAGCTACCTCCATACAAAATTTGATCAAAATTGGTCCAGCCGTTTGGGCGTGAAAAAGTAACAAACATTTAAACACACACTGCACACTCACAAACTTTCGCTTTTATAATATTAGTGTGATGTGATTTAATGTAAACCTACAGCAATATTTTTTTTAGGTATTCTGGAAATTTAATCTATTGAATGTTTAAAAACAACGTTAGGTAGAAATGATTATTTAAATTCGGCCATAAAACTATATACAGAGAGATGCTTCTAGAAATATTAGATTTAAATGTTATTTGTTTCTTAGTTAAGCCAAATTTAAATATTTAACTTCATATCGATTACCTATCAAGTTTTGAATTTTAAAAGCGAAACGCGTGCTTTTGCTTTAAAAAATCAAAACTTGATGTCTTTGTTTTTTTTAACTGCGAGATTTTATGATCATAATTTGTTTATTTATCAATTTGTCCTACCCGCATGCTTCTTAAAAATTTCTTTGAACAAATATTGATCTATTAAGTATTAGACTACAGGCCCATCCAAAAAATGGATGGGTGTATGAACAACCAGGTGATGTTATAGGACGATATAAGAGCATAAAATAATAAGATTCAGCACTATGCCGTCACTTGTAAGCTGTCCAACTGAGTGCTGGTGAGAATTCAAAAGTGCAGGTAGAGTGAGTACATTTTGGTCATATATTTTTGCACGGCATTTTTACCATCGATAGATCCATGAAAAATAATAAGAAAGCGCGCAGTGAGGTAAATAAATGGTGCGCCACAAAGTCGGTATTTTTTTTTTATTTTCTGACAATTTCCAAGGTAAATTTGGTCATTTATTTATATACCCAGACCTGTTAACACATTACCATGTATACATAGGTAAGCTATATTTAATACACAAATATATTTTTTTACCGTTGCCACTCGAAAAAGGGCATTTTATTCATCGATAACAGTAAATAAAACTCTCTTTTAGTCACTGAGTGAATAAAAACATTTTGAATTTGGAACAAGCACGAATATACGAATTATGTACAATAGTTATTTGTGCAACAAGAGAGCAAAGTAGTTTTTTGCTGCGAGTGCTGATTTTGAATCCTGAGCAAGCGAAGGATTCAACGATTGAATCACGAGCGTAGCGAGTGATTCTAAAGTTGAATCCTGAGTGTGGCGAGGGATTCAAAGGCACGAGATGCAAAGAAACTTTGCTCTCGTGTAACACACATAACTTTTCACTTCAGCAGCGAGAACACTTTAGGAGATAAAATAATAAACAGGAATAGATTGAAATAACTATTTATTGTGAATCAAAATAATTAACATTGTAGGTAGGTAGATACCAATTCTATAAAATCTAAAAAATAAGATAGCAACACCGTCTCCGAAAAACTGCTTGCACCCTTTGTAAGTTTCCATTCATTGAAGACATGGTATGCTTTCAGATATTTCTCGCGAGACTTCTCAGGTAGGAAACTTAATTCTGCATTAATAACTTGTTGTTTTAACTCTTCCGGTGTTAAAATACTGTTCTCGTCGCTAGTTTTACTCATATTTTACGATTATTTTAATATTTTTTAACTTATTCAACTCTGTACGCCAGTCACGAAATTTTATTCCCGGTCTTTTATTTAAATTAAGGCGTGTTCGGAAATAGCACCCATGATATTTTATTATTCAAAATATATTATGTACCTACCTAACATTTATTGAAACTTGAAATAAATATTTACAAGTTAAATATCAGTTTTATTTGCAGTAAATACTTATTTTCGTTTAAATACAACAATAAGTTAAAAATTCAATAAATTACATTAAAAGACATAATTTTCTTTTTGCAAAATTTCTTTAGTCAGTACGAAATTCCGAACGTGTTTGTCTTTGAGGTCGAATTCAAAATCCGAACTTCGAAAGGGCTGGTCTTTGTCTCTCTCTCTTTCTAATGGCGGGAAATAGATAGAGTGTGAATGTTTCGAATTGTATGATTAACCCAAAGTAGAATAAAAAAAAAAAAATTTAAAAGTTACTTTGTCTCACTCAGTGAGCAAAATCGCATTTTGCTCACTGATTTCACGCAGCAAAACCTACTTGTTTGAGCTACTGAAGTGAAATAGTAGATTTTACAACAAGTGCACAAAACAAACCATTTCTATCCGAGACTTTTAGCAGCCCGAGCCGAAGGCGAGGGCTGATAGTAATGTCGAGGATAGAAATGGTTTTGTGGACGAGTTATAAACTCTGCTTTTCACTTCGATTGCGAGGAAATAAAACAGTAGTATAACATAACATTTCTTTAATTAAAATTCAAAGTAAAATTAGAACAGTTTTGAATACTGAAGGAAATTATTTTTTTTTAAATCTTACGACATTGATATTAGGCTGCAGACCTATACAGCCTACTATTAAATTAATTTTGTAATAATAATTTTCTTAAATCAACTAATCTACCGTACTTGAATTAAAATTTTAATATCTTTTATATCTTAAAAACACATAAGGCAAATAAATTAAAGTAAATATTATATAATAACAAATTCTATCTATGAACTTCTTATTGCATTTGGCTGTATGGCTCATTTTCTTTGCCTTAATATAATACATTTATGAGTAGATACGTTAATGCCCTTGTGCACAAAATTCGATTTTGTGCAGCCTATACCCTGCACAAAGAAGCACTTTCAGAGCATGAGAAGTGAAAAAATAATTAAAACGTGCTGAAAGTACGTACTACTGGCTGGCTATATGGAGCTATTCCATAGAGCTATATATATTTTTTTTAATATCCCGCCAATTTAGGTTCTTTTCTATCTGATAACGTGTTTGGTTTAAGTTATTGGAAATCTATAAAATAAATTATAATAAAATGAGTTCTTCCAGTGACGAAAATGAGACACTGACTCCGGAATCGTTTCGAAATAAAGCAGCAATTATAGTAGATAATTTGTTGCCGCCAAAATCTCGCGAGTTGTAGGTACCTGAAAACATACAATTTGTTCTGCGACTGGAAAACTACGAATGGCGCCAATTGCTTCTCAGAGTCCGTATTTCTTAACTATTTCAATGAATTAACCAAGACTAAGAAGCCGTCGACACTTTGGAGCATATATTATATGCTAAAAGCCACAGTGAGAATCAAACACAACATTGATATTTCAAACTACTCAAAGTTAGTGACATAGGTACTTCAAGCGACTATCCGAGGGTAATTAAGCCAAATCTAGAGTGCTAACCTCCCAAAACATTGAACGTTTTCTAAATGATGCACCTGACCACAGTTTTCTGGCCGTAAAAGTAAGTACCTATTTATCTATAAAACTACTATACTTTAAAAGTTTTATTTTAAATAGATATTTTTTTAATTATTGTTCACAGGTTGTGCTAATTTTTGGCGTGAATGGGGCCTGTCGCAGTAATGAATTATTAAAGATAATTATGAACGACATTCAAAAACACTCGGAAAATTTATTACAGATCGTTTGAACTGATACGAAAACAAAAATTGATAGAACGTTCTTGATACGGCAAGAGTACGTAAAAATCGTCGAAAAATATCAAGCTTGACGGCCAACTAATACAAAAACCGACAGGTGCGATGTCAAAAGAGATTGCCACATTCTTGAATCTATCACCACACCACCACACCATAAAGTAAAGTAAGTAAGTATTACCATAAAGTATGCTCATGCCGCCTGTGATATAGGTTTATCCAATACAGGCATCCAACATTAATATAAACGATATTATTATTATTATTTAAACGATATCAAATCTCGAACAGTACACAGGACATTGCTTCCGTAGAAGCTCTGCCACCCTTTTAGCAAATTCTGGTGCTGATCTTACAGAACTGAAACGCCACGGAGGGTGGAGGTCCAGCACAGTAGCAGAAAGCTATATCGAGGATTCAATTGAAAACAAAGCCGAAAGATACAGCCGAATAGTTGACAGCATAAATCTAAAACCGTCTACTCTTGACCCTTGGGCGCCACTATCTCCGGCGCGCACTTCAACATCGAAAGGACAACCTTGTGGAACGACTACATTACAGCTTTCTCAGCAACAGCAACCACAAAATATGGCGACTTTGCCAAACACCCAAGTCTTATTTAATACGACCGTTTCAAAACCAAACAAGAACATTACACTGAATTTGGAAAACTGTTCTAATTTAACTATTAATTTTTAATATTTATAAATTAATCCTTTGTTGTCTTATTACCGATTATAAAATAAAATGTGAAAAATACTGTACTACTATTTATTTTCTCGCAGTCAATGGTAAAAAGTAGAGTACACAACTCGTGAAAAAAATAATTCATCTCGGTCCTTGTATCCCTCGATTTAGATTCCCTTTTTTTCACTTGTTGTATAATCTACTATTTTTCTACAGCTCAACTATGAACTCTGAATATCTCAATGAACTTGAACAAGGAATGTTTTAACTAGTTTTCCTAAAATACTCTTAAATTTTATATTTAATTTAATAACTAAGTTTAAAATACGACAAAGGCAAAAAACTGTAGATACTAGGTAAAAATGACACCTAAATATTTATTTACTATTCACTAATCACATTAGGGTTAACCATAGAAAATTTTACATATTACTACGGTTTTTGTGGTTTTTACTGATGAATGCAAAAAGTGCAAGCCACTAATATTCCTACAGACATACTTATAGATAACATTTTTGGTTAGGGTCCCGATTGCGGTAATTTCAGTTCATTAGTCATGGTCTAGGAAAAACCGCCTCTGGGTCTAAAATTTTAAACCCGTTACATGAACTCTTGAAGTCGTTGCTTGTGCGTCATTAGTCATTATATTAATTTTTGCCAATTTATTCAATCAACATTATACATATTTCGATAAGGCGCGCATCGGTCGCAAAAAGTTAAACTATGTAGTATAATATTACCATGTCATTGATACACGTGTATTCTGGCTTAGGAACATATTGGGGACTAGTTTCTGCCCGCGACTTCGCCCGCGTGGTATGTTGATAAAAAGTTAGCTTATGTCCTTCTTTAGGATTCAAAGTATTCCCATACCAAATTTCATCAAAATCGGTCTAGCCGTTTTGGAGATTAACCGGAACAAACAGACAGACAGACAGAAATATTAATAATACTTTTTTTGTTATAAGTACCATATATACTTTCATATGCATTTAGTAAAAAGCTGTTATTTTGACTTTACAAACAGACACTTCAATTTTATTTATTTGTATATGTAAGTATGTATATAGGTATTGTAATTTTTATTCTGTATGGCTGACTGATTCAATTTTAATGCTGGTTAACTTGGTTCTTATTACAGACACTGATTCATTTAATATAATGCACAAATCTTAAAAATAGAGGAGGGTCTGAGGTGAGAGGTATCTTAATACAACTCACCCAGCTTTCTTAAATAGGACACGTTATTACCAGTTTAGTCATGCCATGTATAAAATTTCAATATGCCTATAAAAGTTTGTGCTAACCTTCGATATTCATGGATTTCTCGAGATTTTTCTCGACACATTAAAAAGTAGCATTATTATATTTTACTTACAAATTTCTCCCCCTCAGGAGAGGCATGGCGGACGCCATTCGTTGTAGGCACGTTGTCCAGGGGCATAGTAATCGAGGTCCCGCTCAACGTCACCAGCATATGCAGGGAGCCTTGACCGCACTCCAGTTCCTGCCACAGGTCATGGGTCTTCTCCTTCTCGAGCTGTGAGAGGTCGATGACACACCTGTGAATGTGAAATGTTCAATTACCGAGCAAAAGAAAGATTTATTATAAGGTTGGTTAAACCCATCAATATTTTTTTTCCACTCTCGGCAGTTTAGAGTTGTGAGATTTTTTTGGCAAACGATAAAATCTGTGCGTTTTTTTAAAAGTTGCGTATGTGCGTAGCCAAACCGTGTAGGCCGTAGCCGCGAACGATAGGTACAAAGCTATATCTATAAAATCATTTTAGGTGCTAACTTAATTGGATGTTTACTTCTATTGTACACTTATTGATCTTATATATAAAATTCTCGTGTCACAATGTTAGATACCATACTCCTCCGAAACGGCTTGACCGATTCTTATGAAATTTTGTGTGCATCTCGGGTAGGTTAGGTCTGAGAATCGGCTACTATCTATTTGTTTTATCGAATTAAAAAAAAATCCTAAAAATAATCTATATGGCAAAACAACGTTTGCTGGGTCAGCTAGTATACGTAGGTATATGTATAATATACATAATTGTTCAACAGAATCATGACAAAAACTCAGTTTAACACAAAACATTTTTAAAATTATTGACATTACGGATTGTTTTTGTGATTCCCACCAGCAGCACGCTAATTGCGTTACATATGATCAATCACAATCTGAATGATTTTGAAGAACATTGCTAACCCATTGCTTCATATGTTCGAAAAATTTGTCTGCTCAACCACGTTAATAAACCAATGAATGTTGTTAAAATGTCAAAAGTAAAGCCATTGCTACTGTGAGTGTGTTACGCAATTACCCAGCAGTATCAATAACAAAAACAATCTGGGGGCCTAAAAAGGCCACTTTGGCAGAATCAAAAAAGGATAACGTTATGAATCAAAATATGGCGAAGACAGTCCGTGTTTTTCTTTTTTTCGCTGCACTACGTAGGTATAATCAAAGAGATAGGGATTGGATTTATTAGTAGGTATTTTAGCACAGACAAAAAAAAATATTGAAAAATCCATCATCAATGGGATTTGATTCGATTAACTTAACAGTTAACTGTCCCATTACGATTCATAATGTTATCCTTTTATGATTCGCCAAAGTGGCATTTTTAGGCCCCCTATAATGTTAATTTAACGAGTAGAACATTGTCAAAAATAGTTTGCAAATTATCAACTGTCGAATTAATATTGTAAAATATATTTACCACAAGCAATATCTGTATTTTTCCGATGAAGTTTAACCCGGAACGTTGTGTTTGTTTTTGAGCAGAAAGCCATCTGTTTATGGCCAATATCGAAACTAGTGGCCGAGAGTTGACGGCCCTGAATAACGCCTCTTCGGTCAATTTTTAAAATGAGGAATTAAATGTTAAAGTGCAATGACAGTTTTAACAAAAAATAAATAAGAACGATACATTGTCTTTTATTTATATAAAAGACAATGTATCGTTCTTATTTATTTTTTGAGGAATGTAATTATGAAGGTTGGTTAGCGTAGATTGAGGTGGGCCGCATCGCAATGGGACTCGTTGCGAAAAATACTCCTTATAAATTTTCTATGAACTAACACACACTAGAGGCGGGCCCGCACATCACTTTTTTGTATGAAAATGAGTTGCGCTGCGGTCCGTTCTGGCTGTAATATGTCCTTGGTTTAAATGCTCACATTTACTGATGAATCGAATGACTATTTTTATTGGATTTCGCTTCGTAAAAGGCTTTGCACTAAAATAGTAAGGTCGGCCTCAGCCGGTGCTTTTGTGTCAAAGCCTTCATCTACAGGAAATAAGTTAATTCAAATGATGCTAATCTAATGAAATTGATGAGTTTGACCAAGCCTAACAAAACATAGGTCATACGTCCAGCACTCAGATAACATCGCGGTGTGAAACATTAATTATTATACTAATTTTAATGAATCAAGTAAGGCTACGCTTCGATGATTTTATCATAATGATCATAAAGTTCTGAAGCAAATAAATACGTCACGGTTCAAGAACTTTGGTCTAAACACCAAAGTTGTGAGTGCGTCATTATTGTAAAAAGAAACACAAAAAAGTATTATTGCGGTTACATGTTATTGGTCATTAAAGATGGTCGGATGTATATAATTAATAGTTATAGAGCCATCCAATTGAGCTTCGACGATGAGAACCTCCGGCAATGGTATGAGACGCCTTTGCAGTCACTGTACCTCCTAATCTTCAAAACCATAATTTTAGGCATTTCTAGGTATGTATGATGTCTATCTAGGTATGTCTATGTATTTCTAGGTATCTATGCTTTCAGTGAAAAGCTTTCGAAAGATAGAAGCAAAAAAAAAAAACTCTTCTAAATAATGATATTTACTTGAAAATATTCATAGACTTTCCCCCTTTTAGGGGGTAGGTACGTACCAGTTAAATCAGAAGAGTGGAGGCAAAACACTTAGATACTCTTTACAAAAAAATGCTTTCCACACATTCCTAATTTTTTACATTTTATATTGTTTAAGCTTGGTTTTATTTAGTGTTGCCCAAATGCAAGACCAAGACAAGACCTTAGCCAGTCTTGGTCTTGGTCTTGCGTCAATACACCTGGTCTTGGTCTTGGTCTTGGTATTGCGCTCTCAGTCTTGGTCTTGGTCTTGGTCTTGCAGCAAGAGTCTCGCAAGTCTTGCGAGACTCTACTACTTAGACTAGACTACATTCAAATACCTATTAGCCTATTGCTCAGGGTGGCAGGGACATCGACACGCAACCGCTTACCATGGATTCAGTAGGTACAGACGCCAGCACATCAACCTACTACAATCTGTCAAATTTCTTTAATAGATTTTCAACTTTATCGCTAAAGCATAAGGTTCAAAATTGATTGGGAAAATTTGACAGTTTCGGGTAGCTTGATGTGCTGGCGTCTGTACATGATTCTGGAGCCGACGAAAAATTTCAACGCAGGGGGGCCTGCGTTGAAATTTTTCGTCGGCTTTTTCTTAATTTTTACGTTTTTTTCTGCAATTTTTTTATTCTAAACTGTATAAAATCATTATTTCTATCTGACCCAATGAGATTTTTAATTAAAAAATTGTAAATTCACTTGTTTCACTTAAAACAGCAATGTAAATAAAACTCGAAAGGGCTACCTGATCAGCTGTATCGCTAAAGTTCATTTGCGAGGTCAACACTGTCTTCGTACCTACGCTATTCACTTTCAAATGCCGCCACAAAGGGACCGCAGCGCCAAGCGGTCTCCTCGTATTATTAACGCACTTGAAAATAAACTTTAAAATTATTACAATAAAGTGCATAAATGCTTGAACCTGACAAAAAATGCGGAAGATTGCGGGAATCCCCGCGCGGTGTCGAGTCGGCCATGAATCCCAATGAATCTATCAGACGCGTCACATGAGGCATTTTAATCATCTACATAATTGAATGACCCATTTACTACTTTTATTTTAGATAACGAATCTAAAATAAAAGTAGTAAATGGGTCATTCAATTCATCAAAAATAATTATCCCCTCATAATGATGAGGGGATAATTATTTTTCTAAAACTTCATCGATTTAAGGGGGAAGCGCTAAGGTAGCCCGCGAAATTAAAATTTTCTTACGTTTTTTGCAATTTCGCGGGCTACCTAATACCGCTTTCGCCTTAAGTAAAGAAGACTTAAAAAACGTGCAGAAGTGTTTTGATAGTCACGTAATTTTTCGATATTTTTTTATTATCAACAATAATTTTAGTTTTGAATGCAATTCAACAATGTAATTTACTGTTTCATAAAAAAATACATCCATTTTCGCATAATCGGGATTGAAACCAAATACCTACTATAACGCCCAAATCTCAGTTTGACTTAACTGCGAGACGCAAGAGTCTTGCAGGCTTAGTCTTGTTCTTGCTCAAGTCTTGCAGGGTTCAGTCTTGGTCTTGGTCTTGCTAAAATAAGTCGGTCTTGGTCTTGGTCTTGGTCTTGCAAAAATGCAAGAACAAGACCAAGACTGCAAGACCAAGACCGATTTTGGGCAACACTAGTTTTATTCGGGATTACTGACAAACTCGTCATCTATCGAGTATTTAATAAAAAGCTTTACGAGCTTTCACATGAAAGCGCTTTCATTGCAGTGAAAATCAGTTTCATATCAAGATATTGGTACGCTTTTATTTTTGATTCCTTTTTGTAGAGCCTAAATTACGAAGTGAAAAGGTGTAGGTACCAACATTTACTTATAATTTAGGAACGTATCTTAATATCTAATATCGGATTTGGTCGCTAAATAATAAATCTAACTATTTAACAGCAGTTATTACATACTTGTATAACAACTGTTATCAGTCTGTTAAAATAATAACATAATCAATTTTACGGGAAGTTAAATCTTTAGCGTAATCTATAATACTATATTAATATTATAAAGCTGAAGAGTTTGTTTGTTTGGTTGAACGCGCTAATCTCTGGAACTACCAGTCGGATTTAAAAAATTCTTTTTGCATTCGATAGCCCAATTCTTGAGGAAGGCTATAGGCTATTTAACATCACGCTATGACCTTTAGGAGCCGAGCAAAAAGAAAAAAGTCAGAAAGAACGCTAAGCAAGAACGAAGTAATCGCGCGGGCAGGCGATGCGATGCGACGGGGTGGGTCGGAGTAACAAGAAATTTCACGCGGGCGAAGTCGTGGGCAGAAGCTAGTCAAAATATATAGCGTAAAAATTGGCACGAAATAAACCACCCTTGATAAGTTGATAAGGCACTGGACACGCGCGGAGCGATGATAATTAATTATCAACAATTGAACACAAACTTTATGGTATTGTTACCAAATAAGAATTACAAATTAAGTGTGATGTTGTTAAATACTAAAATGAAAAAAAAAGATCTTACGGCAAGAATGTTAAATTGTTATGAATTATTTTTATGTTTAAAATATGTAATGTAGAATACGTGGTTTTAATTAATGCGATAACCTGATCGCTACATTGTGTGTATTTACAACGTAGGTAACTAAACGTGGACATAAAAATTACAAATTAACGTGTTTTGCTAGTTTTTTGAATTAAACAAATTAATTAACATGTTTTTTTATATTTTTTATTAAACCGAAGAAGTGTGCCTATGATTATTTTTTGTTAAAATGACAGAATTAATATTTCACTTAGGTGCGAGATTATATTTACGTAGGTTACGTATGTTATTCGAATTGGTTATTTTTTTCATGGAATCTTCTTAGAAAACAGTAAAACAGAGTCAAGAAAAAAAAAACAGTTAAATAAGGATTGAAAAGTGATTAATTATTTTATAGTGTCTAAAAGATTTTTTTAAATCGAAGTGTTTAGACGAAATTCAAATGATTTCAAAATCTTTCGATAAGATGCAGATTTTTCTTGTTCGTCATATTATTTTTCTTCTTCTCTTTGTTTGACTAGATAAAACATACTTCAAGTTGGACTTAGCATTCCGGAAACATGCAGCTAAGTCATGAAAGTCTAATAAAAACTAGATTCTAGTCGGAATTTGCATTTATCAATCACGTCGAGCATGCATTATGAATTCATGAATAATTTCCGAGATTATACGTTAATATTATTATAAACGGTAGTTTTACTTTGTTTATTTTTATTATAATCACTAAAACGGATAATTGTGGCCACTAATTTAAACGTATAAACTTGTGGAACACAACTTAACGTGCTTATTTTCTGCATTTTCATCCTAAAATAAAAGAAATAACCAAATAAACGATGAGGGCGCCACTAGGCGGTCGGCGTAGCCTTAACGAAAAGGTAACAAACAGACAACGGATTTGGACCATACCTGGGTTAGGACAACCTCCCGTGGGATATTTTCCAACCTCCACGCAGGTGAAGCAGCAGGCAAAAGTTAACAGTTACACATATATTTATTCAGCAGGATGGAAAAAAAATAAAGACAATGTAATTTACCTGCCCATAAAGGTTTTCTGCTTCCCCTTGTGCCAGACGGTAACTTCCAGGTTATTGTCATCGTACAAGTAGAGGTTAAATCGCTCAAACCACGACGTTTTTGACTTTGACAGCTGCTTCGATTTGTGACCTTCGCTGCCGAGCCTGTTTGGAAAGAAAAAAAAAAGATTAATAGCAGGAAAACATGTAATCAACATTCTTACTTGTTCTTACTTAGATCTGCGCAGATTGTAGGCGTTTTATTTGATTTAATTGTTTGAATATTCAAGGGCTTTTTATGAAAAATAAAAAAAAGAAATAGGTAGATAAGTAATGCCTTTATGGATATTACGCATACATATTTAATTTTCCTTTCAAGCTTTGATTCTTCGAAAAATAAGAAACGCGAGCTTTCATCTCCAACGTTTGTAAAATATGTACGCTGTATTTCATTTCTTCTAAAATACTTGGGACTGGTTTTTGTTATTTTTTATCGGGATGGGAAATCATCAAGTGACCCCTCCCGCTCTGGGTGGAGCGGAAGGGAGTGTCAGACTCTTACTGACTAAAACCCACCCGTGTTCCTTCCTTAGCCCTTTATGTTCTGGGCCAGCGGTAACCCTTTCGGACAATCCCGGACTGGTTGTGTCTATATTTTTATAGAGTACAAGGATTTTTATTACAAGCCTGTTGTCCCATTCCAGGGCAAAGGCCTCTCTTCCCTCATTCCACTTTCCCCGGTCTACTGAGTTTGTGGGCCAATCCTTTAAGAAGGAGTCCAGCTCATCCCGCCATCTCTTTCTGGCCCTGCCACGCTGTCGTCTCCTGCCATTGGCGGATCCACTGAGTGGTCGCTATTGCGTATTACTGTTCCGACATGCGACAGATATGGCCAGCCCAGTTCCACTTTAGTCCAGTAGATGCGCGGCCAGCGTCCGCTATTTGTGTTTTGGAACGAAGTATAGATTTCTTAATACGATCTGTGAGTTTTAAACTCAGAAGGATTTATGTATCTTTAAACTTCTCTGAGCATTGGCATACTCCAGCTCCTCTAAACTATTCGTTTACTTTAAGACCCATATGTACATTTGTTACATACATTATACAGTGTGGCGATTAAGTTATCACATTAATTGAAACCACGTATTCTACATTACGTATTTTAAACATACACAGTTAAAATAATTACTAACAATTGACATTCTAGCCCTTTTTTTTTTCGTTTGAGTATTTAACAACGTTAAACTTAATTTGCGATTATTTGGTAACAATAGGTACCATAAAGTTTGTGTTACATTGTTGATACCATCATAGTGCGTCTAGTGCCTTATTATCAAGGGTGAATTCGGTAGTGCCAATTTTTAAGCTATTTATTTTGTTTAAAAATATACGTTTTCTATGTTTAGTAAAATTCTTTATTAGGGTTCCGTACCAAAATGGTAAAACGGATCCCTTATGGTGAGACTCAGTCTGTCTGTCTGTCTGTTACAGCTGGATATCTCAAAAACTACTAATGCTATCCACTTGAAATTTGAAATAGTTTTAGATGACGTTTGCCCAATTATTTTTCAAAGAAGAAATAAATAAAAATATAGATATGTGTATTTTTTGCAACAGGGACGGAAAGGGGCTCTGAAAAATTCGAAGTGGGGCTACTAGTGCATGTGGGGTATCATGTGAAAGAGCGCAGTTTGCACATTCTCAAAAAAAAAAATTTTTTTAGGCCGCATATTTTTCGGCTTTCGATGAAAATGTAAAAAATAATACCATTCCCCCTTTTATCTGCGAAGTTAGCAAAGAGAAAAATCTGAAACTATTCTATATGATACAAGTTTATTAAAAGATTACCGGAAAAATAAAACTAAGTCTCTAAATTCAGATATTTTTCAGATATCATCAACAAAAGTTACATTAGTTCCACTATCGGTTAAGAAATGTCGCTGACATACTCGTAAAACTGCAATATTCTACACCGCAGTGCAGTGCTAAAACTCTCTGACGAATATAGGCCTCCCTGATGAAAAATTAAAAACATGATGGTACGGAACCCTCGGTGCGCGAGTCCGACTCGCTCTTAACCGGTTATTTGTATTCAAATAAGTATATGTACCTATATTTTTTGCATGGTTTTTTAATTGGTACCAAAACTTGCAATTCGTACATAGGTAATGCATTAATCAGCCTTATGTACAGCTGGTACATGGGCCTCCAGTCTTCAAGAGGGAGTGGGCTGTAATCTACTATGCGGGTCCAGTGCAGGTTGGTAGCTGTCACATGTCTTCGAATTTATGGATAGGACATGCAAATTTCCTCACGATGTTTTCCTTCACCATTTTGAGAGCAGTGGTGATGAAATTATTGACACAAAGCGCCTGCCTGGGTTCGAACCCACGACCTATACTATAACTCGTAAGTCGGGGCCGTTACCACTGGGCCACCACTGTTCTGCAAACTTGAACTAACTACTTATACCTAATTTAAAAATATCTAGCAAAGATATCTAAAATCTAGGTACATACAATGCGTGCCACGAAAGATGAGACTTGACACACCACGTGGTTTGACATGCGCAGTACACGATTTTAGGTATATTTAGCGGTATGAGGTCTGAGTGCGGGACGGGACCGGACGTCATAGGGGCGGCGAAAAGAGCGGGGTAGGCGGTGTCAAGTCTCATCTTTCGTGGCACGCATTGTATGTACCGACTATAAAAAAAAATCATCATCTGGAGCATTACGGGCAGTTCAAAGCGGGCAGAATGCTACGCAAAAAGCTGCCACTCACAAACTCGTTCGAAAACCCTTTTTTATTATTTTTCGCAATAAGAATAACTTATTTTAGTATTCGAGAACAGTAGGGCTTGTAAAGGGTAAGTTCTACTCCAAGCTACAGTAAAAAAAAAGAACTTATGTTCAAAAATAGATCATACATGATTAGAACTGCATTGATAGGTTGGTAATTTGGTATGGCATTACCACCTAAAATAATAACGAATATTAAAACAATAATACTTATAGATAAACAAGTTTTTGTGGGTGGTAACTCCGAAAGATTTCCGCAGTTTTTTTGTATAAAACTAATGAATAATTTAAAGTTTAAGGTACAGTAATGATACGGACATTTAAATACGTAATGCAGGAATTTGGTTCGTTTACAAACTTATGAAGAGCTTACCTGAATTTACAATATAGTCCATTGGCACTGCCGCTCGGCGTATCTTTGGCATCAATCAAAACGACGTTCACCATAGACTTCCATGACTTCTTGAGAATGTCGAATTTTCTGTTTTTCCAAACATACTGCCAGACAAAAGAAAAACAAACATAAATTACCTAAGGTCATGATTTATTCTTTGGCCGTCAATCAACCCTATAGTTACATCAACTCTTCATCATTACTTATTGTTTCAGTTGGGAAGAAATGGCGTAACATACTCCCCAGAAACACGTATTTGTCAGTACTAATATGATGTGTAGGTACGATAATAAAGAAAAAAAAAATCACAGCCGCGAGCATGTGATTAACTTCTTTTCCTGAATTAGTGCCCTTTTCACACAGTAGATACTACCCCAGTAACACAGTACACACTCATCTCTATTTTCTATTTTTACATTAATTCCTTCAGCTTTTTTATAACCCTTGAAGGATAATAATCTAAATTATAAAAAGCATTACATACCGTTGTTATTCCAATACCAGCCAGCGTAAAATTTTTTCGTCTGTTATTAATGAAAAAAAAATCTGTTTCATACAAAGTCAATCTAAACCGACGAAAAATTTCGTGCGTGTTATGTATTTTTGATGTTTACAGGATATTGTTATTTCTGTTTTAGTGGTTATGACTTCTTGAAAGAATTAAATTTTATAAAACAAAATCTCAAAAATATGTCGAATGAAATGATATAAATCAGTTTAAGATTACAAATCATCAAAGTTTGATTGAATCTTGATGAAGCAATATTTCTTAATATTGCACTGCCATCAAAACAAAACAATACAAGCTAATATTACACAGTACGTACCCACCTTCTGAACTTTTTTGCCGTGGTCTCTGAGAATGGTCAGCCCACTGCCAATGCGGTCCATGAACTCCGAAGAGACAACAAGCGCGGTGGGCGCCAACGGGTCCATCACCAAACCGTCAGGAATTGCGAGCGACCTGGTGAACACACACTCATCAACTACTAGTAGGACACTCATCATCATCATCATCAACAACTACCACTTAAAAGTTGTAATAATAATCACGGTCGATCAAAA
The DNA here is from genome assembly GCA_963855955.1 of Luperina nickerlii. Lineage (NCBI taxonomy): Eukaryota > Metazoa > Arthropoda > Insecta > Lepidoptera > Noctuidae > Luperina > Luperina nickerlii. The sequence goes on along the minus strand of OY979664.1, from coordinate 13,009,899 downwards.
ACTTTGCGAATCAGATTTTATATAATCGCGTTTGTATAAGTTCGAAAACGCTAAATAATAATTGATTCCGTATAGTTCATTGCTTAAGTGTATTCAATTCACGTGTTTAATATTAATTGATAATTTAATAAAATAAAATAATAACCCTTATAATATCGTGCTGAACGCACTGTGCAGATGCGTGCTTTACGGGCGACGCATGCTGATGTACTCTGCTCCCATATAAAATACTCGTTTCGGCTGACTGATCCGCGCTTCACAAGCAGGACCAAGCTTGCGAATTATAATTCATACATGCCGTTATGTACACTTTGTTAAGTATTTCACTTATATGGCAGCTACGCAATGGAATATGCAGCGTATTGGGAAGTGGATCTGTGAGTTTTGGTTTTTGATTTGTATAGTGTACATCCCGCTATTCATTTGTTTGTTAACTTCAAGGGGTGATAGTCGGACACACAGTGATGGAATATTACCACCCGGCTTCTGTATTGAGAATTTGGAAGTTTAGAAGAATTTACTTTAGCATTGCTTAAGGTGTCACTAGTCGATATTTTTTCCACACAAATTTCGGCAGAGTATTACTCCACTGTTTGACATAGTGCACCCAAAGTTAAACATGATATCGTTTTGACTTATTACTAATTGTGTCTGTATGGAAACAGAATAGTAAAATAAAAAAACTATTAAAAAGTTATGAGCCAACAAAGATTCGTTTTTCTTGCTATTTTTAACATAACTTTGGGTGTAAATAAGTAATAAAAGAACTGTAAAATCTTTAAATCCAAGTCCGTACCGACAAAGTTCAGTTATCGAAAAGTTTAATAAACTTTATTTATAATTGATTTATGCAGTGGTTTTTTCATAAAACTCGATTTTCCAATGCACTTTTCGATTTTTTTTACGCGCCTATCAGTTCGGAATGGTGTGTCTGTGCGTAAAAACTAGACGATGTGCGTGTAGACTAGCGTCTAACTGCTCATCACTGATATTAGCTCTGCCAGACACGAAGCCAGGTGAGACAGCGTGCTTTTTGGCCATGACCACCAGTGAGTTCGAGCTTGCGACTAGTTTACTCTTAAGGGGATTCCTTCAATGTAGCCCGCAAAATTAAAAATTGTTTAGCAGAGAAAGTTTGAATTTCGCCTAAAGCCTTAGTTAGACGCCATCTCCTCGAGCGAGAAAATCGCAGCGATAGTCTCCCCGTGCCCTCAAATTGAATAGAAACTCTATGAACTATGACTACCGCAGCGATTTTCTCACCCATGTTGATGGCGCATTAGGTTATGCTAGAGTTTGACAAGATCTCAACTTGTGATTATCAATTCGGAAACTAAGGACTAGTATAATTTATTCATTCTTTACTTTTCAAAGTGTGTACCGCAAGACTTAGCAGGTCATGTTGTCGTAACGGGACTAGACAGCATAATTTTGTTTGATAATATACATAACACACTTTTAAAGAGTTTTTTTGTTTCAAGAATATCACACTTACATAAATGTACTTCTGTAGGTAAATATGTATATACTTACTACTTACTCATTGGTAGGTATGTGAAACTACTGGTTCATTTGAAGTTCTTGTGAAACTTTCAAGCCTGAATAATAACTTCCTATTTAACTTAATATTTAGTATCAAGTGCGATTTTTTTCCTGCATTGCAAAATGATAATATCTATTTTTATGTACATAGGTACCTAAGTATGTAGTTACTTACTTATTAAAAAAGAAAACATCAAGTCGTTGAACTTTGTTGCAAATCTATACTAATACTCGTATTATAAAGAGGTAATGTTTGTGAGGTTGTAGGGGGTAATCTTCGGAACTGCTGATTCGATTCCGAAAATTCTTTCACTAATGAGAAGCTACATTATCCCTGCGTATCATAGACTGTTTTATGTTAAAACGAGAAACTTTGGGCGAACGAAGTCGCGGGCAGAAGCTAATATAAAATATACTTTACGCGCCTCAATTTGATATTGAATCAATTTTAAGGGTAAATAAAGATCTCTACTTTATTTTCATCTAAAACTATGTCTAAAACTTGACATTGTAGTGTAGTTACCTATGCCTACTAGCCTGAAGCAGAAGCAAGCTTTTTCAAAGCCCGTCCACATACCAAATTACCAATAGATAAGCGTTCTTTTCTATGTAATTATTTTGAAGATGTGCTTATACTGTCTTGGTCTTATGGTGAAGATGTGCTTCTACTATTTAGGTCTTACGGTAAACTTTTTATACTTAATAACATTTATATAAGGTGTCGGAGTTGATTAATGAATAGAAGCCTTATCGTAACAAATTGATGTAAGCAGAAACTATTACTATTCAGTAGGTACCTATTATCATTTATTTATTAAGTGGGTATTACACCATGTTCTTTATAATCAATAGAAAAATGGCTATTATCATCATCTTGCACTATTCTTTGTCAGAAAACGGAAATAATTCGATTGGATACGTATCTACTTATAACAAAGTTCTTTATAACTTCAAATATTCTTATATAGGGTTATGCGGTAATATGGTCTTTAATATATAAAACCTGCTTCGTTCCAGCTAATATTGAGTCAAGCACTCGGGTGTGTGACGTCAATCCGTTCGTGAGGTATTACCGGCGCGGGCGCAGGCAGCCATTATGGTCAGCTTTGGAAAATTTAGAAGATACTAATATGTTTTAAATTACCAGTATTTTACTGGAATTCTATCTTTATTTTTTTTTTCAATTATATTTTGAACAAGTCACGCTTAACCACAAATTTTTTGCAAGTCATCTTGAAAAACATATGTAGGTATGTGTACCTGCTTATTTGTACAGGATAAATGTTTGGGAATTTAACTTTGACGTGAGGTCAACCAGCGGCTCTGTCAAGTTGATTTTCATAAAGGTTCATTAATAAAGCACAGCGGTAGTTAAATAGTTAAGGCCAAGTTTAGGTTTTAAAAGTTCGTGACACGCATCGTAAGACAGACAACCATTTCACGCACATTTTCCTACTTAGCTTTTCGTGAAAATTGGTATTTATAGGTAATATATCAACTGTATCTATTGCAGCTTTCAATATAGCGGTAAATAGTGTTTCATCTAAACCGCGGTTAGCTTATTACCATACTAGGTACTGACCCGAGCTATAAATTGTATTTCCTTAACAAAAAGCTCAAATTGAAGTGCGAATCGAATTCACAACTTGATAATTCAATTGTTTTAACATGATTTCTTTAACTTCACATAATCGTGTTTTCCCTTTTTTCCAGGATTTTTTTAAAGCGTAAGTAAGTATTCCCTATTGTTATAAATCTTAACTTTCCCAATTTGATTAGTAAAGCACGTAGCTGTCACTTTATAATTGAATTATTGTCTTCCTCGCGATTGACCTTAGAGAGCTGATTAACATGTTGGGGAAAATCTGCCGACCAGGGCTACCCACGTTCTGCGTATTTATTACTAGACATGTTCATTGGAAAGGTTTTAGTGATATTTATTTTAATACCTACTTAAATCCTTTTCTGTAGTACCGGTTTACTATTAAAAAAATAAATTATTAAGTAGGTAGATATCGGCGGCACAGTCGGAAGTTCGCAAGTTAATCTAGCGAATTTTTCGCTTCCGGTAAACAAAGTTTTAAAAATAAATTTACGATAAATTACCTATATTATATTATGATATAAACTATATATATTATGATAAATTATGTCATAGTTTACTAAAATAAACGATTAGATCAAAAATACCCGTAAGTAATTAGATGGAATAACGAAATAAAATAAATTAATTACAAAAACTCGATATTTACATACCAAAACAATTTTTCAAAAGCACACTCACATCACAAGAAGAACACAAACTTTCGAATTATTAATTAGCGCACTCTAAAATTATTTCACCTAAACTTGAACTGGATTACTGACCTTACCAGGCTTGCAGGCTCTTAATGTGACAACAAAACTTTGAACACAGCGCGCACACCAAGAGAGTGATCGAAAATGAAGAAAAACACGTGGGACTTGAATCGAATCGAATAAAACTTACACAAAAATATGGTTCAAAGAGTCACACCACCTCCTTGACATGAGGAAGCTATGATCTGCCATCGACAATCACCTCACAGATTAACAGGAAGACTAAACTGTGATTAGAAGCACGTAACTGTAGTTTAACAGTGCCCTTGGTATCGGTTTTTGTCAATTGTTCATTGAACCATTCGCTCAAAATTATCTCAGATCGCGAGGACTGTCGGCACGACCGTTATGTTTGTGGTCCAATACATAATAAGCTTAGAATGAAGATTGTTTGGTTGAAATCCGACATTTGCTCTTTGTACTTTTGATCGAGACGTGGAACTATATAGCTATATATGCTAACCACATGTCATTAATTTTCAGAGCTTTCCTTTGTTGACAGGTAATCCGTATAGATGCATTAAAGATTCTTATTCTTGTTAGCCTATACAGTATAGGCTGCCCACTGCTGGGCAAAGGTCTCCCTCAAATCCTTCTAGGAACTCTTTTCTCTTTTTTTAAGAAACGTATTCTTAATCATTTGAAATTGCATCAAGGTGGACCATGCCAAATCCAGGATTTAAAGGGCCAGGAGGGTATAAAAGTGACATCTATCTCCCTAATTATATTATATTGTGTAATCTATAATCTTATGATTTTAAGTTATAGGAATTAAAAATCATTAAGATTTATGTTAAAATCGATATTTCGACATAAGGCTTTTGCCTGATCATATCAATGTAATCAATCAATAAATCTAGGAAGCTATTAAAAACATTGAATTACCTTTAAAAACACGTTTAGCTAGGAACCTAATTAAAATATTATAACGTAGTCCAGTTCAGCGTCTCATTATGGCTACGAACACAACCCAAGTGAGTTCCGACGAAATTTCTTGAAAAACATACTTTACATCATAATTTGGTTATCATATCATGATATTCCAGACTAGGGTACAACTACCCAGAGCCACGCAACACGTCTACCTAAGGAAATGATTATGTCCCATGGGTATATCATATCACGCAAGGAAGCAGTCCGTTACATAGGGGATTTACACAGCTGCATGCGAACTTGAATATGTAGTATCTATGTAATTACATAACATAATGGGGATTGCTTGCTTCAAAGTCACGTAGGCAAATAAAAGTCCTAATATTTGAATTTCATTGCAAACTTGTGTGCTATTGACTTGTTTTACTTGACATTGAGTGCACAAAAGGTGAACTGAATATTTCAACGAAAAAAATTCAGTTAAAGAACATTTCAGATTTTGAGTAGGTAGGACTTTTTTACGTGACATTTTTACGTTCCAAAATTAACCCTGCTTTTGTTGTCAGTGTCAGGTAAAAACAAATCACGACCACGTCATGTCAAGCTGTACTGTCATGTTTCACGTAAACAATTTTTTGACTGCTTGAACCCTATGTTTAACTTTTTTGTTGTAATTGACACTTCAAGCGTTATTGTTTTTACATTGCCATTGTTCAGTTTTTTCTGGGTTTACCTCAGGGGTTAAGGTACAATGCTCGATCGGTGGGTAAAATCACCAATATTCGATTTTCAAACTGGTTATAAATATTTTAATGAATTTTAATTACGGTATAGCTTTAGTCAATGAAAAAGTTTAAACTACTCCTGTCAAGACTTGTCCAAGGTTAGTAGTTAGTTAGTAACTTTTAATGCACTAACTCAACTCGAGAATAACTTAACCATTAGGTACTTGCTACAACGAACAACAGCTTTTTTGCACGACAGCAATGCACGTTTGGAATAAGGAAAATCATTTCAATTCAGATTCGACGTTGCCATTGAAATGTTTTTTCAATGGAATATTCGTGATAGTAATACCTATACGATGAATAAATTAAGTTAATAAGTAGATTTATTCTAGTAATTAACTAAAGTAAACCAATTCGGTTGTATATTTTTTATGTTTGTTACCTCAGAACTCCGTCATTTATAAACCGATTTGTAAATTCTTTTCTCTTAGGGTGGTCCTATAAAAATTTGGTCAAAATTCTGATCAGTGGTTTTAGAGTTAGCTTCAATAATAAGTAAATTTTCCTTTTTATATGCTGATGATGATGTAATAACTTTTTGTCACTGTTAATAAGCTATTTAGCAAGTGGTGATATACGGATTTGTATGGGGTAGGTTGGTACCAACAAAAGAGAAAAATAAAACTTTTATACAAAAAAATTAACAAACGACTTCCAACACAACACTACAAAGTGAAAAATTACTTTAATTCCCGAAGTCGGTGGCAAAAAAAGAAAATACAAAACAGAAGATACCGACTTCCGAAATAAAGTTATTTTTCACTTTGTAGTGTTTTTCTTTGGAAATCGGTTGTTTTTTTTTTTTGTAAAAAAGTTTTAAGTACAAGATTAAAATTGTATTGGTGAAGTCGTTCAAATGGCAAAATACACGTTAAATAGAAGCATCACGGCAATTTTTCTAAAAGATTAATAGCCTAGAAGTTCCGTCTAAACGGTGGATTATTTGATTACTTCACCTTGGTGTTAAAAAGACACAATTAGTAGGTACCATATTTTATGACTTCGCCATCACTAAATCTTTTCAATTTTTTACATTTCCTATTGCGACGTTATGAGGTAACCTAGACTGCTACGTCATATATAGAAAAAATACAGTTTCTATAATCACAGAAGTCACATTTATATTAGGACAACAAAACATATTAACATATGAAATTGGCGTTTTGTCGAACTAGCCACTTTGATCTTAAATATCTGGCGTTTGGATAGGAATTCCATTCTGAAGGAATTATTGAGGTAACATTAATTACATTGAAAGGAGGCCTGTATCTCAGCAGTGGGAACATTATAGTCTGATTATGTTGAATGCAATTTCAGAATAAGTCGGAATTAAAGGAATTCTTACCACCTACAAGTTGTCGAACTTTAATACTTTGGACTTTGCTTCGCCAATAGACAAATAATCACGACATAGCTAAAAACCTTTTTCTTATATATACTTTTTATGTCTACCTACATCTCTACTAACAATTAAGAGATTCCTTATTAGGCAATGGAAAATTTGTGTACAGTAATTGTTTATCTACACATATTATAAATGAAATGTATGTCTGTTTGATCGCCGCGTTGTTCTACTAAATTACGCAACGGATTTTGATGCAGTTTTCACCATCATTTAGAGAATTTATTCCGGAAGATTTGTGTGTATAATACAAAGCTGCTACCCGCGACTTCACCCGCGCTGAATATCTTGTTTGTCCGACCCACCTCGTCCCATCGTATCGCCCGTCTACGCTATTACTTCGTTTTTGCTCGGTTCGTAAGGATCCTAGTATGATGTTATATAGCCTTCCTCAAGAACTGGGCTATCAAATGTAAAAATAATTATTCAAATCCGACTGGTAGTTCCAGAGATTAGCGCGTTCAAACAAACAAACTTTTCAGCTTTATTATTAGTCATTAGTAATAAAGATATAATAAAGAACTATCGATGTTTTGTCAAGCCGTAAAAACAGTGTGAAGCAGGGGCGAGTCGCTTCCTTGAATAACATTGACGCATTTCTCGCCTCTTAATTTTTCCCACTTTTTGTTTTATACTTGCGAAAATTTGCCTTTGATGTAACAGCATAAAGGATATTTTCCACCAAACGGCTCGCATCGCATTGGATCGAAACGGATTTTATAATCTTTAAACGATATTAAATCGTGTATTTAAAGTTTAAATTACCATGCGGCCCACAGCAACTTGACTGCGGGCGTCTTCCGCTACACGCGATCGTAGCTGAATGTTTGCTACGACGAATCCTTTCGGCTGTCGTCAATTTTTTTGTTTTCCTCTTCTGTGTTTTATGATTATTTTCTTCTTCTTCTAATGCAATAGCCAACAATAATACGTCAACTTCAACCATTTTCAACGTCAATTCTGTAGGAATAAAACTATTTGATTAGGTGCAGAAACGGATACGTTCGCAAGCGACGGTACGGAGCCGAACGTATGCGTCGACATGCTGCCGGATGCGATCGGCAGTAGCCGCATCCGTTCGTATCCTTTCCGATCCGATGCGGTGCGCGCCGTTTGGTGGAAATCATCCTTTAGTTTAATTAGGTAGAATTTTATCAAACAAGGGCTCGTGGAGTCGTGGCTAAGTTATAAGTAACAGTCGCACGGGTTGATCATAAATTTTAATAGCTACGCTTGCCGCAGTTCGTGGATGGGTGATCCATTATATATCGAGACTCCTCTGTGTCGAGGATTTGGTCCTGGCTATCATTCGTTGACTACCCGAAACGACTATCAAAGATATAGTCGTTTCGGGTAGTCATAAGCCCAAAAGTCAACTTTATCAAACTAATTGTCCATTTAAGGTGAATGGATAGTGGCGAAATTCAAATTTTCTTAGGTTTTTTGCAATTTACAGATCAGTGTCAGATTGTATCTTGATCAAAATATGATTCGCGACAATAACAGGTACATATTTAGAGAAGTATAATCATTAGAATCAATAATACATCTTTCTAAGTTAGATAGTTTGTTTGTTTGTTTGGTTGAACGCGCTAATCTCTGGAACTACCAGTCGGATTTGAAAAATTCTTTTTGCATTTGATAGCCCAATTCTTGAGGAAGGCTATAGGCTATTTAACATCACGCTATGACCTTTAAGAGCCGAGCAAAAAGAAAAAAGTCAGAAAGAACGCTAAGCGAAAACGAAGTAATAGCGCGGGCAGGCGATGCGATGCGACGGGGTGGGTCGGAGTAACAAGAAATTTCACGCGGACGAAGTTGCGGGCAGAAGCTAGTTTTACTATATTATTAAATAATAGCTGACCCGGTAGACTTTGTACCGCCCCGCCAGCCGCTCTGCCTCCGCTTTTTAAATTTCTAATAAGTATCTTCTAAGATATTCCTTTTAATGATATGCTGTAAAGGGCAATTTTCATCTCCATGAAATGCACAACGTATTTAAAGTATTTAATTGTACAAGGATTTACTGTATTGTTTAAAATAGCTTGGTAAATAACCCATATTTTTTTTTATAATATGTAAACGATGAAAATGGTTACTGTGGGTTATTCTTAGGAGATGAACATATACCATCGCGGACTTTTTTGTCGATATTTTTAAGATATACAATTCCGTAGTACATTAATTTGATCTATCTCGTAAGGTTTAACAGCGTTTGCAATGTAAGCGCACAAAAATATGTTTGTTACGACATCAAATTACAAATCTTTGAATTTTTCTTCTTTTTTCAACTATAACATGCACGTATTATACATATGAACCTTCCTCTTGAATCACTCTATCTATTACTGAAAAATGCATTAAAATCCGTTGCTTAGTTTAAAAGATCTAAGTTAACAGGGAGCGGGGGTGACTTTGTTTTATACACTGACCTCTATAATGCATTGTATTATAGAGGTCAGTGGTTTTATACTATGTAAAGAAGCCAATCCTGCTTACAGACAAAAAGTCATGACCCTGAATGACTTTATATAAGTTCATCTCCAGTTTTATAGTTTACTAGCAGCGCCCCGCGGTTTCACCAGCATAAGTGTCGGTCCCGTGGGAATATCAGGATAAAAAGTATCATGGCCACGTTCACACGGCGATTAATTTCCCGTATACTGTATACGAGATTTTATCGAATAGAGTAGTGACAACAGAATATAAGTATATGAAAACTTAAAAATTGTTTACACGGCGTTCATACGGGAAAATCCCGTGTTCGAGAAATATATTTTAACGTACATATACCGTGCGAAGTTGTCACCGGAACGCCGCGTCTCGAAACGATTTTATCGAATACGACACGCAGTGGCGCTTATGTTCATGTTGTCTCGTTCACACGATTCGCCCATTCGTATCATGAAAAAATCGAATCGAATGGTTGCCGTGTGAACGATTGCATCGTATACGGTAAAACCGTATACGTGAAAAAATCGAATCGAATGGTCGCCGTGTGAACGTGGCCTAGTGTTATTCTGATGTATAAGCTATATTACTGTAAAGTTTCATCAATATCCGTTCTGTAGTCTTTGCGTGAAAGAGTAACAAATATCCATCCATCCATTCCTCCATCCTCACAAATATTCGCCTTTATAATATTAGTAGGACGGTTATTAGACATAATTTAGTTTATTGTAACAACGTACTATTAAGAATTTATTATGACGTGGGAAAGAACAGAATAACAGACATGATAACTGTATTATTATTTTTATAGCACCTATGTTTTGGTGCCTGTGCCCACGTAACTTGGGAGAGGCCTATGTCTGCTATAGACTGAGTTAGTGTTGATGATGATACCTATGTATTTGATTTGCAATCAAACCTCTTTTTTTGGGAATTCCATGGGAAATCCTCATGGATGGGTATCACCCTTCGTCTGAGTAGAATGGAGCGTGATCTTGAACTTCTACCGACTAAAGGTCAACAGAGACGTACATATAACGACTGTATGGTATCGCCTTAACTAAAGCCATTCAGGATTCATTCTATGAAACTTGTGCACACGCAAATGAGTTTGTGTCGTCATTTCTTAGGAGAAGATAGTTCTTAGATAGGAAATGTCGACTGCATTTAGCTTATTTTTATAATATGCCGTGTAAAAATGATTCCGATATCCTATTTACAGAATAAACAATTTCATTTTATTACACTTATTAGCATAGTAACGGTGTCGTCTCGGCCCACGCAGTGTATAGGACGTGCGCAAAAAAAAACCTTAAAACCACACGGCGCCCCGATGTGCAGGTTTACTGTAAAACAACGTCTTTAAGTAATCTGTAATTTCAATTCTGTTGTTACTTAAACTCTACGAGGACATCTCCTTCACCTTCGCTTGAATTGAGCAACTTTGGTAAAAGTACTTATACACATTTCGGTTTTAAATTTTATCGCATCGCTTGCAGTGTACCCAATCCTTATTAAGAAGAATAATCGAGATTGATAATTAACCATAATCAACAACACTAATTAAAATTTAATTACCCGTCTTGCCTTAATTTTTAAGTAAATACTCGTTTTGTGATCCCAAGATGGAATGGCTTCCGTGATTGAGAACAAACGCAAGGACAACAAAATTGACGTTGCATTCTTTGTGACTTCATTTCTTGGTAAAAGTAATGAGAGGAAAGGTTTAAAGGTACAAGGTATAAAACTCGATATTTCTAGAAATTATCCTTGAGTAGGCGGAAAGTTCACCAGAAATACAGCAATTGTAAACAACAATAAAATGTCACATGTGTTTTCTCGATATTTCGTTGATTGTTGCAATTATATTTTGCTACTGGCATCGACAGTAAAAGATTAGAGGAACATTAGCGATGTTTTTCTTAAAATGACATTTGTTTCCGGAAAGGTATTGAAATTAATTCTCTATAAAATTGAATCACTTTCATTATAGCAACAGTTCCTAGCTGCGTACGTGATAACACTGCATGCGCGCCTAACGTAGCGTAGACGCTGCGTAGGCGCCTACACCGCGTAGCCGCCTACGGCACGTAGCCGCAGGCTGATCGCTGATGTAATTTCGTCAGCTGAAACAATAGTATCTACTAAATTGTATACCTACCTAAGTGTGTGATTATTTTATCAAATCATTTATTTCAGATCCATATAAATAAAATCAAAATAAAATTGGATTGGCATTGAAAAAATTATTTTTTTTTACTTTTTGTTAGGGTGACGAGTGTATTGTAAAGCACGGGCTACTTTGATTTTTATATCTTTATTTTCTTTCTGTCATTTAATATTTTTTAGGGATATTTGCATATATTTTTACTAGAAAATGTTATTTAACCCTACAATCACCTAAAAGATATTGTAAGAAATTACCGCTTAACATCAGTCAGACGTTCGGCTAGACTAGTTAAATTTATAGTCTTCTGATACCTTAACATGGCCGAAAAGTCAGCATGGAAGTACATGTACTACTTTTAACCCTTGATATATAATTATTATCAAAACTTAAAAAAAGACCGCAATGGTCTGACTAACACAATGTCGTTAGTACTACCTATTAGTTATTCTGTGACAATGTAAAACCCTAATTAATACAATGTAAAAGGACACTCCTAATTAAATCAAGGTAAACCTTGAATTGAATTTAATCATTGGTACATACATATTAGGATATTGTCAACTTTAAACCCAAGTATGAATGATTGATTCAAAACCACAACCGTTGATACATTCAGCAATAAAATATGGTTTACCTACAATCGAAAGGTGACGATACGATATACATTATTATTATTTATATATTATGTAGTGTCGTCGCCAATTACTGAATAAGTATCTTATTGGTCACTACAAGTGTAATGATGACAAATTATAATCGTAATATTGACAGTTATCTGAATAGCTGGCTATTTAGCACGTAGCGGCGTATTTATCTTTTTTATATCTCCAAACTAAAGCGTCTGAAGTCCAAGACTACGTAATACCATGCCCAGTATCGGTATTTAGAAACCTGTGCCCTGATAAGAGTTAATCAGCTATCAGCTTTATTATTACGTCACTACTGGTTTGTAATAATTAATTATCAATATCGTTTCGTCATCGTCTTAAAGTTCAGTCAAAGGCAAAAATAGATAAATGTACAAACTGAGGTATGATTTTTTTTTTTTTAGGATGGGAAATCATCAAATGACCCCTCCCGCTCTGGGTGGAGCGGAAGGGAGTGTCAGACTCTTACTGACTAAAACCCACCCGTGTTCCTTCCTTCGCCCTTTATGTTCCGGGCCAGCGGTAACCCTTTCGGACAATCCCGCTGATCCGGCAGGCTTCGGCCCTTGCGGGCCCCTTCGTTTGATGCTGACATCTCTTTGAGGTGCGCGTGGAACACGTACGCGCCGTCCGGCACGGGCCTGGTCCTGATCGGACGGTGAGCTACCCATTACTCTCCGCCCGCAGGCCCGCGCCTACGGTGGCCGGGAGTCGTCGCGCGGCTCCCGACGCCCGGAGCGTCTCCCGCGGCGGCTGGGACGATAGGCTCTCTCCCTCAGCCGTCCCGCCGCCTCCTTCGCTACCATGACTGCTTCGCAGAAGGAGGCGACTGCCCCCCACTCCCTCTCGCCCCGGACCATGGCTTGAACCAAGCCGGGACGCGAGAGGTCGCCGCCGCTGCCGATCGCCTCTAAGAGGACACGGCGGTGCTCCGCCCAAGCGGGGCAGACCTCCACCGTGTGCTCTACCGTGTCCTCTGGGCGATCCTGGCAATGGTGACACCCGGGCGTTTCCTCCCGCCTGATTATGTGCAGGAACCTCCCGAAACTTCCGTGTCCGGTGAGGACCTGCGTCAGGCGGTAAGTGAGGGCGCCATGACGCCTTTCTAGCCACTCCTCAATGATGGTAATGATGGAATGATGGTATGATCAAACGTCATTTTTTATCAAAACTTTTTAAAATATTGATATATACGTACGTATATCTAACAATGTCAAAAGATAGTTTAGCAGATTTTTTTTACCATTCGTTAAATGAACCTATCGATATTATTTTTGCCCTTGTCTGTTCACGCAACATGCTCAAAGTACATATAAGGTACTCATGGGAAATTATAACAATGCGACATTTTAATTAATGGTTTGTTTTGGATATTTCATAGCATTTTGTCTACATTCCATATATTAGGTAGGTACCTATATGTATGTATTTAGTGTCGTATTTCCATGAGTATTAAAGAGATCTAATCGCAATATCATCTTAGCGATAATTAATGTCATAAACTTGTCGAAAATGTAGGGAAATTACCTCTAATTTCCCTATGTCAACAATACCTCTATTGTTGACATATTGAGACTGAGATTCGAATACGAACGTTCGAGATAACCCTTTGATGTTTATTATTATATTATTTATATATTTTTATTATATTATTTGGCTACAAAATAAAAGAATTGGAGTATCCATAACCCTATGTAGTTACCCCCGTACTAATAAACGTTATATAGCGTCTGTATAGTTACAGAACGCTTTGTCTTCTTCTTTCGTAAGTCAAATTACTGACGACTGAAAGAGAGAAATCGGTGTGTAACTATCCATCTGTTAGAATACGTTTATTAGTAATGGGGCTTATTTATAACTAGATACGTGTTAGATCCACTTCTTCAGGCTAGAGGGGTATTATATATAGCGCTTAGGGCCTTTTTTTTTACTCAAACTTAGCTAGTCTTAGAAACTTCTTTGTACCAACTGAACTAGTAAACGTTTGCAGGCTGATAATTCCCTAGCTCTTTGAATTAATTACTTACAAAGGTTTTTTTTTCTCCTTTGTAATCCATTGGGGATTTTATTCATTCTAGTGCTAGTATGAATCATACTGAATTACAGACCAATTATACCTAACATTGTTTATTGATTCATGCTAGGAAAGATAAATCCCCATCAAATAAATCAGCTCTGGTAGGTATTTCCCTGAACGTGGGATTATTTTTTTAATTCTTGACAGTTCAAAAGTGCCTGTTAATGGTTTAAGGGGCTTACAGGACCTAAACACAAAAAAACGCAAGTTTTAGAAACAATAAAAGTATATGATCGACTACAGTAAACAAAATCAGAAAAATATAGGTATATGATATTCTTCAGGATATATGCTAAGTAGATAGTGTGTTGAAAACATAATACAACTAATTTGATAAGATAGAAAAAAATCATGAAGATACCTCTAAAAACTTTCTTTTTATAATAAAAACCATACTAATATACATACAGTCATTCTGATTTTTTATCAGATTATTCTACAAGCAACATACTAAAATACTAGTGTTTTAATTTTTTCGTTCAAACAATAGATTTTTTGTAATTAAATAATTGCTTCATATTTTGCAATAAATTATCTGCGTTGTGTAATCGCGCTTCTCTTTCTTTTCTATGCAGTCCGACAGTGACCGCGCTTTAGGTCATGTAAGCCCCTTAATGGAAATAAATGCTTTGAGTTTGAGTTTGAATTAACTCGTGTACCTGCTTAATAACGGTTAAGTTAATAGAAACAATATTAGGTAATTGGTGTTAGGTATTCTTTGAATATTAATTATGTCCCTGTTTTGTCCCTATTACATAACCTATACACCTCTGGGTAAAAAGGCGTGATTGATGCTATTATAAACTAAGGTCATTTTGTAGACATTATTGGATGCTTTAAAGCTAACAATGGGCTATCCTCTATCTATAACAATGTTTTAAATTGATGTGTAGAATTGGATAGGAGCCTGAATTTCATGACAGTTGCTCCAAGCAAATTTTTGTTCGCAGGTGTTCAGGGGGCCATAAAAAGGCAACTGTGGCAGAATCGTAGAAGGATAACATTATGAATTATAACATGGCGAAGACAGTCTGTATGTTTATTTATTTAATACTTCAAGCACATAAATGTACAGAGGCGGACTTAATGCCATAGGCGCTAAAACAGCCCGTGTTTTTCTTTTTTTCGCTGCACTACGTAGGTTTAATCAAAGAGATTGGGATTGGATTTGGATTGGATTGACTGGTATTTTAGCACAGACAAAAAAAAACAACTGAAAAATCTTTCACCAATGGAATTTGATACGATTAACTTAACAGTTAACCCGTCGATTTTGATTCATAATGTTATCCTTTTATGATTCCGCCAAAGTGGCCTTTTTAGGCTCCCTGATGATTTCTGCAGTTCAGGGTACCAAATAGTATCTTAAATCTTTTTGTTAAAACCTAAGGGAAAGGGTGTAGCCTAGGTTCGTATAGTACCTTATCTTTAATCTTTATGCCAAATGAGAAAGGGTTTAGCGTACGTTTCTTTTCTTATTTATTAATAAGATATATCTACATGTACGTCACAGACAAATACTTAGATCCTAAATTATTATAACGGCAAGTCGACATGTTCTACTTAAACTGGTTTACGGTCATTTCTATAGGGGAAATTTTAGCCGTGGAATAATACCGCGATATGACCAATTTAATTGATTGTTAGTTTGTGGTAGAATTATAGAATGTCGTATAAGAAACCAATTCCCAATAGTTTTACAGTTTGAAAACAAGTTTTTGCACCCTATTTGTGTAATTTGAGTACGAGGCTTTGACTACGTGGTACCTATGTGTATATTTTATGTCTATTTTTTGTTTGTGCAGAATAAACTTTTTTCCTGCCTTTTTCTTTCTTTCTTTAATTTTGGTTTTTGTAACACGGTAGTGCAGCATCTTAGCTTTCTGCACTAAGGTCGTGGGTTCGATCCTATTTATTATGATGACATGATTGACATGAGCAAATACTGACATGGAACCCACCCTGGTTATAATTATTCTGCGGATGAGTTTTTAGTCCGTTGTAGTCTACAGTTTGTTTGACAACAGTTTGTTGTACAGTTTGTTTTACAATTGATTTGACATTTACTTTTAGAGTGCTAAGTTGTATACTTTGTTTTTTTTTTAAGAATGGAGGGTTTGAAGGCCAGTCTAAAGTCTCTTCAAAAATAAATCTGTTACTCACTCGGTGTCTTCCGCTTGCGCGTGCGCAGGGTCAAGCACTATGTTTTGTTGCGGTTCTATTGTTGTAACGTTGTCACTGGTCTTGTTCACCAATTCCACATCCGGACATTTTGCAACTTGTGACATTGTGTCGTTTGCCGAAGGTATTTCGACACAATTAGACATTTTTGCAGTTCCTCTCGGTACCGGTGGTACGCGCCAAGGACGCTAATGTCGCTGGCTGTTTGTCAACACACTCCAACTGATTCTTTGTCCTGAACGAGATTCTCCTCCAAGACATCGCGATTATAAATAAAACTCAATTTTTAAAACAGCTTTTAAACTATTCCTGTCACATTTGTAATACTATTGTTTATTACTATTTGTTTGCATTGCAGGTGTTATAAAACATTCATATTATTGTTATTGAACTATACGGACCGATGACACTTAGCTATGCGCACTATCGACGTGAACTCAGTAACTACAATAAAAAATATAAATATTTCCGGAATGACACAAAAGTATCGCGTTTTATCAAATAAAGAACTAAATAGCAAATTGGGAATGGATGAAGTTGGTCATATCATACCCTGTCAGACACGATAGTTAAACGGTTTCATGATTGCATGGCCCATCAACGTCATTAGTTAACCTATAATCGTTAAATTGTAATTAACTGTAGTTTGTTGTGAAGCGCACATACCTCCGTTAGTTGCCGACTCGGTGACAGGGGCACGATCGTGTTGAAGGTACACTAATGACTGATCACGGTGACTGTTGCTTGCTGCACTCACAGGTATTCCACTGTATTATTCTTTGTATCTTCACTCTGACCCCACTGAACATGTTATCGCGTTTGACAATATCACCGATCGCGAGTACCGCGCGTATTTACATGAAAGAACAAAAAAACGTGTCCCCACAGCCATTGAAAACAACTGTCTGTCATTCAATACGAATCGTAGCGTGGGTATACATACGCATAAATTAACATATTTACGTCAAATGACAAATAATGTAAGATAGCTAACTCAAAGTGCTGGAACGTCATGACTTGCTGGGTAATTTTAGGAAAGGGTTTTCCAGTTCCATGACGTGGTGGAGTGTAACAGGAGGATGTAGTATTATGATCATAATCTATTATAGTAGCGCCTGCGTCGAAGTTACATTGCTATAATCAACAGTGAAGCAGTCAGAGGAAAAGTGCATTGGTAAACAAATACCTTACCAAATCATAACGCACCTTACACCTAATATCCGTAAGGATCAAAATTAAACGAGTAAATGTACAACTGTATACAGATTGGCCCTACATTTTGACCGCGTAGGTACTTATTGCACTTTTGTAGGAAACAGCTGTTTTTTTTTTTTTAATTAGCGGCCAACCTTTTCAACCCCTGCGTTAAAATTTTTCGTCTGTCCTGACACAGCATGTAAGGTCCTGAATCATGCACTGAATCCATCGCAACAGGTTGTGCATCGTTGTGCCCACCCTTCTGTATAATTTTTCAATTATCATGTAATTAAATAAGTAAGTTTCCGGTTAAAGGTCCTAAATGTTTTAATTATTTAAAAAGGTAAGTAGTAGTGAAGTATATAATTACTATTATATACTTACTTAGTTGTTATTTTTAACACACTTGTTAGTGTAACACCTCTTATTGGCAGTATTGATTAACTCATTATACAGATAAGTAAATAGTTAGATACTTAACACTTAAACGTTATTAAACAAGATGCAGATGATAGATTTGCACTAGGTGAATGGCCAAGATATTGTACAAATAGATATGTAGGTTGTTTTCTTTGAAACGTAGATATACATAATTATACTTCGACAAGCATCCCATACGCTAAGCAAGAATTAAACCCAATTTACATAAAGGTACATTGAGTGATGGTGCCATTATGTAAATTGGGTTTGGGGGACAAGCGCATAGCAAAACAAATTGCATTTGGAGATTACCTAATTAGTATCTGCAGTCAACCGCAAGGATAGACGCCAGCACTGAGCACATCAAGCTACTACAATCTATCAAATTTATTTAACAGATTTTCTACTTTATCGCTACAGTATAAGGTTCAAAGTTGATTGGGAAAATTTGACAGTTTCGGGTAGCTTGATGTGCTGACGTCTGTACCTAGTCGCAGCATATCTACGCTATTATTCGAAAAATTAAACATGGTAACAATTTGACATTGACAGCAACTTTATTTCACAGCAGCAAGGTGATTCTCTCGACATCGGCTCAGTTGCCAAAAAGAAAAAAAAAGAGGTGATTTTCGATGTTCAATTGTTACTTCTGACGTAGGTACAGTTGATCGTGCTTACGTGCGTAATACTGAACTTATAAAAAGGATTTTAGCACACCGGTTATCCCTACAAAGGCGAAGCAGTGGAGAAGAATTTTATTGTAGTGCAGATGCACAAATGCAATGCGTGAATATAAAATGATATGTCGATGTGATCAAGCAGTTACACAAAGGAGGATTGCTGTAATAGTTTGCCATAGCAAAATGACAGCCAGTCTCAAATTGTTGTGAAACACTCGCTGAAAATCGTCGTTTGATACGCGTGAGCATTTGTCATATCAAAATATAATATTTATGCAGGCTATGGCTAGTTCTGTTAGTGGGTGTGAACTTAAATGTAAATTATAGCTGGTTGTCAGGTTTTTCTAACTTGCCGAGCTTATTTTTTTTTCATAATTGAAGACATTCTAGAACGAATAAATTGTCGTAGAGTGAAAGTTGTTGTTTTTATATCGAGTAGTTTTAATTCCTCTGTTCGCAAGAGTCCAACTTTCTCAGGAGTCCAACTTTTATAACATCCATACAAGTCTTCGCATGAGTCCATCTTTTATTTTTTATATACTTTTATTAGCATTATTCCAACTGGACGGTACAGTTACTCACATATAAATAAATAAATAAAAAGAAACGTATATAGAAACGATTTCCCTCTGATTAAATCTATGTTTCCTGCAGCGGAGATAAGTGGCTGCTTCTATCACTTTTCAAATGCAGTTTGGAGAAAAGCAAAGTCACTTCATTTAACGGATATCAAGGATAATCGAATATACATATGTCGTCTAATAACTCTAGCACATTTACCCGCAAATCACATGCCTAAGTTTATTTAGCTGTGACCAGCAGTTACGAAGATTCGAATGATGACATGGAAACATTTAATAATTATTTCTGCAAACAGTGGCTGATCCCGTAAATTATTGACACTGTAAGTTGTTACAACATGCGATATCGCACAACCAAAAACTGGAGGGACAGCACTCTCGAATAAATAAAATCTTCGGGAAAAAGCCAAATCTATTTCAATTTATCAGCCTGCTGAAAAACGAAGCTTTTACACAACAGGCTTTTAATTTGCAGCAGGCCAACCTTCACTCTGAGAACCAAGTAGAAAGAGGTCGCGTGTGCATACGAGATAGTGGACGACTTTGTACGTGGACAAATCGAGGCTCTCGCTTGTGTAAAACGTTTGTGTCTTCTAAAGTCTTGGTCATAAATGAATTATAAAAATTAATATTCTTGTTTAATTTTAATCTTTAAAAACCACAATGAGTTTCTGTCCAACTGTACCTAGTTGGAATATTGCTAATAAAAGTACATAAAAGTTGGACTCATGCGAAGACTTGTATGGATGTTATAAAAGTTGAACTACTGAGAAAGTTGGACTCTTGCGAACAGAGGTTTTAATTACCTACCTAAGATACAGAGAAGAACCGTGGAATACATAGTTTTCAAGTAGTTATCTCTACTTAATAAAAATCTTGAATTCATTGACAGACCACGCACAGTCTAATAGGTACGCTGGGTTGGCTAGGTCTAGAACCTTGCATGAAATTTTGCACAAGAGTTCTTTTTGTAACGAAGGTGAGCACTTACGAAGGATTTTTGTTAATACATGAAGGATGAAAGTTTGCATGAAAGAATTTTTGACAATGGGAAATTCTATCAGGCATACAGCTAGTAATTACCTATGGAAAAATCAATTGGTAACCTGCGTGATCAATTCATGTACTTACCAATCTTTATTACTTATACCTGCCGAAACGAAAGCATGTGATAAGGTAGGTAGGTAACCTATCCATTGAAATGCAATTATTGACACGAGTTAAATATTTATCAACCTAAGTACTATACCTACTTTAAACATGAACTAGAAATATATTTTTTTATCTTATACAAAGCTTTAAACATATAATATTGTTATGTACATGTCGCGGCCAACTGGTTAAATTAGCCGTTTAGTTAACCGCCTGGCCTTTGGAAGTAGTGCGCGCCTCACTTCGCTCTCTCGGCTCGCATGCGTTTGATCACAGTTCTAACCTAACTTAACCCATTTGGTCGGGGTGCCCTGACTTAGTTACAGCGACTAATTCGGCTCGCGCGTGATTGGTTACAGACTTCCAACCTAAACTACTCGTATAGGTAATTGAATATCATTCAAGCTGTTAGTTGAACGGCCGCCATTTAGATAAAAGGCTATGCGGTTAAATAAACCAGTTGGCTTCGATATCCGTGGATATATACATAACGTTACGAAATCCCTGAAGGTTTAGGCAGTGTAACTATAGTAAGCCCAGATTTCACCAGTTATGTTGAATTCCCAACTCCCATGTACAGACGCCAGCACATCAAGCTACTACAATCTGTCAAATTTATTTAATAGTTTTTCAACTTTATCTCTAAAGCATAAGGTTCAAAGTTGATTGGGAAAATATGACAGATTCGGGTAGCTTGATGTGCTGGCGTCTGTATCTAATAGGGGTGGATCCTATTGCCATCAACCGGGCAGAAATCCATACTTTCAGCTGCAATTGTTATATACCTACTGTATACATACCTAATTGTTCACTGCTCCGTTGGTCTCGTCGTCGCAAGCGCGACTGCTAAGCGTGGGTTCGATGGCTAGGCCTCGCAACATTTTATTGGGTTTTTCCATCAGAAATGTCTTAGTAAGCCCGGAGTTTGGAAATTGGCGGTTTGGTTTTTGGTTGGCGGTGCCTCGGAAAGCACTTTTTATCACACCTGCTCTGAAAATACATACTAATTATACCAATTAGAGGGAAGAAACGCCTTTATCCCGCCCTTCAAATCCTTTCATCCCAAGGTATGGAAGTTTGTATGAAAATCCTTCCGACCCAAGGGTGGGAAGTATGTATGAAATTCCATTACATACCCGGTTTTTCTTTTTTTTTAATTTGTCAGCAGTCATAAGTACTGCCAAGAGACTTTAACTGTCTACTAATTAAATTTCAAGTAAATTGTTACTGGCCACATACAGTTTTTTTTTACCAGTTACCAACCTCCTTGGTGCATACAGAAAATTAAAAACGAAATTATTTTTGTATATAAAACGCGCGGAATCACGGAAGAAGTGGCTGCATGACCTTATGATCTTAGCCTACTCCAGAAACGGGAGAATAAAAAATGGAAAAGCCCGCGCATTTTCGCAAAAACACATTTTTATTTGTGTGTTTTTTGTAAAATATGGATACTTCGAGCGACAGTGATGATGTTATCCCTAACACACCGCCAGAACTATTAGAGACGGCCCAAGAAGTTGTTGATAATCTGTTGCCGTGTCTCAAAATATCAAGATACCCGGACAAAATGTAACATCCTATAATAGCTGCACTTTTAATAATTATACTTTTAACTAAATATAAACATTTCTATGCATTTATGTCCATAATTTTCCTCGTAGGTGTAATAAAAAGCACTATACATCCCTCAGGATAAAGTACAGTTCCATACCTCAAATGGTTTGCGCCCCTCGCAAGCTCGTGGCGCAAATGCCATAATCTCGGTATGGAACTGTCACTTTCTTCCCTCTGAAGTAATGTACTATTAAGCCGTTGGTCCTGCGCCTAATCTGTCTCCGGTTATGTCGGATTACCGTCCCATGGGACTATGAGAGTGAGGGAAAAGCGATTGCACGTGTGTCTGCGTACACACTAAACTTGTGCAAGTATAACATGTCCCGCGTAGATACTAGTAGCTAGTCTCAGCACCACTGAGATCGGCCGCCATGGCCGAAATTCGGTCTGGAGAACTACTATGTATTCCTATACTTACCTAAGCTTTCATTAATGTACCTAGTTAGTCTACACTGTGGACTGGGCTGTGGAGACATTGTCTATGCATTTGCAATTCTAGAATAGCTACATTTTGTTGTTAAGTAGTATCTGGATGACGTCGACAGGAGTTTTTTGCTGAACTAGATTTAGTAGCTGCCCATGCAAATGAGTATATCTATCCATCTAAGAGTTCATCCAAGAATGGTATTTGGCAGAAGGTCTCCAGCGTTAAGTTCGTGTCCAGCGACGATGTGGTCACAGCCGCTGCTACTGCGCGCATGACGCGCTTATTTAGTTACCTGATTGTTGCATTGTTGACGAGAATGACCTAGAATTGTTGTGTTTAAAAAACGTAAGAAGGCAATTTATAAAACAACACAACATTTCGCACTAATTATAAATGTAGCATATATCGCACTTATTTAGTATATTTCGCATTTATCGCATCTATTTTGTAAAAACGAAAAATACGTATCCCTAAATATAACCAATAAAAGGAAGGTAGGTACCTAAGTATTTATTTATAAGTTAGTACTTCCGGCAGGTCGGTGCCGTGATAATGTCGATGTCTGATATTAGTACAAGATAGATTGCACAGAATATGACTGGGAGCAGCTGGTTATATTAATCCATGTGTCTATGCAAGCTTAATTACCACGTCCGAACATCATCACCAAAAATAGGTATCAAATATTTATATCAATATAAAAGAATATGAAGCTTATATAAGTTTCATATTATTTGAATATTATAAATATTATAATATTTGTCAACTAAATAAATCAACCTACTAAATTATTATTAGTATTTCTATAATGTTGCTCTTAAGATTCACGGTCCAAGGACATATGAAAGTACATAGGCCGGTCATTTATTGAGTGGATATGTTACCGGCCAAACTCGATTTTAGGATGAACTAGTTTCGCCTAGCCCAAACCAGTTCTCTCTACACGGGTTGTATGGTTGCGGTCGATCGACAGGCGAAGGGCACCCCGAGGGTAGGTTACTTTAAACCTTTTACACAGAAATAGGAGCCTCGCGAAGCGGGGCTCCGTCAACATATGTTGCAAGAGCGAGGGAGAACTAACTGGTTTGGCCTAGGCGAAACTAGTTCATCCTAAAATCGGGTTTGGCTGGTAACATATATATTAATAAGTATTCGGACAACGAGGAAATCTGTTGTACTTATTGGCGCAGTGCAGATAATAATTTCGTCTCTTATATTTGCATACTGGCTCATTTCCTGGTACTTTTTTACAAGACAACGGTTTTAAGTAGGTAAACGTCCTTTATGGGGAATAATACCTAGATACATTATGACATACAAATTTGTATAGCAAAGCTATTGACTTATATATTATACTATTTAAATTTTAGGCATCGCAAAAGCTCATTTTATTTTAGGCATTGGTAAAAACCCTCTCACACGACTTTAATTTATGAGATCACTTGATCACACATATAGGGGGGCTCGTGGCTAAATAATATCTGCGGCACGGGTCGATCGAAGGTTAAGCTACACTTGCCGCGGTCGGCTGGTGGATGGGTGACCGTCCATTACATATTATCGAGACCCCTCCATGCTTGGGAAAAAACGGACGTTGGTCCAACTGTCATTCGTAGATCTTTGACAGTCGTTACTGGTAGTCAGAAGCCCAAAAGTCTGACAACCATTCTTACGACTGGATATCGTCTTACCCAAAAACTGGGTTGTGGAGGTCAGATAGTCGCTGCATGTGTAAAATACTGGTATTTAGCTGCATCCGGTTAGACTGGAAGCTGACCCCGATATAGTTGGGAAAACGCTAAGCCGGTTTCGATCACACACATCCGTACCTTCCAGTCTCTTTCATTTGTAGGTACTGTCCCGTAAAAATAATTGAATCTCTAGGTAATAGTAACTATAACAAAAAGCTTGATAGGTTTTACAGGACTTCCTATGGGATTATACCCAGAACTACATCATCATCATTATTTCAGCCGAAAGACGTCACTGCTGGACATAGTCCCCAAGCCTCTCCACTTCGACCGGTTCTGTTTTTCTCACAAACAGCGGATTCCTGCGACCTTCACAAGGTTATCGGTCCACCTTGTCGGAGGCCTTCTAACGCTACGTCTTCCGGTACGCGGTCGCCATTCCAGTACCTTTCGGCCTCATCGGCCATCTGTTCTGCGAGCAACGCGCCCTGCCCACTGCCACTTATGTTTGGCAATTCTTCGGGCTATGTCGGTTACCTTGGTTCTCCCGAGGATCTCTTCATTTCTAATTCTATCACGTAGGGAAACTCCAAGCATAGTCCACTTCATTACCCTTTGGGTGACTTTTAGCCTTATTACCAGAACTTCACCATAAGCAAACGAGTTTTGGTACTAGAACCTAGACCAATAAGACAGTAAGATCTCCGACTTCTGCATGAATCATCATGGATAATACATTGATTCTATATATGGAATTCAACATTACCAACAAGAGTTCTGTTAGTGCGAAGCAAAAGGAAAAAACAGTGTTCTTTTAGCAGGTCGGCCGGTACATTTCCGATATTCGAAGAAAATTAAATCAGCCTTGAAGATCTCTTCACTCGTGCAAAATTCCCCGAAAATATGACAAGGTCTTATTTCTGTGGTAAGTAATGTTACAAGTAAATAACAAAAACCTAAACGTCATCTTCTTAAGAGTGTCTCATCAATAGTCATCTATTTATAACTTTAAGAATAAATTTTGAATGTTTGGTAGTTTTTCCATACTAGAACTGTCAGACGTCAATTTTATTCCACGAATAAAAGAAATTTGACTTTGGTAAAATCAGCCTTTTTTTTTTTGAGGATGGGAATCATCAAATTACCCATCCCGCTCTGGGTGGAGCGGAAGGGAGTGTCAGACTCTTACTGACTAAAACCCACCCGTGTTCCTTCCTTAGCCCTTTATGTTCCGAGCCACTGGTAACCCTTTCGGACAATCCCGCTGACCCTGCAGGCTTCGGCCCTAACGGGCCCCTCCAAATGATGCTGACATCTCTTTGAGGCGCGCGTGGAACACGTACGCGCCGTCCGGCACGGGCCTGGTCCTGATCGGACGGTGAGCTACCCATTACTCACCGCCCGCAGGCCCGCGCCTGCGGTGGCTGGGAGTCGTCGCGCGGCTCCCGACGCCCGGAGCGTCTCCCGCGGCGGCTGGGACGGGCTCTCCCTCAGCCGTCCCGCCGCCTCCTTCGCTAGCATGACTGCTTCGCTAGCATGATTCCTTGATCAGCCAGCTAGCTGAGTAGGTATAAGACCCTGAAACTCTGATTTTTTATTTGCTAGACCAAAAAGTTAGTCTAACAAATAAAAAATCAGAGTACCTACAGTCCGTTCACAGTTATTTTATCTTTGACAGCAACAACTTAATAGCAACCTTATTGTAACGAAAATAAAGATCACAATGATATTGTGGTTGCAACCCAACAGTAAACTTATTGTAATGAGAATAAAGATCACTGTGATTTGGACAGTGATGCAAAATCAAAGGTGAAAATAACTGTGGAAGGACCGTAGGTACTTTTATGTACAGACGCCAGCACATCAGGCTACTACAATCTGTCAAATTTCTTTAATAGATTTTCAACTTTATCGCTAATGCATAAGGTTCAAAGTGTATTGGAAAAAATTGACAGTTTCGGGTAGCTTGATGTGCTGGCGTTTGTACCTATACAGACCTCAACAAATGACAGTCTGTGAGATACTAATAACTTCTATTCCATATTCAAATCCTTGTTTCCTATTGATGACATTTCTGGTGTAGGTACAATAAAGTATGTATATATAAGTAAATATTTCCAGATAAACAAATATTAACTTTATGGAGAGAGTAAATTAGTAAGTACTTAGGTAATAGGTATTGAAAACGTATATAAAAAATTAAATTGCAGCGTAAACTGAATTTAATGGCTGAGTTTAAAGTTATTTTTCCAAAAAGGCATATTTGTTTACATGTGTGGAAGCTAAATCGCAAATGCAGGATAGTTATGTTTAGTAGCACACTCCGTAGCTCGCGTGCTACGACAAACAAGTACTTACCTACTTAGTTACGAGATCATAGATTGTCAAGTGATGTTTCCTTATAAATAAGGAAATCGTGGAGAAACAAACAAAAACATTAACGTACTCGCCTATTATTAATCTGATTATAAACAAATTAAAATATCGAATATTCACAAGAAAAAACAATCTCTAGTTTGTGTTTATCTGTTTGTGTCGCATTAATTAGTAAGTAGGTACCTATACCCACCCAATAGAAAAGGTACCTTGAAGTACCTATCAGTAATATGCATCATGTATTGTGAACAGGTGCGAACCTACCTTGAGAGCATACTGCTCAATGTGAGAGAATTTTATAAGGTAAATGCATTCAAATGGTCGTCGTAAGCATGCAGCCAACGTGCTTCGCGACGATAGTTTTTGTATTAATCATAATAAGATTACAGCCTTAAGAGCGTTTACGCCCTTATTTTTCGAAAACTTTGATGAAACTTCATACGCATAGGCAGGATACAAAGGTCTAAAAAGTTAGTAGAGAACATTTTCGAAATGTCTTATTTAAAAAAAGATAACGGGAAATCTTTGTTTCTATGGAAAATTTAAAATCGGTCTAATTTGGTTGTAACACTAAAACTTTCTTTTTACAATAAAAATTATACTAATATACATTTACAATCATTCTGATTTTTTGTCAGAGTATTCTATAAGCACTATACTAAAGTACTAGTGTTTTAATTTTTTTGTCCAATTTGCTTCATATTTTGCAATAAATTACCAGCGTTGTGTCATCGCGCTTCTCTTTCTTTTCTATGCAGTCCGACAGTGACCGCGCTTTAGGTCATGTAAGCCCCTTAAGGTTTCGCTTTCTTATCATGGATTTATTTGTCGATTTCGGTGATTATCATTAACATTGAGATACTGGAAGTATGTAGGTTTACCTAAGTCTGTTTTTTCTTTATGAGGCGAAGAATAGATCAAGAATTAACCCCAGACTGATCCAAATCAATGTTACCTGTCATAGACCTTGTATTTACAGACTGTTTGTATTCAATACATCACACACGTTCTATCATACTTACCTACCTATTCACAGTATTCCCCTATTAGATAGAAGGTGAGTGACAGAAATGCGTGCTCATGAAATCATGATCTGCGCCTGACCGCACAGCAGAGCAGCTGTGTGGCGGCCATGACACCATTTCTCATTTTGCAGATAAGCCTATATGGAAAATGGCGATAAGCAGTTCCGTTTTAGTAATGTGGTAACTACACTCACTAAACATGACCCATCTATGGAGAATTGGAGTACAATGTTACGCGTTTATTAATAGCAACAACAATAGGTGCTCAGAGTGCTCAGACTTCCAATTATCTACACTAGATAACAATCTCATCTCATTAAAACAATATTTAATTAGTGGTCAACGTACAGACGCGAGCAAATCAAGCTACTACAATCTGTCAAATTTCTTTAATAGATTATCAACTTTATCGCTAAAGCATTAGGTTCAAAGTTGATTCGGAAATTTGACAGTTTCGGGTAGCTTGATGTGCTGGCGTCTGTAGTAGTACATACATAATAATAGATAAATTTAATTGTATTTAATGAATACGACCATCCGATGGACCTGCACCCTAATTGCGTAAAACACTTTCAATCACAATCTGAATCATTTTGAAGGATATCGCTAATACATTGCTTTATATGATCAAAAAAATTGTCTGCTCAACAACGTAAATACCGCAATGAATGTTGTTGAACTGTCAAAATGAAAGCCATTGCTACTCTTAGTGTGTTACGCAATTACTTCGCTGATACCTAGGTACTGCATTACAAAGGACTCTTTACATAGGCAGGTACCTACAAATACCTAAGGGTCTAAGGCCCCACACTTCGTGGAGGTGCTGCGTAGGGTCGATTTCAGATCAATTGCTGGTAGGTAATAGTACATTACTTCAGAGGGAAGAAAGTGACAGTTCCATGCCGAGATTATGGCATTTGCGCCACGAGCTTGCGAGGGGCGCAAACCATTTGAGGTATGGAACTGTACTTTATCCTGAGGGATGTATAGTGCTTTTTATTACACCTGCGAGGAAAATTATGGACATAAATGCATAGAAATGTTTATATTTAGTTAAAAGTACAATTATTAAAAGTGCAGCTATTATAAGATGTTACATTTTGTCCGGGTATCTTGATATTTTGAGACACGGCAACAGATTATCAACAACTTCTTGGGCCGTCTCTAATAGTTCTGGCGGTGTGTTAGGGATAACATCATCACTGTCGCTCGAAGTATCCATATTTTACAAAAAACACAAAGATAAATGTGTTTTTGCGAAAATGCGCGGGCTTTTCCATTTTTTATTCGCCCGTTTCTGGAGTAGGCTAAGATCATAAGGTCATGCAGCCACTTCTTCCGTGATTCCGCGCGTTTTATATACAAAAATAATTTCGTTTTTAATTTTCTGTATGCACCAAGAAGGTTGGTAACTGGTAAAAAAAAACTGTATTTGTGTAATGTATTTTCAGAGCAGGTGTGATAAAAAATTATTTTTTATCACACCTGCTCTGAAAATACATACTAATTATACCAATTAGAGGGAAGAAACGTCTTTATCCCGCCCTTCAAATCCTTCCATCCCAAGGTATGGAAGTTTGTATGAAAATCCTTCCGACCCAAGGGTGGGAAGTATGTATGAAATTCCATTACATACCCGGTTTTTCTTTTTTTTAATTTGTCAGCAGTCATACTGCCAAGAGACTTTAACTGTCTACTAATTAAATTTCAAGTAAATTGTTACTGGCCACATACAGTTTTTTTTTTACCAGTTACCAACCTCCTCCTTGGTGCATACAGAAAATTAAAAACGAAATTATTATATAAAACGCGGACTTCTTAACAATCCAAAAGTGCCTGTAAATGGTTTAATTGAAAATAAATGGTTTGAGTTTGAGAACAGAAAGGAGGCCTGTGTCTCACCAGTGGGAACATTATAGAC
Organism: Luperina nickerlii; assembly: GCA_963855955.1. NCBI lineage: Eukaryota > Metazoa > Arthropoda > Insecta > Lepidoptera > Noctuidae > Luperina > Luperina nickerlii. Next base: position 12,980,323 of record OY979664.1, on the reverse strand, counting down.
TGATTATGTATGATTTTGATACACTTCAACGTGTACCTAAGTATTTTTTGTTACTAAGGCGTCGTGTAAAAAATAGCTGCACTTTTAATAATTGTACTTTTAACTAAATATAAACATTTCTATGCATTTATGTCCATAATTTTCCCCGTAGGTGTAATAAAAAGCACTATACATCCCTCAGGATAAAGTACAGTTCCATACCTCAAATGGTTTGCGCCCCTCGCAAGCTCGTGGCGCAAATGCCATAATCTCGGTATGGAACTGTCACTTTCTTCCCTCTGAAGTAATGTACTATTCTTCATTGTCAGTCAAATAATTCAAAAACTCAAATTGATATTTGCCTGACTCGTCACAGGACTCGACATAGGAAAACTATCCCTATTACTATTAAACTGTTATATCCAATCTGTCAATATAAATCATTGTTGTGGGCTTCAATTAATATACTAATCATCATTCATGATAATAACAATGATTTGTTACTAATACAGATTTAAACCTATTTATTACTTGCATAGATTAAACGAAGGTCCCACATAATCGCAGATTTACGCAAATGTAGGAAATCCAATACAATGTGCTTGTGACTCAGGATTTTTTATCTTTTGTTGAACTGTTACAATTAATCATCATAAAAGCGACATCAGTTTAAAAGCGCAGACTTTGAAAAACCTAGATAAGGATTAATTTACCATTTTGTTTTTTTTTTCTTCTTTGTTCTCTGTTTCAGGATCTTTACATGTAGGTAACCATTTGGATACTAGTGGATCAACCACTAGTATCCAAATTGTAAATGAGGGTAGTTTTCTTTTAATTTTTTTCTCTATCGTACGTACAACTTTCGTTTTGCATGCTGAGTTTACCTAGTGATTGTACACTATTGGTGCTATTGTTTACCTGTTTTTGCTTGTTTTTTATGCCCATAACTGGTGTAAACAATCGTTGGTAGACCAATAAATAAATAAAATCATATTTTTTACATGGCACATAGCTAAGCATCAAGCTGGCTCATCTCCATTCAACATTCATTGGAAAGCCGGAAGTGCACTACTTTGTTAATTAAAAGTAGGCAATGAGGTGACACATTAATTGCTTATTAAGGGCATTACGAAACCCTGAGTTTCGCTGTTTGACTTGGAGCAAGTAACTAGATAAAAAAACTAGGTGGTCCACCAGAGGGGCATTTTCGTAACTTTAAGAACGTTCACTGATCTCAGTCTCAATCTGTCAAAAATACCTCTAATTTACCTACATTTTTGACATTGATTGTTGCCGAGATGTGATTGCGACTAGATTTTGAAAGTTTTTAATGGGCATTGTTCATATTTTTTTAAATGTTGTAATTGAAAAACCATTTCGAGGAATAGCGTTACTGATCATTACGGACTAATTAATTATGAAAAATAGTCATATTTTATTGATATTTTTGATAAAATACGATTGACCTTCTTTGCCCTTCAAATTACGTCGGCTTTGGCCGTACAGTTTTGTATCGTTACCTCAGAAAAAAAAGTAAGATTGTCTACAATCTGTCAAATGTCAAACTATTATAAATATGTCAAAAATATAAACATTCTTGTTTATATTACATTACATACATTATTTCAACACTCGACAATATTTAATATACTGGAAGAGTTATGGAATACAGGAAGTGCTTTGTTCCAACTTGCAGCAATAATAGTAATAATGTCGCCGCGTGCGTTATTATTCTATTTCTAAGTCGCCGCGTAGATTGTTCTAGTGACGATAGAGGGTAGTATATTCCTTGGAGGACACTTACACATAAAAAAAACCATTTGTAAATAAATACTCTAAGATAGTATTCGATTATTTAAGACGTCTATTCGGCCTATTGACACTTTGACAGATGTGAGAGTACTCTTTGGGTTGATGACGTTGTGTTGACAGATTAAAATTTTTAATTATGTGCTAGTCAGGCAACGGCACTTAATCTTTATGCCACTGATGACGTCACCTACCTTAAAAACTTAAAATAATTCAATATTTTTTTATTAAATAACTATCGAGCCAATCATCAAAATATTCAAATTAGTTTCTCAAAATACTCTAAATTTTCAAAAAATAAAATAAAATCTAATGGTTAGAAATTTTGGACAATCCCCATTACCTACGGCAATTGGCTTCGGAGGCCTAAAAAGGCCACTTTGGCAGAATCATAAAAGGATAACATTATGAATGATAATGGACAGTTAACTGTTAAGTTAATCGTATCAAATCCCATTGGTGAAGGATTTTTCAGTTATTTTTTTTTGTCTGTGTTAAAATACCAATCAATGTAATCGAAATCCAATTCTAATCTCTTTGATTATATCTACGTAATGCAGCGAAAAAAGAAAAACACGGACTGTCTTCGCCATATTATGATTCATAATGTTATACTTTTATGATTCTGCCAAAGTGGCCTTTTTAGGGGGGCCCTATCGGTGTCGGTATCGGTATCGTGAGAACTAAGAACTTTTCGACATAGAATAGAATACTCTTTATTATATATAACTTACAAATATGTGGTCGTCCAAATCAAAAGGGACCTTATGGCGGAAATGAGTTATCTACAGAGCTGAAAACTACATAAATGTACCGAACTATAGAACCAAGAACCAACCTTCTAACCACTACCGTTATTTTTTTACGAATTTTTGAAGTTCACTGATCGAAATTATAAGTTTCGAGAAAATCGCAATTTAAGTATGCCGTACAAAAAAGTTATGTTTTAGTGTGAAGTTATGTAACTGATGGTATACTTTGATTGACTATGATTATTACTAATGGAAATTCTTACAATCCTTGCATAAACTTGTTTGTTGTGGGAACTAGACCCGCCAACATAATGCATTATCAATGAGATGCAAAGTATCGATAATAGTATTAAAAATAAGTAAACCGCCTGTTTCTCACTAAACTTTTATCATTTCTATATTGCTACTAATTACATAGATTTGCGAAAGGCCTTAGATGTAAATAAAAACAACACATAATTTAAAAAAAATAGTTTTTATTTACTAGCAAGAATTCTTATTTTTTATAAACTTTGAGATCTGACAGTAACAAAATCAACACTTAATCACTAAATAGGTTATACATAATTGGTTTAGATGCTAATAAAGCTAAGAGATCAATGATAACTGTTAGTTATGATCTTGTAAAGTTACATAGAGAACTGAACAATTTCTTCAAACAAATTAAAAAAGGGCCCTAATGGTGGGCACTAAACAATATTTTTTATTTTTAGCATGCATAATCAATATTTTAGTGCAACATTCAAGATAACTTAAATTTTCTTTTTTTATTATCGCAAGGTATGAAAATGTTACTTTTTTAACAAATTTTTTTTTATTATCACAAGGTATGAAAATTCGTAACAAGTATATACGTAAAAAAGGGCCCTTAAGGCGGTCCGTTGCAGTCTGCTGACACTTATCTCTTAGTATAGTTAATTAATTTAAGTATTTTAATAAAGGTAAACAATCTTGATACGTTTTTGTCGAAAAATATATTTATGAAATAATTTATAGCCATTACAAGATAAAACAAAATGAAATAACAGATGTTATAATGAATTACTTTTGCTATTAGCCTTAGCCTATTTTAAAAATATATTTTATGATAAAAAACATACCTAACAAGATTGTTTACCTCTATTAAAAGTACCTAAACAAAATATGGACTACAATAGTGGGACCTTAGACCTAAGACGCATATACAAAGAATGCCGCATGCGGCGGCGTGCGACACTATCTAATGGCAGCTATACGCTACGCTGACGACACGCTAGTCCTGGCGCAGGGGAGGTCGCATCAGGCGGCGGCCGACGCGATGACACGCGGGGTTGCGATAGTCGTGGAGAGGATCCGGCAGTTGGGTCTCGAGGTGGCATTGTACAAGTCCGAGGCCATGTCGTTTCATGGGTTCCGGAATACGCCACCATCGGGATCCCAACTAACGGTAGGAGGGGTTCACATCGGCGTCGAGACGACGATGAAATACCTGGGTCTCATCCTCGACAGCCGGTGGAACTTAGTCGAGCATTTCCGACGTTTGGCTCCCAAACTGGAACGGGCCGGGGCCGCCTTCAAGCGGCTCCTGCCCAACCTGAGGGGGCTAAACGCCTCCTGCCGGAGGCTTTACGCGGGGGTCGTGCGGTCCATGGCCCTATAACGGGGCCCCGGTGTGGGTGCGTTCACTGCGGCGGCGAGCCGCCCATTATTTGAACGCGCCCCAGAAGGTGGTAGCCGTTAGGCTGATTCGGGGGTACCGCACGATCTCGGGCGAGGCGGCAAGCCTCCTTGCCGGACTGCCGCCATGGGATCTGGAGGCGATAGTCCTCGCGCGCCTGTATGAGTGGCGCGCGGAGGCACTACGCCGGGGGGAAACTCCGCTTCCGCAGCAAATTGCGGCGGAGCGGACAGACCTCCGGAGCGATCTCATGGCGGCGACCTCTCGCGTCCGGGCCTGGTTCAAGCCATGGTCCGGGGCGAGAGGGAGTGGGGAGCAGTCGCCTCCTTCTGCGAAGCAGTCATGCTAGCGAAGGAGGCGGCGGGACGGCTGAGAGAGAGAGCCTCCCGTCCCAGCCGCCGCGGGAGACGCTCCGGGCGTCGGGAGCCGCGCGACTACTCCCGGCCACCTTAGGCGCGGGCGGAGAGCAATGGGTAGCTCACCGTCCGATCAGGACCAGGCCCGTGCCGGACGGCGCGTACGTGTTCCACGCGCGCCTCAAAGAGATGTCAGCACTAAACGAAGGGGCCCGTATTGGCCGAAGCCTGCCGGGTCAGCGGGATTGTCCGAAAGGGTTACCGCTGGCCCGGAACAAAGGGCGAAGGAAGGAACACGGGTGGGTTTTAGTCAGTAAGAGTCTGACACTCCCTATTCCGCTCCACCCAGAGCGGGAGGAGTCATTTGATGATTTCCCATCCTGAATGAATAGTTTAGTTTATACCTACCTTGCAATATTAAAATGTTGATATAATATATGGTTTGAATTACAAGAAAAACGATTTGTTAGGTCTTGCCGCGATAAGGTTCCTTTTTTACTAAACTTTAGATGAATACGAAACTTTTTTAAATTGACTTTTCGAAAAGTTGAACACATCTACATGTAGTAAATACAATCATCTTTTTAAAAATACAGTTAGTAAAAAAACGATTTTTTTGAGGTATTTTACAAATTTATTAATATCTCGGAAACTAGTTACCGCCATAAGGTCCCTTTTGATTTGGACGACCACATATAATTGTAGAAAGGACAATGAGTAATGGTGGGCCCACCTCTCAATAGAAATAAGATACTTACTCATGAATGAATAGGTATTCTTATGCAGAATTACACTTAGTATTACGACCATAAGCTTAAAATTCAGTACTTTTGGACTTATACTGCCATAAAAGTAATCCCAATCTAAGCAGTTTACTTCATTATAAGATAAGCATTTATAGATTACAGACTTAAACCGGACGGCACTTTTGGCGCAGTACCTAGTTAAGCGATTGACTGCTGCGCTGCGTGTCGCGGGTTCGATTCTCGCACGAAGCAAATATTTGTATGACCTACAAGTAGTTGTTCCGGGTCTGGCTGTTTGTGTATGTGAGTTTAAATGTTTGTAATTCAGGTTTGTAAACGCACCACAATACAAGAGAAATTCCAAGTGTGGGGCAAAGTTTAAAAAAAAAAGCGCCGTATATAGTCACATATTAATAATTGATCGAAAACAAGTTGGAAGAAAAGCAATGGTACAATATTCTTGCTCATGCTTGACTGGACGGCGAACTGTAGGAACTTGCCCTCACACCATATCTTTGATTTGGTACCTAGGAGTTGGGAGATATCAACCATTGCCTCCGCGGGTTTTCTAAATGATGTACTGAATTATCATTGATGTCCAGGACGAATAATACATCTTTTTTTGTTTTAAAGTGTAATAGATGTATTATTAATATTATTATTATTTAGTACCTTATAAATATCCATAAAGAATATGTTAGACTGAGACGACTTTAAGACGTCGTATGTCCGAAAGTACTAACATTTGAACATAGTTTTATTAATAACTAATGTTCCGCTTAAAAAGCCCTGTCCAACGGTATATCAAATGTTACTATTGAAGGGTGGGCGCAGACCTGATACCTACGCCACGTACCTGCTGTTCATTTCTATAGTAGCTGGTGTGGTCCTCTTCCTCACGCATTTGACTGCAATGACGGGCTTTGGAGTCGATTATAAACCTATTCTATATTATCGAAGAACTTATCGATTTTATAGTAGGTACGACGAGATTTCTGGCTACCTTTAACTTTAAAAAAAAGTAGGTTTACAAAATATCCAGCCAGGATCCGGTCTGGCCGTTAAATCCTGGATTGACGTATTTGGTGGCTTTTAACAAACAAGCTCATTTATAATCAACGTTCCTACTTGTCGCGCTGTCGCGTCACGTTGAGCTCTAATAAGATCTAATTGAAATTGACCCCTGCACCCACCGTCAAAAGTCCACATCACATTTCCTCCTCTTATTTTACAACAATTATAATGACATTAGCCCCTACAATATTTCACAATAGGCTGCAGGCATATTTCCATAAGCTGCATGTGTACAGCTCCTAGGGTTTTGGAAGCCTCGATAGTCTTAAAGTCTCGGGACTTCCAGCCCGCTCAGAATAAAATTAGAATCGCGTTCATTTGATGTATCAATAAAAAAAAAACAATTTGTTTGTGATTTTTTTACTGCAACTCCTTTTTTATTTAATGTTGCTCTTGATTTTATTGCAAGAATTTTGGGTAGGTACCTACATTTTCTTGATATTTCTGATTGCCTGTAGGACTTGTAGGGTTCGTCGTGTAATATAGAGCTACTGGTACTAGGTTCGGCGTCCATTATTTCATGGCGTTTGGATACGAGGGTCATTTTCAAAAAGTTTGCAATAGTTCTTCCGCAAAAGCAATAAGTGCAGTTTTAAGTAGATACCTACTCAAATTCGGAATAAAAAGGATTCGTATTTTGTAAGCTGTGTGTGGCCAGTGGCAAGTGGCCAGTCTTTATAGTCTCGAACCAAAAGTCTCGGGAGCCGAGACAACTACATTTACAAAAAGTCCCGGGACTTCAGGGCACGAGTCATCCTGGCACCTAAACCCTGTGCCTAACAGCTACCGACAAGCATTTGTTTCTGTATTAGTTAGCCTAGCCATATCACTAGCTTCTGCCCGCGACTTCATCCGCGTTAATTTTTTTTCACCAGACCTACCCCGTCCAGCCCCGGATCTAGAATTTTTTCGAGGCGGGGCAAAGCCTGCTGTCTGCCGCCTCGCCAATCCTTTAACCTTTTCCACGAAGCCTTATTTTTATGAATATAGATGGACATGTCGAACATTTATTTTATTTAGATAGGAAAGGATACCTACAGTTTGAACTAAATCGTGAGATTATAGCATACTAGCTTCTGCCCGTGTCGCTGCGCATAGCTCAGCCGCACTTTTTCTTGTTTTCGCAGAGCGTTCTTTCTGACTTTTTCTTTTTGCTCGGCTTCTATGGGTCATAGCGTGATGTTAAATAGCCTATAACCTACATCAAAAATAATGAAGTCAAATGAAAAAAAAAAACAAATCTGACTGCTAGTTTCAAAGATAAAAACCGTTTTTGGTTTGAATGCACTAAGCGTTCAAATCGGTTTTTCTTAGTAATAGGTACCTATTGGTTCAAAGGTTTAGGCATAGGCTAGAACTAAAGTTAGATTTCGTTTTGTAATAAGACGGTTCTGGTTTATTATTAATTAGTATAGATTAGAATTCGCGTACCTATTCGTCTCGCGATCTAAGCAATAAAAAATCATGACAAGAAAATCGAACTATATTTAGTTATAACAAAGCCAAAATGTATTTTTCTGCAAAAAAATCGATGGCCTTGTTATAATTAAGTAGTTCGATTGTCTTGTCATGATTTTTGATTGCTAAGATCGCGAGACTCGACTTATGCAGAAAAACTTCATACAATTTAAGACAATTTAGACTGCATGAGCAAGCGAAGCGAGCGCGAAAATTTTAGCACTGCCTCAGATTTTTTTTTTAAGTACCTATCTACTTAATTACTTATCAATCGTCTTATACTTATAGAAAAGTTTTATGACAGGAGTCGCTGTGAGCTCGAATATTTTTACCAGCAGCATATTCAAAGAAAGAAAAGTCAAATTGTATCGATCGATAATGCTCTAATCCAACGCGCCAGCGCTGTTGGAAATCGTGCCCAGACAGGCGTCTGAAAGGGCGGGACGCCCGGCGCCCCCGCTACGCGAAGTAATATTTTTAAAATAAAGGAATTTTTCTTAAATTTTTGACAACAGAGGCGCTCATCCACCTCGGGTTTGACGCGGAATAGATCCGTAGCAAGAGATACATAGATAGCCTTTTTTATACTATCAAATAAATGTGGAGCTTGTGCTTTAAAACCAAAGAGTTCTTGGAAGAATTCCACTGCAACTTCAGCCTTACTCTAATCACGTAGTGATTTCCTCAGTGCTCCACCCGAAGAGAAAGATTATAAGCGCTGCGCCCATTTATCGTCAAGCTGCGCTTTGCCGCCCTCTGAAGTTGGCGCCCGGGGCACGGGCCCCAGCTAGCCCCCTAGTTCGGGGCTGACCACGTCAGATCGCAACGCCTGCTCCGCGCTATTACTTCGTTTTCGATTAGCGGTCTTTTGGACTTTTTTCTTTTTGCTCGGCTCCTAGTGTGATTTTAGATTATATATAGCCTTCCTCAAGAAATGCAAAGCATCGAATTTTTCAAATCCGACTGGTAGTTCCAGAGATTAGTGCGTTCAAACTCTTCAGCTTTATTATTAGTATAGATAATTATGCACTTTAATTAAACGGTCGTTTTCCAGTCTAGCTATATTTTCTTAGCGATTTTAATCATGCGTTTTCTTCAAACCTCTTTCAAACTGTCGTCACCATTGGATTCTTGAATCCTGTCATGCTGATTTTCTCAAGTAGAAAATTCCTGTCTGTTGTGCATTGACTTATATTACCTATTACTGAAATCATTGCTGTTGTGCGATTCGAAAGTCGACGCGAAAGTGCGTATCTAATTGACAATGGAGATTGGCAAGGCGCGTTTCAAGGCGATTGTAGCTCATAATTTTATGCAGAAGTACGTATTACTTGATGGTTTATACCTTGATTATGCCTTGGTCAGAGATGTTCCTGGTTGTTGCTACTATATTTTCCCTATGTTTAGGACTAGCGAACGCTTTTCGCGTATTTAAATCTGTAGGCTGTATAGGTATACACATGCATATAATACCCTAGCTTGTAGTTCGGAAGATGAATTATAAAATCATATAAAAAAAAGTTTATAAAAACGAACATTTATTTAAAAAACCTATCCGATTTCATACATTTTCAATTAAATAATTACGTGCAACTTATAATTAGGTACATCGGTACTATTAATAAGTGTACAAAATCTTCAAAAGGAAAATTAAATATTATTTCCTAATAATTTCCTAGCTTTAACAAAATAAATGCATTTTTACAATCCAAAGTTTTGTATTATATCATAAAATGAAATTTAGTTTGACTATGTAAAAATTTCTTCACAGGCACATTTACTTATGCAAATTCAATAGAAACTAGGTACTTATATTTGTTTCCTAAATACTTATGTAAAAACTGTTTACAATTTTACAGGTATTAATGAACATTAAAATTACTTCTATTAGGTCTTCTTTATTTTAAAAGATGACCTGATAGGACTCCAATGAAAAACTCCAGGAAAAAGTCTAAATTTTGTGCAGATAAAAACGTCTGAAACTGTTTATATTTTACAAAAGTGGTTTAGTTGCCCCAATCACAGTTGGTACATTGAGGTCCTACTAGAAATCTACATTGAATAAAAGATTACTAACAAGAGTATTGAAAGTTATGTTGTGGTTGCGGTAAGATCCTAGAACAGTCTAGTTTCTTAGAACACATTTTCATTTTATTCCTTTGTTCACCACAATGGAAAAGTTTTATTGAAAGTAGGACCTTGTATGTACTAAAATTAACAAAATCTTATTATTGGTAAATACTCAGTCTACTTATTTTAGTTACTTACATCTAGTTTTTGATTAAATTAAATGAACAACTTATGGTTCCTTACAGCAGTAATATATAAACACTTAATTAAGTCCTTCAGTAAATTGTTTAAATAATAATTCCTTGTACTAAACTTTGAACAATAAACCCGTTCAATTGTGATATAAGAGTTTTATCAAATTCAGATTTGTCTATGATTCTGAATTGCGTTTGTAAAGTACCAATACAAATAGGCAGAATATTGTCTATGATAATATATAAAATTGCGTACAAATACTTTAGGGGCACAATATCAATAATAAGGATTGTCACCAATAACATAAATGTTATATTAATACAATCACTAGGTTACTAATACAAGTCAAATAAACAAAGTCAAAGTAATACTTACATAAGCACCTAACCACTTAAATATTCGCTTTTCTTTAACAAATCATCTGATAACACCTAACAAATAAAGGAATGTTCAAATGTGTGGACAGAATCATCAAACAATTGGAAATAAGATATGTGAAATACAATAGGTACATGATTAGTTACAAATATGAAGCTATCTTTTTGTAGTTACTATTCACTGAACATCAGTCTTTTCTTTATATTCAATTTGTCAGTGAACACCAATTTTGTCAAATGTACAGTCAATTGCTTAACTTTGTCACATTTTAGTTGTAGCTTCTAGCGAGCGCAGGAGTGGCGCGCGGGCCATATACTAGAAACGATCTTTAGAGGCATGCAGGTCAGGGTTGGTCAGGTACTGCAGCTCCTGCAACTCTTGGAACTTCTCGTGATCCCTTATGTGTGCGTAGTTCGCTGACAGGCACATCAAGTAGTGTACCAAACTCAATATCACAAGTATACATGATACCATTGCCAGGATGAACATAAACTCTGCCTTCTCAACATAGTCTTTGCAAAATAGCTTAATCTTGTGTGCTTCACAGATTTTCATATCCTCCTGCTTAACACTTGATGGGAACATGAAGTCAAATTGGGTAAAGTCAATGCATGTTGAAAGATCAATGTTTTTCGGTTTCGAGCAAAGTTTCCAAAATATCGTGAATAGGAAAGTCGTAATAACTAGGAAGCCTAGCAACATGATCCACACAAATGTCAATATGTAAGTGATGATCATAAATACTGCGCAGGATATCCGTCCGCCGACGCGGGCTCTCCATGCACGGTACACTTTCTGCCTAGTGGCACCTGTTGTCAAACAACCCAAACACAATAGCATGAATCCAAGAGCTGCCATACAGGCGCTGCCTACGATGAATATCATCTGCAGCGCTTCGATCCATATGAGACGGAAGTGAAATACTTCATCGAACATAAGTATTGAAAGAGCTGAGCCCCGGTACATAGTCCCGCAGAACACACCCACGCCCAGGCAGCACATAATCGTTGCGATGAGAGTGGCATGAGGCACTCTGGTTAGACAGGCCTGGCACGCGTCACCCATGGTTAGAGTAGTTTATTCGTTAACAAAATCACTTTTACACACTAGGTTTTCCTTATTTACACAAAATATTTCCTTAGTTTCATTCACACAACAGAGAAAGTAGATATTTTACGCGTTCCACGGATGACAAATAATGTTGACGTGACGTTTCATTGTTTCATTCATTCAACGAATCACACTCACAATCGCAGATGATACAGATTGCCACAGAGTCACAAACCAAGGTCAGACGTAAATTTTGTTTGCTACGGTAAAAATAAAATACTCTTCTAAAATTATTATTTGAAATAATGGGAAAGAGTGCAATATTTTATTTGACATGATTATTTTAGCTGTTACCGTAATTTCTGTTTAAATTCAATCAACAAAGTGTGTATCCGAACGAATGGCACCGAGCCACGTCAAAATGACAAAAATGACAATTCCAGCAATAGTAATGTTCTCAAAGCCGACCAAAAATCGACTAAAAATAAAAAAAAAATTGCAAAAGTAAAATGCGACTAATTGAACCGTTAAATATGGGTTAACTTATTATGGTACTCTGCTCTAACACGAATGTGCAGTAAATGCTTTTGGTGTAAGGTTATGCCCTTTTCATTAAAATTGAGTAATGTTTAAGCTTTTATTTGGAAGGAAAATGGCCGCAAATTGTTGTTGATTTTTATACCAGATATTCAGTCCTCCCACAAAAAATGGATTCCCGATTTAAATGAGTCAGTGAATAAATATAATATTATTGATTATCTGTGAAGGTTGATAGATGTTTAGTCTTACTAAAATTATGTGTCAGAAATATAACAACAAAACGTCCATCCCTACTGTATTGTAATAATTTGCCCTGCTTTTGTAATAAATTGATACTTAAATTAATAAGAATTCCCTTGTGTTTATACAGTTTACATACTGAAATTGGTAGGTACAAAATGGAAACTCTGTATCATCAGACTAATCAACTGATACAAGAAACTGCGGAGTTGTTTCAGAAGTTAGATAGAGATCCATCTAACTATGAGGGAATAGAAAACGCTATTCAGTCGAAAATTAATGCAATTAGTGCGTAAGTTCATTTCTAATTATATTTTGGATTATGCTAATTTAATTATCTTCCTAATTTGTAAGGTTCTACTTAATATTTCTATCAGTTGAGCTGCCTGATGTCAACATATTGTTGGTAATCTGTTTCGTCATTTATACGTTTTTATATATTTTGAATTACAGGAACTGCGAGCGATTGGATATATACGTTTATAAAACACCGGTCAACCAGCGACCTATGGCTAAAATGAGGGTTGACCAGCTAAAGTATGATAACAAACATATTCAGGTACGGAAGAGTCAATCTGACTAACATAACTTAATTTACCCTCCTGTTTCCTACTGCGTTTATTCCTATATATTTGAGTTTGGCATGGCATCATATATCTCCTCTGTTCACAAGAGTTCAACTTTCTCTTTATGCAGTTCAACTTGCTCTTTCTCTTCTGTTCAATTTATGCATTGTTGTTATTATGAAACAATGCTTCACATTTATTTTTTATAAATCTAAAACATGACATTGTTATTTTTCTCTTTAAAACCACAATGAGTTTCTATGAAATAGTTTCTATTTATGTTTATTTTTATTTATTTATATGTGAGTAGCTGTACTGTCCAGTTGGAATAGTGCTAATAAAAGTACATAAAAAATAAAAGTTGGACTCGTGCGAAGACTTGTATGGATGTTATAAAAGTTAGACTTCTGAGAAAGTTGGACTCTTGCGAACAGAGGATATATCTTTCTCCACCATACATCATCTTTCAAAATTATTGTAAAAGGCCATTTTTCTAACAGTTTTCAAAGAAGTGATTTTAGCATCATGTGTCATTAACACAAAATGGAATAATAATAGCCAAAGCCCCTACTTCATATAGGATCATAATCAAAAGTAATTTATTCAAACTAGGCTGAGAATCAACACTTTTTGAACGTCAAAATTACATAAGACAGTCCTCCAGAACTCCCATCCTTCACCACTTCTTAAATGGAATTTCTATCATTCCTCTGCTAAGCTTGTTATTCTATTACAACCATTCATTTGATTTGTCAGTGAAGTCTAGCAGAGCACATTAATTAGGAGCAACTGTTATAGTTGTAAAAGTAACCAATCTACAACCAGTCAATTGGATGCAGGTAACACAGCATCTGACGAAATGGCAGTGCTCGGGAGAGGTTTGTGTCCTGCAGTGGACGTCTTTCGACTGCAATGATGATGATGATGATTATTTATCAATCTCAAGTACTCCGTGAGATTGTCAGTAACGTCAAGTTGTTGCTGGCCATCTTTGAGGAGCTGGGGTGGATCGAATAATCGACTTCCCACCAGCGCAAAGTATATGCGCATTGACGTAGAGGTTACGGACACCAGTCCTTATTTTACCTATTACTTATTATCAATCTCAAGTTATATTTTTATCTCTAGGCATCTCTCTCAGCTGCCCAAAACAAAAGAATAAAGCGTGAACAAGAGGCCAAAGATCGAGAGCAACTGTTGAGTCGAAGATTTGGTCATGACCACACGGCTATCAACGTGGACTACTTGGCGCAAGAACAAATGTCATTGCAGAATTCACACAGGAACGTTGATGAAATGCTTCACACTGGTAAGTACTAGAGATACCTATTGTTCAAGAGGCCAAAGATCGAGAGCAACTGTTGAGTCGAAGATTTGGTCATGACCACACGGCTATCAACGTGGACTACTTGGCGCAAGAACAAATGTCATTGCAGAATTCACACAGGAACGTTGATGAAATGCTTCACACTGGTAAGTACTAGAGATACCTATTGTTTCCTATTCAGGTGATATCGTCGATGACGACGAGGCGTCGATGTCCCGACGCTCAACCTGTTACCATGAATTCGGTATATGACTCTGGACACACCAGGATTGAAATTTTTTCGTCGGTTATTAAAAAAACAGCTATATCCTACAAAAATGCGTGGTCAAAATGTATGAAACAGCTCATTTTTTTTTTATCAGTCCTTGGCCTTATGCCTGGCCCGGTCTGTTTTCACATAGAAGTAACTAGGCTAATGGTTAGTTAATACATATTGCTAGACAGAAGTTTTGGTAGTATTTTGCTTGTTGTACTACTTGGCAAATGCTCACCCTGGGATTACAAGAGATGCACTAAATCATGAAGAGACTGGTAGAATTTTGAGTAAGCCTATTACCAACATTTATTATGTAATACATATTTAGGGCTTTTAACATTTTGCACCCAAAACGTTTTTTTTTTGTTAGCCTTTTTTGTATCTCACTGCACCCAGGGAAAAGGGGACGCCTTTGCTCAAGGCGCCCCCTTTTCCCTTCCAAACCTCCCGTCTGGTGGTGGCCATGTTGGCCCCGCAAGCCTTATGAAATCGTCATACCACCTTCGCCGTGGTCTAACCTCGACGGCGGCGATGTCCTCTCCCTCAGTTACTAATACACATTATTGCTATCTTATATTTGGTAGGCGCTTATAACTTTATTGTACTAGCACAAAAAACTTGAAAAATCCTGTTTTGATGATGTACAGTTAGAACTCTGCTGCCAATTTTAAGGCACAGCATCTTCATGGAGTTTCATCATCATCTGCCTAGCCTTTTCCCAACCATGTTGGGGTCGGCTTCCAGTTTCGAGTCTAACCGGCAGCAGCTGAATACCAGTATTTTTAACCCCCGACGCAAAAACGGCGGGGTGTTATAAGTTTGACGTGGATGTGTGTGTGTCTGTCTGTGGCATCGTAGCTCCCTAACGGATGAACCAATTTTGATTTTTTTTGTTAGAAAGGTGAATTAGTCGGAAGTGTTCTTAATTATATTTGATGAAAATCGGTCCAAGATGGCCGCCGCCACAAAATGGCGGATTACATATTTTTTCACAACTCCCTCAATATGGGTATCAAATGAAAGGGCGAATCACAATTTTTTTCACAAGTCCTTCAATATAGGTATGAAATGAAAGGGCTTGGCAAATAGAATAATGTACACTATATTGAAAGGGAATGAGGAATATTAACTAACGAAATGAAAACTAAAAACTTGAAAATTATTTATTTGTCTGATCAATGCCCTAGATGGATGAGGGAAGTGGAGTGATGACTGGTACCTACGAACACTGAGTTTGACCATTTTTACGAATGGAATTATCCTACTTAACAAACGTATTTCTACATCAGATAGTGTCGCAGTCCCATTTTATAAACTAGATCTGAAATACCTAAGATATCTAATAGCTATGAAATACTTGTACGAAAGTGGAATAACTAAAGGAAGAACTAGAAAAAAGATATAATAAAACAAAAAAATCTGTTGTCTTAAAAATAATTCTTCAACTGTAAATTAATAATTATTTTTTTGACGGATTAAAAACCTGATAAAACACCAAATTACCTGAATCTTAAAACGTATGAAAATAAAAGAAATGAAATTAAAAAAATTAAGGAGTCCCTAAAAAAGTATGAAATAAAAAATTAAAAAACCCCCGACACAAAATAATAATAAAAAAATGTATCAACGTAAAAAGACTAAAACAAGTTAAAAAAAGCTATGAAAACATAGCCACGAATAGAAAAAAAATGTAAAAATTCAAAAAACCCAAGACGGTTAAATGTAATTGGAAAAGGATAAAATAATTTAAAAACCCCCGACTAACAGAGACTAAAACAGATAAACTAATATGGCAGTCATCTTCAATTCTAAGAGGTCCCCCCTCTTAGAATAGAAGATGTTCCACAACGGTCCCCCGACTGCCATATGAGTTTATCTGTTTTAGTCTCGTTACATAAATTCTTTAAGTCGGGGGTTTTTAAATTATTTTATCCTTTTCCAATTACATTTTACATGGAGCGAATGCCTATCTCCATGGAGTTTATGCTAAGCAATTTAAGTAATCGGGCTTCGGTCGGATCCGAAATTATATATCACGTAAACATTAATAACGTTGAGATTGTCAAAGGACGAAAATAGCGGGTAGCCTACACATATACTTACTATTCAAGAACATGTGCCACTGCTTTTGATTTTAGTTATGAGATAACAGGAAAGAAACAATCCACCAATTTAGCGTGGTCGTTAGACGTTAATCCTAAAACCAGACGATGTTTAGTCAGGACTATTTGTTCATAAGATAGCTAATGGTCCAATGGCGCATAAAAGCGGCACAGTTTACCTCCAGTTTATGTATTTATGGGTCCATTACCTAGATCACCTTATTGGTTGGTCTCATTTAAGTGCACACTACAAAGTGATCTAGCCGTCAACGACATAGTTACGATGGACGGCAATGAAACCAGATAATTAATTTGCCGTGGTCGCTGTACCTACATACTACCTATACCTAAGTACGATTGAATCTGATCCGAGTTACGATGGTGCTCAACACCAACGCTACGTGGCGCTGACATCACCGCACGTGTATTTTATTTTTGTAAAATACACACAAAAAATAAAAACAAGTTGTAGTGTGTAGGTGGTACTGAATCACAGAAGCGATCTTTGACTCTTTGTGCTTACAGTACATGGATTTTAAGTTGTATTTATTGTGTTTTGGATCGTTATCAAACGCGTGTGCAGAGAGAATGAGATAAGTATCTATAAAATAAAATATAAGTTGACGATTACAGTGTAAAAATAACAGAAAACAGGCACTTACCACATCTTGTTTTTTTATCACAGTCCACACAACACTCACGCACAAATATTATGTCTTATATCACTAATAGTCTCATAAATAATAACTCTCGTCTAAGCCACTTGACATGACCGCACCGTATCAAGGTAAAGTTAAAATACACAAACTTGAAGTTTTTCGAATAGGTAGCCTAGATCGAGATTACTTCATCCGCAGCGCGCTGCCCGTCTCTGAGAAGAATAAGAGAAATTATTTATAATTATCATTAAAAATATAAAAAAATCACTCTAGACGCTATTATTTAAATTATTATCATGTGTAAATATTTAATTTAATAATGTCGTTAAATGCACTTGCCTAACAACCTTCTAATAACAAAATTATATATACGTAATTAATTTATATATATTTTACATTTTGTTCTCCAGCGACTCGACCTTGACTTGACAAGTATAATAAGTTGGGTAAATAACTACCTAATAGCCAATTATACTGGTCCGATACCGTAGGTACCTACTTATTAATTCACATGTCAGTGTGCTGACTTGTCCTTCCAATATAACGAGTTGATAAAATATAAAGAAGTCGGCTGAGGTCCACTGCTAAAAGGTCTCTACGTATATCCGCCTGATCCAGTCTCTGATCAGTGCCTAAACCAGTTTTTCGAATATCTTGATTGCTAGTGTGTTAAAAGTGGTCAAGTTATACATATGAGGTTTGTCCTTTATTTGCAATACAACAACAATCTTCCTCTTATCCCTTTACCTTGGTCCTGTGACTCCTGTGTAAGGAATATACCGCTCCTTAGGTCCAGTGTCACTTGTCAATTAATATTTTTGAAATGTAAAAAAAAAGCCACTGCTACTGTTAGTTGTGCTAAGCAATTACCCCGCAAGTTCGATCTGCAGATTTGCCGCTATCTTGAAACTATAACCTTCTAATTTGTTCCAGGCTCAAATATCCTGGAGACGCTGAAGTACAACCGTGAAACATTAAAAGGTGCCCATAGACGACTAATAGACTTGGCCAATACTCTAGGTTTATCAAACGCAACCATATCGCTGATAGAACGAAGGGTGTCTCAGGATAAGTACGTCTTATTTGGAGGCATGTTTGTGACCCTGACTGTTATTGTGCTCGTCATTGTGTATTTGACGTAGTTGATACAGTTCTCGATAAGGGGAGCATTCCTCTATCCTCATTGACAATAATAGCCATTGACAACATTTTTTGGTGCAACTATCCTTTAAAATAGATAAATTGCTTAAGCTTTGAATGCCCTTTCATTTTTGGATAAAGAGTAATTGGAGTATCGTATGGTCACAAAAAGCATGTCTGTCATTATTGAGTGCATTCTTTTCCAAGACCCCCCTTGTCTGTTTAACTGTCCCGAAGGATTCCTCTAACTTCCTTACTGAAATAGTATCATGGGGATAGGAGCTTGTAACCTGATCAAGTCTAGCGCAATCGTTACAAACATCACCTGTGTAATGATTTCACAATGATGTATGATGTTTAACAGCTGTTATTCAAGGCCATTTTTGCTCTCGCCATCTCTGACCCAATAGGCAATAACTACCTACGTTTATTGGTGGATTTAAATCCAAGCAAACTGTAGCTCTCTGCCAGCAATAAAAATGGATGTTATCTAAGTAAGGATTGCGCTATACTTGCATACCATGTAAAATTGCTGTAAAGAATTCAATCGACCGAAGAGTTCCATCAGGTTTACTTGGTTTCTTTAGATCATTTTATTTTTATGCAAATTTCTGTGTTTTTAATAGTTTCGCATCGTACTTTCCAAAACAGTGCTTAGAAGTTAGAACAGTCGTTTGATTAGTTAAATCAGTCAATGTTTTCTTGCAATGATTTCTTGTTATGTAAAAGTTTGCAATTTGTTACGAAAAAAATATGTTCCAAATTCTTGCTTGTTTTTTATTTAGTAAGAGTATTGGGCTGCGAAATACCGACTAGTTTTTGTGCGACATTCATTCGACTGTAATTTATAACATCAATATTATTAATAGGTATAAACCTGCATTTAGATTTCTTTATTTTATTACTTTTAGGTACTAAGCTGGTAGGTAGGCAGGACGTCCACTGATGGATGTATCCTTTGTGGAACGAATCACAAAGGGTTAAGAATCATTGTGGTCACCCTATGGCCTTTCAACTGTTTTGTTATAATCCTCGTTGAGCTATCCTCCTTGTGTCCCAGATCACCCAGTGCTGTATGTATCGCTTTTATCTTTCCACACCTCTTCTATGCAAATTGCCTATAATACCTTTCGTAACCTCTAATTAAAATCAGTTTATGGCCTTTCAACTGTTTTGTTTATAATCCTCGTTGAGCTATCCTCCTTGTGACCCAGATCACCCAGTGCTGTATGTATCTCTTTTATCTTTCCACACCTCTGTTCTATGCAAATCGCTGATGATACCTTTCGTAATCTCCAATTAAAATCAACAAACCTAAAATAAATGCAATCCTGTCTGTTCGTTACGTTTTCACAGCTAAATTGCTGTACTTGTCAGAGGCGTTAGGAGTAACCTTTACTTTAAAGAAAATCTCTAAATGGTTGAAATTTTGTATTGAAGTTAGTATGGGGAAATCCTAAATAAACTCGGAAGAAGTTGGGGGCAAAGAGCTAGTAAAAGATAAAGATTGGTTTATCGAAGCTAGAGTTTATTGATTGTTTGTTATTAAAAAACAAAATTGCGATTTTTATTAATTTAGCTACAAGGCCTGGTTTGATGAAAAATAACCTTGTGGTCTAATAATAAAAGTGATACGGATACGGTCTATTTACAGCTACAAATTTTGTATTTGCTGAAATGTATTGAATAAATATGATAATTAGGTAAATTTTATTTATAAATAACTATCGGAAATATGGTATCTTGGTTTGCTATTAAATATTACATTCCTTTCGTTAGTTAAATTATTGCACGTGTTTTGTGAGCTTACACTATGTAAATGTATTCTAAAAAGCTAAAACATGTTTGTGAATTATTGTGTAAATGGTAATATTAAGTGATATTTTATTAAATTTTCTATTATAGACTTATTTATATTTCTTTTCTTCCTGTCGTAAGGTACCTGTAGTGTGTTAGGTGAATAATTAATAATACTTTTCAAGCGGAAATGCAATAGGTTAATTTTATTCAAAGACGCACGTTATTTTTGTTTTTTATTTAAAATCTTACATTATTTGAGTATTATCGTTTCGAATTTCACAAATACACACAGTTATAAAAACATTGTTCATGATAGAGTTTGCAAGTGTCAACACAAAAGTTTACATACCAAAAAGGAAATTATTAATTTAAATGTGCATAAAAATGTAAGTTTTCTAATAAGTAATTAGACGAGCGGCGAATTAAGGCTGACAAGCCACATATACCTTCATGCCACTACACACTCATTGTTCCCTAAAAGTTATACTTACCTACTACAATGAATGTAGGTAACAAATGGAATTTCCAAAAATGATATCTTGCAGAAAAGAACAAACACGTCTAAAGTTTGACATTCGCACCCTGCTTCCGATCTCTTTCATCAGGGTCGCAGCATGGTATCTTGGGTTCAACGTGTGGGCAGGCGAAGGCTACGTCTTCCTCTTTGTGAGCGGCGCAGGGGCCGGCTGCTTCGGGAGGCGGTTGCATGCACGTGTCGACGGTCGGGTCCGGCAGACGAGGGTAGTCTGCTATGCGCGTTGCCGCTGGCGAGATGGCGGGAACATCGCGACGTAGTTTCTTGACGCGCTCGTAAGCGTCTGGTGCGAGCTTCATGTAGTCTGGAACCTGGTACCAATAATATTGGAACGTTTATATTTGCACTGAGGTAAGTTAAAGTAGAAGATATGCTGGTTGCTACGTTCAGCTCTTTCGCGCTAGATGTCGAGATAATCCGAAGGACTCAACTACGGCCACCAAGCTTGTTAATGTCGAACATTAGAACCTCTACATAAGATTGCTATCAGCTATGTCTGTGTAAGTACAGCCCGATTCAAACTCTATGGCGGCTCGGAACTTGAGGCGAGTCGCTGCGCAGTAACCAATTCATGTGTCAGCGGGAGTGAGGGGTGAGGTATTGCGAAGCGAACTTCAGAGCCGCTATACCTAAAGTTTGACGCCAACTATATGTGTATTTACAGACATGGAAATAAATAGATGTCTATGTATCCACGAAGATAATTCAAAATTACAACATATGAGTACCTACGTGGGAAAAACTGGGAGGCCGAACAATGAAGTGATTTCTCGAGCCTTCGCATATTTTTACTCCATTCTTAGCCAATGTAGTCTTTCACATGGGTAACAGGTAACAGTACCGCCTGTTATTTTCATGGTCACGCGGTAGCGTCGAAATATTTATCTTTGTTACAAATTTCAGTAAAATAATAATCACTGAGAAGGAATCGCTTTGGTAGGTAACGAAATCCTAACGGGCAGAGAAGAGTTCATGAACATTTGCTGGCTAAGTTGCTACCTAGCCAGACCAGTTTTTCAAGAATATCTAATTAGGTTGGTAACAACAAATCAGCATTAAAATTAGCCTTCATTCTGAATCCAATCATAGACACTGCTGTTGGCTATTTTTAGCTACTTATAATGAAGGTCGATTGAGACCAAACGAGCGAATGCACTTTTTTTGTGACGCAACATGTGTAAACAGGGACGGAACATTCCTTCGTTATTCTATTCCTATTTAAATGTCAAATATCAACAAAAGAATGCTGTAACTCTTGTTCTGGTTTTATGTTCGTTTGGTCTAAACCCACCTTTATAAGCCGGCCTTGGAGCATTAATAAGGTAACCTAAGGTCCAATAAAATAAAATGGCTTCCATATGAGCCGCCATAAGACCTCATTGTGAGCCCTATCGCAGTAATTATCTTATTATTTGATGGTTTTCCTGATCATTGCGCAGTGGAGTTGATGCTGCACAATGTTCCATTACTTACATGATATGGCAAATGAAAGATGGTTACCAAATAACGGGTAACATTATTTCATGAGAAACTATATCTAGTCTATAGTAGGTTAGGTACTGACCTATAATACCTATATTAAATGACACAGATAATTAGATAGTTGTCCTAGGTAGGTAACTAATGATTTGTAGGATGTAATAATTGTATGTATATATGATGACACGCAGAATGCAGCGCTATAAATGCAATTCCTACGTGACTTCATACCTACCTACCTATTCCTAAATGTCTATTATAGTACCAGGAATACCTAACCTAACGTACCTAGGTATCTCTACGACAGCATAAAATGTTATTGAGACTTGAGAGCCATAACTATAGACCTGAAATAAAATCGTTTTTAAATCTAATTTAGCTGGAACCGTTCGTAAGGTTCTGAATACTTACATAAAGTAGGTACCTTAAGACACCGTAAAACGCTGTTTTTTGCCGCATAGTTAGGCGTACCGATTGGTGTAGGTACATACAAAGTGTAGGTACATATGATAATTTATTTCTTATATAATCTATGTATTATAATTATGCTGAATGTATTGTCAAATGTAGATACTAAGAAAAAGCTTATTCCAAAATATTTCATAAAAATAAAATAGGTAGTAGGATCATGATAAAACAATCTTAAAATAGGGCTCAAAAATATATATTTCGTCGCATAATTTTCTAAATTTTGAGCGTAAACTATCACATTTAATGATAACAAAGGGAATTCAATTAACTAAATACTTAAAGAAATAACTAAACGCATCGCTATTTTGAGCCTTATTTTGTTGCCAGGTAGCGCTATTGTCAATTACTTTTTTTGCTTCTAACCCCATCTTATAATAAAGAGAATTTTATTTATCTATCTTAATGGGTTGTAAATAAACACGACCTTTACCCAGCTGTGGGACAAAAGTAAACAAGCAGCCGGACAGCCTCATGGTCACTGCCACCTATTTATATCCTGCTTTAGAGGTACCTACCTACTTCTATTTTCGATTCAAAAATTATTCGAACTAACGTTGTATTTACGCCGCGCGTGCCTTACCACCAGAGGTGTCGCAACCGTTCTGTTAGTCCTTATGTGTAGATTGCTTTTTCGTTCGATCGAAAGAGTTCAAACGCTGCAGCTAGGAAATATAACCAAGTAAACAGAGAGGTTACCTCCTTGCAGTCGACGCCATAAGTGCCGAGGTATCCAGGCAGTAGCGGCTTTTCATCCTTTTCCTCTCTCATTGCGCTTGCGATTTGCGCACTCGGCACGATATCGTAGGGACACACGTCGGCAGCGCGGCGCTCTGCACGTGCCGTCTTGTCCTGTGAGATTAGGAACAATGATTTTATGGATAGGATTCCATCTACTTGACTACATCGAAATGTTTCAATAATAATGCCTAGAAATAGTTCTGCAACTCAGCATGAACTAAAGCTTGTTACAATTCAAGCATCATCATCTGCCTATAGCCTTTTCCCAACTATGTTGGGGTCGGCTTCCAGTCTAATCGGATGCAGCTAAATACCAGTATTTTACATGGAGCGACTGCCTATCTGACCTCCGCAACCCAAGCAATGTAACACTCTGCACTGTCGTTGTGTGTTACAATTCAAGAATAAGATAACAAAATTATAAAAAAGAAGTTAAGATGTTATCAGTTTGTTAAAATGTTTACAGGGTCTCTAGACGATTGAAGACTTGGCCATGTCTGGGTAGATCTGCCTCAAACAGTCATAAACCTAAGTTGTAAAACTATTTATTGGATAGAACCTTTTGGTACCTACAAATACTAAAAGTGTATTGGTAGTAGGTTGAAGGCGGTAGGTAAGGGACGGAACGGAATTTCATTTAAGCGACGTCTGTGCCAGGTTGAGTCATTTACTTATATGCCCACCGCGCATATTAACTCATTCATTGTATTATCTAGGTATTTAGATACCTACGCGCTTATAAAATCCTCCATTGTACTGTTATTCTGATTGTCAATATCAAGTAAACACTCGCAATGAGGTATGACGGCACATGTTCACTGTCCACATTCATATTATTATAAAAAAATATTTTATTTGTAACTATACAAGAGAGACTTTTCTTTGTACATAAAGTTATTTGCTACAAAAGTCTATAAAAAGGGACAAAGGTAGGTAATAGGTACCTAATGGCTAAGACCTGACCGGTGGCACCTACCGCGCTCAGGTCGATCTGGAGATGGAGTCGGAAAAATTATTTCTCTACGCTCTACGGTGATTTGACTTTTTAGGACAAGAATGTAAATTGGATAGTTTTCTGCAGCTGTTTGTTGTAGCTTAGACATTAAGAGCTTTACTCATCTATAAGGTAACAAGGACTCACCGGGTCTTCGTACTGTTCGCAGAAGTCATCGGCCTCGTTGTAGTGAGGCTGCTGACCCGACGGATAGCTCACTTGCTGCGCCTTTGGCTCTCGGTGTTCTTCACCCGAAGGGCCGCTAAAGCACACCACCTTCTGGTGATCGTCGCGAGCCGCTCCGGATTTCAGGATGCCCTTCAGAGGCATTAAGTTGTCGCATGTCGGCTTGCTGAAAATTGGACAGAAATTAACATTAATTTTGTTCGAAACAATTTAAGCCTAAGATAATATAATTAAGTATAGGTACTTATAGACAGATTGAGTCCCTCTATCACTAGTGCTAAGGTTTACTTGTTAAAATAATAAACTATTTTTCATTTCATTGCAATTCAAAATCTAGAAAGAAGCTCATCAAGTTTTGGGACTTTAGACTTACAAATAAATATAGGCATTCCAAGATAAATAATAATAATAAATAATCTGCTTGATCTAGAAAGCGGTACTTCTGGACACGGCCCGCATTGTTAGGAGGTTCCTCTCTCTGGAGCCCTGACCGCCGGTAGCTTGGACCCTGTTCCCGATACCGGTGGGCTACTATTTTTTATATTTTTAAATGTTAATATTTTTTTATACTAATATTTAAAAATATAATTTATATGTAGATATGTAGTTAATTAAGGAAATAATAATAATATGTTTATTTGTACAAAGAGAACACACAAGATTGGACATAGACTAAACATGGTTGCATGTACAAGCAGTGGGCAGAGGCAAGTTGAACTCCAGTGCGATTCTGTAACAATCTCACCGTGAAAACTTAGGTGAAGTGAGCGTTGAGTGAGCTGTCAATAGTGTCAATTTCTAACAAACACAAACTCGCTTCACCTAAGTTTTCACGGTGAGATTTTTACAGAATCGACCGGCTGCTCCTGAACTAAGTAAAAGGATACTTGTATACTTGTAAGATCTTATCAATAGGTAGTAATGATTATTTTTTTATCTAAAGAAAAGTAAACAGGCGCATATTCAGAAACTTGTGTTTAGATAGATAACAGATTGGTGATTGAACCTGGTGTAAAGTTACTTGTATAAGGTCACCTCACAGGATGCTACCGTCTTATGTCTCGGGATGAGCTTAATGCTAATATGAATAATTCATACATACCCACATATATCAATATATATGTATATATGATCTAACATAAAATCTCCTTCAAAGATTTATGATAGTTCAGATTGAGATACCTAACGCACACATTTGGAAAAACTTTTCAAAACTGCTGCAACTTTTCCGATCACAGAGGAAAATATGTAATGGACGTGCTCACATATTTCTTTTTTACCTTTTGTTGAATGGAGTTATCGAACATTTGATTTTTTTATATGTGCAGGTAAAAAACTGCGCAGGTGTTTTAAATAGGGTTTTTTCCTTTTCACCATTTGAATGAATTCGCCATTAAATTCAAAGTCAAGTCAACAACGTTTTCAATACCCAATCAGGATTTAATAAGTAGTCTTTTCCAATATGCACCTATCTGCTGTCCGCCAACAGCTATATCTACTTCCACTGTCACGAGTGACGATACCAAAGAGAATGTGGTTAGGTATATAGTCTTTGGACGATACCAAAGACAGAGTCATCATGGTTCAGTCTATCAATCGAAGCTACCATGGTCAGTCAGGTCATCATGGTTGATAAACCATAAATGTTTTACCACGGCATTAACCAATATTGTATGGCTCGTGCCGACGTAAGACGAGACGACTGGTTTTCTGTGCTTTGGCCATTGATGTATGAGGAACTGGGCGTAAAGTTCCTCATTCTCATGGAAAAGGGCGGATGCTCCGACCAGACGGGTGTTGGGTCTGATAGACGATTGTCCGACGGTTGATATCGGGATGTTGCACCTATACCTACAATGACGTGACAGTCGCGCTGCGAAACTTTGCGTGCGCGATGTAGGATTTATGTGATGTCAGGTTTTTGATGCGTAGTTCGTATAATTATGTCGTTAGAGAGGTCGCCACAGGACTACCAACCTATGAACTGTTTTCAAAATCAAAGACCAGTGTTACCTCTGTCGTGCGATACGTAATGAATCATCGTAAGAAATGATGTCTGTCGTCATCGGCGGTGTGGGAGGTCGGGGCGGCGTGGCACTGCCCTCCACTACGTCTAGGGCAGTCAGGCACCGCTCCATGGCGCTCGGCTGCGCCACCGCCGCTTTACCAATCTTCGCGAGCTGCGCGCGAGTATCTGCCTGTTGCTCTTCGACGAAGGCCGACTGGAGGTGGTGGTAAATAATAATATTTTTTAAATTTATGATTTAAGTAAATCCACACACTAAGTATCTACTTATAGATGTCATAATTTAGTGGTAACAAAACCAATATAGGTAATCTGCATTCGCGATTTATTTGCCAAAAACGTAAACAAATATGAGTTTATGGAAAAATAACTTTTCTTTCAACTACGTAGTAATGTTATCATTAATCACTACAAAAGGACGAAGCAAAGGACGTATTTTTTGCTTAGAACCAAAACAGTGCTGAAATGTTGTACGAAATCTCATGGTTGCACAGTTTTTCATTAATGCACTGTTTATTATTTTTTATTTAGATATTTTACCATGAGGTTTAATGTCTCTTATTAAGTTTAATATAAAAAAGATACTGGCTGAAAATAAAAATCGGCTGAATAAAACCGAGTTGGTGAAAAAAAAAAAAACCAAATGGCGCGCATTTTGTACCATTGTATAAAACTGAATAAATAAATAAGAAGTATCAAACTTCATATTTGGCAAGAAAAGTTTTAAAAAATGGAAATAGCGATAGCGATATGAATGCAACTCCAGAAAGTATAAAAACAGCTGCAAATGAAATTGTTAATAACGTTTTGCCGCAAAAGTCGCGGGATAAATATTTAAAAGCTTAGGAAAACTTTGTTTTCATTAACTTAAGTTTTTATTTTGAGTAGGTACCTAGCTACCTACCGTGATAAAATATACATACCTACTTTTATTGTTTGTTTGGTTGTCCGCGCTAATCTCAGAAACTTCTGGTTCGAATGGAAAAAATTCTTTTCACTTCAGTAGCTCAAACAAGTAGGTTTTGCTGCGTGAAATCAGTGAGCAAAATGCGATTTTGCTCACTGAGTGAGACAAAGTAACTTTTTAATTTTTTTTTTATTCTACTTTGGGTTAATCATACAATTCGAAACATTCACACTCTATCTCTTTCCCGCCATTAGAAAGAGAGAGAGACAAAGACCAGCCCTTTCGAAGTTCGGATTTTGAATTCGACCTCAAAGACAAACACGTTCGGAATTTCGTACTAACTAAAGAAATTTTGCAAAAAGAAAATTATGTCTTTTAATGTAATTTATTGAATTTTTAACTTATTGTTTTATTTAAAAGAAAATAAGTATTTACTGCAAATAAAACTGATATTTAAATTGTAAATATTTACTGCTAGTTTCAATAAATGTTAGGTACTTACGTAATATATTTTGAATAATAAAATATCATTGGTGCTATTTCCGAACACGCCTTAATTTAAATAAAAGAGCGGGAATAAAATTTCGTGACTGGCGTACAGAGTTGAATAAGTTAAAAAATATTAAAATAATCGTAAAATATGAGTGAAACTAGCGACGAGAACAGTATTTTAACACCGGAAGAGTTAAAACAACAAGTTATTAATGCAGAATTAAGTTTCCTACCTGAGAAGTCTCGCGAGAAATATCTGAAAGCATACCATGTCTTCAATGAATGGAGACTTACAAAGGGCGCAAGCAGTTTTTCGGAGACGGTGTTGCTATCTTATTTTTTAGATTTTATAGAATTGGTATCTACCTACAATGTTAATTATTTTGATTCACAATAAATAGTTATTTCAATCTATTCCTGTTTATTATTTTATCTCCTAAAGTGTTCTCGCTGCTGAAGTGAAAAGTTATGTGTGTTACACGAGAGCAAAGTTTTTTTGCATCTCGTGCCTTTGAATCCCTCGCCACACTCAGGATTCAACTTTAGAATCACTCGCTACGCTCGTGATTCAATCGTTGAATCCTTCGCTTGCTCGGGATTCAAAATCAGCACTCGCAGCAAAAAACTACTTTGCTCTCTTGTTGCACAAATAACTATTTCACTTCAGTAGCTCAAACAAGTAGGTTTTGCTGCGTGAAATCAGTGAGCAAAATGCGATTTTGCTCACTGAGTGAGACAAAGTAACTTTTTAATTTTTTTTTTTATTCAGCTTTGGGTTAATCATACAATTCGAAACATTCACACTCTATCTCTTTCCCGCCATTAGAAAGAGAGAGAGACAAAGACCAGCCCTTTCGAAGTTCGGATTTTGAATTCGACCTCAAAGACAAACACGTTCGGAATTTCGTACTAACTAAAGAAATTTTGCAAAAAGAAAATTATGTCTTTTAATGTAATTTATTGAATTTTTAACTTATTGTTGTATTTAAACGAAAATAAGTATTTACTGCAAATAAAACTGATGTTTAACTTGTAAATATTTATATCTAGTTTCAATAAATGTTAGGTACTTACGTAATATATTTTGAATTATAAAATATCATGGGTGCTATTTCCGAACACGCCTTAATTTAAATAAAAGAGCGGGAATAAAATTTCGTGACTGGCGTACAGAGTTGAATAAGTTAAAAAATATTAAAATAATCGTAAAATATGAGTGAAACTAGCGACGAGAACAGTATTTTAACACCGGAAGAGTTAAAACAACAAGTTATTAATGCAGAATTAAGTTTCCTACCTGAGAAGTCTCGCGAGAAATATCTGAAAGCATACCATGTCTTCAATGAATGGAGACTTACAAAGGGCGCAAGCAGTTTTTCGGAGACGGTGTTGCTATCTTATTTTTTAGATTTTATAGAATTGGTATCTACCTACAATGTTAATTATTTTGATTCACAATAAACAGTTATTTCAATCTATTCCTGTTTATTATTTTATCTCCTAAAGTGTTCTCGCTGCTGAAGTGAAAAGTTATGTGTGTTACACGAGAGCAAAGTTTTTTTGCATCTCGTGCCTTTGAATCCCTTGCAACACTCAGGATTCAACTTTAGAATCACTCGCTACGCTCGTGATTCAATCGTTGAATCCTTCGCTTGCTCGGGATTCAAAATCAGCACTCGCAGCAAAAAACTACTTTGCTCTCTTGTTGCACAAATAACTATTTTGTGTTGGATAGTCCATTTATCGAGCAAGGCCATAGGTATATAACATCACGCTACGACCAATAGGAGCGGAGCATCAATGAATAATGTTGCAAAAACGGGAAAAATTAATCCTTTTGAGAGCTTCCGTTGCGTACGCTGCGTAAACGGTTCAAGTTACGCGAAAATCACAAGCGACGAAATTGTTCCCCTTTAAAAGTTAAAAAAAAGTCCGCGCCAGCATATGTCTATCTTTTAAGGTTGATTCACTATAGCCTTTTTTATGGTACCTACTTAAGGCGAAAGCGCTAGGGTAGCCCGCGAAATTGATTTTTTTTAATGAAATAAATATGACTATGAATAGTGACCAGTAAATTGCAAAAAACGTAAGAAATATTGAATTTCGGCGGCTACCATAGCGCTTTCGCTTAATCATCACAAGTATTTAATTTTGAACAAATTTGCCCTTGACATCATTTGATTTCAATTAATATCTTAGGAGATAAAATAATGAAACATATTTTAGTAGGCTTTTTCCTCAAATTAAACCAAAAGTACAAACGGCTACCCTTATCGCGATAGGCGATCTTTTTCTGTCAGCCATTGATGTAAGTAGGTATAACGCGCAAGCGGCAAAGTGGACATCTTCATGCAATTAAACTATAAGCAATTGTTTATAAATAGCTTAAATAATAGAGACTCAATAATTACAACGCTACATGGTTCTTTTGGCGCGCGTCCAAAATCGGAACTAATGCCGCCATCTTGTTTTATCATTTTCTTTGACAATTTCACTACTGGTTACCAACAACGCCCCCTGTCAATGACATTCAGGCACCAAAAGATCCTTGTACAGCCTAGGTACCTGTAGGTCGCTTTTCATGTTGCCCTCGCGCATGTGATAGTTGCGCACGTTGTCGATCACCTCCTGCGGGAACTTCTCCGGGTTGGCAGTCATGTACCGATACACGAACAGGTCGCACCCTATGATCCTGAAGCGGTGCTTGAATACACTCACTATGGCTCCTAGGAAAGTAAGAAAAGGTAAGGTTTTTAAGCAAGATTAAGAGCTTACATGGTGAATGGTTGATTAGGCCTCAGTTAAATAGATAGATCAGTCTTAAAAAAATCTCTAAAGACAATGTCTCCTCAATTTATTAGAATTGTTGGGTGCCAATAACAACGCTACCTTAGCTGTTGTCTATGAAACACAGTTCTGCTTAGTAATGCATCGAAATCGGATCGGTATTTATTACCAATCGAAACGTTAGGTACTTATCCTATATAACATTAGAATTAGCCAACCGCTTTCGCAGAACGAAAACTTCTTGCGTCGAACTTCCACAGCAGACGTCCTCGCTATCCACGAGAGCTCCTCCTAGCATTATTATTTAAGTAACTTGTGCAACTGACGGCTCCCTTTGGAGTGTTTGGCTGAAGAATTTGTGGAAATTACTTGGCAACACTATTTTATTTTATTGATGATAAATAATAAAACGCTTTTAGCTTTCTAGATGATTTAAAATTTAGATTTAATTTAGAGAATTTTAGATCCAGATCATAAAAAAGAACCTTCACCTTGCTATTATAAGTTTGCTAATTGGCTTATGTTCATTATACAGTAACAGCTACTTCTGTTTCAGTCCGTAGCCGCAGACAGACACGAAATAAGTGTAAGCAATTTTTGAAAAGATGATGACTACCTAATCAAACATTTCCACACTCACCAATAAAGAACCTATCAGGTGTGAAGTAAGTGGGGAAGTTGTGATCCGACTCAGGAGTCTCCAGCTTCATGGACTTGAGGAACGTCCCTTCGCGGATGCCGGAGTTCCTCCGAGGAACCTCTCCGATCTTGATGGAGCCGTCCGCGAGGCTGTATGACATCACAAACTTCCGACCATTGTCCTCGGGGTGCACCCAGTCCAGCTCACACAAGTAACGAAGGTACTATGAACAAGAAAATTTAAGGGTCATGAAAATGTTCTCTTGGTGTAAACGCGGGGTTAGAATAGGTACCTACACCGTTATATTTTTGCACAAGACAGTCTATGATTCACACTTGTGAAAGGATTTCTTAACTAACAGGCAGCTCAGAATACCTACGTATTATCAACCTTTAAAGCATAAAATACGCATTTCAGAATAGATAACCTATGCAATATATCATGCAAGTCTATCAGAAGTAGAACGTCCGCTCTTCCAGGAAATATTAACGTAATAACCTGAATCCTGAATCTGGCAGATAGGAGACCTGCGCGAAGCTCGCTCCTCGACTCTTTGTGGAACTTTAATTGAGTCCCCAAGTTGCAAACTCGAATATCAAAGAATTATTTATTGATGCCCAACGGAAATACATGCACTAACTTTTTCAAAGTATTATATGTCGGTAGGAAGCAATCCAACTTGTGAAGTATTGATACTTTTATGGTTCTCGATCTTCTTTAAGAAAATTTTATTTCGAAAATACATTTTCTGTACCTACATACCTACTCGTTTTTCCTGAATGTGGTTTTTCCTGTGGATGTGTTTGGTGGGTTTGGTTTTCATACACGTATCAGTTTTGAGTACCTATGAATGTAGATGGCTATAAGAGTAGGGGAAGACCAAAGAAACGATGGATATACAGTGAAATATGATGTCTAGAAAGGGGGTTACTATCAAGATGGCGACTACTAGAGAAGTATGGAAGAAAAACACCGCCGAAAAGTCCGCCTCTGTACATTTATGTGCTTGAAGTATTAAATAAATAAATAAAAACATATGTTGCGACGACCCCAAATAAATTGGCATAAAGGCTAGAGAATGATGATGATGATACACCATGACAACCATGGTAATAAATTACGACATATAATTATCAAAACAGGCATTAATAGTTAAAAAATTAATCAATTAAATTAGCCCACTACAGTTCACTTCACTGTAACAATCCAACATAAGTCTAATTAGATTACTTACACTAATTATCGGACATAGAATTGAGGCAATAGATCTTGGTCAATTAGCATTTAGCTGCATAATCATAGCTAATTATTGTCATTAAAATGGTTTCCTGAGTACGTGTGCTGTGTCGTGTGTCACTACAAACACCTTGCTGGGTTATGTTGACGTCATCATTCGCAGAGACAATGAGAGCTCAACTTGAGGTCAAGACTATGGTATTTATGTTTATTTATAACTGTCAAACTAGGTATTATCATCGGGACTGTATCTCGTCGGTATTGCATCTTAACTCACTTTTAGTGATAAGACCGCCCATTATGTAAAATTTATACATTTATATCTAAAATTTGTATGATGTACATACGTAATAAAGAGTATAATAGCTATCTTACGTCGGATTATAACGTGTTAACATTTCAATATGCCATTGATTTATTGGACTGTTTTTTAGGTGAATACTATGACATTACATAAGTCCCTTTAGACTTATTGCGAGATTTGTCTTGCAAAAGAAAAAGATAGCAATTCATCAAAGTTAATCACCTGCTTTTGATGACACCCGTTAATTACCACTGGTTTATACAGACAGGCTTAAAAATGCGCGTCAAGCTATTGGAAGGCTTTTAAAACGTTAGCAAAGTATGCCATAATTATTCTTTCCACTGGGAACCGGTTTTGCTTAGAGATTTTCCTTTGCAAGTGCTGAAGTAGGTACAGCATGGAGATAAAGCTGGATTAAAAAAAAAGAGAAACTACCGAATTTTTGAACTCACGTCAACTTCAAATGACAGTCTTGACATTTGACACAAGTACGAGTATTTTATATGATGAATAGATTACACTATCATTTATGGATTATATATTATGTGGGAGGGCATAACGTCGAAAAAAGGACTAACATTGGAATAGTAGTTAGAATAGTAACATTTATGGTTGCAAAAGAGTTGCCACTACTTTAAAAAGAGTTAATCGGAGACATACTTCGATATGTCCCTGACAATTCCTCGCAGCTGACCAGGTTCTGTAAGAGTGTATCTCATCCTTGTCGTATAAAGATTACCTTATTAGCGTTGAGGTTGTACTTGATAATGTCCTTGTGCGGGGGCTTCGGAATGAGGCGGTAGCACGACATCAAGGTGTCTTCGGGAGCCCCGATACCGATGTGTGGCGGGATCGACTGCACGTGGAATAAATAAAAAGAACGATGTATAATTTATAGGTACCTACTGGTCCTTCACTATCAGTGTGCAATTCTGCGTTTCAATTCGTATAGAGACAGACCACTCGTTAAGATGTGAAAAAGAATAGGAAAATTACAAAATAAAGTGTCCCTAAAGATCTAAAAATAGAAAATTAATCTGACTACAATCACAATGAACTAAAAGTAAAGTATAGATAATTAGGTGAATACAAACATGTTATTCTAATAACAAGAATCGTTAAAACACTTTTTGAATTCAAAATCCTATCTCACATTTGAAATTATGTATCTACTACTACTTCCCATACATTACAAACGATGACTTGAGCCAATTTTCCATAATTTCAAGACATGCTACTGATGACTATACTTCATGTCAAAAATGTTTTTCAAGATCATTACTTGGTTGACCAGGAAGTGTAGGTACTTATATGTAAGATGAATTGGACCTCACCTTAGGGAAATCTTTTGTGACCTTTTTCTGCACCTGCACAGGCTCTGGTTGTTGTATGTTCAGCATAGACCTGGTAATCAGAAAAAAATGTTAGCAACAGACTTCACACCTGCGCGCGCATCGCTAGTGCTGGCTTACACGGCGCGCGGCGCGTAAAAAAACAAAACCAGCGCGCTATTTTCCATACAAGTTAATATTTAACAATACAAGTCTGTTTTTTCCTCGCAAGTGTGTTGAAAAACGTCGTATGAAACGCGTGTGCATTAATCATTATACACTCGGCTTCCTTATCGCGCTCGCCTGCGGCTCGCGCGAATAATACCGCCTCGGGTGTAATGATTAACATAGCACACATGTATCATAATGTACTATTAACGATTTCTTTGATTGGTAAACGGAATAACCTTCTTAGGTAAGTAATCAAGGAACCATATAACTATCAAGCCTATTCAGATTTAAAGCTTACAGTCTGGTAGTTACTGTGGTGTGATGAATCTTATGTCTTGGAGAAGAACCTATTTTCATTTACCTACGCTGCCCATATAGGTATTGCCCCTTACAGTACTGGCACTAATACCGTAGAACCCAGGATTATTCTGAAAGAATAATTTTAAAATATAACCCGAACAGAATCTATTCACATAACTTTTCAGCAATATAAGAGTATTTTCGCTTTGAAAATCTACAAATACCTATATGATTTTCTGGGAATCGAGGCACACCAGTTTCCAAGTATTTTTACCTACGCGAAGAGCGCTGACGACTTCGTAGATACCTATTCTTTTATTTTTTTTCCATTATTTTCACTTCACAAACGTAGGTACGGAGTTTTAAAATCCGTTCTATGAAAAGACATATCCTTTGCCAGGTTTTTATTAACTGGACCCTTTGGTACCTACTCCATCCTCATGCATTGTGTCCTTTTTATTATAACTTCATCCATCGTCCTTTACACATGTCCGCACCATCGAAGCATACTCTCTTCGTCCTCATTTGAAGAGGATTAAAAATGTGCGCTCGTGTTTAATTATAAAGGGACCCGTTCCTTTGAAGAATATTAAATTAAAATGTGTCCACATCAAAGTTTTAATCAAAACGTAGTAGGTAATGAAGGTTTGCCCCCGTGGAATATTTGTGCTGTTTACATAAATATGTAGGACCCTACTGAACGAATACATATGAATATGTTTCCTGGAAACTACAAATAATGAGCTTGAAAGAGTGTTGACAAAAATAAAAGAGTATCGCGAAAAACTCGCTTCCGACTAAAATACCCATTCGACAAAATATGCTGAAATGAGAATCTGAGATCTGAAGACTTCTAAAAGCATTCACTTTATCAATCTAGCTCCCGTAGCGAAGCTTTTAATTCTAAAATAGTTTATCGGAGCGGAGCGAGCGCGAATGAGAGCATGTTGAAAGCGGAGCGATATCGGCACTATTCGCACTTAATTGACGATTACTGAACCAATTCCAGTTGTTGTGTTTACCTTTAACTCACTACGCAGCATGCAGACCGTAGTGTTGTGAGCGTGTGGTGCTGAACAGTACAATTCGAACGGCTGTATTCAAGTAAGTTATGAAAATGTTTATGTTCGTTCATGTATGTAAGTAGGTACATCATGCTTACATAAGGCGCATAAGTGGGTCTCTAGATAAAATGGTGCCTCGAGAAATACAAACAACACATAGGTAGGTACTAGTAAGTATGTAGCGATCAATGCAGCTAATTCGGTTACGCACACAAATCTTGGCACATTGGCGTAGAAATGTTATTGCTAGCCGTAACTCATTGCTCGTATATTACTAACACTATATTTTGTTCATGAATATTATGTAAATCTGGAAGATTCTTTTTAGGCGCCTAATGTTTATTCTCAAATGGAGAAAACAGCAAAGTGGAAATCGTCCTATCACTCCTACATTCGCTTTTTTATGTTGATATCCTTTAGCTAAAAAAATATTTAAAGGATATCATTAAATATATTCCAGTGCCTTAGGCATCTTCTGGGTATGCTCGTTCCATCACATACCTCATCCATCGCTTTCCATGAGGCGTGATAGAGGTCAAGAGAGGGGGGAAAAAGGATTTTAAAAGCAAATGATTGTGATCAAAGTATCTTGTACTTTAGAAATAATTTTCACTCTCGTTCAACATATAAAATAGCTAGGTACTGAGTATCGGCAGCTTAATTAATCAAGTTGAATACTTTGTAATATGTTAACGGTGTGATATTTCCACAAAGTGCATTATTAAGTGTTCGCTGAAAACACGTTTAGATAAATTGTAAGTACTTAGGTACTAGCATGAACAACTTGCGCGAAAGGCAGGTTGTATCAAGTGATCAAAATATGATTCGCGACTATAGCAGATATGTAATTACAGAATTATAGTCATTAAAATCATTAAAATATCTCTTTAAGTTAGATTTGTACCTGCACTTTTCCATAAGAGGTTTGTTCTTTGTTCGTTTGTTTGTTGTGTTTTGTTTGTTGTTGTTTTATTCTGTGCAAATAGGACGCACATAAATCGAAATAAGCAAAATCGACATTTTCAAATTTTTATGAATACAAAGACATCAGTGGAGTTTATGAGAGTATCTATTAATAATAGCACGTAGTACAATGGTGTAATTATCGAGTAATAGTGGCGTACTATTATGTCGCCATTAGAACAATTGCCGCTAATTAACGGTGGGGAGAACATCACCGCTCCACTCACGATAACTTGGGACACGTCTCGGTTCTTATCTCACTATAGGATTTATCTTTGAGTACAATGATGATGTGGTAGTTTATGATCTAGTTGAACATATTGTGATACTGTGTGAATAGAATACCGTCTCAAGATAAGTCAATAAGTAGAACATTTCTTATGTTTATGCTCCAGAACGTAGGAGAAATTTCAAGGATCCTGATCTATTGCGAATAATTAGCATGATAAAATTCAAACCAGTAATTCAGGGTGACAGGGACATCAACACGCAATCTGTTATCATGGATTCAGTAGGTACATGATACTGAAGCTCCCTGCGTTGAAATTTTTCGTCGGTTAATAATTTCTACCCTAGGGGGTCTAGAATCATGTGCTGAATTCAAGGTTACAGTTTGCGCGGCGATGTCCCTGCCACCCTGTATAGGTTCCTCCTAATCGACCATACTATAGGCCGTTGCCTGAGGTAGTTGTGCGGTGCGGCAGGGGTAATAGTTGTCACAAGTTGACGAATCACTAAAATCTCGCATCACGTCACCACACCCCTCCCGCACCGCGCTGCTGCCTCAGGCAACGTCTCAGTTAAGGGCTCGGCCTATCTATAATTTTCATTTCTTTCGTGAACTCTGTCTGATTATTTAGTTATCTCCTAACAGAGATGACGGCTAGGAAAGATGTTTGGAAGGAGAAAACATGATGCGCCGACCGCAAATACAACAAATAATTTGGAATAAGATCAGAAGGATGATGATGAATTTACGTCTTAACAGTGCTTTTTATTTCTGTAAAATTCTCTTTGATTTTATAAACAATGTTATTATTTCGACGGCTTTGAAAAATCTGCGGATTATTGGAAAAAGACGAGACGAAAAAGAAAACATTTTTAACTAGGAATGTGGGGGTGCTCATTTGTATAATAGGGTGTCGCAGAGCTTACGCAGCACTAGAGCTGCGATCACTCACTGGCACTTGACAAACAAAATAAGTGAACAGAGAGGGACAACTGTAATTGTACGGTGACAGCACCAGTTAGTAGAAGACTGTTTTTTTTAAGATTTCGTTTTTTTATTTTTATTATGCCTGGTTTACTTAGTGATAACTTAGGACTAAATGCCACATAAAAAAAAACATAATTGCCTTCTGAATTTTTGATAAGCTTTGAAATGGGAACCTTTTGACTCCGTTTGTGTCTTCAGGCGCTAGGGAATAAACTTTTTCGTTTAATCCAAGTTCAGTACTGAAACTATAAAGAAGATATATATGTAAAAGGAATATTTACAATGTATCAGATGGCTATTATCCCACGAGAGATACAAAAGTCGCCTGAAGGGAAGAGTGAACAGCTTAATGCTTAAAGTGAGACAAGTTTTTTTTTTGTCCATTTTCTTATCTTGTCGAGCAAACAATACCAATCTAGTGTAAGAAATAGCTAATGGCCCTTGGAAGGAAAGGACAAGTATTGATACTTAAATTATCCCGATAGACATTATGTCAATTGCGTCATTGATCAAATGGATTCGAAATGAGGTTTGGTTCTCAATTAGAGCCTTCGAGCAAAGCATTACATTAACGCGTTTCTTGTGAAAACATCTCGGAGCTATGAAAAGGTTGCTAATACGGTTAGTACTTATTTTGCATTGAAGTCACGAGCAAGTGATTTTTTCTAAATATGAAGTCACATTTTTTTGAAAATCATCGGTAAATCAATAATTTCTGTGTGTAGGTTTCGTGTTTCAGAAATACTAGGTAATTAAAATGTAGGTAGGTATAATTAAATAATTCCCACCACATCATATTCTACACAGTACCAAAAATATCACACGTTTAGCCACGTTAGAACAGGTGTACGCGAATTAATTATTCAGTTGCAAATCTAAAATTAGTTTGAACTATGAAGGTTGAAACTACATACCTAATTGAATTTGGTAGATTGTTTTTGATTCGACTCAGCGTAATGGAATTTGTATACGGCTTTAAATGTTTAAAAGCTCTAATGGATTTTGTTTTTGGGTGCTCAGATTTTTGATGTGATTGAATGTTTTGGAAATAAAGCTTATTATCTTCTATTCCCTTCAATTACGTAAGTATATTGTTTGAATTATTTGGAAAATTACGCCTGGATACTTTTAAGTAACATTTAAACGTCAAAATGTATTTAATAAACCTGGGTTTATGTTTTACTTTCATTGACCTGATTTGCCCAGACATATTGATTCAATCGGATTCTTGATTCCTACAATGACGAGCACAACGAACATTATAACTTAAACAAACGAAAACTATCAATACAAGCCGCCTCCTAATTGGTTTTCTCACTCTACACAATTCTCACAAATGATCTTGCTATGCCTAGAGGCTTACGCCTAATGAAATAGTGATTGTCATTTGTCAATAATGTCTTGTGTGATGTTGATTTTATGTAGGCGCTTGTTTGAATAAACTTTTGTATTTCGGTACTTCTAATTATGTGTTAGTAGATGTTACTGATAGCATCAATTTGGATTATTTATTTGTATTTTCTATTTATATAAACTGAATAAATGTATGTATCAATCAGCTGCGTGTGTATTTTAGATGCATTGATTTAAGTGCACTTTAGTTTAGTTTGTTATTACAGTTTAAGCAATAATAATTCTAAAATATGCACGGAAATATACAATAAAAATGGTAGCTTGAATTCTCATTTCATGTTTTAATTAAGTATCATGTTTGTATGCTTAGAAAATATCTTTTTCAAACAGAGCCCTAAGTAACCGTTTTAGTTCTCGTTAGCAGCCTCATCAAGAAAGATTCTGAACTTACTTTGATTTATTTCCTATTGGTCATTTCTTAATCCTTTTAAATTCGAAGATCGGTAAAACACCGTTAATTACATTGTGAAGTCCTCAAGACCTCAACCAATCCGCCTGGAAAATTCTATATAGCAAATTAGGTACGCTAAAATTCCTTTCAAAATACTATTAATCCTGCTAAATAAGACGGACTGAACGCGGGGTCGTATTGCACTTATATTTATCCTGAGACGAACAAGTTTTTGACGTACTTAATTAACATTGAAGAAAAAAAATAACAAAAACACGACCAGGAAACGGGAAACAACTTTTCTTTTAATTTTCTTTTAGTAAAAATGTAAACAGGGAAATAAGGAAATCATCGTTTGCTGGAAAATCTTGGGAGCAAAGGAAATAGACAGTTAACCCTTTGAATTAGTATGGCCTCATCAACCGTACATTTACGTTGCGAACGTAGCAACCTACTTGGATGTCGTGCGTAACAAATATTATGCTATAATTAGGTATAACGTTCCAAGCAACGTACATCGAGTCAGACAATAACCGTGGAATTAACCACTTGTCAAGAGAAAGAATCGCTACCACTTTAACTTGTTAACCCTCTAAATTTTAATATAACTTTAAACTCAACTTGCATGGTTCTTTCTGTGCACTTCATAACTTAACCAACATTATCAAAGTGATAATGTACGGTTACGTAAATGTTGCTTAAAGTTAAGTAATGATTAACCCGTGTGTAAAACTGTTAACCCGTCTGTAGGTGTCCTGACAGCTGCACGTTACAGGACTCTAGTGATGGCTCCAAACGCACGTAGCCGAATTCAGAGCCGAGTCCATTTAAATTGCCATCGACACGCTAAGAAAATGAACTTCTGCTTAACATTAACTTTTTTACCGCTGCTAACCTTCACACTGCACACTGCTGTACCCGCTTATTAAATGACGACGCTGTAATAGGTATCTATTTGTCTACCCAATTTCGGGGTTATAATGTATTTTTACCTAGAAATACAATATTCACAACCTGTTGTACAGACGCCAGCACATCAAGCTACTACAATCTGTCAAATTTATTTAATAAATTTTCAACTTTATCGCTAAAGCACAAGGTTCAAAGTTGATTGGGAAAATTTGACAGATTGGGGTAGCTTGATGTGCTGGCGTCTGTACATTATTGTGTTGCTGAATATAGATACAGCGGTGCTATTCTGTAAAAATCTCACCGTGAAAACTTGGGTGGTGAGCGTGGAGTGAGCTGTCAATAGTGTCAATTCCTAGCAAAAACAAACTCACTTCACTTTTTACAGAATCGACCGGCTGTTTCGAATTGTTCGTCAGGAGCGCATATTCATCCAACTTATAGGTACAATACATTAATAGTACCTACCAAGGGAAGTTCTAGAAATATTGGCACAAGACAATAAACCATAACAGTAGAGAAAATATGTAAACAAAATCCATCTCAGTGTATTCTCAACTCGAGTCAACAGTCACTTGTTGTTTTTTGTGTTTGTGTTGTTTCTCTGCGTCATGTTTACCGCTTATAAACGTATTTTCTTTCTTTCTTTCAACAGCAAACACAGAATTTCATCAAAACTGAATTA
This sequence comes from Luperina nickerlii, assembly GCA_963855955.1. Lineage (NCBI taxonomy): Eukaryota > Metazoa > Arthropoda > Insecta > Lepidoptera > Noctuidae > Luperina > Luperina nickerlii. The sequence continues at coordinate 12,938,931 of OY979664.1, read as the reverse complement.
ATAAATTTGCACCATTGTAATCTGCGAGCAATATTTCCCGTGCAGTCAAGTAAACACTGGCCCACGACGGAGACAAATGACGCCGTGGTCAACATGCCGCGGGGACACTAACGAATATGTAAGGGAAACTATTTTACTAACAATCATCACAAGTTCACAATCTCTGCGAATGCTCCCCGCACATAATCCTCCTACATTTCCGTTTCTTTGTAGGTAGGGACTACATTGCTAATACAACTTTAAAATGGATTATGTTTTTCTCATAGAAGAAGGCTTAGATCGGTTATCTTTTTTAAATACTCCTTGAACATTAGATTTTTTACTCGTTTAATTACGTTATTGCAAAAAAACATTGTTTCTATAAGGTATGTACTGTCACATAGGTATGCTCTTTAATTTTACACTGTACGATCGCTTAATTGAATAGGTACCTACTGTAAAGGTTGTCTTCAAAAGTCGACCTTATGTAGTGCAGGCTGGCAGTAAAATAACTCTGGTTGCATTCGAACAGTCATGTGAATTTAGAATGAGCTTTCAAATTTTTGTATAAGGATATTATTTTGAAAAAGGAGTGATGATGTAGGCGCATCACGTTCGCTTGAAATATACGCAGTAAATAATATAATTTTAACACCTCCACGTAATATACACGCAATACACACATCTGATTGAATAAGTTTGATAAGAAATTTATGTCCTAATGAAAGGTAAAGATTACATAATAATTAGATGAGTTCAATTAGACCATTCATTTCGCCAATAAACAATTTATGCCTCGTATATATATAAGGTAGAGCATTTCATACGATCAAATTGGATCATTAAAACCTATTATGGTTTCGTTATCAATTTTTATTGTGTTTCACAATACTAAACGATATCTAGTGGATGTACCTGATTAACCTGCATCGCTTTTCAAGAAAAAAATAACGTAAGTCGAACTGCTGTTTTTGCCTTCAAACGATTAACGATTTTGATATTGACAAATAAAAAGTACTTATGTTGAATTGAACCTATTATTGTGCCTTGAGATCCCCCCCCCCCCCCCCGCCTTCTTAAATATGTCAAGGTCAAAAGCTCATTCCAGTGGTTCGATAATGTACCTTATTCCTTTGTCTCTCTTTCTCTCTTCATACAATTTTTACCTGAAGTATTTCCTGGTGAAGGCGTCGCAATCACAGATGAGGAACCGCCTCCCGAGGACGTACACCGTGGCGCCCACCATCAGGTCCTTGGGCGCGTAGTATTCCGTAGTCACCTCCTCTTCGGTCGTTTCCAATACGGAGGACGGGAATGACACTGGCAAAAGTAAGTTAGGTATATAATTGTGAGGACTGACTCTTCTCTTCTCTCACACTTCTTGATTTCACCAAGTCATAATTGTTTATTTATAAGAATTACTCGTGAACACAATATCTATATATTTTTTTTGTCTGTACTTGCACTCGATCGACTAAGTCTCAGACGTCGGGTCCGTCATAAGCCAGAAATTCTGACGACTAGTCTTACCGAGGCCAACGTGTATCCTGTTACTGCGTTGTGGGGGGTCAGATAAGCAGTCACTTTAAATAAAATACTGGCATTCAATTGCTTCAGGTTGGACTGGAAGCCGACCTTATGTTCGCGAAAGTCTAGACAGATGATGATGACTTGACCTCGATCTAGCCTAATCGATTATAAAGAAAACAAGAAGGGGATTCCAATGAAATTCATATCACACACTTATTTTCCTATAGGTACAGGGTTTTTTACAAGCCATTTTGGATAGCTTCTGCGCTAAAGGTCCTGGCGAAAAACGCTGAAAGGAACCACGGACTAAACTTTAAATATCTCCCAAAATACCTTTCATTACCTGTTTTAAAATATATTTAATGTCAATTTTATTTTCTTTAAGATTGAGCTTATGGTTTTTTCAGTTTTTCTCTATGACCCAGCAGCCTAATTACGTAGGTAACACTTTTTCGGAAAATGATTGAGACTAGTTTGATTAGTTTTGATCGGAGTTTGCTTAATCTTTCGAACTTGAGAACATACCCATAATGCCCAGAAAAAAATGAATATTGCTTAAAACTTGTATATGTAGATTCATAAAAAACATCCTGATTGTCACAGCCTATGTCACCTATCGTTTACTTCGCTATCAATAACTACCCTAATCGCAAACGTTAGCTATTACACAAGAACTCAGCACTGAGGAGGGTCGTGCCCTTGACCTTCAGCGACATAAAGACCTTGAATAGCTACATCGATATTCGATATTGGATTATAAAAATCATATTTACTTTAAGTAAATACTTACGTGGTTTTGTACACCTTTAAGTATATACTTACCTATTTTAAGCGGATAGAAAAGCTTTTACAGGATAATTAGGCCTATCGTACACCTACTGTACTAAACTAAAATGTGTTCTGTGACTATTAAAAACATGTACCTACGCACCGAACTTATAAATTAGGTCATCGCAAATACGTTGGTTTATTTTTTCGTTAAGGGGGAAGCGCTAAGGTAGCCCGCGAAATTCAAATTTTCTTACGTTTTTTGCAATTTGCTGGTCAGCATTAGGTTGTACGTTGATTAATATATGAATCGCGGCCGTAAGAAATATGTGTTTACAGAATTATAATCATTAAAGTCATCAACACAACTCTCTAAGACCACGTAAGTCCAAAGAATGATGATTTCATGAAACAGTTATTCTTGGGACTTACGTGGTCTTAGAGAGTTGTGTTGATAACTTTAATGATTATAATTATGTAAACACATATTTCTTACGGCCGCGATTCATATATTAATCAACGTACAACTTAATACTGACCAGCAAATTCCAAAAAACCTAAAAAAAAATGAATTTCGCTGGCTACCCTGGCGCTTTCGCCTTAATCGTACAAGGAATCGAAAGTTCCTAGAGATTTTGCATCCATTAAAGAAACACATTGTTGGTAGGTACTTACTAAGGTTGCAACCCTAGTACCTATATAAAATTGTATCCTGCCATATTAGAGCTCCAAATATCTACTACTAGCTGACCCGACAGATGTACTGTTTTTGATTCGATAAGTGGCGCCATCTCATCATCTGCCTAGCCTTTTCCCAACTATGTTGGGGTCGGCTTCCAGTCTAAACGGATGCAGCTGAGCTGAATAGCAGTATTTTACATGGAGCGACTGCCTATCTGACCTCCACAACCCAGTTACTGGGTAATACGACACCCCTTGGTAAGACTGGTTGTCAGACTTTCGGGCTTCTGACTACCCGTAACGACTGTCAAAGATCAACGAATGACAGCCGGGACCAACGGCTTAACGTGCTTTCCGAGGCACGGAGGGGCCACGGTATGCAAAGATGGTCACCCATCCACAGACCAATCGCGGCAAGCGTAGCTTAACCTGATCGATTGACCTGTTACTATTTAGCCACCTATTATCACAATAACTTTATTGTTGTTTTCCTCAGGAACATCACTTTTTTTCGGGATGAAAGGTATCCTATGTCCGTTTCTGTACACCTGACAACGTAGGTAGGTATATGAAAAATTTCAGGATGATCGGTTCAGTGGTTTAGGCGTGAAAGGTACAAACAAACAAACTTACTTTCTCGTTTATATTAATAGTTAGGATATTTCAAAAAAATATAAATAAGCGCAATATGACCAGTATTCATTTCATAAAAGCCGAATGAATGATTTTGTAACCTTAATTTAGTGTAGATAATAATTAACAATAGTTATGACACATTTAAAGCAAACAAAAACTTCTTAATAAAAGCTCGAAGTATACCTAAGTATCTACTATATATTTTTTCGCCATCTACTATATTTTTACAGGCAATGGTTTCGAAAATACTATATTTGATATAAAAACTGGATAATGTAATACCGTTCCAACATTCCCAATAAACATCGCACACTGATCCACCACTTTTATCAGATAAGGTAATATATGTATATTGGTAATAATCCAAGGGGCATAAAATGGAAAATAGGTCGCTAGACTAACCCCACTTTCCTTATATTGGTGACGAGGCAAGGAAAGTTCGAGTCGTTTGTCTACCTGTGCGACACCTAGTTCTCGTTTTACAACCTTTTATTATCCTGCAGTTATTTAGCGGGTGAAAGCACACGTAGGGTATAAATTTGTATTAAGAAAGTTACGGGTTAATAAGGTTCAAGCAACTTTGTTCCTGAAAAGCGTAGATATATGGACCTGCTGTAGGTTTTTTATGTCGCTTACTTACTTTAGATACTTTTTGATTTTTAAAGATTTTTTGACAATGTCGGTAAGTTTCCGTAAAATTAAAAACTCGTGCCTTCTCTACTCTTGGGTGTTACCAGTTTGTACAACCTTTCAATAGCTACACATATGCGATCGCAATAAGCTTACCTAATATCAATCAGTCTTTAATGTTCCAACTGCTGAGATACAGGCCTCCTCTCTGGGAGAGGAAGTGGGCCGCAATCCACCACACGGGCCCAGCGCAGTGCGGGTTGGTGGATGACACATGTCTTCAAATTTTTGCTTTTAGCACATGCGGATTTCACCACGATGCTTTCCTTCGCCGTTTTGAGAGCAGTGGTGATGAAATTAAATACCTACACAAAGTAAATTGCCGGCCTAGATTCTAAACCACTGGGTCACCACTGCTCTTTTACCTATAATAGATTATGGCTTTCCACATTCGATCGTTACTTACACATTAATCTGCATTCAGCGGTGCTATTCTGCATAAAAGATCACCGTAATAAGTTAGGTGAAGTAAGTTTAAAGTGGACTGTCATTGCACCTGATGCTAGGAATTGACACTACTGACAGCCGGTCGATTCTGTAAAAATCTCACCGTGAAAACTTAGGTGAAGTGAGTTTGTTTTTGCTAGGAATTGACACTATTGACAGCTCACTCCACGCTCACTTCACCTAACTTTTCACGGTGAGATTTTTACAGAATAGCACCGCAGTACACTAATTACTTTTTAGGTTAAATAATATCACCACTTGCAGCCAAATTGCGAGGAAAGCCATACCTACGTCAATAAATCTGGAAACTAGCGGCTAGGTAGTAGCACCTGCCACGTGGGACTCTATTGCACAGATGAAAAATGAGGCAAACGTACCAATACCTACCGATATATTCAGTTGAAAGCATTCATCACTGACTGACATTCGATTAAGTCCTGTAGAAACAGGAGGCAATATAACATTCTGTATTTGTAAGGTTTGTTTGAGCTAGAGGAATGGAACGAGGTGACTTTATTAAATGCTGTAGGTAAATAACATCAAGGTAATAAATTAATAATAAACATCATCAGTCTATAATGTTCTCATTGCTGGGACACAGTTCTCCTCTTTCAATGAGAGGGAGTGGGCCGTAATCTACCAGGAGGGCCCAGTTGGGGTTGTTAGACGTCACATGTCATCGAATTCTTGGTTCTATGACATGCCTGTTGCCTCACGATGTTTTCCTTCATCATTTTGAGAGCAGTGGTGAAGAAATAATTTACACAAACTAAAGAACTAACCGGGTTCGAACCTACGACCTCGTCTCGTAAGTCACGGCCGTTACCACTGGGCCACGGCCACCACTGCTCAATAAATGAATATAAGTTATTAATATGTTGTCGTGTGACTGCTTCGTTGGTTGCAAGTCCAACTACTGAGGCTGGATTTCGATCTCTAGGTCGAGTACCTACAGTGTTATTAGGTTTTTCTATTTAGAATGTCTCAGTTTCATCCAGATACTGATTCATAACGTTATCCTTTTATGATTCGCCTAAGTGGCCTTTTTGGTCCCCTGACTGACTGATATATCAACGCACAGCCTAAACCGCTGGTCCTAGAGACATGAAATTTGGAGGGTATGTTCTTTGTGAAGAGTAGGTATCCGCTAAAAAAGAGTTTATCGAAATTCCACCCTTGGGTGAATGGAGGAGGGTGAAATTTCACGCGGACGAGGTCGCGAGCAGAAGCTGGTATACTATAAAATTCAACGTCCTGACTGACTGATATATCAACGCACAGCCTTAACCGCTGGTCTTAGAGACATGCAATTTAGAGGGTGTGTTCTTTGTGAAGATTAGGTATCCACTAAGAAAGGGTATTTCGAAATTCCACCCCTGAGAAGGTGAAAAAAGGGGTTGAATTTTCTGTGAATAATTTCCGACCTCCATACCCGCATGGAGGTGAAGCCGCGGGCAAAAGCTAGTATGGGTATATTCTCTACTTAATACGGGGTACATAAGCGTGAAGCTTGTGTGCCCCCGGAGGCAGAGAGAGTATTACGTTATGATGTGGATATCACCGTATAATCATTACCATTCAGCTGAATGACCTCCACTGCTGCTCGAAGACCGCCTCCATTTTCTTTTCTTTTCTTCTTACAACATTCTTTTGGTATACTCGCATCCATCGACGACTCGCGAACTTCACCAACGGGGTAATTTTGCGTAACACATTATCAGTAGCAACGGGTTTTATTCTGACAGTTCAACAACATTCATTGCGTTGTTTACATTGCTGAGCAGACACATTTTTCGAACATATGAAGTAATGGATTAGCAATATCCTTCAAAATGATTCAAATCGAGGTTAATAGAGTGTAACGCAATTAGGGTGCAGATCATCTAACCCTCTGCGGTCCATTGCACCGATTTTCATTTTAACATTTTATAACATCTGGAACTCACATAAGTTGGCAACGTGTCATTTGTCCAGTCGATAAGGTTGATTGGGGAACTTTTTATAGATTATTAGGAATTCTGAGTCTTTGATAAAATACATGAGTAGGTACGTATGAGACCTCAGAGACTACTGTCACACCTCGACTTTTTAATATTGTTATCGTTTTTACTGTAACTTTTCACTAGGAAATTAATATCAACCGGTTGATTTAAACTTATAAACCCAAATATTCACCCTTATTTATTGCTCGCTATTAAAGTGTATCGGTTACCCTTTTCATTCTTGAAAATTTAAACAACAAATTACAAAGGCTTCTCAGACGGCTTTTACGTAGGCTGCTATAATTCATAATCTCTTCGCCAAAGAAGTCAAAGTTGGAACGCAACTTCTTAAACTTTCATAGCTTAATCTCTTTTAAAGCTATTAATATAAAGCGAGGTACCCCAGTTTGTTCACTTCCAAATTACTAATAATTCAATCAAATTTTTTAACCGACGTAATTATGTCCGCTATCTAGCTTTTTGAAGCGGTATTTGAAGATTCCAATTAAACGCCATCTAATTAAGTACTTATTTTATTTTATTAAATACCCAATGGTTTGCCTTAACCTCTATGCCTGCAAAAATGAAAGGTTTCATAGTAAACAAGACAGCATTTATAGATTATCTCATTTTTTTCAGGATGGGAATTCATCGAATGACCCCTCCCGCTCTGGGTGGAGCGGAAGAGAGTGTCAGACTCTTACTGACTAAAACCCACCCGTGTTCCTTCCTTAGCCCTGTATATTCCGGGCCAGCGGTAACCCTTTCGGACAATCCCGCTGACCACACATAGATTATCTCATTAAATACTAATTCGTAAATGAAGAATATTATTTTATTTGTCACTACAGAAGACAAACGGTTTAAGCTAAATGCCTGTAGGGATTAAGTGAGCGCGCTCAGGCGCCTGGAGCTGCCCCGGCACAATGGAACATCGGAATGCTATCAGCGATGTTAAAAACGCGGAAACGAATCTTGTTGTAAAATGGAAAACGTTTTACTCATCAATGTCTGCGCGTATACTCAATATTTTCCATTCAATGCATTTTAAAAGAACAAAGGTGGAAAAGGAAGTAAAGACAACTTTAGTTACATACCTACCTACCAATCTTACTTAACATTTTATTAAATCCGAGCTAAAAATATTCGAGATATTGGTGTATCACAATACAAGTATACATACGACTGTGAACCTGATATCAGTTATGGGAACGTTATAAGATGAGAGTGGTTCCGGAAAATTAAAGTCTTCCAGAAATGTCGCGATCATAGCTATGTTCGCGACATTTTCGCCACTTTGGATCCTAAACAAGCTTGTTTGGGATCCAAAGTGGTATCTACCCATAAATACCATGAAATCCATTGAGATAACTATACTTAATATCAATGATGGATTCAGACCCTATTTTGCCAGATTCTCATCTTTTTTAAGACGCCTGAAACTGGTTGGTCTGGTTAATACCATGTAGCTGCCATAAATGCCATTCAGGTGTGTAACAAGTTACCTAGCTCATTTAAGGAACTTCCCATCCCCATGTTCACGAAAAAGCTGACAAGTTGTTTATTGGATAATTGCTTAGACATTGGCGAATATATGGAATATTGTGAAAATCCAAGAGGACATGTAGGTACTTCATTTTGACATTGATTTTAAAGTAAGTACCTAACGATTACCTAATTATAATAACATTAATTCATACTGATCTTATTGTAAATCACAAATCTTAAAATTAATTGTACCTACTTAGTTAAAATATACATATTTGAATATTTGTACACCATATTTGTTGTGATAGAGTCTATAGAACTTAAAAAATATGAATACCATACTATTTAAAACTACATAAAACTACATTCTTACAAATGAATAAATTCTAATTCTAATAAAAAAACACTGGCACTCCGGTAGTGCCGACAGAAGTGAAAACTTGAACAATTACGAGTGTATTTTGTGAATCGTCTTATAAACAAAACACGCGTGTTAAGGTGTGTTCCTTATTTTATAGGGTTTTTTGCAAATCAGGTATGATGACCAAAGTGACTGGTTTATTCTTCTCGTGAAAGGAATTTATTCAGATTTACAAATAAGCACACAGGATAGACTTCAGTTCGTGGTGTTGGTCGCGGCAGTGGTAAGAGAAGCAAGCCGCTCGCATAGAGCTCGTCGTCAGTTATATATCCGTGGTTCAGCGCCATCTCGTCGTTGTTGGATGAACTACGTAGTTAGTACGCGAGGCCCTCGTAGTTCTTCCCGATGTGCATAGATGGCGCTGTCCTCAACAACGCGCGTCTTACGTTTTACGTCTGACGTTAGTACGCGAGGCCCTCGTATTTCTTCCCGATGTGCATAGATGGCGCTGTCCTCAACAACGCGCGTCTTACGTTTTACGTCTGACGTTTTACGTCTTACGAATTTTCGATCAGGGTCACGTGACCTGACGCGAATTTAGAAGTTTTTACCCATTCCAAAAAAAGTACACAGCGCCGCTAAAGAAGTTTTCACTTCAAAAATCATAAGTATCATTATTTCAATTGGCACGTAACGATATCGTGTTGAGAACCCGCGTAGGGCGGGGTTAGGGATAGATTGCGCGAGACGGCCGCGCCGACGTAATTAGAATAATTTGTGATTCAAACTTGACATTAGGCAAGGCCAATTTATTATTTTTATTACCGTCATAGACCGCACAGGCGTAAACTTATTATACAATCATATACTAACCCCATTACTAATAAACGTTGTATAGCGTCTGTGTAGTTTCATCTGATATAATACGTCTATTGGTAAGGGGTTTAGTAGATAAGTATCTATTAAAAGGATAAGAACTGTCCTAATTGTAATGTATAATAATAACAACATAACTGTTTAAAGAAAAATAAGATATAAAACAGAATGAGGAAAGATTAACATAAACTGAGGTAGGGTGGAAAACCACAATAAAAAATTGGTCTTAAACTATTACGGGATTAGCGGTTCAGATATCCCTTTAGAAAGTCAATTTCTCTGGAATTTCACTCACGGGCCACCTTGTTTCAGTGTCCACTTCTTAATAACAGAAGTAGAGCTTGCGAGATAACATGTTTAATGACGAATGCAGCCGAGCGCATCAACTATTTATAGTTCTTCACTTCACTTCAGAAAAGGTACAGTGGTTGTCCTGGACCCACTTAAAAATCACTTCCCTCTAGCATAAGTATATACCTATAATGTATAATATTCCCACTGTTGGGAAAGAGGCCTCCTCTCGGTGAGAGGGAGTGGGCTGTAATCTATCACGTGGGCCCAGTGCTGGTAGGTAGATGTCGATATGTCTTCGAATTTTTGTTTCTAGAACATGCCGGCTTCCTCACGATGCTTTTCTTATGTTCAACCCTTTAGGATAACCCCTCGAACTTATTACTCACAAAATTAATTTTATATCACGGACTCCTTCTTAAACTTGACACAGACAGTAATTGGCAGTAATTGTATTAGGTACTACAAACACAAAAAAAATAAAATTATAGTTACAACTGGGTAGTTTTATACCTATGTAGGTGTGTGGGTAGTTTCTAAATTATTTCCAAATCAAACTAAGTAAGAAAGCAAAAATAATGACATAGGTCTATCAAATGATTTCACCCGTCCCGTATTAAATACCTACATTAACTTCCACAGCACAATCATAATAAAAGACGTCGTTTCTCATCCCTCCGAGCATTCTGATTGAGTCATTAGCGTGACGGAATCCAATATAATCTAGCTATGTGAGCTCACCCGGCCACATATCATTACCACAACCACTTTTTATCGGCATTTCCCGCGCAGCTAACAAGCACCATTGATAAACCATTAAAGGCTTTTGTCCTCGTCTAACTTCGGGTAGTGCTCCCGAGTTACGACCCGTTCTTGATCAGTTACCACTTACGGATACTTAGTTTCTGTTATATTATTAAGTAATAAAGCTGAAGTTCGCTGACGGTTCGCTTCAGGGTGTCCTATTTTAAAGTTCCACACTATTTAGAGCAAACATCTTACTTACTGGGCTTCTCCTTCCACTTCTTAGGCAGCTTAGTTTTCTTGAGAAGCAATGGGAAAGGATCTTTTCCGCCCTTCCCGTCGTGGATTTCCTGAATGAATACAGATAATATTGAACGAAAGGAAAGAACATTTTCTTCTAGAAACACGTCGAAATGTAATCCTTAGCCTATTCCCTGCAGATAATGGCTTAGAGTGTGACATAACTAATGAAGCATTAATTATTTAGTATCAAGATAAGTGCCTACACGTCGCCTGGCGACTCCGAGAAATTTTTATTGAGCGTCCGTAGTTGGAGTGCGTCCTGATCCAGGATCCACATAAATATTCATTGCTCTGATTTTCCAAGGCCGTCGTTTGTTTTTAAATTAAACCCTAAATTTACCCTCGCTGATACTCGTAGAATGCGCCATTGTTTTTCATGTCATACAATTATTTCGTTTTAATTTTATTGTTAAATTATTAACATTGGAAACGTTATCTTTGTTTTTGGTTAATTGTGCGACATAATGTACTGTTCATAACTATTTCGGTTTATTTTGTATTGTTATAGATAAATCCACAGCCATACATCACGAACAGCCAATCCATAACCTTTAATGCACTATAAAAACTTTAAACTTTTTACTGCCCACACAAGGACAATCAAAACTACTTTATAGAGAAGAAACTAACAGTTAAACTTATTATTAGCTGTCGTAACGTTAACGTATAATACCTACCTATAGATAATAAGACAGACTTTACAAATAAAGCATTCAGTAATTATTTATGAAATCAAATAATTATAGGTACATACAACCAATAATCAGTCAGCATGATTAAAAAATGAATGTATTCAGACGCACGAGAGCAAAGCTTTTTAACGACCAGTTAGGTATAGAATTACCTATATAAGCAAACCTGGAGCATTATATGAAACGCATCTCGCTGTATGTAGGGTTTTAGGAAGGCTAACCTAGTCGACTACCTCCATGCTCCGCGATAAACTTGTATGCAAAATGGAAATATGTTACCTAAACTATGTTAAGCTCTAAATGGAAATCTCTTTAAATTCCTGAAATGGGAACCGACCTCGACATATCGTTATAATTATATAAATGGATCTTTACAGTTTCCTATAAGTACTTTGTTCTATTTTAGTGGGAATCAGTATCTACCAAAATATAAGTAATTGATATCATATAATATTTGAATCTCTAATGGCGTACGCGTAAATTATTATATGATTTACAGTGCCTGTAATAAAGTTTAATTGTCATTTCTGAAATTCTTTGGAAAAAGTACAGACGCCAGCACATCAAGCTACCCGAAACTGTCAAATTTTCCCAGGCAACTTTGAACCTTATGCTTTAGCGATAAAGTTGAAAATCTATTAAAGAAATTTGACAGATTGTAGTAGCTTGATGTGCTGGCGTCTGTACTTAGTTAAGTAGGTACGCCATTACCTTAATCGCAATGGTGTCATCTTGTAGAAAGTAGAGCAGCTTGTATTCTTTGAGTTCACCGAAAGCTGAATCCCGGTCATCCCAAACGACGTCGAAACTGTAAAAAAAAAGAATCATAAATTAGATTTCACCCTGTGGATTCCACAAAGAGCAGTCCTCCGCATTTCCCCGTAGATGCGATCACAGACGGCTTAGGGGTCGTATATTATCAGGTAGATGTGTCCATCTCGTTTGTACAGTGATAACATCTTACCAGGAAACCATGATTTCCCTGAGGGTTGTGGAGGTCAGACGGCAGCTGGCTCGTGAAAAATCTACCACAATGTATAATTAATGAAGGAGTTAGCCATGCAATACTATCGGGCAAATAAGGAGTTCTTTTAGCGAAATGGGAACCTGGCATCCGGAATTATGCTAAGTAGAAGAAGATTGTATTAGCAAGTGAAAAGATTTTACGTCATGATAAACCAACCTTTTCATCAGCTTACAGAATAGTTTTATTATGCCTTAGTCAAGTCTAGGTCTCCACAGCAGGCCTTTCTGGCCTGCGTATCAACTGGGCTATAAAATAGGCGGTCAATGTCCGAAAATAACCTAAGTAGCTATAAAAAGAAATGACCGCTACCATAAATAAAATGTATGTATATTTATTCCACGCGAAAATATAATGCGTATATAGGACGATCTGCCCGTCGATTCTGTAAAAATCTCACCGTGAAAACTTAGGTAAGTGAGTTTGTTTTTGCTAAGAATTTACACTATTGACAGCTCACTTCACCTAAGTTGTCACGGTGAGATTTTTACAGAATTGCGCCGCTGGACATGTAGCCATTCAACTTAATTATTATTGAATACATAGGTATTTTTAACTCTTAAGCCCAAAATATTTGAATGACTAGCCGGTTTTCATTTGAGGTTTATAATAAATCGTAAGTTCTAAAACGGAACATGGTTTGTTCGACGAAATATTTAAACGGTTGGTTGACACTTGCCGTGACCCAAGGGCTGACTTTTACCTTGGCCAGAGGCTAAGAATTGCCATACAACGTGGCAATGCCACCAGTCTCTTGGGTACATTACCAGTCGAAAGCGATGCGGAGAAATTTTTCGACGCCATATTTTAGTTAGTCAATAGTTTTAAGTAGGTTAGGATATTATATTTTAATTTAAATAGTTTTTTAGTTACCCCTATCCTATCCTAATTATAATCACATTTCACATTATTATTAATATCATATAGGCGAAAGTTTGTGAGTGTGTTTGTATGTTTGCTACTTCTTCACGCATAAACCACTGCACGGATTGAGATGAAATTTGGCACACAGATAGTTTATAACCGGGATTAACACATAGAATACTTTTTATCCCGATATTCTCACGGAATCGAACCTGATACGGGTGAAACCGCGGGGCGCTGCTAGTTTAGTATAAGAAGTTTACCCAGTGTATATTATATTTTAGGTCCAAGGTATGTGAGAAGTTAAAACTGCACGTGAACACATGTCTATGATGTATGTAGATCTTACCACGTAACCAAATACTGCCAATTCATTCAATCAACCCACGGTAACGCTTTGTGCCGACAACAGTTAATAACTAGTATTGACAAGCGGTTAATAAGCTACATGTGAATATCTAAACAGTATAACCTAAAGTCAGAATTTTAATTCGATTCCAGATTTGACATTAGCTACTGTCATTTTGTGAAATAATGATACCACATATAATAGTGTAGTGATGAACACAAAAATCGATAAACAATCAGTGTGTGTGCCATCAGTGTGCCAATTAAAGACTAAATTATTGATTTTTATTTAAATAAATACATAATTATTCATAATAATTATTTATTAATTAGTAATCGCTGCTCTATTTTATTAAAAGTTAATATTTTTGTTTTTACAAGCGTTTTTGGAGGGACTGACCACTGGATTAAAAAATCCATCTGGAAAAGGCAAACGTATCATTATTAGCCATATAGGTAGTGAAGAAGGCTTCCTGGAAGAGGGGCTCATGATTTTTGAAGCAAAGAAAAATTGTGAAGATTACCATGATGAGATGAATGCAGTTTCTTTTAAGGAGTGGTTCGCTGGAGTCTTACCAAAATTAAGACCAAACTCAATTGTGGTGATGGATAATGCACCTTACCACTCCCGAAAATTGGAAACGGCACCAAAAATGAGCTGGAAAAAAGCTGCCATTCAAGATTGGCTTTTAAATAAAAATATTCATTACGAACCAGATATGGTTAAAGCTACGCTTTTAGAACTGATTCCACATAACGAGTCTTTTAATAAGTACGCTGTAGACGAAATGGCAGCACAACATGAGATCACGGTTTTAAGACTGCCCCCTTACCATTGCGAGCTAAACCCTATCGAATTGATATGGGCGCAGGTAAAGGGGCATGTAGCTCAAAATAATAAAACTTTCAAATTGACAGACGTGAGAAATTTATTTCAGGAAGGCATTCAAAAAATTACGGCTACCGAATGGTCTAAATGCGTATCCCATGTTGTCAAAGAAGAGGAAAAAATGAGTAGGCTAGATATGTTAATTGACAATATCACAGACACATTTATAATAAATGTTACAGAAAGTGACAGCGATAGCGATAGCGATGACGGCGACAATATATAAAATAAATTATTACCATAATACATCTATGTTTTATTTGTCATGTTCCTTCATGATCACATTTTTTTATTTATTTCACACACAATTATAAAAGAAAAGTCTCAGATCGTTAATTAATCGTTAAAACTAAATTATCGGTTCAGAAATATTTAATTTCCTGATATACTTTTTTTTTCTGGATGGGAAATCATCAAATGACTCCTCCCGCTCTGGGTGGAGCGAAAGGGAGTGTCAGACTCTTACTGACTAAAACCCACCCGTGTTCCTTCCTTCGCCCTTTATGTTCCGGGCCAGCGGTAACCCTTTCGGACAATCCCGCTGATTCCTGATATACTTAGTTTACGAGAGTAAAATTATAAACGAGAAGAATCGATCCGGAAATATTCCATTTCCATATCGAATAATTTCGCAACGTCACTATTTAGTACTTGTCATAACGTTGCAACACTGAAATTGTCAAATCTGGAATCGAATTAAAATTCCGAGTTTAGGTCTAATAAGGTAAGGAAACATGATCTTCAACATAACAACATCATCATCATATTAATATTGTATTGTATGTATGTATATATGGACCTTGATGCCTGAAATAAATGGATAAATAAATAATAACATAACGCCAGTAATCCCCGAAGGGGTTAGACAGAGGTAATTATAGAACAGCCATATTTCGCCGGTCATGTACAGGTCCCATGTAATAAGCCCCGAACCTATAACTTTTATATATGACGTCTTAATTTTCAGATACCTTTATCTGAAAATAAGTCGTCATATATGAAAGATTTACATATTTCGGCACATAGTGGCTATGTTAACTCTCATGCATTACCTACACAAGTAAATAAGCAAACATAATCTACATAATTACATAAGTATAAGATTATAAGTATCTGTTTGTAAAATGGAAAAAAAAACCAATGACGGCTTTTTACTAAATGGATCTGATAGATTGTTTTTTGTTATAAGTACCGTATGTTATTTACATACGGTACTTATAACAAAAAACAATCTTTTAAGTGTTTGTCTGTCTGTCTAATTGTTTGTTGCAGCTAATCTTCGAAACGGCTGGACCAATTTTGATGAAATTCAGTATGGTGATACTGTGAATTCTGGAGAAGTACATAGGGTTTTTATTAACATACCACACGGGCGAAGCCGCGGGCGGGAGCTAGAGTTACTTACTATAATTACTTACGTACTGTTAGGCACGGGACTGACAACAGACATGAGTGAAAACCGCAGACAAGTAGGTACACCTATTATTATATTAGGTATGTCTCGGTATAACTATACCCCCAATATAAGTATACTAAATCTAATGAAGTTTCGTCTATTACGTCAGACTATAATTTCTACAAGTAGGTATATACCTACTCTTGTCTATACGTGTAACACGTATTTATAACATATTTGCTCGTAAAGGGTCTCTTATTTCACCAATTTCAATATCGTAATGTATCTCATTACGCACTTGTGCGGTAATGTAAAGTAAATCGCACGGTTTATCAAGATGCTCCGTCAAAACGAACGGTACTTTTTTAAATCTTAGCAAAGAGTTTTTATTTCAGAAAAGATGTCAACATTTTATGAATAAAATTAACTTTGGGAGATAAAATATAATAAATAAACATTTAATTCTTTAATTTAATTAATTTTGACAATAAATTACAACCATTAATATCTGTAACAAAAACAACAATATTAATTTACTTTATTAATAATACTGGCTGTTTTGTGCCTATGCCTGAAAAAAAAAGCGCGAATGCGCGCGCATCGCTTATCTGTTAAGAAGTAAAAATTATTCCGCGCGCTTTTTCTTTTCGCTGTACTTTTTTTATTTGAAAATGTCGTCAAGTAATTATGAATTTATTAATTCCACACCGCCAGAAGTCTCAGAGGCAGCGAAAAAGGCTACTCTAAGCCTCGCCCGAAAAATCGACCGATAGATATCTACTTACAAGCGTATCAAAATTTCATCATATGGAAAACAAACAAATATGCAAGTTCAGTCCGAGTTTTATTTATTTCCTCGCAAATATGTTATAAAACGTCGTATGACATACGTGCGCTTTGAAAATTACAGCCTCTGCTTTCTTTTAGCCCTCGCCTACGGCTCGGGCAAGCAATATCGCCTCGGCTGTAGTTTTCAACTTACCACACTTATATCATAATGTACTATTATCTTGTAAACAATGAGCCCTCGGGCACTTCGCATTAATTACATTTTCGGTACCGATTTACACCCTTCTGAACACTTTATGAAACCAACAGCAGGACACATACCTAAATCGGGAGAGTAATCTCTCGGTATTGGCATGTGTTTGACTGTGCATGATTTAGTACGAAATTGCTGACTTTTTACCAACCCATCAAAAGTTAGGAAGTAAAGTCTTCTTGTTCTTTCGTGTGACGAAATGTGAGAAGAAGAAAACTGTATGAAGTACTATGCTATGTCCTTCCCCGGGATGCAATCTATCTCTCTGCCAAATTTTATCGAAATCCGTTCAGTGGTTTAGGTGTGAAAAGGTAACATACAGACAGACAGCGTTACTTTCGAATTTATAATATTAATATGGATAGCATGGATGAAGAACAGGGTGTAAAGTTCACTCATCCTCTATAGAAAAGGGAGGATCTTCCGACCAGACGGATGTATTGTCTGGTAGGCCCGACGACTGCCCGACGATTGATGTCGAGACGTTTGTATATTTATGCTAGACGCGCGGTAAATTTTGTTTGCGCGATGCAGGATTTTGCGTGCCGTGCGTAGTTCGCATGTGGCGATGAAGATACCGCCACAACTGTAAGTACTTACTATGCGATAGCAAATGATGAACTATGTAAGAATAACTTAGGCCGTGGTAAGAACTAGCCAGTAAACAAGGTGGTTTATTGGCTGACTGATTAAAATCTACTATCAATACTCGATAGGTTGAGACAGGTATAATAGGTACATAAATTCTATTCTATTTTTCTCTATGGCAATGGTGCCGATGTCGACAATTCTGCCAATGTCGACAATTCTGCTTATATCAGACGTGATATGAGAATAGGTAGATAAATGTAAAGCCAGGGATATGAAATGTCAAACAAATTGACATCCTCCGCCAATTTGCCGTGTTATAGCGATTTCGTACAACTGTCAAAGAATGTCAGTCGTGATTTGAATATCCGGATAATTTAAGTTGGCAGGCACTTTGTTTTAGGTGCAATTAATTTTCCTGACTTTATATTTATGTTCCTACATACCAACCTACCGCCAATGGATAAAATTAATGCAATAGGTAAGAAACAATGTTTTTCATGCTTCCAAAGCAACGTATAGGTAGTCGTTAAAGGTTTTTATGAATTCCTAAATCTTCCGTGACGGTCTGAAAGCATGTTAGGGTGCGACGTGTTTCATTTCATGTCAGACGTAAATCGAACCCGACCAACATGGAAACATTACGGGTGAGGCTACACTAGTGAGGCAGTAGCGACGAGACAAGAGGGCGTAGGTCCCTACCTACGCCCGATTGTCTCGTCGCTATTGCCTACAGTAGGACACACGTGGTAACAAAACCTTTGTGTCTATAACCTTACCTAATTCAAAATAAAACTCGGACACTTCGCCGTTTTGTTGTATAACGTTTCGTGCGTAATGAATTGGATATTTCCTACATGCAAAATGTTAAAGGCGTGGTCAAATTTAAGTATGTGGTATAGACTATCAAACTGATCAACTTCCTCCATGGCACCAAAATAATAGCCGCGAAAAAAATTTTAACTGTCCCTTATAAAACCTCCCATACCTACCCGACCCAAATATATGGCGCGGCTAATTATTTTTTCACGATTACGATGTTGGCCCCATTGAGAAAGTTGTTCAGTTTGATGATCCCACACCGTTAAATTTGACCACACCTTTCTTATGCACGTTGTATATTAAAAGCTGTATATTAAACCGCTGCATATTAAAAAAATAACGAATATTATCATTTTGTCACTTACCTTATATGCATCTATGGCAAAGAGAATATAAAAAGTCTTTGCTCTATGATCACTCTTCTTGTTTTTTGGTATTATTAATTTGTAGTATTTTGTACCCTTATTACATTTTGGATTCCTTCATATGATTTTCGTGTCATGTATCTCATTTATTCTGATAGGTACTTATGTTTGGTAAACTTATTGTACAGCCGCCAGCACATCAAGCTACTACAATCTGTCAAATTTCTTTAATAGATTTTCTACTTTATCGCTAAACATAAGATTCAAAGTAGATTGGGAAAGTTTGACAGTTTCGGGTAGGTTGATGTGCTGGCGTCTGTATGTACGTACCTACATCATACTTACCACCTGTATCTGTACGTTCATCATCATATGTGTACATTATGGATGCAATAAAGATAATTTGAATTTACAATATAAGTTAACGATGTGGTCTCATGTTAACTTATATTGGAAATTGGAAGCGCACATTAATATTTTTTCTTGTATACTATACTGTTTTACTTGTTTTTGCCGCGACTTACGAGTTGTAGGTTTAAACACAGACAGGCGCTTTATATTGTGTAAATTATTTCATCACCACTACTCTAAAAACGGTGAAGGAAAACACCGTGAGGAATCCGGCATGTCCTAGAACCAACAATTTGAAATCATGCTACCAGCACGCACTGAGTCCGCGTGGTGGACTACGGCCCACTCCCTCTCACCGAGAGAAGGCCTGTGTCCCAGCAGTGGGTACATTATAGGCCCATTATGCTAGCTGTCACAGGCAAAATAACTGTAAAAGGACTGTACAAAAAATACTTCGTGCCGTTTACGCTGACAACATCCGTAACCGATAATGTTTAATAGACCCCAGCCTGATAAATCGTGACATAGAATCGCTTTTGCATCGCTTGCAGGCTTGTTTTACTGAGTCGGACAACATCACAACACGACTTATCAATATCGATTGATGTGTTCAAACATGAAGCGGCTTTGTAGACGACAAATGGGCAGTGTGGTGTATTCGTGTCATAAGACGCGGATCTTAACATTATGTGAAAGTTTAGACGATGCAGTGCATTCACGAGAAACAAATTCGAAGAAAAATTAAATTTAAGTTTATCTGCACTCACATCTTAAAGTTATTATTGAAAATAACTATGCGATGATGAATAATAAAGTATTTTTTATATGTAGTTTATAGGTTTTTAGAAAAACATATTTCATTACGCCTGCATTTTCCTAAGTGTTATAATTATAGTACGGATACCCATATTTCCTTCACCAGGCATGCCATAAGTTCCATGTAATAGCTGGGAGCAAGAAAATAATAATATCATATTATTAACCCTGGTAATGAACCTTCAATGCACAAGTAACGTAGTAGTATTTCATGGCGTAGCTGTTGCGTTTCATGACGTGTAGCACTCGTAGCATTTCATGGCGCAAATCTCGTAGCGTTTCAATGGCGTAGCGAACGTAGTATTTCAAAGCGTAGCACTCGTAGCGTTTCTCGGCGTAGCTCTCGTAGCGTTTAATTGCATAACAGTCGTAGCATATCATGGCGTAGCACTCGAAGCGTTTCATAGCGTAGTACTCGTTCCGTTCCATGGCGTAGTACTTGTAGCGTTTCATATCGTAACTCAAATTTATTCTATTCGGTTCTCGATACTGCAGCCGAGATCCGAGTATCTTTTGTTTTCCATAGAAAGTCGAGTATCGATTATACCTTTCTCAGTTTTTCTAGAGATCTTTGAAGTGTTTCTAACGACAATGATGACACTAAACACGAGAGTTTTGAAGGGAGAAAGCGTTGCTCAGAAGAAACATGAGTTTTAAGTTTTTGTTTTTTTTTTTTAACTATACTTAATCGATTTTCTAAAAAATCTATACTTGTACAAACATTAAATTTAGAAAAAAGGGAAACGTATGATTACCGTATTATTTAATGTTTAAGAAGAAGAAGAAACAAAGACGTTTTATGATTTTGTACGATACCTATTTTTAGCCTGACCTTCAGTGCAGAAATCATTAGACGTAGCACAACAGTCTCTTAGAAACGCCAGGCCGTGGGCGGCCGCCCACGCTCCCCTCACGCTGCCTATGCCTATTTATTTAGAGGGCATATTGTTTAGAATCTTCAGTAAATAGCTTAGAATAAAGTCGCCATCTTCAATATTATGACACTTTATGTAGTAATCGTTTAACAGTATGTATACGACACCAGACGTTCTGCTCATTTATGCTTCCGGGAATCATGTACGATAACGATAATGGCAAAATTATAATGTTATGGATATCAGGGGATTCATCGTTGATTTTCGCACATACGTAAACTCGCGACAATTTAAAAAGTCGTATTTGATGTTTCTCATTATACATGCCGCGATAACTTTGTATGAACGTCTACGTAAGAAATCGCAGAATCAAATTCATAATCCTAATTAATTACCATATCATTCCATACTTACACCATAACAATGCTTTCGTAAGCACCAAGTTCCACATTATATTGGAAAATTGCAATCAAAAACACAAATCAGTGGTTGATTAATATTCCGACAGGACGTTATTACATTGTCATGTCTTTGGGTTCGTTGTCGAGTGTTGTGACCATTATAAGCCGTTTTTTTTTTTCATAATACTTAATCGTTTTTCTAATAAATCTATACTTTTACAAACAAAATTTAGAAAAGAGGGAAACGTATGATTACCGTATTATTTAATGTTTAAACATAAGAAAAAACAATCGATTGTCATAGGTATAGAAATCAAATAATCTCGCTCTTTCAATAGTTGCAATTTAGGAATCTCCTATTTTTAAACGAAAAAGGTTCGCCTATTTTCATCGCTACCGCCTGACTAATAAATCCTCTCCCACGTGTCAATCACCCTCTAAGCGGAATCTGATCGTAATTAATTACCTATGTTTACCCAGAGAGGCAATGAGTGGTGGGAGTGGGTGCATCTGAATGGGGAAGTTAATACTGATCGTTTATAATAGAAAGAGCACCGTTTCTGCTACGAAGTATCGCAATGATGTTAAGAATTTTTTGAAGTTCTTAATATGGATATAATGTAATTTCAAAGAATTCATGGTGAAATGAGACTTAATCGTAAAAATCTGTAAAATCGATGGACATTTAATAGTTTAACGCTTTAAAAGTTTTTGGTAGAGATTATTTCGCCGGGTTAATTCAAAAACCAACTAACTGCCCAAATTATGATTTTGTGGTAGGGCGTTTTGAAAGTTTGTATCTATAAATTTCATATACTATCTTTGATAATGTTATTAGAAGAAACAGCATCTGATTTATAATTAAATCACGTATGCGTTGATTTATACTAGTTCATAGAATAGTAACAGGGTTTTACAGAATATTGCATTTTGTGCCCTAAACCCCTTATTTAGTTGCTTTTACCTCCCTACAAAATAAAGGCTTTATTTTCGAAATTAAGCGCTACTATCGAGTCTCAGAAAGTTACTGGTCATTAATTCAAGTATATACATCGAACAATAATATATTGTTCTTAATAATCTTGTTAGTTTCGAGAAAAATGCAAAAAAACTAAAATTTTAGTCGCTTTTACTTCCCGATATTTGTTGAAATTTTGTACTAACCTGTGCTGTGTCCCTTAAAAAACCGTTTTCATCATGAAAACTATCTAAGCGTTAAAGACGGATTAATAAATTGGAAATAGTTTGATTAAAAACACACCTAAGTTGAAAAAAACTATACATATGTAAGAAAAACGAACGCAAAGGCATGGAAAACTTATAAAAACATTATTCTTCATCAGAAGACCCATCAGACACAGTAGCATCCGGTACACGGTCAAGTTTAGCACTATCAGTCGCTAAATTTTCAAACCACGCATGGTATTCTTCGGAGATTACTCCTTTTTTGCACAATTTTCGCGCTGCCTTTTTTACCATTTGTTTCTGACCACGCAAAGCAGTAAGCTTCATTAGGCGATGCACTTTCGTAAATAGTCAAGTTGTAGACCGTCAACTTGCGGCAATAATCATCATTTCAGCCGTAAGACGTCCACTGCTGGACATAGACCTCCCCCAAGTACCTCCACTTCGATCGGTTGTGTGCTTTTCGCATCCAACGGGTTCCTGCGGCCTTCACAAGGTCGTCCGACCACCTTGTGGGAGGCCTTCCAACGCTACGTCTTCCGGTACGCGGTCGCCACTCCAGAACCTTTCGGCCCCATCGGCCATCTGTTCTGCGAGCAATGTGCCCTGCCCACTAAGCTGCCACTTAAGTTTGTCAATTCGTCGGGCTATGTTGGTTACCTTAGTTCTCCTGCGGATCTCCTCATTCCTGATTCGATCACGCAGGGAAACTCCAAGCATAGCCCTCTCCATTGCCCTTTCAAAGACTTTCGTTTTGAGACACTGCGGTATGTGGGACGACAATATATTGCGTAGCTTCCCGAACGCTGCCCAGCCGAGTCGGATTCGACGATTGACCTCTTTCTCGAAGTTAGACCTACCTAACTGGAAGTTTGTCCTAGGTAAACATACTCGTCCACGACTTCGAGTGTAGCGTCTCCGATCTTTGTGATTTAACATGAACTTCGTTTTGTCCATGTTCATTTTAAGACCCACTCTTTCGGATGCTCTACTGAGGTCATTGAGCATTGTACTGAGTTCCTCCATAGTCTCAGCCATGACTACGATATCGTCGGCAAATCGAAGGTGAGTTATGTACTCGCCATTGATGTTAATGCCAGCCCCTTTCCAGTCCAGAACCTTGAAGACGTCCTCCAGTGCAGCGGTGAACAGTTTCGGAGAGATAACGTCTCCCCGTCTCACACCTCACTGCAGAAGGATAGGTTTGGAGGTCTGATCCTGGAGTCTGACTAGCATAGTGGCGTTTTCGTACAGACACTTCCGCACCTCGATGTATCGATAGTCGATCTGGCACCATTGAAGAGACTGCAGCACAGCCCATGTCTCGATCGAAACAAAGGCTTTCTCGTAGTCCACAAAGCAGAGAGGCAGGTTATACTCTTCGGTCTTCTGTATAACCTGTCGCAGCGTATGTATGTGGTCTACGGTGCTAAAGCTTTTACGGAATCCGGCTTGTTCGGGAGGCTGGAAGTCGTCAAACCTATGCGTGAGACGGTTCGTGATGACTCTCGAAAACAGCTTGTAGATATGGCTCAGAAGTGATATGGGCCTATAATTCTTAAGAAGGGCATTGTCGCCCTTCTTAAAGAAAAGTATCACCACACCTCTGTTCCATGCTTGTGGTGTTTTACCCTTGAGTATGACGAAACCAAACAGTTTCTAAATGGCCTTAAGAACGGGTTTTCCGCCGGCACTCAGGAGCTCGGCAGTAATTCTGTCATCATCAGGCGCCTTGTTGTTTTTGAGCAGCTTCAGAGTCATCCTAATCTCGTACAGGCTGACGTCCGGGATGTCTGCGGTAGTGTCGTTCAAAAAGCATCCAATAATAGTAGACCCCCGGTATCGAGAGTGAGGTATCAAGTTACAATGGAACGTTGAAAACGATCAAATTCCACTATAGAACTTCATTATCACTGATTACTAGACTTAAGCAGATCGTTTGTCCTAAATTATTGTTTTATAGCTGAAGTAATTACAATAAGACGCGTGTTCAAAAAATAATCTGGAAAAATTAATATTGAGCCCAAATTTTGTTACTTCCTCTGAGTTTGAAAGTCTGGAAGAGGAGGATTAGCATCACAAGAATCCATTTTAGTCCACGAGCACCAGAAACACCTTACTATAACTTGGAACTGAATTTTTCGCCGCCACAAAATGAATCGAGATATCGTCGGCGCGAGAGCAACAACGACTTTGACGCATGCGCGGTCGGAAACTGTGGAATTTAAACGAACTACCCGCAGTTAATCGGTTTTACTTCTCGATATTTTAATGGGATCATGATCAATATTATAGAAGTAAAACCTACTAAACCTATCTATTAACAACGACTTCTTGATTTTGTGGCAAGTATTAATAAATAAACAACAGGTAATACCTATTATCCTTGCTATTTTCATTGAATATTAACGCTATTTCCTCTTGTTTCTAAGTACTAAAACCATTTAATTGGATGTGATCGTTTTTCTTTCCCAAAATTCCGTATATTTTGCAGGTTTTTTTTATTTTGAAAACTGGTTCAAACTCAAACTCAAACTCAAAGCATTTATTTCAATTAAACCATTTACAGGCACTTTTGAATTGTCAAGAAGTCGGTCAGTCAGAAAATATGAAGCTAGTTGCCCATTCCAAAGCGTAGGTACCTATGGAGAAGAACGGGCAAGAAACTCCATGGACACTCTTTTTAAATGATATTTTACAGAAATATTAGTTACATCATTACTTTTGATTTTAAAATTATATAATGTGAGAACGATGTAAAAAAATTAAGAAAAACGTAAGTGTTAAAAGCGTCCAGAGTGCAACAAATAGTACTTAACAAACTACAATCCAAAAATAAATTAATTAAAAATAAGCCGAGGCAGCTAAGTGATGACCAGCCCCAACTGACGGCGCCCGTTCACGAACATGACGCATAAATCAGCACCATTTAGCTCAACCATTTTGAAGGGAGCTAAATGATCTAACACACACGCCACCGTCAGCGAGACATTTGAGTGAGCATGACATACTATCAGCTGCCAGGGCACATTCGAGTCAATGAAAGACATATTATTACCCGGTAAATGGTAGCTATAGGGTACATAGAACTCACATCTGTGCTATGCAGTTATACAATACAAAGGAAATTGATTTTATACATTGCAAAGATAGTCTTACAATCTTCAGCAGCTCCAACAGTATTTTCATGTGTTAATCAATTAGTTGTGGTTGTGGAGCAGGACCAGCATTGAGCCAGGCATTTTTGTCAGCGATATAATCCCCTAACTTATAATATGCCTGACTGCATAGTGTGCGTTTTATACAAGACTTGAATTTTGTCTCATTCAGTTGAAGAATGTGGGGAGGTATTTTATTATAACATTTTAAACAGTACCCCATAAAAGATGAATCTACTTTAGCCAGTCTGAAACCTGGTTGAACTACTCGTAATAGGTCCCTATTTCTAGTACTATAATTATGTCTTTCACCTCTTTTACTAAAAAGATGTAAATTTTTCCTTACATACATGATGTTTTCATAGATATATTGACAAGGCACCGTCATGATGTTAATTTCCTTAAACCGTTCCCTTAGAGAATCGCGCCTGCGGAGATTATATATGGCTCTGATAGCTCTTTTCTGCAGAATAAAAATAGAATCGATGTCTGCAGCCCGTCCCCAAAGTAAAATACCGTAAGACATGATGCTATGAAAGTAACTAAAATAGACTAGTCTCGCGGTATCTACATCAGTAAATTGACGGATTTTTCTGACAGCATAAGCTGCTGAACTTAGCCGTCCTGCAAGAGATGTTAAATGAGGACCCCATTGTAGCCTTGAGTCGAGCGTGATCCCTAGGAAAACAGTTTTATCGACGAATTCTAGTTTCTCTTGATTCAATATTATCTCACAATCACTACCCTTGACATTTGGTAAAGAAAATCTTATGCACTTAGTTTTTTTTCCATTTAATACTAAATTATTAGCAGTGAACCAATTTTGGACCTGCAGTAGGGCGTTATTTACGTCGTCAAAATTTGTAGCATGTCTATTTACCTTAAAAATTAAGGAAGTGTCATCAGCAAATAACACCATTTGTGGTTGATTTTTTAATAAATGGAGTAGATCATTAATATACACTAAAAAGAGGAAAGGACCCAATATCGAGCCTTGTGGCACACCAATTTTTACTACTAAACCAAGTGAATTGACACCATTTATTTGAACTTGTTGTTGTCTATCATTTAAATAAGAACTAACTAAACTGAGCGCAAGTTTTCCAAGTCCATAATGCTCAAGTTTCAAAAGCAAGGTTTCGTGATCTACGCAGTCAAATGCCTTGGAGAGGTCACAAAAGATTCCTATGGCGTCTTGGGCCTCTTCCCACGCGTTAAAAATGTGTTTTAATAAAGTTACACCGGCGTCGGTCGTACAACGTCCTTTGGAGAAACCATACTGTTGATCGTGTAGGATTTTATTCATGTTAAAATGATTAAGCATTTGATTAAGCATTATCTTTTCAAACACTTTGCTGAAAACCGGCAAAACGGATACGGGTCTATAATTATTGGTGTCCTTACTGTCCCCGGATTTGTAAAGTGGTATTACCTTACTGTATTTCATTAAATCGGGGAAGACTCCTTGATCCACACACGAATTAAATACTAAGGCTAAGTAGGGCGCAATAGTCTCAATTATGGAGGTACAAACCTTAATGGACATTCCCCAAAGATCTTCGGTCAATTTGATCTTAATTTGCTTAAAAGCCTTAATTACTGTTATGGGGTTAATATGCCTAAAGTTAAATTCAATCGAGCAGGCTGAAACTTTCGCCCTTACTAAATCAAAAGCGAGCGCGGGCGAGGAATTTAAGGGTTCAGTTGTTTTGAGTGGGATACTAGTAAAGAAATTTACAAATTCTTGAGCCACTTCTTTGCTATCGCAAATGAGACCGCTTGACGTCTGCAGTGTGTACTCAGAATTATGCTTCTTATTCCTGTTCGTTTCATTATTTATAATTTTCCAAACGGTCTTTATTTTATTGTCTGCTGATTTTACCTTGTTGCTAATGTATAAGGCTTTAGCAGCCTTACAAGCGTTCTTAAAAGTTCTAGAGTAAGTAGCAACATACTTATTAAAAGTTTCCGTGTTAATATAAGGCTTAAGGCCATACAGCTCGAAAAGTCTTTCCCTACTTTTTCTGAGTCCTTTAGTTGCCCAGTCACAAAATAAAAACTTAGGGCTGATACTTTTTGTGTTCTTCTTAAAAGAATTATTGAACTCGGTTTGGACTAACGAAAAGAATTCATTATACAAAATATTAACATTGTTCACTGTAAGGTTCTGATTACTTAATTTACAAATTAAATTGCTATTAAATTTATTTAAATTAACTGATGTTATTGGTCTGGATTGAATCTGCACTTTTTGTATTGGCATGTTGGACTCAAAAGTTACAGTTTGACCACTGTGATCAGAAGGGAGATAATTAACAACGGCTTTATCTAAATAGTCGCAGCAACAAAAAACATTATCAATACATGTAGCAGTATTCGTAGTTGTTCGGGTTGGTTCTGCAAACACATTTGACAAATTGAACGATTTAAACAAATTTAATAATCTACTGGTATTTAAATTATTTTCTAAAATATTAATATTAAAGTCACCACAGATAATTATTGACCTATTACTTGTTGCTAGTTTTGCCAAAACATCTTCCATTACTGACTCAAATATAGAATAGTTTTGATAATTTGGGGGTCTGTAAACGCACACTATAACATGCTTATCTAGCTCAACACAAGAGAGTTCAATGCTATGTTCAACTGATAGTTCAACTATGTCTTTACGAGGTTTGAATTTAATAAAACTTTTAATTAGGATTAGTGAACCACCACGCAGCATTGAATTTCGATTAAAACAACTGGCCACACTATAATTGTCATAGTTAATTAACATTTCAGAATCTTTTAACCAATGCTCAGTTATACAAATAATGTCAAACATTGTTTTTTCTAAAAACAACTCAATTTCCAATTGTTTGGAAGAAAAACCTTGAATATTTTGATGAAATAATTTCAAGGATTTCCTCTTAGCCCCTATTCTAGAGTTTACTATTTTATTGCTAGAAAATACCTTATTGTTATTAAGTGTAACTATACTGTTAGTGGTACCTTCTGTTGTCTTACAAACTAGTTTAAATTATCTGAGCTAACCACCTTAACATTAGTACTATTACTAATTGTGGTGCTAATTATTTAACATGTGAATGTAGTTGTTTTGTCTGTTTGACAAGTGCTTAAAATATGGAAAAGCACACAAAATTATTTTCTTACAATTTAACTTCAATAGGTTGGTGACACTATCAGTGATATCATCTTTTTTAACGTTTAAACTATTACCTATAAGTATAGTAATGGTGGCATTAGGATCATATTCATTTCTAGTTATTGAAGACATTATTTGTTTGTAGGAAGTCTGAGGCATGCAAAAGTTTTGAGAAGAATGACACAGGTTGTTGCTAAGTAATTTACCCAATCCTTTTCCAAAACTATCCGAAAACATAATGGAGCAGTTACAAACTTTACTACTACAAGGGAGAGAACTAGCTTCTGTCTGCACTACTTGTAATGGACCTTGTTCAATATCAGGTACATCTTGATGTGAAATAGAGACCTGAGCCCTTCCTGACTGGGACGGGTCCTCCGTTGCCTCAGTTTGGAGAGTGCCAAGATTGGACTTGCTTTGCAATGAACAATGAGGGCTGCTGCGAGTCAGCGGGTCCACTCTGTCTGCATTGGAGTTGCACATGTCCACTAACTCATTCGCCGCAAGGATATGCTCCTGAATTTGTTTTTCAGACCGCACATACTTAGTATAAAGTGAATGTATGGTCTCTTCAAGTAACTGAATTTCAGACTGTAAGCGTTGAGTGTCAATCTCATAAATGTTCTTACTGTCTTCTAATTTAATTTGATAGTTATTTAATTTATTTATGAGAAAAACACGTTCTTTTCTTAGTTTAATATTATTAGAACTGTGTTTTTGTTGATTCCTATATTTATTGCATTTATTTATGATTTTATTTAACTTTGCATATTTTTTAATTTTATTTTGACTAACTTTATAACTACTAATATTATGTTTCAAAAAGGAATCCTCAGTAAGGTCTATTGTTATTAAGGAGTTGCAATTAGTGTTTAATAATTCATTATACAAGTTATTGGATTCCTTAGCCTGAGTACATTCTTTTAGTTTCTGTAATTTATTGATGCGAAGATTTGCATGAATTAATTCTTCTTCTAGGTCCCTAACCCTACATAAAGCCTCCTCATATATTTTAAATTTAAGTATCTTGTTTGACTTCGATACAAATCATAATTTTTTTGATTAACAAGGAATATTTGTTTTTCATAATAAACGGTATGGTTAGATAGTTGGTTTCACCATTCAGTATCTCCGAAACAAAGCATCGCACAGCTTAGTATGTTTTACCAGTAGAAAGAGAATAAAATTTTGAATCGGTGTGTATATTTAACTCAATATCCCAAAATCACCGAGTTAGTTGGTTTTTGAATTAACCCGGCGATTTCCGTCCCATGTGGCGCAGTACGGTTAATGTATGGCGCTAAGTTAAATAGAAATGACGTCAATTTCGTGTCTTTGTCTTTTTTAAGCTTTTTACTTTTTATAATATTGTTTGCACCATTTTCAAACCATATTTTTTGGAGTTTAGAAGTAAAAAAATGTCATCAACCCTATTCATATAGGCCAAAACACTCGCAAGATCAAGAAGGTTGTTGGAGGCAGCATCTACCGAGCGGTCCACACTGCAAAAGACTGCATAATTTGGAGACGTGTCGTATTTGGTCGCGATCCTCAGAAGAAAGCCGTTACGACAGTAGATATAGGGCAGTGGGAGGTCTTTAACCTGCAGTGAGGCACTAAAAACAACAAAAACCTTACTGATTTATCAGTCCACACAGATTGTGTACTTATCTACATAATGCCCATCCTAAGTCCCTAAGCAATGCTTTCTCGTGCCAAATGTCTAAAACGAAAATTCTCAACGGTCCACTTTCTGTGAAGCCAGCCATGAATGAAAACTTCAATTCAATTTTCTGGTGTACAATAAAGTATATAAATAAATAAATAAAACTAATAAATTATTACTCGTCTGCAAGGACCAAAGATACTAGCAACAAAAATGGAAAAGTGGAGAGTGCGACACTTCTGTCCTAGTTACGGAACATCAGTGATTTATGAACAAAACTCCGGGAGCTGGGTTTATTATTATGGGCGGAGATAACAAAAATAAATACCCATTAATAAGTCAAACTATAACGTGAAAAGGGCAGCCATTCTTTCAAGCGTTGTGTTAAAAATACAAACCTAATGAATCGTATTTATCTTCGATAAGATAAAATTAAAACGACGAACTTGCGTGAATGTTAATGTCTTTGCTTCGAGAAATGTTAACTGCAAAATTGGTTTGTAGAATAGAATAGCATAGAATACTCTTTATTATGTACACCATACCGTTTGTATGACTTAGATTGGGATATTTCTTATCATGCCTTCATTATACAGAGCAAACGGTACTTATTCACACTTTATCCCATTATATTGTAGGAATGACAATCAAAGAATCCGCTAGCACAATAATTTTCTCCAACCCTGGCTCTATAAGCAATTGTAAAGTTGTGTCAAAAACTCGACTGCCTTCTGCGTCCCGTCATTATTCCCAGCTGTTTCCTTCAGGCCCTCTCATCGGTCCGTCTAGCCGGGACACAAACCATGTACTTACCTACTACCAGTGAAATAATTTTACGTAAGTTTTAATCAGCAGAATATAAAAATAAATGCGACGGGCACCAAAGAAATCTAAAGGAGATATTTATCAAAAATACACACTCGTCTGCGTAGAATTAGAACTGTTGAAATACCGCCATGCATGCCCGTTCGCCCATTTGGTTCGTTCCTGTGACTATGTTTCATAACTAAAGTCCTCGCATTTCACGTTAGTGGCGAGCTCATGTATACTGTATGCTTCGTCTACACGAGAAGTACCGTATTTCGTTCAAAAACAACATTTACGCGTTATAGATCGGCTGTTCAGCAGAATTTGTTATTTGGCATCGAAATAAATAACAAAAAGTAATAAAACGATTAAAGGAACGTTCGGCCTGAGTAACAGTAAAGTTGCGAGCCATAAACAAGGAACAGATGGGTGGTTTGGGGCGCAACCACGCGCCACGCGGCCTCGCGCCGAAAGCCGAAAGCCGAGCCGCTGTGGTCGACGCCTACCAAGACTTAACACAAATGCGAAACTACGTCCAAGCTATTTATAAACCTCTCACTATCTCAGTCTTTAACAAAGTAGAGCTTATCCATATCCTTATGCAAAAGTGATACGTCCAAGTTTTCATCAACTACCTATTCCGTCCGAGTTTCCCGTTGTCTTACGTCATAGACTCACAGCTAAGACTGTAGTAGCTGTTAAATGAAACTTAGCGCATGAAACTTAGGGCATATGATAGGGTAACTCAAATAATACCGACTATGCAACTGTAGGTAAACTGTACAGACGCCAGCACATCAAGCTACTACAATCTGTCAAATTTCTCTAATAGATTTTCAACTTTATCGCTAAAGCATACGGTTCAAAGTTGATTGGGAAAATTTGACAGTTTCGGGTAGGTTGATGTGCTGGCGTCTGTACCGACACTGTCCCATGATTTTTTATACCTTTCTGTTCTTACCGTCAAACATAGGCGGTAGGTATAATATACATAAGCCGCACCGCACGCCTATTGCACTCCAAACCAAAAGTAATCAATGACACTAAATTAAATTTTGTAATCGTAACTCGCCCTTAACTCGAGTTTGGTAAAGTTAAAACGAGAAGTCGACCCCTTGACGAGTTTGTCAGATGCAAATTGGACAGAAACGAGAATACAGTTCACTAGCTTTTTACGTCATTATGTTGATATATTATCAAACACATCTACGTCAATATAGCGTTGATACATTATGTTGGAAAAGTCTAAGCACGAATAAGTAAAATCTCTTAAGAACTACCTACCATCATAAGACCAGCTGAATAGTTGAGTAGCACTGGCTGTCATTTTGACAGTTCAACAACATTCATAGCTTTATTTACGTTATGCAGGAATGGATTAGCAATATCTTTAAAAATGATTCAGATTGTGATTTAAATTATGTTACGCAATGAACCCTCATTGCGTAACATAATTTATTACACATTTACCCTTTCGTGAAAATTTACGACACCAGTTGGCACCACTGTAACAAGAGGTCTTCCAATATAAAATATATGATGACGTTCATCATTCGATTCATTCATTCGTTCATCATTCAGTCATGACTAAAGAAAATATAGGCTCTTTTACAGATATCTGGACCTGACGTGTCAGTGCTGCCACCTGGCGAACGTCATTTCAGAAAACCCTCATTAGGGTGTTTACAGATGCAGTCTTGCTAGTCGAATACTGAATATTTGCCTTACCATTGTAATTTATAGGAACTAAGATATCTCCTCAGGAAGTTAATAGATAAAGGCAGATTAAAAGTGACCGCATCATAACGGAGACAAATATTAAAGTAAGCTTCTGGCTCCACTTAAACATTCAATACACCACAAGATGTTCCTATAAAGGCGGTTAATATGCCCTCCACATCTTGCGGCGTGACGCATGCCAGAATTCCAATTACAGTGTGTGATAAAGAATTAAACGTGGCGGAGAACGAGCCTCCCGCACTGTGCTACGTTGCTGCGGGGAAGTAATAAGGGTGTAAGTCCTCGTGCTCCTCGCTCCGACGTGTTACAACAACAGACTACAAACTGCTTTCCATGAAACACTGTGTGTTTTACGGCTGCTTGTTTTATTTTTATTCCCTCCGTTTCTTACCAAGAACTAAAACGTGCGCCAGTTAGCATTTCGGGAAATAATTTATCTAAAACGTAAGATGTGCTACTGCCAAACTATAAAAAGAAACATCGTTCACGATAAAGTTATATTATGAACATAATTACTGCATTAAGAGATTCAAATACAATCCCATTATGAGCCAAGCTCGGATTGTGGAGAAAATAATGTGCGGTCAGATAATAAAATGACAAGTGGCAGCGACATTAATTTTAAGTGTTTTCATTATAAAGAACTTGTTATTTATTACGTACTTAGAATAAAAAATCTGCGGAGTATATGGCTCCTTGTTTATGGCTCATAAAAGGCTGAGAGTGAGACCAAGTGAGGCAGAGGGAACTTTCACGCGGTAATGATTCGTACATAGAATATTGATGAGAAAATTTTTTCAAAAATTTGAAAACAAGTGCACTTTTCTTGACTTAGGGTTGATTTTTCCAACGCCAGACAATTTTATCAGGGAATAATTTTGAAATTTTGACAGTTATTTCATACAAACACTGTCAAACGTCAATTTTATTCCTCGAATAAAAGTTATCTGGCGATGGAAAATCAGTCCTTAGACGGTTATAAGCCAAGATCAACATCTTGGCTTATATCCGTCTAAGGGCAGGAAAGGAAGTATTTTTGTGGTATTTAAATTTTTACAGAGCACTCTCTTAAAAGTACAGAGTCGGCCTTTGTAAGAAGGTACTTTCTATCACGTGTTGCGTGATCATTTCAAATATGTACACGCATTCTTCGCCCATATAGCATGACCTTATTTCCCTGAGAGCAGAAAGCAATATTTGCACAAACTTCTGAATAATAAATATTCAAATATGGAAATCATAGTGAATAACTCGAGAAGAGCAGTAAAATTGTACTTTTATTTAATGTTATATTATGAACACTAAACTTTAAAAAAATATTTAGAAAAACGCGGTTCTTACGTAGCAGAGGAACATAGATAGGTAAAGTCAATGTCGATTTAGAATGTTATCGACAGTAACAGTAAAGAAACCATTTGTATAACTGAATTAGTACTTCGTCCTTCGCTCATTCAATTATCACCAAAAGCCTATTTTGTTCACGCAAACCTAACCGGGCAGCTCAATACGAGACCTTCATTTGTAGACTCGGGTCCTCCATTATGTTTTTTTTATGTTTTCCTAGGTTTGTAGATCTAAAACACGAACCTCGTTTAGGCTAGGAATCAAATTAATGTTAATAAAGTTGGTATTTAGGCGCTGGGTCAGCCAGATGACTGGCGGTCACGTAACCGACGAGGCGAAGGACGGCGTACCTAATCCGTATACAGAGTTGATATGACAGAGGGGCATTAAATTACACTACGTATACTATACGTGTATAGTATTAATTCGATACAGTACAAAAATAGAAAGCGCCAAAAATGAGATTTTTTTTTTTTCAAACAAACTAAATAGCTTAAAGTCAGAGTGAAACGCAACCACCCTTTATAAATAAATTTGACTGACCTTAGATGCCTAGTAACAAAGTCGCGCAGGAGCGCGTGTGTGTGTTATCTCTCTTGGCGGGGGGCGGGGGGGGGGGGGGGGAGCGGGCGGTTTAGACCGCTCGCTCGCGCGGCTTTTATGTTAGGTAAGTTGTAAAGTACGCGCACACACAAAAACACAAAATTTTTAAGTTCTCGATGTGTCCTCGATTCATATTAATGCACAAATTATACCGACGGAGAATATTGTTATTTATTTTTCTAATTAAATCACTGTCCGTCGCTAAGCACTTTAATTCCCGTAATCTTTGTACTGCCAATTGTATGGTGCCGGCGTTCCTAGGGCTATTGCGCCGGTCACCATACCTTTCTCGGTATGTTCGCAGAGCTAAATCTGTGTTTCCACGGCATTCACCGTAAATTAAAATCATGTAAGTGTATTCTGACGCCGTGTAAGTTACACGAGGCATTGCTGAACACTTTAATTTTACACACACATACAACCAACGTTTAATTACGTATCCTATCACAATAAAAACAGTCAATCACAAAAAAAAAACACTAACACTAAATAATAATATTCCCAAGTTACGTATCCTGTCACAATAAAAAAAAATACTGGATTAAACTTATTTAGTGTCTATCACAATAACAAAACAAAATCACAATTATTGTCAGCGAGTTCGACAAAACATAACGGCGCGGCGGCGGCGCCGGGGCTCCCGTGTTACGTAACGTACGTCCCGAATGGATGACGCTTGCGCACTGTCCACTGAAAGAACAAGTTTTTTTAGCAAATTCGCAAGTATCTAGGATACAATAGCAACACACTGACCTATTTCTATTCCTTTTACGCGCGGGAAAAAGGCGCGGGGGTTTTGCTATGTTTGTCACTCTCATAGTGAAAGTGCAAGTGTGTGTGTATTTATTGCTTCGTGAAATATTTGGTTGTACTTGTGCGACAACAATGTATCTTATACTCAGATTATCGTTTTAAGGTGCATGACCTATGCGTATGAGATAATCAGCTGTTAGGAAATATACATCGTGTTCAAACGTAGCAAAAACTTCAAAAATCATTTGTGACTAAAATACTGCTCCTATTTAATTGATTTTTGGTACAGAGCTTGAAAATGGTATCTAGTATAGGCAGTTTAAAGGAAAGCCCCTCTGTCGTATCAACTTTGTATAACGAGAACCAGATTCTGACGAGAGATCACGGAGTGATCGATAAGATAAAACTTGATAGGATCTGCTTGGTAACGCTCACTCCTCAGTTCTCAGTTTTTACGATTTGTGAGCTCGAGAGTCAAGAGCAATTGGTTTCACAGAGTAGGTCAATAATTTCGTAAACAATCTTAGTGTAAAAAGCTCCAATTATGCTGTACACGACCGAAATAGTAGATTATTCACTAACCCTCTTACTAATAAACGTATATTATATCAGATGAATAGATACACTCCGATTTCTCTCTTTCAATCGTCAGTAATTTGACTTTCGATAGAAGAAAACAAAGCGTTGTGTAACTATACAGACGCTATACAACGTTTATTAGTAAGGGGTTAAGGGGATAAAGCAGTGTGTCGCGGGCGCTATTTTGAATCCTGAATGCTGATTCTAGGCCTGAGTTTAGATTGGGTTAAGGCTAGAATCCTGAGTGCAGTGAGGGATTCAAGCTCGCCCAAGACGAAGACACCTTTATCCCCGGGAAGAATACTTTATTTTTCGCACCTATTACGAGGTAATTAATTAATATACACCAATGAGGGTTTTCGTGAAAATTTACGACACCAGTTGGCACCACTGTGACAAGAGGTCTCCCAATACAAAATATATGATGACGTTCATCATTCGATTCATTCATTCGTTCATCATTCCGTCACGACTAAAGAAAATATAGGCTCTTTGACAGATGCCTGGACCTGACGTACCAGTGCTGCCACCTAGCGAACGTCATTTCAGACAACCCTCATTGGATTATCGAATTAGTAGTTTATGAAACTGTTAAATAGCCGGGGAATACCTAGTTATGTGCAGTGTCATACATACAATATTTAGCTGACTACGTGACAAGACAGGGTTATCTTTTTCTATGTATGTTTGTATGTGAAATTCCTTATACCTAACGGCCGGATGGATTTCAATACATGATGTTTCTGTCGATTCGTTTGGGTCGCGCGAAGGTTATAGGCTAGGTTTTGTTTTTATAAAATCAAAATGGCGGATTATAGACAAAAACAAGTCTTGAAAAAAAAATAGTACCATTACTATGTGGGGTACCAATTAAAATAAAGGGTTTGAGGAGACAATTCCAAAAAACACACTAAAATATAATGACAAAATCAAAACTCGACTGCGACTAAGATTCAAAACTAGTTCACTTTTCAAACAGTCTGATGCAGTTGGTGGCATCAAATCTGAGATTGAACTAAAATAACATACCTACTGTCTGTCGGGTTTTATTTTTTTGTAATCTAATCTCATGCATTTTCATCATAAACACGATGAATAATATCATTAATGGAGCGTCAGTCCAAATTCAAGATTCTAACGCGGGGGTATACGCGCCTCAGCAGCCGATCATTTTGTTCGTCGACGGCGACTAAAACTACTACATATTTAACTAGAACTCTTTGGTCAACCTGCACATTAATAGAAAAAAGTTTTTTTATCACACCTGCTCTGAAAATACATACTAATTATACCAATTAGAGGGAAGAAACGCCTTTATCCCGCCCTTCAAATCCTTTCATCCCAAGGTATGGAAGTTTGTATGAAAATCCTTCCGACCCAAGGGTGGGAAATATGTATGAAATTCCATTACATACCCGGTTTTTCTTTTTTTTTAATTTGTCAGCAGTCATACTGCCAAGAGACTTTAACTGTCTACTAATTAAATTTCAAGTAAATTGTTACTGGCCACATACAGTTTTTTTTTACCAGTTACCAACCTCCTTGGTGCATACAGAAAATTAAAAACGAAATTATTTTTGTATATAAAACGCGCGGAATCACGGAAGAAGTGGCTGCATGACCTTATGATCTTAGCCTACTCCAGAAAAAAGCCCGCGCATTTTCGCAAAAACACATTTATCTTTGTGTTTTTTGTAAAATATGGATACTTCGAGCGACAGTTATGATGTTATCCCTAACACACCGCCAGAACTATTAGAGACGGCCCGAGAAGTTGTTGATAATCTGTTGCCGTGTCTCAAAATATCAAGATACCCGGACAAAATGTAACATCTTAATAGCTGCACTTTTAATAATTGTACTTTTAACTAAATATAAACATTTCTATGCATTTATGTCCATAATTTTCCTCGTAGGTGTAATAAAAAGCACTATACATCCCTCAGGATAAAGTACAGTTCCATACCTCAAATGGTTTGCGCCCCTCGCAAGCTCGTGGCGCAAATGCCATAATCTCGGTATGGAACTGTCACTTTCTTCCCTCTGAAGTAATGTACTATTTTTTATCACATCTATTCCAAAAGAGCTAATGTATTCTTCGTAAACAGGGAAAATAATAGGTCTTTAATCCCTAGGGACTAAAAGTGATTTGAATTTGGAATGTTGATATTGTTAGTAAAAGTTCCAATCACCAAAGAGATCAATCACAAACATTGTATGAACAAGTAACAGGCTGTATGATAAAGGAAAACGAGCGCGAGTCAAATTAAAAAAAAATTGTTACGGTTCACTTCTATAATTATTGTTCAAATATAAACATTAGCCTCTAATTATTTTGTGTATTGTTCCTAATAAATGTAAATAAATAAACGTACCATCCTTATTCATAAGTTGCACTTACTTATTTTTTCATAGAGGGTGATAAATAAAAAGTAGAGTGTCCACCTCGGGAGCAACACTATTTTAAGCTCAAGTGACGTACTTTGCAAACAATCCAATTTTTTGTTAAAATTTCCATACCAGTTTCTCAGTTGACGTTACAAAATTCAAATCACATTAACGACTAGCGGGTCATAATGAAATTCAGTACGATATCAAAGCCAGGCTAGAGCCTAGGGCTTAAATTACTTGCTTTAGGCTAAGTTTGCATGACATATAATTGGACGTTAGCGAGCAGGTTGTGTGAAAATATTATTTAAATTTATAAAGCTAAACAAAAACTAAACTAACTGAAGATAACCGGTGTCTAATGCCGTAATAGCGTGTTGACTCGGCAGCCTTCTCCTATAATATCTATTTGTAAAGCAAATACTGCCAAAAGTCTTCATTAAAATCACAATGGATTCTATTATAATAAGGCCGGAACCTCGCTCGGAGCGGTGAGCGGCGAGAGTACGTAATTAAACCTTGTTATTAACATGGACTTAATTCTTACCGAGCGGACTCTCACCACTCCGACCAGCTTGCGAATAAATGCTCCTTCCTTTGAAATGTAATTCTATTCGTATCTGTGGTCCTACGTGCACATGAAACGCGTTTGGGACCAGTTCAACATGTCAATGCAACCGCAAATACTCATCTCGTTTACAATATTATTTGAAACTGTTCCATAATTGCGAATTAATTTGCACACACAAACCATTTTAATTGATAAATATTATGTATTATGTACAACTATTTATTTTATAATATAAAAAAACTGGCCAAGTGCAAGTCGGACTCGCAAACGAAGTGTTCCGTACCACAAGGCAAAAACGCCGAAAAAAAACACGTTTGTTGTTTGGGAGCCCCTCTTAAATATTTATTTTATTCTGTTTTTAGTATTTTTGATATACCGGCAACAGAAATACATCATCTTTGAAAATTTCAACTGTCTAGCTACCACGGTTCATGAGATAGAGCCTGGTGACAGACGGACAGTGGAGCCTTAGTAATAGGGTCCCACCGTTTTTACCCTTTGGGTATGGAACCCTAAAAAAGGAAATACTCAAAATGTGGCATCAAAAAATTCATCTGCATCGGTATAAATGGGAAATTCTCTGGCTGGCAGCATCGCCTTGTTGGAGGGCAAGGCTGAGAGTTCATAAAATTACAATTTTATCATCTACGACGTCATTTTTAGAGGAAGCACTACACTTTCATGAAATTGTGAATGTCGCATTTAATCAGTGTCTAATTTGATCGTTTGGTCCGAAGCTTTAGTAGCTCGTTGTCTTAAAAAAGTAAGTAGGTCGATGACCAACTACCTAAATGGTTCAATTACGAAGACAATGCCTGAAGCATATTATAATAGGCAACATTGGAATAGACAGAAAACGGGACGGAAATACCCATTTACAATTTCTTGTTTTAATTAGAAGTCCTGATTCAGGTCTCCGGTGTACTAAGCCCAACGTTAATATAATCAGCCTCTAATTTTCCCACTGTTGGGACACACGCATCCTCTCTGTGATAGGTAGTGGGCAATAATCCACCACGCGGGCCCACTGCGTGTTGGCAAATGTCACATGTTTTCAAATTTTTGTTTCTAGGATATGCTGGTTTCCTCGAGATGTTTTTTTTACCGTTCTATAAAAGTAGATGTTTCATTGCAAAAGTTAATAAAATATTGAAGAACCTTATTTTTAACGTTCTTTTTTTCAGATGAATCAAAATCGCACCACCCACCCTTATTCAATTAAATTGTTGTCTGATAACCTTGTTCAAAGTATGCTTCATGTACTCATTGAATAATTTAATTACTTAAGAACTCATATCAAATTAAATTTACAAAAGTAAATTTCAAATAAAGCTAGCTCTGCTCTGACCAACATACTCGTAATATCAAAGTACGCTTTGAGCACGCTTTGAGTCTCTCTTCAAACAAATTATTTGTAGAACGTTATATCAAATTATGTTGAACAAGCTGTGCTCGCGGCTTTACTCGCACGAATTTTTTGTTTGTTACCTTTTCACGCCTAAACTACTGAACCGATAATCCTGAAATTTTGCATATGCGTGTACAGAAACGGACATTATTACCTTTCATCCCGAAAAAAAGTGCTTTTCCCAAGGAAAGCAACAATAAAGTTATTATAATAATAGATGGCGCCACGTGTCTTTCGAATCAAAAACAGGACAACGTCTCGACAGACGTTGTCCTGTTTTTGATTCGAAAACCTTTGACCCGACGGTCAGCCTAGTATCCTAACTAATATTATAAATGCGAAAGTAAGTTGTTTATTACCTTTTCACGCCTAAACCACTGAACCGATCATCCATATAAGTTGTCAGGAAATTTTACATATACGTTATCAGGTGTACAGAAACGGACATAAGGTACCTTTCATCCCGAAAAAAAGTGCTGTTCCGGAGGAAAACAACAATAACCTTATTATGATAATAGATGGCGCCACGTGTCCCAACCCTAAACCCCAGAACTTTGACCCGACGGTCAGCCTAGTATCCTAACTACTATTATAAATCTTTCGAATCATAATTGAATTATATTAGAAATCACGGGATCGAGATTTATGCGGGTTATACCGCGGGGCGCAGCTAGTCTAAACTATTTTCTACTTTTTAATTCGCGTTTACAGCACTTTTTCAGGACTATTTGGCACAACAAAGATCCAGCTTTTTGCATTTATTAGGTACAATGTTAACTCCTAAAATACAATTAGAGACCTAAGACACTACATATGTAGGTAACTGTAATATTGTCTAAGGTCTTAAATATACGAATAATTTAATGAATGCATTACACTTTAATCCCCTTACTAACAAACGTTGTATAGCGTATGTTAGTTTACACATCGCTTTGTCTTCTTTCGAAAGTCAAAAATTACTGACGACTGAAAGGACTGAAAGAGAGAGATCGGTTTGTACTATTCATCTGATCTGTTTGTTCTATTCTTCTTCTTTCTGTTTATTAGTAAGAGGGTAAGCGTTCTTTTCAAAATAAGTGAAGCGAAACGGGGGGGGGGGAGTAATCCACCACGCGGGCTCAGTGCGGGTTGGTAGATGTCACATGTCTTCGAATTTTTGGTTCGAGGACATGCCGGTTTCCTCGCGATGTTTTCCTTTACAGTTTTGAGAGCAACGGTGATGAAATTATTTACACAAAGTAAAGCGCCTGTCTGGGTTCGAACCTACGACCTACAACACGTATGTCGCGGCCGTTACCACTGGGCCACCACTGCTCTCCATACCTAACATCGTTTACATGCATATCTAAGCACGATGTACTCCTTATTCATGTAAACAAAGCTGTCTCCAAACATGATTGTGTTCTACACTTCCACAGTTAGATAGTGCAATTTTGTTTCCAGTATAACTTTATACTAGCACAGGTAATCCAATAGAACTGCAGTAAGTGACGTTTAGAAGACAAACCCGAGTTGGATGGCTCCCCCGAGACGCTGGCACGAGTAGCTAGCAGCCAAGCAGTTTATCTAGTTGCCAGTTTAAACCGAGTTCTGATTAGATAGACTCGTGCTATTTAATTACTTACAGTTCGAAGTGCTGGTTCAACTATGTATTTGTGGTGTCACTGAGTTTTGAGATTACGAAAATAAATTGGATCTCCTATGAGAAACACATAGTTACAACAATAACCTCGGTAGTTCACCGTGCGAAATGCCATGTAAAAACCGGCCAAATGCTAGTCGGACTTGCACACGAAGGGTTCTGTGGCACAAGGCAAAAAACGCCGAAAATAATCCGTTTCTTGTACGGAGACCCCCCTTGGTTGTTAACTTACTTTGTTTTTGTTATTTTTTGTTGTAGCGTCAATAGAAATACACACTGTTAGAATTGTCTACCTATTTCGGGTCATGAGTTATGAGTTACAGCCAGCTGACAGACAGACGGACGGGCGGACGGATGGACAGCGGAGGCTTAGTAATAGTATACGAATTACCAATCTTATTTTCACGTTCCCTTATTCGCTAACTACCTAAGGTTAGGTATATGGTCGCACTGTAGCTAAGTATCTACGAATAATAAAAGTCAAGATATGTAACTCATGCTCAAAAATGGCACGCAAATGTTTACCGCGGTGGCCGTTGGTTGCCGAAAAGGCCACCGCGCACCAGAACCAATCACGGCGCTTGCCGGAATACAACGCTTTACGCGAGCGCAGCTGATTGGCTTATTTGCATGTGTATTCTTTCGTTCGAATACTCGAGGTATTAAATGTCAATGTAGTGAAGTTTGGAGCCGAACTTCTCGTTGATTTTGTTCATAGTTACGCTTCCTGACTTTTTATTATTCATAGCTAAGTATGTAAGTATATATACATAAGTATAAGTAAGTATATTTACTTGAAAACGACAACCGATTCCAGCGGTAATGTCAAAGGGTGCTATGCATCATTAAATGCATGCCACGCCAGGCGAATGATGGAGTTTCTTACAGGAATTTAATATTTAATTCTACTCATTTCTACAGGCTTACACGATAACTTGGATTAAGTTTACAACTAAATAATGGAAGGCACACAGACTGGTGAAATAATGTAGGCTTGTTTATATTTAATTCTCGCTGAGTCGAATAGTGTAAATTTTCGAATTGTTTCGATATTTCAGCTGTTTACTGTTATTACTTAAATCTTTGTCATCATGTTATAACTGGCAACTAGTTGTAAATTTATCATGCTACTTGCAATGTATTGGCATTCGGTGAAATGGTTACGTTTCTTGTGCTCTTGGGTCTGCGATTCATTAATTTACGCTACTAGCAATTAATGTCCTTGGTATGTTTAAGGTCGCAGGTTCGAACCCATGCAGACGGGCGATTATTTTGTGTAAATTTTTTTCATCATTGTTGCTCTCAAAACGGTAACAGAATACATCGTGAGGAAACAGGCATGTCCTAGAAAAAAAAAAAATTCAAAGACATGTGACATTCACTAACAGTAGCTATGGTTTTCGAGTTTTTGGCGGAATTTCTTCGAGTGAAGTCTAGTTGGCTGTTTTAATTATTCGCAAATTGATTCCTAGTGGATAATGTGATGTAAAATTGGTGTAGTTTTGTATCTCAAGTGTCTGCGCAACTGGACAATATGTGGAATCATTGAAACAGACGCGATCCCGGTATTAATGGAGCTGAGAATTTTTTTGTAGTTTTGGCTACCTCAGCGAAGTTTACCGGGAAACTAGATTCGATACATTTGCTGCCAAATACTCCTAATACATTAGAATGTGTGCACCCATATTCTAATGTCATGTTAGACTAAAAAAATAGTAACTGATGACTAGGCAGCATGGTCTCAGACCTTAGCCTTTAAAAAAAAAATAGCTATGGTTTTCATTTTGACAGTTCAACAACATTCTTTGCGTTATTTACGTTGTTGAGCAGATAAATTTTTCGATATATTTTTTTTTTGAAGCAATGGATTAGCTGTATCCTTCAAAATGATTCAGATTGTGTTTGATAGTGTGTTATGCAATTAGGGTGAGTTATTAATTTATCATGCTACTTGCAAACTGAAGCTGGGTGAACATTTTATAAGAGAAATCATACATCGTTTCTAGTCTGTAGCTATTTTCTTTGTAGCTTTCACTTTGTACGGACTAGCACTGTAAGCGGGTCTCATTAAATCTGGTCTGCCACTTTGTACGTAACAAGTTGCGAGTACATTTATATTTCAGTGGCTCTAAACACTTTCTCACAAAAGTGAAAAGACGAGTCGCTATCTACGATAGCTTGGCTTTAAAATGTATCGTATAACGGATGCATAGGTTTTTTGTTAGATTCTCACAATCGAACAAAATGATAGGTGCGCGAAAAATATTAATAAAATACAAATACATAATCGGGATGAGGATCGGGCGCGCAAAATTTGGGAAAACAGATTAGACTCAGTTTGACC
Organism: Luperina nickerlii; assembly: GCA_963855955.1. NCBI lineage: Eukaryota > Metazoa > Arthropoda > Insecta > Lepidoptera > Noctuidae > Luperina > Luperina nickerlii. Next base: position 12,894,343 of record OY979664.1, on the reverse strand, counting down.
ACCACGACCCAAGGAACACCAGCCCCCTAGCCAGAACACCAGCTTCCAGTCTTGCTGACGGGCTATTAGGTACCTACTTTCAATCACGACAGGACAACTGCTATTCATACAACTTATTCCAGCAAGAAACTGAAGAAAGGAAGAGAAAACAACTTTCAAGATTGCCTGTCGTGACTGTGATACACACGCGCCCAGTTTTGACCATGATTACAGACGAAACCTGTGGCTTAACTGAGCAGCAAGAGACAAGATGTTACTGTATTTCAATAACAGTCACTGGCACAAGATCTGCCGATATATTCTGTAAAAATCTTACCGTAAAAACTTAGGTGAATTGAGCTGTCAATAGTCTCAATCCCTAGCATCAGGTGTAATGAAAGCTCACTTTAAGCTCACATGGTGAGATTTTTACAAAACTTATTGACTGTGGTGTCTCTATTTTCAATAGCAAATCGGTTCAGCTGGTCTCCCACAGGCGGGTCGCCCCAGTTGGATTGAGAAGGCGCATTATATCGTACATAGAGTGCGAACGCAATGAACATCCGGCTCGAAGGACCAATTTAATGTAGCCAACGGTTGTAGGCACTCCACCGGGCTTAAGCCCGGTGCTTTTGATAAATACTCGATAAACACCCGTAAACACCCATAATCACCCAGAAAACCGGGTGTTTATCAAAGCACCGGGTTTTAACCCGGGTGGATTGCCCATCTATACACCGTACACTATCCGACCGATTTTATCGTACCCTTCGACTATCCGACCTGATTTTATCGTACCTTTATTGTAACGCCACATGCTACTGCAATGTTTTGCTATTGAGGACGCTTCACATGTTCTTAGCACATGTAAGCTGCTGTGAAAGGCTGGAACGAACCATTCATGATTCAACGATGTCTTTCTATGTAAACTGCTTCACGTACCTGAGAACCTTTCCGTCGTACTGCAGAAACCGCAGCAGGCGATCGTCTTGCACCTTGGACCTCTTCGGCGGCAGCACGTTCTTCCATCTTTCTCTCTCGGTGTACTCATCTACAGGCAAAGCTTCCTCGGCGGATATCTCCATGCCTTGTGACTCCATCCATTCCTGCATCAAACATATAAATGTCTAATACGACTAGCTTTTGACTGAGGCTTCGCCCGCGTGGAGGTCGGAAAATATTCCAAGGGATCGTAGGTTCTGCCGGCATAAAAATTATCCTACGTCCCTAGGTCGTAGTCTATCCGTGTGCCGAATTTCATCTAAATTCGTTCAGTCGTTAAGGCGTGAAAATATAACAGGCAGACCGTCAGATAGACAGATAGAGTTACTTTCGCATTCATAATATTTTAGTATAAAGTATTACTATGGATGGACGAATGGACTATGCGAAAGATGATGCTATAAAAGTAGAGACTACTGAGATGACGAAATAATAGAGAAGTATGAAAGAAGACAACGAGCTGCGCCGAACCCAAATTAATTGTGATAAGGACAAGAGATTTTTTTTCTCCTTCTTTTTAATGCAATCTATCCTGAGACATTCAGCAATAGGTAGATTGATCTTGCACGGTATGAAGCCTCTGCCTCATCCGATCGATACTACTGCTCCTTCATGCTGGGTGTAAGTCGGTCTTGGGGTGCCCTTCCTTTCAGTCTTGTGAAGGAACTAACTGGGTTTGTCACTAGTCTCCTTGCTAATTGATTTGGATGAACTTTTAATCTGGTGGAGTATGTTGTGATTCCAGCTTTGACTTCCTCTTTGGCAGCTTTTATCTCTAAAATATCACTATGAATTTTGTCGTTTGTGACGTACCAGAGAGCAATAACGATGATGATGATAAATTTATGTTCAGCGCATCCTAAGCAGTCAGAACATATTGTTTATTATTGCACAGAAACAAAATAGTTCGGAACGATACAATAATTGAATCAAAAAAGTCCGCTGGTTTGTAATTTGACTAATTTGTGTGTCATCTTTGAAGATGAAACAAGGGAAGCGTAGGCGATTAAAATAGACGTCAATTAAGGCATACAATACATAATAGTACAATAATTAAGGTGGATAACATGTTTTAAATCTACAAATTAAAAAACAGTTCCGGTATTTTGATACCTATTGAAAAAATCTTTGAAGGTTTGAAAATACCTAACAAATAATATATGAGTTTTTCAATTATGAGTATGACGCACACTTATGTAACGGTTAAAAATAGCATTATTCAATGTTTGAGACATAAAACTAAGAAACAAATACCTATTTGATTAATTTCAACGTCCGTAGTGTGTGACGTACTTGACATTGTCACCTATATAGATAAGATAGATGTCTTACGTAATTTCGCATATGCAGTTGTAAGCCTCCGTGGCGCAATTGGTTAGCGCGTTCGGCTGTTAACCGAAAGGTTGGTGGTTCAAGCCCACCCGGGGGCGTTTCTTTTGTATAAAATTATTCTGGCCATTACCGACGCAAGAATTATGAATTTGAGAATGTAATTTGCATTAAAACACGTCTTCATTTGTTTTTTTTATTATTATTTTTTATTTTCATGTTGCTATTTTATTACAACAGGCGCTACTCACGCCACGTCTTATCTCCTGACATTGACTAACGATTACTTCTGTAGGTAAATGCTACTGCAAATTACTCAAATATATTTAAAGTAGGTAGGTGAATGACCCGATTTCCTCATAATATAATAAAAGGATACAAAATAATTATGTCAAGTACGTAATGGGGCCACAAATCAAATTAGGGAAAGTGCTAAGAGATATGAGCATAAAAAGTGGGACATAAGAAATTGGAACAGTTCATAATATAGGTTAAGATTTCCTCATATTTACTTTATACCAACTTATATTCAGAGATGTCGTGCCAATGGCAATTAAAATACTTATTTATTCACTGTCGGAAGCATGACTTTTGTTTAGTTATTTATTTGAAACGAAAATAACAAGCGCTTTTTCTTCAAAAGCAAATGAATTGATGAGTTCGTTTCGGAACCGGACAGGTTTGCACGGGATCGTAGTAGTCAGTGGGAATGAAATATTACCAGGAGGCTTGGAAACGAATACCTACATAATTAGAATGCTTAATTAAGTTTAGTATGATTTCACTGGTGGGTACCTATTGTTTTGGAACTAATTAATACTAAAACAAATGTACCAGTAGGTAAACTAAAGTTACACAATCGTATGATTTTTTTTTTAATTTATTTGCGGTACCTATTACCTAATGCAGATATGAATGGATGTAGTACAAAGTGCAATTATTAAGGTTACCTATCATTTTTGTAGACACAAATTAAAATACTTAACACAAAATTGAAAAATAAAATTACGAAATATATTTTTTTTATTATTTTCATTAGGTATCCAATTTTATCTTTGAAACTTTACCTCTGTCCTCTATTTTTGTAACATTTCGAGTAGACATCGTTCGATGTTATCACATGCATGTCCCAATCGCGTGCCGTCGTCGCATTGCCATCAGAAACCTGGCAGGCACTTGTAAGTAACCCTGACCTCGGTCGAGATCTCGTGTTTACTGTCCAGTAACTGTGCAAATAGGACCGAGGCTCATTGTCCAGACCGAACATTACCGACATCAGCCGCAGACGACTTGTATGCACGAGGGTGATTCGACATAAATAAGTCAATAGCGCACATAATCTTATTTTGTATCAAAAATTGAGCGCTTTTGTGATGTGAAATGTTCCATGACAAGTTGTTTAAAATAAATAGCTTTTATTTTTTTTACATGTAGGTAAAGTCCACGTTAGAATACAGACCTGCCTACCCATTTTAGAGAAATTATTTTATACATTTCGGTATTGTCATTCGAAAGGATAGTGTTTAAATCAAGCTATATAACCGTTTCAACTTTTAGTCATTGAAAACAACAAGTTTAGATTTGTGATCATAATTTTAACAATTTCCGGTTGTATTTCATACTGGCATGTTGGGGCCACACATTGGACTTAATTTGACACAAGATGTAGCCTTGGAGCATTGGCTCCAATGTGTGGAATGGGCCTGGACAGATATTGGACAGGATTTGCTCAACATTGGATGTGGTGCCAAGTCTGAACCAATGGACAAGGCCAATGTGTATCGCCGGCATCAAGGATTCAAATAGACACTAGGGTAGGAACTCTTACTTTAAAAGAAAAAACTTTTAAGTAGTAATCTAATAATAGTGCCTCATTCCTTTCTCGTACACCTTCCATAAGTCCGGGACCCCATGGTCCCGAAATATGTAAACATAAAAAAACTATACCGGTTAGGAAAATGGAAGCTTCGAACCCGAAGATTTAGTTTTATTTTTAGAGCTCTTAACCTTCGCACCAATTGACAAAATAGATATGAGTCGTCCAATAGCAGTAAAAAACAATAAGTCAGTTCAATCGATAATAATACTGGTTACTTGCAAAAACATGGTGATTATCAAGATAATTATTTATAACATTACAAACGTAATGTTATAAATAATTAATTTCCTGTACAAAGTACATAATAAAATAAATATTTTTAAACACGCTATTCCCACATTTTAACAGTTCATTGGATTCTTCGGTTGGACAATCAAAGGTGTAGTACCAGCAACTCCATATCTTTATAGCCGGTAATAAAACCATCCAAATAAAAAATGATCTATGAAAAGTTCATTTGGTACCTCATCAGGGGGCCTAAAAAGGCCACTTTGGCAGAATCATAAAAGGATAACATTATGAATCATAATGGATAGTTAACTTTTAAGTTAATCGTGTGAAATCCCATTGGCGAAGGATTTTTCAGTAATTTTTTTTCTTGTAAAATACCAATCAATCCAATCCTAATCCAATCCCAATCTCTTTGATTATACCTACGCAGTGCAGCGAAAAAAAGAAAAACACGGACTGTCTTCGCCATATTATTATGATTCATAATGTTATCCCGTTATTATTCTGCCAAAGTGGCCTTTTTAGGCCCCCAGATCTACATTTTAAAAGACTTACTCCATGGATCCATTTGGATCGATATTAAATGTTTCAGATAAAGATGATAAAGATGGCAAACATTCTAGAAATATAATTATGTAAAGTACCGAGACAGGTAATATGATGTTACGGCTTTTTATAGTACCTACCTACCTAAATTATGAAATATTTCAAAGATTTACATAACTACCATCTAAGGTGAATTCAATGATAAGTAGTTGCTGAGAACGGTCTTTGAACTTGAACTTGATGAAATGAACACGGTAAAAGTGAAACAATTTACACGCTGCTCCTTTTACTTGGAATCAACTTGCGCCAATAAACAACTCCGGAGCAATGTATATCGTGCGGTTGTATAAACCCGATAGCGATAGACTCCGTAATACCGACACGAAGTTGTTCGTGAGCTCGACTCGACGTCGACCGGTGCTTGTTTATCATTCGTGCGGTGTGTTACCGAGCGTGCGTACTGTCTGCTCTTCGCGTGATACAAACAGAATTGTGTTCAAAATGGTTGCGTTTGCATTAGATAATCCGGTGGTGCAGTCCTACATAGTGTACACTGCAATATTAGCCCTCAAATTGTTGGCTCTGTCGCCTATGACGGGCGTGACGCGGGTGATCCGCGGCGTGTTCGCCAACCCGGAGGATGCGAAGGGCATGAAGGGAGGCAAAGTGAAGTACGACGACCCCGTGATTGAGAGAATAAGGCGTGCGCATCTCAACGACTTGGAGAACATCCCGGCGTTCTGGGTGCTGGCTGGTTTGTACGTGACGACGGGCCCAGTGGCCGCCTGGGCCACGCTGCTGTTCCGTGTGTACACACTGGGCAGGATCCTGCACACCATTGTGTACGCGGTGGTTCCACTGCCGCAGCCAGCCCGAGGCATCGCATTTGCCGTTCCCGCTCTCATCTCATTCTACATGGGCGCTCAAGTTATATTGTATTACATTACCGCCTTGTAAAAGGAAACATAAAGACTATCTACAAGTATTTATTACAGTTTAGTTACGTTATTAAATTTTGTACGGTGAATTTATAATCATGCGTTTTATTTTTACACCATAAGTACATAAATATTTTATATGGATAATCATAATCTTAAAGCCTTTTTAGGTACTAATAATCCTAATGTATGGAAACAGGTTTATGTTACCGTTAATACCAGGTTTCTGTAGAAACAGACACACAGAGTCTGAGAGGTAAATAATAAAAGCCCAAACTATCTGTTTACGAACATAAAAAACCTGACAAGTAACATTGAACTAATAAGTAGGGATGCCGTCGACCTTTCCCACATTGTGTTGGTAACGAATAATTCAAAACAAATAGAAATGACCGACACCGGAATCTGTGTTCGGTTCGATGCTCTTCTAATCCCACGCAGCGAATCAAAATACCTATGTGATACGCCTAAAAGATGAGTACCTAGTGTTAATTGTATGTGCATATTTTTTTTAAACTGCCAACATAAAGTACCGCAAGTGCCGAAGTATCGGTATAAATTAGCATACGCTAATGATGCATTTTTACCGATACTTACTCCGGATTTCTATGGATTTTAGGTTGTAACTATAACAAATAATATTATTATTATTATACATAACCGATCCTCCGGCGGTCCGATCGTTACGTGCGCCTTGCGGATTAAAGTACCGTAGGCAGTTGACTATATCAATTCATGAGATAACAACTAAGGAACCGCTGCGTCACCGTTACAGCGCGACTCTGACACTATTACTGTTCGAGCTCATCGCACCGCGCCACTCCGCCACTCCGCCGCTGAGTTTCAACTTGACAACAACGCGACAAGTTATTAATTAAAACATGGCGTCGTTTTCGTTAGACAACCCGGCAGTACAATCGTACATGTTTTACTCCGGCGTCCTGGCCCTCAAAGTGATGGGTATGGCTTTTTTGACGGGCAGAGTGCGGTATGCTAAGAAAGTGTTTGCGAACCCAGAGGATGCTGCGAGGGGAGGAAAAGTGAAACTCGACGATCCTGACGTGGAACGGGTGCGGCGCGCGCATCTCAACGACCTGGAGAACATTCCTGTGTTCTGGGTGCTGGGGGCACTGTACGTGACGACCGGGCCGTCGGCTTCGCTGGCCACCACGCTCTTCCGGGTGTTCACCGCCGGACGGGTCCTGCACACGTTTGTTTACGCCGTGAAGCCGCTGCCGCAGCCGGCTCGCGCTATCGCCTTCGGCGTTCCCTTACTTATCTCTATTTACATGGGTGTCAAAGTTGTCCTATTTTATTCTGGTGCTCTGTGATTTGTTAGTAAAAACTTTTAGGTAAAGCCATTTTTGTTGACATTGTATTATTCTAATATTTGTTATGTGCAGTGTTGTTTTATACCTACTTGACGTGAATCCAACCACTGTATCTTATAGAACTGTATAGCTTAATGATTGATGAGTATTTTATTTTTACAACAATAAAGAATGGTAATGGAAATGGTAACTTTATGTTGTTGTTTTTGTACTTACCTAATATTAAATTAAGCTAATGACATGATTACAGCTGAATTAATCACTGTTGCTATGTAGTTAATCTTATAAAAAGATACTGCTTATCAATCCCATATCTCAATCATTTTACCACAGTTTACCCAACAAGGGTTAGCTATCGATAAGCATAATATCATAATTACATGTAATCTGCATTCGTTATTTATTTGCCAAAAATGTAAACAAATATGAGTTTATGAAAAAATAACTTTAAATCCTACACAATAAAGTTCAGTTTACGCTACAACTTCAAACATTTTATAACTTTTTCAATAGTGCTAGTCACTCTGAAATCAACTAAATTACTATTAAAATAAAATTGATATTTGTTTAACTTGAAATAATATTAATTACAAGACTATTTGAAACATAAGTTTGAATAGACTTTCAAGTTGATATACATTCCCCATACTAAAATTGATTATTCCTAGTCAGTAAACAACTAGACACACCTAAATTCATTACATTAACACGAAGTGTGAAATATGATTATGAAGACTAATATACAAAAACATTGGCAAATATTTTGTAGAATACCGTGAAAATATAATACTGTCAACACAGAAATAACACGGTCTGCCTAATATGAATACAATGTGTTTCACGGGAAAACAAAACTGACATTTCATAGCAAACATTACATTATGCATTTATAACTTGTAAAATTGTGAAAATGTTTTAAACAATAGATACCTACTCAATTTGAATCACAGAGTAGATGAGTGATGAAGCATGAAATACAAGATGAATTGAGATGAAGTCATCGATTTCGAATACAAAATTACTATTTTGATTACTATCCAAGATTTACTTTTACTAGTTACCTTATTTATTATTTATTTATTTAACCATTTATGTACACATATATAAACAGACAAGAAAAAAGGACTGAAAAATAGGTACAAAGTTCTTATTATTTTCAGGAAGGGTGGTAGATACGAAACAAGAGGTAGGTACTTTATAATAAGCGTACTAGGTACAGTCAACAAAAGAGATAAGTATGCAGGATCGTCGGATATAGTTCAAGTTTAGTAAGAAACCGATGGATGTTGTCGACTGGAATTTAATTTAATAAATGAGCTGTTTGTTTTCTATCATCCGAGAAAAGGCAAGTGCATACACCATTTAATGCCGACATGTCGGTAAATCCAGAGATTCGATATACGAAACTACTTGTGTGCAAAGAACATAAAGGGCGTGTGTCAGTTTAGTGGGCAGCCAGTGTGGCTATACTGGTTATGGCCGGGGGGAGTGAGACAAGTCCAGTGGTCCCGGCAATAAACACATTTTCTTTAAGCCTCCACGACCTCCCTTCGGCTTTATTCGGGAAGCCATTCGGTGGGTTTACGGCGGCCATTCGTTTCACATTATTGCTCTGTTATTGCAGGGAATCGCATTTTGAATTTTAAAATGTGGAGATAATTATGTCTCAATATTGCGGCATCGTAACTCTCAGATCGGATGGGCTGATTTAATGGCGTTTACTGAAAGGGAGTAAGTTGGTATCGTATGTTGGTAATGTATTGGCATTCAGTGAAATGATTACGATTCTTGTGCTCTTGGGTCTGGGATTAATTAATTCACGCTACTAACAAATATGTTCTAGGCATGTTTAAAGGTCTTAGGTTTGAACCCAGACAAGCGAATTACTTTGTGTAAATTATTTTATCACTACTGCTGTCAAAAAGGCGAAGCAAAACATCGTGGGGAAACCGGCATATCCTAGAGCCAAAAATTCGAAGACCCATCCACAGTGCGGGTTGCTAGATTTCACACCACCAACCCGCACTGGACTCGTGTGATGGATCCCACTCACCGAAAGGAGGCATGCGTCCCAGAAGTGGGAACTTTATAGTTTGATAATGTTATGTATGTTTAAAAAGAGTCATTATCTGCCTAATCGTATCCCAACTATGTTGGGGTCGGCTTCTAGTCTAACCAGATGCACCTGAATACCAAAAGAGTATAAAGCTAAGGTATAAAAAATCTTACCCAGCAGGATTATAACTATCCAGCCTACAAGATTCCTTTACTTGCATCACGTTTCATCATACAGGTGGGATGACTTGGCAATTTGTTCACTATCATTATCTATTGCTAAAGTTACAAACGGAAATTAATAATGACTGCCAGGTATTATACACTCATAACGGTTTAAAATGTAGAAAATTATCTAGAGTTCATGACACAACAGAAGAAAAACTAATAATACCTATGATGATATTTTCTATTAATAACTTGTTGTCACACTACTGTGTGTTTGTATGTTTGTTAATTCTTCACGCAAAAACTACTGAACGGATTTGGATGAAATTTACCGCACTGTAAATAAGCGTAGTGTCATTTAATAAGCAATTAATTATATTGTTTTAATAATCAATTAGTTTATATATCTGAGTAATTCTAATCTAGTGGCACTTTTTACCTTATCTTAATTATGTTAACATGCGGATGATGTAGTGGGCTGCAATATTGTTAATACTATTTTTGTGTCTAATTGTTATTTGTAAACATTTTATATTGCAGCTGTTTATTTTCCCAAAATAAAATAAAAACAAAATTTGGCACACAGATGGTTTTTATAACCAGGAATAACACATACAAAACTTTTTATCCCGATATTCCCACGGAATCGAAACTTATGCGGGTGAAACCGCGGGGCGCATCTAGTTGAATATAAATTACTCACAAAAAAAACAAAGTTAAACACCGTTTTCCTTGATTCTCTTGTCTTGTATAAGATCTGAGGGGCAATTCTACTAATTTTAACAACGTTCACAGTATCTCAGTCTCAATCTGTCAAAAAATACGTCTAATTTCCCTACATTTTGACAAGTTTTTGACATTTGCTTGTCGCCGAGATGAGACTGCGATTAGATTTTGAACGTTTTAAATTACGAGAATTGGCCTTCTGATATAGGTAGGTACCTACCTAGTTTTGACTTTTTGAGTTTATTGCGTTCAGACAGACAGACGAGGCGCGCGGGCTTTGTTTTTTATAATATGCAGTGATGTAGTAATAGTACCTACTATTACTACATCACTACATATTATAAAAAACAATGCACAAGCAAACCGAACGGATTTTCGTACGGTATTCACCAAAAGATGAAGTGATTCATGAGGAAGGTTTAAATGTATAATTTATTAAGGTATTGTGTAAATTGATTGAAATATGACTATCGTTGTTGAAGATGTCGGAAGAAATCATGCCGCGAACAAAAGTACCTAGGTACTAAGAACAGTAAGAACAAACTTAAAAGTAAGTACTTAGGTATATTTGTATTATTGAACTAGATACCAGACAAGAAAATACACATACCTAAACCTAATGTATATTATGTTGGATTCTAAAAATACACGTAATGTAGGTAAGTATGTTGGAATCTTAGCAAATAAAATCACAAGGTGGCCAGTCTCAGTAGTCAGCACATAGGAAGGACCCGTCCAGGATGTCCGGCGAAACGCACTAGTGCTCTCATGGGTAACACCTTTGACACATCCCGGGGAGAAACAAAGGCATCCCGCCAGTCCGCCACCATTAGTACTTGAACTTACCTACCTAATTTATAGGTGGGTAAGTAGGTGTGTGTTTCTATGAAGAGCTGTCTTACCGTGAAATAGTGTTTAGGAGTGTTTATCCTAAATCCGTGTTTAAGTATAGAAATAACCATAAACACGGATTTACAAATTGTTTCAATGTTTGTAGTAAGGCCATATTTTGTAATTTGTATCATTTGCAACCAACTTTGATCTATGGTTCTTTTGAGCCTTTGTACCAAAGAAGGCACTCACAATTTTTTCCCCTTACTTGTCAGCTATAATGACTTTATGAAAAATGCTCGAGACATGACACAGTTAATAAAGGTAAAACATCAGAACAATCAGCCATTGAAACGTGCCAGAATATCAGTTTTGAAATATTTTCTATTTGTTTTTTTGCTATTGCACCTACTGAATGTTGTCTCTGCATCACCCTAAGGTAGACTGGTAGAAAATGCCCAAGGCATTAAGTCCGCCTTTGTACAGTTTTTTACTTGTGCATAAAGTTTAATAAATAAAATAAATAAAAATTTCAAACGCAAAGGTAGCAAAAACGCAATCATTGAGCAACTCAATCAACAATCAACAGGCTGAGTTGATTGCAGTCCACTGCTGGACATAGGTCTCCCCCAGGATGCGTCACAACACCCATGTCCTCCGTCTTCCGCATCCAGTCTGTCCCAGCCACCGTCTTTAGGTCATCCGTCCATCTAGCTGTGGGGCGTCCCACACTACGCATGCCGATTGAGCAACTGAAGCAAGTTTATTTTCAGACCAATTAATTAGGTCTTAAATTAGCAACTAAGAAATATGTCCCTTGTACTACATATTACAATGAAGAAAATTCTATTTGTTAGTAATCGTAATTATACTGTTTCAGAAACATATAGCTACTACGTACTAAAGAAACCGAAAACGCAACTGAAATTGCACCATTTACATATTTCCATGTTGGTACGTGTAGATAAGGACCTTGCTGATAAGATGTTTACTACCAAGATCTACCTACATATAAGCGGTCATTGATACCTGCGTAAATATGTATTTGTTCTTTTTATGTGCAATAGAAGAAAGACATGAGTTTATGTTTGTGTGTAGGTATGCCATTTTTAGGGTTCCGTACCGTATTTTAAGGGTAAAAACGGGACCCTATTAATAAGACTCCACTGTCCGTCTGTCTGTCTGTCTGTCACCAGGCTGTATCTCATGAACCGTGATAGGTAGACAGTTGAAAATTTCACAGATGATGTATTTCTGTTGCCGCTATAACAAAAAATACTAAAAACAGAATAAAATAAATATTTAAGGGGGCTCCCATACAACAAACGTGTTTTTTTCGGCGTTTTGCCTTGTGATACGGAACCCTTCGTGTGCGAGTCCTAGCAAGCTACTACAATCTGTCAAAATTCTATAATAGATTTTCTACTTCATCGCTAAAATATAAGGTTCAAAGTTGATTGGGATAATTTGACAGTTTCGGATAGCTTGATGTGCTGGCGCCTGCACATATTCCATTTTTCTTGTAATAACATTATTTTTTTATTGTGTTTTTTTTATGGATCATGTGATCTGCAATAAAGATTTTTATTTATTTATTTTTACTTAGGTAAAACAAAAACAACAAAACTTAAGACCTATTTTATTTCAGTAGTTATAATTTTTAAAGCTATTATAAAATTATACATATAGGTAGGTAATTAAGTTTCATCTAGCGGGGGGCCCGTGGATAAGTAATAGCAGCCGCATGGGTCAATCGATCAGGTTAAGCAGCGCTTGCCGCGGTAGGTCCGTGGATGGGTGACCACCTTTACATACCAAGACCGGTCCGTGTCTCGGGAAGCACGTTAAGCCGTTGGTCCCGGCTGTCATTCTAGGATCTTTGACAGTCGTTACAGGTCGTCAGAAGCCCGACAGTCTGACAACCAGTCTTTCCAAAAGGTATCGTATTACCTAGCAACTGGGTTGTGGAGGTCAGATAGTCAGTCGCTCCATGTAAAAATACTGATATTCAGCTGCATCTGGTTAGACTGGAAGCCTACCCCAACATAGTTAGGAAAAGGCTAGGCAGACGATTACTTAAGTTTCGACTACTAGATTTAAATTTTAAAATTTTATTTGGTTTTGATTAGATATGTTTGTCTTTCATTAAACATTGATCTATTAAAAACATTGCAAGTGCAAGGAAACGCACACATGCACTATACACAAGGTACTCGACCCAGGCAGACACTCCAATAAAAGTCCCTCATGTAGCATTACTTACTAAAATTGAACTACGCCCCTTGAAAACCACTTTACTTTGAAGCTATGGAATTCCTCTGAGTGGAGTTCTAATCCTCAAGCAATAAATTCTATAGCTGGGAGTGCGGACTTTCAACGGAGGCGAAAATGAAAATTAAAACAGGCCATGTCAATATTTTACAGAGAATTACGGTTATTACATAATATTTTGCCTTTAAAAATAAGTAGGAAACTAAAAATCTGCCTTTTCCCAACTAGGTATGTCGGGACCGGCTTCCAGTCTAACCGGATGCAGCTGACTACCAGTATTTTACATGAACCTACCACCCAGCTGACCTCCACAAGCCAGTTACTAGGCTTCTGGCTTCATTTATTTCTTAAGAAGATTTGAGGGGGAGGGGGTCCGAACGTGTCTTATTTTTTTCACGTGGGGGTGGGAGGGGTCTAGATTGTTCTTACGTAAGATCACAAAACTAAGCAAAAATTCAGTTTTTAATTTTTTTGATAAGTACTTTTTCTTTGCCGTTTTTGTAGATACTGATCTTACGTAACCCACTTTCTGACCACCCCTCCCGGTGGTCAGAAAGTGGTCAAAATTGTATTACATAATAAATGAACAGCGACTACCAAACGACTGTCAAAGATTTATGAATGACAGTCAGGACCAACGGATTAACGTGCTTTCTGGCACGGTACGAAAGTACGGAGGGGTCTCGATATGTAATGGATGATCACCCATCTATGAACCACCGCGGCAAGCGTAGCTTAACCTTCGATCTACACGTGCGGCTGTAATTATTTAGTCACAAGCCCCAAAAATACGCAGAAATATAATTTCCGAGACGCGCTTTTATGAAACAAAACACACATGATACAAAAGACGACCTATGATAATCCGTAAACGAGAGTTGCCCCCTGCCCGCGGCCAGCGCTGAACCGCGACCTTGTTCGCCCAAACACAAATTAAATAACCTAAAAATAGCACGCCGCGCTGTCGAAACTCGATTTCCTGGCAAATTACGTTCGTTCGTTCAGTTCCTTCATCGATATTTACCGTGTAAGAGGGTAAGTAATGGCATTAATATCATTTTACATCTATATAACACTGGGTTTTAAATACTAACATAATATCGCTTGTGAGTACCTACAACAGCTTGCGACACACCTAATAGTAATGAGTAACCACTAACCAGTCGGTGCGAGAGCGAGACAACATGAGGTTATTGGCCGTCTAGTTGCTATTGCCAACGTGTAGTGTTTATTGTGTTTGATCACTTTGTTGTGTACCATTCAATCGCATAAGCGGTCATCGTGTTAGGTAAACAGGTAAACATTGGCACAACAGCTTAGTGTTATCGAACTTTTGAAAATATTTTGCACGAATCAATGAAACTTCTGAATAGTTTAAGATATTTGTGATCACAAACACAATACTTAATGAAATTTGTATAACTACCTTGTTGACCATCCAATACTTGTGTATTTTTTGGATTTTACGTTCTTCTAGATATTAACAGTGTGAAATGTAAACCACATATATTTTTTTGTGTAGATTGTAATAGGCTAGTTGACAGTACGAAAAATACCTTATGATTATTTTTGTAGAATCAAAAATCAACTTAATGTTACTTAAGTACCTAGGTATACCTAAATTATTTAAGATTGGGTAGGTACATACCTACTTTATATTTTTGAGAATTAATAAAATAAAAATAAAGCCATTAGTGTCAATGATATTGGATATAAGTAAAAAGTGGTAGATAGGTAACCTATCCAACATTAGGTCTTCAAAAGCGGCACAATTTCATACAATTAGATGACACGTGGAAGTAGGACGGCATGTCGTAGTTATCGGAAGCGAAAAAGAGACAAGACGATACGTAACTAGGCTAATTAACTAAGTTTTGACGTGCAACTTGCGGAGCGTATAACATCTACTTACTTCTTTTTGACTTATAATATAATTGATTAGTCACGTGACATTGCATGCCAATCAGAGCGCGACACGTCACTACTTCCAGGCAACTAGGTATATTTCAAACTGTGAATAGAAACTAAGTTTATGCGTCACACAATGGCTAAGTTGTTTTGCATTACCAATAGACGTAGGTACGAAAGGGATTGATAGTGTGTCCCTCTCACACCTAAGGCACTGTTCAAATAATTATTAATTTACTAAATAAGTAGATAGAGGTAGTATTCAGTCATATTTTGTGTAGGTTCATTAAAAAATTGTAAATAGAAATCGTATAGGTACAGTTATAACGACTACGTCAAACGGTCAAAGTTACCAAGGATAATATTATTATATGTCTGTTTTGTTTTTTTTTATGTATTTATAGTTAATTAATACGGTACAACACCAATAACACTAATTAACATAGAAGCTATGATTACGTTGACAATAATTACGTTGTTTACATATTTTTTTAACAACGTTGTTCATTATGAGTACCTACTAAATATTATAATATTCCGACAGAAGTAATAAATGAAGTTTGTGTGCTGGCAACACAAAAATACACAGATTTGACATGATGATCACATGTGATGACGTCAGTAGAGCAGCCATGACAGAATGCCCCGTTTTAGACAATAAAAATCAAATTGCGTTATAAAAATGATGGCGGGACAAGCTGGAGATAACAAACGACCAGTCATCCATACTAGCTCTAAATCGAAAATGCTGGAAGTAACGGGAAACGGGTTTGCCCAGCAGTGGGATGATGCAGGCTAGTAACAGTATGAAAATTAAAAATCAGTTTATAAATATTACTTTTTTGCTGAAATGTTTATATTTTGAGGGACGGTTTATCGGTAGGTAATCGGTTTCTGAAAATCGACTAGCCTATCCACAATCCACATGTAGTGTTATCGCTCAGCTATAATACAATGACGTCACCTTCATCAAGAATGCGCGACAAACTCGTCGTTATATATGTTTTTATATAATTGTTACCGTTTTGTACAATACTTACTGTCATCACAAAGATTATTTTGTTCCAATTATAGGCTTGGCTATGGCATTAAATTAATTGAATTCAATGACACGTTCGATGGAAAATTGCATAGCACCGTATTTATAGTTTTATCTTTCAGTATGGGAAATCATCAAATGACCCCTCCCGTTCAGGTTGGAGCGGAAGGGAGTGTCAGACTCTTACTGACTAAAACCCACCCGTGTTCCTTCCTTAGCCCTTTATGTTCCGGGCCAGCGGTAACCCTTACGGACAATCCCGCTGATTCGTATTTATGGTTTAGTTTCTCTTACATATTTATCAAGAACTCACCTTCTTTGTGATATTAAGAAAAGTAACTTTGAGTTTTCGATGCATGTAAACATTCTAAACAAGATTATTAGACTATTAGACTTTAGCAAAGCATCTAACCTTGTAACCCATAAAAGAGTATTAGTGGTCGGATTCCGATTCGGTGGCGGCTAAGAACGGTTACGGTTTTAAATTATCATAATAATAGTACGTTTTAGTGTGTATGTTTATTTTTTCCGAAACCCTCGGGACAAAAATTTGACTAAAAAAAGCCACTTTTCCACAATTAGGTAAGTAATACTCAAAAGACAATAAGAATCTTTTCTGGTCACAGTCTTGTGAAATCTTTCGTAGTGATATTTGCGCTGTACTTATATATTGAGTAATGACATCTTACATTTATAACAACTACTTTTGGCGTGTTGATTTTTGGACTATTGTTTTTCCTTCCATATTAAATTCTTTGGCATGTATACTGGACTGTTATGTTTGCTTGTGAATTGGACTTCTGTTGAAATAACAAATAACACTCAATCAATCTTTGAACACATTTACTTATTACTCCTCGGACACTCACTTTCACATCTCAAATACACACTTCGTCATTCCTCAAATACATTTAAATAAAAAGATTGTACCTACACACATCTTTTTCCTCAAATTCCCACGTCCCAAAGAGGTGCGACCTATATCATTGTATACTAGAGCCATATACCTATACATAACCCGAGAATTTCGTTTGTGTCTGCCATGGGTATTTCGCCCATAGTCCGATGTCCAATGTTCTTTGTCAACGTCTTTATTTCATAGTAGTAAGGGCCATTATCACGGTTCAAATGTTACTAATAAGAGCGATTAACCGTACCTGGGTCTCGAACCCATAACGAAAACCATTTAAACAAAACATTATAAAAATCATAAAATACCTTAGTGAAAAGATCGCAGGAAACAGTGTGGAAGACTTTCCCGTAGATGCAGATGTCCTTGCCAACGTCCAGGTCCTTCCAATGCCAGCACTCGCCGGCGTCGTTCTTGGGTATCTTGCCTCTCTTCACCAGCTTGCCTTGCCATAGCCCAGAGTTCTGGAGTCAAAAATAAATGACCTCTAGATATATTTTAAGAACTTTTTTAACAGTCTATATTATTCCCATTGCTGGGACACAGGCCTCATCTCGATGAGAGGGAGTGGGCCGTTAAACGGGCCCAGTGTAGGTTGGTAGATGTCACATGTATTCAAATTTTTTGTTCTAGGAAATGCCGGTTTCCTCACGACGTTTTGAGAGTAGTGGTGATAAAATAATTTACACAAAGTAAAGCGCCTGTCTGAATTCGAACCTACGAGCTACAACTCGTAAATCGGCCGTTACCAGGGAAGAACATGTTTATTTACCTAGGTTGTTTAATGAAGGGACGGACTTGACTCCTACCGCAAGGACTGGCTCGCAATGGCAGAGGATAGACGTGTATGGACAAGGGAATTGTCAAGCAGTGGACTGAACGGGCTAAATAGGTAGATAGATAGGTTGTCTAAGTAAGGAATGCTACAGACTAGGAAGGAATATAACCTAGTAGCTTTTGCCTTCGGCTTCACCCGCGCAGAGGTCGTAAGGTAGCCCACGGGAACGAACTACCGGGATAAAAATGTATCCTTTGTCCTATAACAGCGACAATTATAAAGCGTTGTTCTTTCGAAAAGCGCTCCTTTTTTAATAATCGGAATAAACATAGGTGACAGCTGTCGAATTTCAGAGTCGCCAATAACACGAAAAACAAAATCTAAATTTAAAAAGTGCACTCTTACTGAGACACCCTATATAACCGCTTTAGGTATTACGATCTTAATTAACTATCTTTAAAAAAGTAAGAACCAACTTCTCTAGTAGGTATAGTACTAAAAAATAAACCTGCAGCAAAAGAAACAAGCAAATGCGGTCATTAAAAAAAGAAACAAATAAGCAAACGCGTTCATTAAAATCTCCTCCTTCAAATTCCTGGAAGTCAGTTAATTTAGATTGTCTCTAACCCGTCTGCGTTAACCCGTCTGCCTTCAATGCAAGAGTGAACAGGCATCCTCTATGCACGCTCGTTCCATCATAGACCTCATCCATCGCTTTCCATCAGGCGTGATCGATGTTACCCATTAAGCAATTAAAAAAAACATCCTCTCGATGGTCGATCGTGCGATAAAAATATTTCATTACCGATATAATTAGCCTAATAAGCATCAAACAGCCCTCTGCTTTACTTCTGTCTTCATTTGTTTGGTTATTTCTTTTATTTTAGACGGAAAATAGTGGCCACTATTATCCGTTTTAGTGATTATAATAAAACTAAACAATGTATAACTACCGTTTATAATAATATTAACGTATAATCTTGTGGAGCACAACGTAAAGTGCTTATTTTTTCCATTGTCATTATAAAATAAAAGAAATAACTAAACAAACGATGAGGGCGCCACTAGGCGGTCGGCGTAGCCTTAACAAAACTATGATACAGACTGAAATATAACTTCGAAACTATTCCGCCTGCTCGAGCTTATTAAACTTTTAAGCAAAAAAAAAAACGCTTGGATAAATCTACGGGCGTAAGGAAATTCAGAAGTGTTATTGCCGCAATCATCATTAATAATATTAATCGCTTTATTACTGAAGGATGGGAGGGAAACGATTATGAAGTAAGACGGCTCCACTCTCCTCGCCCGAAGCTCGACTTGCTACCAAACTCGGATGTTCCATTAAAAGTACACTGTCGTTTTTAGGGTTCCGTACCCAAAGGGTGTCAACGGAACCCTTTTAAAGCTCCGCTGTCCGTCCGTCCGTCCATCAGTGTCAGCGGGATATATATATGTCATGAAATGTAATAGGTAGTGTATTTCTATTGCCGCTATAACAACAATTAATGAAATAAAATAAAATTTACAATATAGTAAAGGTTGAATATCAGATTTCGTCTGAAATTTTCTAATTTCTATGGCGTATTTTTTTTTACATATTTTCAATAAATGAGATAACATACCTTGTAAACGACATAATTCTATGAACATCAGGCGCTAAAGATATTAGAATAATGCGCCATACAAAGTATGTAGTATGTATAAGTTCAATTCAATTTTGTTTATTTATTTAATATAAATCAGTTATGATTAAATAAAACGGCATGTAAGCATCCAAGTGTTTA
The DNA here is from genome assembly GCA_963855955.1 of Luperina nickerlii. NCBI lineage: Eukaryota > Metazoa > Arthropoda > Insecta > Lepidoptera > Noctuidae > Luperina > Luperina nickerlii. The sequence continues at coordinate 12,874,638 of OY979664.1, read as the reverse complement.
TAGAACAGGTACGACAATTTTTTCAGATCTAAGATCTGAATCTCACTTGTATTAAATTAATAAACAATTTCTCTGTTTTAATCTCTAGTATGTACTAAGTGCCAGTATTCTTTTACATTATATTATGAAACAAAGATATTTAAAGCAAGAAATTTTAAACCCTTTAGCAGAACTTTCATCCATATCCTATTTTCTTTTTGAAAACCTATTTTCTTTGGTACTCAATGCCAAAGAAATTCGATGAAATTAACACCAAAAAATACCAACAATTTTTTTTTATCTGTGAGTATTTAACGAATTGTTTTATCTTACAATTACGGAAGCGAGCGATTACAGCGTGCATACACTAAAAAGGTATAAAAATTACAACTCGTATTTAAGTATAAAATCGATTACCGAAGAAATTAGGTACTCATCGGAAAAAACCCGCGCACACCGATAAAAAATAAAATATTCTTCCGAAACCCTTTGAACTTTGCACAGGTCTGCACTTGTCGGGCGTTAGATCCTATGATTAGTAGATTAGATCTCAACTAATTACTAAACGGAGTGGGGGCGGGCGGGAGGTAAGGTAGGGATTGTCCACGTAACATGATGGCATTATGCGAGACTGCACAAATACGCCAAAGAAATTAGGTGTTTTTGGGGTGAACAAAATTGAACAATAACTTTTGATTAGATGATCAAAAAAAAATGTTGTTATAGCTACTTAAAGTTCAATATTCCTAAATATAGGAAAACCTGTTCAATAAGAGAATTTTGAAAAAAAAAATTAGGCGTTTCAAAAACAGAACACCGTGAAGGACGCGTCAAAGAGCTTAGATTTTTGACCTTTGATATTTTTTATAAATATCTCTTATTCGAAAAACTGACAATTTTATTTATCGCAGTACTGGTTCTAAGAACGAACATCAACCAAAAAAAAACTTGACCGCAATAGTTTATTATATACGAAGTTAAAAAAAAAAAACAAAACACGAAATCTGATATTCACCCATTAACACAATAAACGTCTTATAGAAATATGTAGTGTTAAATATTGTACGGAACCCTTCGTGTGTAAGTCCGACTCGCACTTTGCCGGTTTTTATACAAAATGATTGGCGTTTCTTTGTACTAAGAGGGAGAGACTTTTTTTTCAACGATATTTTAGAAACCTAGACAACATATATATCTTCCATTTTAGTTATAATGACTGCGACTTAATGAGTGTTTGGACTTTTGGGACTTAGTCAAAATGTAAAAAGGTCCAAAAGGGCTTCTTCGGTTTTTAAATCGATATTCATTTTTGACCATCCTTCTAGAAAATATATGTCTAAAAATATGAGATGTTTTGCAACACATTGTAATGTTTTGTCTTTCTACTTGTTTATTAAGGTAGCTTACCGTTTTATTTAAAGCTCATGACATCATCATTAATCACAGCTAATTTTCGTACTTCCTTGTCAATTTCGGTAGAAATGTTAAATGCCTTTATATTTTGACATTTAACTATTATTGTTGATGTTTTGTAAAAAAAAACGTCGCGGCAATATACTAGTATGTATCATCATAACAACGAAATGTTTTGACAGTTATCTATTTTTGTTTTTCTTTTCAAAAAATTGTCGCGACAATATATACTCTGTATCACACGTTTGCGAAGATAAAATGATTTTTGTGTGAATAATAGCGGCCGGCCATTCACGGCACGAGCCGCGGAACAAAGCGGCTGGAACCGCTGCAACCGCCGCGACGCATTCATGCCGAGACAAATGCGTGCTCATTTGCTAGCTCCGTTTCAGATCCGCTCACAATTGCTACAGAATCCCATTCCAACGTAAGGAAAATAAATATGCAGATGGATTTCAGTTTTCTTGAAATATTGTGATTGTTTTTTCATTTTAATATTTGCATATAAAACGATCCATTTTATACTACACATAAATAAAACCTTTTATGTTTATTTTCATTCATATGGAGTTTTAAATGTTCATTTCCCTAGAATATCGATTACATCTATTGGCGTTAAAAATAATACATAATATGAAAGTAATAAATATCACCATCCTAGTTCGCTTGACTTCGACTGAAAAGCTCAATTACTTTTGATATACGAGAAGATAATAATTGAGTATTGTAGATAACACAGACCCACACCAAGGTAACATAATTGTGGTTATTCGGTACGGCTATTCGTTCGAGACGATCCGACAATGCTACGACTGCGCTACGACAGGTACTACGACAAAGCTACGACTGCGCTACGACATTGTTTCAACTGTGCTACGCAACAGGGGTGGTTACGGAAACTTGCATTCCAGGCGTGGTATACAATTTACAAAGTGTAAGACAGAGATTAAAACAGAAGACGAACAAGCAGGGGATCGAGGAGGGGGTGGGGCTTCAGGAGATCAGACCGGAATATCCCGAAGTGGAGGTGCTAACTTACTCGTCATTATTTTTAAACGCGAATTATTAGAGTCGTCGTCGGTGGCATTCAGGCTTAGTCTATATTGTGTAATCTGTTGAGACATATTGGAATCCCTAGTCAAATGTCAATCGTTACGGCTTTTTACCTGTAATCTTTGAAGCATATAATTTTGTACGCATGTAGGAGGTGGGTTTAAAATATATAATATAATATTTTTTTGTACTCAAAATAAAACGACCAAAAATACCTTTCAACGACTTTCCTACTTGTATATCATAAACCCACGCAAACATAACTTTGCTGGAACACAATTAAATGCAGCCGCACCACAGTACCGTTTTTATGTGAAGTTAAATAAAGGCTTTTACAAAAAAGGGGTCCATTTGCTCCACATATGAAGGTGGCGAAATACTTTAGTAGGGTCGCGTCGACACTGGGCATGCTAAATATAATACTGTTTCACGAAACACGCGTCGCCGCAATGGCCGCATAGAATAGCAAATAAGAAAAACAAAATCAATACGTACATGTATATAAGTAATGGGTATTACGTAGCGAATGTAAGCAGAGTTGAATTGCATTACCTATAACTGTTTAGGTAGATATTATCCACGTGTATTGGAATAAGCGGGCGAGCTTTAGGACCTAATCTACATATTTGAATACGCCTGTGAATATCGTTTAAAAGTTGACAGTGGAAAAACGTGATAATTTGTTGCAACCTTCTGGATGGCGTAGGTTGTACATGTGGAAGCAATAAACATATTGAGTATTAAAAAAAAATACATTATAAAATATGATTACAGTAAGGGTACGATACGCTACATATAGTCACAATTTTGAAAAGCCAAGAGCCTAGAAATACCTTTATATTAAGTATACTAACTTATCTATCGGTAATGTTTGGCTGACAATCTGACAGCTTCTGGACAAATTGCCAAGTGCGCGTAAACTGATGCGATTAGTTGAATGATTTATTAACAGCCAATTGCGGGCTTGACAATTTGTAACATTCATTTTGCGATAATTTTCGTTCGAGAAACTGGCCCGATAAATAGCATTATCCCTCTTCAGCTACATGTTACCAGTACCTCCAATTGCCTTATTGTATTGAAGCAAGGTACAAACCGTTTAGATTTGGTTATTAATTTTTTGAAGGAAAAGTTTAAAAAATTAAAAGTATTTCCATAAAAATTACCTGTACTCGAGGCTCTATGACTGTCAGGGTGTCATCTTCTAGAAAGTACACGATGTTCACGATTCTGACTCGGTACTTCTCATCAGGGTTCTCAAAGACGGGTTGTTTGAAGAATGCCGTGAAGTTGAGGCAGCGCTTGTCGTAGTGCACCCAGTGAGGCACGACGGCTGGTAGCGCTGGCTGCTTCACGCGGCCGTACGTCAGGGACGGATCGTAGCTGTAATTACAACAAAGTATTAATATGGAACATACTATGTATCTCCATTCATAAATTAAAGTCGCTTTTCGTGTTTGTCTGTGTGAGCGCGTCGTTCTTCTAAACTACTAAACAGATTTTGTTGCCTTTTTCAGCTTCATTTAGAAAATTGATACCGGATAGATTATGATACACTAACATAATATAATAAAGAAATCTTATTTTTTTATTATGTTTTGTTTTGAAGAGTGTCTCGCTAATTCCACAAAATGTAAATAATATCTTTCTAAAACCTGCTATGCTATGTTGCTATGCAATGTGTTTTAAATTATTTAATGTGAAGATAATGAATATATTGAAAAAAGTAATGATTGTTAGAAACTAGTACTTACAGCATGCCATTGGACGTAAATATACTCATATACCTACTTATTGTAAAATTTTGCATGTCAAATGTCTGACTATGTGGGAGGAAACTTATTTAAATTTTAAGACCAAGACCAATACCTATTGCAAATAAATGATTATGATCGCCCAAGCAGTGTAAGTACTCATTTCTTATTTCGAAAGCAAGTGCTTAAGTCAGTTTCCCCTTTGCATATACACTCAAATTAGGAACTAATATTCGCAAGTCACGCAAATGTTAATATTCCTTGCGGGGTTCAAACTGGCTCCTGCAGAAAGTTAAGCGCTGAGTCACTGCATCAATCAAGGTCGAGGAAATACACCTTTGTCTACAACAGACGTACAATTTTCTACTTGTAATAGTCCATTATAAGTTCTCAATGCAGGGCGCCATAACGGGTAGAGCGGCAATTGCGACCTCTGCGCGATTTCACTCGCGGCCTGTAATTGAAAATTTCTTGACCGACCTTCGAGGTCCGGTCACAGAGGCGGAAGAGAGCAGGAGCGGTGTATGGTAACGTGGGTAATATTTGTGTATATGAAGGTCCTTCTCATTATTTCGGAAGTACCAAATAACAGTAATATTGTGCTCTGTTTTGCACAGTTCATAATGGTGGTAAATTTTTGCTGGTTATCTTTTAAACCGATTTTAAAACGTTCCAAAACATTTAGAATTGTTAATAACTAGCTGCGCCCCGCGGTTTCACCCGCGTAGGTGTCGATCAAGTGGGAATATCGGGATAAAATGTAGCATATGTGTTAATCCTGGTTATACACTATCATGTGTGCCACATTTCATTCAATACGTTCAGCCGTTTGAAGAAGTAACAAACATATAAACACACACACTCACAAACTTTCGCCTTTATAATATTAGTGTGATATAAATGTATCTAAAAATATTCACAATCAATTGGCTGGATTCGTAATTGAAAATCTAGTCAGATAGACTAGATTTTCATAGGTCATCGACATTAGCAAACCCCTAGCGTCAGACTTTCCGATGGACGACCCGCGCAAGAGTGACTCTCCATACTTGATGGATCATTGCCAAGTAATTATGTGTTATCAAAGAATGTTTGTTGGCACCGACAGTGGACGGTTTTTCTTCAGTTCAAAGTATGAGAACAACGCCCTTTCTCTGCTTAGTCGGGGTGAGTAACGCTAAGCTATTTTCAAAGTTTTCTAGAAAAGTAGGCAAAAAAGTTTAGTAAACGTCGTATTATGAGTCAAAATCTTATTAATGATACTTAAATGCGTGTCTGAGACCGTTAAACCCAATTTAAACCTTGATACTTGAAGGACTTTTCAACATTACCACTGAACTGTAGTTACATCTAATCATTCTCTCCAACCCTAAAATACGTGGTCTTAATGTGACGTCAAATCCGAAAATAGAATAAGATCTACACACCAAACCGCGTACTGTTGTTGATCTTAAGCTAGAGTTGCTAACTTTGTGTTGACTTACTTAACTGAGTCTTCGGGGAGTGCGAAGGCGTTGCTGTCGACATCGGTGGCGGTCCCCCCCGGACCTCGGATCAACGTGTCAGGGAACCTGTGTCCCTGGTAGTACCGGAGGGAACTTCGCACGTGATACTGCGTCTTGGTCGGGTCTGAGAACGTCAGACCCGGCAGTTTTGGAAGTCCCCACGCCATTGTGACCTTTATCTAACGTTTCTAGAAATAGAATTTAAAACAACATATAATTTTATTAGGCATAATTACTTTCCTATAAAGAGCAAATTGTTAGAAGCTTTTTGTTATTTCAAGTTTTTCAATTATTATAATTATGAACGTTATCAGCATCAAGTAACACTATCACCCATTAGATACTAGAACAAGGATGCTGATAACATTTCAAACATCATCTCTATTTATTTAAAAACCGATTTCCACGAACATAGTGCGAAATTATTCCATGCATGTCCAACTTCAGCTATTGTCTATTAGTACCTCTGAGCGGAACCAACAACGTTGTTATTTGCTAAACATTCCCGTAGGTATAGAAACACCCCCCTCCCTGCCTCACTATGCTAAAACTGCTAGATAAATCTACTCCAACTACTAACAGCTGCTTCGCTCTGCTAACTATGTGTAGGTGTATTCAGGTTACGGAATTCACGAACACCTGCATTAGGTCAATTAGATATCAATGATTTAAAAAGATAAATAGGTTTCAGAATAGAATTTAATAAATTCAGGGGAATAAATAACTAGGAAAAGGCTTCCCTTCAGATTATTGAACTACGATTGGTGTGTTCTACGCAAGCTAAAGTAAATACATAACCCTTCCAAAAACGTAAAAATCCAAGGTTTTTGAAACCCATCTCTTTGTAATCCAAAACGTGAATACAGAGCACATAAATCAGATGACAAGTCGTAGGTATTATGCGATGTGCGAGCGGCGTGAGCTCATCCACCTTCAGCCAAGAGTACCTTGTTCACGCATCACGCAATTCAGGAAGCGATACACGCACTAAGGAAATGAAGTAATCCCACAGTTTTGTAAATAACCTGTGTATCATGGACTGGCGTGAAATCGAACCGCCTGCTTTTTATGCTAGCCTGGTATCGAGGGAGGCTTGTGGAGGCTAATGGCTAAATGTCCACGTGGGAGGATATAAAAAACTGTTTGGCCAACCCAATTAAAAACTACATAGTAAATAAATTACGCACATAACTTTAAAATTAAATGTTGTGTAAGTAGTTATGGAAACAGAATAACAAAGCCATTAACTTCTTTGCATAATTAAATGTGGTTTTCTACTTAAGTTCCATGAATATAGTGATTTAGTTATTTTTAGTTCATCCTTTTCAACCCCCGACTACCATGTTCTCAGCATAATGAAATTATTTTTCCTTGAAACTCAGGTAGGTGGTTTATGGCGACAGAGGCGGGTATTACGAACAAAATAATAAATTCTTACCTAAAATAGAATACAGAAGACGATAAGTCGATGTGAATAAATAACGATGCTTTATAAAAACACGAACTAATGAGGAAAATATAACGAAAAAACTCGCTTTGATAAAATTAACAAATATGACAGCCCGTTGTCGGGTAAACAGCTGTTATAATTATAAACAAAGCGTTGCTAGGTGATAACAGCCCTACTCCTGGCGGTACCCGGAAGGAAACTTTTTGTTTAAATCAATAAGATCCTTGTTTTTGGGATGGTATGCGGTAGCGAGTGTGGCGAGGATTTTAGTACATTCTATGACTGCACATGCGTGAAAGTGCGTCTCCATGCTTGTTGTTATTACCGACAACCAATCACAACAACTAACATGAGATTAGATTCACTGATGATACACTTGATTGACCATTTGCAAGCCGGTCTAGGCCACGCATATTCATGCTATAACGCGAAACTATTTCCAACCGCTCCCTCCACAATCCGCGCGCTACTGGCGGAAACGCTTCTCGTTCCCGCTCGGCCAATGACGGCGAGTCAAAACTTCTGGAACACTCTAGAACACGGAACAGATCTGTTCCGTGCTCTAGAAGCTTCTTTCAAGCAAACATGCGACCGTGCACGCTTCTTTTGACGTGAGCCGTGTGACTTCCGTCAACTGGGCTGCGCGCCAAAAAGGGATTCTCTATTATGCAATTTATGAAACTTTATCTTCACAAGAACCCTATTATTTTGATATATTTATGTTACTAGATAAAGCACTTACAGAACATACACGTATGTTAAAATGCCAATTTTTTTAGGCCTCATACATATACTCACGGCCTTTTCAGGCATATTTTATGTGTCTATTGTGAAAACTTTATATGACTACCAATGACATTATACTACGGATAGACGGAATTCCGACCGTCGCAGAAGACTAGTCGTATCGTAGACATATATCCAGATACCTAGTGAAAGTCTGCGGCTATCTAGATAATACACGCACAATTGTCTAGACGCAAGGGACCTGTCACGACCTGCAGCAACCTTACAAACACGCTAGATGTGCAAAATATAAATAATTCAGTATACCTTAATAATTCATAATACACTTAGGTACCAGTGGCGAAGGTTCGGGACCCTACAACTCGATTCCTACCGCCTTCACTTTGAAAAATGGCACACTCAGTATTCTATAGACAGATAATATAATCATATTACAGATATCAACTTCGGCTTACCTCTTACAAAAATTTACCCTTCGCTACTGTTAGGTACAAACAGAGAAATTCATTGTTTAGGAAACACCCTACGTCAATTTCGCCGTGTTAATAGCCATTTATTACAACTGTCAAAAAGTGAGTTTTTATTTGAATATACAGACAGTTCAAGTAGTTTACCAATAAATTCTATGAATTTACATAATACAGTGCTTATCATTATGAACAAATACACCAGCTTGTATAAGTATGTTTGCTTACTAATACGCTCGGATCATGGGGCGGCCCGAGTGCACGTCTCCTTTTAAAGGAAATGTCTCTCCGACGGGTCGTCACTTCACGTTACCAGAGGGCTGGCTCTTTCTTTGGCCAAATAATTGGCATCGCCATTCAACGTGGCAATGCTGCCAGTCTTCTGGGCACGTTTGCGGATGACAGCGAGGCAGACGAGTACTTCGACGCCTAAGTGTCCTTTTGTTTTTGTATTTATTTGTATAGTCAGTTAGTCATTTAATTTAGTACCTAGTTTAAGAGGACTACATGACCTAATGCACGGTCACTGTCGGACTGCATAGAAAAGAAAGAGAAGCGCGATGACACAACGCTGGTAATTTGTTGCAAAATATGAAGCAATTATCTATTTACAAAATATGTTTGGTATATGTATAGACGGTAATATACTTAACCAATTTGTAATAACTAAAACTAAACAGAAACTGAAAAATAGCGTCGAAAAATTCATCCGCATCGCTGTCGACTGGTAATGTACCCAAGAGACTGGCGGCATTACCACGTTGTATGGCGATACTTAGCCTCTGGCCAAGGTAAAAGTCAGCCCTTCGGTCACGGGAAGTGTCAAGTCAACCAGAAAATCTATTGTTTGGACTAAAACATTAAAACACTAGTACTTTAGTATGTTACTGTAGAATAATCTGACAAAAAATCAGAATGATATTAATATGATCATTCATATTAATATTCATTGTAATTTTTTCTTTCTTTCAAAGACTTATATGGTTTATATGGTGGTATGCTTTATACGCTTCGATCAATTTATACGGTTATTATTGTAAAATTTTCCTTTTACAATAAAAACCAAAAAAGAAAATTTTTAGAGGTATCTTCATGATTTTTTCTATCGTATCGAATTAGTTACCTATATTATGTTTTCAGCACACTATCTACTTAAAATATCACATATATTTCTGATTTTATTTACTGTAGTCGATCATATAAAACTTGCGTTTTTTACGTTTAGGTTCTTACATTTTGGTACTAAGCGCGCACCTTTTTGTTTTGGTTTTATATGGCATCTCGCAGTTCATGCAACCTATGAGGTTGTCGTCTTCTTAACTGGGATTGCCTGTGGATGTCTCAATAAATTAAGGCCTCCAGCCAGGGCGAACACGCATCGACGGCGAAGTGAAATTTAGAGTACTTACTTTTATTTTATTTATTAAAAAATCAAAGTATCAATATTTGTTTTTTTTTTATTGATATTCTTTAAGCAATTATCGAAGACTATTTTGGTATAAATACTACGTGAAAATGATGCAGAATTTCAGAGATATTCAGACTTGTTTCCAGTAGAAAATTGAATTAGGTCCAGTAATTTTTTTTTGTTTATAAGGCATATAACAAAAATATATTCCATTATTATAAAAGCATATGTTATTTGTGATATGAAAAAAATTGTTTTAATGGATTATATTCAACAAAATCTGCAAATTAGAGCTCTTAAATCAGCTCTCCATGAGTTTTTGCCTAAACATGCATCAGCAGTGCGATTCTGTAACCATCTCACCGTGAAAACTTAGGTGAAGTGAGCGTGGAGTGAACTGTCAGTGTCATCTTACCAGATACTAGGGATTGACCAAGCATACATTTACAAACATAATCGAGATTTTAATAATATTTTTTTAGCCTAATCCTATTGATATTTTTATATAATTCAAAGCTAGTATTTTAGTGGTCAAAACATTAATATTTTGTGGGGTTTTACTTACAATAAAATAGCAAAACAGAAGCGCAGTCAGAATCTCAATCCTGTTTTTTTTATTTTTTCCCTAGTCTAGTAAGTCCTTATATAGACTGAGGCGCGAGCGCGTCACGCACGAACAGTAAATAAAATTAAAACATTCACGTTTATGACAGCTAGACTGATGAAAATACGCATCGACATTGTTTGGTTATTATGAGCAATTGTAGATCGAGTCTAGTAAAGACTGCGACGATGTTCAGCGTTGTTATTAACCCAAATCTATTGAATTAGAAGAGATAACCGAGTGTGTCAAGTCATCGAGTGCTAACGGATGCCTAGCTGACGGACCATAGAATGTAATCCCACGTAGTTTGTGTGGCGTGATCACTTCACCCGATTCACGACACTAAATGTCGTAAATCGGGTGAAGTGAAGGTGAAGTGATAAGATCACGCCGCGCTTGCGCGTTAATCACTGTCATTATCACATTGCAGATTGCGTGATCACTTCACCTTCACTTCACCCGATTCACGACATTTAATGTCGTGAATCGGGTGGAGTGAAGGTGAAGTGATAAGATCACGCCGCGCTTGCGCGTTAGTCACTCATTATTACATTAGAGATTTGTTTTTACATATTTAACTTGTAAGGCGTCATGTATAAGAACATTAGGAAAATGCAATACCAACGTCAAATAAGTGCAAATATTTTATCGCTCATCGCGCGCCCGTGTTTGCACTGCACCTCTAGTAACTCTTAAATGAAGAAGTGGTTGGTGTCAACCCTGAAGTGTATGTATGGTACCTAATAGTGCATAACGTAGTAAGTACACTCCTTTAGAATATAAGTAAGCAGTTTACATCAATGCGCATTGTAACATAAATTCACTAGATATTCATTAAAGTACATTCTATCAAGCTGGTTGTCTAATTCTAACGACCCTTGAACCCCCAACATTTCATGGCGACCCTGCCTTAGAGTCTGCCAAGGGGCAGATTAAGCAAAGTTTTCGTTGAGCGATTTTCAAAATGTGTAACTCTAAAGTAGAAAAAGACGAGGTATTCGCCAATCAAAACGCGGCTGGTGGAGGTGTTGACGCCGAGGTGGTGTTGCCATGGTTACGAGATTCGAGTGGAGTGATATATGGTACATTCCGAATTGCACTGTAATCGACTACAGCGTGCTTACACCTTGACCCCAATTCTGCTGTATGGTATTTATCTATTATTCCCCGCATAATCTTACCACGCCGTACGGTTGTCAAGCGTGGTATTTTGACAGTTCAAACCGGTTTCGGTCATTGTGTCATAGAGAATACGTTAATAGCAGATGTAGTGATTAGGTTATTAAGGAATTGACGTGGTGTCGAAGTAATGAATCATAGTCAATTAGGGCCCTTTTCTGAATTAACGTGAACGCGATAACGATGTCCCGTGAATCGACATATATGAAGTCATGGCATGTGCCATCTTGCGATAACGCCGACTACCGACCATGCCCTAAATTAATAATTATCACCGATCTTTAAACTAACGTGGCATTTTCGAAATTGTGCTTCTGGCTACAGTCGCCACCTTACCAAAGAAGAGGAAATTCGTGGTGTATACACAAATAAATACTATAATCCAACCATGAGTAACTATTCAAGTGAATAGGTATATTACTGACTCTCAGCTGCCATAGTGGTCATTTATCTAAATCGGAAAGCAAATTATTCATGTGAGCGATGATGACTTAATTCGGAATGAGCCATATTTCACGCCGCGCAAGCGCGTTAGGCGCTGGCGAATGTTTTGACCACTAAAATACTAGCTTTGAATTATATAAAAATATCAATAGGATTAGCATTAAAAAATATTATTAAAATCTCTTTTATGATTGTAAATGTTTGCATGGTCAATCCCTAGCATCAGTGGGATGACACTGACAGCTCACTCCACGCAAGTATTCACGGTGAGATTTTTACAGAATCGACATGCAGGAGAACGATTATTGCTATATAAATAGACAAATGAATAAAAAATCGCTTTATTATTATTGTAGAAGAGAAAAGAACTATCTTTACCAATTAATTGCTATATACCAACCAACAAATAATATTCAATTTCAACGAGGAAATCATGCCTCTACGTCTACATCTATATAGTATAAAATAAATCCATCACGAATATCTTATTCAACTAAACCGATGAAATTAATTTAAATGTCAGGTAAGAACGAATTATGAATTAATAACCTCCCTAAAACTATAGCTACTGTCATTATAAATATTCCTAGGGGCAATGCTGGCTGGTATATATGACTATAATAATCTAGTAGTTAATAAAGTTGGCCAAATCCCCTGTTCCTAAACACATTGTCTAAATCCGAACGTCAAAGGTGCGACGTATAACGAAGGTGTTATATTAGCCACAATGTCAGGCGTCACAGGTGAGCTGCGAGGGCCCCTGTCACGTTGATTAATGTGCGCCGGGACCACCGATAGATAGCCTTCGTATAAAGTGTCGAAGTATCCGTAGACGAGTCGCTGCCTGACGACGCCCGGCGGTCGTCGGTCGCCTGGGTCGCTGTAATTGGACGTTCATGCTTAAATAATTCGCTTTTGTGTCATTCAAATTGCGATTTTATTACATACGACACTTTTTTACGTCAATATTTAAGTATGTTTGTACTCGTATTAAATTAACTGTTATACGCGAATGCATAGAAAAAGAAATTACTATAGGTACTTACCTATGGGGAAGTCCGAAAATGGCACGATGATTGAAAATTGCGTTGTCATTGTATGGGCCCCAAAATAAATTCAGAGCAGGTTAAGAGAATGATGATATGAAGTATCTGTAAATATTCGTCTAAGAAACAATACACTTGCAAAAACAAACACGAAATGTTAGTTGTGCATTAGCTTTGTTTATCTAAAAGTACGTCAACTGAAACCGTTTTCGTTAACGAATGAATCCCTATTCGTGACACAATCGCTGTTAAGTGAACTTTGCTGAAACTACATTTAAGCTTCTGCCTGTGACAGAACGCGCAAAGTCAACAAACAGCCTCGGTTCGCTGGAATCGAATAATAGTCGCTCTCGATTTATCTCACTAGTTTCCTCTTAAATACCGCTTGATATATTTTTAGCGATCACTAATGAACTGAATTCTATTTTTAGGTATCGAGATGGCTTACCTAGCTAAGTACGTATCGAAAAGTTCACGACTGGCTGCGTTTTATCAGAGGGGGTATGGCACAGCGTCCCCCTTCGTATTTTCTAAAGAGGTTTGCCGCGCCAAGTCAGATGGTAAACCCATTGTCGCTCTAGAATCAACGATTATTACACACGGAATGCCTTACCCGCAGAATTTGGAAACTGCTAAGCAAGTTGAGAATATTATAAGAGAAAGGGTGAGTCAAAACGTAGAATTATATAACTAAGTAATAAATACATAGCTTCATTCACTATATGATATCTGCGTGCTATGCTTTCGCAGACCCTTCGTAGCGACGTAATTACTCTCGAGATAAAGTTTGTATTTAGATGTTTCGCTATAAAAATATCTTACAGCTTGTACCTGCTTTATTTCAAATAAACCAGGTTTGTGCAAAAAATACCTGCTTTTTCCTTCACCTTTCACATACCTACTTTGAATGCATCCACATTTTAAACCTTTTTTATACAGGGTGCAGTGCCAGCAACAATAGCAATCCTCAAAGGTCAGCTGACGATAGGTTTATCCTCTGATCAGCTGAGCTACCTGGCCCAAGCTAAGGGCGTGGTCAAGGCTTCACGGAGAGACCTGGCACCGATCGCCGCTGCTAAGCTGGACGGCGCCACCACCGTCGCCGGCACCATCATAGCGGCGCAGCTTGCTGATATACCTGTGTTCGTTACTGGAGGAATAGGTGACGTATATTCATTTTAAATTGCGTGTAATTTGCGTTGCAAATTATTGGAGGAATTAGTGATCAACCATCACATGGTCTGACTAATTTTGCGACTAGTTCCGCGCAAACCGCTTTTGCTGTATAGAATTAAGAACCAAAAAAACGTAGTCCATAAAATTGCGTCTTATAATGTTTTAGAGTTAGAACATCCCAAGAGAAAGGAAATCAAAGCAAATGTTTTCCCTCTGACAAGTCTCAATTCTAAATCCTGGGCTGCAGCAAACAATTATTTATCAGATAAACCTTGTAACACTTTAACTCACTCGGGAAATGAACCCCAGATTTAACCCGTTTTTGCAGCAACATTCGTGATCTAATTATAGAAAAATATTTCCACAAGCAAAACAATTTTCTTCCTTCTTTCGTGTTCGGTGTAAAGTTAAAACTTTTAAGAATATCTCAATTTGAAGCTACGAAACCGTTTTATAAATTTTTCAACGAATTTGTAGACAAATAAAAATGGCAATAGCGCAACAGTTCAAAAGTAAGACTGTTGAGCAATTGGTCTGGAATTCCCAATCTAACCATTAATTAATAACGAGAATACACTCCTAGCAAAAGCATAGGTAACTATGTAATAGAACACACAAAACTCCTAATTTTTTTTAACAACAACAACTTTGTTAGATATGAATAGCTTTAAAAGCACTATAGAATGCGTTAGTTATTCTAATCTAGTCTACTATAACAGTGCACTCATTAACCCAAAGTATTATGTAGCTAACAAGCTAACAGCCTTATACAAATAGCCTCATACTGCAGACATAAAAAGACCTCAAGTGCAGTCTCATGCGGATAGAGGCACTTGTTAGCAGACGGCATTCCGTTGCGTAATAGCGGTCACCATTACGGCACACAGCCTTACAATATGGCGACAATATGTGTGTATGGGTACATACTTACCGGATTATAGTATACTAGTCCTGCCGGCTTTCATCCAGACATTTTCGTGCTCCGATTCGATAACATTGAATGCCAAAAACTCGTGTACATTAAACATCAATTCAAACTTTAAAATGTCGGTGGCGTGCTAACGATGCAACGTAAAAGAATCAGGCGGAAGTGACGTAAAAAAATATGTCGAAACACGGTACGCCTAAAAAAACTAAAATTGTGGCTACAATATATTTTTGACAACAACCATGTTGCAATACAAGTATTTCTTTGTTCCTCATCACATTTCTGTTGCCATGTTTCTTCATAACACGCCTCAAGTCATGTCATTGCAATCCGCTATAATTGCCGGTGACAGCACCGCGGCTGCTACTTCACAAACTCTTTATTATAACTCGAATCGCATTACATACATCACGTTAACGTCGCGCCATGATCCACGTATAATGAACCTGTTTACGACTAAGTACCATTTAAATGAAACGACAATCTTAATTAAACGATCCAAAATCATATGAAACTCAACGTTATAGTCAACATTCACAATATTTTGTTTGGATGTTTCACAAAGCGCCTGCAATTAACATGTTGTTAATGAGTGTTTATAAGATTATGATCACGCTTCTCCCGTACAAGGTAGTGCTAAGTCACGACTCGTAAATAGTAGCAATCATCGTGAAAACTCCGCAAACACTTCAATTAACTGTGCTCGTGAATTCACAAATGAATTTCAACGATATCACGCTTGAATTCAACGCTTTGCCGGCGCATTCATTACTGCCAGTCGCATCGCAGCCGTGCCGAACTGGCGATGTAATTAACAACGAATTCCGTGAAACAGAGCGCGATTTATCACTTTCTAGATAAGCAATCGTAGTGCTTGCGCTTGCAAATTATCGTGAGGAGCAGTCTTATTCCGTTCCCAACGATTTGAATTAGACTCTGCCAGGATAAGGTTTGCGAGCCAGGGACATGCAAATGTCTGTGAATACACGAAAGGATGGATAAAAACGGATTACGCTATATCGGCACTTTGCAACGGCAGGGGTTGGCTGGGCGAAGCCAAAACGGCGAATTTCGATGGCCGCTGCGTCGTTATCGTGTCGTAGACGATTTATTATAAAGGTACTGCTAAACTAGGAGCTTTGCAAACGACCTCTCTTTTGAGCGGAGTCTCCGTTAAACACTATGCATAGCTTTTAGTTTTAGATAAATGCGCGAGTTTATGTCGTCGTCATAATAGGATAGGAAATTTCTTGAATTCAGTGTTCCTTCAAAAATTTAATAGTTCAGTAGCATATTATTCCACTAAATTCAGCCCTAAGTTGAAATAAAACTGAATTTAAGGCTAGGTTATCTGGGCCTGTAAGCCTTTGAAACGCAACCTCCGCCCCCTAGTTAAGTTTGTAAGGTTCTGTGTTTTGAACCGTTAATTTCCATAAAACAAAGACCATATATTTTTTCCAGGCTTAAATACACTATTTTGACCATTTAATTTCGATTCTAAAACAGGCAACTTTGGATAACCCCCCGTTAAGTAACTGAGCTTGCATTTATAATGGTTAGATACATATTTTCTCAGCTTTCAATTCTACGAGGAGCTTAATGGAACATAAATCTTATTCACGTCGCTGTCGGTACAATAATTGCCATCTCCCTATGTTATTTGAAAACATAAAAGTATTACTGGAAATACGACGTCTCTTGATTAAATAAGACCGACTTCCATTGTTCACATTATTATGATATGTTGGATCCTGTGTTCGCTTAAAGCACGAAAGAAATAGACATTGACGAACATCATTTCGTTTTATTTTGGGATTTCAAAGGTTTATACAGGGGTACCTTTTTATTTAATAGAAAGAGGCATTTTAAAGAACAGTCTAGGGAACCAACTAGCGTATCTATACAAACGATTGGTTCTAACTTCATATTTTGGAAGAAATCGCGGAATGGGTGCATGGGTACCTGCGGAATTGTGGACGTATAATATACATACATTGAACGAAACTATGTCGAAGCGGGGTCTACCCGCCGACTGCGCGCTACATCGCCGGTCGCCCACCAGTGACGTAATAATTCCGCTTCCCGTAGCCCCAGCCAAAATACTTCGACATTTTATTACACTCACACAATCGAAGATATTTGTAATTTTGACTTTTCAGCATTTTTGGTCAATATCGACTCGTGTTATACGGGCAACTTTTATTTTATAAGCTCCGCACCAACCACTGAACGCCTGAAACAATTCAAGACAAATATTTTCGAACGGCAGTTCTTCTTTTACGCAATTTTGCAACTAAATTTTAGTTTGTTTTAACTACTACTGAGTTTTATTTCAGCTTTCGTTTCCCAAATCCAATATCGAGTGCTTGTAATAACCAGGTGGTGTGCATCGTCACGGCGAGTGCACATTGGACATATCGGCGGACCTGAACGAGCTGGGACGCAGCAACACGCTCGTCGTGTGCAGTGGCGTTAAGTCCATATTAGACATCGGACGAACTCTCGAATACTTGGTAAGTTCTATGTGTAGTCCTCCAGACATATTTCGATTTTTGGCCATGGCGACCAATCTCAGCGGAGACTAGCCTTCGGCGCGGGAGATATTATAGTGCACGCTCACTCTTCCCTCACTCTCATAGTCCGATGGGACGGCAACCCGACACGACCTGAGAGAGATCATACGCAGGACCAACGGCTTAACGTACTTTCCGAGGCACCGGGGTATCACACCGCCAACTTACAAACTTCAGGCTGTTTGTTACTAGGAAATTCCTAATGGAAAATTCCAATAATACTTTACCTCACCTGGGAATCGAAACCAGGACCAGGAGCGTGGACACTCAGCAGTCGCGCTTGCAACCACGAGACCAACGGGGTAGTTAGGTACATATTTGCTGTCACTACGAGTACATTATTACTTTGAAGTACAGCTCTAACTTCATTCCGGGAATGAAGTTAGGGAGCTGTACGTTTTCCAACTTAAGATTTCACAGAACCCGATCTCACATAAAGATAAAAGATTCTTGTCTCTTATGCTTAACGACGCCAGAACAGTACAATGTAGATAAATAATTGGAGAACATAAAATACGTCGTCATTTTTACGTCGTTGGCGATTCCCACTTGACTGTCCTTTTGTCGACCGTGTGGTGCTCAAGGCGGTTTTTGATTCAAAAGCAGAACACACCGAATAAAGTAAATTCTAGTACGTACCTTTGTATTATTTCTGTATTACTTAGTGAAAGAAAAACATAGAGCAAACCAGCTCGTTAGGTTACCGCGCAAGTTCGGAGGAGAGCCCGGGGGAGGCTGGAGGTTGGTTGCTAAGCAAGCAACTTTGCTGTTTCTAGAGAGAACAGAGCAATTGTGTACTCAATGAGAATACGCCGAAATGTAACTTCAAAGAGCGCTTTGATTACATCGGGGACCACCGAGTGGTTTTACAGAATTGTGTATCTTCATATTTTATTACATTTGGTTCGCAGAGTGCAATGTAGGTTCCTGAGGTTAGTAAAATAAGATAAGCATGTGTTTTGTGCTGAGTATCGAAAAGCATACCAGGGCTCCCATAAAGAATATTCATTGATACCAATTTGCGTTTTCCTTTGACCTTTGTTTTTTCGTAGCGTAGTTCTTCGTAGCGATCTACGAAAAAGTTCTTCGTAGCGATCTACGAATAAATTTTTGTAGCGTTCTACGAGAAAGCTTTTCGTAGCAGTGGAACTTGAATTAATATAATATTTTTCTTCAGGAAACCCAAGGTGTATGTGTATGCGCGTTTGGAGAGACGTCAGACTTTCCTGCGTTCTACACGCCGCGGTCGGGTCATACCTCACCTCACCGCGTCGCTGACGCACAGCAAGCCGCGCGGCTACTGCATGCGGCACGTGCGCTGCAACTGACATCCGGCACTGTTGTTGCCGTACCGATACCGCAGGAGTATGCTATGGATGGTGAGAACAAATATTAAATTTTAGGTGCAGGCATAAACCCCTGCAATTATGTTACTACGTGCTTGAAAAAGTACGGTCTGTCGATGTATGGACTGAGTCGCTGCAGTTGCAGTTGCAAATTCTGGAAAGTTTGTACTATTTCCATTACTATGTTGTATTAACCCGTCAAGCACCGCGCGTATACTATGTAATACGATACAATAGAAAATCAAATATGTCTCATTAGCGGAGCTTGAGAGGTCACCAGGAATTTTATCGACAAAAGTATTGCCACAATTCAGTAGTTAAGCCTTTTGCGATATAGTCACCCAACTGGCCAGCCGACTCCTAAAATCACGACTTCCCACAAAACATTTATAACAGACCAAACCGACCGAATAGTCGGCCAATGGCTATGGCTCGCTCGCTACTTAACTAATAGCTACTACTATACTGTACTTCATTATTGCTTAGTTTTCCGTGAAACTATAAAAAACCGAAAGAAAACTCGTGTAATATTCACAAAGAGCAAAAACTCTTTAAAATTCGTCGAGGCATTACTACTGCAATGTTTTAAAGATTTTATCGAGATTATTCACAAGCTTGTTATTATGTGCTATTCCGATTATGCAGCTCCGAACTATAAAAGGGCTGACGGAAATGCGCAGAAAGGTAAGTTTTACGATAAAACTTTAATGAAAATATGCTGAGAGGGTTCATTGAACGGTTCGTAGTAAAAGTTTTACAGCTAAAGATTTTATCCATACTAATATTATAAATTCGAAAGTAACTCTCTGTCTGTATGTTACCTTTTCACACCTAAACCACTGAACAGATTTCGATAAAATTTGCCAGAGAGATAGATTGCATCTCGGGGAAGGACATAGCATAGCTTTTATCGACATACCTCGCGGGCGAAGCCGCGGACGTAAGTTAGTTTTCTATATGGCTTAGCCTGATTTCAGATAAACTACAGTCCTTTCACAGTTACTTTACCTCTGATTTTGCATAACTATCCAATTCACAGTGATCTTTATTCCCCTTCTAATAAGGTTTCTTTTGGGTTGCTGCCACTGACTAGTCTGTCAAAATCATTGAGATTTTTATTTTCGTTACAATAAGGTTGCTGTTGGGTTGCTGCCACTGACAAGTTTGTCAAAATCATTGAGATCTTTATTCTCGTTACAATAAGGTTGCTTTTGGGTTGCTGCCACTGACAAGTCTGTCAAAATCATTGAGATCTTTATTCTCGTTACAATAAGGTTGCTGTTGGGTTGCTGCCACTGACAATTCTGTCAAAATCATTGAGATCTTTATTCTCGTTACAATAAGGTTGCTTTTGGGTTGCTGCCACTGACAAGTCTGCCAAAATCATTGAGATCTTTATTCTCGTTACAATAAGGTTGCTGTTGGGTTGCTGCCACTGACAAATTTGTCAAAATCATTGAGATCTTTATTCTCGTTACAAGGTTGCTGTTAGGTTGCTGCTGTCAGAGGTACAATAATTATGAACGGACTGTAAACGTGTCATCATGTCAAGTCTTATTACCATACTTCAGACCATCGATAGATACAAACTATATAAGAAAAAAAAAATTTTTGGCCAAACTGTTTCAGTGACATTAAGCATAAGAGATCCTAACTTACAAACTTGGTTAGCCTGATAGGTACCTATTCAAGTTCGCTAACAACATACCAGTATTTACAACCCATTAATTATTATTTTCATGTCGGATTTTTTTCGTTTCTTTGCTATATGTAGTATTGTTGTGTTTTTACAGAGAAAATAATTGAAGACGCCATTACTCGTGCCCTGAAAGAAGCTGAACAAAAAGGGATTTTTGGAAAACAGGTGACGCCGTTCATTCTATCTGCAGTTGCCAAGGCTACCAGTGGCGCATCTCTTAATGCCAGTATCCTTTTCTAATTTTCTTAACTTTTAAAACCGTTAACTTTTAAAACTTATATGTTGGTTTCGAGACGAAGATGGCGTGACGGGCGGGTGACTCCTACCGAAAGGACTGGTCAGCACTATCAAAAGACAGAATTGTGTGGAAAAGGGAGTGGGAGGCTTTCCCCTGCAGTGGGACAAAACAGACTAGTTAGATTAGATTAAGTTGATTTCTAAACTACATATAACCATGCACATAAGTCAATGAATCGTAATTTCGCCTCCATTAACCCACTTATGACCCCCGTAAGCTTGGCTCTTATCAGAATAATTACGATATCATTAAAATACTTAACAAGACTTTAGCAACTGCTTAATTCCGTCGTAAATTAAATGTGTTAGAAACGCCAACGGTCTATAAAGATAATAGTCAAGCTAATTGCCACAATATCTTTCTTTAACGAGTCACAGACATCGCCCTCATAAAGAACAACGCTAAAGTGGGCGCCGATATTGCTGTCGAGTTTAAAAAACTCAAGAATGGTGACAGTTCGAAGAATGCGTCTAATATTGGATTGTCGAAGGGCGCTGGGAAATGTACGACCAATTCTTTGGGACATTTTCACACTTCGTGCAGCAACCGGTCTGATGAAGTGCCATTGTTTTCTGAGAAGAATTGTGAGGGCGACGTGTTGGTGATCGGCGGAGCGAACGTCGACCGCGCCTACAGGCTGAAAGAAGATGCCGTGGAGGTGAGTCTGTGATTACCTGCATGTGCATACTAACAAGGACGGTTGTGTCATTTTGCAAGGTCGTTCGGGTCTTGCATTTTTGTATTTGGAAATATTTTAAGAAGTTATAGAAATAGAACGAGAAGTTATGTAATAAATAGGTATTAAGAAAAGTATACAGTGCGTGGCATTTTATGACTTATGAAGCACATGCTGTTTTCAGTTCTTAATTTACGTAAGTTTATTTGGTTCAAGAATGTGACACTTCCTATTGCTGCCATGTAATTGCATTCAATAAAGCTAAATGTGCACTCTTTATAATTCGTAGTCATCGTCACATTTATTTTAAGGCTGCTGTAACAGAATCATAGCTTTCGACAGTATGCAGACTCCAGATGATTCATCTCCTGCTTGCAAGCTATTGGGTCAGGATAATCAATACCACCCTTCATCTAAGTAATAAACATTATATGTGTATGTTTCGTGACATCGTTACGTATTTCTATCAGAAAGGATACATTATCCATTCTTTTTTTGTCACGGATGAGTGATGTCTGAATTAAAGTATTGTTACAAAGATATTCCAAAAAGTCATTATTTAGGCTGGATTCACATTTGTTTGGCTATTAAATAAAAAACTCTAACATTTTAACAAACTCTTTATTTAATGCATTTATTATGATAATATTAGCTCTCAGTCGCCTAGTGCGTACCTTCGGAAAGTTGTAACAACTCTACTATATTAATGAAATACACTGAACGAGGGAAACATTCAAAGTATAGTGACAGTCGAGAATTCAAAAAATTACGTACATTGTACCATCAAAATGTTAATATTGATAGCAGATTACAATAGGACATTTCACACACATGTGCTATGTCGAATTGTTGATGATTTTATTTTTTATCAACTTTTTCGTCAGAAAATTTATGTTCTATCAAATAATACAGTTGTGAAATCTGAGTGAACGAAACAGTAATAAATCAGCGTAGTGTAAAGGAAAACAATACGCACATTGTTTTCAGAGTGTTCGAGTTGAACCACAACACAGTAGCACAATCGACAGTACAGTGTACGTACGTATGTCGGAAGGTGTAGGCATCAGACACGAGCTCGTGTTCACTTCATATCCATTAATTTACAATAAACATAACATCAGTTATACATTTTATAAGCCAAGGCACATGTTATTTTAACCGTTTATTTTTTTGGAAGAAATGCAGGATTTAGATTGGATCCTAGCTACAAATTATTCAACTTTCCGAATATAGGTACAAATTTTTATAAGATTGGTACATTCATGTGACAACAATATTAAAAAACTATTTTTCTGCATAAATTCACAAAATATTATACCTACTCTAAGCGAACATAACGTCGTACTCGTCATTACAATATATCTATAAAGTTAGTTCGTAAAAGTACAAATATGTATGAATGTAGGTAGGTGGTCGTACGTCGGTCGAGCCGCGAGCGTGAGGCTGCGCGTGCGCCGCTGCAGTAAACAGGCCCGCTCCACCGGCAGCTATGACATTGAATCGTGACGGCTCTACACACGGCATGGATAGGTTTTACCTATATTTGACACAGCCATTAATAAATTTTACCTAATTCCTTACACCATGAGATAATTGTAATATTTTATATGCGCAGTCTAGATTCATAGCGCGATCTCTTTAAATGTTTAGCAAAAACGTCTGTACTCTGTCAAGATAATGATAAACTGTAGTACATACGAAACGTTTTAAATTCTTCTGCCATAAAATAAAATGTTATTAAAAGTGTGTCCACTTTATACTGTTTACAAGCATATAATTGTAGGCACTACGTCGTATAAGCTCATATCAGTACTATTTATTTTGTCAATCTGTCCATGCACAATTACTCGCATACTACACATGTACAAATTTTGTTTATTATTTACATTAACCGACAACATTAGGTATGATTATGAGAACTAGATAAATAGACGATGAGCGAGGAAAGTCGCGGCTCACTCTTGTCCGACTCATGTAAGGAAAGCTGTCCAAACGAACGGGTGTGTGTGTGGCGGACATTACCTAGGTGGCAGACGAGAACCCAAGTCGTGTTGCTCACGAGATCATTGTCTCTGCTACGCAAGTACTGTCGGGGTAATCGTACAAGGTATGAACAGATATAAAGGTACTTATAATAAACTAAGACTTCTATGATAGAGATGTAATATCTTACGGAATAAACTCAGAGTGACAGCAGAAATCTTCCGTGCAAGCGAATCATTTGATTTTATATTTCGTAATGTATCGGTATATCAAAATGTAGGACCAGCATTCATGAACAGTGACTTTTGCCACCCCTATCATCAGCTATCAAATCAAATGACAAATCTAGAATTTATTAAGTACATATATTTACAGCTAATTGTTTATAGTTAATCTTTAAACTCATGCTCGAAGTTAAGATGATCTTCTGGGCAAAAATCACTAAACTGAATGCGTCGTCGGTGTTATAGACTATGGCAATATATTTTAACATATACATACAATTCTTTAATTGAAGACAATGAGTAAAATGATGAAAATGTCATGAAAATTTGTAAAATACATATTATAATAATTATTTCCGTAAATCTATTGGTATACAATCAAAAACTGTTATGTCTTAAGGCTAAACAATCATCATAATTAATCTTATATTGGTTGATTCCCGTTATTTACTGCTATAAATATTAAAATCGTATTGGAGTATACAGATACAATATTATGTAGGATGGATTTACTGCGCTCTCCTAGTAGCCAAAGTATGCATCATTATATAGTTTGCTCTGCCGGAGACTGCATTTCCTCACATGCTGTACGCGTCACGATACCTCGGGTACCTGTCTCTCTTGCCACTTCCCTAGGGACCGTAAAGTAAAACATATCTGTGTGCCCTATGCACCTACTGAACGAATATTTAACGGCCAAATTTAGGAACTAAACACAAGCTTTGCTCAAAAATCGATTTCACTTTGTCTAATTACACAATTTATTATCCTTCGATGCACGTTCATAATATTATTCATATCTCACAGTTCACAACGTTTTGAACGACATTCCTCTAACACTTATTTGCATCGCTCGTACAGTTTTACAACTCTACCACTATGAACATTACATACAATTTAGTCCTACCGAAAATATCGGTACTCGCAATTGACAGCGCCAATGAATATGATTGTCGCGACAGATGCCACGGCTCCCGCTGATACAGGCTCTTGTAACTTACAACTCGAATTCGGAGCGGGTTTGACGGCGATGGTCGAGGCGCACGCGCGCGCCTGCGGGCACTCGGCCCACGAGCACGGGCAGCGTGCGGCCCGGCGGCTCCAGCTCGCAGCCCGCGCTCGGGAACGAGCGCCAGCGCCGCCCGAACAGCCGCTCCAAGTAACATCTTAGTCAGATTCGAGTCGCAGCACTGTCCGCAGCTAAAGGTCTGTAATCTCCTCGAGCGAGCTCGCGCATCTCGCAGTTGTTGTTTCCGTTTATCGTTTTGGGACCGAGAGGTTCATCGTGTATGCTCCGCCGCGGGCACGGATCCGACGCTCGCCCCAGCAGTGCCTCGCGCTCTCCCGCGCGTTCAGGGCTCCCGCCGTGTGCTCGGACTCCTCCGTTGGCGTTTACCGCATTAACTATTATCGTCTGTGAGAGTGGTCCACCGTGGATCGGACTACTATCCATCAGCTCGCCTGCTCCGAGTTCGCTTCGTAATATTCTAATTTTTTGAATCATCTCCTTTATTTCGTACCGGAGGATTCCGAGGAAGCACAATTTTAAAAATGCTATAACGCAATACCCTAACACGAACAACGCGTCTGCGGTTCGTCGAAGCCAAACGAGTAGTCTCTCTGAGCAGGCGGCTGTGTGCGGCGCACAATGCACCGGAGTGAACGGTGCAGGAGACGTGGCGGACGTGACGGCCATGAGCGCCGGCGTCACCGATGTCGTATGCGCCGGGATACGACAGCAGCTCGCCGGGAGCGTAGTTCTGTTAAATGCCGCAAAGTCCGCCGGCCCTGTCACGCCGCAGCACCGCTGTTCTCTCTGAAGGCGATCCCAAGCTTGTGAGAAATCAATGTCCGTGTCGTAGTCCTTTGCGAGGCGAAGCCGCAACTGAGGCCGTAGCTCGCGACAAACTCGCTCAAACCTAAACGCCCAGTAAACGCCGATAGCTGCGTCCCCTACGAGCAGGGCCAGAAGTGCCAACCAGTAGGCGTTCAGCATCCGTTCGGAAAGTCTCAATGCTGCAAGGCAACCGAGGAGCTGCAGCAGCCCCGCCTGCGCTGGAAGCGCCGCGTACCCGTAAAGGAAGCCGGGCTGCGCCACGCCAAGCCCGGGCACCAGCGCGCGCCGGTAGTCGGAGAGCGCGCGCCCCGCAGCCGCGCAGAATGCGAGCGCCCCTAGCAACAGCGCGCCGTTGCACGCGTAGATCCAGATGCGGTAATAGCGCATTGCGCGATGCGCGGCGGGGTGCGCGGGGCGCGCGGGCGGCGGCAGCGTCATGGTGGCGGGCGCCGCGTCATGGCGCCGCCCGCGCCCGCGCCGCCGCCACGCGCCGCGCCCCACGCCTCTGCAATTACCAAAATACAGGGCACATTTTAGACATCAACTTTACTGCGGTTTTGTGCAAGTTTTAATGAAAATGTACCTGATTAGGCACCGATTGGATAAAGCCATTGTCTTCTATTGTCAGATATATGAAAAACTTTAAGAGAAGTTATCAACAATTTCAACAAAGTAACAATTTAAAAAAATTACGATCCAACGGCCACGCTACAAGAGTTTCTCTAATTCCATTAGAGCCACAGATTTGCAATTGAGATTCGGACTCGAATCATCCAATTAGATGAAAATATTGAATTAAAACGGTGTGTTGCCTCGTAACTTGAGAACATTTTCCAAGTCTAAGTGGAAATTGCTGGAGTGTCTTGAATAGCTCAAAATGTAACATTAGGGAAATAGGTGACTAAGAATTATTTTGGCCTTATTCCTTTAGTTTTCTGGGTCGACTACACAACGAAATAGGCCAACACTGTTATTAGAATGAGAAACCATCACTGTAAGCGTGCCACGGTAGCTTGGCGAGAAGATGGTTAAAATTGTTGATCTCCAATGTAAATATTCAATTCTGAATCTGTATAAAATGTAAATTAGATACAAACAAAATTCCGTTAATTGCTAAAGCTCTGGCTAGTACCAGGAGGGGGAATTCTCAAGAAAGATTGTTTGTAATACGCCTACCACGCCAGTGTCGTATTTATAGTCTAATTAGTCTATTCAAGGATACAATAAGGTAGATGTTTGCTTACTAACTAATCCACTACCCGTGCTACTAGTACTGAGTCTAGTCACAGGAGAGGGCGCGCGACCTTCAGCAGTACGCCTACCACGTCGGTATTTTATGTATAGTCTAGTCTAGGGTAAAACAAGGTAGATGTTTGCTTACAATCCGCCGCCCGTGCCGTGCGCTAGTACTCTGGCTAGTCACAGGAGAGGGCGCGCGACCCTCAGCAGTACGCCTACCACGCCGGTGCGGGGCCTGGAACAAAGAAAAACGAAAAGCAGTTTAATTATTTATAAAAGAATCCAATCAGTAACTTTGACAATCGAATGTGAGTTTACATTTTCCTTAGGGAAAGAGATTTTTACAGGAAGGAATGCCGTTTTAATATTGCTTAAAATAATTTTATTCTTACTAGAGAATTATTTTATATCTAATATCGGAAATACACATTATCAATACTAAAAATATCTAAAAGCTCCAAGTTGTTATAAAGCTACAAAGGTTAAATTCAAATTAAATATAAAACAGGCTGAATATAACGAATAAAAATAGGAAAGCCGTTTATTTAACAAAAAATATTAAAAATAAACCTTTAATGGCAATATTTACCAGTGTTTGTCAATATTATATTGACCAAAAAAGGTTATACTAAAAAGAATCATCGTTTTAGTATTGAGCATTTGTTAAATAAAATACTAATCCGGAAAGAATTTGATTAATTAAAACATGTTCTGGGGTAAAATAAAAACATTTTTTATTTTTGAAGATTTATTGCAAACGAACGTTTATATTACCTGTCATTCATAGGAAACACAGCAGGCTGACTAACAAAAATAGGCAAGACTTTTAATTACAACGTAAACTAATAAATTAAAAAAAGGGAAAGGGCATTCACAAGTTTTTTAGCAAAATTTACCAGTGTTCAACAATTTTATTTTGACCAAAATGGTTGTTGTAGGTATATTATATTCCAGGGTATTGCTTTTAGATTTTTAATGTTATATTTAATTTAATATTATGTGATCCAAAATGCTTCATAAGTTTCTTTCATTCATAATACCGTATAATATAAAAGTTTGACAAAACCAACTTTCAGACTTTTTGTTCTGCCATATTAAATGTTTTAATATGTGCGACATAGTTCCCAAAATTTTATCGTTAACCATAAACAACGTTCATAGAATCGTCGGCCATTGTCGCCATCGTCGCTGCTATTGTTGTTACTTAGTGTTATATACGAGAACACGGCCATATTGTTGGCACCAACCGAGCCGACTTGTCGCTGGAACATGCTGCAACTTGTCTCCTGCAATCTGTTTCGGAGTAGCGACATAAATAGTACGTTGTATGTCCGGTACTTAATCATTATTTATGCTGTAAGCAACTGATAGTTTTGCTAAATAGTTTTGTCAATATTGGTGCATTTTCATAGAGTTTGGCCAATGTTGGCCATTAGTAGGAGATGAGAACTTCTTGTGTGGGATCTTTTCGGGCAATTGGAGCATTTATGTGTTTCAGTTTGCCACTCTCTATTATTTGGACTAAAATACAAGGAGCACAGAAAAGCCAGGTTAGTCGTCAATTCTTATCACCGCTCAGGAGCTTATGTCGCTAACAAACTGGCCACTTAATTCACACTATGACGCCGTTTCAACAATCCCTAAATAGTGCTGCATGGAGCGTTGTTGGGTTTAAAATTTGATGGTGCATTAACATGACCATACGCAAAATCAGTGCTTTTAAAGGGGAAAAATCATTATTTCGCAATTTCCTTTCAGTTTTGATGATGTTTTCATCCCAAACCTAAAAGTTCATAAAAGCTCTGAAAACCAAACATTACTATAATTTTACTACCTTTTATGTACACGTAATGTTTGAAGTGTACATAAAATAATATACGAGTAACCCAACGACTAAAAAGACATACAGAGCGGTTTAAACTTTATTTCCTTTGAGCACTCAGCGTGATGGAAGTACAAAGGCTGAAACTGACACTCATTTCAAGCTCCGCCGACATCATTGGATAATCCACGTCATGTGTACTTAAATCCCAAAACATGTTATATGTTCAACAAACTTCTTCATAGCCCGGATAAAATTAAATTATCTCTTCGTTTCAGCACTTTGTCTTGCTCCGCAGTACTTCATATACCTAGTCGATAAGGGTCACCCACCCTTACTTAAAGCTCTGATGAAGGTGCCATGAGTTAACCTTTACGACAACAACACATAATGGCCAGGTCTGACTCAACACTGACAATATCACCTCGACATTATACCAACATAAAAGCACCAACAACTTGACATTTCGCAGCGTCACAGATAATGTAACACGTAACTAGCTGAGGCATTCATTGACCTGACCTAAACCTTCGTTACAATGCTCAAGTTGCTAAAGGTTAACCTCATAAGACTAATAGCTAGGCATTCTTCACGCCATTCAAAATAACTGTAGCAGAAAATTCCACGCAAAGCTTTATAAAACCTCATGTTCTTTTACTAAAAGCGATTGTTTCCGAAGTTTTACGCGACGCCAACATAAAAATAAATAGTTAAACTGTTACTTTGAATTTTATTATTGGGCTTCCATTACGACTTTGGTTATAAGTAGTTACTTCATTGTTTCGAGTTGAGCTGTTTTCTAGGACTCGATCAGTTGTTGGAGCATGATAGTGGATTGAGTCGAGCGTGTTCGATTCGGGTCACGTTCTCGCTAATATGTTCTGTAGGCGGTGCGAGTCTGCTGAGCGTGCTACCAACTACTACACTACCCGAGACGTCAGTTTGCTTTTCATCGGTCTCTTTGCTATTAACCGGGTATTGTGCAGAAGTAAGGGATTTCAGCAGTAAATTCTATCAAAAAAAAACTATCACAGATGTTATCTCACAGATATAAATTGAAAAAGTTTAGCAAAAGTTATTAGTTCTTTTTAATGTAACTAAAGAGTTTTAGATCATCCAGCTCGGATTTTCTTTAATTTCATAATAAATCATTGTTGTGTATCAACTTTAAATATGCAGGAACGCAATACATGTGGGGAGTAAAGTCGGAACCCTGTGTGGCGTAGTTGAGTGACGGCCTTGGCTCAGCGGCTGACGTGGGCGGTGGGCTGTCCCTAGCTCAGAATGTATTTTGCCTGTTTTCCCAATTTCCGTATTGAGTGGCTACATTTAGACTGAGCTGGGTGCGACATCCGTTACTGAACATTTCGTTGGGAATTGTTAATTAGTTCCAATGGATACTCGTAGGAATATATGGTAAGTAGTTATGTATCCCTTTCCTCTTAAATATATCAAAGTAGAATTTAGATGAAGGATTTAAATAATTAAAAGTAATTGGAGCGGTCTTCGTTTTACTACACTCTAAAATTTTTGAAGGCTCTTATCCAGCGACGTCTATGTACGTTTTATCCAACTTTTCGCTGACTGAACAAGTTGTTACAAATTCAACACAGCACCAACATCTACTAGCACATATGTCTTTTCAATTAGCTAATTTGTATACACATTTAGTTCTGAGGGTTAAACTTAAAAAGTGATTTTGTCTAGCGCGATGAATAATTCAGTTGTTGACGCAGTGTATTACTGGCTATAACTGACTTTACGTTTGCGACGTTGGCGACCCGTGTCACCCGTCTGTACGTCCACGATAGTGTCACGATTATAAGCAAGCTCCTTGAGATTTGGTGTATCGTTCTGTCACATCAGTGTCTATTAACAATCGCGTAGACGAGCTGTGATTTACGGTACCAGCAGTAAGTCGGCTTGACCTTTATAACGCCGGTCAATTGTTCGGTCGTTAACCTTTTCAGATATTTTTTTCATGGAAACTATCTCGTATTTAATAATGTAACTTTGATTTGGAAACCTTTGTTGATACAAGACTAAATATAGACACGAAATAATCGTCCAATTCAATTCTAGTGTTCCTTAGACTGAGTACAAGAATTGAATCCGTTTGATGTTGAGCGTGCACACTAATATTGACTCTCAGTACCGCGCGACCTATTCATGGAATCAATAGTCGCAATTATGAACGATCAACTGAATTTTTTTGAGCCGTAAAGCGAGCCCCTCGGCTTTACAGACTCCACACAAAGATAATGAATCTGTCAACATGCACAGTCAAAGCGATACTGGAATACTCTGGAATAGTGATGTGATGATTCTTTTACATTCATAGTCGATGTAAAAATAGTTTTGTTTTTTAGAACAAATGGGTTAATTTGGTTTCGTAATTTACTAGGTAGAAGAATGCGTGAGGGATACCTATTTAATGCAGTCGTACTTATAAGCACATCAAGACAGAAAAGTGTAGCACCTGCTGCTTACCTACTAATTGATTTTATTTGCAAGTAACCCAAAAAATTTAGTCTTATGTCAGATTTATATGTATTTAGCACTAGACAGATACCTATATAGAATACGTTTTATTATTTACATCATAAAAATTACAGTAAAAAAAGCGTCTTTTAAAAGGTTTTATAAGTACCTAGTTGCATTGTATCCGTAGTCGAGTATCGTATCGTAGTCCGAGGTTTGACTATTATTGTTGGAATATCTCTGCCAATTTAGGTACCCAGATATTTCAATATCCAGGTTACGGAGAACTGACCTGTCTAACTAACAAGTAGGTATTGCTTGCAGCTGTTCGGTAACAAGATAACCAGAAGTCCAAACGGCATCCGACACTAATTTCGATATGAGGTAGGTACCTCGGTACTTCTGTAGCCTGAATATCGTAACAGTGGATTTGTTTTAGTCCAACGCCTACGAGTATTTCACCATTATTCGGTAGCAAACGTTTTTTATATGGGAATTCTTAGCGGGTTATATGGATCATGATTACGGGTGTTTGTATTTAAAATTAATCAAGCATTGACAAGTTTTAATTGCTGCTTTTAACTACAATGGTGTAACTAACTCAGC
The DNA here is from genome assembly GCA_963855955.1 of Luperina nickerlii. Taxonomy (NCBI): domain Eukaryota; kingdom Metazoa; phylum Arthropoda; class Insecta; order Lepidoptera; family Noctuidae; genus Luperina; species Luperina nickerlii. The sequence continues at coordinate 12,842,701 of OY979664.1, read as the reverse complement.
GTTGTTCTAATAACCATCTTTTAATAAGTTCTTGTTATCACAAACGTTGTGATATCGGAAATTAACAAACACTGGAAAATCTTTTAACCCTCTAAAATTTCCGATTCGACGATTTTATTGGTTTATTGATACCTCCGTGGCGCGGCGTTGGTATGAACAAAATAAAACCATCGAGTGCGCGTATCCGCGAGTCACATCACTAACTGCTCGATCGCTGCACTTCGATATACCGTCGTGCTTTGTTTTCTCACCCATTTCAACTTTTGATCTCTAGTGTCATTGTCTGTTTGTTTTTGATCCAGCCAGCCAGCCAGCTCGGTTTGTGCTGTTTGCGGAATTTTCCAATCAGACCCGACATGTTATTTTGTTAGTTTCTCTTAATAACTTTATCGGAGTAAATGTTATGGACTGGTCGTTAAAAATTTACTGTACATGCCGTCAGCATTATTAACTTTTGTCTGCGTTTTAAATTTTCGACTCTTGCTTTTCATTTATTCACGTGAATGCACTTAGGAAATAGTGTATAACAACGTAGCCACGACTTACGAGTGTAGGTCGTCGGTTCGAAGTCGAACCCTGCAAACACTATACTTAGTGTAAATTATTCCATCATGAGACATGTGACATCTATACCAACCCGCACTGGGTCCGCGTGGTGGATTACAGCCCACTCCCTCACACCGAGGGGTGGCCTGTGTCCCAATATTGGGAATATAATAGACTGATACATAGCATACTATACATCCGATACCACCTTTTTTTTTATGGGATGGGAGATCATCAAATGACCCCTCCCGCTCTGGGTGGAGCGGAAGGCAGTGTCAGACTCTCACTGACTAAAACCCACCCGTGTTCCTTCCTTAGCACTTTATGTTCCGGGCCAGCGGTAACCCTTTCGGACAATCCCGCTGAATCCGATACCACTCAAGCAGACTTCAAGTGCAATTGTGCAGTGCTTCGCAACAATTCTCTTACACTGTTACAAGATTAGTATTCTGGATAGAACTTGTACTTACATAAATTAATTCAGTATGGCTTATGCCAATTAACGTAACAGGGTGAGCCAACCAGCAAACTGCATGTTTCTACTCACGTTTGTATCCGCAATACTTAGATCCAGAATAGGATTTCCTTCACAATAATAGGGTATTATGATCGAGTAATGCGAGACGTCTCCGAACAAACAACTCAATGTGGACCACCATCTTATATACATAACTAATTGACCTCTGCGACCTTCGTACCGCCTCAGAATAACAATTATGTTTAAATTTTTTTTCGCGAATTTTTCTTATTTTTAATAGTTATTCTGCTATTCGGGGCGGAGACAAATCCAACAAATTAAAGATCATAAAAATCGATCCAGCCATATCCGTGGTCCAGCCGTTCTTGAGTTATAAATGATGTAACTAACCCGACTTCGTTTTATTTATATAGATTATATAAAAGATCAAATGCCTAGAACTGCGAGGTAATTCCGCAACAGACAAATGCCTAGAACTGCGAGGTAATTCCGCAACACACAAATGCCTAGAACTGCGAGGTAATTCCGCAACACACAAATTCCTAGAACGGCGAGGTAATTCCGCAACACACAAATGCCTAGAACTGCGAGGTAATTCCGCAACACAAAAATGCCTAGAACTGCGAGGTAATTCCGCAACACATAAATGCCTAGAACTGCGAGGTAATTCCGCAACACACAAATGCCTAGAACTGCGAGGTAATTCCGCAACACACTAACATTAGCAATGGTTTTCATTTTGACAGTTCAACAACATTCATTGCGTTATTTACGTTGTTGAGCAGACAAATCTTTCGAATTTAAGAAGCAATGATTTAGCAATAAAATGATTGTGATAGAAAGTGCGTTACGCAATTAGGGTGTTGTTCAGCCGATGCCAATGTTCATCATAACAAACATTTTTCAAAGTTCCGACGTTCGCTTCAACAGCTAGTCATTGTAGACAATTTTTATTCTATTTAGAACTGACACGACAAACTGAATAGAAAATACTATAGATATCTTTTAGCTGCATCACAAAACGTTTTCTTTTGAAAAATAAACTTTTCCGTGTCACAAGTCACAGCGTTCGCGATAAGTATCTTGTGCCATGCTTTTATTAAAATATTTTTATCACTTCGTTTTACTTGCTCATAAAGCAGCGTTTTATATTGTGCAGTATAAAGAATATTTATTAAATTCTTATGTATGAGAGCACACGTATCTCGGGGAGCGTTCATTCACAGTCGCTTGAAATTGAGTTAACTACTTGAGAAAGATTAAGCAACTCCTACATTCCTTTAAATGCCGTGAAACGTGTCCTGAATTCTTGCAAAGAGATTAGAAATGAGATAGGAGCTTGGAAGAAGTTTGCAGGGGTTTGTACACCGTTTTTCTTATCAGAAAGTACAATATGGTGTTAAAAGTACAGTATGGTTACAGGAAACCTTTTTAGTACTTTACTAAATGAGCAAAGCTGTAATCAAGATTCTATTAATTAATGAATACATACCTATACCCTTCTTGACATACAACATTGTAAGAATAGCACAACATTGCGCTCTATGTAAAACTAGCTGCGCCCCGCGGTTTCACGGGCATAAGTCTCGGTCCGGTAGGAATATCGTGATAAAAGTATCTTAGCTCCTAATCCAGGTTGTGGTCTACCCATGTGTCAAATCGAGAAGAAAGGCGAGAAAGCGTAACAAAAGATGACACGAACATACAAAAAATCAAATCTTTAATATATTTTTATTTGTAGAAACACCTGCATCATTTCTCCACAATAAAAACAACATTTTCGTGTATTTATTACCTATCTCATATCCACAAAACCTGTATGGGCTATTATATTCAGTAAAGCCGATAAACATTTTCATTTAACAAATTAAATTTACATTTTATGGTTAAACGGATACAGAATCCATGAAGCGGTGTAATTGAAACAAGGCTGATCCGTTTGTAATAATGAAACACAATCCGCAAAGCCAATGCACTGTGAGGCAGTTATCCCACCATCGACGATGAGTGAGAAACGAGTTAAGCTATCATCTAGAAACGTCGGCGAGCAACGAACAGCTATGAGTGAGTGCGCGAGAGCGATGGATTATTCACGTCACTCGCTCGGGGTGGTATAGAAGTACTTGCACAAGTATGCGTAAATATGTACCAAGTGCGAGTGTTCTACGATACCTTCTTCTCCATAGGTACCTACCTACGCTTTGAAATAGGCAACTAGTTTCATATTTTCTAGCTGACCGACTCCTTGACAATTCAAAATTGCCTGTAAATAGTTTAATTGAAATAAATGCTTTGAATTTACCTCTTGTCGCTACGATAAACTAGTGGAGTGTAATTTCTCGCCGGCGGTATCAGCGATCAACTATTCATAGACTTAGCTCTCTTACTTACACGATAATTATAAGTTTCATAAGCGAGAAAATCGTTTACAACTAGTCGTTTCCTCGTCGGCAATGGGATAACAGCCTTAGCAGTTTAAATATCGCTCGTTTCACAGGAATGAAATAAAAACTCAAGAGCTATCGTTCGGTCTTTATAGCAACAACGAATCAAGAGCTAAGTAATGTTTCGAGTCCAAGAAAAACGTTGTAACAATGTGTACGAGCAACTGCTGCTGGCGCGTAGCCAGTGCTCGTAAAGACAGCCAACAGCCTCCGTCGTGACCTTCCACGACCACTATAGCCAATGAAATATATCTAATATTATATAAATATACCTATACATTATACTGTGATAGTCGCTACATGTAAAGTACTGGTATTCAGCTGCATCCGGTTAGGCTGGAAGCCGACCCCAACATAGTTGGGAAAAGGTTAGACAGACGATGATAATGACATTATACTGTGATACTATCGAATATCGCGATTTGAACATAATACGATTTTATGCTGAGAGTTCTAGAACTGAAAATAAATTCATGTGTCGAAAACAAATCAAACTAATAAATGTCAAGTCATCGATAAAAATCAATAACCAAAAGATATAAATACAACCGTTTCCTTCAAACAAACCTTGCGATAGCCTTGCAACGATTGCTTTATTCAGAAACAATTATGTAGGTACGATTGTCTAACACAATATTATTCTATAAGACCCTACAAATTCCGAGAACTCTCACTAAATCGATGGCCAGGCCAATACTCAATCCTACTCGTTTATGCGGGAAAAGGTTCAGAAAATAAGAGAGATAATGTATCTTATTACGTTAATTACGGTGATTCACTACATCACCATAATAAGATAAACAAGTTCGTACTAAACGCTTGTTCGTGAAAGTAATTCGTGATTAGGTCGAAGGCAACGATAACGACCATATGTGAGCTTTATTACATGTAACCTAGCTCACATGTCTTGCCTGGGCATCGCCAGGGGTGTGGACGCCGGGGACGCGTATAAAATTCATGTTATTTCACTAAAAGCATTTCAGCATGGCCGCCGTGATACATGGCCAGTACCCGCTGGCGAGCTTACACGCAAATTATTATAACAAAATGTTTCACTCTTCTCAAAAATATTTCGAGTCGGTTTACCCTCGCATCCTCAGTGCGACCTACGTACTATGTATTGCGTCGTTAGTAAAATAGTTTTACCAAAACAATTCCGTAGAAAGAATGCAACTCCATTTACTTTAGAAAACCCTGTGATTAGATTAGATTATTATTAGATTACAGAGTTTCTGTAGATGCTAAACAACGTTTCAAAATACCTACATAAGCCTATAATGTTCCCACTACTAAGACACATCACACAAGCCTCCTCTCGGTGAGAGGGACTGGGCCGTAATCTACCATGCGGGTCCAGTGCGGGTTGGTAGATGTCGATGAGAGTGGTAGGTTCCAGGACATGCCGGTTTCCTCACGATGTTTTCCTTTACAATTTTTAATACTATTTTAATTCTATTTTCATTTTTATTTTAATGTATTTTAATTTTATTTTAATTTCATATTTTTATATTATTTTTTTTTTATAACAAGCGCCTTCATCCTCTCTCCTATTAAAAATTAACTTTGCTGTGCCCGACATGGTCCATAATTGATTCAATGTTTTAAAATACCAACCATTTACTATGTACACATTATGGAATGCAATAAAGTATTGAGTATTGAGTATTGAGTACAATACAATTCATTTATTTGTTAGAATATTGTACAAAGTTGTTATGTGCATTTAGCCAGCATTATGTGTTACGATCACAATATTCCGCCGTTTCCGGCGTACCTACAAATATGGTTTCTAAAACTATGGGTCATCATTGCATTAAAATTAAATTATAATCATTAGAATTAGAATTACAATAAAGGGAATTGTTCATTATTGGCTTAACGTGGACAAGTTGTTCTGTAAAAAGTATTTTTACGAAAAAATATAATTATAACTAAAATTAATATTTTTTTGATTCTCGTTGCAGGAAAGTAAATGTAAAAACAATTCGTTTAATAAGTATTTAAACCGATTGAGTTCAAAAAGCGTCGCCATTTTATGGTTGGAGGCTGACTGTGTTTCCACATTTATAATAATTGTGATTTCAGTCTTTTATTAAAGATAATAATCGATTTCTAAATCTGAGTAAAAAGTATGTATTTTCTTGAATATCTGTAATCAAGTGATTTTTCAAAAGGTTTTATATTTATTTTCCTTTAATTACATTAAAAACAAACCAAACACTCATCGTTTTTGGCCATTAAATCATTTTACATACGATTATAATATTTGTTCGGTTGTTGTCAAATCCATTTTTTTCATTACCTGGCAACACCAACTGTCAATAATGACAATTCTAGACAACGAAATGAAAATAAAAATAATCGCTTTGCCTCAGTGTATTGTGAATGTTGTTTCGGTTACTTGCGAAGTTTTTGGTTTTTGTTATAATGGACTCCGATACCGCTTCAATTGAAGACCCGGCTTTACCTTTAGACAGACACTGAATCTGCTCATGACGATGACCCTGGCGCTATTTTGTTAAACGTGGAACCGGCTTTAAATGACAACCTTGGCATGAACACTGACGCTCCTGCGCACGATCTGGTTGCCCCTAGTGGGAATGAGGAACAAATGCGATGCGTCAATTGTGGCATTGATGTTATGCATCGCAGAAAAAAAATATTAGTTTAATTTTTTCCATTTAAATGACCTCAGGATATGTAACTATTGCATTAAAAGTAAGAGAATATCATTATTATAAAGGCAAATGATTTATTTTGGAAAATAAACACTCATAATTGTAACTTTTTCAGCGACAAGTTTTACCATAAGACATGCTAAATATGAACCATTTTTACACTCTCCTGTAACCTTATTACTATAATTCATTTCTTTGAGGCATAAACTATTAAAAACCCTAGTTATTAAATATTATACTTAATGTTCACGTTAAGCCAAATTGCCCTAGCAAACTGAGCAATTCCCTTTAAATATATTGAACAATCGTTGTAAATGAGAATAATTATAGAAGTCAAAATTAAATAAGGCCAAGGAGATAGAATATGATTTATCTAGGCAATAATGTCAAATATTTAGGGTAATTTTTCATTCATAAAATCTTCAGTTGAGTAATGGCATTTGCTTAAAAGAAAGTTAAATAATTTACATTTAAATGTTCTGAGGCTGAGAGTTTTGAAGCCATCAGGTAATTTGTTATAAAAAGTAATGGACATGCAGTACACATTATTAGAAAACAATTTAATTCTACGCCTAGGAACATTAAGCATATGCACTTTTCCTTCACCGTCTTAAGAGTAGTGGTGATGAAATAATTTACACAAATTAAAGCGCCTGTCTGGGTTCGAACCTACGACCTACAACTCGTAAGTCGCGGCCATTACCTCTGGGCCACCACTGCTCTCCTCAGAATACCTGTCATTAATGAACATGCTTCTGCCACAATTAATCAAAAATACAAATAGTATTAGCCGTCTCAAAATTTGATTAAATGAGTGTCACCATCCATCGGATAACGGGACTGGATTGATAATGGATGATGTTGCGTACCTTTCTTAGCGTAGTTCACATGTACACATATTTATAGCTTACGAGTTCTTTTGGCATTTCCTTGTGTTTCCTTTGCCAGAAACAGGGACTTACACTTGACACCACCTTCCCACTCCTCCGTTACTTATAACAACAGGACAGCGATTCGCTGAAAACATTGATCGATTACGAAGCTTTCACAAAAAAGATCAACAAAAAGTTTATCCTGCGAATAACACGGAGTACTGGTTTTATGTAAGTCTATTCACTGACGAGGATGGTTGGGAGACGAGAGCTATTTATCAATGAACGAAAGGCCTACTTGACGGCTGAGTGTTTGTTTCCCTTTGAGAGTATTTTGCAGTTGTTTCGCGAAGGTTGTTCTTAGAAACAAACAATTATAGTCTCGACATTGTGAAAATATTTGTCCCTAAGGAGTTGTCATACCCTCCGCAAGCGCCAGGATAACCCGCCACATTCAAATTTTCTTACATTTTTTGCAATTTGCAGGTTAGTGTCAGTAACCCTATTGAATGAGTATTCCATAAAATATTAATCAATAGAGTTATATGAACTTAGAGGGTACTGATGATTTTAATTCTGTAGATACTTGTTAAGGATGATTTCCACCAAACGATCCGCATCGGATCGGAACGGATTTTACAATCTTTAAACGATATTAAATCGTGTACACAGTATTTGAAGTCTATATTACCAAGCCGTGCACAGCAGCTTGACCGCGAGCGTCTTCCGCGACACGCGATCGTAGCCGAAAGTATACTGCGACGCGCGATCGGCTCCGTACGCCTGTTGTCGTATCTGACCCCCTGATGGTGTCCTGATGATGGTGCGTGATGTGTCTGATGTCCTTTCGGCTGTCGTCCAAATATTTCTTTTCCTCTTTTGTCTTATGATTATTTTCTTCTTATTTTAATGTAATAGCCACACTGACCTGCATTATACAGGGTACTTGTATAATAGAGGTCAATGAATAGCCAACGAAAATGAATAGGAATACTACGTCAACTTCAACCATTTTCAAAAATTAGAACACGTCAACACGGTAGGATTGAAACTATTTGACTTGGCGCAGAAACGGTTACGTTCGCAAGCGACTTACGGAGCCGATCGTATGCGTCGACATCCTGCCGGACGCGATCGCCTATTACCGCATTCGTTCGTATCCTTTCCGACCCGATGCGATACGAACCGTTTGGTGATGAATTTGTATAACATCTTCCCCATTAAATATTTTTCTAAGAATTTTGTTCACAGCGTATCGGACAAAACAAAAGAACAGTACCTACATATTTAAAAAATAGACTAGGTATACAGTTTTGCGCACACGTGTTATTTTATTCTATTTTGACTTGGCGTCGGCGTCGCTCAAAGGCTACCGACATGCTATTGAATTTCCATGTTACATCGTTACTTGTTAGACCAGATCCGCTGAAGCTACGTAAAGGCGATATGTACATGCATCTATGTATCTATATGTCAACCTGCAGAGTGAGAATTGCACGTAAATTTGAAGCTACCGATTGGCAGGTTTTCCGATACCTACTAGTTTTACTTTCGGAAGCATCACCTACGAGTATGTAGTCCTTTGAATCACATGTACCTACTGCAACACAATGATACGTCACGAGGGACGCAAAGGCTTGCACTTTAAAAGTAAGCAGACAGTAGGAATGTATTTTTGATTGTACTGTTTTATCCTTCAAGCAGTTTTGTTCTAAAAACACCAAAGCTTAACTAAGTTTTCGTCTATAACGAGATCTGAATTAAACTCCAACTCTATGGTACCGCAAGCATCGTCTGTGGCACATTATCAACATCATAATTCGCAAAAGCTATAAATTTCATCGCTGTAGTTTAAACTCAATTTACGTGTACAGCCGCTGAAAGTATTAAATTCATGATAATAATTATGTATTGACATACGTCTCGATAAGCCGCGGTACGGTTATTGAATGAAACTAAAATTGTTCCTCAAAGTGAAGGTATTATATACATTAACAAAATCATGATACAGATTTAAATTAATAACCTGCAATTCTGCATATTCCAATAGCTACAAATGCTTTTGGCTCGTTTCCAGCGTGCAACGTTCAACCGATGCTTTATTTCTCTAAATAGAGAAACGCTACCGAATACCCGTTTCGGACATCAGTATCTCAATTGGAACGCGAACCGCTCTATTAACCAACCTAAGCGAACTATTCGCGAGTTCGCTGCGCAAGAAGCCTATAATAACTTGTAGTAGCAACTTGTTTACTTGTACCTACAATCGAATTAGTACACGAAGGGAAAAAGGCTTCATCGACACCTAGTTTGATAACTGCTTTCAGTTAGGTATTTCCACGTTTATGTTATGCCATATATTTATAATGGTTGTTGGAGTTCTATTCAGTGAATATTTTGGCATATTTAAATGAATTGTTTGGTACACAAAATATTAGTTACCTATTTTGCTTCTGGTCGTACATTGTACAATCGTCGCTTCCTTTTGATGTTGTCTAACATGTGTACATATGTATTAGCGCTTATAGCGGATTTTTTTTTGTATTTGTGCCACCTAAATCAGGTAAAAAACCCGCAAGCTGTAACAAAAAAGAAACCCCGAATGTAAAATCTCAATAAATGTTCTTAGATTAATGTAGTTAAACCTATCTGCACTCGCATCATTTGTGACCACAAGACTTACATACATCTAAATTGGCCCAGTTATAATACTTATCGGGAAACACTTTGTTCTCATTGTATGAACTGTTGACTTCTTGACATTTCTTGTGAACTGTTACGACCCTTAGATCCAATATAATTGTGATTTATATTGTTTTGCACGATTCCAGCTTATTCATTATGACTTGTGAGTGAATTTAACTTCTTTTCTTAAGGGGCTTACAAGACCTAACCACAAAAACGCAAGTTTTAGAAACAATAAAAGTAGGTATATGATCGACTACAGTAAACAAAATCAGAAAAATATATTTAGGGATTATATAACACAGATGAGTGTCCACGGTAATCCCTACTTGAGTACCGCTCCTTCTGGATCGGGGTTCTGGAGTCAATGAAAATCGGGTTATGTTGACCGAGTATATTTCGCGTGATCCCAGAGAGAGAACCGTTCGCCCGAACCAGTGCGCAGTAACTGGTCGTTCCATGCATACATCACGCGCACATACAATTTGCTAACCTTGCACTCTGCCTTACATACATACAATGTGTCCCTACACTACTTCCCCCCAAAATTTTGCAAAAATTTTCTTACATCTATTACACTTATCATAAACATTGCGCCTTGTCACATACAAAGTAAACCTTACGCTACAAATGGCTACTTATTGCGATAAGCACTGGTCACTATGAATAATAACAATGCACGGTGGCCGGATCACATTACGCGTAGCTGGCTTGTGGCGGTTGCTGTGGGACGCTGCGTGTCTCCACGCGCCCGGGCAGCACAGTCACAACACCGGATGCGTTATTGATTTCTTTATGTACCAATTTCTTGACGCGATGACGAAAATGACGACACAACACGAGCACTGCGATGAGCGCGACCGCGGTTGCCATGACTGCGAAACCGATCTCGTACTTCGTCACTTTTGACTCTATCGCGTTATTTTGGGCGATGACGACTTCTTCTTTACTGTACGTCTTGCCCATGTTGAACAATTTTTACGTAAGTATCGCTCCTCGGAATGATTATGAATGCTATTTACTCAGTGCTTCTTGCAGTAAGTATTACTGATTGATAAGTAAAAGTACATGTGTAAGCTAAATCAAAGTTCATTAGCTTCAAGGCTAAAGGAAGTAGTATTAAAGTTTGCACACGCCGATATTTAAAACAATGTTCAATCTTGTTTACATGAAATTGCCCTAGCATAGTCGGCATTATTTCTATACTAGTTATGTTACAGGGTGCGGTCATCCATTTTTCAGGAGCCGGCTTGATGGTATTCCTTTTGGCAATACGAAGACTTAGAACTAGGTTTTAAGGGTAGTTGCCGTAACTTCCACTCTGCAATAACATAATGACACCCTGAGGGCCGGCAGCTTCCGTTACGACAACGCCAAACAAAACAATAAAAAAAAACTATAAAGTAAAACAAAACACACACAATACTGTTGACATGTTGGTACATTAATATTTGCAGTACTCATTGAATCTTACGGGTGGTCTAATAGTGCGACCACTGCGACTTGTCTTTGACTGAGGCTTATTTACGGTGGGAATCGGTGACAGTGGTACTGGGTTCCATTCTGAGTTTGAGTTTTTCTGAGAGTTATCTACAGAAGTGCCTGATTGTTTGTCATTACGTTCTTCATTTAATAAGTATGCTGGCTTCAGCCTATCAATGGACACACTGGCTTTCCTGTTTGGTAGCTGAATTACAAATACTTTGCCTTTTCTTTCTATAACTTGGTAGGGGCCTTCGTAGGTAGGTGTTAATGGTTTGCGTACCGCATCGTTGCGAATAAATACATGGTCGCATTTATATAGGTCACTATGGACAAACAATGTTCGTGAGTCTCGCAATTGCCGCGATACCGGTTTTAGATTTTTTATCGTATTTTTTAAGTGCCTTATGAACTCATGGTCGTCCCCGCTTTGTTTATGGGAGGCGCTGTAGAAGTCTCCCGGTAAACGAAGCGTTTGGCCGTACACATACTCTGCGGGACTAACGCCATTGTCACTCCTACCTACAGTTCGTAACCCTAGCAACACTGTAGGCAGTTCATCGAGCCAGGACGAGTTGTCAATGAGGCGAGCTGTCAACGCTGACTTCATGGAGCGGTGCCAACGTTCCACAAGGCCATTGCTTTGAGGATGGTATGGTGTGGTACGCGTTTTCGTTATACCCATGTACTTCATTAATTGCGTGAATAACGTGCTCTCGAATTGCCGCCCTTGGTCGCTTGTCAGTTTATTAGGACACCCGAATCTACTAACCCATGACTCATAAAATACTTTCGCTACGACTTCTGCCGTGATTTCTTTCACTGGTATGGCCTCCGGCCAACGCGTACATCGGTCGATCATGGTGATTAGGTACTTGTGCCCTTCTCGCGACGTAGGGAGGGGACCTACTATGTCGATATGTACTTGCTCAAAGCGGTCACATGCTGGGAATTGTTGCAGGTCCGATACCGTGTGTCTATTGACTTTTGATTTTTGACACTGTAAGCATGTCTTTGCCCATCTTCCGACGTCGCGATTCATCCCTGGCCAAAAGAAGCGTTGTGCGACCAATTTACGCGTTGCCCTTATGCCCGGATGGCTGACGTCATGTACTGTATTGAATGCAAGTTTTCTAATGTTGTCTGTTAAATAAGGCCTACAAGAGTTGGTCGAGGTTTCGCAATAAATTTGTGCGTCACTGTTTGGAATGTGATATTTCTTTAAACAAAAGTTGTTGTTTCCTGTATTCAATAATTGTGCGAGTTCAGCGTCGCCGTCTTGCGCTGTTGCTAATTCTGTGAAGTCGAGTACAGTTGGGCAGTGTATTGTTTCAACGCGCGATAATGCGTCGGCTACGGCATTATTTTCGCCTTGTATGTACCTAATGTCCGTTGTGAATTCGCTGATGAATAATAACTGCCTCGTTCGTTTTGGCGTTTCACAATTGCTATGTAGTTTTGAGAATGCATAGATTAAGGGCTTATGATCTGTAAAGATGGTTAACTGATTGCCCTCGAATAGATACCGAAAATGCTTAATTGCCATGTAAATGGCTAACAGTTCTCTGTCGTACGTAGAATACTTTTGTTGAGCTTTTGTTAGCTTCTTAGAAAAGTATCCTAATGGCTGCCATGTTCTACCTATTTTTTGCTGCAGCACGGCTCCCACGCAGGTGTCTGAGGCGTCAGTCATCAGTGCTAAGGGTACATTTGCTTTTGGGTGTGACAACATTACTGCATTCTTTAAACCTTGTTTACACTTTTCGAACGCTTCAATTGAATTACTGTCCCATTGTATAACAGTTTTATCTTTCTTTTTGGCGCCTTTCATAAATTCATTGAGGCTTGCCTGATGACTGGCGGCGTTTGGAATGCCTGCTCTATAGAAGTTGATCATACCTAAAAATCTTCTCAATTGTTCTACGGTTTGCGGTCGCGGAAAATCTAAGATCGCCTTAATTTTATGGTCTAGTGGTCGAATACCGTTTGTCGAGACCTCATATCCTAAAAATTCGATGTTAGATTTTCCGAACTCGCACTTTGATAGATTAATGGTGATGCCAAACTGCCTAAATCTTTCAAAAACCTGTTTAAGGTGCATTTTGTTCTCTTCTATTGAGTTGCTGGCTATTATGACGTCATCGACAAAGCTAAATAGAAAGTCTAACCCTTGCAGTACTGTATGGTTCATGAAACGTTGGAATGTCTGACTCGCGTTACGTAAACCGAAGGTCATGCGCGGAAATTCGAATAGACCGAAGGGGGTTATGATTGCCGTTTTCTCGATGTCTTCCTTCGCGACTTTCACGCAATGGTACGATTTGTTAATGTCCAATTTTGTGAAAAAATTTTTACCTGACAGTACGTAAGTGAAGTCGTGCAGCCGTGGTACTGGGTATCGGTCCGGTTTCGTGATGGCGTTCAGGCGCCTATAGTCGCCACACGGCCGGATATCCCCGTTCTTCTTCGCCACCACATGTAGCGGGCTGGCCCACGCGCTGTTGGAGGGTCTGCAGATTCCCATTTCCTGCATTAACCTGAATTCTTCCTTCACCTTGTGATACCTGTTTGGGGGAAGGGGTCTAGCACGCGCATGTACGGGTGGTCCCGTCGTTTCGATATGATGCAGTATTTTGTTATCATCGTAATCAGTGTCGTCGTCCCTATAAGGCGTGGGTTTGGTGATATCTGCGAACTCTGATAATAGTTCGTGAAATGGATGGCTGCTGTCTACAATGCTGACTGAGGGTTCCGAACATTTGACCATGCTCCCACTGGTTAAAGATTTGTAATTCTTGTCTACCAATTTTTGCGCGTTTAAATCTACTAATAATTTATAATGACGTAAAAAATCCGCTCCTAAAATTGGCTGTTTAACATTTGCTACTATGAAGGTCCATTGATAAGGTTGATTGAGATTAAGATTTAATTTTAAGTTTCTTGTGCCATATGTCTGTATTTCTGAGCCATTTGCTGCATATAATTTGTAATTAGTACTATCACTTATATTATATGGTTTTTTGGTAACTGGTAAGACAGAAACATTCGCACCTGTATCTATTAAAAAACGCATACCCGTATTTGTATCCTTCACACATAGCCGGTGGTTTGACAAGTCGATGCAGTGGTCCACCGTTGACTGCATCGTGGCTAGTTTCCCGTCTCCTGTTGTCCTGACGGTGCCGCACCTTTCTTCCAGCTGCACGGTTGTTCGCACTTGCTAGCTTTCTTCCCAAACCGGAAATGGTAGAAACATACCCAGTCCGCCGATCTCCTTCTGTCCCGCCGTTGCGACGAGTTGTTCCAACGCCTCCTTGGTGACGGCGATCGAGATCGTGGTCTGTATGGTTTTCTTTCCCTCTGACTGCTTCTGTGCATTTCCTGGATACTTTTGCTTAGTTTCGATACCTCTGCGATCAATAAATCTGCGCTTGACGGGGAAGAGTTGGCAGCGACTTCGGAAATTGCATCCCTCGGCTCTGCTGTTTCCATGATCTTATCTGCCTGTTCTGCCAGCTTGTTCAGGTCCGTTATATCGCTCACCGCCAACACCGTTCGTGCCGTCGCTGGTAGGTGTCCGATCCATAGCATGCGCAGGGTGTCTTCTGGAAATTTACCCCTAGCCAGGTCTTTCATGTTTCGCAGTAGTTGTGATGGTTTCTGTTCTCCTAGGTCTGTTTCTTTCAGCAATTTCCGAATTCTTTGTGTATCCGATTCTTCGTATACGCTCAGTAGTCGCTCTTTCAGCACTGTGTAAGGTTTGTCTGCAGGTGGTTCCAGCACTAGATCTGACACTTGTCGTACATTTTCCTTGTTTAGCTTTGCGATCACCAAGTTGAATTTCGCCTTTTCGCCTTTTTTCTGGTCTGCGACTATGACCTCGAACTGACCAAACCATAGCCGTGGCTCGTCTGCCCAAAACTCAGGAATCTGTGTCTTGATGGTGATTTGTGATAAATCACCGTCCTCGGATTTTACTGGCGTGGTTGGCTGTGTTGATGCCATCGCTTGCGGTGGTAACACTGGTTGCATCATTTTTAATTAGTTCGTAACTACGTGGCAAGAACTATAAACGCGCACTATTATATTGTAAGACGTGTATAGTTTTATCGGGGTCACCACTTTAGGGATTATATAACACAGATGAGTGTCCACGGTAATCCCTACTTGAGTACCGCTCCTTCTGGATCGGGGTTCTGGAGTCAATGAAAATCGGGTTATGTTGACCGAGTATATTTCGCGTGATCCCAGAGAGAGAACCGTTCGCCCGAACCAGTGCGCAGTAACTGGTCGTTCCATGCATACATCACGCGCACATACAATTTGCTAACCTTGCACTCTGCCTTACATACATACAATGTGTCCCTACATATATGATATTCTTCAGGATATATGCTAGGTAGATATTGTGTTAAAAACATAATACATACAACTAATTTGATAAGATAGAAAAAAATCATAAAGATACCTCTAAAAACTTTCTTATTAATAATAAAACCATAGTAATATACATACAATCATTATGATTTTTTGTCAGATTATTCTACAATCAACATTCTAAAGTACTAGTGTTTTAATTTTGTTGTCCAAACAATAGATTTTTTGTAAATAGATAATTGCTTCAAATTTTGCTATACATTACCAGCGTTGTGTAATCGCGCTTCTCTTTCTTTTCTATGCAGTCCGACAAAGACCGCGCTTTAGGTCATGAAGTCGCCTTAATAGGAAATCTAAAGGGGTTTTATGACTTTTCCTTTCTTAGAAACGTCGGTATTATAAAAATATAATATATAATATTCTTACTCCGTTATAAAAATTTGAAGGCAGAAAAATATTAAATCTTCTTTTGAGTTTGACAAACAGGATGCCATATCACTAAATTCAGGAGGACTGGCTCATAGCTATATGTGCATTACCAACCCATTACATGAAGAGACACATAATAGCATATTTTAAGCACTTATGGACATATACTCCTTTGTTTAAACATCAAAAATTTGCTTAATTCTAAGCAACGTTTATAAATAAACCCCTGGGGTTTTTGCCCACAACTTAACTTTTTGATTGTCCTGTGAACAGCATCACAAATTCACAATCTAACCCCAATCTGAATCCAAGCCGAATTCAGCACAAAATAAAGACTAAAATCTGAAGACATTTATTTCAACACGACTATAAAGTTAACAATGGGAGTTAATAAGTTTATATTTTTATTTTGCGAGATATAAATGCATTCTGGTCACGTTCGAGTGTGTCCTTGGAGCCAGAAATAGCGAGGGTCGCCATTAATTACTGGCCACCCTCACGGCCCGCCCTGCCGACTTCTGCTATCAATTTATTGTCTGTACGATAAGTGCTATCGATCTTTCTGATGGGTATTTATAACTATCAAATCATAATAAAGTTTATTTAAATTATTGTTTCCATTCAAACTATTTATTTCAATTAAACCATTTACAAGTACTTTTGAATTGTCAAAGAGTCGGTCAGTTAGTCAAAAAGTTGAAGCTAGTTGCCCGTTCCAAAACGTAGATCTCTATGGAGAAGAACGGGCAAGAAACTCCATGGACAATCTTTTAAATCAAGATATTACAAAATCCTGAGTACAGACGCCAGCACATCAAGCTACCCGAAACTGTCAAATTTTCCCAATCAACCTTGAACCGTATGTTTTAGCGATAAAGTTAAAAATCTATTAAAGAAATTTGACAGATTGTAGTACCTTGATGTGCTGGCATCTGTACCTTATTCTTGTTGCTTCTACCTACATGTGAAAAGTTAAAAAAAAGATGAAGAAACAATTCAAAATATAAGATTAAATAAGCACTGGCAGTAGTTTAAAAGTCCCTTGTATTAATGCTAATACTATGAACGGTCGCAAGGAAATTATAGCCTGCTCTATCAAGTGATGTGGGCATCAAAGCCGAAGTCTAAACAAACCAAACGATTATGTAATGACCAATCAGAAAACTCAACAAAAAAGATGTAATAACCAACCAACTGGTTTTAATACTCTCCCTTTTTAATTCGGAATAAATAATTACTATTATATTATGTATTCTTATTATTATTCATTTTGATATATTTATTTGTATTCCATAATGTTGGAGAGGTGTAAATGTGTGTGTTTCTTATAATGTTTAAATTACCTATAATTTACAAAGAAGAATTCCTAAAATCCTCTGAAGTTTGATGATTTTGTATAAATCCCGCTCTTTGAAGTGATGTGGGTTGTATATCAAAGTGATATTAATTAATGCTAGTATTTAATTACGCGGAACCCTTTGTCTGTGAGTGATAAAGGACAAAGAGGCAGACAGTGACACTGGAGAGGGTTGTGGTCGGCTTAGAAACGGGATTGAAAGGCCGATAATACTATGCAGACTGCTTTTTTCATTCTTTCTGCAAGCATCAGTATTTATACAGAAAATAAATGATGAGGTCAACTGGACCCGCGGGTCCAGAAGCGACCGGGTCCAGCTGACCGAAGACTCCAATAGTCATCAAATTCAAAACAAATGATGATATTCCGAGTAACATAAAGTGTAGGTATAGTAAAATTTGTTAAAATAAAAGGCTTTGTCACTCGGGCACATACGGACGACGTAAAAATGAAAATCAGTAAATTATTTCTGGGGAAAAAATATTGCTGTCTGGATTTTAAATAAAATTTGATTCAGAACTCAATTCCGTTTGCTTTATTTACTTCGATTCTAGAAATATCTGCCAGTATAACCACGAGGGGTAGGGTGTGATTAAGTCTAAATAAAATATAGGCACGTCAATCAGTTCAATTTAAACCTTATGTCCGTTTCGTAAGGTACCGAATGCTTTATCGTGAAATGCACAAACAAAAGACGGTACCTATTACTTTATGAAATGGATGTTTTATATTTACAGACACGGGAAAACTTTGGTAGTGACAATTAATAATGTAAATATATTAATGGTGTGGGAATTGTAAACAGCCAAACGAGCTCCTGAACAAAACAACGGGTTGATTGTATGCTAGTTGTTCCCTGCGGCTTTGTTCGCGTATATACAAACTCCAACTTCCCGTTTGATCCCCTTATGGGATGAATCTGTACAATTCTTGCCAACAGGCTCAGTTTAACTTAAAAGGGTGTTTTACAAGGGTGTCATTCATATTTACGTAAGCAATTTTGATTAACAATTTCTCCAAAACTCATCACAAAAACTTTGTAAATTTTGTTTGCTCAAGTTTAAGATCATTATTACCTATCTTTTAAATAAATGGCCCCAAAAATATATTCTGCTTCTCGTAATGTTAGACCATTCATTATAGAATATAGATAGTCAAACACACTTGCGAAGAAAGGGAACCTTAATATTATACGTGTGCCCTTGACCGATTTTTCCTCTAGTAGGTACAACGGTATTTCAAGGGTCGCCCTCGAAAAGCACTAACGAGGCGCGTTCATAGATAAGAAAATAATAAACGCAACTTTAATGTCTCTTTACTAAACATCGTTGGAAAGTTTATCGATCAAGATCAGAGTTGAGAAATCAAGGGGTATCATATTAGACCGTAAGTATTTAGTGCTGAACATAAAAGTATGCGAAGTATACAATCGTGGAATATATTACTACGAATAACACACTTGATGTAGAAATTGATTAATCGTTACACAACTTCAAGCTAAGTGCATGAACATAGGCATTCTCCTAAATTGATTTCAGCGATAAGACATAATGGGTGCACTGTGCACTAACAAAATTACTGTGCAGTAGCATTAAGTGATTAGCGCGCAGAAGCAGCTGCCGCCTTGTCATAATCTCCTGGTAGCCCATTATGATATCCCGGTAAGAGAAGGGATCATACTTGGCCTTTAACAACACAGCCAAATTACCTTAATTACTGTTATTTATCATTAGGATTAATTTCCAGTACCTTGTTGGTTGGTGTATAGTGGTTACGACAGCTGAGTCTGAGGTATGGTAGTGTTACTGGGTTTTCCTGTCTGTATAATCTGCAGGCCAATTCTCGTGATTAAAAACGTTCAAAATCTACTCGCAATCTCATCTCAGCGACAATCAATGTCAAAAGAGGTATTTTTGACAGATCGAGACTGAGATCAAACTGTGAACGTTCTTAAAATTACGAGAATTGCCCCTCAGGTTTTGTGCTCGGTTAATGGCTAAAAGCTAGCCCCCTATTATGTACCCAGTTTTCGTCAGCTATTTTTTAATCCAATGTACCCACATTGGATTAAAAAATAGCTGACGAAAACTGTTCCCTTCGAGGGATGCTATTCGACTACCTGTTTTTCGATCACGACTTTATAATCCATGCGTCATGTTCGTGAGCGGGCGCCGTCAGTAGGGACTGGTCATCTCTTAGCTGCAACAGCTTATTTTAATTTAATTTAATATTAGAATTGTTTTTTTTTATTATCTTATTACGGACGCTTTTAACGTTCTGCATCGTTCTCACATGCATAATTGCAATATGATGTGTCCTAATTTTTGTAACCATATTATTTTGATTTAAAAGAGTGTCCGTGGAGTTTCTAAGCCCATTTTTTCCATAGGTACCTACTACACTTTGGAATGAGCAACTAGCTTCATCTTTCTGATTGGCCGATGCCTTTACAATTAAGTGCGTGTAATTGGTTTATTTGAAATAAATGCTTTGAGTTTGTTCGCATTTGTAGAGATTTATCAAACTTCAAGTTTTGAAAAATCTCTACACACACTGTAAAGTCCATGTGTTTGACGTTTCATATATCAAGTTTCAGTGGTTTGAAATCTATCAATCAGTCATTTACGGAACTGAAATATGTCGGCAACATTTTACCTAAGCTTATAAACCGTTCGCCTAGCCCACGAGCACCGACTGTTTGTTGTTTACCCACCGCCGCCGTCACGACAACTTAAAAATTGAAATAAACGAACAAGCTTTCCTTTTCCGTCGCCTCATTTGTTACGCAATCCGTCTTTGTTTGTAAATGAAAACTTTCACATAAATTCTCTTTTATATTTTACGAGTTACGATTTTTCGTTGTTACCTTTCTTTGGCCGCATTACTAAGGTATTTTGTAAAGTAGGTGGGCTAGGAAAAGCGTCTTTTTGACTAAAATTAAATTTATTATTTTGATCACCAATCAGTGTTTCGAGTTTCATCCAACAGTAATAGTAATTGTCATTGGGAGACTAAGCTGCTAATGTGATAATTTTTTGCTTCATTTCAAATCTTCAACCAAGCCATTTCTTGTATAGGTTGGGGTTGGAACATGAAACAATCATCTAAAATCTTACATATATTTTGGCCAAAGAGCTGGAAACCGAAACTATTTTAATAATAGGAATTATCACGTAGCATAATCACTTCAATATTTGTAACCACTACAATACTATTAGATTTCGAAGAGCCAAGTCAAAATATCTTAAATCAATTGTCAGATACTATTGAAACGAGCCCCTTTACCGCAACATTGACAGCACAGAGCACGTGCTATTAATTATCAGTGTAGCTAAGACCTAGTAAAGCTTAGTATTATGTTCAATTCAATATAATAGTACCTAAAGAGAAGAAAGATTTATAGTATTTATATTATAGGATTTGCGTGACGTCAGTATGACGCGTTGTTTGCATGTGGCGTTGTAGATACCGCTACATAGGTATATATTTTGACTGTAGAGTGGATAAATACCTAAATTCAGGCTGTAATTGCCCCATCACATGTTCGTCAAGGTTTCTAAAACGGAAAAGGAACAAACATGATGTTTATAAGTAAGTATTCAAAATGATATGCCACTCAATGATTACATACGCATTATTTGTATTATGAAAGCAATCAGTTCATTCCTAATATCGTGATGTGCCTACCCTTTGCCTTTTGTGTACCCTTTTGTTGTTTGGCATTGTCTGGAAGTCCAGTTAAACGTTAACAAACACCACTGCGTTCCGATTGAACTAACTGCCGTACCCAAGCGGCCATCTTCACCTACTCCTGCGAGAATCAACATGATTGGTATGTAGCGGTATCTACAACGCCACATGCAAACAACGCGTCATACTGACGTCACACAAATCCTGCATCGCGCAAGCAGAGTTTACCGCGCAACTAGCATAGATACAAACGGCCCGACACGAATCAATGGGCAGTTGCCCGCCAGACACAACGCCCGTCTGGTCGGAGGATCCTCCCTTTTCTATGGAGGTTGAGTGAACTTTACACCCTGTTCCTCATACCTCTATAGGTAGATAGATGGATCGAGTTTGCATACGGATACTAAACTGCAGCTCACGCCTCTATAATAGCTGCCGTCTCGGTGGGAGCAGCCAGCAGCTCAAAGACTTGAGTGGAGAACTTTGGTTAAAACCAAAGTTCATGACTTTGAATTACAGCGGCGCCTTGAGCTTGATGCCAAGCATGACCAATTGAAAGCCCGACCACCTACGGCTATTAACTATAATTACATAGATGGTATGCTCACGTGCCCAGATTGTGCGAGGATTTTCTTAAAGAAGTTTGGCTACATAAGCCACATGTGAGCTCACGAACGGCAGCTACTGCGGAGTTGAAGTAATCGCCCTGGCCGAAATCGGTCGGATTGCATCATCATCATCATCATCATCAATAGCTGATATGAGTATTCGACTTCGCTGTACATATTCGTAACTTATCGTCATCATAATCCGCCTATAATGTCCCACTGCTGGGACACTCGCCTCCTATCTTCGAGAGGGACTAAGGCTACAGTAGTAGTAGTACGTAGTGTATACAGGTAGATGTCACACGCCTGCGAATTTTTGGTTCTTGGACATGCCGGTTTCCTCACGATGTTTTCCGTCACCGTTTTGAGAGCAGTAGTGATAGAATTATTTACACAAAGTAAAGCGCCTGCCTTGTAAGTGAGGGGCCATTATCACTGGGCCACCATTGCTTTCTATATTAGTATCTACTTAAAATCTAAAAGTTTGTACATTTTTTCCGATGGGAAATCTCATCGGATACACGGCTTTTAAATTATATTCACATAGACAATTAGGAATTATGCTCCACACTCCTTCATATTATTTCCATAAAAAAATATACGTAATTATCCTATTAAAATATTTTAACGAGGAAAGCTCGCTAGTTGGCTACCAGAGCTGATATTCTCGTACAAGTAAGCTAACTAGCTAGCGGTAAGCGCACTAATATTACATATGACCGGCAATGTAATAAATCCTGTTTATAATGTTCATTAAGTATATTATAAAACTTTCTTCTCTAGCTATATAAGTGTATAAATAACTTCCTACTGGAAATGGAGATAATTATTGAATGGAGTTAGACTTATTTTCATTGTGAATTGTTTATATTTATTAATAGCTGTTCGTGCCCGGCGTTGCCCGGCTGAATTTGAGTTTTTCATACAAAAATACCATCAAAATTTTCGACCTTTTTTCGGTCCGGTGGAATTTCCAAAAAATTTGTTTAACCTTGTCCTGATAAATAATAAAAACAACAAATCGTGATCAAGTGATGAGTGAGTGTCATGCGGCTATTGATTTTCATTTGTACCTATAGATTTTTACTATATTTTTGTTTAAACGTAAACATTATGTGACGTCAAACGACTACAGACAAAAATTCCGTCCCCTCTATGTCGGCTGTTTCCCGAGACACAAGTCACACGTTATATTTTACTGCACACATAAAAAACAACACTAAAAAGTTGTTTCATGTTTGTGTTGATTGCAATGAATTTGCCAAATTAAAAAAAAAACTCCGAAAATGTTAACTGCCTCCTAAGGGAAACGTGATGTTACATTGTTTTCAAGTGATGTCGGTAAAAGTTTTTCAGGATATTACCACACGTTCGTAGTATAGTAAAAGTTCCGGCATAACAAATAAAATAAAAAGGCAGATAGCAATGTTTGGAAGAGCGTACCATGTAAAAATAATGTGAAACGCTGAATAAACTCTCGTTTTCTGTTTACCTTACTTTTATTTAAAAAAAAACGCTGCGTCATGGATACTGTGGTACATACTCGTACTTAACGACGACACAAAATTTCTCCCGTATCTTTTGTATTTTTAAACAGTCACAAAAAACAAGAACTTACGCCAAACAACAATTTGAACAACGCAGGATTCAAACCTGATATAAACATAGATCTATATCTATATATAAAACAAAGTCGGGTTAGTTACTTTATTTATAACTCAAGAACGGCTGGACCGATTATTATGATCTTTGATTTGTTGGATTTCTCCGCCCCGAAAAGCAGAATAACTATAAAAAGATAATTAATTTTCTCATACATTCGTTCTTCTTGATTCTGATGAGATACGAAGTTCGCCGGGTCATCTAGTAGACACTTATAAGGCACTTTTGAACGTCAAAATTTACAAGAAAATAGAATTGATTCTAGTTGCCCCTTCCAAGAGGTAGTTTTGTATAAAGAAGAATCGGCCAGTCTTTTAAAATGTTTTACAATACGTCGTTTTTATTAATTATATAATTAACTATTTACACTATTTACTAAATTAAATGAATGACTAACTATACAAATAAATACAAAAACAACGGGAAACTTAGATGTCGAAGTTTTCGTCCGCATCGCTGTCATCCGAAAACGTGCCCAGAAGACTGGCAGCATTACCACGTTGAATGGCGATGCTAATTCTTTGACCAAAGAACGACCCAGCCCTCTGATCACGTGAAGTGTCGACCAGTCGGCGAGAAATATCTTAAAATCTATACTAATATTAAAAATTCGAAAGTAACTCTGTCTGTCTATATGTTACCTTTTCACGCCTAAACTACTGAACGGGTTTCGATAAAATTTAGCAGAGAGATAGATTGCATCCCGGGAAAGGGCATAGGATAATTTTTATCAAGATACCTCGCGGGTGGAAGCTAGTTATATATAAAGACAATGTACCTAGAATAAAAAAAAACAAATACAGTCAAAGTCAAACAAACGTTTAAACAAATTCAGTCAAAATCAAATTATTTCTTTCAAATAGGCACATAAAAGGCATTTTTGAACGTCAAAACCCAGCACAACCCCTTCGCCAACCAAGTCATCAATTTTTGATTGCTTCAAACCACAATACGAAAGAATAGTTCTGCTACCTTTCCACCAATTAAAAACTGAAGGTGGGTAGAAAAAATCAATCAGATGGACGTGCCGCGTCTATCGGGCAGTCGTGCACTGCGCACACGTCCCCGGCGATTGCTTTGTGCCGCAGGAAATTAGTTTGGAACTTGTGAGTGAGTTTCGTACGTCTAACTATGAGTATAAGAGTATATGTTGTGTACAAATACACACCACGCCTCTGAGCTCTGTTTTGAACTGAAAAAGAGGAACATGCACTGTGGTTAATACTCACTTAACTTGACTTCTGTCATCATCATAATTATAATGTTGTATGTATTTGTAGTACCTCGTTTAAGTTATATTAATATTGTATTGTATGTGTTTATATGGTGTAAATAAAAATTGTCCTACCCTTATCCCAGTTTATTTCGGGTCGGTACGACATGTTTTTTTCTTCTTCTAACTATATCATCATTCACATAATCCATCCATCGATTTTTTGGTCTTCCCCTACTCTTATAGCCACTGACTTGACTTCTATATTCACTAAAATTTTAATATCAAACATCACAAGACACTGTGTTACGTCCTTCTAATAGGTCGTTGACATCTTCGTTGGCGAGGTATTTATTTGTTATTAACTGGTTGGTCTCGTGGCCGCAAGCGCGACTGCTGAGCGTGCGGGCAAAGTGTTATTGAGTTTTTCCATTAGGATTTTTTTAGTAACAGCCCTGAGATTGGCGGTGTGATACCCCCGTGCCGAGCCACGTGTTTTCCGATAAAATCACGTTAAGCTGTTGGTCCTGCGCCTGATCTCTCTCCAGTCGTTTCGAATTACCGTCCCATCGAACTACAAGAGTGAGGAAAGAAGGAGTGCACCTGTGTCTGCGCGCACACTTGTGCACTATAATATCTCCCGCGCCAAAGGCTAGTCTCTGTTGAGATTGACCGTCATGGCCGAAATACGGACTGGAGAAGTTTATTTATTTGTTCCAGCTCGAGGGGCCGTTGCGCGTTGGCAGCAAGAGAGGATATAGGGATATAGTATAGGTCTGATAGTCATTGCTTTAAAATTACTTTTATAATGGACGGATAGTGACTATAATTAGTGTGAGAAATTATGCCAATTTATACACACACTCTCGCTATCAGATGGATTGCTGATCGTTGTTAATTTTAGCAGAGACACATTACATGACTTTCATCTTTTCCCTCATTTTAATTACCGACACTTTTTCCTCGTAACTACTTTTGTCCAAATCCATTAGTAATTACTTCCACAATATTCCTTTTACATCATAATTTATGCCTTTGAAAGTTTAATTACTGTAAAACATCGCCGTTAGTTAAAGTAAATTCGTAGCAGAAACGTTGTAGCAGGCTGCTACGCTGCTACGCCGCTACGCAGATTGCTACGCGTTACAAATCACAAGAGAATTAGTTAATTGGCACGTTGTTGCTGGCCCGATTCCATTCTCGGAGCACCAAATCCCTCCACTAAATACATTATACTGTTATATAAGTAAGATTATCTTAGTACTTTAAAATACGAGTATTTTATCAGTATATGTTTTTATCCGAAATCAGTTAAGATACAGCGTCCGGGTTTTCTTTAGTACCGGTGCATTTTTATGGGCGTCATAAAACGTCGTCTGCAGCGACAACCTCAGAATCTGATAAGCCGACATAAAAAAAATACCTAAACTTTCATGATTGTGTTGATTTGTAGTATTTTTGCAAAATATTCATGAAGTATTTTAAAACGATGTTTCAAATAAGTACGAAGAAATTACCCACTAAAAATCAGATACGTGCAAATTGCATAGATGTTGTTAAAGCAAGTTTCAGTTTACGACACTTTACCCGCGTCTTCGGCTAACCCATCTCATGTATAAAACATGTTGTTTACACAACTGCACGTCATTTGCAAGCGTCACAGACTATCAAAGTGCAATACTGACATTCTGACATTTCAGCAGTGCAACGTCAGTTCGCGACCGATTTCTACCAAGCACCGCCTTGCACCGTCACATACTTACCAACATATATATGGAAATAGAGCTATTCAACTTCCTCATGCAATAAATACTTCGATTTATTAAAAATGAGAAAGTTTATAACAGTTTTATGATGTAACCGCGGCCATATTTCCGCGAATAGTGTTCAAAATATATCACATATCCGGGTCACTGGCAAATTAATGTAGGCGTCGCGTTAAATACATTTATCAGTTCATCTCGCTGGAAGTGTGTTTATTATGTTGTATTGTGTGTGGTCACACGGAATACGGGTTTAGATAAAAATAAAATTCGATATTTTACCTAATGTTAAAATTGCGATGCGTGTCGTAGATATGTGTTTAGTCAAACGATTGCAAATATTATGCAGCTGGTTAAACTGGTTTACAGTGTTTGTTAAAACCTATTTACAGGAATAAATTCAATTCAACTCAATTCAATTAATCTTTATTACTATGTACACATACAGGTGGTAAGTATTAAACAATAGAAACAATTATGAACGCTCTCGGGCAAAGCAAATATCATTTATCGTTAAAAAAAATTGGTAAAGACAAGCGTGATAATCATTAATCTATACATGTGTAGTTTAAACAAAAAGTCTAGGCAAATTAAAATAAACAGAAAAATATTCCTAAACTCCAAAACAATAGCAAATAATAGTAGATTGTTGCATCGAGTGCAAAGTGATAATAACTCACTTTGCGCTCGATGCAACAATCTCTGCACGAGATCGATCTGACGAATCAATCAATGCACGAGAGTTATGTTGGTGCCCGAGCGCATGCGAGGATACTAAATTAACACGAATGCATTAATTACTCACTTAAGCGAGGTGCGTAACCTACTTTTCTTTCAACTACCAATCTACCTACCGTGATAAAATATACCTACTCAAAATAAAAACTCAAGTTAATGTAAACAAAGTTTTCTTAAGCTTTTAAATATTTATGCCGCGACTTTTGCGGCAAAAGGTTATCACAATTTAATTTGCAGCTGTTTTTATACTTTCTGGAGTTGCATTCATATCGCTATCGATATTTCCATTTTTTTAATCTTTTCTTGCTAAATATTATTACAATGGTACAAAAAGCGCGCCATTTGTTCTTTTTTCTTTCATTGAGTCGGTTTTATTCAGCCGATTTTTATTTTCAGCCAGTATCTTTTTGATCTAATACGGGAGACATTAAACCTCTGTGGTAAATTTATATCTAAATGAAAAACAGTGCATTCATGAAAAACTGTGCAACCATGAAATTTCATACAACATTTCTGCACTGTTTTGGCTCTAAGCAAAAAACAAGTCCTTTGTGATCGGTTTTGTAGTGATTAATGATGACATTACTACGTAGTCCAAAGAAAAACTAATTATGCAACATCAATTCCAAATCCATTGAGTTGAAAAATAATACCTACTTAAACGTTATTAGCGAAACAAAAAGAAAATGGAAGCCAAGTCCGATAGCCCAATACACACCTAACTGAAGAGACCAGTTAGTTCCGCTCGATTAATAGTGATAATAAATCTTAGCTGATATCCCCGGCCCCCGGGCCTCTCGGCCCCGCGGGCCCCAGCCGTTCTATCGCACATTTTTTACATTTAAAACTGAATAAGGTTAAACGTGAAGTGATAAAACTTTCAGGAAAGTTAATGAGCGGCGACACGCAACTTAGCAATCTACAAAATCTGTTAAACCACGTTTTTTAAAATTAAAGTGGGTCGATGTATACGTATCTGTTTGGTTTCAGTGTGTATTTATGTATCTGTAGTAGCTATTACCGTGGACTATGCCGAATTGCCTCTTATATTAAGGCCAGAAGCTTGGTGAAATAGATTTCCGGTAATCCTATCATGCGTTTATGTTCCACGGTATAGGTAGACTCTAGGTGTATACCTTGGCGGCTGTTTTTGTTTATTCTGCTTGTCTCAATCCGCAAATGCGTGTTTCTACGGATACTTAAAAAAATACTTTAGACTTTATTTCATGTAGCGCCCAAAATAAATAAAAAGTTTTTATACGACGGAAATCGTTTTCAATGTTTGCTGGAAAAATACCTTTTTGGACATGCACTACTTAACTAACTTTTGTAATAACTTAAAGAAAATACGTTAATTTGTGGAAATAACATAACTTCAAAAATAACCATAAAAACAGCGAAGTGAAAACTAAAAGCGGCCATCATACCACAAAATTGCCAAAACAATATATTAACTGGTGTGTTTACTTTGCTGGCAACAAAATGATTGAATAAAGTGCACACAGTAATAAAAGTAACAACTCTAGGAACAGCTTACTTAGGTGGCATGATGTTGAAGGTACTCCTACACCTTGGAAAATTCCTGTAACGAAAGAAAACCCAATTACGAGTAATTCTGTTTAACGGCATCCAATTTAAATTAACGACAATGTTTGAACCATTAACTACATGGGCTGAATGTTTTCTGATTGGTGAAAGATGATAATAATAAAAGTCGACATAAATGATGTCGAAACAGCTGAAAATAAAACGCAGCTAAATGGAATAAATAACAACATCTATGGTATGGATATCAGTGAAACGCATTCAAGTTATAAATTTCAGTGATATGATAGACAGTTCTCTATTTGGTTACTCGGTGTCATCGACTGGTGTAAGTAGAATCAATGAAGGTTGGATGACGCACGCACGCCACACGCCGCACGCCGCGTTTATGTAACGTTCTCGTCATAACCTCCGCTGAATTATGTACAACTCGTCGCTATCTGTCATTTGCAGTGTTACCACGAAATCGACACAATTACCTCTCCCAGCGAGTGTTGGGAATGTACGAATGCCAGATTTATTCGCGACTCATTGTTTTATTTCGGCGCACGTTGCCAACATCACAGCAGGAAATACGCAATAGAAAAAAAACATCTTTTGAATATTTTATCTCCGCAGTGTCGGACCGCAGTCAGACAAAAATGGTTTAGTTACAATTTCCGCTTTGACGTCTCGTCATTATCAGAAAGCCATAACTTTCTTCGAAAACCTTTGACCATTTTCATAGCAGCTCTTTCGATATCATAATCGAATCTTAGCCTTAAATTCAATAGCAATTTAAACCTAGAAAAATAACTTATTCTTTTGTATTAATTTCTAGAAGGTCACGGAGTCTACCCCTCCTTTGTGTAAATGACCCCATCATTTACACAAAGGGAGCTTTAAAGTTTATAAAGGGTTACTGTAACATAAACATTAATTATGTGTTAACAATATGGCTTCCTGCAGACAGGTGGCACTTGTAATTAGGAAAATTAATTCAGGAGGGGCTGCTCTCACTCCCAGCTCTCTCTACATTGGTGAAGCGCCTCATTTTCTTGAAGGTCACGTGCTTATAAATTCCCGCCACTCATACAGATTGTTTATTTTGGAATTCATTAAAAATGTAACGCCCTCAGTTATTAATGTAAGACAGGCAACTCGACGAGTGATGAATAGCCTTGCAGACGTGAAAAAACAACACTGCGTCTAATATATATTTTACAGTGGAAATATTTCCTTGGCGAATAAATTGGAAACTGGTTATTAACAAGGCAGCTGACGGTTTCCGTATGAAGCTAAGTTCAGGTTAAGTGAGAGGTTCAGCGAGCGCGGTAAGCCAGCTGTCTCGCGTAATATAATTACCTCCCCGTTATAAGTATATTAGCCGTCACTCTGATAGACATTAATAGGGATTGGAAATCTGGAGTTGCGAATATAAAAGGAAGAAAGAATGCAAGAAAGAAGAAAGAATTACTTTTTGACCGACTTTATGCGGATTATTGGATGATTTAATTGTTTTTTTTTTATTCAATTTACTTTGATTTAGATTCATTAAATGTATTAGCATTCTTTGGTACTGGTTAAGTATAAATATCATTATGTATTATTTTGTATTGGTTGAGTATATTCATATTATATTATTTTAAAACGAGTAACAATAGCAATTGGTAACCTGGCACGCGTTATTTGAAGTATTTTACCACAATCGTAATCATTAACAATACCTGTACATAGAAATAGGTAGGTGGTACAATAAATTCGTTACCAATATGCTTGACATAGCTCACTAATTGGTTTGTGGAATATAGATTGACAGTATTATTAATTGGTTCGTGTAATATTGTAACATTTGTCGTGTGGCACAAACAACACGCTCGCTCGGGCACTCAGTCAGCTCCGATGAGCTATAAACTGTGCCTAAGACTCGTATGTTCATGATTGATAGTCGTATAACGTTATATTACTTCCAAAACTTGCTACTTAACTCACACAATCCCACTTGGACGTCTTTTAAAGCCGTATTTCGACTGGTCATAAAACACGGGCTTTCTAACAAAGCAATTGTACGAACATTATTTTTATTCCAATAAATAATTGTTTAGAGAAATAAATTTGTATTCGTGATGTTTCTTCATTTATATATATTAAGTGAAAGGAGAATTTTCGTACACTTTCGAACTCTCGGCCTTTAAAAATATACATAAAGTGTTTGTTGTACACAAATAATTTTTGAAATTTTATTATTAAAAAAATAATAAAATAAAAATGTTATTGTTATTATTATCATCTTATCATTTTAATAATTTTACTTCTTTACTACGCAGTCAGTATTATTGACTATGTCAATCTGTTTCTTCCACGGTAAACTAATAACGTACAATTAATAGGCATAACTTTAAATTACTGTCGTCTGTGTTTTGCAACCTGAAAGCTCAGGCTTCGTTCGATTGCAGCATGTGATGTCAGTTTAGTGAACCATTCATATCTTACTTATACAATGCCAGTACGATTTTGAATCATCTTATTTTCGTTTTTCTTTATTAATTCCTACGGGATCGACATTTACGCGGGTGAAACGGCGGGGCGCAGCTAGTATGTACAGACGCCAGCACATCAACCTACCACAATCTGTCAGATTTTCCCAATCAACTTTGAACCTTATGCTTTAGCGATAAAGTTGAAAATCTATTAAAGAAATCTGACAGATTGTGGTAGGTTGATGTGCTGGCGTCTGTACATAAAAAGGAAAAGAAAAGAATCATAGGGCATCAAAAAATTCCGCATCGCAATAAGAAAAATGCGCAAAAGGCTGGCAGCATTGCCACGTTGTATGGCGATACTGATTCTTTGGCCAAAAAATAGGTCATTACATCATATTATTTTAAGTATTCAGGATGTACAATATATACGTACACGACAACCCAACGAGTATACGCGCGTTTGTCAAAGAATTTTGGGAAGCAGAGCGGAACTAATCCTGATACGAAACAGAATATATATCGTATTCATGCTAATCCCGGGTCATGGATAAAAACCTAATAAAGTGTACGTACGCGGAGTAAAATAACGTCACTGTAACAAAGCACCCAAGTTTGTTTGCACTAGTCGAATAAATTGTTGGATCACGTTTAAAAATTCTTTTATCGGTAAGTTACTTTGAAATCCATGAGACTTACAATGAATAATGCAGTTTTCAACTCATAAATGTCTATAAAATCTGAGCGGTAATGAATTGGATTTTAAGATACCCATTTTAAATGCCATTAGTGAATTGAATTTTTATATTCGCTCCCGACTTCAAGATATAAAATAAAAAAAACGGTAGCATAATCATCATAGTTTCATAATCACACTGGCAACATTTATGAGAACTGGTTTTAACATATTGTATGGAAATGAAGACGATATCAAATAGACAACCATTGAACATATTTTGACAAGGGTAAGAAAATATTGGGGTAGTGATGGCTTACTTTACTGATCCAACGATATGGGGCCCGGGGCCAAGGCTTTTTGCTGTTATCTTGAGATAAGTATCTGAGAAGCTATGATTCTCCTATTGCATTATCTGAACATACAAAAGGGGCGACGGTTCTCGGCAAACTTTTTTAACTGCCCACTAAGCGACATTTAGCTTCCATTAAAACACTATTAATTTTCTTTTTTAACGTTATCTACGGGAGCCTGTGCTTTAAAAGTACCTCATATAAGCATAAAATACTTTCTCTACTTACTTATGTACAAGTAAATGTAATAAACCATGCAGTAGAGAGAATCTCGTTTATAAACTAGTATAAAATTGTTCCTCGTCATAAACGTTTTTATGAATTAATTAACAACATTTCAAGTACCGTGTTCGCTAAATTGTTGCCGTCGTAATACACACAAATAAACTGAGTAATTAAATTAATCCTCTCTGTTGCTCAAAATTTTGTAATTACAATTTGTAATATGCAGCTGGCATATTACAATTGTAATTACAACACTTTTCGCTGTACCATGTCTGCTTGATAAAATTTAGTGATTATCAATTATTCTCATTGTATTTTTTTATTTGAATTCAATTTACCAGATAGTTATTTGGACAAACATCATTAATGAATAGGTACGTGCTCCAACAACAGTACCTAACGTATAAAGCTTACAGCGCTCGTTAATTTTATTAAAACAAAAAGCAAAGTAATAATGCTGTTTCATTGGCAATATTATAAACACAAGAACAAGCTAGTGAAGTACTATTTTATAATAAAAAATATGTATGTTTAGGTTAAGGTATTTATCTATGGGCCTGCGTCGCCTGAAAGAAATGAATAAATAAATAATAAATAAACATTTCTACAAAAAATGCTGTTATTCTGAAATAAACTAAACTTTTTATGAGAAAAGGCATCACAACTTTTATCCCTCGTTCGTTTCCCTCGAAAGTATATTGATGTTCAACGTGTCGATAGCGGCATATCGATCAGAGCACTCCGTTTGATTGAATCACTAAAATGATTAATTAGTGTTGGCAACACCATATTAGGAATTAGTTCATGCAATTATTTAATTGCAATTAAGCGTTGTTTTGTTCGTGGAGTTGAGCGAGGGGCGACACGTGTAGAGGCTTTGTGCCATTAATGACCATCATCTGAGGCTTCATTAGTGTTTACGAAGTTTGGGTCGTAGCTCAGGGATGAGGGAATAACATGACATTCCAATTACCGTAAATATTAGAGTAGAACCTAGAATTGGGCTTTACTTTTTGTCAATGGGTGGCACGTCCATTCACGGTCACACTACACTGCTACGCAAGGCACGGTCAATTCATACGGCGCATTCAAAGGGGGATCTGCTAGGGGATATGTACCTACGAGTATGTATGTTCGTTCATACGTTGCGCTAGTTCGCTTATGACTTCTGGAACCCTAGTACGCCAGCTGAAAAGCCACTATCTAAATCACTAACTTTGACTCGGTGGGATTGAGGAACAAAAAAAATAAGAAACACAAATTAACAATTATACTGGCCAGTGAACATTCGTAAAAATTACGATAGCAATCAATCAAAAATTTATCACTATGCAGGAGAAAGTAATCGGAACTACAGTGACTATACTACGTAATCTATAAGTAATACGTAACAAAAGTATAATTATACCAACTATATTCTGTGATGGAAACAAAAGAAAAACAAAATAAATCAGGTGCTTATCGCTTCGTGCAAGTTGTGTAGAGCTCGCGGGGAGTTGCGTTTAAGCGAGCGGCTATCAACCTATCAGTGCTGGCATTACGACCTAGACCGTTAAGGCTCCTTCAAACAGGCGCGACACGCGATAAAATCGCGCGCGATACAAAGTAACGAGCGGTGCCTTTGTGTCGCGTGCAATTATATCGCGTGTCGCGCCTGTTTGTAGAGGCCTTTACGTAAACACATGTCTGTACGGTACTAAAGTGCCTAGTGTTGTTTGTGTCTGTGTAGGTATATATCCTCACCTAATGAGGTGAGGATCCCTCAACAATGGGGTGCCTTAACAATGGTTGAGGCAGAAGAAAATATAAACACGTAAAAACTACCAAATTCATAACAGACGCTTTTTATGACGATGTTTCTTGCAAGGAAGCTATAACCGTGCGGAATTGCGGATGTACTGTTGTAAATAATTTAATCCGGACATTATAAACATTGTCTTAAATCCATAACATGTATAGATAGTGTTTCTGACCTTATTAAAATATTTTCATGTGGCAAAAATCTCCACGGGAATAAATCATTTCTATGGGTGTGTGGGGTACCCGCGTCCCCCACGCCCCGCCCGCGCCTCCACCCACGCCCCCTGGGATCGGGTAGCTATTGCTTGGAAGGCCACACAAACGGACCAGATCTATTTTTAACCTAAAACGCCTGTTTATTGAGTCTTACCAGATATTTAGTTTAGGTATTTTATATATTTCTCTTTATTATTAACTTACTGGTATTGTTTGAAGGCACAAGTCTGGGGCCCAAGTCGTTACAAAAAGCTTAAAATATAACTATTGGGCTGAGCTCATATTGTAATGCCGACTGTCGATATTACTTCTATTGATACGTTCTCATTCTCAATAAAATTGAGAGATAAAATATTCATTGGAGTCTTCTCCCGGTCGATATCGAAACTGATTACCGATTCCGTTCTGAAAAAGGTGTTGGAGAGCGAATGTACTGAGATCACACCAGAATATCTAGTAAAATGTAACTTTCCCACCGACGCAAATGCTTTCGTGATAGTTTTTGAAAACGGTCGGTAAAAAAGTATAAAAAAAAACCTGACGGCGGTAAAGACCCGCCTGCTTCTAACTTTTATTTAATTTAAAATGGGCTTGTTTTTAGCTTTTCAGTTTTTTTTACTTAAGTTTTTTACCGCAGTCGGGTTTTTTTTTTATTTAATTACTTTTTTTTATTTCCAGCTTTTTAGTTTACAAATGTGAAAGATTTCGCAGACGATTAGTTCTTGATACGTGTTTTTTACGATTTGTCACTTCGAATTACTTTTAACCATATAAGTTGTAAATATTTTTGTAATCATCTTTTAAAAACCTTTATGTTGATACCCCACTCGATAGGTTTTGAGAAAATATTTTTTTTTTGTAAACACAATATGGCGCCAAAAATCGGCCGTTTTAGTTCTTTTTTTTTTCAACTTTTTTATACCCAGTGTCACTCTCACAATTAAGACAAATCTACAGGCACCTCTCAAGCTGAAATCGATCAAGCCGTTTAGGCTACAGAGCGTGCCAAAGAAATATACATACA
Source organism: Luperina nickerlii (assembly GCA_963855955.1). Taxonomy (NCBI): domain Eukaryota; kingdom Metazoa; phylum Arthropoda; class Insecta; order Lepidoptera; family Noctuidae; genus Luperina; species Luperina nickerlii. Next base: position 12,807,381 of record OY979664.1, on the reverse strand, counting down.
TACATACAAACTCAAACTCAAAGCATTTATTTCAATTAAACCATTTACATGCACTTTTGAATTCTCAAAAAGTCGGTCAGTCAGAAAATATGAAGCTAGTTGCCCATTCCAAAGCGTAGGTACCTATGGAGAAGAACGGGCAAGAAACTCCATGGACTGCACTCTTTTAAATTATATTTTTACAAAAATATTAGTTACATCATTAATGTGAATTTATTTATAATATGTGAGAACGATGTAAAAACGACGTACGCGTTAAAAGCGTCTACAATAGTAATACATACACCGCAAAACATAACCCTCCTTCTGACGCAGTCAGGTAAAAAGATAAGGACCAGTTCAGTTAGCAGCCGATATCTGAAATTGAAGGAAAGATGGTGCTATCTTACTTATTCAATGTCATCGGTCCATCACGGCTCCTACACAAAGGCGCGACGCGCGACGCGAATCGCGCGCGACACAAAGGCACCGCTCGTCGCGCGACTTGCGGTGCCTTTGTGTCGCGTGTCGCGTCGCGCCAGTGTGTACGAGCCTTCACTCGTAAGAGCCAGTCTTGAACGAAATTACTTAATTCATTATAGATAAATAGTTTAAAACAATAATAATGCAAAAATAATGCCTAACAATAAATATCATAAAACAAATAAAATTTAAAATTAACTACGTATTACTAAATACATATAGGTACTTTTTAAGAATAGGCTGTATCAATTCCAAAATTCTCCACCACTGGATGGACGGCCGGAATGGTCACCGATGTGCACTATTTAGTTTTTAGCTAATATTTCGCTGATACCCGTTGTTATTTTATTTTTTTGTTGTTACTTTTTGTCTAAGTACCTACTTAAGTGGTTATAATTCTCTAAATTATGTAGTCGATGATCTTGGTGCACGGTAAAACTCTAATGAGTTTATGTTGGCACCAACTTAAATGTATAAAATGTATGTGTACTACTGAATAAATAAATAATAATAATAATAAATAACCTATTACCATACAATATTATCACTTCTCTCTCGATTATGAATCAGCATGGCCCATGTACGTTTAATTCATCAATGAAATAAGAACTCTTCAAGCAATACCCTAACTAAGACCAAACTCAAAACCTCATGAAACCGCTGGTTTCTGAAGAACACATCGCTGAATAGTATGAGATATTTCCTTCCCTATACCCTTTCCCCTTCCTTCCGAGAATCTTCTAAGCATAATTTTCTAATAAATAACTTACAAGACAATGTACGGCCGCACAAATACATACATCATCTTACGTACGCCGTAATGGAACATGAAGTTTGTACGAACGTATAATTTTTACGTCCACGCCAATGAATGGCTCGTTCATCGCGGAAACTATTTATCTAAGTAATGCCGAACATGCCGCCGCTGCTATTTGGCGACTAAACTATTTTTAATTTATACAACTTTAGGACCTGCTGTACATTGTTGGCATGGCGACATGGCTAGTATAGCGTGCCTAGTTCTAAAGTTTAGATCCTAACGTGCTTCCTACAGTTATGTGGAAGATAGACGAGTGTGCTTACTCCAGACCTATTCGAGTTCTGAATCGAATCGAATTTGTTTCGAATTGGTGTCAATATATACCTCGATCGGTACAAATATGTGACAAAATGTCGAGAGGTCATATTGGACCACGTGTAACCATGATCAAAAATGATAAGAGTTCATGGAACATTTAGACGAAAATCTGTAGCTACGCCCAAACAATATCATCTCTAATGACATACTCGTACGCAACAAAAAGGTAAAGACCAATTCCCTAATATTAAACTTTCGGGACCACTTTCAATACCCGGCGCAATTTTTAGAAAATTCGTCCTTAACCACTAGAAAAGCTCAATGGAATGTAATTTGAAGACCTTCCACGGTGAGTCCCACGGGATTATGTCCCAACGCCGCGAACCAGTGAGATAAATTGCGATATCTCGACAAACGACGAAACGGTGGCAGTTAAGTGTATAGTGCTAAAAATAGCGAGATCCAATTAGGTGCGGAGTCCCTCTTCGTCTCCGGTATCGCGGAGCAGTTAGTGAGCTCTCGTTAAATATGCAATTGAGAGCCTGAACTTCGACACTTTGTGACGGTCCTTTCCATCTACCTTTGTCAACATCAAACATTACAGGCGACCCTTCCGAGCGCTCGGGTGAAGATTTTGCCAATTTACGAGCATATCATAGACCCTGTTAGACGTGCAGTTATGTAACCCTTTTATTTGATGGATAATAAAATATAATAAAGTCTCTCAAGAAAGACTATTCTTTTCTGCTTTATTGGTATTTTCATTTTAACTTTTCAGCTTTCTTAAAAGGATTCAAATATGAAATTGATTTAGGTACAGTCCAGGGGTCGAGAAAATGCGTTCCTGACAGCTGTCAGTGTGACAATTATTCTAGTAGCTAATAAAGATAACATTCGGCAAACACGGATTCGTTTGTATGAAACTGACAGGTGTCAAAAACGCATTCTCTCGTTGGCCGCTCTATAAGTATCTAATTGAGCTGTCGTGGGTTCTAGTCACACATGGCGCATTATAGATTCATTAAAATTATATTTTGATAACAACAATAATTTTAACGTCGGTAACCAAAACTAAATTCGACATACAATGCAAAAAAAAACTTAAATTATTATTTTCACAGGTTATTCTTACCTTATTGTATTTTCTAAATATTGTTGGAGCTTTTACCTCCGACGCTACTATTATTGAGAAAGGCTTTATATAATAAACACGCCTTTACATACAGAGGGCAGAGACTGGTAAAAAGAGGCTATATAGCTTAGGGCCGGTCCTAAACATGGGCTTTTTACTCCACGGCCTGCGTTGTCACACATTATTATTATCTCCCTTTTTCTCGGGAGTATATGAACGGGTTAGTTAAGGTGTCATGCATTTACGTTATTATGTTGATAACTGTCCGTCCCTTTTCTCTCTGGCCTTGTGCGGATTGTATGGTTGAATAGTGGAAAGGTCAATACGGTTTCTACTTATATAAGTAACAATATAGCGAGGGGGAATAGCAAACGTAGATAGGTCCTATCATTTCTTATTTGAGAGTTTCGTATCGAAAGGAAATGTAATGAAATTGTTCGGAAACACTTTTATACGTCATAATAATAAAAAAAATAAGCTGCAGCTGTCGATATTTCCTATCTGACTACTCCTGACAAGAAATGGCGAAACAAATACAAGGGTGCAAAGTCTCTTATAAAGTCCAAATAATCTTGGTCAAATCATGTGAAGACCATATGTTGATTAATGTCTGAACTGGTCTCTTGAGGAAAGAACCACACAGATCTGAATGGACCTGTCCAGTCAGTGCAAGCATTAGCCAATAATCGTGTACCTCTACTCAGAACATAAGCAGCTCAACGACTAGACGAACAATACTACTCAACTCTGCCAGACCATCATTAAAACTAACAGAAAAAAAATATCCACATAAACCACATTAATAATTGAGTAACGATTTTCACAAAACTTAAGACTACTCATCTAGTAGGTACCTACTTAAGTTTTATTATGCTTTGACCTTGCAGAAAGTAATATCCCGGATTTTTAATGATACTATTTTTGCTACACCCGATTGCGGCACTAGACACGCGCTGTTAAGACATAAAAAACTATATAATTGTTTATGATATTTTTTATTTGGTTCATTTCAAATGGCGTCATAGAGAAATAGTATGCACTATGTTTACATACATACAATATTATTGCAATGGGTATATATGTAGCTTCGAGCGGCTACAACACTCCATTTTAAAATGCAATTTGCAAGCCCGGCAGATACCCGTTTCTACTTCACTCTTGCAACTTATAGGTCCGGGATGAAGCCCAGGTTTTATTGCATTTCTCGTACAAAGCAATACTTTTTAACAATAAAGTTAACTAAACGCACTTGGGGACCAACAGGATCCTGTTACTAGGATATTAAATAATAATAATAATAACCCCATCGCCGTATCTTTACGTTAACATCGTGGTGGGGCTTGCGCACTCCGAACTCTAGGCCTGTGCCGGTAGAGTTTACCTTGCCAGAACAGGGCTAGGGTGAGGACCCAGACCAAGAGAGATACAGAAACCCACAGGGCAGCATGTGGCGAGCTGTTGGGCAGTAGTGACCCCACGGACCCTATCTTTCGGGAGTACTCTTGTTCCTCACCTCTGACTTATCTTAATTGGCCGCCTCGACACTAACACATTAACACTGACGAGGAATAGAGTTCTCACCTCTTTCATGCCTTCATTGGCCGGCTTAAGTGGAGCTTCGCAAAACCAAAAGTGCTCGGGAGAAGGAAGTATTCCAGTAAGTACTCGTAGGGATCTTGACCATCTTCCAGGCTCTGGGATTGTTCTGAAAGCAGTGGAATACCTCTCCACTCCTCATAAGCACCTCAGGACATGTTGCTCCCTTATCGCTACGACACTATGTTCTAGCGATCGTTTTTTGGAGTCCATTATTGAATGTGAAAATCTCCCCCTGCCATTTTATCTGTGTAATTTATAGAAAACATTGGTAAGGGGGGACTTTCCATAGTCTTAAATAAACAGTTCACTTTAGCCAACAAAACCCATAATCTAATATCTTTGTTTCCATATCCTACAATAGTCCTGCACCAACCGGGGGTTGTCTTTGGGTGTACTTGCATAGTGCGAACACTGATAATTATCGTCGGTTGGTGCCTCACATAATTAAAAAACTTCTAACGGGCCTCTGCGAGTTGGCTTCGGCCAACTCACAGAGTACGCCTTCCAAAGATCAAGGACCCCAGGGTCCCGAAAAATATCATAACACGTAAAAATAATACATTTTTATTTCAGAAAAAACACACTTAAGGTTCACTAAAAAAAATCCAACTAAAAATGAACATTACAGAAAAAAGGGTATCGTTATTTAAACGTACGCACCACCCCACAGGCTCCTATTAATTAGATATATTAACGTAATATATCTAATTAATAGGAGCCTGTGGGTTCCCAAGTGCCTTTAGTTAATCTTTAGTGCTCAAATAAACCTGTGAAAATGTAAACGTTGTCTTAGTGCTTAATAATAATTATGGTCCTTCGATTCGATATGGTTCTTTTGATACGTTTTTTTTTTGGGGGGAAACCTTCAAAAGGCACCAAATCTCCAGCGAGGGAGGTCGGGCAGTTTGGGATTTTTACCTCATTAAAAGACCAATTCCGGAACCCCCCGTGCAACGCCAGTAAGGCACATCCCTGGGGGAACTAAAGGGGCCTCCCTTGAGCCTCGCTATGCACGGCAGCACGTGACCACTGTGCCACCGTCTTCCCTGGGGTCACTTGGTGGGCGGACAAAGTCCCCACTCTGTGTGCACGCGACCCCAAAGGTCTACCTACCTTGTTTGGTTAAGCGGGTTTCGGCGTATTAGGCGCCAAGGCGGTTGCCACCCCGACGCCTCCTTCTCCGAGTAGGATCAGCCCTCTCCCGGTCCCGCTCGGCGGCCTCCTTCTTGACCATCACGGTCTCACAAAAGGAGGCTACTACCGTCCAATTCTCTGTCTCTGCCAGCATAGCCCTCACTACTGCCGGTAGAGACAGCCCGATTCTGGCAACCAGAACCCGCTGCTCGGAGGCCCACGCAGGGCTGATTCATGTTCCTAGGAATCCGAAAGCTATAACGCGTCGCCGATAATAATATCAGCCTATTAATAATACCATCCTATTAATAATACCAGCCTATTAATAATCCCAGCCTATTAATAATACCAGCCTATTAATAATTTAATCCCAGCCTATTAATAATACCAGCCTATTAATGTCCCACTGCAAAGCAATGGCCTCTTCTCATATAGAGAAAGCACGAGTATCGATCGCCACGCTTGCTCAAGATGGGTTGGCGATTTCAGACTTATATTAACTAGGTATAACTCCAGGTATCCTCAAGATATTTTTCTTCACTGACGTCAGTAATGTCCAAGATAAACTCAGAAAGTACAGACGCCAGCACATCAAGCTACCCGAAACTGTCAAATTTTCCCAATCAACTTTGAACCTAACGCTTTAGCGATAAAGTTGAAAATCTATTAAAGAAAGTTGACAGATTGTAATAGCTTGATGTGCTGGCGTCTGTACATATGAATTGAAAAAGTCACATTAGTACTTGCCCGGATTTGAACTCACAACTTCGTGCATGAGAGGGGGAGGCCTTAAGAGGAAATGCGGGTGGTCGTTTCTTCATAGAAACGCTCTCGCCTGTTTTCTTTCTGGTTAATCAACATAAAGCAATGATTTTTTACAGAATAATAAATATTAACTACTTGTATGTCCCTGTTTTCCTTTTTGATGATACATTATTTTTATAAGCACTAGAACCCTCAAAAAATGCTCAAAATTGCCACTGTCAACCTCTGTGGACTGCGACAATTTTGAGGCCTCTACACAGTGTACAAATTTGACAACTATTCAATTAATTTATTTTAGTCAGACAAAAATATCCATAAAGTCACAAGTACACAAATTCAACAAAACAAAAATATTTAATAATATATTATACAAAGTCAAAATACATACCTACTTTAGCAATTAAAATAATAATTTAAAATAACATAACCGGTTTCTTATTAATAATTGATTAATTTAATGAATAATAACATAATAAATAAATAAAATAATAAAGAAATAAAATAGTCAAGGATAATAAATACACAACTTATCTCCCCCATGCCGCATGAAAAAAATGAATGAAAAAAGAAAAACATAGCAATTATAACCTTCTTATTCAGTTTATCAAATATCTTTTAAATTAGTCCAATATTGGAGGAGCAAATAGGCGAGAGAAAAACCTCGAATTATGACTTTTTACTTAAGTTTTTTCAAAAGTCTCTCCGACCTCATTTCCTCTTAAACACTGAGCACACACTTCACCAATGCGACTCCATAAATATGAAAATTGGTACATAAACAGAAACAACTGTAAATCTGTCCGTGTCGACACACATATTTTATTTCCTGGTATTGCTTAAGTAACGAACCGTGTTTCATTTTAGATTTCATACAGTTTAAATACGAACTGTTGCAAATAGTTTTTTTTTTATTGAAAATCTTAGTTGTTTGTTTATTACGTATATTGATTCTATGAAAAAACACATTCGCATGCGTATTAAATGATATGTCAGAATTGCTTTGATCGTGCAACTTTGATACGTAGGTAGGGTATACAGACTTGTCAATATTTAGTTTTATAAAAAAGGTTTCTACGCGTAAGTAAACAAAACATGACTCGCAAGTTCTATATAGACTACTATACCTACGCTATAGTACATACTTACTACTGCTTGTTATAAAAGTGCAAACTAATAAATATGAGTTTCAGTTTTATTCTACCAGCCTTAAATATTTTCTTAAGGGAAACATATTCGCCGAAAAAAAAAATTGTATTTCATTTCATATAATTATACTAACTAACCACAATTCTATTCCCATTGCAATCTAACAAATGGCTGCTTCCCACAAACACGAGATTCGGTTAATAGGTTTATTTATGCATGACGTCAGAGAACCCTTCATGACGTCACAGGACAGCCGGGCGTCATGGCGCTGATTCAGCCCTCGCACAAAAAAGTGAACTGTGCCAAGTCAGAGACATCGCTCAACAAAAAGTAAGAATAAAAGCTTATCTTTCGTAATCACATTGATGCTTGGGTAACTCTATGTATATACACTGTACAGTAGGAAAATATTGTAAATAAACCATTGTGGCAAGAACACGCGATTTACTTCTGCCTTTTAATTTGGATGAAGCTACCAAATTGAATTGTGTAAACATAAAATTGTATCATTCAATAACGGAAAAAATATCCTTTCTGCACCTTTCAATCAAATTGATTGAATTGTATCATTGGCATTACGTATTTATAAAGATAAAGATAATTTATTTGTCAAACATGCGTTTACATAAACTGACTAATCAGACATGCAAGGTATCGAATTAATAGATGTTGTGAGCGTCCATGTTTTGCCAATAACGGCGTACAAATTTTGTAGGTATGAAATTTACATTTAATTGCATTTTACATATAGTCATTCTAAATTTCATTACAAAATACAAAACAAATAAATAATAATTGATGTCTAGATATTATAATATAAGTATATTATAGTCAAAATAAATTAAATTATGTCCAGAATATTCATTATTATTATTATTATTTATTATTATGCAGTCAAAAAGAATAATTCAAAAGTCAATAGATTTCTAATTCACATTATTCAATTGTTATTCTTAACTATGTAATATGTATATTAGAAGTCGGAATAGAAAAGTCCTTTTCATTTAAAAAATCTACAACATTGTAATTCACTTTACTAACTAAAAACTTTCTCAGCTTATTTTTGAAAAGTGACAAGGGCACTAAATACATAATGGCCATTGAGTACAAGTACATTAGTCACAAAACTAAAGTATTAGGAAGTTTGTAATCGGAGGAAATACGAAGCAATCATGAGTTGGCCAAGTCGCACTTAGCTGGCTTTGGAAACATGTCTCTAGATCTATTTACTTTGTTTTTATTGTGATCTTAGTAGGTAAATAAACAAGTGTAGCAGCTGTGGGGTAGTCTGTGTAAGGTCACCGTAATAATAAAACTGGCCAATTGTGAGTCGGACTCGACACGAAGGGTTCCGTACCACAAGGCAAAAATGCCGAAAAAAACACATTTTTTGTATGGGAGCCCCCTTAAATATTTGTTTTATTCTATTTCTAGTATTTTTTGTTACAACGGCAACAGAAATACATGATATATAAAAATTTCAACTGTCTAGCTATAGCGGTTCATGAAATACAGCCTGGTGACAGACGGACAGACGGACAGTGGAGTCTTAGTAATAGGTCCCGTTTTTACCTTTTGGGTACGGAACCCTAAAACCAGCAGTCGATTTCAGGGAGATGAGAGGATATAAAAATCTAAGGAAGCACGAACATCAAACAAATTAGTAGGTACCTACCTATAGTCAGAGAATGTTAGGCTCCGTACACTCGGCGGCGGTGATCATTACGATATTATACGTAAAAAAAAATTCACACATCAAAATCCCAGTGTTCATACGGTTAAAAATAAATGCAGTTTAAAACTGGCATTTGATCCCAAAATAATAATAAGTTTATTCATCAAAAAGTAAAAATACAACGTGACAGATACGGTGAGCCACAAACTAAGCATCGCTTGTATCTTGTGGCTCTGGAATGCAATTTAACAATGTTAATGATTACATTACAGTTTGAGGGTGTTAGATAGTTACAAAAAAGATAAGAGTTAAAATAAAATAAAACATTCGTGCGATTCTGATCGCAAAATAAAGTAGTATTGGTTTAACCGGTGTGTGTGGGGGTGTGTTTGTATGTGTGTGTGTGTCTATGTGTGTAAAGGTCTAAATCAAAGCTTCGCTAGCGTCATGTGATAATTTTAAAAGAGCTGAAGTTAGGATTTTCTTACAGGTGGAGGTTGAGAAGTCTTTTATTTATTTACTAGCCTCTGCCCGCGACTTCGTCCGCGTGAAATTTCTTGCTCCCCCAACCCATCGCATCGCATCACCCGCCCGCGCTATCACATCGTTTTCTCTTAGCATTCTTCCTGACCTTTTTCTTTTTGCTCAGCTCCAAAGAGTCCTGGCGTGATTAAGCTTTCCACATGGATTGGACAATCTAATGCAAAAATAATTGATAATTCCAGAGATTAGCATGTTCAAACAAACAAACAACAGTTTGTTTTTCTGTTCTATTAACTACTAAAGGTAACTTTATTTAATAATAGCTGTGCCCCGCCGTTTCACCCGCGGTAATTTCAGGAAAAAACCTACTAAAAACTTGTTGACAAAAAAAAACAACCGACTTCCAAAAAAATACAAAGTGAATAATAACTTTAATTTCGGAAGTCGGTATCGTTGGTTCTGTATTTTCATTTTTTGACACCGACTTTCGAAATTAAAGTTATTTTTCACTTTGTAGTATTTTTTTTGGAAGTCGGTTGTTTTTTTTATTTTTAAGTTTTTATTTTTCACTTTTTAGTTGTACCTGCCTACCCCAAACAAATTCATATAACACTACTTGGTATATGAATATCAGTGACAGGAAGCTATTGAACACATCTGCCTACCCCTTTCAAAGGTACAGGCGTAATGTTATGTTGTGTGATTGCGTAAACAATGCATACATATGCTATAGCAGCAATCGCGGTTGATTTGCTGGCATTTATTGAAGAGTTCCGCTGTCTGTCTCCGAAACTCATCATCAGATCTTTATGAAATTTAAATTGGTCCTATTTAAATTTCATAAAGATCTGATGATGAGTTTCGGAGTAAAAATATTTCCGGAATAAAAATATTTCGAATAAAAAAATTTTTTGCAAATCCGTCTGTCTATACATATTATATGAGGGAGTTATGCCCGAATATACATAAAAAATAAAAAATAGAAACATCCGAATTGAGAACCTCCTCCTTTTTTGAAGTCGGTTAAAAATATATTCCATTACTTTAAGATATTACTTAAGATTATTACTTATACATGTAAACTATGCGACTATATTACTTGTAAACTATGCAACTCCTAAGATATTCATTGAAATCAAATGATGTCAAGGGCAATTTTATTCAACATTAAAGACTTGTGATGAATAACGTATTTATTTTGATAAGGATTAATATCATGTTTATAAAAAAAACCTTCGCAAATAATGCATTAGTTTAGAAGAAATTTGATTACCATAAAAAAGGTTATAGTGAGTAAACCTTAAAAGATAGACATATGCTGTCGCGGACTTTTTTTTAGAACTTTTAAAGGGAAACAATTCCGTCATACATGATTTTTGCGTAACTTTAACCGTTTACGCAGCGTACGCAACGAAAGCTCTCAAAAGGAATATTTTTTTCCCGTTTTTGCAACATTTTTGATTGATGCTCCGCTCCTATTGGTCGTAGCGTGATGTTATATAGCCTATAGCCTTCCCCGATAAATGGACTATCCAACACAAAAATATTTTTTCAATTCGAACCAGTAGTTCCTGAGATTAGCGCGTTCAAACAAACAAACAAACAAACAAACTTTTCAGCTTTATTATATTAAGTATAGATTTAATACTTCAAGCACATAAATGTACAGAGGCGGACTTAATGCCATAGGCATTTTCTACCAGTTAACCTTTGGGTGATGCAGAGACAAACAGTGGTAGGTGCAATCAGACCAGTCTTTTAGGTCGCAGATTTAGCTAACTTTATTGTAAGTGTTGGGATGGGAAAAATACAATAAAATATCGATCGCCATGTGTACAGGGCAGGCCCTAAGCTGTACACACGGCTGTCTGGTCAGCATTAGTGTAAAATTATCCCGACTAAAATGTTATAGAGTACCATAATCATCTTATGTAGGGTTACAAATTTCATATTATCTAACATTACATCATCACCAGCTTAGCCTTTTCCCAACTATGTTGGGGTCGATTTGCAGTCTGGCAGCTGAATACTAGTATTTTACATGGACTGACTGTCTATCGGACCTCCACAATCCAGTTACTGGATAACACGATACGCCTTGGTAAAACTGTTTGTCAGACTTTCGGGCTTCTGACTACCCGTTACTCCTATAAAACATCTAGAAAAGATAGCCAGGACCAACGGCTTAACGTGCTTTCCGAGACACAGAGGGGTCTCGGTTTGCGATGGATGGTCACCCATCCAGGGACCGAAGTCGGCAAGCCTTGAAGATCGACCAGTGGGGCTGTTATTATTTAACCACGAGTCCCTCATTATCTCACGTTATATGCTTATATAACAATAATGGTAATGTACTCGTAATGGTTGGTAATGTAATTATGCGTAGGTACCTACATCCTATTATAACATAGTAAAAATCATAAACCTAGTATTATACTAGGTAATGACCTAGATATCTACATGTATACATACGTCTTGTTCTGTTTTAAAACTAATGTAATTTAGAATAGGTACAGACGAACTGTATTTGTCCATAAATTGGTTAACATGCATAAACACTTATAGTATTTATACAATCAATTGAGGGAGCAAAATGTACACTAGGCCGTAGCCGCTTTTAGCCAATACTAAAGGCCTATATCTGTATTTTTATACTGTCGATCAATCCCAATTCAGCCACTGGAAAAAAATGCACGTGCCAACAATTGGAACCTATGAATCGTACATAACAAATTGCAGGTGCTTTAAATAATAATGTGCTCCTATAGTTCTGCAGTAGTTAAAAAGCAAATAGGTTTACTGTAATAACTCCCCAGTTAATAAAACATCTACATACATGCATATTTAAATATATTTCAACAACACGTTCTCCGTAACTAAGGAGAACTGCAAATAATAAATAAGTCCACTTTCATTTACAATTCACAAATAATTAATCTTTCACGTGTTATTTGTTCAGATTGGAAACGAAATAATTAAATCTACCAGCAGAACTGAAGGTTTTATCATTAATATGCGAGCTGAAAATCCTGGAAAAACTGTTAAAAATACATGTACCTACCGTGAAACCGTCCGTATATGAACCCCACACATACATATTTTATACGGTTCTCAGAACTGCAATCATGAATATCACTCTTTTATCGATACAACGAAACCGAAACTAATAATTTTCTGTTTTTAATTTCGAGATCAAAATTCTAGATATTTTTGAAACACACTATTTCTGTGTTAACGGTTTTGTATTTCTAGGGTTATAATTAAAAGCGCGTGGAACGCGATCATTAGCTGTGTGGATAATAGCCTTGTTAATAAACGTATTTATTACTCCATTAATGACTAGGATAAACCTATACACAGTGAGGTGGGCTTGTTGGAATAACCAACGGTGGCCGCCATGGTCTACGCACAATGGTCCACCTGAGGGACCAAGTGCGGAAACCAAACCCTCCCACATAGAACATGGCTTCCCCAGAATATTCCTTTAATACTATAACCTGTATTTAAAACTAATACCCTGACTTATATCGTCTTCCGTAATTATTAGTATGTACTAAATTATCATGAATAATTATAAAACCCAACCGGCATTAATCTTACGATTATTCTACTACTAGAGGTCATAGCACACGTATCAAATCGGAAAGAGATCGGCACCGTATCGCCTTTCGCCTCGCCGTCAAACCGGCGTCCAACCTAACGAAAGCCGATTACCTCTGAATAAATTATGACAAGTTTATACTACTTTGTCTGACTATTCGACTACTTGACAAAGTATTCTTTCTCGTTTCCATTTAATTTGCAGACACAACTAAAGCACACTCATTGATCAGAATAACAGCTCGCCTATTGACCATTAACTTCAAAGATAAATCGAGTGACCCGCCCCCACAGTGTTAATTAAATTTCAATTACCATTTACAACAGTTTCCTGCGAATAAATTCAGCAAAAAGGCAATGTTAAGTATTATGTGGCGATGAGTGTCATCAAAGGCTCGTTACACACGTCATGGAAATGCGAGAGCGTCCAGCCTCGCCGCTCTCATTAGTCGCAATGCTTACATAAACGGTCGTGTGCACTGTACCTACTCGCACTCGTACATACGCTTAATACCCATCTGTCTGATAAAGGCCTGCACGTGGGGGCGGCACGGTTAAAAGTAGAATTTTGGGGGAGTTGCGTCATTATTCGGTAATAATCACGGTACATCTGTAGATGTAACAATATGCGTCTATCATTGCCAATTTATAAACAGATGTATTGTATATACTAACAATTTTGTTCTATCATTTTCTATTGTTAACTGTAAGTGTCTATCATCGAGACAGTCTCGGTAAAGAAGGAGATGGGGGCTCCATCTAGAGTTTAGATGGTTAGGAACCCCAGGCTCTTTGTTGCAGAACCAACCCTTCAAAGTCAAGTATCACCCTACCATCTCAACACTTCAAAGTCAAGTATCACCCTACCATCTTAACTTAGGACCGCGACCATAAGTTGATGTCGGCTTACTTGCCCAAAAAAGTACCATCTTTTACTTACATTTGTTAAGCGTATTCTGAATTTCATTTCGCCATAGTCTGTGGAAGCTTTTAAAACAGTCTGACTGAAAATATTCTTAGATTGCCAAAAGTTTGCGCGGCCTCACACATTTTTGGCTGAAATTGGTACTTTTCCAAATTATGAAATACTATGTTATTATTTGTAATTTATGGAACCTTTTTGTTAAGATTATGAAACAACGAAGCCTTCTTACTAAATATGTTAAATAAATGACTGATTCTAATCGATTCGTGATGTCAAAAGTTTAGTTCGTTATTACTACCGAAAATAATAGATCAGCATCATCCGTGTCATGGACGCAATATCTTCTTTTGTTTGGCTATCGTCACTGGCAATACAAGTCGCTATTCTGTTTCTACTCGAATTTATTTTAGAAAAGCCATTTGTAATCCAACTTTTTCTGAAGTTCATGCAAGATTAATTAACTTTGGACACATTTTGAATATTTCCCGTGACATTGAGTGGCAGTACTACATTTTTCTTGTTTCTTTATAACTTTATTTTTGTTTAACAGTAGACACAACTAGCCTTTAATTAACGTTGGAAATACACCTGTCTATTTTCCATCTAGTTTAGACTCACATCATATTTAATTTACCTTTTTAACACAACAACGGGAAAGCAGTGCAGCGCTCTCAAAAACTTAAGGCGGGCGTCGACGAACTACAGAAACTCAAACTCTTAACTCCTCAAGCTTTACGTATTTCGGCGTCACTCATTCTTGCAGTAATAAACAGTCTCTTCACGCGAATTTCACTGGAATCTAGAATTAGTCCAATAGCATGCAACTATGTACTAAATGTATATATACCTCGAGTGACTATTTTAGGCCTGTAGTGACGTTTGTTGGCGGCGATACGACTTCGTTACTTTAACGACATTCGTTTGAGGGCATTTGCAGAACAGCAAATTGAATTTAGCTTCGCGTACGTGCGTTCTTGTCTTATTAAGATTGTAGTTACATTCTCTGTGCTGTCCGCGGTGATGTAAAGCTGAACGTGGAATATGGTTAGGTAGGGATATTTTATTTTGTGAAGGGGATGTGTTTGTGCATCATCTACCTATTTTACGACTTTCAAAACTAGAGTATGTAAAAATAAGAAACAGTAAAAGATAAAGAATGTGGCGATACATTATACGCCAAAGCCCCTTTTGGGCTACAGAACACATAGTTGACCTGCGCGATTACTGACAAAGGCCTGCACAGACTGGACAAGTCAACTCAATCTGTATGGTTCTTTCCTCAAAAGACTATATTAGACACTAATCTACATGGTCTTCCATGATCTAGCCAAGATTATGTCTGGATTTTAAAAGAGACTGTGACCTCTAAGTTTCTTTCGGCCTTTCTTCTCAGAGTAGTCAGATAGGAACTCCTACCTCATCTAGTTTTTAAAATATGATTGACGTGTAAAAGTGTTTGTGCAAACCTACTTACAGAAATAAAATCATTTGTCATATCGCCAAGAGATAGACGATTGAGGACGAAACGGAGTTTATACTTAGTGGATGTACCCCTTAACCAGCGGAGTCAATGACAAAGTTTAATCCTCGATTAAACTATTAAAGCTATTAATATGTAGGCTCAATAGTCTGAATCGAATGTCTCCCATTTCATTATAACTAGCCCCCCATGCCGAACTTAGGTTCCGAACTATCTCTGGAAAACGGCGCGGCCCTTGTGATGTCAACGAGGCTTCGCAAACTTTGTCCACATTAGCATTATGGCTACCCACGTCATAATGGCGTAGACATTAAATTAGTATCGAATTAGATTCGTGTATAATTTTGTTAGTAATAGCATTGAGAGGTAAATGCTGTAAGAACCTTTTTTATGGTAGTTAGATATGAAAAAACCGATAATTTTGTAGCGAAAAACAAATACGACGAGTTTTTTTTAGCCTGATTAGCCTGTAATGTTCCCACTGCTGGGAAACAGGCCTCCTCTCTGTAAGAGGGAGTGGGCTGCAAACCACGCGGGCCCAGTGCGGGTTGGTGGATATCACACACTGAAAAAAAAGAATGATTGATTTCACTAAATTCCGCGTAAATTTTATCAAATCCGCGGGTTATATAGGTCCTACACAAGAAATTGTTGATTTTACCAAATAGAACTGGTTGATTATGAAAATCAACAAAGTGGATTTTGTTAAATTCACTCTTGTTATAGTAAAATTAACTATGAAAAGGGTTGACTATGGCAGTTCATTACTCAGCTTACGCTACTTTAGTACATTCTACAATTCTTTTTTTTCAGTGCATGTGTTCGAATATTTGGTTATAGGAGGGCCGGTTTCCTCACGATGTTTTTCTTCACCGTTTTGAGAGCAGTGGTGATGAAATAATTTTTACAAAGTAAAGTGCCTGTCTGGGTTCGAACCTGCGACCTAAAACTCGTAAGTCGCAGCCGGTACTACTGGGCCACCACTGCTCCTTGAGTTTTATTTAGAACTTGTTAAATCGTATCATAGCATTCAAGCTGTTAAACTAAAAGCCGATTAACTATTACTATTATGTAAATATGTCATTTGAAACATCCAATATCATACTGAAAACACGTCCTTCATTAGTCAATACGGTAAGCCTTTCATCCCTAATGAACGATATAACATTGATACACCTGTACAACTAGATAAACACCTGCGTCACGCTCCCATGTACCACTATGTAACGTGACGTTACAATATTGACGCTAACACGCAGACTTTACTACTCATTATTACGACAAACACGCTTATCGCTCCTAATTAATTTTCCGCTTGTTAACCCAAGATTAGGATCATTCGTGTTTTAATAAAAAGGATATACGACTAAGCTAGATATATATCTACGTGTTGTAAGTGTCCTAATTTGTTATGATGGACCAAAAACAAATTACGTCACGATATTTAACTGTAGGAATAAAAAAAATCTGAAAGATAGTTCTGAATTAAACTGCATGCACCGGCATCGCATTAAAGTTGTGCAAATACTCTTTTTTTATAAAACACAAGTAGTAAAAATTTACACACTGAATGTTATAACACGAGTACAAAGAGCAGGCAAATAATATATCATAGTAGTGAGTGAAAAATGTAAACTATCTGTGTTAAACATTCCATTTTATAACATAAAGTATGAACATGGCACTCGCAGACACGCTACAATGGAAACAAGTCAGCTATACAGAGCACGTGTGTGTTTGTGAATGTATGTGTGTCTGTGTGAGCTCGCTTCGTGACAACAAGCGAACATCGAGTAAGCCGGCTCCTCACAATCGACGGAGATACCACGTAACCCCTTCCCCACTGAATAGTGTCAACTTATGCCATACAACATATTATGCTATATATCACAGAAACCGTCCTAGAACTTCATTTGAATACACATATTTTATGTTTGCTTTACCCACTTTCCGTAAAAGAATAATAAACTCGTATCAAACACTATAAATATCTTAGTATGGGGTGTCGAAAGGTTGAATCAAGTTTATGTTCTCAAACAGCCTTCACGACCTCCAAACAAACTTTAAAAAGCCCACAAAACTAATTGTGTATTTACTATTCATGTAGGTCATTCTATTTCAATTTCACGTGATCAAAATCAATTACAATGTGAGCAGCGAATTCATTAGTGATTTGTTATTGCAAAGTCGATGGAGTGTTAACAAATATGTAAATTAGTAAAAGATTGAATCGGGGAGCATAATTGTTTCGGCGGATTCCTTTGTTAGCATTCAATAAATGTCTGAAACACAGCTGTAATTGTATGACGCTGTCGGTACTCCATGTCGATTGTGCCGCAAGTTACGTTTTAAGTAGATGCGAATGCTAAACAGTAAGGTTCGTTTACCTCAGCGGTTTGCATAGATTATTCTTGTATAAAATGGTATTGCTGCACACGCCACCGGAAACCCGATAACGGAGGCAGTGACGTATGAACATGAATTAGTGGAGCGAAGTACGGCCCGGCGCAGTGCATCGTGCACCGCTATCGTCGCACCGGCGCCGGCACACGGCACCGGCAACCCTCCGGCGCGAGCACGGCGCTGCAGCACGCCACACACACGCCACCGCCGCACCGCCTAGTTAAACCATCTGACACGCGATTCAACACCCACACTTTACATAAAACACTCGTAAATAGACTACATAAAACTTTTTTATCTGACTCACACCTACTTCCAAATGGTAATGTAGAAAATGCGGTCGTCGTGATTTTCATACAAATGGTAGAAACAGCCAAACACAGTGCAATATTGAGATGTTACGTAAGAAATAAGTTTTTTTACCTACCGGATAAGAAAGAATCAAGTCCCACAGATATTCGAGTAAAGAGAAAATCGATAATAATATCTACGTCTAAGTACCGTAGTACGCGCGCCCGCCGCCCGTCTCCGGGAAAATGATTGAAAGCTATTTGAACTGCATTGATAGAATATATTAAACATCTCTACTCGTATCAAAATATTATTATTTTCATTTTAAATATTGTTTCAAAACAAGTTTACTTGTGTATTGCATGAACAAAGTATGTATAACAAAAACAGCCATTGTATATTTAATATAACACGATCCAAAAAAATCGAGTATAAGACTTGTTTTTTTTTCACAATACGAATTATGCGCTTCATGAAAACTATATTTATGTACATTACTTCATCTTACTATGCCATACTTAACTACGAAAACCGATAATTGTGTTTAACTTCTCAAAATTAATAAATGCCTTTGTTGCTACGTAGTTAGGCACTTCGAAGATTTTAACCGCGCGTCGTAGCAGCTCCTCGTAGCGGTGCCACGTAGTGGCGTAGCGCGCTCGTAGCGTGTACCTACGAATCGCGGAACTCGGCTATATTTAGTGATACGAGTGATTTGCAAGTAAATGCTTTCGCATGTTTATTTCTTGAGAAAAATGCCTCAACTGCCATTAGCAGTACTTATAAACGCTATTTACGAGTTACTAAGATTGCGAGCGTTACATCATGAACAAATAGGTTATATAAATAAACATTTTTATTACATCGTCTTAACGAAACTATAAAATATTCAGCTTTGACTAACAACAAGTTCTTAGCTAGTTGAACAGCCTTTACGGCCTCTTAACCCCCCAAGCGTCCACTATACACCAAGTGTACACAACTATTGTCATTGTAAAAACAATCAAGTACTACTGCGTCCATTCAAGTACTCCGACACATGGGGTGTGTCGACAGGTAGGCGGGCAAACGTGTGAGAGGTTAACCGTGTCTAATTAAAAGATCTTTAGAAGATAAGTTGATACCAGCATCATAAAGCATAGTGAAAAACTGAGAATACTTCATACTCTGTGAAGCTGCCATCTTGTTGGTAGTGAGACCAATAATTTTGCGAAATCCCAGTATTTCGCCGCATCAAAGTGCCGTGCGACTGTCGGCAGCTGGCTAGTGTACAAAATCTAGTTGAAAGCACGTCTTATTGCTTGAAAAACTTACAACAACAACAAGACTAAATAAAGCCAGGTCGACGATGAATCCGTTTACGTGTATTGGAACAGCAACAGTCATGATCAAAGTGTACACATAGAACTCCTATCGATGGTACCAATGTGTTATTATTTATTTATTTATTTCAGGCGACGCAGGCCCATACATAAATACCTTAACCTAAACATACATATTCTTATTATAAAACAGTACTTCACTAGCTAACTCTTGAGCAGTTCTGTGGTACTTGTCCGTGGAAGCGACGGACCACCACGGCCTGTGACCAGAAGTCTTCTTCCATGACGACGAATAACAATACATAACTTTAACGTACAATTTGGGATACTAATGACGCTACTTCATTATCATTTGTTTAATAACAATAAGAGCCCACCGCAGTTAATCCTTTCCTTTCCATATTCATAAGTAAAGACTATTCAGACCTTCATCCATATAGTACACTGTATACTATTACACAAACTAGACAAATTTACATGCCTGGGTAGGCATGAAAATGTGTATAATTTATGTTTTGGAAGTAGATAAGTAAAGGTCATAAGCGCTTACCGAGGCGCGGCGTAACATTGATATGCGAGCATCACCGGAGCTTTCGGTAAAAAGCAATCTCACCGATAGAGGAGCATCGTGTCTTATCGACATCGTAACCCGCTCTTGACCTGAGTTTGGGATAAACGACGCACCTCTAATAAGTGCATACAATTACTGGATCGAAGGGATTTCTCTATAGGTAGAAGAAGATACTGTCAGTATTGACAGTAAGGATAAACCTACGTGCCAACGAGAAATCGATCAACAATCTTTTACGAATTTCGAAGAATATGTAAATTGGAATCGAAATAGAAATGTAGGTTGTTTTGTATGCAAGACTTTCAATGCCTTCAAATCGGTTTCCGCGTCGTTCCAAATAAATTTGTCAAATGCAACCATTGACCTATATTGTTGTGCTGACTTTCGAGACACATTCAAATACATAGTTGCAACATTACCGATTTAATGTGCTCAATTTGTTTTAGTTCCCAATATAATGGAACTAGTAAATACTACTTACAATTCAATACATTCATACATAAAATCACACCTTTAATTCCCGTAGAGTTGGGCAGAGGTGTGTCTGTAGTAACACCCATATTTCACCAGTTATGTTTAAGTCCCATGTATGTATTGTGGGCGAGCCTATTGATATCAACAGGACACAAATCCAGACTTCAGTCTGCTCATGCTACTGAGAAATTCCTGATAGAAAAACCCAATTCCGCTTCACTCGGTCTGGGAATCGAACCCAGGACTTCATTCTCAGGAGTAGCACTTGCAACATCCGGACCAACGGGGCAGCCTATACGGGTGGCAGGGACATCGACTCGCTACCTGTTATCATGGATTCAATACATGATTCTGAACCCCACTGTGTTGAAATTTCTCGGTTATTTCCCTTTTTTTTAATTATTCCATACATTTTGACCGTGTAGTATTTATTCCCTGCCACCCTGTATTAGGTCTCAATATAATAGAACTAGCAAATAAATCGTAACAATTAATTAATCCCCGTAAAATGGGTCCGAGTATCTATTAACTAGAGTTCGATGCTCGATACCTATTATCAGTCCATCGAGCGCTAATACCAGATAATCCGGTACGTCGGCATGTATAATAGGTACCTAGGCAACGTAGACGTAAGCTAAGGAAGCAATACTCGGCTAATCCCTGACACGCTGATAGAAAAACCCGTAAGTCCGTCTAATGAATCGATCGCCCAGTAACAGGAAACTCCTACATAATATCGTACTTTAACGATCTTCTCAACAAAGTTTATTAATCTACTTAATATTGGCCAACAGGCGCAGAGGCCGTTTTGTCTTAATTACCAAGAATTGTGTATTTTGTTTGCTTGCGTTCTTGGTGTGACATAGGTAATAAAATTGAGATCGCAAATAGGGTGCCGAACTAATGAAATGTTGTTTAGAAACAGTTTGTACACATAATCTTTTGCGAATTCTGTTTAGATAGGCTTAGACTTTGCATAGTTGGAATTACCAAACCGATAATGTTAGTAAATGATGGTATTTTTTCAACAAAAGCCGTTATTTTTCTTGTTGCTATTTACAAAGTTAAGGTAGATATCCTAAGAGAATTAAAATATTTGGAGTCACCAACAAAGGAACGTTACAGCATAGCGTCTATTCTCAAACTATTGATCTGAAGAGGCCGCCACGACACGGATCAGCTGACGTCTGAAATACTACTACCACAGCACCAAACAACCAACACGAACTGTCGTTACACAATCCATTGCGTTATTTTTAGAACTAACTTACTAAGCCTGCCGCTAAAAACCTCAATGAAAGGTGTTTCGTAATAGAGCGATAGTGGCGTAGGTTTATTTGGAGCGGAGTTTCATTGATGTGGCCCATTTGCATGGAAGCGTTGTGTGTAATGTGAAAATAGTTGGCATTAGGGTGCGGTACCTTTCAGTTGGGTGAGTCGGAGCCGGCGCAAGATAATGAGCTCCATTGTGGCGAGCTGCGGGTCCGGTGAGGACAGCTGCTGTCTGGAAAAACGAACAGAAAGAGAATTTACCAACTAATCATGCAGACAAATAGAACAAAATTGTAGGAGAATAGATGGGTGTGCACGTCAGAAAATGTTATATACAGGATCTGATATTCTGGAACACGTTTAACGTACACCTGCGACAACAAAAATGGATGTTGATTATATAAGATTGATAAACTCTGACACTGTTTGACCGATCACCATGAAAGTTGGCACATACAAATACGTATTTTTTCATGGAGAAGGTTTTTATAGGTTTATTTCGACCTCCACGCGTTTGAAAGCACAAGCAAAAGCTAGTAAGAATATACATCAAAAATGTTAAATAGTAGATTTTACAACAAGTGCACAAAACAAACCATTTTTGCCCGAGACTTTTAGCAGCCCGAGCCGAAGGCGAGGGCTGATAGTAATGTCGAGGATAGAAATGGTTTTGTGGACGAGTTATAAACTCTGCTTTTCACTTCGATTGCGAGGAAATAAAACAGTAGTATAACATAACATTTCTTTAATTAAAATTCAAAGTAAAATTAGAACAGTTTTGAATACTGAAGGAAATTATTTTTTTTTAAATCTTATGACATTGATATTAGGCTGCAGACCTATACAGCCTACTATTAAATTAATTTTGTAATAATAATTTTCTTAAATCAACTAACCTACCGTACTTGAATTAAAATTTTAATATCTATTATATCTTAAAAAACACATAAGGCAAATAAATTAAAGTAAATATTATATAATAACAAATTCTATCTATGAACTTCTTATTGCATTTGGCTGTATGGCTCATTTTCTTTGCCTTAATATAATACATTTATGAGTAGATACGTTAATGCCCTTGTGCACAAAATTCGATTTTGTGCAGCCTATACCCTGCACAAAGAAGCACTTTCAGAGCATGAGAAGTGAAAAACCCTTTTTTTTAGTTTAGATGTACGTAAATCGCAATTAAATCTAGAAATTATAAGTTTAGCCAACAACAAACAGTGACAGCGAACGCACAGAGTGCTCGTCCAAGTTAATGAATAATTCGAGAGGAGAATAGCGCCCTCCCCGACTCTCTCGGGACTCACTCCCTGGTTACAGTCAGAACTTTCTCCTCCTATTTGTTCGACTCCTATAACACAAATGTGGAGTTGCGGTGGAATGTTTATACAAATACTGTCTTAATTGTTATGTCATGTGAAGCATTAAAAGAAATTATTCTTCGTATAGAATGCGCTGCATTCAAAATTGCGCTACAGTTATTTCACTTCTGATTTTGCATCACTGTCCAAAGCACAGTGATCTTTACTCTCATTCTAATAAGTTTAATGTTGGGTTGCTGCCACTGACAAGTCTATCAAAACCATAGTGATCTTTATTCTCATCACATTAAAGGCTCTACGAAATACTATTTCTTATTCTATGGTATCATTTTCAGGTCTACCAAAGTTTTTTTTGCCAATAACCAAATTCTAAGTTGCTAGTAACTGGATTCCGGAAGTTCGGAAATGTGCGCGGTAAGGTTACAAAGTAAGAATGGTGATTATATTACCATCTTTAACTTCCTAAATCCACACTGCGTAAATTTGGGTCCCGGGGCTGCTGAATAGATTTCTTGTGACAACTTGAAATGTTTACGAAACACGTATAAAGCCATCGTATTAAGGCAAGGTTTCCCGAGCCAGGACCTTCAAATGCTATCTCCGCTCCTCCACCAAATGTAGCGCGACGAATGGCTTCAAACGAAAAATGGTTTTGAAATCGACCCAGTTTCAGATTTTTTTTTCATCGAGCAAATTACTTTTTTTTTTCAACCGTTAATTTCTCTAAAACAAGGACATAATATTCTATGACATTTTTCCAGGATCTAAATACACTAATTTGACCATTTAAAATGGATTCTAAAGTAGGCAAATTCGGATCGGGGGTATCCGAATTTGCCTACTTTAGAATCCATTTTTTTAGAAGCAAATTCGGATACCCCCGTAAGTCAAAGCTTTCACCACTATGACTGAAATTCCAATAATAATATCTTTACTTTACCGACTCAAAAGTCATAAAATGACGGCACGCGCGCCGCTCCAGATAGATTTACTGGAGCGACCCATAAACCAAGGTACCTACTCAAAATTCGTGCGATCGAAATTTCATCTACGTTGGAAAATATATCAATTTAAAAAGGTACTTTATATGTAAAAAGGAAACGGTTTATATATGATACATTTTAAAAATAGATCCACGATCACCTTGATGGTTAATCGACTAATAATAATTGAGGATCGTTAAATATTATCGAATATTCATATATGGTAACAAATTAATATTAATGTCAATGGCTATAAAAGTAGAGGAAGACCAAAGAAACGATGGATGGACTGTGTGAATGATGATATGGTTAGGAAGTAGGTGACTACCGAGATGACGACTAATAGAGAGAGATATATATATTGGGTTATACTAATAGAGAGAGATATATATATTGGGTTATACTAATTTATGGCCCTTATGGGCAGGAGACTGATGACGATGATGATATGGTAACAAAATATATAATAGCTAGAAACCGTGGACTTTGTAAGTGACGAATTTAGACGACCCCATAGATTTAAATGATTTAGTGTATACTCAATAGGTACTAAGGAACTACAATTCCTACTTATACCAGAAAGGTGTGGTCCATTTATTTAAATAACTTAAAAAATAGTACATTATGATATAAGTGCGGTAAGTTGAAAATTACAGCCGAGGCGATATTGCTTGCCCGAGCCGTAGGCGAGGGCTAAAAGAAAGCAGAGGCTGTAATTTTCAAAGCGCACGCATGTCATACGACGTTTTATAACATATTTGTGAGGAAATAAATAAAACTCGGACTGAACTTGCACATTTGCTTGTTTTCCATATGATGAAATTTTGATACGCTTGTAAGTATCTATCGGTCGATTTTTCGGGCGAGGCTTAGAGTAGCCTTTTTCGCTGCCTCTGAGACTTCTGGCGGTGTGGAATTAATAAATTCATCATTACTTGACGACATTTTCAAATAAAAAAAGTACCGCGAAAAGAAAAAGCGCGTGGAATAATTTTTACTTCTTAACAGATAAGCGATGCGCGCGCGTTCGATCTTTTTTTTTTCAGGCATAGGCACAAAACAGCCAGTATTATTAATAAAGTAAATTAATATTTTTGTTTTGTTACAGATATTAATGGTTGTAATTTATTGTCAAAATTAATTAAATTAAAGAATTAAATGTTTATTTATTTTATTTTATCTCCCAAAGTTAATTTTATTCATAAAATGTTGACATCTTTTCTGAAATAAAAACTCTTTGCTAAGATTTAAAAAAGTACCGTTCGTTTTGACGGAGCATCTTGATAAACCGTGCGATTTACTTTACATTACCGCACTAGTGCGTAATGAGATACATTACGATACTGAAATTGGTGAAATAAGAGACCCTTTACGAGCAAATATGTTATAAAAAATATTACGCATGCAAATCTTCGACCCAAATGTATGGGACTGCTGATAATTCTTTCTCGATTACGATTTTGGTGTCATGGATAAAGTTGTTCAGTTAGATGGTCTGTACCACACCCTTTAAAATGGCCACATCTTTCTGATACATGCTGTATTATCGGATTAATCATGGTAATCTCGGAATTAATAGTAATCGTATTCAGAATCTGCTCCGGTAGTCAAACGTCATGATTACACTAATCGGATTGTTACAATTTGCAGTGGTTATAATACGCACTTCAACGGCAAATACTCCAAGGATTGTCTGATTAAAGTAATTAGGCAGGTCGTTGTTCATTGATGACCAACTGCCTACATGTACGTGGATAACTACGTAATACAAATGTCGTAATTTCATTGATTTAATTTTAATATCATGCATTATTTTAATACCGCATTATACGAGTAATATCCACTGTGGCAACACTGTCAAAGTACAAATTATTAATATTGTAACAAATTTATAAAATGTATTTCCTCTATAGCAACTAAATGTACTTTGGCAACACTTGGAAATAACGGTTATGATATTAACGTTATTTCTAGGTGGGGCAAAAGTCGTTTTAAATGGTAAAATGTAGTGCAAAGCTAGTCGTTGTTGGGTTGTGAAAGAGTACAAATTGTGTGATTAAAAAGTATTAGCAAAATAGGGTGTTTTCTTCATACAAAGATTCTGTTCCTAAGGGTAGGTAACTATACCACATGTCATTAGGTAACTTCTTAATTTGTCAGCATGAACTCATCAAGGGCTGCAAGTAAGTGTAGGGTGACGTAACTAAACACCCTTTCGTTAAACTATTTGTACACAGGTAGAAGTTTATGTTTGTAATTACAGGTGGCGGGGCACGGGGCTCGGGTCCCGCAGTGACACGCAATATGGCCGCTTGGTCTCACAGAGTAATGGGTACATGAAATGCGAATAAGGGGATCGTAAGGTACGGGAAAAGAAATGTCTGTCATTGGACGGTTGTCGCGAATCATATGATATTTTCAAGATGATATTGCACAACTTGTATCGAATTAAAATAAGAAACGAACAAGTATTGTTTGGAAACCGTGACTACACGTTTGAGGAAATCAATGATGTGTCAGTTACATATTTTCTAGCAATTGTAGATTACCAGCTCATCTGGGGAGACTAATGACTTGTATTTGCGTAGGTGGCAATCACGTTCACTCGAATCAATACTCCATTTACAGTCCACGTCCACTCCATGCCTTGCCTTACCGCCCACAAAATAAATTTTACGACGAAACCGGAGCCACCCTCGTAAATTTTACAACGATACCTTGGTCCTAATAAAACTTTCTTGACACTTTCTTTTCAACTCTATGTCGGTGTGAATTATGCAGATTTATTGGCTCGCATTAGTATGCACCAACTTATTTACGTAAGGACAGATCGTATCGCGGTGTTTGTAAATGAAGGGCACTATATACACTATATAGGTACTTCTATTAGTTCTAATTATGTGTGTTATTTGTTTTTGTATGCCACGTTTTATTGTTTACAGTACTAAGGCCTTTGTTAACCAATATTCATACCACCGGTTAGGTATTTAAACAGTTGGATTATGTCAAATTTCCTAAGGAAGTTTTAAATATTAGAACTGATTAAA
This sequence comes from Luperina nickerlii, assembly GCA_963855955.1. Lineage (NCBI taxonomy): Eukaryota > Metazoa > Arthropoda > Insecta > Lepidoptera > Noctuidae > Luperina > Luperina nickerlii. The sequence continues at coordinate 12,780,211 of OY979664.1, read as the reverse complement.
TATTTAATCGGTTGATTTAAATGTTGGTGAACACAAGGCTAAGTGTTGAATTTTTGAAGTGAAAACTTCTTTAGCGGCGCTGTGTACTTTTTTTGGAATGGGTAAAAACTTCTAAATTCGCGTCAGGTCACGTGACCCTGATCGAAAATTCGTAAGACGTGACGCGCGTTGTTGAGGACAGCGCCATCTATGCACATCGGGAAGAACTACGAGGGCCTCGCGTACTAACTACGTAGGCCTCGCGTACTAACTACGTAGTTCATCCAACAACGACGAGATGGCGCTGAACCACGGATATATAACTGACGACGAGCAAATCTGAATAAATTCCTTTCACGAGAAGAATAAACCAGTCACTTTGGTCATCATACCTGATTTGCAAAAAACCCTATAAAATAAGGAACACACCTTAACACGCGTGTTTTGTTTATAAGACGATTCACAAAATACACTCGTAATTGTTCAAGTTTTCACTTCTGTCGGCACTACCGGAGTGCCTTTTTTTTTATAACGGTAAAGGCTCCTACAAACAGGCGCGACATGCGATATAATGGCGCGCGACACAAAGGCACCGCAAGTCGCGCAACGAGCGGTCCCTTTGTGTCGCGCGCGATTAAATCGCGTGTCGCGCCTGTTTGTAGGAGTCTTAATACGTTTCACTGACCACATTATTACTTTTAAATTACTCATTCTAGATTTTTAATGACATACCAATTTTTGTTTTAAAAAGATTGGCATTTTCACCAATAATAAAGCGTAGTATTCAAAGTTTAACAAAGTGGGGACCCCACGATATTCTAATAAAGCGCATATTTAAAAACGATTAAGGCCACAGCGTCAAAGTAGACCGCGAAATTCAAATACTCTTACTTTTTTGCTATTTGTACCTATATTGATATCTAAGATAAGATTCGCGGCCGTAACAAATATATAGTTATACAATTATAATCATAAAACTCATTGATATATCTCTCAGTTTATATTACCCTATTGAATGACAATTTCATGAAATCAATTGCAATAAATGTAAGAAAATTTGAATTTCGCGGGCTACCTTACCGCATCCCCCTTAAATGTAATGTAAGATCGGCTACAAGACCTTTTCAAAGAACCAGTCAAGCAAATAATATTTTTCCGATCGGTAAGGAAAACGATTTGTTACAGAACTAAGAAACTGGGCAATAACTAATCAGTTAAAGTTTCGCTTCTTTTCTTTGTTATTGTTGCGACTCCACCAAGGTTCGCTGTAATATCAATAATATGTCGCCTCTCCTTCTTTTCTCATAAGAAAAACATTGTTCAAATACTTAATAATTTACAAAGGAACAATATGGAAGCAACTTCGATATGAAACAGAAGAGACGTGAACAAAAATTGTTAGAGACAGAGCGAGCTGCGAGCGCGTGCAGCGAGGACTTTACAAGTCTGACCTTATTGCTTTATTAACTTTTATGACAGTTTCTATCTGGCACACAACTAAACTCACTAACAAACTATCAGTTTTATACTGATGCGGGGTTCGATTTATATGGTTTTTCTGTCGACATGGTTTCTGATTCAAATCACAGGAGCTTCAAATATCTACATTATTATGTAGCTACGCTATAAAGAAATCTATCTCATTGGATAGCTACGGGTCTGTTCATATTTCCTTGCTTCACGAAGTAATAAAAAAACGAAAAGTATTAACGAGCTGCCTTGACCGGAAGTGAGGTTTCGCCTTTTCCGCTACTCAGTCCACGCAAAATGGCGGAGCTTCCGGTGCTGAAAATCAAGTCGCCGTAAATGTGGCTGTCCCCGAGAATTTCAGTTTGTTACACAGGAAATCTTATAAGCGTAGTACTTGTTGTGGCTGTTATTATCACTCAAGACAAGTTAGAGGTACCTACTTCGTGAATGCAGAGGTTGTTAGGGTTCCGTACCAAAATGGTAAAACGGAACCCTTTTTTTATACAGGGAAATCATCAGATGACTCCTCCCTCTTATTCTATGTAATAGAAGTTTATGTAAAGATTTGAGGAAAAATAAAACGAAGTCTCTAAATAGCACAATTTTTCAGAAATCATCAACAAAAGTTACATTAGTTCCACTATCGGTCAACAGATGGCACGGACCTAAAACTGCAATATTCTACACCGCAGTGCAGTGTTATAATTCTCTGACGAATATAGGCATTGCCGATGAAAAATTAAAAACATGATTGTACGGAACCCTCGGTGCGCGAGTCCGACTCGCTCTTAACCGTTTTTTTTTAAATGTTACATCTTCAGGTGCGTATATGATTTACAACTATCATGACGAACAATTTTACCATCATAAATCAAACACAGACCGATTGGCGATCGCAGTTTGTTATGAACACATGATGCTACCGTTTATCCTCATGCCCCTAAGCCCCCTTTTACGACACACACGAGTAAAATGTGACCTACAATTTCGGCATGAACTAATTTTGTCCAGAGTGCTCGCCTATTTTTAGCCCAAAGAATCAGCATTACCATCCAACGTGGTGATGCTGCCAGCGTAGCATCACCACGTTGGATTTGGCCACTTTTCCCATTGACAGCGATGCGGACGAATTTTTTGATGCCCAATGAGCTTCTTCTCCCTTTTTCTTTTATTTTTTTATTATATACTTTTACATAATATTTAGCCTTCTTATAAGGCCCGTTGTGGGCAACCACGTTTCAGTGCCATAAGTCATCCCTGGCAACACGCACTGGTCAAAGACTTTCGTCTTGAGACACTGCGGTATGTGGGACGAGAAGATATTGCGTAGCTTCCCGAATGCTGCCCTGCCGAGTCGGATTCGACGATGATGATAATATTTAAATATTTTAGTGTTAGCTTGTAAATTGCAATTAAGAGTTTTTGTTAGTCGAGTTGTCGTTGTGAATAAAAGTTTACTTATTTTATCTAATACTAGCTGTGCCCGCGATTTCACCCGCGTTAATTTGAGGAAAAACCCTACTAAAATATATTCCATTATTTTAAAACAATGATATATCCTAAGATATTCATTGAAATCAAATGTCAAGGACAATTTTGTTCAAAATTAACTTGTGATGAATAACGCATTTTTTTTGGATAAGGGTTAATAATATCATGTTTATTAAAACACCTTCGCAAATAATGCATTATTTTAGAACAAATTTGATTACCGTAAAAAAGGTTTTAGTGAGTAAACCTTAAAAAATTCCATCATACATAATTTTTGCGTAACTTTAACCGTTTACGCAGCGTACGAAACGGATTCTCTCAAAAGGAATAATTTTTCCTGTTTTTGCAACTTTTTCATTGATGCTCCACACTCATTGGTCATAGCGTGATGTTATATTATTATAACCTATAGCTTTTCTCGATAAATTAACTATCCAACATAATAATAATTTTTCAATTCTGACCAGTAGTTCCTGAGATTAGCGTGTTCAACCAAAAAAACAAACTCTTCAGCTTTAAAATATAAGTATAAAAAATCAATCCAACATATTTTCAGTTTTGCCTTTTTTTTCTGTCCGCATTATGACTACTTCTTTAGATTACGTGCTATGTAAAAATGCTAGCTTTCCGGTTGTAATAAATCATTATTATCCATTGAGAGAATATGAAATGAGGAACGTTGCAAGCTCGCCACATCGAAGCGAATGCAGAGTTAGCAAGAACTTTATTTTATTACTAGCTTCTGCCCGCGACTTCGTCCGCGTGAAATTTCTTGTTACTCCTACCCACCCCGTCGCATCGCATCGCCTGCCCGCGCTATTACTTCGTTTTTGCTTAGCGTTCTTTCTTATTTTTGAAGTGAAAACTTCTTTAGCGGCGCTGTGTACTTTTTTTGGAATGGGTAAAAACTTCTAAATTCGCGTCAGGTCACGTGACCCTGATCGAAAATTCGTAAGACGTAAAACGTCAGACGTAAAACGTAAGACGCGCGTTGTTGAGGACAGCGCCATCTATGCACATCGGGAAGAACTACGAGGGCCTCGCGTACTAACGTCAGACGTAAAACGTAAGACGCGCGTTGTTGAGGACAGCGCCATCTATGCACATCGGGAAGAACTACGAGGGCCTCGCGTACTAACTACGTAGTTCATCCAACAACGACGAGATGGCGCTGAACCACGGATATATAACTGACGACGAGCTTATTTGTAAATCTGAATAAATTCCTTTCACGAGAAGAATAAACCAGTCACTTTGGTCATCATACCTGATTTGCAAAAAACCCTATAAAATAAGGAACACACCTTAACACGCGTGTTTTGTTTATAAGACGATTCACAAAATACACTCGTAATTGTTCAAGTTTTCACTTCTGTCGGCACTACCGGAGTGCCAGTGTTTTTTTTTCTTTTTAAAGGTCATAGCGTGATGTTAAATAGCTTCCTCAAGAATTGGGCTATCAAATGCAAAAAGAAGTTTTCAAATCCGACTGGTAGTTCCAGAGATTAACCAAACAAACAAACAAGCTTTATAATATTAGTATAGATACAACAATATAAATACGATTTTGCTATAAAATGATAAATAACATTATGCAGTAGTTATACGATTTCGGAAAACAGAACAAATCGGATGAAATGATATATTGGGGCTTTATAATCGTTTCACAGAAAGAATAATTGATAGAGTGGAATTGATCTGACAATGAAACGTAGCACAGTACGAGCTACGCCGTAGCGAAGCGCGTAGCAAAGTGAGCTGTGTAGCGAGACGCGTAGCCTAACGAAATGAGGGTTGTTATATTCTGAAATAGTATTGTTTGTATAGTGGTTGTATTGCAACTGCAAGTTAGATGTTGTAAACAAATAGCAATAAATAATCTACCGCTATAGGCGAGGCCACCTTTACATTTTTTTATTTATCCCTTTTCTTATACCCGAAAACATCAGCGAAGTTCAATTCCCTGCATTGTAGTTTTACCAGTATATTAAAAAAAGCTCAGTTCCGACATCGACATAGACGCCATCAAACCATTATGTAAAGAGCGAGGCAATAAAAAAGTAACACTTCGTGAGTGACGGCGCCGGCAAGCCTCGTTCGGAATAAAAGTATCTGCCTGCAGCCGACTTTACATTCATCGCCACATTTTCTAATCCAGCCGCTTGCAGCCGCTGACAACACTTTTTCATTCTGACGTTTGCAATGAACTATTTTGCAGTATTTCGCCTTTCGGTTTTATTGTATTTTGCTGCAATCTACGAAGCGTCGCTATAAAACTGTCAACATTCAATATTTTACGAGTTGTAGTATGTTTTATTGGGATATTGCTGAGAAACTTAAGAGATAAAGTGCGTAAAGGGGTGCCGTCGCTGGGAGTATTATCACGTTCTCTTTTTATAGAGAATTGCTGAATTTGAGTAAGACTTCAAACAATTTCAGCTATAATAAGGTAGGTACCTACTTATAAGTACACCACATAAACATCTGATAATATCTGTATATAGCTAGCGTCCGCTGAAAGTCGGGTTTCAATTCCGGTCAGTTTCGGCCATAGTTTCGGTTTTGGCCAAAAAGTGGCTGAATCTTCGGCCCGACCGAAACTGGCGTATGGCGTTCGTGAGCTGTCGGTTTTGATAAAATACGAACGATTGACAGATAGACAGACAGCGTAGACTTAGTAATGAGGTTCCGTTTACATACTTTTTGTACAAAATCCAAAAATGAAATTGTGGTTTCCCTTATATCATAGAAGTCATTTAGGTTCGTATCAAACATGCTGCTTTTAGTATCAGCAGGTAGGGATTTATTCGATATTTCGAGGATTGATACAAGTTCTAAGGGCAACAGCAGATGCATCTTAGCGACTGTGCTTTCGCTCACAATAGCAAAATAATCAGCTATTACTTCGACACTACATCGCGTTTTGGTGACTCGTTCTGTTCAAGTACGGTTTAAAAATTGCATTTTCTAACGAATTGTTTGACGGAGAGACAATGCTTTATGCATTGTCGCTAGGTGTATCGAGCTTCCGAAAAGCGATTAAATCGCTGACTGCTAATGCTTAAACAACTTCTGTGCTGTTAAGAGTTGAATCGAGCATCTGAAAAATTACTAAATCGCTAATCGCAAAAGCTAACAGTAGCATATCTGCTAAAGCATCATTTTTCCATCGTGATTTTGCAGTTGCATCAGTTTTTTCGCAAAAGTATTTTTTTCCTTCGGATAAAAGAAATCTGATAATTGCAAAATCAGCCCTCAATCAAATTATTTGTGAATCACAAATCTACGAAAAACGATGGGTCTCAGAAAATAATGTCATTTAATTAGCTACCTTTTTATTAACTTCATAACTTTCGGTTTCGGCCAAAACTAGAGGAAGAGCCGAAGGTTCGTTTACGGTTTCGGTTTCGGCCGAAAATCGTGTTTCAGTCGAACACAAATATACTATGGGCAAAATACTTAGTAACCCCCGAAGTATTGAAGAGTTATAATAGCTTATAGTTAAAATAATAATGAATTATTTACATTTACGAGTACCTACATCGTTAGTTAAAATAAACTTTTAATTTGGAATGTTCGTATTTATCTATCAGCTCTGAACGTTTGATTCAAAAACAATGATTTCTGATGTGTTATTAATGTATGAATGTCGTGACTGACAATATTATCTACATTCATCTGTATTCCACAAATTAATGCATTTATAAATCATATTTGAATACAAGTTCACATCGATACTATCGTCATGAAGTGTAGAAACACATTACTGCAGAATGTTTTGCAGTAGAATTACACGTAAATGATACTTTCACAAAATACTTTCGAATAATGACTACCTACACATTTGATAAAGTAGGTAAGTGGCTTTTAATTCAACAGGGGGCCTAAAAAGGCCACTTAGGCAGAATCATAAAAGGATAACATTATGAATAATAATTTGGCGAATACAGTCCGTGTTTTTGTTTTTTTCGCTGCACTACGTAGATATAATCAAAGAGATTGGGATTGGATTTGGATTGGATTGATTGGTATTTTAACACAGACAAAAAAATAACTGAAAAATTCTTCATCAATGGGATTTGATACGATTAAGTTAACAGTTAACTGCCCATTATGATTCATAATGCCATCCTTTTATGATTCTGCCAAAGGCCCCAGGTAATTACTATCGATACCGTCGATAGTAGCCATTAACACGCTACTCCGGCACGTCGACAATGACAATAATTTCCGATAAACAGTCAAATAGCCAATAATTATACATTGTTAAACAAGCAACACTCGTGAAATGACTATGTTTTCTCTTACATAAAATATAATTCCAACACAGACACTCATTATTCACAGTACAAAACTAATTTCTAAAGTGTCACTGCGAAGTCTGACGTGAGATCGAAAAAATGAAATAAAATGAAAGAAACTAAACACAACTGACTCCACGTCGCTCTCCTTACGAATTACTGTTTTAACTACTTTTACAGGAAATGTGATTCTTTTTTATCGTTATTGGATTTTAATAGCGACATTATATTTAATTTTAGTTAATAAAGATTGCATGCAATTCCAATGAATGTTTCCTGTTTTAGAACAAATATTAATATGCAGACTGAGACAGCGAGTCATGGTAAGTTATACTGTGAAGTTTATTGTGTTGTTGACACAGATGATACGATGTTATTATTGCTGTTATGTTAAAAGGCAAGCTGCGTTCTTATGAATGGTAAATATAATTTTGCCGACATCTGTGCCTACCATAACATAATCTATGCCATTTTCAGTCCACGCTTGCACGTGTGTCCTTAGCTGCGGATATGCGAATTGAGTTTACGCTGTGCCATGTCTGAATTTAAATAACGTAAAATGAAAGAAACATGAGCAGAAAACAACGAAAAGGCGGAGAAACACAAGTCTAGAGGCGAACCGCAAGATCATAGCTATACATGTACACAGTAACTTCTAGACGGTAATGCAGAGACGTTTAAACAGGTTATCTCTGCATTTTGAATGCATATACGGTGAATACATTAAAAAAAGAATGCGCGTCTTGTTGGCAGAGAGAGCGAGGAAACAGTGAATGAGCGAAGTAGCTAATCAACATAAAACGCAAAGAGAGCTCGTAAACTCTTTTTGTAAGGGCGCGCGAAACGTTAGTTAAAAAGTGTAAACGTCTTCAGTGAGCCGGTGGAGGCTACTACAGCGTCCAAGTGAACCATTGAGCAGGCGCCTCCGCTCAGCCGAGAATTGAAAATACTATTACACCGTGCCCGGACCTTTTCTTTTTTTGCTTTCGGGGGGAAACCTTCATAAGGCACCCGACCTCCGGGGACGTACCCGGACCTGGAGACCGAATGCGTAACAAGCACGGTTTTACGCCTCACTATAATTGTTATTTTTTCTTTATATGGCCTCTTTACTGCCAATTTTCTCGGCTTTTACTTTCCGCTCACAAAAACTCACATCGGGCGAGTTTTACTACGAAGAAATAAGTACCAAGTATTACTGAACACAACCTGCTAGATTTTATTACTGTTTCATTTCGCTTAAAATATCTTATGCGTTCTTCACAAAGTGTAAGGGCGGATCCATATTTCAACAAATTACTGGCTGTTGGCAGAACAATGTCATCGGTTGACCTTCTAAGGATCTTGAGTACCCATTTTATCGGAGCAGGTAAAAGCAACGTTCAAGCCCTCTACATAAATGTACAAAGTACAACCAAGACGCCTGGTTCAATAAGATTATAATGAATCTTTTGTTTCCGCAAAAAGCGTCGGTTGCGAAGTGAGCCGTTGTCATTGATTTAGTGAGGTGGACGGCTTACTTCTGGATGCAAGCTGGCCGCGGCTAGATTGATAGCACGTAAAGCGTTGCGGCAGTTTTTCAGTGTCAAACTGTGGTGATTGATCGTCGCAAGAACCAAAACGCGGACTGCGCTTTATGACGTTTTCCACAACTTAGTTATGGTTTGAATTATATAGTTCATCATTAACCTGGTTATTTTCTTACTATATTTCAATGCAGCTTAATATTAAGCTTTCACACAGAGTACAGTTAAAAACGAAATTATAAGAATAACGATATCTTTTTGAGAGCTTTACCGCGTTTCTGACAACCAGTAACAATTCCCTTAGTTCCGAGTATTTAACGATTTGATAACACTGACAAGCACTTACTCTTTGCTTTTTATACATGTTTGTAAGCGATCAAATGCGTCATAAAGCTGGGTGAGATAAAACAGTCGGATCATTAAATTGGAACTTCGTGGTGGAGGCTTCATTATAAGTAATTGACTTTTCGATTAAATTATTTCAGCAATTGTAAAATGCTAAGTAAAGCTTAATTAGAGCGAATGAAACTGAGGTGTCTTTAATTTCGCAGTCTCTATCACCTTGATTAATTAACTCACGACCTCTGTTGGTCCTTCCGTGCAGTTTCAGAACATTGGTTCTTTATCTTAATATGTTTTTTTATTAAATGATTATGCAAATTTGTACCTCCGTTCCTAATTAAGTCATTGTGATACATTTGAGACACTCTAAGTCAACTGATATCATATCTATGCGTTTTGAACAAGTAAATCTCAATTTATGATGTTTTGTTATGAGCTCAATTGTCACTAATGAGACATTTACTTTTTCTATTGTTACCGAACTTGCTTAACTTGCTGAACTTGCAAAGCTTGCCTAACAGACGAGGAGCAAATCTCAATTTCCAACTGAATATACCTGAAGAGTTGCCGCAAGGAAAACTAGCAACATAATCCTAACTACCGCACAATATGTAGTAGCTATGTCTATAACGAGGAGTAGTGTATCGCACCGGAACAATCCGACGTATTTCTTTAGTAAATTGACTTCCTGAAAAGCGAACATATTAATTCGTTAAGTTATAATTCTACTTTATGCCCCAGACCACGTTCCCGTCGCAAAAAAGCAAACATTTAGTAGGAAGGCACAGGCGCGTGAGAAAACAGATATCATGTTTAAAAATATATCGTATAACTAAGGCCATTTTAGTCATTTGTGCTAATTATGTCCTGCAATTAAACACGAATGTGACGGCCGAGTGATTAGCTTTCTATCTAGGCAGAATCCGAAACCGGTGTGCGGGATTTCTGAATCATGTCGCGTTATAATGATAATCAACCAATGACGTATTGTATTCAACTAATGTCTGTTCCAAAACTATCTGATGAAAATGTAAATAAACCCTGTTTAGGTTAAAGTCTTACGTCATCACTCACAAAAGGGAATTAGTAAGGCATTCATCTGTATTTATAAGGTTTCAACACTTTTTCCAACAATTATTGTTTGAATAATATGATTAAATTGTAAATAAAATTGAGGTTTAATATTTACCACAACTGTCAAAAGAAAAACTTAGATGATTTAAAAAGAGAATTTTGTGTTCCGGTATTCAAATAATCAATTCAAAGCACTCAATTTGTAAGAGGCGCTACAAATTGGCGTCCACATGTAGATTTTCTAATCCATTTGTTTAAAATTCATCAGATACTTTTGGAACAGACCATACACTATATCCATTATCATCATCTGCCTAGCTTTTTCGGGTCGGCTGCCAGTCTAACCGAATGCAGCCGAATACCAGTATTTTACATGGAGCGACTGCCTATCTGACCTCCACAACCCAGTTACTGGGTAATACGATACCCCTTTTGGTAGGACTAGTTGTCAGACTTTGGGCTTCTGACTACCCGTAACGACTGTCAAAGATCCACGAATCACAGCCGGGACGAACGGCTTAACGTGCTTTCCAAGACACGGAGGGGTCTCGGTATGTAAAGATGATCACCCATCCACAGACCAACCGCGGCAAGCGTAGCTTAACCTTGACCGATCGACCTGTGTGGCTGTTATTACAAGATCTATACATAATTATACATACATACAAGTGTCTGTTAGTAATGTCAAAATAACAGCTTTTTACTAAATGCATATGAAAGTATATACGCATGGGCGCCGGGAGCGGGGTGCAAGAGGGTGCACTTGCACCTCCCTGGCTTCAAAATAAAATGTAGGTGTAAAAACATTCAGAACTAAAAATATCCGAATACGCCTAATAGAGAACTCAACCTATTTGAGGCGAGATCCTAAAACTTTCGATTATATCCTGCAATCTCTCGATTCGAAACCTTCTGTGCTACACTCAGCAGTCAACAAAGTACCGAACTTCTATTTCCGAAAATCTAATCGACTAACTCGACAAAGTGACTCCTTGTTTGTATGGAAAAACGATAATCTAACGTACTTATCCACTACATGATAGGTGAAGTGAAAAAATTATCCAGCTTGCTTCGATGAGCTGAAGATGCACCCCCTGAAAATAAACTTGCCGGCGGCCATGCATATACGGTACATATAATAATATAACAAAAAAAAATTAAGTCTGTCTGTTTTTTCGGCTAATCTCCAGAACGGCTGGACCGATTTTGACGGGACTTTCATTGGCAGATAACTGATGTTATAAGGAGTAATTTAGGCTATTATTTTAGAAATAAGAATCAGGATTCCACGCAAAATAAAAAAGCTTAAAAAGAGGAAAAAGATTCTTCCTTTTCAATAGAGGAGTGGTACCTGCACCTTCTCTTAGGGGCCGTCTCCACGAGCGAGAGAATCGCGGCGGTAGTCTCGTCGTGCCATCAAATTTCGCCGCGATGATATCACCCTGTAGAGACCATTCTAAGAGAGTGTATATAAATACGTGACACGGCGATAATATCGCCGCGATTCTCTAGCTCGTGGAGAGGGAATGCAAATCTCGCGAGATTGGGGCTCAAGCGAGATTCCGATTATAAGATAAACATTTATTTTCACGAATTTTTTCAATAAACTTTTATGCATCAAACATTGCTTGACGTATCTGTCTATACGTCTATAACGTACGTATCTATCAAATAAAAAATGAAAGAAACAACCAGTCTTCTCTTCTAATATCGAACAAAAATCTTTTAGTAATAAAACAGTTCTTTTCTAACAAACAAAACAACGAGAAGTAAAAAAAATGAAACTTATTACCTATCTAAGTTGAGTTGACTATTACACTGAGATATTATTATTAATTAAATAAAACTATATCTAATCAGTAGATCCATTAGATATTACAGATTAATTAACATAATATACAAATTAGTAAGACTATTAGAAATTACAGATTAATTAACAAAATATACCAAAAATATGCGCATTGACGTGGAGTTGCGGACACCAGCCCGTATTACCTATTATTACCTATACCAAAAATATAAAAGTTTTTTTTGCATAAGTAACCAAAAAATACTCGATTGCAATCAAACTCAATCACGTTAGCTAGCAACAACTATTAGTAAAAAAAACAAATGACGCTGCATGCCGCCGCGCGCCGGCTCAATTTTCGACTCGACACGAACGAATCTGAGAGATACCTCGTCCCGCGACCGCTACCTCAGTGTGAGTCCACGATTCGAATAAGACGTTTTTATGCTCGAGTGCAATCTCGTTAAACTCGCGAGATCTCGCCCTTTTTTCGTCCGAGATCAATCTCGCTAAAAAAGGCCGAGATCTCGCGAGAACGAGATTGCATTCCCTAGTGGAGACGGCCCCTAAGTGAGTCATTTTTGTTTTGATACCCAACATCCACACGAACGAAATCGCGGGTACAGCTAGTTAATAATAATATTACTCTTCAAAGTAATGTGTCATTTTGGTTCTATTTGGTTGAAATAGTATTGGAAATATAATATATAAGTGAGTAATAGTTATAGGTGCAACTAAATATCCCCAGTTTTGTAAACACACAATACACCCGTATTGTATAATGTTTGCGCTTTCCCAATATGAATCGTGGGTTCGCGGGTAAGTTGATTTCCCGAGGGCCATTTGTGATTTATTAGAACTCAAATGAATGTAGGCTTGACACCATAATCAACTGAAAGATATAGTGATAGGTACCGGTAATGTGGCCATATCATTTAGTAATTTTTGCTGTATTCGAATAGTATTTACTATTAACCATATCATTTAGTTATTTTTTCCTGTATTCGAATAGTATTTACTATTAGCCGTATCATTTAGTTATTTTTTCCTGTATTCGAATAGTATTTACTATTAGCCTTATCATTTAGTTATTTTTTCCTGTATTTACTATCGGCCGTATCATTTAGTTATTTTTTCCTGTATTCGAATAGTATTTACTATTAGCCGTATCATTTAGTTATTTTTTCCTGTATTCGAATAGTATTATTTTACTATTTAGCATTAACAGGTGGACGAAATATCTATTATAGTTTACAGGGACAATCGACAGTGGGTATATTCCGTTAGATGATAATTTTTACGACTACTACTCAACCATTTTAATTCCACGCTTTAAAAAAAGAATTCCTGTATTAATCTCCAACCAACAGTGTTATTTTATCAGCATTTCTAGTTTGAAGCTAAAATGTGATCCTTTTGTTTTTTTTTTATCTGACGTTATTACACCTTGGGTTACTTTTAACGTCGCTAATGATAAGGTCGTCCTTTCAAAGGTCGTAGGTTTTAATCCCGACACCGCAATATCTCATCGTTTATCTCGTAAAGCACGCTGTCCTTTGTTTTAACAAAATATAGTGATCTAGAGTAGAGATGAAACGGATATCCGGTAACTATCCGGTATCCGGCCTATCCGGCCGCCATAATAATATCCGGCCGAATACCGGATAGCTACTATTCGGCCGGATATCTATCCGGCCGAATAAAAAAAAAACTGGATAAAAGAAACATATTTTTAGAGTAATTATTTGCTTTATTTAGTTAGTCATAGTATCACTTAACTTAAATATAATTAGTTTTAATTTTAAATTTTTAATCATACAATAGTAAATTAATGTAATATGAAGAAAGAGAGACCCGAATCGAACCGAGTCCACCCGATCGTTCGTGCGCCGCCTAAGCAAACGGCTAAGTTTCGCCGGATATCCGGCGGCCGGATATTCGGCTATCCGGCCACATGATCGGCCGAATATCCGGTATCCGGTATCCGGCCAAACTGCTATCCGTTTCATCTCTAATCTAGAGTGTTACAAAAATATTTTTTAAAGGTGATATTCAAAAACTGGGGGAAAATGTTACCTACAGGTTTTTCATTGCAGGTATAATACTACTCAGATATTAACATTGTTAGTTTGATTATCTACCATAATGTATAATAGTACATTATGATATAAGTGCGGTAAGTTGAAAATTACAGCCGAGGCGATATTGCTTGCCCGAGCCGTAGGCGAGGGCTAAAAGAAAGCAGAGGCTGTAATTTTCAAAGCGCACGTATGTCATACGACGTTTTATAACATATTTGCGAGGAAATAAATAAAACTTGGACTGAACTTGCATATTTGCTTGTTTTCCATATGATGAAATTTTGATACGCTTGTATCTATCGGTCGATTTTTCGGGCGAGGCTTAGAGTAGCCTTTTTCGCTGCCTCTGAGACTTCTGGCGGTGTGGAATTAATAAATTCATCATTACTTGACGACATTTTCAAATAAAAAAAAGTACAGCGAAAAGAAAAAGCGCGCGGAATAATTTTTACTTCTTAACAGATAAGCGATGCGTGCGCGTTCGCGCTTTTTTTTTTTCAGGCATCGGCAAAAAACAGCCAGTATTATTAATAAAGTAAATTAATATTTTTGTTTTTGTTACAGATATTAATGGTTGTAATTTATTGTCAAAATTAATTAAATTAAAGAATTAAATGTTTATTTATTATATTTTATCTCCCAAAGTTAATTTTATTCATAAAATGTTGACATCTTTTCTGAAATAAAAACTCTTTGCTAAGATTTAAAAAAGTAGGTACCGTTCGTTTTGACGGAGCATCTTGATAAACCGTGCGATTTACTTTACATTACCGCACAAGTGCGTAATGAGATACATTACGATATTGAAATTGGTGAAATAAGAGACCCTTTACGAGCAAATATGTTATAAATATGATTTATATCATTCCTCAAAGTGAGTATATACAGTACATTATTTAAAAGCTCTTTTAAAGTCTCACATCATTAATGTTGAATTAATTTGAATCCACGCACCGCGAAAATTTAGAAATATCTAAAAATACGGTTTATGACTGCATTCCAAATAACGTGACTACACACTAAACAGAAATATGTGTGCTAATAAAATACGTTAATGTTTTGTTGACACAAAACGCAAAATTTTTGGCAGCCATGCTGAGATTTTTGATGAATCAGAAATTTTGACTTGACAATTTTAAACACAGCAACAAAATAGCTAATGACTAACTCAAGCTGATATCATATTTGACCCAAAATACTAACTTTATATCCGAAGAGCCAGCGAGCACGAGTCCAAAAGCTGATTATCGAATTAAGTCGCAGCGCATTATCAGAGAAATTCACCTGAGACATTGTTTGCCGGTACCGGACCACTCGCTTCCGAAAGTTGCCAACTCTTAATAAGATTGGATTCAAACTATTCCCGATGAGCACCCTCACTACTTTTATATATTATATTAATTATATTTGCGTTCATTTTAAGCTTTTATTTCAAGACTTTTCCTATTGCAAGACTTGTTTAAGTTTTCCACAGGTCTGTTGAAAAATACGTGAATAATTTAATTTATGTAAACTGTTTTTACTTTAAAAACTAGCGGTTGGTATCGTGTCACACTGAATATCGATTGCTACTCATATAATTCGCTTTTGTCGACTCGATTTTAATGCACGCCACCCTTTTTGTAGTGTCATTGCAAAAGTACAAAGGGCGCCAACTCTCATTGATGTGCGTCTAAACGGTTCAAAACCGCTATACAAGGTGGGGACGACAATACAACAATATCTAAATTAAACTTCGTATATCTAATGCCGTTTCCAGTCTGCATACATACATACTTATATAATTATTGTTTTAATTACATTGCATGGTTGCGGTCAGTCGATAGGCGACGTAAGATGCAAGAGCGAGCGAAGGGCACCCCGAGGTTCGGTTTTGTTAGGTTACTTTAAACCCTTCTCACAGAAATAGTGTCTACTTTGGATGTAAGAGCGAGCGAATGAGAATACAAATACCTTTACTTTATATCATATTAAACAGGGCCTTGAAATCATAAGCAGACAGAAATAGGAGGGCCCCGACGGTAGGTACTAAATATTTAGCTTATTTTATTTCGCGTAAAATATTTTTTTTTTCAAATTCAAATTATTTATTAGTCACAATTTGTACAGGAATAGAGTAGACTGTGACCCCCAAACTAGGCATTATTTGCCTGTATCTTGGGAGTCAGTGTTGCGACATTTTAAAAGTTATGTGGTACATAGTGATTATTGCAAGACAGGAAAAGAAACTAAAATTTAACTAATCTAAAATCATTTTAAAATAAAAATAAAATACACTTAGAATATAACATTGCCATTAGCATATGTAGCATATGTTATACCAACTGAAATATTTGACTAAATTAAAATTGGTAAAAGTACAAGTTGATAAGGAAGTTATTGTTTAAACGTTCACTTGCCAAACATTAGGTTTGCGTTACAATTTTTTGTGAAAAGTTTATTTGCTAAGAAATGATTTGTTAAATGAAATTTTGCGGAAAATTGTTTAGGAAGTGATAATTAGTCAATTTTTTTTGATGAAACAAGGGAAACTTACTCCTTTTTTGATTAGATTAGATTTATTTATTTTAGAGTATATGGTACATTAAGATCTTAATGTTAAATAGTTTCACATACACTACCGTTGCCGGTGTAGAAATATTAAAAAGAACTTACAAAGTTAAAGTGGCCAAATTCTAGGCCGCAACAATATAATCATAGTGTACTCTTATGCATTTGTATTGCCAGTGTTTGCATTTATTGTCGTATTCTCGCGTCCACATTGTTTATGCAGAGTGCAACCAGGCTTAAGTTAGTCAACGTTAAAAAACTAAATTTATTACTGTATAATATTACACAGGGCGTTTTAAAAGTGATGACGTTATCGCGATAAGGCACTATAGAAAAAATTAACCATAATCACAACGTGTTTTTCATTGCGAGCGCTTCGAATTTGGAATAGCAATCACTCTATGATAACAATAGAAATATTGAAATTGTATTTTATAAATTTGATGTTCACTGACTGAAAAAATAAGGGAAAATAGTAAGAAAAAACTGTGGATATTTTACATTGTGATCTTTTGACCGTGCACGATCGATCACCTATCTAGTGATGTGATTGTGAGTAGATACAGGGGTGACGGGGGTGGTTGCCCGGTTGTATCCTCAACACTTTTATTATTAAACTGTAAAGGTTTTCCCTGAGGATTGTGGAGGACATACCGCAATCACTCTGAGGAACAAAATAAACTTGCTATAAATATATACCTTAAAATTGTTTAAAAGCATGGTATTGAAGAGGAATTGAGAGAAACTAAATATTCTTTATTTTTCTTCGTTTTCAGAGAGCTCGGTAAAGCGTAAGTATACGATCATTTATGAGTTCAGGAGTTATGACATAAGTACCTTCGTCACTCTGACTAAAATAATTGAACGCCATGGGACAAGTGTGGTGGCCAAGTGGTAACGGCCGCGACTTACAAGTTGTAGGTCGTAAGTTCGAACCCAGACAGGCACTTTACTGTGTGTAAATTATTTCATCATCAATGCTCTCAAAACGGTGAAGGAAAACATCGTGAAGAAACCGGCATGTCCTGAACCAAAAAATTGTAAGACATGTGACATCTACCAGCCCGCATTGGTCCGAGTAGTGGATTACGGCCCACTCACTCTCACCAATAGGAGGCGTGGGTCACAGCAGCGGGGACATTACAGGCTGATTATAACGGACCTACAAACACTGTACCTACAACGTGAAGATTTTATCGACGCTAGAACAAGCTGTCAACTCACAAACTAATTTCCCTTTGTGAATCCCTCGATTATCGCGCTTTGCATGTCCGCCGTTCAAAGAGCTTTAAAAGCCTAGTTAAGAAAACTTTTCCCCTCGACCCGACTTCAACGTTTTTACTGAGGGTCGTGAAATCTTTACAGACTTCTTTAAGGTCCGGCTGAGTTTTTTGACGTTTTTTGTACTGCCACAATGTCTTTATCTTGTAATAAGCTTTAGCAGAAGGAAAGTGGAGAGACGACCACACTATTTGATTAGCTACATAGATAATATTACTTATTTATAATAGTTGCATTTTAATGCTTTGATTTTAAAAGCTGCGACATACCTAGATACTCATTTATAAAAATCCCAATATCTTTTCAGAATAATTTACACGAATCAAGCTCAAACAAACAATGTTTGGCATGTTCGTATATCAAACAACCCTGAAAGGGTTTGTTCTAGTGACTCAACATAAAACCATTATTCACTTCCCGGAACCACCCGGAACTATATCATCGACATCCCTTATTTAACCGGGGAAGCTGTATAACGACTACAAACTGTTTTCATGAAACTGTTGCTGCTTAAAACTAAATCAGCTTAAAACGTTGGAGCGCCAACAAGCGTTAAAATCTCATCAGTAACGTTCACAATCAGGCTCCACTCAGCGGCTTGAGTGGCGGTGGTTCAACTGACAAGAAGCTAAATGACGGGAGGTTCTTGCGCGGGGCATGGGGACCAGCGCGTCAGCGCACCGCCCTAACCCACTTTCGCGTTGACAGCAGGTCAATGCCAGTTATCAGAGCCGCGGCCACTGCAAGACGATCGCCTTTTGTTCAGCCGTCCGAGTCAATCACGATAATGTAATATCGATTGGAGCGCCGTCTGCGCCCGATCGACATTTTGTTAACCACAGAGCGGCGTGCAGCTATGTACTTATAAATAGTGTTGTAACGTGTTGTGGTTGTGGGTGCTCGTCTTACCCGTAGCCACGCACTTCATGACGGTTAAACGACCTAAAAACTAGTAGTAACACTAGAAGCCTCAGGTTAACTGTTCTCTCGTTTTCAACACGAGTTATGAATGGCCCGTTCTCATAATTATATTATTTGTGAGAATCTCGAATAATATAGTGCTCAAATAAGATATTTTTTGATTAATCAAGATTCCTTTCGAACAATCAATAAACTTGACGTCTTAAATATCTTATACTAAAAACTTAAGTCACAAACGACGTCCTACAGCTAAGTACGCAGTGATCTTTAAAAAATAGCATCAACAATAAAATTAAACTGAGAAAGTCAAAGAAACTCGTTATTAAAAAATACTGCGCGTTAAATAACTTTAACGTGATGGTTGAAGTTCTCAGTAGGTACCATTGCTACGCAGTTTATAATTGCAAAAGTTGAGCCCGCGGCGATGCAGCGTTCTCTTTTTAAATTTTCTCATAGCAACGATGCCTTTACGCATTGTTATCATATTCTGTTAAAGGGTGG
Organism: Luperina nickerlii; assembly: GCA_963855955.1. Lineage (NCBI taxonomy): Eukaryota > Metazoa > Arthropoda > Insecta > Lepidoptera > Noctuidae > Luperina > Luperina nickerlii. The sequence continues at coordinate 12,760,905 of OY979664.1, read as the reverse complement.
ATATGAAACTCGAACATATAGGAATGTTCTGTTTCAAAGTTTTCAGTCATGTATCGACGCTTATATAGGTACTTAATGAGCGAACATGTAGCATAGTAAGGAAAATTAGTTAGGTGTGTAGGTTTGTACAAACACTTTTACAGGTCTATCATATTTTTAAAACTAGATGACGTCGGCGTTTCCTATCTAATTACTCTGAGAAGAAAGGCCGAAACAAACTCGGAGGTCTTTGAAATTCCGGACATAATCTTGGTCAGATCATGTGAAGACCATGTAGATTGAGTCTGAAATGGTCTTTTGAGGAAAAATCCACACAGATTGAGTGGACCTATCCAGTCAGTGCACGCATTTGTCGGTAATAATCATGCAAAACACTCAAGAAATAAATACAATACAAAACGTCTGTATTCCCAAAGATTTAGGCAGAGGTGGGACCTATCACTTACTGAGTTGTAGTATACCTATCACTTACAGACTTACCTATTATGATACCTATCACTTATTGAGTTGTATATATGGGTGGATAGTATCCATATTCCACCAGATAAACAAAATAACCTATCGGAAAAGTACCTTCCATTAGAGCCAACGTGAGAAATAAATAAATATGCCCCATAACATGAATTACGTACCTACTCAAAGTTAATGAGCTGCGAAATCTTAGCACATTTACCTTTCATTCATAACCTGTCAGGAGGACTATGTAATAATACGAACGATTATGAGGTATTGACCCAATATACAAGGTGGGAGGGTATTATCAAAATCCCACATCGGTCGCGTACTATGCAATTTCCTAGTTCAAACGTTAGAAGCTATTACATGAAAGCAACCTATTAAATTTCGTGCCGGCTCGGGGCTGTAGGTAATTTGGAAGTATGAATTGCGAATTACATACCTACTGGAATACAAATTCTTGTAGTTTAAGTATTAGATATTACTTGTAGCTATTTTCAAATTTAATGCACTTGTGTTTTGCAGGTAAGTACGAATGATCAATACATCATCTTTTCGCTACATTTTCTAAGTTTTTATCTCGTTTAAATTACTTTAAACTTAGTAGGAAAATGTACAATTACCCCACTTGTCGTTTTTAGTAAATTTTCATATGAAGCCACTGAATACCAAGTGCTACGTCGCACACAATCCTGACATATCACTTTTACATTTCGCTGCAGCCATCATGTATTTAAAGATTCTAAAATAAGCTTATAAAATCTAGTAGGTACGATAACTCAGACGAAAAGCCACTTGCGAACAAGACTAATTCCGCCTTCAACCCTTTTAAAATTCAGCTTCCAATCAAATCTTCAGTTTAAACAAAATGTAAAAGAGGTTACATGAGCAGACATTTACTCCCAAGGATAAAGCCATTTCCCCACATAGTCAAATTAGGACAAACTAGTTTTTACAGCGAACAATAGTATGTGAGCATTTGGATGGAGCCGTGAAGTGGTAGCGAGTGCAGATTCAGCGGGACGAGGTGGCAGCGTGCCAGCCACATCACGCCGCTCCGCCAATCACGGCGCACTTTACCGCGGCTTGATAACGACCCGCCGTGTTTACTACGAGCCTACACATAAATCATCGGGTTCAGCTTACTTTTCCTTGTATGGGCTTTATATGAGACTAGCTGCGCCCCGCGGTTTCACCCGCGGTAATGTCGATCCCGTGGGAATATTGGGATAAAAAGTAGCCTAAATGTTAATCCAGGGTGTCAGCTACCTCCATACAAAATTTTATCAAAATTGGTCCAACCGTTTGAGCGTGAAGAAGTAAAAAACATATAAACACACACAAACACACTCACAAACTTTCGCCTTTATAATATTAGTGTGATGTTAATCGTCAAGGTCAAGGGTTTTGTCCCTGAAAAGGGCGGATCAGTCGTACAAAAGTAGGACATTGGGAGCAATGATATGATAATGATAAGGCTAGGGATGGGTTCCACTATTTATAAAGAAACATTTCTACCACAATCTGTCACTGTTTCCTAACAAAATACATAATCAGTGGCCACTCAGAAACCGCTCAGCAGTCTCATTTGCGATCACTACCTTTAACTTTACACCTTTACCTTAACCATTAAAACATCGCAGTAATTGTGTCTAGTGACTCATATACCTGGAGGAATCCGTTCCTCCACCCCACTGCTGTAGAAAATTTGACTTCCTTTGGGGAGTCCGTGTCTACACAGTATGATAGTGGTCAGAGGCAGGGCTGTTATACACCGCCCCTACATTAAAGTGTATTAAACCTATTGTGTGTACTAGTTGTATTTATATGAGCAAGACCCAACGGCGGTAATGTGTATAATTTGATAAAGTCCTGTTGACCGATATTAATGTGTACCTTCTCACTCCACCAGCAACCGACCCCTACTCTGCACTACCTAAACAGTATACGCTTAGGTGCTCAACATGCTAATCAAAACGGGTGAAAATACCTAAACGTCAAATCTGTGTAACCTTTGACGTCATTCCCGACCTTCTCATTTGGCCATCAAAGCATTTTATCGCACTCGTGCTTCAATTGTTAAACCAGCAACACCCAAAAAAATGGAATTCATTAAGTGCCACTCCCCAGCGTAATGTGCGTCCATCGAGATTTGTTTATTGTTCTGACAGAGTAACAGCTAGCGATTATTGTTGTTTGAATAATTCGGCTTACGAAATGAACTTTGTTCTCTAATAAACACTCTAGTCTCCAAGGCCATTATCCCTTTACCAAACAATATCCAGCGGGGTAATTGCGTATCACACTATCAGCAGCAAAGGGTTTCATTTTGACAGTTCAACAACATTCATTGCGTTATTTACGTTATTGAGCAGACGTATTTTCGAACATATTAAGCAATGGATTAACAATATCCTTCAAAATGATTAATTTTCTAATTGATAGTGTGTGATGCAATTAGGGTGCTGGCCCACTTGTAGAATTATGTTTTAAATATGTTTACCGCCAAATGCATTATTGTAATGTATTGTGTTGTGTTGTTGTGTATGTGTATGTGTGTATTGTATTGTATGTGTATTATTGTATTGTAATGTATTATTGTGTTGGTGTTTGTATTGTATTGTTGTTGTTGTGTATTGTAATGTATTATGTATTATTGGATTTGTAAGATTAGATTTTATTTTAAAATAGAGATAAAACTCAAAGCTAAAACTAAAAGATATCTAACGCTTTTGGATCATAAACAGTGACCCCAAACTGTGCCAACTTTGCCAATTAATAAATTCTTGCGATATCACATGACATTTAGATTGTATCATGAATAAATCCGGTGTTATTTGCATAGTAAAACGGGACTAATATGGTGTGGTATTGGAACTTGCAATTGATAAGTTAGCATCTGAAAATAATACCCGCGTCGCTTCGACATGGAGCTATGGCGACCAGCCAAAACTACGTCGGACTTAATGTGGTGTGAACTTTTTACGATGCCAAATGAACTCCAGGAATATTGCCAATGGCATCAATGCTAGGCTTTATTGTAAGTCCATGTAAAAAAATAGAATTAAAATTCTTTTTCAATGTTTGTAAGAAATAACTTTAAAGATTATAACTTCAAATTCTAGCATTGTTAGCATAAGGATGATTTAATCCTTCTAATGTGGACAACAATTGGGCACAATTTTAGCATAACTACCCTACGAGTAGTAAATAAATAAACAACTGACTATTTAAATAATCGTAGCCCATTTAACATTGATATCAAAGATTTAAACTAACCCTACATGACACGCATTGGTTATCACGATAAAATATAAGAGCATAAATCAAAAGCAATGTTAAAATAGGAACCTACATAAATATTTATTTATTTATTTATTAAAACTTTATGCACATAATGTACAAAGGCGGACTTAATGCCTTGGGCATTTTCTACCAGTCTACCTTAGGGTGATGCAGAGACAAAACAGTAGGTGCAAAAGAACAGAAAATTTTGAAGAATAAAATATAATAATAATTACTTATATACATACATACAACATATTATACAAAGTGAGGAAAGATAAAAAAAAAACATGGAGAAAACCAACAAATTAATTGTGGGACAAGTCTGCCAACTACTTATGGATGTGTTCCCGAGCTTTTATTTTAAATGTGAGCCGTCTGAAATATCACACATATATTATAAAAGCGAAAGTTTGTGATTGTGTGTGTGTTTTATGTGTTTATGTTTGTTACTTCTTCACCCTCAAACGGCTAGACCAATTTTGATAATATTTTGTATGGAGGTAGCTGATACCCTGGTTTAAAATATAGTATACTTTGATCCCGATATTCCTACGGGATCGACACGGGTGAAACCGCGGGGCGCAGCCTCGCGGTTTCTAGTGTAGAATAACTTTTTATAATGGACTAGCTCCACCACGCGGTTTCACCCGCATAAAAATATCAAGATGAAAAGTATCCTGTGTTCTAATCCAGGTCATGTTCTACCCATGTGCCAAATTTCATCCAAATCCGTTCAGCCGTTTTAGCGTGAAAGCGAAAAAAAAAAAAACAAACAAACATAAAACGTGCAAAAAATCAAAGCTTTTCTCTTTAATATTAGTTAAGATAGACATATGTATGTACTAATGTAGGAAGTCATAACCTACTTTATATACAATATCAATTGAGAAATTTAGGATTAATATTGAACATTTCACACCCAAATGCCAAAAAATGGATTTCCCATTTGTATCTAACCAAAACCTACCAAAAACAAAGTATCTAACGTACCTACCTTATTGAGTTTAAGAGTAAACTAGTCGCAAGCTCGAACTCACTGGTGGTCATGGCCAAAAAGCAAGCTGTCTCACCTGGCTTCGTGTCTGACAGAGCTCATATCAGTGATGAGCAGTTAGACGCTAGTCTACACGCACATTGTCTAGTTTTCACGCACAGAAACACCGTTCCGAACTGATAGGCGCGTAAAAAAAATTCGAAAAGTGCTTTGGAAAATCGAGTTTTATGAAAAAAACACTGCATAAATCAATTTTATTTGCATAAATAAAGTTTATTAAACTTTTCGATAACTGAACTTTGTTGGTACGGACTTGGATTTAAAGATTTTACAGTTCTTTTATTACTTATTTACACCCAAAGTTACGTTAAAAATAGCAAGAAAAACGAATCTTTGTTGGCTCATAACTTTTTAATAGTTTTTTATTTTACTATTCTGTTTCCGTACAGACACAATTAGTAATAAGTCAAAACGATATCATGTTTAACTATGGGTGCGAAACAGTGGAGTAATACTCTCCCGAAATTTGTATGGAAACAATATCGACTAGTGGCACCTTAACATCGCAATCAGTGAAAATGATGACAGAACTTGAGTACTCAATCTATAAATACCTACGAGTATTATTTACCCAGCTGAAAGTGCTGAAACAGTACGTTCCTTCCATCAGAGAACATTTCTATATTCAATAGATAATAATAGAGTGTTGTCAGTGAGGAGCCTCTGGGACCTGCTCACTTCCATCGCGAGGAATCAATGCTGAATAAGTAAAGTGGAGGAGGCTCCGGCAGCAGGCTTTGCAACATAATACGTAGGGGCGTAAAAGACGTTCTCTCTACACCGCAAATACCTTCACATTATCTAGGGATGGCTAGATATATGTACCTACCTATCATGTAACCGGTCCCACTCTGAAACGCCAATGCCTCTACTTATACAGAGAAGGCATACGTTATTATGGCAAGATGTAAGTATGTACAGTCAACAAAAGAGATAAGTATGCAGGTTCGTCGGATAGTCGAAGTTTAGTAAGAAACCGATGGATGTTCTCGAATAAAATTTCATTTTATTAACAGAAAACAAACAGCTCATTTATCAAATTAAAATTCATTCGACAACATCCGTCGGTTTCTTCCTAACCTTCAACTATATCCGATGATCCTGCATACTTATCTCTTTTGTTGACTGTACCTATCATATAGATAACCGTAATAGTAATCTGGACACGCACGCATTGTTAGGAGGTTCCTCTCTCTGGAGCCCTGACCGCCGGTAGCTTGGACCCTGATCCCAATGCCGATGCCGGTGGGCTACTATTTTTAAATGTTTTTATATTTTCTATAGTCTAATATTTAAAAATATCCAGACTAATATTATAAATTCGAAAGTAACTATCTGTCTGTATGTTACCTTTTCACGCCTAAACCACTGAACGGATTTCGATAAAATTTGGCAGAGAGATAGATTGCATCCCGTAGAAGGACATGGAATAGTTTTTATCCCAATATTCCCACAGGATTGACACTTATGCGGGTAAAACCGCGGGGCGCTGCTAGTAGTTTATATGTATTTAATGATATAAAGGAAATAATAATACCAGCCTATTGTTGTCCCACTGTAGAGCAAAGGTCCCTTTTCATACAGAGAATACGTTATTTATAGGCACACGTTATTTAGCAAAGCTTTGGTTTCCTAAGAAAGAGGTGAACGGACACAATAACAATAACCAAAAAACACTTTGTAGACAGCTTAACAAAGTGTTTTTTGACACCACACACTACTGGGAAACCGTAGAGTAATGTTGTACCGTTTTTGAAAATCGAATGTTGCGTACAACCGTGTCTTTCGTCAGCTGCTGTTGATCCAACAATGGTGTGTATGTACCCTATTATGATAAAATAGACCAACAATAAGATTTTACATTGTTCGTCAAAATGAAAACAACTAGTTATTTCAGTGGATATGAGAATTAACAGACAACTGATTTTAGAGTGGTTCTGCACTACATCCGATGTCCGATCCGAATCCGAGAAATGCCGGTCCGAAGTGACCATAGTCCTATTTGTATGAGGGGTTGCGCACTAGATCCGAACTCTATCCGTCCGACTTTAGAACATTCCCAATTCGGATTTTAAATTCGGATTCGGATCGGATGTAGTGCAGAACCGCTCTTACTAATCAAAGTTGTATAGCGTCTGTATAGTTACATAACGCTTTGTCTTCTTCTTTCGAAAGTCAAATTACTGACGACCGAAAGAGAGAATTCGGTGTGTAACTATTCATCTGATATAATACGTTTATTAGTAAGGGGGTTTCACTGTTAATGGTCTTTTAGAAACGAAAGTTCAATAGTAGTTATACTTTAGTTTTTGTTTTGAATTCCTACATTTCCTACCTACCCACAGTAGGCTTATCACCTTCTTAAATAATGTAATTACTTGGTCAACAAATTGAAAGAACACCTACACAAACAAGGAATGTATTCTTGCTTTCACACAGTTCAAACACTAGAAACAAACCCGTGGCCTCTCCGAGGTATCCACAGGGAACGGATGGTCTATTTGTAACCGAAACCATACATTTTCTAGCACCAATTCTTTTGTTAGATACTTGATGTTATCTTTGGGCAAAGGTCACGTTATTATATTTAATGAGTTCCTTATTGGCTTCCGTTATTGCGAAAACTAAGGCATATTTTCCTGAAAAGGGTTCAATGTTTAAAAAAACCGGTCAAGTGCAAGTCGGATTCGCGCACCGAAGGTTCCGTACAAATTTGTAGGTATACAAATAGTTTATTACGGTTTTTTTTTTATGTACTTAGGTAACTACAAATTTACGGTTTTCAGATTTTTCCTTTACTTGTGCTACATGACCTTGCTTCTTGACCATGATTCTTCGTCAACGGGAAGTAGGTACCCTATAAATTTTGATTCCCTTGAGAGTTTCGAAATATACCTACGTTTTTTTGCGGCATAAACGGCCGTATCTTTTTTTTACGTTAACTAAGTTTGATTTTTTCACAGCTTCAAGGGTCTGTAAACCTGAGTATATGGTTTTAATTTCAACTCGATAACTCCAAGCGTTCCCGAGACAAAGGATCTTGACAGACAGACGGACAACAAAGTGATCCATTTTTTCTTTTTGACGTAGTTACGGACGGAACCCTAATAAAATGTATAGCGAGGAAATATTCACTTCTACTGATTCAAAACCTTATAATCACATACCACTTATATACATAACAATAAGCCTATAATGTTTCCACTGCTGGGACACGCCTCCTATCGGTTCTAGGGAATTTAAGGGAATGGGCCATAAAAAAATAAATAAAAAAATCATTTAATTTATTTTTTTGCCATAACCCACCACGCGGCCCCAGTGCGGGTTGGTAGATGTTACCTGACTGCGAATGTTTGGTTCTAGGACATGTCGGTTTCCTCACAATGTTTCCCTTCACCGTTTTGCGAGCAGTGGTGATGAAATAATTCACACAAAACAAAGCGCCTGTCTGGATTCGAACCTACGACCAATTCTTAAGTCGCAGCCGTTGCCACTAGGCCACCACTGCTCCATCACTTACATACCTACTAGAGAAAAACATTGTAACGTTATGACGTTACAATCTTTCCGACGTTATTCAGTACCTTTCAAAAAACATCACGAAATACGGTTCAAAAAATAAATAACAAAAGGTTGTAGGTACCTATAAAGTACTAATATCCACGTATACATTTTTGTTTAAACCTTAGCCAACACTGTACTACTGCTGAGCCCCACGCACAACGGACCGAATGAGAGTCTAAGTGCGGAAAAGGGAGTCCCATCATCATCATCATCATCATCACTACTGCTGAGCAACGACCTTCACTCCCCAAATCCTGCCAGGCATCCTTTTCTGAAGCACTCTTTAGCTACCTACACAATAAGGGATAATTAATGTGTAAAAAGATACAACATACTTTTTTTTTGCTTGGGTGTGGCGCATGTTTTGCCCCAACTTGTTATTATTTGTGTTTGTGTCCTTTTTCTGCGTCAGCAGTAAACTTACGCAGAAAATGAACACAAAGACAGTAAAATAAACGTATTTTCCTTCTTTTCTTCTTCGTTACAAGATTGAACAACATTAACATACGCATGAAACTATTGAAATACAAACAAAGAGTTGTTTAACGGTTTTCAATAACAGTTGTATATTTTGAGCCTCCAAGAAGAACCATTAATTATGTGTGTGTATGCTAATTATACTCAATAGAGTAATTTTTACCTACTTCAAATTCAAAATTAATATACACACATTACTCATGTCGGAAAAGTAAACACATAACTTACCCGAATGGTTAGCATTACCTTTTACCTAAACGCATTCGTCTTAGAAGGAAGGCTAGGTGATAACAGATTTATTTTTAATTATAAAAAATGTGTGGTACCTAACTCAATAATTATTAATTTTACACCATACTTACACTACTAATTAACACATGACATTTCATTTGGGCAAAAGTTGCCCGACACGTCTTTTTCCTGTGGCGACAATCCGACAATTTTACGTTTATGTTATACATTTAATGCTTTATTTAATTCTGTGCGATCAATTTTGATTGTTTTTGATAAATGTCTTTATCGCATGACAAAATAGAGGATATAATTACGATGATTAATTAAACAGGCCCCTGGACGGGTACTTACACATGTACCTACCAATTAATTGTTTCCAAAACCCACAGACCTCCAACCCACCAGGGGGCCTAAAAAGGCCACTTTAGCAGAATCATAAAAGGATAACATTATGAATAAGAATATGGCGAAGACAGTCCGTGTTTTTCTTTTTTTTCGCTGCACTACGTAGGTATAATCAAAGAGATTGTGATTGGATTGAATGGTATTTTAGCACAGACAAAAAAAAATAACTGAAAAATCCTTCACCAATGGGATTTGATCCGATTAACTTAACAGTTAACTGTCCATTATGATTCATAATGTTATCCTTTTATGATTCAGTCAAGTGGCCTTTTTAGGCCCCCAGATCCACAGCAAAGAACACACACATTAACCGCAATATACTTTCTATAAAATCTGTATTTAGACAGCTATTTATCTACTTCATTACAACATAAAATGTTCTGTTTCTTGTCAGTGGTATAACAAAAAATAATGGTTATTTTATGTACGCCTCGAAACAGCGCCATTAACACCTGTCTTACCTGCACTTGATATGTGATTAATTGTTCAACTACAACAAACAACGTGGTTCTTACCTAAATGTTGTTTTCTTGGAATGGCGATGTGATCATTATAGAACGGTTTACTTACTACCGTGCTAGCTATCAACTTCAATAGAGCGCTGATCGGGGGCATTTCCATTGAGGGCTACTGCGAAGGTCTTGGATATTTGCTCAACCATCAATGATTGATGACGTAACTGTGTAGCCGGAACTACATCGTACTATCTTTGGATTCGCATATTAACTTGTATAAGGTGGTAAAGGTTGTAGAGGTGTTTAAAAAATAAACCTATATTTTTATATAGGTTAATTTTTTAAACACCTCTCACTTACATTTCATTTACCATCGATAACTAAACCGTAGCATGTGGTTGAGGATACATAATATGAATCTAGCTTTAATAAAAAATCCCTACAACCTTTATAAAACATATTTGGGTTGGCCATTATATCACCTACAGGTTCCTTATATAATTTAATAATGAAATAAGACCGCTGCCGTAAAGCCTCTAATTTATGGAAAGGAGCATCCGAGCGAGGGACATCGTAAATAAATCATTCGAATTATTTGCCCTCAGGGTTAATTTTAAGGCCAGCTTCGAGTGGATATTTATGTTACAAAGCTTTTTATATAAAACTAGCTTCCGCGCGCGGCTTCGCCCGCGAGGTATGTCGATAAAAACTATCCTATGTCCTTCCCCGGGATGCAATCTATCTCTCTGCCAAATTTTATCGAAATCCGTTCAGTGGTTTAGGCGTGAAAAGGTAACATACAGACAGACAACCAGACAGAGTAACTTTCGAATTTATAATATTAGTATGGATGCAAAAACTATTATCGGTTGATATCAAGTTGTAGGGAGGGTCCTAACAGTAAAAAGAAAGAAAGAATAAAGTTTATTTGGACACAGTTCAAAGGTGGTGGAGGTGGAGGTGATGGTGTAGTTCAGATGTGCAAATGACAATTATTCGGCTTTCAACGTGCATGTTATTATACCAGCCAGCCTTTACTATATCTATAACTTCATCACTATCATTCCTAAATATGAGCAAGCCTCGATCAAGAATCCTACAATGAAATATCATCCGGAACGTTGCCAGATTTACAAGGCTTGGCAGACGTTTGGATTGGTTAATTAGAATTTAACTAGTTTTTGGTACCGCGCAGTTCGGTCAAACTTATCTTAAGTTACTTGAGAATTTCTTGTCCCCTTTAAACATTCATTAAAAGGCAAACTATGAACAGAAAAGAAATACACCGTATTTTGCTACGGTTACAGCTCAAAGTCCGACTGAACGATATAAATAATATGACAGGATACGGGAGGCTAATTGTGTCCAGTAAACCGTAATCTTTTTTGTAGAACTGACAGGTTTGCTGGATTTTCCTTAATACAACTTGTACGCACGAGTTTTATTTTTCATGTGAATCTTGTTTGCTACGAGAGTCTACTCAGTAAGATCTTTTGTTTTAACAAATGTTGTTAACTCTCTAGAATTTTCTTGAATTGACGATACATAAAATGTTTAATTGCTTCCAAATGTATCCATTCCAGTAGGTCTGGACGGGATACTGAAATCCTTTTACTTTGATCCTTTTTTCGGAGCCTGTCCCCGGGGTATATTCAAGTTTTACAACGCCCCGCTACCTACTCGCTACAGCACATTGTTTCCCATAGCTTTCAAGCTCGTCAATATAATTATGTATTATGTCCATAGCAGCATTTCATCAGCCAGTAAAATGTATTATTAACTGATACTTTTACTGTAATGGACTCTTATTATAAGGCGTTACCTGTGAAACATTACTTTCCCATGTAAAATTCATGACGATTACTCCTAGTCGTAGCACGCGTAGCAATTGTTATCCATTTTTTAAATCAATTACTAGTCTTCATGTTGTTTTTTCTTGTTTGTATTAAAATAAAAAGTGTTCCGTGATTTCATTTGTAGATATCTACTTAAATAATAATAGTTTATTCATAAATTGCTTAAAGGTCATTTAAAGCAAAACTAATCTCACCCAAATAGGTAAGCAGATAGGTACCTACCCGATTACAACCTAATACAATTAATTTGTTAGTCGCATTAACGCCCTCGGAAGATTTACAAGATATTAAGTCTCTACGTTTGGTCAACTGAAACATATTGAAAAAAATAACAAAACGCTACAATAAATAAAATGTATCTAATGTTAGTTACCTCGTAGCATGACGTAGACGTTTCGCCGCCGCCGCCCAAATTATACGATAAACACTGTTTTTCTGACACGTATCATGTTATTTAATGTCACACTTTTAATTTCCAATCTTTTTCGAAGAGCCAATTATTATTATGGAAAACGAAGGTTACACGTGACGTTTATTCAACAAGGTTTGTATCGTAGAGCACGCGTCTCGCGGTGTCGGCGGTTGCATACACGTGCAGCGCTCTGTGTACCGGTGTCGGGTACGTGGGCCCGGTGTTATGTGCAGCGTGGTGCGCGGGGCGAGCAGAGCGCGGTGCGAGCGGCGAGAGCGGCGGGAGCGTGTCGGGCGTGCGCGCTCGGCCTCTCCGCGGACTCAACTGTAGGGCTTCTGTCCCGCTAGGGCGGCGCGCCCACGCTCGATACCGCCGCCTTCCCAGCGCCCTCCCACATTGCAAAATCGTTTATAAAAATTTAACAGATTATTGCAAAAACACAGATATATATTTTCCAATACGTTTCCAGCCTAGTCTTGGTACTCGACAAACTCTTGAGTTACGACGCGTTTATTCTCCTTTCATCTTTTTGTGGGAATAATAAAGTGCGGCCTGAGCGAGTGTAATCATAACGTGGCTAGCGGGAGGCGTGGCTGTCTAACTAAATGAACGCTTTGACATCACTTCATCAAGCGTTTATTCATATTTTATATGGGCATAATTTCTTAATCGATTCAGACGCTTACTTAACTTTCAAATAAACTCCTCGCCATTTTTTCTATACATATCAACGTAAATAAAATACCATGATATTGGCCAATGCATGAATTATGCTTAAATGCACGAGACGGTTTTTTCTAACAGATTAGATAGACCCATCGATCGACATATGGAATCCCAAAGAAAGAGAATTATAAATTTAGCATACTATCTACCTCACATGGTACCTAGTATCGTAGTTGTGAACATGTTGATAATATATTAGAAATTAATGGATCTATAGAAAACCCTGGGTTAACAAAGGATTGACACAATAATTATGAACGATGGTCCTGAAAAAAGTGACAATAGATCTATCGCATTCATTGCTGCGCTATCTTTATGAGCTAAGTGATCGTAAGCTCGGCTTTGCATGGGTTGGTTTAGGCTTTCAGTTCCCTGTTCGGGTAAAACCCTGCAGTTTATAGCCCGTGCTTTATACTGTGGATGATTAATGAAGATAGACTACCTACATAGTGCCTATGAATTATTGACGCATCATATACTTTAGCTTTAAATACAATTTCATCAATTAAGCTCTAGACTTCTAGGGCTTAATTCGTGGCCAGAACGATCACAATGTATTTATTTATAGCTACTTAATCAATATGTTAATAATAGCCGGACAAAATAGGCATCATTAACGTAAATAATATCGGTAATAAGGGGTACGTATTGCAATATCTAAAATTAAAAGAACTAATGTAAAATAACCTACGTTCAAAATCCCTAAAATCTAAATACCTAATATTTTTTAATACCTAAGCAACTAACACCTACCTACGAATTACCTATGTTTAAAATACTGATTGGAGTAAATATCAAATGTTTAAAATGTCAACAGTTATTACACCTAAGTTTGATACACTAAGATTTGAAATACCAAATGGTCAAAATACCTAAAATGATACATCACTTGCGAGCTATTTGTATGAAGTAGTAGATCAGGTTCCGCGAGCGTAAAAGAGGGTAGATTGATACACCCCGAGGTTCGGTTTATTAGGTTCCTTTAAACCCTACAGACATAAATAGGAGGCCCGCGCAGCGGGGCTCCGTCGATCTGACGTCGTTAGAAATAAAACGAGCGCGCAGTATTAGTAAGCTGTAGGCGAATCGTCCGTTAGGTATTTCATACATAGTTAAAATATCCAATATCTTAAAAAAACCATTGGATTAACCGTCCGTTAGTGCATTTAATTTTAGTTTAATCTTAATTAAGTAAGTAAACCAGTAGTTCAGTCGACCAATATGTGTTATGAACATATTATGTGAATCAACCGTAGTAATATCGAAAATAGTTAGAATAACTGAAGTTACTCGTATTATAATACGATTTAGGGGCTATAGATCGTCGTATCATACCCAAATCCACTGAATACCTACCTACCTACCTGGTATAAAAATAACAAACCCTTTCTTTTAAAAAAAATGTCAAATGACAAGGAAAAAGGGGGACAGACAGATTAGCGCGTTTTTTTTTCGCAGATTGGTGAAGTTATGTGCCTAAATTGATGTTTTTCATCAGCACATACATAATAAACATTAATTAAGGTGCTCTTTCGAGCACTTAATTAATGTTTTTGTAAGGTTTCCATAAAACCAACCCACATACACCAGAGAGAGTTTTACATATAACTCTATGGAAACGCTTCCGAAGGTGACGATATTTCCGCCTGTCACCGTTTTCGTAGGAAAACATTTAAACTAGTCGTGTCGTGTCGCTGCGGTCTGCGGTTGCGGTCTACTTCCGAAGTGTAAGTGTGTACAAAAATCGATGCCCTCTCACCGAGAGGAGGCCTATGTCCCAGCAGTGAGAAGATTATAGGCTGATTATGTTATATTACTTACAGAAAACTTAATAACCATAAACAAAGGACATCCAGACATCCTAGCGAAACCTGCTAAAAGGGACACAGGAATGGTTGTGGTACAACCATTCCTGTGTCCCTTTTAGCAGGTAGATACCTACCCCTACCCACATTTTTTCAATAAACCTATCTACATATGTAGTCAACCCTAATAGAATTAAACTCTTAACTTGAACTCATTAATCAATGTATGAACATGGACAATGACGTCACTGAGCTCATCAATTTATTGCTTTCATCGACGAGTAAGTAATTTGAAGCTTGTACCTACAATGTGGGCGGCCCTTGTGTGTATATCAAAATCACTGTGATTTACATAGCTCCATTTATTATGAACATGATATTATAGAACGGGACTAGTCCTGATTAAATCTGGGACATCTAATGAGCACCTATGTAGGTCGATACACACATGGACTCTGACACCGGGTGACACCTAAATACAAAGCCCTCAAATGTCTAAATAAAAGTGCACTGATAGATTTTCAACGTTTGGCACAGCATCTAGGGTTGAAAATCCAACAGCACAATAATACCTATTTAGACATAACATTTAGGTATCGCCTAGAGTGAGAGAAAACTCGAATAATTCTGCCCATATACCTATGTTAGTAGAAGTAAGTACGTGCACAAAGTACAAATCGTTATTCGTTTTAAATTCATTGTATCAATCTAGGCCCCGCATAAATCTAAACCATCAACAGTTCTGGCATCCACCCACCTGAATTACCACTAAAATATATTCAAAACCATTTGCCTCACAGTTCACACGAAACAACGTCAGTCAAGAAAATATATGAGACACGGAAAGCTGGAAATTCCGCAGCAACAAATATAATTGAATAAATTCGAATGTAAAAACATTAGCGTATCATAAATCTGTGCGGAAAAACGAATGGATCACATAATGCAGTGGCGTACTGCGGGTGGTGGTGGTCGCTGATACCATCAGTGCGGTCAACGGCATCCGAGGCCCGCGGGCCCTGGCCGCCGCCGCACCTGCTACCCACCGACATGCACGGTAGTGACGTGCCCAAGTCATGATAACTTGAGTGACAGATTTACTTTATAGTTTTGCCGAATCATCATAAGAGCAATAAGAAAAACAGAAGTCGTGTCGTCGTCGATCGTGTAGTACCTAAACTACGCATATCGGTTACTGATCAAAGTGTAGGTAATAATAATTCCACTTGCAGTCCTAGTAGGATTTCAGATATTTAGGCTAGAGCTGTAGGACTCCTTTTCCATAGGTACAAACCCGTGTCAGAAAATAGCATGCAGCTGGATGGGTTAATATTTTTCTAAATCCATTTACTATTTTATACTGAAATTCTTTAAAACCGCTGCATTTTTACTATACTTTGCAGTTCATAAATGGTAGGTACCTGCATCTACCACATCACTAGCCCGTTACAACTACCTTTGATTCCACCATGCGGTCCCGCCGTCAGCAAAACTGCCTTATAATTAAAATTCACATGCAATAAAGCACTTCCTTCGGAGCTATGTGAGCATATATTATAATGAAACGTGCATCGCAACGGAATAATGTAAACGGGAATAAGTAGGCTGCATTTTGTAGATGGAAATTATGGAATATTTTTCCTTTTGACACGTAGAGCATAGCTCGATGCAATGCCTATACTTTTACAAGTTTGATGCTTTTAGGCAAAAGTTTTTCCTAACATAGCAAGCGAAATGTGAATGTAGGTACATAGTAGGTACCTATAGATACAGCTTGCCCAATTTAACACTTCAATGTATAGGTACCTACCTACAGACAGACACGCGATGATGGGGATGTTATATTATGTTTTTCTTACCCAACTTAACCTTGTAATAAAATTTATCAATTCTGAAGTGACCTACCTACTTTCAAGCTCTGAATTTTTTAGTAACCCAATCCGAAATTCCAGCTTTGATAAGCACAGTAGCTCTTGGCTATTCGCTGCAGGTTTGGGATTAATTCCATAAGATCCTTGTCGCACTCTAGGGATGCCATATTAGGTATATAGCAGAGTATATGTACATATTTATTGCTTTCCAGTTGGACGGCAGCACGCATGTGTGTAGTACGGAGCAGGTCGGTGGTGGCGTGGCGCGCAACATGGCCGAAGCTCTGTGGAGATTGCGAGGAGGCCGCACCAAACTCCTCACCGCTGTTGGAGACGATGCCGACGGAGAATATTTGGCGAATATAGCACCAGGGCTACTCCTGCACGGTATGGACGGCTTTCACGAACATACAAAACTCCTAATTTACTGAACACGACATGACTTAGGTACCTGTTTGTACATGAATCATAAGCTTACTTAACATTATTTTGTTAGTATCGTGCGTTAATTAAACTTATAAAAGCCAAGGATATCTAACTACCAGCTGTTCAAAATTCGTGGTATTTTTTAGCTTCAGCCTACGTAGTGCTACTAATTTTAAGCAGAGAGGCAATTCTCGTAATTTTTAGAACGTTCAGTCTGGGGGCCTAAAAAGGCCACTTTGGCAGAATCAATTTTTTTTTGTCTGCGCAAATACCAATCAATCCAATGCAAATCCAATCCCAATCTCTTTGATTGATAGTGCAGCGAAAAAAAGAAAAACACGGACTGTATTCGCCAAATTATTATTCATAACGTTATCCTTTTACGATTCTGCCAAAGTGGCCTTTTTAGACCCCCAGTTCACTAAAGCAGTCGTAGCATAACGAAGGCCGAAGCTACACATTACTACGAACTTTGAACACCTGCGGTTAGATGGTCAGTCCCACCGAGGCAGAATGGTAGCATGGCGTAGGCCAAAGCTACACAGTGCTACGAGTTTTGGACACCTGCGCTTAGATGGTCGGTCCCACCGAGGCAGAATGAATGGTAGCATAGCGTAGGCCGAAGCTACGCAGTGCTACGAGTTAGCACTTCCATTTGAAATATCATGGTCAGTCCTACCGAAGCAGAATCGTAGCATAGCGTAGACCATACTAACCGTAGCTAACTTACGGCACTAAACTTTTCTTTTTGTTTCACAGATTGTGTAGTAAAAAATGCTCGCACCCCTTCCTATGCCGCAGTGATGGACCCCCAAGGTGAATGTCTTCTCGGTCTGGGCGACATGGTTCTGCACAACCTCGTCACTATAGATCTTGTACGTAAAATAATCAACAATCTATAACAAATTGCCAAAAGTTGGAAGCTTTTGAGTGATATGCAGTTTCAATTGAAAGAAAAAAGAATTGGCAGAAAGAGCTTATACCTATATATATATATTGAATGACTAATATAATTTTGACGTATTTTTTTTTACTACATACTTTATATATTTTCCCATGTTAACTATGAGTGTTATATTTTAATTTGGCTAATTGAATTGTGGTTATATACACTCGCGAGCAACCAAATCGACTCAAGCCTTGACGGCGCACATATACATTGATTTTCCTAAAACGATAAATGGTAATTATAAAAGTGATATGTCATTCGAAAGCTGAAGAATTATGCTTTCAATTAACATCAATACCTTAAAAAAAAACTCAGCGCTGATTTATTGACGCATTTTAATTTGCCGTCAGCGTAAATGACCTCATTAGGAATTCGCGACTTGCGCTACATGATCCCGCTATAAAACCCCTCCACATCCGGTTTACCTTATCAGTCGCTTGTTACAAGTTGACCGGTACACATCTCCGCAAATTGCATTCCTTGTTTTCGCTAACCCATGGATACCACACCAGAAGAAGTCGCTCAAGTTGTTGCCTTGTTGCAACAAGGGTTAAGTCATCGAGCAGTCGCTGCCCAGCTCCACTTAAGCCAGTCTTCTGTATCCCGAATATACAGACGGTTCCAAGAGACTGGTGCCTTCAATCGGAGACCAAGAACGAGCCGCCACTGATGAACTTCAGAGAGAGACGACAACTTCATTGTCTCAAACTCGCTACGCAATCGACACCCTATGGGCGTTGATGTGCAGCAAGAACTGAGACGTGTACGACAAGTGGCTGTCAGCGAGTGGACAGTGAGAAGACGCTTGAAGGAAGCTAGCTTGATGCCAAAAAGACCTGCGACGGGCCCTAAATTGACTGCAGGCCACCGACAAGCGCGCCTTCAATTTGCTCGAGAGCATCTCAATTGGAGCGTCGCGCAATGGCGATCGGTTCTGTTTACTGATGAGTGCAGAATGTTTCTGCATGGCAGTGACAGGAGAGGCCGAGTCTACAGGCGTCCGGGGGAACGATTTGCCTAATGTTGTTTCGCTGAAACAGTGGCATATGGCGGCGGTTCCTGCATGATGTGGGCTGGTATTTCTTTAGAGGGAAAACCGAACTTGTTTTCGTGCCTGGGGGCGGCCGAGGAGGCGGGCTAACAGCTGATCGGTACATCACCGACATTCTACTCGATCATGTTGTGCCCTACGCAGGGTTTGCCGGTGAAGATTTCGTGTTAATGCACGACAATGCCCGCTGCCAAACGGCACGAGTCACTTAACAGTTTCTGGAAGAGGTCGAATTACGCACGATGGACTGGCCTGCGCTCAGTCCTGACATGAATCACATCGAGCACTTATGGGACGAGCTTAAAAGAAGAGTTCGGGCCAGGAATCCAGTCCCTTCAAGCGTATACGAGCTAAAGACAGCATTATTAGAGGAGTGGGACGGCAGTCCTCAAGAAAATATCAAAAAATTGATAAGGTCAATGAAAAGCAGACTGCAGGCTGTAATTAGGGCTAGAGAGGGCAATACGAAGTATTGATTTTAATAAATTAATTTTATTTTCAACATTTTTTGTTTAATTTGGAAAATACGAGACCCATACCTTTTTTCCTTAATTCCCGTTTTTCCTACTCTTGCGTTCAGACATCATTTATTTCAAAAATGATGGATGGATCTCAATGATAATAATATCAAATTAAAGCTGACATCTTAAGCTTTCTAATGACATATGATTTTTATAATTTTCATTTATAATTTTAGTTGTATCAATGTATGTGTGCGCCGATAAGGCTTGAGTCGATTTGGTTGCTCGCGAGTGTATTTATATTTAAATCATTTTATTAGCTTGTATAATTTGAATAGGTACCTACCTTAAAAATTTTGCTTATACTTAAGTTCCTACTTAAATATTTGTATGCCATTGTATAAGGCAAGCATGACGACCTGTCAATACGTTTAACAACTTGCATGCTGCTTTTTCGTGTGTATACTACCCATGTTTGAACAAATAAAATAAAAAAAGCCGGTCAAGAGCGAGTCGGACTCGCGCACCGAGTGTCCGTACCATCATATTTTTAATTTTTCATCGCAGAGGCCTATATTCGTCAGAGAACTTTAACACTTGCACTGCGGTGTAGAATATTGCTGTTTTATGTCAGCGCCATCTCTTGACCGATAGTGGAACTGGAATACGTGAAAACTCCCCCTACCTAATACCAACATTTTGAATATTATTTTATGATGGAACATAAACCCAAAACTAGGTGTACGTTACCCCAGCAAGAAAGTGTCTCCTAGAGTTATAGGAGTAGGACGTATAATATGTGCCCTATCTGCTGTAAATGTGCCCCCAAATAAAAAATGTGTGCCCCCTGTCGTTTTGGAAAAAAACGGAAAAAACGATTCTTGCTGGGGTAACGTTTTTCTAGCAGGAAAATTCTAAACGAATGATCGGAGAGAGAAAAATTGTGCATGGCCAGTGAGCTTATGTGTGCCAAAATGTGCCCCCAAAAAAAAAATCTGTGCCCTTTCAGGTTTTCGAGATATTGCATTTCCTGCTGGAGTAACGTTTTGATGAATCGTATATCTCTACAACTATTGCATGTGCCCCTGTAGAGTAAACATACACGAGTAGCTCTTAATGTGTGCCCCTTAGTGCCCCAATTAGTTTTAAGAAAATATTTATAGTTTTCAAGTTATAGCGGTTTTATGAAAACCCGAAAAAACATCGCAGCGCCTAAATTAGACAAGAAACAAGTTCGCTGAAAACTGTATTCGGTCCTTCTTGACGCTAATAATAACCATACAAAGTTTCAAAACTATTCATGCATGCGTTTTTGCTAAAAGTCAAAACGATGGTGTCCTAACTTTGACGGCAAAATACAAGGAACCGGCTCAATCCGAGATGTGTAGGTGTAAACCAAAATCATGTGCCTTTAGTCAAAAATATATGGTGAAAATATTCAGCTTGGAATGTTTCGCATTAAGTAAATATTAACAAAAAACCAAAATATGTAAGTAACGGCTGGTTATCCGACCAAATTTGAATGACTACTAAAAAGCGACGGATTCATACATATCGATGACCTTCTTTATTGAACGTATTATACCTAAGCTGTTGTCCGTACAGTCGCGTTCAAAAGTTTTGGGGGCTAATTAAAAAATATATTAAATGCACCTTGTGACTATAATAAATGAAACAGCTTGTTGTTGTGGAAATTATTATTTTTATTCCCTTAATTTTAATTCTTAAAGTAATTATTGCATCAAATCACAGATCAAAGTTCCTACCTATAAATATTAGAAATTAGTATATAAAGTAATGAAAAAAATCGGTTGTCTGTAAAGTAGGTTTACTGACGATAGTTGAACGTGACAACGTCATAAGAAAATACTGATGGAATAGTTGCATTGCATTTGTTAATATTCGCTTGCACTTCAAGCCGCCATGGAACGCTACAGAGCGAGGCCGCGAGGTAACGCTACATGAGTCATGTTTTTTCGTGAGTGCAGCCAGCTTCATCGATTTATTAGACGTTGTCACGTCAAAAATCCAAGTACTTGATAAGACAAGTATTTTTAAATAGGTAAGTCAAAACAATGCCATTAAATACTTACCACCGCAGATCGTGCCATAAAATTCAACACCCCTACAACCACATAATTGTTATAAAATGCTTAATACGCCACTTTCAACCAACTCAAAAAAAAGTAAACAAACAGTATCAGTGCAACTGCGTGACTCAACGTAACAGTGTCCTTGGCGTCATAACATAACTGCAACTGTTTACCAATACCAAGTAATAATCCAAACGCACTTCCTCAATAAACACTTCGTACCTATTATTCATAATAGAGCGACGTTACACGTAACCTGTCTCTGTCACACTAACACCGTACGCGTACTAGCTGTCTCACTTTCTCCAAGCTAGACAAAGCGACTCCTTGCGACACGACGTCAGCGGATGCCGCGGGGCCAGAGATATATGCAGCGGTGTGGGGAGGCGAAAAAAGGGAATCTTCTATTAAGTAAGGTGAATGCTCCAACCAGCCCGCAAAATTCAAATTTTTTCTGTTTTTTTTTGTTCCTACGCCTTTATGAACTTGGAGGGTTGTATTGGTGATTTTGATGATTATAATTCTGTAACTATATACGTCTTACAACCGCGAATAATATTTTAATCAACATACAACCTAGCACTGGCCTGCAAATTGCAAAAAACGCAAGAAATTTTGAATTTCGCGGGCTAGTTGGAGCATTCCCCTTAATGATGAAAAACTTACAATGCGTGCCACGAAAGATGAGACTTGACACACCACGTGGTTTGACATGCGCAGTACACGATTTTAGGTATCTTTAGCGGTATGAGGTCTGAGTGCGGGACGGGACTGGACGTCATAGGGGCGGCGGAAAGAGCGGGGGAGGCGGGTCAAGTCTCATCTTTCGTGGCACGCATTGTACTGTTAATTTATCTAACCTACGGCTTATCAATAAATATATATGTACCTAATATAAAAAGACAAATACGGGCTTTTTATTTATATACAAAAAAGAGCTACCTCTTTTTAGTAGTAGGTATTCATCACACATTTCATGAACTATATTTTTTTTTAAACATCGGGACCAAGTCAAAGACCTGGCAAATATCTCGATGTATTTCTTTCGTTCACACATAAATTACTGGATGTATTTTAATGAAATTTAGAATCGAGAAGATAGCTTACCTTGGAATAGCACTTAGGCTACTATTTATAATGTACTTAATCATGTGTAACGTCATAGAAACAGCTAGTAGAATATAATCCAATAACAACTTTATTTAATTACTTATTACTTTTGTAAGTCAGTGTACTCAGGCACAACACGTGTGAACCGGTTAGTGAGTAAAGTAAAGAAGGTCATCGATATGTATGAATCCGTCGCTTTTTAGTAGTCATTCAAATTTGGTCGGATAACCAGCCGTTACTTACATATTTTGGTTTTTTGTTAATATTTACTTAATGCGAAACATTCCAAGCTGAATATTTTCACCATATATTTTTGACTAAAGGCACATGATTTTGGTTTACACCTACACATCTCGGATTGAGCCGGTTCCTTGTATTTTGCCGTCAAAGTTAGGACACCATCGTTTTGACTTTTAGCAAAAACGCATGCATGAATAGTTTTGAAACTTTGTATGGTTATTATTAGCGTCAAGAAGGACCGAATACAGTTTTCAGCGAACTTGTTTCTTGTCTAATTTAGGCGCTGCGATGTTTTTTCGGGTTTTCATAAAACCGCTATAACTTGAAAACTATAAATATTTTCTTAAAACTAATTGGGGCACTAAGGGGCACACATTAAGAGCTACTCGTGTATGTTTACTCTACAGGGGCACATGCAATGGTTGTAGAGATATACGATTCATCAAAACGTTACTCCAGCAGGAAATGCAATATCTCGAAAACCTGAAGGGGCACAGATTTTTATTTTTGGGGGCACATTTTGGCACACATATAAGCTCTCTGGCCATGCACAATTTTTCTCTCTCCGATCATTCGTTTAGAATTTTCCTGCTAGAAAAACGTTACCCCAGCAGGAATCGTTTTTTCCGTTTTTTTTCCAAAACGACAGGGGGCACACATTTTTTATTTGGGGGCACATTTACAGCAGATAGGGCACATATTATACGTTCTACTCCTATAACTCTAGGAGACACTTTCTTGCTGGGGTAACGTACACCAAAACTAGGGCTACGATTGATAACGCTTGCGACATTGAATAGTCATAAAATGTTGAAATTATTGTCTCTTCGGGTGTGTATAAAGCTGATAGTTGAAAGGGGCTACATACACATAAAACTACGACAGGCTGTCTAAGGCTATAATTAATAACTGACACGTGTGTGGCGTCGTGTGACTGTCGCATCAAACAATCGCCTGTAATTAACTCACTTTGATGTGACCGTTAATGACACTTTAGCAACATTTCTATTACTTACAGGTAAATAAGCACATGACGGTCCTTGAAAAAGCTCCATTAGTCGTTCTTGACGGCAACCTTCCTCAATCCACAATTGACTACGTCTTAAAGGTGTGTCAGCGTCTTAAAAAACCTGGTAAGTTGAACAATTCTTCTCAAAAAGCGGACAAGCCCAGTCTTTAAACATTGCCACTGGTAGCGATTCTGTTGTTCACCAACTAAACTAAATTTAAGTTCGATGCATCTTTTTCTTTCTATTTCATTAAGAAAAGGAAAGTTACATTTCAGTTTAGTCCCGTCAAATTAATCAGCGCCTGACGTAAATTGACGTAATTTTAGTAGGCAAGTTTTTACTCACGTCTAAACGTGTATGGAGTAGTGTCAAGCGCTGATTAATTTGACAGGACTAAACTAAAATTTATCATATGTCTTTTTCTTAATGAAATAGAAAGAAAAAGATGCACTGAACTTAAATTTAGTTTAGTTTGTGAACAAGGGAATCGGCACCTGTATCGACATTAAGGGGACTACACGACCTAAAGCGAGGTCACTGTCGGACTGCATAGAAAAGAAAGATAAGCGCGATGACACAACGCTGGTAATTTATTGCAAAATATGAAGCAATTATCTATTTACAAAAAATCTATTGTTTGAACTAAAAAATTAAAACACTAGTGCTTTAGTACGTTGCTTGTAGAATAATCACACTAATATTATAAAGGCGAAAGTTTGTGAATGTGTATGTGTGTGTGGGGGGGGGGGTGTGTGTGTGTGTGTGTGTGTGTGTTTGTTTGTTATTTCTTCACGCTCAAACGGCTGGACCAATTTTGACGTAATTTTGTATGGAGGTAGCTGTAGTAGGACTTTTTATCCCGATATTCCCACGGGATCGACACTGACGCGGGTGAAGCCGCGGGGCGCAGCTAGCCTAACAATAAATCAGAATGTATGTATATTAGTATGGTTTTTATTGTAAAAAGAAAGTTTTTAGAGGTAGGTATCTTCATGATTTTTTCTATTGTATAAAATAAATATTATGTTTTCAACACACATCTACTTAGCATATATCCTGAAGAATATCATAATATATATTTGTCTAATTTTGTTTACTTTAGTCGATCATATACTTTTATTGCTTCTAAAACATGCGTTTCTTGCGTTTAGGTCCTGTAATCCCCTTAAACAAAGGAACGGATTTCCCGGTATCTGATTCCGGTGTTTTTCCCGGTATCTATAACCCCTTCTTGGGTCAATAAGTAATAAGCGTGTATGAGTGCGCGATGACGCGGTCGTTGACCAGATGGGCCACGACCGCATCATCGTTTACCAGGCAGTGTAATATAACCGCAAATTAAGGACAGGTTTTAAAACTTTATTTTGTCACTAAAATATAATTATATTTAAAATTATCAGTACAATCAGTGCTCATCCTTGGAATGGCTTTTTAATGAGATTATTATTCGGACGGATAGGTTTTAACAATAATATTCAAATATATTGTTAACAAGAGATTACTTTCTTCAAGGCACTAGAATTATTTAGTAATTTGTCATATGAATACAGTCTTAATAATAAAATGAATGTTGTTAAAATAACACAAAACTATGATTAAAGTAACTTAAAACATATACAAACTAATTCTAGAGTTAATTATAAAAAAATACAAAATTATTACATAAAAAATTAAGAAGTAATACAGTAAGTATGTATTCTTGTAAATTTTACATGGAAGTGCACTTAATTAACTTTTTTAAATACTAAATTAAGTAAATAATATTTTTTCGACCATGCTAAACACTCACCATTTAACCGACCAGGTAAAAAGAATAGTACAATACTCAATCACAAAATAAAATTGCAGATTACATTTTCTGATGAGCCACCAAATACGATGTTCAATAAACACAACCTTTTTTTTTCATCGATCAACCTGTATACTAATTGAGTACCCATACCTAGGTACTTACATAACATACAAAATACATTATAATTTCTTTAAGCAATCATTGCAACAAAGTAATGTTTGAAATGGAAGGCACAATAATTCATGGAGCTGCCTATTACATAAACTGATATAAACATCAATAAGTACATACAAAAAAAAAATGGTACCAATTAGTCTAATCAGAACAACACAATACACAAATCTAGATACTAAACAAATTGAAGAAACAGTAAATCGAAATTAGCGATTCCTTGAGATACAATCAATATTATTTTACACTTTGGAATTAGGTGAAGGAGATAAATCTTTACCTGTGGAATTTTTCCATCAAATGCTTTTAGCAGAGCCCGATACTACAATATTGATTGTGTATGGATAAATTTTCATATTAACTACTAGTAGTATGGCGAAAAAAGCTCTAGGTTACGTGTTAAATTTATTGAAGTTCATGTGTTTAAAGTTAAAGTACATTGAAAATAATAATTATTGAACTAGGCTATATTTTACATATAACCCAACTGACGTTGTTGCTGTAACTGATCGCGCAAGTGATGCAGCGCATGCTCCGGCTGGCTATGTTGCATTTGAGCTACCAGGTTCTTTGCTTCCAAACGAAGTTCATAAAGCTTACGGGACTCCAAATACAGTAGGACTGCTGCAGCTCCTGTATAGAAATACAACATAATGTAGGGACCATTGTGAACAATAAGCAAGTTAAGTGTTCTTAAGGTGTCACTAGTCGATATTTTTTCCATACAAATTTCGGGAGAGTATTACTCCACTGTTTGACATAGTGCACCCAAAGTTAAACATGATATCGTTTTGACTTATTACTAGTTGTGCCTGTACGAAAACAGAATAGTAAAATAAAAAACCATTAAAAAGTTACGAGCCAACAAAGATTCGTTTTTCTTGCTATTTTTAACGTAACTTTGGGTGTAAATAAGTAATAAAAGAACTGTAAAATCTTCAAATCCAAGTCCGTACCGACAAAGTTCAGCTATCGAAAAGTTTAATAAAATTTATTTATAATTGATTTATGCAGGGGTTTTTTTATAAAACTCGATTTTCCAAAGCACTTTTCGAATTTTTTTACGCGCCTATCAGTTCGGAACGGTGTTTCTGAGCGTGAAAACTAGACGACGTGCGTGTAGACTAGCGTCTAACTGCTCATCAGACACGAAGCCAGGTGAGACAGAGTGCTTTTTGGCCATGACCACCAGTGAGTTCGAGCTCGCAACTAGTTTACTCTTAAATGAGACTTTTAAACTTCTTATATATTTATTACAATTTGTTACGCATTTTCAACCGTCGTCCGTCTCATCCCTGTTACGTGCTGTGTTCTCATCTATTTTATCACTTTCTTCCCTGTCATACTTTCTCACTCGCACTGTGTTGTCATACCAATCTTCTAACATCCCTGATACTTTATGTGTTGCCACTTCTTTATAATCTTATCTCTCTCTAAGTCCTGATATGAACAATCTGATTCTATCCAATCAAATTTAAACTCAATATGACTTGTCGTTGTCATATTCTTATGCCAATTTGGACGTCTGGAATCAAACTTTGTGACTGTACTAAACGATGTAACGTTAAAATAATTCAACAATTCCAAAATAAAGTACTCAGGGATGCTGTATAAATATGCTCCATGGTACATTAGAAATGATGACCTCCACCGTGACCTTAAAATAGAACTCGTCACCACAATCATTCAAAAATTTGCTGAAGCCCACGAACACAGACTTCACCGACATTTGAATGTCGAGACAATTCAGCTGCTAGACAATACGAACATAGTGCGTAGGCTAAAGAGAACTAAACCATTTGAGTTAGTGTAGTATTTATATAGTGAATGAATAATAGTGTGGTGCTAATGGTGCTATACATGTAACACATGAACAGTGTTTTATCAATTTGTCAGACCCTAAGAAAGTGCTACGACGGGACTGTGTAAAAGTGCATATTGACACTATTCTTAGTTATAACATAATCTGTCACGTATAATATTAAGTTAGAGTTAAATTGCTTATTAGTCTATTAGGCTAGATTGTAATCAATTACTAAGTTCTTATTAATAAAACAAAATTACTTGTATGCTTTGCAGTGACATTGTCCTATCTGAAGTAGACAATCTAAATAGTGCATGGAAGGTGGAGGAGCATGAAGTCAATATACCAGAACAGATGACTTAAGCCACTGTGCACCGACACATCCAAAGCGCTTTGGTGTCATCACAGTGGGCGTGGCCTCGGTCAGTAGTCTCATCTTATGCACTTAAAGTTCATGCTTAACGAACCCTGGTTAATTTCAAGTTTTAACGAATCCTGGTTATTTTCAAGTTTTAAATCATGACGAACATTTTATAGTCTTTAAATTGCTTTGAAATATAGCCGGGTCTTTTAAATTAAGTACACAGGACAGCGCCCTGAAAAGGGTCATGCACCTTAATATAGTAAAATTCGACTATGCCATCTTTCTTTGTTAACTTGCTGCACACTTTAGTGAAAACAGTAAGTGCAGCACGCAATTATTATATAAATAAACTAGCTGCCCAGCTCGACATCGTTCGCGTGGTGTCCTACCCTTTACCCTACCCTACCCCTACCCTACTCCCCCTACCCAAAATTATGGGGTGGACCACCCTTATTACTTAGGGGTATGAAAAATAGTTTACGTCCTATTCTCAGACCTACTGAATACACACAAAATTTCATAAGAATCGGTCAAGCCGTTTCGAAGGAGTTTTGTTACAAACACTGTGACACAAGAATTTTATATACAACGTGTAACAGAATAAACGCAATTCCTGAAAGTAGTTTGTTCAGAATCGGCTTCTGAATCGATTTCCGTCATCAAAAATAGGTGTTAAATTTTGACGGAAAAATCTTTTAAATGACTTAAATTAGAAACACTGTATCATGAAAAATTAATACAATCCTTAATTCAAGGAAATTGAAACCTTAACTTAGAGCAATAAAGGCTACTTAAACGCACGACATTATTTGTATTACGCTCACACGTCGTAATGCACACACGTTAATAATATCAATGCATTTTACAATAAAAGTAGTGTGCGTCAAATTAAATAGGTAATTTAAAGGAATTTCCACTTTATCTCCAATGCGTAAGGCTTGTTTGAATGCACGACCAAACTTAGTGCGGTCATCAGAGTAGCCCTACACACACACAAACAAATTATGGCATTATTACAAAATAAAATTATTGAATTTGAAGAAATTTGAACCTTATTGCAAAGAAATAAAGCATTTGTCGGCAACCTCTTTGACGTTTTTTGCGAAATGCCGACATACGCGCCGCCGCTACCGCCGAATAACATGAGTACAAATAAAAATAACATTAAAATCTAGTCATCCGCCGGTAGCGACCTAGTGTAGTTGTTTTTCAGTTTACTTCCGTGACATTTTTGATTCCGTGCGTGATGGCTTTCCGGTACACCAACATACAATACACGGAGATGGTGAGGACCCTGGCTCGCTGTCTTGATAATGTCGCGTTAGCTTGTCGGGAGTTCAATGACCGTTTTGGCTGCAGTGTGAGCGCCAGGACGATGCTGGCTGCAACTAGTGTTGCCCAAAATCGGTCTTGGTCTTGCAGTCTTGGTCTTGTTCTTGCATTTTTGCAAGACCAAGACCAAGACCAAGACCGACTTATTGTAGCAAGACCAAGACCAAGACTGAACCCTGCAAGACTTGAGCAAGAACAAGACTAAGCCTGCAAGACTCTTGCGTCTCGCAGTTAAGTCAAACTGAGATTTGGGCGTTATAGTAGGTATTGGTTTCAATCCCGATTTTGATAGACGTTCCCCAGTATCAAAACTGTATCGTCATAACACTAACAGGTATTGTATTGATTATTATATGTTTCGACTATTTATTAAGTAGGTAGGTAGCGTGTTACTTACAAATTTGTTCCCATATGTGATAAAAATGTACCTAGCATAACTTTCTGCCAAAGTTCATTTCATACCTTGTAAGTATATCTACTTAGAGTATTATATTATACTTGTATAAGTCTAATGTGCAGATCTAACGTTAGTAGGTTGGTAAAAATTATGTAGGTATTTATGTTTCAAAGTTTATATTATTCTTCTATTCAGCAAAATTTAAAACTAACAGCGAGTCGAGTAGGTCGAATGCACTTTATTGTAATAATTTTAACGTTTATTTTCAAGTGCGTTAATAATACGAGCAGACCGCTTGGAGCTGCGGTCCCTTTGTCGCGGCATTTGAAAGCGAATAGCGTAGGTACGAAGACAGTGTTGACCTCGCAAATGAACTTTAGTAATACAGCTGATCAGGTAGCCCTTTCGAGTTTTATTTACATTGCTGTTTTAAGTAAAACAAGTGAATTTACTATTTTTTTATTAAAAATCTCATTGGGTCAGATAGAAATAATGATTTTATACAGTTTACAGTATAAAATTGCAGAAAAAAACGTAAAAATTAAGAAATAGTCGACGAAAAATTTTAACGCAGGGGGGTTCAGAATCATGTACTGAATTCATGGCAAGCGGTTGCGCGTCGATGTCCCTACCACCCTGAGGAATAGGCTAATAGGTATTTGAATGTTCAATCTAGTCTAAGTAGTAGAGTCTCGCAAGACTTGCGAGACTCTTGCTGCAAGACCAAGACCAAGACCAAGACTAAGAGCGCAATACCAAGACCAAGACCAAGACCAGGTGTATTGACGCAAGACCAAGACCAAGACTGGCTAAGGTCTTGTCTTGGTCTTGCATTTGGGCAACACTAGCTGCAACTCAGCGACTGAGGGACTCTGGGACGTTCCTTCCTAATACGGCTTTGGACAGAGGGACGAATGTGCGGACTACTCGTCTGCAAGAGCGTATTCTCGACCATTTTGATGAACATCCAGAGGACAGCTCGAGAGAAGCAGCACCCCAGTTTGACTGCAGCCAAATGTACGTGTGGCGAACGTTGCGTGCTGATGGTGAACACCCATATCATCTTCGATGGTGTCAAGACCTAACGCCGGCCGACAACTTGCCACGACTGGAATTCAGTAGGTGGTTGTTGGAGAACTGGCAACAGAACATTCTTTGGACGGACGAGAGTACCTTCACGCGTGTTGGCATGTACAACCAGCACAACCAGCATTTGTGGCGGCATGAGAATCCACATGCTTGCCGTGTGGATTCGTTCCAGCATAGGTTCTCCGTCAACGTGTGGGCTGGTATACTCGGAACATTCATACTCGGCCCCATTTTCCTTCCACGGTTGACCGGAGATACCTACCTGCGGTTCTTGCAGGAGACATTGCCGGACTTACTGGATGACGTCCCTGTCGGTCTTTCACGTGACATGTATTACTAGCAAGACGGTGCTCCCGCGCATTTCACGTGGACCGTTCGACGGCATCTGGATGCGGAGTATGGCAGTCGCTGGATAGGTCGCGGAGGACCTGTGCCGTGGCCTCCCAGATCGCCAGACTTAACACCGCTAGACTTTTTTTTGTGGGGTCGCATAAAATCGCTCGTGTACGTCAGTCAATGTACAAGTGTCGAGGAGCTAAAAACAAAAATTCAACAAGCATTTGTGACGGTGAAAAGTGATACTGAAGTGCTTACAAAATTAAAATACAATTTAAGAAAGCGTGCTAATAAGTGCATAGATCAAGGTGAAAGTGGATCGCAGAAATAGTGCAAATTAATAACCTAAGTGTTAAGTGTAAATAGTCCAGTTCTGTAAGTACCTACTTCTTCCTATCAATACGATTGTATTCTAATCACTGTAAACATTGTTATTATAATCTTTTAAACACGCCGTCTTTGCCTAAGACGACCCACTGACCATATTTTTGTAGTACAAACAATAAACTGGACCTACCTAACAACGAACTTATCAGAGGGATCGCGAGATTCGCGGGGGTGCAATCTCGAAAGATAGGTACCTAGGTAGATAAAAACGACAAGCAGCGGCGCGCGGCGCGGTGGGTAGAGACTAAATTCAAAGCCTGTGAAAGTTTGATAGAAAAAAATTTTCCCGGTGATATCGCTTATCAATATCACATCTAGCTAATGTTCGGTAATTTAATTATCGTTCATACGGCCATAGGTAGGTATCTAATGCCTAATGCCTACATTAGAATTAGGCACTCACCGTTGGCGCGCGCGCCGCTAAAATTGAACAAACACAAATGCAAAACCTAATTTTTAGGTCCATGATACACACGTGCACATGAATAATATCAAAGCATTTTACATTTGGATTCGAGCGCGCGCGCGTTTAATAAAACAGTTGATGTAAGAGAATTTAATCCTTCCGTCCAAATAATAAGGCTTATTGAAATGCACGACCGATTTGTATTCCGCATGTCTCTCTAATTGATTTGTTGAGAAATGTCGAAATAGGTACTTAGTAGATAATTTTCTTTTGCAAATGTACCGTAAGAATAATGTGAAAGAGCGAGATGCACAAAACCGGCGACCCTTTGATATCGCGCGCGCGCGCTACCTCCGGGCTGCCGGCCGGCCATCTTCAAAGTAGGCATTTTTCCATGCGCACAACAAAGTTTGCTGTTTGTGATTAAAATCTTGTACGCACTGATTTTTGTTTCACGTAATTAGCAGTAAACACGCTTATAAGAGGTAGCTAATAATATCGCGAAAGTTACGCATCTGAGATAAATATATTTTACCCGCGTGTGCCGCACGGAGTCCGGGCGCTTCGCCCTTCGTTAATTTCGAAATTCGGGTAAAAAGTCGCTATTTTAAATGCATCCCCGTTACTAAGCGTAAAGTCTTAGATTCATGTTGATAATTTCACTTGCTAGAAAATTATCAATCATTACATTACACTGTAAACTCAATTAAGTAGGTATCAAAAGTTATTCATTCATAATATCAGTCTGTGACATTTTAGGTACTTTTTTTTACTATTGATAGGCGCGCGTTTGACCACTATCCACTATCTCACATGTAAGTAAAATTCGTTCATTGAACTAACGCACATCAGTCTAATGCCTACAGGCTATGGTCAGCTGGCAAGCGCTCGAATGTGCGTGTCGCGTCGGCTGCTAACATTGCATGAGTGTGTGTGTAGGCATGTTGCTGCACATACGTTTTGCGTTTAGTAAGGATAACTATTTTATAAAAAACGACCAGGTTTGGTTTAAATTTATTTAATTACGGGTGTTGTTTTAGACTTATAATTTTATATTCTAATTGGGGTGTCTGAGGTATTGCGCTTAATCCGTTACACGTTGTATTAAATAAAACTCTGTATATTATTTTGTGGGGCTGATCAATAGTTGTTATAGGCACTAATGTTTTCATGGAAGTTAAATGACATATAGTATTAATAATAATATATTACATATATTATGAAGTTCTTATAAAATCTGCTGGAGCTTTGTCCAGCTGATATAGGCCTTTGCCTCCACTATCGACTTTAAAACAAGTCTGAGGGGGTGTTTCTCCCTTTAATTGCAATTTAATTAGTAACACATACTTACCAAACAACAGGAAGGCAACCACAGCAAAAGCATAAGACCATGACAGCACATTGAATGAGGGATATAACAGCCAATCACGGCGATAACAGTTCCCACCAAAAATAGCTACTGCTAAGAACAAAAACACACCTGCAAGCAAAGAATAAACAGATTTACAGATGATATGATATGATTTTATTAAGTAACTTAGGTAATTCGGGCGTGTGTCCGCAACTCCTCATCATCAATGCGCCTTTTGTTTTCCTCATCAATGCGCGTATTTTGCGTACGGGTGGAAAATTTATTATTCGACCCACCCCAGCTCCTCAAGGAAGACCAGCAATGACTTGATGTTACTGACAATCTCACAGAGGGTTACCGTTAGGTTACCGAAGTACTTTGCCCTGTAAGTAGCAACCACCGGGCAGTTTAGAACTTAATAGATACAATGACAAATCATATTTGTTTAAAACTTACTTGAGACAGCCACCATGATAAAAGCACAAGTGACAAAGATCCATTCATATCGCAACACAGTGCGCAGTGGCCATCGTACTATGACACATGCCAGCAACACTTGAGATGTGAGTGACAATATCAAAGCCATTGTCACAAATGACTGCACTGCCATCAGCCACCCAGGCAGCAGCCATTCTCGGATCATATAGAACTCCTAGAATAAAAAAATATTATAAACTATTGTATATTCCTGCATTTTCCGCCATATGTTATGGGGTATGCCACAGGGTGGTCTGTGAAATTAAAATTTTCTAAGTTTTTTATGCAATTTGCAGGTCAGTGAAATATCATTCAATAGGATTATATGACCTTATAGGGTTGTATT
The DNA here is from genome assembly GCA_963855955.1 of Luperina nickerlii. NCBI lineage: Eukaryota > Metazoa > Arthropoda > Insecta > Lepidoptera > Noctuidae > Luperina > Luperina nickerlii. The sequence continues at coordinate 12,726,710 of OY979664.1, read as the reverse complement.
GTATTGATGATTTTAATGATAATAATTCTGTAAAGTCATATTTGTTTCAGTCACAAATGATATTTTAATTAACATACAACCGGGTGACCTATAAATTGCAACAACTTAGAAATTTCCAATTTCGCGGTCTACCTAGCGCATCCCCATTAAAGCTTTTGAAATTACACAGCAAATATCACTGTTCACATAACTATTTAGGCACACATATAATAACTATTAATTTATTTCAATCATCCTGCCATATTATACAGTATCAATCAGTACCTAATTATAACAAAAATAATTGATATTACCTGACTGAAGATGTAGTGGCACCCATGAAACAGTTTATCAAACTGATAGGATGGGAATCGAAAACGGTCAAAACAATATTCCCATAAGCCCATGTGTTTGAAGCTTGAAAACATCTCAGGATATGACTCAATCCAGTACGGGCCGGCAAACGACAGGAGGAGAAAAAGGCCAGCAATATACGTTAGACTGGCTCCAATGAGAGTGGCATCTGTAAATAAGTTCAAAGTCAAATCATTTATTTCAAATAGGCACATTAAAGGCACTTTTGAACATCAAAAATTACAGTAAAATTGAATTGATTCTAGTTGCCCCTTCTAAAAGGTAGTGTTTGTATGGAGAAGAATGGGCAAGAAACTCCACCGTTATTCTTTTAAAATGTTTTACTAAGTTTTGTATACATAATATAATTATATGTAAAGACGATGCACCTAGAATAAAATTAGTCTACCACAATATAAAAATATAAATTAAATTAGCAACCAGTTTTAAATTAGCACCAACACTGCAGTCCTCGCCTGTAGTATGCAAACACAGCATCCGCAAAACTGCAAGAATGCCTGGACGAAATTGGACTATGGCTACAAAAGTGGAGAATCCGAGCAAGCCCCGCAAAATCGGTCCACATAACGTTCACACTAAAGAGAGGGGACTGTTCACCAGTTACACTAGACGGTGCTGTCTTGCCAACAGGCACGACAGTAAAATACTTAGGCATGCACCTGGATAGGAAACTCACTTGGCGAGCCCATATAAAGGCCAAAAGAGAACAGGCAAATAGAAAGTTTGGAGATATGTGCTGGCTGATAGGCAGACAGTCAATGCTAAGCTTGGAAAATAAAGTCCTTATTTACCAGTGTATCCTGAAACCGATTTGGACATATGGTATACAACTCTGGGGATCAGAGCGAGCCACTCAAATGTTGAAATTCTCCAGCGTTACCAGAACAAAGTGTTAAAGATCCTCACCAATGCGCCATGGTTCACGCGGAACACGGAAGTGCATGATTACCTGGAAATTCCGACAGTCAGGGAGGAAATAGAGAGTTCCTCTGTAACCTACAAACAACGCCTTGAGCGACACAGCAACCATCTGGCTACACAGCTCATAAATACCAACAACTGCCTATATCGGCTGAAAAGAATGCGATTAGCTGCCATATAAAACTCATTGAAAAACAGAAAGAGATGACATATCACAGGATGTGCACTTTCTTAAAGTCGAAGAAACAACATCCCATCTGATTAAAGCTACTGGGCTAGACAAAATCAAACTGGTTTCTTTTTTTTTTTTCTTTTTTTATTTATTGTCATTTAATCTGCAATCAGAGATTAAACGATAATAAAAAAAAGAAAAAAAAAAGAAACCAGTTTGATTTTGTCTAGACTCTAGATTGTCCTATGGAGCAGGAACAGCATGTTTCCAAGCATTCTTATCTTGGATATAATCCTCTAATTTGTAATATCATTATTTACAAAGTGTACTTTTAATAAGTGTTTTAAATTTTCTTTAATTTAATTGCAATATGTCACAAGGTATTTTGTATTTAACACAGTACCCCATAAATAGTCCAGTCACTTTAGGCAAAAAAAGGGGTCAACCTCGGAATTTGAGATAATAAGCTGGAAACTCGTATACAGCTTTATTTTGGCGTTCTAAAAGTTGTCTCAAAAGTCACATATTATCTCGTGTCTGCGTCGTAAGTTATTCGAGGTCAAAGGTCACGAAAATCGGTTTTTTGCAATTATCTCCGTTTCTATTGCTCCAATGATGTTAGCATTCATTATCAAAATTGTAGAGCATAAAATTTGCGACAAATTTTGTTTTAAACATTTTTTCATAGAGTCAACCGTTTTTGAGATAGAGAGCGGAGAGCACCCAGCGCTCAGGCATATATACTGTAATACAAGGTCAACCGTGATTCTCGGTGAATAATACCTTGTATATAGTTACTAAATCATTACAATATTGTTACGACCTTGGGGTTCGTGACAATAAAAACTGCCGATTTAATAACCAAAAAAATGACACTTTACTCACCAACACTAATTACAAGTCAAACACACTAATTAGTAAACACAATTACACTTACTGATCACTCTTAAGTCGCACTCGAATGTCGCTTTGATGTACTCGCTCGTATCGCTTAATTGAAACTATGTGTCTCGCGGCTCGCGCCCGCCTTATATAGTGCCACAGAGCCATTCTATAAACATCTAGTATGTTCGAGTACATAGCGGTCCCGACTGACTCGACGTCGATAGTTCTCGGAATTACTAGTACTTAGAAAAAGGTCAAGTGGGGTCAAGGCCTAGTACCAAGGTACTAGTTCCGCCACCCGATACTAGATGGCGCCAGTGGTAACCAATGTCGCCATGTATCAAGCATTATTTATGGCGCGCAACACTGCCCCCTCCTAAGACATGCTCGTCCCGAGCATTATCGGCCCCATAATAACGCGCCAGTCGATCCACATGGACGATCTTAGGAGTACCTCTTGCACCTTTCTGTATCCGATAGGTTACGTCATTGATCTTTGTCACAATCCGGTACGGTCCGTCCCATTTAGCTTGAAGCTTAGGAGATTTCCCTTTGCTGCGGACTGGATTGTGCAACCACACCAGTGAACCTTCGTCGAACCCTTTATTGTTCATTTTGCGGTCATAACGGGTTTTCATCTTTTCAGACAATTGCTGCCCCGATTGTCTGACGTGCTCATAAATGTCATTCATTTTGTTCCGCAAATCATTCGCATAATCAGTTACACTGCGTGGGGCATCAGGTGGTATTCCGGTGATCAGGTCTGCAGGTAGCCGTAGTTCTCTTCCGAAGTTTGCGAAAGCAGGCGTCACCGATGTACTTTCGTGAACAGCGCTTCGATATGACAGCAAAAACGGTTGTATGTGCTTGTCCCAATCTCGTTGCCGATTTTCCACAACTTTTGCTAGGTACCTCTCCAGTGTCTGGTTAAATCGTTCCACCATTCCATCCGATTGTGGGTGGTAGGAAGTAGTTCTTGTTTTATGAGTACCCATAACTCGACAAGTTTCCTGGAATATTTGGGACTCAAAATTCCTTCCTTGATCACTGTGAATCTCCAAAGGTGCTCCAAAACGACAGAAGACTTCATGAACCAATTTATCCGCAACTGTCGAAGCTTCTTGATTTGGAATGGCGAAGACTTCCGGCCACTTCGTGAAGTAATCCATCACAACCATGAAATACTTGTTACCACTTTCACTCTCCGGAAACGGCCCCGCAACGTCAAGGGCTATCCTCTCCCATGGTGCACCAACATTGTACAATTTCAATGCACCCCTACTACGAGTCTGAGGTCCCTTAACAGCTGCACAACTTGTACATTTGCGACACCAATCCTCGACATCGTCCCGACAGTGGATCCAGTAAAACCGTTCTCGTATCTTCAGTAGAGTCCGTTTTACTCCCAGATGACCTCCTGAACAACCATTATGGTACAGCTGTAGAACATCCGGTACTAGAGCTTTAGGGACAACCATTTGCAAATGACAGCTGTCTCCTCGAGCATTTTCCCATTTACGGCACAGGACTCCCTCCTGAACCACCAAGCTGTCCCATTGGGCCCAATAGCTTTTTGTGACCGAACTCATCGCTGAGACGTCACTCCACCTGGGCTTAGGAGCTCTGGCCTTCATCCACTCCAGAATTGGCTTGATGTCCGAATCTTCCTGCTGTGCACGTGCACTCGTTGCTGAGATCTGTCCTGAGCATCCTGACAGGTACCACTTCCTTACTTTCCTGCCTAGTACAGTGCTTGCAGTCTTCAACAATATTATCAACAATAAATAATTAGTATTATTTATTAGTTAATACATTGTATTGAATGATGTTTTATATATATATGCAGTGGATTTCGGGTATAACGACGATGAAGGGACCACTCTAATTTCGTCGTTATATCCGCAAGTCGTTACAGGCAAAGATAAAGAGATACAGACACGTTGAATGGGAAACTTTGTATTCTTTGCACAAAGCAGCATTGTTTTCACAGTTTTTCAATTTTGAAATGTATTCCGCCTTTTCTTTAACAATGAATGTGCGTCTAACAGCCATACTTATTCAAAAGTTTACTAAACCCAGTTGCTACTAGAATATCACTTTGTAACTGAACCATAAATTTAACTCCGAAACGTACACGCTTCCCTACCTACTTAGCAGATATCCATAAACAAAAGGTAAACGCTTGCTGACCATCTGTGTGGATGTAAACAAAAGATAAGAAATGTTAGAAAGAAATCTTTGTGTCTTTGGCGGCCGTTTCCGGTCGCAACATCTGCATGGGATTTCTAGGAATTTGTTACAAATTATTCATTAAAAACAGTCGCTACACCCGAACTCGGCGTTACATCCAAAGTCGCTATAGCCACATGAATTTTGTACTAAAGTATGCTTTCAATTCAAGGGACTTAGATTTAACGTCGCTATAGGTAAATGGTCGCTACAACCAAGGTCGCAATAAATGAAATCCACTGTATATGTATTTATAGATTATAAATATAAAAAATTATTAAGTATTTGCTCTTTCAATTTTAAAGATTTTAATATTTACAGATTTTAAAGTTTAAAATGTTCTTATTTTTCTATTGAGATTATAACTGGGAAGACGGACCTCTATAAGACGACCTTTTTCTATAATGTCTATACCTGCGAATGCGGACCCCTCCATAGTTCATGTGGCAGATTTTCAGTTGTTATGTGGAGACTGATTTCTTTTTCAACGGACTACTTTCTATTGACTGAATTCTTTAGTTGAAGATCTCAGCAACGACGGACGTACAATTTTGATAATTATGGCTGACTTGTGTTTTATTTGTGGGAAGTCTCTAACTGAAGGTGATTCTGTGAATGTAGTGCGTGGCTTGAAAACTTTAAAAACTGCAAGTATCGAAAGAAATGATGGTCACATAGACTTCTTAAATACTTTAACCTCTGTGAATGTGCATGTCGAGTGTCGGAAAGTATACACCAGTAAAAATTCTATATCAGCATCAAAACGACGACTAGAGGAAGGTGAACCTTCACCATCATCCAGTGTACCTCGTAAAAAAAGGAGTGAGGTGTCTTTTGACTTTGTCAATTAGGAGTTATTGGCACTTCGCCGTCGATATATATATCTATATATATAAAACATCATTCAATACAATGTATTAACTAATAAATAATACTAATTATTTATTGTTGATAATATTGTAATGATTTAGTAACTATATACAAGGTATTATTCACCGAGATTCACGGTTGACCTTGTATTACAGTATATATGCCTGAGCGCTGGGTGCTCTCCGCTCTCTATCTCAAAAACGGTTGACTCTATGAAAAAATGTTTAGAACAAAATTTGTCGCAAATTTTATGCTCTACAATTTTGATACTGGATGCTAACATCATTGGAGCAATAGAAACGGAGAACCGATCGACCAAAAAACCGATTTTCGTGACCTTTGACCTCGAATAACTTACGACGCAGACACGAGATAATATGTGACTTTTGAGACAACTTTTAGAACGCCAAAACAAAGCTGTATACGAGTTTCCAGCTTATTATCTCAAATTCCGAGGTGAAACCCTAAAGTGACTGGACTATAAAATATGTATATACTTTAGATAATCTGAAAATGGTTAATCTAATTTATCTTTATTTCTAGTATAAAAATTATGTCTATCACTTATTTTATTAAAAAGATGTTGATTTTTTCTAACATACATAATATTTTCATAAATGAATTGGCAAGGTGCCGTCATGATATTAACCTTTTTAAATAATTCCCTAAGAGATTCGCGGCGACGTAGATTGTAAATGGCTCTGACAGCTCTCTTTTGTAAAATAAAAATGGATTCAATGTCAGCGCAATAGGGCGCAATGGTTTCAAAGTTAGATCTACATACTTTTACAGATATTACCCAGAGATCTTCTGTTGATTTAATGTTAAGATCTTTAAAAGCTTTTATAACAGCCTGGGGGTTTGTATGCTATCTCTAAATTAATTTTAGTATTACACTGTATTTTCCTACCTGTTTCATTATTTATTATTTGCCAGGTAGTTTTTATTTTATCATCAGCTGATTTTATTTTATTGCTAATATAAAGAGCTTTAGCTATTTGGCACACACTTTTAAAAGTTTTTCAATATTTTGCAAGATACTGATGAAAGTTTGTATTATTCATATAATATGTTACTTTAAGCCATAGAGTTCAAAAGGTTTTCCCTGCCTTTACGAATACCTGGTGTCGCCCAGTCACTAAATAAAAACTATGTGTAAATACTTTTAGTTTTTAGTGGAAAACTGTCATTAAACTGTTTGTTTAATAGTGAAAAGAACTCAGCATAGAAATGATTTGGGTCACCTATATTATTAAAATTCTGATCACATAATTTACTGGCCAAAAATTTTTTTTATTTCTCTAACTTTTTACAAGTAATTGTCCTAAACTTATGTAGGAACTAAATGTTATTGTTTGTCCACTGTGATCAGATGGCAACTTTATATTTACAATGTCTTTGTGTAAGTAATCACAATTACAAAAAACATTATCAATACAAGTGGCAGAAGAAATTGTCACTCGGGTTGGTTCAATAAAAACATTTGACAAATCAAATGACCTAAAAAGACTTAACAATCTAGCAGTATTTTCCAATAAATTAATATTTAAATGTCCACATACGATTATTGAATTAGTACTAGTACTAAGTTTCATTAACACTTCTTCCATTACAGAATCTAACACATACATATAGATTCTGGTAACTTGGAGGTCTGTATAAGCATACTATAACATGCTTATCAAGCTCAACACAGGACAATTCAATGGTGTGTTCAACAGACAGCCCGATTATATAATTTCTTTCTTTTGATTTAATAGAATTTTTACCATTGCTCTGTTAAGGGGGAAGCGCTAAGGTAGCCCGCGAAATTCAAATTTTCTTACGTTTTTTGCAATTTGCTGGTCAGCATTAAGTTGTACGTTGATTAATATATGAATCGCGGCCGTAAGAAATATGTGTTTACAGAATTATAATCATTAAAGTCATCAACACAACTCTCTAAGACCACGTAAGTCCAAAGAATGCGATTTCATGAAACAGTTATTCTTGGGACTTACATGGTCTTAGAGAGTTGTGTTGATGACTTTAATGATTATAATTCTGTAAACACATATTTCTTACGGCCGCGATTCATATATTAATCAACGTACAACTTAATACTGACCAGCAAATTCCAAAAAACCTAAAAAAAATTGAATTTCGCGGGCTACCCTGGCGCTTTCGCCTTAAACAAATGACATCAAACTTGTGTTTTCCAAAAACAATTATATTTCGAGTAATTTGGAAGCACAGCCTTGGATATTTTGATTAAATAATTTTAAATTATGTTGCACTCCCTTTGGTTTTTTATTATTATTAATTATATTGCCAGAAGATACCTTTTTATTATTCTGTAAATAATAATAATAATTGGTTATTTCAAGGGGTAACTTCTGTTGTCAAAGTTTTAACACCAAACATAATTTCAGAACTGCCGACCTATTATTCTCACATGATAGTCTTCTATCAGAATTTGAATAAATCAAAACATGAAGAAACGTACTCATTCAAAATTATAAGGGCGTGCCCAATTTAAATTACTTACTTGATGCCTTCGGATACTCATTATCGGCGGCCGTCATATTGTCGGTTGTATTTTATCAATAATTGCAGATTATCTTTGAAACAGCACTGGAGAGCAAGTTTACAGTAATAAATTAAATGAAAACAAGCGTCTTACTTTTCAACTGCTAACAAAATTTGACACTAATGACATTTGTCGATTACGTTCCTATAAAAAATGACATAATGCAAATCGTCTAAAAACTAGTAAAAACTAAAAACTTCGAAAGGCAACACAATGACGAAAATGTATGTAGAAAATGTATGTTCTACCAGTATGGTACGGGAGGTGGCGCTGCAGTTTTTCTAGGAATTTTATACCGAATAAATTTTATTTCAAACAGTTGTTTAATGGTCAGAAATCGGTAAAGTGAGCGTCAGTTGTCGCACCAACGGTGGAGCTAAAGGAGACAGCATGAAAAAGTCATTGGAAAAAAATCAGCTCCGATGATTTTTATACCGAGCAAAAATGTATAATATTATTGTTTTAATCACATTTTTTCAAAAAATAGTCGTCAGCTGTATTGACGAGGGGGGATTATATGTCAGTCACGTGCATGAACCTCATTGAAAATTTGAAAAAAAAAAAAAAATTTTATACCTTATGAAATTTATACATCTCAATTTTTATACTTTTAAAATAATAAAGAAAATCGTCAGCCGTATTTTTGACGGGGGCAACACCGTCAGTCAGCCTGATAAACATTTTGCGCGCTCAATTCATTTGAGCGTTGCATAGGCTTTTTGGAAAATAAACTGACAATGTTTACACCCATAAACAATCAGCTGCCGACATGGATAATAAGTCCATGGCTGACGATGATTTTTTATTTTTTTAATATTTAAGGGGGAAGCGCTAAGGTAGCCCGCGAAATTAATTTTTTTTTAGGTTTTTTCAATTTATTTCCATAGATAATTAATTGATTAGAGGTGCGTTCTGAAATTTAACTGTTTTTTAGAGCGCGCCATTGATTGGTTTTGTTTTTACCAACGTGCGTGATAAATTGTCGACTTTTAAAAATGCGCTAGTTAGGGGACTAGGCACTGTTATGGAATTTTGAGCGCTAAAACATCAAGAAATGCACTAGATCTAGTGCCGAAAGCACTAAGTTGGCAACATTCGAAATCTCTGTAGCAGAGGGTAGTATTTCTCTCTTATTCATATAAGTTTGTCTCACTCCAGTAGGGTATACTTATTTCAGTCTACCTGAGGGCTAGAAAAATAATTTTTAGAAAAGGTATGTTAGAGTCGTGAGACTTTAACTGCTTGGAATTCCTTGATGCTACAGTACATATTAATATGATTAGAAACCGACACAAAATAAATAAATAAAATGTGGTGTTTTTTATGTTAAATTGATGTTATACTTATTGAATTCGAAGTATAAGATGATTTAAATATTAAAAAATAAAAACTCATCGTCAGCTAATTGTTTATGGGCGTAAAGATTGTCAGTTTATTTTCCAAAAAGCCTATGCAACGCTCAAATGCATTGAGCGCGCAAAATGTTTATCAGGCTGACTGACGGTGTTACCCCCGTCAAAAATACGGCTGACGATTTTCTTTATTATTTTAAAAGTATAAAAATTGAGATGTATAAATTTCATAAGGTATAAAATTATTTTTTTTTTCAAATTTTCAATGAGGTTCATGCACGTGACTGACATATAATCCCCCCTCGTCAATTTTAATTTAATTTATATATGTCAGATTACAAATGATCCATAATGGTTAGTACAACAGGAACTTAAGATCTATGTTAGTAGGTACACAAATATAAATAACAATACAGCTAACGACTATTTTTTGAAAAAAATGTGATTAAAACAATAATATTATACATTTTTGCTCGGTATAAAAATCATTGGAGCAGATTTTTTTCCAATGACTTTTTCATGCTGTCTCCTTCAGCTCCACCGCTATCGAAGCAGCTGACGTTCGGAGCTATTATGTGTTAGGGGAAAACTATTATTGTTATGATTTTCAGCCGGTATAAAATGACTTGCTCAAATATAGCGCCACCTCCCGTACTAGTAGTGTTTTTAGGTTTCCGTACCTCAAAAGGAAAAAAGGAACCCTTATAAGATCACTTCGTTGTCAGTCTGACAAGACCCTTTTTCTAAGGAACGCGTGGAGTTATCAAGTTGAAATTAATCCCAATCCCTTATAGCAATAAAAAAGTAACACAATCAAAAGATGCGGGCGTTTGTTCCGTGTATACTGCATATTTTGACTCTCGCAAGGGAATCAAAATCTCGCAAGGGAATCAAAACCCCTTACTGACCAAAACCCACCCGACTTGGTTTTTTATTTGGTCTGAGGACCATAAGTTGATTTGTCAAAATTCAAGGTGAGATGAGATGGTTGAGGCGTCTTTTTATCAGACCCACCAGACTCAAGAACATGTATCCCATTGTAGCACAGAATGATAGCGCAGTAAAAGGACTAAAAGGAGGGCTAACCTTACATAGTCTAATAAATAAAATAAAGTCAAATAAATAAAATGTTATTATTATAAGGCAGTTAAGGTTCATCTATACATAGAAAAAGTTACATAAATCTTAGACTAATTTTATTCTTACTACCTACTTTTTAAAATAAACGACAAAGTGTATAAATTGGACGGTTTAAGAAAGGTACATTGTTGATAAATGTTGTCTTTTCAATAAAATAATATCAAATATATACTTAAATAATAAAATATTCATCTCTTAACCAAGCTGCTATCGAAATTAATGCAATAATATATAAAAAAAAAAAACAAAAAGACACACATTTAAAATCATCATAGTAAAACAGTTAGTATACTTTTTACAGTAACAACAAGTGTACTAATTAAAAACGATTTTATTTATTATCTTAATTAAATCTTTAATAAAAATCCAGAGCGATCCAAAGTTAGAATCATTGAAGGTGCTTAGAAAAGGCGAAAAAAAAACGGCTACAGTTAGGTTGTTACAATAACTATTTGTCATATTACACGGTCACTCCATCTACAATATTATTGTGCCTTATCACGAATTGAGAAATGTTTTTGACAGTTTAGGTTAAGTAGGTAGATACCTATCTATCGGCTTTCGCACTCAAGCAGGAATTCCATCTCAATAGCTTAGTCAGTATCGAGGATTGCGCGATTGATTGAGCAAAAGTTTGAGCTAGTTTAAATTTTATTGAAGTTTATTTTCATTGAACCGTGTAAGATACCTATTGTGCAGTCTTGCTCGGCGAAAACATAGAAGCATATGGATCGTTAATATTATTGCGTGAAAATTAATTGCCGAGTCAATCATATTCCGCAATATACATATTGCGCAAACTTATTGTAGGTGTAGAGGCCGCCTTATATAATATTCTTTACAGTAAAGTTAAAAGCGCAACGTTTTCGGCAACGTAAAATAGTGGAGGTAGTCAGTTACATTATAACATCTGGCACTCATTCAAAGAGTCCACAAATCGTGTTTCATTTCAATCACTCCAATCAATAGTTTTATCCACATTATTTGGTAAAACGTGTAAAACTCAACTAAACAATAAACTACAACATACTTATACCATATTATGTAAAATAAATACATAAAAACGTGTGTACTGGTAATAAAATGTATTCATTCAAATACTGGAATTTGTGCAGATTCTTTTGGACGGAACTGGTTCATAAGATCTTAAACTTAATATTTAATTAACTCTAATTACTTGTCATGTTAAATATGTTATGCCTTTGTTTCATACTCCAATTCAAATCGAGCTTGTGATTCTTTTATCTTATTACGCTTCTTTGCTTGAATGTTAGACTCGGTCAAAAAGAGGGCAGCGGTCACTAAGCATGCTACGGAACCCACGACACCCAAACCGAATGACCAGCCTGCGAAAAAAATAAAGTTAATAAGTACCAAAGATAACGCAAAAACGAATTAGAGTAGTTATAAATCATAGAGTAATTGCTCACCTAAGTAATTGTTGGGGTGGTCTGGCATCCAACCGTCTGTGTTTCCCAAAGAGGCAAAAACTATAACAGCAATTACTCCACAAATACCTAAAATTAAATTAAAAACAAAGATTAATTTATAGAAAAAAAACTATGACGCTATTTCGAGTTGCCGGCATGTAATGTAAGCAGTTCATCTCACCTGATCCTAGCATAATAAATCCTATACTTTTGATCAGCATCACATATCTGCGTTGGTCAGGTCCCCAGCATAGGAAAAACATTAATACCAATATTGTAGAGATCAAAACTCCCAGCAAACACAATGTAAAGAAAAACTGTGTTGCTATCATGAAACCTGCAAAAAAACGGTTATTAAGAATGTTTTTTTTTTTTAAATTCATGGTTAAGGTTACAGAATAGAATAACGATATTACAATTTTTTGTTTGATGTTGGTCATCGGCGCGGGACATCACTCAATGTTTAACTATTTATATAACAATTGCATGCTGCACTTACAGTAAACACCAAAGCGCGCAGCAAGCCAACAACATTTAACTAAAAAACTTCATACAAACATTAAACATAGATTTACTGCTATACATAAATATGTTTAAGAATGATAGCAGAAGTTTTAGAGATTAATCTAGACTTTTAGACTTATATACATTTTCCGACGATAAACGCCGTTTATATGCTGATATATATTATATTAGATATTATCATCTACTTTTCGAGAAGATGGTAAATGTACATTTGTGATAAAGGAATTGGGCGCAGTAGGTGACCACACCAAATCGCGGCAACAGTGGCGTTTTATCACATAAAACATAAAGGGGCCAGATTCAGTGGTGTCTGTTTAGTAACCTCCATAGATTTTAGCTAGAGCTATAGTAACTAAATAAAAACAATGCAAGGAAACAAACCAGGTAGTAGATATCCGCGGATCTTATCGTATCCGGTCGTGAAAGGGTCGTACACCCAACGACATCCAACGAAGAATCGCCTTTGATACTGATCCAGCGGGTCTGGCAGAGATCTGAAGCAATGACTCCATAACCCTAATCTAAAAACATAATAAATAGTTATATACCAGCCGTTATTAAGAACAGGTACCTACAAGAAGTAGGAAAATGTTTATAGGTACTCAACTGCGTGTTAAATTAATGACACTTGGATCTTACTTAAATATAACACAAAGGTACAGACGCCAGCACATCAAGCTACCCGAAGCTGTCAATCTTTACCAATCAACTTTGAACCTTGTGCTTTAGCGATAAAGTTGAAAATCTGTTAAAGAAATTTGACAGAGTGAAGTAGGTTGATATGCTGGCGTCTGTACATAAATCTCAGAAAATTACAATAATTACGTGTTTATGTTTACCTATCTAATTTTGCGCCTCTTATTCTGGAGTCGCTTACCAACCAGCTGGGCGTACCGAATGCCAATGCCACCGTAACAAGGGCAATGACAAACACGCCAATGCCACAATTACCGGCCAAACTTCTATTCTTCATTGTCTCTGCAACAAGTTAAAAATCCCTTTCATTAATGGTTGTTATTTAGGATTCGGTAGAATTGCTAATTACTAAAATGAATGGAACAAAAAACGAAAAGAAATTAATAGAATTGTCAAAAAAAAGTGAAAAGCAAAAAAATTAGAAACCAACACATTTATTAAAAAAAAATAAATAACGAAAACGGCGACGCGACGCCTAAATATCCTTTTGTTTTTGTATTTATTTATACAGTTATTTAGTAGTGTACTTAGTGTAAATAGTTAAGAGATTATGAAAATAAACATACATATTTAAAAAGTAAGTATAGTGATGGCAAGTGCGACAATCGGACCGGAGTTCATGGGTTCGATTCTATCTTCCTTATAAACAAAGAAGCAAACAGCAGAGACAAATGGGACAGACCGAATTTCACCTATCACGAAATCACATCATTATTCGTGATGCGCTTATGATGAACCACCCAGAGGATCCGTAGGCCACGAACCCAAAACTCCCGTGGCGCAGTATCCAATCGCTCAGCCACTGCACCAATAAACCCATCTGTTTGGCTCAAATTAAGGCCGATAAATGGGTTAATAGGCTCGCCCCTCATTGCAAAGAGACTGTTATAATTATCGGATAGCAGACAACGCGTTGTTCATGAATCATCATCTTTTTGAAAACTGTACGCTCGCAAATGGCATACAATTCGTGGCAAATTTCGTGTAGAAGCTATATGAAACAGTAGAGATCAAATGTATCAACGCACGCGTCACACAAAACAAAAATCTGACCGATTGTAGGACCTACGAGAAGTACGCCGTGTGCGAGTGCGTTATTATGAAAATTGCTTGCGTAAATAATAGGATCATAATATATGATTTAGTCTGTAATATGCAATACACTGAATTAGAATGTAAGCGTAGGTGCTGAAGTCATGAAATGTCCTTTTTTGTGCTTTCATGGTTTCTCATCTCACAGAGATGACTCTTACCATAAGCGCGACTGACTCTTATAATAAGCGCGACACGTAATCTTGTGTGATTCAACTTTGCAATTAATTACTAAACGGATATTGTCGGTTATTATATGACTAGCTGTTGGGCTGTTGTATTTATATTTTGTATTTTTCATCATTTAACAAATATGTATAATATTCAGGATTAAAAGTAACCTATGTCCTTCTCCAGGTTATCTATCTGTATTATTTCATAACAATCGATTCAGTGGTTTAGGCGTGAAAAGATAACAGACAGACAGAGCTGCTTTCAGTTCAGATGCTGTTCAGCGCAAAAACTTCTTATCTTAGTCTAGTCCAATCAACCATAGGAAAACCTCGCGAAGTCTGTCGTCCTCGCATGTGGCAAACACACAACAGTCACTTTTCTACTCTACTCAATCATCGGAAGACGGAAAAAATGCGAGTAGTCAGAGTAGTGAAACTATTCAGCCAGTTCTACGCATATAGCGGTCGCAGGAGCAAGAACAGGGTTAATTAGTGGCTGCCGGTCGAACGCCTTTGTTTAGCAAGATGCTTTGTGGACGCTAAACCGTGGCTAACACATTCAGAACAGTGGGTCAGAAAATGCCTTGTTTTGATTTTGCTGATCACGGTGATTCTGTGAAGCTATTGAGAAATACTTAGAAATGGCTTTGAGAATTTGAGGACAGAACATGTGTTAGAACTGAGTTGCTGGGGCCACGCTCACGCCCTACTTCGTGCTGGATGCATTTTTTCGAAAATAATTCATCTGTAAATTGCGACAGGCTCATCTTCATCGTTATGGGACCAAATATATTCTGCCATCAGAACATCAGAGAGCAGAGAAATAAAAACTTTTAAACTTTTGACATAACTCTTAAACAGCGCGAAGATGTAGTAGGCAGAGGTGTATTGTCGTAAGGAGTATTCCCTTTCCCATACATTTCGTCTTTTAAATCCTGCAATTGGGTATGAGCCCTTTGTCATAACAGGGTACAAATCCAGATTTTAGATTACTACTTATCGACTTAGCCTGATCCAGGAATCGAATCCACAAGACCCCAAGCTCCGCATATGCACTTGTTACTAGACAAACAAGGCAGTTATTAACCTTTTGACCACAGTCATGTATAGATGACAAACCAAAATGTACCCAGCACGCCACGGTTCGACTACATGACAGACATTGAGACCGAGGGCACGTTTTTGATTTTTTGACGTGTGGCGGTCAAAAGTTTAATTGTTTTTATGTTAGTTGAGAGGAGTTCATGGGAGATAGCTAAATGGATACATTTTATATAAATAATGTTCGTAAATGGGTCATTAAGATTTGGATAAATTATCCTATACTTGGATGAAATTGTTAAACTAAGTAAGTTATTAGAACTTTTTATTGTATAAGTAGTTCATTACTTAACATCAAATTAAATGGTTTTCATTTTAAATAACTGTTTTAAAACTTAACAACTGCAACTAAACCATCACCCTTTAAAAAGGAGGTCTGTAAAATAAAGTGAATCAACTCCTCACTCACCATTTTTCAATCATTCTACCTACATATGTTTAAACACAGTCTAACAAAACAATGCTCATGCATAAAGCTGTTACAGTTCACTCTTGACTTGTTAATTAGTAAAGCCCAATGTCAGAGCAATTCATAAGAATTGTATAAGTACATGTCATCTAACACCAAACACAAGGTCATACACCTGAGATGAATAGCAAAGCGAAGTACCTCCGTAAGAGTTTCGCAATACAGTCAATGAAGGCAGTGTGTGTAATACACAGTATAACATTCACCCAGAAACACAATGCCAAAATGTTCACACGCATTTGAACTGTGGGAACTCATAAAATATGCAAACCTATTTTATTTATTTTTTTTACATTTTCCAGTAGAATTTTGTTTTTGGTAGCATGATTAGGTAGTAGCAGTGAACTTCAAACTTGAAACATTATAGGCACTTGAAAAATATTATACTTTTCTTTTGAAAAAAAAAACTAAGTGTTTCATGGTTATTTAGATTTACAAATATTTTTCTATATTGCTGCTTTTTTTTAAATTAAATTCGTAATCTTCAATACAGGTTTATGTTTGTTTTGTACCATTAAACCATAAGCAGCAGCTTATGCAGCAGTACTGGTGATTGCAGTACCTTTGTGCTTGATGTTTGTATTTGTTATTTTATCTTCCTACACTCCACAAGGTATTCATGACTGTCTGGTAGAAATTCCTGATTAGCTACTGCTCACACTGCTCAGTGTGCTGCTCACTTTGCGCTTTTCCCTTTAGTAAAATGTTATTGTTGTTTCCTATGAATTATGGTATGTGTAAATACGAGTAGGTATTATATCTTTAAAAAAATATCACAACTATTAAGATTAAGTATGATATTTAAAATGATAAATGGGCTTGACTGTTACAGCAACATTAACCAACTTGGGAATGTGGTTATAAAAAACAAGTGGATGTGTGATGTGTAATTAGGACTTGGGCACAAAAAAAAAGTAGAACCAGCAATAATAATTATTATTATTAAATACTGTGGCAGCAGCGTAATTATATTCATTAAAACCGATCAAGAGCGAGTCGGACTAGCGCACCAAGGGTTCCGTACCATTATAATAATATGTTTTTTAACTTGTTCTGTGTTCTTTAACTATTGTTGATGATTTCTGAAAAAGTGTGCTATTTAGAGGCATTGTTTTTTTTCTGTAATCTTTACATAAACTTCTTCTTCACACAGAGTTATTTCAGATTTTTCTTTTTGCAAACTTCGGAGATAAGGGGTAGGACGGTATTTTTGTTACATTTTCTTTCTTATTAGCAAAATAGTTAGGCAAATGGCATCTAAAACTATTCCAAATTTCAAGTTGATAGCATTAGTCATCAGCCGAAAGATGTCCACTGCTGGACATAGGTCTCCCCAAGCACCTCCACTTCGACTGGTTCTGTGCTTCTCGCATCCAACGGCATAGCATAGCATTAGATTATAGCATTAGTAGTTCTTGAGATATCCAGCTGTGACAGACGGACAGACAGACAGACTGAGTCTCACCATAAGGGTTCCTTTTTACCATTTTGGCACGGAACCCTAAAAAGGGAAAGAAAGTTGGCAACATCACAAATAGTGGTTAAATATTTCGCTGTTTTGATTAATTTTGTCAATATTATTGAAATAACTGCTCTACAGCACACTAAAATATGAATTGCAATAAATAATATTGTTACACTGATATTTCATTTTAGTTTCATGTAAAACAAGGATTTGAAAACTTTCAATGAACAATATTATAATTTTTTAATTAATAATCGACTGCAATTTGCGAAGTTACCAACTTTCTGATGGCACCCTCTTGAGTTTGCCTTTAGTTTAGGGTGGGTAAGCCAAGAACAATAAGTACCTGTTGTACATACGTAAACTCAATACACAAGAAAGACAGGACGCTAGTTTGAGAAAACCAACAAAAAGTTTTATTTCGAACTTGTTTATAAAAGCATTTATTTATATCAATACAACTGTCGACAGTTTTAAATGCAGTATTTTGACATAAATCAGTTTCATTCATAAAACTTTATGAATGGAATGATAATGTTATTAAACAAAACTACAATTTAGGTACATGAAATAGTTTAGGAACTCAAAATAAGTCATTGAATAATAATATAATAAATAAATTCTAAAAGGTAAGCATAAATATCTGCATATTCAATTCGAGAATCTGAAGTTCTTTGGTACCAAAAGTTAACTCACCAATTTGTATTCTTGAAATGTTGTATCAAACTTGCAATTTTGTAAAAATCCACCACATGTACGTGGAGTTTAGGTGAATAAATTTTATCATTCAAAACTTTTAGTTTAAACAATAACAAAATAACTCGGGATTACTGATCAACGCCTAACGGCCCAACACAGATTACACAGAACATGTAACCTTTTACCACCACAGAACTACAGCTGAACAATTTGCTTGCACACAGATTACTAATATACAACGGACTTACCACAGGTTAGTAAGCAACCGACAACGCAACTTCGTTTCAAGTTTCCTGTGCGATTATAAGTGGGATGACAGACAGATGAAATTTTTTGAGGTAGGGCTATCAGATTGGGTATTTTTTTCGCAATTTTGGGTAAAATATTTGGCTCCTGGAGAAATTTTGGAGAATTGAATTATTTAGAGAGAAGAAAACATTCATGGAAAATTTTGGGTATTTTTTATAGTTTCAGAAAGTCATTGGTGATAGTAATTATTCGATGATTAATCGATGAGAGTACCATACGAAGATATATCAAGCTCTATATTATATACCAGTATAAACTGACTTCTCATTGTACGAAAACCTTACACAATGCAAGGTCAGCACAAACTGGAAATGTATAGGTTGGGCTTGTAATTGAATAGACTTATAAGCCATAGCTTGATATGTCGTCGTGTGTATCTCGTATCTCTATAATAGAGACCAAAAAGATGTTGTGCATCAGGGAATGCTATTTTAGTAAGTAGAAGCTTGAAGACCCAACTAAACTAGGTTATTGGGAATGATTAGCTTGATGGTTAATTACATTTATTATGTAATTAACCATCAAGCTAATCATTCCCAATCTGCTTGCTACAGTACTAATGTCTGTTTAGGTTCAATCAAAAAGCGTGCAATGCCATTTTAAAATCTTGTCGATGTTGTGTTCAGTTAGGTTAGTCTATATAAGGCTGGTTTTAGTCTCACGCTCACCGTCAGCGCTCATAGCTCAGCGCGTAGTTTGTCAGCGCTGAGGCTCAGCGTGGCTCGTTAAGGCTGATGTCTCACGCTCACCGTCAGCGCTCATAGCTCAGCGCGTAATTTGTCAGCGCTGAGCCTGAGCGTGGCTCGTTAGTATCGTACTAACCGCCTTACTGATGCATCCCACAATTTCTTCCTCAGGCGTACCTCATCGATAACTCGACCTGTATCCACTTCGCGATTCGCCATGACTGTACGTGCTGACGACGTCCGCTCCGCTCGACACTAAAACGCTCACTGAAACCAGAGGCGCTCGTGCGATTGTCAGCGCCGATAGCTACGCGGGGCCGACGCGCGACGCGTACGGCCGCGTAGCTATCAGCGCTGACCACCGTGCGCGCTGATAGCTACGCGTCATTCAAAAACGCTTGCTAGAAGTTCATATATCTCGGCCATCAGCGTTGATGGTGCGCGTGCCGTCGGCATAAGACTAAAACCAGCCTAAGTATCGTACTGACCGCCTTACTGATGCATCCCACAATTTCTTCCTCAAGCGTACCTCATCGATAACTCAACCTGTATCTGTATCCACTTCGCGATTCGCCATGACTGTACGTGCTGACGACGTCCGCTCAGCTCGACACTAGAACGCTCATTGAAAGCAGAGGCGCTCGTGCGATGGCCAGCGCCGAAAGCTACGCGGGACCGACGCGCGACGCGTACGCCGCCGCTTGGGCGGAGCACCGCCGTGTCCTCGTAGAGGCGATCGGCAGCGGCAGCGACCTCTCGCGACCGGGCCTTGTTCAAGCCATGGTCATGGGGGCAGTCGCCTCCTTCTACGAAGCAGTCATGCTAGCGAAGGAGGCGGCGTGACGGCTGAGGGAGAGAGCCTCCCGTCCCAACCGCCGCGGAAGACGCTCCGGGCGTAGGGAGCCGCGCGACGACTCCCGGCGCGGGCCTTCGGGCGGAGAGTAATGGGTAGCTCACTGTCCGATCAGGACCAGGCCCGTGCCGGACGGCGCGTACGTGTTCCACGCGCGCCTCAAAGAGATGTCAGCATCAACCGAAGGGGCTCGTCAGGGCCGAAGCCTGCCGGGTCAGCGGGATTGTCCGAAAGGGTTACCGCTGGCCCGGAACATAAAGGACGAAGGAAGGAACACGGGTGGGTTTTATTAAAGTAATTGGATTTCGAGGCATAAATGAAGTAATATAAGTTTAAAAGAAATTTTTTTTATACAGGAGTAAAATATCTATAAAAAGTGACACCACTATTTCTTTTTATTATATTTTGAATAGTGTTCCTTTCTATCAATGGAGGTTCCATAGCTTCACCTTCTAAGAGTTTTGATATGCAAACTCTAACATCTTCTCTTGAAGCTAGGGAACAACAGAGTCTTTAAATATGCACACCAATCTGGCGACAAAGCATAGCCAGTCTTGGCTTATACAGTGCCTTCGTAAACATGTCAGCAATTTGGTTTTCAGTACCAATCTTTGCAATCATCATAGTCCCATCAGCAATGGTTTCTCGTATAAATAAATGTCGTAGCTTGATATGCTTGGTTCTGTTGTGGAACTCATATGGCGGATTTAGTGCAAGTTTGATGGCAGACTCGTTATCCACATGGAGATCAGTCATCGTTGATTGCTCTATGTTTTCAATCAATCGTTTCAACCATATTGTTTCTCTTGCAGCTTCACTAGCAGCTACAATTTCGGCTTCTGTACTAGAGATCGCGACTGATGTCTGTAATTTACATCTCCATGATATTGGACCTCCGTAAACACAAGTCCTGAAGTCGATCTTCCAGTGTCAGGATCCCCACCATGATCTGCATCGCTGTAACAAACCAGTTTTTTCTGCATGCCTTTTCTGTACGTACTTAATGCAGTAATCTCGAGTACCATTCAAATACCGAAATATTCTTTTCACTTTTACGATATCTCTTTTTGTAGGAGCTTCTAAGTGTCTGGATGCAATACTAAGATCATAAGCTATGTCAGGCCTGGTTCCCAACATCAGATATGCAAGAGCCCCAACCGCTTCTCTATAAGGAAACGAATTGTCTCCTCCAGCATCTCCTCTCAATTCAGAGCAAGGAAAAAGTAGTATTAACTATTACTATTAACTACTATTATTTTAGTTATTAACTCTAACAGGTTTTAGTCAGTAAGAGTCTGACACTCCCTTCCGCTCAGAGCGGGAGGGGTCATTTGATGATTAACCATCGTGAAAAAAAAAAAAAACAAGCGCTGACCGCCGACGCCGTGCGCGCTGATAGCTATTAGCTACGCGTCATTCAAAAACGCTTGCTAAAGTTCATATATCTCGGCCATCAGCGCTGACGGTGCGCGTGCCGTCGGCGGCGTAAGACTAAAACCAGCCTAAAATTTGTCACAGGGTAGCCCGCGAAATTCAATTTTTTTGAGGTTTTTTGGGATTTGCTGGTCAGTATTAAGTTGTACGTTGATTAATATATGAATCGCGGCCGTAAGAAATATGTGTTTACAGAATTATAATTATTAAAGTCATCAACACAACTCTCTAAGACCACGTAAGTCCAAAGAATAACTGTTTCATGAAATCATCATTCTTTGGACATGAAACTTGAACTTGAACTTTGCTACTTTACTATAAATCCAGTGGAACTTGAACTTTGCTACTTTACTATAAATCCAGTGTTCTTTTGTTTCAGTGTTTTTCGAACCGACAGACAGAAGAAAAGCTCCAAAAATTGTTGGGGATAAATACACTATATCATTCGCTTCTCCGAATTTATCTGAATTACGAGCAATGGCACAAGTGCTTGAACCATCCCATAAAACGAATATCGTCCATCAATGCGAATTTTCAGAAATTGCAGAACTATATCCAGTTGTATCACATATTATAGAATTCATGATTATTACAATGGGTTCCAAAGGAGTTATAACTATCAAAAACAAAGGACAAAAAGATATAGCAAGATTTTATCCCACCGAGTCTATTGGTAAGATCGAGAACGTGTCAGGAGCAGGAGATTGTTTTGCGAGTGGCTTTATTCATGGTATGCTCTCTGGACTTCAGGAAGCGCAGTGCATGTTCGTAGGCTTTGAAGCAGCTAAGATGTCTCTTCTGTGCAGAAACACCGTACCTTCGAATTTAGATAAAATAAATTCGTCTTTGTTTAAAAACGCGAAGTACGAGCTTATAAAATGATAATAAAAAGTATTTATAATTATATTATAAATATATTATAAAGGCACAGAATCTTAAATTATTAACATAAATTAATAATTCATCAGGTATTCTAATCCTTACAAGTAATGTACATTTCATTTGAATTGATTATTTTCAATACTGATCATGTATTTACTGGATGGTATTTAGTATGGGATTCACTAATATAATGAGCCTTCATAGCCAGAGGTTGGGGGTGGTGCAAAACACAATAATGTATGAACTCATGCTGATTATAATTTTATAACATTATTAATTATGCTTGTCTACCCCCAACTTAGGATGATAAAAGCAGATCTTGTCAGTACACATTAAAAAAAATCTATAATACCAGTATGTATAACTTACATATAAGTACTAATAATAATGTATGAAATACTTATTCATATTAATAAGAGAAATATTTTTTTTTATATTTCATACATCCTTTATTTCATTTATATGTAAATAATAAAATAAAGGATGTATGAAATATTCATTGTTTATAAATGACTTCACAATTCATTATTATAATATCTTTAATACAATATTCATGGTGTACCTACCTATTATTTCATGTATAAAATTATAAAATACATTGTGCCATTATGTCTGTCTGTGTACCACTAACACACATTTTAAGTAAAAAAAAAAACATTACAGGGCATAAAACTCCTGATTGCTAGCTGCATTCTTATTATAAGTTAATAGATTTCACAGTTTATCCAAGAATGTTTATTAACTTTATGGTTTCTGCATATAAACATAATACTTATAACCACAACAGATTTTAACAATTCTCTTTTAGAAATAACATTGTTAAAGAAAATCAGATCACAACTTCCAGTTTGTTGTTTGTATTGGAACACAGCTATAACATTTTAGAAATAGTACTAAGTCAGTCTAAACTACTTATTCCTAATGTATTAAAGAATACAATGAGTGTATATTTGGACGGACTACACAGATACAGTCAATTATATTGTTAAGGCCATGATTATAGTACAAATCCACAAAATAATGTGTTGTATTACTTGATTGTTGTTAAATCTAGGTAACATACGTTACAAAACCACAATGTTCAATAAAACTCATTACAATAAAACTCATTACAATAAAAATTAATTAAAAATGTTTGTCTATATGTCAGTATGCCCTCCTGTATAGCCAACCTTCCTTTCATGCATAGTATAAGATGATGGCTCCCTGCTCTGCATCTCATGAAGTCTCTTATACTTTTGTACTCTTGCTTCTACCAAGAATAAAATGCCAGCAGGGAAAAGTAAGATAACACCTATGACACCAAGAGCATAGGCCCAGCCTAGGTCATTGTGTTCCCAATTGGGCATCCAGTCTCGACCATCACCTCTAGCACCAAAAGTCACCACAGATATGATGCCAGAAAATCCTGAAAATAATTTTATAGTATAGCAGAATATTCTACAAGTATTCACAAATTTACACAAATTAAAGTGCCTGCCTCGGTTCGAACCCATGACAGTGCAATTTATTTCACCACCATTGCTCTCAAAAAAATTGTGGGGAAACCGGCTTGCCTTAAGACCAAAAGTTGGAAGACATGTGAGATCTACCAACCCGCACTGGGCCCTCATGGTTTGTGTCCCAGCAGTGGGAACGTTATAGGCTGATTAAGTAGGTATGTATTCTCATAATTAGATAAAAGTGGCCCTAAAGCATACTTTATAAATACTGTGGCAAATCAATTCATCTTTAAGAGCAATCAGTTCATGAGGCAGTTCAATTTATTCATATCTTTTGCTGTAGTTCGACTTGATTAACAGGATAGGTAAAAACTATAAACAAACCTCCAATAACAAGCACTGTCCCTACAGTTACCAAAAGCGTTAAGTATTTGTCGTCATCTTTGTCTTTCTTCACATAAAGGTAAGACAAGAACATTGATAATATAACACAGCACATAGCTATAGTGAAAAAGAATTGTGTTGCTATGAAGAAACCAGGCAGTAGTATGTCATGAATTATGTAATATTCCTCTTCAAATATCCACCAGCATCCAGTGAACACCGTGTCGTACCAATGATGGATTTCTTCGAATCCATTGAAGCACACCTCCCACAAGCCTGCAAATTTAACCAAGATGCTTAAGATTCATTAGATAAACACCATACCTATATTTTTAAATTAATGTTGTTTGTTTCCTGGGTGCGTTCCCGTACTATTCATTCGTTAGCAATGAGAGAATGAGACTTTGGTAAATATACTCGTGCGCACGCCCACGAATATTTATGAATTAAAAAAGAAAAATACCGGTCAGTCAGGGACGAAGTTGCTAACAACAACTAGTTAAAAATACAAACGACTGCATTACTAGGTATATAACAAGATATTGATACATCTTACCAATTTTTATAAACTTTGGGTTCTTTATTTTTCCGTCAGTAACCAGCCAATAGGGACTTACAAAGGCAATTATTATGAATAAAGATGCAAATACAAAGAATCCAAGCGCAAATAATCCTGTTTTAGATTTAACCATTTTTAATAATTAGTAACACTATATAACAAAATCAAAATAATCAAAAATTAAATATCAACACGCCCTTTATACGTCAACGTCATTAACCGCCGTCCGCCACAGACATTTTTTTTTTGGAATTGTATGACCTGGTAACTGGACCTTTAGGTCTAACCGCCACGCGTGCGTACCGAATTAGCGTGGAAGGGATAACGATGTCCCGTGAATCGTCATAAATGACGTCATGACATGCGCCATCTTGCGATAACGCCGACCATACGACCTCCTTGCCATACGAACGTAAGTCCAAAGAATGATGATTTCATGGAAACAGTTATTCTTTGGACTTACGTGGTCTTAGAGAGTTGTGTTGATGACTTTAATGATTATAATTCTGTAAATACATATTTGTTGCGGCCGCGAATCATATATTAATCGACGTACAACTTAATACTGACCAGCAAATTCCAAAAAACCTAAAAAATATTGAATTTCGCGGGCTACCCTGGCGCTTTCGCCTTAATCTGTATTGAGAACAATGATATTGTAAGTGTAATGATTGAGAAGGTTTTTAATTTTGCATTTTCACTTTACATCATCACTTTTTACACTAGTTATTGTTTGAATCGACGAAAATTAAGTTTATAAAATTGACTTGGTGATTTCTAATTAGAATTTACACGAAGTTTTAGCTGACCTCGCATTGCATAGGTTTTTCGTACAATCAGAAGTCAGCTTAGACTGGTTATGTATAGCTTCATGTACAGCCGTGCGTACTTTACTTATATAGATTTTGGCATCGCTAGCGACAAATAAGACTGTCAAAATCGGTGTGCGGACGTTAGATTTTGAAGAGAAGTCATCGCGTGCGTTACTAGCATGACATTTGGTGGACTAAAATCATCGTTTTCAAACATTTAAAAATAAAATAAAACAAACATTATTTGTTTACTTAAGGCGCGCGCCCCCACTAGAGCCGCGTGGCCTTTTGGGGTCTTGAGGCCTGGCCTCGTAAGACTTTTGCTGTTTTTTGCAACGCGTCCCCATTGTAAGAGCCGCGTGGCCTACCTTGCGCAGTTGCTTTCGAGATGTACTAGGAAGAAAAGGTGCTTTTAGAATTTAGCTTCAGAAGCATTTATAGTAATAAGCATGTAGCAATCTCCATCAGGGCATCATTCCTTTTTATTTTATTTTAATAAAAACAACTCCGATAGTCCCCTAAAACCGATACAAATCCATTAGGTAATAAACGAGTTTGATCGTCAGTCTACTCCATTTTGGCACCAATACAAACATAACTCGGTGTAGCGGCGGTTTCAAGCGCACTGACCACCCGCGCGGCCCGTCCCGACTAGCCAGCCAGAGCCGCGCGGCTATCTCTGAAGTAGACTGACAACCGAAGGGGTGAGCGAGACTGGCCGCGTGGCCCTTTTTGGCCGCGCGGCTCAGGCCTCACTCACGTTCACACTCAAGAGGCTCGGCCCCTAATGTGTGGTTGTACAGACGCCAGCACATTAACCTACCCCAATCTGTCAGATTTCTTTGATAGATTTTCAACTTTACGACAATGGAATAAGGTTCATATTAAAATGGGGAAATCTGACAGATTGGAGTAGGTTGATATGCTGGCCTCTGTACATACCCTGGTACCTACACATTACAAAATACTTCTTTTCAAGCAGATGGCTCTTTTTAGATGAGGAACGGTGGTCCCAGTAGGTCGCCACGTCAATGGAAGCGTTCATTAATCTGAGTCATTAATTCTCAAAAGTTGACGTTTATTTGGGAGTTCGAAACTGTATCATGTTAATTATAGAAAAACAGCTTAGCACTGCACATTTTCTTATATTTTAAGATAATATCGAGATTACAATAAATTGCACGCCATTACTTTTTTCAGTCCTTCTTGATAGTGTTGTCCTTGCATCCGATCACTATACACTAGTGATGTTAGCTTACTAAACATACTACATCTTTCCCTTATAATTATATTAATTCTAACAAACATAGCTAAATGTTTTGGAGGGATTATGTTTCTCCTAGGTCTCAACTGAAAATCTCGCACTTGCTCTTGGGCATCTTCCACTCTAATTACATCTTGATCATTACCATTCCTTCTTTCCATAGATACATTTTGTTCTTCTGATTGTAAATGTCCAATTCCAAACTACAAAAAATGTCCAACTCCAAACTCTAACTAGCGTATTGCCTATTCTTCTGTACTGCTGAGATAGTGTAGTGTATACTAATTCCATAGGTAGTTAGCTCACAGCTGACACCGCGTACTTGTTTACTATAGAAAGTCATGGCTGACATACACAAGCAGACGTCTGCTGTCATTGTCATGAACTGTCAATTGAAGTATTCGACCAAAATATTATTTATTTTTGTTCCTTTCAATTCACAGAGTACTTTTATATGTTTCAATTCAAACGCGTACAAAAGCGTATGTATGATTATAAAATTAAAAGCTTTTATACACATAAAACTATTACACCTGCTTTTATAAATGCAGTATCTACTAATGAATTCAAGAAGGCAAAATTTAATTTACCTCCTGGGGAAACGTTATTTGCAAGTATGTGCAACGACTAGAGAAACCACAAGTTATGTGAAAAGTTTAAGTAAACATCTAAATATAAGTGAAAGTAAAGCACAACATCTATGTATGAAACATCCCGTAGTATCTAAACTTAATGATGAAAAAATCGAAAGTTTAATACATACCATTAATGAGATGGGTTTCTCCAACAGCTTACTAATCGAAGAACCTTCATTGTTTGGAATCTTACCTGTAACCTTAAAATTCCGATACAAAGTTTTAAAGGAATGTGGGATACAAAATATATCATCAGCGTTCTTAATAACTTACTTAACAATATTAAAACAGAAGAACATTGGAGAACTGAAGAAATTAGGATATCTACCTCCTCATATTAATGTTGAAAACAAACTAGCAAGTTTTATGACCCAGTGGCCCACATCTCTTACAACCTTGATTGACGAAGATGTCAATAACACATCATTATATACACTGCGCTTGAAAATCATACAGAGATATCTTGAACTGGTGTTGGATCTTACAAAAGAAGAATTTGGTAGAGGTGTTAAAACTTATCCTACTATTAAACACCGGCCTTTGGAATGCATAAATGAAACATTAGAGATATTACAATTGCAAATTATGATACCCAATCATAAAATTAAATCTAACTTATATCTAATCCATGTTGATCCACAAAATTTGAAAAATATCATTCATAATTTCCGGTGTATTGGTGGAATTGATATCAAAGAAGTCATAAGGATGCATCCTAAATTAGCTACAAGAAACTTTAATACTATGCTTGAGACACAGAAGATCTTAAGAGAATATGGTATTAGCAATGAAGCACAAAGAAGGTGTTTTAGTATTTATACTTTATCTCCAGATACAATAAGAGAAAGATTGGAACAAGCAAAAAATATACCTGAATTCAGTGCGTTTATTAAACATCCACGATTCTTGAAAATGATACACTACAACACAACAGCAATGAAGCGATTGAGCAAATTATACAGTAATAACAAAAAGTGTGTTAGTTTAAATGTCCTGTCTGGAAGTGCAGCACATTATGAAATATTTGAAAAAGCTCCTGGTGATAGGTTAGGCAAAGGAAAAGATTTATTGTTCTGCATTTCACAGTCATTAGGAAAGAAATTTAATATGACATATGTGCGCAATGTTATAAAAAGGCACCCTTTTTGGATTAACACACCAGTACTTCAAGTGAAGTATGTTTATGAACAACTGTCCAGAGAGTTTACAAATCAAGATATTTATGAAAATTGTCCTATATTATTATATCCTTGGAAGAAAGTAAGAGATACTCTTCATATAATAGATAAAAAGCTAATAGAAAAACAAATTCCTTTGTTTCAAGAAAATTTAAAATATGATTCTCTGAGCAAGTCTCAAAAATTAAGTTTAGTTTTATATTTACTAGAGAAGAATCATTATTTTTCTGGAAATGGAGTATGGACTGAAGAAAAAAATAAAAATGTAGATTAGAATTATGAAAAACTAGTCCCAATGTCAAATTTTAACATATAAATAATAATATGGTTTAAAATAATTTATGTTAAAACCTTGTTTCAATTATTTTTATTTATACATCAAGCTACTGTCGTATGAAACTGTAAAATTTTTCCAATCAACTTTGGACCTTATGCTTTAACGATAAAGTTGAAAAACTATTAAAGAAATTTGCCAGATTGTGGTAGCTTGGTGTGCTGGCGTCGGTAATTATTCTATTTTACACCATAGATTAGCAAGTTCTGTATATAAAAGTGGTCCATTGAGATTTGAGATGGAAAAGAGTTTTCCCATTCTGACCCATATTCTGACATGGGTCAATGATCCATTGCGATCTGTCTCAATGAACTATTTTGTATACAGGGATGTTTGTTCACCTGAGTAATGCTACTTTGCACTGATTCATTCAACATATTTTCAACCAAGTTAACCCTATTGATTTATATTTCAATAGCTGCGCCACGCCCGCGGTTTCACCCGCATAATTTTCGATCCCTGTGGGACTATCGGGATAAAAAGTATCCTGTGTTCATCCTGGGTTGACACCCTGGATGAACACATAGGATACTTTTCTTTCTTATCTTACCTCATCATCATCATCATGATCATCATTCAAAGCATCATAATATGAACTTAGGCTGTATTGATGATTTTAATTATTATAATTCTATAAATAAATACTTATTACGGTCGCGAATCATATTTTATTCAACATACAGACGCCAGCACATCAAGCTACCCGTAACTATCAAATTTTCCCAATCAAATTTGAACCTAATGCTTTAGCGATAAAGTTGAAAATCTATTAAAGACATTTGACAGGTTGTAGTAGCTTGATGTGCTGGCGTCTGTACAACGACGCTGACCTGCAAAATGCAAAAAAGTAAGAGAATTTGAATTTCGCGGGATACCCTGGCGTTTCCCCCTTAAATAATTAGCAAGATTGCTGCTACAACCTTCCTACCGCGGACACCTTACTCTATTTAATTAAATGAAATTGTGCATTCTAATAACCAGTTGAGATAAATAAATATTTATGATTATGTGAGAGTTGTGAGACGAACATTACAAAACTTCTTTCTTTACTGTTGTCTGTTATTAGCTGTTCTGTGGTTATTAGCATACATTTTGGCAGGGATTGAAAACCGGTACGAATTTGGGTTCCGGTTCTTCATTTCGGTTCTTAAAAAGGTTCTTCTTTTCGGTACGGTTCCGGTTCAGGTTCCGGTTTGGTTCTGGTTCAATAGTACCGGTTCCAAATAAAGGTTCCAATATACCGGTTCCGTATCATCCGATTTAAAGGTTCTCTAAGAAAGAAGGGATAATGTTTGACGGCGTATCTTTTCTTTCAGTTAGCCTTCGAATTATTGGTGAGTAGAAGTCTGTACTGTACAGTGTCAGCAAATATTGACAGTAATTATTATTAGTTGTTTATATAATCTACAGTTACTGTTAATAAATTAATATAAAATGGACAAAGGTAAGTTTAATCGTATTGTATTCACTTAGATATTATCATCTCCTTTATTTATTGAATATACAGGGTTAATGGAAAAACACCAACAACCTCTTAAGAGGTCATTGTACAACAGACAAGTACACGAATGTATAATATAAATCAAACAATGAAACAAATATAGGGCGCACGCGTTGTTCATGCAACGAATGCATGATGCGAATGATCTACAAATGCAATGTACCCCTCTCTCCTCTTACAAAATCTCCTATCTTGCCGCTATTGTCCTGCGCTGAGCGGCATCGTATGAACTCGTTCGGTCTCGTACTCGTACCGCTAAAGAACCGGTAAAATAAAGGTTCTAATTTAGGTTCCGGTTCCGGTTCGGGTTCTAGCAACCGGAACCACTAAATACCGGTATTTTACCGGTATTTTCGGAACCTTTTCAATCCCTGCATTTTGGCACACGAATTTTGACCTCCTTTATATTATATAATTTTTTATATGGCAACATTTTTGAAAATGGCGGATGAATGTCATTCGAACTAGAGGTGTGCCGCACAAGGTAATTTTCGTAAACTGTACTACGTCTACCTAGTACGAGTATCACAAAATAGTCTAAATACCTAATTCGGGTACGTATGAAGTATTTACTATTTTACTCAAATCCAGATATATACGCTTACGGTGAGACATATCAGCGTACAGCTGCTTTTTTACCAGTGGTAGACGCTTCCGTTTTCTTTAACTCATATATATTTTAATTGTGCTACACTCCAAGTAGTATACATTATTTATCTAGTTTTCGTTTAATTCGTGATCGAAACAAATTTAAATCTAAACAAAACAAAGGTGGTTTGTAGACCGGCAACAGTTCTGCCACATAAGACGAGCTTTTAGTTTTATTTTATTTATCCCCATTAGGTTTATGTTTGCTTATTATGAATAGGTGGATACTCAAAAGCCGTACGATATGAATGTATAATCCAAATAGTTACGGAGAAATATTAAAGCTAGAATTTTAAAAATAGTGACTATTATGTCACTATTTTAAAAATTCTCGCTTTGATGGATAATACTCGATTTACTTCGTACTTTGCGCGTTGTAGGTGCGGTCCAGTCCAAAAAAATACCCTAGTGTGATGGATATTTTTTTATCCCATCGTTATGTAACGAACAAAAACCGATAGTTAAATACTGTCGATAGTATCTTTAGTAATTGTTGTAAAACACACTTTCACAGTGATAGTATCAATAGTATCACAACTCAATAATATCGATACTATTGCTCTTCATCAATAGTATTACTCATGTCTGACGATTAAAATTATCGATAGTATTATAAAATTCTAATACTATCGATAGCCCTATCGATATTGGTATAGCTTGGCAAAAAAGAGTAGAAAATAATGGGGGCGCCACTGTGCTGTTCGAATGGCAACCCGCTGCAACCGAATAGCGTACCAATCTGGTCTTGATAATTAGCTGTATTTTTGTTTAACATAATATAACGTAATTTAGTCTATGGCATCTTAATTTCTGGTACATTTCTAATGCAAATGCTGCAACAAATACATTATTACCTTGTAATCACACTCAAAGTTAAAGTAGAAAAATAATTTACTACAAGTCACTCATGTATCAATTAAACTAGGCGCGCTATACCAGAGTAATGCAGACAAAATGTAAACATAACCTATGTGCTCGATGTTTATTGTTCCATATTTCCACTTAATCCGTATGCAAGCAATTCAAAACAGCTTTGGGTTCAACAATTAACACTTGATTCAACTAAAAACAACAAAACAAACTCTTATATACCTGTAATATCAGCGGTTCTTTGGTAAATATTGTCAAGAACGGAAAGCATAGTTTGGGCTTCATGTTCCGCCAAACATCGCCTGTACACCTTATAAATAATCTCCCTGCCAGCACTTCGAATGGTTTTATTCATTATTATTCACTTTTTACTTATTTTAATCACCGTTTGATGGTCGAAATAGAAATTCTACGAAGTCGCGAAGTTTGTTTATTTGAAACGTCATTATTTTGAGAATGTTGCCAGCAGACAAAAAAATTAGTTCCGTTTCTAGACTTTTTTGCCAAGCTGTACAGACGCCAGCACATCAAACTACTACAATCTGTCAAATTTATTTAATAGTTTTTCAACTTTATAGTTAAAACATAAGGTTCAATGTTGATTGGGAAAATTTGACAGTTTCGGGTAGCTTGATGTACTAGCGTCTGTACTAGTTTTCAAGGTCAACTATCAATAGATCAACTACCGATAGTTAGGCAACACTACTCGTCACCGCTTTGGTCTGAACGGCGCTTTTATCGTGCCTTTGCTCAGTTTGCTCAAATATTGATTTAGGCAAATATATTTTATTGAGGACAAGAGTGGCAACATTTTTGCAAATGACCATAAAGTTATTCTGTATTCTCTGTGTTTCTGTGGTAGTGTAAAAATGGCGGCCCTACTTCCCCGTCCTCTTGGTCTTGCCCAAATTATTTCCCTGAAAAATGCGAATAAGGTAATTAAATTTATGTAGTTAGTCATTATATGCTCACAAATATTATCATTATTTTAAATCTTTCTGAAGAAAACACGACTACTGTTCTGAATATCACAAAAACAATAAATTTTTGACGTGGTTTTATTTTAAATAAAATAATACACATAATTTTAAACATTTAAAGTAATGTCTAAAAAAATAAATAACAACTTTTTTTGTTCTATTACAGTAGACCTTGATATCAATTAGACATTTATTTATAAATTTGACCTTGTCATTTTCAGCTATTGTGACCTTACGTCATCGCTAGTTTGTAATTTGTACAACGTAATTTTTTAGCAAAAGCACTTATTCCGTTAATTTTAAAATGTATTAATTTAAATAATAAATGAAATGCACATAACTTGTACCTCTTTCCGCATTTTCCTCAACAGATCAATTCCACAAGCAGTTTCATTCTGTGTGTATATTAATGCATAGTTGCAAACACCATCAGTTTTTAATTTATACTGCCATAAACTTATGAACAGATCATTTTGTTTACTTCTAATAATTAATCATAAATCTGTCCTTGATTGCTTGATTTTTTGACAGAATGGCAGCTCTTCACAGCTGTTTCTTGAAACACACCCATGCTTCAAGAAAAAGCTGTGCAGTTCAATTCCAGTCATTTTGTATGAAAGCAAACATAGGCGACAAAATCTTGTCATAATATATGCATCCAGTTAGACTGGAAGATGAACCCAACACAGTTGGGGAAACGCTAGGCAGATGATGATGATATACATCAACAAAAACAAAACACAAGTTGTTTTATTCAGTGACCATTATGGTGATGATTTGAAAGAGGAAATGGCGGGGAGTAAATCATGTGTGTCTTTCAGCCAATCAGTAGTCACTTATTTCATTTCTTGCTATCTATAGCACAATTTTACAACAAGGACATGGATAAAATTATGAATTGAATTTTGAAGTGTTTAATTGTAAACAAAATTAGTGGTCAGTGGTCATTTTAAAACCTTGGTACTTTATTGTGACTATAGATTTTCTCTCTATATGGATGGAGAAAAACTCTGGGAATGTTGTTAAATTGGTTTTAAAGGGGCTAGTTTTTATTCACAAAATTACTTACAAAGTTCGTAGTTCCACAAATAATATCTATGTAATATCTATATGAGGTATCTTTATTGTCACATGTTCAGATTTGTACAAAGTTCAATATTTGTTGTGGTGTTATCTTGTTAATGTGCTACCCATGCATTCACATATGGGTCGTTCTACTTTTTTACCGACAATAGTCTGTCCTTGGTCTTATTATGGCATCTCGTTGGAGTATTAATATAAACGGTTTTTTAATTCGGTTCGAATAAACGTCCATATTTTTCTTATCTATTAATATTATGCCATTTTTCATGTTCTCTAACCAACATATTTTATACGTTGTTTTCCGTAAAATGGCGTGACAGAGTGGTAAACTGAAATGTAGTCTCTACAGAAAAAGGCCACTTTGTCACATTATTTCTTTAAAAACTAACATTAAAAAAAAAAAACAATATTAGCCAGAAAGGAAACTTTAATTGGTCCTAATGAAATACAGATGCAGTTTTTTTTAAATCCCACACAGAAAACAAAATTATAGATAGTTCAAAAACCAAAAAAAACAGAAAAACATCGTTTCATTGTCGGTAAAAAAGAAGAACGACCCATATACATAGGTTATCTTTCTATTAATTTGTGAAATCATACAATGGGAAATGTGAAGTTGCTGACATTTAATACTATCCACATTTCAAAAATCCTATGAATGACTAAACAGTTGTTTTATGATTAGATGTTATCAGATTTTTGTGATAAAACTTTGTTCAATTTGGCACAAATAAGATGAATCATAATAAAATGTGATGTTGTAAAATAAAACTACAAATTGTTAAACATTACATCATATTGGGTATTTTATTGTAGCTAATAAATAATGTTAAATACGTGTAATTAATTCCAGTTGCTGGTGGCGTCAACTGCAAACCATTTCCCAAGCAAACAACAAGTCCGCAATTTGAATGTCCATGAGTATATAAGCTACACCCTCCTGCGAGACAATGGCATTCCTGTACCTAGATTCAATGTGGCCACTACGGAAGATGAAGTTTTCAAGTTTGCTAAAGAACTTAACTCAAAAGACATTGTACTCAAGGCTCAGGTAATTTATCAATTTATCAAAGTTTTAAATTAATTTAATTTTAAATTTATCAATAATCAGGCATAAAAGAGCTATATTAATATTAAAAGCCATTCAAAATTGGAAACCTGCACCCTAATTGCGTAATGCACTATCAATCATAATAATTTGAATCTTTTTGAGGGGTATTGCTAAAGGCTCCTGCAAACAGGCGCGACGCGAATCGCGCGCGACACAAAGGTGCCGCTCGTTGCGCGACTTGTAGTGCCTTTGTGTCGCGTGTCGTGTCGCGCCTGTTTGAAGGAGCCTTAATCCATTACATCAAAAGTTCGAAAAATTTGTCTCCTAAACAACGTGAATAACACAATGAATGTTGTTGAACTGTCAAAATGAAAACCTTTGCTACTGATAGTGATACATCTAAATAATAATTATCATATTTGCCTCTGAGGCATTGGCGATGTTACAGGTACATACATGTTTCTTAAGTTTTGCCTTAAATATGTTTATACTCTTTATACTATCACATTTCTTTAAATCCTCCTGTGAATCATTAAACAGTTGTGCCCCCTCAAATTAACCAATATTGTTTTTTTTTTTTGCTGTAATTAGACCGTGCACATGCAGTCATTAGTTGAAATTTGTTTTTAATTTGAGATTATCATAACCAGTGCTATTTTAGGTACTTGCTGGAGGCAGAGGAAGAGGCACCTTTAAAAGTGGCCTCCAAGGGGGTGTCAAAATGGTTGACACGTAAGTAAATAAGTTACCTCTACACGCCTTAACGGCGCGACGTATTTCAATGAAATTTGGCACACGAGTAGACCATGACCCTGGGTTAGAGGATAGGATACTTCGCTATTTAAGTCTTAAAGTTTTTGATTGGGATAATTTCGGTTACAGCCGCAGAAATAACGTTGTTCTTCATAGTTTTTTCGAGAATTACTATGAAATGCAAACTTACTTTTGCGACCGGTAATATCAATACTGCGCAATACCCTGCATGCGTAAATTCATCCCGACTAAACTCTTGACTGACCAAGTGCGTGGCCCGACACGCATTTGGCTGGTGTTTTGCATTCCACTCCGCGTCTAACACGTGTACACGCCCGCGTGAGTAGAGTACACACTAGAGCAGGGGTCGACAACGCGACCCACGAGCCTACTGATTGCGGCTCTCGACTGTTTCGTAAAATTTTAACTGGCTTCTTCAATTTCCTTGCTCAGAAAATATACTAAAATGAAAGGAAAGGAATTACATCTCTTACTGAAATACATCTTGAGAAAACGGTTGCAGATAAGAACCAAGTTAGTCCTTTCATAGTTATAATTATCTCTGCAAGCAGCAACCCAACAGCAACCATATTTCATTGAGTATTAAGATCACTTTGAATTTGACAGTGATGCAATCTATACTAATAATAAACCTGAATGTTTGTTTTAACGCGCTAATCTATGGAGCTACCAGTCGGATTATAAAAATTATTTTTGCATTTGATAGCCCGATTCTCGAGGAACGCTATTTAACATCACACCACAGGACTCTTAGGAGCCGAGCAAAAAAAAAAGAACGTGAAAACTAACTAATATCACGGGCAGGCGATGCGATGCGATGGGGTGGGTCGGGGTGCGAGAAATTTCACGCTAACGAAGTCGCGGGCAGAAGCTTAACTGTGAAAGGATTAGAAATGTCGACCCTCTACAGTCGGTAAATGCTTTGAATTTCGCTGTTTTTGGTCGATGCGTTCTGCTTCTAGTTTTGCAATGTCAAATAAGTTTTCTGTGGAAGCTTCTGTTCAACTAAAAAACTTTTTTACATAAAAAACAACCGACTTCCAAAAAAGACACTATAAAGTGAAAAATAACTTTTATTTCGGAAGTCGGTGTCCTTAGTTCCGCATTTTCGTTTTTTGACACTGACTGAAATTAAAGTTCTTTTTCACTTTGTAGTGTTTTTTGAAGTTGGTTTTTTTTTTTGTAAAGTTTTTATTTTTCACTTTATAGTTGTACCTACCCCACACAAATTCAATTAAAACTACCTACTTGTATTTAAATATCAGTGTCAGGAATTAATTAAAACATCATCAACTTAGTTTATACTAAGTGGAAAAAAAATCATATTATTGAAGCTAACTCAAAAACTACCCAAGCAAAGTTAATCAAATTTATATGGGACCACCCCTGAGGCACACCTTATCCATTAAAAACAATACAATAAAAGCTAAGGTCCATTGAAGAATTGAAGACATTGACTAGAAGAATCATCAAAATTCGCATAGAAATGCCGGAGATGCAGTACATTTATGAAAACATCAATATTGGTTCATTAGTTTTTGAGAAAATCGCGGACATACAATCATACATACATACGGGTCGAATACAGAACCTCCTTTTTTGAAGTCTGTTAACTCGTCGCGCGTCCAATTAGCAGACACAATAGAAATTTTATTGTTATCGGTACACATGGTGTACACTCGACGTGCGAAGAGTTAAAAATATTTGTGGCGTCCAAACAAAAAGGGTCCAGTTCTCGGCATTTAGTTTCCGAGACACGCAGTTTTGTAAAGTTGGAAAAATTTTATTTCGCAATTTTAATTAATGCTCATTTATGTACAAGTTTATGTAGTAAATTGCTTTATATTATGTTTCTAAGTACCACAAATTTTAAGAGAAAAGTTTAGTAAAAAGGTACCAGTGTCATTTTAAAACGAATGAAAATAATATAAGGCACACGTTATCTTACAAAAAAAAAATACTGACTAGCAAAGGTTTTGAACCCGAATAATGTATACGGTTTTCCTTCAGAAAAATGACCTGCAGTCATGATTTACGAAAGAAAATCGTATCTTTATAATAAAATTCGTGAGTTCGTTAGTGAAGAATCTAAAGATATTTTATGTCCAAAACTTAAGATCTAAGTAAAATTCCCAGCTAGAATAATTTTTGTGTTTAATTTTGGCTACTGTTTATGTAATTTCATAAAAGGTACCAGTAGCCAACATAATCATTGTTCTGTTCAAATAATAATAAAAATATGGCCCCAAGTCTGCTATTACAATAGTGTCAAAATGGTCTATCATTGATTTCATAATTGTTGATTTTGACAAGTTTGGTAATCTACTATTATAATGGCGTCATTATGACTATCCAATGGTCAACCACTGACACTCCATTGCATTAATGGTAATCTCGTACACAATGACAAATGAATGACTGACGTATGCGGTAATCTGCTAAAATTTTGACAGTTCCTTTGATCAGTGACCTACCATTATAACGTCATTGTGCAGTCATTGCTTTTACTTCGTTACGAATCATCGTGTTTGTGGAATTTGGAGAATGTTTTCACTACGAGCACATATTCTCGAGCTAGCCAACGCAGTAGACGCGTCGTCGAGCCCGTCGCTTGACGAGAATGAATACAAACCCCTTTACTGATATTCCCGAGGCGGAATTTGTTAAAACGTTTCGCCTTGGAAAGGACTCAGTAAGGGGGTTAGTTGAAGAACTCATTCCCCTTATGGCCAGACCACGTCGACACGATAGCGTATCGGCAGAAATGAAGGTGAAAAACTGAATTGAAATTGAGTTAATAATCTACAACTTGACACGAAATAGGTTGATTAATGTTACTTATATTTTTTATTGCAGATTCTAATAGCACTTGAATAGTCAATAAGAGCCGAAATTTGCTCAATTAGCACCATTTTGTATTAAATCAGTAAATGTTCTATAAAATACACTCAAAATAATAACAAAACAGAAATAAAAATAAAAACAAATAGACGTCAGTAGTAATGTCACATTTGACTTTGACAGCTAAACAGATAAAATATTATTGAGTTGTTTAATCTCACGTTTATCCGCGTTACACATTTAATGTTTTTTGCTATTTACGAACTTCTTATTACTTCAGATTGCTTATAACACTAATAAATAATATTTAAAAAATATATGAATGAAATCTGGCATGAATAAATGTTCAAATTTAGTAGTAGTTTTTCGAAAATCATTTCTACTAACGGGTTTTATATTAATGGCAATACTACAATGTCATTCTATTACGAGACCATTGACCGACCAATGATCGACCATTATGAATTTAGCAGAATACGAACTTTTAGCAAAATGACAATGGGATCGTGTTGGAATGACGAATTTATAAAAATAGCAGACTTGGGGCCCTGGTCTTGTTAGGTAATAAATAGAGTAAGAAATACTTAATTTTTGTTTTTTATAGCTTTATGCTGTCGTATTTACTCACTTTTTACTAAATACCGACAAGTGGACCTTTTTACTAAACTGTGTATCAATCCTTTATTTCGATTTTAATTCTTTATTTTGTAATGTTACAAATATAATTTGAAGTTCATTTCATTGAGAGTATCTCAATCTTCAATACTAAATCAAAATCTATCTAACAAGCTAGTAGAAGTGTTTTTTTTTTCAATCAAACTTTGAAAATGCTTTTTCTCAATTCAAGCTTTTTCAGAGTTTCAACTTCAAATGTATGATCAAAAAAATGTGCCAGTTTTTGAGTATTTTTTAAAATCCTTATTATCAATTCACTATTCTAGATACCGAATCTAGTCTTAACTCGATACCCCACTATTGGACCCTTTTTGCTTGGACGCCCACATTTAATACGGTTGTGTATGAAATATGAAAACAAATGTTTATGTCTAAGGTGTTTTGTGTAATGTTTCTAAAAAACACGCGCAGGAGACAGCTTATCATCATACATGTATTGACATTGTTTCAGACATGAATTGTTAACTATTTTGTTTACCTTTTTGACAAGTTTTGTATACCACAATAACTTGTTTTTAGGTGTATACTTTCAAACGAAAACAGTAGACACAACATGTAGAATAGGTACATATTTGATATCTTGGTGTTAATACGGGGTGAAAGTGGCAACGGAAACTGAAAAGTTGTGTGGAAGTCGTCATTGTATGGGCATGTGATGCGGAGGAATTTGGAAAATATTGTGAAGAGCGTTTTGAATATGAATGTGGATGGGTATAAGGTATAAGGGCAAGATAATGATAAGGCCCGCCCAAGCATCGATATGTGGCCCTTGCCTGCTAAAAAGGTATCTGACCGCAGCTCTAGTGTACACTCACCTTAATAACCTAAGCCAGTACAGTAAACATACAATTGCATTTCGATTTTGTTTAAATTAATTTTCCCAGAGCATACGCCTTAAATGGGGCTGACTATGTTGGCTGTTCCATCTAATTTCATCTCTATCTACTGCAAACTACCTGAATACATATGTATTGTTTATTTACTGGAAGCTGTACTTACTATTACTATGTAGGCCCGAAACCGCCAAAGCGTTAGCCAGCAAGATGCTGAAGCAGTACCTAGTCACGAAGCAGACTGGCGCGGGGGGACGTATCTGCAATAAAGTCATGGTGACCGAGCGGAAGTTCCCCCGTAGAGAATTTTACATGGCCGTCATGATGGAGCGCAGCTTTAATGTATGTATGACTCTTCCACACCTTGTTAAGTAGCGGATTGGATTTTCTTTCTAATATTTTGCACCTGTCATAAATGATCACAAATTTAACAATTTCATAAGTTGGTTGTTTTTAGGGTCCAGTTATTATTGCATCCTCTCAAGGTGGTGTGAGCATCGAAGATGTGGCTGCATCGAATCCTGAAGCTATCACGTACGAACCTATCGACATCATCGCAGGACTCCAGGACGACCAAATTAAACGTGTTTTAACCAAGGTACTTTGATAAGTTTCGACTCGCACCAGGCGACCAGTTTTTGCCACAGCCCGACATTGTGTAGTGGGCAGTTGTGACCCATGAACTCGAGCAACAAACTGCTACACCAACCTTTGTTGTGCGGGTTGGTTTTAATGAGCAAGGAAAAGCGCACTACACTCTATCCATTAGGTTAACCGTTTTTGACAGATGGAACTAGTGATTGCAGCAACGTCATAGCACACATTTCGATAATGTACACTTTTGTATGTAGTATCAATTATGAACTTTTCCTGTCGAATAAAAAATGGTGCGATTTCCATGCCTGTGTTTATTATTATTAAGTAAATACAAAACTATAAATAGCCGCTTTGTTTACTTTCATTTAAATTAAATGCAGGTAAAACCTGCAAAATTTAAATGAAAGCGTATAAATAAAGTATGCTCTGGTTTGCCGTATCAATTGTGTTGTAGTGTGTACACTTAAATATGGGGTTTACTACATATTAAGACACAACTTTTTTATGCATAACATTTTATGAAAGTTTTAAAATCGAAATAAAACATTAATATCATGTTTATGGTGGCAATTCCGCATCCTGGCAAATAATTTATATATTTTATTGATATTTTAGTGGATGCAAGGTTTTTCTATACTGATTTACCTATAAAATAAAATGATTAGTTTCGATATATTAATTTGAAGTGATTACATTCGTTTCCATCACTAGTACGATAGAATGTAATTTAATATGCATAACAATTATATTTTTTATGCCAAAACTTTTACACGTACGGTATTATAATGTCTGTAAGAAGTCATAAATAAGAATACAATTCAATATGTTAAGGCAGTTTATATATTTGTTTTATATATTATCGTTTTAAAGTTAACTTTTACGTAATCTGGAATATTTACGTTCTAAGGCAGCTGTCAAAAAACGGTTAACCTAGTGCAGAGATGGCGAACCTCTATACGTCTTCGTGCCATTTTTTCCAAATAAATATTAACTGTGGCCATGCCGTGTCAACAAACAGTCTTGTCTACTGGAAAAAAACATATACTTTCACAATAATACTCTTCATTATCATATAATGTTGACATAATAAGCAGTTTTATATATTGGCTAATGTCCGGCATGCGTTACAATTCCTTTTTTTTTGTTAAGAACCTTCTCCGGCTTTCAAACAACAAGTTACCAAAGTTTCATCACAATCGGTCGAGCCATTTTCGATTTTTTGCGAGACTAGCGAACAGCAATTGATTTTAAATAATTATAAGAATTAAATTAAAAAACGAATATTATTACGCCTTCTCCTGTTGGAACCTAGATGACTTAGGTACCTTAATTCCTGAAATGATACCATGCCCAAATTCTTTTGTTACGTGCCACCAATGGCACGCGTGCCATTGGTTCGCCATCCCTGACCTAGTGGATAGAGTGTACGAATTTCACTATGCCGTTTTCCTTATATAACGGAAATGCATAAACAAATGGCGATCTAGTAAAAAGGAGGCCTAGTTTGCACGTGTAAATCAGAAATTTAAATCGATATTTAATTTATGGATTTTTTTTTGTATACAAGCATTTATTTTAGATTGGCCTAGACACCCCTGAAGCAGCAGATATGGTTAAAAAGTTGTACGACCTCTTTGTGAAAAAAGACGCTCTCCTAGTTGAGGTGAACCCATACGCAGAAGATGCCATTTCTGGCAAATGTAAGTATTCAATGATAATTATTAATTCTATGTTAAACAGTATTAACTAATGTTAAAAACGATCCGAATGTTTTTATTGGATTTTTGCAACTCATCGATTTCGGGTTCGTTCATTCATTACCTTATCGATTGGGTTGCGTTTCGACTTAGTTAAAGTTTCAGTTTAGTCATCAAAATAATAGAATGCGATAGATGGTGACAGATGAGACCCATTGATGAAACGATATAGAACATTTAAAGTTGCAAATTAGTAGAATCAGCCAGTCGATTCTGTAAAAATCTCACCGTGGAAACTTAGATGAAGTGAGTTTGTGTTTGCTAGGAATGGGCATTGTTCATATTTTTTTAAATGTTGTAATTGAAAAACCATTTCGAGGAATAGCGTTACTGATCATTACGGACTAATTAATTTTGAAAAATATTCATATGTTATTGATATTTTTGATAAAATACGATTGACCTTCTTTGCCCGTCAAATTACTTACGACTTTGGCCGTACAGTTTTGTATCGTTGCCTCAGAAAATAAAAAGTAAGAGGCAAGTATTGTCTACAATCTGTCAAATGTCAAATTA
Source organism: Luperina nickerlii (assembly GCA_963855955.1). Classification (NCBI taxonomy): domain Eukaryota; kingdom Metazoa; phylum Arthropoda; class Insecta; order Lepidoptera; family Noctuidae; genus Luperina; species Luperina nickerlii. The sequence goes on along the minus strand of OY979664.1, from coordinate 12,683,670 downwards.
TTGTAAATATGTCAAAAATATGAACATTCTTGTTTATATCTCATTATTACATTAAATAGGTACATTATTTCAACACTCGACAATATTTAATATACTGGAAGAGTTATGGAATACAGGAAGTGCTTTGTTCCAACTTGCAGCAATAATAGTAATAATGTCGCCGCGTGCGTTATTATTCTATTTCTAAGTCGCCGCGTCGATTGTTCTAGTACCATTTGTAAATAAATACGCTAAGCTAGGATTCGATTATTTAAGACGTCTATTCGGCCTATTGACACTTTGACAGATGTGACATTGTTGACGTTGTGTTGACAGATTAAAATTTTTAATTATGTACTAGTAAGGCAACGGCACTTAATCTTTATGCCACTGGATGACGTCACCTACCTTAAAAACTTAAAATAATTAAATAATTTTTATTAAAATAACTATTGAGCCAATCATCAAAATATTCAAATTAGTTTCTCAAAATGCTCTAAATTTACAAAAAATAAAATAAAATATAACATGGTTAGAAATTTTGGACAATCCCCATTGACACTATTGACAGCCCACTTTACCAAAGTTTTCACGGTGAGATTTTTACAGAATAGCACTGCAGGCCCCTGTTATGAAACAAAGCTCAGTCGATTAAGAGATGAAAACGCAGAAAATCTAACAGCAACAAATAATCATTTGCTGAATATATTTATGTTCGCGAAAGTCGACAAAATGTAGGGAATAGCAGATTTTGTTTGCATGGTCCCATGAAAGTTGTTCATATTGATGATAATTTCAATAGCACCTTGAAGATGTTATATTTTTGCCCTAGCTATTCATTACTAATTAGGCCAAATTACATTAAAACTGCAAGTTGTAATGTTCTGAATCCAATAAAAAAAACTTTATTAATTTTTATCATAATCTTGCAATGTTCGTTTCAGTCTTCTGCCTGGATGCCAAGTTCCGATTTGACGACAACGCTGACTACAGACAAAAGGAACTGTTTGCTTTAAGGGACCCGACTCAGGAAGATCCCAAAGAAATCCAAGCTGCTAAGTCCAACTTGAACTACATTGCACTCGACGGTATGATTTTGAAGCCGGATTCATATTACTGTTGTGTCGTGTTGTGACGCCTTCTGACGCAGTGTTTGCCAATCAAAACCTGTTGTGGTTTGACGTAGTTCTCAACAGATTTGTTTTTTGATTAGTGTATCCCGAATCACAACACGACATAGTAACATGTCTATGGCTTAATTTTATTTATTAAAAATACACCGATGTTACAGAAAATATTGTGATACAATTATCTGGTTTTCTTAGGTACTATTGGGTGTATGGTAAATGGCGCCGGGTTGGCCATGGCTACGATGGACATCATCAAGTTGCACGGTGGTGATCCCGCCAATTTCCTCGACGTCGGAGGTGGCGCCACCGCACAGGCTGTGACGGTGAGTCTCGTTGACACATTACTAAATGTATAATATAGAGTTTGGCCAACGAAAGCTGACCACGAATTATTTTCTTAACTTTTAGCATGGCAACCTTTTAGTACTGTCAAAATTGTCAGTTAAGTATGTTTTAATAACTTTGTATCTTGAAATAATTACACCCTCGAAGCATCCTAACGGCCCCGATGGATTAATACGTCTATAGACTCGTTTGGGTCATGCAAAAGTTATAGGCTAGGTTTTGTTTTTATAAAATCAAAATGGCGGACTTTAGACGATAATAATAGATAAGTAGGTCTTGAAAAAATCTTGTGCCATTACTATGTGGGGTATCAAAATAAAGGGCTTGAAGAGACGATTCCAAAAATATAACACACAAAGGGCTAATTTTACTAAAGTCAGATATCTTATATCTGTGGATTGAAATTGTCGTCTGACACGTAACTTGTAAGTGTGGAAAAACTGTCAAAATTCAAAATTATTCTCAGGATAAGACTTATTCTAGGTATAATAGTGTGGTGGAATTCGCCCTTATAGGATTAAAATAAAAATAAAATGACAACATCAAAACCCTGGAAGTAAAATAACATACCTACTGCCTATCGAGTTTTTTTATCCAATGTAATTTCATGCATTTTCATAAAAAACAATAATTAATATCGTCAATGGAGCGTCCGCTCAAATCCAACATTCTAACGCGGGGGTATACGCGCCACAGCAACCGATAATTTTGTTCGTCGACGGCGACTAAAATTATGAAGTGAAAACTCTTTGGTCGACCTGGGGTCAAAAAAGGCCACTTTGGCAGAATCATAAAAGGATAACATTATAAATTATAATATGGCAAAGACAGTCTGTGTTTTTCTTATTTTCACTGCACTACGTAGGTATGATCAAAGAGATTGAGATTGGAGTTGAATTGGATTGATTGGTATTTTAACACAGACAAAAAAAAGAATAGCTGAAAACTCCTTCACCAATGGGATTTGATACGATTAACTTAACAATTAAGTGTCCATTATGATTCATAATGTTATCCCTTTATGATTCTGCCAAAGTGACCTTTTTAGGCCCCCAGTACATTAATAGAAAAAGTGTTTCTTTAAGGTCTTCAAATTAATTTATTTTTTGTTTTATCGTGTTTAGGTATTGATACGCATCACGTCTGCAGAGTTTCGCTAGCTAATTTGATTTGACCTTGTATAAATATGAAATAAGTACTGATACATAATATTTCTTGAATAATAAACAGTATCAACTCCGTTTACGCGGTGTATAGCCAGTGTTAAAATCTGTTGATTTTATAAATTTGTCGATTTTTTTCTTGGACAGCTTACGTTGGTCAGAGTCTATCACTGAACGTAGTGTGTAGTAATATATTTTTTCTGGTTTAGGAAGCCTTCACTATCATCTTGTCGGACCCGAACGTGACCGCCATTTTGGTAAACATCTTCGGAGGTATCATGAGGTGTGACGTTATCGCAGAGGGAATTGTTACTGCAGCCAAGAACCTTAGTATCCAAATTCCTGTCATTGTTCGTCTTCAGGTATGTATTATAAATTATTTCATTATCATTGTTATCATATATTTGATTCTTTATGTGATAGTCAAACCTCTTAACCAGTCAAAGCCACTCTAAAATCAATTTAAAACCTTTTTGCAATTACACACTTCATTTATTTAGATAATTACTAGCAGCGCCCCGCGGTTTCACCCGCATGAGTTTTGATCCCGTGGGAATATCGGGATAAATATATCCTTTGTATTAATCCTGGTTATAAACTATCTGTGTGCCAAATTTCGTCAATATCCGTTCACTACTTTTTGCGTGAATGAGCAACAAACTTTCGCGAACTTTCGCGAAAGTTGCACAAACTTTCGCGTTTATAATAATAATATAATAATAAAATAAATAATAATATAATATTTATATTAATTATATACATATTATATTATTAGTAGGAAGTAGGAATTGGTTGGTAGGTATCTTTTGTGGCCCTTTTAAAATAGTACACTACGATACTTGTGACTTGGTAGTCCACTATTGGTGTGTGTGCTAAACGCCGTGCATTAATACTACTTAAGTCACACTCACACGTATCGCATACTATTTTATAACACGTATGACCTAAACCCGACCTGAAGTCACACTTTTCCGTGTAAAAATGGACTACTTAAGTCACAGTCTCACAGAATAGCGTGACTTAAGTGCGGATTTAGGTCACAGTGCTATAAACAATTCTCTTGCAGTGATTCCATAAATAACTAGGGCGTTACGTAACAATTTATTTTTAATAGAAAAAAACAATTAACTTGTCAAGAGTTTTGGCTGACATACAAAGTGTAATTGAATAACTAAAAACCAGGGTCGGTCCCATTAGTTCTTCCTAATCATGAGTACAATGACCCCTTCAGAGGTTTTCAGCTATTTTCATTACACCTTTAATTTACATAGTAGTAGTGTAGTGCATAATTTATGTAAATATGATTGTAATCATATTTGAATATGGATAGAATATTTAATACTTACCTTATAATTTTTGACAGGGTACAAAAGTGAATGAAGCAAGAAAAATAATCTCAGAGTCCGGACTTCGCATCGTGCCGCGTGATAACCTCGACGAGGCTGCGAAGCTCGTGGTGCAACTGGCAGAGATCGTTAATCTCGCCAAGAAAGCTGGTGTTGAGGTGAAATTTGACTTCCCTGAGTTTAAGTAAAAAATTGCAGTATTTTCATATATCTTTACCATCACTATCTAATTGGTCATAACTGTTGTCTAACGTAATCCAGTGGTAATTGTTGTTGCTTCGAATTTAAGGCTCAAGTGATTGTATTGCTTGGTAGTTATGTAACACTGTCACCTGTAATGACATATTTTACAAAAGTGTAGGGTTATTGCCACATTCTGTGAAATGAGCTGAATGACCTTTTAAGGATGAGAATAATACGGAATGTAAAAAAACTGTTATTCATTTTCAATTATCATTTCCCTTCATCTAACTTTCAAGACCCATCTTAGCTACGTTTATAAACGAGATTATCACATAGACCCAAAAATAAAAGTTTGTGATATGATATGTAAACACGAAACGTACCCTGATAAGACCGTGTTCTCATAATGAAGTAATCTGTGAGCCTATTAAGTGGCAACAATCGCCAAATAGCCATTGAATACTTTAAACGAAAAGTAGAACTTTTTCATATTGGGAGCCGAAATTTCAATTTAGAAGTCTGTTAGCCATTTCACAGAAAACTTGGTTAGTCATAACACCATTTTTATGACTTACTTGCAGTCTATCTATTCCATATATTACATACTTTATCGATAGGCTTTATGTTATATTAATGTTATACGAGAATAAGCTGAAGTACATTGTGATATCTACATGTGAACTAGTTAGCACTTAACTTGTGAGTTACCCCTTCAATAGATTCTTAATGCACTTCGATCAAAGTCATTTATTCCAATTGCACTATTTGTAGTTACTATTATAATACTATTTAAAGAAAAAGAGAGTTGTTAATCGAATATGTAAGGGCAGATTTGTCACTTAGAACTGGATGCATCAGAGCCAATTAGATTAAGTAACGTAGTTCATTGATTTATTTATTGAAACACATTTAGCATAAGTAAACCTATTAGATAAAACATGTTTAATTCGAATGATTGTTAAAATACCATTGATGTTTTAGTGAAGTGTTAAAATACTTTAAGGCGTTGTAAAACTGTAATTTGCTATTTAATATCGATCGAGATCGAGTTATTTCATTTATTACATTAATTTACGAACATATTAAAAGTATGTATTGTTAATTTTGAAGTACATCGACAGAGTACAGTAGAGGTGTACGTTGAGATGTGTAACGACGCAATAATTAGTGTTTTGTACATTATGTATGATTATTTGTAAATAGTAACAATTATTTTTTTAATTTGCCTTGATTCTTAATGTGGCAAACTCTACAGAGATGCAATACATATTATATGGTATCTACAGTTGAATCTAAATATGTAAGTATACAGTTTAAATGTTTATTTTTGGCTTCGTTTGAATATAATAAATTTATTTTAGATCTGTATTGTAGTTGTTCTTTATACATCGTCCTTATTATTAGCGGTTGTTGTCGATAGCTTATTTGTTTCAGTTTAAGGTAGATGAGGGTATAATATACGTTAGTGTTTAGTCTCACTATGGGTATACAAAATGTTGAAATGTATTTAGTGGAAACCGCGAATCGGCAAAGTAAGGTGGGAGCCCTCAGGCTAGGTAGAGCGACGATCTTCGCAAGGTGGCTGGTAGCAGCTGGATGAGAGTTGCTGAAATTCGAGATGAATGGCGTGCAATATGTGAGGCCTACATAATTAAAGCGAAAGCGATAAGGCCGCCCATTGTATGTTTTGTATTCATAATTGTATTTTTTTGTTATGTATTTTCTGGTGTACAATAAAGTATATATAAATAAATAAATAATTATGTCCAGCAGTGGACTGCTGCTGTAGGCTGATAGGTGCACAATATTACATAGCGCGGCAGCAGAAAACTTACAAGGTAACCTTGTGGACGTGCTTTCTTTACTTTGACACAAAATTGGGCGAAGCTCCACTTCGCCAATGACATCGTACTTTTTGCCTCATCAGCTGCTGAGTTGGGTAACATGCTCGAGGACTTGAACAAGGCAAGCCGAGATTGGGCTTAAGATGAACATGTCAAAAACCAAACTCATGACTAACAGCATCAAAAGGAGACTATATATTGGGGGTGAGGAGATTGCACAAGTCTAGTATCTAGACGATTTTCTAAAAGGAGATCTACCTCTATGTCTCAAAAGGAGAATTAAGGACATGTGTATTCTGCCCATTCTCAAATATAGTGCTCTAACCTGGTCTTTGACACTTCATCAGAGGTCCAAGCTCGAGGTTTGCCAGCAAGCCATGGAGCGCAGTATCCTGGGGGTTCGAATTTCTGACCGTATAAGGAACAATACTGAGTGCCAAAACCAAAATAACAGACGTTACCCAGAAAGCCGCGGCGGGTTCACGGATGAGTGCTAACGCGTGCCCGTGTTCCCGCCGTAAGCGGAAGAGGACACCGTGGAGTTTTAGTGGGTTAGAGTCCCACATAACTGCACTATCTCCCCGTGGTAGTGCAGAATGTATGAGCATTTCTCCATGGCTATGTATAATGGACGTTTTGGTTGACGAGGTGGTAAAACACTATGCGACGTGTCTAGCAGACTTCTCGTCGCAGCGAAAAAGTAAGGTGTCCAAACTTTCGTCGGAGATTCGGATTTATGAGGGAAAGACGACAGATGCAATCCACGCGGCAGTCTTCGTCAGATAAGAGGGCCTTAAGCCAAAAGGTCAGGAAGCTGATGCAACGCGACCTTCGGTGCTCCACACCTGTGGCATTAAGATCGCGATTGAGCAGAATCGAGGACCGAAAGTGTTCGCTCAGCAATCAGGGAGGTCTCATCTGACCGCGGATGGCAGAATCGTGACTTCCGAAGTCGGAGATACTTGAGGAAGCCACGGGTACTTTTACTCAACGCTGACGGCGAAACCAGCGCGACATACATAGTGCAGAAGACTAGTTATCAGCATTTAAAATATAACCCGACCAAATGAAATTGCTCGTTAGTTTCGTATTACACATAATTATGTTACTTCCGGGTTGATTGAATTTGGGATTATTTGTTGTTGATTGAATTGTCGCTACGTAACATAGAAGTTCTTTATTTACAAAGTTATAGTTTCTCATGATGGGGACTTAGCTTGCAGAGTAAGCAAACTGAAGTGGCAGTGGGCTGGCCATGTTTGTACTCATCATCTCATCATCATCTGCCTAGCCTTTTCCCAACTATGTTGGGGTCGGCTTCCAGACTAACCGGAAGCAGCTGAATACCAGTATTTTACTGATCGGGAATAATCGAAAAAAAGCAAAACAAACTTATTTTTCCCCGATCGTCCAGTGTTGATGACAATATGTAATTAACTGATCGGGAATATTCGCAATAGTTTGGGTTGTGCACTGATATCCGTCTATCTCCTTTCCTTATTGAAATCCGTTCAGTGGTCTAGGCGTGAAAAGGTAACATAGGTACAGATTTTTTTTACAGATAGATTCTTTCAAATATATAGTTGTATGGATTGATTGTAATTTAAAGTTTTTCACTAGAGTTGAAGTTGAGAGTTTTAATACTTTAGATTTATACATGTGGCGTCCCGCGTCACGAAGTTATAACTCGTCTCCCCCTCCCCCTATTGACACACTTTGATCACTCCCTTAACGTGTGACGTAATTTGTAGATGGCCCCCCTATTGACTATGAACCTGTAACCAAACTGTCACTAAGTTATTGTTCAACTGTCAAAAATTAAAATTAGATCTCGAATCGCCGTCGGGGTAGACCAAGGCGAAGATGGTGTGACGTACTAATATCATTTGCAGGGCCAACATGGCCAGAAATCGCACAAGACGAAAGGCACAAGACGAAGGTTTGGAAGAAAAAAGGGGAGGCCTTTGCCCAGCAATGGGATACAAAACACGCTAACAAAAAAAAAATCTCGAATAATATTAAACGATTGGAAAATCAGGCCTTACCTTCCCCTGTCCTTATTCCTTACCCTGTTTTTATGTCATAGATAAAAATAACTCCCAGAAAGGACGCAGGAGGCGCTGGCGCTGGTAAATCCAAAGGCGGCGTTTGCGGTGCCGCTATTAAAAAGAAACGAAAGAAGTGCTAGTGAGCGCATACACGTACCTGTTTTTGAGTTGTTTTTATATATGTATAAATTATTTTGTATACAGTGTAGTTTATTTTGTATCTTGCCAGTTACCACCATTAAATCATTATTAAATTGAAAATCTGCATATTGTCAACTTTTTGAATAATAAAACTGTTTATGATTAATATATTTAGCTTTTTATTTGTTACTATATAGACTTATGGAAATATTATAATATATTCATATAAATGGACATAGTTTGCTTTCAAATATGTTAAAAACTAATACATATTGGATCTGGAATTGGGAACTATCATCAATTAAAAATATCCTTAAATTGTTCAAATTAACAATTGCACTGAGACAGCATGTTTAGCGTGACATTAATGAAGAAAATTAAGCAATTAACTTGATTATGTACACTAAATGACTTCTTTGCTAGGCGTAGATATACCTAATGCTTCTTCATATCCGATCTTCTTTTCATGTTTGCCTGTGAATTAAACAATAACAATAATTTCAGATATAAGTATTATATTTCCCACCTTATCAAAAAGTTCTAAAAGCAAATGGTCCTATGTCCTATTAGCAGATCGTCCCACAAGCAGTACATCTATTATAATGCTGACAAATCAGTATCGGTTTTTATCGTCATGGCTCAGTATTACCATTTATTTAGAAAGGTATTATTGAAACATTTACAATTATGCACTGATTCGATTTATTTGTCTGAAAGAGTAAGTCTTTATGTTTCATTTAATGTTTGTCTCATTCATATAATTATTGTTGCTTTTGGAAGAATTTAATATGCACGACATGACACCAAGTTCTTCCCACGTTTTGTCTGTTACTGCATGTCGCTCCCCCCACCGAATAATATGGTAATCGATAAATCAAAATTTTACAGGAAAAATAAAAAACTGTTTTATGCGTATATCTCGGCACGGGTAGATCGTAAGGTAGACATTTAAACGTCAAAACAAAGCTAATTTTTTTACAATCTAATTTATATTATGATTTTTTTGTAATACTTTAATAATATTAAGTTATTCACAAAAATAATGTTACTGAAATTAAATGGCAAAAGTATAGTATGCAACGCATCATTACCATATTATTCGCGTGTAAACGCAACAATATCGTAGTCAATATTAATGCATTATAGTATTATTCGTTGTAATACAGTGTCAAAAAACCTAACGGCAATATGATATTACGATATTATTCGTGTGAAATCCAAGCGATAGTGTATAATGTAATATTACATTACAGTAATATTCGTCGATGTGTGGTGTCAAAAGATTAACAGTAATATAATGTTGCAAATACATGTTTTATTAAATAATCCAGTACTTATTATTTGATTTGGCAGAAAAATAACAATAATAGAGGAAGTTGATATTAATACTGGATAATTTATAATAGCGTTTTATTAAAATTTATGAAATAAAACATAGGTATATTATTTATCATAATCAGTCCTTTTATTTATTAACTAGCTGTGCCCGCGACTTCGTCAGCGTGGAATAGTGACTTTTCGGGCAGCATATTTTGAATTACATATACCGTCGTTTGGGTAGCTAAAAATTTACTTTACAGTAATGCTTCTCTGTATACGATATTTGACTCATGGCCATCGGGGATGAAAGCATACAGGCTCCAAGGATTGCTAACCCGTGACAGAGCCACATACAACTGAGCGTGCGAGAAACAGCTGATACTTAGATCTACACACTTTCAGCGTCTGACCTTGGGCTTTATTAATTGTCATCGCAAAACATAGGCTGACTGGAAACTGGACTCGTTTAAAACTAAATGGAAAATTGTTTGGAATGAGAGGAATCCGAGGAATGAAAACACTTTTACCTTTTCCACACCTTGGTAAAATCTCTGCTTCTATCAGATTTCTTTGTAAATTGGTCACTTTTAACCTGGTGCCATTGCTAAGTTTTGGGGGGCTTAAATTTCTAAGAAGCATTATCGGTACGCCTACTTTTAATTTTGTTTTATGTGCTGGTAGTCCAGGAGCATTGAGGGATTCTAAAAATTCTACTGGGTAGCTTGTAGATTTTCCTTCTTCCATGACTCTGTTAATGGAGATATGCTCAACATAATCCCCCGGAACATAGCTCGAAATTTCAGCGTTTATTGTTGCTGCTTGGTCGTTTCGTGGCGTCAAAATAGCTCTTTCGCAAAGCCAGAAATTTTCGCAAGTTGGTATTTGCGTTGCGTTTCCATACACAGATGATATGAGGTCTCGCATTGATGAAACTATGTTGCATAGGTTTTCATTAAGAAAAACTTTTCCTTGTTCCTGCGGTAACACACCGTTACCAATCTCAAGTAGCAAATCTGAAAATTCTTGAGCATTTTCGTTGCCTCTAATTTGCGCACGCATATTTAATGTCAAATGCAAAGGTATAATGTAATGCCACAGTCGAGAACTCTTTAGGCAGGCTCTAACTTCAACAGCCCTTGTTCCACGTGGTATTACAGGGAGAGTCTGACGAAAATCACCACAAAAAAGCATAGTAATGCCATCCATGGGTTGATCACTTTGCTTGACATCACGCAACGTTCTGTCTACTGCTTCTACTGCTTTTCAATTGGCCATTGTGGACTCATCCCATATAATAAGGCTACAATCACGAAGAACCTTAGCTTTATCGCTGTTTCTTGAAATATTAAAAAACAGGGCTTTCTGTGCGGTCTAAATCGATCGGAATTTTGAACATTGTATGAGCAGTTTTCCCACTTTGGCAACAATGTGGCTGCTATGCCTGATGAAGCGACAGCAAGCGCGACTTTACCTTGGCTTCGTACCTTCGCCAAAATAACTTTCGTAAGAAATGTTTTAACCGTTCCACCGGGTGCATCTACAAATAGCATTTCTTCCAAAGTGCTATCAACGCTCACCAGATCAAATATCAAACGCTGTTCATCTTTTAGCCTCGCGTCCATGTACGTACTCTGATAGTATACCTTAAAAATGTCCGCCGTGATTCTTTAAATTGATATAACTTTTTTATTTATGAACCGATTGACATGAAATAAACACTAAATGTTAAGTGAAGCTTACTACAATATATTAGTGAAAACCGCATCTAAATCGAATAAGCCGTTTCTATTATATTGTAAACAAAAATAATACACAAATATAATTGTTTTATACTTTACGTGGAAAAAGGCATGCATTTCTTACGCGAATATAATGGTAATCGTCGCTTACCGAAAAAGATAACGATTGCATGATCTGTAATAACATGTTATGGTATTATTCGTGCAAAAAGTGTGTTTACATTTTAAGGGAATAATGTTGTTATGTTCATTACGGTACCATTGAAATTATTGTACTTTTATAAATATACATAGAAAAAATACAAAAAAAATTACAAGATGATAATTAATGCTTTAGACACCGAATATGCAATAAAACGAAAACTGTCGTAGTACCACATTACCATGTTATTCGGTGGGGGGAGCGATGTGTTGTAAATTTATATAAAATAGATTTTAGTGAACCTTGTGAACCATTCTAGTGAAGAGATCCAATCCACATCGAAAGGTCGCTCCCTTTGACGTGGATTTTGGACTCGATAGGATGTGTAAATTGTACAGACCCCAGCACATCAAGCTACTAAAATTTGTCAAAATTATTTAATAGATTCTTAACTTTATCGCTAAAGCATAAGGTTCAAAGTTTATTCGGAAAATTTGAGTACACGATTTTGCAAAACGTTACTCCAGCAGGAAATGTAATATCTCGAAAACCTGAATACGCACAAATTATATTTTCAGGGCAAATTTTTGCACAAATATAAGCTCTCTGCCCGTGCACAATATTTTTCTCTCCAATCATTCGTTTAGAATTTTCCTGCTGGAAAAACGTTACTCCAGCAGGAATCGTTTTATCAGTTTTTTTCCAAAACGACAAAGCGCACAAATTTTTTATTTGGAGCACATTTACAGCAGATTACGCGCTAATTATACGTTTCACTCATATCACTCTAGCAGCTACTTTCCTGCTGGGGTAACGTACACGACGATGATGTATCGTCAAAGTGCGGGTGTGAGATGTACTCGCCGTTCACGTTGATACTCTGCCCAGCCCAATCCACCTGCTGAGCTGTTGGATGGGGCTGGACTTCTTATCCTGGATCTGGACAGTCATCGTGTCAGCGTCATACAAACATTTAAACACTTCAATGTAGCGCCAGTTAATTTGACATCGTTACAAAGAGGCCCGAACTGCCTATATTTAGATGGAATCGAAGGCTTCCCTGTAGTTCACAAAAGCAAAAACCATACACACTATACACAGCGGCTGATTGTACTCTACGGTCTTCTGTACAATTTGCCAAACAGTATGGGCGTGGGCTACGGTAATGAGGCCTTTCAAAAACCGGCTTGTTCCGGTGGCTAGAACTCGTCAAGTCTTCTGACGACACTGTTCGTGATAATCCTCGAGAACAGCTTATCCAGAACAGATTAGCCAGAGATGGGGTGGATGGGTGGGTGACGGTAAATAACTACGTAGCGCTAAATTCGCTGAGGTGGAGGTAAAAAATTCGTTTTAAAAGCTAAGAGGTCGTTTTTTGTTTTAAAGCTTATTTTATTTTAAAGTTTAGTGACTCGAGCAGAATATAAATAAAATTGTTCGTTTTTAGGATCATTTGCTTGTAGGGCGATTTTCTAATGGGACATTTTGCTAGAGTCGTATTGATCGGCGTTTGCTATTAGGATTTTTTGATACGGAGGCTAAATTTTTCAACACACTAAAAATGGGTCTTATTGCATAGCTTGTAAGTTAACAATGTAGTGTATTTATGCTTTTGCACACCATAGATAACTACATACTAGTCAGAAATGTGCTTTTTTTAAATGTTTGCAAGTATCCTTCATCCTTTTATACACCTAAGATTTTGTATAAGTAGATGACTACGTACACAAAATCTTAGGCGTATATTTTATTCGGAGCGATCCTTTGTTGAAGGAACTAGGGATCGCTCCGAATAGAGTATTTATATCCAAACTAGGTAGTCCTTTACGTTAAAAAGTAAGCAAGTCGATAAAAAAAAACTGCATTGCATTGGAAATAATAAGTGGAACAAAATCGCTGGATGAAGGAAGTATGCTTTTATGGCTAATCTAACAAGCTGGTAACAAGTAGGTAGGTAATAATAATACTTTTTATAAGAAAGCCAAAATACCTTTCTTTGTTGATTTATTCCTCTTGGACTCTTTATCTTTTGATTCCTTTTTAGATTTTTTATGTTTTTCAGTCTTTGTGTCCTTTGTGTGAGGTTCAACAAATAAAGCGTCATCTTCCACTACGTCATTATCTTTCGTTGGTTTCTCGCCATTAGTCTTACTTAGATCGTCAATAAGCAGCGCCTCATCTACTTCCTTAGCTACTTCAGGTAGCATTAAATCTACGGTCTTTTGTTTAGTTTTCTTTTCCTTCCTCTTCTTCGTTGGTTTGTCCCCGGATGCCTTGTCCGCGGATTTGGTCTTCTTCGACGACTTGGGCTTTTTGTCCAACAGTCCGCTTTCAGGCGTGGGGTAGTGATGTATTCTTGACGTGAGTAGCTCTTCTTCACGTAGAGGCCTGTAAGTATACGAGATGTGTATAAATAATTTGAAACTAGAAACCCATCATCTAACGTTTTTATATTGCGGGTTTAAAAAGTCGCTCAAAAAAGCCGACAGTCACTTATTCTCATTGTAATTTTTTTTTTGTACTGGACCATACCTTGGAATCTTTCGGTTACGGAGACATTGAATGTCAAAGTTCCAACTTTTTTTCACGAAAACATTGATTAAATATTATAACTTAATTTTAAATGCGTGAGGTATTTAAAGTTAAGTTATAATATTTAAAACACACACTCCTGTACTGTACGCATGCACACATAAGCACAGTGTTTATCGTGTGTTGCAATGCGCGCTAGCGTAAAAAGAAATTTCTCACAACAAAAATAAAAGACCTTTCCCAGCAATATGTTTTGCTCAATGTTAGGTAGGTAGGTACTTAGTTTGATCTATAGTAATATTATAAAGAGGTAAAGTTTGTAAGTTTGTATGTAGGGGGTAATCTCTGGTACTACCAGTCGGATTAGAAAACATCTATTTGTATTTGATAACCCAATTCTTGAGGAAGGGTACAGGCTTTATTTAACATCACGCTATGACCCTTAGGAGCCCAGCAAAAAGAATAAAAGTCAGAACGCTAAGCAAAAACGAAGTAATAGCGCGGGCAGGCGACGAGACGGTGTGGGTCGGGGGTACAAGAGATTCCACGCGGACAAAGTTGCGGGCAGAATCTAGTGTATAATATATGTACATAGGTAATGGTCTGTCTTGTTAGACCCTGTATGTATACAGACAAAATACAAAAAAAATATTAGTGAAACTGTAGCAGTAAGTCAGTAAGTGATAGCTGGGCACTGACTGGTCGAGGTCGAGATCGAGCGCGCGGTGAGGGTCGTCGCGCGGCGCGGGCGGCTCGTCGTCCGACTGCGCGGCGCCTTCGGGCAGCTCGCCGCCCTCCGCCACCGCAGGCCGCGCCAGGTGGACCTCTTCTGTTAAAAGATTTTACTAAATGAATAAACTTGCTTATACTTCGGTTTTTAATTTAAAAAATACAGACAAGTAGCACACAGACGCCGTGCTTGAAACCATAGATAAGAAGGACATTTATCTATGAAATAAAAAAATATTAATTACAGTCAGTGACTAACTAAATAAAGTTTTAAATAATCGAGCACACTAAATTTTTACCCGACACAATTGAACACCTATTCACAAAAAGCCGATATTTTTTGCCACCACGCAGTTGGAATGAGTAGTATTCCGACGTCTATCTGGTCAAGGTGAGAATAATAGTGATGGTTACGTGTGTCAAGAACTTGACAAAACTGCGCGTTATATCCCAACTACAAGTAATTCAAACAACGGTGAACTACGGTATACTACAGCACGTCTGCATATAAAAGGAGATACCCGTCACGTCTGTAAAATTACGCCAACTATTAACGGGAATAAAACGAAGTCACTCGGTGCTAGGTTAGGGCTATAAGGAGGGTGACCCAGGAGTTTGACCGGCGTGCTGTCCAGGAACTCCCTCGTTTTGAGCGCAGTGTGCGAAGGCGCGTTGTCGTGGTGGAGACTGCTCCACCACGCTCCACCACGACAACGCGCAACAAGCTACCAAACACAGGGCTCCGCTACTGAGCCCGCGGAGCCCTGGGTTTGGTAGCTTGTTGCTCACAACAGAGAAATCTTCTGCTAAGCATTTGGTAGTATACATTCAGCGTTGATGCTTCTTTGGTTCCGTAAAGGAATTGACACCAAGTAGCCAGTCAAATTGAAAACTTGTTTATCATTGTCTTGATACGTAACTCGCCTATTGTCTTGGATTACATTTTTCACTGCTAGCACGTTTTCTTCCGTAACAGCCGTCAAAGGCCGACCACTTCTTTCTTCATCTCCCAAAGTTAGTCGACCGCGCTAGAATTCATTATACCAACGATACAAGGTTGCCTTAGAAGGGCCTTCATCCATGAATGCCATTTGAAGTCTATCG
Source organism: Luperina nickerlii (assembly GCA_963855955.1). Lineage (NCBI taxonomy): Eukaryota > Metazoa > Arthropoda > Insecta > Lepidoptera > Noctuidae > Luperina > Luperina nickerlii. The sequence continues at coordinate 12,667,925 of OY979664.1, read as the reverse complement.
TACGATTCGTTCGGTTTCAGGCAACACTTGAAATAGTAAAAAATCATAGCGCGAAAATGTTCCCGGCGCAGATCCATTTTTAGGGTTCCGTACCCAAAGGGTAAAAAACGGGACCCTATTACTAAGACTCCACTGTCCGTCTGTCACCAGGCTGTATCTCATGAACCGTGATAGCTAGACAGTTGAAATGTTCAATTGTTCACAGATGATGTACCTATTTCTGTTGCCGCTATAACAACAATAATACTAAAAACAGAATAAAATAAATATTTAAGGGGGGCCCCCATATAACAAACGTGGTTTTTTCGGCGTTATTAGACACGATAATTTAAATTATCTCGCAAACAATGTGGAGGGAAATTTTGAAATTAGAACGGGAAATTACTTACAAATAATCATTTTATTTTCAAAATATATTATAACTGGCCAGTCTCTCATACATAAAAACTTTTTTCGCAATACTATCTGAGTGGCCTGAGGGGCAATTTCGTAATTTTAAGAACGTTGACAGTCTGATTTCAGTCTCAATCTGTCAAAAATACCTCTAATTTCCCTACATTTTGACAAGTTTTCGACATTTGTTTGTCGCCGAGATGAGACTGCGACTAGATTTTGAACGTTTTAAATTACGAAAATTGGCCTTCTGGTATCTATATCTTGCTTTTCATTTATCTTGTTGTAGTTCAGTTATGAAGATGCTAAGAACATTTGACTTACCCTCACTGTCAGAGTCACTCGATGGTTTATCCTTTTTGCTTTTTCGTTTTTTCGATGTCCGTTTCTCCTTTTTCTTCTTATTTGAACTTTCCCGTGATATTAAGTATTTATCAGATCTCTTGGCTGCGAAAAATAATTAAATTTTTAGAGAACAGATTACTAAATAATACAAATAAACGCCCAAATCCAACATTCCACCGCGGGGTTACCGCGACACAGTAGCAATGGTTTTACCGTACGTTAACAACTTATCTGTCCATAAAGTAGACACAACAGGGAAACTGTTAAGATACATACTGTGAACTTGTAGAGGCACTTCGAGTGCTATCTCAGCGATGGGCACGTCGTCCTGCTGGTAGGACCGCGGCGAGTCGTCCTTCAGATAGTGCGGGTTGTTCGCTTGCTCCTGTCTTCGGGCCTCGCGTAACTGTTGGGATAAAGACCAATTAACACAAATAATCTACGTTTTTCTACTATCTGTCTAGTACAGTGAACCGGCTTGCGACGTGGCAATTTCTCATTGCTTGAGAAGTTTACCCTTCGTCTGGATAAAATGGAGGGATGAAAACCCTTTCTTCCACTACTAATTACTATAGGTAGGGGGCCAGAGAGATACTTGTCCATGTCCTTTAGCCCTGCTATTGATTATGGCAAGGTACCTGTCCCATCGCCGACGAGGAAGCGACTACGAGCTATTAACAATTTTCTCGCTCAAGAAACGTACAAAAAATTGTAGGGCCCATGTGTATAATATATGTACATATACATACTACGATGTCGCTTACTGTTCACACCGCAGGTGAGTACACGATTTTCGTAGCGACAAGACCTATCAAAGAGAGTACTTGTCGGGCAGAACACTCACTGAGAGATTCACGCTTGGTACTATAGCGGACACTTCCGTCTGACCACCACTAAGTTCATTTTTGCTTGCACTCAAAAAATAGAAGCGCTCTGTAAGCGCGCCAAGGTCAAATAGTTCGTCGCTAAAATTCACATAAGGAATTGATGCGTCCCTAAGCTGCGCAGTACAGGTTGCAACTAAATGCGTTATCGCTTTCCTAATAGGCGAAAACTTTAAGGAGGCGTGGCGCAAGGTGTAGGCGAAAAAAAATTTAAGTGATCAGACGGAAAAGGTCTTGATAGTACATACGCATACCAGCGAATTATCGCTCGTTGTCGTCGCGCAAAGGTGGCTTACGACGGTTAAAGTTAAGTAGTACCATGGCCAGTTCGTCCGGCGTGAACTGCGCGGTGGGTCGCGCGTCCTTGGCCGGCGGCGCGAACACCGCGGCCTCGCCCTCGCCCTCCGAGCTCGAGCTGTCCGACGACCAGCGCTCGTGAGACAGCCATTGTTCGAGGTTCAGGCTGTAATACGACATGTTTTTAGTATTATTATAACGAGTGTAACAAGACGCTTACCTAACAGAGAGTCACTATTATTACCCGTCTTTTACCGGATCATGTCTCCTGGTTACAGAGATATTGATGATGGCCACAGTTCCAACTCTTTTTACGAAAACAAGTTTTAAATGTATTTTTTTTTAATGTTACTAGGTGACCCGGCGAACTTCGTACCGCCTCAGATTTTTCCCATGTTTTAATAATTAGGAACCTTCACGGGCATCCCCAGAAAACCCTACCAAAGTTTCATCACAATCTGACCAATGGTTTCGGAACGCATAGAGGACAAACATACAAACATTGACTTTTATTTATATAGATAGATAACTCTTAATGGGTAAACCTATGTACCGTTGCATGCACCTAGTGAATCGGACATCAAGGTATCCAATGTTCCACGGCTTTCAAATAAACAGTCAAGATTATACCAAGTAATAACGTGACTGGATGGTTTTCCATGTCATACAAAAACCTTACTACCACAAAACAGGGATTATCAGTTGTTTAGGCTAAACACCTTTTAAACACGACATAATTATATGGACTTTGACGTAATACTGACATTAGACACACATTGAACAAATGTTTAAGATTTTTTAGTAAATCTCAAAGGTTTTTACTAATAAAGGGCAATAATAACAAATTACGTACTCTGAAGGCATGGGCACTTTTTTCTGTGCTTTGGGCGCGACAGGTTTCAGTTCTCCTTCGAATAAGTCTGCCAGCTCCTCTATCAAGCCGCCGCTGAAGCTCTGAACGGAACTCTCGTTGTTTATGTCTTCGACGTTTTCTTCCTTCTCTAAACCATTGCTGCAAATAAAATGTGTTAATGGTATTAAGGACGTGCGCCTTTTTTTTTTGATGCGCGGTGGAAATCCTTATGGAGGTATTGTTGGTCCCAAACTAGGCACAGCCTGTATCTTGGGCACCATTACATAGGTACAGACGCCAGCACATCAACCTACTACAATCTGTCAAATTTCTTCAATAGATTTTTAACTTTATCGCTAAAGCATAAGGCTCAAAGTTGAATGGGAAAATTTGACAGTTTCGGGTAGCTTGATATGCTGGCGTCTAAACAACATTTTGATAATTTTAGACAAAATAAGTAAAATTAAAGTTGAGATTGGCTACAGTTAAGCTAGTTAGCAAAAGTTGCGGAACATAGCAATGATGAGTAACTTGTTTCTTAATTACACGTGTTCCAGGTACATGTTTCAACAATGTTTAGCAACTGTCTCTCAACTGTTTCCCAATGAATACGGAGTGTTAAAGTCAACGCAAAATATTCTGCTAAGTTTACTTCTAATGTAACTTACTTATGTGACCCCACACTATTCAAAAGTATCAGAATCTATAAAACAAGATATTAGAAAATTCCCGGTATTACTCAAAAGTACGTACGTAGTAAGTAATTAAATTTCAAAGTAGCAAAATATTGTGGTGATCGTTATGTACGACTTAATAAATTGTCATGTGTATTATAGTCCATTGTTTTTAAGATTAAAAGTTCTAGCATAAGTATGTATGTAATGTGTGTTTTAAAAAAATATATAGTACCTCTGCTCATGTTCAACAAGTATGGCGTCAGGTAGTGGGCCGTGCGCCGGCGCGCTGTCGGGCCGCAGCGCGCAGTCGTTAGGACTCAGGCGCCGCAGTACCAGCGACAGTAGGGCCGTCGCGTTGTGCGCGCGCTCTTGAACTTCCATGTCTTCGCTGCATAGCAGGGGTCGCAGACCCGCTAGGGCTTCGCGTATTATCTATGAGGGAAATAAATTGTATTTATTTATTTACAAGCCGTGTGCCCGACGGTATTTCCCATCGGAAAAAACCGGGCAAGAGCGAGTCGAACTCGTGCACCGAGGGTTCCGTACCATAATTATTATGTTTTTAAATTTTCATCGTCGAGGCCTATATTCGTTAGAGAATTTTAACACTGCGCACTGCGGTGTAGAATATTGCAGTTTTAGGTCACTAAAACTACTATCGGTCAAGACCGATAGTGGAACTAGTGTAACATTTGTTGATGATTTCTGTGAAAAAGTGTGCTATTTAGACAGACATCGTTTTATTTTTCCCGTAATCTTTACATAAACTTCCATCACATAGAATAATTTCAGATTTTTCTCTATGCAAACTTCGGAGATAAGGGGAGGGGAACGGTATTTTTTTAAAGTCGAAAACTATGCGGTCTAAAAAAAAGAAAAAATGTTGCAGAATGTGCAAACTGCGCTCTTTCATATGATACCCCACATGCCCTAGTCGCCCCACTTCGAATTTTTGAGACATGTTTTTCAGTATATGTTGCAAGAAAAAAAAATAATTTCTTTCTTATTTGCTAAATAGTTGGGCAAACGTCATCTAGAATTATTCCAAATTTCAAATTGATATCTTTAGTAGTTCTTGAGACATCCAGCTGTGATAGACAGACACACAGACAGACACACAGACAGACAGACAGACTGTCTCACCATAAGGGTTCCGTTTTACCATTTTGGTACGGAACCCTAAAAAGGATGAACGTCCATATAAACTTTCATCCCTAGTGGTGATGAATTTTCAAAAATCCTTCCTGAATACTCACCTCCGTTAATATAAGGAACCCTGGTGCAAAATTTCATGCTTCTAAATCTAGCAGTGTATAAACCCGTCAGTGAAATTAAGATTTATATATACTTTATATTGTCATGAAAAGAGAAATAAGTAACTGACCGATATAGCGGCCTCCTGATCGTTGCGCGCCTCGTACAGACGCAGCAGGTTGGCCGTGAGCTTGAGCGCAGCGTGCACGCACACGGCGCGTGCGCGCATGGTCCCGCCGCCGAGGCCTGCGCACACCAGCAGCCCCGACACCGACTCTCGCATCACTGGCTCCTCGCTAAGCATTAGCATTTTAAACCTCTTTTACTTGAGAATTTTTCCACTGAGTGGTCAGCCAGCTAAAAAACTCAAAATCAAAGCATTTATTTCATTTAAACCGATTACATCACTTTTTAACTGTGAAGGAGTTGGTCAGTCAGAAAGATGAAGCCAGTTGCCCAACCTACTTTGCTTCGGAAAGCAAAGTAGGTTCCTATACAGGAGAACGGACAAGAAACTACAAGGACATTCTTTTAAATCAAAATATTGTGAAAAATACCAGTATTTTTCATGACCAGTCATTCAAGTTGAAATTATACATGTGAGAACGATGTAGAAAGGCGTACACATTAACCCCCTTAATAATAAACGTTGTATAGCGTCTGTATAGTTACACAACGCTTTGTCTTCTTCTTTCGAAAGTTAAATTACTGACGGCTGAAAGAGAGAAATCGATGTGTAACTATTCATCTGATATAATACGTTTATTAAGAAGGGGTTAAAAGTGTCCATAGTAAACAACTCAATAAACAAAATAAGCTGTGGCAGCAAAGAGACGATCAGTCCCTACTGACAGCGCTCGTTCGTGAATGTCAAACATGACGTATGAATCAGTAAAATTCAGCTCAACCAGAGGTCAAGTGATCAAATTGCTGGGATAAACTTCAGCTTCACCAGTGCGCCGCTCTAGTATGTAGTGAGTAGTTACCGGCAATACTCGGCTAGCACGTAGGCAGCTGCATACAGCACCTCGCGCGACGCGGGTCCAGGGGGCGCGGCGAGCGCTCGGGCGACCAGCGCACCACACTCGCGCGCCGCGAATTCACGCACCTCGGCTACGCGCGCGCCCACTTCCGTCACCTGCGCAGCCACCATGCGCCCTGACATTCCACACAAATATTACTCTTTGCCTATCAAATCATGCAGAACAACCTACAACACAAACGTGCAACCAAATCCAGTTTTTTTTGCCACCAGGGCGGCGCCTGATTCGAGTGGGCTACCATTGACTTTTTGCGCAGAAATGTTTAATGTTTTTTATTTTAAACCCGATAAAAATGGGCAAATCAAGCTACGGATTATTTATTCGAAATTAAAACTCTTCAATGTCACGATATGTATACAATGTGTTTCAGAGGGGTGTGACCAAACTTGGGGGTGTGGTACAGGCCATCAAACTGAACAACTTTTTCCCGGGGACAAACACAGTAATCGTGAAAAAAAATCAGTCGTCCCATACAAAACTTATGTATGGGACGACTTTTTTTTTCACGATTACTGTGTTTGTCTGTACCACACCCCCAAGTTTGGTCACACCCCTCTGAAACACATTGTATATGGCCCATATAGCCCAATCCAATCAAGCGAAACCTGAGCTGTTTTTAGCCGTCTTTGCTATAGTTTAGCATACCATGTACAACTCACCATGTTTCGCACTGGTTTCCATCTCGGTGAGCTCGGCCAGCACGGTGACGTACCACTCGAAGTCTACCACGTGCTGGTAGTTGTTTTGCGAGCAGATCTCGATAATGCGCGTCAGTAACTCGTCGCGGTACAACGTGCCCTCCGCGCGGTCCATATGGACCATCAGCTTCTTTACTATCTCCATTAGGTTCTTCTTTGAAACCTGTTTAGGGAGCCAGAAGATTTTTAATTGGGAGTCCCTTTACTATAAACGGTTATATATATTTATAGTCTGTTCCAAAAGTATCTGATGATAGAGTAAACCAACTCTGTTCTGGTTAAGAACAACGTAAAAAAAAACAATACAGAACAGTTTAAAGAACATAAAGATATATAATCTATTGCAGTTTAGGCAGGCGTTCAGGAACATGAAGCATGGATCAGCACCATTCAGCTTAACCATTTTGGAAAGGACCTGAGTGACATTTATTGAAAAGCAAAATTATACAAAATTATTGTTTTTAACGTAGTTGGGTAATTAAAGCGTATTGCCACACTACGTGAGTTTGCCGAATTATAGGCATTTCATATAACTGTCAAAGAATGACAGTTGTGATTGAATATACGGACAATTTACGTCGGTAGGTAAGCAATTTGCTTAACCTTAAATATAGTAAATTCACCTATGGGATAATCCAGATATGAATTTACTACCATAAATACTGTTGTTACTTACCATACCATAGAGCAAGCCTAAAGCCCTCAGCCTGATTGACTCGTCCTTATCGTCGAGACACGCTAGCACTAGGTCCTTGTGGGCCTGCACCGACTTCGGGTGGGACTTGAGTATTCTTGACATAGCCAGTAGGCCCAAGTATTTCACTGACAACAATTAGTAGCATGATTTAGTAGTCAATTGAACAGGACATAAAATTGACGGCATTTTTATTAGGTCAAATTCGTTAAGGTTTCTTACAATCATTGGTTATGTTCGAGAGTTACGGGTTATTCCGTTTATGCACCCAAAAAATTCCACTAAGGTGCATGGATGCGCAGAAACGCATGTCCAGGAATCTACCCTAAGCCTATAAATTCCGTTTATTCAACTAGGCCTAAGCCGCCTAGGGTGATTCTCGGACATGCGTTACCTTAAGGTGTATTTTTTGGGGTGTATAAAGAAAATAACCAAGATTTACGTATGATAACTTTAACAGAAACACAAACCGTAAATCAATGGTAGAAGAAGAGGAAAACAAGTGTGCCGTTGCACGACCTACCGTTTCCTGGTCACTATATTGATTGGAGTGGCTATGGTATGGTTGGAGGTCGAGGTATGAGCAAGCCAGTACAATACAGACACGAGAAAACAAGAAAAACAACTTCGCCAGTGAATCAAGAACTGTTTGTTTTCTATTTAAGTTATCTTTTTGTACACGTGTTTCTGTGACAAACAAACCTATTTTTTCTTTCATTGAAATAGATTTAGTGAGGAAAGTGACTCACAATTTTGATCGCTGTCTTCAATGAGTATTCTGAGTTTCTGCACGCAGAGTTGCACGGAGGCGGCGTGTCCAGGCATGCCGCTGCTGATGCTGATCAGCACCGCGATCACCGTGTTAATGCACTCGTACAACAGCGACATCGCTGACGTACTGCCCATAAAGATATGCTTTTATACGTTCGTCTTAAAAAGTATACTTAAACTTACTAGTGATCGGAAATTCGGAACTTTATTTTTTCTCACAAAAAGCAAGGTTTAATTTTGAAAAACTTAGGGCTAAAATTATAATAACAAAGAAATATTAAGTACTTAGTAGGTATCCTGGGATTTCTTTAGTAATACAAAAGGGCGCTGTGCTAGCTCTGCAAGTTTAGATTTTGTACCTGTAATTGCACCAGAATGTCCGATCACTAGTAATAATAATAAATAGGTATTCCTATTATATTACTCACATTAACTGTTGCTGAATAATTACTATAAACTATGCGCCAATAAGGTAAAACACCTAATTTTTATTTAGCTTAATAGATAAGAATAAGTACCTATACTTTATTGTACTAAAATATTTCATGGCTTGCTATTAGTCCGGGGAAATTAAGTTGCGAATCATTATTAAATCTTAACATCGATTAATTATTTTTCTTGAAAAGTTTACTATGTAGTACTTAGCTCTTCAAATGATAATAAAAATTTAACATTTTCCAGGACAACATCAAGGTAGAAAACGCGTTTTTGTGAACAAAAATTAAAGCAAATTAGTTATCAGGAAAATTTTTGTTGTAGGTAGGTACAAAATCGTTACCAACTCCGCGGAAATTATGATTTACCAAACATTTTTTTTTATATATTTTTGTTCACAAATAACAAATAATATTATGGTATGATAAGTAAGAATAATCTCTTCATTTTGTTTTATGACAGCTAAGTTCAAACAAAGAGTAAATATTATTTACTCTTTGTTTGAACTTAGCTGTCATAAAACAAAATGAAGAGCGTTTTTTAAGCTTTCATATTTTGACATAGGTAGGGTCTATTTCTGTTAGTGTTAGTTCTTATACAAAAATGTTCGTAAAAATATTTTATTTATACTTGATTTGAAATTAGCTACTCCAGTATGAAATAAAAGGGACATCATAAGCTTTCATATGACTTGGGTTTCATCACTGTTGGACAGTGTTTAGAGTATTTCTAAAATGCCCCTTCAGTTTAACTAAGGTACTTCAGTTTAACTGTTACCGTATATAAAGGCTTAAATTTATTTAAAAGATCTGTACCTACTTATATACCCTACACATGAGTGAAAAAATCATTGTTTTTTATGGTTGCAAAGCTAGTCTTAACTTCTACTTCTAGGTCATTTCCCCGGGTTATAACGGGTGTAAAAAGACGCATAACGAAGCCAAGAGTCACTTGTTTTTCCCGTCGTAGAGACCTTCTGGATACGGATATATTCAAGGTCAATGTTCCAATTTTTTTTTGTTAACTTTTTGCGGATCTAGTCATCTAGTTTTAATGTTATAATTTAACTTTAAATATCACCCCCCAAAACCCCCGTACCGTTGTATGCACCTATACCTAAGCACAATGTTTTGCGTGCGTTACATTGCGCGCTGCCTCAAACAGCGATATTTCATATCAAAAACAAAAGTTCCCAGCAATTCTTTATGTTTGATGTACAGTATGCGCAGATGACGACTTTGTGACGGGTCTTTTTACACCCTGTTTTGTGTTGAATGTTGAAACACCACAATGATATCAAAATAGGTCATATATCACTTGAAAATTATCCTGTTTTTAGAAATCCAAATATTATAAATTAAATTAAACCATTGGTGGTTCACATTGCTTCTTACATATTACCATACAAATTCAGTAAGGCGCTGTGTATACATAATGTACATTGCTTTATGAACAAATGTTAATTATATTACAATTCCAAGCCTAAAACTAGTGTTTTGAAGCTCTAATGTGTTCATTAACCTCAAAGTGCTACAGTGTATAATAAGCTTATTTGAACAAAATGTTAAAAAAGCAATGCAAGCAAGTTCCTTATAGAATAAACACCTTCAATAACTATACTTGACTTATCTACCTGGAAGATTAAGTAATTATTGCAGCATCTATTAAAAACTTACTAACTATTTTATAATATGCAAAAGAGCACACATTCTATTCCTTTCACCCCATAGAGACTACAAGTACATTAAGGACGACACAATATTGTCTACAAGATTAGTATGACGAAGGCACTGTCTGTAACAGAACAATTTGGAAAGGTTGGTTTGGTGGAGTTCCTGCTTCAATGACAGTAACTGACTCACCTATGTATTAAGTTAGTTAATGGTTCTATCAGTTTCTTGCCAAGTCGAGGCTCTAATGGGGTTAAGGCACCAAACTGCAACAAACACAATGAAACTACATAAGACTAGCTTATGTGATAGCAACCAATAGCTAGATGATGTCATGTCTCTCTTCTAAAGATATCCTATGTGGTTTCTGATCCTTCCTTCTTTATTGTAATTCACGGCGACACATTGGTAAATGTTGGTATTTTTGGGTATAATATCAGCAGCAAAAATAATACAAAAATGTGAGCCTGATGTGCCAATTCATAAGTGTCATTCGTGTGGAATATATTTTCATTTCTTAAGCTGGAACATTAGAAATGTAGGATTGCAGATGTATGTTAAAGTCCTTTGTCATTCAAGCAGAAGATTGTAAAGTTTATGAATAAAATCATTTATTTAGTTGTACATTTCAAATGTTCCAGCTCTGGTATAGTCAGAATGTGGCATAACTAAGTTGTATTAACTTTGAATGGTGAGGTGTGGTGAATGAATCTAGCATTTTGGGTAAACTCTGTTTTTGTAAAGATCTCTAGTGGTACCTGCAAATTAGATCTATGAGGCTTTGGGTTATTTTTCTTCCAATGTCTGGTTCATACTGTGTCATTAAACCAAACTGTGAAGAATTCATAAGTTATTATATATGTTTATAACAAAAGTGTCACAGAAATCTGGCATATTTATCTATTAACTAGTCTGTGATAAACTAGTTAAGGTAAACAAGGAATAAACCTTCCCTAAACTTAATTAAAAACAAGCTGATCAAATAAGTATTTTAATTTGAAAGCTTGATTGCAAAGAGGGTTTACTGTTTAATTAAATGTAAATTTTAGGCATCATTTATTTAAAATAAAAAGACAATTCAGCAAGTTGGGTCCTGAAAAAAAATTATGTGAGTATTTTTTTTTTATAAGTACATACCAATTTGATAATCTTGATCAACATCCAATTGTTAGTGGATGTTGTCATCAGTTTGAAGAACACTGGAGCTAATGAGAGGTAGTTTTTAGGATTTTTCCTTGCTAATTCACAAACTACATTAACAGCAGCTGATTGGACACCTGTGATAACAAACATATTTGTGTAATAACAGAAAAAGGCTTGACATACCTATTTTGTAAAGCACCAACTTTTAATAATTGTACCTGGATCAGGATCTTCTAATTTTTCTTTAAGTTTTGGGAATGCAGGTCTTAGTGCCTCTGGATATCTTAGAAATACCTTGTACATCATAAGTACAGCTTTCATTCTTAAATATGGTTTTGTTGAACTCATCTACAAACAATTTCAAAATAATCGTGTTAGCTGTGTCGCTTCAGGTTTTTATGAACCAGCATAAAAAGAGTGCTAAAATATTTATCAGGCAAGTGTCCACATGCATTTCTGCAATGTCCTTTATTTATAATCATGTGTGCAATCACACGATTGCACACATGATTAGCTTCAAGTTGCATAAAGTGCAGCTGAAGTTCTAACTTATCATTATTACAAAAGAGCACTTTAGCTAAACACCAAGTAAATAAAATAGATATTAGAGTAATACTTACCAATGTCATAATGTCATTAGCCAGGTCTCTAGCTAAGTCATGGGATATAAAACAGCTGAGGCCACTGAGTGCCAGCCCTGCTTCATACTGATTCTGTGCATTGAGATCCTTTCTTATCATATTTGTGGTGAGCATTAGTAGTTCTGAATCTGCGTGGAAAGACTGACTAGCTGCTAAGTAACCAATTCGCTTGTAAGTGAACTTGTTGGAACTCATCACTTCTATTATGTTGAAGATAGCCCAAGATATGTCATATCCCAGCATTTGGAGCTGTAATACATGTGAAATTACAGTAAAAGGTAATCAGCTATTAAAATAAACAAGTTCATAGAGGTTTATCAACTATGTCAATTTTAGCCACAGAGCACAGAGATGCCTTGGCAGCTGCTGCTGGAGGCGGCTAACACTTTCCATGTAAACCAAGCCTGTCATAGTTTTACCAGACTACAAAACAAATTACATAATTGAAATTGACTGCTTTGAATGGGGTCAGTAACGGAAGATGTAAATGATTTTATTTTTATAAGTAGGTTTGCACAAACACTTTTACACATCAATCTATTTATTTATTTATATATACTTTATTGTACACCAGAAAATACATAACAAAAAAAAAATACAATTATGAATACAAAACATACAATGGGCGGCCTTATCGCTTTCTGCGATCTCTTCCAGGCAACCTTGGAATGGACAGTGAATGCGTGGATATAAAAAATGGGGTTGTTAATGGTGCAACATAATATACTATAATAGATGCATAGATATATATATACTGCTGTATAATAGATACATAAATAAATACATACTAAATATACATATAAACAACGAAAATAAATGATGACTATAAATTATTGCAGCTAGGAAAACAAAATCACAACAATTTGTCGGCGTTTCCTGTCTGACTACTCTGAGAAATGAAAACAAAGGTCACAGTCTCTTTTAAAGTCCAGACATAATCTTGGTCAGGTTATATGGAGACAATGAAGATCAAATGTCCGAGATGGTCTTTTGAGGAACAAACCACACAGATTGAGAGTTGTACACTCAACACACTTTTAGTGCCTAAATATTGACATAAAAATTTCAATTTTTTTAGATGGCATGACATCTCTGTCTATGATTTAAGCGTATGAAACCTAAATAAGTATGATCTTGGTCTAGCTTCTTCTCATATCGATGTCAATCAATATACAGACAGCCCAGAATTTCCCTATGAGCTTGGCACCTTATGGTCAAGCTTATTGTTTGATTCCACTTGCATACTTATAAGAAAAACCACAATCAGATTATCTACATCCTATCATGCATCTGATAGTGCCTCAACATCTGTTGAAACTCTGGTTTCTAAGCTCTGGCTTACAAAGATAAATATTATATGGACAAATACATGGGTGCCAATTATTGACCATAGATAAATGAAAGAACAGTAACAATAGTTGAACATCTCTGAATTATTGAAATCATTTATTACCCTCTATTTGTGTTCAATAAAGTGATAAGTTGCCATGTGGGTATGTTATCAGGGCGCCATTTACTGCTAACAAAGTTTATCTAATTTCTATACCTACATATATTGTGATAACTAAGCATACATATAGATTTAAGTAGGTACTTACATATGTCAGTTTAGCAACTGCATTGGCTTTGACTGCTATGTTGTCTTGGCGCAGCTCGACTTTTATTTCTTCCATACATTGTGCTATATACTTTGACTAAAAATGAGGTGGTAAAAAAAATACAGATTAAAGTATTTTCATGGATAGATATTATGCATTTTTTTTACGTATTTTGCTTTAGTTTGTTCTCTACAGGATAGTGTTACAGTAATACACCATTAATTTTCTAAAAATGATGCAAAAGGTTTTAACAAAGATACCAGAATTCTACCAGGAGCTGAAATTTTCACCAAAACCTGATACACAAACTAGTGAAGCAAATTGACACTCATCATTGACAACAATGATTAAATAATGGAGAGTAAACATTGGATCTGTGTCAACAACAAAATATGTTGCAGATGTAACTTTTCATATGATTCATAATCTTAATTAAATAAAGAACAGAATTGAATTGAAAGCCTCAATTTATGTGGATAGTGAATGAGATTACAAGGCTTCTGCTAAAGTATAGGTACACATGGAACCTGCGCTTTTAGATAATTCTATCTAGAGTGGGTTTATCTCCAGCTAAATATTTAATTTAATATAGGTACAGACTAGTCGAGATTTTCTGCTTGAGACATGAAATCTGACAGTGGAGGGGTACCTATAGAAAGTCACAAGAATACATTTTCCTGGTCAGGTACCAGGATTGGCTGTATTACTGACATAAATGAATGTTTGAGCAAAAATAAAGCACCTATACATATATAAATACCTCATTATCTTTGTTATTTCTGATTCCTCGAACTAAATCCGTCAGATTTTTATCGAACATTCTCTCAAAATTCCCTTTGACTTTTTTCAAAGCCATATTGATGTAGTAACTTCTTTGACCATTAATTACGATTATATTATCAATTAAATTAAGTAAAATTAAAGAAACATGTCAACAAAATTACAAAATTGAAAAACTCGTAAGCAACTAGGTACGTCTACGTCAAGAAAATGACAACCACAGAGCTTTTTTTTTTTCTCCAAACATCCACAGAGCCTGAGAGCAATATTATGTTCCATAAATAATCGAGGTGCGCTGTGATTACATTGCAAATATTTAGTCGATATTACATACTAAGAAGAATTTTTCGGCTGATCAATAAACCTTTGTGTACTCATCATGCTGATGTTGAGTATGAGAGCCGACTAATTTTATGTCTATCCATCACTATTATAGTAAAATGCCAACTAACATTCATAGTTTCATAATAATTCATAGTCCATAGACCAACCAGCAGGCAAGTGACATTGTTCACATTGTAAATTGACATTATTGACATTATTTTATTATTTTTCCGCAAAAGCCATTAAACGAAGAGAAGAAGAAGACATTATTGACAAATTGTCAATGTCATGTTGTCAATGTCCATCTGTGTTCAAGTTCAATCAACAGACTTCAACATCAAATTAAAATCAACAAATCATCTATCTATCAAAAAGTACTCTGTGACTGTGATCAACATAATAAAAACAGTGGCGTTTCATAAATTGTAAATACCTGGGTGTTTTATCTAATTTCTGTAAAGACAATGATTATTTTTTTAAGCGAGTTACAGAAAGAACATCTTAGTTTATTAAACCAGCATTCCATACAAGGTTAGTATCAAATGTTCATTCATATCTAAAATGATCAACACTTCGGTTTTAATAATCATAAAATAATTATTTTCAGTTTTGATCGACTTTTGTAAATTAGCTTTGGACTACCTTAATAATGGAACCAATCATAAGAAATATAGTATTGCTGCAGGTAAGAGGAAGTACTCAAACTACTATATTTCCCAAGTTTTGTTGGCTTCTTTTGTTAGTTTTTTTTTTGCGTTTCGTATAGAACTCAAGACGTAAATGTTTCTCGCTTTTACCCGTTTCTTGCGAAATTTAAAAACTGGCTTTGCTTTTCCTTTTCTATTTCCTTTTCTTTCAATAGCTTGACTTCCATCTTGTATTAAAATTCTGAACTCGCAAGTTGTAGACTTAGGTCTGCAGGCAGGTGAAAAAAACCTTGCAGACTTTATTCATTTTTATGGAGCTCATTTTTTTTAAGGGAGTACTTTTGCACTCAGTGCTAGCTATTGATACAACTATCCGGTGCCAGTATCCAAAAGACATTGGGCATACATTTATGGGGCTTGGTCCTGACGTCCACCACTAACAAGACCTGCCACTGGATAGTTTATTAAATGAGAAGTTGCTCCTAAGACGACCCACTGACCGAAGTACCCCTAAGATGACCCATTGACCGTAACTTTTACTTACACACATAAAAAAAACTGTCAGTGTAAAATTATTGATTATTGTAAATAAATAGGTTTCATTAGATATATCTTGATCCACAAGACTGACTGACTGAAGACTGCACTGGCCATAAGAATTACAAAGTAAAACAACTTGATGGTTCTAGTCACTATCAATATCAAGTATAAGTCGAGGTGGGTTTTTCGACATTATATATTTTGCATTATTGTCAAATTTTGGTCAGTTATATTATTGGAATTGTCTCATCAAGCCCTTTATTTTGAACCACAAGTCAAAAAGTCATAAGAAATAAGACTACACCTAAAGGGGATGAGTTAGCAGATCATTGTCAGGTTGTATGTTAATAGGTAATACGGGCTAGTGTCCGCAACTCCACGTCAATGCGCGTATTTTGCGTACAGGTTGTATGTTGGTCAAAATATGATATGCAACCATAACAAATATTTATTACAGAATTAGAATCATCAACTCTCTCGGTTAGAATTGACCTTAAATGGCATGATTTTATGAAATAGTAATTCAATAGGGTAATTTAATCATTCACTAGTAGGTAGTAAGTATCTTACACAAATAAGTAAAATTGATTTGGGATTACGACAGGAAAACCTTGGTTTCTGGATTTGTGAACAGTCTTAAGAGGACTGTTTTGATGACAATGATTAATGTTCAATTCAGCACAGAAGCATATCAAATGGCTGTGGATAGCTATCGAAATGCTCGCCGAATGCAGAACCTCCTCTATTTTTGAAGCTCGTAAGTTTCCCGTGTTTCGGCTAGTGTGTATCTTACCCAGATTCGTGGCGCTTAGGTACTGTATCATCGCCATGCATCTTTTAATATCTCGTAAAGAAAAATTGTTTGTCTTTTTATTTATTTGTTGTTTAGAAAACCTCGTAATGCATATTTAGAACAAATAATGAGAACCTCCGAAAAGTCTAAGACGGCCATTTTTCACACAGTTTGTAACTATCCCTGTAAAATAACGTTTTCACTGCACGGCGACGGTTTGTGGCAAACTTAGGTACTGCTGATAAGAAATTCTTGCTGCCACCGGTATCCGATGTCTTAATCAGTGCTTGCCGATTTTTTTTTCCACCGGTTTCCCAAGGGGTTTTGTTTGGGACCCGGCGGCGGCGCCGTCTACAGAGGCACTCCCTTTTAATTTTAAATATGTGTCATGAATGACGAAATACTTAAGCACACGAAGATGTATACTTTCTTTTTCCTTGTTCTGTCTGTACATAGGTACTTAGGAATTTATGCATGATGTTAATAAATGTTCATACATTTTCTTCTTTGTCTTCTTTTTGTTTATCTCTGTTGTTGCTGCTGCTCATCATTACTTTTGCTAATAATCAAATAAGCACATTTATTAAGTGTTCATACATAAGGGTGGCATGCGACAACGATCCACGACTGTAAATGATTTGGTGGATTTCATTATCATTTTCTTTTCAGAAAAGCTGGATGTTTCACTAACAGCAGTTCAAAATTTGGTTCATGCATTAGTCTACCTTATAGTAGAGGGATGTAGACTAAATGTAAGTACTTATGTATCTAGCATCTAGCTTAACTCTTACACTTCAATAAAGATTATGTTTTGCACTATGCTGTATGTAGATGGAAAACAAACTGGGCATTTAACATGAAATATTCTACTGTATGAATGCTTAGATACTATTAAAATATTTTGATCAGTTGTCAGATGCTGACCTAAAGTCATCATTGGCTATAGCGGGTTTTTCTACAGAGCAACAGGAAGTGTTGGTAAAGTTGCACAACACTAAGAAGGCAGAGTTATCAGATGCATTGAACCTTCTGCAGCAGAAAGACCCTACTTATCAGGATCTATCCTGGAGATTTGAAATACAGGTAAGTTAAAATAAAAAGTGTGAATATGTTTTGATCTTCAGAACTATTCTTTCTTCCAATATTACCTGGCACGTGTCACCTACTTATATTTTTGTGCAATCACAGGTAGCCTCACGAAGTTGCAATGAAGAAATAAAACCGATGATTGCCATGGATTTTATGATCATGAAACCAAAAAACTTTGGACAATACAGTGAACACAGCGACAGAATAGGATATGAGAAGGAAGACGATAAAAGCTTAACTCCAATACAGATAAATTCAAGTATACAGGATGCCAAGGCAGCCAGCCATTGTCAAAATAAAGTAAACCATGTTCTACTTCAGTGTGACTTACCTAATTTATTACATTTAACAAACAAGTTGGAGCAAGCTTTAAAAGAATCTAAAAGCCAACACGTGCGCAAAGTACAAAGATCTCTGTAGGCTTAAAATTATTGTTATTTATTGTTCTTTTTATTGCCATTTTTAAATATAAAATATATGTAGGTATGTACAATCCTCGTGTTTTCATTTACTGAGATTAAAATAATTATTTAAACTCAATTTAAATAGTAAACAAACGCATAAAACATTTTGGATATTCATCACGACAGGTGGCGTTACCAGTCACCAATATCCGCAACTCATTTAGCATTATTATATGCCCAGTACCTATATTCCAGTGCTGGTTCACATTATTCCAGTAGCATTCCAGTCCCGCGATCGAAACCAGCGCTGGAATGCCACTGGAATAATGTGAACCAGCACTGGAATATACTCATTCCAGTGAACAATCCAGTCCAGTGACTGGATTGACAGTCTATTTTTTCAGTCCAGCGCAACTGGAATAGTGTAGACGGTCAATACAGTGCTGGATAAAACGTTGAACAGTGAACACGTATTGTTGGTTTTTGTCTGACTGACTGCATGACTGGAATAATGTAGATGATAATTTATGATCCAGTCTAGCACTGGACTGGATTTACTCGCTAGATTACTGGACTGGAATAATTTGATCCGGGCATAAAAAACGACCACCGCTCTTTGCTCGGTGGGACTCTCCCACCGAGCCGAGGGTTCCGTAGGTACCTTAGTAGTTTTTTTTATGAACCATAAAAATTAAACTAATAGGAAAAAATTATATTCTATCGGAGAATAACTTTTTTTTAGGTTTGGCCGGCCATTTATGATTTCCTAAATAAACCTTTCATTATTTAGCCCGATGTCCTTTGAAATGAATTAAAGTAGTCTAGGTACTTACCTGCATAGTGGTTGAGTAGGTATGGGTAGAGTGATGCTCCACATCATAATTATTTTTTATTATCTCTTGTTCACATCAGTTCGTCTACGATTTGAAGACGTTATTGCATTCACAGCAATTTATTCTACTTAGACATAATTATAACCAAATGTGCTAGAATTAGCATCGTCACATGTAGTTTTGCGCCAATGTACATTGCGCAGATCTCTTCAACAGGAAAGACCTTGATTTGGTAGTGTTCTGTTATTAGGTATTTATTACCCACAAAAAACTTGTTGATTTATTATAAAATTCTTAAACTATTTCATTAAACGCGCATCAACTAGTCACAACAACAAAAGTACCTACCCCATATGAGTAGGTATCGTAGACTATCGCGTAGATACGACTTAGTAAAATTTTATAATGAACTTTTAGCCGCAGTCCACTGCTGGACAAATCTCTCGAAAATTGCTTAACTAAACCCGGTTCTCCTCCTTCCGCATCAAGTCTGTCCCAGGGGCGACGGTCCAACAGGCTGGCCGTTCTCCGCTCAACGACTCGTCTGCTCCAACGGCCATCGGTCCTACGACTACAAACAAACATAGCCACTTCTGATTGGTAACTGCAAGATGTGTCAGTAACTCCGGACTTTTAAATAAAGAAATAAATCTAATTAAATTCGTGAAATTCAGTACCTTGCTATATTTTTTACTGAATTTTATGAAATATTTCTACTTAATTAATTATTGAAATAACGAGATTTAATAAAAAAGAATGAGCTTTTCCTTTTGTAGGAAACAACAAAAGGAAAAGCTTATTCTCTTTTATTGGTAGAAAAATGTCTCAAAAAAGACTTCGATAATAATAAAGTTCTGGTGAATCTGAAGCGAATTCCGCGCGGGACGCGGGACTAAATTCGCTCGCGCCGATTATGTCAATTAATTGTTTGGAGGTGTTCAAACTGTCGTGAATAGTCGTGTGGCTATGATTAATTAAAACAACGTGTATAGGATTTACTTCAGTTTAAACAGTCATTAAAGTAAGAGAGAGTAAGTCTACACAACATCGCGATTGGGGTTTTATAGGGTTCGGTACTGGGTCCAGGTTTAACATAAAATAATATTGTGGCATATAAAGCAGGGCCTAGTACTTACCCCTGCCGAACACCAAGTCAACACTATTTTTTTCTTTATATATGTGTAACTATACTATACGGAACTTCTGGATCGCCTGGATAAGTATCAACATTTTATAAGGAACTTCTAATACGGCTGGATAGCATGTTTTTATTTTTCACAGCATAAAAACAAGTATCGGTTCTTTAGACCGAGAACATTGTTCTTGTTCCAATGTAATTAGATTTTTTTCCAATCCATATCTTATTGAAATGCAGTTGAAGGCTAAATAGAAAACAACAGTTACTCATAATTACCTACTATTCATCTCCAGCAAATGAAGCAACCCGTACTTGAATAATCGTTACAATCTATTATCTTTAATTCCGCATTAAGGCTCCTGCAACCAGGCGCGACACGAATTGCGAGCGACGCAAAGGCACCGCTCGTTGCGCGACTTGCGGTGCCTTTGTGTCGCGCGCGATTTTATCGCGTGTCGCGCCTGTTTGAAGGAGCCCATAGAGGAAAGTAATATATGAAGGAGCCTTTAACCCAAACACCAGACAGACCTTGATACTATTTCCTGTAAAAATGTCTAACGAGTCGTTAAAAAATAATGCAAGACAAAGCAAGTCTTCTCAACATTGAGATTGGGGTTCCACACACAGCTAGGTAGGTTGGCTAGTTTTAATAGTACCTAAACATTACTATACAGCAGGCAAATTAATCACAGGACTTATAGTTAGTGACCGACCGAAAGTTCGGTTTCGGTTTCGGCCAGTTTCGGCCAAATAATCTAGTTTCGGCCTTAGTTTCGGTTTCGGCCAGGAAATGGCCGAAACTTTCGGCCACGCCGAAACTCGAGTGTTCATGAATTATCGTACATCGTTCGGCGAACTTCGCGGCTAGCTCGTGCTCGCTCGTCGCGTCGCCGGCCCAGTTCGCCGCCGTCCATCGTTAATCGCATGGAGTTGAGGTTGTGTTTAGCACATACGAGGGCGGTCCCATAATGAATTGGCCTAACTATGAACAAATGAAGGAAATGAAACGAAACCAATTTTATTTTTCAATATAATCACCATGAATACTACACTTCTGACATCTGTGAATCAATATCTCTAAACCTTTATAAAAATAATCACAATTTTTAGCCTCAAAATTGTTGGAATCAGAGGTTAAAATAGAGAAATTGGGCAGGATTAGTAACTTTAATTTAGCTTAGATAAAAACACAATACAGCGAATTATTCGTAGCACCAAAGAGAGCCGGAGAGCGCATAACATCCGGAGTTGCCAACATAAAAAACTTTATTCACAATGGTGAATAAAGTTTCTCAACTTAACACACCCCCTCAATGGTTAATTACATCAAAATACAAAGAAAATCTGAACAACTTTAAGAGACATTTAAATTACAGTAACACCCCCTTAATACTACCTTAGTAAGAAACCTTAAATAATCAATTTTCACTCTAGCAAGCCTAATGCTGTACAAAACTTTTCAAACTTTATCCTACCAAGAGGTTTTGTAAAAATGTCTGACAACTGTTCATTAGTACAAATATACTCTACCTTGACAATATTATTTATTATTTTATCGCGTACAAAATGGACTTTAATATCAATATGTTTTAATTTATGGTTAAATTGAGGATTCTTAGACAATGTTATCACCGACTGATTATCTTCATACAACAACACACAAATCTCTTTACTTATAAGTATATTATAAATGTTCCTAAGCCAACAAGCTTCACAAGTAGCCATGCTAAGAGCTACATACTCAGATTCGGTTGATGACAATGACACTGTTGACTGTTTACGAGACACCCAGGACACAGTGCAACCAAGAACTTTAAAAATGTAACCTCCAGTAGATTTACGGTCACCTTTGTCACCAGCCCAATCAGAGTCTACAAAACCAACTATAGGATAATCAATATCATTAGACTTAAATATCAATTTTAAATTAACAGTACCCTTAACGTAACGTAAAACACGTTTTAGTGCTCGTAATAAATCCTCACTGGCACATGACTGATATCTACTTAATATACTTATAGATATACAAAGATCTGGTCTGGTACACAGCATAACATACATCAATGAACCAATTATTTTTCTACACTTATCTTCCAATTCTACACTTTCTGAACAATCTCTTTTTAAAAAACTATGATCATAGTTCTCTTCCATCGGGGTAGCTATAGGTTTACATGTATCCATACCAAACTTTTCCAATATATTTAGTAAAGAACTTTCCTGCGATAACTCAGTTACTCCAGTTACAATATTCTGATTAATTTTAATACCCAAAAAGTTATTTATTAACCCCATATCCTTCATACAAAATTGTTCTGACAAAGCTAGTTTACAATCATTTACTTCTTTTTCTGAATTTCCAAATAAAACTATGTCATCCACATATAGCAATAGATATAACTTCACATCACCATTATTTTTATAGTATACACATGTGTCAGTCATTGACCTCTTAAAACCCATTTGTAACATGAATTTATCAAAACATTCATTCCAACATTTAGGACTACTTCTTAAACCATACAAAG
Source organism: Luperina nickerlii (assembly GCA_963855955.1). Taxonomy (NCBI): domain Eukaryota; kingdom Metazoa; phylum Arthropoda; class Insecta; order Lepidoptera; family Noctuidae; genus Luperina; species Luperina nickerlii. The sequence goes on along the minus strand of OY979664.1, from coordinate 12,645,453 downwards.
ACTTATTAAGTTTTACAATTTTACTCCCATTACTAGTATTTATTCCTTCTGGTAAACTCAAATATATATCATCTTTAATTTCGCCATACAAAAATGCTCCTTTAATATCCATTTGGTAAACAGGCAACTTAAGGTATGTAGCGACAGCCAAAAACACTCTAAAGGTAGTTAACCTAGCGACTGGCGCATACACATCACTCATATCACACTCTTGTTCAAAACCACGAGCCACTAATCTCGCTTTATACACTTCACTTTCTTGTCCTCTGTTCTTTACTTTAAACACCCACTTGCTACTAACAGATTTCTTCCCTTCTGGTATGCTGACCTCTGTCCATGTCTCATTGTTCTTTAATGTTTGAATTTCTTTATCTATGGCCTCTTGCCATTTACTACTATCTTTCCCGGACAAGGCTTCCTCATAAGTTGTAGGTTCTTTCTCATCTACACACAGTAAGCCCATGTGATAATCCTTAAACTTTAATGGCATTTTTGATGTCCTTGGTCTTAAATTATAACTTTCTTCTTCACTTTCTTCTCTTGTCTGTGTATTTTCTTCAACTTCTATCACCTGACCACTCTCCATGCTTCCTTGTTCCTTATTTTCATTAAAACTTATTTTTACACAATTTTCACTACTTTCTGTCTGTCTCCTCTCAATAAATATTATATCTCTTTTTATTTCCACTCTTGATGTTCTATCAAAATAAATTCTAAATCCTTTCACATCTTCCTCATAACCCACAAAAATTCCCATAACATTTTTACTATCCCATTTTAATCGTTTCTCTTTTGGAATATGTACTGATGCTCCTATACCAAACTCCTTAAACACAACTTCGGGTATACTTTTCTTATACAGTGCTTCATATGGTGTTAACCCCAACACAGGACTAGGGCCTGTCCTATTTAACGTGTAGGCTGCTGTATTGACGGCCTCTGCCCAAAACTTTTTATGCATGTTATGTATCATTGAACGAGCTGCCTCCACAAGTGTACGCATTTCACGCTCGGCACGTCCATTTTGCTGAGGGCTGTATGCAACACTTCTCTGATGTATAATGCCTCTTTCTTGTAAAAAGTCACTTAATTCTGAATTCACAAACTCTAAACCATTATCACTTCGTATTGTGTGCACTTTCTCTGATATTTCCGACTCTATTCTTACAATAAACTTATTTATACACTGCTTAACTTCTGATTTATTTTTTAAGAAATACACAAATCTATAACCTGAATAGTCGTCCTTTAAAAGCAAAAAATATCTTGATCCTCCAATAGATAGCTGTTCCATGGGGCCACAAACATCTGCATGCACTAATTCTAGTGGACGGGTAACCCTGGACTCACTCAGTGGAAATGACAACCTACTTTGTTTTCCTGCCAAACAACTTTCACAAATAAATTCACTGTCACAAAATTTAATGTTATTTTTAGTCAAAAACTTCTTTACTTGTGAGATATTTTGGTGCGCTAACCTTTTATGCCATGTAAATAAACTTTCAACTCGACTACTCAAATTACAATATGAAATGTCAAAGTCACTTCGTTCAGAAACAGCATTTGGATTTAAGGTACATGATTCTTTGTTAGAAAACTTCATACGATACAATTTGTTTTCCCTCACTGCTATTGCACAAACATTATTTTGCCTATCCACAAATTCACAATATTTATTGTTTGAAACTATCTGAAAACCTTTGTCTAGTACATATCCAACAGAAAACAAGTTAAATTTAAGTTTTGGAACATATAAAACATTGCTTAACACAGATTTTATGTATTTACTACCATTCCATGCAAAAACTATCACAGTCCCCTTTCCTTTGATTTCTAACATATCCCCATTACCTATTTTCACTTTGCTTATATAGGGTTTTTCTTCTAATTTTTCAAAAAGAGTCTTATCACTACACATATGCTCACTCGCACCAGTGTCCATATACCAACAGTCATTAGACACTTCAAAATCACAGTGCAAGCCCATAAACGCATTATAGTTACTTTTGTTTTCATTTTTAACACTAAAACCTTTTGTCACACTATTTTCTCTCTTATTCTTCAAAATTCTACAATTTTCCGCTAAATGACCCTTTTTCTTGCAGTAATAACAACTCCTGGTTTCCTTATGTTTTTTATTCTTGAAGCAAAACTTGGCTATATGTCCCTCTCCATCACAACTGAAACATTTTATCTTCTTTGTCTCTCTACTTGTCCCTGCCAGAGCAATTACTGTGTCCTCACTAGAATTGAGACGCTCCTCCTCAATCAACAATCTAGAAGTGAGTTCTTCTGTGGTTTGGTTTTCCAACGGTACTGACTCCCACGCAGACCTAAAATGCTTGTAGGGTTCTGGAAGCGACATTAAAATTTTGGTTATATACATCTTGTCTGAGATGGGTTCTCCAGCTTGTTTCTAATCTCGCCTAACTTTGACAAGAATGTGGATACATTTTCTTCTCTAAATTCGCACATAAAAAATCGTTGCTGCAGGAGGTGAACACTTACAACGGACTCTTTATCATAAACAGATTTTAATTTTGACCACATCTCCCTGGAAGACGTACAAGAGAGTAGATGGGTAAGCGGTCCTTGTTCCATCCTCATAACTATAAGTTCCTGCGCTTTGGCGTCATTTTTATTCCATTCTTCTTTTTCTTTCTCATTTTCCGGCTTTAACTTTTCTCCTGTTACTATACTGAATAAACTTCTGCTCTTTAATACGACTTCCGTCTGGAACTTCCATACTGTCCAATTATCTGAACCTTGTAACCTAAGACTTACGGCGTTATCTATTTTCAATTCCATTTCGCTGTATTTCTAAGTAAAATTTCTCAAAGCTGAGGCACACACGCCGACATTAATATTTTTCTTAACCTCAAAGTCCTCTTGCTTGTTACTATTAAAAACTCGATCCTGCCACAAAAATAAAACACTGGTAGGGACTGGGCCCATAACCTGTTGGAATCAGAGGTTAAAATAGAGAAATTGGGCAGGATTAGTAACTTTAATTTAGCTTAGATAAAAACACAATACAGCGAATTATTCGTAGCACCAAAGAGAGCCGGAGAGCGCATAACCAGTGTTGCCAACTGCTATTGTAAGAAATGCACTAAACAAACGCTAAAATGCACTAGGTTTGTGCTAATTTTGATAAAAGAGCACCAAAGATAAAATCAACCAAAAAAAAAGTTTTTATTGAGAATATTTAAGTTGTACAAAATTAGATCATCGTCCGAATCAGAGTAGGAATCTTGGTCTGAATTCACGGTTGCTGTGGTGGCTGTTTGAGAAGTTGAGGGACCAGGAGTTGATGAAGGTCCAGGAGTTGATTGTTGGAGTTTAAACTCTTTCGAACCGACTTTTTCAAGAACTTCCTTCGGAATATCATAATTGTAGCAGGTTTTATTTGATGATCGTAGCCCATATCGAATATATAATATTGAATTAAGTGTGTTAGGACTCATTCGATTTCGTTGCTTTATTTTTATTATGTTCATTTGGCTAAACACTCTTTCAACATCGGCATTTGAATGTGGTAATACTAAAACGAGCAAAGCAAAATCAACTAATTCTTGGAATGGGTTATTCATTCCTGCATCTTTGTAATGACATACTTCAAGCCAAAACTTGATAGTGTCATTGGTCTGAATCCATTTCTAAATGTGTATATTCCGCAACTGATTAATTATCTTATCGATGTCATCTGCAGATCGGACATCCTTGTTCCACTCTCCACCACAGATTAGATATTAGTAGCTTGTTTTAACCAACGTGTGTGATAAATTGCAGACTTTAAAAATGCACTAGTTATGGCACTAGGCACTGTTATGGAATTTTGAGCGCTAAATCGTCAAGAAATGCACCAGATCTAGTGCCGAAAGCACTAAGTTGGCAACACTGCGCATAACATCCGGAGTTGCCAACATAAAAAACTTTATTCACCATTGCCAACTCAACAAAAATGACCGAAGACGGCCGCCTGCAACTCTTCAAAATTTTCTTCCTCTTAAGTTTCGCTTTAAATTTGGAAATAAATAATAGTCGGACGGGGCCACGTCTGGACTGTGAGGTGGATGTTCAACTTCTGTGAACCTGCATTGACGAACTGCATCCTTCGAAACACAGCGGTATGAACAGGGCGTTGTCATGGAGCAACAGGACACCAGGTGTTTCTTATATTAAGTGCACGATAAATGTACTATTTAATGCAACACAACATGTAGCGACATGTCGCGTAGAACTATATCAGGCCAGTTCATTATGGGACCGACCTCGTAAATGATTAGGTAAGTATTCAACTGTCTGTATGTATAATATACATTGTATATTCAAATAAATGTGTAAAAAACACACCAGATTTTTGTATACGGTAGAAATTTTAAATATGTTTAAGTAAGTTTCGGTTTCGGTTTCGGCCGAAACTAAGAGCAAGGCCGAAAGTTCGGTTTCGGTTTCGGCTGAAAAACCTGTTTCGGTCGGACACTACTTATAGTACCTACCTACTAATCCCTGCGGAACACAGTTCAAACATTGTTTTTTTTTCTTTATTTAGGTGTACCTACCGTGTACAGTACCTACACGGAAATTCTGGATCTCCTGAATCTCAAAATGTTTAATATTGGCTGCAACGAAGATCTGGGTAAATACATCGAGAGATCGAGTACCTAGGAGGTGAACACTGTTTCAAGGTAAGTAGATTTATTTCCAATTCTAACTAGCACTAGCTAGTTAGCCGCGGGCACTAGCCCGCGGCTTCGCCCACGTGGATGTCGGATGTATATGGGTTTATTTTTTTTTTGCGCGAAATTGGAAATTGTTTTTCTAAAATAAAAAGTAGGTAATTAAATGAGTTACTCCTTACAACAATCAGGTATCTGCCAGTGAAAGTCCCGTCAAAGTCGGTCCAGCCGTTTTGCAGATTAGCTGGAAAAAAAACAAAGACAAGAATTTTCAACATTGTTTTTTACTTTCATTTACTTAAAAGCTGTTATTTTGACATATAAACAGACATTTCAATTTTAGTTATTTGTACCTAAGTACTAAGTACTTATAGATCAATATTTTGTCGAAATGCGGTTTAAATTCGCCATATTGAAAGACGGTTAGGTTGATCTCAAGCACATCGCTACAGACGTGACTCTAATAATTATAAATTAAGTTTCCCTAAGCGACATTATTGTTTTCAATGTTGTTGTAGAGCACCTAGGTGGGTAGTTAAAACTATAGACTTTTTGTAACGACATCGTAAAAACATTTCACGAACACTTACCTATGGCCCGTTATCGGAGCGTTGCTAGTATAATTGTATAGGTACCTATAGTTTACTACTGCGACGGCTGCAACCCGTGCTAAGATATCTGATCAATAAATTGATAGTAAAATCACTCCCAAATATTTACAACGTTGGATGAACGGTACCTACTTACCTACTCGGTAGTTTTATTTTAGGATTTACAAGTTTAAAACGTATCTTTATTAGATTTGTAGTTTACAAGCTGATAAGTAGGTACATGACATTGGACATTGAATTCGATTCTCCTCCAAATAGGTATCTAGTAGGTATGTAAAAATACCTATTTAATTATTCTAGTATAGGCATGCTAAGCCTTCGTAGTAATTTTTTACTAGTGCGTAAATTTTTAATAAATAAATAAATAATAAAAGCCCCTTTGTACTGAAGTGAAGTTGATATCTTAATTGTCTTGATTTTATCTATGTAAACAATACAACAATCACAATAATTATCTCCAGTCAACAACCGCATACATTTCTATAATTCTTACCTGCAGGGTAAAGGCTCCTACAAACAGGCGCGACATTCGATATAATCGCGCGCGACACAAACGCACCGCTCCTCGTTGCGCGACTTGCGGTGCCTTTGTGTCACATGTCGCGTCGCGCCTGTTTTAAGGAGACACTATCAGTAGCTATGGGTTTCATTTTGACAGTTCAACAACATTCATTGTGTTATTTACGTTGTTGAGCACACACATTTTTCTAACTGGGACAGTAGGTAGGTACCTATGTGGAAACCCGAATCTATTAAAGATACGGGGAAGAAACCATAACGTCTTTTCTAATGAAAACAATTTTGGCATATTTTATTTGGGGCAAAAGAAAAAAAAAACTCGGAGACGTCAGCCGTGACGTGACGGGCGAAACTGCAGTGCGATTCTGCATGTCGATTCTGTAAAAATCTCACCGTGAATACTTGCGTGGAGTGAGCTGTCAGTGTCATCCCACTGATGCTAGGGATTGACCATGCAAACATTTACAATCATAAAAGAGATTTTAATAATATTTTTTAATGCTAATCCTATTGATATTTTTATATAATTCAAAGCTAGTATTTTAGTGGTCAAAACATTCGCCAGCGACGCGCTTGCGCGGCGTGAAATATGGCTCATTCCGAATTAAGTCATCATCGCTCACATGAATAATTTGCTTTCCGATTTAGATAAATGACCACTATGGCAGCTGAGAATCAGTAATATACCTATTCACTTGAATAGTTACTCATGGTTGGATTATAGTATTTATTTGTGTATACACCACGAATTTCCTCTTCTTTGGTAAGGTGGCGACTGTAGCCAGAAGCACAATTTCGAAAATGCCACGTTAGTTTAAAGATCGGTGATAATTATTAATTTAGGGCATGGTCGGTAGTCAGCGTTATCGCAAGATGGCACATGCCATGACTTCATATATGTCGATTCACGGGACATCGTTATCGCGTTCACGTTAATTCAGAAAAGGGCCCTAATTCACTATGACCACTTAATGATTCATTACTTCGAAACCACGTCAATGGGTCATGTATGAAAATATTAAATTGTCTCGATTTTTTTTTCTGCACTTATGAATAAGCTAATACTATCTACAAAAAAAGTATCAGATTTATCTGATTAGTATTTCCAGAGAAATAAATTAAATTCTGTTAGAGGCGGCCATCGACAGTAACCCACGGATTTTTATTCAATTTCCTTAGCCTACTCAATTAAAAAGTAAAAACTGTAGATAATCTGTACCGTCTGACATCCATCTCGCGAGCGATCCTGTACAACCCGGTTTCTTTTGGAGAAAGAGTGAGGTGAATGAAAGTGCAATATCATGTATGTAAACGAAAGAGATAGAAGACATTTTGCTTGTTACGTCGTGTTGTGTCATTGAATGCACGACTCAATCGATTGTACGAGCACGCAATTAGTTACCATAACAGTATGAAAATAAAGTCCAATTTGGTTTATTTTGTTACCTGATGATCGAGTCAAATAAGATCGGGTGCTTTTGAAATTCGTGATTCTATCACTTGGGTACAGGTTGCGATCGAATCAAAAAGATTCGATCAATCGTGAACGACACAGGTCTAATCCATCCATCATAACTTTTCAATTTGTCATAACATAACCTCACTTTTCACCTCTTGCTTTGTGTTTGTTTGCGATTTTATGGATATATCTTTACGACGACCCTCACGCTTTGAATACTGGATTAGATTTCGACTGCCTTCGCGACGACCCCCACGCTTTGGACACTGGATTAGATTTTGATTGCTTTCACAACGAGCCCACGCCTTCGACATTGGATTACATTTCGACTGCCTTCACGAAGACCCGACGCTTTTGATATTGGATACGTAGTGCGCTTATAAACAGATTCATTCCGTTGTTTACAATGGATTCCGAACACCAGAAACGGCGTTACAGAGACCTTTGTTATGATGCATGGATGTCAGACGGTACAGATTATCTACAGTTTTTACTTTTTAATTGAGTAGGCTAAGGAAATTGAATAAAAATCCGTGGGTTACTGTCGATGGCCGCCTCTAACAGAATTTAATTTATTTCTCTGGAAATACTAATCAGATAAATCTGATACTTTTTTTGTAGATAGTATTAGCTTATTCATAAGTGCAGAAAAAAAATCGAGACAATTTAATATTTTCATACATGACCCATTCCTTAATAACCTAATCACTACATCTGCTATTAAGGGGGAAGCGCTAAGGTAGCCCGCGAAATTCAAATTTTCTTACGTTTTTTGCAATTTGCTGGTCAGCATTAAGTTGTACATTGATTAATATATGAATCGCGGCCGTAAGAAATATGTGTTTACAGAATTATAATCATTAAAGTCATCAACACAACTCTCTAAGACCACGTAAGTCCAAAGAATGATGATTTCATGAAACAGTTATTCTTGAGACTTACGTGGTCTTAGAGAGTTGTGTTGATGACTTTAATGCTTATAATTCTGTAAACACATATTTCTTACGGCCGCGATTCATATATTAATCAACGTACAACTTAATACTGACCAGCAAATTCCAAAAAACCTAAAAAAAATTGAATTTCGCGGGCTACCCTGGCGCTTTCGCCTTAACGCATTCTCTATGACACAATGACCGAAACCGGTTTGAACTGTCAAAATACCACGCTTGCCAACCGTACGGGTGGTAAGATTATGCGGGGAATAATAGATAAATACCATACAGCAGAATTGGGGTCAAGGTGTAAGCACGCTGTAGTCGATTACAGTGCAATTCGGAATGTACCATATATCACTCCACTCGAATCTCGTAACCATGGCAACACCACCTCGGCGTCAACACCTCCACCAGCCGCGTTTTGATTGGCGAATACCTCGTCTTTTTCTACTTTAGAGTTACACATTTTGAAAATCGCTCAACGAAAACTTTGCTTAATCTGCCCCTTGGCAGACTCTAAGGCAGGGTCGTCATATCGAAGGTCGCCATGAAATGTTGGGGGTTCAAGGGTCGTTAGAATTAGACAACCAGCTTGATAGAATGTACTTTAATGAATATCTAGTGAATTTATGTTACAATGCGCATTGATGTAAACTGCTTACTTATATTCTAAAGGATTGTACTTACTACGTTATGCACTATTAGGGACCATACATACACTTCAGGGTTGACACCAACCACTTCTTCATTTAAGGGTTACTAGAGGTGCAGTGCAAACACGGGCGCGCGATGAGCGATAAAATATTTGCACTTATTTGACGTTGGTATTGCATTTTCCTAATGTTCTTATACATGACGCCTTACAAGTTAAATATGTAAAAACAAATCTCTAATGTGATAATGAGTGACTAACGCGCAAGCGCGGCGTGATCTTATCACTTCACCTTCACTCCACCCGATTCACGACATTAAATGTCGTGAATCGGGTGAAGTGAAGGTGAAGTGATCACGCAATCTGCAATGTGATAATGACAGTGATTAACGCGCAAGCGCGGCGTGATCTTATCACTTCACCTTCACTTCACCCGATTTACGACATTTAGTGTCGTGAATCGGGTGGAGTGATCACGCCACACAAACTACGTGGGATTACATTCTATGGTCCGTCAGCTAGGCATCCGTTAGCACTCGATGACTTGACACACTCGGTTATCTCTTCTAATTCAATAGATTTGGGTTAATAACAACGCTGAACATCGTCGCAGTCTTTACTAGACTCGATCTACAATTGCTCATAACAACCAAACAATGTCGATGCGTATTTTCATCAGTCTAGCTGTCATAAACGTGAATGTTTTAATTTTATTTACTGTTCGTGCGTGACGCGCTCGCGCCTCAGTCTATATAAGGACTTACTAGACTAGGGAAAAAATAAAAAAAAAACAGGATTGAGATTCTGACTGCGCTTCTGTTTTGCTATTTTATTGTAAGTAAAACCCCACAAATTATTAATGTTTTGACCACTAAAATACTAGCTTTGAATTATATAAAAATATCAATAGGATTAGGCTAAAAAAATATTATTAAAATCTCGATTATGATTGTAAATGTATGCTTGGTCAATCCCTAGTATCTGGTAAGATGACACTGCCAGTTCACTCCACGCTCACTTCACCTAAGTTTTCACGGTGACATGGTTACAGAATCGCACTGCTGTAACTATCTCACCGTGAAAACTTAGGTGAAGTGAGCGTGGAGTGAGCTGTCAATAGTGTCAATTCCTAGCAAAAACAAACTCACTTCACCTAATTTTTCACGGTGAGATTTTTACAGAATCGACCGGCAGTAAATATGTAGGTACAGTCGAGTTCTTTAATACCTGGCAATTGAGCATGTTCATGAATCAAAAATGGGCAATGGTACCTAAGTTTCCTAAAACTCTAAACAGCTTTGCCTTACAATAAATTGTAAACAATCTGTGACATCATAAATAATAATTATGTGACTACATTATATAAAATAATATTGCTACAGACAAAGACTCAAAAAATTGTGCGCAATCCCTTGTTCATATTATTTAGCGCAAAGATAGGTTCACAAAATATCTAAGCAATTTTTCTAGAGTATATCCTATTGTAATCTTTTTCTTTGAAACAAAGAAGTTGTCAGTTATGACATCCTTCATCGCGCCTAGGGTATTAGTGTTCTTCATCCGAATACCTACTGGATAGCATCCTCTTCGTGGATAATTTTTTTTTTTTTTTAATTTTCCTTTAATGGAAACAAACAATAATAATTATGTATCGAATAGACGAACATAGTTACGAAACATGATATTGTCACTCTGAAGGAACAAGGGAATTCATCCTCGCATGTCGCTGAAGAGTTGAGTATTTTGGTTAGTATTAGAATGATGAATTTAGCTATTTACCTATTTTGTTTTTCTGTGCTCATTGTAAGTACTTTTGATTTTGAATATTTGCTATTTGTAGAGAAATACAATTGATTTATCAAATACGTATCACATGGTAGACCTCGAAAGACAATTAGAGAACAATACGAACAGCTACTTATTACTAGAGTGCGAAACCAAAGATTTATATAGCTGACTTCGTTGTGTGCCGCCGAATTATCTGTGTCAAAGTTAAGAGGGGACGGGGCCAGCGAGGAATTTGCAAAATGGTATTTGAAGAAACTATTGCCGTCGTCGCCTTACCTCAAGTCTGCCCCGCAGTGTGTGATAGGGACAGCTGCAGCTCAAACCGAAATGATCACAAAAAAGGGTTAGGGGGCAACTGGCCTCTGGTCCGCGGCCCACATTACACGGAGTAGGAACAGTAGTGGAAAGTCGGCCGAATGCTGGGCCAGAATACCATCGGAAAAAGTATCGTAGTTAAATCGACCCATTGGGATTTAATTTCATTAAATTTAAAAAAAGGTGCGAAATAAAACGTAAGTATCAAAACATGTATACTTTATTACATATATCTATGTTCGTACTATATGATTACTTTACTGTTTTATTTATATGGTGTACATAATAAAGAGTATTCTATTCTATTCTATTCTATTCTATTCTATTCTGTTTTAAGGTAAATCATCATTATTGTTTTAAAGAAAATCATTAACTGTCCAAAAATTTTGACGAGATCGACGTTTCGTATTCCCCTTTTCCCCTCGAAAACTCTCTGTGGAAAGCGCTCCCCCAGGAAATCAGGATGGCAACCAACCGATTATCCTTTAAAGTTAAGGTTCGCGAGCACATTCGCAAGAAGCTGGCAGTATCAATTAACACAGCGCTAATATTTTCTCATTGTTTGTCTCTTTTTAGTAAGTATATTCATGTATTTATCTACCTACATATATGTATTTGTGCTTATATTTAGGTATATGTAATTAGGTAAGTATATTATTTATTCATAGTCTTAATAGGTTTATGCGTATCTTTATATTTAAAATATTTATTCCTCAATGTTCATGATTGCACCTACCAGTGTTTGTCTCTGCTTCACCCAAAGGTGGTAGAAAATGCCTATGGCATTAAGTCAGCCTCTGTACATTTATGTGCTTGAAGTATTAAATAAATAAATAATAGGTACCTACACCCTGTCGTTCACAGTGTTGAAGATAAAGATTATTGCCCTGCTTTTTTGAGGATTTCGACCATTGACTCTTTTGAAATCATTGATTTCGACTCTGCAGACTTATCTACTTAACTACTTTGGAACTATGTAGTTCAAAATAGATTTTAATCAATGCTGCAATTCATAAACCAAAAACATCATCTAAAGATCCCAGTTCATTTAAAATTGAAAGAAAATAAAAGTTTAACTGAATGGTTCAATAATAGACGAGACGAGAGAAGATTAGGAGAGACTGAAATTGTAGAGAATGAATAAATCTCTACACTTTTAGCCTATAGATTAGATACAGCGTTAACATTTTTATCTTTATCTTTGACACTATCGTCTTCAAACACGTTATTAAGAGTTTTAGCATTGTCGCCTTCCTTCATCAGGCTTCATCTGAGATTCATTCTGATGGCGAAAGGTTTTCATGACATATCAAAAAATGACGAGTAGGTAACCACAGCCTTGTTGCAAAGTTTACAGTTAAATGAGGTAAGATTAAAATCTTGAACAATTTGAGAAATTGCTGTATTCATTTTGAAAGTCATATTTTGTTAATTCGTTTAATCTAATGCGCGTGACTGATAAAATCCATTGTTAAGTTACAAATTATGTAAGAAAGTGATGTCTTAAAACTTTTATGAGTGTTTTTGTTTTTAATATAGGTGTTTTGTACCTATACAATAAACATTTTCCTAACAGTTCATTTTATTTCCATTGAATTTTTTAGTAAGTAGATTACATATTAAATGAACATTAACAATTTTTGTAACAATAACAGTTTTATTTGTCAAGACTAGCATGCATGTCTTTTGCACGGTAATAAAACTATCTTTATTATAACACACATTAAATTATTGCTGGTCAAAAGTGTCATAATAATTATGTTGATTTATTAACGATTAGTGCAATAAATAAACTACTTATTGCGGGTGTGACTAGTAAACGTTATCTCTATGTAAAAAAATATCCTAAACATAAGTACAGTTACCGTTACCGTCTCTTTATATCTATGAGATATGTAGGTATATTTGTGTATATTTGTCAGAAAGCATCAAAATTTGTTTGTTAAAGCAGATTATATTAATGTCCAAAACCGACGAGACCCCAACAGGCTCGTATTATGTGAGATTCCAAGGTAATAAAAGCTGCCTTGCAATGTGTGTACGTTTATAATAATAAGTTGCCAAATGATCTCAAAAATTTAAATACTAAGTTATTTAAAAATAAAATGTACGAATTAGTTATCTGTTAATAGTTTTTATAGTTTTAAGGATTTCATTGAGTAACAATGTTAATGTCAGTTAGGTACTTACTGAAAAATTTGCATGCTTATTATTATATTGGCAAAACATGTTTTGTTCTACATTGTACTTTTACCATCTTTTTATACCGTGTTTTTATGCAAATAAATATATTATTATTTTATATTACTATTACATTTTTGTGTTTTTAAAGAATTTATAAGTATTATATATTTAAAACATTAGTTACAAAGTAATAATTTATTTAATTTTATGATTCTGCTAATGTGGCCTTTTTAGGCCCTCAGTTTAGCAGTTTTTTTATTTAGACGCAGTATGTTGTGCTTGTGGTAGACTTGTTTTGCCCAGTGACCCAGTGACCCAGTGACCCAGTCCTATATAGATCGGCAGTTATTACCTACCCATAGGCACTGACCGACCGGTTATGAATTCATTGACATCCTTACAGGTGGTGAAAGTTTCCAGGAATAAAAACAACTTTTAGGTACTATGGGGACCTATAAGTAAGGTGCATTCGGGTAATGTCGAAAATCGGCATATTCCGAAAATTTCAATTTCCTACCAAACGCGACGACATCTTATAATGTGGCAACATTTACCTAGACGCCAGTTTAATACTCCCCCCGCTTCTGTTGACTCAAGTCGCTTATTGTAAATGTACGAGTCACAACGCCGCATTTCTCGCAGTGTGTCATTTTTCGCGCGTTTTCTAGTTATCGGAAATTACACGAACATTGTTATCTCAGAAATTTGGTAAGTTATTTAACTGATTGTTTTTTTGTTTAATAGATTTTCGTTTTTAATATAGTTTTTAATGGGTTCGCGCATCCTAGGTATCTTTTTCTGTTTTTATTGAAATTACCCGAAGATGGGTAAATCCGAATCAAAAATGATTCGGATTTAGCCGATGTTGCTTTTCTATGGAGATTGTCAGTGGTTCTCAATATTCTCAATCTATAATTTATTTGGGTAATTTCGATGGTAGGTTAGTTCTGTGTAAACGTGATATACCTAAGCAGGGGGGTGTCATTTCACAGTTTAGGTCTGATCGGCCGGCCCGCCTATTGGTAAGCTAATGGCAGTCGGTTGCCACTCGGCTAGCATGCTCATGTCTCGCGCGTATTTGAATATCTTATCGACAGTGATTTGTTATACCTAAACTTGTATTTTGTTCAGGAGTGATCCTTTTGTACGCTAGTTCTATTACTAATACTGTGATATAAGCACTAATCTACATGAGTTTTTTAATACAATCGCTATACAGACGGAGTTATTTTTATTCTTTTGACAATCAAGACACGGAGTTCTTGTTGTGCTACTCAAACTTGACAGTAAAATATAGGTACGTCATTGCAAATTATTATTGATAGTTTTCGTAATTTATTTATTTAAGGACAACCAACAAAGCATACACAAAAATAATTATAAACACTGATTGTTATAACTTGTCAAAATTTATTTTATAAGTTTTGAGAACTTCTTTGTTTAGTTTTTTTTTTATCTAAAACCTCGAATAAAGCTTTATAATTTGTTTATGTTATTCAGGTGTCAGAGAGAGGCTCAACTATTTTAGTGTGCATAACCGAGATATCAAGTTAACATTTTTAATTTATATGTCAAATTTATATGTCAAAAAATTGAATTATAAAATTAACCCACTTATAAATAGAAGTGGGTTAATTTTATAACTCAATTTGACTATTTATTTGTGATTTTGCTACATAAGCAGTAGTTTAATTACTTACCTAATTTTCAAATAAATCTTTATTTTTTATTATATTAAGTCTTATTTTCAAACCCAAGACCCATGATTATTTCCATTCTTATTACAGAAAATCTTAAACATTTTGATCGGATCTCAGCAGTCGCGACCCGGCAGCGCTGCCGAGTCGCAACTGCCGAAACTGCCCACTTCTTTCTATGGATTTTTATGCAAAGCTCTTCGATGCAAGCTCCCCGTCCCCGTGCTGCCGGGTCGGGCTACACGACCGCGTACCTACATCGGAAGGGGTAGCATACAAATCCATACAAAGATCTGAATGTTACTTTTAGTAGGATATGCGATCATTTTGATTACGATATAATAATATCTTTTAAACTATGAGAATAATCGCGTGAGTAAAAGAATCATATCCGCTCTGTACCTGCTAGAAGATTGAGAACCATTTACCCATGCGACGGGTAATTCCGAAATACAAGTGTCACACAAACGTGTTTAGGTTATTCTATGACAAATATCGTGAATATTATTTTTGGAGGATAATAACGATATAAAAAGAAATATGTACTTTTTGTCAAAAGTGAATAAAGTCCACTTTTAACCGTCATTCGGAATTGCCCGTACATAATTCGAAATTACACTAGTGCAAAGAAAAAAAAAGTAAGTTTTTAAACACTTTTTTTTTTAAACTACTACGATATTTATGAAAGATCTCCGAATAGAGCTCTAGGCTATACATTCAAGAAGACGAAATGACTTCTTTAGAAGACATATAATCCACTGCTTCTGCCTGGTTCATCAAAATACACACATTCCATCAATTTGTCTGAAAACCATTCGATATTACCCGAATGCACCTACCTAAGCATTGAAAAAGAATCAACTGCTGATTCATACATAAAAATAAAATAAATGTGTAGTTTCACTATTTTAGAATAAGTAAAGTAAAATTTGTTCACATTCTTATGTACCTACCCTTGGAAGGACGCCAGCTTGACGCCAGTGAATTCCAAGCCAGAATACAATACAAATAAAAAAAAGTGAATGCACAAGCTGATCATTCCACAATCCCGCGGAACCCATCTTAGTTGACGACGTAGTTTTAGTCGGAGAGCAAAAAAGGTTAACACATAGAAACTTGCAGATGAATTTATGAAAAAAAGCATGAAAGCACTGTTTAGCTGTTTTAACTTATCTAAAAATATTACATAGTACTTATAAAAAAAAAACAACTAACTTTGGCGACTTTAAAAAGTAACCTTAACTTAATCAATATGTTTATAGATTTATTAAAAAAATACATATTTTATACACTTACAAATTTATTGTTTTGGAGCTTTTGAAGTATGTGGCAAAAAATAAACTAAGTATGTATTATGATAAGTAAACAAAAGATTCTGACTTCCGAAACTGTCTATTTACAAAATTGTACTTTTTCTTAGATAAACTCTTTTAAGTTTATCTAAGTAATTTTTCATTGTTTTTTACTTTTCGGTGTTTTGTGTATTATACCTAGGTACCGTACCATATCGATGAGATCGACTACTTTGATTTCTCTTATTATTGCTAAAGTACCTACCTATTGGAGATTCAGGGTAGTAAAGATAGAATATACTGTATTGAACATCAAACTACCTAGTTAGATAGATTAGCTAATTTAAGATTTACTATATGTGTTTTTTAGTTAGTGTTATGTTAGGTAAGTACCGCAGCTACTTCCCTAACTTATCAATTGTCTGCGTGATGCGTCACATTACATTTATTACTATGTCGGCGCTTATTTATTTGGATCCAACTCGGGCCAATTCTTGTTCATTGATTCAATGAATCTGAGATGTGTTTTGATAGACTACTCTTGTGTGGACTTACAACACTGTGTTGTTGATATCTTTGAGGATGCTAACGTAGCTACTTATTTATAGATTGTACAGCTACAGTAGAGCAAATAGACCTCTGTGATATACCACAGCTGTGTGATGAGAGAGCACAGGCGGGCTTTCGTTTCCGTCAGTACGCCGGCGACGCTCGGGCTATATGCTCGTGGAGTAGAGCTCGCGATTTTCCAACCAACCAATACCAATCTACTTAACTGTGATACTTAAGAAACGGAATTTATATATTTCTAGCCTATTTAATACATAGTTTTATACAAGGATCGTTTTCTATGTGGTCATTTTGACTAACGTCCATTGAAATCCTAAACAACTCAGTGGTCAGTGAATCGGTCGAACTGTAGTAAAATTCATGAGAAGGATATTATGCAATCTGTTTTGAAAACGATTTGTTTTGCTTACTGTATTGGCAATTTCAAAGGTAACGCTGCCTCGTATGGCTATAAACTTGTTGCATGTGATAAGCACCGCTTAAAGCTGTGATTCGCCAGTTATATTAATAAACTAAACTGATTTACTGGTATGTTTTGACGACAAGATCTGCAGGAATCAGTAAAACAAAATAGAACTGTGCTTTGTGCTTCATAAGTTTAATCATGGACTCAAAAGTGGTATTGAAACAAAAGAACCCTCACGACAAAGCAAACTTCATCTCGAAAATATTTTTAACGTAAGTATTACCACGTGAGTTGTTTATTCTTATCAACGCTGACGTTAGTGCTTCCGCACTATCTGAGCTGTTTGATTAGGTCCACGAGATCAAAAATCAGAGAACGAAAACTTTAAATAAAAAAAAGTAAGTTAGGCAGAATCTATGCTCTACCTACATTATGTTTAGTGTTTCTTACATACCTACCTACTTACCTATTAGGTAAGTATCTGTTGAAACGGTTTGTTTTTAAACGTGTATTTAGATGCTTACTTACCTATTCATCATCATCACTTTGTCAACGTGACCTTCATGCTAAAAATGGGATGTAAGACTTTTAACTCTTGGCAAATTGAAATCAATTTTTACGCTATCATTAACTACTAGCATGACTTAGCAGTTTACAACTCCAGTGACTAGGTACGGTACTGTTTTTAACATAAGTCACGGGTACTTAGTTAGAGTATAACATAGTGACCATGAACTTTGTCTGTAGCAAAGTACAAAACTAGATAAATACCTACTTTATATCATTTTGCGAAATATTAAGTATGTATAAATAATAGACAGACAGGTACCTACTTACTTGGTTTTGTAAATATATTTAATATTCAAAAATTTTCTTCAAAATTACCAAGTTTGTAGGAAACAAACTTGGTGAATTTCATATTTTTTATTTTATTCACGGACTTCAAAAAGGTGTCTCAAAACCTCGATTCAAATCGAGTACTTTTCATTTTTTTTTCATATCCAACCAATTCGAAACCGGTTTCGATGACAACTTTTTAAACACCATCTCGTTTAGTTTTGGTGAAGACTTGATAAAGTTTTTCGGAGATAGAAAAATCAAAAACCGTCCCAAGTGCGAGTCGGACTCGCACACGAAGGGTTCCGTACCACAAGGCAAAAAACGCCTAAAAAAACTGATTATTTTATTTTATTACCTATTTGTTGTTACAGCAGCAATAGAAATACACACTGAAAATTTTAACTGTCTAAAGAAAGAAACAAAATACATTTATTTAGCACAGACTAAAAGACACACAATACACCAGATACATAGTCGTACAGCAGAGAAAAAAAAACCGGGCAAGAGCGAGTCGGACTCGCACACCGAGGGTTCCGTACCATCATATGTTTTTAAATTTTCATCGGTGAGGCCTATATTTGTCAGTAGTACAGTTATACATCATTGTATTTTATACATCAATGGGGTAGCGCATTAAAAAGAATAAAATAATTTAATTCGCCGTTTCAGAAGTCGGTGCCAAAATTATTCAAATCAAACTCATAGAAGGCACCAATTTCTGAAACTCACTTAGGTGTCAGTCTCAGAAGTTGGTGCCTTTTATGATTTCAAGTAAACGTATGTGCACTAGGTACTTACACCTATGTACGATAAGATTGTGCAAATGCTATAAACTTGTTCAGTAATTAATTATTACCTACGCGGTGGTAAAGAGTTTTAGATTTAAATGGATAAGGTAACATTTACATGAGTTTGATATTGATTGCGACGTGTATCGCATATTTTGAAAGAAAGAAAGAAAGAAAGAAAATACATTTATTTAGCACAGACTAAGAGACACACAATACACCAGATAGTTAGATAATTATAGTAGTACATCAGGAAAAAAAAAAGTAAGATAAAAAATAAAAAGTGCAAAGTCCGATGTAAGAAATTAGCAGGAAAGTGTGCCTCACGGCTGCGCCAAAAAGGCCCAGTTCAGCAAAAATGCCAGACAACTGGTGCCTGACGCTGGTTTTCAACTGGATTTGTTTCCAACAATATCGAATTTTACATAAACCTAAACTGTCGGTAGGTTTTACTTAGCTATGTTCAGTTTATTCAAACTCTTGATGAATCTAGACACATCAGTACAAAAAATAATTTAAAATGACTACATATTGAACCGTTTGCATAACCTGTTCGTGGTCAATTTTAGACTCACTTCCGCTCTTTTTCTCAATTATTTCAAGGTCAATGTGTTATCAATCAGGTTTTGTAACAGTTTCACACCAGTCGCGCATGTTATCAGTAGTTCAGGGCATTAAAAACATATGCAGAGAATATGTTTATCAATCGATGTTTATGATTAATAGGTCGGTGCTCGGTGGGTTTCTGGATTTGTGTTGTAGGTAACAATTTTACATAAACCTAAACTGTCGGTAGGTTTTACTTAGCTATGTTCAGTTTATTCAAACTCTTGATGAATCTAGACACATCAGTACAAAAAATAATTTAAAATGACTACATATTGAACCGTTTGCATAACCTGTTCGTGGTCAATTTTAGACTCACTTCCGCTCTTTTTCTCAATTATTTCAAGGTCAATGTGTTATCAATCAGGTTTTGTAACAGTTTCACACCAGTCGCGCATGTTATCAGTAGTTCAGGGCATTAAAAACATATGCAGAGAATATGTTTATCAATCGATGTTTATGATTAATAGGTCGGTGCTCGGTGGGTTTCTGGATTTGTGTTGTAGGTAACCTACCAGCAGTAGAGATCCTGACATGCAACCTGATCAAATTGTTAACCTAAAACATATCTAAAAACATTAATTATTTATTTATTGTATACAGGCTGTGCATAAGTTTCGTCTACGTTTCTACCTATTTAATATGTCTTAATAATCGTTCCAGCACATGTCTGTCACTCACAGCTGTATAAAAAAACCTAAGTAAAAAATTGTGAATATTTTGTTTTTAATAGGTATCTGCTTAGTAGAATTCCATAACGTTAGATAGACCTGGCTGGGGGCCTAAAAAGGCCACTGGCGAATCATAAAAGGATAATATTATGAATCGTAATGGACACTGTTAAGTTAATCGAATCAAATCCCATTGATGAAGGATTTTTCAGTATTTTTTTTATTTGCTAAAATACTAAGCAGTCCAATTCAAATCCAATCCCTATCTCTTTGATTATCCCTACCTAGTGCAGCGAAAAAAAAAATAAACACGGACTGTCTTCGCCATATTTTGATTCATAACGTTATCCATTTATGATTCGCCAAAGTGGCCCCCTGGGGCCTAAAAAGGTCACTTTGGTAAAATCATACAATCCCCAGGTAGTAGGTATAACGTATGCATAAATTGTACCTACCAAACCAAAACGTTTTATGTAATAAATCTTCAAAATTCCGAATTTTTCTACTTCGGAGTTCGCCACTAGTCGATATTATTCCAATGTTTGACATTGTGCATCCAAAGTTAAACATGATATCGTTTTTACTTATTATTAATTTTGTCTGTACGGAAACAGAATAGTAAAATAAAAACCCATTAAAAAGTTATGAGCCAACAAAGATTCGTTTTTCTTGTTATTTTTTAACGTAACTTTGGGTGTAAATCACTACATAGTATAAAACAAAGTCGCTTTCTCTGTCCCTATGTCCCTATGTCCCTTTGTATGCTTAAATCTTTGAAACTCCGCAACGGATTTTGATGCGGTTTTTTTTAATAGATAGAGTGATTCAAGAGGAAGGTTTATATGTATAATAACATCCATTAAATAGTGGAGAAGTACTGTTATTTTTGAGGTTTCTAATGTGATGTCGTAAATAATTACATTTTTTCCGCTTGCATTGCAAACGCAGGCTGAACCCTACGAGTTTTATCAAAATAATGTACTAAGTATTGTACACATTGAAAAGGTCTACAGAAAAGTCCGTGATGGTATATGTCTATCTCTTATGGATAACCCACAATAAATTTTTTTTGTCATTTACTTTTTACGACAAATAATGGCTAATTTTCGAAGCGATTTTAACCAATACAGCATTAATCCTTAACCAATTAAATACCTTGAATACATTGTTCATTTAATATAGATCTACATGGCCCTTTACACCGTATGATTTAAGTGAAAATTTTCGAAGATATTACAGATTTAAAAATTGCGGGACGTAGCGTTTGCGGCGGTACCGGCCGGCCGCCCGGTGCGGCAAGAGCGTGCCTATAAAAAAGCCGGAGCGGGCCGCTATGTTTTTATATACAACGTTCACAGTTTTTCTGTAGTGTATTTAGTATCAGCATTGCACCCGTGCGAAGCCGGGGCGGGTCGCTAGTAAGTAATAAAAGGTCTGTAAAATCTTCAAAACAAGTCCGTACCTACCGACAAAGCTCAGTTATGGTGGAATTTAATAAACTTTATTTGTAATTGATTTATGCCATATATACTCTTGGTGACTGATTTGGAGTTATTCGACTGGGGCTGAGGCGATAATATTGTAATTTGCATATTTAAATCCACTCAAATATCAGACGATTTCAGTATTGAAAATTTTTAGTTGATCACCACACTATCAATCATCAATCTCAATCTGAATCAATATGAATGATATTGCTAATCCATTGCTTCGAAAATGAATGCATAAGTTCGAAAAATTTGTCTGCTCAACAACGTAAATAACGCAATGAATGTTGTTGAATTGTAAAAAATAAAAATAGATTTGAGAAAGAGCTTTAAGGTTCATCATTTATTAAGTACACACAGCGGCAGCGTCAGTATGTGCTACCCCTCAAGTTTTAAAATGTTACACATTAAATTCCTTACGAATAATCTAAAGAATAC
The DNA here is from genome assembly GCA_963855955.1 of Luperina nickerlii. Taxonomy (NCBI): domain Eukaryota; kingdom Metazoa; phylum Arthropoda; class Insecta; order Lepidoptera; family Noctuidae; genus Luperina; species Luperina nickerlii. The sequence goes on along the minus strand of OY979664.1, from coordinate 12,623,510 downwards.
TTCAAAAATAATCCATTGTTTAGACTCAGATTCGAACCATCGCATCACCGAACGTCGTCATACTCATACAGGCAGTTTGACGAACTAGCCAGCGAGCCCATATGAATTGCAATGAAATTGTTATCTACTATCGTCCGAGTCATTTTATCTTTAGGTGGGATGTCTAATCGATAGATGTTATAATTTGAGGGTATCCATTAATTTTACTTACTTATGTTGTCTTTATAAAATTAATCCATACCCTCAAGTTATAACTACAACTATAAATGTCAAATTTGTATGCTGAGACGACATGACAGGTCACGTAACATTTCGTTAGCTTATGTCAATCTAAAATATTTCTACCGCTTGCTATTTTATCGTTTGCGTTAATAGGATGCCACTTGTCTTACTTGTCTAGGGACCAAATTGTGTCAGTTGGCAAAATAGTATATTATGATAACTGTAAATAAAATTATCAAATCAAAATATAAATCTTCGTTGTAAAATAAGATCATAGTTTTGTCAAATAATAGCAATAATAAATATTATTATAATTATGATTATTAAAGTATCTATTTAATTTTTCTTTATTTTTAAATTCTTTATAAATAATTACTAAAACAAAATAGAAAAATATATTAAAATAATAATTATAATGAACAAAAAGCACATTTCGTGCCTATGATTTGAACTTCCAATCATAGGCACGGCAAGCAGTCTTGAAACCTCTAGTCTATTTAGACGATGAATAAATGTTTGTAAATGTTATTGCCCTATTATTGCTTGTCGTTTTCGCAATAATAAAAGTATTAACGTTTTATTGAAAAAAACCATAATAAAAACAGAATTAAAAAAAATACCAACTTAAACTTATTTATTCATTAAAACAATACATTAATTAAAATAAAATGTTTTTGCAAAATACAAAAACCAACTTGGGCCTATCACGGATTGGAACGTACGTCTTTTGGGGGGGTAACCAGTTAATGGAGCTGTGTGTACGTATTAATTATCATTGTCTTTTGCGCCAATAAAAAGGTTCTTTTGACATAATTATGTAGTTTAAATTAGATATGATATGAGTAGATTCTTATGCATAACGAGACCCGAGACCTAAGTTTTTATACCAAGTTGGTATCACTGTATTCCATTGACGCATACGTAGGTAGACCTAGTACGGTCTACCTACCATCGATAATCAAAGATATAGTACCTACTCAAGGAGTACCTAAGTAAGTATAATTATCTTTGATAATCGAGGCTGTTTACGTATGGTACCTACATAATTATGTATGTACCTTCCAACCTAACATTTTCGAGATCTTATGCGGTACCATACCTACGCTTTGATTGAACATCTAGGCTTATTTAGGTCATGACTCGCCGAACAAGTTGCGATGTAGTTGCGGTTAAGTTCAAGTTTGAGTGTTCCACCTTTCTTGTAATCTTTGAACTGCGCGTAGCAGTAGAATAAGCCCTTATTGTGCTTGCGTGACGAGAACTTTATACGCGTATCTGGAAAGCCGCCAAAGAATACAAACGGCGTTGTTTAGATCGAAACTTATCTGCACTTCTTTAGTTTCGTGAATTAACCTAGGTGCTGGACATCTAAAAGGTACACGTGCATGAAAAATGATGCGCAATTTGTAGCTCAATTTGGTTCGCTTAGATCCTTACGTATGTACGTTTTTAATTAAACGTGCCTAAATTCAGCAGATGTTTAAACCTAACTAATGCCCGCCTTCCACTAAAAAAGGGTAATGAGCGGAAACTGAGCTGATGATCGGACCGGAGTAAAAATAGTTGTACACTTCCACTAAGAAATACATAGTTTCAGACTTTGCCTTCCACTGCCCCACTTTTGTAACTCTTTGTACTGTTTTGATCCGCTCAGTCCGCTCATTCACAGTGGAAGCACTTCTATGAAAAAAGCCGCTGCTCCGCTCGCAGTGGAAGGCGGGCATTAACCTGGCAAACAGACACGAATATTCGCAGACTCGTCTGTTTGTTTATTGATTAGGTAGGTATACTAAGAAGTTCACAAAACTTATGTATGAGTATGTATAAATTCGATTTATTCCAGAAGTCTCCATCGACAAATCCCCACCAGTACCTACCCATTGTTCCGTTTAGTTTCAGTTGGTTACTCTGAACAACACACAATAGGTTCTCGATTCTCGTTCAAGAAATATTTTAGGTAAATCGGTTGTTGTCATTTCACGAATAAAAGAAATCGGTCAAGAGCGAGTCGGACTCGCGCACCGAGCGAGGGTTCCGTTACTTAAATAGTTCTATGCCCAGAAAAAAGCGTAATAAAGTCCTCGTCACGCAAGCACAATAAGAGCGCATTCTACTGCTACGCGCAGTTCAAAGATGACAAGAAAGGTGGAACACTCAGATCGGCGAGTCATGACGTAAATAAGCCTAGATGTCCAATCAAAGCGTAGGTACCGTATAAGATCCTCGAAAATGGTAGAAAATGGTAGAATATGTAAACAGCCTCGATTATCAAAGATAATTATACTTACTTAGGTACTCAAGGTACTCCTTGAGTACTATATCTTTGATTATCGATGGTAGGTAGACCGTACTAGGTCTACTTACGTATGCGTCAATGGAATAAAGTGATACCAACTTGGTACCTATAAAAACTTAGGTCTCGGGCAGGTCTCGTTAAGCATAAGAATCTACTCATATCATATCTAATTTAAACTATGTCAAAAGAACCTTTTTATTGGCTTAAAAGATGATCTTAATTCGTACTTAATAAATGATGAACCTTAAAAACTCTTTATCAAATCTATCGCCAATTGGTAATCTCGATTTCCCGTGAATAATGTGAACTTGTCTCAACTTCATCATCTGCCTTTTGCCAAGTATGTTGGGGTCGGGTTCCAGTCTAGGTATCCGGCCGGCGAAAGCTACTTTCAAATTAAGTTGAATCACTGTTTGTTTTTTTTTTTGTTGAAGTACCTAAACTTAAATCAGAAGCATACAACTGTTAGGTAAACTCTCCTCTACTAGAGTTAGAGAAGCGGGTAATTGCTTAACAGACTATCAGTAGCAATAGCTTTCATTTTTACAATTCAAAAACATTCATAATTGCGTTTTTACGTTGTTGAGCAGACAAATTTTTCGAACATATCGCCTCTTTACTTCAAAAAGCTTGAATATACATTATTCAAGATAACACATTTTTGAAGTAAAGAGGCGATATGTTCGAAAAATTTGTCTGCTCAACAACGTAAAAACGCAATGAATGCTCAGACTTATCACGTTATTGAAGCAAAGAGGCGATATGCATTCATTTTTCGAAGCAATGGATTAGCAATATCATTCAAAATGATTCAGATTGAGATTGATAGTGTGGTGATCAACTTAAAATGTTCAATACTGAAATCGGCTGATATTTGAGTGGATATTAAATATGCAATATTATCGCCTCAGCTCAAGTCGAATAACTCCAAATCAATCACTGAGGGTGTATATGGCCAATTACCTAAATGTTTCATAGAGTCTACTTGCATTGTATTTGGTTGGAGACATACATATTATGTATCTTCGCAAACTCCCTTTCAAAGCTAATTAATGAAGACATTGTATTCATTTCAGCCCATGTTGCAAAACTTCAAGTTGATATTCCAAATTTCAAGTTGATAGCATTAGTATTTCTTGAGATATCCAGGTGTAACAGACGCGGACGGTCAGACAGACTGAGTCGCACCATAAAGGTTCCTTTTTACCATTTTGGTACGGAATCCTAAAAACAATCAATATTTGCGCGCTATGGTTCAAAATGTTCTTATTTCACCTGCCTGTCTGTTCAGGTGGTTATTATGCGTTAAAGGTATGGGCAATTGGGCATGCATGGATTTAACTTATGCAGATTAGATAAAACTGTATTGCTAAGGCAAACAGAACAGATTAATTTTGTATCCAAGCCAATTTCGTATCCAAGCCACGACCTCATTACTAACGAAACTGTTCATTTGTTTCAATTAATTCCTCGCCTTGATAATAAAGCTTTATTACGGCTACAGCACGATACAACTGTATCACATTGGATGCGCAGGTCAATTTGTCTAACGAGCGACATTATATACTTACTTCGAATTTTGATTAAAGAGTTTCGGTATTGCAGTGCCTACTTATCTAGACACATCTCTAAAAATGTTTTAAAAAGTGAACCCAACCCGTAACCAAAAGGACTAAATGAATTACATATTAATTGCCGTTGCCTCAGCAACGTTGCTATAATAACAACAGGTACGAGGCGTATTGTTATATCTTTTTAATCAATAAAATAACTGCCTGCTATCGCTTCTACACGTATCTGGAACAGAATCAAATTGGTCGTAAAATAATATATCCCTACGGTACGCCTACGTCTATGTTGTACTAAATAGAGAATTTAGGTCGAACCAGCTTCATCTTACATAACCATGTCCTTCAGGGAGAAGTCACAAATAATTTAGAGAAGAAACAAAGAACCAAGTAAAAACAAAAAGTTGCATAATTCCTTTTGAAGCGACTGTTATGTAGCACATAGTCAAATGCCTTTCAAATATCTAAAAACACTGGTAAATTTATGGTATTAAGTATTAGGTATTTCTTTTTAGGTCATCTCCAAGTCCAAGGCGATACCCAAATAAATTAGGGGTTTTTTCGTAACCATTTATTTCACTATTACATCATGATGTATGGATTTAATTTTTGGTTATATGTTTATTGATTATTTGATTAAAAGGTACTCTGACTGAAGGAAAACGCAATTGGGTTAAATTGTCTCGATAGAATTTAATTCCGAAAAGACCTCTATTTTTTTATATTTATTCTGTAATTCTAAAATCCTAAGTAATTTCATTGCAAAAAAGCATTCAAAATGTAATGTGTAAGTAGGTAAGTAATTGAAAACTCTGGCTGAAAATATTTTTGATAGACAGCTTAGGTAATTTATTTTTAAACAATTATTATATGGTTTGGCGCTTATGTTGTTTTATTTCAGTTCCAACGCATTGTTGCGCTCTCTTTTTTCGCGTGTGGTAGTAATTGACTCTGTCATTTTCTTATGCCCGCCCAATTCGCCTGCGGCCTTTATCAGTAATATATATAGATTCCACCAAAAACATTTTCATGTAAAATGTTGCCAAGGCAAGACCACATATGGCTCGAACTGTCAAAAAGTTATCGATCTCATGTAGAGCCAAAAGAGAGCCAAGCTTCTAACTCTACACGCCCTGTAGCGCTTAGGTGGTGTAGAGGCAATAACACTCCAGATGTACAACGATAGTATAATTATTTAAAATAAACGAGGAATATTGAACAGTGGAAGAGCGTGCGTGTGCGTGTGTGTTCTACAAAATGTGTACATGTCTTAAAAATCTAAACTTAGGGGCACAAGTAGTGACTTACTTACTAACATTATCTACCAATAGGAATACGGTTTCGATATACATTATAGTTCCTAAATGAATCGTTCGGTGGCGCGCTGGTCGCCGTCGTGTTATTGTTCGGCGCGGCGCGGCGGCGAGCGTGGCGCGCGGGCGAAGCCCTAGGATCCCGCGCACAGCGGCGCGGCCGGATGATGTTTATGTATTGCAGCTACAGTACTCCCCCCTTAGCGAAGCGTACAGGCGTCTTGACGATCATGAAACTGAAACTAGCAGCTAGCAGCTAGCAGCCGACAGAGACGAAACATAACAGATAGGGGCCCGGGCCCCTAAATATTTTTGAAAAATTAGGATTACAAATAATATTAAAAACTAACATGACATCTGCTTATTAACAATAATTGTTGAATTGTAAAAAATTAAAAAAATAAACAAAAATCATTCTACTGAGACAAAATAGTTTTTTACAATTAAACTATTAGAGTATCTTGGCTGGTATTACACCCACTACTTTTTCACACTAAAAAGAAGTTCTAGGGCAAATTTTAGCAAGTTCGTATGTGTAGATGAAAAGATATAGCTTCTTAAACAATTAAAAATCATTGTACTGAGACAAAATATTTTTTACAATTAAACTATTAGAGTATCTTGGCTGGTATTACACTCACTACTTTTTCACACTAAAAAGAAGTTCTAGGGCAAATTTTAGCAAGTTCATATGTGTAGAAGAAAAGATATAGCTTCTTAAACAATTAAAAATCATTATACTGAGACAAAATATTTTTTTACAATTAAACTATAAGAGTATCTTGGCTGGTATTACACTCACTACTTTTTCACACTAAAAAGAAGTTCTAGGGCAAATTTCAGCAGGTTCGTATGTGTAGAAGAAAAGATATAGCTTTTTAAATAAACAAAAATCATTCTACTGAGACAAAATAGTTTTTTACAATTAAACTATTAGAGTATCTTGGCTGGTATTACACTCACTACTTTTTCACACTAAAAAGAAGTTCTAGGGCAAATTTTAGCAAGTTCGTATGTGTACAAGAAAAGATATAGCTTTTTAAATAAACAAAAATCATTCTACTGAGACAAAATATTTTTTTACAATTAAACTATTAGAGTATCTTGGCTGGTATTACACCCACTACTTTTTCACACTAAAAAGAAGTTCTAGGGCAAATTTCAGCAGGTTCGTATGTGTAGAAGAAAAGATATAGCTTTTTAAATAAACAAAAATCATTCTACTGAGACAAAATATTTTTTTACAATTAAACTATTAGAGTATCTTGGCTGGTATTACACTCACTACTTTTTCACACTAAAAAGAAGTTCTAGGGCAAATTTTAGCAAGTTCGTATGTGTAGAAGAAAAGATATAGCTTCTTAAACAATTAAAAATCATTCTACTGAGACAAAATATTTTTTTACAATTAAACTATTAGAGTATCTTGGCTGGTATTACACTCACTACTTTTTCACACTAAAAAGAAGTTCTAGGGCAAATTTTAGCAAGTTCGTATGTGTAGAAGAAAAGATATAGCTTCTTAAACAACTAAAAATCATTCTACTGAGACAAAATATTTTTTTACAATTAAACTATTAGAGTATCTTGGCTGGTATTACACCCACTACTTTTTCACACTAAAAAGAAGTTCTAGGGCAAATTTCAGCAGGTTCGTATGTGTAGAAGAAAAGATATAGCTTTTTAGTTTGTTAGTTTGTTTAAGAAGCTATATCTTTTCTTCTACACATACGAACTTGCTAAAATTTGCCCTAGAACTTCTTTTTAGTGTGAAAAAGTAGTGGGTGTAATACCAGCCAAGATACTCTAATAGTTTAATTGTAAAAAATTATTTTGTCTCAGTACAATGATTTTTAATTGTTTAAGAAGCTATATCTTTTCTTCTACACATATGAATTTGCTAAAATTTGCCCTAGAACTTCTTTTTAGTGTGAAAAAGTAGTGAGTGTAATACCAGCCAAGATACTCTAATAGTTTAATTGTAAAAAACTATTATGTCTCAGTATAATGATTTTTAATTGTTTAAGAAGCTATATCTTTTCTTCTACACATACGAACTTGCTAAAATTTGCCCTAGAACTTCTTTTTAGTGTGAAAAAGTAGTGAGTGTAATACCAGCCAAGATACTCTAATAGTTTAATTGTAAAAAACTATTTTGTCTCAGTAGAATGATTTTTGTTTATTTAAAAAGCTGTATCTTTTCTTCTACACATACGAACCTGCTGAAATTTGCCATAGAACTTCTTTTTAGTGTGAAAAAGTAGTGGGTGTAATACCAGCCAAGATACTCTAATAGTTTAATTGTAAAAAAATATTTTGTCTCAGTAGAATGATTTTTGTTTATTTAAAAAGCTATATCTTTTCTTGTACACATACGAACCTGCTGAAATTTGCCCTAGAACTTCTTTTTAGTGTGAAAAAGTAGTGGGTGTAATACCAGCCAAGATACTCTAATAGTTTAATTGTAAAAAATATTTTGTCTCAGTATAATGATTTTTGTTTATTTAAAAAGCTATATCTTTTCTTCTACACATACGAACCTGCTTAAATTTTCACTAGAACTTCTTTTTAGTGTGCAAAAGTAGTGGGTGTAATACCAGCCAAGATACTCTAATAGTTTAATTGTAAAAAAATATTTTGTCTCAGTAGAATGATTTTTAATTGTTTAAGAAGCTATATCTTTTCTTCTACACATACGAACTTGCTAAAATTTGCCCTAGAACTTCTTTTTAGTGTGAAAAAGTAGTGAGTGTAATACCAGCCAAGATACTCTAATAGTTTAATTGTAAAAAACTATTTTGTCTCAGTAGAATGATTTTTGTTTATTTAAAAAGCTATATCTTTTCTTCTACACATACGAACCTGCTGAAATTTGCAATAGAACTTCTTTTTAGTGTGAAAAAGTAGTGGGTGTAAAACCAGCCAAGATACTCTAATAGTTTAATTGTAAAAAAATATTTTGTCTCAGTAGAATGATTTTTGTTTATTTAAAAAGCTATATCTTTTCTTTTCTACACATACGAACCTGCTGAAATTTTCACTAGAACTTCTTTTTAGTGTGCAAAAGTAGTGGGTGTAATACCAGCCAAGATACTCTAATAGTTTAATTGTAAAAAAATATTTTGTCTCAGTAGAATGATTTTTAATTGTTTAAGAAGCTATATCTTTTCTTCTGCACATACGAACTTGCTAAAATTTGCCCTAGAACTTCTTTTTAGTGTGAAAAAGTAGTGAGTGTAATACCAGCCAAGATACTCTAATAGTTTAATTGTAAAAAAATATTTTGTCTCAGTAGAATGATTTTTGTTCATTTAAAAAGCTATATCTTTTCTTCTACACATACGAACCTGCTGAAATTTGCCCTAGAACTTCTTTTTAGTGTGAAAAAGTAGTGGGTGTAATACCAGCCAAGATACTCTAATAGTTTAATTGTAAAAAAATATTTTGTCTCAGTAGAATGATTTTTGTTTATTTAAAAAGCTATATCTTTTCTTGTACACATACGAACTTGCTAAAATTTGCCCTAGAACTTCTTTTTAGTGTGAAAAAGTAGTGAGTGTAATACCAGCCAAGATACTCTAATAGTTTAATTGTAAAAAAATATTTTGTCTCATTAGAATGATTTTTAATTGTTTAAGAAGCTATATCTTTTCTTCTACACATACGAACTTGCTAAAATTTGCCCTAGAACTTCTGTTTAGTGTGAAAAAGTAGTGAGTGTAATACCAGCCAAGATACTCTAATAGTTTAATTGTAAAAAAATATTTTGTCTCAGTAGAATGATTTTTGTTTATTTAAAAAGCTATATCTTTTCTTCTACACATACGAACCTGCTGAAATTTGCCCTAGAACTTCTTTTTAGTGTGAAAAAGTAGTGAGTGTAATACCAGCCAAGATACTCTAATAGTTTAATTGTAAAAAAATATTTTGTCTTAGTATAATGATTTTTAATTGTTTAAGAAGCTATATCTTTTCTTCTACACATACGAACTTGCTAAAATTTGCCCTAGAACTTCTTTTTAGTGTGAAAAAGTAGTGGGTGTAATACCAGCCAAGATACTCTAATAGTTTAATTGTAAAAAATTATTTTGTCTCAGTATAATGATTTTTAATTGTTTAAGAAGCTATATCTTTTCTTCTACACATACGAACTTGCTAAAATTTGCCCTAGAACTTCTTTTTAGTGTGAAAAAGTAGTGAGTGTAATACCAGCCAAGATACTCTAATAGTTCAATTGTAAAAAACTATTTTGTCTCAGTAGAATGATTTTTGTTTATTTAAAAAGCTATATCTTTTCTTGTACACATACGAACCTGCTGAAATTTGCCCTAGAACTTCTTTTTAGTGTGAAAAAGTAGTGAGTGTAATACCAGCCAAGATACTCTAATAGTTTAATTGTAAAAAACTATTTTGTCTCAGTAGAATGATTTTTGTTTATTTAAAAAGCTATATCTTTTCTTCTACAAATACGAACCTGCTGAAATTTGCAATAGAACTTCTTTTTAGTGTGAAAAAGTAGTGGGTGTAAAACCAGCCAAGATACTCTAATAGTTTAATTGTAAAAAAATATTTTGTCTCAGTAGAATGATTTTTGTTTATTTAAAAAGCTATATCTTTTCTTTTCTACACATACGAACCTGCTGAAATTTGCCCTAGAACTTCTTTTTAGTGTGAAAATGTAGTGAGTGTAATACCAGCCAAGATACTCTAATAGTTTAATTGTAAAAAAATATTTTGTCTCAGTAGAATGATTTTTGTTTATTTAAAAAGCTATATCTTTTCTTGTACACATACGAACCTGCTGAAATTTTCACTAGAACTTCTTTTTAGTGTGCAAAAGTAGTGGGTGTTATACCAGCCAAGATACTCTAATAGTTTAATTGTAAAAAACTATTTTGTCTCAGTAGAATGATTTTTGTTTATTTAAAAAGCTATATCTTTTCTTCTACACATACGAACCTGCTGAAATTTGCAATAGAACTTCTTTTTAGTGTGAAAAAGTAGTGGGTGTAAAACCAGCCAAGATACTCTAATAGTTTAATTGTAAAAAACTATTTTGTCTCAGTAGAATGATTTTTGTTTATTTAAAAAGCTATATCTTTTCTTCTACACATACGAACCTGCTGAAATTTGCAATAGAACTTCTTTTTAGTGTGAAAAAGTAGTGGGTGTAAAACCAGCCAAGATACTCTAATAGTTTAATTGTAAAAAAATATTTTGTCTCAGTAGAATGATTTTTGTTTATTTAAAAAGCTATATCTTTTCTTTTCTACACATACGAACCTGCTGAAATTTGCCCTAGAACTTCTTTTTAGTGTGAAAAAGTAGTGAGTGTAATACCAGCCAAGATACTCTAATAGTTTAATTGTAAAAAAATATTTTGTCTCAGTAGAATGATTTTTGTTTATTTAAAAAGCTATATCTTTTCTTGTACACATACGAACCTGCTGAAATTTGCCCTAGAACTTCTTTTTAGTATGAAAAAGTAGTGAGTGTAATACCAGCCAAGATACTCTAATAGTTTAATTGTAAAAAAATATTTTGTCTCAGTAGAATGATTTTTGTTTATTTAAAAAGCTATATCTTTTCTTGTACACATACGAACCTGCTGAAATTTTCACTAGAACTTCTTTTTAGTGTGCAAAAGTAGTGGGTGTAATACCAGCCAAGATACTCTAATAGTTTAATTGTAAAAAAATATTTTGTCTCAGTAGAATGATTTTTAATTGTTTAAGAAGCTATATCTTTTCTTCTACACATACGAACTTGCTAAAATTTGCCCTAGAACTTCTTTTTAGTGTGAAAAAGTAGTGAGTGTAATACCAGCCAAGATACTCTAATAGTTTAATTGTAAAAAACTATTTTGTCTCAGTAGAATGATTTTTGTTTATTTAAAAAGCTATATCTTTTCTTCTACACATACGAACCTGCTGAAATTTGCAATAGAACTTCTTTTTAGTGTGAAAAAGTAGTGGGTGTAAAACCAGCCAAGATACTCTAATAGTTTAATTGTAAAAAATATTTTGTCTCAGTAGAATGATTTTTGTTTATTTAAAAAGCTATATCTTTTCTTTTCTACACATACGAACTTGCTAAAATTTGCCCTAGAACTTCTTTTTAGTGTGAAAAAGTAGTGGGTGTAAAACCAGCCAAGATACTCTAATAGTTTAATTGTAAAAAATATTTTGTCTCAGTAGAATGATTTTTGTTTATTTAAAAAGCTATATCTTTTCTTTTCTACACATACGAACTTGCTAAAATTTGCCCTAGAACTTCTTTTTAGTGTGAAAAAGTAGTGAGTGTAATACCAGCCAAGATACTCTAATAGTTTAATTGTAAAAAACTATTTTGTCTCAGTAGAATGATTTTTGTTTATTTAAAAAGCTGTATCTTTTCTTCTACACATACGAACCTGCTGAAATTTGCCATAGAACTTCTTTTTAGTGTGAAAAAGTAGTGGGTGTAATACCAGCCAAGATACTCTAATAGTTTAATTGTAAAAAAATATTTTGTCTCAGTAGAATGATTTTTGTTTATTTAAAAAGCTATATCTTTTCTTCTACACATACGAACCTGCTGAAATTTGCAATAGAACTTCTTTTTAGTGTGACAAAGTAGTGGGTGTAAAACCAGCCAAGATACTCTAATAGTTTAATTGTAAAAAAATATTTTGTCTCAGTAGAATGATTTTTGTTTATTTAAAAAGCTATATCTTTTCTTGTACACATACGAACCTGCTGAAATTTGCCCTAGAACTTCTTTTTAGTGTGAAAAAGTAGTGGGTGTAATACCAGCCAAGATACTCTAATAGTTTAATTGTAAAAAATATTTTGTCTCAGTATAATGATTTTTGTTTATTTAAAAAGCTATATCTTTTCTTCTACACATACGAACCTGCTTAAATTTTCACTAGAACTTCTTTTTAGTGTGCAAAAGTAGTGGGTGTAATACCAGCCAAGATACTCTAATAGTTTAATTGTAAAAAAATATTTTGTCTCAGTAGAATGATTTTTGTTTATTTAAAAAGCTATATCTTTTCTTGTACACATACGAACCTGCTGAAATTTGCCCTAGAACTTCTTTTTAGTGTGAAAAAGTAGTGAGTGTAATACCAGCCAAGATACTCTAATAGTTTAATTGTAAAAAACTATTTTGTCTCAGTACAATGATTTTTGTTTATTTAAAAAGCTATATCTTTTCTTCTACACATACGAACCTGCTGAAATTTGCAATAGAACTTCTTTTTAGTGCGAAAAAGTAGTGGGTGTAAAACCAGCCAAGATACTCTAATAGTTTATTTGTAAAAACTATTTTGTCTCAGTAGAATGATTTTTGTTTATTTTTAATTTTTTTAATTTTTTACAATTCAACAATTATTGTTAATAAGCAGATGTCATGTTAGTTTTTAATATTATTTGTAATTTTGCAATGAAGGATCCTAATTTTTCAAAAATATTTAGGGGCCCGGGCCCCTATCTGTTATGTTTCGTCTCTGTCGGCTGCTAGCTGGTAGCTGCTAGTTTCAGTTTCATTTGACGATCCTGCCTGATCTTGTGCGGTGTTCCTTCATAATCGAGGCTGGAAGTAGGTCGGATTGATCTTCAGTTGTAGCTTCAGGTGATTGGCGTGTCTCACTATCCGTTTGTTCTTGATCTGCGATGTTGATAGTGTACGCCGGTTTGAGACGATCGATTGATATGTTGCTAGATCTTCCTGGTAGTTGAATCGTGAAGTATTTTTCGTTACGTTCGATAACCTTGTATGGACCTTTGTATGGATGCTGCAGAGGTTTGCGGACTGTGTCATCGCGTACAAACACGTGGCTGCATGTCAGTAGGTCGTTGTGTACGATCATACATCGCTTGTTTGAATGTGGTTTGTATGTAGGTGTGAGCTTCGTGATAACGTCGTGCAGGTGATCGACGTAGTCGTAGTCCATTTTCGTTGCGGCTGGTGTAGGTGATATAAAATCACCGGGTAAGCGTATCGCTTGGCCGTAGGTAAGTTGCGCGGCACTTGTGTTGGTGTCGGTGCGCGTGGCGGCTCGGAGACCCATTAAAACAGTAGGTAATTCGGAGATCCACTTGTTGCTGTTTTTTAGTCGAGCCATAAGTGCGGCTTTGAGTGTTCGGTGCCAGCGTTCGACTATACCGTTACTCTGCGGGTGGTAGGCAGTAGTACGGGTTTTTTCTGCTCCAAGTAATTGTACGAGGTTTTGGAATAGTCGACTTTCGAACTGTCGTCCTTGATCAGTTGTTATTCTTGTGGGACAACCGAAACGAGATATCCAGGCTTCGTACAGTTTTCTTGCGACGATTTCAGCGGTTATCTCTTGAAGGGGCATGGCTTCAGGCCATCGTGTACAACGATCAATCATAGTGAGTAGGTATCGATGTCCACATGAAGATGTAGGTAACGGTCCAACAATATCAACGTGAATGTGTTGAAATCGTTCGCTCGATGGGAATGTTGTGATGTCACTGTGATTATGTCGTTGTACTTTGGACAATTGACACGAAGTGCATGTTTTCGTCCACTCGCCAATGTCGGTATTCATTGCTGGCCAAAAGTACCGTTCTTGCATTAGTTTTCGGGTAGTTCGTATTCCAGGATGACTTGGATTGTGCACGGCGTTGAATGCGATGCGACGAAAGTCGGCTGGTAGGTATGGACGAACATGTGACGTAGAAGTTTCGCAGAATATTGGCTTGTTGGTACCGGGAATGACGATTTTCTTCAGTTGGATATTTGTTTGTCGTGATGATAATGGAATATAGCTGTCATTTTCTTGAGCTTGCGATAATTCGTCATAGTTGATTGGTGATGTGATGGCAATTCGATTGTTTCGATACGTGAGAGAGCGTCGGCGACGACGTTGTTTACTCCACTTATGTGCCGGATGTCAGTCGTAAACTCACTGATAAACAAAAGTTGACGCGTACGCCGTTGTGTATCGTTATCGGACGGCGGCTTACGAATTGCGTAGGTCAGCGGCTTGTGGTCGGTGTAAACAATAAGCTCTCTTCCTTCGAATATTTTTCTGAAGTGTTTTATTGCCATGAGGATTGAAAGTAATTCTCTGTCGAATGTACTGTATCGTTGTTGAGTTTCGGAGAATTTCTTTGAGAAATAGCCAAGTGGTATCCATTTCTTGTTTATGAATTGTTGAAGTACGGCGCCTGCGCAGTTATTCGATGCGTCGCACATGAGCGATATGGCGTCGGTTGTTGATGGAGATGGGTCAGCGAGTAAAGCTGCGTTCTGTATGCTAACTTTACATAACTCGAATGCTTGTGACGCTTCTTTGTTCCATTCGACTTTTGTTTTGTCGCGTTTCTTAGAGTTGTGTAGGAACGCGTTGAGAGGTGCTTGTAAGTGGGCTGCGTTTGGTATGCTATCACGGTAAAAGTTTACCATTCCAATAAATCGACGTAGGTCGTGAATTGTTTCGGGTTTGGGGTAAGCAGTGATAGCAGTTATTTTGTCTTGTGGTGGCTTGATTCCGTTGCTCGACACTTCATAGCCCAGGAACTTGACATTTTCTCTGCCGAAGACACACTTTGATGGATTTATGGTGATGCCATACTTGTCTAATCGGCGTAACACCTCCTGCAGATCTTCGATGTGGCTTGCTTCATCTTCCGATGCGACGATAACATCATCGATGAATGGGAATGCGTAGTCTAACCCGATGAGTACTTCATGTATGAATCATTGGAATGTTTGTCCAGCATTTTTAAGTCCTGGACACATACGTGGAAACTCAAATAAGCCGAAGGGTGTTGTGATAGCTGTTTTCTCGATGTCCGGTTCGTGTACAGGTAGTTGTTGGTAAGCACGATTTAGGTCGAGAGTAGTGAAGATTTTCTTGCCGTGGAGTAGGTATGTAAAATCTTTGAGTCGTGGAACTGGATAGCGGTCGGGTTTGGTGACGTCATTGAGTCTACGGTAGTCACCACAGATGCGAATGTCGCCGTTTTTCTTGGGAACGACATGTAGTGGGCTGGACCAAGGACTTTTGCTTGGTCGGCAAATTCCTTGCTGCACCATTGACTCGAATTCCTTCTTCACGGACAGATACCGATGTGGTGGAAGTGGTCTGCTCTTGCTGTATACTGGTGGACCAGTGGTTTCAATATGGTGTTCTACCCGATGTTTTGGAGTATCCTTCATACATGACGGTCGCAGAATGTCAGGAAACTTGCTGATTAGTTGGTGATATGGCTGATCAACGTCAATACTTCGGACTGTAGGTTCTGCGGAATAGGTAACTGGTGCCTTGACGGTCAGGTTGGTAACTTTGTCGACGAGACATCGGCCGGCTATGTCGACAAGAAGTTGATGACGTTTCAGGAAGTCGGCACCGATGATGGGTTTGTTGACTGCAGCGATGATAAATTTCCAGGTGTATGGTCTTCGTAGGTTGAGATTCAGTTGTAATGTTTTCTCTCCGTACGTTGGAATTACCGTGTTGTTCGCTGCATACAAGCAAAAATCCGTTGGTTTTGCTGTCGATCCTTTTCTTTTCGGTATCACGGAAACGTTGGCGCCAGTATCAATCAAAAACGATAGACGCGAGTTTTTGTCTGTTATAAATAGGCGGTAAGAAATATTGCTTGCGTCGGTTGCCGCCTCAGCCAACGCAGGCGTTAGTTTCCCGAAGTGATGCTGCTGTCATAAAAACTGCACGGACGCGTACATTTTCGTGCGTCTTTGCCGAACTTGCGATGATAAAAGCAGATCACTGATTGGTCGTTATGTGCGCGGCTGCGATTGTTCTTGCTCGATGAACGCGATCTTGAACGCCGTCTGTCGAAAGGTCTGCGTCGATGCTGATGATAATGCGATTGATGTTTTTTCAGTTCTGCAATTTCTCTCGTAAGCGCGTCGATCTTCTCCTCAATTGATGTAGATGCATGTGGGATTGCAGGAACGGAGGTAACTGCAGCGACTGCGCCGAGTGGTTGTGTTTGCTCGAGGATCTTATCTGCCATCAACGCGCCAGCTCGTGAATATCGGAGTGTTTCGCGATGTTATCGCTGACTGCGAGTACTGCTCGGACGGATTGTGGAAGATGGTTTGTCCACATAATCCGTAGCGTTGAGTCGGAGATATTATCGGCGGCGAGGTTTTTCATGCGACGTAGCAGCTGTGAAGGCTTCATGTCACCGAGTTCCATTTCTGATAGCAATCTTTGTACTTGCCTTTGCTCGGATTCCTCGTAGACTTGGAACAATCGATTTTTCAGTGCTTCATAACGGTGGGTTTCGGGCGGATGAAGAATGATGTCGGAGATTTCGTCGAGATCTTGCCGCTCAAGTTGTCCGATTACGAGTTCGAACATAACTTGATCGCCTTTCTTCTGTACGGACATGATGGCTTCGAATTGCGCGAACCACAGACGAATCTTGTCGCGCCAAATGGGTGGAATGCGCAGCGACGTCGACACACCGAAAAGTTCCTGTTCACTGTTGTTGGCCATGATGACAACTTAATCTGGAGGTATCTTCTTAATATCACGTCGGGGTCACCAATGTAGCGCTTAGGTGGTGTAGAGGCAATAACACTCCAGATGTACAACGATAGTATAATTATTTAAAATAAACGAGGAATATTGAACAGTGGAAGAGCGTGCGTGTGCGTGTGTGTTCTACAAAATGTGTACATGTCTTAAAAATCTAAACTTAGGGGCACAAGTAGTGACTTACTTACTAACATTATCTACCAATAGGAATACGGTTTCGATATACATTATAGTTCCTAAATGAATCGTTCGGTGGCGCGCTGGTCGCCGTCGTGTTATTGTTCGGCGCGGCGCGGCGGCGAGCGTGGCGCGCGGGCGAAGCCCTAGGATCCCGCGCACAGCGGCGCGGCCGGATGATGTTTATGTATTGCAGCTACAGCCCTAACTCTACAAGCCTTAACTTTTCACAAACTCTACAACATAGTCGTAATATGGAGCTTGGCCTATATGGCTATAGTCCGAGTAGAGATTGATGACTTTCACTCGTGTTACAACACTCTACTCTTCATTTCAATAATAAGGAAAATAAAAAAAATAGTTTTTCTAAAATATTTTTTCTTGTGTTCTCGCCACTTCATAAATTCATGGTTCATACAAGAACATCATTGCTCATAGAAGTGTAAAAAACAGGTATGACTTGAATGTATAGATATATTGAAAGGTATGTATTTAAGTGTCGTTCTTTTGAAATTTCTGGCAAAAGATTTTCGATAAGGTGTGTGTTTGCCTCGTCTTTCACCGAATCTGGGGTCAACATTTCAGACCGCTTGAACACATTTTTAACCGACTTCAAAAAACGGAGGAGGTTCTCAATTCAGTTCTATCTTTTTAGGGTTCCGTAGTCAACTAGGAACCCTTATAGTTTCGCCATGTCTGTCTGTCCGTCTGTCCGTCCTCGCTTAATCTCTGTGACCCTTAGCACTAGAAAGCTGAAATTTGGTACCAATATGTATATCAATCACGCCGACAAAGTGGTAAAATAAAAATTGGACAAAAATGTTTTATTAGGGTAGCCCCCCTATATGTAAAGTGGGAAGTGATTTTTGAAGTGAAAACTTCTTTAGCGGCGCTGTGTACTTTTTTTGGAATGGGTAAAAACTTCTAAATTCGCGTCAGGTCACGAGACGTAAGACGTAAAACGTAAGACGCGCGTTGTTGAGGACAGCGCCATCTATGCACATCGGGAAGAACTACGAGGGCCTCGCGTACTAACTACGTAGTTCATCCAACAACGACGAGATGGCGCAGAACCAAGGATATATAACTGACGACGAGCTCCATGCGAGACCAACACCACGAACTGAAGTCTATCCTGTGTGCTTATTTGTAAATCTGAATAAATTCCTTTCACGAGAAGAATAAACCAGTTTTGTTTATGTGTTTATGTTTTGTTTATAAGACGATTCACAAAATACACTCGTAATTGTTCAAGTTTTCACTTCTGTCGGCACTACCGGAGTGCCAGTGTTTTTTTTTTTAATTTCAACCCTAACGTGTGATATATTGTTGGAAAGGTATTTAAAAATGAATAGGGGTTTACTAAAATAAATTTTTGATAATGTCAATAATTACGGAAATAATCGCTCCAAAAGTAAAAAACAATGTGTCCCCCCCCCTCTAACTTTTGAACCATAAGTTTAGAAAATATGAAAAAAATCTGAAAAGTAGAACTTTATAAGGACTTTCTAGGAAAATTATTTTGAACTTGATGGAAACAACAGTTTTTGTACAAAAAAGACAAAAAGTTGTACAAAATAATTTCTGGACTGTTTGTAGTATAATCGTATACGATGGATGGATACCCACTTTTAAACTCATAAGTGGGAACACTTATTGTGACGGACGGGAAACTACGGAACCCTACACTGAGCTTGGCCCGACACGCTCTTGGCCAGTTTTTTATTATTTTATTTTATCCTACTTCAAAAAAAGGAGGAGGTTCTCAATTCGGTTGTATTTTTTTTTATGTTTGTTACCTCGCCTCAGTTCGCCGTCATTTATAATTTGGGTATTTTTTATGGTACTTTGTGCATTTGCTCTTGGAAAGCACTATTTGGTGAAGTAGAACTGATGAAGATGACCACAGATGGCCACCGGATCTACTCAATAATAAGTATTTCACGGGTTGCGATTCGATTGCCTTTATATGGTTGCTAAGCAATTTATGCTAGTCACAATGCGAATGGCGAAATGGAGCTGATGGTGGAATACTAGAAGAACTCCTCAACAATTAACGTCCCTGCATCGGGAAAAGCAATATTTTGTAAAGTCATTAGGCTATTGTAACTTAGATAAATTACAAACTGACCCACTAAAAAGTAAAAAATAAAACCTTTTACAAAAAGTAGTGTTTGTTTGATCCGAAAAGCGGGCTGAAGACGCTGTTTCTCACCTTTGGGCGGGAAAGACTCATAGTAATTGCATCCCTCTCTAGGGCGAGAATGAATTTTAAAAATAGAACTACATTTGTTTAGGTAGTCAGCTCTACGAATTTTTTTTTATTACACCTGCTCTGAAAATACATACTAATTATACCAATTAGAGGGAAGAAACGCCTTTATCCCGCCCTTCAAATCCTTTCATCCCAAGGTATGGAAATTTGTATGAAAATCCTTCCGACCCAAGGGCGGGAAATATGTATGAAATTCCATTACATACCCGGTTTTTCTTTTTTTTTAATTTGTCAGCAGTCATACTGCCAAGAGACTTTAACTGTCTACTGATTAAATTTCAAGTATAAATTGTTACTGGCCACATACAGTTTTTTTTTTACCAGTTACCAACCTCCTTGGTGCATACAGAAAATTAAAAACGAAATTATTTTTGTATATAAAACGCGCGGAATCACGGAAGAAGTGGTTGCATGACCTTATGATCTTAGCCTACTCCAGAAACGGGCGAATAAAAAATGGAAAAGCCCGCGCATTTTCGCAAAAACACATTTATCTTTGTGTTTTTTGTAAAATATGGATACTTCGAGCGACAGTGATGATGTTATCCCTAACACACCGCCAGAACTATTAGAGACGGCCCAAGAAGTTGTTGATAATCTGTTGCCGTGTCTCAAAATATCAAGATACCCGGACAAAATGTAACATCTTATAATAGCTGCACTTTTAATAATTGTACTTTTAACTAAATATAAACATTTCTATGCATTTATGTCCATAATTTTCCTCGTAGGTGTAATAAAAAGCACTATACATCCCTCAGGATAAAGTACAGTTCCATACCTCAAATGGTTTGCGCCCCTCGCAAGCTCGTGGCGCAAATGCCATAATCTCGGTATGGAACTGTCACTTTCTTCCCTCTGAAGTAATGTACTATTACATAATTAAGAAGAATGAGGTACATATTCTACTCAGAGCACTGAAGGCCAATTCTCGTAATTTAAAATGTTCAAAATCTAGTCGCAGTCTCATCTCGGCGACAAACAAAATGTCAAAAACTTGTGAAAATGTAGGGAAATCGAGGTTTTTTTGACAGATTGAGTCTGAGATCAGACTGTGAACGTTTTTAAAATTACGAGAATTGCCCCTCTGATCTAAATGCTGCGATCTTGTGAGTGTATAAACAGCCAGTGTGAGTTAAAAAAAAATGTGCGGTGACGCGGTGTATTCCATATTTAAAATTTAAAAAAAGATTAGATATAGTTTATTTAAACTTAAATTTCACAAATTGTTCTAACTTCTCAATTAATTTTAAATAGGTTGTTCATTAATTCATGTTGTTATATTATCAATAAATATTTTAGAAAAACTACTATTTTTTACTTTCCTTATACTCGAAATGAAAAGTAGAGTAAAAGTCATCAATTCCTACTCAACTGTAGCTGCCCGAGCGCACAATCTACTATTTTACGTAAGTATCACCTATCTTAGTGGAAATGTTCCGTACATACTCCCCCGGACTACCAAAATAGATACAATTACTCATTGAGTAAAATTTTGGGTGTGCTGTTCGGAGTTTCTTTCTCCGGGACTCGGGAGTTTCTCGGAAATCTATGAGCCGGTTTTATGGATGTCTTTTTTTAAATCACTATACATATGTAACTCCGCCCAGTTAAACCAAGCCACACAGGTATAAAGTTTTGATTAGGTATGATGCTGAATAAATTATGTTAAAGCACTTAAAAAAAGAATCAAGAGTCTTGTTAAAATTGAAATCTAATGTAATGGTTATGTTTCATAATGGATATAAAACAAAACCTAAACTATCCGAGGCGGGTTATCAAAATTTTTGAGCTAGCTACGCTTGCTCTTCTCACGGTAAATTGCTTTTCATGTCTACAATTTAGGCCGCTTTGATAGAATTCATAAAAATAATGAAGTCTATATTCTATGCACACGGTATAAAATAATCTACAAATTCGATTTCCTACATATAACATATTTTTCTAATTTTGTTACAGATGGAGCTTTAGTCTATTCCGTCGTGGTTTCAAACATGGCCTTACCGTGGATGATCTGTGGAAGGCCCGAGACGGCGACCACTCCGGTCGGCTGGGTGACCGCCTCGAGCAAGCATGGCAGGAAGAACTCGACACTGCCAAGAAAAAAGGAATCAAGCCCTCCTTCTCGAAGGCCATTGTACGATCGTTTTGGGTGGAGTACTTATTGTGTGGTCTGATTGTCGGTTTATTGTTCATCTTTTTATGGTGAGTCTTGTCTTTTACAATATTTACAATATACGAGTAGTACATTCATTCTTGTACCAGAAAGCAGATAGAGTTTGCAAAGTAGTATATCGTACGACTACGAGAAAGAGAGTCGAATATCTTCTAAGTTTACACACATTTCCAATGCACCGAATCTCCGAAGGAAATTAGGGTTGGGTTGAGCCACGGAACAGATAAGGTTGAGCAGAGGTGAACAGAATGCAATGGTATTTTATTTAGATTTGTTTCCTACTATGAACATAATTCTGTTGTTGTATTGTAAATTAACTGCACAGTAGTAATTACAAGACAGCAATCGGCAGCGGGCAAAGGTCGATCTCAATCAGTCTGTGCGTTCTCAATGAAGCGCTGTATTGTGTACAACCGTACATCAAGTCATGAATTAAACATGTGGACAAATAACCACAAGATTATTATAATAACCTACATTTATAAACGAGCATGCTGATTTTGTTTTTATTTTATTTTCAGGCCTTTAATTCCATTCACTCTAGCGTTATTTATAAATTATTTTTCTGAGGAAAAAACCCCAGAAAGTTATAGAAATGCACATATTTACAACTTTCTTATGAATATTTTGAGTATAACGACATCTCTGATGCTCAATCACATTCAGTTAAGTCAAGGACGCGTAGGAATGAGAGTTAGAATAGCTAGCTGTTCATTGCTATATAGAAAAGTAAGTACACCTACTGATTCATTTCATACCTAATTACTTTTTTATGGAACTTGGGGGATTTGAGTGTCTCACCGCTTCACTTGTTCCATAAAAGTTCATATAATGTGCAATGACGTGCATGAGAGACAAATAACTCAGCCCTAACTTTTATGTTTTCTATTTTAGATATTAAAACTCGATCGCACAGGTTTAAATAAAACGGAGCCAGGGCAGGTGATCAACCTGATGTCCAATGATGTGAATCGTTTTGATATGGTGGCTCTATTCCTGAACTACCTGTGGGTCATGCCCGTCGTGGTGCCGGTGGTGTCTTACCTCGTGTGGCAGCACGTGGGCTGGGCTACCCTCGCCGCGCTCACCGTCATATTTCTACAAACTGTACTCGTCCAAGGTAAACCAAAATCACTGTACATAAGTACGATGATGATATTTTTATTGTACCCCGACTAAGATAAACACTCGTAGTCGTGTGCAAATGATAAATAAATACCTTAGCACAAAAGTTTGCGTGATGATGATGTCGGATAAGAAGCATTTGCGTCTAAAACGGTTACACAATTGAATGAATGTGTAGGTACAAATAATTAACTACTTTTATCGGACATGCACGAACAAATGACTTCAGCGATTTGTAAATGGTAAATATTTTTCTGATAAATTTATTTGTACTTATTTCTAGCATATTTAAGTAATCTTCAAGGAACTCTACGAGGAAAAATTGCAAAACGCACAGATGAAAGGGTAAAGGTGATGAGCGAGCTGGTGAACGGCGTGCAAGTCATCAAAATGTATGCTTGGGAGAAGCCTTTTGAAAGGCTGGTAGATAAACTCCGGAAGTAAGTACGGCCAATCTAAAAGATAAAATTATGAATAATAAGACCGTTGACTTATATATTACTAGACTAGCTAAATTATAATACCTTTTTGCAAGTTCATCTTCGATTGTGAATAAGATCAACAGTCTACAGTCCGTTCACAGTTATTTTACCTCAGACAGCAGCAATCGCACCTTATTGTGACGAGAATAAAGATCACATTGATTTTGGCAGACCTGTCAGTGGCAGCAACCCAACAGCAAGCTTATTAGAATGAGAATAAAGATCACTGTAATTTTGACAGTGATGCAAAATCAGAGGTAAAATAATTGTGACAGGACTGTACTTACTACCACATTGTTGCCCATTATTTATGTGTCATTGTGTATATCTTTTGTTGGAGATCCTAAATAAATAACGACTATACTTAAAGATGATAATGTTTGTTGTTAGGTTAGAGGTGAGCTTCGTGATGCGTACCTCTATGATCAAAGGGTTCTCCACGGCGCTGAGCGTGTTTACGGAACGCTTCATCTTGTTCTCCGCCATCGTCGCGTTCGTGCTCTTAGGCGGCGACATTCGAGCCGAAATCACATTCTCCCTCGTTCAATACTTTAATCTACTCCAACTCGCCTGTAACATATTTTTCCCATTGGCGCTCGCATTTCTGGCAGAAACGAAAGTCTCCATCAGACGGCTTGAGGTAAACCGCAAATGACGTACTTACCTAAATACCGATGTTCTATGTTTATTTTTTAGTACCGAACGATAGATGTATTTATCATTCAAAACGTTTTATGTTCTATTCAGGAATTCCTGTTGTTGGACGAACTGACGCCTGAGAAGTTAGTGCCAGCTATTGATTCGAAGGCGATAATGAGCAATGGTACTGAGAAGGAAAAACCGAAGCATACGGGCTTGGTGCTAAATGGGTTAAGTGCGACCTGGCAACCTGAGGCGATAGTGAACACCCTGAGGAACATCACGCTTACTGCCCAGCCTGGGGAGTTCGTGGGCATCGCCGGATTAGTGGGCTCTGGCAAGGTATTACTAGCATGTATAATAAAACCTCGTTTAGTTAAATGAGAAAGACTGCACCGTCTTTGCCGTAATTTCAAACGTATCTTTATAGTCTGAGTACCACACACACACACACGCAACACACACAAGAAAAAACTAAGAGCGCTTCAGTACTTACTCATTATGTAATTATTTACGGGTTTTATGTCAAGAATAATGACTAAACGTACTATTGTCACCTCCTTATTGTCCTCGACATACCGTCGCCACTATTTATGTGTACACATAAGCTATTGTGTTTTTATACTTACACTAATTCTATTTTTCTTGTCCCATTTAGTCGTCCCTGCTTCAAGTAATTCTGGGTGAGCTGTCTCCGTCGCAGGGTACCATATCGTTGGGCGGCGCAAGAGTCTCCTATGCCAGTCAGGAGCCGTGGCTCTTCGTAGCTACCGTCCGTAATAACATTCTCTTTGGACTGCCGTATGACCGTATTCGCTATAAAAAGGTGAGTTAATTTTGAGTATGTTAATCAAATAATCTTCTATTATCGAGTAAAATTTATCATTTTGCAGCATGACCTATCAGTACACGTAACGCCAGTGTGTCATGTTTTTTACAAAGTAAAGACTTTGTAACCGCCTCTTGCATATTAGGTTTAAAAATAAAAACTCTTACATTAAAAATGTGATGTAAATTTGAAGGTAGTCAGTGCGTGTGCACTGGTGCGTGACTTCGAGCAGTTGCCTGCGGGCGACTCGACGCTGGTGGGCGAGCGCGGCATTAGCCTCAGCGGCGGACAGCGCGCGCGCATCGGCCTCGCCAGGGCTTGCTATAGACAGGTAACTAACGGATGTAAAAAAAAACTAAACGAAGCCGAGAGTTTCTTTTTCTTCTTAGCACCATTCCTGGGAACCTTCTGGCTATGGAGATATTGAAGGTTAAAATTCCAACTTTTCTTGATATTTTTTTTTACGAAAACACATTTTAATGTTTTAATTTAATTATGGGTGCATGGGGGATGCCCCCACGAATCCTGTACTTACCTACCGTTGCATGCACCCTTATGTACCTACAATGTTTTCTGTGCATTACATTGCGGGTTACCAACAGCAATTTGTGAAACCAAAAATGAAAGTCGTTTCTCCAGCATCTATTTTTGTGCAATGTCACTTAGGTTGATGTACAGAATGCGAAGATGGCGGCTATTTATATTACACCCTGTATACACACAGCACAGTACAATTGTAGTGTATCTGTGTAATACAACGTTATAATTACGAAAGGTCTTGCAACCAATTTCCATTTTATAGTCAACAGACTTTCGTTGCTGACCATACCTAAGTGTGCGTTGCTGTACCTACTTGTAGCCAAATGGTTGCAATGGCTGTATTGGCTGTCGTTGGGCGCAGTTATGGTTTCTAAACAAAGTGGATGACGCATGGCGTAACGATATGGGCGGTTAGTCGTAAGATATACTTATTTTCCAAGTTGTTTAAACTAGGGGTAGGTACAGCTTATAAAACTCCTTAAATACCTGCGGTTTAGGAGGGTTGCGTCAATACTTGTTTACTACACTCCTAGATATATGAATAAAAAAAAAAACAACGAGGGGAATTCAGACTATCAGACAGGATATCTACAATACGTACTTTGGAGGTAAGCAAATAGCTCAACAATGAATTGTTTGTTGATAATATTATTTGATCAACAATAATCGTTGAACGATAACTTGGTTGTCGAAGCTTTTATGGATAAAAGGTGTTATTTAGGTTTTGAATTAACGGCTTCTTCACGGCATCCGTTGTTTTTTCCGTCAGTATAAGTGTTTTATTAAACAGTAGACATTAAATCGATCGATCGAAACGATTTAATCGATACCTAAGCTATAGGCACTTTCGAGTTTGGGTCAACATGATAAGATTTCCTCGATATTCATGTCTACAAATTGTCTGCTGCTTTATCAAGAATTCAGTTGATACGAAAGAGTCCTAATTTTGTGACAGAAACTTATCACAGAAAACCTTATTATAGCGATGACACAACACTGGTAATTTAGCGCAAACTAAGAAGTAATTATCTTTTTACAAAAAAGATATTGTTTGGACTAAAAAATTAAAACACTAGTGCTAGTATGTAGTGTAAATGCACTAGTATGTTGCTTATAGAATAATCTGACAAAAATCAGAATGTATATATATTTAGTTTTTATTGTAAAAAGAAAGTTTTAGAGGTAGGTATTTTCATGATTTTTTTTTCTATCGTATCAAATTAGTTGTATTATGTTTTCAACACACTATCTAACTAGCATTATATCCTGAAGAATATCATATATTTTTCTGATTTTGTTTACTGTAGTCGATCATATAGGTACTTCTAGGCATTATAAAACTTGCGTTTTTTGCGTTTAGGTCCTGTAGTCCCTGTAAATAGTGCCTAAATAAAAGCCAGCTTTTAGATATCCAACGCTCGGCTCAGATCGTCGAAAGTTGAATTCGAATATCGTTGAAAATATAGGTGGTGCTTGCTGTCAGTGAAAAGAGTCATTAGGTCCCAAGTAATGAGTAACACGAAGAAGTAGGTAGTGATGCGCTAACTAGATATCTTTAGTCACAAGATGAAAATAGCTCTTCGTGAATTTTACTCTGTCGAGGCGAAGCAGCTATGAAGAGTCGGGTTTATAGAGCATATTCATTACGTTTCAATTGATAGGTATTTGAATAAACTTACCTAATATTTCTACATTGAAACGGGTTTTGCGTTTTTGGGGGCGAGTTGAATGACGATCTAAAAACACATCATCCATTTTAATTACCGAATTGAGTTTTTTGGTTTCATTTGTTTATTCCATTCGCTAACAGGCCGACATCTACCTGCTGGACGACCCTCTCTCCGCCGTAGACACCCACGTGGGCAAGCACCTGGTGTCCGAGTGTGTGATGGGGCTGCTGCGGCACGCCACGCGCATCCTCGTCACGCATCAGCTACACCACCTCAAGACCGCGGACAAGGTCGTCATCCTGCACAATGTAAGTCTCCAAACATCTAATACATACCAGAATGAGTGATGCTAATGTGCATCAAATATACTGTTGCCCAAAATCGGTCTTGGTCTTGCAGTCTTGGTCTTGTTCTTGCATTTTTGCAAGACCAAGACCAAGACCGACTTAATGTAGCAAGACCAAGACCAAGACTGAACCCTGCAAGACTTGAGCAAGAACAAGACTAAGCATGCAAGACTCTTGCGTCTCGCAGTTAAGTCAAACTGAGATTTGGGCGTTATAGTAGGTATTTGGTTTCAATCCCGATTTTGATAGACGTTCCCCAGTATCAAAACCGTATCGTCATACCACTAAAAGATTGATTGATTGATTGATTCTATTGATTATTATATGTTTCGACTATTTATTAAGTAGGTAGGTAGCGTGTTACTTACAAATTTGCTTCCATATGTGATAAAAATGTACCTAGCATAACTTTCTAGCAAAGTTCATTTCATAACTTGTAGGTATATCTACTTAGAGTATTATATTATACTTGTATAAGTCTAATTTGCAGATCTAACGTTAGTAGGTTGGTAAAAATTATGTAGGTATTTATGTTTCAAAGTTTATAATATTCTTCTATTCAGCAAAATTTAAAACTAACAGCGAGTCCAGTAGGTCTAGTACTAGTAGCAGTTTTTAAGCCAGCCGATGTTATGGTACAGACGCCAGCACATCAAGCTACTACAATCTGCCATATTTCTTTAACGCAATCTTCCGCATTTTTTGTCAGGTTCAAGCATTTATGCACTTTATTGTAATAATTTTAAAGTTTATTTTCAAGTGCGTTAATAATACGAGGAGACCGCTTGGCGCTGCAGTCCCTTTGTCGCGGCATTTGAAAGCGAATAGCGTAGGTACGAAGACAGTGTTGACCTCGTAAATGAACTTTAGCAATACAGCTGATCAGGTAGCCCTTTCGAGTTTTATTTACATTGCTGTTTTAAGTGAAACAAGTGAATTTACTATTTTTTAATTAAAAGTATTATTGGGTCAGATAGAAATAATGATTTTATACAGTTTACAGTAAAAACAATTGCAAAAAAAAACCTAAAAATTAAGAAAAAGCCGACGAAAAATTTCAACGCAGGGGGGTCCAGAATCATGTACTGAATCCATGGTAAGCGGTTGCGCGTCGATGTCCTTGCCACCCTGAGCAATAGGCTAATAGGTATTTGAATGTAGTCTAGTCTAAGTAGTAGAGTCTCGCAAGACTTGCGAGACTCTTGCTGCAAGACCAAGACCAAGACCAGGTGTATTGACGCAAGACCAAGACCAATACTGGCTAAGGTTTTGTCTTGGTCTTGCATTTGGGCAACACTAATCAAATACGACTAACTGAGACTTTATCGCAGCACCATCATCTCTCAATAAAACTGTCGTCCATATGAACAATGGATAGTCGATAGATTGATACCTAATCAATCAATAACATACGCATTGACAATGGGCATTGTTCATATTTTTTAAAATGTTGTAATTGAAAAACCATTTCGAGGAATAGCGTTACTGATCATTACGGACTAATTAATTATGAAAAATAGTCATATTTTATTGATATTTTTGATAAAATACGATTGACCTTCTTTGCCCTTCAAATTACGTCGGCTTTGGCCGTACAGTTTTGTATCGTTACCTCAGAAAAAAAAAGTAAGATTGTCTACAAGCTGTTAAATGTCAAATTATTATAAATATGTCAAAAATATAAACATTCTTGTTTATATTACATTACATACATTATTTCAACACTCGACAATATTTAATACACTGGAAGAGTTATGGAATACAGGCAGTGCTTTGTTCCAACTTGCAGCAATAATAGTAATAATGTCGCCGCGTGCGTTATTATTCTATTTCTAAGTCGCCGCGTCGATTGTTCTAGTGACGATAGATAGTAGTATATTCCTTGGAGGACACTTACACATAAAAAAAACCATTTGT
Organism: Luperina nickerlii; assembly: GCA_963855955.1. NCBI lineage: Eukaryota > Metazoa > Arthropoda > Insecta > Lepidoptera > Noctuidae > Luperina > Luperina nickerlii. The sequence continues at coordinate 12,594,410 of OY979664.1, read as the reverse complement.
AAATAAATACGCTAAGATAGGATTCGATTATTTAAGACGTCTATTCGGCCTATTGACACTTTGACAGATGTGACAGTACTCTTTGGATTGATGGCGTTGTGTTGACAGATTAAAATTTTTAATTATGTACTAGTCAGGCAACGGCACTTAATCGTTATGCCACTGATGACGTCACCTCTTAAAATAATTCAATAATTTTTTTTTTAAATAACTATTGAGCCAATCATCAAAATATTCAAATTAGTTTCTCAAAATACTCTAAATTTTCAAAAAATAAAATAAAATCTAATGGTTAGAAATTTTGGACAATCCCCATTGTGTCATGCGCAGCGCAGAGCCTTATCACCGGTCTATCATTATTTATTACCCAATAATAGTCTCCGATAAAGTTTTTTTATGAATATTTTTTCACGCATCATCTTGGGCAAGCTTTTTAAGAGGGCGTCGACCAAACGCCGACCGCGCAGTGGCGCCCCCATCGTTTGTTTGGTTATTTCTTTTATTTTAGAAAGAAAATACAGAAAATAAGCACGTTAAGTTGTGCTCCATAAGATTATACGTTAATATTATTATAAACGGTAGTTTTACATTGTTTTGTTGTATTATAATCACTAAAACGGAAAATAGTAGCCACTTTTATCCGTTTTAGTGATTGTAATAAAACTACCTGCTAAAGTGGCCTTTTTAGGCTCCCTGGATCCTAAAAAGGCCACTTTGGCGAATCATAAAGGGATATGAATCATAATGGACAGTTAAATGTTAAATTAGGTACCTAATCGAATGAAATCCCATTAAGGAAGGATTTTTCAGTATTTTTTTTTCTTCGATGCTAATATACTAATTTATCCAATCCCTATCTCTTTGATTATACCTACGTAGTGTAGCGAAAAAAAGAAAAACACGGACTGTCTTCGCCATATTTTGATTCATAACGTTATCTTTTTACGATTCCGCCAAAATGGCCTTTTTAGGCCCCCTGAGCTCCGTTACCTATTTATAAGCCGATTTGCAAAATTCTCTTTTTATTAAACTCGACATTTATTTTATTCATTCAAGCTACGACATAATTTAAAAAGCTAACAGTCTTAATAGTACATTATGATATAAGTGCGGTAAGTTGAAAATTACAGCCGAGGCGATATTGCTTGCCCGAGCCGTAGGCGAGGGCTAAAAGAAAGCAGAGGCTGTAATTTTCAAAGCGCACGTATGTCATACGACGTTTTATAACATATTTGCGAGGAAATAAATAAAACTCGGACTGAACTTGCATATTTGCTTGTTTTCCATATGATGAAATTTTGATACGCTTGTAAGTATCTATCGGTCGATTTTTCGGGCGAGGCTTAGAGTAGCCTTTTTCGCCAAATGAAGAAGTCTCAGACTTCTGGCGGTGTGGAATTAATAAATTCATCATTACTTGACGACATTTTCAAATAAAAAACAGTACAGTGAAAAAAGCGCGCGGATAATTTTTACTTCTTAACAGATAATAAGCGATGCGCGCGCGTTCGCGCTTATTTTTTCAGGCATAGGCACAAAACAGCCAGTATTATTAATAAAGTAAATTAATATTTTTGTTTTTGTTACAGATATTAATGGTTGTAATTTATTGTCAAAATTAATTAAATTAAAGAATTAAATGTTTATTTATTATATTTTATCTCCCAAAGTTAATTTTATTCATAAAATGTTGACATCTTTTCTGAAATAAAAACTCTTTGCTAAGATTTAAAAAAGTACCGTTCGTTTTGACGGAGCATCTTGATAAACCGTGCGATTTACTTTACATTACCGCACAAATGCGTAATGAGATACATTACGATATTGAAATTGGTGAAATAAGAGACCCTTTACGAGCAAATATGTTATAAAATAATAATAATGTGCAAGTATATAAAAAGGAGGGGAAAGACGGCGCACCTTTAGCAGCGATTTTGTCAGTGTTTGCGTGTGACGACGCATGGATGTATGCGTCGTCGCGAGCGCGCTCACGTACAAACCGTGATCGGTGCGTATGTTTGAAGATATCCTACTCCTCCTACAAACAGGCGCGATAATATCGCGTATCGCGCCTGTTTGTAGGAGCCTTTACTCTGGTAAAGCAGTAAAGCCAATAAACTCCGTGCCATTATATCGTATTAACAGCATCAACAGCTGAATATTTAACTTTAAGCTGATATCTTTATAACTGTAAAACGAAACTAAATATTTGTATACCATATCAAGTCATGATTCCTGTATAAACTACTTGATTGCAAAAGTAATCAACTCGACAAACAGTACGTTTTATTGTGGAAAACTAGGTAAGTATCTATACTTCAATTATATTATATCTATCTATTCCGGTACGGTCATCATCGAAAGTATTGACTAACAGTTTTTATTAACATTTTGACCGCCACACGTCAAAAAATCAAAAACATGCCCTCGGCGTCAAAGTCTGTCATGTAGTCGAATCGTGGCGTGCTGGTTTGTCATCTATACATGCATGACTGTGGCGGTCAAAAGGATAAAAGCAAAAGCAGGCAGTGGCGTGCCTAGGGGTCAAAATTAGGGCAAGCCCACAGATTTTCAACGTATAAAAAAAACGCCCAACTGAGGGATTGGCTGATTTTCAGTTATTAATGTTTGTGTTCGAGTTCATTGATTGGTATTTTTTTAATATATTTATTTATTGATAGGTTTAAGTAAGTTTGTTATTGTGAATTATGATTTTATTAGGGCAAGCCGGGCTTTTCGGCTTCTATGAAGGTACCGCCCCTGAAAGCAGGTAAGTATACTGAAAATGAAACGGAATAGGTAGATATACTTAGTACTTACCTACTTATCAAACATTTTAATATCTAGGTACTAAGTACCTATTAGAAAAGTTCTTAGGTACCTACATGAAATGCTGAGAAGCATAAGTATCGAATAATTTTGTGTCAATAGATAAAGTATAGTAAAATATGCAGGGCCGTCTTTAACCTATTGGAGGCCCTGGGCACATAAGGATCACGGGTCCCCTATGTAGATAAGAGACAATAAAAGAAACATACATATATTTCATATTTGGGGGGCTAGAGATTTATTACAAATCGCGCTACAAATCTCTAATTTTGTCATTGAACCGAGTAGGTACTAATAATACGTAGAATGGAACGGCGGCTGCAAATAATGTTTTTTTATGAGAGTAGACCGGGGCCCCCGAAGATCGCGGGGCCCTGGGCACTTGCCCAGAGTGCCCAATGGAAAAGAGGGGCCTGAAAATATGTAAGTGTGTAAAAAGGGTTACTGTCCTACACGTATGTGTAAAACCTTTTTACTAAATAAGTGTAAAACTGATAAACTTCAAATCTCGCCTAATTTCCTTTTTATAAAGATCTACCTACTAAGAGAAATCGCCTCGTTGCTGGATAAATTATTAATACTCACTGATTGTAACGTAATAAATAGAAAAAGTAAAAAGTCTGGTGATCTATTTACAATATTATTCTAGCTAACTAAAATAACAAAACCTGAATTGAAATTAAATAAATATATTGCTGTTACCTACTTGTTTGTTTGTCAATTAACTACACTGCATCAGACAGCAATTTATATCAATGGTAGTCGACGCGTAAAACAGTTGCGTATTGTGTAAACAAAGAAAATGACATTGCACTTGTACTATGCCCTATTTACTGTGGCTAAGGCAATGCATACTGTTGTCATGACAATACAGACCATCACAAAGCAGTGGCATGCTTTGTTCATTGTTTGGGTAGGTATTCACAGAAATTATCACTGCACGCTGCGGTGTAGAATATTGCAGTTTTAGGTACGCGTCATCTCTTGACCGATAGTGGAACTAATCTAACTTTTGTTGATGATTTCTGAAAAAGTGTGCTTTTGAGAGACATCGTTTTATTTTTCCTGTAATCTTTACATACATTTCTATCACATAGAATTATTTCAGATTTTTCTCTTTGCAAACTTCGGAAATAAGGGGGGAACGGTATTTTTACATTTTTCATCAAAAGTCGTAAACTATGCGGCCTAAAACAAAAGAAAAAATGTTTGAGAATGTGCAAACAGCGCTCTTTCATATGATAACCCACATGCCCTAGTAGCCCCACTTCGATTTTTAAGACCCCCTTTCAGTCCCTGTTGAAAAAAAAAATCTTTCTTATTTGCAAAATAGTTGGGCAATTCCAAATTTCAAGTTGATAGCATTAGTAGTTCTTGAGATATCCAGCTGTGACAGACAGACAGACACACACTGATTCGCATCATAAGGGTTCCTTTATACCATTTTGGTACGGAACCCTAGCAAGGCCTGTTGATAAACATAAAGGCACGAACAGGCGCATTGATCACCACCACCAACCACGCTGCCACGCTTGCTCAATACCGTATTGGTGATTTCAAATATTCGTGACATTTTGGAACGACTGTTTTGACATCCGTCGACAGTCAGATTTTTAACCAATTTCTAAAAAAGTGAGAGAGTCTCAATATTTATCTTGTTTGATTCAAAAGTTTTTACTTTGTAATATAAGTTCAATCAACATAACAGGCTGTTTATTATTCATGATTGAAATGCTGCGTTATCATTTACATAATGCTGAATCACGCTGATTCATCGAATCGAGAACATGACGCGAATATAGATTGCTAATACTTACGTACCTACCATATAATAATATTATGTAACTATCTCTAAACAAGTTAAAAACCTTATGTCAATATGTTAGCTGACTGTTACAAAATATCAATATGATATAATACTGGCAAGGACGCGCGACGTTACCTTGTAGGTATTTGTACTTCATCTAAGTAAGCAAGCATGACAAGTTACTATAATATTTTTTTTTATAACAATTGGGTATACTTAGGTACTGTGGCATCGGAAGGACACTAACTACGCACGGCTACACATCAAGCATAACCAGTATAAGCTGACTTCTGATTGTACGAAAATCCTAAATAATCCTTTGCAGCTAAAACTGAAATGTATCTAGGTATAGCTTGATGTGTCGCCGTGTGTACTAGATTAATAAATGAAAGACTATTTACTTTATACAGTATAATTTATTATTAAAATCTTTTTAAAATTAACTCAATAATAAATTATACCTACTATATAATAATTTAAAATAACCTTTTTTATATCTTTTCACACCACCTGCTCGCTAACGTCAAATTATATGTCATGCAAACTCAACCTAAAGCAAGTCATTTAAGCCCTAAGCTCTATATTATAAGTAATGAAAAATCTTAAAATTACCAAAAAGGTTGCATACCACAAACTATGCAGATTATACCTAACCTCTACAGCGGTGCTATTCTGTAAAAATCTCACCGTGAAAACTTAGGTGAAGTGAGCGTGGAGTGAAGTCATTAGTATCAATTCCTAGCAAACACAAAGTCACTTCACCTAAGTTTTCACGGTGAAATTTTTACAGAATCGATCGGCTGTACATAACATCATGTCACTATGCTCTAAAATGCCATTTTGTTTCTCCCAGGGCGAAGTAGAGACTTCAGGCAGTTTCGACGATGTGTCGCGATCACCGCTTTTTGCTGAGCTGCTCCAGGAGGAAGAGCAGCCCGATGAGCCGAAAGCACACCTTCGACAGAGAACACTTTCTATCCAGGTAGGCAAGCAGGCAGTGCATACACCCATTTACAAATACTGCCAAATTCTATGTAATTGCACCAAGGCTTTTTTTCTACCTATACAGCTAACAAAATAAGTCAATGATTTTTTTGGAATTTCGCTTTATTTACATCATATTTTGGAATTTTGCCTTAGAACTTTATATCATAATAGTCTTGTAAGCAGTTTGTATTGCAGTTTTTCTTAATTTTTACAAAATATAGAGATAAGTTGTTAAATTAAACATAGGAATTAAAGTAAGAAGCCAGTCTGGAAGACTAGATTTGGTAAATATTAATTGGATAATTGTTTACCTATAGTTAAAAATGTTCTTGATCCCTAGACACTTTTGATGTGTGTATATTTTCGAATGCTATTTATGCGCCGAGCAGGACCAGCGCAGCGTTGAGCCAAGCATTTTTGTCAGCGATGTAATCCCCAGTGGCGGACTAAGCCCGTCAGAGGCCCGGGGCGGCAAAGCTGAATGAGGCCCCCCAGCTTAAAAAAATGTAGTTTTACAAGCTTTTTAGTCAGTTCACATTTGTATGTTTAAATAAGTGTTTATGTTTATTTCGTTAATTTCGTCGGCAACGCCACTTTTCTTCTCTTCAGAATTCGAAAAGTAATTGGATAAAGATCCAGCAAGCGATTTTGCCTCTTCAGTCTTCGTTTTTTTTAGCTTCCTTTTCTGAGAGTCAGATGGTTGAATCCTTTTCAATAAAAATAATGAGATAAATAAGAAACTTTTATAAAAGATAGCTAAAACTAAGCCTCATTATTGATTTGACGATATAGATATACAAATGTACAGAGACTTTGCCATGTTGAGTCTCACGATGAGAACAAGTACATATCCCTAATAAACGTGCACTACAAATAAAATAAGGACCAATGTACTTGTTGGTGCATATTGACTAGAAACTACGGATTATAATTGCTAGGCTAAATTATACGAAGAATTATTTACTTTTTCAAATACTCGAAAATGCACTAACTCAACTCTGAACTCATTTACTTTTATACCGCAACAAAAATCAAAAACACTATTACTTTTTAATGAAATTACTTTGAACGGATAAGATCGCGTTTATTATTTTACAATTTGAAAAAAGGCTTATCTGTTCGCGAAAATATCAACAGAATCAGTACACACTAATAAACTATTAAATATCAATGTAATGAAATTCAATATTTGTTAAATGAGGCCTATGTTTATTTTTGACTTAAATAGAATGTAGTGAATGTAAATGTAGGCGTACAAGAGTGAATTATTTGCACTTCATTCATTCAGGGATTCCTGGGGAAGTACCCGCTACAAAGACGGGAATTCTCCCAGCATATTGGACGCGTTTAGCAAAGTTAAAAGAATATTAATACCACGTAAAAAGTCTAGATGGCTGTAGTGTTTTGATTTTGATACTAAGCACATTTTTAGTCTTGTTTAGGATTTTATCAGGGGAACGCGGAGGCATTTGGGGGCCCCCCAAGACCGGAGGCCCTGGGCGGGCCGCCCCTTCCGCCCCCCTGTTAGTCCGCCACTGGTAATCCCCCAACTTATATATAATATGCTTGGCTGGTTAGTATGCGTTTTATGTAAGATTTGAATTTCGTTTCATTGAGTTAGAGTATGTAGGGAGGTATTTTAATGTAACATTTTAAACAGAAACAGAATTATTACAAAAAAATAATAAGTTATATAATGCGGTAATATTTGTTGCAGTCACATACAAGTACTACCAGTACTTTAAAAGACGGTGGTTTACCAGAAGAGGTTGATCAGGAGGAGTCTGCCGAGTTAACAGGAACAGGTTAGTAATTTGAATCGTGAACTAACGAAAAATTTTCACTAATGGGTAAAGTTTTGCCACTTATAGTGCAGTCCCCTGTCTGTTTGAATACGGTCTATAAGACGTACACTAAGCTAAATTCAAATGGATTTTTTCGCATAATAATATTTGACACAATTTTTATTTATATCATTTCAATGGATGGTTTAGCAGAAAAAGGCGTTTGAAATCGTTTCGTTGCGTATTCGCGCAAATTCGCAATCGGTCAAATTCATGAAAATCGTAAACCGTTAAAATAGCAAACCGTCAACATTTTGAAATAATTTCTGAAATGTATTGGTACTTACATTTAAATTCGTGTGTGAGTGAAATTTTTAATAAACTACTATAGCCGGTCTATTCTGTAAAAATTTGACCGTGAAAAGCTTGTGAAAAGGTAGGTGAATTGAGCTGTCATTCCACCTGATGCTAGGGATTGACACTGTTGACTTCACCTAAGTTTTCTCGGTGATATTTTTACAGAATAGATCAGCTGGTGTCACACGAACCTTACCAATTAAAGTGATTTTAAGTAGTATTTATGAGAGTCTATTATACCTATACTTCGATCTGTGAAGGTAGGTAGTAGTAGTAGGTACTTAGTGGTGACAACGTGATCTTATCCATAGAGATAGCTTTACGTTTTGGAATGGGCAACTAGCTTCAACTGTCTGACTAACTGACTGACTCATTGACAATTCAAGTGTCTGTAAATGGTCTAATTGAAAGAAATGCTTTGAGTTTTAGTTTTTTGAATCACTGAACATAGGTCTTCTAGGTACCTATATTATAGGGTTAATCACCAGATTTTATTTTATTACCGCATAAAGGAATGGTGCTCACCTTTACACTTCGCCTAAATAACCTATGGTTGATGCAGGGCACCTCATCAAAATGGCAATTTATCAAAATGTCCATATAGGTATAATATACACAACACTCATACCACCTAAGTAAATTATCACTGAGGCAATAATTGTACAGTTACGGACATACGTTTTAAATTACACAAGGGGTGGGGCACTAACAACAATCAGCCGCTCGAGACTGCGTCAGTGACGTCATCGTATAACTTGATGACGTCATAATAATTGACACAACGTTATGGTCGTGTTCTGATTATATTGCAATGATTTAACTGTCTATGTTGACATCATGTAGGTATAGCATCGATATAGATAACATAACATTGCACCTGTATTACCCATAAGTAAGTATATAATTAGTAGTAAGTACCTATAGTACTTAGTAAGTACACATACATTGCCCTATTATTTAATAGGGGCGAGCCTATCGTCATCGAGCACACAAATCGTGACTCCGGGCTGCGACTGAGAAATTCATGATGATAGAAAACCCCAATAAGTACCTACGTCTTGCACTGACCTGGGAATCGAACCCCGGGAACCCGATGCTCTACAGTCGCACTGTGCGATCACTAAACTCGTGTTTTTGGCAACGACATTAGACCAACATAATTTAACAATAAACACATAATAAGCTAAGTTCGTCATTGTTTCCCGTAAGGTCGCGTGCCTGGCGCGGTGTACCGCCACTACTTCCGCGCCGGCGCCGGCTGGGGCCTGCTGCTCGGTACTACCGTCAGCGTGATCCTGGCACAGGTTGTCACCTCCATTAGCGACCTGTGGCTCACGCATTGGTAAATATTATAAATCGTTATATGTAGTACACTGTATTGCGGTTATAAGATGGTTTCGAATGAACAAAAACTTAGGTATTTTTGGGGTAGTAAAATTTTAAATTATACTTAAAGTAGTGTTCATACCTAATCTCAGATAATTACATTCCATCGTCACTTAATCAGTTATCTACTTTAATGAAATGTATTTGAAGTTGATTTTTGAGTGACCATTAGGTACATTATTTTTATAAGCACTAGAACCCAAAAAAATGCCGATTTAAACCGCTGTCAACAGAGGCCTAACTTACAAAATTGACAACTATTAATGAAAAAAGAAAAACATAGGGACACAGTAAATTATTATATCCGTCTTATTCAGTTTATGAAATATCTTTTAAATTGGTTCAATATTGGAGGAGGAAATAGGCGAGAGCCAAACCTCGAATTACGACTTTTTACTTAGGGTTTTTCAAAAGTCTCTCCGACCGCATTTACTCCAAAACATTAAGTACGTATAAATGACCGTGCATAAAAGCAATCGTAACCTTTAACTTTTGACCTTTTCAGGATGAATGACGTGGAAACAAAACACATACTAGACAAAGATAATTTGAACGCTACTCTCTTCAATAACCTAAGGGAAAGCAACTATTCCAGTGTCAGTAATGGTACCAGTGGAAACTTCACGACTGAGTTGCCGACCACCCTAGCACCATTGTCGACAGAGCTACCTAATATGACTGTCATTGGCACGATGATGAAGACCGTGTTAGCCATGCAGAACATTACATCGACATATGGACCACTAAACCACGAGTATTATATTTATATTTGGGCGATCGGAATTTTAGGATGTATCCTACTTACAACTGCAAGGTAAGATCAAGTTTGTAATTGTAGGCACTAAATGAATTACATCCATACTAATATTAAAAATTCGAAAGTAACTCTGTCTGTCTGTATGTTACCTTTTCACGCCTAAACCACTGAACGGATTTCGATAAAATTTGGCAGTGATAGATTGCATCCCGGGGAAGGACATAGGATAGTTTTTATCCTGATATTCCCACGAGATTGACACTTATGCGGGTGAAACCGCGCGAAGGCTCTGCTAGTTATCAATATAAATTAACTAAAGCGCTAGACATACAGAGCTTGGTTGTTACTCATTGAAATAGACATCTATGATGATGACCATAAGTCTAAAGCTTAGCCACCATAATGTTCATAATTCAAGTTTAACTCAGGGACAGGAACTTTCTAACAGTAACAATAAGTACAATTTCAATCATAAAAAGAAGTTACCAGCTGTTACTCGCTTCTTCTTAAAAATAACGTCAATTCCAGATCAATGTTGTTCCTGTGGGTATGCATGCGCAGTTCCATCAAGCTACACAACCAGATGTTCAGCAACATCCTGGCGGCGACCATGCGCTTCTTTGACACCAACCCCTCGGGTCGTATCCTCAACCGGTTCTCCAAAGACATGGGCGTCGTTGACGAGGTCCTACCCAGGATGTATTTGGACAGCATACAAGTATGTAACATCCTATATAGTTAGATCATGTTTATTCGAATGAGCTACTTTTAAAACGGTTATATTTTCTTCCCCAGATTTTCATGGTGATGTTAGGTATCCTCGTGATGGTAGCGATCGTCAGCCCTTACATGCTGCTGACAACGGCGGTGTGCGGAGTCCTCATGTACATTTGGACGATTATATTCCTAAGCACAGCACAAGCTATTAAAAGGTGATTGTTTACGCTTTTAAAAATTAGAGCGTCAATTGTCCAACAGACTGGAGACTAAGTCTGTCCTTCAACCTTGGTCAGCCTAGATCCTTGTGGCTCTTAGATAGTCCTAAATTAGTGTTAAACCGTCTTTATATTCTCATTGGGAATGGATCCCCAATGAGAACTTATGATTAATACTCATACTCAAAACTTAACTAGAGGTAACAATATATTTTTCTTAGGGTGGAAGGTACGACCCGCAGTCCAGTATTCTCGCATGTTTCGGCGACGATGGCGGGACTCACTACGGTGCGCGCATGCGGCGCCCAGGAGATGCTACTAAACCAATTCGACGACAAGCAAGACATACACACAGCCGCTTGGTAAGTAACTGCTGTAGGAAAAAGAAATTCCAAATAACCATTATGACATCGAGAAATCGTAGAAATTATTTCTTTACGCACGTTTTGTTAGATGCAACAAAATGAAATAGTCAGCTACTTGCGTCTAAACCACAGTAGATATAGATAGACCTAGATAACGCAAGTATCACGATCTATATGAAAACCAAGCGTGCCATTCTTTGACTACCTACTATGACGTCACAAGCACTATTTAGTGATGGGAAAATTCAAAGACGCCACCGCGTGCGGCACCCCTCTCGTCCCACCCAACTAGCATTTTGGTAATAAGAAGTGGTGATAAAAGAGTTATTTAAAAGTGAATTTGGCAAGCAAGAGTGATACAATGGTTTTAGCAATTGGTGTTAGAGCACGCTCTAACCCCTTATAAACTCTCGATTGGGCCCACGTCTTATAGCGCTATAAGTAATATAATAATTTTAATGCTCACTCTTTTAACACTGAGAGTTACATAATAGTTATAGGGTGGCGTTAGTGGCAAACAATTTCTTGTATCTATAATGGTGGTATAATATAAATCTAGCTACCTCAAGCACTTTAAAGTCTGTATTATGGTTATAATAAAAACTAGGTGGTACACAAGTTCTGAAGTCTACTGGTATAAATTTTATAGTAACATATTAGTTCTTTTTTAGGTCCATTTTTTTCTTGGATTTGCTTTATGTATCTTGATCAGTGTTGATTAGCAACTCAGGGCTGTAGCGTGTTTTCTTTTTCTATTGTTTTGCATATACATTAGTTCCAAAAGTTTTACTTTATTTCTCAAAAATGATGGCAAACTAAGGAGTTGAAATTAAGTGAATTTCAAGTTACGGATTGTCAATATCTCGATGAGTGAAGTTTGATTTCTTTATCACATGGCTAAAATTTATTGCGAGGGTTACTTTATTGAGAAAATAATATATGTTTTGCGTCTCAATTTTGCAGGGCCTTAAAAATAAGTGATATTTAAAGTAAAAATAAATTGCATTTTATCATGCGGGGCATACACTCAATCTAAATTTAGATAAAAACAGGATATTGGCTCTGTCTTTTACATTCATTGTGTATTGTAGTAAATATTTTGCGTTTTAAAATGAGAAAATTAAACAAAATATGAGTTTTAAACTAGTTTTTTTCTGATTTATTTTTAGGTTATGTTTGATTTAAAATGGTGTCTACTCCTTATTATCCTAGGTTCCTATTATTACTATTAATGAACAAGAAGTACTGGATGGGCTGTAGTTAGAACTATTGTAGCACTTGTTATACCAGAATAGGGTTTTGAATGTTTAAATTCCGTGTTATTATGGCTTAGAATAACATAAAAGTAAATTTGAACCCCACTGTAACGATTAGGGCTCTAAAAATAACTCCATAATACCAATTGCTATCATAAATAGGGGTTTTTGATTACTGAATTAAGTAGCTGTAAATAAGTTGCAATTAATACTTTCATAGCAACGTAGGTGGTAAAAATATTTTGCTAACTATTTTCAAGAGCTCTTGTCGGTAGAAAGAGTTATAACAAACTATAATATTACTTTTAGTAATTTCTGTTACTTGAATTTATAAAAGCAGGTGCTATGATGGTTGCGACTGTACCGTTTATACCTCCTTAAGTAATAATACGTTTCCTAGGCAAGATAGGTGGTATAAAACATTTACTTAGCACTCTTTAAGAACACTTGAAAATAGTGAGACTTATTAGAAATCCAACTATTACCGTAGGTACTTATTGTTACTTGAAGTTACTACACCTAGTGTTACTGTGGTTCAGCTTTTATCTTTTATACCTACCTTAGTCATATTATGTCTTCTTGTTACCGTTACTCATCTTGATGAGTTATTTAGTTATAGTCATGACCATTGAATAAACAAAAGTTTTACTGGGCGCTTTTATACACCCGTTATACCAATACAAACGATAACAGAGGTGGAAATTAGCGTCAAAATGTTGGTTGGGCACCCCCGGGGGTGGGGCAAGACTAGCGCCAGAGCTCACGCTCACCCAGGCCAGCCACCATACATACTTCGTTCATTCTCCTTTCGTAATAATTCTGTTGTACGATTGTTCCTAAACTATCCCAAGTTTAGTAATTGAGTTGAGGTAATCTATACCTACTAATAATAAAACTGAAGAATTTGTACGCGCTAATCTCTGGAACTACCAGTCGAATATAAAAAAAATATTTTTACATTTGATAGCCCAATTCTTGAGGAAGGCTATAAGGCTATATCATCGGAGCTGTGCAGAAAGTTAAAAAGTCAGATAGAACGCTAAGCGAAACCGAATTAATAGCGCGGGCAGGCGATGCGATGCGACGGGCCGGTGGGTCGGGGGAATCAAAAATTCCACACGGACGAAGTCGCGGGCAGAAGCTAGTAGGCTAAATAACATCACGCTTCGAGCCTTAGGTGCTGAGCAAAGAGAACAAAAGTCAAGAAGTATTCCTTCATGACTATTGTTCTTTTTGCGCAAGCAGGAAATGTGGCTGTTATTTTATATTGTGGATGGTGTCTTACGATTTCCACGCGAACGTAGTCGCAGGCAGAAGCAGTAGCAGATAAAAATTATCGTAGCGGATCGACTATTCCTGCTATAAAAGCGTAGCAGTAACATAATCGCAACTTCGTCGTAGCAACACAACACTGGTCTCTCGACTCTTAATCACAGCACCAAACTCATAAATTTTTTTCTATTAGGTTGTTACATTCGGTACTTAGTTATTTTGCTAATTATGAGTTATGAATTAGTTCTAATTGTTTCAGGTTCTTAACAATCGTCACAAATACTGCATTTTCCATTTGGTTGAGTCTTATCTGTGCAGTTTATGTAGTCGTCGTAGCCTACACATTCTTGTTCCTTGATGATGGTAAGTGGCTTCCATCTAAGTGTGAGAAAATGTTTCTGAAATTTATATTCAGATGATGTCAAGTATTTTTTCCACTGTAATAGGAACGACACAGTCCGGGAACGTCGGCCTGGCCATAAGTCAGGGTCTGATCCTGGTGAACATGGTGCAGTACGGTGTGAAGCAAGCCACGGAGGTGATCTCGCAGATGACGAGCGTGGAGCGCGTGGTCCAGTTCACGTCGCTGCCCCGGGAGGTCACGGACGGCCCTGCACCGCCCGCCGGCTGGCCACAACGCGCGAGACTTGTGTTTAAAGACCTTTCGCTAAGATACGATAAGGATGCCGACCCAGTGCTCAAGAAATTGAATATTGTTATTGAAAGTGGGTGGAAGGTAAGTCTTGACAATTCTTGCTTGGTATGTCTGCAATGACAAGCAGGCTACTTACCTAAACAAATGCTGAATCTTTGATGTGAGCTTCCAAATTAAGTATTCAATACTTTACAGGTGGGAGTAGTTGGCCGTACGGGAGCTGGTAAATCTTCACTGATATCAGCACTGTTCCGATTGGCGCCCATTGAAGGAAACGTTTTCATTGATGACGTCAATACGGGTGACATCGCACTAAAGGTATGAAGAACTTTTATTTTTCTTTATTCTATTTATAGGCATTTTTAACAAACTAATGTCTTCTTTTTTTTACAGGAGCTGAGGTCAAAGATCTCCATTATTCCTCAAGAACCAGTTCTATTTTCCGCCAGTTTACGCTACAATATGGATCCATTCGATAAATATACAGACGCTGATATATGGACAGCGTTGGAACAGGTATTTCTACAATTTACACGCACTGCTAATTCTATCAAGATCATGATAAAAAAGTCGTTTTCACTAGTCGATGATAGGGCTGCACCTAAGTCACTATAATAAAATGATTTTCATTTATTTAGGTGGAGTTGAAGCGCATTGTGACTTCATTATCGTCAGCCGTGCAGTCGGGAGGATCAAACTTCAGTGCTGGTCAGAGACAACTGCTCTGCTTGGCGCGAGCGGCTCTAGGGCGTAACAAGCTTCTCGTGCTCGACGAGGCTACAGCCAATGTTGATCCGAAGTAAGACTCTTCACTAAAATAACTATTATACTTAGAGAAGTATTAACATAATGTGGGTTGGGCAGAGATGTAGTGACACCCACATTCGTCATTTATGATAAGTCCTATGTAATAGGGAGCAAGCTTATCAAGCAACCGGGTACAAACCTAGACTCCGGGTTGCTGCTGGCAAACCTCACCACGTCGCGCTTGCGGCCACTACTTTCAGGAGACAGTCGAGGAAGTATTAAAGCTGGGTGTCATCAGCGTGGTCCTCGCTTTTGCCTTTTTTCAAAATTTACGTTTAATGGCCATTTGCTAATGATATATTATTTTTGTCTGTCCACAGTACGGATGCACTTATACAAAAATCAATTCGGACGCATTTCGCGGAGTGCACGGTGATCACGGTGGCGCATCGATTGCACACTGTCGCTGACTCCGACAGAGTTGTTGTGAGTTACATTGTTTTTATTTTTTTAGATTGTAAAGCAGCGACAAATAGTAAGTGACTTCTATGACCCGCCAGTGATTCAGGAACATCGATATAATCGTCGGTGCTTTTGAAAATAGTTTTGAGAAATCTATCAGTTATTCCGTTTAACGATCTTTCCTATAATCACCGTACTATTAACTGGGTGAGCTACATTCACGTGGAGTTTATTAGGAAAGACGTTAAGATACTTCCGATATATGACAATGTTGCAAACACGAGCAATCCACGTATCTTTGTTGCTTATAAACCGCCGGCATCGAGAGGCCTTGGCTACAGCCATCACTAATACAAAATTAATTTTATTTCAGTAGTAATAGGGTTTATTTTGTATTGGCCAAATAACACGAATATTTTGGATATATGTATGTACGCCAAGTGAAATGCCATCATAAGTTTCGTGGGAATAACTAAACATGCCAATGCCTCCAAAGTTCTGCAAAGGACTAACCAAGTAACCATAACACTTGAACTAAAACAAACCTATACTTCCCAGGTGATGGAAGCAGGCGAGATAGTGGAGTGTGGTCACCCGCACGAGTTGCTGCAGAAGCCTGAGGGTCATTTCACGCGCATGGTGCAGCAGCTGGGCCCCGCGGCCGAGCAGAGTCTGCGCGACCTCGCCGCCGCCGCGCACGCAGAGCACATTAAATACGTGGACGCTGACGAGAACAACCAGCAATAGTACGGGTGTTACAACGATTTTTTGGCGCCTGAATGACATTGACAGGGGAGGGTTGTTGGTACCTAAACATTTTGTGAAAATAATAGTCACAGAAATTGTATTGACAAAACAAAATGGCAGCGTTAGTTTCGATGTTGGCCACGCATCAAAATAACCCAGTAAATACAACAGTGAAGTAACTTCTTTACCAATGTTCATGTCGAAATATTATTCGAATTATTAATTTTAATAAGTAACTATAGCAAATTTTTTACCAATGTATAATGGTCGAATTAGATTCGGTCGTTCGACGTCGATCACTGTATTGCGGATGGTCGATCAATGAACATAATCTGGCTGGCTGCCCTGCACCCTCTGGATTGATAGGAATGGTTGATGTCATCAATCAACTGCTATCTAATTGCACTTCTATGTGTTCGATGAGTACTACTTACTGACTGTGTCACTATTGTTGTCATGGTGTGAATATGAGAGTGGGTTTAAGTTTTATAAATGTAAATAAACCGGGTGTATTTACATTTATAAAACTTTAAGATCCATCATTTCAGCCGAAAGACGTCCACTGCTGGTCATAGGCCTTCCCCAAACACCTCCACTGCGACCGGTTCTGTGCTTCTCGCATTCAACGGGTTCCTGCCTGTTTTTAAGGTTATTTTTATTTAAATTAAAGCCTACAACTGTAGGTATAGATTTGTGTGAATAAGTGTGCCTGCATGGCGTAAATTAGTGTATAGAGTAATATTTGAAATGAAGAACTTTGATGTTATTTTAATATTAATGAATTTATCACAAACAGGTCTTGCATGGCGTAAATTAGTGTATAGAGTAATATTTGACTTTAAGAACTTTGATGTTATTTTAATATTAATTAATTTATCACAAACAGGTCCCGCATGGTGTAAATGAGTGTATAGAGTAATATTTTAAATTAAGAATTAATTAATTTATCACAAACAGGTAAGTATAGTATAAAACCTGGATTATTATTGTTACCTATTTTTTTTTAAATAAGATATACTTATTAGTACTTACTTCATATGACCTCAGTTATGGAGCTGTGACTGCCAATATTAAGAAGCATTTCTTTAAAAAAAATGCAAACAACTCTTGAAACAATAACTGTGTACTTATCATAGCTAATTATGTGGTTATAATTATTGTTATTCCACAGTTGGTACTTAAAGGAGAATGGTCACAAAATATTAAAATTCTGTTCTTAGTTAAGCAACATTCCAGCCATCTATTTTTATAGTTACTTTATATTGCTATAACTGATTGAAATTATAGCTCCAAATAGAATTTATAATTAATTTATAAAAACAACTGTACTTCTACTTATAGCTTAAAATGTATGTATCTAAATAAGTTGGATATTGTGTACCTACTTAGTAAGTGTGACTTTGCCTTAAATGAGAATAAACTTAATGAAACATTGCCTTAAAGATTGAGATTACTGGTAAAATATACAATCACTGTCAATGAAAATATATATCATGTTTTCTGGATACTCTTTTTTATTATCATTTCTCCCAAATATGTTTACTGATAACCAAAGTTTTACAGTACAAAATGATTTTTTTTAAATATCCAAATTCCAATTTTAAAACATTGCACTAGAAAAGGCTTCAAATATTATCATTAAAACTGTTGAGCAAGGAGTAAACAAAGACACTGCTTCTTATAGGCAATCCTTTGATGGGTTAATTCAGTTTTCATAACAGTTAAATATAGCCCACAATCATCATTTGGTAAGATCACTATATAGATAGTTTTGGTTATGATGAGAGAAACAATTTATGAACATTGTTGTAATGACTAATTTTATTTCATATAAGTTGCACTTTTCCATTCTTAACAAGATCAGCAATAGGTTTGTACTGCAGAATGTGTTGTGAACCTTCTGCAACAAATACAATAAACAATAGTTACAGCGAACAATAGTGTGGATGAAATACTTTCAATTATGTTTACAGGATTGTCACATATACAGTCTGCCTAGGCTATTCCCAACTATGTTGGGATGGGTTTCCAGTCTAACTGGATGCACCTGAATATTGTCACATGTCGTTGCGCTTGCCGAAACCTAATGAATGGATGAACAGTACATTTTACCATTTTTACTTGTATCTCAGTTCATACATAATATTTTTTGCCACCATACTGCATTTTTTATTTATTGATAAGTCCATCAGTCATTACATAAAATAGTTTACTGTCTTCCCTGAAAACTTCGACTATAAACACATCGAGGTTTTGGCAAGTGCAACGATGATATACATTGGAAAAAATATTGAATTGTTCATAGTCTACAAAAGAACATAAAGCAAACAAACCTTCCAAGTCTATCTCTTCATCCTCGCCAGCAAGGTCTTCTAGCACAACTCCATTCACAGTTTCATTGGCTTTAAGAAACACATGGCTTTGCATGTTTGGGTGCTCTGCCATTTTATTATTTTCAAACATTTGCATATTGCCAGGCATTTTATCTAGAACAACAGTCTTCATGTGATTCTCCATATTCAATAGATATTCTTGAGCATATTTATACTCTGACGGGGTTAGGAAATTGGTCCCCGAGTCCACCCGTTGTCTTTCTTCATTTAATATTGGTATACAAAATTTCTCTATTTTACTTAGCCTAGTTTTAAGATAATTGCATATAATAAATTTTATTCTACTCAATTCCATTTTGTGTATCGTAGCACGAAGGTCTGTTTTAGGAAGTTTGTTTATATTGCGCTCCATGTGTTGTATTTGCCCCAGCATGCATTCGACCATATCATTACGGTGAGGCAGTATTTCGGGAGCTAACCTTTCGTTCTGCCAGGCACTTTGGAGGGTTTTTAGTACTACTTCAGCTGTAATTTCTTCTTCATCTTCGCTAAGTTCAATGTTTTCGTCGGTTATATCCATCACTAATGTATTTATTATGACAGTAGCTACAAAGAGTTTAAACTAGTTTGTAGCAAAAATCTCTATACCAATCTACCACAATGTAAATTAATACTATAAAAAGGTAAATAAAACTCGTAAAATAAAATAAAATACGGTAAAAGAAGCCTCAATTTACTTCACACTTGAAAATGACAATTGACAACTGAGACAAACCCCGCTTTCCGAATTAGCTATAATCGCTCACAGCGCTCACATCATCTCACATGCGTTCCGATTTAGATATTACGATTATGACAGCTGAGAGCTGTCAACAATTCGGAACACTCGTGAACGCGCTCACAGTGCTTACTCAATGTATAAACGATATTATTACAGTATTTCTTTGTATAGACACCACATTTCTTCTTTGGTTAGATGGCGACTGTCAGCCAGAAGCACGATTTCGAAAATACCACGTTAGTTTAATTTAAAGATATGATGCAACTCAAAACAAAACACACACTGACACATCCAGACACATCCACACATACACACACACTGTAATTTTTGACAGCGCTCACGGTGATATTATTAGAAGGCATGGTCGGCGTTATCGCAAGATGGCGCATGTCATGACGTCATCTATGACGATTCACGGGACATCGTTATCGCGCTCACGCTAATTCGGTACGGGTTTTAGCACGCTCACATCGATTATTTCCCAACTCGGAACGCAGGGAAATTGACATTGGCAGTTGACTTAAAAAAAGCTGTGTTACTATTCATAAATATTTAAGATTCTATCGAAAACTAAAAAATCTACGGCTTTCTACACAAATCCTCGTCATCATCTTAGACCATTTAAACCTCGCGAGGTTAAATGGTCTTAGATCGACGATCCGACGAGGCCTCGTCGGATCGTCATCGTCATTTTGTCTGTCACAGAGTATATCCATCTTTCCAATTAGGCTCAAATCCCTACACCTATCACAATCTTTTTTGTGGAAATCCTGTTAGATGCCCTCTTCCTCTCTTATTTGTAATGTTTGATGGCAAAAATTTCAAATTTCTTGTTATAATGGAAGCAGCCTTTTCATTGAATAATTTTAACATTAAACATAATTTATTGAAAGACGCATACGCAACCAATAAATAGTCTTATTGTACTCAAATTTGATACTGGTGCAAATGTTTCAGTGTGGTCAATTCTTTCTCTCTGGTTAAACCCACAAAATACTAGTCGTGCCTTTCTTCTGTCTTTTTTATACCAACTGCATTGTATTTTTTGTTTTAGAATCAATTTATTATCTATCAAAATTTTTACTTTCATTCTTGGGTACAACTTTCCAAGTACTTACTTATTATTTTTTAGGTGAGATTCAATTTCACTAATTATTGCGTCTTCCCATTCATCACTATTCTCATCAAATCATATATCTGGCCCAAAAATCAGCTTTGCAAACTCCTTTTATATTTATATTTTTTTACTAAGAAATAGTATCTCGGATAGCGTCAGGTCAGCCTTGGAGGTCGTCGGCTGCTTACAGGCTCAGCGTCAGCGACGCGGGGTGTTTCGAGCTAGGGTCGGGTTGGACATGAACTGGGGCGTAACGGCAAGCTTCGGTGGAGAGGACGGAAGGACGGCGGTCGGGATTTGTAATTTCTAAGAGTACCTACTAGTAGCCTTACTACTCTCCTGGAGGAGGGTAGTAGCGGTCTTCGGGGATGGTTAGTGTTTGCCTCGGTCGGTGAATCCTACTTAGCGGGAGGGAGTATATCGGAAGGCCGCCGCAACAGGAGGAGTGGCAAGGGGGCTTGTCTGTATCCACGCGTCATGCTCAAAATGCTCATATAATAGGCAAATGGCCGACTCCGCGAACTAGTGCGATTTCGACTGTGATTGTGACACATTATAAGAATGCCATGTTGTTCAGTGGTTTCTTGTAAAAACCGAAGCCAAAACCAAATCTTTGTAAATCATGGAATCACCATCACCAACCTTAAATGAGAATAAGTATTTTACTATAATTCTCTTTAAAATTGAAAAACAACATAATCGTAAAATATTTCTTGCTTTTACTACGTTATTTTTGTTTTCGAATATCGCAGCGAATTTACTGTTTTTGCAGTAAATACATTGCTCCTTAACCACGACCTAAGTATGTCGCTAAGTGACTCGACAAACAATGTAAAAATCACAAAATGATAATCTATCTATATATAATCTAAAACGAGAAACTGACTGACTGACTGACTGGCATATCAACGTACAGCCGAAACTGCTGGGACTAAAGCATAGTTTACACGGAGCCAACACTGGCTGCCAATAAGACTGGCAGCCAGTGCTGGCTTGGTATTGGCCTTGTGTAAACAGTTTTTCAAGCCAAGCCAGCGCTGGCTGCCAACGCTGGCGAGAATAGAGCGACCGTCTATTTTTCTAGCCAGTGACCTCCGCCAGCATTACTGGCTTCGTGTAAACTCTGCTTAAGAATGTGAAATTTTGCACACGACTTCCTTTTACAAATTCCGTACCAATATTCAAAAACTGAAAGGCCGTTTCAGTAAAGTTTTGTCACAGTCATAAGACACGAGATCAAATGCCTTCGACAGATCTAAGAAACAGGCGTAAATTGGTGTTTTTCTCGCTGTGTAGTACTACAGACAGCCTGCTGGAGGCTTAGAATAATATCGACCCTCAAAATAATAAACAAACGTGAATGGATTGGTCGATTTTTTGATGACAGTGTAGTATTTTTATAATAAAAACAGTAGTTTGTCTTTTATGTCAGAAGTACCTAATTTGTTTGTTTTTTTTGGTCATGCGGCGAGTTAGTGATGTGGCTGTGCAGATCCACTAACGAAGGCGATCGACAACAATTTCGATTGCCCAACGAATATTAAATTACTATTATATTTGGTTAATTAAGGTTCCGTACCAAAATGGTAAAACGGACGAACCAACACGGTATTGAGCAAGCGTGGCAGCGTGGTTGGTGGTGGTGATCAATGCGCTTGTTCGTGCCTTTATGGTTATCAACAGGCCTTTTTAGGGTTCCGTACCGAAGTGGTATAAAGGAACCCTTATGGTGAGACTCAGTCTGTCTTTCTGTCTGTCTGTCACAGCTGAATATTTCATGAACTACTAATGTTATCAACTTGAAATTTTAAATAGTTTTAAATGACGTTTGCCCAACTATTTTGTAAATAAGAAAGATTTTTTTTTTTTTTGTTTTGCGACGAACTGAAATGTGGTCTGAAAAATTCGAAGTGGGGCTACTAGAGCATGTGAGGTATCATATGAAAGAGCGCAGTTTGCACATTCTCAAACATTTTCCTTTTTTTTTGGGTTGCATAGTGTTCGACTTTTGATGAAAAATGTAAAAAAAAATACCGCCCCCCCCTTATATCTCAAGTTTGAAAAAAGAAAAATCTGAAATTATTCTATGTGATAGAAGTTTATGTAAAGATTACAGAAAAATTAAAATGAAGTCTCTAAATAGCACACTTTTTCAGAAATCATCAACAAAAGTTACACTAGTTCGACTATCGGTCAAGAGACGGCGTTGACCTAAACTGCAATATTCTACACTTCAGTGCACGGTGTTAAAATTCTCTGACGAATATTGGCCTCGCCGATGAAAATTTAAAAACATTATGGTACGGAACCCTCGGTGCGCGAGTCTG
This sequence comes from Luperina nickerlii, assembly GCA_963855955.1. Lineage (NCBI taxonomy): Eukaryota > Metazoa > Arthropoda > Insecta > Lepidoptera > Noctuidae > Luperina > Luperina nickerlii. The sequence continues at coordinate 12,571,506 of OY979664.1, read as the reverse complement.
AATCGCTCGTGACCGGTTTCTTTATAATTTAATGTCTGTGACTGTGACTAGAATGGTCTGAAAGTACAGACGCCAGCACATCAAGCTACTACAATTTGTCAAATTTCTTTAATAGATTTTCAACTTTATTGATATAGCATAAAGTTGAAAGTTGATTGGGAAAAATGGTCAGTTTCGGGTAGCTTCATGTTATGGCGTCTGTACATGAAACGCCGAAATGAACATGAAGATGAAGAAACGATCGAATCAAATAATCTATACTTCTATACTAATATTTATTTTTTATAATTATAAAGCTGAAGAGTTTGTTTGGTTGAACGCGCTAATCTCTGGAACTACCAGTCGGATTTGAAAAATTCTTTTTGCATTTGATAGCCCAATTCTTGAGGAAGGCTATAAGCTATTTAACATCACGCTATGACCTTTAGGAGCCGAGCAAACAGAAAATAGTCAGAAAGAACGCTAAGCAAAAACGAAGTAATAGCGCGGGCAGGGCGATGCGATGCGACGGGGTGGGTCGGAGTAACAAGAAATTTCACGCGGACGAAGTCGCGGGCAGAAGCTTAGTCTTCTATATACATAAAACAAAGTCGGGTTAATTTAGTTACACCATTCTTAGCCTTACTAATAGGTATGTATTATAAATTCGAAAGTAACTCTGTGTGTCTGTCTGTCTGTTTGTTTGTATTGCATTCCGGGGAAGGACATAGGCCTTCTCCGGGATGCATTCTATCGAATCGAAATCCGACAGACAGATAATAACAGATAATAAGGTTACCTTATTATCTGTTCCGTGAAATTATCTTTGTCTAGTATGTGTTTTGTTTCCACCCACATCATTCATCCTGAAAAGGTCAAAAGTTAAAGGTTACGATTGCGTTTATGCACGGTCATTTATAAATGTGACGTGATTCGAGGTTTGGCTCTCGCCTATTTCCCCCTCCAATATTGGACCAACTACGGAACCCTTCATTGTTATATTTTTTTACACACACGTATCAGAATCCATACTTAATATTATAAACGCAAAAGTGTGTCTGTCTGTCTGTTACCTCTTCACGCTTAAACCGCTGAACCGATTTTGATGAAATTTGGTAGTATAGAGATATATTGACTGTTTAGTCCCGGGAAAGGATATATGATAGTTTTTATCCCGATATTCCCACGGGATCGACGACACTTTTGCGGGAGAAACCGCGGGGCGCTGCTAGTATACATAAATATTTAATCCATACTAATAATATAAATGCGAAAGTGTGTCTGTCTGTTGCCTCCCCGCTGAACCGATTTAGATGAAAGGTTTAGAAATAGTTTAAGTCCCGGGAAAGAACATAGGATAGTTTTTATCCCGATATTCCCACGGGATCGACACTTATGTGGGTGAAACCACGGGGCGCTGTTAGTTTATGTATAAATCAAGAACGGCTGAACCGATTTTATATCTTTGATTTGTTGGATTTGTCTGCGCCCCGAATAGCAGAATATTTAACGATAAAAAACATGGGTAAGAAGCTTACGAAAATTAAAATTAAGCTAATTCATATTCTGAGGCGGTACGAAGGGCTTGAACTTACTACATAATTATATTGGATTAAGTACACCATTACACCCTTTTTTTAACTAGATCGTAATTTATACCGTTATGATCGCCTGCCTTTAGCTGACATCATCATCATACTTCTTTCTCACTACACAATGCACAGAAAGCATCGCAAAAAAATACCGCTCCTGTGCTACAAAAAATATACTTAATGTTAATTCTTGTTAATTAGTAAAGCTGTGTTTATAGAAGATTATAACGGCCGTCTTAAAAATCTGCCATTTTCGCCAGTGTTAACAAGGCAGTTACTTGTTACTTGGACAGCCGTCTGAACGTGTATTATTTTTGGTCGGTTCTATTCCAGCGTTCGGCTTTTGGAAAAACTTTAAAAACTAACATTTCGAGATTTAAAAAAAAAAACGAGAATATTTTCTTTGAGTGGAGTAACTAGCTTTTGCTCGCGGCTTCGCCCGCGTGGATGTCGGAAAATATCCCACAGGAATGTAATTCCGGGATAAAAGTATTCTGTGTTAATCTAGACTATAAACTATCTGTGAGACAAATTTCATCCAAAACCGTTCAGCCGTTTTTGCGTGATTGAGTAACAAACATCCGTGAGCGTCAAGATGAGGGGATCAAGTCCCCAATTTAAAATGTATTACATTAAAGTGTTTGTACTACATATGTACTATTTGTAACTCTAAAGGTAAAGGAAGTATGTCAAGACGTCCCTGGTCCCGCCGCTTTGACGTCAAAGTAGCGGGACCTTCTGGAAGCGCTACTCAGAGACAGGTAATTCACCACCGAAGACTTAGTACTACATATGTACAGGCATATACTAAATTTTCAATACAATTGTAAGTGCCAAATTCAAGTTAAGTGATTAAAACATTGATCCCGCCAATTTGATGATTCATGTTATCGCTGAATTCATGAAAATCGTTAGAACTGGTGCAAAATCAAATGTGGAAACTTAGTACGTCCTAAGTACATTTAAGTGTGTAATTTTCATATTCATAACCTAAGTACAGACGCCAGCACATCAAGCTACCCGAAACTGACAAATTTTCCCAATCAACTTTGAACCTTATAATGTAGGTACTTAAGCTATAAAATTGAAAATCTATTAAATAAATTTGACAGATTGTAGTAGCTTGATGTGCTGGCGTCTGTACATCAAAAGTTATCTATCATTGATCGTTTCATCGTAACATTTATCTTTGACATGGACACATCTATGCAGAAATGAAACAAGCCATAATAGTTTTGATAATTATATTTATATACACTTACACAGTCTGGCAATAAATACTGTTACAATTAAAAATTAGAAAGATATTAAATTTGAATTTGGAATCTGTCATTTTTATATGATTGTTCATTGAATTTTCTAATTTTGGCGCCCGCGCCAATACATTGTACAATATTTTGCGATATTAAAATGGAGTGGGGTGATAAAGAGAACCGAATCGCTGTGATTGCATTACACAAAATTGGTATGGAGCCAAATGCAGTTTTTAAAACTCTCCATACGCTTCTTATTAGTCAAATGTTTGTGTACCGTACCGGGCTACAGTGACGACATTTGTACCTCAAATGTCTGGTTTAGGGTACAAATAGTACATATAATGTAGTTGGGGACTTGATCCCGTCATCTTGACGCTCACAAACATCAAAACATACAAACTTTCAATCGACACGCTAGACAAAAATTTTAACTTAATTTTTTTTTATTAATTATTAACACAATAATAAAGTTTCTAATTATATATTCAATCATGATTCGAAAGACACATAGCGCCATGTCATCTAGCGTCCTAAAGCAATTGTGACCAAAGCAACACCTCCTGTGTAATCGGGAACAGTAGATAGTTTTTTTCTGGATGAAAAAATCCCTACCCAATCCTATGTCCTTTTTTGTACCCCTGACAGTGATAACGCATATGTTTAATGAGGTTTAAGCGTGAAAAGGTAATAAACAAACAACTTTCACATTTATAATATTAGGAAAGGTCATTTCTCTGACCGCCTTTTTTCCATCCCGTATACTGAACTTCTTTTTTTTTTGTTTCCGGTCTGGAAAATCCTCATGGATGTCCGCCGCCAAGAGGCGGGCGGCGGGGTCAGCTAGATTCTTACCTACCGACTAAAAACCACCCCGGTGTTCCATCTCACACCTACGCCGGGGATCGCGGGAACATACAACCTTCCGCAACCCCCGACTGATCCTGTATACTTACCTAAATCAACCGACTTACTTTGAATTCTTTTAGCATTCTTGCAGAGCGATGAATGTGCCACGGATGGAGTCTCGATGCTTAACACTTACGACTAGTAATGTCTCTGCAAAGGAGGCGGTGTTCAGCCCTGATAATATATATATCAGTCCCGTTGGAGAAACCGCTTTTCGATAGTAACGACAAGACGCAATTCTTTCAATGCCCTGCCACTCCGACGATGTGACTCTACATTACTAAGATAGCATAATCGAAACGAAAACATATATATACCATATAAAGGTAGGTGTATGGTGTAGGTAAAGGAAATGATCTAGAGGAAAGCTGAAGTTATTTATTATAGGTCTTGTGCAAAGAGATTAAAACCACTGTAGTCATTGGTATTGTGCCTACCATTTGTGTTCATTTTAAATTATGTAGGATGAGAAGGCCTTTGACTGCTGTGGGGCTCATTAAATGCTGATAAAACTTTAGTAGGTAGACCTACTTCATCATCATCATCATCAGCCTATAATGTTCCCACCGCTGGGACACAGGCCTCCTCTCAGCGAGAGCGACATGGGCCGTAATCCACCACGCGGGCCCAGTGCGGGTTGGTAGATGTCACATGTCTTCGAATTTTTGGTTCTAGGACAAAAAAGTTTACAAGTAGTTTTTGGTAGACCTACTTACTATTTATTTATTATTTTATTTATTTTTCAGTAGTAGGTACACATACAATTTATACATTTGCGTTTTAAAATTTTTTTTTTTTACATTTTTACTGGTGTAACTAATTTAAGCAATTTTTTTAGTCATCGATAAGTCTGCCGTAATAACTACTAAACTACCTACATAAAAAGAGGGTTTCAATTACATATAGCTCATATGCATAGATAGGAGGGAGGACCAACGTGGGGCCAACCATGCGCACTGTCCGCATGGTTTTTAGTTGAGGGGCAGCACAGCATTTCTTTTTCTTTTGTTCATTCATTTCAGCCGAAATACGACCACTGCTAGGCATAGGCCTCTCCCAAGCACTGCCACTTCGACTGGTTCTGTGCTTTCTTTTCTTTTATAAATGACAATATTTTGTTATTTTAATATTCACCCTCTTTCGAGCTTCATCTTTCCCCCCAAGTCATTCATTCATCATTCCTCGGCAATACATTCCTGTTATATATTTATGATAAATGATTTTAATTTATGATTATCTTCCTTCTTTTAACATTCACACCTCTCTTAACATTCTCATTTGAGCTCATCCCTTTTGTGGCCCAACATTCTGAACCACCCATTGTTTTTTTTAAATCTTTGCCGGAATCGCAAATTGTTCGTATCTAGCTGCAGACTAAAACTATCCACACATAACGCTCTTTTCTTCGTTCTAAATAAGGTGTAGGTACTAAGACTAGGTAAGTAGGGGAAGGTGCGATGTAGATGCGACGACAGCTAGCGGGTATAATCCTGTTAGCGTTACAGCAGGTACTTCTTAGTGGCCTCATAACGATATTAGCCAAGTAGGACATATGAAATGCAGGGTTGAAATGTGTACTAATTTAACCCCTAATATTTATTTTAAAGGATTGGTTGCAGACTGTGCTAAAAGACAGACGTAGTAAAATAGCTAATTAGGCACGAACTCTTTAATACCGTTTCGTCATGAAAGCATTAGGTAAAGCACCCATGGAAGTGCTCTAATTTCCCAAATTGTTAGATTTCTTTGTCTACTAACTTATTGGTTACTTATTTTCTGAATACACCCAAGGTTAGTTACCAAAATTGACGCCTTTTTACCACTTGCTTGAACTTAAAGCAAATAGTCACTGTTATTTTGGAACACGAGTCCATCCCTGTAGAAAAATGGTCTCCAAGTATTGTATAGGTAATGTGTTCACCTTCTTAGATACGTATATCTCATTATGAATATTGATTTTCTCCGTGACGTCATTGATAATCCTAAAGGTCTCCATATAAAAGAAGTTGCAAAACCTGAGCCCTACGAGTAGCCTCCACAGCCACGGCAGCCCCGCCGCACCACGGGATTGGTTAAAGTACACTTAAGACTGGAGTAGTTCGTTTAACGATTTTCTTCAGTATTTTTGTAATAACCATCTCGGAGTATTCCTCTCCTAATTTTAAGTAAGTGCCAAGTAGTTTCCACGTTTTTTATTTTTACTTTGTGAGTGATTCTTGGCTAACGGGTGCACAATTCTAAATTAAGGTGAAGACAACGAAAATGTCGCTGACCCTGGATCCCGGGCCGGGGATAGCTGCCCTGCAAGCATGGGGTGGCCAAGTAGCGGCGTATGGCGCCTCCAACCAGACCGTCGTGGACAAGGTGCCGCCAGATATGCTTCATATGGTCGATCCTTACTGGTGAGTCTGACAATTTTTACTGTTCTGGTTGGTTTGAGTGCCCATAACGGGCACTCAAACTAACCAGAACAGTAAAAATTTAAATTATTAAAAAATCTTAAATTATTTATACATATATTTTAAGACGACTTATTCTTTACCATTGAAGTGAAACAATACAACAACCATCATTCTAATTTTATTTTTTTCAGGTACCAGTTTCCTCCGATGAACCCGCTTTGGCACGGACTCTTGGGATTCACTATCGGCTGTCTTGGATTCATCTCTATCACTGGCAACGGAATGGTCATCTACATATTTATGTCAACGAAGGTAGGTTTAATTTTAATTTTGGTTAGTTTTTGCTTTCATCAATTTATATTTTTTTATTAATTTCTGTTTTTTTATTCAGAGTCTTAAAACTCCATCGAACTTGCTTGTGGTTAATCTCGCTTTCTCCGATTTCCTCATGATGTGCGCTATGTCTCCGGCTATGGTGGTGAATTGTTACAACGAAACATGGGTATGGGGTAAGTAATGCGTGACAGTTGATTCTCCTTTTTTTTATTTAGCTATGTCTAACCACTCTGCTTCGTCTTCCTTCAGGTCCTCTTGCATGTGAACTCTACGCTTGTGCGGGCTCACTATTTGGATGCGCATCGATTTGGACTATGACAATGATAGCTTTCGACCGCTACAATGTTATCGTGAAAGGTATCGCCGCCAAGCCCATGACTAACAACGGAGCTCTTCTGCGTATACTCGGTATTTGGTTGTTCTCTCTTGCATGGACTCTCGCGCCATTCTTCGGCTGGAACCGGTAAGGACTCCTAAATTCCGTTTAGTTCAGGGGGCCTAAAAAGGCCACTTTGGCAGAATCATAAAATAATAACATTATGAATCATAATATGGCGAAGACAGTCCGTGTTTTTCTTTTTTTCGCTGCACTACGTAGGTATAATCAAAGACATTAGGATTGGGATTAGATTGATTGGTATTTTAGTACAGACAAAGAAAAAATACTGAAAAATCCTTCACCAATGGGATTTGAATTTTGATACGATTAACTTAATAGTTAACTGTCCATTATGATTTATAATGTTATCCTTTTATGATTCTGCCAAAGTGGCCTTTTTAGGCCCCTAGGTAGTCTCACGAAAAATTATCAATTGTTTACTAATTTTACGTACCTATTACAATATTACAGATATGTGCCTGAAGGAAACATGACTGCGTGTGGCACTGACTACTTATCCAAAGATTGGTTCAGCCGAAGCTACATCCTTATCTACTCCGTCTTCGTATACTTCATGCCTCTTTTGCTTATCATCTATTCTTACTTTTTTATTGTCCAGGTAACTCAAAAACACATTTCGGACTTATTTATAATCGTGATTCTGTCTATATTATGTATATTATAATGTTTTTCTTTTACATTCAGGCCGTAGCAGCTCACGAGAAGGGAATGAGGGAGCAAGCTAAAAAAATGAATGTGGCTTCCCTTAGGTCTTCAGAAGCGGCTAACACTAGCGCTGAGTGCAAATTGGCAAAGGTCTAATATATTCTAATTGTTTAATGTTACTTAACCTTTCAGGATTCACTCAAAGTCTTGGTTAATAATCGCAACATATTGTTTTAGGTAGCTCTAATGACCATTTCATTGTGGTTCATGGCGTGGACACCATACCTCGTGATCAACTACACGGGTGTATTCGAAAGCGCGCCCATCAGCCCTCTTGCTACTATCTGGGGATCACTCTTTGCTAAGGCTAACGCCGTCTACAATCCTATTGTATATGGTATCAGGTCTGTATTCTGCCTTTACTTTCTAGGAAAAATCATACTAGATACATAAACAAATCACATGTTTGTTATAGCCAACCGAGCTCGGCCCTCATCTACCGGCAGTACAACGCATGCTTATTAACTTTTAATGCAAAATTATCGTTCTAGCCACCCGAAATACCGCGCAGCTCTGTACCAGAGATTCCCGTCGCTGTCGTGTCAGGCGTCGCCAGACGAGAGCGGCTCCGTGGCATCCGGCGCCACCGCCGTCTCTGAGGAAAAGCCGGCCGCCTGAACACGACTCTCACGCCTCCTCCGAAGACAAAACCTCCACGACTTGGCCTCGCTGCTCTATGGACACACGATTCTGCCAAAGCGATGTTATTTATTATTTTTATACGCAAACATTTACATTTGTACAAAGTTATTTAAACTCGAGCACAGAGCGTGTGCTGGTTGCAAAATATTCAGGCTGTCCACCTTACAAATCGGCACTTGCGTATTTTGAGTTCACGTTTTGGGTACCGAGTTGAACGTTGCACACTTTTCTTAGACCTTACATTTGCTTTAAATATCGGTCGACGACATATAAAAAAATACAAAAAAAATAAGAATCTCCAGTATGTCGCCAGGCCGCCCCTATATCCATGAGACTGCTCCTCTTAGATCTTAGATATAGACATTGCTATAGATATCTCTACTCTACGATGAAACAAGCTCTGTATCTTGGACTAATAAAGTTAGTAAGCAAAGTGGTTAATGATCACATAAAAATTTGTTTTTCTTTTTACCACACAGTAACCTCTTCACCTCAACCAAAATGTAGTGATGTACGATAAATATAGATAAAATAATTAGCAACGTTGATCGATGTTGATTGGAAGGAATATAATTATGTAATTATAGAACACTTTGTACATGCTTTGTATTTAATCTTTTAAAATATTATTGATGGTTATTAAAAAAAAAAAACCAACACATAATATTACGCCTGGATTTCCCGGCACAGGTGTACTCCAAAATCCACTTTTTGCCAGCAGAAATTCTTAGGTAATACGGGCTGCTGTCCGCAACTGTCGTCAATGCGCGTATAATGGAAAAACCCAATAACACACAACACAAGTTATTTATACAAGTAAACCGGCCAAGTGCGCTTTGGACCACGCACAATGAAGGGTTCCGTCGTCGGAATGAATTTATCCCAGGAACAAACTTAACATTGTAGTTAAAAATCATGTTCTCCCATATATTGCAACTGCTTTAAGTTGGTCGACTATTACTCGTAAACTTGTAAAGCCTACTTAGCTGTGATAGTTTTCCTTTTAATTTCGTTATATAAACGACTTCCGAGAATTTTGTAATATATCTAAAAGTAACCATTTAGCTGGCAGGGCAGACACTTGACTCTAACAAAAATTAGCACTTTAAAGCTTAATATTTTACAAACGGATCCCTGAATCGAAAAATGGTTTTCACAAGCTGGCAATATGTTTGACCTATCCAACGAAATCCCACACCATGGGGTAGACGAAAAAAAAACATCCCAATTTACGTGTAGAGGAGGTACCTACCCTAAATCATTTTTTTTCAATATTTTATTTTCCCACTTTGTCGGCGTGATTAATATGTATGCCCATGCTAAATTATAGCTTTCTAGTACTAATAGTCTCGGAGCTTAGCTGCGGACGGACGGACGGACAGACGGACTTGGAGAAACTATAAGCGTTCCTTTTTGACTACGTAACCCTAAAAAACACATGACAAAATTAGTTACAAAACGAGCCTGGAAATTGTGGGTGTCCAAGGTTAAATCCTAGACCCTGAAGCCTGTTACACACGTAGCTACAATATAAAAATAATAGCGTGTATTGACACGTGTGTGTGACGGGCTTCATACAACTTTTTAACTCTCCAGTGGTACAACGTTGCCAGGCAACGAATAAAAACAAACAATGCGGCAATGCAGTTCCTATCCTTCCACAGAGTACTTTTTGATAGTATCCTTACCATCCATTGTCAATCAACGAACGAATAAACGAATTATTTTGCCACTTCAGTTCTCATGCATTTAAATCGTAACTTATTTTAAATTTAACAGCATGGCGTGCAAAACATCGTTTGAACTTCATCATCATTTTCCTAAACTAGCTGAAGAATCTGGTTTTACTTTTAACACACATCGACCTCGTATTCATATAGACTGGAATAAAATTAGTGAGTACATAATCTAAGAATTAAAATAAAACAAAAATGTATCCTAGGTACGCTTGGTTTATTTTAATATTTCTTAACAATCGTAGGTACCTACGTAGTGATTGCATGCATGTGACCTAAAGCAACAACCTGTTTTTATGTAACGTAAGATTATAAAGATTCATAATAAAACATTTTGTTACAGGACTGATAGATATAGAAAGTATAATAAAAGAAAGAAAATTTGTTATCATCGAACAACATTTGAATGACGTAAGGACTTAATATTAAATTATTACAAGAAATAATTAACATTGGACATCCCCTTAAATGTTTTATTAGTGTCGTAGTATTATTACCGATGCTTGTAAAGTAGTGGTGGATTACGGCCCACTCCCTCTCACAGAGAGGAGGCCTATGTCCCAGCAGTGGGAAAGTTATCTAGGCTGATTTTATTTGTTGTTGTTTGTTGTAAAGTAGGTAAGTATCATGATTCCATGATTCAAATCAAGAAATGCGACATTAAAACATTGCGATGTCTTGGACAAAAAAACGAACTCAACTTCTGACGGAACTCACTTGTTGCTCATTCCAAGCCAAGTTTAGCGAACATTGCCATCTACGTGAATATTTATCACAGTACCTTCTAACATGTTGTCGCTCGTAAAAGAATGCTTTTCCTCATATTTCTGCCTTAGCTCAGTAGCATTTATTTTATAAGTTTTAAGGCCATTTATCTTATTATTTTTATTATTTATATTCTATCATCTTTAGGCACATAGTATAAATTTAATTAAAGGCACTTTTTGTGTCTGTAATTTAGTTAGTCTTCTAACCTACGAAATTAATTTTTTATCACATCTATCCAAATAGAGCTAGTATATTCTTCGTAAACTGGGTCTAAAATACCTCTTTAATCCCTAGTGACCAAAAGTGATTTGAATTTGGGATGCGGATATTGTTAGTAATTTAAAAGTTCCAATCACCAAAGAGATCAATCACGAACATTGTATGAATAAGTAACAGGCTTCATGATAAAGTAAAAGGCGCGCGAGCAAAATTAAATTTAAAAAAAGTACAATGTGAATAATAAAAAACGCACGAAAAGCATTCTGCCTTCGTAAGTGTTTAGGTACTCAAAATTGTATGTAAATAAATAGACGTAATATTCTTATTCATAAGTTCCACTTACTTATTTTTCATAGAGGGCGATAAAATGTAGAGTGCAGTCCACCTCGGGAGCAACACTATTTTAAGCTCGAGTGACGTACTTTGAATCCCTCGCTGCGATCAGGATTCAAAGAAACACTCTCGCCTTCATAATAGTTGTTTGTTCCTTTGGCAAACAATCTACTATTTATGCGGTTTTCAAAGCATTTGTTCCGGAAACGTTGTTAAGAAATCTCGATGTTTTGTTAAGGTGAATGGGTAGTTGAGACCGCGAAATTCAAATTTTCTTATGTTTTTTGCAATTTGCAGGTCAGTGTCAGGTTGTATCTTGATCAAAATATGATTCGCGACAATAGCAGGTACATATTTAGAGAAGTATAATCATTAGAATCAATAATACATCTTTGTAAGTTAGATTTCTACCACTAACACTTTTCCATAAGAGATTGGTGGTTGGTGGTAGAAATCTAACTTAGAAAGATATATTAATGATTCTAATGATTATAATTCCTTAAATATGTACCTGTTATTGTCGCGAATCATATTTTGATCAAGATACAATCTGACACTGACCTAAAAATTGCAAAAAACGTAAGAAAATTTGAATTTCGCGGTCTACTACTATCCATTCACCTTAAGTTGTAGTAATCGTGCGAAGCAGGGTTGGCTACTTATTTAATTTTATTAGTAATTATAATAAAAATAACTTTGGTGAACAGATATTAGATTGCGTGTTTGAATCCGAGTTCGATGTACGCATACTTGACGAAGGTGTCCTGAAACTGTTCAGACTTGCACAACTAGCTGTTGAATACCAACAGTTTTGTCGTCATTACTTAGACCGGAGTGTCTACGTGTTGCGGGAAGAAATAACATCTCTAGCACAGGTACGTAGATTAAGAAATGTAGGTTAATACCTCAAATTTACATAAATCCCACAAGTAAATTATACTTAATTTATTATTCTTTACAGGACCTAGATACATGCAAAAAAGATCTTCGAGAAAAGGATGAAGAAATACGAAGATTGAGGAAAAGATCGAGACATAGTTTTAAGACTCCTCTGCCATATGGAAATGAGAACATAGCGACCATGATTTTAAAAACCCTGTCTCACAAAGGCGATATATTTCCATCGACATCGAACGATGGACTTCAGTATAACAAATGCAATTATTGCGACAAGGTATTTCTGAACCAACTTTACTTGAAGAGTCACATATCTAGACGACATGCCAATGTAATTGAGACACCTCAGAAAGATATACAAGAAAATACTGTGAACAACGAAAATACCAAGTTAAGTGCAGAAGTAAATGAACTCAAGAATAAACTAAAAGAAATGGAAGTCATTATTGCTAACACAACCAGCCAAAGTAATCCAACAAAATCGATCATTAATGAAGCTAAATCTCATACTAATAATCAAGAAGTAAAAAAAGATATGAGAGACGCTGAGGTATCAACCAATAATGAAGAATATTTATTAAACAAAATTGAGGAATGGAAAAAAGAGGAACATGAAAATTATAACAAGGAAATGGATAAGTTAAGAAACCAAATCATAGAATCTATTAAAATGTTCAAAGAAAAGGAAACGGAGAAACCTGCCCCAACCGAAACGAATATAATAATTCAATTACATGAAACAATAAAAGAACAGGGTGCAGAAATATTGGCACTAAAAAAAGAACTTAAAGATTCAGTAAGCATAATTTGAGAACTCACCTTAGACAATTACAACTATAATTTATAAGTATAACATGTAAATTACAACTATATTACCTATTTTAGAGAATAAGAACAGAAAAAGAAAACGCTGATCGAAACAAAGAAGCCGATGCTCAAGTATTACTTTGGTCGAATCGCGCGGAAGTTCAGTCGAAGCAATACGAGCAATTGCTTCAGAAGCTGAACGATGTTGCGAGGGATGCTAAAGAGTCTCGCGCTCTCGCAGAAGCCGAGAGGGAGCGAGCAGCTCAATTACAAGTATTATTGCAACAAAGTGTTAATGTTAAAACAAATGGACATATCGACACTACCGATGATACACCAGTAAGTTCCTTGGCTAATCCATTAGAATGAATAAAACATTATTATGGTACGGTTCGTTACCTACTTGAAATATTTAATATGTCACATTTCAGACTCCGACGAAAATACCCAGCTGTTCCAATATCAGGAAGAAATCGGTAAAAAGGAAAATAAACTCAAATAAATCTGATCAAGAAGCTGACCGCAAAACCCTTGAAAAGCTTCATCGCAAAGCACAAGAGCTGCTAAATATTGGTTCTATAACTTCCAGTTCTTCAGATATTTCAAGTGTAGAAATAAAAGCTGTAGACTTAAAGAGAACGACGAATAATAAAATGGAAATTTCTAATAAGATAAAAAATGTGGAAGAGAAACTCCAACATACGCCAAATGCACGTGATTCGCAGATTTTAAATGCAAAGGCACCAAAAATAAAGAAAGAAAAACTAAAATCTAATCATATTAAAAAATTTAAAGAAGGAAACTCTCCTATCATCCCTGGAAGGTAAGGCATTGTTATTAAATTATAGTTAACACACGCAAAAACACCATACATATATGAATAGGTAGAGCTTATTTTATGACTTATTTTGCTTACGTACCTATAGAAACTTATAAATTGTGAGCTGGGTTGTGGAGGTCAAAAATAGGCAGTCACTCCATGTAAAACAATGGTACTCAGCTGCATCCCTGATATAGCCTTTTACCATAAAGAGGCTAGGCTGATTGATTGAGATAGGTAGGTAATAAACTAGTATGGCAGATTTGCTATTGAAGACAAATCGTTGAACTATGTCTTATTTGCGGAACAAATGTAATCTATTAATTACGGTATGATGCATAGTGCGAGATCCGGTATAAGAAATATATATACCCTCATCCGTTATTTAATGATAATAAAGAATATGTAATATGCTAGATGTGTACATTGATATATCGCAAATAGGTTGCCTAGCTAAATCACGTGCCGATGGCGTTTAAAAAACCTCAGATTAAATAATTATCTGAGGTTTAAACAATAAAATGTTTAATTAATTTTTTTAATCAATTTCCCCGATTAGTTATTTATAAAAGTTGAGCTTCAGCTGTAAGAAGAAGAAGAAGATAGAAGATACCCGAAGGAATTGAAAAAATAAAGGTTGTCTACTTTCCCCTATATGTGGTGTGGCGTAAGTAGTGGTCCACCGTTAAGGATTTGATATACTTACCAGACAATTTACTATAACATATTACAATTTTAACCATTTTTACCCAATGGTTCCAAAAATATATCTTTTTTGTTTTTTATTTATGAAATTTCTACCTTTTGTTACAAATTTGGTTGTAGTTTCAACAAAAATCATTATATTTTCATTTTGATTTCTGCTATTTACTGCTGAAATACTAGAGCTGTCGTGAAAAATTATGGTTTTTATGTAAATTTAGAGCTTTGAAGAAAAAGTTAGTTCTTCTCTGTTTTAACCATAATTTTTCACATAATCATGCAAATTCAAGAGGGATTTTTGTATAAAAAAATTACTACTAAAATGGTTAAAATTGTAGTATGTTATAGTAAATTATCTGGTATATCGAATTCCTAACGATGGACCACTATTTACACCACACCCTGTATAAACAGGCAAGTAAGCGGTATTAATATACCCTCATAAGTTATTTAATCGAATTATATATCAAATGAAAGCTCATTTTATTTAATCAATAAAGTTTTTGAAAAAGCAACCTAATACGGTTGTATTAGGTTGCTTTTTCAAAAACTTTATTGAATCCATGGTTACCTAGATTTAACGAGCGTTGAGAGTGACAGAGGAGCGTTGCGCGCGCAATCAGAAAAAGATGCAGCGAGGCAGGTGTGCGCCCGGTAAAGTTCGTTTCACGAAAGAATTCCCTTCGCCGTAATGTTGGCACCATTGCTTTTCATTGAAGAATTGTTTTACCTTCAATGAAAAGCAATGGTGCCAACATTACGGCGAAGAGAATTCTTTCGTGAAACGCACTTTAGCTGCTTAGTAAAAGCACGTAAAAGAGAGTGGGAAATGCTCCTAATTCTGTATAATAGACAAGGATGACTTGTCAGCCGACTCGCATTCCATTGTAAACAAACGTGCTAAAATGATATAAAAATGAAACAGGGTCCTACTTTAAGCCTGGGTCTGCCAGCTTTCCACGCATTTAGGCCTAGTCCGCACTGCGATATTTCACCGCGCGATTTTTTTTTCGTAATTCTGTAACACGTTCAATACTATGGAACTAGCCGCACTGACGTTATAAAATTCGCGCGGAAAAAAAATCTGTGATTTGATGCAAATTGAACGCGATTTATTCCCGCGCGAATGTTTTGTGCAATAGTAAGTAGTATGACTATGGCCGCACTGTGGAAAAAAATTCGCGCGTTTCTCTCAGTCGTGCACTGACAACGGCATTGATGAGATGTCGTGCGCTTCGTCTTCCGCCCGATCGGCAGGCGAGCAGGAGTTAGCAGAAAATGACATTGAAATAGAAGAATTAATCAATCTGATGCACAGGAGACCTCCCCTGTGGGACAAATTTGAAAGTATTGAAAGCAAGATTGTGGGAGGAAATATACAAACAGATATATTTAGTAGTATCAGATAAATCAAAATGTTTCTGATGTCCATTACACGTTCGTCTCAGCCGGGAACAGCATCGAACTGACAAAAATCGCACGAAATTTTACTCGCGGTGCGTACTAGGCGTGATTTCGAGCACGAAATATAAGTCGCGAGGATAAAAATCGCGCGGTGAAATATCGCAGTGCGGACTAGGCCTTACGGGTTATGATTACACAGCGGCTTTTTATAACAAAGGGAAAATCAAGCCTTTTTAATATTTTCAAGACGAATGGATTTCTAGGAAATATTTGCATCTTTGACAGATCCAGTAGATTACTCCTCGAAGATAAAATTCAGCCTCATTCAGGAGTTTACTGTCCTTCTTTTGGGATCAAGCAATGTTATAATATCAATGACGCTAGATATCAGCTGTTCCAAAAAACCTATTCAACGAACAAAGACAAAGAGCATTTAATAATTTTTATAAAGAAGATTAAAGGCATCGACTCCAGACTGATTCCAACGTGCTGGATCTCACTCAAACAGAAAATTTTGCGCACAAAAGGTACATGTTAATTCATTGTGGCTTCATGAAACCGATGCATGCTGCGTTAAAGTCAATCCCGAAAATTGTGGTTGGTTTTTGGGTGGCTATTTGAAGCCTACGTGGTTTAAAGGGTATCCAAGTTAACGACATATTATGAGAATCGAGAAACAAAGAAAACGATGAAGAATTGGAATTTGATTTTGACATCGGCACTTCTGACGAGTCAGAATCTAAATTTTTATGTTATATAGGTACATATATTTTTTTATTTTGCTATTGACAAATTTATGTATTAATAAAAAAATATTTAACTTTTATCAGTATTTAATCCGCGCCTATGTCCAGCAGTGGACGTCTTTCGGCTGAAATACACGATCGGAAAAATCTCCTTTTGAAAGACGTACAGACGCCAGCACATCAAGCTACTACAATCTGTCAAATTTCTTTAATTGATTTTCAACTTTATCGCTAAAGCATAAGGTTCAAGGTTGATTGGGAAAATTTGTTTAGAGTAGCTTGATGTGCTGGCGTCTGTACATTTTGAACGGAAAAACTTATTATTTCATAATTAAGTATTGTCGCTGATAAATGAATGAGTGAGTGAAAAAAATTGATATCGTTGTTGATAATTACACTATCGGAGATATCTTTAAAAATAATTCGCTGTATCTTTGTCAAGCATATGGAATTGCGCGCGCAACGCTTCTCTGTCACTCTCAATGCTTGCGCAGGAAATTTAACATTTTGAATTTAGGCAACCATGGATTCAACAAACTTTTTGACAAGGCAACCTATACGGTTGAATTGGGAATAAAATATGCTTTCATTTGATCTGGTGGCACGGCACTTGGTGGGGACCAAGTCGAGCAAAAACCGACACAGCCGTACCTTCCTTTTCTCGAAACAGTTCAGGCCATTTTCGACCCCCTATAACTTCGTTGTGGATAAAACTAGAAGCCTGAATTTTTAGTAACCAAGCAGGCATTGTATAAACACGGTATATTTCAAATTTCATTCAATTTGAACCAGTAGTGTAAGAATTACAACTAGTCAAAGTTTCCTAATTTTGTCACTCACTGACTGACTGACCGATCATCAAAACTCTAAGGCACTTCTAGCAGACATAGAAGCTTCAAATTTAGAATACAATAATTATTGTTTAGTGTATAAATCAAGGAAAAATTAAAATATTTTGCAATTTCGGTCCACTTATCTAGATACACCAACTGCATAAATAAGTTTGTAATCCTATATAAATATATAGGATTACAAAGTTACATTTGCAGTGAATGAATCAGTGTAGCTGTAATTATGTATAATATAATGGAATAATAGGTGTAGATAAGTACCTAGACATAATTATGTTCAAAGGTAACTTGTAAGATGGTCAACGGATTATGTTATAAAAAAAAAGTTTAAAGGTACCGACCGGAAAGTAAAAAGTAGGACTATCTACAAAAGGAAGTGAGAAGCCATCAAAAACATAACTTGTAAAAAAGCCAAGTCTCGCAACTCAGTTCTTCTACCGTACTTACTTACTTAAAAAGTTGTGAGATCCATGATACCAAGTCGGTTAATTTATTCAGTCCCTACTTAAGGGACCTTCTGTCTTAAGTTATTAGGTACGTAATTAGCTAACCTAACAACATCTTATAGTGACCATATCAATATTAAAAATCTTTTATGTTTTAAATAAATAAATTGACTTGGCAATCGTACTAAACAATTTAATTATATAATATGTATTAATAAAATATAATATACAGTATTACTTGTGAGATACATTGTGTTTTCATGCGATGCGATGGCCAAGTCAATCTAATTATTTCTTTCATTCAGCTGATGCTCGACTTCCATAAATAACTAATCGGGAAAGTTCATAAAAAATGTTTAATTAAACATTTTGCTGTCTAACATGTATGCACGTGATTTAGCTAGGCAACCTATTTGCGATGTATTAATGTACACATTATCTAACATTATGTTCTTTATTATTATTAAATAACTGATGAGGGTATATATTTCTTATACCGCACTAACATATTGAATTAACGTAGTTTCTGCATGTGATTACAGTCCGATGAAAGTAGTAAGAGCAAAGATAACCGAAGAAGTAAATAGTCGTTTAGTGTCAGCTGGCGTGGACCCACTCAAACCTAGACTACCACGAAGTGACTTCCAAAAACAACGTTTACAAATACGCCAGCAGCAAGAACTGAAAGCTAAGGTATTAGTTACAACATAATACATAATTTTCACCCTATAACCTAAACCACTTTAGATGTTTAATAATACTGCACAAATTTCAGAAAAATTCCGCTCATGAAAAAGTGAGACATACAATTCTGGCGTTCTTGGATTCCAGTACAACAGACTTGAAAACGAATATTCCCCAAATGCAGGAATACATATCTCCAACAAAAACATCAAAACCTTTTAAAAACCTGACAACTGTTATTTCTAATGTCAAAACAAAAGCATTATCATTGGTGAAAATGAACGATACGAATGTAAAAAATAAGCGTAAATTGCTAAATGCTGAAGTAGCCAAGCGCGCCATGACTTTATTGAAAACACCGCCGGGATCCGCAACTAATAGTCCTGTTGCAGGCAGGCGTAGTCCGTTTAAGACATTTAATATCACACAAAACGTATCGCGTAGCTCATTAAATATGACTACACGATCAGATAATCATGCTAAGGAGGACACTAATGGTAAAGTCGAGGATTCTGTCCACAATTCCCCTAAAGCACTACAAAAAGTAACTGTTATTAGTTCCGAAGATGGATCGGATGAAAGCGATCATAAATATTATAATACCACTAATGAACAACAGACATCAAAATCTATCGAGAGCTTGATTAAGTCCCCAGCACGAAGACCTGCTTCCGCTGGTGCTGATTATAATCACACCATCAAAAAATATACCATTAGTAGTGATGATAACTTGCTGCGCACACAATCTGCTACAATTTTAATTGAACGTTCTTCAAATTCAAATGAGACTACCAAAAATCCACCAGCTAGAAACAATAAAGACAGCAGTGATGATGTCGAATCACTATTGGGTATTCCAGTAAAAAAACATTTTTTGGGTAACAACCCCCAAATTACAACAAAACAAACGAAAAGTGTTCTGAAAAATGCTTCTTCAGCGTCGTCTTTGAATAAAAAGAAAGTAATATTCGATATGGATGCAATTCAAATGAAATCTGTGAGTGCATCTCCATCTCAAAGCATTACGGAGAAAAGCGATGGTAATGAAAAATATGAACTAGGTATAGTGAACCTCGATGCTGAGGAATGGGACATTTCCAGGTATGTTGTTTGATTTTAACGACGGATAATTTTAACAATTTCATAGACTTATTGTGCGAAGTGGCAATGTCATTTAACAAGAGTAGGTACATCTCGATTATTCTTCATCCACTTATCAAATGTATTGTTTTGTTTACAGCATTGAAAACGAACCTCTAAAAAATGACACTAAAATACAAAATATAACCCGCACGACTAGCCCAAAGATTGCAGAATTAAAAGAAAAGATAGAATCTCAGCTGGCACGACGTAACGATACTCCTACGGCCCCGCTTGTTGGAGCTGTAGATGTTCTGGCTGGTTCGATGGCCAAAGCTGCCAGCATTACTGGCAGCAACACGAGTCTTGGCAGCTCAATCCTAGACGACTCTGAAAGTGTACCAGTCGTAAATCACAAAACATTTGTAAAACCCAAACCCACGAGGGTTGCAGCTAAAGATGAAAGTGACATAGATTTATCGGAATTCAGCATGGATGGTGTAGTTCATAAGAATGAATCTTTTTAATTATACCTATTACATAAGGGTTGAATGTATGTTTATTACGGTAAAAAAGTACCTATGTATAAATAATCTGTATACATAAAACAAAGTCGGGTTAGAGACACCTTTTATAACTTAAGAACGGCAGAATCGATTTTTATCTTTGATTTGTTGGATTTGTCACCGCCCCGAATAGCATTTAACCATTAAAACATGGGAAAAAATCACGAAAAAAAAACGAATGTATTTTATATTCTGAGAGGGTACGAAGTTCGCCGGGTAAGCTAATTTTTAATAAAAGTTTGTGTTAAAACATTTTGGTCGTTTTACTATGCAAACATAATAACCTTCCAAACGCCCTTTTTTCACACCACACTGGTTTTGAAAGATAGGCGTACCTGAAGGAAGTATTCTAGGTCCAGTACCCTGTTGTACTCCTCTCTTTCTTTATTCCTAAATCTTGCAAGCTAAGATTGTGCAGCTAGTGCTGCGGTAACTTTTCGTCGAGTCTCTTAACTTGGAGTGAAATAAATTATGTTTCGTACCAACTTCTTGCTCATGACAAATTATGCGTTATGCAAACCTCCTAAAGCATAGATCAAGATCATAGATCTAGGCTCTAACCAGGCAATAATATTGTACCGAATTTAATTATGACCCGCTGGTGCATAATGTGATTTGAATTTGGAACGTCAACTAAAAAAAATCATGAACTCGTCCCAGCGACTCTGCCATTATAGACCGGGAGATGATGACACATTTTGGTAAGTCATTTCTTACAGTATGGCGCTTTCAGGGGGGTTCATATACGTAATAAGTGAGAGGAAAATGATGTTCTTACCGGTGGTGCGCGGGACGCAATTGCAGAATAATTAATTGAAATTGCTCGAAAATCCGGAGGTGTCAAACAATTTCTTTCACAAAATTTCTTCAATTTATCGGTATTTCAACAAAAAAAACCCGGCGGTCGCTATGTGCCATACTTCTCCGGTGGGTGTTTAGACCCGCCATACTTTTTTGAAAATGTTTTTTTTTTAATTTTTTTTTATTTATTTCTTACAGGCTGATTTTTTTTTTAACAATTGTTTTTTATTAATCTTGTACGAAAATCA
Source organism: Luperina nickerlii (assembly GCA_963855955.1). NCBI lineage: Eukaryota > Metazoa > Arthropoda > Insecta > Lepidoptera > Noctuidae > Luperina > Luperina nickerlii. The sequence continues at coordinate 12,550,180 of OY979664.1, read as the reverse complement.
CCATGCCATACCATTCCGACGGTCCAAAATACCCGCCATACCCCCTCAAACATGTCATTTTTTTTAAATTCGAGAAACCATTTCTTTCAGTATGGCACTTAAGTCGTGGTCAGTTTATGGTACAGTGAGACAAAATTATATTCGCCATACTTCTAGTGCAGTATGAAAGTGGTGCCATACTTGAAAAATTGTATTTTTTAACCATTTTTAAAACACGCCTATAGAAGCCGTGAAATTATTTTTTACAGTATGGCATAAATGAAATCAGATTGTTCCCATACTATTATGAGTTGAAAAAAATATGCCATACTGTGACCATGGTACGAAAGACCGTCATACGCACGCTGCGGTGTAAAAAAAATTAAAAAAATGAAAGGATTTCTTACAGTATGGCATTTTAATTTTTGGAAAGTTTATAAAAAGTATGATTCAGGAAAATTATCCCATACTCATCATGAAGTCCAAAAGTGATGCCATACCCGGAAAACCGATTTTCAGCGACGTATTTCAGCTACAGTACGTCCAAGTTATATATATATATATTTTGAAAGCCATGCTTTTTTAGTAAATCGCTCATACTGTGGCATCTTGAATTGATTTGTTTAAAAAAAATCGTTTTTAATATCGCTAAGGGGGAACGCCACTGTGACGGGCAAAGAAATCGATTTTTTTTTCAATTTCCGTAAAGTATTATTCAAAAATATATTTAAAAATTTTCACGCAAAATATCAAAAATTTTACTGAGATACACGTAAATGAAGAGCAGTTGCGTTTGATTTGTTTACGTTTTTTCCTAGTTGCGTTTGATCCACGACTTTTGGGCCACCCTGTATATCTGAAATACGGTAGAATTACCTTGTTTATTTAGTTAGCATGTTAAGGCGAAAGCGCCAGGGTAGCCCGCGTAATTAATTTTTTTTTAGGTTTTTTGCAATTTGCTGGTCGATATTAAGTTGTACGTTGATTAATACATACAGTGTAAACTCTTTATAACGTTATCCTTTATATCAGTAAACTCCCTATAACGTTGAAGTGAGCCCAACTTGGTTGGTTTGCGTTAAAACCCACATATTGAAACACTCTTTATAGCGATACGCCATTCTCTATTACGAAGAAATGTGTTCATATTTTTAGACAGTAAATATTTATTATCGGTATTATTGTTTATGTTATGTTATCAGGTAACAAAAGACTTTGAAGCTCCGAAACATCCGAGGTCGGTCTAGCTTTTGTTATCCTTAACCTCTTGATTGTCTAATTAGCAGACACAATAGAATTTTATTGTTCTTATGTCGCACTGTGTAACATAAGACATGGGAAAGGTGCCTTGAACACGTGCAGTATGACGCATTGTTTTCTCGGAAGTGATGGTCTTCGACCAAGCATACTGGCACGGATACTGGGTACCGATCGTATTATCAGTCGTAAACCTACTTTGAAACTGTTAACATGGCCAGTAAACGGAAAGCGATTAGTGTTGACGAAAAAGTTTGTGTGATACTTGTTAATTTGGTTGTTTTTTTGTTCACTCCATATAACGATAACTCTCTATAACGACGAAAAATGCTCAGTCCCTTGAGTTTCGTTATAAAGAGTTTACACTGTATATGATTCGCGGCCGTAACAAATATGTATTTACAGAATTATAATAATTAAATTCATCAACACGACTCTCTAGACCACGTAACCCCAAAGAATAACTGTTTCATGAAATCGTCATTCTTTGGGGTTACGTGGTCTTAGAGAATTGTGTTCATGACTTTAATGATTAGTGACGCCTGACCAGCACAGCTGCTGTATACCAGCATTAGAATTTGTATTGAGGAAGATAGTTCGAAGACGTTCGAGCGTAGAATATTATACGACATAACACATTATTTAATTAAACAAGATTGTCCCTACATACAACTTTCAAATTTCGTATTTACGTTCCTCACATAACCAACTTTCAAAAAAAAATGGTGCCATACTGTAAGAAATTGTTCAAATGTTGCATAAAATTTTACAATTATTTAATAACATTATACGTATATCACCCACTCTACAGGTATGGCATTATAACAATTACGTTTTTAATCATAAAAACAACTACTAGACCAAATTTTAAGGTGAAAGAAATGGTTTCTCGAATTTAAAAAAATGACATGTTTGAGGGGGTATGGCGGGTATTTTGAACCGTCGGAATGGTATGGCATGGTGATTTTCGTACAAGATTAATAAAAAGCAATTGTTAAAAAAAATCAGCCTGTAAGAAATAAATAAAAAAAAAAAATAAAAAAAAAACATTTTCAAAAAAGTATGGCGGGTCTAAACACCCACCGGAGAAGTATGGCACATAGCGACCGCCGGGTTTTTTTTGTTGAAATACCGATAAATTGAAGAAATTATGTGAAAGAAATTGTTTGACACCTCCGGATTTTCGAGCAATTTCAATTAATTATTCTGCAATTGCGTCCCGCGCACCACCGGTAAGAACATCATTTTCCTCTCACTTATTACGTATATGAATCCCCCTGAAAGCGCCATCCTGTAAGAAATGACTTACCAAAATGTGTCATCATCTCCCGGTCTATTATTACGATGTCATCGGCAAAGCGAAGATGTGAGATGTACGCGCAATTTGCAGAACCCTATGACTAAGGCTAAGGTCAATGGTACTAAAGCCTTTTTAAAACCAGACTTGTCCTTGTCACCTGTCACAAAATCTTCTGGTGAGACCAGGGGGCTTACTATGACCTTTTAAAAAAACGTTTAATTTCCAGTCAGTTCAAAAGCAGGCCTACTTCTGCTCTGCTAATAATCGTACCTGCCTGCTGTCGTAGACAAAATGCTAGCTTTCTCTGTCTACGCCTGCTGTAGGTAATGCCATTGTCTTTTTAATAGGCATCGTTCAAAAACTTAAATCTAATTCTATTTTCTTATTACCGGTTTTTTGAAAATATTAGGAACTTGATTTTCTTGGGTATGTAGGTACATATTTTAACTATGATTATGCATGTATAACAAGTTACCTTGATACATTATCTAAAAGCGGTTCACTAATGTTTCACCAAAACTCTATTGACAAATTTTTAGTTTAAAACCAACGTTTCGTATAGATACTATTTATTTCACAAACAACTCATTCCGCAAATGTTTTATTTTATAAGCAAATGCTTCTCTTTACAAATGTTTCGGATGATTTTTAATAATTTATGCTTTTTCATTTAATATTTAAATTCTTTTGCAAAAATCACGTTTATACAAAATATATTTTTTTAATACACTAGGCTATGCTTACAGACAGCGAGAGCGACTTTGTTTTAGGTACCTATGCCTATGTAAAGATTTTCTAAACCAGTCACAAAGTGATCATGACGGTATTTTCCATTTCGGTCAAATAACACAGGTCAACAAAATTTGACGAACACTCCATGAAACCAGACTATACTGTAATGACCGGGGTTCCAAGTAAACTGATTAAAGAAAGGAAGACAAAGGCAGTATCAACAAATTTACTCAACTAATTCCAAGTTTCCAAGTTTCTTTGTAATCTAAACACTAACACCTTAATTATTAAATAACGGAAACAAATAAAAGTAAACAACATAAACATAAAGCAAAGTACACAAAAAAAAACAATTAAAAATAGAACAAATTGTACCAAAAAGAAACGAAATAAAAACAAAACAAAATGTCTTGGTTGACGCAAAGAAAATCCTCAGACTGGGATCGAACCCACAGCGAGAAATCTTTAGCGGGCACTATGCCCCGAGACCAACTGGTTTCTTGTGTGCCGTGGCGAATATGTCGATCACTTTTTCGCGACGAATCGAAATTAGGCAGCTTTGTCAATTGAGGCCGGGATACTTATGCCTGAACCATAAGGGCGTTTCTGCAAGCTGAGGACAAGATGAGAACAGTCAGCCTTGCAAAACATCTCCAATTATAAGCTAAGCTACACTTCGCTAAATAGACGCAAACACTTACCCCGTTACTTCCGTTACTCGCACACAAATTCACAATATTGCACCAACTACAATACGTATGTTTATTCCATAATAATGTCCAAATAATGATGTCTTTAATTTACAGAAATCATGCAAATAATTACGGAGCAACGCGTTAGTTTTCTGTCTTTTCACCCATTGACCTCACTCCGGTTTAATTATTTTCCCGCTACCGTCACTTGTCCGTTGTCCAATAATGCGTTCTTAAAAGTATTTTGGCGAGCCTAGTAACGCCATCTAGTATTGGACTTGAGAACTGAAGTATCGATCATTACAATACTTTTCCGAAGGATTTTGACGCGCTGAATTTTTCCAATAGACTGTAGATATGTGTATGAATTCTCAAACGTAGATCAATCCACGTACCTACACGAAAATTTCAAAATGCGATATCTCAGCGAAAAAAAAATATATTTGAGTAAACTCAACGTCATTTTAAAGAGGAAGACTAGTCATTTGAGATGCTATTAATAATTTTTGAAAGAAAATAGGATCGGCCGTGCTACATAACCTCAAATATGAGAAAAAACGGTATTTTTGCACTTTTAGGTTAGGATATCTCGAAACCCTGACGTGATAGAGCAATTTTGAGGCCAGATTCGAATTCAGCGCGTCAAAATCCTTCGGAAAAGTATAGTCTGGTTTCTTGAAAAAAAAATTGTTGACCTGTGTAATTCACAGACATTTTTCTTAATTTACACTGAAGTCCTTTAATAATAATAGTATTTTTTTCTATATAATCTAGTCGTTTCTGGTCGCAGTCGTTTCTAGTTTTTCTGGTCACAGTTACATTTTTTTTAAAATAATTTATAACCTAATCGAACTAGTTCGGTTCCGGGGGTAGCCCACTAAAAGTAATCTCTTTTTTTCTATTAGCGCAAGTCGGTGAAAGAATGAGTTTCATTTTTAGGAAATTGCGTAATAATAAGTCAATATGTAAAAATTTTTAACATAAACGTTTTTGTATGAGATAAAATGAATTGTTTATCAAATAAGTAGTACGTTATTATTATACAAAAGTTTATCTGGTTATTATTTTTTGAAGTGAATTATTTGGCAAACTTGGTGTTGTACGAGTATAATGATGAAATGACAAATTTTAATCATGTTTTTATAAATAATATTTGTATGTTTGTATTGTCTTCACACTCTTCACCAGGGCCGTCTGTACCCGGGGGTGCAAGGGGTGCGTGGCACCCGGGCGCAGGGTCTTAGGGGGCGCAAGCCAATCCTTAAACCTACTACACGTACCATGCGGAAAAATTTGACAGTTTCGGGTAGCTTGATGTGCTGGCGTCTGTACCTAATTTTATTGTAGAGTAAGTATTAAATAAAAATATAAAATACAAAAATTGGGGCGCAGGCTGATTTTCGCACCCCGGTGCCCAATATGGCCAAGACGGCCCAATGTCGTAAGTTTGTTTACATGATGAAAATATTATCAGCCATCAAAGACATAGCTTGTAAAAAAAACCAAGCCTCGCAACTCAGTTCTTCTACCGTAAAAAGTTGTGAGATCCATGTAATACCAAGTCGGTTAATTAAATTCCATAGGAGGAACAGGCTCGTCGGTTGGAGGAACAGCTCCAGCGGGATAAGGAGGAACGGGCCCGTCGGTTGGAAGAACAGCTGCTGCGTGACAGGGAGGAACAGCTCCAGCGGGACAAGGAGGAACAAGCCCGTCGGTTGGAAGAACAGCTGCTGCGTGACAGGGAGGAACAGGCTCGTCGACAGGAGGAACAGGCTCGTTGGTTGGAGGAACAGCTCCAGCGGGACAAGGAGGAACAGGCCCTTCGGTTGGAAGAACAGCTGCTGCGTGACAGGGACGGACAGGCTCGTCGACAGGAGAAACAAACCCGCCGACAGGAGGAACAGGCCCGCCGACAGGAGGAACAGGCTCACCGACAGGAGGAACAGGCTCGTCGGTTGGAGGAACAGCTCCAGCGGCATAAGGAGAAGCAGGGGCGCCGCCAGGAAGAGCAGATGCTCCTTATGAAGGACCTTCACGCTACCTTCGGGAAAGACATGAAGGAGATGAAGGATAAGGTTGCTCAATATGACAATCGCCTGTCGGAAGCTGAAATCCGTATCGACCAAGTGAATAACCGGGTTGACAACGTGATGGCTGACGTGAAGCAAACCGTGATGGCTGACGTAAAGAAAACGCTGGATACCTTAAATTGGGGGATGGAATCGCAGCTCTCGTAGCTACAACACCTTCGCTACGTGGATTCAAAGAGCCACCGTTCGACGGAACTTCTTCCTGGTCGGCCTACAAAATCCAGTTTAAGGCTGTCATGAAGGCGAACGGGTGGAATAAAAGTCGGGCCATGACTGCCCTCACCCTGGGCTTGCGCGACCAGGCCTTAACTGTTCTGGAAGCTCTTGGTAAGGAAGTGACTTATGAGCAGCTCCTTGAGGCATTCGAGGCTCGGTAGGCGACGCTCACCTGGAACACGTGTTTCGTGCGCAGCTCAAGGATCGCGTTCAACGCAGTAACGAAAACCTGCAGCAGTGGGCCCTTGAAGTGGAGAAGCTGGTTCATAAAGCTTACCAGTCCGTACCTGCGCTTATTGATGGGAACCTGGTGCAGGCACACATCGACTGCATCCGCGACCTTGAAGTTAGAGCTGCTGTGAGGCTCGGTCACCACGGGATGCTTAAGGACGCTTTAGCCCATGCACTGGAGGTGGAAGCGGTGCGGCAGGATCATCGTTCCCATCGCGTCAGAGAAGTTGCAGCGGCTACAGTTCGCGACCGCAAGAAAGGATACAGCCCTAGGTGCTACGGCTGTGGGGAAAGGGGCCACCTTCGATCCGGTTGCCCTAAGCGAACTGCAGAAAGGGAAGGTGGCTGGCCTCCAGCGGGTAGTGCGGCTAACAGCACCGCCCAGCAGCAGCAGGACGGCTTTGTGGTTAAACATCGCAGCGGGAAGTCTCTTGGCAACACAGATGCATTGTCAAGAAGACCTTGTCCTGAAAACTGCAAGCACTGTACTAGGTAAGAAAGTAAAGAAGTAGTACCTGTGAGGATGCTCAAGACAGACCTCAACAACGAGTGGAAGGAAAGCCTACAACGTGCACAGCCGGAAGATTCGGACATCAAGCCGATTCTGGAGTGGATGGAGGCCAGAGCTCCTAAGCCGAAGTGGAGCGACGTCTCAGCGATGAGTTCGATCACAAAAAGCTATTGGGCCCAATGGAACAGCTTGGTGATTCAGGATGGAGTCCTGTGCCGTAAATGGGAAAATGCTCGGGGAGACAGCTGTCATTTGCAAATGGTTGTCCCTAAAGCTCAAGTACCGGATGTTCTACAGCTGTACCATAATGGTTGTTCAGGACGTCATCTGGGAGTAAAACGGAGTCTACTGAAGATACGAGAACGGTTTTACTGGGTCCACTGTCGAGACGATGTCGAGGATTGGTGTCGCAAATGTACAAGTTGTGCAGCTGTAAAAGGACCTCAGACTCGTAGTAGAGGTGCATTAAACTGTACAATGTTGGTGCACCATGGGAGAAGATAGCCCTTGACGTTGCGGGGCCGTTTCCGGAAAGTGAAAGTGGTAACAAGTATTTCATGGTTGTGATGAATTCATGAAACAGTTATTCTTTGGACTTACGTGGTCTTAGAGAGTTGTGTGTTGGTCGAGCAGTGGTGGCCAAGTGGTAACGGCCGCGACTTACGAGTTGTAGGTCGTAGGTTCGAACCCACACATGCGCTTTACTTTGTGTAAATTATTTCATCACCACTGCTCACAAAAACGGTGAAGGAAAACATCGTACCAACACGCACTGGGCCCGCGTGGTGGATTACGGCCCACTCCCTCTCACTGAGAGGAGGCCTGTGTCCCAGCAGTGGGAACATTATAGGCTGATGATGATACACCTTATTGTTATTTAAAATATTCTAAAACAATATTAGATGGCTTAAAATAAAACCAACGAATTATCTCCATGATTTGTATGTATGGCATTGATTCCTTTGCCTCCTAATGGAATCTATTAAAATATTACCTGTGCCAGCAAGGTTGTCACACAGGTGAAAATTGAATTGAATTTGACACTTGATTGACGTTCACATTTTTTTTTTTTCGTGTTCGTTCTTGAGGACAGGCAAAGGGTCAAGCCCGGGCAGACACAGGCAAAGATAATCTAAGATGGCGCCACCATAGCTGGTCTCAATCTGACCAATGAGGTTATGATATTTTGAAATATAAAATGACATTACCACATTTTCAATCAATGACGATGTTGGGAACCAGCTATGCTAGCGCCATTAGTTCCACAGTGTGTCTCCCCATTCACAATGACAATAATGACATCCAACCGAAAAGTGTTGCCACAATCAATAATTACTGTGGGTTGCAATTTATTTTTTAAATAATAATTATTAAAAAATATAATAAATAAGGAAAGGGTGCTTTTAAAAAAATATACAGTTTTTTTAATTTATGTACTTTACTTCCCTGTTCACAGCAGCTTCGAATAAAAGCCCAGCCTCCATACAAAAACCTAACGTCCTTTATGGATGTCGGAATAGTATTACAACAGTTCAATATCAAAATTTTTATACAAACTGTGTATCATTAAGAAAAAAATAACCTATCGCTACCCATGGTCTGCGATACCTTTGTTTTACCATTGACAACTTAATTTAACACCTCCCTTACTACTACGGTACCAATTTTGTTGTTTGAGTACTAATTAGTACCAATTGAGCACTAATTATTTACCAAATATGGAAGCGATTAGCGTTGGTGGTCCGGCGGTAGTCACGGACATTTTTTTCGCTGCACTACTACGTAGCACAGATAACTATAATTATACTAGGCTACGTAGGTATAATCAAAGAGAGGGATTGGATAACTGGTATTTTAGCAGACAAAAAAAAATACTTAAAAATCCTTCACCAATGGGATATAATATTGATACGATTAACTATACAGTTAACTGTCCATTATGATTCATGATGTTATCCTTTTATGATTCTGCCAGTGGCCTTTTTAGGCCCCTGTCCTGCTATAAGAGATTGTGGTAAGCCCCCAGGTGAACTATTTTTTCTAGAATGCCAGCAGTGGTGGTGTGATATATAAAAAAAAACCAAGGAGTTTTCATAAATACATTATTTATTTTTAAAACAAACAAATTCAATTATTAATATTATCATTTATCACTGTTGTATGCCATGATGAGGTTCAATCTCAGAAGATCCATTGGTATCCATGATGGATCTAGTGACGAATGTTTTCTCATTGGATCCTGATTTCAAGATGTGGATATACTGAGATTTTTTTTTTCAAAAGACCCATGAGCTAGGTGTACGTTACCCCAGCAAGAAAGTGTCTCCTGGAGTTATAGGAGTAGGACGTATGATATGTGCCCTATCTGCTGTAAATGTGCCCCCAAATAAAAAATGTGTGCCCCCTGTCGTTTTGGAAAAAAAGATTCCTGCTGGGGTAACGTTTTTCTAGCAGGAAAATTCTAAACGAATGATCGGAGAGAAAAATTGTGCATGGCCAGAGAGCTTATATGTGTGCCAAAATGTGCCCCCAAAAAAAAAATCTGTGCCCCTTCAGGTTTTCGAGATATTGCATTTCCTGCTGGAGTAACGTTTTGATGAATCGTATATCTCTACAACCATTGCATGTGCCCCTGTAGAGTAAACATACACGAGTAGCTCTTAATGTGTGCCCCTTAGTGCTCCAATTAGTTTTAAGAAAATATTTATAGTTTTCAAGTTATAGCGGTTTTATGAAAACCCGAAAAAACATCGCAGCGCCTAAATTAGACAAGAAACAAGTTCGCTGAAAACTGTATTCGGTCCTTCTTGACGCTAATAATAACCATACAAAGTTCCAAAACTATTCATGCATGCGTTTTTGCTAAAAGTCAAAACGATGGTGTCCTAACTTTGACGGCAAAATACAAGGAACCGGCTCAATCCGAGATGTGTAGGTGTAAACCAAAATCATGTGCCTTTAGTCAAAAATATATGGTGAAAATATTCAGCTTGGAATGTTTCGCATTAAGAGGGTTGATCCGTTAGAGCCACGCTGGAGTCAAAATTGATGATTTCCGACGGACAATAAAACCATAATCTGTTTAATTTATAGATAAGATATTGACGTCATATTAATAGGAATTTCATAATCTAGTGCATGGCTGAAAAACATTTTCATTTATTCGTACAGTTTTCTCATTAGAACAGTTTTTATGCAAGCCTTTTTTTAAACTAGCGATCGACGGTCTACGCAAATGCAAGGTATTAGTAAAACCATATACGACAAACTTATAACAACGTTGCTTTATAAATAATAATAGCATTTATTAGTGCATGGCTGAAAAAAAAAAACGATTACTGTAAGTTTTCATTCAAGAAAAGTATATTCAAAAGTGTCAATTTTAGCCACTTTTCGATATTTTAAACGCGTTAGTTTAGGATGAAATCTGAAATATTTATATGTTATTTTAGGCCTAGTAAACGAAGACATTTACGTTCTAAAACATGGTACAAATATTTTTTTAATAACTTATTTTTTTATTTTACTATGAATTATTTAGTGCAGCTATATAATCCGGCGCGGAATCACGCCAGCGCTCAGTGCCGGCTGAGGCCTTTCAGAGGTAGGACGTGTGTCGCTCCCGTAGCCGCGAGTCGCGTAAAATATTATCGTACTTTCGCGAGTTTTTAGCGCGACTAGGACATGTTGATACGTTTTATTATAATATATTTTTATTATATTACAAACTTTGGTGAGTACATATTTTAATGTAATGGTGTTCTATTAACTTAAGAAAGATTAAATTAGACTTCTTTATGTATGTTTTCATTTTACTTTTTTTTCAGATATGGCTAACAAAAGGCGCTATATGGGAACAAAAAAAAAACGAAAATTTGGCCAAGGCTAATGAAGCTAAAAGGTATGTTACCGAGGTTCTCTACTTATAAAAAATATATTTTTATTAGGTGTAATTAAGAAACAATATACTTACTACTTTTTGAAGTAATTTTTTTTTATTACTTTTTGTTTGGATATTTTTATGAAACACAGTAGTAATAAGATAAAGTTAATATCCAATTCGTTGTTATAGGCAGAAAAGAGAAGTTCAAATACTTCAAAACCAGGACTTAAATAAAAATGCTGTTGTAAGTTTTATTTTTTTACTTTATATTTTACTAGCTGCGGCAGACACGTGTTTCCTTGGTTTTGATTGAGCAGTTGTTAAACCAAAACTAAATAAGACCTTTCTTCATTATTTATTTATCTCAAGCCGACAATCGATCGCCTGTCATGGTGCTTACTTTTTGTGTCACTATATTATACCCTACATATTATTTTCAGAATCAAGAAAATGAAAAAGACAGTGAAAAAACACTGGAAATTCTGGAAAACTTGCAGGCATTAGAAACGGCTCCAATTCAAGATCCTGACGCAGGGAATCTTGTAAGAATTACTTGGTCATTTGTATACATATTTTAGCACAAAAAAAACATTGTTAGTTATGTGCTATCTTAAGCCGACAATCGATCGCCTGTCATGGTGCATACGGTTTGTGTCACTATATTATACTCTACATATTATTTTCAGACTCAAGAAAATGAAAAAGACAGTGATAAAACACTGGAAATTCAGGAAAACTTGCAGGCATTAGAAACGGCTTCAATTCAAGATCCTGACGCAGGGAATCTTGTAAGAATGACTTGGTCTTTATAAACATATTTTAGGACAAATAAAACAAGAACCTTCAAGAACAAGTGCGTATTTACAGTATACTTTCATAAGTTCAGATACATGTTGTACATTGTTTCTGATAATATTAGACTTAAAAATATATTTCCAAATTTTATGTTATAGGTAAATAGTAGACAAGAAGTTGAAAGGGATACTGTACTTCAGACAGAGAGTGCACTTTGGCTAGAGCTACGACGTTGTTTATTGACAGCCTCTTCATTCTGTAAAGTGTGCAAACGGCGATCGACTATTAGCCCAGCCCCTTTGGTTAAACAATTTCTTTACTCATATTCCTTGGACCATATCCCTAGTATTCAACATGGGAAAGTAAACGAAAAAGTGGCCATAGAACAGTTGCAGGTACAAGTTTAGATTTTTCTAACAAACAATTTATTTTTATATTCTTAAATTCTATTAAAAAGAAGTAATTAGAGTATTGAGTTTCAAATTATTATGATTACAGGTGCTTCGCCGGATGGACTAATCGACGATGATGGCATCACCGAAATTAAATGTCCTAGTTCGGCATTTGGATTAGAGGCAGATTTTGCTATTAGCCAAAAAAATATTAAATTCTGGAAAATAGATGGATCTGTGAATCGACGCCATGACTGGTTTTATCAGATACAGGGGCAGCTGCATATAACTAACAGAAATTACTGTCTGTTTGCTGTGTGGACAGGCAAAGATTTTAAATTGAAGACTGAAAACATAATCAGGGACGATAAATTTTGGAGCGAAAATATGGAACATCGGCTAGTCAGCTTTTACAATAAATGCCTGTTACCCGAAATTGTTGATCCCCGAAAAGCTAGGTCCATGAAACTTAGAGACAACAAATATTAAGATTTTATTTTACACGAAATTGTTTTTATTTACTTTAACCTAACTAATAATAATTTAATTGCTCATTTATTACAATAAACAAAAAACTGAATCCCCGCTTACGGAAAACGAAAACATTCCCTACTAACTAAAAACTGGCTAAGTATCAAGATGATTCTAAGCGGTGTATGATACGCGCTCCAACACAGACGGCTGTGTGTGCGTTTAACTGTATAGCTGTGTGAGTAAATTTACCTAAACACGAGGCGCGCCGCTCTGGAGTAACGCTCTTAAGTAAATATTAACAAAAAACCAAAATATGTAAGCAACGGCTGGTTATCCGACCAAATTTGAATGACTACTAAAAAGCGACGGATTCATACATATCGATGACCTTTACTCACTAACCGGTTCACACGTGTTGTGCCTGAGTACACCGACTTACAAAAGTAATAAGTAATTAAATAAAGTTGTTATTGGATTATATTCTACTAGCTGTTTCTATGACGTTACACATGATTAAGTACATTATAAATAGTAGCCTAAGTGCTATTCCAAGGTAAGCTATCTTCTCGATTCTAAATTTCATTAAAATACATCCAGTAATTTATGTGTGAACGAAACTTGTTTCTTGTCTAATTTAGGCGCTGCGATGTTTTTTCGGGTTTTCATAAAACCGCTATAACTTGAAAACTATAAATATTTTCTTAAAACTAATTGGGGCACTAAGGGGCACACATTAAGAGCTACTCGTGTATGTTTACTCTACAGGGGCACATGCAATGGTTGTAGAGATATACGATTCATCAAAACGTTACTCCAGCAGGAAATGCAATATCTCGAAAACCTGAAGGGGCACAGATTTTTTTTTTTTGGGGGCACATTTTGGCACACATATAAGCTCTCTGGCCATGCACAATTTTTCTCTCTCCGATCATTCGTTTAGAATTTTCCTGCTAGAAAAACGTTACCCCAGCAGGAATCGTTTTTTCCGTTTTTTTCCAAAACGACAGGGGGCACACATTTTTTATTTGGGGGCACATTTACAGCAGATAGGGCACATATTATACGTTCTACTCCTATAACTCTAGGAGACACTTTCTTGCTGGGGTAACGTACACATGAGCTAGACCCATGATGGATCTTAGCAAATATGAGTAATAAGTTAATATATCTGTCATATTGACATTGCAGTTTAGTGCGTTTATAATTAGGTATTTACGGAAAATGAGTGCGAACGAAGAGTTGAAATTTATTAAAAGTGGGCGTGGTAGTTTATTATGCGAGGGCAACAGATTCCATAAGCATGTTCTTTATAAAAAAGGTACTAGTCTCTGGCGTTGTGAAAATTACAAAATTAAAATATACTGGATCAATAACATTAAATTCGGTGAGTGATTTCTTTGTTTATCTATAGGATATCCCCTTCTAGTTAAAAAACATTTACCAACATTATTTTACAACTTTTCCTACTACTTTTTTATCTACATAATTAGTTTTAGGACAAAAGTATTACAAAACAGAAACCCCATTGCGACGCCTGTGATCCTGATGTAGCTTATAATTTTATAGAAGGCACATTAAGTGATTACTGCAATGAAGCAATATATGGTAAAGAACCTGCTCCTCGCATATATAAGAAGGCACTTTCTTATATAGAACTATATTACTTTCTTTCTTTCTATATTACTTTTTTTTTTTGTAGCATTCCTTTTTTTCACATTGAAAATTCTCATTAGATCCATTTTACTTATTTTTTATAAAAATAGACCTAATGAGAAAACAATCGTCACTAGATCTATCATGGATCTGGCCAATGGATCTTCTGAGATTGAACGCATGATGATGACCATTGGTCGATATGGCCGCTGCCTACATACGAGGGGAGGTCAAAAAGTTCGCGGAATGAAAAGGGAGGTGAAATTAAACATGAAATTATTTTTCCTCTTCAATATATTCTCCATTAACCATAATACACTTCTCAGACTTTTCAAATAAATCGTTACCTTCTAATAAAAAAAATGTCGAGGCCCTCAAAATAGACAAATGGCAGACTTAATTTCGTCATCTGAGAATTTCTTTCCACGAAACTCTTTTTATGTTTGGGAACTAATAATAACCACAAGGGGCCAAATCTGGACTGTAGGGTGGGTGTAGGGGTATTTATCCAGCGAAATCTTATAGGTTTAATGAACGGATCGGGCTGAAACTTGGTATTTATAGTTGTATTGAGTTATCAAATAGTGACAGGTAAAAAAAAAGTCCTCCCCTACCCACTCTAACCTCTCCATTCCACGAACTTTTTGACCCGCCCTAGTACGACCAGCGAGATGATGCAATGATGAAGCATTGCATAATGTACTTGTAGCTATGTCAGTCTTCCGGATACCTGCTGAATGATAAATAGGTTTTAGTAAATAAATAAATTAAATAATATTTGTTAATACAAGAGTAATCCTCAGAAAGAGCCTCTTGTGTAATCAAAGATTTTTCGGAGTAGGTAAGTGAAAATCATCATAAACAGAAACTAAATAGATACCCTATTGCTGTTGTTATATGATAATAACAAGGGATGGTTATTACTTATTATACCACTTCGGCAATTATTAGTGTGGTGTTGGATCTATAATAAAAAAGTATCATTTTACAGTGTAACAGGCAGGATACAGTTTTACAGGATAAAAAGTAGGTTACTGTAACAGTTATACAATGACAAACTTTTTATTATTTTAACATCTTCACATTCTTCACTAAGATAAAAAAGATTCATGTTAGTGTCAGTCAGAAATAACAAATTTCATTGTTTTCAGCCCGAAAACATCATCTGTGACCCAAAGAAAATTTTACTTACTCATATTGTGATGTCTGCCATGATTATGCCCATTAACTGCCATTAGCTGCTGCTGTCTATACACAACCAGCATAATGATGCAAGAAGCATTGCTGTTCACCATGTACTTGGTCAGTCTTCAGGATACCTGCTGAACGATGACTAGGTTTTAGTAAATAAATAAATAAAAAATACTTGTTAGTTACAAGAGTGTATAATCCTCAGAAAGAGCCTCTTGTGTAATCAAAGATTTTTCAGAGTAGGTAAGTGAAAATCATCATGAACAGAAACTGAATAGATATCCTATTGCTGTTGTTATATGATAGTAGCAAGATGGTTATCATACATAGACAATATTACAGTGTGGAGTTAGATCTATGAAAAGGTATCAATTTACACTGTAACAGGATACCATTCTCCACCAAGAAAAACAAAATCAACATTTTAATATTCTTCATAGAAGTCTATAGTTCTATTTAATCATTTGGAATGAAAAAAAATTGTTACCTCTTTTACTCCAGAGGCAAGTGTCCAACTTGAGTAAACATCAGAATTTGGCCAAAAGCGATGGTGGTCAATGCAGATAGTATCATTCAGAAGGGTTGTAAACAAACCTGGAAGAAGAAAAAATATGTTATGTGTTACTAATTTAAAGTAGTATCAGTAAATGATTTTACTATCAGACTTTTTATGAACTCACCTGTTTTATGAGAAGCTTCTTTAGCTTCCCATAGACGATACTTACCACGGAGAAATATTTGAGAAAATTGTATAAAAACTAAGTAGCAGTTAAACAAGCAAGAATGGAATTTATAGATTTTATTTTGCATAAAAATATGTCTACGTCTCCTTCTTGGTATCGGTCTTGCCACCACGGATTCTTCCGGTCCTGCGGGCGGCGATGAGACCGACCTTGCGACCGGCGGATGTACCTCTCTTGACAGTTGAAGCCTTACCTGTGATAAAAAGAAAGCAACATTTTTAGATTAAGCGACATATTTTGCTTTTTTTATTTCTTAATCAAACCAAAAGCTAAATCCATCAATTAGTAATGAAGGTAGAACTCACCAATATGTTGATGGTTACCACCACCGTGAGGATGCTCAACGGGGTTCATGGCCACACCACGCACATACGGCCAGCAGTTACGCTTAACCTTGTACTTGTGGTACGCACGACCCGCCTTCAGGATGGGCTTGTCAATACGACCACCTCCGGCGACGATACCTGCACAATGATGATGAAGAGTTAAAACAGTGATAACAAAATAATATTGGTTAATTGCTAGCGTATAAATCCTCAGAAAGAGCCTCTGTGTAATCAAGATTTTTCAGAGTAGGTAAGTGAAAATCATCATGAACAAAATGGTCAAAATTTTAGAAGAAAATAATTAATCTAGTGCTTTGATATTGATAAAGTACTCCCCACTGACCTCTATTAAACAAGTATGCTGGACTAAACATACTGAACGAAATGACCAATGTGCCGATTCAAAGCGCCCCGTTCGAGGTTCTCAGGAACTAAAATTGGCACATTCCTTCAAACGGATGTTGAGTTGTTTGGTACGTCTCTGATGATTTTGGTCTAAATCGTAGAATACGACTTTTTTGTGTATTTTGTGTTTACTACGTGATATTTAGAACATTTTTATTGTGAAAGCATGTGCATTTTGTAAAACTCGATATCAATAAAAAAATGAAAACCAGACTGCGGTAAAAAAACTTAATTAAAAAAAACTTAAAAGCTAAAACTAAGCCCATTTTAAATTAAATAAAAGTCTGACTGTGGTAAAAAACTTAATAAAAAAAAACTGAAAAGCTAAAATTAAGCCCATTTTAAATTAAATAAAAGTTGGAAGCAGACAGGACCCATTTGAATTTGAAAATATAATAAAAATGGTATGGTAAAATGGTAGCCTAGTAATGGTAGTAGTAGTAGTGGTGGCTCTAACCTAGCAAACTAGGTTTGAGCGAAATGGCAACAAATACTTCAATAGTTTTAGTTCACACTGTGAACTAATGTGACCCCAGCTCAGCTTGTAAAACAAGCCAGGAGATCTTAGCTAAACCATAGTAGTTTTTAGGCTAAGTTTTCAAATCCCTCAAATATTTAAAGCTCACTGATCTAACCGTCTTGCACTATAACTTTACTAGGACCCTATCCACTAGTTTATAGCTTGGGATCTGACCGCGCTCTAATGAATTTTCAGTTAACCTTTGCAGAGCAATTATTCTATTACTTAAAAATGAAGCATAAAAATAACTGCAAGTGATTCAATATTTTTCTCCTTTTTTTTATTTAGGATGCTCTGTCCCACTCCTGGGCAAATTCCTCCCTCCACTCCTTCCATCTTTCACGATCTTCCATCTTTCTCCTAAGTAATAAATTCCTCTCAGTAGTTATAACGATTGATAAAGTTCATAAAAGTATTTTTTTGTCGAAGGGTATGTCCCATCTCTAATATTAGTTCCACGGAATCTCACGTTGCTATCAGCGCCAAATTGGCGAAAAACAAATGTCTTAATTTTGTCATTGATAGTATGAAGTCCAGTGTACTTGTATAATACACAGGTCAGTGAGTACTCCTGATTACAAATCTAAATTATGCTACAGTTTATAAAAAATAGTCAATATTGTTATAGAACCATACTCACCAACCATACCCCTGTTGCTGGATGGCAAAACTTTCTTAGCTCCTGATGGCAGCTTAACCCTGGTACGCTTGGCATCAGGATTGTGGCCAATGACGGTGGCGAAGTTTCCAGAGGCACGAGCCAGCCGACCTCGGTCACCCATTTTCTCCTCTAGGTTGCATACAATGGTACCCTCAGGCATAGCACCCACAGGCATGACATTGCCTGAAAGGTAAAGCAAAATCTTAAAATATGTGGCAAAATGCAATTTATTTAAGAGATTAATAGTTTTACTACCAAACAGGAAGAGATATTTAATAATGAAGTATTCAACAATTAAAACTTGATTGAATAAAATAAAAAATTAATTATGTTTGTAATTTGTAATGTCAGAAACACTAAAAAAAGAAAAAGGGAAGCACCTCTTCCAATTATTTAAATTTTAACTAGTGAGTCCAAGTGCCTGTAGAGCAGGACCAGCATTAAACCAAGCATTTTTATCTATGATATAATCATAGATAAAACTTGTAATATGCTTGTCTACATAGTGTGCGTTTAATGCATGTTTTAAATTTCTTCTCATTTAGTGGAAGAATATAGATAGTGGTATTTTTATTATAACATTTTACACAGTAACACAAAATTATTAATAAATAATTTTATTTTTAATAATTAATATTAGTTGGCAAGACACACTAGCAGCTAATTATCTGATGAGTGTGTTAGTAAAAAGAAAGCTGGTGCTTTACAAGCAAATATAAAATAAGGTTTAACTTACCAACTTCAAGGGTAGCTTTCTTGCCGCAGTAGACAAACTGGCCAGTGTACAGACCCTCGGGGGCAATGAACAGTTCTTTGCGAGTCTTGAACTTGTATGGGTCACGGAAGTGGACGACTGCCAGAGGAGCACCACGGCCGGGGTCATGGATGATGTCCTGGCGATCAATTTAAAATTGAATAAATTTGAAGACCGCCTACTAGCTAATTAGGTACGGGGTGCGGTTTGGGGGGCGGAGTATTTTTGGAAACTCGCATGCCAGCTGCAAATAACATGATATATCGACGGCGAAGTACCAATACCTCCTAACTGATTTTTTTTTGAGAAATTCACTTTTTTTTCGTTTTGAATTTAAAGGCGTTATTCGCATGTTTTAGTGAAATCGCAAAGTGTATTTTTATTACAACAGCATTAAATTAAAATGTGGAAATACATATTACCTCCCAACTAAAACAATGTGTCTATTTTTGAACGTTTTTATCCAGTATGTGTAAATTTTTGACTTTGTCAGTTAGGAGTTATTGGCACTTCGCCGTCGATATCCATTGATAACCCGCCCGTAAGACGACCCACTGGCCATATTTTGACTTAACATTTATAGGTTATGTTGCCTTAGAATTATTGGAATAATGTAACTGCATCTGCCACCTACGAGCAAGTATAATACTGACAGTCCAAGCAGCAAGAAACCATCCATCCATGCGCCTCTTTGAATAACGTTTGTGTACGATACACACAAATGTTTTTATTATGAATTTAGAGTACAAAAGTACCTTCACGACACCCTTGATGTAACCATGACGTTCAGCATAGTCCAATGATCGCAGTTTAGGCGCTCCTTTCCTTTTCTTAGTGTGTGAAACGAACACTGAACCGGCACCTTTACGTTGAGCACGAATCACACGACCCATGATTACGTCCCGTCACTGAAATTTATCCAACGATCTATTACAAATGAAAATTTTAACATCTTCCGAAGAAAGCATAAATAGGAATTGTTATTTTATGATTTGCAAGAAAAAATCTACTATAATCATAGTGATAAAATACGATGAAATTTTAGAACCCAAAATTTTACGTACATTTCTCAGACGGTCACTTTTGAAAGAACACGCAAATGTTGCCATGTACAGAAGTCGCACAGTTTCGATCAGAGAGGTTATTTTTCACTTGCAACATTTTTTCGTGATTTTAACTCTATCCATCTATCCATGGTTTTTTTGTACTTGTTTATTAGAGGTCAGTCGTAGACAGTGTATTAAGGCGAAAGCGCCAGGGTAGCCCGCGAAATTCAATTATTTTTAGGTTTTTTGGAATTTGCTGGTCAGTATTAAGTTGCACGTTGATTAATATATGAATCGCGGCCGTAAGAAATATGTATTTACAGAATTATAATCATTAAAGTCATCAACACAACTCTCTAAGACCACGTAAGTCCCAAGAATAACTGTTTCATGAAATCATCATTCTTTGGACTTACGTGGTCTTAGAGAGTTGTGTTGATGACTTTAATGATTATAATTCTATAAACACATATTTCTTACGGCCGCGATTCATATATTAATCAACGTACAACTTAATGCTGACCAGCAAATTGCAAAAAACGTAAGAAAATTTGAATTTCGCGGGCTACCTTAGCGCTTCCCCCTTAATGCCACAGACGCTGCACGGAAAATATTGTTAGTTAAAAGTGAAAAACTACCACGCTTGTTGCACGATGGAACTAGGGTTGGCGATTCGAGATCGATTAATCGAAGAATCGATTTTTCAGGCCCAAACGTTGATTAATATATGAATCGCGGCCGTAAGAAATATGTGTTTACAAAATTATAATCATTAAAGTCATCAACACAACTCTCTAAGACCACGTAAGTCCCAAGAATAACTTTTTCATGAAATCATCATTCTTTGGACTTACGTGGTCTTAGAGAGTTGTGTTGATGACTTTAATGATAATAATTCTGTAAACACATATTTCTTACGGCCGCGATTCATATATTAATCAACGTACAACTTAATACTGACCAGCAAATTCCAAAAAACCTAAAAAAAAAATGAATTTCGCGGGCTACCCTGGCGCTTTCGCCTTAAGGTCGCTTCGCACGCTCTTGCAACCTACATTCTCTTTTTCTCGGTCTACTTTGCGTAGGGCTACAAAGTAACTCCTATTTTTGTACGAATAGTCAAAAGAACACCTTACCAATCCGGGGCGGGGTGTTAAAATTATCGAGCTTGCTTCGCTCGCTCTTGCATCCTCCGTTTTCAATTTTTCTAGACTAGGTTAACAAAATTTTTCCTATTTCTGTATAAATGTTCATATATGCGGATTGCAGAAATGTTCGAGCTCACAAAAATCGGAAACGGGTCGAAATCGTACTTTCTGCTATGAACACATCACAGAAATTACGATTTCGATACGTTTCCCGGAAATCCCGGACAAGCTTTTACAATGTCACTTGTTTTCTGGGTATTGATTTGCACTAAAAGAACGACTTTGGTTTTTAAGTTTTTATTATAATCTTATTTTTACAAGAAAATATGGGACTCCATCATGGAGGCTTCTTACATAGACTACATACATATTTTTTTTTTTTTTAATACCAACGACGTCAGACTTTGCTTTTTTATCCCTAACACCTTCTCCTATTTTTTAAAGATTTCTTTAACATTCAAATTTTTAAAAAATACAATCTTATACACTTTTACCTTTTTTTTTTTTTGTAACAGACCTCAATAATTTTACTTTACAATTTTTTCACAATGAAACTTAAACTTATCTTTATATAATGGTTTTGTAAACATATCAGCAATCTGTAAATTAGTAGGACAATACTTTATATCTAAGTAACCTTTCTTATAATTTTCATGAATGAAATAGAACCTCACATCTATGTGTTTTGACCTTTTACTAAAAGAACCTGTTTTTATCAACTGGATAGCACTCTGGTTATCAATATTTAAACTTATTTTAATACTTTTACCAATTAACTCACTTAAAAAAGTCTTTAAATATAAACACTCTTTAACACAATCTGCAGCTGCTATATATTCAGCTTCAGTGGAAGACAGACTCACTATTGGCTGTCTCTTAGAGCACCATGATATGGGTCCACCTGATAGCATTATTATAAATCCAGTTGTGCTGCGTCTGGTCTCAGTACAACCTGCATAGTCTGAGTCACAGTATGCATCTAATCTTGTTATGTCTTGTCCTGTGTTGTACATAATTCCTTTATCTCTTGTCCCATTCAAATATTTCAATATCTTCTTTATTGCTAATATGTCTTGTCTCGATGGATTTTCTACCTTTTTACTTGCTTCATTCACAGCTTGGCTAATGTCTGGTCTTGATCTAGTTGATAAGTACAATAATCCTCCTACTAGTTCTCTGTATGGAAAGTTTGATGTAGCCGTCTCAGGTTCAGTTACCTTACCCATATTGCACGGTGTATCTGCTGGTTTTGAATCATACATATTGTACTTTCTCAGTAATTTTTCTGTATAGGTCTGTTGATGTAATAAAATTCCTTTTCCTGATCTTCTGATTTCAAACCCAATATAATTTTGTGGTTGTTTATAAATCTTTATCATAAATTCCTTTTCTAAATGATATAGAATCTGTAATATTTTCTCCTTGTCTTTCGATATTGCCAAACCATCGTCAACGTATATAGCTATTATTGTGGTCTTGTCTTCATTAGAAAAAACACACTGATCTGATTTTGTAGCTCTTAGTCCAAGTTTTCTCATAGTTTCTGTAAACTTTTTATTCCAGGTCATTGGTGCCTGTTTTAGCCCATATAATGCTTTCTTTAAATGACAAACTTTATTGTGCTGTTTTTCATATCCATCTGGGATATTCATAAAGACATCTTCTATTAGTTCTCCGTATAAAAATGCTGTTTTTACATCAAAAGTAATCATTTCATATTCCTTTGAAGCTGCAATTGCTATCAATGATTTTAATGCTGATTGACTTACTACTGGACTGTATATTTCTTGATAGTCAATGCCTTGTTGCTCAAAACCTCTCACTACAAGTCTTGCTTTGTATGTGCCATTTTCTTTTATACAAAATACCCATTTATTTGACAGTATCTTGTATCCCTTTGCCTTTTCTAAATCGACTATTTCCCATGTATTGTTACTTTCCAATAATTCCTTCTCCGAATTTATAGCCTTCTCCCAATTCTTCTTCTCAGCAGACTTCATGGCTTCATCATAGGTAAGTAATACATAATCTTGCAGGTAAGCTGGTTTTCTCTGTTGTCTTCTAGTATTTGTAGTTTCTATCTCTTCAGTGTTATTTTCTACATATTCATTAATTTCAACTTCTTCTTCTATTATTTCTGGGTCAAGGTCCCAGACCTTGTCTTCTTCTTCATTACTTTGTAGTTCCAACTCCTCTATCTCATAATAGATGTCATCACTTTCTTCTTCTTGATTTATTTCTTCTTCATTGTTACCTGGTATTATCTCTGTTATCACCAATCTTCTTGTTTCTTCTTCTTCTCCTTCTTTATTCTTATTATCATTAAGTATGACAATATCCCTTGCTATTTCAATTTTTCCTTCTTCCTCGTTCCATAGTCTATATCCATTATTAGTATAACCAATCATTATTAACTTTTTACTTCTTGGATCTAGTTTCTTTATATTTGTATGTAGTTGTTTAGCATATACTTTTGAACCAAACTTGTGTATGTTAGATATATTAGGTCTTTTTCCATGCCACATTTCATAAGGTGTTTTATTTGCCAAAGATTCACTTGGTAGTCTATTTATAACATAAGTAGCACAGAATATAGCTTCACCCCACATTTCTTTACCTAATTCTGAATCAAATAATATTGCTCTGGTTTTATCTAATAATGTCCGATTTAATCTTTCTGCCTTACCATTTAGCTGAGGTGTGTATGGTACTGTATAATCTAGTTTTATTCCCTTTTCTGAGCACCATTTTCTAAAGTCATTACTTGTGTATTCACCCCCATTGTCACATCGTATGGTAGACACCTTTTCTGTTCTCTCTCTTTCTGTTTCTTCTATGTAATGTCTTAAATTTTCTTTCACTTCATTTTTATGCTTCAGCAGGTATATTTTTGTAAAATGAGTGTAGTCATCCATGACTGTTAAGACATAACTATAACCATCATATGTTTTATTTTCAAATGGCCCACATACATCTGTGTGTATTAATTGTAATGGTCTACTGGCTCTGTTTCTTACTGTTTTAAATGGAAGTCTTGTTTGTTTTGCTTGTGTACAGATTTCACATGTATCTAATTGTTTTAAACCTTGTATTTTTATTCCATCTGCCACATCTGGTAATATATCTAGTATTTTCTTCCCTGGATGTCCTAGTCTTTGATGCCATTCTAAGGCAGTGCCAGTTTCTTTCATTAACATTGTCTTTTCTTCTGTATTTTTCCCATCTAAATTAATTTTATATAAGCCATTTTCCTTTTTTCCTGTCAATAGTAACTCTGCCTCCTTATATATTTTTACAGTATCTTTAGTAAACACAACAGTTCCTTGATTATTAGTGACTGCATTCACGGACAACAAGTTCTGTGATAAGTCCGGAACGAACAGGGTATTTTTTAAATGACATTTTTCACCTTTGACTTTTCCAATTCCCTTTACTTCTATTGTTTGTTCATTGGCAGTCAAGACCGATGATTGCTTATTTTCATAATTTGTCAATATGTCGATACTGTTGGTCATATGTGCAGTGCACCCGGAGTCTACTATGAATTCTTTATTTTGTGTGCCCTGTTTTTCAAACTTTGTAAAAAATGCTTTTTCTGTTTTTTCCTTATCTGTTTCTTCTTTTTCTTTCTTGTTCTTATTTTTGAAAAAACAATTTTCTTCTTTATGATTTGTTTTCTTACAGAATGAACATTGTTTATTCTTTAACTTACAGTCTTTTTCTTCATGATTGTTCCTTTTGCAAATACTACAAGCTTTACAGTCTTTCTTCATGTGCCCTGTTTTGTTGCATTTAAAGCATTTTATTGCACTTGAAGCATTTTTCTTTGTAGCCTGAAATGCCAACTGTTTTTCTGTTTCACTGGTTTTTAAAAGTCGGTTTTCCTCACTTAATATTCTGTTTGTTAAGTTAGTCAGGGTTTTCTTATCATCTGCCATTGATTCCCAAGCAGTGATGAAATAGTTTAGGTTACTCGGCAAACAGGATAATATTTTTGACATAACCATTTCTTCATTGATTTTTTCACCCAACTGATTTAGTCTAAACTGTAGATTTTCAATGTCAGTTATTAATTCTGTAAGTGATCGACCTTCTTGTAGCTTATATGTGAAGAACTCTTGTAATAGTGATGCCTTGTTTCTTTGTTCTGAGCCTTCAAATATTTCACATAACTTATTGTACATTTCTAGTGCATTTTTACATTTTAAAATGTGTCCTTTTAATTTTCTGTCTATACTGTTTATTATAATTCGTTGTACCTGGGCATCTTTTGTTATGAATGCATCAGATTTCATAACTTCTTCTTTGACGTCTGACGAAATTGCTGTAGTCAGATTTGCTGCCTTTAGGTGGATGTTAAACTCGAATTTCCATAACAGAAATGTCTCCCCATCCTTCAGTTTTTCAATCTGAGCATCTGCTTTGTCCATTTTTCTTGATTTCCTTTGTCTTAGTATTAGCTTGACCACGCCACCGGTTTTTATTCGTTCTTTTTGGGCGTCTCTGGGCTGGGCCCATAACCTTTTCTGGGTATTGATTTGCACTAAAAGAACGACTTTGGTTTTTAAGTTTTTATTATAATCTTTTTTTTTTTTTTTTTTTTTTTTTTTTTTTTTTTATGGCATACGTTATAAGAACATTTTTGCCAGCGTCACGTCAGAAGATATATTACTACAAAGAGGCCGAAATTTTGAATTTGGTAGATCTGAAAGAAAGGAAAATTATCTTACACTAATTACAGATACCAATTTGAATATAATGTAAAAAATATTAATATAATGATAAAATTAATGAGAGAACTACATAAAGGAGAGTGTCAAATGTGAATATATAAAAAATGATTTATAAGTTGCTAAAGTTTGATATTATTTAATGATATGAAAGATGATATAATATCAATTGAAGATGGATTTATATTATATAAAATATCGTCTATATGTATAGGAAGTTGAAATTTGTACTTCATTAGGGATGCATACAATGGATCATGGTTAAATTTAGGACATTTAAAGAATATGTGATTCAAGTCACCTTCTGCCATACCACACTCACAAACAGACGAATCTTTAATTCTGAGTTTCTTTAGGTGAACAGCAGAACAGCAATGGCCAAACCTTAATCTACATATAATACTACTAATTTTCCTATCACATTTAAATTTAAAGAACCAAGGTTTAGTTTGAATTTCAGGCTGATATTTAACAAAATTAGAACCTGTTCGTTTACTACTGACCGTCCATCTTTTCAACCATCTAGACTTTAGATCGCGAATAGGGAGAAGCAAGAGATCTTGTGGATAATTTTTAAAGGGGACCTTATCACCACAAATAATTGACTCTTTCGCAATCTTATCGGCTTTTTCATTACCAGGAATATTGCTATGACTTGGAATTCTAGCCAAATGGACAGTAAAACCTAAAGAAGAACACCTTAACAATAATTTTTTACACTGAAAAATTATCCAGTTTTTGTAACCAATTTTAAAAGGATTACTTTGAAAAGCTTGGAGTGCACTCAAGGAATCAGAGAAAATAACAGAGTTTTGTAATTTGAATAATAATATGTAGTTAACGGCCTCCATAATTCCTCTACATTCACCAACGAAAACTGAAGTTTCAGGTGGGCATTTTATCTTTTGGACAATGTTATAATTCTGATGAAATAAACCAACACCAACACACCCATCTTGACTTTTTTTTGACGCATCTGTGAAAATGTAATGCCAGCCATGCCAAAGGTTATCTTTAATCCTAGAGAAATGTTTACTGGCAAAAGGGTCCCCTTTTATTATATCTAAGTTCAGATGTAAAGTGGGTACATATAATATAGACTGATAGTCAGATTCAAATAATGGGATTTTAGGATTTCTATGGGTTGGGTATTTTAGACTCATAAGTTTTGAATAGCTTACAACCAAACAAGGAGACTTTTTGAGATTCCAATAGGGCAGAGAAATGTAATTATGTAAAAGTTGTAGTTTCGGAAAAAGAGGATGTGAAGAAAACTGAAACAAGCGAAACAAAAACATGTCTGATAAATATTGCCGTCTTAAATCTAGAGGAGGGTCAACACATTCAACTTGCATGGCATTCTTAGGAGTTGACTTCATTGCTCCCAATATAATACGTAGGGCTCTAGCTTGAATTAAGTCCAGCGTATTGAGCGATTTTCTGCAAGCTGGCTCATATAAAAATGAAGCATAGTCTATAACACTACGGATAATAGCATTATAGAGAAGCTTTAAATAAAAGGGGTGAGCACCCCACCAAACACCAGCCAGACATCTTAGAATGTTGAGGTTTTTTTCACATTTTACTGAAACATACTTTATATGGGATGAAAAGTTCAGTTTACTGTCCAAGATGAGACCTAAGAATTTTTTTTCATTTTCAATTGGAATCCTGATGTTATTAAACAATATATCAAGTCTCGGCTTCAAACGTTTTCTAGTAAAGATAACAACAGAACTTTTTTGGGGAGCTATATCTAAACCATTTTCATCCAGCCAGATTTTTAATGAAAGAAGAGCTTGAGATATTTTCTGCGCAGAATTTTCTATTCTACCATCTGCAGTATACAGAACTAGATCATCAGCGTATTGTAGGATTCTACAGTAGGGTGAAATAAATCTATTTAAGTCATAGGTGTAAAGATTAAAAAGAAGAGGACTTAATACAGAGCCTTGAGGCAGACCCTTATTCAAACTTCTGGTAGATTTAATTTCACCATCAAGCCTCAGTTGAGCAATCCGGTCTTGAAATAAGTTAAGAATGAAGTTAATAACCTTGCTTGGTATCGACAGGTTTTCCATCTTGTTTCTAAGGACTGGGAGGATGACATTATCATAAGCCGAGCAAATATCTAAGAATGCTGCTACGATAGACTCATTTCTAGAAAATGAAAGTCTAATATCAGTGACAAGGATAGATAAGCTATCCAAAGTTCCTCTACTTTTTCGAAATCCATATTGAGAATTAGGTAAGAGATTCTTACTTTCGATAAACCATTCAAGACGAATTTTAATAAGATGTTCTACAATCTTTATTAAGACTGAAGACATAGCTATTGGGCGGTAACTAACGGGCTGTTCTGGATCTTTTCCAGGCTTTAATACTGGAATAATAATTTGGGTTTTCAATGCGGATGGGACATATCCTAAATCCAGCATCAAATTTATCATTTCAAGATAATATCTTAAAATATTTTCTCCAGCATTAACCAAAAAAGAGTATGGGATCCCATCTGGACCAGGGGACGAATCCTTAAGAGAAGAGAGTATAATGCGTAATTCTTGCATAGAAAAAGGAGGAAAGCTTTCATCATGGACTGAAGAAACAGTTTTAACAAAATTAGGGACAAAGGAGGGGGCCAATCTATCCATAAATTGTTCATACCAGCTTTCACTGCTAGGGTATGGGGGAGAAGTTTCCTTAAAAGAACCACGATATAGTCGAATTGATTTCCAAACAAAAGACGAATGAACATTAGGGGAAATCGTCGAGCAGAACTTTTTCCACCCCTCTGACTTTTTGGAATGAAGGATATGTTTTGTATCAGACATTACTTTAACTAGATTGTCATAATTTGCATCTGTCATTTTTTCGCAGTACATCCGCTCAGCATTCTTTCTTTGTGTTACAGCAAGCGTACATTCTTGATCCCACCATGGGGGAGATCGATGTCTTAGGATTGGTTCTTTAATAGGAAATGATTGTTTAGCTGCAGAATGAATGCAATTTATTAATGACCTAAGACAGTCATTTAAAGAATGGTGAAGAATGATAGGAAGTTCAGAGACAGATTCTTCAAGAAATGAAGAGAATTTAGACCATAGATCAGACTGGGTTTTACTGTTAAGATTATATTGTAACAAGGGTTTGAATGGAGGAGGTTCAATTTTAGAAAAAGGGAGGTCGAATAGAACTGGAAAA
The DNA here is from genome assembly GCA_963855955.1 of Luperina nickerlii. NCBI lineage: Eukaryota > Metazoa > Arthropoda > Insecta > Lepidoptera > Noctuidae > Luperina > Luperina nickerlii. The sequence continues at coordinate 12,521,250 of OY979664.1, read as the reverse complement.
TGATCACTGCCAAAACTAGAAGGTAAAACCATCCAAGACATTGAAGGAGCCAAACTAGCCGAGACTAAAGTCAGGTCAACAGCACTAACTCTTTCAGATGGTTTTGTACGACGTGTCGGGGAACCAGTATTTAGTAAGCAAAGCCCTTTATTATCCATGATATCAAATAGATAGTTAGCAAGAGAATCCAAATTCTCACATCCCCAAACTGGGTGATGGATATTAAAATCACCCATTATAATAAATGGACCTTTGACGTGAGATAAAGCACTAAGAATTTTATTTAAAATATCAAAAGTTGGTCTGGCAATGTACAATGAAATAAAAGATATTTTTTTCATCTTAACTGCAATAATTGAAAAGTTTTTAGATAAAACGGATGAAGGTAATGGAACAAGATGAGTATTTACAGTGTTTTTGACGAGAATAGCTGAACCGCCATACCCGTCAGTTTGGTCATCTCTGAAACAAAGGTAGCCGGAAACTTTAAAAAAGGAACCAGGCTTAAGCCAAGTTTCAGCGATGGCAATAACAATGGGATCATATTTGTTTATGATATACAAAAGATCTGCTTTTTTGCTACGGATGCTTTGGCAGTTCCACTGCAACCCTAGACAGGGAGCCATTATGAGACGAGTGTAAAACGGGAGAGGGCGATTGTTGGGCAACGTTGGACGGTACGGAAATAGGAGAGTTAAGGAGCCTAGTGAGAGCTTGAATAAGCTCTAATATACTAGAAGGCGAAGGGGGGTCAATATTAGTAAGAGCTACACCATTATGGTTGGGAATTGACGGTATATTAATTAAGGCTTGATGAGCAGAGTGGTCATAGCCATGTCTTTGAGGGGGAGGAAGCCTAGGTTTTAGAAAAACTGTTTTTTTATAAGAATTGTTGGAAGATTTATTTGAAGAGGAAGAAGGAACAGGAGTCAGATTGACATGATGATTTTTAGCTACGTCACTATAACTTTTGCCTCTTATGGGGGAGTGAAATTTAGAAGCTTCTGCATATGAGACATTTTTTTCTGCCATAGAAATCTTAATCAGTTTTTGTCTGTTATATTCAGGGCAACATTTATTAGTGGCAAAATGAAAACCTGAACAAAACAGACAGTGAGAGGTGCCTTCTTCAACATTGCACGTATCGCCAGTGTGTGCTTCTCCACACTTAAAACAACGTGGCTTAGACCTACAGCTGTTCTTTGTGTGACCGAATCGACAACACTGATAACATTGAATAGTTGGGTAGTAATAACGCTCAACAATAAGAGAATTGAAGCATAAGAATACACGTGGTGGAAGAACTTGGCCATCAAAAGATAGAACACATGACTGAGATGGTTTATATACAGGAGCACCATCAATAAAAACTTTGTAATTTAGACGTCGGACTTTGGTTACAGGGCTACCCTCAACAGAAACATGAATATTTTCTAAAATTTCCTCCTCGGACCATTCAAGTGGAATACCTTTTACTAAACCCAGACGAGTTGTACTGAAGGTTGGGATGAAAGCCTTGAAGTCATTGTTCTTAAGTACATCATTGACAACAAAATCATTGGCAGATTTAGCATCATAGAAGGATAGTGACACTCTATTCCGACCGATTCTTTGAACACTGCCATCAACAATGTTATTGAAATTGTTTCTCCTCAAAAAACGACCGAAATTTACAGGGTGCAAGTAGGAGCTCATAGTAGAGGATGAAGATTCAATCTTTTGAACATGGACTGTGAATGGACCCTTATCTGAGGATCGATATACCTGTCTACCAGATGGGATATAGGAAGGAGTAGTAGGGGTTTGAGAAGCAGTAGCTGATGGGGAGGCAAAAGAATCAGTTATCTGCGAGACAGGATCATTTGTTGCACAGGTCTGGCCCAGAGGAATAACTGAGTCCTGGGATTCATTTAAATCCTTGCACTTCTTAATCAATTTTTTGGAATGTTTTTTACGTTTAACTGTTTCAAGAGAGCCATTGCCCCTCTGGTGTCCCCTCTGCTCTACCACATCTAAGGAGGAATCAGATGCAATAGAGACAAATTCAACGGGTGACGGGATAGAATAAGACCTATCATCTGAGTAAGACGGTTGACTATTTTCAGGGGGCCAACCAGCCCCACTATCTACGTCCATCTAAACAAAAAATGAACCTAACACAAAATTTTTTTTTTTAACTTACCGCCTTGTATGACCTTAAAAACTTACCGCTTTATACGATCTTTTTATAAACTAATAAATATTAGTATCTCTTTCTACGAACTAGATAATCTACATGAAAAATGAACGTATTTAAATATAAAAAGATATTTTCCAAATTTTCGAAAGGTGACAAAACAACCGATCTCTCTGACGTTCCCTTAGCAACCTCTATTATAATCTTATTTTTACAAGAAAATATGGGACTCCATCATGGATGCTTCTTACATAGACTACATACATATTTTTTTTTTTTTTAATACCAACGACGTCAGACTTTGCTTTTTTATCCCTAACAACTTGGACGTTGATTCTGGCGGGAATTTTAAAAAAGAGCGCTCAGATTTTTTTTCTCAATTTTCTCTTTTATTAAATATTTACTAGTTTCTTGCTAAGAGTGAATTAAAAACAATAGTAATAGGTGTACAAACTTGAAAAAATGGTGGGAAATGAGGGGGGCGGGGATAACCCGCCCTCTTCACATAAACGTCCTCGGTCCGAGGTCGGAGACGGAGGGAATGGGATGGACTGTGGTAATGGCGGCGGCGGTGAGCATTCTGACTATTCACCGTACATTAAACCTGACTATAAAAGACTTTATTCAGAAAATGCCACTTATGTAGACTTTAAAGTGTTTATTGAAGCTTCCAACAATAAGGATAGAATAGGCAATAAGAGCCCTATCTATCTCAATCATATATTCTCCAGCGAAATAAAAGGGGTGACGGCTATACAACGAATAAACGCAAATAAAATAGCAGTAATATTTAAACAGTATAATACGGCCAATAACTTTATTAACAACAGCGCTTTTCTTAACAAACATGGCTTGAAAGCATTTATTCCGGCTGCGAAAAATAGAAAAAACAGGTATAATTAGATTTGTACCAGCAAACATTTCCAACAAAGAACTATACACCAAACTATCATCAATTTATGAAATAATAGCTGTAAGAAGGTTCACAAAGAAGGTAGGACAGGAGCGAGTACCACTACAAACAGTTAGCATTACTTTTCTATCGAATATTCTTCCGGACAATGTACAATATGATCTATTTTCATATCGAGTTTTTGAATATGTGCCCCCATTACAGCAATGTTTCCGTTGCTTTAAATTCAACCACTCTGCTAGGATATGCAATGGCAAACAAAGATGTTCCATTTGTGGAGGTGAGCATTTATATAAAGAATGTGATAGACCAACAGAGATCTGCTGTTGCAATTGCAGCGGGCCTCATCTTGCAATTTCTAGATTATGTCCAATTAAGTTAAATAAAATTTTAGAAAAGAAAAATAAGATTACTTATGCAAGTGCTACATTGACGAAACAACACATGAGTGATAACACTGAATTTCCACCTCTGCTACCTCCAAAAATGAAACCAACTAACTCTGTAAATAAGTCTGTACATACATCTGTAAATAAGTCTATATCTGTAAATAATACTGTACATAGTGTAAATAAATCTAAAGATATCCCTCCTAAAGTAGACATTAAAGCCCAAATAGTTGCCAACAACGATGTACTTATGGCCCTGGTACAGACGTTGGTGGAACTGGGTAATAAGGGAGATAATACGCCTACCACCGTAAATAGTATAAAAGAAATGCTACTTAAAAATCTCAAGTAATGGATCCAAGTCACACAATATCTAAGCTACGTATTGCTCAGTATAACATTCAAAGTGCTAATAGTAAAAAACCCTTATTGATTCAATTCTTACAAAAACAAAATATTGACATTTGCTTACTTAACGAAACATGGTTTAAAGATAATAGTTTTAGAATACCCGGATATAATATTTATAATAAAAATTCCAAAAATACTCATAATGGTGTAGCAATACTGATTAAACCATACTTAAAGTACAAAGTTTTAAACACTAGATTTTATGAAGACATTCAAACTGTTGCTCTGTCTTTATCTACTGTACATGGTAGCTTGACTATTCTTTGTGTATACTGCCCTCCTTCTAGTGGACATATACGGATCAATAGGTTACGTAATATTATTAATGATCTTCCAAAGCCCATATTTGTCAGTGGTGACTTTAATGCACACCACATTGCATTTGGTTGTCTATCCACTAAGGGTAGAGGTCATGATTTATTTAATATCATTGATGACTTGGATTTATGTATTTTAAATGATGGTAATTTTACAACTGTTAACAACCCGAGACGGAATCCATCTGCAATTGATGTTAGCTTTACTAGTGCTAACCTCGCATCAATATGCGAGTGGTCTGTACATGACGATGCCATGGGCAGCTATCACTACCCAACAATAACAGAGATTTCACTACATATAGATAAATATCATATTAATCCCCCTGTTGATAGGTTTATATATAAAAAAGCAGATTGGGAAAAGTATAAAACTATTTCTAAAACAATATTCAATGATTTAGTCTTAAAACTGTATGATCCTATTTTAACCTATAATGATTTTTGTTCTCGATTGGGTACTTTAAAAGATATGACAATTCCTAAACTTAATAAACCAAATAATTTTAAAAGCAGACCTCCAGCTCCATGGTGGAATGACATTTGTGAAAAAAGTGTAATTGCCTCTTACAATGCATTGAAACTATATAGAAGTGAACCTAGTATGGAGAACTATTTAGATTATAAAAGAAAAGATGCACTTAAAAAAAGAACCATATCAGAACAAAAAAAAATAGGTTGGGGTAACTTATGTAACACATTTAATAGAACTACTCCTATAAGTAAGATTTGGAATATGCTAAAAATGTTTAAAGGTATAAGAGCTGGCAATAAATCACATAAAGATGAGTTCATTTCCCAATTTCTAGATAAATTATCTGACAACAGCAATCTAAATAATGTTAATAGTTTAGGCAATATTTTCGAATTAAATAATGATAATCTAAATTCCAAATTTTTGCTAGATCCTTTTACATGGTCTGAATTTAAAATGAGTTTGTTATCTCGGAAAGACACTACACCTGGTTTAGATGATCTCCCCTATTGTACTATTAAAAATTTAGATGAATCAGCACAAAAAATGTTTCTTAATATTCTTAATTTACTTTGGCATTGTAAATGTATTCCACAATCATGGAAAACACAATGTGTCATTCCGATACTCAAACCAGATAAACCTTCAGAGCTTGCCAGCTCTTACAGACCAATATCACTGTCTTCATGTCTAGGTAAATTATTTGAAAACATGATTAAAAATCGTTTGGATTGGTATATGGAATCTAACGGCTTCATTCCACACGTACAATATGGATTTCGTCGAGGGCGAAGTTGTGCTGACAGCTTCACTTCCTTAATTTCAGACCTGAAACATGCAAAGGATAGAAAGTCACACACTGTTTGTGTATTCCTAGATGTTCAAGGTGCTTTTGACAGTCTGGATCCAGCTATACTTGTACAAGTTATGTCTAGGTTAGGTGTGCCTGGCCAACTATGTAAATGGATATATAATTTTTTGAATGATAGAACACTCTATGTAAGACATAATAATACATTGCATGGTCCAAAATGTGCATCTAGGGGTACAATGCAGGGTGCTACACTATCTCCTTTGTTATACAATATTTACACAAGTGAAATCTGTAAATTTGTTAATAGTAATGTAGATATTCTGCAGTTTGCTGATGATATTGTTATGTACAGTAGTAATTATAATTTAGAAATTGCAATTGACAATATTAACAGAGCCTTGTCCCAACTATTTCACTATTACAATGATGTGCTACATTTAAAAATAAATCCCTCCAAAAGCAGTGTTATGATATTTGGAAATGAGAACACAAATTCAAAAGTAGTTTATAACAGAGAAACTATAAATCCAGTAAATTCAAAGAAATTTTTAGGCATAGTAATAGATAGGAAATTAACCTTTGAGGAACATATTAAATACATATCAAAGAATGCTCTAAAAGGTTTCAATGTAATTAAATGTCTTGCAGGTGTCTCATGGGGAGCAGACCCGAAAATATTATCAATTTTGTATAAAAGTATAGTTAGAAGTCATTTTGATTATAGTTCACTAGTGTATATAAATAGTACTCATGTAAATAAACTAGATCTATTGCAGAACAGGGCTTTGAGAACAATTTCTGGTGCAATGTGCTCTACTCCCATAAGGGCCATGGAAGTGGAGACTAAAACTATGCCATTAATTTTGAGACGCATTCTACTTGCAGAGAGATTCTGTCTTAAATTAATTGCTGCAAATAACAGGAAAATAATAAACAAAATTGTACCTTCTGTAAGTAGAACTTTTGGGCCTCTAACAACAGGAGAGGATCTCTTGAATGGTAAATCCCCAACATTGTCCAAAATATTGCTGGAAACAGAAAACAGTTTTACTGGTATTAGAAAACAATGCCCATGGCCATGTTACTCCTTCTCTTATCAGTGTATTTCACATCCCGTTAAAGAATTACAAAACCCCATTAATAATAATTCAGATATGATACAGTTTTTGGCAGATAATAAGAATTATCATGTTATTTACACTGATGGCAGTAAGGGGAGTGATTATGTTCGTGCTGCTATATATGATCCACATACTAAATTCTCTCAAAGCTTTGTTCTATACAATACATGTACTATATTCACTGCTGAGGCATATGCGGTTTATCAGGCATTAATACATATTCGCCAAATTAGCAATTGTAAATACTTTTTGATTGTTTCTGATTCACTAAGTTTGATAAAAGCCCTAACTAACCTTACAGTTTCGTTTAAGTCAAATTATATTCTGTATTACATCAAAGAAATAATTTATCAATATTATCATAAGCACATAAAAATTGTATTCCTGTGGGTACCTTCTCACCGAGGTATCTCTGGCAATGAAGTAGTTGATAAAACCGCATACGAAGGTAATAATGCTATTGATGTTAGAAATGCAATGGGCATTCCTATGACTGACTTCTTGCAATGCATTAGTGAAAATATATGTAAGTTATGGTTAGAAATGTGGAAGAAAGACCAAGTCATCAAAGGAAAGTGGTATGGAAGTATTCAAGAAAGTTTACCTGTTAGACCCTGGTACAATAGATTGAAGGAAGCCAGCCGAGACTTTATCACTACGATAAATAGATTGCGCTTTGGCCATAATACTGCTCCGTCACACCTTGCTAGACTTGGCATTATTACAAGCAATACATGCCCACATTGTGAATCCCATCCCAAGAAGGAACCATGGAACATCTTATTTTTGGCTGTCAAAACTTCTTGCTTGACAGATTAGTGTTGGCTAGTGAACTTAGTGATGTGAACATTAAGTGCGATTCTTTATCCCGCCCGCCGCCACTTGAAGAGATATTAAAAGACAAAAATACATTTAAACCGATATATAAATACATTAAAAATACTATTAAATCAATTTAAAAATGAAGTGATAGTGCAGTGCTCTTTAATAAAATAAGATTTGACCTAAAGGTCCAGTTACCAGGTCATAAAATTCCAAAAAAAAAAAAAAAATCACTTGGACGTGAACTGTCATTAATGTAATTGTCAATGTCAAGTGCGATACGGAAGTACGGGATTAAATAATAAATAAATAAAAATAAAAATCGTTTATTGTCAGGCGTCATCGGCCCATAGCGTGTTAGTTTAAGATTACGGACTCTCGTACGTAATACTGTATTGTGTTTGTTATCTTTTTGTCGTTTTGCTATTCTGGTTTGCTACAGAATATTAAGATCTAAAACCGTTAACTGAAAAGGTATATCCGTTTGTCCGATATTTGCGTTTATTACGTTTTGGAAAAGAAACACAGTTGTTTGTCTTTGTGTGTGCATCTGCATATAGGGCAATATTTAGGTCACGTTGTGGTCACGTTGCAAGTGGCGTGGACGGACCTGACATTTCTATAATTCTCATTCATAATTCAGTAGATTTGTACGCCACTTCTGTGATTACCTCCTCCCTTAATCGACATAATATATTCTAAACACTCTAGAAAGAGAAGAATCCTGTTGTATAGGCTAATAATGTGTTTACTTAAATACTTGTAAGACCATTAGTGTTTTGGAAACATTTCAATGGGGCTTAATAATTTGATTCTGTAGGACAGTGGTAATGAGAAGTTGCATTTTGTAAAAGCTAAGCTATTTTGAGTACAATACATTAATCCCTGTTTCAGTTGTTGAAAGTTTGTTTTGTGTAATAATAACTTACTGGACTGTGACTTGATTTTTTTTTATGGAAATTGATAGAGGTGAGTGTATCATTCAATTATTAATTTCAGCTGGAAACACATTGAAAATAAGTAACTATTATATTGTTAGCAGGCTAATATACATATAAATATATTTGTCATGCAATAATTAAAATATTTTAATTATAAAAATAAAGAACCCTCCATATATTTCAGCATAGTAAAATAAATTAAAAAGCAATTTACTGTGGCATGTTATAGTTGGCTAAAAATATAGCAAAACTGGTGAGTTCAAATTCTTTATATTACACAGGAATTACATGTATGTTTATTTGACTAAACTATACATTACCATCTAATAAGATTCATTCACATGACTATCTCAACTATTATTCACAATACGAATGATTCCTTTGATATATTGTTGTTGCGCTTGCCAAAACTTCTATTGTTTATAGTCAAGTTTTCAGGGGAGACAATAAACTATTTTATCTAATGATTGATGAACTTGTCATTAAATAAAAAATGCAGTAAAGTGGTAAAAATATGAACAAACTGAGATACAACTGAAAATGATGAAATGTACTGTTCATCCATTCATTTAGTTTATTGTCTCCCTTAAAAACTTGACTATAAACACAGGTTTTGGCAAGCGCAACAATGATATGTATCATTTGTAGATGAATCATAATCATGATTCATAATCTGTGCTAAGTATAAAACGGTCAATTTGCTGGTTGTTCGACTATATGACCAGAGCATTGGCCTATTTCTTAGACAAAGAATCAACATTACCAAACAATGTGACAATACTGTCAACCTTTGGGGCATTTTCTGTTGCCTATAATGCGGACAATTTTTTTTAATGCCCTTTGATTGTTTCCCCTCTTTTTTATATACCTACCTACTTGTAAATATTATTATTATTTTAAGACTTTTCAAATTATGTAAGTAAATATAAATATTTGCTAGTCAAATATTATTATACATATTATTATAATCCATTCCTCCATCCATCCATTTTTTTTTCAACAAGTATCAGTTTATACTTCTATCTGTATATTCATTCCACTTTCTATATTACATTTTTAGGTGAGTTAAGGCCCTGTTTACATAAATGATACTTGATCCAGTTGTTCTTGTTGCAGATGTGTATTTGTTTCACAGTACGGTATATGGAAACACCTCACATTGCATACTTTGCAATCATTCATGGGCCAACCCAAGCATAAAATTATATAAGTAACTAGCTTCTGCCCGCGACTTCGTCCGCGTGAAATTTCTTGTACTCCGACCCACCCCGTCGCATCGCATCGTCTGCCTGCGCTATTATGTACTTCGTTTTTGCTTAGCGTTCTTTCTGACTTTTTTTCTTTTTGCTCGGCTCCTAAAGGTCATAGCGTGATGTTAAATAGCCTATAGCCTTCCTCAAGAAATGGGCTATCAAATGCGAAAAAAAAAATTTTTCAAATCCGACTGGTAGTTCCAGAGATTAGCGCGTTCAACCAAACAAACAAACATACTTTTCAGCTTTATAATATTAGTATAGATAGTATTAAATATTATATAAGTAATAATAATAATATTATTATGAGTTTCCAACCTAGTCTCTATAGGATCTCAAAAAATTTATGATATTAATCAACCTTAGAAATCCCTCTAGAGAGAGAATATCAAACACGAGATAAATGGTTTCTTTCTGGCTAAAATGTACATTTACAAGGATAGAACTTGTTTTAAGATAACAAAAATTTTGTTCTCGTCTTCTTTCAATAATAGCGCTGTTATCTTCCTTTAGATATCGCGTAAAAAATTTGTCGATACATAAATTGGTTCACTCAGCAACAACTGCCGTGATAAACACAATGCATTGCCGCATGCGTTTATGAATGTCGGAAGAAACAACAAAACAATAACGTTATCTATTAGGTCGTGCAGTAGTTGTGGACGATTAGGAAGTTTACATAATACTTATTGACTAGGTACCGACTCATAAAAGCGTAGGTATGCAATTGACGTGCGTCTGTTCTCAGCTCACAGATATCGTGTTTCCCAACGTCGCGGTTTCCATGATATAAAAAGTGTCTAGGTTTAGAAATGGTTAATACAGTCTGTATTAATAAGAGTTCGATCTGTGATTCTGTACTTATTAAATAATTATTAAGTAAGTACTTATACACAATTACAGATTCAAGTCTGAATCTAATTCATAGACGTTTTATACGTCTAAATCTATCTATAGTACTAATCTACATTAGTAGATTGTTTGCCAAGGGAAAAAACAATACGTGGGACACTCAGAAAGTTTGGCGAAAAAAAAAATGTTCTATAGGTAAATACATACCTATTTTTTAATCTTTTCAAAGTACTCTCCCCTAGTCTCTAACCCTGGGGTCCAAGTTGGGAAATAATCGATTTGAGCGTGCTTAAACCCGTACCGAATTAGCGTGAGTGCGATAACGATGTCCCGTGAATCATCATAGATGACGTCATGCGTTCCGATTTAGATATCACGATTATGACAGCTGAGAGCTGTCAACAATTTGGAACGCTCGTGAACGCGCTCACAGTGCTTATCCAAAACAAAACACACGCTGAGACATCCTCACACTGTCATTTTTGACAGCGCTCACGGTGACGGTATCACAAGACGGCACATGTTATGACGTCATCTATGACGATTCACGGGGCATCGTTATCGCGCTCACGCTAATTCGGTACGGGTTTAAGCACGCTCACATCGATTATTTCCCAACTCGGAACGCAGGGAGTTTCATCCGTCTGAACCAGTTTTCGAAACAGTTTTTCCAGTCCGCCGCAGACACCTCGTTTACAGCCTGCTTGAACGCTGGCAGCGCATCTTCCGGCGACAAAAATTTTATCCCTTAGAGCTGATTTTTTATTTTTGGGAATAAAAAGAAGTTACACGGTGCTTTGTCAGGGCTGTAAGGAGGGTGACCCAGGAGTTTGACCGGCGTGCTGTTCAGGAAATCCTTCGTTTTGAGTGCGGTGTGCGAAGGCGCGTTGTCGTGGTGGAGTAGTAGCCCGCGGAGTCCTGTGTTTACCGAAGTGCATACCTTTTCTGGTTTAACTGTTTCTGATAATAGGTGCGTGTTGTTATTCAGTAATCAATATTGTCAATGGAATAGAGAAGAAAACTTAGCCCAGGTCCGCACGGGCGGTTCTTTATCGTGGCGATTTTTTTTTCGCTCATTCGATTTTCAACTATCCGCGTTGATCCGAGCATTGCTAGTCCAACAGAGCGCATCCAAGTGCGTCAAGAAGACACCGTTGAATTTACAACTCTCGGCGCTAAGCAGAGCGTTGAAAACCCAATGCGCGAAAAATATCACACTGCAAATACCTAATTTGCGATATAGGTAGATGCAATCGGCCGCACGTCGGTGGTGACACTTCGAACAACATAATACGAGGCTAGCTTACCTCCTATGGGTACTACGGGGTAATTGCGTAACACACATATTATAATGACAAATGATCGCAATGTCTTTCATTTTGACAGGTCAGCCACGTTCATTGCGTTATTTATATTGCTGAGCAGACGAATTTTTCAAATCTATGAAGCTATAAATAATTAGGATTGATATTGCGTTACGCAATTAGGTTGCTGGTTTTGTTACCACTGAATGCGGGCTGCTGTACTCGTAACCGTTGCGAACTTAGACTACCGACGGACGGCGCCGCGCCGTTGGTTTTTCTATTTTTAGTTACTTCACGTGGCTTTGACGGCTGTAGGTTTTATCGGAATAAGGTACTAGGTAAAGTATTTTTTAGCCATAAGTTGTCGGGTAATTTATGGAGCTTACCTACAGGACCTAAACGCAAAAAAGGCAAGTTTTTGAAACAATAAAAGTATATGATCGACTACAGTAAACAAAATCAGAAAAATATATGATATTCTTCAGGATATATGGCTAGGTAGATAGTGTGTTGAAAACATAATACAACTAATTTGATACGATAGAAAAAAATCATGTACATACCTCTAAAAACTTTCTTTTTACAATAAAAACCATTCTAATATGTATATACATACAATCATTATGATTTTTTGTCAGATTATTCTACAAGCAATATACTAAAGCACTAGCACAGTAAAGATATGAACATTACGAAAACTACGTACAAACGTTCGAAACGGCACACTCGCACAGACGCGCGCATCTACGCTACCCCTAAGCGATAGTCGCGGTGCTCTCAGTCACGGGTGCCGTGAACTGCCGTGTTGGAACGAGTAGTCGCGTAATACATTTAATCCTTGCGCAACGGACCGTCCATCTTTTTAAAAATGGCTCGAACGTAATTGTGTATATACGGCTGTTTGAACTCGGCTTCTTCAAAACCGGAGCTTTCGTTTTTTAAACTCCCTGCTGATCTTGAAAGGTAACAATGTTTCTTTTTGTATAATCGATATCGAATAACCACGATTGAATTAAAGAAATTCGTGAATTTATTTGTAAAACAAAGATGGCGGCTGCTAATATGTTTATTTTTTTCCTCATGGGTGACGTTTACATAGTTAAGTTGCCAAAACGGTTAGTGAAGCCAAAATGTAAATCCAAGATGGCGGCTGTGAAATTTTTCAATTTATTTGTAAAGTTAGTTTATGGGTGTCGGTTTCATAGTTTTCGATAGTGCTAAAGCCGATAGTGGGGTCAAAATGTAAATCCAAGATTAAAAAGATTGAAAGATTGATTTTGAAGATTGAGAGATTTGGTGCAAAATTTCTAATTTTTTTTTTGTCATGGGTGTCGTTTTTCAGTAAATGATTTATAATTAAGTAGTTCATTGGCCCCCAGTTCATTAATTGGGGTCCAGTTCATTAATCTAAACGAATGCCTCAACTCATAAGTTGAGACATTCGTTTAGATTTCTGAACTACGGAACGCAATACAGCTGGAAATGCTCGGTATAATCACGAACACCACAATAATAAATTATGCGTCTATGACGAATCACGAGCACGACAGCTGCAAGCGCTTTAAGAAATAATACACCTCGGTAAAATAACAACATAAATTTACGTAACAGCTAGTTTATTGTATCAGCATAACATAATGATAAGTAATTAAATAATATCTATCATGTTAGCCTACGTTCGCACGGACGTAAAAATATCGCTGCGGATTTTATCGTGCGCTGGATTTTCAACTCTCTGTTTTAGCCGAGCGTAGAGAATCCAACGTAGCCCATCCCAGCGCGTCAAAAAACACGCCGTTGGATTTTAAACTCTCGACGCTAAGCGTTGGCCTAAGGCGATGAAAAACTAGTGCGCGAAAAAAAATCGGCACGCGAAAAACACGGCCGTCCAAACCTGAGCTTATTATAAGTCATTCAAGAAATCAATTGATTTGCTTAGGTAGGTATATGTAGCTACCTACCTAAGCAAGTAAAACAGTCTTGATTTCTTACACTGGACTTACTTACGTAAGTAACAAATATTATAATATTAGTAACGTTTTAGGCGCATTGCTGAAGATGAAGAGGTAAGGAATGAGGAATCATTCCTTACCTCTTCATCTGTTCTTTTGACTAACTTACAATCAATCACCAAAAGCACATCTAAACCCAAACCGCGTTCAATCGCTGTCAGTGTCATGTCAACATTTCTGTGTAAAATTGACACTGACTGCTCTTGAACGCAGTTTAGATGTGCTGATCCTGTTCAGTTGCATTGGTGAAATCCGCCATAAATATCATCAATTGCCTAGCCTTTTTCCAACTATGTTGGGGTCGGCTTCCAGTCTAACCGGATGCAGGTGGATACAAGTATTTGCCATAAATACTGAATTGAAATTGGCACTTACCAACTATTCTGATAAGTATAAGAAAGAATACGTTAAAGTATTTACAGACGAAGGCACAGTATTCACAAAGTGTGGTGAAAATCACTGAAAAATGTGCATTGCTCCACGTGTAAGTACCTACAAAGATTTTTATTTGTAATAACTAGTGTATTTGAAAAACCAATTACAGATATCAAAAGCGTATTCTACACCAGGTGCGATGTGGGTAAATACATGAAGATGTCAGCTGCCATGGAGACGCTGCCGGCTCCGAACGTCCGACCGCAAGCACCTCCCGCTACTGTGCCCACGCCGCCCCCGCCCGCCGCTAGCAGGCCTGGCAGCAAGCACATAGTGCACTGGTTCCGAAAAGGCCTGCGCCTCCATGATAACCCAGCTTTAAAGGATTGCCTAGTGGACGCAGCGACGTTCAGATGTGTATTTATTATCGATCCTTGGTTCGCCAGCTCTTCTAATGTTGGCATCAATAAGTGGAGGTAAAGCTTTGAATAAGAAAACGTTAAATTACAATCTTTTCCTGCGAGCGATATCAATGTTATGTTATAATGATTTAATCTATGCACAAGATGTTCGAGTCATAAGTCCATGCATCCGTAAGCGTAACTTCCTAAGTAATACGCGGAGTATGTATGACGTAGATCATACATACTCCGCGTATTACGTAGGAAGTTGCTACGCTTGATATTATGCTTCAACCTATAAACTTATCTCGACAGGTTTCTGCTGCAATGCTTAGAAGACTTAGATAGGAGTTTACGGAAACTTAACTCTCGGCTGTTCGTGGTTCGAGGGCAACCTGCCGATGCGTTACCAAAACTGTTTCGAGAATGGGGCACCACCGCGTTGTCCTTCGAGGAGGACCCAGAGCCCTATGGCCGAGTGCGAGACCACAATATCATGTCAAAATGTCGCGAAGTCGGCATTACCGTCACATCTAGTGTTTCTCACACGTTATACAAATTAGACCAGTAAGTTATTTGAAATTTATTTTTCAATTTTATTTCAGTCCTATTTGAGTCGTAAATAATTTAATCATCAAATATTTTCTTAGAATTATAGAACGAAATGGTGGCAAAGCGCCTCTCACGTACCACCAATTCCAGGCGTTGATCGCAAGCATGCCCCCGCCTCCGCCGGCGGAGGCGCCAATATCAGCCCAAACGCTCAACGGCGCTACCACTCCTGTAACAGATGACCATGATGATCGGTTTGGCGTACCCACTCTCGAAGAACTTGGTAAGTTACGACAAATTGAGCTATTATTATGATACAAATGAAATTTGACAGCTTAATATAACGTTTTTAAATTTAATTAATTCAGGATTCGAGATAGAGGGTTTAAAAGCTCCCGTTTGGATCGGAGGGGAAAGTGAAGCTTTAGCTAGGTTAGAAAGACATCTCGAAAGAAAAGCTTGGGTGGCTTCATTCGGGCGGCCAAAGATGACACCACAGTCACTGTTGGCAAGCCAGACAGGTTTATCGCCCTACTTAAGGTAAATATCTGCAATTGTTTTGTTTCAGTTTCGTCACTTTTTGACAAGACGACAAGACTTAGTACTGAACTAAAGATATACCTTTCTTACAGGTTTGGTTGTTTGTCAACTAGATTATTTTACTATCAGTTGACGGAATTGTACAAAAGAGTTAAACGAGTAAGACCACCGCTGTCTCTGCATGGACAAATACTATGGAGGGAATTTTTCTATTGTGCTGCAACACGCAACCCTAATTTTGATCGTATGGATGGAAACCCCATATGCGTCCAAATACCATGGGAAAAGAATCAAGAAGCTTTAGCGAAATGGGCTAATGTAAGTACCTAAAACTACTGCACGTTCAAAACTACTACCAACCCTTTGATTTTGAAAGTCAATTTCAAAATGGCGCCCACTTTATTTAACTCATCTTTATCTTATTATATTACAGGGTCAAACCGGATTTCCTTGGATAGATGCAGTAATGACACAATTAAGAGAAGAAGGGTGGATTCACCACTTGGCCAGGCATGCAGTGGCCTGCTTCCTTACGAGGGGAGACTTGTGGATCTCATGGGAAGAAGGAATGAAGGCAAGGAGAGCTTCGCCGTTATTTAGTATTTTAGTGCTATTGCCATTTCATTCTTTTGAAATTGATTTAAAAACTCAAATTACGATTCGAATGATCAGTGTTTTTCATATTGAAATACATAGATGTTTTACAGAATAGCACTTTTGATCTTGTCACTAAAACACAAAAAAAACTCTTCTTCTTCTTCTCTTCGTTTAATGGCTTTTGCGGAAAAACCACCACAATTTAGCCAATGTCAAGTGTAAAAATGTAAAAATAGTATACTCGGCAACGTTGTACGGTTCAATCAATAAAAATCTTCCCAAAAAAAAAAAACTCCCACCTCACCTTGAAAACTTATGTGAAGTGAGCTGTCAATAGTGTCAATCCTTAGCATCGGATGGGATGACATTTCAGAATACATCAACAGTTCTTTGTTTTTACTGCAAAGTTTTCAAAAAGTTGTCATATTTCATCTTTTCCGACTTTTACCGATCAGCTCCACCTTGTCGTCCACACCATTGTCGATCGGGAAACAAAAGTTTCAAGTTGACGAACAGGAATTCTTTTCGATTAAATGTTCTTGATCAGTAACACCATTGTCGTTAACACTGTTGACAATCGGGATAAAAAGTTCCGTTCGTCAACACTGTGGACGAATGAAACTTTTTTACTTTAATTGAAACTTTTTTTTAACAGAGTGGACGACAAGGTGTAACTGATCGGGAATATTAGATCGTTTTTAACCGTTTACAGAGAATATTCAGCGGGTAATTGTGTAACACACTATCAGTAGCAATGGCTTTCATTTTGACAATTCAACAACATTGATTACGTTATTTACGTTGTTGAGCAGACACATTTTTCAAACATAAGAAGCAATACATTTGCAATATCCTTCAAAATGATTTAGATTATCATTGATAGTGAGTTACGCATTTAGGGTGCTGATGGTTTACCCACTTCAATCTTGTTTGTGGCTATTTGCGGTCCAGTGGAATCACTTTTGTATGATATATGCATCGTCAACACATATTAATTTGAAGAGAATACCCGTCCCTGCAGGTGTTCGACGAATTGCTTCTCGACGCCGATTGGTCCGTTAATGCGGGCATGTGGATGTGGCTCTCGTGCTCATCATTCTTCCAGCAATTTTTCCACTGCTACTGCCCGGTCCGTTTCGGGCGAAAAACTGACCCTAATGGTGATTTTATAAGGTATGTCACTTTGTCTGAGTAATCACTAATCATGCTTATATATGCTACCATGATGAATCTAATTTATAATGATTATAATCAATAATTTTAATTAGCTTTTGCCCTTAAAGTCACACTTGGACCGGGATCATTGAAATGACTGCCTTCGTTAATACATTGGTACTTATAAAACTATAATAATTATGTTCGCAGTACACGTGAACTTCCGTAGCGTTGTCGGTCTTGCTCCGTGGATGTTTGTTTTATTTTGTCGGGATACCGTATTCCTTTAAATGTAAACAACACTTGTGCAATGAAATAGGTACCTATACTGTGTAATTCATAATTCGGTCAAAATAAGCCACATTAAAAATCATTGTTATTATAAAAAAAGTTTTAAACCTAACCCTCGTTGTTCATTCGTAAACCGGTTATTGTGCCTTAATTTCCAAGAACCAAGGAGCCGCGTATTTTTAGACCCACTTCGCCCACTCCAATACCCTGCACGGCAACTGGAACCCGGGAGAGCAATTTCAAAAGCGCAAAAATGTATGGCCCAGCCTGTATATTATGCCGGCGCCTCACATTGGGTATATTGGCTACAAGTTGTAGTCTTGGATCCAATACACCAATATGTAGATCGGTCTTGGACAGATATTGGACATAAAAGGAACATTGCGTCCAATAGCCAATGTCAACCGGCCGTGGGCCGTGTGTCGGTTTTTTGTACACGATCAAAGGCGAGGGGAGTGAAGGGGCAGGCGGGCGGTCGGGCACCTTAGGTCCAACGTCGCGCGTCGCTTCTCGATCCACACATTGTTTGCATCAGTACGGCAAAAAATATTTTGTAAATGACTATTCGATATCAGCGTGCATTTTACCATCTGTTTTTTTTTTCCTAAGTGCAGGCTGAACTTGATTGATTAAATAATAATAGTATGTGCTCAATGCGTGGACGTAAGTAGCCAGAGCGAAAAATTGCCCGTCTGACATGACTGCTGCTCGCAAAAAAACCTGCTCGAATTTTCAACGGTCCAACTTTCCAATGCTCTTGGCTAGTGTGTTTGCCAAAAGGTATTGCAGCAAATTTGTGGCCGCATATCTTGGGTACTTACAATAATTGGCCATTCAATTCGAAGCCAAGCTTGGACTGAAATCATAATCCAATGTGAGGCGCATTACGTGACAAGTAGGTACAGAACTAGTGTACCTACTGGAATACGTCTGTGATGACGATGAGTTGCGCAATTTCGTTTGAGGGTGTGACGCATTGTGGGTGACTAATGGGTGGGTAATGCTTATATGATCTTTCACGTATGCTACATTCTTGTATCATCTGGCCTATTTTGCGAAAAAATTAAATACTTACCCAAATGCATACTACTTTTGTATTTCACTGTTTTTTACAGGAGATACATCCCAGCATTGAAGAACATGCCGACGCGGTACATTCACGAGCCATGGGTGGCGCCGGATGCGGTGCAGCAGTCGGCGCGATGCATCATCGGCCGCGACTACCCCATGCCAATAGTGGACCATACGAAAGCGTCTCAGCTCAATATAGAACGCATCAAACAAGTGTACGCGCAGCTGGCGAAATACAAGCCACAAGGTAAACAATACCAGATTTCGAGTGAAATATTCAATAGGGGTAGAACGCTGAAAACATTATCAAAGAACTTTCGTTCGAGTACTTCCGTGTTCTATCTGGCGACCTACGGATCTAAATATTTTTTATCGGAACCTTGTATGACGGCAATCCGTCGCGTGAACTTTGATCAATGATGTCACACCGTACTTGTAGCAAATGTATGCCATGCATGGTTATTTTACCCACAAGTTTGATGACAACCTCATCTTATGATTATGAATAGTAGAATATGCTTTGATCATCTTTTAATAAATAGTGCACAACTTTGTAGACTAAATAAATAAGCCCTATCGTTTGGTAGGAAAAACACACTTGCAGATATAAAAAAATATTTGAATTTACTATTTATAAGTACTTTCCAAAACTTGTTTTCTGAAAATGTTAGGATTAGATTAAGTACCTCCAAATTGACTACTACTAAACTTAGTGAGAAAATCTGTGAGACCAGAATGACGCAGCATTGAAACAATATCTGTCACCAGTTACTTATGGATACCCTTTTTTTTAAGGTACATTGAATCCTAACGCTGTGCAACGACCAAACGTGATGCAATCATCACCCAGCCCAAATGCAATAATTACCAGCATCAATCAATCAAACTTCTTGTGCAGCCAAGCACCTGACCCACCAACCACAACACCACAAATAATACCGTATAAGGATAAAGATGTCGTATTCCAAAAACCTATGAACCGGTCTATGAAGCCTGCATTCAAACAAGTTGTTATAATACAGAAAAAACATACCAATGTCATACAAACCGTGTCAAAATCAAAGGAAAACTATATCGTCAATGGGCAACTAGATGTTTCCTACAAAATACCAAGCAATAATAGCATACCATCAGCGAAACCAGAAAACTATGATTTAAGAAATTTAGTCATCAATAATTATGTTCAAGGCTATTCCAGTAGTCAAGAAATTAACGGTTTTAATTATGAAAAACAAAAGTTTTTTTTGTCTTCTTTTAATGATAACGGGGTGCGTAGAGCAGCCGTGCACGCGAAGATGACCCCACCCTTTAGTGCCGCGCACGACCACGACACCAATATGACTTTCAACATGGAGAATGAAAATGTAAAAGGTAAGGTAAATGACAGCAATTGTTCACATCCAATGTCCATTAACGACGATAGAACAATTTCAATCGAAAATCGTCAGAATAATATGTCTAATGAATGTGGAAATTATTCTTTAAATGAAAATAAAAAGTAAGTTACTTCAAATATAGATTAATCAATCATAGTCTATTTTACTATGGCCTGTAGATAATAGTACATTATGATATAAGTGCGGTAAGTTGAAAATTAGAGCCGAGGCAATATTGCTTGCCCGAGCCGTAGGCGAGGGCTAAAAGAAAGCAGAGGCTGTAATTATCAAACCGCACGTATGTCATACGACGTTTTATAACATATTTGCGAGGAAATAAATAAAACTCGGACTGAATTTGCATATTTGCTTGTTTTCCATATGATGAAATTTTGATAGGTACGCTTGTAAGTATCTATTGGTTGATTTTTCGGGCAAGAGGCTTAGAGTAGCCTTTTTCGCTGCCTCTGGCGGTGTGGAATTAATAAATTCATCATTACTTGACGACATTTTCAAATAAAAAAAAGTACAGCGAAAAGAAAAAGCGCGCGGAATAATTTTTACTTAACAGATAAGCGATGTGCGCGCGTTTGCGCTTTTTTTTTTCAGGCATACATACGCACAAAACAGCCAGTATTATTAATAAATTACCTAATATTTTTTTTGTTACAGATATTAATGGTTGTAATTTATTGTCAAAATGAATTAAATTAAAGAATTAAATGTTTATTTATTATATTTTATATCCCAAAGTTAATTTTATTCATAAAATGTTGACATCTTTTCTGATATAAAAACTCTTTGCTAAGATTTAAAAAAGTACCGTTCGTTTTGACGGAGCATCTTGATAAACCGTGCGATTTACTTTACATTACCGCACAAGTGCGTAATAAGATACATTACGATACTGAAATTGGTGAAATAAGAGACCCTTTACGAGCAAATATGTTATAAAATATTATGTACTAAGATTGCCATTTTATCTATAGTCAGGCAAGATGTATCTGTACACTATAGTGTACAGATACATTTTGCCCGACAGTACAGCAAAGCTATTGCTGCAAAAACTAGAAAACGATGTAGTAGAAGTATTACATAAATCAAATAAGATGAGGCGCAAAGTAGGCTCATTTGAAATGGAAAGTATTGAAATAAGTAATCTGGCAGATCTCTAAAAATAATGTGAATTATTATAATTTTATTAAGTATTTGATTGTTAGTTAAAATAAATGTTTCTATATATGTACAGAATTTTGTTTTAATTCAGATTTTCGTTTTTACTACCATGGTCACAAATCTAATTTCGCTTGGATTGATGTAGACACCATGCTTAGATTGATTGATTAGCCTAGAAGTAATCTTGTGAGAAATAATTATATCCTGGCAGCTAGTTCTTAACACGTTAACCGCCATGGGGGACAACATGTGGGCCACACTTGTTTAGTAAGAGGAGCCAGGTTAATAATGCCCGTTTGTTAATTTTTACATATAAGTTTTTATTGCTTTAGGGGCTAGAAAATGTGCCAAATCACATGAAACTAATTGAAGAAAAGTAATTTGTGACTTTATTTGACCAAAATACTACTGTCACTCAACAGTTGTCCCTCATGGCCTGCGCGGAAATAAAACGCGTTGTTCGTTGGCGGGGGTCAGGGTGTCGGTCATCCCCGCTCATGTCCTGCCGGCCGAAGGCCGTCGTGATTCGCAATTCCCAAGTTATTGCATACTCCAACCTAGCTGCAGAGTATTCCTGGAGTCCCGCGCGGCGTTGGCTGCTGAACCTCGTGACCACCTTTGCCTGTGTTCCGGAAATTACGATCGAATACCATTTATTTCTTGGTAACATAAGTGTTACCAAGAAATAAATGGTATTCGATCTCCTGACCTTTTGACGTGAGTAGGTCATTAAAATTGCTCCCATAGTGGGAAACAAGTCAAAAAAAACCAATGATAACAAAATCGGGGGATACAATTTGGTGTTGCAGCTTCAGACCTATCATCCCCATCCTAAATTCTATTACACCATTGGATAGCTAAGGGATCAAAGAATTCATTACGCCAAGTGAGGACTGTGACATCGCGCGCGATGGAGGGGGAAGCGCCTCCATTTTGAGGTCATTTAGCTGTGTATCGAGTTTTCCACTTAGTACTTAGTAGTTTATAACTTTTGACTCTGAAAAGCTACGACGTTCGTATAAGTTTCAATCGTCAGCTTTCATCAAAATCTATCGATTGAATAATAAACATAAGTGTAAAATAGTGACAGTGAATATAATGTTTTAAAATAAAAATAATATCAAAAATATATGATGTCGGCCTATACGTGTCAAAAAGTAAAATCCAAATACAGAAATCGTATACTGTTGGACAGATACCAATCGTACCAATGGTACCAATAAAACACTATATGACTGAGTAAAGCAGTGCCGGGAACGTAAAAGAATGAATGCGGCCGAGCGGATCAACCCCGTTACGTAAACGTGTTCACGTACAACCGGTACAACACACGGCCGTGTCCATGACACAGCCTCACCCCATTTTTTTTATCTCAGGACAACTTATCTAATATATTTTATAGAGAATTCTTTTTAAAATCTGTTCTAATCAGATTAAAATTCGCGATATTCGATTTGAAATTTTATCCTAATATCATGAATTTGATAAACTCTCCTAATTCCTGTTTTTTTCCTAATATTTTTTTACCAGCAATTGTCAAGTAACAAACCTCCGTTTTTTTATATTTAGATTTCTTCATACATTTTATATCGATATTGATTTACAAAAATTATACTTTTTATACCTATTCAATGTGGTGATTCTTATTATTTTCGATACACTATGTAATACAACTTTAACCAGATTTTACTAGTTAAGTAAATCGTAACAGTATACACAGTATTTCACAACGCATTAGAAATAGTTATTTTATTTTAAAAATATAATAAATAAGACATTATCATACACAATTTCCTTCAGAACTTTCAAACAAGTCTTGTTCCGACATTATTTGTCATATTTTTGTAAGTCATATTTTTTACTAAAAACCAAATACAATCTATTTGTCTGCAGGGCCGTGGGGGTCACGTCAAATACATATTAGCTTCATATCTGTGCCCGACGGCCCAATAGAGTCGTTTAACACGTTGAACGCCGCTTTAATTTTTCAGTCTTTCTGTTTGGGCCGTGGAGGACACCGTGTGGTCGACATACAATAGTTCCGTCGGGGCCGCGGGGGACAACATGTGACCGCGAGTCAGAGGCGATTTCAGTCGCGCGCTCGGTGCGAAACCAATAAGACGTAAACCGCTTAATTAATTACCTGCGCGTCCGATAACCTTAACTTTGTTTACGACGCCTACGCACCGACCTATTCATCAACATGGTGAAATGTGCTAAGTGCGGGAAATTGGTGACGAAAAAAAGTCCGGGTATACAGTGTTCCAAGTGCAGTAAATGGATTCATGCATCATGTGCTTCAATATCAGCAGACCAATTAAACGTATTATACTCAACGGACGCCGTTGATTGGAGATGTCGTTCATGTGTGGGTAATGCCAAACCCAAACGTCTATCCTGTATCTTGCCCGACGTTGATGACGAAGACATCATCGATACGGAGAACCTTATGGATACCAACATAACCCAACGCATTCTCAGCGATATACGGCGAGAGGTACGCGACATAATAAAAGAAGAGTTGCAAAGTACCCTACAGTTCTATTCAGACAAAATTGATGAGTATGAACAAAAGATAAATGGGTATGAAAATAAACTAAAACTAGTCGAAAACCAGAATATTGAGCTGAAAAACAAATATAAAAACCTCGAACTAAAAAATGATGTAGTGGAACAAAAACTTAACGCAATTGAACAAAGCCAATTAGCCAACAACATTGAAATTTGTGGGGTAGCCGAAACGGAAGACGTAGATAGTGTCATGGAAAACCTATGTACTAAATTAAAACTAAAATCCGATGACGTCATCAACACGTATAGAAAAAAAAGTAACCGACCTGAAGCTAAAACAGGAAAAGTCCCTCCCGTAATTATGGTGACCCTTAAGGAGGGCTGTCGGGATACATGGCTACAAGTCTCTAAGACTCAAAATGTTATTGGAAAAGACCTAGGTTGTGAAGGGGATACCAAAATATACCTCAGAGAAAGTTTATCACCCACAACGGCCTACCTACTCTGGGCAACGAAGTCTGCTCTGAAAGGAACAAATATATGTAAATTCGTATGGTGTAAGAACGGACAAATATTAGTTAAAAGGTACGAAAAGGGAAAAACCTACAATATTCGATCCGAGAAGGACATACAGAAGCTCGTCTCTGAATTTAAAAATAATCAGGATATATGAAGCGCCCTCACATTAACATAAATTAGTTTCTCCCTTACCAATCTAATAAATACCAAAAATGGATGACACATATGATAACATATTTGAAAATACATACAATCATTGGAATGAATACACAGATGAATTACCAGATGTATACAACTCAATAACAATGCTTCACGTAAATATCAGATCAATGCTGAAGAATTTCTCTCAACTCGAATACATCATCATGAACTGCCCTCAAACTATTCACCTGGTCATCATCACCGAGGCAAACATATCTGACAGGACTAAATCATTGTTCGAGCTAGTGGATTACGACATGAATACTCAGTTACGTGATTCTAAGAAGGGAGGCGGAGTTATCGTATATGTGCACAAGAGCATTTGCTTCACCAGACTACCTTCGCGTACACATAACTTCGAGTGTATAACCGGCGAGCTAAAAACGGACTATGGTTCAACGATTGGTTTGTGTGCCGTGTATAGACCACCCGATACAAATAAGACCATGTTTATCGAGGAGCTGCGTAGTCAAATTAATAAAATTTCACCAATAAATAATGTCGTTCTGATAGGCGACATGAATATCGATTTGAAACAAAAAACTTCGCTAACTAAACTTTATTTAAACAGCCTCTGTGAAATGGGCCTTGATTCCGGAATAAACCAGTTTACTCGAATAGATAAGCGAGGTGAGTGCATAACAAAATCATGTATAGATCATATATTTATACGTAGTGTCGACTGCCGCGCCGTACAAACAGCTGTTATAAAGAATGCGTTAGCCGATCACTTCATAACCGGTTGCGCGCTAATCGACAATACATATGTAAACAAAGCTAGTCAATATAAAATCATAAGTAAATTTGATAAGGGTAAATTGCAAAGTGAATTGAGTAATATTAACTGGAGTTTGGCCTTAGATTACGATAACCCTGAAGATATTTTATGTTTTATATTGAATAAATTTTCATATGTATACGAAAACTGTAAATACAATGTCAAAATTAAACTGGGTAAAAGACAAATGTGTAAATGGAAAAGTAGCAGAATAGAAAAAATGTGTGTAAAAAGAGATCAACTATTAGATATCTGGCTTAAAGATCAAAGCAATCTGGCTAATAGGTTATTATACAATAAATACAGAAATAAAACAAACAAGCACATTAATAATGTAAAGAATAATTATTTTTTTAAGGAGGTCAAATCCAACTTTCATAATACTAAAAAAGTCTGGGAAACCATTAACAACTTATGTGGGAAAATCAATAAATCTATAGATGACATAATTATAAAACATTTTAAACTATTGCCAAACATTGTGTCTAATAAGTTTGCTTCTGATTTCAGAGATAATGTAAACAATACATGTAGATACCAGTGTAACACACCTATTTTAGATGTTAAGTCCTATATCAATAATTGTAACTTATCTATGAGATTACAGAAGGCCAATGAGGATACTGTAACCTCTATAATAAAACACTTAAATGAGAAGAAATGCCCGGGTTTCGACGGTATCAGAGTCAAAGACTTAAAATACATATATAAGGAAATTACTCCCGTTATAACGCATTTAATTAACACATGCATTACCACGTCCTTGTACCCAGATCAGCTTAAGGTTGGAATAGTACGACCTATCCATAAAAATGGCTCGTACACAGATGTTAACAACTATAGGCCTATAACTATTTTATCTTGTATTGATAAGATAATTGAGAGGTATCTCGGACTCGAAATTAACAATTATTTGAAATCAAATGATATTATTAATGAGAAACAGTACGGTTTTCAAAAAAACAAAAATACCTCACAACTATTATCAAAGTTTAGTAATGAGGTCAACGGGTACCTGAACAATCGTGAACACGTACTTGTTGTCCTCATTGACTTTAGCAAAGCTTTTGATTGTTTAGAATATAAGACACTTTTTATTAAATTACAGCAAAATGGTATACGGGGGCCATTCTTAGAATGGTTTAAAAACTACCACAGAAACCGCTTCACGTCGGTAAATATCTCAGGTTCACTAAGTAGCATGATTCCAACCGATAAAGGCACGGCTCAAGGTTCGATTCTTGGGCCGACCGAATACTTACTGTACGTGAACGACATGTGTAACATTTTCACGGAAGGCTCCGTGTACCAATTTGCTGACGACACATGTTTGGTTGCTGCACACAAAGACATACGTGAGGCACAGAGAGTGATGCAGAGTAACTTCGATCTGTTATGTAAGTGGGCTCACGACGTTGGTCTTGTGATTAATGCAAAAAAAACCAAACTACTGCATATACACTCGCCTTACCTGACGGCGTCTTGTGTGCCTTTTGTCGTTGCTCATGAGCACCAGTGTCTTCACCGACCGGTCACAGCGTGTAGTTGCCAGATGTTAGAGTTGGTGACTCAACATATGTATCTTGGTGTGATAATAGATAGTAATTTCCACTGGCGGCCGCACATTGATCATGTATGTAATAAGCTTAGGTCTATATTAGCAAAGTTATCGATACTTAAGTATAAACTACCTTATAGAACACTTAAAACATTGTATTTGGCACTGGCCGACTCCGTTATTGATTACGGCCTAAGTAGCTACGGGCGTACATACAAGACTTACGTCGAGGACATTTACAAGTTACAGTTACGCATTTTAAAAACGATTGTACCCACAAGAATAAAACATGAATTCCAAGATAATGACAAAGGTTTATTTAAGCACTGCCAAATTGTAAATGTCTTTGACAAGGTACGTTTACGTGTTATAAGTGAGAATTACCATAATTTAAGTAATATTCGTAAATACGAAAGACTAAAGTCTTTGCGTTGTTTGACCTACTTACCCACATTTATCGAACCTAAATCTAATAATGTTTATGGAGCGCGGACGTGGGAATGCATGCTGCCGTCGTACATGAATGATTTACCTATGGAAATCTGTAAAGTAATAAATGCGAAGAACTGTTCAAAAGTATTAAAAAGATACTTTCTAGATTGCAGTGCGATCTAGAAAAAAAAATATCTATGTACCTAATTGCACCGAGTTGCCGAGTCTGGCCATACCGCTGTTAAACCCGCGATGGTTTGTGTGGTATGTTTAACTGTTCAACAAGGATTTATTTATGTTTTGTTTTTGATTAATAAATAATAAAAAAAAAAAAAAAAAAAACGTCTATATGAACTTCAGTGTAATTTCTAAAATATGTACGAAATTGTACGCTAAATTTAAAAAAAACGTCACCACCAGGAAGTATTCTTTCTAGCGGGCGCTATATACCATTTCACTAAGTATTATTCCACTTTAGACTTTAAAAATACCTACGGAAAGTGTATGTTCAATTTCTATATCAATGTTGAATGTTCTGTACCTACGTCACAATGCGAGGGTAGCAAAATTATAAAAATATTTGAACTAACCTTAGTTTGCAAACCTTGTGAATCATCTAATCCGGACTGCTAATTAGCTACGTAAAGTTTTGTTTTTAAATAATATAATGAAACGCGGTAAACGTAACTGCAAACTGAACAACATGTACCTACTATTTGACGATATGGCCAAAAAAGTATCAAGATCAACATCCAAGGCAATTCTTTTTTTTTTGAGGATGGGAAATCATCAAATCACCCCTCCCGCTCTGGGTGGAGCGGAAGGGAGTGTCAGACTCTTACTGACTAAAAACCACCCGTGTTCCTTCCTTAGCCGTTTATATTCCGAGTCAGCGGTAACCCTTTCGAACAATCCCGCTGACCCGGCAGGATTCGGCCCTAAAGGGCCCCTTCCATTGATGCTGACATCGCAACCTGAGGGGGCAAAACGCCTCTAGCCGGAGGCTTTACACGGGGATCGTGCGGTCCATAGCCCAATACGGTGTACGTTACCCCAGCAAGAAAGTGTCTCCTAGAGTTATAGGAGTAGAACGTATAATTGATGCCTTATCTGCTGTAAATGTGCCCCCACATAAAAAATGTGTGCCCCCCCTGTCGTTTTGGAAAAAAACGGAAAACACGATTCTTGCTGGGGTAACGTTTTTCTAGCAGGAAAATTCTAAACGAATGATCGGAGAGAGAAAAATTGTGCATGGCCAGAGAGCTTATATGTGTGCCAAAATGTGCCCCCAATAATAAAATTGTTGAAGGTATATCACCTCCATGTACTTTGGTAACACTGGCTAGGTGAAAAACTGTTTGTTTTGATTGACATAAGTTTTTCACCAGACTCCATGTTCTACATTGTTCCATGATTGTTCCTTTATAAACCTATACACCTTTCCAACTAAAGCTTTATACTTTTTCATGTGCATTTCGCTCTGCAAACCTCCCCAACAAAGGTTATGGGCCCAGAGCAGTAAAGTGTGTTGTATGTTGTGAAAATAATTCGAAATCCTAAAGATATGTAAAGTACATATAGGAAGAAAAATGACTTCGAATGTACGTATAGAATTATTGACGAAGGACAACTACGACAGTTGGAAGGTACAGGTGGAAGCATTGTTAATAAAGAATGACTTCTGGGAGTATGTAAGTGGAGAAAAGCCAAAACCTACTACCGATGCTGCTATATCGACATGGAAGACGGCTGACAGAAAAGCAAAGTCTGAATTGATATTGGCATTAGATCCGAGTGTAGTTCGTCATGTAAAAAAGGTGGAGACTGCACGAGAGGTATGGTTAAAATTAGAGAGCTTGTTTGCATCAAGAGGACCTGCAAAGAAAGCGAATTTAATGAAAAGGCTCATGTTACAAAGGATGAGTGAAAACCAAAAGGTACATGAGCACCTTGATTCCTTTTTTGAAGCTGTAGATAAATTGGAAGGAATGGATATAAAAATCCATGATGATTTGTTAATTAACGATCATGCTGCTGTACAGTCTTCCGGGAAGTTACGAAAACTTTAGATGTGCCATAGAGTCTAGAGATGGGCTTCCAAAGCCAGAGCAACTAAGGGTTAAAATCATCGAAGAGGACAGTTCAAGAGGAAACGCTCATGTTGACAAAATAGAAGGCGCCATGTATTTGGACAAACATCAGAAGAAAATTACTGGAAAAACATTTAAGTTTAAATGTTTTAAGTGCCACAATTTTGGCTATAAGGCGTCGGACTGCACAAAAAAAAGGGAGAAGGCTCAAGAAAATCGATGTGTGGAGTCATGCACTAGTCATAAAAGTTGTGAAGCTTTAACTATATATCATGTTTCAGATGACTGCCGCATCGCTGTTGATGCGAAGCGCCGTCAGGAATGGATTTTTGATAGTGGTTGCACTTCTCACATGTGCAATGACCCGCAAAGGTTTGCTGAGATACTCCCTGCGAGTCTAAAATTAAAATTAGCCACAGATTCTTTGACAACCGTGCAAGGTAAAGGTACAGTTAAGTTATTAGCATGTAATGATGATCGAACGCGAAATATTGAATTTGAAAATACCCTATTGGTTCCCGATTTACGTAGTAATTTAATTTCCATCGCCCAGCTTACCGAACGAGGTTGTGTTGAATGTTGACCTTCTTTGATACAGTCACAGTTTGATTTATGGTTCTGATTCTATTCTGTCTAAGTTGATTTGAATGTTGAATGACTTTTGAATATTCGCCAATGCGTTGCTCATGTATTTTCTTTTTTCTTATTCCTGTAACTATATTTTACAATATAATATCTCGTGTACGAGTTCAAGTCTTTAATTGTGTGTATCCACGTAAAAAACTTTTACTCAAAGGTTAACAGGGTTATGGGCCCAGAGTGCGCAAAGATGTGGAATTTTTACTAAGATACAATGAGCGAACAAGACCTGGCAACTATGTCTGCAGGAGGCGGAAGCGTAAGTGGGCTTTGTATTGAGAAACTGAAGGGGCGAGACAATTACCTCCTCTGGAAGTTTAATATGAGAAACCTGCTTATCCATGACGATCTTTGGTGTTCTATCGACGGGTATCCGGAGTGCGATAAGTCTAATCCGGAGCTGAAACGGCGTAAGAATGAAAGGGCGTTGGCTAAGATCTGCCTGTCAGTGGACGCTTCATGCGTGTCCCACGTGATGACTGCGAAGACAAGTAAGGATGCCTGGTTGAACCTGGAGAAGGCGTATGACGATAAGGGCATAGGCAGGAGATTAAAACTGTTGCGGATGCTGTGCTCGGTAAAGTTAGACGACTTTGGTGGTAATATGGACAAATATGTTGGCGAATGTTTGTCGTTGTCGCAACAGTTGGCGGCTGTAAATAAACCGATTGACGATGAGTTCCTGGCGGCGATTATTCTTCAGGGATTACCTCCTAAGTTTGATCCAATGATCATGGCCTTGGAGAGTAGTGTGAGTGACCTAACCAGTGACTTCGTGAAGGCTAAACTGCTACAGAATACGAAGTGGTCTGATAATTGCAAAGGTGGAGATTGCCTGATTGCTGATAAGTCAGAGAAAAGGTCTGGTAAGAGGCGCCAAGAGAAGAAGCCGAGGTGTTGGAACTGCGGGAAGTCTGGTCACGTTAAGAAGGAGTGTACCCAGAAAAGTGTTGCGATGGTCGCGACTCGGTTCTTGGCTGACACGTGGTACGTAGACTCGGGTGCGTCGAGTCACATGACGGGACGGCGAGACTGGATACACGATTTTTCTACAAGGAGTGTAGAGGTGAACGTGGCAAGCGGACAGACTTTGAAATGCGTTGGTATCGGTAATGTGTGTTTGAAACTCAGAGATTATGTTTTGACTCTTAAAGAAGTGATGTACATTCCGGGAATGAGTGTTAATTTACTGTCTGTAAATAGTTTAGCAGTTAAAGGGCTTAGAGTGGAGTTTATTGAGTCTACTTGTAAGATTTTTAGAAATAAATCTTGTATAGCTAATGTTAGGTCTGATGGCGGGGTATACAAACTGCATACTAACGCGGTAGCTTTAAGTAGTGTAAATAAAGAGGTTTCAAAGGAGTCTTGGCACCATAGGTTGGGTCATTTGAGTTATGACAGCTTAAAGTCACTGTCACACGTTATTGATTTTCAGAATGCAGAAATTACAAATAATTGCGATGTTTGTATTCTTGGAAAACAAATAAGATTTCCGTTCAAGAAATCTGGTCGTGACGTAGCGGCTAAGCGGTTAGATCTGGTGCATACAGACTTGTGTTCGATTCCTCTTGCGTCCCACTCAGGTAAGCGGTACATTTTAACTTTTCTGGATGATCACTCGCGGAAAGTATTCTTGTACTTCTTGAAAAATAAGAGCGAAGTAGCTAGCGTCACCATGGACTTTGTTAGGCTCGTGGAAAACCAATGTGAATCCAAGGTAAAGGCAATACGCAGTGATAACGGTACGGAGTACGTAAATAAAGAGCTAAGCTCATTCTTCAGACAGAAGGGTATTGTGCATCAGGTCACTGTTCCGTATTCGCCTCAAATGAATGGTGCGGCAGAGAGGTTGAACAGAACTCTTTTGGAACGGGTACGTTGTATGTTGTATCACGCGGGTTTGGATCACAAGATGTGGGCTGAGGCGGCTAACACTGCTGGGTACCTTATTAATCGGTCTCCGTCTAGTAGATTAGGTGGGAAAACGCCCGAAGAGGTTTGGTCGGGTAATAGGGTAAAGTATGACCACTTACGGATTTTCGGTTGCGAGGCCTTTATACATATCCATGACGTTAAGCGAAATAAGTTGCAACCTAAGAGTAAGAAATATATTTTTGTCGGTTATGAAGACAATGGAAGATCTTACAGGTTGTATGACTCTGAGACACATAATATTAAAAGAAGCCGTGATGTCAAATTTAATGAAAGTGTGTTCCCAGCCAGAAAGCTAGGAACTGGACATAGATCACCCACTATAGAAATATTTCTTTCAGGGGAAGAAGTTGACGATTCCAACAGTGAGTGGAAGTCAAGCGTGCCTGAGAGTGAGGTGGTTGGTGATGCAGCTCGGGAGTTTGTCACTGAAGAGCCGGTAACGAGGAATGTTGAACCGGTTGTGTCTGCGAGCGGTGATGATGGCGGCGACGACACTTTGGTTTTTGAAGATAGCGTTGAGGAGGTGGTAGAACCTCCGGAACCGAGGTACAATCTTAGATCTAGACAACCTAAGGGCTTGTACGCACATGATGAGATCCCAACTGAACCGCGCACTGTTAAGGAAGCTCTAGGCTCAGGGCAGAGCGACTTGTGGCAGCAAGCTATGCAGGTGGAGATTGATTCGTTCAATCAGCATGAGGCTTGGGAGTTGGTGGATCGTCCTATAGGCAAAAACGTGGTTCGGAATAAATGGATCTTCAAAATTAAGTGTGACGCCGAGGGGAAGATAGCCCGATATAAGGCTAGGTTAGTAGCCAAGGGTTTTACCCAAAAGTATGGTGAAGATTATTTTGAGACGTTTTCACCGGTAGTACGGTATAGTTCGTTGCGACTATTGTTGGCGATAGCCGTAGACATGGAACTCGATATAGACCATCTGGACGTACAGACGGCGTTCCTAAATGGTAATTTAGATGAGGAAATTTTTATGTTTCAACCGGAGGGGTTCATTTCACCTGGTGAAGAAAATAAAGTCTACAGATTGAAAAAGGCAGTCTATGGACTGAAACAAGCTTCACGAGCTTGGTATCAGAGGGTGAAGGACGTGCTTCTGCTGACAGGTTTTGTTCAATGCCAACTTGAACAATGTATCTTCTATAAAAGAAATGGTAAGTCGGTTGTTTACATTGCCTTGTACGTCGACGATTTCATTGTGTGTTACAATGATGCACGCATGGCTGAAGAGCTGAAAGAGAGTTTACGTAAACCATTTAAGATTAAGGACTTAGGTGCGGTGCGGCATGTTCTCGGGGTCACATTAGAGCGTGAGAGGACGAACAAAACTCTGAAGCTTTGTCAGGCGAGGTATATTGAGCGCTTGCTCGACAGTTTCGGTATGTCGGAATGCAAACCAGTCCAGACTCCTTTGGACCCAAACATTAAGTTTACTGATACGAGTGTGTTAGGCGAAGGTAATGTTCCGTATAGGGAATTGATAGGTTCCCTTATGTATCTGAGTGTTTTTACACGGCCAGATATTCAGTGGCGTGCGTTTCATAAAGGCAGAAAGACACTGCCTACCCTAGTTCTGATAATAGATCTAATATTATTTTATCAATAAACAAAACCACATACAAAAATTAAATCATAAATCAGCTCCATCTATCGAGTGCCGGTGGTATCATTAAGATCGATACAGTTTAAAGGCTCGTTCCGTTCGCATCATCGATTCGCGCGGCACTAGCGCCACCTCGCCTTTGCCACGGCAAAGACACAAATTATTCTTGTCTGAATGTTTTGTATGTGTGCTCTTGTGGTAAGTCGTGGGCATACAGATTTAATATGTGTGCGTTCCTATAGCTACGTGAGCTTTGGTGACACACAATGACAAAAATCACGCACACAACTGCATGAAAAGACAGTGTCTTTTTCTAGTTATTCTTTATAGCTAACACGAAAAATTACGACTCCTAGCGAACATTTCCGAAAGAAAGTTTGCTATGCAATGCAAATATTTTAGGAAGTAACATTGTTTCATTGAATTTTATATATTTAGATGGTCATAATTTTTTGTCGTATTACATTTCCCTTTTTACTCGTAGACAGAGAAACTAATTTAATTAGTTTCTCTGTCTACGTTTTTACTAGATAATTTCAATAGTCAACAATAGTCGCCATAATTTGTTTGATGTGTGATCTGTTTGTGTGAATACGTTTTCAGATATTTAGGATTTTAACGTTGTTAATAGTGAAAAATGGATAATATTGTCTGTGAAAGTTGTTCAGATGGTGTGTGTATTGAGAAAATAAAATATGATGCGTTTTCAAAACTATCTTTCGGTGAAAAAAAACAAGTTATCGAGATAGGTCGTCGTACACCGGATTTGCAATTAATACATTATAAAAATGTACTCTGTGATTAATACAAACTAAAGGTAAAGTCAATCGTAAATTCAATAAAAAACAATATGATTCATATCATTGGCTGACAGGTTGCATACATAGGTAGTAATCGGTTATTTTGTTTCGTTTGTCTACTATTTTCAACATAGTAATAATTATGTATGACACATACAACTGGCTGTGCGGGTCTGTAAACACAATTAAATTATTTTGTTTTCCTTTCTTATTGTTTAGTAGTTCGAGTACAGTATGGAATTATTCGGGATATTCAGATTTACATAATTTCTATTCTGCAGTTTATTGTTACTATCCCAGCAAGCAGCGCATCGACAGAACGTTCATTTTCATCGTTAAAACGTATTCACACGTATTTAAGAAACACACAAGATCAACAACGACTCACACATCTTTCCATGATTTCGACAGAAAAACTTTACTAATTAATTTATTACTTAACTAATTATTGGTCGAATTAAAACGCAAACCAACTTTTTATGACGATGTTTTAAAATCATATTTAAAAAAGGATAGGCGCGTAGATTTAATTTATAAATAAGTTGAATTACTTTATTTTTTTAACTGTTACCAAACCAGTAGTTTATGTACTTATTAAATATATTAATTATATAATGCAAATCACATGAAGAGCCTTTTTCTAGGCCACATCGAATATCTTTCAAGTGACGTGTTTAGTAATTTTCACTCACTTGGATTAGATATTTGAAGTGGCCGAAATTCCGTGCCGAAATTAGTGCAATTGCGAAAGACTTTTTTTGCGAAAAGAAAACTGCCTACCCAGGCATAAAAACCTGTGCACGCCACTGCTGTGATTAATACAAACTAAAGGTAAAGTCAATCGTAAATTCAATAAAAAACAATATGATTCATATCATTGGCTGACAGGTTGCATACATAGGTAGTAATCGGTTATTTTGTTTCGTTTGTCTACTATTTTCAACATAGTAATAATTATGTATGACACATACAACTGGCTGTGCGGGTCTGTAAACACAATTAAATTATTTTGTTTTCCTTTCTTATTGTTTAGTAGTTCGAGTACAGTATGGAATTATTCGGGATATTCAGATTTACATAATTTCTATTCTGCAGTTTATTGTTACTATCCCAGCAAGCAGCGCATCGACAGAACGTTCATTTTCATCGTTAAAACGTATTCACACGTATTTAAGAAACACACAAGATCAACAACGACTCACACATCTTTCCATGATTTCGACAGAAAAACTTTACTAATTAATTTATTACTTAACTAATTATTGGTCGAATTAAAACGCAAACCAACTTTTTATGACGATGTTTTAAAATCATATTTAAAAAAGGATAGGCGCGTAGATTTAATTTATAAATAAGTTGAATTACTTTATTTTTTTAACTGTTACCAAACCAGTAGTTTATGTACTTATTAAATATATTAATTATATAATGCAAATCACATGAAGAGCCTTTTTCTAGGCCACATCGAATATCTTTCAAGTGACGTGTTTAGTAATTTTCACTCACTTGGATTAGATATTTGAAGTGGCCGAAATTCCGTGCCGAAATTAGTGCAATTGCGAAAGACTTTTTTTGCGAAAAGAAAACTGCCTACCCAGGCATAAAAACCTGTGCACGCCACTGCAGATATTACGTATGCAGTTTCGTACTTAAGCCAGTTTAATACGTGTCATACTATGGAACACTGGAGGGCTGCGAAACGTGTATTGAGGTATCTTAAAGGAACTCAAAACGTTAGTCTTGTGTTTAGAAGGTCGGGTCATGTTAACATTGAGGGGTTTGTAGATGCGGACTGGGGCGGTGACGTACGCGACCGAAAATCATTTTCGGGGTTTGTTTTTAAGTATGGGGGAAACACCATCTCCTGGGAATGCAGAAAACAAACATGTGTTAGTTTATCAAGTACTGAGGCTGAGTACGTTGCTCTTAGTGAGGCTGCTAAGGAGGCACGTTGTCTTAGGGACTTGGTTACTGAATTGACTGGTAGTTCTGGGTTAATCGTCGGTTTGTTCAATGACAATCAGTCTGCTCAGAAACTTAGTGTCAATCCAGTGTTTCATAGGAGGACTAAGCACATAGATATCAGGTACCACTATGTTAGGGAGGCTGTGAATAATCATGTAATCAAGTTGAATTATTTACCTACTCAGGAAATGGTGGCTGATGTACTAACTAAATCTTTGTGTGCTCCTAAACATAAGTTCTGTGTTATGAACTTGCGCTTAGGTTTTTCTTAAGCCAGTTGAGCCAGTGGTGATGTTTGAGTTCAAACAGTGATTGAGGGGAAGTGTTGAATGTTGACCTTCTTTGATACAGTCACAGTTTGATTTATGGTTCTGATTCTATTCTGTCTAAGTTGATTTGAATGTTGAATGACTTTTGAATATTCGCCAATGCGTTGCTCATGTATTTTCTTTTTTCTTATTCCTGTAACTATATTTTACAATATAATATCTCGTGTACGAGTTCAAGTCTTTAATTGTGTGTATCCACGTAAAAAACTTTTACTCAAAGGTTAACAGGTTGTGAAGTCACGTTCAAGCACGACGTAGCCTATGCAGTTAAAAACGGTGAGGTGAAACTGACCGCTGATCGGCGAGGTGACTTATATTACTTGAGGGAACTGGACGCTTCAGCGTCAGTGTTAAGTAGTGAAAGTGTTGATCTGTATCGATGGCACGAGCGTATGGGACATCTGAATGCTAGGGATCTTATGAAAGTACTAAAGAAATCAGGTATTGATCCGATAAATATCGATAGTAACTTGCATGATTGTGATGTGTGCGCTAAGGGGAAAATGGTATCGTTGCCTCATGTGAAGTCCAGTTTACGCTGCAACGAGAAGTTGGGAATAATATACTCTGATGTGGTAGGTCCAATGAGAGTTCAATCTAATGGCGGAAATAAATACTTTGTCACTTTTATTGACGACTGTACTCGTTGGTGTGACGTATTTATGCTGAAAAATAAAAATGACGTTTTGTCAAAGTTTAAAATTTTTAAATGTCATGTCGAAAATTTGACAGGGAGCAAAATTAAATATTTACATACGGATAACGGAACTGAATACAAAAATAAATTTTTCGATGAATTTTTAGAAAGTGAAGGTATTAAGAGACGTTTTACGACGCCATACTCACCTCAAAGTAACGGAATCGCTGAACGGATGAACCGTACGTTGATTGAGATGGCAAGGTGCATGATCTTATCGTCAGGTATTTCACCAAGTTTTTGGGCAGAAGCTGTAGCTACTGCATGCTATTTGCGTAATAGGTGTCCAACTAGCAGTCTGAATGGTGAAATTCCATACGAAAAATGGTTTGAGAGACCTGTGAATGTCAAATATTTAAAAACGTTTGGCACGAAAGTACACGTCTTGGAGAAGGAACCAGGTAAAGATAAGTTTGCAGCACGAAGTTCACTCGGTGTTTTTGTGGGTTATCCAGGTGATGCTAAAGGCTATAAAATATGGATACCTGAGAGTAGATATGAGCGCCGATGGCCAATGCCACGGCGGAGGCGTGGCCTTAAAATTTCCACGGCGGCGGCGGCGTCGCGGCGGCGCGACGTGGCCGGCCGTGGGCCTTAGAATTTTTTTTTATCAGGGAAAGATTTCTTAAAAAAACTTAAAGAAAACCGTATTAAAAAGCTTTACCTATATTTTTTAATAATTGTTAATATAATTTTACAGTCTTTTAAATAAAATTGGAGATCACGTTTACTTACTGAATAATAATCATTACAATATTTTCTAGTGACCGACCGAAAGTTCGGTTTCGGTTTCGGCCAGTTTCGGCCAAATCAACTAGTTTCGGCCTAAGTTTCGGTTTCGGCCAGGAAATGGCCGAAACTTTCGGCCGCGCCGAAACTTGAGTGTTCATGAATTATCGTCCATCGTTCGGCGAACTTCGCGGCTAGCTCCTGCTCGCTCGTCGCGTCGCCCGCGCCGGCCCAGTTCGCCGCCGTCCATCGTTAATCGCATGGAGTTGAGGTTGTGTTTTGCACATACGAGGGCGGTCCCATAATGAATTGGCCTAACTATGAACTAATGAAGGAAATGAAACGAAACCAATTTTATTTTTCAATATAATCACCATGAAAACTACTAACACACTTCTGACATCTGTGAATCAACATCTCTTAACCTTTATAAAAATAATCACAATTTTTAGCCTCAAAATGACCGAAGACGGCCGCTTGCAACTCTTCATCGCTTGAAACTTTTCTTCCTCTTAAGTCTCGCTTTAAATTTGGAAATAAATAATAGTCAGACGGGGCCATGTCTGGACTGTGAGGTGGATGTTCAACTTCTGTGAACCCGCATTGACGAACTGCATCCTTCGAAACACCAGCGGTATGAACAGGGGCGTTGTCATGGAGCAACAGGACACCTTTAGACAGCTTGCCTCTTCGTTTTTCCTTTATCTTGTCTCGTAATTTATATATTAAAGAAGCATACTATTAGCCGTTCACGACTGTATAACGTTCTTTAAAATCCACCATCAATATGCCTTGAAAATCCCAAAAGATTGTGCACATCAGTTTTTTAGCCGATTGTTGCACCTTTTCCTTTCTAGGGGGCTTTTCACCCTTATAACGCCATCCCATTGATTCGCGCTTGCTTTGTGGGTCATAATACAAGATCATAGTTTCATCACCAGTCACTAGCCGCTCGATCAGTCTTTGAATTTTCGCCACAAAGATCCAAAAACTCCGAAGCGCAGCGCAGTCTTTCCTGTCTCTGTACCGCTGAAAGAAGTTTCGGTACCCATCTTGCACTCACTTTTTTCATGTGAAGATGTTTATGGATCGCACGAATACGTACTTTTAGAGAGCCCAAGCCTAGCTGCAATTTCTCTAATCTTCAAACGGCGGTCACTCAGAACCTCCTCTTCGATAAGAGCAATCGTTTCGGGAGTGAGCACTTCCACAGGTCGACCGTCATGGCAAATGTCTTCGACGGTTTCTCTTCCGAGGCGAAACTCTTTCACCCAATTTTTCACTGTGCTA
Source organism: Luperina nickerlii (assembly GCA_963855955.1). Lineage (NCBI taxonomy): Eukaryota > Metazoa > Arthropoda > Insecta > Lepidoptera > Noctuidae > Luperina > Luperina nickerlii. The sequence goes on along the minus strand of OY979664.1, from coordinate 12,481,825 downwards.
TAGGAGGGGGCAGACTCCTTATATACGTCATCCAATCGTTCTTTTATTTGGGCAGGGTATAAACCTTCTTTAAACAAAAACTTTATGACACTTCGATACTCAGTTGTCGACATTTTGAAAAAATACGCGACTCTCGTTATGCTAATGCCTGCTAAACTAAGACTAAGCATTTCATGTCGATGCGTGTTTCTTATATTAAGTGCACGATAAACGTACTATTTAATGCAACACAACATGTAGCGACATGTTGCGTAGAACTATATCAGGCCAGTTCATTATGGGACCGACCTCGTAAATGATTAGGTAAGTATTCAACTGTCTGTATGTATAATATACATTGTATATTCAAATAAATGTGTAAAAAACACACCAGATTTAATCTATATGCGATAGAAATTTTAAATATGTTAAGTAAGTTTCGGTTTCGGTTTCGGCCGAAACTAAGAGCAAGGCCGAAAGTTCGGTTTCGGTTTCGGCTGAAAAACTTGTTTCGGTCGGACACTAATTTTTTTTATGAGAAACTGAGCCATTTTAAGTTAATACACGTTCACTCGGTGAAATATTCGACTCGACCGAGCTGAGTGTGAGCGACAAGCGAGCGTAGCGTCGCGAGGCGACTAGGCGAACTAATACGGCCGGGCCGCGCGTGCGAGCGGGAGAGCAAGTTGCGACTCGTCGCGACGGCGCGCCGCGTGTTTCACTCGGCGACGCCGCGTCGACATGAACTCACGGCGACGGCGGCGCGCCGGCGCGGCGCTCATATCTACCTGAGAGTAGAAGAATCGTAGTGTCGAGAGATGTAAAATTTCAGGAAGGTAAACTAACTGAAATTGAGTGTAAGGTCTCAAATGAATCACTAGTTGAACAAAAATCTGAAAAGAGTATTGTGAGAAAGACTGTTGATATAGAAATCCAAACTAAAGAACAGTCGGATATACCATTTAGTGATGAACCTTCAAGAGAAGAAATCCCATTTGATATTCAACCGAATGTACCAGTGATTGATGATGGAGGTGCAGAGAATACAGAACCTACTGGAAATGTTACTTTAAAAAGAGGTCCTGGAAGGCCAAGGATTCAAAAAGGACAAGTTGGCCGCCCTCGTAAAATCTACAACATGGTTGAGGTAAGAGAGAGTAGCGACAATGAGTCATCGACGGAAGAATACGTTGATACTGATGATTTTGCTGGAGCTATTGAAATCACGTTGAAAGAAGCTTTAGCATCTGACGAAAAGGTCCAATGGGATGAAGCGATTCTTTCAGAAATAAGAAGTCTAATAAATAAGGACACGTGGGAAATTGTGAAGAAACCTTCAGATCGTAATATCGTAGGATGTCGATACGTGCTGACTACAAAGCTAAATGTTGACAATACTGAGAAAAAGAAGGCCAGACTTGTAGCAAAAGGATACAGTCAGCAACATGGCCTAGATTATAATAAGACATTCGCTCCAGTTGCGAGAATTGCAACTGTACGTTTGTTGGTCGCCTTAGCTGTCGAAATGGGCATGGACATTGACCAGATTGATATAAATACCGCTTATTTAAACGGTGATCTGACCGAAGATATTTATATGAAGATCCCAGAGCTGCTGAAAGAAGGCCTAGAGAAACTAAAAAATGCAGATGGCGTTAATTCAGCAGTAGGTAAAAAAACAGCTAAAATGCTTGAAGATATGAAAGCAGGTGGTGACACCTGTCGTTTAAAGAAATCTCTTTATGGTCTCAAACAAGCTGGACGACAGTGGAATATTAAACTGGACGAGAAGCTGAGACAAATGGGATTGAGACCTACGATAAATGAACCTTGTTTGTATCACAAGCGCAATAAAGGTGGATCAGATCTTTTTGTTGTTGTTTACGTGGATGACATATTAATCGCATCGACAAAAAGATTGTATATAAATAAATTCAAGCAGGAATTGGCGAGGTGGTTTGAGCTTAAAGACTTTGGTCAAGCAACCTTCTGTCTCGGGATAAATATAAAGAAAAGTGGCAATGAGTATTTCTTGTCACAAGAGAAATACATAAAATATATTTTGAAGAAATTTGATATGGATAGTTGCAATCCTGTCCAGACTCCAATGGAAATTGGAAATCCTGTTATTAGTGAAAAAGGAGTAACAAAAGTGAAACAATTTCCGTATAGAGAACTGATTGGAGCGCTCATGTATTTAAGTGTAGCGACTAGACCTGATATCGCCAACGCTACGGCAAAACTTGCACAGTTTGCAGAAAACCCGCAGGAAACTCATTGGAGGGCTGCGAAGCGAGTTCTTCGATACTTAAAAGGTACGATAACTCACGGTTTATCTTTTAAGCCGACAGGGTTATGCATACAAGGGTATGCAGATGCAGATTGGGATAGCTGCGTCATTGATAGACGATCCTTTACGGGTTATTTATTCGTTCTAGGAGGCGCAGGCATATCATGGACTTCACAAAAGCAACGCATCGTTGCGACTTCAACTTGTGAGGCCGAGTTTGTGAGTTTGGCAGAAGCTATGAAAGAAGCTGTATATTTGAACAGTCTGTTGAAAGAGCTAGGTTTACATCAACTCTGTAAGGTAAGAATGCATGCTGATAATATAAGTGCTATTTGCCTTGCTGAGGATCACGGTATACATCATGCGAAAAGTAAGCACATTGACATTAGACATTTCTTTATAAGGGATGTGCTACGTTACAATAAAGATATAACGTTGGAACATTTGTCAACTGATAAAATGCTGGCAGATGTCCTCACCAAACCTTTGCCTCGCGTAAGACACGAATTACTAACAAGTGCGTTAGGGTTGTGTGTGCGAAAGTAAAGATAAGTTTTTTTTGTGAATCGTATCGTACATGAGTTGAGGGGGTGTGTTGAAGGTATATCACCTCCATGTACTTTGGTAACACTGGCTAGGTGAAAAACTGTTTGTTTTGATTGACATAAGTTTTTCACCAGACTCCATGTTCTACATTGTTCCATGATTGTTCCTTTATAAACCTATACACCTTTCCAACTAAAGCTTTATACTTTTTCATGTGCATTTCGCTCTGCAAACCTCCCCAACAAAAATCTGTGCCCCTTCAGGTTTTCGAGACATTGCATTTCCTGCTGGAGTAACGTTTTGATGAATTGTATATCTCACAACCATTGCATGTGCCCCTGTAGAATAAACATACACGAGTAACTCTTAATGTGTGCCCCTTAGTGCCCCAATTAGATTTAAGAAAATATTTATAGTTTTCAAGTTATAGCGTTCAAGTAATAATAATGACTACACAACGTGCAAATAATTTCTAATATTTATAGGTAGGAACTTTGATCTGTTTTTGATGCAATAATTACTTTAAGAATTCAAATTAAGGGAATAAAAATAATAATTTCCACATCAACAAGCTGTTTCATTTATTATAGTCACAAGCCGGTTCCTTGTATTTTGCCGTCAAAGTTATGACACCATCGTTTTGACTTTTAGCAAGATTATTCAAAAACGCATGCATGAACAGTTTTGAAACTTTGTATGGTTATTATTAGGGTCAAGAAGGACCGAATACAGTTTTCAGCGAACTTGTTTCTTGTCTAATTTAGGCGCTGCGATGTTTTTTCGGGTTTTCATAAAACCGCTATAACTTGAAAACTATAAATATTTTCTTAAATCTAATTGGGGCAATAAGGGGCACACATTAAGAGCTACTCGTGTATGTTTATTCTACAGGGGCACATGCAATGGTTGTAGAGATATACAATTCATCAAAACGTTACTCCAGCAGGAAATGCAATGTCTCGAAAACCTGAAGGGGCACAGATTTTATTTTTGGGGGCACATTTAGGCACACATATAAGCTCTCTGGCCATGCACAATTTTTCTCTCTCCGATCATTCGTTTAGAATTTTCCTGCTAGAAAAACGATACCCCAGCAAGAATCGTTTTTTCCGTTTTTTTTCAAAACGACAGGGGGGGCACACATTTTTTATGTGGGGGCAAAGAGGCATTTACAGCAGATACAAGCAGATTGTAAGGCATCAATTATACGTTCTACTCCCTATAACTCTAGGAGACACTTTCTTGCTGGGGTAACGTACACCCCTATACGGGGCCCCGGTGTGGGCGCGTTCACTGCAGCGGCGAGCCGCCCATTATTTGAACGCGCCCCAGAAGGTGGTAGCCACAAGGCTGATCCGGGGCTACCGCACGATCTCGGGCGAGGCGGCAAGCCCCCTTGCCGGACTGCCGCCATGGGATCTGGAGGCAATAGTCCTCGCGCGCCTGTATGAGTGGCGCGCGGAGGCACTACGCCGGAGGGAAACTCCGCTTCCGCAGCAAATTGCGGCGGAGCGGACGGACCTCTGGCGCGATCTCATGGCGGCATGGAAAGAGCGACTGTCGCAACCCAGCGCAGGGCACGCCACGATAGCGGGCGGCGGTAAGACATCCAAGGCAATTACGTGCCATTTATTGATGTACAGACGCCAGCACATCAAGCTACCCGAAACTGTCAAATGTTCTCAATCAAGCTTTGCTTTAGCGATAAAGTTGAAAATCTATTAAAGAAATTTGACAGATTGTATTTGCTTGATGTGCTGGCCAATGATGTATAAAACTATAGATACGTTGTCCGCACTCTAAAATGGCAACATGAAATGAAGCCAATTGCCACATTTGCGCTCAGTCACGCACCAACCTGTCGCGCGACGCGACGCGACGTATGTTTGTTTTTAATTTATATCGTATGTGAAAACCTGTGCAAAACATAAAGAAAATATGCCGTCGTGTGTTTTCAGAGGATGTAAAAATTATACCCCAAAAGTTAAAGACAAAAATGTGTTATTTCACGCGTAAGTTTACAAAACTAGATTATTTTATTTTATTTTGTACGACGCTGCGTCTAATGGCGGCCGGCGCATGAAGTGACTCTGATAGCTACGTCACTCATGCGCTCGACCAATGAGCATGTAATTTGACTATTACTTATCCTGTGACGTAACTGAAGATGTTTATTTATCTCCCTCTAGCAACAGACATCCCGCCGTACGGTGATATATTTTCTTTCCCTTTCTTTACGCGTATAAGTAGTTATCTAGTATTTTCGCCGTTTTTAAGCGCCGAGATGTTGGTTGATAACGTGTCTATATATAATACGTCATTGGTGCTGGCGTCTGTACATAAGAAGATGATTGAAAAGTAAATAATTACTAATAATCGAATGTTTTATTAACTAATTAATATACCTACGAGTATAGATATACCCAAACTGTTATAGAAATTGAACATACACTTTCCGTGCCTACATTTTTCTTGGCCCATAACAAAGTCTAAAAGTGGAATACTACTTAGTGAAATATATAGAGCCTGCTAGAAAGAATACTTCCTGGCGGTGATACGTTGATTAATGTTTTCTGTAAATTCTTTATAGTACATTTTTTTTTAATATAGCGTACAATTTCGTTCATTTTTCGTATATATTTTAGAAATTAGACTGAAGTTCGTATAAGGTCATGTCACCGCTAGAAAGTATGACACTATCTAGTTCAAATAGTTATGAAATACAATTTATTATGTCAACACATTACTCTTTTATTTTCAAAGAAGCCACAGTTTCCATGTGCTGTCTGACTGCCTTTTTCACCTTTCTGGAGGTATTAACGTCTTTCTTGTCAGGACGGGGCTTTTTATTTTTATTCCCACCTAATTCATTTTGTATTGTTGATAATATAGATGTCTAAAAATAAAATTACTCAAAATGTTATAAATGTAAATTGCCTTATTTACCAGTATTATATTCAATAGGGACAGTGACATACTTACAGTTTCTGGGACATGTACATATCTAATATTACGGGCATGTAAAAACAAATTTTTAAAAAGAGATTCATTCCCTTGAGGATCACAGTACACTGCATTGGAAAATGAAATGTTCATGTAACTGTAACAGAAATAATAATAATGTTAAACCTACTGGATTGCAGAGCCAGTAGTTAAAGGGGAAGTGCCAGGGTAGACCGAAAAATTCAGATTTTCTTAAGTTTTTTGCTGGCTGCACCAAATTCGATAATTCTTTTTTTGTTGTGTTCGTTATTGCTAGGACAAGGTTTGTATGAAAGAAAATTTCGGAAGTGCGTAAAAATAATTGCGCCCGTGCGAAGCTGGGGCGGGCCACTAGTGCTAATAAAAATATGATTCGCGATTTCGTGAAATATCAATCAATAAGATTGTATGAACTTAAGAGGGTTGTATTGATGATTTTAATAAATATAATTCTGTAAATAAATACTTACTAAGCTTGCGAATCATATTTTGTTCAACATACAACCTGAATTGCATGAAACATAGAAATTTTTAATTTTGAAGGCTGTCTAGCGCATCCCTCTAAATACTATTGTTTTGCTTTGTTTATTACACATTATTGCTGATTTTTGAATTCTTACCCATCCACACTGTCTACATGTCCACAGACATAAGCATCATCATTACGTAGGTCCACTGTTATATCTTTTCCTTCCATAGTTTTAACAAGGCACAGTAAAGTGTTGTGATAATGGAATTTTTCTTTTGAAGTCCCAACAAACATTGTTAGTTTGTAAAAATCTGAAAGTATTTTAAATTGTGGATCTTGCTGAGAAATCTTAATTTATTTGGTAAAATATGCTCAAAAATGTATACTTATGTATACTATACTTAGATCTTAAAAGTAGATGACCATAGCCATAATTTTAGGGATTATGGTTATCTGCATTTATACTAAAGATTTGAAAAAATGTTTCAGTCATTATTATTTATTTATCAGCCAGCAAGTAGATACCTAAAACGAAATAGATTTTAAGTAAAACACAAATATCACAAGTTTTATTTTTCAATTATTTTGATGTTTTGTAATTATTTTAGCTTGATAATTATTCAGGAAAAGAATTCCTGGAGGGATTTGGGGGAGGCCTTTGCCTAGCAGGGGGACATTAAAGGCTACCAAAAAAAAAACTACCATACATGTATGTTACTTACAACTTAGAGAGAGATTGATAAGGAGAAACATTATTAACTGTTAATATAATTTAATCTAGGGTTGATTTTGTTAAATACATTTTCATCATAATCGCACTTCTTTAACATTATTACTTTACTATTTCACTATAATAAGTCTTGAATCTTGATTAGATTTTAATTCTAACTCTGCTCTAGTTATTCTCCATTCTTCACTATCTCTTTGAGCCCAGAAATAGTAAGTTCCTCTATCTTTAGGTCCAGACACAGGTATTCTAAATCTAGCTGTCACGCCATCAGAAAAGTTATTTACTGTGTCATTCAGCTTGAATCGCTTATCTTTGATCGGCTCTCCTAGATAGTGGACGGCACCAGAGTGAGCCCGTAACTTTTTCAACGCACTTCGATAGTAATCATAACCTCTTACCCTATCGATAATTCGGTTCTGTAAATAAAACCCAGTACCACTGACGACCAAACCTCCCCATGCAGCAATTTGTACAAGTTTTCGTGTAGTTATCGTCATAATAAGAAGATTCACTAAAATATTCAAAGTTTTCAGTAGGTACCTGTGGTCTCCAAAATGAATTATTTGAATAGGTAACTTCGGCCGTTTGATTGATTGATTATGATTTTCTTATAAAGTTTAGGCGTGGAATCTGATATCCAGTTACATTAATGTCAGGTAAGGTGTTGGTAAACCTGAGGTAATTCGAATACTTCTTCCTCTCTTCAAAAAAATAAGACACAACAATTTTATTTGTATTTTAGTGAACCATTCATAAAGAAAATAATAATATGTCAATGTAATGAACGGATGTGTGTGCGATGTGAGTTGAGTGGCTGTCGAAATTCTGACACTGACAGTGACAGTGACCATAGGTAAAAGTAAACTTTTTAAATACGAGTACACACTGACCTGTATTTGTATACCAGTGAGATTATATTCTTGTTTATTAGAAGCACTGACCTCTATCATATTACTTTCTTCTATGCCTCTATCATACAAGTATGCTGGCGCGCTGGACTAACGATATTACGATACTCTACGAAATGACTGAAGCTCGAAGCCCCCAGGAACTAAAATTTGACACGTTCTTTCAAATGGACGTTAAGTTGTTTGGTTCGTCTCTGATGATTTAAGTCTAAATCGTGAAAAACTACTTTTTTGTGTATTTTGTGTTTACTACGTGACATTTGGAACATTTTTGTTATGAAAGCATGCGCATTTTGTAAAACTATCAAAAGGCAGTGGAATTACCTTTCACAAGTGAATTTCATGACTATTAATGTTTCGATTGCTTGTGTCATTTTTAATACTATATTATATTTAGAATAAATGTATCTCATCATATTTAAGTATAATTAGGGCTCAGTTTTCACATATGTATATTGAATACAATAATTTGAATAGAGTTGTAAATGTTCCATGTCGATAATTTTCTTCAGAGATTTAATCATTTTTAATTTACGCCTTTCAAATATTATTTCTGCAATTTGATTAGCCAAAACAAATTAGCAAATACTAGTTTCTAATTGCAAAAGACAAATCTATACTAATATTATATTTTCGAAAGTAACTCTGTCTGTCTGTCCGTCTGTTACCTTTTCACGCCTAAACCACTGAACGGATTTCGATAAAATTTGGCAGATAGTTTGCATCTCGGCGAAGGACAGATGATCATTTTTATCGACATACCTCGCGGGCGAAGCCGCGGGCGGAAGCTAATATTATATGTAATGTGTACTTGTATCCGAAGTATAGCCCTAACATCGAAATAAAACTTGCCATGACGTACAATGTATACTTTAGTTATTTTTACTTTTATTAAATACTTAATTTCAGATTTCCTACCAACTCAACTAAGCAGGGCTGAAAAACGTGAAAATGGAAAATTAGAATCCTAATTCTAATTATCATCTTTGTGGTAAACATTTCGCTGCGGACTGTTTCGTTAAACACTCTACACGTATGCTCTTCTCCATACGAACGCTACCTTTTGGAAGAATAGAATCAATTCTATCTATTGTATTTTTTGACGTTCAAAAGTGCCTTTTATTTACCTATTTGAAATAAATTATTTGACTTTGTTATTTTTTGAAGTGAAAACTTCTTTAGCGGCGCTGTGTACTTTTTTTGGAATGGGTAAAAACTTCTAAACTCGCGTCAGGTCACGTGACCCTGATCGAAAATTCGTAAGACGTAAAACGTAAGACGCGCGTTGTTGAGGACAGCGCCATCTATGCACATCGGGAAGAACTACGAGGGCCTCGCGTACTAACTACGTAGTTCATCCAACAACGACGAGATGGCGCTGAACCACGGATATATAACTGACGACGAGCTCAAATACATTTTATGTACAAGGCCAATAGTATGTAAAAATGTAACTAATATCAATCGTACCATCTACGTCCTCTTCTAATACGCCTCTGCAAACATTATGGTAATCGAACAAAGGTAACATTGTGTAAAATTTCATACAGGCTCCTTATTAGTTTATCTAGTTACCACTTTAGAAATGATTATATAACGAAGCACTGCCGCGACCAACACCACGAACTGAAGTCTATCCTGTGTGCTTATTTGTAAATCTGAATAAATTCCTTTCACGAGAAGAATAAACCAGTCACTTTGGTCATCATACCTGATTTGCAAAAAACCCTATAAAATAAGGAACACACCTTAACACGCGTGTTTTGTTTATAAGACGATTCACAAAATACACTCGTTATTGTTCAAGTTTTCACTTCTGTCGGCACTACCGGAGTGCCAGTGTTTTTTTTTCCATACGCTACGCAACGCAACGCTATCCAGATACCCAACAATGAAAATGGAATCACTCTCCTTTCCGCTAGTAATCACTACATGGTAAGGTAATGTTACACGGTTCACTTTTGGGATTCAATTAGAGTGAATTCGATTTTTGTCTGGACGCTGATTGGTGAATGGTTAACTTTTTTGTTTACCTACATGGCTCAATTCTTCCAAATTGAACACCAAAAGTGACTATTATTTAAGTAATAGCTATTACATAAATGTAGTGCAATATAGCTCACGAAAAATTCAACTGCCATTTGATTTACATATCTCACGTCGTGGACAATAGTGTGGGTTATACGTTTTTTTGACTGTAATATAACTACTTTTTGTAAATACTGTAATGTTTTTGTCGTACTGTTTTTTGTCCCAAATAAATAAAATAAAATTTACTAGGTTAGAGCGAAATGGCAACATAATAGCTCAAAAGTTTGTAGTTCACATTGCGAACTAATGTGACCCCAGCTCCAGCCCCGGATCTACGATTTTTTCGAACCGGGGCAAAACCTTGATAGTGGCGCCCCCTCTCGATAATCGCGGCCGTAAGAAATATGACGTGTTTACAGAATTATAATCATTAAAGTCATCAACACAACTCTCTAAGACCACGTAAGTCCAAAGAATAACTGTTTCATGAAATCATCATTCTTTGGACTTACGTGGTCTTAGAGAGTTGTGTTGATGACTTTAATGATTATAATTCTGTAAACACATATTTCTTACGGCCGCGATTCATATATTAATCAACGTACAACTTAATGCTGACCATCAAATTGCAAAAAACGTAAGAAAATTTGAATTTCGCGGGCTACCTTAAGGGGGAAGCGCTAAGGCAGCCCGCGAAATTCAAATTTTCTTACGTTTTTTGCAATTTGCTGGTCAGCATTAAGTTGTACGGTCCCCCTTAAGTAATATAAATTACTCTGTGGTTATAACGATCGATAAAGTTCATAAAATTATTTTTTTATCGAAGGATATATCCCATCTCTAATATTAGTTCCATGGTACCTTCACGTTGCTATCAGCGCCAAAATGGCGAAAATCAAATGTCTTCATTTTGTTATCGATAACTTAGTATGAATGAAGGAAGTCCACTAAGTCCAGCTTACTTGTCAGTGGCTGAAGCGATTATAGCTAAATCGGAATGCAGCTGATGTCAAGTTGTCAATGTCAACTCAAATTCTTCAGCACGATACCATAACCTATTCTACATTAATCAATTCATGATTCTTAATGAACAGTGATATTAGACTTCTAACAATTACTATCACAATACAAAAGAAAGTTATTGCTTACATCTTTTCAAATTTTTTAGTCCAAAAATATGAGTACTTCAAAGGGAAGTAATTTACGGAAACGACCACAGAAACATCAAAATAGAACTGCGTTTAAAAATGATCTACATGACAAAAGCCATAAAACTAAGTTCATAAACTCTCTTCAGATAACTGGCGTGTGCCAACGTTGTAAAGATATACTGGAATGGAAGATTAAATATAAAAAGTACAAACCATTGACTGCACCTAGTAAGTGTGTGGGTTGCGAGCAGAAAACAGTAAAATATGCCTACCACATGATATGTACTAAATGCGCTTTAGACAAGAAAACTTGTGCTAAATGTTGCAAACCAGTCGAGGTAAATAAGTTATTGCTAAATCTGTTTTTTTTTTCTTTGATTATAATTTTATGTAGGTAAATAAAAAGTAGATAACTTACATTAATAAACATTAAATTTCTCCAAATTTTAGAGTCAGGACTCACCAGGTGCCGAAGAACCCCAGAATACAGATTTGAAAGCAATGTTAAAAGACTTACCGGAAAGAAAACGTCGAACAATAATGAGGTCTCTACCTACTACCATAATAATATATTTGAAATACTTATTTAGGCCCACTTGCACCATAAATCACTAAATAATTTAATGCTAAAGATATTAATTATTACATCGTTCTGTCCTGGCCTCTTCAAACAATAATTGACAGAAATGGAACAATGTTTTAAACTAGTTTAGCGTTAAATGCGTTCAGTGATTTATGGTGAAGTGGGCTTTAGAGTTGTTGCTGGCACTGATTTGATGATTTATAATCATACAACTGAACCATACAAATTGATAAACTTGTTTTTTTTTTAGGATTATAAACAAACGGGAAGAGGGACAGCAAAAGTTAACACCAGAAATAAAAGCACAGGTAGACGATATGTTGATGAAAATGGATAACATTGACTTAGATGATGATTTCAATTTTACTGATGATGAGGATGATGCGGAGTGTCAATCGGAGAATGAAAATGAAAGTGCATAATGCTAAGATTAAATTGTAAATACTGTTGGTGCCTGTTTTTTTATATGCACATCAAATCAGAATAATCGAAAAAGTTTGGCTTGCTAGTGTGGCCTGTCTCATACCTATGTGGCAATCTCTTACTAAATTTTGATGTGCCATAATAGTCAAGTACCAACAATCATAGTGTTATTATTATTATATAGTTGATACAGTACTCAGTAAATCGGCTATTTTATGTAATACTACATACTTTTATTTTATAATCCTTTACACTAGAGAAGTACCAGGCTTGTAAGACATTTGAGTAGTCTAAGAATAATAAACCGTAATCAGTTTGGATACCAAAAAAGTAAAGGGACACTAGATGCAATAGATTCGTTAGTTAATAACGTAGTAAATAAGCTGCATAATAAATTTAAAGTTGCTGGCTTATTCCTAGACTTAAGTTCTGCGTTTGATACTGTAAAACATTGCATTCTGATGGATAAGTTAGAGCATTATGGTATAAGAGAAAATGTTTTAAAACTTTTTAGTTCTTATTTAACTAATAGGAAACGGTAGGTCGAAATTAAATCACTACACAAAGGTGTTGAAGAAATTCATAGATCGAAATCATTTACTGTAACTAGAGGTGTTCCGCAGGGTTCGGTGTTAGGCCCCTTTTTCTTTATAATATTTCTTAACGATCTAGCTGAATACATTAAAAACATTTTACCAGATGCTGACTCAATAATATTTGCTGACGATACGAGTGCTGTTATAGCTGCGGACAATATGGAGACCTTAGAATGTAAATTAAATGTATTAATAGCTGCTTGTGAAAGCTGGTTTTCTATGAATAATCTTAAATTAAATGTAAATAAGACAAAATGTATGATATTTAGATCTACAGTTAGGAACAAAACTTTAGTAAACGTAGACTTCTTAGGCAAAAAAAAACACTGGCACTCCGGTAGTGCCGACAGAAGTGAAAACTTGAACAATTACGAGTGTATTTTGTGAATCGTCTTATAAACAAAACACGCGTGTTAAGGTGTGTTCCTTATTTTATAGGGTTTTTTGCAAATCAGGTATGATGACCAAAGTGACTGGTTTATTCTTCTCGTGAAAGGAATTTATTCAGATTTACAACGCCATCTCGTCGTTGTTGGATGAACTACGTAGTTAGTACGCGAGGCCCTCGTAGTTCTTCCCGATGTGCATAGATGGCGCTGTCCTCAACAACGCGCGTCTTAAGTTTTACGTCTGACGTTAGTACGCGAGGCCCTCGTAGTTCTTCCCGATGTGCATAGATGGCGCTGTCCTCAACAACGCGCGTCTTACGTTTTACGTCTTACGAATTTTCGATCAGGGTCACGTGACCTGACGCGAATTTAGAAGTTTTTACCCATTCCAAAAAAAGTACACAGCGCCGCTAAAGAAGTTTTCACTTCAAAAATTGAAATCGTAGAAAGTTTAAAATTTTTGGGGGTACAAATTGATTCTTTACTTAATTGGAAGCCAGAACTAGTTTCAATTACAAATATAATAAGTAGCGCGTGTTATGCTATCAGATCTCTGAGGGATATTTTGTCTATTGCCCAACTTCGTACCGTCTATTTTGCTCTGGTTGAATCTAAACTTAAGCATTACATTTTGGGGAAACAGCTATAAATATAATATTAAGGCAGCCTTTACTATACAAAAGCGAGCATTAAGAACCATGCTTCGTTTAAATCAGGTGGAATCATGTAAGGAGTATTTTATAAAACATAGAATATTAACGGTACCGTGTCTTTATATTTTAGTTCTCCTTACACATTTAAACAAAAACTTAAACGAGTTTGAAACGGACGATGAAAGAAAAAATAGAGTAGATACTCGCAGAAAAGATCTTCCTACTATTCTGCAGGCAAAGCTTAATGTTGTCAAACACTCGTCACGCATGCAGTCTGTCAGTCTGTTTAACAAATTACCCCCAGAATTAAAGAATATTCAGAATGTGAACATTTTTTAAAATAAACTCAGGGCTTTGTTAATCAATAATAGTACATTATGATATAAGTGCGGTAAGTTGAAAATTACAGCCGAGGCGATATTGCTTGCCCGAGCCGTAGGCGAGGGCTAAAAGAAAACAGAGGCTGTAATTTTCAAAGCGCACGTATGTCATACGACGTTTTATAACATATTTGCGAGGAAATAAATAAAACTCGGACTGAACTTGCATATTTGCTTGTTTTCCATATAATGAAATTTTCTTACGCTTGTAAGTATCTATCGGTCGATTTTTCGGGCAAGAGGCTTAGAGTAGCCTTTTTCGCTGCCTCTGAGACTTCTGGCGGTGTGGAATTAATAAATTCATCATTACTTGACGACATTTTCAAATAAAAAAAGTACAGAAAAAAGAAAAAGCGCGCGGAATAATTTTAACTTCTTAAGGCGAAAGCGCCAGGGTAGACCGCGAAATTCATTTTTTTTTAGGTTTTTTGGAATTTGCTGCTCAGTATTAAGTTGTACGTTAATTAATATATGAATCGCGGCCGTAAGAAATATGTGTTTACAGAATTATAATCATTAAAGTCATCAACACAACTCTCTAAGACCACGTTAGTCCAAAGAATAACTGTTTCATGAAATCATCATTCTTTGGACTTACGTGGTCTTAGAAAGTTGTGTTGGTGACTTTAATGATTATAATTCTGTAAACACATATTTCTTACGGCCGCGATTCATATATTAATCAACGTACAACTTAAAACTGACCAGCAAATTGCAAAAAACGTAAGAAAATTTGAATTTTGCGGGCTACCTTAGCGCTTCCCCCTTAACAGATAAGCGATGCGCGCGCGTTCGCGCTTTTTTTTTCAGGCATAGGCACAAAACAGCCAGTATTATTAATAAAGTAAATTAATATTTTTGTTTTTGTTACAGATATTAATGGTTGTAATTTATTGTCAAAATTAATTAAATTAAAGAATTAAATGTTTATTTATTATATTTTATCTCCCAAAGTTAATTTTATTCATAAAATGTTAACTACTTTTCTGAAATAAAAACTGCTAAGATTTAAAAAAGTACCGTTCGTTTTGACGGAGAAGCTTGATAAACCGTGCGATTTACATTACATTACCGCACAAGTGCGTAATGAGATACATTATGATATTGAAATTGGTGAAATAAGAGGCCCTTTACGAGCAAATATGTTAT
This sequence comes from Luperina nickerlii, assembly GCA_963855955.1. Classification (NCBI taxonomy): domain Eukaryota; kingdom Metazoa; phylum Arthropoda; class Insecta; order Lepidoptera; family Noctuidae; genus Luperina; species Luperina nickerlii. The sequence goes on along the minus strand of OY979664.1, from coordinate 12,466,566 downwards.
AAAGCCTATTACAGCATTGACGAATTTTGTAATGACAAAAATCTTAAAACTCGTACTAAGTGTTCTTGTAGTGTAAGTGTAAAATGCTCTTTGACATTTTTTTAATACTTAATTATTTTTTTTGACATTAATAGTATATTTCATTACAAGTGCGGAAAGGTTGTCATTGCAAAGAGTTCCGACAAATGTCTACCCGAGCCGAGGCGCAGCCGAAGGCGAGGGTTGACAGTCGGAACAAGTTGCAATGACGGTTTCGCACGTGTACTGAACGACTATTTATAATACAGTTGCGAAAAAATTATCAACTAACCAATGGCGCCAACCGTAAAATATAAGCAGAGATATTTTTTTTCTTCACCCGTTCTGGTAGGCAAAGGGAACTATGCCCATACAGCCAAGTCTTCAGTAGAATTTTTTTATTGATATGAAATGAAAATGAAATTTAATGACATGAAATGAAACCTAACCTAACTCATTCAATCAAATCATTAAATCTGATATTGAAACAAATTAGTAGCTTCTTTTTAGAAATATACGTATTTGCATGAATCATAAAAACTTCTATGAATTTTTTTAGTAAAAACTTCATGGTTGGTTTTTCTTTTTAATAGACATTATTTTGACAGTTGGGAAAGATTACGCACGAGTTCGGGAAAGGTAAAAAAAAGCACGAGTATGTAATAACCCACTCAAAGACTACAATGTGTCTAACCCACTTCCCGAACGGTCCCTGTAATACGCCACTTTTTGAGCAACTGTATTAAAAATGTATTTTTGTAGCATTTGGGCTTGGGACTTTGTTCTGTATCAATAAGAATATTAATTTTTGTAAAGATAGTAAGTACTTATTTAGAATTTGGATGATCGGTGAGGAACTAGGTTACTTGTAATTTTTTTTTATGTTGCTTCTTTTTTGTGTACCTACTGTGCAAATATTTTCGACACAAATGTACTTTTGTTATGAATAAATAACTTGAACTTAACTTGAACCAAACTGGTGGCGGTATGTGAATGTTAGTAGGGGTTTATACAGAGTGATGTATCCTTACTACCCCATCTGAAAAATGCACCCTGTCCTACCTTAACCATCGTACTTACATAAAAGTGGAGGAGACTATCCATATTTTTTTTGAGAAATTTTCATCCTATTTTCAGGTTTAAGGTCCTCCTTTTTTGAAGTTGATTAAAAAATAATAATTCAGCAAGAAAATGGGCAATTTTCACGATTATTCATGTGAACGCAGATCAAAATATCTCAAAAAGTTAAGGATAGTTTCCTAAGTCTAATTCCTCTAACTACAACAGTTAAGGTAGGTACCTGACCTTATTGCCTACTAAAAGTCAAATTTTACCCTCTGTTCGCAAGAGTCCAACTTTTATAACATCCATACAAGTCTTCGCATGAGTCCAACTTTTATTTTTTATATACTTTTATTAGCATTATTCCAACTGGACGGTACAGTTACATATACGGGGGCGAGTTGTCAGGGTCAAGTTGGATTGACAACACTAGGTTCAACGCCGAGCATTGAAAACCCAGTGCGCGCCCGTGCCTTTGACTAATACTATAAGTACTCCATTTGAAATATTTAGCTCTGTACCAATATTAGCTCCATACCATTGACAACTTAATTTGGTCGGGTTATACGCGGAGATTTAGTAGGTATGGAAAGTAATGAAAGCTAATTTCTCTTAAAATACAACACTTGGGAATCTGAATTTTTGGTCGCTATAACTTCTTTAGGAGTACTAATTTTTGTATAAATTTGGGAAGAAATCACGAGTTTTTAATAGGGAAATCTTGAATGACTACCGCCACTCCACCAATGGCATGGTATATCTCGTAAACTACTGGAGTACAATGCGTGCCACTAAAGATGAGACGACCCCGCCTCCCCCGCTCTTTCCGCCGCCCCTATGACGTCCGGTCCCGTCCCGCACTCAGACCTCATACCGCTAAAGATACCTAAAATCGAGTACTGCGTATTCAAACCACGTGGTGTGTCGTCTCATCTTTCGTGGCACGCATTGTACTAATTTTATCTCGCAGGGTACTGATTTTCTCTGTAGGTTTGAGGAAAGCGACAAGCTTCTCTAACTTGGAATCAACATTCAAATTCGTGGTCCTGCTGAAAGTTATCATCGTTGATTTCTCGGTAAATAAAAATGTTACAGTTCTGTTTTTTACGAAGTAAATCACATTTATGGGTACTAATTATTTGTATACTTAGAATACCTGTAGCGTGCCTCCTTTTTCCGCGCTCATGGTGGTCCTGCTGAAGGGAGCGTGACCACCTTCAAAGTCGATTTTCTCGAAAACTACTAAGGTATCTACCAATTTTGTTGTTTGAGTACTAATTATTTACCAAATATGGAAACGATTGGCGTTGGTGGTCCGGTGGTAGTCACGGACGTGCGGACATAACGGATGCCTATACCTATATAAGCGCGCTGTCGGATTTCCAACGGCCCAGCGATGAAAATTGAAAATCCGTACATACATCAATCAGACATACTATTTCATCCAAATAATTGGATCAGCTTAAAATACATTTAATTCAATAAACATATCATAATTTATTAAAATAACAATAATTTACAAATAAGAAAATTATGAACTGCTATAAAATTTACATTTTGATTATTTTTCTAAAGAAACAATCGTTTTAACCTCTCGAATGTCTTATGTTACACAGTGCGACATAAGAACAATTAAATTCTATTGTGTCTGCTAATTGGACACTCAATGGGTTATAAAGGTAACAAAGCATCTTCTGGTTGGTTTTGATATCAGATAATGCCAAGCTGTCGCAACTGAAAGAAAATAATAAATAAAAACGTTAATACAATTTTAATACGGGATGTCCCCCTCCCAGAGGAGAATAATGTAGGGAATAAACATTAAACCATACATTTATCAGAGAAAAAAAAAGTTACTGTTTGACGGCTTTTGTATTGAAGACTATGTCAAAGGGGTTTCAATATTTTTTTAAGGAGCCAGGCATACCTACTGTCGCCCCATTTTGAAAATGGCGGGCCACGCTTGAGCCCTATACATATAAATCGATAGCTGACATTAATGCTAACAGAAAACATAATAATACCAAACCCCGTAAAGTATCACGTTTCTGAGATATTAACTTTCAAACAGGATGAATGAGTCACGAGATCAACTTCGAACGTATAGGTCTCATGCGTGGCCGTCATTTTCAAAATCGCGCGACAGTAGGTATGCCACGAATCTTCAAAGCCCTTTCATAGAACAGTTATTCTTCAGATAAAATATATTATCTGATTATTGAAAAATCAGCCTGCATTACTTTTAAAATATTAAAAAAATATAAACGATTTAATACTTACGAATCCTTGTCTTTCTTTTTCTTTCTGCATAACTAATTTTGTTTGCATGTCGTCAAACTTTACTATGGCTGATAACACTTTAGCTAATGTAACGGAATGTGTTCCTGAGCCTGTAAGGTACTCATAAAGTATATTTCGCAAATATTCAAGCTCAGTGTTTTCTTGCAATGCATGCAAATGTCTTAGACTAACGAGAGCCTCATCAAGTCGCCTTTCAAGCTTCTCGTTAGACAATTTTAATTTCTCGTTCTTTTCTTGCATTTGTAACATATTTACATCTACAGATTTGTTCATTTCTTCCAAATCATTCAATCGTTTTTCTAATGTACTGTTTATTTGCAACATATTGTGGTATTTTTCCCTAATTACATTAGAATCCTTTTCATTTTCATTCAATGCCTTTATTTCCGGATTGGGGTAATTTTGGGACTGTAATTGATCTTTGAGCTCCAAATTTTCCTCAACCAATAACATATTTTCTCTTAAAAGATCATCGATTTTATCTCTTCTCAACAGAACTTCTTTTTTCAGTTCTGCTAAATCACTTGAAATATCATTGTTATCAGTAGAATGTTCACTTGCTATTAGCTCTCTGAGCTTGTCATTCAAAACACTGTTTTCTTTCGATATTTTTGTTAAATAGGTTTGTAAGCCTTCAATATCAGACTTGAAACGTCTGTTTTCTTCTTTTAATATCTCATGATCATTCTTTAACAATTTGTATTGGTTTGGAAGTTCTGTATCAATGCTTGTTTGTGGGTTAGCTCCTTCTGAGTCAATTACTCTTTTATTACAAATTTCGCCCAAGTTTAGTTCAGATGCTGATTGCTCTAATGAATCATCTGTTTGACTATCATTATCTTGAGTGGTTTTTAGCGAACTATTTTCCAATTTTTCAATGGTTTCGTTCAAATGATTTTTTTCTGATTCAATTACGGTATGTGATTCTCGTAAGTCATTGATTTCAGTTTCCAATTTTTTATAACTGGCCGCAATACTTTCAACTTGACTCTTTAAAGATATATTTTCGAGTGTTAAATTTTTGTTATCTTCTTGTAGTTTATCAATGCAAGCAATCTTTTTATCTAGTATTTTCGCTTGAGCTATTAAATTGTTGTTTTCGTTTTTCATGGCATCAAACTCTTCCAAAGTTTGACTATGCAAATCCTTAAATGTATCTAAATCTTTGCTTGTTTTACTGTTTTCGATTGCCAAGCATTCAAGTTTTTCCGTTAATGTGTGCTTCTCGTTTTCTAACGATTTTAGTTTTTCATTACAACCTGCATGTTGTGTTTTTTCAAATTCCATAGCTATTTGTAAATTTTGAAAATTATTCTCATATTCATTAATCTTATAATGTAAATTTTCATTCTCCTCTTTAAAAAATTTTAATTCATTTATAGCCACTGTGTAGCGATCGGTTATATTTTTAACTTCTTCATCTATAATCTTTTTCTCTAATTCAAATTCACTGATAGTTGATTTCAAATTATTATTTTCGTCCCGCAAAACATTTAGTTCTGTGGTCAGTATTTCATATTTTTCGACCCCTGTTTGTAATTCTTTTTGCAATATAGTATTTTCCCGTTTTAATTCATTTAGTTTGTTGGTATTTATATTAGATTCACTGTATGAAATATTGTTCAAGGCATAATTTATTTCCTTAGTAAGAGCGATAAATGCTTCGTTATTAATTGTTTGCAAGGATTTTGCCTCTGTTGAAATTAAATGAATAATTTTCTTCATTTCCTTTACTTCACTCGCAAGTCTCAAACAATTTGTTTTCATTTTCGTATTTCTAACAACTTTTTCATGCATGATGGCATTTTCTGATTTCAAATCAGTAACAACTTTACGGAACTCAATATTTTGATTTTGCAGTAACTCATGGTTTGCTAATAGTTTTTCAATTTCTGATTGCAATTTAATTAATTCATCTCTTTCTTCTTGTATTTCTGATTCTAATTTTGCGTATTTATCTTTCCATATACTTAATTCGTCAAGAAGTTCGTCTTTTTTTGAATCTTCTAAAGCTTGATCTTTTATATTTTTCTCCCTTTTCTGTAGTTCACTTTCTAAATGCCCTATCTGAGCACTTTTTTTTGCGTTTTCTTCACTCAATTGAGAATTCCTATTTTCTAAATACGTGTTTCTGTCAATCATAGCTAACTTCTCAGCAGTTTCTTGTTTCATTTGTAACTGGAGACATTTATACCCTTCATTAGCCTTTGTTTTTATTTGTTCTAAGGCTTGGCATTTTTTTGATAGTTCCTCTATTTGGGACTCCAACTCTAATATTTTAGATTTTGTTGAGGTCAGTTCAGAGCTATCATGACTAAGCTTAGACCGTTCTGCTTCCAATGATGAAACATTATTTTTATAGTCATTTACAACTATATTCAGGGATTGTATTTCTTTCTTACTTGCTTCCAGGTGATCTTTAAGCGATTTTATTTCTGCTTCTTTACTTTCCAATTCTTTGTGAATACTTAATTTATTTTCTGCTAAGGAAATAGCATATTCTTCTTCTCTCTTGCTAAATATTTCAATCTTACCACGTAATTCTACTATTTCTTCTTGGGCTTTTTGAAAGTCAAGTTCTAGTGTTGATAGTTCTCTCGTTTTATTGAACTCATAGACATTAATCTTATTCTGTAGTTCTTCATTGATATTATTTAATTCATCAATCTTTTGCTTCGATTCTGTCAATTGTTCAGTAGCAAGCTTGAGTTGTTCAATTTCTTTGTTTTTATTTTCAAGGTCATTTGTCAGAATTTGTATCTCTGTATTGAATTGGGAATTTTTTTCTTTACTTGACTTTAGCGACTCCTTATACTTGTTGAGTAACTGTTCCATTTTTTCAACCCTATTATTCAGAACGAGTATTTCCGCCGCTGAAGATTCATCATTGGCCTGATTTACCTCATTATCATTAGATAGATTTATTAGTTGTACGTCACCATCACCTTCACTTGTTTTAGTTTTGTTCTCATTTGTATCATTACTGCTAGAAATGTTTGAATTACTTTGTAATAATTGCACTTTAGTATTAAGTGCATCTATTTTCATACCCTTTTCTTCAATTTCAATTCGAAGAGCTTTTTCAAGGTGGGCCTATAACAAAGAAACCTAATTATTCTTCAATCACACACTTCATTTCATATCGATTCTTGGTAGTGAAATTAAATAAACATTGCTGAATTAATATTACTATAATATGTGGTAGATGTCCGATGATGACTTTATCTGAAACATGAATATAGTAAAAAAGGTCTGTAACTATTGAAAAATAAAGCTCCGAATCTAGGACAACTATAATGACTTTAAAAGCGTTCGTAGCATTCAAACAAAACCGTTCAGTCCAGTCAGGAATCTGTTACACCAGGTAAAATCCTGAATAGTTCGAAGTATCAAGCACCACCAAACTGAAGGTAGGGTAATTGCGAAACATTAAACGCGTTCCGAACGGGAGTTTGCATCTGAATTAAAACAAAAACATCGTGTTGTAACATACCTTTGCACTTTGTTCCAAAGCACACTGTTCACGAAGCTCTGATATTCTTCTTAAAGCTTTGTCTTGGGTTTCAACCAAAACACTCTGAAAATACAAATTAGAATAACTATCTGACATTTATGACCTAAGTGTGCATACACCAGCGACACGCGTCGCGGCCTGTTGCCGACATGCGTCGTCGCGTCGACGGTTGCAGTTACCTCTGTCATCGACGCGTGTCGCTCGTGTGTATGCACACTAAAAGAAAAGAGAGCTTCATACTTGTAGATACTTACTCTTGCTTTAGCATTTTCTCTTTCTAGCAATTTATAGTGACGAGCTAGATCGCCATATTGTGTTCTGTACTTTGTGTATCGTTCTTGTGTGCGTCGGTATGCAGCATACAACTGCTCCTTCGTTACCCGATCAAGACTTACGTTACCACTCGAGAAACCTCGCTCTTCAGCCTCACTCGCCGACACCTCCATATCAGACTAAAAAAGATGATTGGTATTAGCAGGGTTTCTAAACTATTTAGATCTTTTTGGAGTTAAGGTATTTTAAAAACAATTTTTTTATTTTTATTTAAGTATGTAAATAACATCGCCGACGAGGTAGACCACGACGAAGGTGGTGTGACGATCTGATAAGGTTTGCAGGGTCAACATGGCCAGACATCGCACAAGACAGGGAGGTTTTGATGAAAAAAGGGGAGGCCTTAGCCCAGTTGTGGGGCACAATATTATAGGCAATTTTTTTGTTTTTTAAATATAACTTACTTGTAGATGATACATAGAAGGAGTCTCATAGCTTGGTAATCTAAAAGATATATCACTTGCGAATGAGCTATTTGATAGCCGCCTTTGTCTTTGATTGTCCTGCGAATAAAATTTTAAAATAGTATTTTAGTGTTAAACAATCACAAACTGTTAGAATGAAGCACTTGATTTGAGCACTATCTCAGGGAAACCCTACTGCCCATTTCCCCGGCGACAGTGCACCATTGCACTATACAAGATGAACTTTTGGGATAGGGCAGGTACCTTAACCATTGTCACTTAGCTATGTTTATTGTTTAAGTGCTGTCTAGGTGGCGCCATCTGCTATCTCAACTTTGAGTATTATTCCCTATTGATTAATTGCTTGTCTGTACCCCTTAATTAATACTCGAACCAACCACTTGAGTTTAAGCGCTAGTGTGATAAGAGCCCTAAGATAGCATAGCTGCATGGCTAACTTATACAAGATGTGTTTTATTACCATATTAGTTTGACGGAAATGGTTTCAGAAAAAAAAAACACTTGTTGATGTGCTATTTTTTCTTAAAAATACTAGCAATAGTTACATATTTGTTTATATTGACCTTTTCATCTCTCAATGGATCACACTGTATTTTTGGCACAGCCTATCTTTAAAGCCAATGATAAAAGATAAAATCTCTTCAGATAATGAACCTTGTATCATGTTAACACACAATCAACAATAAAGTTGTTAGTTATCTACATTATTTCAAATACTTCCACTGGATGCATTTGTGGCAATAGTTTTTTAACAACAAAATAAATACTTGAATTGCATTTCAAAATACAATAGATTACTCTTTATTATGTACACCAAAAAATTACAGATTATAAATGTAGCAATTTTCATAGGGTGACACCAAGGGCTTCTTAGCGCTAAAAGCGATCTTTTACAGACAACCTTTGGATGGATTAAATTAAAGGGAGAAGGAGACACAATACTGCAGTGGTGTACCATTTACATATACAATAAATACATACATACATGAAGTATATACTTATCTATATCAATATATATTTACACTAATAAACATGAAACAAGAGCAAGGAACTATATGTAATGATGAAGTGTAAGGAGAGAGGACATGTGCATTACCAGAATTTTAAAAGTGGATAAAGATTGATAATATTTAAATACACTTACAAGTATGTCATGAGAAGACATGTAGTCTAGAGACTCATTAGACTGCAAGGGCTGGACAAGAGCGACATCTTGGAATGTATTCTGTTGACTGCTTTGTGATGATGATTGTGCCTTGCTGCGAGGCTGCTGGCCCTCTGGAAAATAAAATAAAAATATAATAATAAGAAAATTTTATCAGCACAGTTTTATCAATTCAACATTATATTCTAACTACTGAAGACACAAACTCCGAGGGGTCACGCACAAGGGGTCTGTGGCTGAATAATAACAGCCGCACAGGTCGATCGATCAGGTTGAGCTACGCTTGCCGCGGTTGGTCTGTGGATGGGTGACCATCTTTACATACCGAGACACCTCCATGCCTCGGAGAGCATGTTAAGCCGTTGGTACCGGCTGTCATTTGTGGATCTTTGACAGTCGTTATGGGTAGACAAAAGCACGAATGTCTAACAATCAGTCTTACCAAGGGGTATCGTAGTACCCAGTAACTGGGTTGTGGAGGTCAGACAGGCAGTCGCTCCATGAAAAATACTGGTATTCAGCTGCATCTGGTTAGACTGGAAGCCGATCCCAACATATTTGGGAAAAGGCTAGGCAGATGATGAGATGACTGATGGCACAAACTAATTATAATGTAAATAATATTATTGACTCACCATTATCTGCAATGGAGAATAGATCACTATTTGTGATATCAGTTATACTACTGGAGGCAGATGTGACAGCAGCCTGTACCAACACAGTCTAATTTAAATACACAGCATACAATAATAATGTTTTCAATATAATTCTAATTATGTTCTTGCAACTTGTTTATTTAGGAAAAAGTGAAAGTTGATCAATTATAAGAACCCTATAGGATTATGGAATATTACGTAGAAAAAATAGCTAATACGTCGTATGTATGGATCTAGGTGTAGGCAATAAGGTCACTGGTATAGTGGTATTGATATGTTATTGATTGTTTACGATAATTATAATTACCTGAGCAGCTTGTGCAAATTGCTGAATCCTTTGAGGCGATGACTTCACCTCCTCAGCCAATTTGTCCTTTAACTTTTTGAACATTTTACTTTAACTCACTTGACACCATTTCACAAAAACTCATTATAGAAATTTTTACGAGCTATCAGTGCATTGGTATGTTGTACGAGCATATAGATAAGAAGAAATAACACACCTATAACATTAACTAAGCCTGGAGGTAATGCTGCGGCAATAGAAGTAATTAGTGGTGTCATGTATTTTAGTTCAATTTGCAGAAAGTATTTTGTAATAAACTTTAGTGTTGTTCGATCCGTTTTATGTAGTAGTTAGTTATGTTGTACCTTTTTTTTCTATGGTGCTCGTGCCCAACCCAATCTGTCAATGTATTTTTTTATTATATTTTTATTGGTTAGAGAAGAGAGACCTAGCAGATCAACTAAAGATAATGTGTAGAAAATGCATTTTAGCAATACAATCACGTAATAAGAAAAAAACTCATATTTACTTCCGTAGCCACGGCCTAAGGGCACGTCTGCACATATTACATTAGTTAAATCGATTATCGATTGTGTGAACGCGGTCTTTGACGCGGCGACGGCGACGGACGAGGAGAATCACAGAATATTAATATGTAGCAAGGGAGAACACCTTAGAGCATTTAGGAGAACACACCAGTTTTTTAATCCTCGCCAAAAACACAGGGGTGTTATAAGTTTACAATAACTTGTGTCTGTCTGTGCCATCGTAGCTCGCAAACGGCTGAACAGATTTTGATGATTTTTTTACACGTTGTTTCGGTTTGATCGTGACGACATTTTTACTGTTCACGGCAGTCGCCTCTACATTCTTTGTATGAACGTGTGTGTGTGTGATAAGTGCGCATGTGATACGTGTATGTGTGTGATACGTGGCTACGATAGATACTTGCAATATAATAACGACATGGTTTGTCGTTATCATAAGTCGTGGCGTTTTTTTATCGTTTTACGACTGTCCTATCCCATTGACTAGACAATCTGTCGTCACTACAAAAGAAAGTCGTGGACGACAGTTAATCGTGCAGTCCTGTCGTTAGAGAGTAGTATATTCCTTGGTGTAGTCCTACAAGTGAACACCTCAATATGAATACACAAGCCACGATGGCGACGCTTTGAACGACACGATAATCTGTCGTCACGACATAGTGGGAACGGGCCTGAGTGAAGTTTTTTTCAATGATGGTCTGTGGCGGTCTGTGGTGGACTGGTGGTTATATTCCTGTCAGCTGTCAGAGTCTTAGCATAGATAAAATACACAGATACACTGTTGTGCTGCTGACTGCTGCTCTGCCCTCTGGTGATCTGGTGGAGCTCTGCTGTGAAGTGCTGTGTTGTTAATTTATGTTCAGAAGCACAGACTACTTACTTATATTACTCTTTGGCTTTGCAGACTACAATATAATGCAGTTCAGAAGTGTTTTCAGTCTAACAAAAAATACTCTGTGAGAAGTGTCCACATCCACAAAGTGTCAGGGTTAGGATTTTGTTTGTTTGAATCAGACTACTTAGAGATACGTTTCAATTCAGCATCAAAGACTTTCATATTAGCTATTATTCAAACGTTACAACTATCAATTACTCAAAGTTAGCAAAGTCGGTCACTACATCGTTCTTCACAGGTCAGTTCAAACTAAAGTTGTTTTGTTTTTGTCCGATGTCTCAAGTTTTAAACGTGTCATGCAAGATTCAGCCTTGCAAGCATATACATTTAGTAAAAATAATGCTGTTACATCTGTAAAATAGTTGTGTTGTTTTGGTTGAATCATTAAAAACAGCACTCATCAAACTAATGTTAAGGGGGAAGCGCCACAACAACTCTCTAAGACCACGTAAGTCCAAAGAATGATGATTTCATGAAACAGTTATTCTTTGGACTTACGTGGTCTTAGAGAGTTGTGTTGATGACTTTAATGATTATAATTCTGTAAACACATATTTCTTACGGCCGCGATTCATATATTAATCAACGTACAACTTAATACTGACAAGCAAATTCCAAAAAACCTAAAAAAAAAATTGAATTTCGCGGGCTACCCTGGTGCTTTCGCCTTAAGCTAGTAGATTTTTTACTGTTTTATTAAACGCTTTAGCAGAGCCGATGTTTATGTGCTTTTCCTATCAAAACAGAAAGTTCGAGCTAAGAAATACAAATAGTTATAGTTTTCAGGATCTCGATAATTATGGAATTTGATGGGTGTGTTAATAAATCTGAGGATGACGTAATATGGATAGATGATGAATCTGCAGGGCCTGAAAATGATGATTTTAGGTAAAGTGGATGTTTTTTTGTTAATATGTCACATTCTTATTTACCTTGACATGTTTATCAAAATCAAATAATTTATTTCAATATTTAGACTAGAGATGCATTTAACATCGTAAATTCATAACTCATACAGTGAACCCTCCCCTCCCGTTGGGCCCCTGTTGCTTACACTGTACTTTGCTAGAAAAATAACAGAATTATTTTAAACCAAAATATATTTTTCAGTAATTACAAATTCAATGATCAAACTGGTTTTAAAACTGGAAGAAGTTATGGCACAGGCCAATCTCAGAATCCTAGATCACATTCCTTTTGGGGAAGAGGTTATGGTCCTGCAGGCCCCCCAAACCAGCGGAGCTTTCCCAGAGAAAATGACACTGAGACCTTCCTATTACGTAAGTTTTGCTTGATCATTGACCCATTGCAATTTACCTTTAATTTCCATTGGAAATGTGTCCGTACTACATATTATTCTATCACCACTATTTACCAATTATTGGGTAGGCATCCCTGTACATATATGCATAGTTGCCTATTCCAAATTAAGGTATGCGAGCACATTCGCAAGAAGCTGGCAGTATCATCACAACACTAATATTTTCTCAGTTTGTCTTATTTCTTTTTAGTACATACATATATTCAAGTATTTATGAATATTTACTTGGGCTACACAATTATATTCAAGAAAAAACAGTCAAGGAAATTATTTCGAATTAGTAAATATAAACTATTTACACTAGGTACTAAATTAAATGACTAACCAACTTACTATACTAATAAATACAAAAATAAAGGGCAAATCAGGCGTCGAAGTACTAAAAAAAGAAATAAAGTGCCAAGAAATTAAATTGTTACACATGCCTCAGCAGGCATGAGTAACAATTTAATTACTTGACATTTGGTTAAGTATAATCAGCCTTTTACCACTGTTGGGACACAGACCTGTAATCCACCACGTGGGCCCAGTGCGGGATGGTAGATGTCTCACGTCTTCGAATTTTTGCTTCTAGGTCATACTGGTTTCCTCATGATGATATCCTTCACCGTTTTGAGAAATATTGTTTACCTATGTTTTTTCCCTAGAATGTGGTGTAATGAAGCCAGTTTTGAAAGGGCTTCCCAAGGTCCTACTTCGCCTTATGGAACCTGAATATTGTGGTGTTTGTGCTCATGGGTTTGTTAATTTGGATGCAGGTGAGTGATACTTGTTTGGATTTAATTTATTTTTACATACCTATTCAGTAACTGCCTCCCTATCTGTACTCTATCTATACAAATAAATAAAATTGTTGTATCTGTTTGTAATGTATAAATAACAGCTTTTTACTAAATGCATATGAAAGTATTATGATATTTGTAACAAAAAAAAATGGAAAAAGTTTGTCTGTCTGTGTCTGCCTGATCCGGCTTATCTGCGAAACAGCTGGACCTATTTTGACTGGACCTTCACTGGCAGATAGCTGATGTTATTAGAAATACATACCACAGGCTTTTTGACCCAGTAGCACATTCCCGTGAGATAATTTCCGACATCCACGCGGGCGAAACTGCGGGCAGAAGCTAGTTATTATATATTCGTGAAGAAAATGTTAGACCAGGGGTGTCAAACTCGATTTTCTATAGGCCATCCACAAAATTAAGGTTAAGGTAGTTTTCTAAACTAGAGAGTCCTATTTTTTAAAATCATCAATACTACCCTCTAAGTTCATTTATAATCCTACTGAATGATTATTTAATGTTATGTGCTTTTGAAATCACGCTGAAGCGGCGAAACAAAATTAAACATTTTATTGCCCGAGGTGTCGTCGTAAACTACCTAATGAAAATAAAAGATCAATCACCTAAAGACTAATATTGATCTTCAGACACTGACATAGCAGTGTCAAAATCTAAAATAAGTACAGACGCCAGCACATCAAGTTACTACAATCTGTCAAATTTCTTTAATAGATTTTCAACTTTATCGCCAAATCATAAGGTTCAAAGTTGATTGGGAAAATTTGACAGTTCCGGGTAGATTGATGTGCTGGCGTCTGTACAACAACTTAAACTTAACAACAAATAAAAACTCACGAGGGGCACATTCAAACACGACAAACTTCAGAAACCTAATTACTTCGAATGACCAAAACAAAATGGAGACCAGTAAGTACGCCCATTTGAATCGATTATTAGGATAACGCAATATTATTTACGACTTTTTTACGATTCTCTTGTTTAGAAGGAAAATCATTTTATACATAGAAAATAATAAACACAAATAATAAACGGAAGTCCAAATGTTTGTAGCTTCAGCCTTTGCCAGTATCATAAAAATAATTTTAACGATTTTACTTCAAACAGTTATTTATATTCTTGGATCGAAGTTTACGTAACTTTAAAGCTGACAGCTGTGTGCATTATTATACTTTATCTGTTTAAGATATGCCTACAATTTTAGCACTATATTCTAGTACTTTTCGACAAACTACACAATTGAGATTATTATTTTAAATTGGCAACGCCTTTGTATACATTTTTGATCTCGAATTGCATTTACGAGATTAGAGGGTTGTATTGATGATTTTAATGATTAGAATTTTGTAAAGTCATATTTGTTACGCTCGCGAATCATATTTTAATCACCTTACAACCTGACGCTAAACTGTAAATTGCAAAAAACGTAAGAAATTTGAATTTCGCGGGCTAACTAGCGCCTCCCCTTAACTGCTGTAGCAACTTAATCGGTGCGTCATGAAACTACGCTTAGCACGTTAAGCTTAAGCTTAGTACAGACGCCAGCACATCAAGCTACCCGAAACTGTCAAATTTTTACAATCTACTTTGAACCTTATGCTTTAGCAATAAAGTATAAAATCTATTAAAGAAATTGGACAGATTGTAGTAGCTTGATGTGCAGCTGGCGTCTGTACATTAAGGGCGTTTGTGCACTACAAGGAATTTTACCGTCCGGCAGTCCGATTTTTTACGGTCCCATGTCACGACATAATAAAAAAATAAAATCGGACTGCCGGACAGTAAAATTCCTTGTAAAGTCTAATTATTAATTCACTGGAGTAATCTGGCGTTTACGGTGTTACCATTTTTTTATGAAAAGAAAATAGTGTGGTGACAAGAAGATTGACATCAATCACTCGCTCATTCATTCTTTACGTTCTAAATCAAATCACATTATTTTATTTATTATAATAAGAAATTTCCCAGCTTAGTTTTGTTTAATCGATATAAAAATATTAGTAGTTTATAGGCCGATTCTTTCAAAAAGCGAATTATATTAAATGAAACAAAAATGCATTGGATATATTTCTATTCGTCGTCGTCAGACATAATATCAGCACTATCACTGTCGCTGTCAGTAACACTTATTATAAAACGGTCCATAACATTGTCTATTATATGGTCGAGATTGCACATTTTATTTTCTGCTTTTATTACATGACCCACACAACTGCTCCATCTTTCGGCAGTCACGTTTTTAAGTCCTTCTACAAACAATTTTTTGACTTCTGTCATTTTAAATGTTGTGTTGTTTCTGGCGACGTATCCTTTCGCCTGCGCCCAAACCAGCTCAATAGGATTGAGCTCGCAGTGGTAAGGGGGCAGGCGTAAGACAGTGACTCCGTGCTCCGCTGCCATCTCATCCACAGCATACTTGTCACGGTGTGAATCCTTGTTCTGCCGAACGATGTCTATAAGAGTGGCCTTTGTCATGTTCTCTTCAAATTGAATATTTTTGCTTGTCAGCCACTCCTGTATTCTTGCTTTAATCCATGACATTGTAGGTAGTGATTCTATCTTCCGGGAATGGTAGGGGGCATTATCCATGACCACTACAGAATTGGGTTTTAGTTTCGGCAAAACCCCCCTAAACCATTCCTCGAAACACTCAGAGTTCATTTCCTTATGGTAATCTTCTGTACCCTTTTTGGCCTCGAACATTAATAAACTTTCGTCGACAAATCCCTCTTCCCCGCCAATATGGCCGATGATCAGGCGTTTCCCTTTCCCCGAGGGGGCTTTCAAACCAGTGGTCAAGCCATCTAAAAATGCTTGCCGGGATGATTGTATATTTGTATCAACCCACTCCTTTGATGTATGACCTACAAAACAACAAAATATTAAATAAGATAAATACCTCATAGACATGTATGAGCGGAAGTCGGAAGAGGCTACGGAGTAAGGGGACGGTTTGTTTAGCTTTTCAAAAAAATAATTAAGTATGAAAAACACAAAATTTAAATTACGTAGATACCTTCGTTGACCCAGGTTTCATCTTGATAATAGACGTATCTTCCTTCCCTTCGGTAGGCTTTAATTTTTAGAAGGTATCGCTGGCGCCATAATATGATGTCTTGTCTATCAATTAGGATACTTTTCCTTGATTTCGTGGCATATTTGAAATTTAAATGTTTTAAAATTTTTCTCATTGTACCCCATGACAAGTTGGGTAAGTCCGAGTCATCATTAACAGCCTTAAGGACCTGCAAAGAAAAACAAGTATTTATACAAAGCGAGAAACGCAATTTTCTAGCAAGATTAATTAGTCCAGATTAATTTCAAACAAAAAAAGTCAAAAAAATATTACCTTTGCAATGGTGGGAGCTTCATTTGCATAAAAAAATTGGTGAACTTTTCGTCTAATAGCCGCAAACGTAAAATCATCTAATTTATCTTTAAAGTCATGTTTTGGTCCAGTTTTTTGAGGAGATTTAAAGCGTTCATTCTCTTTGTATTCTTTTAACACGCTGTATACAGTGGCTGAGCTAATGCCTAAGATTTCAGCCGTTTTAGACACACATTCTGTTTTTTTCGGAGATTCACACTCTGTAATAAGGCTGATTTCTCCTCAAAAACGTATTTGTATACATTGCGTAACATCAGTTTTTCGTTGGCGCTAAGAGCAACCTTTGTTCTCTTTTTCTTTGGAGACAGAAAGTCTTGCTGGCGTGATGTTCCTGGTTGAGGATTCATATCTTTCGTATTGATAACGAAGCAACACAAAGACAGGTTAACAAAACAAAACTTAACAATAACAACAAGCACAACGTACAACAACTTAACAATGACAACAAACACAACGTAAACAAACTTATCAATAACAACAAACACAACGTAAAACAACAATGAACAGCGCGTGGGCAAAAGAAACATTCGTGCACTCAGACCAGAGGTTAGAAGCCGAATGAAAGACAAGCAAAACAAGATGGCCGCGCGGGTGGCGTCCCGCGTCCGTCACGTAGGGAGGCAATAATGCCCGACCCAATAATGTCCAGCCCAATAATTCGTGTACATCGTCTCTGATAGAATTTATGATTACAATTAATTACTTTTTTATAATAAAAATGTTCCTATTGACTTTGTGTGAATGAGCTGAATCACAACGAACGGAACGCATCACTTCACTATTACAATAAATGTGGCAACATTATTTTACAAAGTGACATTAGCATCTGTCAGTTTACTCCAGTGAATTAATAATTACACTTTAGTGCACAAACGCCCTAAGGTGCAGCGCAGACGGCACAGTTTTTGTGCGAACGAGTCTACGGCGTACAAAAAGTCTGCATGGCGCGCAAAAAGTCGGTCGCGGATTTTTCACAGACTCAACGCACACGACGCACATAAACACACACACACATTCATTCAAATACATTCTTTTTAAATGTCTATCATGATATTCTGCCTTAAAAATATCATAAATTGCTGGTCTGTTTTGTATTTCTTGAATTAACATCGTTACATCGACCTCTGGCGCCATGGTAATAGATCGCGTGCGTTACGTCCACCCCTAACAAATGCAGATTGCCGACTAAAGTGTGCGCCGTCTGCGTTAGCGCGCGTTGAAGCAAACGTTCAATTTTTTTCACACACTTTTTGTGCTGAGCGGCGCGGTCCAGCGCGATGTGGTGTGCCCGAATTACACGGATTTTATGTGCGCCGGACTTTTTGCGCGTCGTGTGCGTTACTGCATATAATTGCATAGGTTCTATTTTCACAGACTAAAAAGTGTGTCACGGATAGTCTGTCGTCTGCGCTGCACCTAAGCGAACATAATAATCGTCGTTGCGCATGCAAAAGTCGCTGTGTTTTTAGTGAACTTATTTGAGCTATATGAATTATAACATTTAGCGTGTTTATACGGAACTTTCGATGTATGAATATCACATAGCTGCATTCCTTAACTCTTTAAATATTGCACTTATTACATAGCTGTTTATACAGTACTAGCGACCCGTCCCGGCTTCGCACGGGTGCAATGCTGTTGCTGCTTTAAAACTACTATCATACAATTATTTAGCGTAACTTACTTATAATTACTGATACGTTGTCGCGCTGAAAAGCACGTTTTTATAATAAACGCGTCCGATCGCTGCTAAATTCAAAGTGCTATAGGGAAAACCGCGGCCTCAGACGCGCTATTTATAGGCACGCTCTTGCCGCACCGGGCGGCCGGCCGGTACCGCCGCAAACGCTACGTCCCGCAAATTTTTAAATCTGTAATATCTTCGAAAATATTCACTTAAATCATACGGTGTAAAGGGCCATATAGATCTATATTAAATGAACAATGTATTCAAGGTATTTAATTGGTTAAGGATTAATGCTGTATTGGTTAAAATCGCTTCGAAAAGTAGCCATTATTTGTCGTTAAAAATAAATGACAAAAAAAAAGTTATTGTGGGTTATCCATAAGAGATAGACATATACCATCACGGACTTTTCTGTAGACCTTTTCAATGTGTACAATACTTAGTACATTATTTTGATAAAACTCGTAGGGTTCAGCCTGCGTTTGCAATGTAAGCGGAAAAAATGTAATTATTGACGACATCACATTAGAAACCTCAAAAATAACAGTACTTCTCCACTATTTAATGGATGTTATTATACATATAAACCTTCCTCTTGAATCACTCTATCTATTAAAAAAAACCGCATCAAAATCCGTTGCGTAGTTTCAAAGATTTAAGCATACAAAGGGACATAGGGACATAGGGACATAGGGACAAGAAAGCGACTTTGTTTTATACTATGTAGTGATGTGTATTGAAATAACGATTAAAACTGCATAAACAACCGAAAATAACTAAATAACACATAGCGGCTTTTGCACGCGCAACGACGTAATATTAATGTTAATTACTAACTTTGACCCGCGGCTTCGCTCTTTTGTATTTCACTGTTATAGGCCGACCGCTTAACCGAGCCGTTGCCTGAGGTAGCTGCGCGGTGCGAGAGGGGTGATAGTTGTCACAAGTTGACGAATCACTAAGCTCTCGCATCACGTCACCCCCTCACCGCGCTGCTACCTCAGGCAACGACACAGTTAAGCGGACGGCCTATAGCTATGCTACGAACGGCGATTAACACTTCCTATTTTTAAATCATGTTAGCTTATCGAACAAAATATTAAATAAAAAAATATATATAGAAACTTAACTATTTTGTAAAATGGTGAATAGCTGTGTATTGAATTTTTTTTTTCAATTGATTTGAATTTGTTATTCGACTTTCGTTGCTAACCGTACAAAAGGCAACATCGACTGTTTGTTAAAAAAAAATTGAATTTTTGCAGCTCGTTTACACTACATTTCAAAAAATCATACCAAGAATCAGAAAAAATGGCTAACTCAACAAGCCAAAGTTGGTTCCAAGCGTCCTATAGAGGTAATTGGACAATTTGACAATGTAATGTTTCACTAGGTATTCTGTCGACATTATTGGTTCACATAATTCATGTGTAAGGTAAGATAACAATAAGAAATTTAAATCTAACTTCATATCATTGCAGATCTTGTTTTTTCTTGAAATGTGAATAAGCCGTGAAAAGGGACAACGTATTTTTTTTTTTATAGGATTTTAGTAATATTGAATGTACGAACTGTCGGTCTATTCTGTAAATATTTCATCATGAATACTAAACGGAAGCAGCTCGAAGAATTGCCAAACTTAAATGGCAGTGGGCAGGGCACATTGCTCGCAAAACAGAAGGCTGATGGAACGAAAAACTATCATAAAGAGGTAACAGACACACAGACACCAGCGGAGCTTTTCAGAGCGTGATGCTCGAAAACTGATTAGAATTTAGAATAAATGTATAGGACAATGCTGTTTAGCTGCGTTCTCAGTTGGTGGGAGGGAACTGAAAGCTAATAAAATTTTCTACAATATTTGTCTACACTTTTTCTAAATTCTAATCAGTTTTCGAGCATCACGCTCTGCAAAGCTCCGCTGGTGTCTGTCTGTCTGTTACCTCTTCACGCTTAAACCGCTGAACCGATTAAGATGAAATTTGGTATAGAGATAGTTTGAGTCTCGGGAAAGGACATAGGATAGTTTTTATCCCGATATTCCCACGGGAAACTTATGCGGGTGAAACCGCGTGGTGTTGCTAGTATGTACATAGATAAAAATTTCGATAACTCAACGGCTAGTGAACGGATTTGGATGAAATTCGGTAGGTAGATAGATTAGGACCTGGATTAACATATAGAATGATGATTTCATGAAACAGTTATTCTTGGGACTTACGTGGTCTTAGAGAGTTGTGTTGATGACTTTAATGATTATAATTCTGTAAACACATATTTCTTACGGCCGCGATTCATATATTAATCAACGTACAACTTAATACTGACCAGCAAATTCCAAAAAACCTAAAAATAATTGAATTTCGCGGGCTACCCTGGCGCTTTCGCCTTAATATGGTTACTTCCTAAGCAACCTGAACAACTTTCTGAAGAAATCGCTTAGGGCCCAGCTCACGCACTCTACAACTGCTTTGAAGCTCACTTTACATTATCTAGAGTAGACCTTCTATGTCTATGGTGTGTTAGGTCGATTAAGTTTGTGCACTTTTGCTTGTGATGCTGTCAGCACCAGATTTTGCATGTAATTATGATGTTGACAGTAAACATCAAGCAAACTTTATGTGAACATCGTCGTCCGAATAGAAGATTACATTGTAACAAATTGTCCGGCTACACGTTTTAAACGACGTGTAGCTATTATACTCAATCTTATCTGTGAAAACTTGTAAGTTACCAAAAAATATAAAATATCACACTTAATATTATAAAGGCGAAAGTTTGTGGGTGTGTTTGTATGATTGTTTCTTCTTCACCATCGATCACTAATAAACTAGATAGTAGATACACAATGCCATGAAAAAGTTCTCTTAAAACGGTCGCCAATTGTATTTACCTAATTCTAATTGAAATAAATATATTATAAGTAAGCTAGTAATGCTAGTATGCTAGTAATGCTTATGGCATTAAGTCCGCCTCTGTACATTTATGTGCTTGAAGTATTAAATAAATAAATAAATAAGTACGTTAATGTAAATTCAACCTTAAATGCAATGCGTACAGTTGTATTCACAAAGATATTACGATCGGTGTTCGTTGGTCGACGTACAATGCGTGCCACGAAAGAAGAGACTTGATACACCACGTGGTTTGACATGCGCAGTACACGATTTTAGGTATCTTTAGCGGTATGAGGTCTGAGTGCGGGACGGGACCGGACGTCATAGGGGCGGCGGAAAGAGGCGGGGGAGGCGGGGTCAAGTCTCTTCTTACGTGACACGCATTGTACGTCGACCAGCGAGCAAATTCAACCTTACGCAAAATGTTTTAAAGTCAGAATTACAATGTGCCAAAAAAGAACAATACATTTTACGACCGAGACTCGCCGCTAGGACAAGAATGAGTGGAGTCGAATTGTTCAATATTTTTTTTGTTTTTTATTGTAATATTGGTATGAAATTTTTTGGAATGGTATGTTTAGGGTTCCGTACCCAAATGGTAGAAACGGGACCACTGACACAAGACACCACTGTCCGTCTGTCACCAGGCTGTATCTCATGCACCGTGAAAGCTAGACAGTTGAAATTTTCACAGATGATGTATTTCTATTGTCGCTATAACAACAAATACTAAAAACTGAATAAAATAAATATTTAAGGGGGCTCTCATACAACAAACGTGTTTCCGGCGTTTTTGCCTTGTGGTACGGAACCCTTCGTGTGCGAGTCCGACTCGCACTTGACCAGTTTTTTTTTAAAATTTTGTATACATGTCCATGACATGACAGAAAATGTCCTAACCGAATGAGCGCCCACTTGAACATTTGGGTGCGTTTGAATTCGAATTAACCAGCAGATCAACCGTATCGCTTGTATTTCCCTCCTCATATTTCCGTACCGGGAGCCTTATATTAAAATCGATTCATAAGGAGTAAACTCCAATTTTTTTAAGAGATTTTCTCACATCTTTAATTTTATTACACGCACTTAATCAAAATTAAATCTATTAAATCTTACTATAATGTTTACTTATAGAAGCAGTATATAATAAAGTCTCAATAAACGAAAAAAAAAACACAATCGGACTTTAATAATAAAGAAAAACTTAAGAAACAATAGCGTCCCCACAAATGGAATAGAATCAATGCATATAACCCGAAAATTAAAGTGGATGCGATAATATGATTAATACGTTTAGTAAGGGTCTTTACAATAATAGCAGAGCATAGCTCACCGTCCGATCAGGACCAGGCCCGTGCCGGATGGCGCGTACGTGTTCCACGCGCGCCTCAAAGAGATGTCAGCATTAAAAGGAGGGGCCCGTAAGGGCCGAAGCCTGCCGGGTCAGCGGGATTGTCCGAAAGGGTTACCGCTGGCCCGGAACATAAAGGGCGAAGGAAGGAACACGGGTGGGTTTTAGTCAGTAAGAGTCTGACACTCCCTTCCGCTCCACCCAGAGCGGGAGGAGTCATTTGATGATTTCCCATCCTAAAAAAAAAAAGGGTTTTTACAATGGAGATGCTTTATAATAACATAATTTGAAAATGTTTTTACGATGATTTCTTGACAAAATATCAGTATTTACAATACAGTGATAACAATTATATAATGATAATATTAATACTTACCGAAAATATTAAACTCCATCCTTTTTTAGCGTCCTGGATGTGTGATTTTTACAGTTTTTAAATGAGCTTTTCTGAGGCGTGTTTACCGTCGGAGCGTTCGAATGCTACTAGATTAAAAGTCCACCCAAATGTTGAAGTAGGTGCGCATTCGGTGAGGACAGTTTTTGCCGCTGTTTGTGTATCTAGTTCTTTATTAGTGGTCGATGTTCTTCACGCAAAAACTACTGAACGGATTTGTATGAAATTTGGCACCTACATAGTTTATAACTAGGATTAACACATAGAATACTTTTTATCCCGATATTTCCACGGGACCGACACTTATGCGGGTGAAACCGCGGAGCGCAGGTAGTATAATGAAATAAATAAATCCACAACCATCACCATGACTACCTATACTTACAAGGCAAAAATAAATAAGCTGGTGACAGTTCCTACCCGTGATGGGTATCGATCGGTGTCTAATGTGGATAATAAAAAAGAGATTTTCTTAACTCATGAAGATAAACTTAATTAATACTTTATTATTATTTTTCCTTATAAAGAGTATTCTATTCTATTCTAATATGATAGTGCTTAATTAGGGTTCCGTACTCAAAGGGTGCCAGCGGAACCCTGTTATTAAGCCTCCGTTGTCCGTCTGTCAGTCTCTTGAACCGGAATAGGTTACTGTTACTGTTAGCCTGCATCATCCCACTGCTGCGCAAAGGCTTTGAAGGTAAATGGGTTAACAGTTGACATTTTCAGTGTGTATTTTTCTATTGCCGCTATAATAATAAAAATAAAATAAAGTTAATCAAAACTAAAGGGGGTCTCCATACAAGATACGTTTTTTTTCGGCGATTTTTTAGCTTGTGGTACAGAACCCTTCGTGTGTGAGTCCGACTAGCATTTGGCCCGTTTTTTTTTAATTATAATTTACGAATAACATTTTGAATATATTCCTAAGTCCGATACAGTAGGCCGTTGTTGTATTGTATGATGATTAAAATGGAAGTGTATGAATAGTGGAACTTATTTCAACTTTCAGATTCCTATGAGAGCAAGAGAGCTGTACTGCGAGCTGTGTGATATTCACATTACGTCCAAATCTCACGCGGAATCGCACTACGGGGGCAAGCAGCATCGCGCGTAAGACAACAACCACGATTATACATACATTACTCATTCCTAGATTATCATCTGCCTCTAGCCTTACCCAACTATGTTGGGTTCGGCTTCCAGTCTAACCGCATGCAGCTGAATACCAGTATCTTACATGGAGCGACTTCCTATCTGACCTCCACAACCCAGGTTCTGTGTTTTAATACGATACCCTTGGTCAGGACCGTATTTGACCTATTGAGGCCCTGGGCACATAAAGATCACGGGGCCCCAGTGTAGATAAGTTATAAATCATTCATTTTCATTATGAACAGTTTTCAAATATTATGCTACAGAACCAATAAAAGAAACATTACTAATATTTTATAGGTTTGGGACTAGAAACTTACTGTAAATCGCACTGCAAATTAATTATTTAGTCATTGAATGCGTAGAATGGAACGGCGACTGCAAATAATTATTTTTTTGACGCTGGTGTCCCCGTTGATCGCGGGGCCCTGGGCACTTACCCAGAGAGCACAATGCCTAAGAGGGGCCTGCTCTTGGTAAGACTGGTTGTCAGACTTTCGGGCTCCTGACGACCCGTAACGACTGCCAAAGCTGCACCAATTAGTGGTGGTTAATAAAGCGTATAGCGCCAAAATATAACAGACTATTTGTACATAGCGTATAGCGCGTGCTATAGCGGCTCTGACTTCGCGCTATATTATAGCGCCTCAACCTACTCAATGAATAATAGTTTAAACGCGCACAGCGGGGCCAGAACGAGATAGTAAGATAGCGTTCGCACAGCGGGGCCAGAACGAGATAGCAAGATAGCGTTAGCGACTATAATGTATAGCGCGTTGCGAAATAATATCTACCGCGCATCATCAATTCATCAAGTCCGTTTAGCGTGATAGCACTGATAGCGTGTTGCTAAATTATAGCGTCTCCGCGTTCAGACTGCGCTCGAGTTTTGAAATAGCGCGCTATAATTATAGCGTATAAAATAACAGACTATATGAATATAGTTTATAGTTTATAACACGTTTACTGTTTATAGCGGATTTGAACATCGCTAGCACCAATGACAGCCGGGACCAACTGCTTAAAGTGCTTTCCGACGCATGAAGGGGTTTTGATATGTAAAGATGGTCACCCATCCACGGATCAACCGCGGCAAGTGTAGCTTAACCTGAGCGATCGACCCGTGCGGCTGTTATTACTTAGCCACAAGCCTGTAACTCATTCCTAGATAATTTTCATAATCATGTTCTATTTCCTTGCCAGTATTGTCGAGGGTCGCAAGATTCCGAAGAACCCTTTCCTGCTACAAAAAAACATGCACGATCGTGTGTAAGTAAAGATAATTCAGTACTTAAATTAAAAGAATAAACTTTTCTGTTCTATAGATGTTAATATATATTTTTGTATCGTAGAGAGCAACTTATTCGTCGCGAAAAGAAAAGCTTCAAATTTACTGAAAAGCCTGCGGCAAGCGTAGTAGCGAAGGCAGTTCCTACGCCCACGCCGGAGTTGTACTGTGATATCTGCAAGGTACGGTAGTCGAGCTACATACACCTCGTTCCATATTATGAAGGTTCTTACTATTGGCGTTTAACTAATTTTATTGCCCTAAGATTTTTCTGGGAATATGTAATAACTGCAAAACTTTCGTTTTGCAGTTATTACATATTTCCAGATATATTCTTTATGGATTTATTCCGTATGCTAAATAACGAAATGGTGTTCCAATCTAGCGTTCCTATAGTGTTGTGACGACTGTGAATTTCGGCTGTTCTCATCTCACGAGTTCGTGAGTCCGTGACGATAGAGAAATGACATGACTCCATAGACCAATTTTCCATATTATTTCTCATACTGCAGATTTCCATTTCTTAATAAACGGATTCACAGCAGGAAAATTATGTTGGCTTCGCTGATTCCGGTTAGCTATTCGGACTTAATCTACTCGGCGGGGTAATTGCGTAACACACTGTCCCCCATAGGGCCCATACTAATAAACGTATTTAACAGATGAATAGTTACACATCGATTTCTCTCTTTCAGCCGTCAGTAATTTAACTTTCGAAAGAAGAAGACAAAGCGTTGTGTAACTATACAACGCTATACAACGTTTATTAGTAAGGGGTAACAGTATCTAGCAATGGCTTTCATTTTGACGGTTCAACAGCATTAATTGCGTTATTTACGTTGTTGAACAGATTTTTTTAATATACGGAGCAATGGATTGGCAATATCCTTCTAAATGATTCAGATTGTGATTGAAATTGTATTACGCAATTAGGATACATGCTCTGGCAGATATTCACGGTTTACGACTGCAAGTCTACCTTTTTTCTCCCCTATTGTGTCCCCGCCACGATAGCGAAAATGAAAACTGCTGCTACATACCAAAAACTAATATGATTTAATTGTTTCAGACGGCAGTTACTTGCACGGATCAAATGACCATGCACCTAAATGGAAAAAAGCATCTTGCAAAAGAAAAACGACATATCTTTAATATGATGAAAGGCGGAACAACTACAATTACACGTAAATATAAAATACAACAATATTATTATTCAAGGTGTATATTCATCTGAAACTAAGAACAAACAAACCGTTTAAAGGAGCGAAAAATACTCAAAGGACCCTTGACGCCGATTATAATGGGGTCATTAGATATTTGAAAATAAATTTTCCTTTCCTGTAATCTTTTGTTAATTTAGAAAAAAAAAAATAGAGAATGTTGCACCAACCGATAGTGTCGCTAATAAGGATCAAATTCCGAGAGTAATGACATGCTTACAGCAAAACAAAGCAAAAGAGTTGATTAAAAAATAATCGGATACATATTTTCTTTTTTTTTGACTGATATTGTTTGGTACATATTTTATGTTGGTATTTTTTTTAATTCCATAAAGTATTGATAAGTATAGTTTCTATTAAAAAGGAGTTAAAAACTAAAACCCAACTACGACAAAAACGACTAAGTACTAAAAGCATACACCTACTAGAAACAAGACATACTATCAAAATAACTAATAATTTCGTATTTTCGTCACACGTCATTACTAAATATTAGTGTCCGACCGAAACAGGTTTTTCAGCCGAAACCGAAACCGAACTTTCGGCCTTGCTCTTAGTTTCGGCCGAAACCGAAACCGAAACTTACTTAAACATATTTAAAATTTCTATCGTATACAGAAATCTGGTGTGTTTTTTACACATTTATTTGAATATACAATGTATATTATACATACAGACAGTTGAATACTTACCTAATCATTTACGAGGTCGGTCCCATAATGAACTGGCCTGATATAGTTCTACGCGACGTGTCGCTACATATTGTGTTGCATTAAATAGTACGTTTATCGTGCACTTAATATAAGAAACACGCATCGACATGAAATGCTTAGTCTTAGTTTAGCAGGCATTAGCATAAAGAGAGTCGCGTATTTTTTCAAAATGTCGAAAACTGAGTATCGGAGTGTCATAAAGTTTTTGTTTAAAGAAAGTTTATACCCTGCCCACATAAAACAACGATTGGATGACGTGTATAAGGAGTCTGCCCTCTCCTATACCACAGTGAAAAATTGGTTGAGTTTCGCCTTGGGAGACAGACATTAGCCACGACGGTCGACCTGTGGAAGTGCTCACTCCCGAAACGATTGCTCTTATCGAAGAGGAGGTTCTGAGTGACCGCCGTTTGAAGATTAGAGAAATTGCAGTTAGGCTTGGGCTCTCTAAAAGTACGTCATCGTGCGATCCATGAACATCTTCACATGAAAAAAGTGAGTGCAAGGTGGATACTGAAATTTCTTTCAGCGGTACAGAGACAGGAAAGAGTGCGCTGCGCTTCGGAGTTTTTGGATCTTTGTGGCGAAAATTCAAAGACTGTGATCGAGCGGCTAGTGACTGGTGATGAAACTGTGATCTTGTATTATGACCCACAAAGCAAGCGCGAATCAATGGGATGGCGTTATAAGGGTGAAAAGTCCCCTAGAAAGGCAAAGGTGCAACAATCGGCTAAAAAACTGATGTGCACAATCTTTTGGGATTTTCAAGGCATTTTGATGGTGGATTTTAAAGAACGTAATACAGTCGTGAACGGTTAATATTATGCTTCTTTAATATATAAATTACGAGACAAGATAAAGGAAAAACGAAGAGCCAAGCTGTGTAAAGGTGTCCTGTTGCTCCATGACAACGCCCCTGTTCATACCGCTGGTGTTCACAGAAGTTGAACAGCCACCTCACAGTCCAGACATGGCCCCGTCCGACGATTATTTATTTTCAAATTTAAAGCGAGACTTAAGAGGAAGAAAATTTTCAAGCGATGAAGAGTTGCAGGCGGCCGTCTTCGGTCATTTTGAGGTTTAGAGATGTTGATTCACAGATTTCAGAAGTGTGTTAGTAATATTCATGGTGATTATATTGAAAAATAAAATTGGTTTCGTTTCATTTCCTTCATTAGTTCATAGTTAGGCCAATTCATTATGGGACCGCCCTCGTATGTGCAAAACACAACCTCAACTCCATGCGATTAACGATGGACGGCGGCGAACTGGGCCGGCTACGCGACGAGCGAGCACGAGCTAGCCGCGAAGTTCGCCGAACGATGGAAGATAATTCATGAACACTTGAGTTTCGGCGCGGCCGAAAGTTTCGGCCTTTTCCTGGCCGAAACCGAAACTAAGGCCGAAACTAGATTATTTGGCCGAAACTGGCCGAAACCGAAACCGAAACCGAACTTTCGGTCGGTCACTACTAAATATTATATGTCATGTACCTAATTACGGCAAATCTAAAAATAACAAAATTAAATCCTAACTTAAACTATACAGAAACTAAAAAATAGCGTCGAAAAAATCATCCGAAAAAAATAAAATACATTACGGCATAAACCGTACAAAATACGTGTGACTCATTGTTCTCTCTCGTTTTTGGGTTAGGGATCATTGAGAGTTGGTAGCAAATATAATTTGATACAGACCTATGATTACAGTCCCGCCGCCCGCCGTCGAGAGAATGTGTTCTTGAAACTTGACATTTCGTTTATACAAACACGTGTTTTGTGATTAAATTATTTATTAGTTACTAGAATTATTCAGCTGCATCCAGTTAGACTGGATGCCGACCCTAGCGTAGTTGGGTAAAGACTAGGCAGATGAGGATAGTTTTTTTTTTTTGACAATTGAGCCGATGTCGACTACTTTGCCAGTGTCACGTATAGATGGCAGCGCAGCGGCGCGGCGGCGGGTCGTCGACTTTGCACTTTGTGGTAGGTCTACAGGTTCTGTTAGTTGCTGTAAAAAACGAGAACAAGGGTTAGTAGAACATAAATATTCTAAAGTAGATTTCAGCACAAAGACATATTATTATAATAATACACCAATTATGTTGCATTTTATCTGATTTCATAAAAAAAAAATTGTTAATATATTAATAATTTTGGGAGACAAGTGGGATAAGAGGAAATGGAAGTTAGTTGGGAGAGGAATCCAGGAATTCAGGCTATCTTGATGTCCAAGTCGTTTTCGGAACAGTCAAATAACAGGCTCTTAATTTCTACGATGATTTTACGAAAGCTCAAAAGGTTTATCAGGGGGGCCGGGATCAGGATTCTTTTTTGGAGTTCATTGTGACGGCAAATAGTGATTAAAAGCAAGACAATATCAAATAAAACTAATCTTACACAAAGAACACAAACACAAGGAATAGTCTCGATCAAGTTTCACACAGAGGTTCACTAATAGAAATCGAAAGAATTCGTAATACTCAAAAAGCACGTGTTTAGCTTTCACCACTACCAACGAAAGTCATGATGATAGTTACTAGAATGGGCAGACACAGGCAAAGATAATCTAAGATGGCGCCACCATAGCTGGTCTCAATCTGACCAATGAGGTTATGATATTTTGAAATATAAAATGACATTACCACATTTTCAACCAATGACGATGTTGAGGACCAGCTATGCTAGCGCCATTAGTTCCACAGTGTGTCTCCCCATTGTCGCACTGGCAGGTGTCAGAAACGCATTCTCTCGCCGCGCCGACCGGACTGTAGTAGAGTAGCTTTCTGCCCCCGCATTTTAAAAGGGTTTCTAGTGTTATTGAAAACAGTCGAGAGTGAAACATAATTGTTTTATCCTTGATTGGGGTTTTTATGTATAATATTATAGATAACCAATATATTTACAGAAAGTACTCCTTAGGACATTTCTTTAGATACCAAACGAAAATAACGTTTTTATTTGCCGGTAACACTAGACATCCGCTACAAGCCACTATGTTGGATTTAATTTGACGTCTCTCGCGGAACAACATAACGCTTCCAACTATACCTGATTTGTCAAAACAAGGAAAAAAAGAACCACGAGACCTCCACTTTTTTGGATTTAACGAACATCCATCATATTGATTTTGTTCGTATAAAATGTAGCCTATGTCACCCTGAACATAATAACGAATCGAGTGACTCCTCATTCATCAAAATTGGATGAGTAGTGTAGGCGCTACGGTGGAACATACACAACACATACGTAGACTACTTAAAACATAATCCTTCCTTTGGGCTTTACCTTAGTCGGGTTCAAATCGGCCTCGAGACTCCTCTTTCACGCACACTTTTTTGACCCTCCCCCACCCTTCTTTTATTCGTTTTTTTTGTTTGTGTTAATCTATTTAGAAATTGAAACTGCTATTAATCAATGAGCATTTGCTGTTACAGCAAAACCTACCGAGCCTGCCGAGACTAGCGCCACTGCTAAAGGTAAATATTTTTTAATTTAAGATTTTCTTCTGCTTGTCAACAAAACTCAAATGAAGTTTATAATGGACCGATTGTATTGGACTTTTTTGTCGAGGTCAAGAGGTGAGCTGAAAAAAGGTACAAAAAATCTATGCCCCTAAGCCTTTTTTATGAATAGAAGCAAGGTTTATGTAATAGTCCATAGTGTTATTTTATTTATCTGTAATTGGTACCGCCTTAACCAACAGACCACGATTTATGTCTATCCATCATTAAAAAAGTAAGTAGGTGTCCCATTCCCTACGAACGTATGGGAAAAGTTTTTTGCGATATCTCACTTTTCTAGCACTCGAACCTCAGTTTGTCCGACTCCTTACAAGAAACAGGATCGATTGGAATAAAATAGGTTTTTATGATAATTTACCATATTCTTGTTCAAAACTTTTCAAAATCTAAATCGATTTTGAAAAATTTTATTATAATCACTAAAGCGGATAATAGTGGCCACTATTTTCCGTTTTAGTGATTATAATAAAACTAAACAATGTAAAACTACCGTTTATAATAATATTAACGTATAATCTTGTGGAGCACAACTTAACGTGCTTATTTTCTGCATTTTCATTATTAAATAAGAGAAATAACCTAACAAACGATGAGGGCGCCACTAGGCGGTCTGCGTAGCCTTACACTATTTGCGCTGTAGCATGGTGCGGGTGACAGTTGCCCGTATGACGTTGACATTTGTCAGTACCACGTAGGGATGTGAGGTTATGCAATTCATTTTTATCGCTAACGATACTCGCAGCGTGAATCTAGTTCTCTTTAATATTGTTATGAAAATTAGTGTATTATTCAGTTGTGCAGTGTAACTACGTGTGTGCTACGTGTATAAACTTGTCAATATAAATGTTTTATGGCTACATAATTATCTTTGTACTTATATAAAATAATCAAAATCGGGTTTATGTTTTTTTTTCGTGACAACATTTTTGCTCTATGGTGCATCGGCGCGGCGGCCATGTTGTTTACCCGTGCGATGCTGTGAGTGCGAGTACGAGTGCAAGCGCGTTATATTGTGACTTAATGTGACACGTATTACGATTTCATTGTTTGTTTTCATTTTTGTTAAATTGTTATTTGTTATAAGTTTGTTGAGTTTGTTGTTATTACCATGCCTAAGCATACAAAAAAAACTGTTTTGGGTAGTCAGGCCAGGGAGCTTGTTGTTCGCCTCCGAGACTACTTTGAAAGAGAACAACAAAATAATGGACCGTTGTTACCATTGAATCATATTGTAGAACGAGTAGCCGAAGCTCTTGATATTGGCCGCAATACTGTTTCGCGTATAACACGTGAGAAAATTGGCCAAGATGGGATGTTTGAAAATAAATTATCGACACCCAACAAAAAGCGGACCAAGGTGAAGCCAATCACAGATTTGGATGATTTTGCTAAGGTTGCTATTAGAAATCATATTTATGATTATTATAGAAGAATGGAGCTACCCACATTGCTCAAGCTTCTAAAATCATTAAAAGAAGCTGACTTGTTCAAAGGAGGTATTACTTCGCTACGGCAAGTTATAAAAGATATTGACTTTGTTTACAAAAAAGTTAACAAAAGAAAGATTATTATGGATAGGACTGACATTGCCCTAGCAAGATGTAGATTTTTAAGGAAGGCCAAAAACATAAGTGATTGGAGCAAAGTTGTCTTTTTGGATGAAACGTGGCTAAACGCCAACCACACAGTGGGTAAAAGTTGGACCGACGATACGGCACAATCGTGTACCAAAGTGCCGGAAGGCAAAGGCGAACGCCTTATTATTTGTCACGCAGGTACAGCAAGTGGATTCGTCCCTGATTGTTTGCTGGCTTTTAAGTCAAAAAAAACTACGGAGTATCATGAGGAGATGAATTACGAAAAATTTAAAGATTGGTTCATAGGTCTATTAAACAATTTAAAAGAGCCTATGACCATAATAATGGACAACGCACCCTACCATTCGGTGCAAGTTAATAAACCCCCAAACCAATCCAACCGCAAAAGCGAGTTGGTTTGACAGAATTATAATCATTAAAGTCATCACCACAACTCTCTAAGACCACGTAAGTCCAAAGAATAACTGTTTCATGAAATCATCATTCTTTGGACTTACGTGGTCTTAGAGAGTTGTGTTGATGACTTTAATGATTATAATTCTGTAAATACATATTTGTTACGGCCGCGAATCATTTATTAATCGACATACAACTTAATACTGACCAGCAAATTGCAAAAAACGTAAGAAAATTTGAATTTCGCGGGCTACCTTAGCGCTTCCCCCTTAATGCGAAACATTCCAAGCTGAATATTTTCACTATATATTCTTGACTAAGCGCACTAATTTTTGGTTACACACACATCTTGGGTTGAGCCGATTTCTTGTATTTTACTGTCAAAGTTACGACCCAGTCGTTTCGACTTTAGGCAATATTATTCAATAACGCAATGCATGTACACTTTTGAAACTTTTTATGGTTATTGTAAGCGTTAAAAAGGACCGAATACAGTTTTCAGCGAGCTTATATGTATGTTTTCTCATTTAGGCGTTGCGATATTTTTTAGGGTTTTCAAAAAAGCGCGATTTTTTGGAAAATAATAAATATTTTCTTGAACCTAATTCTGTCACAAAAACGCACAAATTAAGGGCTACTCGTGTCCTATGTTTATTCTACAGGCGCACATACAATGGTTTTAGAGATACACGATTCTGCAAAACGTCACTCCAGCAGGAAATGCAATATCTCGAAAACCGGAAGACGCACAAATTATAGTTTCAGCGCACATTTTTGCACAAATATAAGCTCTCTGAACATGCACAATATTTCTCTCTACGATCATTCGTTTAGAATGTTCCTGCTAGAACAACATTACTCCAGCAGGAATCGTTTTTCTCCAAAACGACAAAGCGCACAAATTTTTTATTTGGCGCACATTTACATCGGATTACGCACTATACGTTCCACTCATATCACTCTAGGAGCTACTTTTCTGCTGGGGTAACGTACACTGCCCTTACTGCCCCATCTCAAAAATCTAGCTTGTATATTGATTGCTGCCAATCGTTTAAATTCGACAGAATGTCAGTGATTTGCGGTGCAAGTGGACCGAATTAACTTTAGGTGCATATTAATTACCTTCCGTTTTTTTAGATGCCGCTGTTGCCGATGCTCAAGGCGCGGATGATTGGGAAGAGTGGGAGACAAATAACCATGAAGATGAATTTGATTGGGGCCACGGTAGCGGCACATGGAATGATGATCCTCAATAAGTATCAAATAACGATAGGTATACACGCTATACAATGAAAGCAGATAGGATACCTACTCCATTATTTATTATTACAATTTACAAGTTAGAGTTACAGAGGACCTATTGGTTGATGGATATTCTAACGTTTCATTAGTAGTCACAATGTAGGTATTTGGGTAATTATTCTTAAAGACTTGTTTATTTTCAGGATGCCCGTGGTTTAACATCGGCTGCGTTGGCGTGAGTTTTGAACATGCCTTCATCATTTCTTCTGATAGTGCCAAGTGATTCTGAAACAAAATTAATTCCAATAATAAAGGAATTTAACATTTTAAATGGTCTTCATGGTTTTAATTTTATCACAATAGGTATCTACCTAATTAAATACCCAGTAATGCAAGGGAACTGACCCCAGAAATGCCTAAAAGTAGACACCGGCTACGTAATAGTAGGTACGCGCACTGGATTTTCAACCGGTGTTGACACGAGCATTGAGAATCTAACAGGGCGCATCCAAGCGCGTCAAAAAATACACGCATCTCTCGGCGTTAAGCAGTGCGCTGAAAATCCAGTGGGCGTTAAAAAAAAGCCGCGGGAAAATATCGCCCGTGCGTATCTGCAACCTAATGGCGTAACACAATTTTTAATCACAATCGTCAATCGGAATCATTTTGAAGGATATTGCTAATCCATTGCTTCGTAGGTTTGAAAAGATTGTTTGCTCAGCAACGTAAATAACGCAACGAATGTAGTTGAATTGTTAAAATGAAAGCCATTGCTGTTGTTAGTGTGTTCAGCAATGACCTCGCTGGCTAACTATTCTGTAGATTGCACCCGTGTGGAGCAGAAGCGGATCGCTATTTAAAATATAAAAAAAATTGACGTCCTTTAACTTTTTCACCGCCATGGACTTCAATAGAAGTTCCGGATTTTCGTGCCACCAGCGCCACGACTTCATCAGAAGCTCTTCACTTTAACTAACTTTTAAAAATGATTTTACTGTATTTAAAAGCTTTGTTTCATTTTGTTATTTTATATAGCACTGTCTAATACCCTGTATTATATTTTTCCATACAAAAGAAGCCCTTATTTAACAAAAACTCCGAATATTTTTAATGTACCCAGAACGCCAAGGACTTTAAATATAGTCGGCCAGTGATGTGACGCGAAAGTTACAACTGTTTGTTTTCGCCCGTTGAAATATTTATAAATACCACCATCGAAAACAATTTTGAGGTCAGTATAACAATGGGAAAATAAACGTATTTCGACCTTCAGATGGGTGCCGATTCGGAATTAAATAGTTGTTAGCAATCCTTGTCGATAATTATATTCTCATCTCTACAAAACAATTGGTTGTCAGTGCCTCGGGCGCCACGAACTATTATAGAAGCCATTCTTTGACGTCATAAGCGTACTGCTGTCAAGGTCACTTTGGCATAGTGCAGCGCGCACGCATTCTTCTTTCAGTTTGCTTGTAACATAATTATGTATGTCCAACTAGATAATAATAATAACGTTTATTTATCAACAAGTAAGAATTCAATAAGTGAAATGTTCGGTGAGCCACAAACTAAGCGTCGCTTGTAGGTCTATCTATCTTCTGGCTCTGGAGTGGGAATTTAACAAGTTGTAATGGTTATCTTAGTGTGAGGAAATTGTCATAAACAAGAGATAAGGTTTCAAATAAAATAAAAAATGACGTACTTATACTTATTTGTGAGATTCAATTCTGAATGCAAGATAAAAATAATTGTTTAAGTAAGAAAGACCATAGACCACATACTTAACCCAAGTTGAATTTAACGTGCTCTGAGCGCCAAGGACTTAAATGAAGTCAAAGAATGACGTCATGAAAGAAATAGAGATGAGGTATGTGTTTGTTTCTTTGATACTTAGGTATAATTTATACTGGTTTTTCTTACTAGGGATACTGTGACATAAAACAAATATAGAAATATTTAATCAGTTTTTATTTATATTCGTAAAATTATAAATAAAACTTAACGCGTATAAATCTCATTCATCGATATGACGATACCCTCATCACTACTGTTTACTGTATATTTCGTTATACATTTATAGCTTGGCGCCTGGCGCAGCATCGCGTTCTGTGTACGTTGGCGGTGAAAAGGTTAATATTTATTACAGTTTGGAAGTAACACAGTGAAGTCATATTACTGTTTGGAACACAGTAAAGTCATAAATACTTCACATTACACTTACAGGCCTAGGCTTAGTTACTCCATATGTAACGAAAGCCGAGCGTGCTTGCTTATATGAGAAAGGACTATGACTAGTTATGTACCCGTTAGAGACAGTTAAATAGGTAATTTAGTCTTTACGTTTTTATGGTATTATTTGTAAATAGCGATAAGATAATTTGCTTCGCATTCCTAACGCTTGGCGGCGCCACTTGTACCATTGTTACGTAAAGGCTCCTACAAACAGGCGCGACTCGCGATATAATCACGCGCGACACAAAGTCACCGCTCGTTGCGCGACTTGCGGTAGCTTTGGGTCGCGCGCGATTTTATCGCGTGTCGCGCCTGTTTGAAGGAGCCTTAAACCTTAAGTAGGTACTGCGAAACTTTACCGTAACGAGAGCCGTTACGGAAATTTGTCATTATTAGGGTCTAAATTGAGGTTTTTTTGTTCCAATTCTTTTGTAATTATTTGAGCTAAATTGACCCTAACGAAAACAAAAATCTAGAACCCCGTGAGAAATGGCTTACCACGGAAAATTGCCCAAGAAAATTCCAGAAAGTTCTGGTACAAGGTTCGCATTATGGACGTAGCGTGATCTGATTGGCCGGGACCTTGTATAAAAGACGAGCAAATTTCCGTGGCGGACACGCCCTGGCTGGAGACCTTAATTTATTGAGACATTCACAGGCAAGTCCGGAGCAGACGACAATCTCATAGTTTGAAGTGCGAGATGTCATACCCCAAAAAAAAACGTCGGACACAGTCGATCTCAGCTCTCAAGAAATAAACAACAAGAAGAAAAAGCGAAGAAACTCGAAAACTCTTTCATTCCAAGACTCTATAATAAGAAAAACAAACAATACAGTACACTACACCAGTCTCCCACAAATTACAACATTTTATCAAAATATCTGTATATGTATATGATATCAAAATATCTAGGAATGTAAAGTGTGGAGATAAATAAATAAACAAACCCTTTATTACCAAAAACCGTTTGCAGTTAATGATTGTGTTTTTTTAAGATGTTTTAAAGTAATAATTCTGTCTGTCTAAACACGTGTCCTTCATACACACCTAAAATGTTGTGCCCAACAGTTGTTTAGCCTACATCAACTGGTAAACACGGTTTTGCGGTAGGAAGGGGTTTTCGTGAGATATGCGCTTCCAAAGTCGTTAAAAATGTGACACCCTTCAACTTTTTAACTAAATAGGTATTATAGTACAAAACTAAAAAAAAAAAAACAAATTGCTTGAAATTTAAAACGGTCAACGAAAATTGGAAGAAGGTACGACGTAAATCACGTAAGTACCTATTGTTTAAGATATTACTTAAGGGATATTTTGAGGGGCTCGTGGCTAAATGATAACAGTCGCACCGGTCGATCGATCAGGTTAAGCTACGCTTGCCGGGTTGGTCTGTGGATGGGTGACCATCTTTACATACCGAGACCCCTCCTTGCCTCGGAAAGCACGTTAAGCTGTTGGTCCCGGCTGTCATTCGTGGATCTTTGACAGTCGTTACGGGTAGACAGAAGCCCGGAAGTCTGATAACCAGTCTTACCAAGGGGTATCGTATTACCCAGTAACTGGGTTGTGGAGGTCTGATAGGCAGTAGCTCCATGTAAAATACTGGTAGGTATCCACCTGCATCCGGTTAGACTGGAAGCCGACCCCAACATAGTTGGGAAAAGGCTAGCTAGATGACTAAAGGGATATTTTATAAGGGGTTTTTTCAATGACGACGCGACGCCGACGGGTCGAAGCTCGAAGTAGGCAAATGATTTTTAGTTGATTTGAGCGGGTTTTCATTGATTAATTTGTCATATCTCACAGGATTTCTGAAATTTCTAGCTTGTAAGTACTTACATAAAGTTAAATCGCTGTAGGTAATATAGGAATCTCGCTCGACTCAACGTTAAATATCATAGATCGGCAACATTATTTTCATTTAGGTACTCAAAGTTACGCGTTATATAAAAAGAATTCTTACCTACATAGCATAGGTAGGTACTTACCAACTAACAGCATGAGCGTCTTCTACGCCGCACGCGGCTCTTGTGAACCATATATGCCAGAACCACTATTATTAGTACAACAACAGCAATCCCAGCTTGAACTTTGGGGTCGGAGAGCCTGTAACACTCTTGAAGGGGACCCCCGGAGGTGGCACCTTTTCCTTTTGATGAGCTTTTTTTCACGGCCGATGCACTTTTTGCCATTTTCGTGGATGATCTTATCTCAGCTACTTGACCCATTTTTTATTATTCCTTTAATTTTCCATTATACGAAACCATTTTTATTGAAATTTTGTACTCGGGTAGACAATTTTTTTTGTTAGCTACATGTTTTGGGAATTTTTTTTTTGTACTTTATTGTAGGGACATTTTTTCTCCATGAGGGACTGAAACTACTGGAGTTTTGACATAGGGACTTCAGTCTTTCTGACAACACATTGACAATTTGATATCTAAAGAAAGCTGTGAAAGAGAGATTGTTTAAGATTGTTAGTCCTTCTAAAAAGGTACGTAGGTAGCTATCATAAGTTACGATTCACTCATAGATACCTACTATATCTAAGTAGGCACCTATGAGAGTGAAATGACAAATATTTGTGGGCACCGAACCAGAGGCGGAGAGCGCCTCTGTGATCTCCAAAATTTGTGAAAAAAGCCTTTAGTTTTTGAATTTTTATTTCGAGTATCGGGCACGGGCCGGCCCCCGGTCCCACGCCAATAACTGCATTCCATATTGTATTGATTGGTTGATCGGTTTTTAAACATCAAAACAGCTCGTCTAGAATTGCACTATTCTGTCAGCAAAGCAGTGCCAGATTCTAATAAAACGGTGCCCCAAAGGGGCCCCGCCTCGAAACACGATTTAATTTTTACCACAGAGGATCTTCTTGCGTCTCTGGTTTGGCGCATGATCGATGATGATGATGAGAATGAATTGGCGCCTCTTGGTATCACTGACCTCTATTAAACACTTGTATAATACAGGTCAGCGCTTGGCATACACAA
This sequence comes from Luperina nickerlii, assembly GCA_963855955.1. NCBI lineage: Eukaryota > Metazoa > Arthropoda > Insecta > Lepidoptera > Noctuidae > Luperina > Luperina nickerlii. Next base: position 12,427,164 of record OY979664.1, on the reverse strand, counting down.
GGTTGTAAAAAAAAACAGTGGCACTCCGGGAGTGCCGACAGAAGTGAAAACAAAACACAAACAGAATAGTTTGCCATCACCCACTGACATATCGGATATACATTAAAACCGAGTACCTACCTACATCCCGAGGACAGCCGAACGCTTCTTCACTGACCTGTATTATACAAGTGTATGATAGAGGTCAGTGACAGTAGCCGTTGCGCCAATCCTGAACATTCATCCAGGACAAACGGACAAAAATTCTAAAAACTATATTTTCATCATCAGACCATTCTTACACCGAGTAGCAATTGCTTTTTTTTTCAAAAATATTCTATGTACAGTTTTAGTACTATTTTATTGTATGTATATATTACATACCCAGTAACTGGGTCGTGCTTGTGGATAGTCAACTCTTATTTACAGTTTTTGAGAATTTTCTTTACCTACAGAAAACCCAATGTCGATGCACAACCGAACCGGAGGAATTACAGGTACTCAGCGCCTCCCATGATACCCTATGTTTGTTGAAGTCCGAAGCTTGTTAGGAAAGGCGCGTGCGTTGCAACACGTGGATCGTGTGAGGCCACAGAGTACTTTTATATCTATGGTATGACTTATGAGACTGAAGCACTGACCCAGTGCGATTCTCGTCTCGTCGAGTCGTTTTAACTGATACGAAAATAAAAATTGATAGAACGTTCGTGATACGGCAAGAGTACGTAAACAACGTCGAAACATATCAAGCTTTACGGCCCACTAATACAAAAACCGACAGGTTTTTCATACAATACCATGGCGGAAAATGTACTCGGCAACGTATTGGAATCAATAAAATAGGTGCGATGTCAAAAGAGATTGCCAGATTCTTGAATCTATCAATTCCCGAACAGTACACAGGACATTGCTTCCGTAGAAGCTCTGCCACCCTTTTAACAAATTCTGGTGCTGATCCTACAGAACTGAAACGCCACGGAGGGTGGAGGTCCAGCACAGTAGCAGAAAGCAATATCGAGGAATCAATTGAAAACAAAGCTAGAAGATGCAGCCGAATAGTTGACAGTATAAATCTAAAACCGTCTACTGTTGACCCTTAGCGCCACTATCTCCGGCGTGCCCTTCAACATCGAAAGGAACAACCTTGTGGAACGACTACATTACAGCAAACACAAAATATGGCGACTTTGTCAAACACCCAAGTCTTGTCTAATACGACCGTTTCAAAACCAAACAAGAACATTACACTGAATTTTCGAAAACTGTTCTAATTTCACTATTAATTTTTCATGTTTATAAATTAATCCTTTGTTCTCTTATTACCGATTATAAAACAAAATGTGATAAATACTATACTACTATTTATTTTCTCGCAGTCAATGGTAAAAAGTAGAGTACACAACTCGTGAAAAATAGCAGATTATTAACCAAGGGGATAAAGCAGTGTCTTCTGTCGCGGGTGACGATTTAAATCGCGAGCGTAACGAAGGACTCGAGGTTTCCTCCCGAGCGTAGCGAGGGTCTTAAAAACTTAAATCACGAGCGAAGCGAGGGATTTAAGACGAGTCCTGAGTGTAGCGAGGGATTTAGTTCACCCAAGGCTAAGACAGCTTTATCACCGAGGAAAATACTCTACTTTTCGTACCATTTGCGAAAAAATTAACACAATAATAATATGAGATAAGAATTTATTAAAAATAATGACAATTAAAATGCGTATTCCTTTTTCAAAAAGATGTATAATGCTTTATATACAAATTCAATGGTGTAAACACAGATGTAGTTCAGTATAAATTTCGGTAAGTATTCCAAATTTAAATCACATTCTCCCCCTAGAGGATGAATGAAATTCAGTACAATTTTCTTTCCCTGTTTTTAACAGATTAAAAATGACTATTGTTTTGTTCGCTTTTTGTGGCATAGAATGTCACTTTTTTGAGCAAGTGGTACGAAAAATAATTTATCTCGGTCCCTGTATCCCTCGCTCCGCTCAGGATTGTAATCTAGAATACCTCGCTACGCTCGGGATTCTATTCTACATCCTTCGCTGCTCTCGAGATCCAACTTAGTCCCTCGAATTAAATTCCCTTTTTTTCTCTTGTTGTATGATCTACTATTTCACTTCTAATACTCTAAAAGTTAGTCTTCATGTTGTGCGTTGGCGACATAGTCGCTTTTTATGCTCTAGTGCATAGTATTTTTTTGAAGTGAAAACTTCTTTAGCGGCGCTGTGTACTTTTTTTGGAATGGGTAAAAACTTCTAAATTCGCGTCAGGTCACGTGACCCTGATCGAAAATTCGTAAGACCTAAAACGTCAGACGTAAAACGTAAGACGCGCGTTGTTGAGGACAGCGCCATCTATGCACATCGGGAAGAACTACGAGGGCCTCGCGTACTAACGTCAGACGTAAAACGTAAGACGCGCGTTGTTGAGGACAGCGCCATCTATGCACATCGGGAAGAACTACGAGGGCCTCGCGTACTAAGTACGTAGTTCATCCAACAACGACGAGATGGCGCTGAACCACGGATATATAACTGACGACGAGCTCTATGCGAGCGGCTTGCTTCTCTTACCACTGCCGCGACCAACACCACGAACTGAAGTCTATCCTGTGTGCTTATTTGTAAATCTGAATAAATTCCTTTCACGAGAAGAATAAACCAGTCACTTTGGTCATCATACCTGATTTGCAAAAAACCCTATAAAATAAGGAACACACCTTAACACGCGTGTTTTGTTTATAAGACGATTCACAAAATACACTCGTAATTGTTCAAGTTTTCACTTCTGTCGGCACTACCGGAGTGCCAGTGTTTTTTTTTCTAAGACTAAGTTAGTCAGGACCAACAGCGACACGCACAATAAAACGTCGCAGCTAAAAGGCGTTATTTTATTTCATTTGTTTTTTATATCACTTCCGTGTTTTCTATCGTTAATATAATAAAACCAGATACATACAGGTCAATAGTTGTCATTGACAACCATTGACCTGTATGAAACAAGTTTTTGTGACTTGGCAGTATGAAGTAGGTACCGAAATCGAATGACGATGACACAAGTTGAAAATAAAAACTTTATAAATTTACGTGGCGGGAATTATTGTAGCTACCTACTTATTCTCTTCTTCAATTTTGCAACATTTTGAACAGTGAAAATACTATTACATATATACTTTATGCCTGTTTCATTTTCTCACAATCAAAGTGAATAGCAGAGTGTATAACTCAGGCATAAACGGGCCATTTTACCCCTCGATATAACTATAATAGATATAAACTTCTAGGGGTAAAATGGCTTCTTTTATGCACTAGTTGTACAATCTACTATGTATTTTTATACATATGTTGACAATTTATGCAGTCTTATTTCTCTCCACCACGTGAACCTTCAAGGTTGCAGACCAAGAGCTAAGTTAGTCTAGCTTAGCTCGCATATCTGAGGTAATTTTTCAAACTTCTGTTCATAGTTTGCGGTCTGTACACAAGTATGAAAAACTACATGAGCTACTCTTGGTCTGCAAGTGTCTGCAACCCGCATTAATCACAGTCATACAGAAACAGTTACTTGTTGACAGACATGCAAAAAAGCCTGGACAATCAAGAGAATATTTGAACGTTCGATGTCATAAATGACATGATTCTTCGTTTCGGCCCCGATCTAATTTTGTGTCAGCTTTAAAAAAAAATGCCCATTAGTAGTCTGTGGCTACTCCTGCGTTGAAAATCAAATCAGTATCAAGAAAAGGCGGGAAACTTCGGTTGCGCGCGGTTGTTTCAAATTCTTGAAATTTAATTTTTATTGTAAAACGGATCAGTTGAGTCTTATCTTTGTATATAATTTTGTATAATAATTGTATATATTTGTAGTAGTGTTCGTAGGTGAATATTTGGTAAGTTTTTTTATACATATTATATGATTAGTCCCGAAGTCCGGGTTGTATGAACGACCCCCCTAATAACTTGCAGGGGGATTTAGGCGGCGGCCTAAATCCCCCCGAGGATGTCGCAAACTATGTGACTATCATGTCACGATATGATAATGTCGTAGATAAAAGTGGCATGGACACTGATGGTTCAGTGGCCACTGATAGTAGTGAAAAGTCTTCTAGAAAACGCAGGAGAATCTGTAAAACCTGTAAAATACGCAAACGCAGCAGAAAAGGTCATGGCCAGAATGAACTCAGTATCATAGATTGCAATTGTAATCCCCAAGAGACTGTTCTTGAAAGTACCCATGGTAACCAAGCATCGTCCCAACTTGAGTCACAGTCAAAGCCTAGTCAAGCAAGTTTTGAGCCGGTTGGTAGGAAGGAGTACATACATACCGATGTATCTCCTTATTTGATACATGTACAGCGCATCACCGACTTACCTAATAGTGGAACTGTATTACATCCCATTGCGTTTGGAAACTTCATGAAACGGGGAGGATTTAAAAATATAATTAATGGAAGCATTAAAAGGATAGGCCGCAATAAGTGTGCAGTTGCATTTTCGACTTTCCATGATGCAAATGATTTTTTAAAATCTAACTTATTAAGTACTAACGGATTCAAAGCCTTTATCCCGACATTCAATGTAACCAGAATGGGAAAAGTGCGTGGTGTTCCTTCAGAATGGTCATTCGATGAAATAGAAGCAAATATTTCTACACCCGTTGGGTGTGGAAAGGTCATTAAAATTCGGAGATTAAATTATAAAGTGCAGATTAACGGTAGCCCAGTTTGGAAACCTTCAGAATCCATTGTTATAACCTTTGATGGACAAATTCTACCTAAGAGAATATTCATGTGCTATAATGCATTAAATGTAGATATATATGTGTACCCCACGATTCAGTGTTTTAGATGCTGTAGGTACGGACATACAAAATTACAATGTAGAGCTGCAGAGCCGAGATGTTTTAAATGCGGACAAAATCATTCAGCTGAATCTTGTAGCATTGAGGAGGATTGTGCATCTTGTACAAATTGTTCTGGTTTTCACTTTGCTATAAATAAAGCATGCCCTGAGTTTAAGAGACAAAGAGATATCAAAAACACTATGGCCCATTCATGTATTTCTTATTTGGAGGCTAGTAAGTTGCATCCATCTTCCTCTATGTCTTATGCAGATAAAGTTGTTTCAGGTAGTAAAATTTCTCAATCAGATTCCAAATCCGCATACTTCCACACTAATGATAATGTGAATAATAGCCCTAGGACAACTTCATATAAAAAAACAGTATTTAAAAAACCACGTTCGCCTCCTAAATCTGCGTCTGGATATGACAGAGCAGCACACAATGCATTAATAAATGAGTTCAGTTTACCAAGTCCCAGTAATGGGTGTGCACTACAGAATAAACCCGAACAAAAAGAAGACCATGATCAGATTATGGATCTAATTAATAGTCTTATTAAGATGTTACAAATTAAGAAATACATTAAACCGAACAACGCTGACCTGATTTGTAAATTACTGACAGAGAAAAACGATAATGGATTTGATTATTCAATGGAACGTCAGGTCAGTGACTAATAAAAAAACTGATCTTTTCTATTTAGTTAACAAGTATAAACCACTTATTGTTGCATTGAGTGAAACATGGCTTAAACACGGTCGAATATTTGGTATTCCAGGTTATGTTTGCATTCGTAATGACAGAACTGATGGCTACGGTGGTGTTGCCATCTTAATCAAAAACAATGTTGCATTTTCTCAAATTGCATTACCCAATCAGTATTCTTTAGTTGATTTCGTTGCTGTACGTGTAAATAATGTATCTTATGCCTCTGTATATATTCCAAAGCCTTCCTCCGCTGCTCTACAAGAGATGAGTGATATTTTTTGTTCATTGAAAAGCCCTGTCTTGATAATGGGAGATTTTAATTGTCATCATCAGACGTGGGGATGCGGTGAAAATAAAAGTGATGGTGTACGTTTGCTACAAATATTAGATGACAATAATTTATGTGTATTAAATACTGGGACACCGACTAGACGTACCAAGCCCAATGAATTGCCGAGTGCTGTGGACTTGTCGATTTGTTCCCCTAGTTTGGCCTTATCACTTACTTGGTCTGTCTTCTCTTCTTCTACACTAGGCAGTGATCATTTTCCCCTAGTAATAGCATCCCCTGACAAATATCCCATCAGTGAAAAGCGTCCCCCTCGATTAAAGTACAGTTTGGGTAGAGCTGATTGGGAAAAATTTAAACAGGTCCTTGAAGTCAAAGTGTCACAGTTACCTGAAATACTTCATGGAGGAGAAGATGTTTGCTCTCGAGCCTTAGCTCTTTGCATGCTTGAAGTAGCGGATCAGATTTTCCCTATAAAAAGTTCCCGCACAAAAAATGTACCTATGCCTCCTTGGTGGAATACTGAATGTTCTTATGCAGTACGAAGAAGAAAGGAAGCGGAAAGAGAGTATGGTGAGGATATGTCGGAAGAAAATTTAAATAAACTTACTGGTATAATTAATGAGACTAGAGATTTTTTGAAGGAAAGGAAATTTGAGGGATGGAGATCATTTTGTGCCTCTCTCTCTCCTAGAACTTGTCCTTCGGAGGTCTGGAGTAACATTAAGCGTTTTAGGAATGCTTTTAATCAAAACCGCTGTGGTGTTCAGTTGTCTCCTGCTTTAGCAGACGACTTTCTTGATAGATTGGCCGCTGCAACAGCTCCTGAAAAAAATTCTTTGATGCCTTGTTGCGCATTATATCCTGGAATAAAAGATTCGAATTGTTTAAACTTACCTTTTTCTTTATACGAGCTTAAAGGGGTATTGTCGAGTGTTAAAGATTCTTGTCCTGGAGAAGATGGAATACCTTATGCTTTCTTTTCAAATATGGGAGATTCCTCACTTTTATATTATTTAGAAATAATTAATTCCACAATGATTTCTGGGAACATTCCTACCTCTTGGCGAACTCAAGAAATAGTCCCTATACTAAAGCCTCAAAAATCTCCAGATGATCCGGCTGCTTATCGACCTATAGCCTTATCTTTGGTTATTGTTAAAATTGCAGAACACCTGGTTAAGAACCGTCTTGAATGGTATATCGAAAGAAATAATTTGCTTTCGATTTCTCAATACGGCTTTCGTAAATCTAAAAGTACCACAGACAGTTTAAGTATCTTTACCACAGACATCAATTTGACCTTTTCTAATAATTTATCGATGGTTGCTGCATTTTTAGACGTTTCGGCAGCTTATGACAATGTAATCATATCAGTGCTCAAAAATAAACTAATAAAATTGCAGGTGCCGTCAATTTTAGTTAATTTTATTATTAATATTTTATCTGTTCGCTTTATATTTGTTATAACAAACCAAGGTACTAAACTTTCACGAACTGTTTATAAGGGATTACCTCAAGGGTCTGTACTGAGCCCGTTACTTTACAACATTTATACACATGATCTTGAGGCGTCCTTAAATGGTATCGTTAGTGTTTTACAATACGCTGACGACCTACTTATTTATTCAATAAACATGTCTATCCCAACCGCATGTAATTTATTAACAGAATCCCTCACGTCATTAAAGGCTTGGCTTGATAATAATGGGCTGGATTTATCAGCTAACAAAAGTTCTGTAGTAGTGTTTTCAAGAAAACGGGATTTTCCGCCACCTAAAGTTTCCTATTGCAATCATACTCTAAATGTTGGGGAGGAAGCTAAATTCTTGGGTTTAATTTTGGATAAGAAAATGACAGGTAAATCTCATTTATGTTATATAGTGGATAGATGTGAAAAGCAGTTGAATATTATGAGATGCCTCTCGGGTGTGTGGTGGGGTGCTCACCCTTTTAACCAGAAATTGTTATACAATGCTATAATTCGTAGTATTTTGGATTATGGTACCTTTTTATTAGAGGGTGGTAATAAAAAATGGTTCAAAAAGTTAGATAATATTCAATCTAAAGCTCTCAGAATTATTTCGGGTGCAATGCGTTCGAGTCCTTTAAATGCGTTGCAAGTAGAGTGTGGTGAACCTCCTTTATGTTTGAGAAGACAGCTGTTAGCTGATAGGTATCTATTTAAAATCATGCAATTTTCCAATCACCCATTAATCATTAGGTTAGATAATCTAAATTCTTTGATTGAAACCTCCAACTATTGGAGATGCAAATCTGTTCCTTGTTTAATTACTAGTTACAGGAAGTTTAAGTTACTTGCATCGCCTGTGCATAATGCACCAAAGCTAGCAATATTTAATGATAACTCTTTTGATTCTCTACTTTTAGAGCCTGAAATAACATATGATATGGGTATCGCCAAAACTGATTCTGGAGCGAATTCTAAATTTATCAGTAAGATTGATGATAAATGGAAAGACTGGCACCTAATATTTACAGATTCTTCTAAAACGCTGGATAGTTGTGTAGGTGTAGGAGTTTTTCATGCACAGTACAAGATTATTCAAAAAATAAAACTTCCTCCAGAGTCTTCCGTTTTTACAGGGGAGTGCTTTGGTCTATTTAAGGCATTAGAATATGTTTTGTTAGCTAAGTTACAAAATACTGTTATATTTTCCGACTCTAAGAGTGCGTTACAGGCAATTGAGAAGTTCCCATTTAAAATGAAGGCTTTCTATCCTGTTGTATTTGATATTAGGAATGTATTATATAAACTAAGGTTGAAGGGGCAATCTGTACATTTTGTTTGGATTCCTAGCCACTGTGGCATAAAGGGAAATGACAAGGCGGATGGCTTAGCCAAGGAGGCTGTCAATGATGGAGACATTTTCCCTTATTTAAACTTTTCCCATGATATCATGAATTTACCCAAGACATACCTTCGCGATGCCTGGAGTGTCTCATGGGGAGAGAGCGCACAAACGAAAGGAAAATATTATTACTTTATACAACCTCATGTTCTTATTAAGCCGTGGTTTTTCAAGGTTAAGTGCTCAAAATTGATTGTTAGTCAAATCATTCGTATGCGTTTGGGTCATGTATGTACTCCTTACCATCTTGCCAAGCTCCATATTGTAGAGGATAACATATGTGAATGTGAGGAAGATGTTGGTACCTTGGACCATATTTTTTTTTCATGTTCTCGTCATGACCGTTCTGATTTCCTTGATTCCCTTATTAGTCTAAAAACCCCTTTCCCCACTCGTATGATTTGTTTATTACATAACCCAATAATTTATTATGATATAATTGCCTCTTTTCTGTATAAAAATGATATAAAACTTTAGTTTATTTATTATATTGTACATAACATATCATATTAATGACTTGCCTGATCCATATTTCCTATCATTGTAATCCTTTCCGTTCCGTTTTTTATTTCCCTGTTTCCCAAATTTTTACCTGAAAATGGCACAAAGTACAACTAGTGCAAAAAAAAAAAAAAAAATCAGTATCAATCAGTTCGTATACTATTTTCACATTTTTCATTTTCACCGTCCAAATTTCTTTTCACTGTACAATCTCCTTCGTTTGATCGTCTATCATTCTAAGTACGTGAAATTGGCAAAATTGTGGTGTTTATTCCACAAAAGCCATTAATCAAGAGTTGAAGTTGAAGTTGATCTTATGTCTGAAAGTGATACGGAGTAGGAAACGCCCGTAACTTCGGCCGAAGTATGGACTTCATGCTGAGGGAGTAGACCCTCAGAGCCGGAGGCCTGGGGCGGATCGCCCTTGCCACTTGCATATATCTTGTTGCATAGTAATGCTAGATGAGTTTCTATGAGTTTCTATATACATTTATTTTTATTTATTTATTTTTATGTGACTAACTGTACCGTCCAGTTGGAATTGTGCTAATAAAAGTTGGACTCTTGCGAACAGAGGATGCATAGATGTATGAAATAATCAATCTGAATGTTTAATTAAAATAATCAATCATCTATGCTATGCAACAAGATATCCTACGCAAGTTCAAAAAAATATGGATGTCACGTGAGATTGTCTCGGAAATGTGACACTACGTGGTTTGGTCCTAGTTTGTTTTCCTTTTGCATTGATGTCAGCTTTCGATTTATACGGGATTCATGCGTGGCCGCTAATTAAAAAAACAAAATGGCTTACAGGTATTAAATCCCCTTTGCCGCCCTAGGCTCAAGCCTACTTGTATATCTGCCACTACTGTTTGTCTACTATTCAATAAAAAACATGCTGCCGCGACGAGGGAATTGAATGTGTCTGAAAACTGCTTGATCTATACCCGCACTGATCCTATTCAAGCATTGACTAGCGAAAGAACACAATTTACATTTTACTAGCTATTAGCCTGTTACCCACGACTTCGTCTGCGTTTGTTTGTTAGGGTTCCGTACCAAAATGGTAAAACGGAACCCTTATGGTGAGACTCAGTCTGTCCGTCTGTCACAGTCGGATATCTCAAGAACTACAGATGCTATAAACTTGAAATTTTAAATAGTTTTAGATGACGTTTACCCAACTATTTTGCAAATAAGAAAGAAATAAAAATATATCTAGATTTTTTGCAACAAGGACTGAAAGTCGTCTCAAAAATTGGAAGTGGGGCTACAAGGGCATGTGGGTATCATATGAAAGAGCACAGTTTCGCACATTCTCAAACATTTTATCTTTTTAGACCGCATAGTTTTCGACTTTTGATGAAAAATGTAAAAAAAACCGTTCCCCCTTATCTCCGAAGTTTGCCAAGTGAAAAATCTGAAATTATTCTATGTGATAGAAGTTTATGTAAAGATTACAAGAAAAATAAAACGTAATCTCCAAATAGCACTTTTCAGAAATCATCAACAAGTTACATTACTTCCACTATCGGTCAAGAGATGGCGCTGACATAAGACTGCAATATTCTACACCGCAGCGTGCAATGTTAAAGTTCTCTGACGAATATAGGCCTCGCCGATGAAAAATTAAAAACATGATGGTACGGAGCCCTCGGTGCGCGAATCCGACTCGTTTTTGACCGTTTTTTTTTGTTTAGCCTATACTGTCTCTGCTTTGCAGAGGCCTCCCCCAAGTCCTTTCAGGAACCCCAATGGTTTAGGCGAGAAAAGGTAAAAGACAGAGTTACGCATTTATTAAATTAATAAGTATGGATGTTACGTTGGGCATGTTATGTTAGGTACTAGTGATGGTAAATTGAGAATATTCTGCCAGCGAAAAGATTGCTGTTAAGTTCTCGAGAATACTTATTTTTGGATGAGAATTTACGAGACTTAAATAATTGAATGTCTCTATTGTATCGATCTATTTGAATAATAATTGTGTATCTCATAGCTGAACGTTTGATCGAAGGTTGACGTCAAAATAATCTGCTGAAGTACATTTCTCAGGAGACCAAGAACATTCCTGAGAATATTTCCAAAAAATATTCTCATAAATCGTATGGTATTAAAAATGTTAAATTAGGATTTCTGACAAACTTTATGATTTACAAATCAGCTTTAAAACAATATATTAAAAAAGGTACTTATATAAAAACAAAATAACAATCACGGTTTCTTAATCATAACGAACTATTACCTACTTTTAAATTATTTCAATTTTAAATTCTACATGTTCCGAGAATATTTTCGGACGAAAAGAATACTTATAGCCAAGTTTGCACTACAGACTACAACATTCTGACGTGTATTTGGAAAGCACCGCAGTGGAGAAGGTGCTGCGCCTGCGCAAAAAAAAAACAATGCGTCTTGACTTGTGTATTAGGTACAGATGTCAGCACATCAAGTTACTACAATCTGTCAAATATCTTTAATCGATTTTAAAATTTATCGATGACGCATAAGGTTCAAAGTTGTTTGGGAAAATTTGAAAGTTTCGGGTAGATTGATGTGCTGGCGTCTGTACTTTGAAACAATAAAATAGAAAGGTAACATTTCAGTACCTATCGAATTAAATCACACTAATATTATAAAGGCGAAAGTTTGTGAGTGTGTGTGTTTGTTTGTTACTTCTTCACGCTCAAACGGCTGTACCAATTTTGATAAAATTTCGAATGGAGATAGCTGACACCCTGAATTAACATATAGGCTAATTTTTATCCCGATATTCCCACGGGATCGACATTTACGCGGGAGAAACCGCGGGGCGCAGTTAGTATTAAGTAAAAAGAAAGTGACATTACTTTCAAGGTGAGTTGGAATCATGGAAATACTTACAGGTTCAGACTCCGAATGTTATTTAGGAACAGTAGGCTGCATGTTATTGATGGTACCTACATACCATTCGGGTAAAATCACATGTTTTTCTTGAATATCATTGCTGACAGTTATTTTTTGGTTGGCATCAATATCAAACTTTAGTGTAATTGGCTTTTTAGATACAAAATCATCATCAGAACTTTCATTCAAAGACTTGAAAGAATTCTCTACAAACGTTAGAAAATAATCTAAATAATTTATAGCTGTTTGTGGTTTCCATTCGTCCTGAAAAGCAATATTAAATAAATACAAAAAAAGATTAAGAATCATTTTATAATATTTACTGTACATGCAGTCAAAAGTTACCAGTTAAAGGTTACCATGGATATTGACAGCGTCTTTATTTCGTAGCAGTAAAGGAGTGTACTACTGATCTTCCGACGGCTACAGAATGCAATCTCAAGTCGAGATCTCGCATGCTAAGACTGGTGTCGAAATTACGTTCCAACTTCTATTACCTAGTTCGATCAGAAGGCCTATTCTCCGTATTTAAAACGTTCAAAATCTATTTGCAGTCTCACTTCAGCGATAAACAAATGCCAAAATTTAGGGAAATTAGAAGTATTTTTTGACAGATTGAGATCAGCCGGTCGATTCAGTAAAAATCTCACCGTGAAAACCTAGGTGAAGTGAGTTTGTTTTTGCTAGGAATTGACACTATTGACAGTTCACTCCACTCTCACTTCACCCAAGTTTTCACGGTGAGATTTTTACAGAATACCACCGCAGATTGTGAAAGTTCCTAAAATTACGAGAATTGACCCTCAGATCATCATCATCATCATCCACAGCCCAACTTCACCCGCTGCTGATCATAGGCCTATCTGTTCATGTGCCAAGCTCCTGTGTTAGCCTCATCCAAGTTCTACCCGCGAAGGTAACAATGTCGTCCGCCCATCTTGCCGCCGGACGACCGTTAAGTTAATAAATACTAATTATATTATACCTTTATGTAATCTTACCCGACAATATCTCACAATGTCATCAGTACCGAAACATTGCACTCTTTGTATTATGCCATCATCGTTTCTGTAGCCTACAAGTAATCCTTTTAGCCCAGCTAGGTAGCACTGACACCAACACCGTAGCATTTTATATTTTCTGAAAATTATATTATATTAGGGAAATAAAAATGATAATTTCAATAGCTCCCCAAGCGAATAGATGCATGAAAGCAATATGGCCAAAACGTTATTCTTACATCGAAACATTCAAATATTAAAAAACAAGAATTTTTTCGCGTCACGCACGTCTGAACTGAATTGACAACATTTTCAAAAACTTATTATACAGGATGGATTTTTTAAACGGCAGTAACGGCAGGTACACTTAACCGCAGGCTCTCACGCCCTACCGCCGGCCTCGGTACCATCGAGGCGGTCCGGCCGGTACACGAGCGCTGGCTCGGGAGGAGGCGCTGCTCCCTGTCGTTTCGGGTGACGCAGGTGCTCTCGGGGCATGGTTGCTTCGGGAAGTACCTGTGTCGCATAAATTCTGCGAAACGGTCGTCTCACAGAAGGAGGCTGCGGAAAGGGAGAGGCAGATCTCGTCCAATCCCCGGCCCGCAGCAGGCGCACCGGACGTCGGCGGAGGGCGGATAACGCCCTCTTCCAGCCACCCTAAATGGGTCCAGGGACGACGGACTCGGGGACGTCCGTCGCCCCCCACATATCAGGACCCGAGGTTGCGGCGCGTAGTGTTTCACGCGCGCCCCTCTTAGATGTCGCGGGGGAGACAAACACCTCACTCCCCCCCCGAACCGACCATTTCCGCAGTTTCGGGGCGACGGCACCAGTCGGGGTTTGCGGAAGGATCGTACGTTCCCGCGACCTCCGGCGTAGGAGTTTTTAGTCAGTAAGAGTCTGACAGAAATTTCGCGGGCTACCTTGACAGATCCCCTTAAGCTGAATGTACACCGTGAAATTCAAATTTTCTTAACTTAGAAAGATGTATTAATGATTCTAAAAATTTGAATTTCGCGGTCTACCAGTGTGCATTCACCTTAACCGTTGTTGTAGCTACAGGAAAACGATTTTAGAAGACTGTCCTTAACTTTTCAGTAATGAAAATGGTACAGTCAGCTAGAAAAACATCACTAGTAATGGTTATGGTTGATGTTGCCATGGCAGTTTTGGAACATTTCTGTATTCCATTGGCCTGGAGGTTCATTTACGGTGGCCTATATCTATACTAATATTATAAAGCTTTTTTCGACGACACGGTTGGCGCAGTGGCTGAGCGATCGACTGCTGCGCTGCGTGTCGTGGGTTCGATTCCCGCACGGAACAAATATTTGTATTGCCTACAGGTAGTTGTTCCGGGTCTGGCTGTTTTTGTATGTGAATTTAAATGTTTGTAAACGCACTCGCGATACAGGAGTAATTCCTAGTGTGGTGCAACGTTTTTTATAAAAAAGAAAAAGCTGAATAGTTTGTTTGTTTGGTTGAACGCGCTAATCTCTGGAACTACCAGTCGGATTTGAAAAATTCTTTTTGCATTTGATAGCCCAATTCTTGAGGAAGGCTATAGGCTATTTAACATCACGCCATGACCTTTAGGAGCCGAGCAAAAGTCAGAAAGAACACTAAGCAAAAACGAAGTAATAGCGCGGGCAGGCGATGCGATGCGACAGGGTGGATCGGAGTAACAAGAAATTTCACACGGACGAAGTCGCGGGCAGAAGCTAGTTTATACTATAAACAGTTTAATATCATTACTTACTTAAAAGTCTGTTCTTGTCGCCGACTATGTATTTCTCTATTTGTTTTCAACTCCAGAAACTTGTTGTTCCTTAAATATGCTAGATTTGCATTTAAATCGTTTGGGTCGGGAGGTTCTGAAGTTGTTCTTGTGGCTAGCATTCCATCTATTTGGGCACCATAAAACAGCTTGTGCTTTCCTAACCGAGAAATATAATAAATAGAAAATTCTTCATTTTCAACAACAGGTTTTTCTATGCTTGGTTCTTGACTTGGTGAATCTGTAAAAAAAAAAAATTATAGAAATTGCTATTTAATGATGTTACATGAATAGTTTCTGTGTATCAGTCATAAATAATAATATCTGACAGATATATAAGCAATAATAATATTTATCCAATGTGTTTCTACTGTAAAATCCATTGTGAATTTTATTGTGACTTATAAAAAGTGGGCAATACTTATAATTTTTTTTTCTGTCTTTATCATTTATAGTGAACAGCTAGAATCAAAGTTTTTCAAATATAACTTGGTGAAAAATTATCTACCAACCGATCACTTTTTTTAAACTTTTGTTTGGTTTATTCTTTGATAGTCTCCGGCTGCTACAAGTACAGGTAGGTAACAGTTTGATCAACAAATGTAACTATTCCGATTTGAATCAATATCAGATTTTTGGATGTATATACCAGACACCACGGATATATATATTAAAACAATTAGAATATATATGTTTTATGATTTACCTGATGTCATATATTGTTCAAATTTATAACCCCATGCACAAAACCTGGCATTCCGATCACTGGGAGGAAAACTTTTCTTAACTTGTGAGTTTTCAATGGTACACAAATATATGCAGTTATTGAATAAGCTTGCCACAATGCTTACTGGTTCATGGTTATAGCTTGCACACATTACACTTATTAAACTTCTGCGATACGTTATAAAAGTTGTTTCAGGTTGGTTACTCAGAAACTCCAAGCGGGATCTTTGGTCGAGAAGAAATTTCAGCATTAGAGATATTTTTTCGTTGTTGTCGTCAGTAGTACGCTTGACAGCTTTTTCAATGTTGTGGTTTAAGTCGTAACAAATTTTCCCTTTCGGAATTGGTTGTAAATATTTGAGTTGGGATAAATCATGATAATAATCGCGTCGGACATCGACGCTCATATAACCAATTATGTAGGGGTAATCCACTTGAAGGTTTCTCTCAGGAAGTTGGTTACCATCCATTTTTGTAATTGCTTGTAGGGGTATTATATCAAAAAAACGAAAACAATAATACAGAAATAATGATGCAAAGTAACTTTAAAATCAACAACGAGGGCTTTTGTGGAAGAGTCACGAATATTTTGCCAATACCATGTCACGTATAAATAGCTTATAAACCCACTGATGTAAACAAACAAAACTGCCAAAGTGTCAAAAACAGAAACCACAAGGGCTGCCAGGCCAGATGCAAAAAAGGTGTGACCGTACGCCAACTATTCAACTAAGAAAAATCGTATGCCAAGGAAATCATCAAGCTACCCGAAACTGTCAAATTTTACCAATCAATCTTGAACTTTATCGCTAAAGCATAAGGTATGCTTTAGCGATAAAGTTGAAAATCTATTAAAGAAAGACAGATTGTAGTAACTTGACGTACTGGCGTCTGTACAATCTAGAAGTACAAATTTTTTATTAAAAAGAACATAAATTCGTTTAGTTTTAGAAAAGAAATGCAATAAAACTATTTAATAGATTTATACAAATTTTCTGTGGGTATTACATAAAAAATATATATATAGATTTCGTAAAAATGCAAACAAATACAGCTTTTAAATGACTATCCAAAAATCTTCAAGCAAGTAGGTATCTAAAAAATAGGTACAGCTTGGCAAAAAAGAGTCTGACGCGGTGACAGTTGGAACTAATAACGATGATTGTGGCAACATTGCTTTACTTGTCAACTGCTAGTACATATTGTGTCAACAGTGCGTATATCCTAGCTGTTTTTCATAGATTTTTAAAAATTATCAACTTTCGTTGCATAATTAACTGTTTAAAATGAATAAAACTATTCGAAGTAGTGGCAGAGCAGTGATTTACAGCGTCTTTTCGCGGTGTTTGGCCGAATCTCAAGCGGAACAAGTTTTGTCCGATATCGACAATGTTTATCAAAGAACTGCCGATATGACAGGTATTTATGTACCCTAATTAAGTCATTGTACCTTAAATAAATTTTTACAAATGTTTTCAATGCGTTGTTTTGTAGATATCCAGATTTAAGTAACTTTTAGTCTTGTTTACAGAAATTTAAAATTGAGGTTATGTTTTGTAGTTTTACAAGTTACGTATACGCTAACCTCCATAACTGATACTTGAAGATAATGAACATGGAATAAATAATAAAATACTGTAATTTTTTTTTGTTTTAGATAAATCTGTTACCACAGTAAGAAAAATTGTTGAGGAAGGTGAAAAATTACTGGTATTTTCATTCTCAAACATTACTGCCGAAGACTGGAAGAATTCATGCAAGCATGTGATGAAAATAGAAAAAGAATATTATGACAAAGGTGTTACTATGTATGAACAGATAGAACGATTGGTAATAAATCTCAGAGATGACAGTAGCAGTAGCAGTGATTTATCAGAATTAGAATATGCTAGTGATTCTGAAGTTGCAGGAAGCTATAGCCAAAGTGTGAGCTTTTCTGGGATTGAATATTTAGATGAGTGTTTTCGATTCGTCCGATTGAATTTTGTGTATTGAAATAAAACTTCAAACAAAACGTGTTGTTTCATTATTCCTGTACCCAAACTATTATCGATTCCTAACAATCCCACAGTTAGACTGCCCTCGGGGGCATGATTATCTGTCTGTGGGTGCCTACTGTACCGCTTTCATGCAAGGCTTCAGCGCCCACTATTAACATTGAATAATACTGGACATTGAAGCCTTCCGTGGTGTTTGCGTAGCGTCTGAGGGACTAAACCACGCACTTGGAATTGGGATCATATATCCCCAAAAATAACAAGTATCAAAAACAGTTGAGTCGTAGTATTTCGGGTTGCCACAGGAGCGATACTGGCGACCTCATTTATTCCACACTCTTTTTTGCCAAGCTGTACGCGTTAGGTTGTTGGGGAATGGGGATTGTCCAAAATTTCTAACCATTAGATTTTATTTTATTTTTTGAAAATTTAGAGTGTTTTGAGAAACTAATTTGAATATTTTGATGATTGACTCGATAGTTATTTAATAAAAAAATATTGAATTATTTTAAGTTTTTAAGGTAGGTGACGTCATCAGTGGCATAAAGATTAAGTGCCGTTGCCTGACTAGTACATAATTAAAAATTTTAATCTGTCAACACAACGTCATCAATCCAAAGAGTACTGTCACATCTGTCAAAGTGTCAATAGGCTGAATAGACGTCTTAAATAATCGAATCCTATCTTAGCGTATTTATTTACAAATGGTTTTTTTTTATGTGTAAGTGTCCTCCAAGGAATATACTATCCTCTATCGTCACTAGAACAATCGACGCGGCGACTTAGAAATAGAATAATAACGCACGCGGCGACATTATTACTATTATTGCTGCAAGTTGGAACAAAGCACTTCCTGTATTCCATAACTCTTCCAGTATATTAAATATTGTCGAGTGTTGAAATAATGTATGTAATGTAATATAAACAAGAATGTTTATATTTTTGACATATTTATAATAGTTTGAAATTTGACAGATTGTAGACAATCTTACTTTTTTTTTCTGAGGTAACGATACAAAATTGTACGGCCAAAGCCAACGTAATTTGAAGGGCAAAGAAGGTCAATCTTATTTTATCAAAAATATCAATAAAATATGACTATTTTTCATAATTAATTAGTCCGTAATGATCAATAACGCTATTCCTCGAAATGGTTTTTCAATTACAACATTTAAAAAAATATGAACAATGCCCATTCCCCGAAACTCATACTTGCCAGTGGAGCACTTTCGTTTCATAATGAAATGTTGCCAGGTATGTAAAAATCGTACATTTTCCATAAGATTCTGGTTTAGCGATCGTAAAAAAAAAAAATGCCAAATGAACTTGTAAAAATGCTAAAAAATCGTAGGAGTACGATTAAAATCGTACATCTGGCAGCCCTGCACAACTCTATTACACTATGGCCGCATTCCGAATTACCTATAATCGCTCACAGGCGCTATAATAAAATAAGATTTGACCTAAAGATCTAGTTACCAGCGGTGCGCGGTGCTATTCTGTAAAAAACATCTTACCGTGAAAACTTAGGTGAAGTGAGCGTGGAGTGAGCTGTCAATAGTGTCAATTCTTAGCAAAAACAAACTCACTTCACCTAAGTTTTCACAGTGAGATTTTTACAGAATCGATCGGCTGGTCATAAAATTCCAAAAAAAAGAAAACATCACAGGCGCTCATTATCACCTCACATGCAGGCCGCATTCCGAATTAGCTGTAATCGCTCACAGCGCTCACATCATCACACAATAATTGTGTTCTGATTTAGATATTACAATTATTTTTTTAATTTATACATTTTTTCAGGCATCAAGGCTCTTAAAAACTCATACAATACAATTTTAATATACATTAAAAATACTATACTTAAATAAAAACTAACGCACACGAAGTGTCTGCATCGTGTTTCTCTGACTGGTGTCAATGTAGCCGGCCACGAAACCGGCGGCGGTACACAACACTCTTCGGCCAGAACTCTTCCTAGAGTGATTATGAGTTATGACAGCGTCAACAATTCGGAACGCTCGTTAACGCGCTCACAGTGCTTACTCATTGTAAAAACGATATTACTACAGTATTTCTTTGTATAAACATGCATGCTAAGCTGTATGTTTATTAAAATATGATTCACGACCGTAACAAATATGTATTTAAAGAATTATAATTAATCATTTTAACTCTGTAAATACATATTTATTACGGTCTAAGTTTCGCGAATTATCAATACAACATCATAACATGAACTCTGCTGGACTATGTTGGCCGCAGTGTTGCCACACGCCAGATCGAGAAATCTGGATAGAACGGTCGAAAAATCTGTATGAACACAAAACGCTAAAATCCGTATAAAATCTGTAAAACTGTAATAAAATCTGTACAAAATCTGTTTAAGAAAACAATAGTCACAACACAAAATCGACAAGAAAGTCAAGAAATCTTAGCGCAAATACGACTCGCGATGCTCGACTAGAACTAGAAGTTGAAACTCCAACCAAACAAATCGTTTCATACTGCTCATTCCGTTCATTCATTTGTCCCTGACAACATTTATAGCGTACTGAAGGGATTGCCCGAAACTTATGTTTCATTTCAAACATAGTTTACACAGAACACAGGGAAAAAATGTTGAAGGCAATAAATAAACACTAAATACACTAAAAAGAGATACATTTTCAATCATTTCATCATAGATTATGTGAGGAAGCGAAAATGACGAAAATCTGTATAAAAGTTATGCTAAATCTGTTCTGTATAGATACAGATAAATCTGTATATATGGCAACACTGGTTGGCCGGTTGTCCGCCTGCCCGATGTTGCCCTATTCAGAAAATTCGAAAGGAGATGGTTACCTTTTGAGGAAGGCTATAGGCTCTTTAACATCATGCTAGGGCCCTTAGAGGTCGAGTAAAAAGAGAAAACGTCAGAATAGTTCGACATCAATAAAAAAAAAAAAAAACAATTACCTACTTGTCTGAGCACTTTGATCACAGTAGGTACGGACGCCAGCACATCAACCTACTCGAAACTGTCAAATTTTCGCAATCAACTTTGAACCTTATGCTTTAGTGATAAAGTCGAAAATCTATTAAAAAAATCTGACAGATTGTAGTAACTTGATGTGCTGGCGTCTGTACTTTGGTGAATTTGACATCGAGTATTGACCTTTTGTTTTTGTTGTTGTGCGGTGGAAATCCTCATGGACTTCCTCCATCGTGGCGGTGACAGAGGGGCATGCCGGACTCTTAGCGGCTGAAACCACCGCGGTGTTCTGTTTGCCTATGGCCGGGGGTGCGGGATTCGTGTAAGCATTCACCGCTCCCCCGACAGGCACTTATTTATTGACTTAAGTATGTTATACCTTACTTTTCAAATCACAGTTGGCTGATTACGGATTCAACGCAAAATTATTTATTTTATTTTACTATTTATGTACATACACACATATATAAACAGACACGAAATAAATCAGAACAGAAAAATAGGTACAAAGGTGATGCTTATTTCATAAGAAATATCTTCCAGCATACCTGCGATAGGACAATAAATAGAGAGATGTAGACAGCGTGTGAAAGAGTAAAGGAGACAAAAAAATAATACATACAATCTAATCTAAAAACAATTCACTTAATAAAACTAAACAAATATTATAAGAATATACTTACTTACATAAATACAAATAAACATACTTACATACTTCTATAATAAATATCACTAGAATGTTAATAAATACTAAAACGCAATCAGAAAAAAAAAAATACATACACAACTATGATAAAGTGGAAAGATAGTGTTCTTTTACACTGCTCTTAAAAACTGCAACAGTTTGGCATTCCCTAATTTCAGGCGGTAGTGAATTCCACAGCCGCACCGCGTGCACTGTGAAGGAGTAGCAGTAGAAGTTGGTGGAGTGGGGAGGGGACTTATAAGAAGGTTTTTAAGATGTGACCTGCAAGGCGCATCTGCAGGACGGGCGTAGGAAAAACGCTCCCGCAGATAGGATGGTGTTTTAGGATTGTGAAGGAGATTGAATAGCAGACACAATATCCGAGAGTTCCTGCGAAGTCGAATGGGGAGCCACTTGAGTATCTTGCGAAAGTTGGAGACGTGATCATACTTTTTAAGGTTAAAAACAAAGCGGATACAGATATTTTGCAAACGCTCAAGTTTATTTAAAAGCTCATGATGTCATGTCTATACATTTATTTATTAATAAATATAGGTCATAGGTGTATATTTAGTACAGCAAGTGTAATTCATAGATAAGTACTAAATTAGTAAATCCTTGATTCCTTTCAGTGTTCTCACGTCAGGAACCGCAAACATTCAAACATTATCGTTTTCCATTCATCAGCAACTAATTCTAATCCAGGGTTAGTCTGTATGAGCGCGTTGAGCGTCGTCAACATACGCGGCATAGGGGTAGTGGATCGTGTTCGCACCTCGCTTCGGTTAAACATGCATTATCATACTAGCTTTGCCCCGCGGGTTCGCCCGCGTTAAAGTCGAAGCTATCGTATGTTAAAAAAAGAACTGGGGACCTAAAAAGGTCATTTTGGCAGAATCATAAAAGGAAAACATTAAGAAATAGGTACAATGGACAGTTAACTTAAAATCCCATTGGTGAAGGATTTTTCAGTTATTTTTTTTTTTGTCTGTGCTAACATACCTACCAATCAATCCAACTCTTTGGTTATACCTTCGTAGTGCAGCGAAAAAAGAAGAACACGGACCAGACTTTCTTCGCCATATTATAATTCATAATTTTAGCCAAATTATAAAAGGATAACATTATGAACGAGTGAGTAGGACTAGCAACTGAAAACGAGTTGGCGAGCAGCGAGCGTGTAGTTCCGATATTTTTTTCGCTGGGCTATCAACGAGTCCCACAGGGGTTTGTCTGGTTGATCTCTCCACGTGAGCTCTGACCGCCAAGCGAGCATCGCTGAGCGAGTATTATCTTCAGCGACAAACCAGTGGAGCGAGTCCTCGCCGGCATATGAACAGTCAGCGATCAACTATTAATGCATCTCTTTTGTTTACGCGGAATGTAATACATTTATCTATTCTATGTTTATTCTTGGGCGAGAAAATAATCGATAGTCGCTTCCTCGCCGGCGGCCGCGGCGGTGGGACAGCTGCCTAATACTAATGATGGTAAAATATATGTTAGTAGGTACAGCAGGCCGCACGTCAGTTGTAACAAAATAAGTATAAACTGGCCTCTTATTATACATATTGAAACTACGTACTACGGCTGCGCTTGGTCAGTTTTACCACTGACGTGCGGCATTCTGTATAATGTAAGACATCAATCCTACCATTTAGTACGTTAACGTGCTGAAATGAACTTCGGGGTCTGGCCCCACGATGCATTGCGGTGTAGCATGGTGTACGTTACCCCAGCAAGAAAGTGTCTCCTAGAGTTATAGGAGTAAAACGTATAATTGGTGCCTTATCTGCTGTAAATGTGCCCCCACATAAAAAATGTGTGCCCCTGTCGTTTTGGAAAAAACGGAAAAAACGATTCCTGCTGGGGTAACGTTTTTCTAGCAGGAAAATTCTAAACGAATGATCGGAGAGCGAAAAATTGTGCACGGCCAGAGAGCTTATGTGTGCCAAAATGTGCCCCTTCAGGTTTTCGAGATATTGCATTTCCTGCTGGAGTAACGTTTTGATGAATCGTATTCTCTACAACCATTGCATGTGCCCCTGTAGAATAAACATACACGAGTAGCTCTTAATGTGTGCCCCAATTAGATTTAAGAAAATATTTATAGTTTTCAAGTTATCGCGGTTTTATGAAAACCCGAAAAAACATCGCAGCGCCTAAATTAGACAAGGTACAAGTTCGCTGAAAACTGTATTCGGTCCTTCTTGACGCTAATAATAACCATACAAAGTTTCAAAACTGTTCATGCCATGCGTTTTTGAATAATCTTGCTAAAACTCAAAACGATGGTGTCATAACTTTGACGGCAAAATACAAGGAATCGGCTCAATCCCAGATGTGTAGGTGTAAACCAAAATCTTGTGCCTTTAGTCAAAAATATATGGTGAAAATATTCAGTTTGGAATGTTTCGCATTAAGTAAATATTAACAAAAAACCAAAATATAAAAGCAACGGCTGGTTATCCGATCAAATTTGAATGACTACTAAAAAGCGACGGATTCATACATATCGATGACCTTCTTTACTTTACTCACTAACCGGTTCACACGTGTTGTGCCTGAGTACACTGACTTAGAAAGTAATAAGTAATAAAATAAAGTTGTTATTGGATTATGTGGTTGTGGTGTGGTGTGTGGTTAAGTTTTTTGTGATGCGAATTTACTAATTAAATAATGACTACACAACGTGCAAATAATTTCTAATATTTATAGGTAGGAACTTTGATCTGTGATTTGATGCAATAATTACTCTAAAAATTAAAATTAAGGGAATAAAAATAATAATTTCCACATCAACAAGCTGTTTCATTTATTATAGTCACAAGGTGCATTTAATATATTTTTTAATTAGCCCCCAAAACTTTTGAACACGACTGTACGGACAGCTTAGGTATAATACGTCCAATAAAGAAGGTTGTCTATATGTATGAATCAGTCGCTTTTTAGTAGTCATTGGAATTTGGTCGGATCACCAGCCGTTGTTTACATATTTTGGTTTTTTGTTTATATTTACTTAATGCGGAACATTCCAAGCTGAATATTTTCACCATATATTTTTGACTAAAGGCACATGATTCTGGTTTACACCTACACATCTGGGATTGAGCCGGTTCCTTGTATTTTGCCGTCAAAGTTATGACACCATCGTTTTGACTTTTAGCAAGATTATTCAAAAACGCATGCATGAACAGTTTTGAAACTTTGTATGGTTATTATTAGCGTCAAGAAGGACCGAATACTAAAAAACTATAAATATTTTCTTTAATCTAATTGGGGCACTAAGGGGCACATATTAAGAGCTACTCGTGTATGTTTATTCTACAGGGGCACATGCAATGGTTGTAGAGATATATGATTCATCAAAACGTTACTCCAGCAGGAAATGCAATATCTCGAAAACCTGAAGGGGCACAGATTTTATTTTTGGGGGCACATTTTGGCACACATATAAGCTCTCTGTTCATGCACAATTTTTCTCTCTCCGAACATTCCGTTTAGAATTTTCCTGCTAGAAAAACGTTACCCCAGCAGGAATCGTTTTTTCAGTTTTTTTCCAAAACGACAGGGGGCAAACATTTATTATGTGGGGGCACATTTACAGCAGATAAGGCACCAATTATACGTTCTACTGCTATAACTCTAGGAGACACTTTCTTGCTGGGGTAACGTACACTGTAGCATGGCAAAGCGTACTCCAACCTTCCTCGTCAGCGTCTTCTCGCTGGTTGCAACTACAAGTCCGGTGTGTGCGTACGGTGCTAGGTGCCGCCGGACCCTTCAGTTTACAAACAATTAAATACTAATTACTTTACGTACTACCATGGCAATAGTCAATAATTTATTGATTATTGCCATAGTAAAGTAGGTAATTAATAATAGTTCTAGTAAATCCGCATATAAAAATGAAAGATGTTTTAAATAAAGTACATAGTTTAATGCATGATGAGATTTCATTTTTGACAAATATATTTGCAAGGCGCAAGCCTCGAGGAAACAAGCAATTTGAAAAAAAAAATGGAAACCTACAATACAGGACATTGATACAAATATTTAAAATATTGTGGTGTAAACCCCCTACTCGAAAAAAAAGGAAAAATACAGTATACACATTGGTATTGTGGTTAACAGCAAACTTACTCAATATGGGGCTGCTGAGAATGCATAGATTAAAAAAGAAACAATGGATTTTGTAGCAGCCATAATTATATAGTTTAATCTTTGGAATGTACATTGTTGGTTGGTGTATTAAAAATAAAGATGTTAAGTATGCCTTTTACATATTATAATCATTAAGATTTTTGACTAATAGCATTTTTTGCTGAGATTTTAATTTGTTATATTTAAACAGCAAATAGTAGTGGGCACTGGCTAGTGCACGTGCACCTAATTTAAAATGAATTACAAGATGAAGTGAGTTTGTATAAAAAAATGATGTTTAATTCTATTTTTTTCACAAACATAATATATTTTACACATGAATGAATGAGTACAAATATAATAAAGCTGCGCTTACACAGACAATTATTGCCAGCAACAGGAACTATAGTAGTAATCTAGTTTATTAAGTTGTTCCATTTCGCTCAGTATGGTAGAGCAGTATCTGCAGCATCTTAACATGTTAACTGTCCCCATACAAAATTTGTTGATAACCCCATAACTCCAATTTTTGTAATATTCTGTTTCAAATCGATACAAAATAACTATTTTTGGATAGATATGCCTAATAAAAAACAAATCATTTGGTTTATCACACCTTTTGCCCATGTACCATATTTGGTACACTGACTTGTGTTGAAGCAGCATGTACATTTAGTGTGTAACGTGGACAGCTAATTATATAAAAAACACCTTTATTTATTCATATTCTTGCTTTTCTCACTAATTGAGATTGAGAGAAAGTTGAGAAAAAGAAAGTCTTTGCATAAATAAAGCCATTTTCACTAATTAACAATAGTTTTTAAGTTTTTCCACTACATTTAGAAAAAGAAAAATTCAAGTTTTACGTTTTTTCTATTCATTGGTGTCATGTTGACAAGTCCTGACAAATAGAATAACTTAATACAAAATCCTTTGATGTTAGAGCTCATAGAAAGAGACAGGGGCGAGTGTACCATTTACGGTACATGGATGTGATGGGTACACTGGACAGCTAACATGTTAAGCAACAATTGCTTCATGTTGGCATCACAGTAAGTCACTTGCTTAAAGATGTTGTTAGATCATATTGGACCGATATAAATTGAGCAATTAAGTTCCCCGTGTAAGTGCACCTCAATGCATTATAATTATAAGGTTACTTATAGTACAGGCCTTTGAATGTAAGACTTGGAAATAAATGTAATAAAAGTATCTAACAACAGACAATATGTTAATTTTTTTTTAAAGACAACTTAATTAAAAGTCAAATTAAATTAGCAATAACTGCCAAATCTAATTTTTAATTAAAATTAATTCAACGTTCATGACACTAAATTAAAATAGGTATCAGTTGCCCCAATTAACTTGTTGGTAAAAACTGTAACAAAAATGAATGCAGTTATGCAGACCACACTCCTATTAACCTTATTATATGTAATACATTTAGGAGCTACCACTACCACACTATTCCTTGTATAAAAGCACAAATATTGTCCATAATTACAAATGTTTAAAACTAATTGAATTTTTTGGCTATGCAATATGAGAGAGATCTTTTACTCTATATCAGGGAGATCTTCTTCATCAGAAGAGCTGGTGGCCTCTTTCTCATTTTCATCACCAAAGTTTCCCAATTTGCTTGAGAACATGTCATTCATATCATCCAAGTCATCTCCACTCTCATCCTCATCTTGCCAACGGTTAAAATCCACTTTTAGCCAGTGATGCTTCTTTTTGTCACTGGTTAATGCAGGCCAGAAAGGATCGTCAGTTTTAGCTTTACCCAACACTACCTCGATTAACCTCCCTTTGTTTGTGTAAGAACTTTTGTCTGGATCAATATCTGAATATAATGGTATGACAACCTCGTGTAACTTCTGATCCGGTGTACAAATCCCTTTAAATGAGACTGTTTTTTTCTCAATTTTAATATCTGGTTTCTCACATTCTACGTTAAACGTCAAAAACACACGAGCACTTCTCTGCGCCCATGAAACCGATGGAGGGGTAGCAAATATTTCAGATGTCATTTTGTCTGAAATAAAAGTTTATGTTATAATTATACAAAATCTAGTTATCATGCTAACAGGTAAGTGTTTTACTTACAGGAATATAGATTTCTAGAAAGTTAATCACGATTGGTTTCACTTGACAACAACGTTCGCTTCAACAGCGGCAGGCAGGCAGGCAAGATTTGTCTGTCACTTTGACAATAATGACAATTGACTGTGTCTATCTGTCAGACCATAGAGACCAGTCACAATGTTGCCATGGTTGCCAACAAGCATAATGGTGTTCGACCAGTGAGCGACCAGCATAACTATTCACAACCATTTTATTCGACAGGTTGTTGAATTGAAAATAACACATTTTCAATTAGGTACTTATTTACCTTGCCCCCGTCAGCAAATAGCTGTAGAATGGTGATCGTCTATTTGCCAAAATTATCGGGTTTTGGGTGTATGTGTTGAAAATAGGTTGGAATCGTCATGCGTCCCATGAAGTTTGTATTTTATATAGTCTTTGTTTTTGTTACTAGGTAACAGCTTGTTTATAGTTTTTTGTGTGTCAGTTAGATAATCCTATCTGTGATGTCTTACTTTAATACAATGATCCTATATAAACCAACTGCGTGTTAACTCTGTTGTTTAGTTCCCTTTAGTACACCAATTTACAACAGGTTATGGGCCCAGACCGTAGCCTCGTTGATACTAAATTTTAGGGACAGCGATAAAGTATTGAGAATAAAAAATGACGTCGCAAAATATGACGCAAATTTCCAAGTTGTCGGGGCAAGAAAAACTACGCTACATGGTCTTTTTCTATGCAAATGCTTCTTATCGACAATGATCTGTGGGATTGTGTGCAAGATACGTTCAGTGCGACTTCAAATGAGTTGGTGAAGCGTGATGCTAGAGCAAGAGCCAAGATCTGCCTGATGCTTTCGGAAGGTATCTACCCCCTTGTGACGGAAGCAAAGACGGCACGAGAGACTTGGCTGGCACTAAAAAATGCCTATGCGGATGCTGGACTAATGCGGAGACTTTCGTTGCTGCGTAAAATGTTTCGCATCAAGCTAGAATCATACCCAAGTATGGAAGCCTACGTCACGGAAGTTCGAGCGATTCAGCAGCAGCTGCGAAGCATTGGTGCCGGACTTGACGATGAGTTTGTCGGAATAATAATGCTGGCGGGATTGACGGACAACTACAATCCGTTAGTAATGGCCATAGAGCATTCCCGCTCGACAATTACCTCAGAACTGGTTGTAGCCACAACAATACCCATAGAACTGATACCACGTTTTTGACGTCTGTTAAAGAAACAGGAAAGCAAACAGCTCTTGAGAAGAACTGACACCACGTTTTGACAACTCCATAAAGAAACAGGAATATCAGGACTGCAGATTCCATGAGCCGACATCGTGTTCTCCAGGAACACCAGGATTGCCCAACTTCGGTTCGCGGCGTTTTCTTATCTTCTATCGCCGCGCCTGATAAGTTTGCTAACACAGATCTTCGCACGACGGTGGCCGCCTTGGAAAGGAAGCGCGGGTTACTAGGCACCTATATTTATCCATTCGGCGCGCACGCCGCACCGCGCTCTCGAACACACACAGGCGACACCGTGCGGAAATCATCACAACATCACCGCTGTCGTGTGATTGGTTAAAAATGCATGATTTCTATTTGTTATATTTTTTGTAAATGCTTGACTAATTTAATGTACACGTTACTATTGGTAAGGTCACATAATTGTAAATAGTATATAAGCCGCGCTATTTTAAGCAAATATATTCTTTCCACATTCATACATCAACGAGTATTTTCTTCAACCTTCTGATAAC
This sequence comes from Luperina nickerlii, assembly GCA_963855955.1. NCBI lineage: Eukaryota > Metazoa > Arthropoda > Insecta > Lepidoptera > Noctuidae > Luperina > Luperina nickerlii. Next base: position 12,397,928 of record OY979664.1, on the reverse strand, counting down.
ACAAGAACCTCTAAAGTGGTATCAGTTCTTGTCAAGGGCTGTTTGCTTTCCTGTTTATTTAACAGACGTCAAAAACGTGGTATCAGTTCTATGGGTATTGTTGTGGCTACATGGTCATATCAGCACTTCTGAAGGAGGGTCAACGTCAAGAGTCGAATGAAACCCCAAAGGATGATTCGGCGTTAGCATCTAGCGCTGGTGGTAATGGAGGAAGAGACCACACCAGAGAGATTGTTTGTCACTTCTGCAAACGGAAGGGCCATTTCAAGTGGCAATGCAAGCAGTTCAAGGCCAAGCAGCCGGATAAGAAGAAGTCAAATGCGAATTCGGCTATGATGACGAATGTGAACGCGACCTCAGACTTTTTGACCTTGTTGTCATCTGTAGGTAGCAGTGATAACTGGGTGTTGGATTCAGGAGCTACGTCTCACATGACACCGGTGAAATCCCTCTTGAACCCCACGAAATCTTGCTCTAAAACGATAACGTGCGCGAATAGCGAAAAAATTGTTTCGACTTCGCAAGGTTCTGTGGAGTTAAACCTGGGTCATGAGGAACGTGACACTGTAGTGAAGCTGAATGATGTTCTTCACATTCCTGAACTAATTACCAATTTAATGTCTGTAGGAAAGTTTGCAGATGCAGGCAATATTATTGTTTTTGATAAAACCAAATGTAGTGTTTTTAGCAATAATGTAAAAATAGATGGTAAGGCATTATTTACCGCACCGCGCCAAAACGGACTTTATGTTTTAGGTTCCGGTTGTAATCAGGTGACAGCTCTTTTAGGGGAAGACAATCAGGAAAAGTTTGAATTATGGCATCGGAGATTGGGCCATTTGTCTTTCGCGCAAATGCACATTTTGAAAAGAATTGTCAAGGGCCTCGATTACGGCAAAAAGGGTGATGGAGCCCCTTGTGTTCCTTGTAGTCAAGGAAAGCAGTGCGTAAAAAAGTTTCCTAAACGGAAGAAGTCGTTCCGAGCCTCCGGCATGCTGGACCTAATACATAGCGACGTAGCTGGTCCAATAGATGTGGAGACTTGGGGAGGAAACAGATATCTCCTTCTGTTCATTGACGACTTTAGCCGAAAGGTTTTCGGTTACGTCATGAAACAAAAGACTGAGGTGATAGAGAAGTTTAAGGAGTTCAAGCGTCTGGTAGAGAACCAAACCGAAAGGAAAATTAAACGGTTTAGAAGTGATAATGGTACTGAGTATACCAATAAGGAGTTCCAAGCTTATTTGGCCAAATGTGGAATTACGCACCAGACGAGCGTTACTCATACTCCTCAACAGAATGGAGTTGCGGAAAGGACGATCCGCACCATTACTGAAAAGGCGAGATGCATGCTCCATGACAGTAACCTAAGTAAACGGTACTGGGGAGAAGCGGTGGGGACTGCGATCTATTTGAAAAATCGCTCACCCACATTAGCAATCGCCGGGAAAGTTCCCGAAGAAGTTTGGACAAATCATGAGGTGGATCTTACCAATTTAAAAGTTTTTGGGTCCACAGCTCAGGTTTTGGTAAAAGATAATAGCCGAAGGAAATTCGACTCCAAGACCCGTGGGCTTATCTTCGTTGGGTACAGTGAAGTACAAAAGGGGTACAGATTTGTCGACCCGGTCAATCCGCGCCGCATAATAGTTGCTCGCGACGCCGTGTTTGAGCGTTCAAAAGTAATCAAGGAGATTAAACCCCCTGAATGCAGTGCACAGGTTTCGAGGGAGAAATCGAGGCAAGAATATGTAGAGGTACCAATTTTTTGTGAGCCAGATACTGCTCAAGGCACTTCTAGGGCAGTGGCGCCTGAGGATGGCCCAAGCCAGAGTACCATAGTTATGACACCAAGTTCATCGCCCACTTTTAAGAACCGTCAACAGAGCCGGTTCAAGCTGTAGAGGAGCCTGAGGAACGGCGTTATCCTCTAAGAAATAGAGTCAGAAGAATAGAAGAGGACATGGTATACAACTTCCATGTCACAAATACTCCTGACCCGATTTCGGTTATGGATGCTATGAAGCGTTCTGATAAAGACCTGTGGAAGAAAGCTATGAAGGAGGAATACGACTCTCTTATGGAGAATCAGACTTGGGAGCTCATCGATCGTCCTAGAGACGCTAATGTCGTCAAAAGTAAATGGATTTTTAGGTTAAAAATCGGGGCAGATGGAAAGGTTCAACGGCATAAGGCTCGCCTTGTTGCCAAGGGTTACTCTCAAAAGTTTGGAGAAGATTATATCGAGACCTTTGCTCCTGTAGTCAAGCTCTCTTCCATTAGACTTCTGCTGGGATTATCAGCAGAATTGGATTTAAATGTACACCAAATTGATGTCACCACAGCATTTTTAAATGGTGATTTAGATGAGGATCTGTACATGGAGCAACCTGAATCTTTCATAAAGAAGGGAAATGAAAAGAAAGTATGCAAGCTGAAGAGAGCCATCTATGGTCTCAAACAAGCTGCACGTTGCTGGAACGTCAAAGTACATGATCATGTCATTAAAAGTGGTTTTACAAGATCGATGCATGATCCATGCGTGTACATTAAAAAGGGAAAAGATGATACCCTGATTGCTATAGCACTTTATGTCGACGACTTCTATATTTTTGGAAGTTCAGTGGGGGACATAGAAAAAGTCAAAATGACAATCGCCAAAGCATTTAAAATTAAAGATTTAGGTGAGGCCAAGGATTGTTTAGGAATCCATATCACGCGATCCAATGGGCAGATATCCCTATCACAGGAGAGCTTTGCCAAAAGGATTCTAGAAAAATATGGAATGCAAGATTGCAAGCCTGTATCTACTCCAATGGAATTGAATCTACGACTTGCAAAGGGGGAAAGGCGTGAGGATTTTTCTTTCCAAGAAGTAATAGGATCGCTCATGTATCTATCCTGCGGTACAAGGCCTGATTTGACATTTGCGGTCAGCTATTTGAGCCAGTTTAATACATGCTGGAATGAACAGCACATGACTGCGCTCAAGCGGGTGCTCAGGTACTTAAAGGGCACCGTGGACTATAAACTAGTCTATGAAAGAACAGGCAAACCCCTGGTTGCGTACTCGGACGCCGATTGGGGAGTCAACGCCGATGGGCACTCATTTACTGGTTATGTCCTTACTTTTGGTGGAGGTGCTGTGTCCTGGCAAGCTCGCAAACAACGATGCGTAGCCTTAAGCACAGCTGAGGCTGAATATATAGCCATCTGCGAAACCTCCAAAGAACTAGTCTGCGTTAAAGGCTTATTGGAAGAGCTAGCTGGATTCAACGACTGCGTTACAGTGTTCAGCGACAGTCAGAGTGCAAGTAAATTAGTGTACTCTTCTGCGATTGGTAGAAGGTCGAAGCACATCAACATACGCTACCATTTCATAAGAGAGTTGGCCGAAACCGGTGTGATTCGTATAGAATATTGTGATACGAACCAGATGCCAGCTGACTGTCTCACTAAAAGCCTGGCTCGCATTAAGCTAAAGTATTGCATGGAGCGCATGGGGATTCAGTGGGGGTGTTGAAAATAGGTTGGAATCGTCATGCGTCCCATGAAGTTTGTATTTTATATAGTCTTTGTTTTTGTTACTAGGTAACAACTTGTTTATAGTTTTTTGTGTGTCAGTTAGATAATCCTATCTGTGATGTCTTACTTTAATACAATGATCCTATATAAACCAACTGCGTGTTAACTCTGTTGTTTAGTTCCCTTTAGTACACCAATTTACAACAGTATGAATAGTCTTTAGAGAGGACTCTTTTGTTATCATTGATTGATGTGACCAATCGTGGATTGGTTCTTGGTTGACGACGACATTGTTGCCAACGCGGGTTGAACTTGGATGAGTGGAAATTGGCAGAACCAAATAGATGCCCACAGAGCATGTTGTAGATGCCTAGTAGTGAGTAAGAGTAAAGTACAGGCGTCTGCACATCAAGCTACTACAATCTGTCAAACTTTAAAATAGATTTTCAACTTTATCGCTAAAGTTGATTGGAAAAATTTTGAGTTTCGGGTAGCTTGATGTGCTGGCGTCAGTACCTGTGCTGTGCTGTGCTGATGATGATGAACTGCTTACAGTCGTTCCGACCAGGAACTTGAAAACGAAATGAATTTCGTTCCTTTACCACTAATGTTATCGTATAACGTTCCAAAATTTGTAACGATACTAAAACCTTAAAATATCAATATACAACGTTACAAAAAAAAAACGTTATAGAATATTATTTTCGTTGAACAATATTATACCTAAGTAAAGTATATATATCAGTAACATTAAGCTTATCTGCTTGTAATAACGTTACAGGTGAAACGTTACAGATTCATTTGTAACGTTATTCTTCACACTTTTTCGTCATCCTATAAGTCATCAAGCTGGCAACGTTGAGTATCAAAATGAATAACGTTATTGTATCGTTATACTACTAACGATATATTGATAATATTGTTAGTGAACAGTTTAAGATTTCGTTCCGTTTGTCAGTATCGTTATAACCAAGAAATTAATTTTGTTATGATCCTGGTGGAACGGTACAAATTATCGGTGCCGGAACTACGCGTAACGTTGTTTTGAGTAACGTTTCAAGTCCCTGGTTCCGACTATGATTTTTAACATCGACATCGTGGCCGTGTGGCTCGTTTTATGATCAAAATTAATATAACAAGCAAGGCAGATGTGCAATATTGTTCTTTAATGAGCACACTAAACAAGACAGGTAGGTACCAAACGACACTACTTAAATTTTTCATTCCATAACATAAAATTCGATTGGTAATTTTCTCGAATCGTTAATGTCACATCGTCTCATATGGAGAGTAGTTGGCGATAAGTCTAAAGAAAAAACTTATCTGCAATCAATGGTGTTGAGGTATTTCTGTGATTGCAAGTTTTATCAAATGCGGTTTTTAGCACATCACCTGAGAACGGTTAAACCTATTGGACTATGTTCGTAATAGTCCGAATTAGGTTTTGTTACAACATAAATTGGAAATGTTTCCCGGAAAATTTTCAAATTCGGGAAGAACTGAACGTTTTCTATGAATTAAAACCAGCGGACGGTGTCGGACGGCATCGAGAAGGATTTGCCACCGGCCAGCGCACACTGATGATTTCCGATGCCGCGCCGCCCGCGCCAGCGCACTACTGGATGCTGCGGCATGTCAGCCGCATCCCGTGGTATGCCACGTGGCAAATGTGGACTGCACCCCCGCTGGCGCTGCCTTTCCCCCGCGATCGTATGCTAGCGGACTCCGGCGCATACCGTCGCATGTTTTCACATCCCACTCACATTTGATGCTCCGTGGTCGGTCTCTTAGCTTTGGAATCTATATCTTCTTGTTCTTAGCTTGTTATCATTAAATATAGTACGAATTTATGTTGGTAAGTATAAAATTCCCTACCCCACTGTTGGCGACTGGCTATGGTGCGACCTTTTTTGTATAAACGTCATGTTTTTAAATATAATTCTTTTTATCTTTTCTTTTGGTTGTTGTCAAGTCTGAGCAGTCGTCAGGTTCGATATTATATAAGCTTTGTCTTAATATTTATAATAAATTTATAATATACGTGTTTCTATCATTTCATCTATACAGTCCACTAACACAATCCACTAGTTATCATTTTGGTCCATTCTCGCCGTAAGTATAATTATCATTTTGGTCCATTCTCGCCGTAAGTATAACATTCATTGTAATTGCATCTGTCGAATTTTTTTCACGTACTGATTCATAGTTTTCGCTTTCATTTCGTAAAATTCACGCATTTGTTCACGTAAATTTTACACCATGGTGGAAACACGTAGCAAGACAAAGCCAGACCTGACGGCTACGGGATTCGGACGGGTGCAACATTCACCGCGTGGCACCCGGCCGGTTTCAGCCACAACAACCGAAGGCGCTTCGGCATTGCCTGATAGTGCGGGCATACAACAGGCGGGCACCGTTCCCCCTAGCGAGGCACAACCTGGTCCCGCTTCGGAACGCCCAGATGCTCGCGCTAGCATACTTAACAAGGCGAATGTCAATGCGACAACTAAAAGCACTTTTAGTGTCCACAGCGGAATATCGCGTAGTGAGGCCACTCGCCACTCGTGTTCTTCGGCGACCGTCCGCGCACAGAAGCTGTCTCTTGAAGCAGTTGCGAAGCGGCGCCAAGTGGAGCGCGAACGTCAACAAGCTGAACGCGAGCGCGAACGTCAACAGGCTGAACGCGAGCGCGAACGTCAAAAGGCTGAACGCGAGCGTGAACTTCAACAGGCTGAGCGCAAGCGCGAGCTCAAGCTCGCTCGCCTCGAGGCTGAGGCAGAGCAGGCCGAACTACAAGCGAACATCGCCGCCCTGGAAGCTTCAGATAAGTTAGCCAAATCTCGTAGTTCGTGCTTTTCTAGTCGTGTCTCTGAAAAGCGCACTGAAAGTTGGGTTTTAGAACAAAACGTAAACATGACCACGGCAACTCATAAAAACATGCCTGGTGAGGCTCCGACTGTCACCCTGGGTAACCCACAAGGACATCAGTCACAGCCGGCCGCTCTCACCAACACGGCACGGTTTTTCCTGCCCGACGTCAACCATAGAACCCTTTCTAAGCCCATATATGAGTATGCACCTTACGAAAATAACTACAACAACACGGCACATCAATCGATACAATCTGAACGCTCCTCAGACCCTATAACCAAACTCGCACAAGCTATTAATTCTCTTTCGAACAGACCAAAGAAACCCGAACTTGTCACATTCTCGGGTGATATCGGTCAATGGATGGCTTTCAAGAGTAGTTACGAAAGAACTAAGTCAAATTTTTCCCCTTCAGAGAACTTAGAACGTCTGAACAACGCCATACGCGGTCCGGCGTATCAGTCCGTCGCGTCACTCCTGTGGATCTCCGGCGACCCCGGCGACATCATGAACGCCTTGGAGCAGACGTACGCACGACCGGAATTGCTGGTAGCCCGCGAGGTCACCGAGCTGCGTAACAGTCCTAAGCTAAGTTCCCCCGAAGATTTAAATAGTTTAGCGAACAAACTACGTAATTTTATTACTACTCTTATGCTACTGAAACAAAACGAGTATCTGTGTTCACCGGAGCTTTTTCAGTGCATTTTGATAAAACTGAGCGAACACACCAGAGCTCGCTTTACAGATTTTGCCTCTTCTTACGTAACCGATGGAAAATCAATCGCAAAATTGGAATTATTGTCACACTTTCTTCTGACCGAAGCTGACAAACAATTGAAATACAATTTTGTTCCTCACAATACTGTTAAGGCAACGACTCCGGCACATTCCTCTAAATTTCAAACGCGAAAGGAAACTATACACGCGACGCTATCAAGCGATAAAACTCCCGAGTACTGTATATATTGCAAACAAGGACCACACAACATTAAAACTTGTAAGAGTTTTTTAGTTCTGAAAGTCGACGACAGGTGGCGATGGGTGCGTGAAAACAAAGTGTGCTATCGCTGCCTTAAGTCGAATCCGCACACGTGGAACAACTGCCGCGCGAAATGCTGTGGAGTTGACGGATGTTCGAGACGTCATAACGCACTCCTTCACGGCCCGGGAACCTCCAATGCTAAAATTAGCGTGGCACCCTGCGGACAGTGCAATAATACACAAGTATCTTCAGCTAAAACTACCGACCCTACCCACACGGACGGTACCAACAGCAAAACCGAGTCTGCTGTTAAGATCACGAACACGTCTGATTTTCTTGTTAATGCAACAGGGTCTCTGCCGTCGACGTCACGTCCCCGCGGTCTGCTGAAAGTGGTGCCGATTGTACTCGAGGGTCCCGACGGCGAGTTCGAGACGACAGCACTACTTGACGAGGGCAGTACGGCAACATTGATTGACGGAGAGGTGATAGCACGCATCGGTGCGAAACCCACGTTTCAAGAGCGTCTTCACATTGAAGGTGTCAGTGGTATGACCAAGGAAGTCGAAGTAAGCTACGTAGATTTTCATATTCGTGGACGTAACCGAACCGATCGTTACCTAGTGAAGCATGCACGGGCCATTAAACCATTGGGGCTTCGCGTACAAAATCATAACTTGGTAAACTTCTCGGATTATAGTCATCTGGCAGACCTATCTGACGAACTTTCGTACGCCGATACTCCCCCAACTGTCCTCATCGGCGCGCCAGATTGGCACCTTTCCTTGAGTCGCGAAGTACGTTGTGGAAAGAAGAACGAGCCCGTTGCCTCTAAAACTTTATTAGGTTGGGTACTTCATGGCGCACTTTCCGTTTCGTCCAAGCCACTTGAGTTCGTAAATTACATTTCGGACGATTTGGACGCCCTCATTAAAAGACAATACGACATTGACGCTTTGGGTATTGCGAAAAGTGCTCCTCGTCTAAACGACGACGATAAACGAGCCATAGATATAATAGAATCTTCAGCTCGTCAACTCGACAATGGCCATTTTGAGGTGGGTCTACCCTGGAAACAAGATTTACCGGAAGTCATACCTGATAGTTATCCGCAAGCACTGTCCCGCTTTAAGGCCCTCGAACGTCAAATGGCGAAGGACCCAACGTTTGCCACCGCTTTTCAAAAATTTATAGACGATGTTATCAGCAAGGGATATGCCGAAGAGTGCGATCCACAGACGTATCATCAGCGGATTACACCAAATACATCGTGCATCAACACAGACGGACCCATCCGCTGGTACCTACCTATCTTCGGCGTCCTTCACCCACAAAAAAAGAAGCTGAGAGCCGTCCATGACGCTGCTGCGGTCACGAAAGGTATATACCTCAACAGTCTATTACTACAAGGCCCCGATTTATTGTCACCTCTTCTCGACATTTTGTTCCGGTTTAGGGAAGGCGAAGTCGCCTTAAACGGTGACATCAAGGAAATGTTCCCACAAGTTAAAATCGCTCCACGAGATAGGGATGCCCAACGCTTTCTCTGGCGCGGGAAGGACGGCAACCTCAAAGAGTACAGAATGTCCTCTATGATATTTGGCGCAGTCTCATCCCCATTTATCGCGCTCTATATCAAAAACAAAAATGCCAAAATAATGGAAGCAGAGTTCTCCGATGCCTGTAAGGCAATTATAGAAGACCATTATATGGACGATTATCTCGGAAGCCACTCCAACATTGACCACGCAGCTCGACTAGTTACTGAGATAGTCACTGTCCACAAAGCTGGCGGGTTCGAAATGCGAGCGTGGGTGTCAAATCGTCCCGACGCTCTCTCACTTATTCCTAAGGAACTTAGAAGCGACGCTACTTCTGACGTTATGCTACCACCTAGCACTGAAGTTGGCGTCTTGGGTGTCAAATGGGACCCACGGCAAGACTCGTTAGGCTTTCGTACCTTACCCCAGATACCTACTGAAACTTTAACTAAACGCAGTCTATTATCAAACGTTATGAAGGTTTACGATCCTCTCGGTTTTTTGATGCCAGTCATTATCTGGGGCCGTATCTTAATTCAAAGACTGTGGCGCGCAGGTATTGGTTGGGATACGCCACTTCCCGAGGTGTATGTTAGTGAATGCAAGGACTGGTTTACACAATTACAGGTTGCGGCCAACATAAAAATTCCTCGCTGGTACATGAGTAGGTCAGATATTGTAGACGTTCAGCTGCACGTGGTGGCCGACGGCGGCGAGCAAGCCTTTGCCTGTGTTGGTTACTGGCGTTTCGTTTACAGCGATAGCACCGTGTCTACGGCTCTCATTGGAAGCAAAGCACGCGTTTCGCCTCTCAAACCAGTTTCGATTCCTCGTTTAGAATTACAAGCCGCGCTAATCGCCTCGCGGTATGCACAAACGATTTTGCAAGCTCATCGTTTTCAGCCCTCCGAGACTATTTTTTGGACTGATTCAACCACAGTCCTTAAGTGGATTCGGAGCGATGCTCGCGCATTCAAAGCGTTTGTGGCACACAGATTAGGAGAGATACTGGAGACCTCTAACCCGTCCAGTTGGAGGTGGATCCCTACCTCTCTTAACGTCGCCGATGATGCAACAAAACCAAAAAAAATTAATTTCACCGCATGTCATCGGTGGTTTACGGGGCCGCCGTTTCTTCTTGGACCACCATCCACGTGGCCTACCGAGTACGATAATAACGTGGAAGAGAGTTCACTAGATCCTGAGTTAAAATCAGACCTAGTGGTTCTGCTCCTCGACACCCCGTCGTCGGATTTGCTCCCTGACCCGTCGCGTTTTAGTTCTTGGCTGCGTCTCCTTCGCACCACCGCCCGCGTTCTCCAGGGCGCACGAATATTCCGGCTTAAACTGTCTCGGCCTATAACTCCAAATTCTAAATTGTATACAGACAGTACCACATCTCCCTATCAACTTCACGCCGCGGACATCGTAGAAGCCGAGAAGATGGTACTCCAACAAGCTCAGGCAGAGAGTTTTCCCGAGGAACTAACAGCTTTAAAATCCTTAAAGCCAGTGCCCAGAAACAGCCGAATAGCGAAACTCGCACCGACACTCGATTTAGACGGTTTGTTGAGACTAAACACACGGATAAGTTTTGCACCGGGAGTTAGCGAGACCGCAAAGTCCCCGATTATCCTCGACGGCCGCAACCATGCTGTACGACTACTCATCCTCTATGAACACAACAGAGCGTCTCATCACTTCAACGAACTAGTGCTGAACGAACTCCGACAGAAATATTGGATACTTAGAGCACGAGACAGCATCCGTAGCGTAGCACACGCCTGTTTACAATGCCGAACTCAAACTCAAACTCAAACCATTTATTTCAATTAAACCATTTACAGGCACTTTTGAATTGTCAAGAAGTCGGTCAGTCAGAAAATATGAAGCTAGATGCCCATTCCAAAGCGTAGGTACCTATGGAGAAGAACGGGCAAGAAACTCCATGGACACTCTTTTTAAATGATATTTTACAAAAATATTAGTTACATCATTACTTTTGATTTTAAAATTATATAATGTGAGAACGATGTAAAAAAATTAAGAAAAACGTAAGTGTTAAAAGCGTCCAGAGTGCAACAAATAGTATTTAACAAACTACAATCCAAAAATAAATTAATTAAAAATAAGCCGAGGCAGCTAAGAGATGACCAGCCCCAACTGACGGCGCCCGTTCACGAACATGACGCATAAATCAGCACCATTTAGCTCAACCATTTTGAAGGGAGCTAAATGATCTAACACACACGCCACCGTCAGCGAGACATTTGAGTGAGCATGACATACTATCAGCTGCCAGGGCACATTCGAGTCAATGAAAGACATATTATTACCCGGTAAATGGTAGCTATAGGGTACATAGAACTCACATCTGTGCTATGCAGTTATACAATACAAAGGAAATTGATTTTATACATTGCAAAGATAGTCTTACAATCTTCAGCAGCTCCAACAGTATTTTCATGTGTTAATCAATTAGTTGTGGAGCAGGACCAGCATTGAGCCAGGCATTTTTGTCAGCGATATAATCCCCTAACTTATAATATGCCTGACTGCATAGTGTGCGTTTTATACAAGACTTGAATTTTGTCTCATTCAGTTGAAGAATGTGGGGAGGTATTTTATTATAACATTTTAAACAGTACCCCATAAAAGATGAATCTACTTTAGCCAGTCTGAAACCTGGTTGAACTAATAGGTCCCTATTTCTAGTACTATAATTATGTCTTTCACCTCTTTTACTAAAAAGATGTAAATTTTTCCTTACATACATGATGTTTTCATAGATATATTGACAAGGCACCGTCATGATGTTAATTTCCTTAAACCGTTCCCTTAGAGAATCGCGCCTGCGGAGATTATACAAAGTTGATACGACAGAGGGGCTTTTCTTTAAACTGCCTATACTAGATACCATTTTCAAGCTCTGTACCAAAAATCAATTAAATAGGAGCAGTAGTTTAGTCACAAATGATTTTTGAAGTTTTTGCTACGTTTGAACACGATGTATATTTCCTAACAGCTGATTATCTCATACGCATAGGTCATGCACCTTAAAACGATAATCTGAGTATAAGATACATTGTTGCCGCACAAGTACAACCAAATATTTCACGAAGCAATAAATACACACACACTTGCACTTTCACTATGAGAGTGACAATCATAGCAAAACCCCCGCGCCTTTTTCCCGCGCGTAAAAGGAATAGAAATAGGTCAGTATGTTGCTATTGCATTCTAGATCCTTGGGAATTTGCTAAAAAACTTTCTTTCAGTGGACAGTGCGCAAGCGTCATCCATTCGGGACGTACGTTACGTAATACGGGAGCCCCCCGCCGCCGCGCCTTTATGTTTTGTCGAACTCGCTGACAATAATTGTGATTTTGTTTTGTTATTGTGATAGACACTAAATAAGTTTAACTTGGGAATATTATTATTTAGTGTTAGTGTTTTTTTGTGTTTGACTGTTTTTATTGTGATAGGATACGTAATTAAACGTTGGTTGTGTGTGTGTGTAATCATTAAAGTGTTCAGCAATGCCTCGTGTAACTTACACGGCGTCAGAATACACTTACATGATTTTAATTTACGGTGAATGCCGTGGAAACGCAGATTTAGCTCTGCGAACATACCGAGAAAGGTATGGTGACCGGCGCAATAGCCCTAGGAACGCCGCGCGCCGGCACCATACAATTGGCAGTACAAAGATTACGGGAATTAAAGTGCTTAGCGACGGACAGTGATTTAATAAATAACAATATTCTCCGTCGGTATAATTTGTGCATTAATATGAATCGAGGACACATCGAGAATTTAAAAATTTTGTGTTTTTGTGTGTGCGCGTACTTAACAACCAGCCGGGCGCGGACGGCGCGAGCGGTCTAAACCGCCCGCCCCCCGCGCCCCCGCCAAGAGAGATAACACACACGCACACGCGCTCCTGCGCGACTTTGTTACCTAGGCATCTAACTAAGGTCAGTCAAATTTATTTATAAAGGGTGGTTGCGTTTCACTCTGACTTTAAGCTATTTAGTTTGTTTGAAAAAAAAAAATCTCATTTTTGGCGCTTTCTATTTTTGTACTGTATCGAATTAATACTATACACGTATAGTATACGTAGTGTAATTTAATGCCCCTCTGTCATATCAACTCTGTATATGGCTCTGATAGCTCTTTTCTGCAGAATAAAAATAGAATCGATGTCTGCAGCCCGACCCCAAAGTAAAATACCGTAAGACATGATGCTATGAAAGTAACTAAAATAGACTAGTCTCGCGGTATCTACATCAGTAAATTGACGGATTTTTCTGACAGCATAAGCTGCTGAACTTAGCCGTCCTGCAAGAGATGTTAAATGAGGACCCCATTGTAGCCTTGAGTCGAGCGTGATCCCTAGGAAAACAGTTTTATCGACGAATTCTAGTTTCTCTTGATTCAATATTATCTCACAATCACTACCCTTGACATTTGGTAAAGAAAATCTTATGCACTTAGTTTTTTTTCCATTTAATACTAAATTATTAGCAGTGAACCAATTTTGGACCTGCAGTAGGGCGTTATTTACGTCGTCAAAATTTGTAGCATGTCTATTTACCTTAAAAATTAAGGAAGTGTCATCAGCAAATAACACCATTTGTGGTTGATTTTTTAATAAATGGAGTAGATCATTAATATACACTAAAAAGAGGAAAGGACCCAATATCGAGCCTTGTGGCACACCAATTTTTACTACTAAACCAAGTGAATTGACACCATTTATTTGAACTTGTTGTTGTCTATCATTTAAATAAGAACTAACTAAACTGAGCGCAAGTTTTCCAAGTCCATAATGCTCAAGTTTCAAAAGCAAGGTTTCGTGATCGACGCAATCAAATGCCTTGGAGAGGTCACAAAAGATTCCTATGGCGTCTTGGGCCTCTTCCCACGCGTTAAAAATGTGTTTTAATAAAGTTACACCGGCGTCGGTCGTACAACGTCCTTTGGTGAAACCATACTGTTGATCGTGTAGGATTTTGTTCATGTTAAAATGATTAAGCATTTGATTAAGCATTATCTTTTCAAACACTTTGCTGAAAACCGGCAAAACGGATACGGGTCTATAATTATTGGTGTCCTTACTGTCCCCGGATTTGTAAAGTGGTATTACCTTACTGTATTTCATTAAGTCGGGGAAGACTCCTTGATCCACACACGAATTAAATACTAAGGCTAAGTAGGGCGCAATAGTCTCAATAATGGAGGTACAGACCTTAATGGACATTCCCCAAAGATCTTCGGTCAATTTGATCTTAATTTGCTTAAAAGCCTTAATTACTGTTACGGGGTTAATATGCCTAAAGTTAAATTCAATCGGGCAGGCTGAAACGTTCGCCCTTACTAAATCAAAAGCGAGCGAGGGCGAGGAATTTAAGGTTTCAGTTGTTTTGAGTGGGATACTAGTAAAGAAATTTACAAATTCTTGAGCCACTTCTTTGCTATCGCAAATGAGACCGCTTGACGTCTGCAGTGTGTACTCAGAATTATGCTTCTTATTCCTGTTCGTTTCATTATTTATAATTTTCCATACGGTCTTTATTTTATTGTCTGCTGATTTTACCTTGTTGCTAATGTATAAGGCTTTAGCAGCCTTACAAGCGTTCTTAAAAGTTCTAGAGTAAGTAGCAACATACTTATTAAAAGATTCCGTGTTAATATAAGGCTTAAGGCCATACAGCTCGAAAAGTCTTTCCCTACTTTTTCTGAGTCCTTTAGTTGCCCAGTCACAAAATAAAAACTTAGGGCTGATACTTTTAGTGTTCTTCTTAAAAGAATTATTGAACTCGGTTTGGACTAACGAAAAGAATTCATTATACAAAATATTAACATTGTTCACTGTAAGGTTCTGATTACTTAATTTACAAATTAAATTGCTATTAATTTTTTTTAAATTAACTGATGTTATTCGTCTGGATTGAATCTGCACTTTTTGTATTGGCATGTTGGACTCAAAAGTTACAGTTTGACCACTGTGATCAGAAGGGAGATAATTAACAATGGCTTTATCTAAATAGTCGCAGGAACAAAAAACATTATCAATACATGTAGCAGTATTCGTAGTTGTTCGGGTTGGTTCTACAAACACATTTGACAAATTGAACGATTTAAACAAATTTAATAATCTACTGGTATTTAAATTATTTTCTAAAATATTAATATTAAAGTCACCACAGATAATTATTGACCTATTACTTGTTGCTAGTTTTGCCAAAACATCTTCCATTACTGACTCAAATATAGAATAGTTTTGATAATTTGGGGGTCTGTAAACGCACACTATAACATGCTTATCTAGCTCAACACAAGAGAGTTCAATGCTATGTTCAACTGATAGTTCAACTATGTCTTTACGAGGTTTGAATTTAATAAAACTTTTAATTAGGATTAGTGAACCACCACGCAACATTGAATTTCGATTAAAACAACTGGCCACACTATAATTGTCATAGTTAATTAACATTTCAGAATCTTTTAACCAATGCTCAGTTATACAAATAATGTCAAACATTGTTTTTTCTAAAAACAACTCAATTTCCAATTGTTTGGAAGAAAAACCTTGAATATTTTGATGAAATAATTTCAAGGATTTCCTCATAGCCCCTTTTTTAGAGTTCACTATTTTAGTGCTAGAAAATACCTTTTTGTTATTAAGTGTAACTATACTGTTAGTGGTACCTTCTGTTGTCTTACAAACTAGTTTAAATTATCTGAGCTAACCACCTTAACATTAGTACTATTACTAATTGTGGTGCTAATTATGGATGACTTCGACATACTAATTATGTCTGGATTAATATTAAGTGCTAATAGCCTAGCTATTTGACGTCTAAAACTAATGGGCAGATACACAGTATCCCTAGTCGACCTTAACTTATCAACAAAAATGTTGGTATCAAAAAATATAAACTTGTCACTATAGTGACTAACTATGAAATGCATGTAATTATTTAACATGTGAATGTAGTTGTTTTGTCTGTTTGACAAGTGCTCAAAATATGGAAAAGCACACAAAATTATTTTCTTACAATTTAACTTAAGTAGGTTGGTGACACTATCAGTGATATCATCTTTTTTAACATTTAAACTGTTACCTATAAGTACAGTAATAATGGCATTAGGATCATATTCATTCCTAGTTATTGAAGTCATTATTTGTTTGTAGGAAGTCTGAGGCATGCAAAAGTTTTGAGAAGAATGACACAGGTTGTTGCTAAGTAATTTACCTAATCCTTTTCCAAAACTATCAGAAAACATAATGGAGCTGTAACAAACTTTACTATTACAAGGGAGAGAACTAGCTTCAGTCTGAACTACTTGTAATGGACCTTGTTCAATATCTGGTATATCTTGATGTGGAATAGAGACATGAGCACTTCCTGACTGGGACGGGTCCTCCGTTGCCTCAGTGTGGAGAGTGCCAAGACTGGACTTGCTTTGCAATGAACAATGAGGGCTGCTGCGAGTCAGCGGGTCCACTCTGTCTGCATTGGAAAGAAAGATGATGGAAAACCCAACCAACTCAACCCCAGATCGGTAACCTACCCCTTGAAAGACTCGACCATCACAAAAGGCCCTTCACACACGTCGGCCTCGACTATTTTGGCCCTATTATGGTAAAAATATACCGTCGCCAAGAGAAGAGGTATGTCGCATTATACACGTGCTTAGTGACGAGAGCGCTTCACTTAGAACTAGTCACTTCGCTATCATCAGACGCAGCCATAATGAGCCTGAGACGCTTCATTGCTCGCCGAGGATCACCTATTTAACTATTTTCTCGGACAATGGCACAAACTTCGTTGGGGCCTCCCGCGAGCTACGCAGCCTACATGACAACTTGGTACAGGAATACGCCACTAATCACAAAATCGAATGGCGCTTCATTCCACCTGCTTCTCCATTCATGGGCGGTGCGTGGGAAAGGCTCGTGCGAACCGTAAAAACAGCACTGAAATCCTGCCTCACCAACCAACCGGTCAAGGAAGACGTGCTGACGACGCTCTTAATGGAGGCAGAAGCCATTGTAAATTCGCGGCCGTTGACCTATGTTCCTACATCTCCTGACTCACCAGAGGCAATAACGCCATTCCATTTCATTCTCGGTACATCTTCTGTCGCGCCATGGACTTCAACACTCACGGATGCAGACCTGCTGAGAAGGTGCGACTGGCGTAGAACCTTGCGACTCGCTGATAAATTCTGGGTACGATGGGTGCGTGAGTATCTGCCGACGCTCCGACCGAGAGGCCTCTCCACCAGCAATTCAACAAATCTGAGTGAGGGGGATGTGGTACTGATCGCCGACTCTAGCCTGCCTCGTGGTTTATGGCCCCTAGGAAGGATAGAGAAGGTATACGCAGGATCCGACGGAGCGGTCCGCGTAGCAGACGTCCGTACCAAGGGCGGCCTCCTGCGCCGACCGGCCCGAAAACTTGTTTTTATAGAAGCCGCACCCTAGTCAGTCTCCACCGGTTGTTAGTGTTCCACTGGGGCTCCGGTATGTTGGCGACTGGCTATGGTGCGACCTTTTTTGTATAAACGTCATGTTTTTAAATATAATTCTTTTTATCTTTTCTTTTGGTTGTTGTCAAGTCTGAGCAGTCGTCAGGTTCGATATTATATAAGCTTTGTCTTAATATTTATAATAAATTTATAATATACGTGTTTCTATCATTTCATCTATACAGTCCACTAACACAATCCACTAGTTATCACCCACCGTACGAGGATGTGTGCTAGCCTTTATTGAAATTTGGAGAGAACAGCGTCTGTTGGGTCAGCTAGTCAGGGATAGAAATAATAGAATAGGATAGGATTCGTTTAACATCAACGTATGATATATTTCGTTTTTGCTATAGTACGATCTATTATGCTCTTGCTACACCTGCGTTTATTTTCTGACTGTCTGAGCTACACTGCAACTTAACTATGGCGTTGAAAAATAACACGTTATATAAGTGGCTACATTAATACCGTAACGACTGTCAAAGATCCACGAATGACAGCCGGGACCAACGGCTTAACGTGCAACGTGCATTCCGAGCCACGGCCCCTCCATGCCTCGGAATGTACGATATGTAAAGATGGTCACCCATCCACAGACCAACCGCGTAGCTTAACCTGATCGATCGACCTCTGCGGCTGTTATTATTTAGCCACGGGGCCCTCCGAGTACGAGTATTAAAGTAATATGATTAATTATAGGTATCTAAGACATTTTGCATGGGAAGGGGCCCGTGCCTAAATAATAACACGCGCACAGGTCGATAGATCAGGTTAAGCTACGCTTGCCGCGTTTAGTCTGTGGATGGGTGACCATCTTTACATACCGTGAACGTACTTTCCGCGGCACGGAGGGGTCCGTGCCGCGGAAAGCACGTTAAGCCGTTGGTCCCGGTTGTCATTCGTGGATCTTTGACGGTCGTTACGGGTAGTCAGAAGCCCGAAAGTCTGACAACCAGTCTTATCAAGGGGTATCGTATTACCCAGTAATTGGGATTTGAAGGTCAGATAGGCAGTCACTCCATTCGTGGTATGAATTTTTACGATTTCAAGTGTTGCCTGAAACCGGATGAATCGTACGATAGACTTCAAATGGCATTCATGGATGAAGGCCCTTCTAAGGCAACCGTGTATCGTTGGTATAACGAATTCAAGCGCGGTCGACTAACTTTGGGGGACGAAGAAAGAAGTGGTCGCCCTTTGACGGCTGTTACGGAAGAAAACGTGCTAGCAATGAAAAATTTAATCCAAAACAATAGGCGAGTTACACATACTGCAGGTTGGATAGGAAAGCCTTCTCGAAATTCTACACGTGCATCTTCGCGTGAGGAGGATAGTTTCACGCTGGGTACCGCACAACCTCACCGATGCTCAGAAGCAGGCCCGGGGTGGAATGGAGCCGTGATAAAAAAAATTGTAGCAGGCTCGTCTCGGCGTGTTTACGACATCATTACAGGTGATGAGTCTTGGATTTATCAACACGATCCAGAAACGAAGCGCCAGTCGACGGTTTGGGTGTTTCAAAACGAATCAACGACTACCAAACTGAAGCGATCTAGAAGCGGGGGGAAGATTATGATCCCGAGCTTTTTCAATTTGACTGGCTACTTGGTGAAAAATTCCTTTATGGAACCAAAGTAGCATAAACGCTGAATGGTATACTACCAAATGCTTGCCAGACGTTTTCTCAGTTTTGAGCAACAAGCGACCAAACACAGGGCTCCGCGGGCTACTGCTCCACAACGACAACGCGCCTTCGTACACCGCACTCAAAACGAGGGACTTCCTGGACAGCACGCCGGTCAAACTCCTGGGTCACCCTCCTTAGAGCACTGTCCTAGCACCGTGTGACTTTTTTTATTCCAGAAAATATAAAATCAGCTCAAAGGGATACAATTTCTGTTGCCGGAAAATGCGCTGTCAGCGTTCGAGCAGGCTGTAAACTAGGTGTCTGCGGCGGACTGGAAAAAGTGTTTCGAAAACTAGTTCAGATGCATGAAACTTTGTATAGAGGCTGCTAGTGGAGAGTACTTTGAAAAGATTTAATAAAAAAATATTTACCTATAGAATATTTTTTTTTAATTTACCGCAAAACTTTCTGAGTGTCCCACGTATGTGTGGTAATATCATGCTCAGGATCTTTTTGGTAGCTGAAGAACTTCATGCATAAGTCGTAGCTCTTATCTTCTGTAGGCTCTCCGTCATATAGCCTGGCAAGTTCATCCCACATGTCCTTTGCTGTGCTGAATCTCATCACCTTGTGCAACATATAGGTACTCAGTCATATTTGCTGACAGTACTAATTGAGCAGTGATAACTAACATTTCAAAATTATTTGACTCCTTTTTAAATTTGTCTATTATTTCGGGTGTGGCCAATGCTCCTGGATGAGTAGGCATTTTAAGGCATTGTAAGTACCCTTTATAACATCCGTTGTAGGTACCTGGATAACTTTTAAGTACCTAATCGAGTAGGTACCTAATCATGAATTTCCATGTTTGACAATTTTGTCCATCCATTTTGTTTATTTCGACCTTTGCCCCAGCTACAGATTGCACGATGACGATCGTAAATTTTACTTATCGTAGGTACAGTTCGACTTTCATATAAAATTCTAGATTCTTACTTTTATTTTGCTATCCACCCAGGGCCGTCTTTAACCTATTGGAGGCCCTGGGCACATAAGGATCACGGGGCCCCTGTGTAGATAAGAGACAATAAGAGAAACATATACTAATATTGAAGTGAAAACTTCTTTAGGCGCGTTGGGCGTTTTTTGAGATGGGAAAAAACCCATTGAACTCGCGGCACTGTTACCGTAAGCGACACCGTGCGTGTTTTTTTTATATGACGAAAAAAAAATACCCGCTTTGTATGTGTTCGGCAGTCCTCGGGATGTACTCGGTTTTATAATAATGTTTCATAACTGGGAGGCTAGAAACTTATTGTAAATCGCACTGAAAATCACATATTTTCTCATTGAATCGGGTACTAATAATGCGTAGAATGGAACATGGCTGCAAATAATGTTTTTTTTTTATGAGAGCAGGCTGGGGTCCCCGAAGATCGCGGGGCCCTGGGCACTTGCCCAGAGTGCCCAATGGAAAAGAGGGGCCTGTATCCACCCATAGAATTTAGCCTCGGTAACTCAACACTCTGCTACCATATTAAAGTAATATGATTAAGAGGTGTAAAATGTCTTAGATATAATTAAACTTACTTATATTACAATAATTACATATACATATTACTTTAATATATAGATGCAACTGTGGTACTGTGGCTCTTTCTCGACGAGCGGCGCGCATAAATGTAGAATTAGTCAATGCGTACTAACTGCTAAATAAAGCTATTTGTCATTGTCATGTGCCGGGAATAACTCGAAAAATCTACTTCCCGACATAAAGCTGAAGGTTTAACGTCATTAAGAATAGGTACCTTTAAATAGCGTATTAAATATTGGCCACATCTGCATAATGTGATATTTAACGTGTTAATTTACGCGTAACGACGCATGTGTAGCAGTAGCACGAGACGGCGGGCGTAGCTAAAGAATGAAACGAGATTTATAAAGCTTATGTTTTATTTTTCGAGGGTAACCTCTATGGCATTTGTAATGGTCATTTTAAACTTATACATCATTAGTGATATGATAAAATTTCATAATAAAATAAATAACACAGTTTTTTTCCTGCACTGTACTTAACACTATACTCACACTCTTATAAATTCTTTAATCTGCATTGGAATAATGCATCGCTAAGATTTCCATTTATTCTGATTTTATATGTCCAGACGCCTGTATGAATTCGCTTTACCTACCCCCTATTGCGTAGGTATATACATAAAGACAGACATACCTACAACATTGTTGGACAAGAGGGTAACCATAACCAATAAATGAATGAAGGCGTGTGTGGTTTACTACCATTATTACCTACTAGT
Organism: Luperina nickerlii; assembly: GCA_963855955.1. Lineage (NCBI taxonomy): Eukaryota > Metazoa > Arthropoda > Insecta > Lepidoptera > Noctuidae > Luperina > Luperina nickerlii. Next base: position 12,376,523 of record OY979664.1, on the reverse strand, counting down.
GTCAAAAAGCTTTATCAGTTTAATTTAGAATAATTCATTGATCGAAAAATTAAAGATAATACCTACATTTTTTAAATGCTGATTAATAAAAGTCCTTCACTTGTTAGAACATGCTCATTGTAATACATAAACAGTTAATCATATAGGTTGCTGGTTGGTTGTTTGTCAATATAACGGTATTGACAGCACTGCTCCTACAGGATACGGGGCAGTGCTATAGCGTCAGTCGTCAGTCCATGATATGTACCTATTAGTTACAGGTAATAATATTATATCATATTTGCCAAAAACATTATTCCAACACAATGACAATTTAAAGTACTTACAAACAAATAACTAACATTACTTAAAGAGAGAGGCACTGTTATATAACTCCGCCACTATTAAGGTATGTGTTCTTTGCTATCTGGTATAGTTGCGCGGACATTTTTTCACTGGTTTCTTTGACCATCTTGGTGAAGTGTCCCTCGGGCTTGTTGAGGAGGAGGTAGGGGTGGTCGAACTCGACCAGCCGCCCGGAGTCCATCACCATGACCCGGTCCGAGTCCATGATGGTGTTCAGTCGGTGCGCCACCGTCAGCACGGTGCAGTCCGCGAAGCGTGTTCTTATTGTTCTTTGGATAAATTCATCCGTTCTGAAATGAGAATTCCGTAAGCACACTTTAGATTCAACCCAACATTGGTAGAAGTGCCTAGGTATTGCTTCCCGTAGCTACGTAGGCTTCGCCAAAAGTTACGAATTTTGATTTAATACCATAGAAACGAACTTATTTATTGTTTAAAAATATCATAACTTATTGGAATCAAAAATAATACCTATAGTTAGTTGTCTTTTAGTTATTTATAGGCAAGTTTTCATTAGGTAGTGTTAACCTGCACGGTAGTTGCATTCATTACCTTGTTATGCAGATGAATTTTTCAAACATAATATGTAGGTACATGATTATGGAATGGAACACAATACATATTTGAAACCTATTGTGTCACAAGTTGCGATGATCGCTGGTGGATGTGGTGATAGATGGATGATTATGGTGGTTGGGTTGGTTGGTCATACTTGGGGTCGACGTTGGCGGTGGCCTCGTCGAGCACGAGGATGCGGTTGGCGCGCAAGATGGCGCGCGCGAGGCACACGAGCTGGCGCTGGCCCAGCGAGAAGTTGGAGCCGCTCTCCGACACCTTGAAGTCCAGCGACGGCACTGCAGCCTTCAGGTCCACCTTTAGAAACACACAACTTCATACATGACTATTTCATGAAAACATGACGTTTCCCAACATATATAATGTTGATAGAGCCCTTAAGAGAAATGACTAGTGGCGATCGTCAAGTGTAGGTCTAGGTACCTAACTAATCCAAATCTTAGGTTATACCTACCTAGAGCAGTCTGATTGGCAAATCTTTTCAAATGATTTCAGAAAACAGCTCATGCTGATATCGCTTGATGATGAAGAATTATCACGAGGCACTGGATTTTTAATAGTGTGCAATGCTAATTCATAATTTCTTTTTGGGCCATTTGGCACTGAGCGACATGCCTTGGTGTCATCCACAAGGAATACAGCAACTATGCGGACCACGGGTATTTTTATCGCCAGGTGTGGGTATAATGGTAATTTATTTTTGCTAAATATTTAGTAGATTGTTTAGCCTACTTTATAGGTAACCAAATTCCAAGAAGTCAGACTATTAGACTCGTAGGAGTCTAATAGTCTGAATTCATGGAATCTATATATAATAAACCCACAGCTTCCAAGGCCTGCCAAAGATGGTCATCGTCGTAGTTGTTGAACGGATCCAAGTTGTAGCGCACGGTCGCTGAGAACAGCACCGGCTCCTGAGGTATGATGGATATTTTCGACCGCAGCTCCTGGGGTACAAACAAGTAAGCAATTCTTTTAATTATAGGTACTCTTATAAAAATCTAATCTAACGTTATATATTATGCGCCTCGGCCAAAACGCAAAACCAGAAGGGCATATAGGTGCTTGTGTCAGAACACTAGTATGTACTTCACGTATCTATTCTGTTACTTTGGAGAATTGATCAATAAAAGCATTACAAGACAATATATTTACCTGTAGAGCTAAGAAGGATGTGTCTACGTCATCAATGAGCACTTCTCCCTCTACGATGGCGAGCCGGAATAACGAAGAGATCAGCGACGACTTGCCGGCACCCGTTCTACCTACGATACCCACCTACGAACATAACAAACATTACATATACAGGGGGAAAGTCCGAATGGATCCTCGGGGTCATTACGTAGCTTACTTACAATAGCGAAGCCTTAGAGGTATATAACACTCTAAGGGTAACGCCATTAATTTTGATAATTCAACAATATTCATTGCGGTTTTCGTTGTCGAGCAGACGAATTTGAAAAATTGATCTGCTCGACATCGTTTATATAACACGAAGAAAATAGATTAGGAATTTCCTTCAAAAGCCTTCGTATTGTGATAGAGAGTGTGATACGCACTTAAGGTGCTGGAGGAATAGTAGATTGTTATACGAGGTTCGAAAGGAATTGATGACTTTCACCCGTGTTAAACACTCTACTTTTCATTTCGAATATAAGGAAAGTTAAAAATAGTAGTGGTAGTTGGAGTAAGGTAAGCCAATAAAAAAAATGGTTACGATCCGATTAATAGTTATGGAGAAATACGTGGACAAACATTAATACATACATCTATAAAATTTTGTAAACCTATTTGTTTGGAAGCCGTAATAGATTGTCATATGTGAATATAACGCAGTTCCATTAATATTATATACTTTATACGTGTCGTAATTGATAACCTCTTTTTTGCAGTCGGTAAAAATAGTATTTTTTCTAAATTATTTATTGATAAAAATAGGTTTAATTTTTTAAATTTCAAATATGGAACACACTACGTCACCGCCGCGGGCCGTCCCGCTTACTAGATTATTTTTTTTAATTCACACTGGCTGTTTATACACTCCCAAGACTGCAGCATTTTTTATAATTATGTAAAAAAATTCGTAGCTGACTACCTAACCAAATTTAGTTCTATTTTTAAAATTCATTCCCGCCCTAGAGAGGGAAGCAATGAGAGTTTTCTGAAATGACTTTCGCTAGGTGGCAGCACTGACACGTCAGGTCCAGGCATCTATCAAAGAGCCTATATTTTCTTTAGCCATGACTGAATGATGAACGAATGAATGACAAAGAGGATATAAATATAAATACACTATGATGAATGAAACGAATGATGAACCTCATATATTTTATATTCATTGTCGAAATGGAAGACCTCTTGTCAAAGTGGTGCCAACTGGTGTCGTAAATTTTCACGAAAACCCCCATTACTATCAGTCTGTCTCGCCCAAAGGTGGGAAGCAGCGTCTTCCGCCTGCTAATCGGATCAAACAAACACTACTTTCCGAGTATGAGAAATGAAAAAGCACCTGTCCAAATATTATAGTTAACCATAAACTAGTTCACTTCACTTATTTTTTATCAAAGAAATTATTCTTCTGGTTTAAAAGTAAATAAAAATGCATTGAAAAAGTTGCTGTCAGATTAATGTAGATTGTACTGTAGAAAGGGCTGTGTATAATTTCTATAATAATAAAAACGATTGTATTTTTACCTTCCATCCACTTTCTATAACTAAATTGAGATTCTTAAGCACAGGCAAGTCTTCCGGAGTGTACTTCATGTAACAGCTCTTGAACTGAATACGCCCGCGCGCTGGCCAGCCTTTTGGAGTCTCTTTTTCTGTGAAATAAAAGTTTTTTATAATTTAAGATTCGTATCTTCTTCTAAGATAATAGGAACGCTTACAAGTTCCAGAAAATTCATGTTTTATTAACCCTATAAAGCATAACAGATACTGCTGCTGCTTTGCTGTTTTTCAGACAAATACACCTACTACAAACAAAACGGTTTTTACCTAATGTTTTATAGACAATACAAAACACAAACCTTCTTTGTCCCACTTGGGTTCCCGTTCGATGTGGGTGTACTGCAGTATTCTCTCGACACTGGTCATCTGCGAGATCACCTCCGCGGTCTGTCTCACGCCGAACTGCAGCATCCCCGTCAGGATCAACGTCTGCGATATCGCCAGGCCCACGTTTCCAGAGAATATCGTTTCTGTTCAATGAATCACGTTGTTAGGATATTACGTTGTTTCCGCTGTTTGCTGCTATTAGAACGTCTGGCGTATGTCGTATGGCTTTTGTGTTTTCTATTATTAGATTTAATGTGGTTTTGATTGTTATGCATGTAGACGTCGCGTCGTTAGAAGTATTATTATGTGCTAGACATTCATGTTTAACGGAGTGAGTTGTGTTAACAATATTTATTTCAAGTACCTAATTCCTATGATTATAAGTAAGCTGATGCAATTCGAAGCCGAATCGAAGGTGATTTCAATAGGTAAGTAATTAAGTAAGCTAGCACCTCCTTGAATATTACAGTCGTTACTGTTGTAGAATCGAAATTCCGTATTTTATTAACTCGTATTACAAGAATCGATCGAAAATCCAAACTATTTCAGTCATCTTTAAAGTCGGTTAACAACAAGTACTCACTACTATCGATGACAAGGAAGGCGACGATGACAATGGCGAGGTAGATGACGCAAATGAAGTCCAGCCAGAAGCCGAGAGTCACTCCGCTCGCTAGGTAGCTGCTCCAAGTCGACGTGTGGATGTCCTGTCACGACCAACAATTTATGATAAGATAACAGATAGCTTCCAGCTCTGTTGCATTATTAAATGTAGCTACATATATGGACGTACATCTAGCGTAGTTACTCGTACATTAAGAAAGTCAAAATAATAAAAGGAAATTTAGAATAGGCTACAATGATGAAGATTTCACGATTGACATGAGCTCTTTAGTGGCCACATCAATAGAGGTGTAACATCATAGGGGAATTATTGCTTTACAGCTAACAATCTTATGAAATTTATGACAACCTAACCAATTTAATCCAGAAGGTTAACGAGTTTGAAACTGAAGGATATGGTAACTTAGAAATCAAGATTTACGTACCTGGAATCTATCAAATTCTTGAATCAGTCTCTGTTCTGCGCCAGCCGACCGGATTGTGCTAATACCGTTGAGGGTAGCAGACATATGAGAGAATACTGGACTCCGAGCTGGAACGAATCGTTTTATGAGTTTAAAATACATTTATTTTTAGGCGACGAAGTACGTATCCACACGATACGAGGTCCACAATACAAGTTTAATTGAAGACATGGGTATGCAGATCTAATTAACGTATAACTTTCATGTGTCCAAGAATTGTAGGACCCAGTGGAAATGAGGTGTCCGGTGCTGTACCTACATGGCAAAACTTTGAGTTTGTGATGAGTATTTATAATAATTATTCCAGGTGGTTCTTACTTGTGCCTTCCAAGCGTTTGATACCCTGTGCTGACTTGAGGTATATTTGGAGGATAGTATAGAATAATAGTAGGATTATGGTGGTAGGCAGCAGGGTCCAGATGAGGGCAGCAGCGTTGAGAGCCAGGATACTGAACATCACCAGGTAGATCTGGATACATTCTAGCAGGAAACGAGGTAATAATTCGTCAAGCGCTCCTATGTCTTTGGAGAATCTATTCAGTATGCGGCCTGTGAACAAACATAATAATGTTAACTCTTTGCAAAAGTTTGATAAAGGATACTGAGGAGTTTCAAGTCTGTCTGGAACCCAATTTTGGTAGTTTACACGAAACTATCATGAAACCAATAAAAGGGAACATATTAGACAAAAAAGAAAATAAAGTTGAGTGAAAGGGAATAAAGCTGTACTTACCGGAAGAATTAGTATCAAAGAACCTCATGACACCTCTGAGCATGGAATGGAACATATCGTTGTGGAGATTGCGGGAGGCCGTCATGCACACCTTGAAAAACATGAACGCACGCGCCGTGATGAAGAAGATGCAGCACACGATCAACGCGGTGTACACGTATAAATATTGTGCCGTGTCTAGAGGTCCTATGTAGGCCTGAATGTTCAAGTCTGCAAAAAATAAAAATAAGTAACAATAGTTGAAGTCTAGTTGACAAAGTTACAAAGTAAAAATAACCATCAAATTAATTCTAGAAAAATTTGAGAAAAATCTTGCACAAAGTAAGTTTTGGAACTAATAATCAAGTAGGAAAGGATAATGGCAAATATTCTACCTGGGTTTTGGTGAACTCCTAAGAAATAGCTGGATAAATTAAAAGTGCCATTGTCAAGTGGCGGCGACCGATCGATGTGGTAGTCCTTTGTTGTTCTGTTATTAGTTGCTTCCTTTAGTGTCGTGACTTCGTTTGTCCTGCGAAAGAGTTAATTTTTATGCTGGTTGACCTTTATTGCTTTAACGATCACTTAATTTGAGTTATTTGAGATAGACCTCTAAATGAAGGTCATTATCAAGAATAAATATTGCTTTATAAATCTGTTCAAATCTGCTTTTAACGCTCCTACAATAACTTTCCATACTCAATTTGGTCATCATCCATACTTAGTTTGCTCATCATTGTTGGCAATGATGATGATGACTTTTGCTAACTGCCGGCACTTATAAAGGAATTGGTCTCCAGGAATGGAATGCGATAAGCCTCAGTCAATTTCAATAATAATAAAAAAAAAACCTTTATTTCAGACCACAGAGACTCCAAACTTTAAAAAAAAAACATAAAACTAATGTTAGTATCGAAATAATAGTCTTTACGCAATCAAATTAAAGGAGGAATTAAACTCACCAGAAGGTGACCCAGTAGTCACAAAGCGTGGCTGACAGCTGTCCGACGACAAGCAGCACGATCATGAAGAATAGCGGCGGTGCGCGTCCCCCGGCCCGCAGATAGGCGCCGTACACTCGCCAGCCCATCGAGCCCGACTCGCGTTCCTCTTCTTCCATCTCCTGCGCCACCTCGCAGCCTCCCATGGATTCGCACAGCGACGGTCGACGCGTTGTTGATAACTGGATAGTGTTTTCGGTGATAATACAAGGGGGATCACAACTTTTCATGAGTAGGTACGTAACGTAGGTACCTACTCATGAAAACAACCGCGGTGGCATATTAAATTCTAACTTGAAGGCAATAGCGTCATCGACCGCCAATTGGAAAAATGCCAGGCCAGCTATTTTTAGAAATAGGGTTTAGTGTCTACTGAGCCCTTTTTCTCCTGTTAGGAGTGTTATAGAAAATGCTAGGTATATGCTGTTACATATACCTAGCATTTTCTATAACATTCCCGTTAAAACACTCCAACTAAGCTGAATTTTCTTGAATAACTTATTATCTCGCCAATAGTGCAACGAGTGGTGATTGAATTTGAAAGTAGAAATAAATTACCTACATAATTTATAGGTCAAGAATTTTTCAAAGTTAATCGTATCGAACTAATTTAATAGACGCACATTGCATTGAAATGGAATTTGCATTAAGTCGTTATTATAGTAATAAACACTGATTGCCAAGTACCTACACTATACAGAATCAAAATGACTCTACCTATAAAACAAAAGGAATAAGTAGTCATAAGAATTTACACCGCATATGACGACACCATTCCGACCATTTCCGAGGTCTTATCAATAAAATGAAATTCAATCACGATCTTGTTTCGGCATGCGTATCAGAATTGAAACTTATGAACAAATATTTAAGGTTTGATTTTATGTAGCAGTATTCTTAGAATTTGAAAGGGGTAGAAGCGTAGTTCAGGATTCCACGTTTTAGTTTGAAGTGAAAAAAATATGTGACGTACGATGATAACGTAGTGTGGTGTATCGGATTGGCGAATGCGTGTTTGGATCCGGGATATCTGTTACACATTTTATGAGCAAGTGTATCAGCGAAGTAAGTTGTAAGTAATAGATACTATTTATTTTTGTTCCCCTTCCCAGTTAGTTTTCGCCGATAGATGTTTCAAAATACTTTTTGTGCATAAAAAAATTACAACGTAAGGTTAGTATGTTAATTACCTACTTTGCAACCTACTTTTCAAATTACAGACTTTATTGTTGCTTTAACTCTTGAGTTATATCAGGAGTCCAAGGCTTCTTTTAATTGTCAAATCATCAGTTATTTGTTTTTACAATTACATGTTTGTTTCACTTACTCTAGCAGAGGTTCGTCTGGACATTGGCGGAGGTTTCTCCACGTCTTTCTTGTCATCGTTTTCATCATGACTGGACGACAGCAACTTGGCGAAGTCTTTGCCCGTGCTCACCAACTCATCGTATGATCCTTTAGCATCCACATACCCCTATTAAAACAAAAACCGAATTAAGGCAAGTGATTACTTAAGCGATTATCAAATCTAAGGTCGTGAATGGCATTTATTGTTTTGTTTCGGAGTCTCCTAACAAAAGCATTTCCTTGCTTAAAAGGAGACTCCAAATCTTATAATGTAAACCAAATATTGTAATTGAAATAAACATTTTTTTTTGTTGTTGTTATGTTCCGACCTCGAGCTAGTGCAGCAGTGTTGCGTGAGTACATAATAATGCAAGTGTTTTGCCGCAGGGAGCTGTTTTAGGAACCGAAACGAATTCAGTTATAAGCGGCTAGAAGTAAAGAATGAAAGAAAAATTCATTTATTGGCATTACAGCAAAAAAACACCTTACGACTATAAATAACAGAAAATAATACTTTTAATGCCAACAGGGCCTCAGTTGAGCATAATGTCAAGTAAAATATAGGATAAAATGTAGTCTCGCGAGATTTTTTAAAAGGTTTCTCGTAAATACGTTGAAAAAGAAAACCCGTTAGAAGCTATCCTGGCTAACGACAAAAGAAATAAACGTAAGGTAAATATTGTATAAGTTACGTTGTTAATGTTGATGATGTAAGTAATCATCGGCCTTGAAATATTTCAGATGGTGCGTGACGAGTAGGTGCGCATGTGTTGTGCCTTGTGCCGCACGTAGTGATTCCTTTTGCCGGTTAGTTCTCATAACCTATACGAAAGATTAGCAGTCCCTACAGCACATGTTCCAAGTTCAAGGTGGGATTGTCGATTCAATGTACGGAGTCTGGAAATGATTTTAAGTTACCGTTGTCGCGGAAGTGCAGCTAATGCGAGCAACACGCGTGGTGTTCCACAAGGACGTATTCTAGGACGAGCAACGAATTGAGTCGTCATACAATACAATTAAATAATACAGAAGGAGATAAAACGAGCAAAAGTACACAGATACAGGCAGTGCTAGGGCAATGACCTTAGAAATAAATGCTACGTTACATTGTTCATGATAATGATGTAGAAGGTTCAGCTGATGCAAGACGTGAACGCGTGTAGTGTGGAGTAGGGACCCATTTTAAGACCAGCAACGGTCGCAAAAATTAATGCAGCCAATGCTCTACAAAGCTCTTAGGATGGAGACAGATACAGAGGGTAACAAATAAATGTTGGGTTACGTTGTTCATGATGATGATGTAGTCAGCGGCTTTAAGGTAGTGCAACTGATGCGTGACCAGCACGCGCGTGGTGTGCCGCAGGTAGCCGCTGATGCACTCGTCGAAGAGCTGGCGACCCACGTGCGCGTCCACGGCGGAGAGGGGGTCGTCCAACAGGTAGATATCGGCCTGGTAACAAAAGTGAGAGTTTATTATGACTCTATAAAGAACCCTAGCTGAAATAGAAGTGCCAATGTGTTATCATGGAGGTTTTCCTTAGAAGCCTTCGTAAGAAACAGTTGCGCTATTTATTTCGATGTTTTATTTGTTTAATGTATTTTAAGACAAATAATAGTAGGAACATCACCCTATTTGTTTTGGTTGACTGGCAGAAAATGCCTCAGGCATTAAATCCACTTTCGTGCAGTATGTTTTTACTTGTGCATAAAGTTTTAATAAAAAGAAAACAGATGGATCTAATATGGAGTTTCTCATATTGATGGTTGAGTTCAACATCCGTGCTATTAAACTATAAAACTTAGGTGAAGTGAGTTTGAAGTGAGCTGTTAATAGTGTCAATCCCTTGCGTCAGTACGAGACCTAAGTTTCCAACGGTGAGATTTTTATAGAATCGTCCGGCTGTTTTCTTTTCGAGGCTTTGGTTAACTACGCATGATGAGTATGAATTTTATGCATTTCTGTTGCTGCATTTTGCCTTACTTACATTAAATAGTCGTTTGCGTTTAAGGCGTCATAGTGCAAATTAAAAGCCAGTTCATTAGCACGGCTTAAACTAAGTGGTAATAAAAGTTAATGTTAAGCTCTGTCGGTTAATTTTCAGAGAAGAGCGTAATTTTATGGGATTACCTATTACCACGACGTCGCTAGAGTGCAGTGCACGCTGGGATTATCTCAGGGTGTAAAATCTTAGCATTGCCTATATAGAACCGGAGTGAGGATATCCAAGTGTTTCATTATGATATTTTAACTAGATAATTTGCGTTTCTAAGTCCGACAGCAGCAATATAATCTAGACTTTGGTGTGGTCTAAAATATCAAGCAGTTGAACTTCTATGTTCACATTTTCAGAAATATATTATTTTTTATTTTCCTTGCATCATACAAGTAAGCAATTTATGTCACATACATACCTGTCTGTAAACAGCTCTGGCAAGGTTTATGCGGGCTCTCTGACCACCCGACAAGGAGGCTCCTCGTTCACCGACAAGCGTCTGGTCTCCGTGAGGAAACTGTTGGAAGTCCTTCTGGAGAGCGCACACTCTTACCACCTGGAAGAATGGGAATTTAAATTAGATATCAGCACGAGCATAGTTTAAAACTGACGAAATGTTAGGTACATATTTGGGTACTTTGATAACAAATTCAAATTGTATTGAATCGTGCATTAGGTACTAAGCCGACTTTTTTCTTTATTGTTTTAATTTTACCGATAACACTAAGTATTACTTAAATATTTTCAGCAGTATTAAGAGTAGATATACATACTTACTTCTTTATACTTTTTGGAGTTGTAGGGCAGACCAAATAAGATGTTTTGTCTGACGGTAGCAACGAACAGCCACGGCTCCTGGCTTGCATAAGATAGAGGCCCAGACAGGTATATTCGGCCATTGGTAGATCGAAGTTCATTCAGGAGTAATTGAAGAACTGAACTCTACAAATAAACAGGACATTTTATATTAGGACCTAAGTAGGCATAATATAATATGTTAATTTGCACTTGAAACTTGATAAGTATCTTGTATTTTGCAATATACAGTGTAAATGGAACATTTGTCATACAATGATTCATATTTGGGATGTGCTAAATATCGTCGTGTAGGTACTTGAATCAATATCGGTCGTTTGATTCGTTTAACTTGTTCATACATTTAAAACTGGTATCATTTTGATATTTTTGGTAGTGTTGTTTACCTAACGTTTACTGTGAATTCACGTCCGTTTAGTAGCTTTTAAGGTACTTACTTGTGAAGTGCGGAAATAAGTTACGCATATGTTTACACTTGCGTAAGTTTACCTAGAAGCCTCATTTGGCTGATGAGGTGATTGATGATTTTCTCGCTTATTTTAACATTATGAACTTTCCAAGATTTCATGACGTATCGTAAGTATCTACCTAGTAATGATTTTTCTGATGAAGGTACGGGTAAATTGAACAATGTAAAAAGAAACATTCATTGACAGGCAACAAACCTTTCCGGATCCGACAGAGCCGATGATGGCACACAGCTTTCCTTTAGGCATCAGGAGGTTTATCTGGTTCAACGTGATCGGTCCGTCGTCAATCCAGCTGGCGCTCACGTTCTGGATCAGAATGCCCACATCTGGGTTCACTGGCATCGGGCATAGAGTAGAACTCATCAAGCCTTTTTCGTTGCACTCAAATCCTAAAACATGAGGAAGAAAATGATCGATTAGATTGGGTCATCAATAGTACAGACGCCAGCACATCAAGCTACCCGAAACTGTCAAATTTTCCCAATCAACTTTGAACCTTAAGGCTCCTACAAACAGACGTGACACGCGATATAATTGCGCGCGACACAAAGGCACCGCTCGTTGCGCGACTTGCGACGTCTTTGTGTCGCGTGTCGTGTCGTGCCTGTTTGAAGAAGCCTTTATGCTTTAGCGATAATGTTGAAAATCTATTAAAGAAAGACAGACTGTAGTAGCTTGTTGTGCTGGCGTCTGTACATTATGTTACGTGTAAGGTAGTGCGCATAAGTCACACGTATCGTATACTATATTATAGCTTATGTGATCTAAACCCGCACTTAATTCACGCTTTTCTGTTTAGAAATGGATTACTTAAGTCACAGAAAAGCGTAACTTAAATGCGGGATTAGGTCACAAAAAAATTAATGACTTTTATTGAAAAATAAACTATTATCTTCCCAAACTCGTGGGTCAGAAGGTAGTTTAGGTTTATATTACATAAGTTTAACAATACAGTGTACAATACTGTGTTTCAAACGTGTGCAGAATAGTTTGTAAAATCGATCCAAATGTCCGTGATTGCACAACTAGACTACAAAGGATAATAGTAAACCATTGGATTAATAATACGAGTGTCGCCGGCTGATTCAATCGGTTAGCCCCTTCAATGCGGCAAAGGCCGGTCGCCGTGTTTTTTGTTGATAAACACGTGCGACAGATCGGCGTAGAATTTTAACAAGTGAATATTTTATCAACATTTTGATTTTTGGAATTTTCCTTTGTGTATTTAAATTTTTAGTGGAAAAAGTTGTAGGCAGAGAACGCCTCATGGCGGCTGTTAACATACTCAAGTCGCTTATAACCAACTCCCTATTTTATTACTTCGCACTCACACACAAACAACAGTAGCTCAGTAGTTAATTGATTGGCAAGAGAGAAGTCGACGTATGTTCGACGAACCATATCCGTTGTGCTAAAATTGGTATAACACCTAGCAAATAGTTTGTTAAAAAATCGCTTGCACCCACATAAAACAAGATCAAATATCGCAATAATTATGTTGTTATTAAATGTACTAGGTAAATGGTGTAGCAATAATTTGATCTTCAGCTTTTGCGAGTAAGACTTAAATAAAGAACTCACGAATTACTCGCCCATTCAAATATTTTTCGTGTTGCTGATGAGCAGTTTTTGGATTAGTACTTTTATCGCAACAACGATAACTTAGCAATATAACACAAGGTTTAAAGAGTTAGGTACCTTACTAATAAAATTGGGGTTATTTACCGGGTAAATACCAGAAAAAACTTGCTGCTATACGTAAGAGGCCTAGTGGCTAAACCTAGAGGCACTCCAGGTACCTACTTATCATTATTTCATTCTTAAAAATACCTACTCAGGCTGGTAACAATTGTTACTTGTCCTAGTAGTAGTAGTTTCACTTGCCTCCAAAAAAATTCTTTATCCTCGCTTTCCAAAAATAAAATAATGTAGGTACCTTTTACCCACATTAAGTAGATGTTAAAGCGGCCTTGATTGACTTTCTCTATAAAACCTTTACACCATTTTGCTGCAATTTTGCCAACATCATGATGTGAGCACGATCATGTCTATATGTAATTTTAATACAGATGTAGATATTAATCAATAAATCTATCCTGTATTTTCAGCCATATATTCAAGTACAAAAGTAGATGCGAATCTATATGGTAGATTCAAATTGATATTAACTGAATCAAAACACCTATCATCCCTCACCATTTTTTTTACCTACGTCGATCAATTCAGAATCTGAATCATCAGAGTTTTGAAATGTTGTTATGATATTCATTTCTGATTTCCTTGAATGCGCTATTAATGATAGTGTAAAATAATTTCATTCTCGTGTCCATCAAAACCGGTGACAACAAAGATTTACTGACTGAAAATATGTAAGTAGGTACCTATTATACTTAGGTAATATTGAAAAGAAAAAATGCTCATACAGATACAGAATGTCACAAAACTCTATATATTATGTTTTGTTATTATTGAATTACAAATTATATTGTCCGACTGTAACAACTTTGATATACCTACATAGATTAGCATTTTCATGATCAATATCTAATTGAAATAGTACCCATATATGCACAGGTTATTCTACAAGCAACGCTAATGTCCTGAATTAGATCTATAGGTACATACATCTGTACTATACCTATACATACAGATACCTAAATAAATAAAACTGAAGTATCTGTTTGTAATGTCAAAATAACAGACTTTTACAAAATGTGTATACATACGGTACATACTTATAACAAAAAAACATTTTGTTTATTTTCGTACAGTAATTTCTAACTTACCAGGGTTGTAAATGCCCTCCTCATCGATTTTCTTGAAAGTGTTAGGACGGAGGTCAACTTCGCTCAGATTATTCTTTTTCTTCTTATTCTCTACCATTTGTACTAATTTAGCGATGTCTACGTCCGGAACACTGCGAAGGTCTTCTCGCTCATCTGTTGTTATACATAATACGAATTTACGTTAATTGAATACATAATACAGTCATTATTATGCTACACTTCGACTAACATGACCTTTGTATTGACAATAATTGCTATCATATGGCATGTTTCGTGTATGTTTTATGAAATGCGAAGCGAAAACCTGTGAGTATTAGGTAAATAGCTTTTGTTCTTAGTTCTTATTATTGAATAATTTTTTTTTGTATAGAATGTAAAACATCAATTTATTTTTATTTTTATCGTAACATAAATTGAATTATAACATAAAGCGCCCTCCTTAGGTTAGTCCAAGTGATTGTTAGTAGGTATAAGTAGGCATAAGAAGCGAGAATAAATGACATCACAGGATGCGTGTTAACACAATAAACGTCGGTTAATCAAATATTCTTTAGAACAGTAATGACGCATCAAGTGCATCTTTTACGACATTTACACCCAAAACTATTCTGACTAATCTCGTACCCAAAAGTAAAACTGCCTCAATACGGCGAACAGAGGAATAGGACTCCATTATCATTGAAAGGCTTGTCGGCATAGAGACAGCCAAAGTCAACTGTAGTATGTTGAAGTATTGTGCCAACGGGAAGACCTGTGGAAATCATTGGTTTTGTTGACTCTCTTGATGCTTGTTAGCAACAGTGTCCATCGACTACTGCAGTATTAAATTAATGTTAGAGATATGAATAATTTTTACTATAACTATCATTGTTATTTTATGCCTCAAACATTATGTGAAAGAGTTTAAATTGAAAACTATAATTTATGACACACTTATCATCAGGACGTTCATTTTAGTTGGAAACCTTAACCAAACGCCACCTAAATGTCATGTCCTGACACAGCTTATGTTCTAATAACTTATTGACTGGAAGTGGTTAAAAGTGGTTAGATGTCTTGACTAAATAATTTAGCCATTACAGGCAGTAGTATACGGAACAGACACGTAACTAAAGTTTTGAGAGTTAGATGACTAAGTGTTAGTGTTATTATTAGCGTCGAGTCTCAGTTATAATTTGAACTCGTAGAAGAAGGATAGTGTCGATAGGGCATGCACTTGGTCCAAGGTCGAGACCATGTGGTCTCACGTACCGAACAACATGAATGCCTCGAGGCGCTGCACTGATATTAGTGCTTCTGCCAAAAATGACACAGCATTCGACATGATTATCGATAGCGTGCCTTGTAGGGTGTTGAAGAATTGCGCCAATGGGAACACCTGGAAATTATACACGTACACTGCACTGGTCCATAAAAGTTATTAAACAATCAGAACGCTTTGATATTACGAGGCTTTTGTTTGAATGTTTTGATTCGAATTTTAACATTCCGAAGAATGCTGTTCGTGAATAAAAAATAATTGTAACAAAATAAACTGGAATTTTCTACGTTAAGCAAAGATTATGAACCTATAAACAACCATATGTTTGTTTAGGGTAAATACTTACAATGTCTGCAGTAACTTGGTAGCCGAACAGCGAGTAGGAGAGCAGGGTGATGTACAGGGTAAGTCTCTCGGTGAACACCATGAAGCTGAGGTACACCCCTCGGAGGTAAGACGCTGACGTGATTTGCTTGATTTCGTTCTTTCGAGCCAAAGCTACTACCTGCTCAAATGGCTTCTCCCAGGCATACATTTTAATCACCTAAAATGATTTACTTTAATAAGTTAAAAATTATATAAATAAATATTTTTTCTTTGAATGAACCTATTCGGCAAAAAAATCTTGAAGATGATATTTGTATTGAAAACCCAAAACCCCATTAATTTAAGATACCTAATGACGTGCTTAGTTAAAGTCATGCATTCATACTTTGTTATTGTCTTGCGGTTTCTCTGTAAACGTGCAAAAATATGTTTCGGTTCATGACTAAAACAGACTCAATGATTGTAAAAAAATGAAGGGCACCATGTCACTTAATGGCATTAAATACACGAAGTTTTCCTTATGTTTTTATCTTGTCGTATTCGAACAAAATCGAAAGCTCGTCACATATAATTAGGAATGAGGGTCAAGTAATTACAAATGGTTTTAGCACGCTGATTGGTATATTGGAGAATACAGGACGTCAAAGTTGGCATAAAAATCGCGTGAACTAGGCCACTCAATCATTCTCCATGAAATGGAGATGATAGCCTGATTGGTAAGTTATATAATATTAGAACATAGTTGTAAATTTCACTAAAATAAGTACCTAAGTAGATATTATTAATGTTAAACTAATTTGCATGCCCTAAGCAGGCAAACTATGGATCATGCATAAACCACCAAATTCTTATTCTTACCTACCATTTTGCCAAATTCACAGTATGAAAATAATAGCTTTACCATTACTGCATCAGTATTTTTATTAGTTTATTGACCTAGTTCAAAATACAATATTTATGTAATTAGCACGTCAGAAAATCCAGATCAACATACCTGCATGCCATTAATAATTTCGTCCATAATTCGCACGCGCTCGTCAGTTTTGCACGCGGTCCTCATTCGCAACCTTGCAGCCAATTTACTCATGTAAGCTGTAAGAATAATAATAAGGTTGCATATGATTATTGCTTTTATTAAAAGATGGACTGCCCATTGATTGGATCGGCCGACAGGAATTTATGGGTCTTAAATTTCTTTTACTGTAATTGCATAACCAGGTTATCAGATGAATCATAATGGACAGTTAACTGTTAAGTTAATCGTATCAAATCCCATTAGTGAAGGATTTTCAGTTATTTTTTTTGTCTGTGCTAAAATATCAATCAATCCAATCCAAATCCATTCCCAATCTCTTTGATTATAACTACGTAACGCGAAAAAAAGAAAAACACGGACTATCTTCGTCATATTATGATTCTTAATGTTAACCTTTCATGATTCTGCCAAAGTGGCCTTTTTAGGCCCCCAGGAAGCTGTAGCTTTGAAATCGATAATTATCTTTAAATTCTTTTTTTTTGCGGTGTTATGTTTTGCTGTTTATGTATTTTTGGTATGACTTCAGTTACGTTAGTGGGGTTATTTGCTTTCATGGAGCCAGTATTCTTGTTGTTACTATTTACCAAGTCAAGTCATCATAGTGAAGTTATCAGAAAAGTAAGTACCGCTACTGATTCTCAGTTTTAAAGGAACAATTGCTTCAACATCCTGGTAAAACAACAGCATCAAAAATATACATACACTGAACCGGAATGGTCTGCAACACAATGCCGATGACTCCTACGATGGCTGCGTAGCCGATCTTCAGGTATATGAGGTAACAGACGATGATGACTTGGAGAGGGAGTAGCCAGATGAAATGCGTGTAGATGAAAGCATAGTCGAAACGGTTCACGTCGTTCGACAAGAGATTGACGACTTGCCCCGCTGTGGTCTGTGCCAGCGCACCGGAACTCATACGCATTACCTGATTGACACGGAGAGGAGAATTATAATTAATTGAAATAAAATTATATTTAATTGAAAAATCATAATTTACTTTGAAATAAATTGCCTCGTCATCCTCTGACTAGTCTTTCCACAACAATGTGCGATTATTAACATTTATTACAATCATTAGGGGTTTAACTAAATCAAGCAGTGCAATCAGCAAGTGCAGGTAGGTAAGTCTTATATAAAATTTAAAGGTTCATAATAACATTTAAGTAAATAGGTGTATGTTTTGTTGACCCTGAAAATTGTTTAAAAAAAATTGGTTTTTAACATTTACTTTAAAAAATCCTGATAAAATCGTACTCATTTAACAATAGTGGTTTTCGTAATTGTACTTAATTAAGTAACTAAAACTTGAAGTCTATTTCCGTATGCATAAAAGATTTTTATTCAAATATCTCTGTCTTATAGATTGATTGTCGTCTCTCACCAGTCAAATGGTTCATTCAAATTCAAATGGTCGGATGGATTTTCTTTTGTTGATTTACTTTCATAGTTTTATATCCAAGCGTTTGTGAGATGTTGCCCATCGCTTCCCACTATCTTGTAACAATAAATAATGTTTCTCAAAATTAATATGATAAGTGCAAGGGGTCTTTTAATTTTCGGATCACATTAATAAAATTGACATATTTTATTCTCAGTATTGATTTCTGAGAGAAAAACACCTAAGTATCTAATTATAGTAGTAGTATCGAAAATTCATACGTTATAATTATTGTAAAGAGTATGGTACAGGTACAGTTCACAATTTATCGACAGTTTACAATCTCGCGAGATATATTATAAACTAACGGTGTTCACAAATAAGTATACGATGACGGGTGTCCATATATCAGCAGTTACTGTAATTTGAACGAAAGTTTTCAGTGTCAATAGTCTAAGATCCGGTATAAGAAATAATACCCCCTGATCTGTTATTTACTGATAATATAAAATATATGCTAGATTATAATGTGTACATTGATGCATCGCAAATAGGTTGCCTAAATAGATTGATTAAATTTTTTTGATCAACTTCCCCGATTAGTTATTTGTGGAAGTCGAGCATCAGCTGAGAGAATATACCCGAATGAATAGAAAAAATAAGGGTTACCTATTTTCTCTCTGCGCAACTATGGAGTTGCCAGGTATAAACAGGTACAATACCCTCATAAGTTATTTAATCGAATTATATATCAAATTAAAGCTTATTTTATTCCAATCCAACCGTATTAGGTTGCCTTATCAAACAGTTTTTTGAATCCATGGCCATGGTTGCCTAAATTTGCGAGCGTTGAGAGCGACGGAGAAGCGTTGCGCGCGCAATTCCATTTGCCAGACAAAGATGCAGCGAATTCTTTTAAAGATTTCTCCGATAGTGTACATATTAACAATGATATCAATTTTTTTTACTCACACATTCATTTATCAGCGACAACACATAATTATGAAATAACTAGCTGACCCGGCGAACTGCGTACCTACCGCCTCAGAAACATTATCCAAATCAATCAATCCGTTCTCGAAATATCATCAAAAAAGCCTTTCCATACATACAAAATGTATGAGAAAATGAATTATCTTCATTATTATTTTTTTCGTGAATTTTTCCCATGTTATAATAGTTATTCTACTATTCAGGACAAACAAATCCAACAATCAAAGATCATGAAAATCGGTCCAGCCGTTCTTGAGTTATAAATGGTGTAACTAACCCGACTTTGTTTTATTTATATAATACAGAAGATTCTTCAAAAGGAGTCTTTCAAAAGGAGATTTTTTTTTATTTACAATAGATTATTTAATTATCGTCAAGTAAATAAATAATTTAGCAATATTGGGCGCAATTTACATAGAGAAATCTACTATGTTAAAACAAGTATTTCCGTTGAGATAAGAAACTACATTAGGTCCTGTTAAAGTGAGTTTAGTCTTACCTTTCTATATATAAGTGAGCAGGCGGCGATGCGGACTTTCATTCCAAATTGCTGCGTGGAGTAGGTGCCGTGGTGGTTGAGGAAGGCGATGATCAACGACATCATGATGACGGCCGTGGCGCAGTACACTGCCTGCTCGTAGGTCATAGTCGAGCCTGGCTCCCAGTATGTAAGCAACAAGCTCAAAGCTACCGGCTGGAAAGGCCTAAGGGAGTTAAAAGTAAAAAGAACTTGGTTAGAAAAATGATACAATTGTGTGACATCGTTCATAGTTACAATGCTTTCGCCTAGCTTTCACAGTTATTTTACCTCTGACAGCAGAAACTCAATAGAATCCTTAAGACAACGTAGGTATATAAAGATGACTGTGATTTGATTTGATAGACTTGTCAGTAGCGGCAACTCAACAGCAATCTTATTGTAGTGACAATATTGATCACTATGATTTTGACAGTGATGCAATATCAGAGGTAAAATAACTCCCAAAGTGTATGTAAACTGAGTTCTGAGTTCAGTCGTCTGTCTATGAGAAATAAAATAGCCTTACACGAACATCCTGAATTCAAAACTTTTTCAAATTAAAAATGTGTGATTCTTTCAAGATTATTTTGTAATAGCTAGCCTTGAACTGTAAAATTTTCCAGGTGGAAAACAAATAATAATACGGGAAGGTCACAAATACCACATTAGTAATTGACATAATGTGACATTCGCGTGACTGCTGCCAATAGTCAACAAAATTGCTCACTTGAGTACGAGTGCTTGTATGAGGAACATAATGCCGGAAGGAGCGTAACTCATCCAGAAAGCCTTGGTCATTGCACGAAGTAAAGATGGTTTACGGCCCTGCTTGCTCGCTAGTGCAATTTCTTCCAGCCATTTTCTGTAACAAAGTGTTTCATTAGTAATTAGTACAGCAACTAGTCTATAATATAGTGTTGTTCATTTTTAAAATGTTTTCATTTCCTGTCTTACTTCCAAGTTTTCGTATAAGATCACGTGAACTGCTCAATGCCACTTCGGTTATAACACCCAATTCCTTCCATCAATTTTGCACTTAAAAATTTGGCAAAACACGTGACAACTTAAAATGGAAGCATTACCTACATTGTTGATGCGATATCTTGACCTTATGCTGACTGACATTACATCGTGGGTACTTAGCATTTGAATTTAAATAGGGTTTCGAATCTTCAATGATATCATCATTATACACATCTTACGAATTGGTATTTTGATGATCTTATTAGCATATTTGTTTCCTACTTTACATGATTGTAACGTTCTGTAGTACATACCTATCAAATGAATAAGACGATTGCAGTGAGTTAGAACAAGCGGAATAGTTACCTAGTCGTAAGAATTTCATTATTTTAGCAAACGTGTACAAACTCTACTACTTGTATGCGTCATTACAGTATCCAAGAAGCTAGACTGGTGCAGTTACGGCGGCATTAATAGTGCGATACGCACGCAGTCCAGGATGCCTCGCCAACCAACACATTAATGCCCGAGATACACGTGTTCCTCAAGCCAGGACAAGAAGCTAGCAAGCTAGTAACTCTGTTTTCGTATATATGTATAGTTCTAGTTTAATTTCTAGGCTAGTAAACTAGTGAGAAATCTAGCAATAAGCTAGCGTCTCAAGCTAGGATCGTAGGATAGGGTTCTATTTTTTGAACTAGCAGCACCCCCAGCACTGATTTTACTATCCTGGCTTGTGTAAAAGCTTCATGTGGCCGGCGAAGCTAGTTTTAGATTTTTACGAGTGCAGTTCATTTTACTTCACAGACGTGTTGATATCTTATTCTTAATAACTGCAACGGTACCTTCTGGATTAAAATTATCTGGCATCATGTAAACAGCACTAGCATGTGCCAAGCCAGAACAGCAAGCCATGATAGTATATCAAGGTTCTAGCTTGCTACTCTAACTTTGAAAATCTAACCTCGCGTATCTCGGGCATAAGGAATATCTGCACCTACAGGCTACTCGGTGCTACGCACTAATAATCGCGCGATTCGTGATTGTGACACTGTTTATAAAATACGACAACTCGGTCATCGTGAGAGTTCCTCTCTCTCTCGTATTATTGTTGAATGAACATGTATGCGTACATAACGTAATGTGTACCTACCTAAGTAAAAAATCTACTAATTAGGTAGGTATAATTACTTAAGTATATCTTGTTTTCTCAAGGAAACCATGAATAATAATATATTAATAAAATTTTATTTGTACACTTTGAAAAACATACATAAGTACACACACAGGATTTAAGGTACCTATATTGTACAATAGAGTCACATTTAAGGGCGAACTGATGCCTCCTAAACCTCGAATAAAAGTAGGGCCTCTACGAAAAGCAATTTACTTAGTAAAATTACTAATAATATTTTATAACCTACACCTAGATAATGTCGCAATTTTCATCCAGGTGAACACTATAAAACCAAGAAAAGAATACTTGGTTACTTGGTTAGTACTTGTGTATAAGCTAAAAATTAATTTTTGACCATTGCTTAACGAGACCTAATTGAACATAATTATAGTCATAATACTCGTAAATCAGAAAAAAAAACGGTTGCAAAATATATAAATTAACAATAACCCTAAAATAGTACATTATGATACGTCTCGCGCGAACAATACCGCCTATAATGATCAATGCACACGCGTTTCATACGACGTTTTTCAACACACTTGCGAGGAAAAAAACAGACTTACTATTGTTAAATATTAACTTTTATGGGAAATGGCGCGCTGGTTTTGTTTTCCCGGGCGCCGCGCTAGCCAGCACCAGCGATGCGCGCGCACGTGTAAATAAAAGCACTGACAACCGACCGCTAAACAGCCTATAGAAAAAGTATAATTTAAACACAAAATATATCCGCAATAATAGAACGCCAGCAGGGTCTTTTCCGTTTGGTTTCGGAAGGGACCACGGACAATTTAAGGTGAATGCGCAGTGGTTGACCACTAAATTAAAATTTACTTACGGTTTTTGTAATTTGCAGGTCAGTATCAGGTTGTATCTTGATCAAAATATGATTCGCGACTATAATATATGTATTTACAGAATAAATGCACAGCCTAAATGGAGCCTCCCGGCGGGTTAGCCTCGGCATGAATTTGGACAAGACAAAAGTCATGTACCTACGTCTACGTCTACCTACCTACGTCTTGCCGAGTCCAATCCACATCGAAGGGTGGCTTCTCGAAGGTGTGAAGGATTATGTCTACCTAGGGCAAGTCATCCAGCTCGGTAGACACAACTTTCAGAAAGAGGTCGACAGAAGAATCCAGTTGAGTTTAGCAGCATTTGGAAACTTCGTCAAGTCTTCTCGTCGCCTATCACACAGTGTTTGAAGACTAAGTTCTTCAACCAGTACGTCCTGCCCGTCATGACATACAGTGCAGAAACGTGGACACTGACGGTCGGGCTGGTCCACAAATTCAAGGAATGAAATTATCCGGAAAAGAACCGGAGTTACTGACATAGCTTGCAGAGTCAGCATACTGAAGTAATATTGGGCTGGCCATGGACCGATGGCCGGTGGAGCAGACGAGTCTTGGAGTGGAGACCGCGTATCGGCAAGCGCAGTATGGGACGCCCCCCAGCTAGATGGACGGACGACCTAAATAAGGTGGCTGGGGTAGACTGGATTCGGAAAGCGGAGGACAGCGTGTTGTAGCGCAGTCTGGGAGACGCCTATGTCCAGCAGTGGACTGCGATAGCTGAGTTGATTCATGATTGAAAAAGTTTAAAAACGGTAGGTTGGTCTGTACAAACGATACTTACCAGAAAAATAAAACCATGTCATGAAACATGGGTAGTTTGGGTAAAGTTTAGAGGATACTATTAAACATCTATATTCAAAACATATTATAAATTAAAGTGATTTTTCGTGTCTGTTTGTGTAACCGCGTTGGGCTTTACATTTAGCCAACGGATTTTGTTATGGTTTTCACCATCATTTAGATTCAATTTATTCCGGAAGGTTTATGTGTAGAACTGTAGATATAATACAATGAAGAGTCAATCAATGTTTTGTCAAGTCGTGAAAACCGTGCGTTGCAGGGGCGGGTCGCTAGTATCATACGAGTAGATAAAGCAAAATCTAAATCAGTCTAAAGTCATTGTCAAGCTGGCATTTTGCTTACATAACAAATTATGAACTTAGTTGAATAAACGCTTATAGTGACATTGGAACTTAATAGATGCAGGAAGAGATAATGAACCAAACGTAGTATAATTACTGCCACGTGCATATACCACACGACTGAATTAATTATTGAGATTACTCATGCATTAAATGAAATGCTATATAGATGGTGATTTATAATGATAATGGTAGTATCATAAAAAATAGGATGTTTTCAGTGGTTTTTAAATGTAATTTATCGTTTTACTTTCATTACCTAAGTGTAGACCAAGCTCAAGCCAAGCCAAAATCCAAAGACCAAGTAGACCAGGTATTACTTGTGTATATCCGTCTTAAAATTCTGATATCAAGCAAAAAAAAAAAAACTTTGCCCAGAAGCATGTTGCATAATTGTACTAGTTGAAAGAAAAAAGAATTCACCATAAATATGTTTGTTTATTTACATGTTTTGCATAAAAAAAACACTTCTACATATTTATATTAAATTCAAAAGTGTTAATACATCCAAGAAAAGAATAACTTCAGCTGTTTATTTTGAACACATTTATGTTTTATTTTTAAAACATAATAATCATTACTACAACTTTAATGGTGGCAAAAAAGAAATGTCGGTTGTTAACGACTTTTGGTAACTACCAGTCTAAGGTTTTGGTATGACGTCTTACAATATCCTACGTACTTAATGGGAAATACCTGTGTAAACCAAGCACATTATCTTTAGACAGTTTTTGCGCCACACTATTAAAAATGCCTATTAAAATGGTTAATGTGCACCTTCAAGTAAAAACATGTGGTTAACAACCTATGTATGTAAAACATTTTGCAAATCGGCTTATAAATAACGGAGTTCTGAGGTAACAAAAAAAAAATTCAATCGAATTAACAACCTCCTTCTTTTTTGACGTCGGTTAAAAAGAGCACCACCGTCTAAAACCTCTATGATCATTGTGATTTCAAATAAAGAGGTAATTATCAAGCTTTAGGTTAGATACTTTAAGGTAACCTTTCCCAAAAAGACAAATAACAAAATTATAAAGTATTGTGTAGAACTATCGATATAAAGAAAAAATAAGTTTATTTGCGGTAAACACGACGCAAAGAAAGAACACAACACACAAAAAAGAACAAGAAAGATATAAGTACAGTGACAATGTTTAGATACGACTTGCTGACAAAACCCCGAGAAGGAATCACTGGCTATGAAGATACAGGCTATGTCTAGTTTCGGATTCAGGGATACTTATTCTTTGTTTGCTAAAGATAAGCCCTGGCTACAGTACCCAATGAATTTGGAATTCAATGTCCAATCTCCTATTTTAAGTCATTACGATGTACACCTTTGAATAAGACCAATTGTATTAAGGGTTGTGAAAAAAACATTTTTTATTACTATTTATTATTATTAACTTATGCATACACAGTGTAGCACACAATACATACCTGAGTGAAATGTAATAAGTAATTGATTGAATCCCAGCTATGTTTGATTCTAATGAAAATCTTAGTAATCTCTAACTAATAGATTGAAACTGCCATTCAGAACAATTTCAGCCGTTTTCCAGTTGACGTCAAACATGTAACATATTATCATGCGAGTGTCAACTATACCAAGGAAAAGAGGATTGCGCTTGTTATGGTATTCCCACCATGGAAATGATGTCAGAATGTGACGTCACACCATGGCGACTACCATGATGGGTAAAAGCGTCACGGTAGCAGCCCGCGAAATTCAAATTTTGCTACGTTTTCTGCAATTTTCGGGTCAGTATCAGGTTGTATGTTTATCTAAATATGTTTCGCGGCTGTTACAAATATTTATTTATAGAATTATAATCATAAAAAAATATTAATACAACTCTATAAGTTCATATTACTATTAAATGACTATTTCATGAAATCATGACATTTGAGAGCAATTCTATTCCTGATTCTAATGATTATAATTCTGTAAAGTCATATTTGTTATGGTCGCGAATCATATTTAAATCGACAAACAACCTGGTACTGACCTGCAAATTGCCATAAACGTAAAGAAAATTTGAATTCGTGTGCTACCTTAGCACATCCCCCTTAACGATCTTTTATATGGTATGGGTCGCGTTTGACCACACCACTGCCCTATCTCACCTAAAGTACGCGCGATGACAGTACGCTGATAATGGTATCGAACCATGTCAAAGGGACCAAAGCATGCATGAAGAAGCCTCCTCATGTAGCGCAGTTTGTTCCGCCAGTTACTCAACTGAACCGTGCGCTCGGCGCATCCTGGACAATCACACCCAACATCTTATTTGACTGGCTAATTCTTCCCTTGTGGTGGTAGGGCTAACGCTCGCCTGGTTTGCGACCCTCCCATCGCAGTCCGGCGTCAAGCAAGCTTTCCATGAGATCAGGCGTGATCGATGTCAAGAGCGGCCCGATCCAAAAAAAAAAGGCAACAACACCTAACAGGTAATTCCGGTCTTACTGGTATGGAAAAGACCACAGATATAGATAGACCTAGATAACGCAAGTATCACGAACTGTATGAAAACCAAGCGTGCCATTTTTTGACTACCTATTATGACGTCACAAGCACGCGCTCTCGCTCACGCTTACCCAGCTAGCAGAACACAGCACTGAGCGTGAAAAGGTGCTTACGATTTTTGAACGTAAGCTGGTCCGATTTTTGGCACGCGAAGTAGTTGCTCTTGCGTTATCTCGGTGTATCAATATCTGTGGAAAAGACAAATCCAATAGTCAACTGGAATTGTACATAAAACATCTCGACAATAAGTATTCCACAATACTAATAAATAAATAAATATTAGTTACAAAGTGAAGAATTAAAAAGATATCAGCTAAGGAAAAATCGAGAAGACAATATTTCGCAATAATGTAACCTACGTAAAGTAAGATAGATAAGAAAACCTGTAAATGACATGCAATTAAGTACAAGACAAGTGAAAGCACTTCCGATGCTCTTGAATAAAATCGATAGCTAACCGGTACGCATGCTCTTGCACACACTCCCGTGTCGATCGTTGACATACTAACGCGATCTGCGTCATGGTGACGCTCATGTGGTACTGCCAGCCACCACTTTGTAAACAAGACAGTGCTGAATGTAGTGCACAACTAACATTGCATTAAAAATGCTGAAAATATGTTTTAATGTATGTAAGTCTGAGGACTGTCTTAGCGGATACGAACTGGGAGGTGGTCTAAAACACCAGAATTGGTAATTACGTACCTACCTACTAATTATAACTTATGAACGTTGTTTTTATAATCAAATTGAATTGTACAAAGAGCACAGTTTCTAAAAAAAAAATGCTGACTTCATATTAAGACCCAAAACCACCGGTTGTGTTTACTTGAAGGCTCCATCAATCAATTATATCTACCTAATGACGCTAACTTGCATTTAACCGGTTCCTATAGGTGTGTAAACTGTGAGAGATAACACTCTCTACGTTCGGTATCATTCATTAACAACACTGAATGATATCTCTGTGGCATTCCTATGATAATCAGTTAATGGTTTACGGCTGACTTCCTGTTCCGGTGATCTTTTCACGTTCACGCCTTGAAGTTACGGAGTTATTAATATATCGTTTTCTTTTGCAATTCATCTACAACGATGCATGTGAAAGTGGGTGAAATTGATACAGGATGGACATAATGGTTCACAATACGTGTTTTATCAATGACTGAATTGAATAAGCGCTATCAAAGGGTGTCGTCGTTCAGATGCACAATGTGATGGAAGAAACTCGATGGAACTCACGCGCGGTTAATTTAGTTATGAAGACCGATGCAGATATCTTATTTCTTGAGGTGAAGGATGTTTTGTAAATAGGCAAAAAATGGGTTTAGTTATTTTGCAATTCAGCAATTACAGTGATGGTTATAATCTATTGTGATTAAAATGATGTGAATTACATTGTGTTTCATGTTCATGTTGGCGTTGGCACACACAAAAAGTATAATTAGGTACCAATGCAATTATAATTCGCCAGTAACAGTTGCTTTATACGTTGTCTGTCTACAATCATAGGTAACTACAAAAAATAGATTTTTCCTATGTTTGACCAAATATTTTTGTGTTTGTGTTTTTTTTTTGTTATTGCTCGGCAGAGGAGCATTATTTGTTATATGATTTTTTTTTCAAAACACTAGGCTTTTTCATTAACGCCCGTTGCGTTAATGAAAATGGCTGGTGTGTTGTAAAGTATGTGTGTGTGGAATTATGGAGCTACTTATATGTTTGGGCACGACAAAGGAGCTTAATCACGACTCACATACATTTCATCACTTTTGTTACAATATTCCTACAGAGGTGGACCTCTGCAGGAATAACAGTAAGTCAATAACAAAAATACATCTCCCGAAATAAAAAAACGCTAGAAACGTTCTATAGAAGCTAAATAAGCTAAGCTAGTTATTTGTTTAGGTACTATTTTGTGGAAGGTTTACATACCATCGCAATTTTTATCCGTCAGATTATTCGATTATTTTTATGCGAATTCACTGTTTTATTAGTATAATTAAATATGTAAGTACTCAAACTTACGAATAAGTAATATCAAACATAAAATTAAAATAATTATGCAAAAAAAGGATCAAGACAGCGGAAACGAAATTTACAGTAATTAAATATTCACGAAGCATGCAATAAACCAACCTGAATTTATCATTTTTACTTATATTTAGATGGCTGGTTTATTTATTTATATTTTCATTTTGTTTAAATATTTTTGGTACCTTCATGTGTACGTCTCGTGTAGTTCGAGTACTACAGGAATCTTTTGGCACCTGAATGACATTGACAGGAGGGCGTTGTTGACTTGTTGGTAAACATTTATGAGCTGAAATTAAATTATTGAAAAACCAAGATGGCGTTAGTTCCGATTTTGGCCATGCGTCAAAAGATCCTTGTATCGTTTTAAGTAAATATTTTTATGTGTTGATCTATGTTCGCAGTCACATGATCACTCTCGATGGCCGTCGCCGCGGCCATGCTTGTCGTTTCGCCTTGTCCTTATTTCAGCTCATCACAAGCATCTACGTTGCTTTACACAGAATGTCTAATGATTGCTTAATTAATTATTATTATTACAAGGTACCGCGACTTTTGACACCTCCTTTACTTGGCAGATGTCTTTAGTAGCGACGGTCAGCAATAAAAGTCGATTAAAACTTTAGCCCATCTGTTCTGTAAAAGTCTCACAGTGAAAACTTAGATGCAGTGAGCTTGAAGTGAGGTGACAATACTTAGACCCGTATTACAGAACGTCACTCAATATTCAAGCATTACTTAAAACTAGATTCATAACATTTGATTGGTTGAAACTAGTTTTAAGTAGTGCTTGAAAATTGAGTGACGTTCTGTAATACGAGATTGTGTCAATCTCAAGCATCAGGGGGCCTAAAAAGGCCACTTTGATGAATCAAAAAAGGATAACGTTATGAATCAAAATATGGCGAAGACAGCCTGTGTTTTTCTTTTTTTCGCTGCACTACGTAGGTATAATCAAAGAGATAGGGATTGGATTTGATTGGACTGATTAGTATTTTAGCACAGACAAAAAAAATATAACTGAAGAATCCTTCATGAGGATTTGATTTGATTAACTTAACAGTTAACTGTCCATTACGATTTATAATGTTATCCTTTTATGATTCGCTAAAGTGGCCTTTTTAGGAATAAGAGTTTACGTAACCTAAGTTTTCACGTTGAGATTTCTACAGAATAGAACGGCAGTTTTTAAAATCTTAATTATACCTATAGTGCAAAAAATTCATAAAGAATGTGTACTGACTGATATTTCTACAATTTAAAGAGTATGAACATGAAATTGACAAAAGCAATCTAACGAATCATTTTATATCAATTTATGCCAAAGATACAGTGTTAATCGACTTATAGCAGACTGAACGGTCAGCAACAAAAGTCGGTTAACACTTCAGTTTTTCTAATCTCAGTTATTGAGCAAAATATTTGTTCAAAATTGCAGCAGAAGTACAATATATTTTTTAACAAATATTTTACTCAACAACTGAAATTACAAAAATCGAAGTATTACTATTTTGCTCACTATCTGAGATTAAAAAAACTTAAGTGTTAATCGACTTTTGTTGCTGACTGTACATAAAAGTCAATATATTCGTATGACTTAATTAAAAAGAAATCAACTTTTAATGTGCCTTTAATCCGCACCCAGATTGAAATGTTAAAGAATGTAGTTTTATTGTAATTTGTTAATACCAAAGAAGGACTCGAAAAACTTTTAAAAGATATTGAAATTTGAATCATGTGACTTTCCCTCATTTTATGACTTAAAATATTGGATCATGTCTTCGATTTTTCATAAAAACATTCTCACGTGAAGTAGTTAAAGCTGAAATCTAAAAAACTCTAGTAGTAGTTTTGTTTTTTTTTGTATGTTTGTTTGTTATGCTTTCACGCTAAAACCGCTGAATGGAGTCGGATGAAATTTGGCACATGGGTAGACCATGACCTGAATTAGGAGAAAAGTATCTTTTTATCCCCCTTATTCTCACGGGATTGTGACATATGCTGGTGAAAGCGGGGCGCAGTTAGCTTATAATAAAATCTGAAGGTGTAGGTATCGCACGTGGACAGATTATTATCTTAATCTGTCTGTATAAGAATATAAAAATAAGTATTTAATAAATAAAAGTTATAAGCTACAAACAAATTTAATTGACGTAGACCTTTAAATGTACACACATTTAACAAGAAAAAACAACAACCATGAGATAAAGGTTACTTTTGAAGTTTTGACAGTTTCATTACCAATGTCTTGGACTTTTGGTCAAGGTCAGATGAAAGCACTGAACAACACAAAACATATATCCTTACATAGTTACCTACCTAATTATACCGTTAGGTACCAATCAACTGATAAATAACACCTTAGGAATTCGAAGTTAATAATACCGTATGGTTTCTTGGTCATAAAAAAATAGGATCGTATTTGTCCACGTGGAAAAAAATTGCAAAACATAAAGCTCTTAAAATAATTCGCGTGCATTAATATGCTTTAAAAGTTTTTATGATTATCAGTGAACCGCATGGTTACATCGATTTAAGAGATGTAAAGTTGTAAACAAGGATATGAAAACCACAGTATGAACTTGCTCGGTCCGAAGGCTATGATCCGACACTACGTACCGGTACACTATCGTGTGGAAACTTAATGCTCCTACAGACAGGCGCGACGCGACTCTGGTAGAACAATTTCTATGAAAACTTCATGGAAATTCTTCTACCAGAATGGCGTCGCAACGTCGCGTCGCGTCTGTCTGCGGGAGCCTTTACACAGTCTCATCACTTGATGTAAACAGTTACACTATACTATGTACTTATGTCTTATATTGACTTAATTAAACCAGGAAGCAAGGAGGAAGTGACTGGTTATGGTTAATAAGTTTACTTTAAAGATTTTATCGTAGGTATTTCGTAACCAATTTATGTTTCGGTCCTTGTACTCAATAACATTTATGGAAATACTAGCAGTGCCCCGCGGTTCTCGATCTCGTCGAAGTCTCGTTACCGTGGGAATATTGGGATAAAAAGTATCCTATGTGGTAATCCAGGGTGTCAGCTACCTCCGTACCAAATTTTATTAAAATTCGTCCAGCCGTTTGTGCGTGAAAATGTAACAAACATACAAACACACACAAACTGTCGCCTTTATAATATTACTGTGATAAACGTCTAATCAAAGCAAGGATCGTAGCATGTCGTGTTCTGGAATGTCTGCCTAACCCATGGGAAGAAGGCGTGAGTAATTTATGTATGTTTTTTTTTTCAAATTTGGTCGACAGTCAGCACTTTTCGAACGTCAAACGTATGTATGAACTTGTTGTAACTAAGAAGAAAAAGCTGAAAAGCAATACTGACTTTTTTATTACCCTGTGTCAGGGCGTCTCTGAGGCCTCCAACGAAAATACGGGTCCGTCCGAAAATAGCACGAAACTACGGAGAGAACACCCTACACCCGATTAATTAACTTTTTTGGACGGGCAAAAACACATATTGAGAATAAGGACACCCGTCAAATCATGTTGTCATTCATTTTTACGTTGGGCCCCAACCTAATCTTATTTCCATAGGTGATAGGTACAGAGTAGGAATCGCTCGTAACTTCGGCCGAATCTACTGATTTAGACCTCCCGCTCGAACGCTACGGTTATAGGAAAACTGCTCGCTTTGCACAGGTGCCTCCTTTGCAGAGCTAGTGCCCTTATTGCGTTACAGATCTTATGCAGTAGGTAACTACTTAAGTTTACTTAAACAGATTATCATAAAATAAGAAGGAAATCTGGAAATGGTCGGAAGGAGTAACCAATTATAAATACCTATCGTAACATCTTTTCACCCCAGCAGGACTGATAAACATTTTTTTTCTTCCTAACCGTTTCTTTTGGTTATTTTTTTCTTTCTTATTATGGCATATACCTAGTATAAACAAGTTGGTAACCTAAACTGACTGAAGTATTTAATAAAAATAACAAAATTCATTCCTAACTTAATTAAAACTATAACAATGAATCCTAACTTAACTACTTATGGTAATATTTGGGCTCCACGTTAAGAAATTTCTGTTCAAAAAAGTTTCATTTTATTAATTTATTAATGTTTCTATTACAGGCTTTCCATATTTTGTTCTTTTGTAGAATAGACCACAGAAAATTTTATCAAAATTGGTCCAGCCGTTTGAGCGTGTAGGAGTAACAAACATATAAACACACACACGCGCACACACACTCACAAACTTTCGACTTTATAATATTAGTGTGAAGTGTGATTATTATTAGTGTAGATTGGATTCTTGTAAGTATCTAACTCAAGGTTACATAATAATTATCTAAAATACCTAAAACAAATTCCTAGTAAATAATTTGACTACAAGCCTGCCCCCACCCCCTACCCACCCCCACTTATCTTAAAGAACGTTTCAAGTTCCTTCATGACACAAATAATAGATATCTGAGGTCATAGGAAAACCTGAGACTAGAGATGCCAATGCATTCCACCACACGTAGTATATGACATAGTACGGTTATGGAATGACTTGCCCGTGTCGGTAAGGCGTGCTCAATCTTTGTCCCCGTTTAAATTTATGGTAAAAAAGCACTTCCTCTCTCCTTAAACATCATCCATTATATTTTCTTTGCTCCTGTTTCATGTTTATTATTATATGTATATATGTATTTATATGTATGTGTATATATTTATTTAGATTAGTATAATATACCTTATGTATGTATTTATTGTATTATGTAAATGGGACTACCTACAGTATTTGTCTCTCCTTCCCCTTTTTAAATCCATAAAAAGGTTGTCTTTAAAATATCGCTCTCAGCGATAAGACCGCCCATTGTGTCACCCTTTGTACAGTTTCTGTACTTACGACGTAGCGGCCAAAGGTAGGTTGCGGTGTCGCTTGGGCGACATCGCAACTGAGGCGGGCCGCGATGTCGTACCGGAGGCATCGCGGTTTAGGGTTGGAGGCCGCGGCGGGAGAGGAGTGCCGGTATTACGGTGCGCCGCTCTCCCTACCTTCCGCGGCCTTGACGGGGTCGCCACCGTACTATGGCGGACGCGGTGGGGCTGCAGGGGAAGAGGAGTGTCGGTATTACGTTGGCCGCTCTCCCTATCCTCTGCAGCCGAAAATTGGCAGGCGGCGGGGCCAATGTCCTGACCCGTCGCAGGGGGGACCAAGGGTGCCCAGACACGGGGTCGTCTGGCGCCCATGTGCTGGTTTGGTCCCTGGGGTGGTCACGGCGTGCTGTGTTCTGGTGCGCCGGTGATGGGGAGTACTCCACAGAGGAGGGTCCGGTAACGGACGGCCGCGGCGGGTTCACGGATGAGTGCTAACGCGTGCCCGTGTTCCCGCCGTAAGCGGTAGAGGAGGACACCGTGGAGTTTTAGTGGGTTAGAGTCCCACATAACTGCACTATCTCCCCGTGGTAGTGCAGTATGCATGAGCATTTCTCAACGTTAAAAAAAAAATGTCTGTAATTTTCATGGTGTACATAATAAAGAGTATTCTATTCTAAGAATAGAATAGAATACTCAAGGTAGAATGCCTTTCCACCAGAGACGAGCGAGAATGCGTAGCGAGGGATGTGTGTAAAACAAACCAATACCAACGCTAACTTAGTTCAAGGTATAAAAATGAAGCGATGTATTGGTTGGTTTCACACACATCCTCGCTCACTAAAATAGTTTGATTAGTAAACAACATTTCTTCATCATCGTTGATAGGTAACTAAGATATATTTTGCAAGTTGCAACCATATTCTATGATGTTTTTTTAAATATTAGTATTGATAAATGATTTTATTTCTGTAAGTAGGTTTGTACAAACACTTTCACAAGTCAATCATATTTTTTTTTAAACTAGATGAGATTGGCGTTTCTTATCCGACTACTCTGAGAAGAAAGGCCGACAAATTCTGAGGTCACAGTCTCTTTTAAAGTTCAGAGATAATCTTGGTCAGAGCATGTGAAGACCTGCATGTAGATTGGTGTCTGAAATGGTATTTTGAGGAAAGAACCACTTAGATTGAGTGGACCTGTCCAGTAAGGGCACGCATTTGTCAGTATTCATGCAGCTCAACTGACATTGTGTTAACTTTATTCCAATCACATAAAAACATAACGGATATATTAATCCTGACAGGTAAAAAAGCACATAACCTTAATAATAGTCGTAAATATCTCAGCTGATAAATTGCACGATATTGTAGGTAGGTGTAAAAAATGTCATAACCATCATGAATTTATGGTGTAGGTAGACAAGATTGTTCTAAGTTATGATAACAGTTCTTCGCAATATAATTATGTATTTAGTATAGAGAGCTGCAAGTAGATAATATCAACAACAGATGGGTATGGCAATTATGACCAGCACAGCCAGTGAATATGAATAATAAGGACATAGGAAGCAGCGGTGCTATTCTGTTTCACCGTGAAAACTTAGGTGAAGTGAGCTGTCAATAGTGTCAATTCCTAGCAAAAACAAACTCACTTCACCTAAGTTTTCACGGTGAGATTTTTACAGAATCGAACGGCAGAGTCGCGCTAAAGTTACGTAAGTGGATCTACTCATCTATCTACCCAGTCGCACAGGGGTGCACGGGGCCTAAAAAGGCCACTTTGGCAGAATCATAAATAATAACAGTATGAATCATAATAATTTTTTTTGTTCTGTCGTCGGTGGCAGCGCAGAGGTCACTTATTATAGGTATTTATTTTATCATATTGACATACTACACAGGGTGAATAGTGAAAAAGAAATGTTCATTACAAAGTTGCAGGTGGAAGTGACAATACAAGCATGTGAGAAATGTAAATACATAGTACCTACCTTTATCTACTATGTAGTCGTAGCTTAATATGCAATGAGAGTCTAGCCTACACGGAGGCAAAGTCTTTAACACAGAACAATAATTAAACTTTATGGTAAATTGACTTTAGGTTTAGGTGTCAATTGTTTTCTAAACTATCCACTAGTTGGAGACGTTTTTAGTGGTAAAGTTATTAGCACTTAAGTACTTACTAATCATTATTTCCTTCATTAGGTAGGTAGGTACTTATTGATAATTTTTAATAAACAAAACGATGTTAACAATTAAGATACAACATGATGTAGCTGTCTGCTTGTATGGACATATCATCATGGAAAATATGTCAATGTCCCACTTTCAAAACAATTTTCTTTTACAAGATGAAATAATTATTAGCTTATCTGTTACATCTAGGGTCATCGACTAGCGTGCCGGTAACTTAGCAAGCGGCAACTGTTCACACAGTGTATAATTACTTAATGATCAACACTGTGACAAAGGAAGTCGGCCGAGCAATTCACACCAACCTTGTACCTATTGAAGCTCTACTAAGGACTGTACTGGCATGAACTTAGTCAATTATAGTAATATAATAATATTCAAATCAATAACCTTAAAAACAATATTTTAAAAGTTGATACTCAAGCCACCAGGATCGTCGTCATATAGGTACATACCTACCTATGTCCTATTAGATATTTTCGAATATATGGCTCGAAGCACGAG
This sequence comes from Luperina nickerlii, assembly GCA_963855955.1. Taxonomy (NCBI): domain Eukaryota; kingdom Metazoa; phylum Arthropoda; class Insecta; order Lepidoptera; family Noctuidae; genus Luperina; species Luperina nickerlii. Next base: position 12,340,575 of record OY979664.1, on the reverse strand, counting down.
CCGCCCCTAAGGCTGCCTTTCCACCAGAGATGAGCGAGGATGCGTAGCGAGGGATGCGTGTAAAACTAACCATTACCAACGCTAACTTAGTTCAAGCTATAAAAATGAAGCGATGTTATTGGTTGATTTCACACACATCCCTCGTTACGCATCCTCGCTCACCTCTGGTGGAAAGGCAGTCTTAGACGACCCATTGACCTAGCTTTCTAAAAGATATATCATTTTCTCTGACAATAATTATTCATTTCCATATTTCAAACCGAACCTTTCAAATGATTAAAATCAATTCCCAGTGGTTAGTAATGGATGCAGAAATGTGTCGTGTTATGTGAGCATCACTGCACCTTTTGGAGGCCACGCATCACTAACACTTTATGCAAACTCACGCGCGAACCTCGCAGATTTCATGTAGAGAAAAGCGTTTATTTAGATTGTCCACCGGTCTCATGTTCAATAGGCTGTACGTAGAAGTTTTTTCTAACTTCTCACATCTATTTATAACCCCACTGCGAGTGACCGACTACCTGCAAGCTCGGTGGTTATCTCAGAAACTGTTTTAAAGATTTAGACTGGTATTTAAATGTAAAATGTAATTATATAATTGTTCTGATTAATAGGCATAGCAGAATATTTTCAATATCATCATTTGCTTAGCCTTTTCCCAGCTATGTTGTCGGCTTCCACTGTAACGGAATGCAACTGAATACAAGTGTTACATGGAGCGTCGTCTTATCTGACCTTCAAAACCTAGTTATTGAGTGGAGTTTCTTGCCCGTTCTTCTCTATAGAGATCTACGTTTTGGAATGGGCAACTAGCTTCAACTTTCTGACTAACTGACAGACTATTTAAATTTTGACAATTCAAAAGTACAAGGTTTGATTGAAATAAATGCTTTGAATTTGAGTTTGATTGGGTAACACGATGCCCTTCGTAAGAGTGGTTGTCAGACTTTTGGGCTTCTGACTACCCACGTAACGACTGTCAAAGATTTACGAATGACAGCCGGGATCAAAGCGACGGCTTAACGTGTTTTCTGAGGCACCCAGCGACGGACCAACCGCGGTAAGCGTATACCAGATCGATCGACCCGTGCGGCTCTTATTACTTAGCAACGGGCTTTTCCAATAATATTTTCAACAAAACCTATTCATTAACAGGTGGGTAAATAATGCAGGTATGACAGGTGTTAAATACAATGCAAATCATTAGCGAATATGTATTATATACAATATGTGATTGTGCAGGAAGGTAGGCAGTGAACGTGAATCATGGTATCGTATACATAACACAGGTTTGTCGACGGCAGTTGATTGACCATGTGGAAGACTCGTGTAGCAACCGGTTCTTAGTATGATTAAATAATCCAATGTGAAATTTAATCATGTCAAAGTCATTTAACGACCAAAACATCCAGAGAAACGCGGAGAATAGATTACAGTACACATTCATGAAATACTCGTTTAAACCGGTAAAATTGTATTAACAGTGCACAAAGAACTTGAACCGTGCGTATGTTGGATGAGACTGCTGGTGCCCTTGGTGAAACTCATGTACCTATAACACGCTCGAATGTATATTGAAAATCCGGAATGCGGACGCAACGGCTCTCAAAATGTTAATAGAAAAATTGGATTTGCAATTGCTCTTTATTGTCACATAAAATGGTGACTAAGCTTTAAACAGCGATATGTGACCTGATGTGTACACAATGTTATTGAGTGTGTAAGTGCGTTAACAAGTCTTACGTCGCCTTGATTAATACTTCCCATTCGCAGAGATTCTAGGCCTTTGTGTGATGCACGGCACACCTCCTGCGCGCCGGCGGCGTCGTGCCTGGCGGCCGTCTGCTCGGCTCGCATAACGGCAAAGTACAATTCCCAATCGAACATTTAAGCAAACACATTAAAGTACCTACAACACCGGTTACACGTGAGAACGGTGCTTTGTGGCCGATCATCGAAGTCTATAAGGTCGTTTGTGCAATCAATCGTTTCCTTTAATTATTTACATATCATAGTGACGTTGGTGACTATTGATTAGTTCGTGCAACAATATCCCTTCATTAATTACCTATTCAGTTCTTTCGCAGACTTCAACAGCGTCTAGACATCAATTATTTTGGTATTGTATTAGCCCAGCAGAGAGATAATTGATTTAACAAAATTGCTTTACTTTTTGGGCCATTTTTGCACAAACCAAGAATGAGTGTCAATATTTTTAAACACTTAGTTCGAGTACTGTACAATTATGAGGCGCGATAAAGAATCAATATCTCCTCGTAGCAAGTGAGCAAGGAACCAAAGAAGTGTACAAATAGGCACTCTAATGTCAAAGCCTTCGCAAGATGTTTTCGAGAAGTCGCGTACGTGAGCTTTTTAGTCCTTGAGCTTTTGTATAATAAAAATATATACTTTATTGTCCTCGTTTGAGTTTGCAATACTCATTACACGAATGTTATTCTCAGGAGATCTTTGACGACGTTAGTTCCATGTTTATTACTCAGGGACGTGAAACGCAATCTGCCATGTTTACTGAGAAGTTTAAGTTTATTCTTTATCTGCGAAGGGCAGCGTTGATTTCGGACTGTTAAAAAGGAATGCTTGGTTACAGGTGGTGTGATGCCTATACAGGGTGGTAGGGACATCAATGCGCATCCTGTTACTATGGATTCAGTAATTCTGAAAAAAAAATCCCTAAGTTGATTTTTTTAAAGTGAAAACTGCTTTAGGTGCTTTGGGCATTTTTTGAGATGGGAAAAAACCATTAAACTTGCGACACTGTTTCAAGTTTTGGCCATTATAAAGACGCGCGGTACATTTTCTTTCGGAAGAATGGCCTTCAAACATATTTATAAAATTACTATGCTTTTTCAAGTTTTCACTTCTGCCGGCTTTCCTGGAGTGCCACTGTTTCTTTTTTGTGTCAATATCTTTGCTGTTCCATACATTTTGACCGCGTAGGTAATGCGCTTTTTTATGAAACAACAGATTTTTTTAATTACCGATCGAACATTTCTACCCTAGGGGGTTTAGAATCATGTGCTGAATGCATGGATACAGTTTGCGCGGCGATGTCCCTGCCACCCTGTATACATACTATGTGAGTACCTACTACACATTTTTCATATATTATAATAATAATGTATACAAATCAAGCCGGACGTCTTATTAACTATTTAAAAAACATTAAATTATAATTACTAACATTATGTCCGGCTCCAACGTAAATATTTTTTGCGCATACGAAAGTCGTACTAACCTAATAGCCAGTCGATGTCATTGAAACCAGTCGGGCTGAGATTTGGTGTAACACTTTTATAAATAGTGCATTTATCATTAATTTTACGTTGCCAGATTTATATTAAGACAACCGTGGCATGCAAATGCAACCTTGTGAGACTCCTAAGATTATAACCGATTCATATGATCTACTAAGGTGAACATGATCTAGATACCATAGACACACCCATCCATGGTTGTGTCTATATGCGCATGGCATGGATTCCATATCCGTGGCATGGATACTGACTGAGTCTGGCATATAAAGAATGTGTTTTACTAATTTCGTAATAGGTTTCGTATAGTATAAAGTTCTTCTGAGATTAAAAAAAATACTTTATTTAGAAATTAAATAAATAAAGACGTTTATTTGCGGTAAACATGACACAGAGAAAGAACAAACATAAAAAAAACAGTGACATGCAGATTTAGACAGTGTTGACTGATTTATTACGATTTTAATTAGTATTTTCAAACTATGTAGTTAAAATGACTGAGCTTGCTGCGGAAAGGCGTTCAAGGAAAACAGGTTTTGTTAATATTCGGGAAGCGTTAAGTGAAACGGGTCCAAAGTCGCATGTTGAATTGGTTAATAACGGCCCGTTCTCGTCGTCCGGGACAGTTATCGATGTGCCGCCGTCATCGTGCACATTAGCCAATGAGAAGGTCGGTACATAATCACAATTACCCGGAACGCTGAATTAGACAGGAAACGCAACTTGTAACAGCTATTACGTAATGCGTAGTATGTTGACAATTAGAATAACGAATGTAGAACGTGCCCTGTTTGAGAACAACGTCTTCAGGAGCGTTTACATGCATCAGTGGTTCGGTGTATTGGGTTAAAGGGTTCAACTAAGTATAATTCTGAATGCTTGAATTTCATAAATTTGATTACAATGCTGTATTACCCAAACATAAGTTAGCACATATTTACTTGTAAAATACTATGACAAAACTTGGCTTGGGAAATAGAATGCTTCTCAGAAAAAAGCGTTTAGTACCTACTAGTTGAAGGGTAAACAAGCAGTTGTATCACGTATTTTGTTATTTTATTATCATTAATTTGTTAGAGTGACATAAAAGGGAGTGTTAACACTTCCTCCATTGTTTCATTAGATTCGTAAAGATAACTTGAAAATTTCCATATTCTGAAAAATCTGTAGCCAGTGCGCACATGAATGTCAATTCATTAAGGAAGTGGGTTATTCATATAAGTCGCTATCAGGTACTATACAAATGTTATTAAGGATTCAAATAACCTAAGTACTTAATATTATTTGTTATCTTACCTGTACAGGTGTCACGGACCTCAGACCAAATAAAAAGTTAAGACTTGTGAAGCATGCAAAAACTACACCTCCGCTCTGTGCATACACGCTCGCACGCATATATTTACAACCATTTACAATCAAACTCCACCTCACTATGTGCACACATGTGTACAAAACCGGCTTCACTTTACTGTTGACAGCCCTCTGTCTTGGGTTTTTATTTGGTCTAAGTCACGGACATCGACGCGCAAACTGTTACTGTGAATTCAAAACTTGATTCAGGAGGCCTAAAAAGGCTACTTTGGCGAATCATAAAAGGATAACATTATGAATCGTAATATGGCGAAGACAGTCCGTGGTTTTCTTTTTTTCGCTGCACTGCGTAGGTATAATCAAGGAGATTGGGATTGGATTTGGATTGGATTGATTGGTATTTTAGCATAAAAAAAAAATGACTGAAAAATCCTTCACTAATAGGATTTGATACGATTAACTTAACAGTTAACTGTCCATTATGATTAATAATGTTATCCTTTTATGATTCGCCAAAGTGGCCTTTTTAGGCCCCCTGGACCCCACTGTGTCGAAACACATAAATATGTATATCGACGGTTATTAAAAAAAAATCAGTTGTTTCCTACAAAAGTGCATTGCAATACCTACGCGAGCAAAATGTATGGAAAAGCAAATTTTGCTTTTATAACCGACGGAAAATTTCAGCGCAGCGGTGTCCAGAATCATGTACCGAATTCATGGTAACAGGGGGCCTAAAAAGGCAACTTTTCGGAGTCGTAAAAGGATAACATTATGAATCATAAGGGACAGGTAACTGTTAAGGTAATCGTATCAAATCCCATTGGTGAAGGATTTTTCAGTTATTTTTTTTTGTCTGTGCTAAAATACCAATCAATCGAATCCCAATGATTATACCTACGTAGTGCCGCGAAAAAAGAGAAACACGGACAGTCTTCGCCATATTATAATTCATAATGTTATCCTTTTATGATTCTGCCAAAGTGACCTTTTTAGGCCCCCTGGTTGTGCGGTGATGTCCCTGATGTCCTTGCCACCCTGCATATTTATCTAAGATAAATAAGAGGAAAGGCTCTCGTAAAAACGGAAAATGAAGGTACTTCCTTTCTTCAGTTATGGAATTAAAAGAATACTTACAGATTAGCGTTATTATAAAAAAAAAACTATATTTGATTGCGCATTCGAAAATAATGACGTTGGCCTTTACCTATAACAATAATGATGAAATATTATCGTTATTATTATTTAATTTTATCCTTTTACAATAACCTAATAGCACTTTATTTTTCTTGTTAGGAAGGTACTTAATAGAGCTATGGAGATTTATGGAATAACGTGATCTAATTCTACGTCATTTTGATTAGTTGTTTATGGTCACGCCTTAACAATACACGGAACGTGCAGCCTCAACAAGTAACGTAAATTAATCGGAACTATACAACTTACCACTAATTAATGATCTTTGAAATAACAATTAGGTACATCAAATTGTTTATCGCTTACTCTAGAATAGTCATGGAATGGAAACTTTATGGATACCCATTGGGGTTTTGATATTTGGGTTTGACGCATGAAGGTAGTGCCACCGAACAGTAACCATTTCCATATGCAGACATGCCAGTTAGTACAATTTACCTTTTATTGGAAACTACACAAATGTGTGTGTTTATTGTGTAAATATCGTACGTCATCATCATCATTGTCACTTGCCACCAATGAGGCGTTAAACCCGACATGACTGCGTTGTTGTAATTTAGCGAAGTTCGTGTTTATCACTGTGAATCAGTGGGTGGATTCAATCATGCGTATTAACATTCGATGTATGTAGTACGCTCGCAATAATTTGAATTTGTTTGGTAAAATGTCGATATCCGTGGTAAAATCATTTACCGAAAAATTAGTTCTACTCCGAAATAAACTTTATTGTACAATGTGGAGACGACGATACGACAGTAATTTACACATTGTATATTTAATGACGTTCCTACTTTGTATACATTTTTTAAAAATCAAATATGTCTAAAGTACATATAAAAAAAAACATCCCATAGTTTAGTCACTATAGGTGGCCAGTTGGTTGATAGGCAAAACGCATAGTCAGCCCCATCCCCACTAGGTATATGGTGTGGCGACTAGGTTATCACATTAATTGAAACCCCGTATTACCTACGTGTTCTAAACATACACAATTTAATTTGTTTAATTTAATTGCTCTCTAATGAACTATACCTACGCCTACTTATCATATGTATTGTCTTGGCAATTAATGTCTAAGACCATTCTTTGAAGATCTAGACAATCCGTTAGGATTATTGATTATTGAATTAAAGATCAGTATACTCGTATATTATTGATCCAATCAAAATCGATTAGTCCAGAAGAAATGATGAAATATATTAAGTGTAATTAGTATTACAGATTTTATTGCGTCGCCTGTCCATGAAGCCGTACTCTCGATTCTTCCAACCTTTTGTTTGTCTGTTGTACTTATATCAATATGATATCAATCATCACCAGTATCAACAAATCTCATACTATAAGCGTTTGCTGTAAAATATGACTGAATTTCAGTAGATAGGTACATTTTATTACTGATTGGCCCTATTTTACCCCTTTTTTTGAGTAATTTACACGAAATAATGTCTTATGTTGCGAAATAACATAAAATGTTATAAATAAAATCAGAACATCACGCTTGTAATTCCCCGAAAGGCACAGGTATACCTAATCTGTATTCGCGATTTATTTGCCAAAAATGTAAACAGATATGAGTTTATGGAAAAATAAATTTAAATCCTACACAATAAAGTTCAGTTTACTTCAAACATTTTTATAACTTTTTTAATAGTGCTAGTCACTCTGAAATCAACTTAATAACCATTAAAATAAAGTTGATATTGTTTAACTTGAAATAATTAATAAATTATTTACTTTTTAGGGATCCGTACCCAAAGGGTAAAAACGGGACCCTATTACTAAGGCTACTGTCCGTTTGTCTGTCTGTCACCAGACTTTATCTCATGAACCGTGATAGCTATAGTACAGTTGAAATTTTCAAAGATGATGTATTTCTATTGCCGCTATAACAACAAATACTAAAAACAGATTAAAATAAATATTTAAAGAGGCTCCCATATAACAAAAGTGTGTTTTTTCGGCGTTTTTGCCTTATGGTACGGAACCCTTCGTGTGCAAGTCCGATTCGCACTTGACCAGTTTTTAATATTAATTTGAAACATAAGTTTGAATAGACTTTGAGTACATCCATCATTTCGCCAGTTATGTTTAAGTCCCATGTAAGGCACCAAAGAGGACCCGAGTCTATTACCATCTCTCTCTTCTCTCTCTCTTCTTCAGCCTTTCGCCACCCAATGCTGAGTGTAGGCATCCTGCAATGCATGCCACTCTTCTCTGTCTTTAGCCTTCCTAAGCCAGAGTCGTCTAGCAATCTTGACCAGGTCGTCGGTCCACCTCATCGGCTGTCTGCCCACACTTCTACTCCCAGGTCTCGGGCTCCAATCCAGCACTGTTCTACCCCATCAGCCATCTGTTCTACGCCCTATGTGGTCCGCCCATTTCCACTTTGTTTGCGCAATCACCGTGGCTATTTTATTTATTATTATAGATTTCCGTATTCCTAATACGGTCTCGAAGTGATATACCTAACATAGCACCATTGCTCACTGAGTGACTTTTTGTGCATGGGCTGCTGCGTGAGCATCCAATCTCTGTGCTATAGACCATTACGGGGAGGACACACTGCTCGAAGGCTCTGTGCTTCAGGTTCATGGATATGTTTCCCTTGAGCACGTCGGACAGTTTACCAATCGCTCCTCATCCTATCCGTGTGCAACATTCGATCTCTTTGTCTTGCCTATTTTTTGCTAGGCTCACTATTTGGCCAACGCAGACACACTCATCGACCTTCTCTATCTTATGTCCGTGTGCAGTAGTGTCGTCAACATCAGTGATATCGCAAATTATCTTTGTTTTGGATGGATTCATTTTAAGCCCACAGCAATTGACACGACGCCGTCGCAGAGTTCCTCGATCATACCTTTGAGGTTTTCTAAGCTCTCGGCGAAAAGTACAACATCAACCGCGAATCGTAGGTGAGTCAGGCGATTTCCGTCGATGTTAATGCCTCTGTTCGATCAATCGAGATGCCGGAATATGTCTTCTAGTCAGGAGTTAAACAATTTATGGAAAATGGTGTCGCCTTGTCTTACTCCTCTCCTAATAGGTATTGGGCTGGTAAGATCGTGAAGTTTCACTTGCACGTACCTAGAATCCACTTGGCATCTTTGAAGAGAATGCAATACGGCCCAATGTTCTACTGATCTATTATATTCGTTACACTTTTCAATCACTTGGCGCACAGTTTTTATGTGATCGATCGTAGAGAAGTCACTTCTGAATCCTTGCCATCAACGGGGCACAAATTCAGACTCCACGCTGCTATTGAGAAGTTCCTGAGAGAAAAACCCAACAACACTGACCGACATGCTCGCATGCTCAGCAGTAACGCTTGCGACAGCTATACTACAGCTATATATCTTATGTAAGTATGTTAATTAACTTAAAATTATGATTTGTTAAAAACACACTATCATATAAGTATTTGTTTTGTATATTTTTGCTCATGAATACGTGTGAGAATAATTTTCAGAATTAAATGAATAATTAATAAACTCTTAGTTTTAACTTATCACTTTAAATATTAATTAAAACGGTTTTAATTAAGTATTTAAAGTGATAATTGTGTGGTAAAGATAAATTTTATAACTTTCTAAGCACAACTTATCCAATGCACACTCTTTTGTGTACCTATAGTTGTGTTTTTTTGTCGAACCTTATCTTGTTTATGGTTTTAAGAGGGTTGATCCGTTAGAGCCACGCTGGAGTCAAAATTGATGATTTCCGACGGACAATAAAACCATAATCTGTTTAATTTATAGATAAGATATTGACGTCATATTAATGGGAATTTCATAATCTAGTGCATGGCTGAAAAACATTTTCATTTATTCGTACAGTTTTCTCATTAGAACAGTTTTTATGCAAGCCTTTTTTTAAACTAGCGATCGACGGTCTACGCAAATGCAAGGTATTAGTAAAACCATATACGACAAACTTATAACAACGTTGCTTTATAAATAATAATAGCATTTATTAGTGCATGGCTGAAAAAAAATAACGATTACTGTAAGTTTTCATTCAAGAAAAGTATATTCAAAAGTGTCAATTTTAGCCACTTTTCGATATTTTAAACGCGTTAGTTTAGGATGAAATCTGAAATATTTATATGTTATTTTAGGCCTAGTAAACGAAGACATTTACGTTCTAAAACATGGTACAAATATTTTTTAATAACTTATTTTTTTTATTTTACTATGAATTATTTAGTGCTGCTATATAATCGGCGCGGAATCACGCCAGCGCTCAGTGCCGGCTGAGGCCTTTCAGAGGTAGGACGTGTGTCGCTCCCGTAGCCGCGAGTCGCGTAAAATATTATCGTACTTTCGCGAGTTTTTAGCGCGTCTAGAACATGTTGATACTTTTTATTATAATATATTTTTATTATATTACAAAACTTTGGTGAGTACATATTTTAATGTAATGGTGTTCTATTAACTTAAGAAAAATTAAATTAGACTTCATTATGTATGTTTTCATTTTACTTTTTTTTTCAGATATGGCTAACGTTCTCTACTTATAAAAAATATATTTTTATTAGGTGTAATAAGAAACAATATAGTAATTTTTTTTAATTACTTTTTGTTTGGATATTTTTATGAAACAGTAGTAATAAGATAAAGTTAATATCCAATTCGTTGTTATAGGCAGAAAAGAGAAGTTCAAATACTTCAAAACCAGGACTTAAATAAAAATGCTGTTGTAAGTTTTATTTTTTTACTTTATATTTTACTAGCTGCGGCAGACACGTGTTTCCTTGGTTTTGATTGAGCAGTTGTTAAACCAAAACTAAATAAGACCTTTCTTCATTATTTATTTATCTCAAGCCGACAATCGATCGCCTGTCATGGTGCTTACTTTTTGTGTCACTATATTATACCCTACATATTATTTTCAGAATCAAGAAAATGAAAAAGACATTGAAAAAACACTGGAAATTCTGGAAAACTTGGAGGCATTAGAAACGGCTCCAATTCAAGATCCTGACGCAGGGAATCTTGTAAGAATTACTTGGTCATTTGTATACATATTTTAGCACAAAAAAAAACATTGTTAGTTATGTGCTATCTTAAGCCGACAATCGATCGCCTGTCATGGTGCATATGGTTTGTGTCACTATATTATACTCTACATATTATTTTCAGACTCAAGAAAATGAAAAAGACAGTGATAAAACACTGGAAATTCAGGAAAACTTGCAGGCATTAGAAACGGCTTCAATTCAAGATCCTGACGCAGGGAATCTTGTAAGAATGACTTGGTCTTTATAAACATATTTTAGGACAAATAAAACAAGAACCTTCAAGAACAAGTGCATATTTACAGTATACCTACTTTCATAAGTTCAGATACATGTTGTACATTGTTGCTGATAATATTAGACTTAAAAATATATTTCCAAATTTTATGTTATAGGTAAATAATAGACAAGAAGTCCTAGAACCAAAAATTCGAAGACATGTGACATCTGCCAACCCGCACTGGGCCCGCGTGGTGGATTACGGCCCACTCCCTCTCACAGAGAGGAGGCCTGTGTCCCAGCAGTGGGAACATTATAGGCTGATGATGATGATGATGATGAGACAAGAAGTTGAAAGGGATACTGTACTTCAGGCAGAGAGTGCACTTTGGTTAGAGCTACGATGTTGTTTATTGACAGCCTCTTCATTCTGTAAAGTGTGCAAACGGCGATCGACTATTAGCCCAGCCCCTTTGGTTAAACAATTTCTTTACTCATATTCCTTGGACCATATCCCTAGTATTCAACATGGGAAAGTAAACGAAAAAGTGGCCATAGAACAGTTGTAGGTACAAGTAGGTACAAGTTTAGATTTTTCTTACAAACAATTTATTTTTGTATTCTTAAATTCTATTAAAAAGAAGTAATTAGAGTATTGAGTTTCAAATTATTATGATTACAGGTGCTTCGCCGGATGGACTAATCGACGATGATGGCATCACCGAAATTAAATGTCCTAGTTCGGCATTTGGATTAGAGGCAGATTTTGCTATTAGCCAAAAAAAAATTAAATTCTGGAAAATAGATGGATCTGTGAATCGACGCCATGACTGGTTTTATCAGATACAGGGGCAGCTGCATATAACTAACAGAAATTACTGTCTGTTTGCTGTGGGACAGGCAAAGATTTTAAATTGAAGACTGAAAAAGTAATCAGGGACGATAAATTTTGGAGCGAAAATATGGAACATCGGCTAGTCAGCTTTTACAATAATGTCTGTTACCCGAAATTGTTGATCCCCGAAAAGCTAGGTCCATGAAACTTAGAGACAACAATAGATATTAAGATTTTATTTTACACGAAATTGTTTTTATTTACTTTAACCTAACTAATAATAATTTAATTGCTCATTTATTACAATAAACAAAAAACTGAATCCCCGCTTACGGAAAACGAAAACATTCCCTACTAACTAAAAACTGGCTAAGTATCAAGATGATTCTAAGCGGTGTATGATACGCGCTCCAACACAGACGGCTGTGTGTGCGTTTAACTGTATAGCTGTGTGAGTAAATTTACCTAAACGCGAGGCGCGCCGCTCTGGAGTAACGCTCTTAAAAGTCATGGATGTGAATAAAATCTGCGCTGCGTGACTTCACGTGACTTGTTGATCAAGTATTGTGAAGTGCTGGCCAGCCGCTCTGGTAGCAATGTAGCATTGAGGGTTGCCTAACTCCAATCATCTATAAAATATGTACTTATGTACATGCGGAAAAGTAGAACAGGCTTCACTCGTTTGCATAAATAGTATTAATCTATCAAGTCCTGTAGTCATGTTGTAAAGTGTAGGTGCAAGACTTTGTGACTATTCATTTCTTGAAAAAAAAACATAGGAAGTCGTGAGAAACCTAAATAAACTTTTTATTGCGCTATAGTCAATGTATCGTGTTTTGTTTGTTGAGTAGCGTTAGTGCCGTTCACAGCAAAACATTTTTCAGCAAGGACTTCGTTGTAATTACAGTAATAAATAAAATTTGTGCAATTGTTTTTATTAATTATTTACCTCACGGACACTATACAATAATTTACTCATGATAATAATAATATACTGCAGGTGTAAAAATTGTTAATAATTCCAGCCAGGTTTGTGTTAAACTCAGAGTCAGAAATGTAACTGTCTTCTACATGTTTCTAGAACCAGTCAAGGCTTAATACATTATTTTGCGGTCAAGCTCCTACGCATACTCTTGCGTAGTATAAATGTTGTTCATAACTCCGTCTCCCTGTCAAACCATTCGCTCGTCGTGTGGTAAGTGAATGTTGACAATACCCGGCGCGGTAGCTTCAAGTAGGGTAAGGTGAAGGGTAACGCATGCTCGATGTAAATACATAAACAGAGGACGATGCGAAGCGAACGCAGACGTGTCCTCACTCCTCAGTGGATGCATAGAAGAATGCCATTGTGCATAAATATGATTGCACGTATGAATTGCAAGTGGTAGTGTAGGTATGACAGAAACCATAATCAAATGAATAATTAATTAACCCAAAAGATTTGGCACGCATTTGGTAAGATCTCACGCGGAGATATTTTTGTTGGTTTTTCCGGTGTACCGTAACCAGCACGTGATTAACTGGTTTGATAATAAATGAATGAAAAAGAATTCGCGTAGGAATGCACCGGGTACTGTAATCGTACATCTTTATGGTAATACCTACATTGTTACTGGTTTGCGAATTTGATACAAATCTTTGAAGACTGAGAGATTTAACACTCGTGTGTATGAAAAAAAAAACGAGTCCGATTACCACAAGGCAAAAACGCCGAAAAAAAACGTTTGTTGTATGGGAGCCCCCCTTAACTATTCATTTTATTCTGTATTTGTTGTTATAGCGGCAACAAAAATACATCATCTGTGAAAATTTCAACTGTCTATCACGGTTCATGAGATAAAGTCTGGTGACAGACAGACAGACGCACAGTGGAGTCTTAGTAATAGGGTCCCGTTTTACCCTTTGGGTACAGAACCCTAAAAACGAATATTTGAATATTGCTTAAGCGGTTCGCAATATAAGTTGACCCTCGCTCGAGGCCCCTATTTAGTCAATTAGGTACTTCGAGTATCGCGCAAAATGCAGCTACGATGAGGCTACACCCATAGTGGCCGAGCATTAGCAGATTATTACATCCTTATTTACTTTACCAGATAACTGCCGAAGGGTCTAAGACTCTAAGGGGCAGACAGAAAGTTAGCCCGTCCCTCAGGATAAAAGTTTGTGTTTAGCTAAGCTTTTATTATAGTTTCTGAGGGCGATTTACTTTGTTATATAGACCAGCGAGTTATGAGTAGGTATTGCTAGGTTTATGTAGTCATTAATCAAGCATGAGTATTATTAATATTCAATTTATGTACATACATTAAATAATTCTTTGAAGCACGAGTCGCATAAGTACACATCTCATCGTCATCATTTTAGTTTTATACATTTTTTATGCAACTTGCAATATTGTTCAAGTATGCCCTTTGTTTTCTAAGAAACAGGGATACTGAGAAAAACTTGTAAATAAAGGTAGATAAAGTATGCTATAACATTTTTTAAGAATGATGACGACAGTAATTTATTGATTCAATAACAGGTATCCGTCAAATGCGAAAGCGACCTTAATGCTTTAACGAGCAATGGTTTATACCATAGTATACTGATATTGACAAACAAAAAGTTAACAATGGGCATCGTAAAAAAATTTTTTGTTTGTCACTGTTTTGTCTGTGTAAAATTCAAATCCGTTTAACGTTTGATACCTAGGTATTTTTACCCAAGGAATAGATAAAAGAAGTCTACGCGAAATTATTTCCCTAATAAAATAAATAGCTTGAACTATTTATGCATGTTTTTAGGGGGCTTACAGGACCTAAACACAAAAAACGTAAGTTTTAGAAACAATAAAAGTATATGATCGACTACAGTAAACAAAATTAGAAAAATATATGATATTCTTCAGGATATATGCTAGGTATGTAGTGTGTTGAAAACATAATACAACTAATTTGATACGATAGAAAAAAATCATGAAGATACCTCTAAAAACTTTCTTTTTTCAATAAAAACACATCTTAATATACATACAATCATTCTAATTTTTTTTGTCAGATTATTCTACAAACAATATACAAAAATAATAGTGTTTTAATTTTTTCGTCCAAACAATAGATTTTTTGTATTTAAATAATTGCTTCATATTTTTCATTAAATTACCAGCGTTGTGTCATCGCGCTTCTCTTTCTTTTCTATGCAGTCCGACAGTGACTGCGCTTTAGGTCATATAAGCCCTTAATTAGCTACGACTATATGCAGCATCTGCCTTACAATGTGAATCTTTTAGTGAAGAGCCAAGATATCACATATGTAAGTAGTTAAGAACGAAAACGCGGAAATGTGTGCCGAACGTCCTTATGTACGACCGGTTCAGAATACATGGAATAGCATAAAAAAGATAATAAAGGTGGGCCTACTCGCTATTTTGTACCGAATTCAAAAAAGGATGAGCTTTTCAATTCGACTGTGTTTTTTTTTTGTATGTTTGTTAAGCGATATCTACGGCAATTAATTGTAAATCGATCTATAAAAAAAATACCGATAGGGTATGCCTCAGGTTTGGCCCCATATAAATTTTATTACTTTGCTTGGGTAGTTTTGAGTTAGCTACAATAATAGAATATTATTTAAATCTAACTATAATATTTACAGTCCTTTCCACCCGTTTAGAATAGTGATGCTAAAAAAACTTTATAACAAAAAAAAAACAACCGACTTCCAAATAAGACACTACAAAGTGAAAAATAACTTTAATTTCGGCAGTCCGTTGCAAACAACGAAAATGCGAACCCAACATCCGAAATTAAAGTTATTTTTCACTTTGTAGTGTCTTATTTGGAAGTCGGTTTTTTTTTTGTATGTGTGTTTATTTTTCACAAACTCGTATAACACTACTAGCTATGTAAATATCAGTGACAGGAACTAACTGGCAAAAATACGTATTAAGTGCCTATGTTAGTAAAATATTTGCGAATACAATGTGGCGTTTAGGTTATCACATTAATAATGTGTTTGTACTTAACTACCTCCCCTATTGTATTATACCGGACAATTTAGTTATCAAACTAAATTAGGTGTTACATTTTATATTTCATTTTCCATGATAATATTTACATAATTTAAAATCTGCCAGCCTTTTGACAGTTTTCCTGTTGACAGCGATGCGGTCAAATTTTTTCATGCCCTTTAATTCTTTTCTCTCCATTTTAAAATAATATTATTATTTTAAGCTAAGTAATAACAGCCGCACGGGTCGATCGTTCAGGTTAAGCTACGCTTGCCGCGGTTGGTCCGTGGATGGGTGACCATCTTCACATAGGTACCATTACTCCTCCGTGCCTCAGAAAGCAAGTTAAGCCGTTGGTACCAGCTGTCATTCGTAGATCTTTGACAGTCGCTACGGGTTGTCAGAAGCCCGACAGTCTGACAACTAGTCTTACCAAGGGATATGGTATTACCTGGTAAATGGATTGTGGAGGATAGATAAGCAGTCGCTCCATGTGAAATACTGGTATTCAGCTGCATCCGGTTAGACTGGAAGCCGACCCCAATATAGTTGGAAAAAGGCTACGCAGATGATTGTTATTTTAAGACGTTTGCTTTTAAATTATGTAATACATAGTTTGAATTAATGTTGATGTCGACATGGTGCCTATCGATGTCGCCTTGAGTCAGATTATCAGTCATATAAATATCTACCTTCTATAGAAGTAATCTCATGCTAAAATAGCACAAAATATCTTTATCATATTAAAATTAGTGTAAAAAAAATTAATGCGTATAAAATGTGTGTATTATTCAATTTCATGCTATACCTAAGCATGGGATAAGATTACGAATCTCGATATGGAGAAAATTAGATATAGGTACTCTATATTTTCATGGACACCTGAAACGTGCAGTTATAAGCTTTACATCTAATTAATAAAATTATATTTAACCGATTGCATGTTATTATTCTCATATTGTCACCGGCACAGTCATCAGTATCCTGTATTACCTATTACCTTATTATATATTTTATTTTCAAAGAATAATGATGGAAAGTGAGTTGAAAATCATCAAGTGTATTGTACATAAGTAATATTGGATTCAACCGACACGCTTCATAATGAATTAACCATAATTGTAAATACAAATTCCTGACTCAACTGTTATGCCAATAATACAATCACAGTTATTTTCAAATACTTAATATATGCGATTAATTTATTCAAAAAGATTACCTACGTTATGAAATTTGAGAGATTACGTAGTTTCCCTTCCTTTTTAAAACTTTTTTATTTATGTTAAAAATTGATTAAGACGTTGAAAAGAAAAACTGTGTAAATAAAATTCAGTTCATGAAAATGTAGGTATAATATTATGACCGTTTTAACGGTTGAAAGATGGGTCTCCCTTGTTTCATTGAAAAGAAATTGCCAAATTATCACTTCCCAAACCATTTCTCGCATAATTTCATTTGCCAAATTATTACATAACAAATAAACGTTTCACAAAAAATTGTAATGCAAAGCTAATGTATGGCAAGTGAACGTTTAAACAATAACTTGCTTATCAACTAGTACTTTTGTCAATTTTAATTTAGGCAAATATTTCAGTTGGTATAACATATTTTACGCAAAATAAAATAAGCCAAATATTTAGTACCGTCGGGGGTATTTTTGTCTGCCATCATTTTTATTTCAGATTTTGTTATCGCGTTTAGATTTTTATTATTTTCATTGTTATTTTATCGGTGGGATCACGGATATCAAAATCTAAAAGTATCGTTATAATAATAGCTAAGTACGTAAGTTTTATCCATTGTTCTATTAGTCATCAACGTCATTAATTATAGGTATCTAAGTTTTTCAAGAATTTAATTTCAAGATAAATTTTTTTCGGCAATTAACTATTTTGCGGTAAATACAAAAAAATGGTGGGAAAATTAGATGATGCAGGATGCTGAGTTGCAGACAACGTCATAGAAATAATTTTGTTGGGTGTTCTGGATTTTATTGTTTTAGGTAAATCTAAATAGAGGTTTTTACTATTCATATTGAGAACAGACGTAGGAGCTCTTAGGATATTTTTATTCATCTTATTTTGCTTCATCCTCTTAGCAACAAGTTAGAGAATTTGTTGATGACGTACTTTGGAAGTATTCAGGTACCTACTGCATTGAGCGCAGTGCATATTTTATGTGATTGTGAAAGTACGTATCTTGAAACGGTTTGCATGCACTACTTGCATACGTGTTTAAACGTCATTTAATTTGCGTAAGTACCTACCAGTTCAGTGGTTTAAGTTTGTCAGGCCTACATACAAATAAACTATTACACGTTCATAAAAAGGGAGTGGAAACAGTAAACTAATTGTTATTTACTTACATATAGGCTTCTTTTAGATATACCTAATAATTACCAACATGTATTTTAAATTTTTCTTACATGTTGATTCTTACAATTTTCATGAAAAAATACCATAATTAACAAAATGTATTATAAGTTTTCTTCATGTTTGAAGAATTTTCATCATATAAAAAATAGTTTTAAAAGAATTTTCTGCACAGTAGTTAAAAGAAGAAGATAAGCATAGCTGAAAATATTTTTGCTATAGAATAGCTTCAGAATATGTTGGAAAACATTATTTTATAATTCCATTATTGTGCATGAGCGCAGAGGTGTTAATTTGAAACTACCGCAGACGGCACCTTGACGTTTATGTAAACTTCTGTGCCGTCCTATACAACTATAAAAGGGTTATGCTTAAGTACTTTGTCTTGACCAATTTTGATGATACAAGACAAATTGTCAGCTCCTGGAATTCATCACATACCTACGCAAGTAATATTAAGTGTGTGTATTTAGTAATTGTGGTATTGTACACGCGGCCGTGGTCGCACGGATTTTATTAACATGTTTTGCTTGTTAAATGCCGGTGGAGTATTGCACACAAATTATTTTGTGGATTGTCTTTTTATTTACGCATCACCTTGTGAAGCTATAGGTCAACATTCACAGGGGTCTTGGGCTTTTGTGAGAATTCTGTTTTTTACAAAGAAAAAATTTAACGATGTTAATATATTTTCAGTTGGTTGGTACTTACTTTTCGAGCCGGTCGCCAAGCTTGTCGGAGAGGTGGCTATCTTTAGGTTTTGTGAGGTCCGCGTCGTACAAGTCCCGCTTGTAGCCTCTCCAGAAAGTGGGCATCATCCAGACGAACCATGCTTTCGAAAACCAATTTGCTCTCTTATAGTTGTTAGTCTTCTTCTCACGGTTCTTCGGTGGCACTTTTTTGAGATCACACGGATCTTTATTGCCACTAACCATTTTGAATTAAGAATTAAAATATTTTTAAATTTAAATAAAAAGTCTTTAAGTCCTCGTGTTTAATCTAGTCACGCAAAGTTAGTTCGGAGTGAATATCGTCATTTTTATCGGTGCAGTAATAATCGCGGTCGAAGCACGTTAGCCGGCAACTAGGCGAAACGCCTGATTATCAACGACACGAAGCGAGCGCAGGCTGCCTCCTACTGAGTTGCGCGCGCGCAGTCGTTGCGTATTAATACTTACTTAAAAGTGCTACGAATTCACGGCGCCAGAGTTCGTGCCCGTCACGTTAAGCTTTTAATGAGCGTTATACTTACGTACACGTAGTTCCGGAAAATAATTTTCATATCACATAATTGATAGGTAATTGGTACTATATTGGTAAAGACGGCAGGAGCCATGCTCAGTTCTACTGAAACTGTATCAAATATGCATGTCTTAGCTATAATTCTACGTAATCAATTATGAATTTATGAATACCAATTTGTGTTTTTATAAAGGAGTCGTTTTTTGCAGGTAGCAACTGGCGACGATATAGATCCAAGGGCTACCTGGATTACCAGGCAGGTTCCACTGTCTATGTAAATCCGCTACACAGGTTTGGCAAGCGAGAGATATTCCAGCTTTGTGGGCCCCATGGTCCTATGCTATAAGCGTCTGTAATTTCGCCGGCACCCACATCCTTTTAATAGGATCTTAGGAATGCTGCTCGGCGCCCGACGGTTAAAACGCAGCAATTTTCCGGACAAGGAGTCTTAAAATCTGTAACTTCGTTAACTTTCCTTTTCAAAGAATCAATAGGTTTTTAAAGGTATGCTTGACATTTTTTAGGAGCTGTTAAAATATAGTTACTGGTTTTTATTTATTTTTAATGAGAAGTTTTGATTTCGTTGCTCATACTGTGCGTGCAAGTTGTTTTCTCGCATTTCAGAGCTGATTTGGGTGTCCGGTTTTCGCAGGTATTGTCGCTATGACGCTATCGGGTTCATAATGTCTCCTGTCACTCTCACTATCTACGTAATTATTAGTATTGTGCTTCCGTTTTCCTTTTCCTTTTTCCAGGCCACCCGGTCTGGAAAAAGGAAAAGAACGGCCGTACAAATAAACACTTAAATTGTTTTATCAAGATTAACGTAAATAATTAAACAATAAAGGGTATTTCAGATTCTCTTGAACCTAATGGCCAGCGAAGCTCTCACTAGTGAACTTATATGTCCTAGTTATTCCGGTTTTATAGCCATCGCCTTCGTTGTGTTTCATTTCACGACTCGATGATAAAGTCCTACGGAACTTGACAAACCTGTGTCTGTACTTGCACACTTGCCCTACCGGTTGAAAGTTCACTGTTTCTTATTTCTCAAGCAAGATTCTAGCCTCTAGGGGCAAAAAATCCCTTCAGCGCGGCCATCAACATGGATTGCAAAAATAGATTTAATTTTACGATACTTGTTTGTAGTTTATTTGTGCTGTTTGGCTGTGAATAGGGTATTAATTTTCGTGTGAACTGATTTTGTAGTACCAGTGACCTCATAATTATTCATCGGCTCAAAACAGGCAATAGAAATTGTATTTTTAATTTAGGTGTGTTTTTTTAGAATCACACTAATATTATAAAGGCGAAAGTTTGTGAGTAGGTGTGAATGTGTGTGTTTATATGTTTGTTACTTCTTCACGCTCAAACGGCTGGACCAATTTTGATAAAAAATTGTATGGAGGTAGCTGACACCCTGGATTAACATATAGGCTTTATTAACATATAGGTTTTCTGATTTTTAGCTCGATATTCCCACGGGATCGACATTTACGCGGGTGAAACCGCGGGGCGCAGCTAGTTAAGTATAATTATCATATAATTTAATTGTTTGTATAATTTGTTGAAGCGTAAGATGCAGAAGATAGAAAGAGAAAAAGCAGAATAGACTCGGGTTCACTGACTGGGTGATCAGTCCAGTGTCAAGATATTCATGGCATGCGATCCTCGCCTCGTACGTGCTTTAATAGTATCTAGACGGACAAGAGAGAACCTGGACACAATTAAAAAAAACAACATGGTCTTTAAAAATATTAAGTAATACGAGTACATTATGCATAGGTATTTTCCACATACATTATTACATGGCAATCTTATAACGTTTACAACTTTAAACATGGCTGCTAAATGTTCACAATATATTTAATGGGATCACATGTAATCTGAGATACAGATTTACCACCTAGTTTGGATCAATGGCGTGCATTGCATAAAAGCATATAAGCAGTGCCTACCTCGATAAATCACCATAAGCCTGTCAATTTCATACAAACACGCGCGGCAGTAGGCACTCGCCAGACGGCCTTCTCGGCTCTCGTACTATTCACACATTGTCATTGGTCTTTTATCGTTCGAGTTAATACGACTAAATTATAAATACGTACGTCTCACGCGTAATACCATGACATTCGACCTTCGCAATTTATCACCCTAAAGTATGCATGCCTACACATAACCAACCGAGTATGAATGTTAAAATCGTAATTTGTAATTCGTTGGTAATTTGACCGTGCGAAGAAAGAAAGGGATGGATAATTAGATCGCCGATAGTGAGGTAAAAATGAAAATCCAAGATGGCAGCTACAAAAAATTTTAAATTTTTCGTCATAGTTGTCGATTTCACGGTTTTCGAGGGTGCTGGAGCCAATAATATAGTCAAAATGAAAATCCAAGATGGCGTTTGCGAAAATTATGAAATTTTTCATCATGGGTGTCGTTGTTCATGGTTTTTGAGAGTACCGAAGTCAATAATGAGGTCAAAATGAAAATCCAAGATGGCGGCTACGAGCATTTTCAAATTTTTCGTTATGAGTGTCGTTTTCATGGTTTTCGAGGTTGCTGGAGCTGAAAATAAATTCAAATGAAAATCCAAGATGGCGGCTGTCAAATTTATTTTTTGTTTTTCCTTCTATGTTTCAGATTAGTGACCGCGTCTGCCTAGCTAGACTAGACCCGACCTAGAGCCTGTGCCTACCTATTCTGAAAACCAATGCACGCCACTGGTTCGGATGCAGATAATCCCAAACTTTGTATATTACAAACGTCAAACCATTATTTAGTCTATATTGTACAATGTTGTAAATCGTGTTCATATTTTGGTGAACAAATAATTTTATTATTTGTGCGATGATGCAGGCTAACAATAACAGTAAGTAATATTATTTACCTACTTAAGTATTATTATTTTTATTTGATGCACAGAAAACCTTGAACAATCGCAAAAGTGACCACTGCTACCATCGAAGGTACCTAGTGACGTACTGACAGCTACTGAGATCAAGGTCCTTTTGATGATCATGTTGTTAATATAACAGTTGTTAATTAATTTGCATAAACACGGTTACGATACTAATAATGTGTATAATCGCACTTTGTAGACTGAGATCTAAAACAATTAGACCACGCTATGACACGAAATTGAATAGCTATATGCTAATTGGACAAATGGCGGGAAGAACTGGAGTCCTTTAATAAATATTGGTCCTTATGGCAGCCCTGGACAAAGAGAGGTGTAAAAAGGAAACAGGGAGGGCTTTGCCCAGCAGTGGGAAATTAATGACTAATAAAAAATTTAAATTGGACAAATAAATAAAGAACTGATATATGTAAAAAAAAACATGCAATAAAATAACTGACTAAAGTGTAGGCTAACCTCTGCTTAACCTCTCATGTGAACTCATCCTGGTGGTCTAAAAAGGCCACTTTGGCGAATCATAAAAGGATAACATTATCAATCATAATGGACAGTTAACTGTTAAGTTAATCGAATCAAATCCCATTGATGAAGGATTTTTCAGTTATTTTTTTTTATCGGTGCTAAAATACCAATCAATCCAATCCAAATTCAGTCCCAATCTCCTTGATTATACCTACGTAGCACAGCTAAAAAAAGTAAAACACGGACTGTCTTGGCCATATTACGATTCATAATGTTATCCTTTTATGATTCGCCAAAGTGGCCTTTTTAGGCCCCCTGTACTATAGAAAAGTTCTAAGCATTAACGATAACCAGATTCCTGGCAACAATTTTCTGATCAAAGATTCTGTTAGTAAATCATGAAATGTAATAAAACTGGTCTTGAAGTAGTAATAAAATATAACAAATTAACAGACATAAAGTAAAATGCAAGGATATAAGTACTTAGAGGGAAATTAAATGAGGACTTTGGTTGTGCAAGTACTTAGGTACCTATTATTTTTCTTGTAAGTAGGTACTGGATTAGAAGCTGCATGAAAGTAATAAATTTTAGACAGGTGCATTATTAGTGTCCAAGGGATTGGAATCCAGTTAAAATTTTAATAATAAGCAGACTTTTTGGGCTACTTAGACTAGGTAGGTACGAACAATGTTTATTTAATAACACATGGGAGATTTTCCATTCAATAGTAGTTTAAATGTAGGCGAACATAACACACAATTAAATTTATAAAGTACTTATGTCATACTAGCTGCGCCCGGCGGTCTCACCCGCGTAAGTTTCGATCCCGTGGGAATATCGGCATAAAAAGTATCCTACGTGTTAATCTATGTGCCAATTTTCATCCAAATCTGTTCAACGGTTTACGCGTGATTGAGTAACAAACATCCAAACATCTTTACAAACTTTCACATTTATAATATTATTAGTAGGATGAGAAGATTATTCTCGCGATTCGATTGTATGTGACGCAGTCATATATTTTTCCAGAAGGTAACCGCGAGCTAGCGGTGGAAGGCGTGGTGTCTACGTCACTGGCCTCCAAGCTTCTCACGTTGATCATCACAGTCTACGCTACGCATCGTCAGAATGTTGTGAGACGGTTTAGCTACTTACACGGTGACGCTATTGACGGAGTAGATCAGTGTTCCGGTGGCATGTGATCAGCGTATTGAAGTGTTATTGTGGCGTGCAGTGGGGTCATCTGGCCGGCCGGTAACAATGCGTCGGACACAATACGTGGCTCTATTGACACGCCGCATGACGGCCAATGGCGATCAGCGACCAACACTCCCGCGCCACCGCGACCGCGGCGCGCGCTCTAGGCTCACGCACAAACGGGTTACGTATTCAAAGATTCAAACGTACCTGCTGAGGCCTTGCGATTTTGCTCATCGCTGTTAATTTACTTTTGCGAGGTTCTTAGGTTTTACTCTTTCATTATCTTTTCCATCGGCTTTGCTGTCTTTGTCATAATCATCATTGTTTACATCAGCAATTTCCCTCCATTATGTGGTATTTTTATTTAATGGTGCCTCACTTACCCGCGTATGAACGGTTTTAAACGGCATAATATAATTATGACTGATGTTCGCATTTTCTTTGGTTATCTATGGTCTTACTGTTAGAGATTACTTTGCACACTCCTGATTGAAAATGATGGTCAAAGAAGGGTGCAGGGACATTGTCGCGCAATCTGTTACCATGTATTCACTATTTACATGATTCTCAATTTTTTTAATACCCTACGTAAAATACTTAAAGTAGTAGTAGTACCTATACCAAAACGAATTGAAATCACATCAAATACCTACGTTTATTAACTACCGATATAACATTAATGACCCATCCAAAAAATCATTTATTTGTTTCTAGTTGAATTTTTATACA
Organism: Luperina nickerlii; assembly: GCA_963855955.1. NCBI lineage: Eukaryota > Metazoa > Arthropoda > Insecta > Lepidoptera > Noctuidae > Luperina > Luperina nickerlii. The sequence goes on along the minus strand of OY979664.1, from coordinate 12,315,801 downwards.
AATCTGATCAGTGACATGAATATTGTAAAGGTAAACAAGTTGGAATTACATCGAGGCCTTCATAATTTGTTTTGTCTGAACGAGTGTCCGCGTTTCGGTGCGTATCTACCACACGCCGGCCGCTGCATGCCGTGTAATGACAATCGAACTGGAAAAAACCGAGACCCAGTATTGGTAGGTACTTATTCATTCTCAAATAACGGATCTTCATGTTGATTAATTTTTGCCCTCGATTGTCAAGTTAATCCAGTTGGTAATGCGGTGCTCGCTGCCTGTGACAGGTTTGTTACAACATAGGTACCTACCTACCTACTTCACAATTCCACATAACGTAGACAAAATCATTACGCAGTATCTACGAGTACATGCATGTCACTTAGGTATTGTGTCAGATTGGGCTGATTTTTCAATGATCTGATAACTTTATTAGAGGAATAAATAATTTTGAGATTTTGACAGTTGTTTCATACAAAAACTGTCAAACGTCAATATTATTCCTCTAATAAAAGTTATTAAGTTAAAATCAACCCTAAGAGCCCCCGCAGACCACAGACTTTTTATCGGCCGATAGTTTGGTCGGGCTCTTAATCAGTACGCAGATGTAAGCAAGTGCGCACACTATGACGATTTGGTATCGGCCGATAAACAAGTTTGATGGGCTTCCCGATTCAATTCAAACTAAACTGTCGGCAAACTATCGGCCGACTGTATAATCAGTATTGGCTCCCTACCACACGCGCACACACGACGATTTTTTAGTCGGCTGACTAAGCCGATAGTTCCGCTCCGTGTTTTGACAGCGAATGGTCGGCCGCGCGTGTTTTGTAAAATGGCGTCGCCCAATTTCTCAGTCGCTTATTTCGGAATCTTCGATCGTAACTTTGATCGAGGAAGTCGAAACACGCCCTGCACTTTATAAGAAAAACTTAAAGAGGATAAGATAGGATGCACCCAATACTCTCGGGCTCTCTTTTTAATTTTCCTCCTCCGGTGTTTGAGAGCAATAATAACAATTCTATACAATGTTTTATTAATTTTCATTGTGCAGTGCGACCACTCTTTTCAACAGTTGGTTAGAAACTAGCAAATAGTCGGCAAACTGTTGGATAGTTTGCGCACTCATCACCGACTGAACTGTTTAGTTGGCTCGGTGTGCGTACTAGCAGACCAACCCGACTAAACTATCGGCCGATAAAAAGTCTGTGGTCTGCGGGGGCTCTAATTGAATCAATCAAAGCAATATTAGCCAGGCACATACCTGCTTGTTCTATTTCCGGAATAATAATGTATTCTCATCAGTAACTTATTAGGTACACCTATTTGGGATAATGTTGAAACGCATTAACTGTTGTGGTTTGTTTCAAACTAATGATGTCCAATGTGCATTCTGTATCAGCGTGACTTGTGCCACTCATTTTGTTAGATTTGGAAATTATCAGCGTCAACATAATAACGAGTTATTAATTATTATTATAATTAATTCCCTTTTTTGTTTATTTCTAATGACTGTATAGTCATTCCTTTGATTTAGGTTGGCGATTAATCTCAAGTGGGCACGTGCAGCTATAAGAAAACCACAAACTAACATACTCGTAATTAGTGATGAAAGTACTTATTGGATTGACAAGGTTATTTATAGTTTAAAATACTTTCGTATTTAAAATAGAAAATAAAATATCTATTGTCCAGGTAATACAGCAGTTGATACGACATGAATAGCTTAAAATACTATCTACAGTTAGGCAACAATATATTATTATTTGCCAATGAGCCCCAAACAATACAATTAGTCTGGGGGCCTAAAACTTTGGCAGAATCATAAAAGGATAACATTATGAATCATAATATGGCGAAGACAGTCCGTGTTTTTCTTTTTTTCGCTGCATTACGTAGGTATAATCAGAGAGATTGGGATTTGATTTGGAGTATTTAGGAAATTTAAACTTAACAACTACCACAAACTACTGTAAGTAGCGTAGTACCGTAACGGTCTACAGTGTAGAAGTAACTAGATACTACTAAATAGACATACCTATACAGTTTTTGTGAACGTAACGAGTAGGTAACGTACCTAATTAACTATTTGACAAAAACTTATTTCTGCACATAAGTACTTCCGCAATATAAATACAGACTTACTACCTACCTATGTAAATATCCATTATGAAATAATTGTATTTCAAGCAAGCGTTAATTATTTTTTATTTATTTTTTAGGTAGTTTAATAGGAAGCTAAGTTTAATTAAAGTTTTTGTATTTACATATGTTAACGTCAACTACTTATTTCTTTACTGATTGAAACTTAGATATACGTTAAGTCATTAACGATACACTGTCATAATTGTGTGTAATTATTGATTTAACTTAAGGGGCTTACAGGTCCTAAACACAAAAAAACGCAAGTTTTAGAAACAATAAAATAAAAGTATATGATCGACTACGGTAAACAAAATCAGAAAAATATATGATATTCTTCAGGATATACGCTAGATAGACAGTGTGTTGAAAACATAAAACAACTAATTTGATACGATAGCAAAAAATCATGAAGATACCTCTAAAAACTTTCTTTTTACAATAAAAACCATACTAATATAAATACAATCATTCTGATTTTTTGTCAGTTTATTCTACAAACAATATACTAAAACACTAGTGTTTTAATTTTTTAGTACAAACAATAGGTTTTTCATATTTTGCAATAAATAGTCGCCCTAAACGAGTTTATTTGGTCAATTCTATTTTTGATACATCCGCTTGGCTATAATTTCACAATACTTACTTTCTGTTGAGAAAACTTGAGCACAATAAAGAAACTAGCCATAATCAATCAGATATATGCATAGACGAGATTCGTCTTCTGCCTTCTGCCTGTTACATTTGGGAAACAATGGCACCGGTTTATATCTATGCATATATCTACAAAACCGGAACTATACGCCCGCATGTTTTCCTCACACTTTGCGAGTTTATTTCATAGGTACCTAGGTTACCTTTATAATACAACGCTTGATTAAAACAGCATCGCAGGGTTGTGTGACTTTGCTGGAGTCTAGTTTTTCTATTTTAGATGCAACCAGTACTGGATGCAGGTAGATGCTGTACATGGCATGGTGACTGTGCTAAATATAGCATCAATGTAGTTAATGCTGCTGTACTTGGAAGGCAAGGACCGTTAGCGACGGGAGCCAGGCGGCGCCGGCGCCGGCGACGAGGTGCGGTCACTCTTTCTCGTTTTATCTTCAGCGACGGTGCATTGTGCTCGAATGCACGTAATGGTGAATCACCTGCATGATGTTTTGTAACGATGAGAATTGACTGAGATAATCGTTGCGAGTGACATTGATGGCAATCTTTTCTGGTCTCTGGAATATTTCTTTGAGTCGGTCGTTCAACATTCGCCTTTTTTAGGGTTTCGTACCTCAAAAGGAAAAACGGATTTCTTATAAGATCACTTCGTTGTCCGTCTGTCTGTCCATAGGTCAAGATCCTTTTTCTCAGGAACGCAGGCTGAAATCTTCATCTTTCTTCATCTGCGTTGACTTCAACGCATTCAAAAAATACGGGCGTTTATGTTCCGGAATCAAAACTTATAGAGTACTTCTCGTTAACCTAAATCATGAAATTTGGCAAGAAGCAATGTCATGTAGCACAAGTAAAGGAAAAAAAATCCGAAAACTGTAAATTTGTAGATATAACACAAAAAAGAATCCCGTGATAAACTCTTTACATCATCATCATCATCATCATCTCATTACCTACAAATTTGTACGGAACCCTCGGTGCGCCAGTCCGACTCACACTTGACTGGTTTTTCTTATTTTAAACGTACCTACCCTTCCTTTTCTTTTATCGGTATGATAACTATTGATAGTATACTTTCAACTTTTACTGAGAACAAGTGAAGCCTCCTGGCGATATAACGGCCCGCCATTATATCGCTACTGTAGCCGTGGAACATAAAGTAGATACATAAGGTTGTTTAAATAAACCGATTTGATTTCGTTTCTTTAAAGTGCAAATTGGCTTTTTCGGATCTGATGATATCTATATCTACACTAATATTATAAAAAGGAAAGATTTGTTTGTTTGTTTGAATTAAATAGGCTCCAAAACTACTGGAACGATTTAAAAAAAAATTCTTCATTAGAATCCTACATTATCCCTGATGAACATAGGTGATAGAAAATTTTCAAAAAAGTTAGGGATCCGTATGAAAACTTCGATAATGTAACCCAAAGTGTGAAAAAAATACCAAAAAAATCCTTATATAGCGTACGCTGCGGAAACTATTGACAATAGAGCAAAGTGATGTACAGACGCCAGCACATCAAGCTACCCGAAACTGTCAGATTTTACCAATCAACTTTGAACCTTTGCTTTAGCGATAAAGTTGAAAACCTATTAAAGGAATTTGACAGATTGTAGTAGGTTGATGTGCTGGCGTCTGTACTACAGTTTTATAGAGGACATCAATATCTACAAAAAAGTCCGCGATACCATATATCTAACTATTACATTTATGTCACAATAACCACTTTTCCATGTTAAAATATGCAATAGTAACGCTGAAAAATCCTTATATGTTATTTTTGTTATTAAATACCAATATCTACCCGTGTGAAGCCGGGGCGGGCCGATAGTCTATGCATAAAGTCTTTTTTCGTGTCTGTGTGATCACGTTCTTATTCTAAACTAGGAAACGGATTTTGATGCGGTTTTCACATATTTTAGAGAAATTGATTGGTCGCTAAAGGTCGTTAAGGTTAATACAATATACAGGTTGGAAAAAAATCAATGGGCCCTGGAGGGAAACTACTTTAAATCCTTAATATATATTATTTTACTTAAAGGAAACATTCCTTTATTTTTAAAAAGAAACAAAACTGCATTCACTGATTTCTCGACAAGCTTACCTAAACCGGGAATCGAACCATCTAAAAATTTGAAAAATAAACACTCGCTATTTTATTTAACTATAGTCGATACAGTCAATGTTAAAGATAAAATTTCTCCAATTAACGTTGGGTCTTATACTCGTCTGTCGTACAAGATATCCATGAAATCTAATATTTAGTAGGTACCTACACAAGGGCTTTAATCAACATTACCTAGACTAGAATTGTTCACTTTCAAGAACTAAATGACACGTTATAATTTTCTTGATAGGTAATAATTTTCTTTCATGTTTACGTGCCCTTCATATTAGAATTGGTGATTAAATAAAATTAATGTTAGATTTCATGATCTTTTTTATTTTTAAGACCAAATGTTTATTAGAGAGATTTTATCCTGAACAATAATCCTATCGATTAGTAGAATAAAATAGCGAATGTTTATTTTTTTAATTTTTAGTTGGTTCGATTCCCGGTTTAGGTAAGCTTGTCGAGTAATCTGTGAATGCAGTTATGTTTCCTTTTAAAAATAATGGAAAGTTTCTTTTAAGTAAAATAATATATCTTAAGGATTTAAAGTAGTTTCCCTACAGGGCTCATTGATTTTTTTCACTCTGTATATAAATGAAATTCTTATAATAATATACAAGAACACATATAAGAATTACAAGAACACATATAACAATTAACTATTACTACACTATCATAATTTATATTAACATTCGAAGTGGATGTTTTCATGCCTAGGTTCACTTGCTCGTGCTAGTAGGTACCTAAACCATTACCAATCATTTATTTGCAGTTTCCAGAATCAGTAATTTATTTTCAAGAATCATTTATTTTCTTCCAAGGAAGGCTGGCGTAATAAGCTTTTTCATTTAACTTTATGGAGAACATGGAATGGCTGGAATGACCTGTTATGGAGTGGAAGAATAAGAAGATGAATGTCAAGAGCGTATCCTGTCATTGTCAAGCACATTGTCAAGAGAATTTTGAAATAAAATATGTATAAAATTTTAAAATGATATTTTCCGTAACGTGAGCATTTTCATATAAATATAATTAGACTCTGATCTAAAACAAATGTACCCAAAATACAGTAAAATATATAAAATCAAAAGTCAGGTTTGCAATGGAAACTAACCAAGAGTTTATATACTATACTCAAGAAAATAGATATAGAGATGCTAATAATAAAAAGGAACCTGAACTGGTATGTTGTATGCATAGAATAATTTATTTCATTTACAGAATATATAAGCTAATAAACTTAAAATAATATTATGTACAGACGCCAGCACATCAACCTACCCGAAAATGTCAAATTTTCCCAATCAAGTTTGAACCTTATGCATAAGCGATAAATTTGAAAATCTATTAAAGAAATTTGACAGATTGTAGTAGCTTGATGTGCTGGCGTCTGTACATGTATATCCCAGACCAATATTTGATCTTAGATGTATATAAAACAAAACAAGGGTCTTTGACCTTTATTATTCGTAGGCATTGACTTATACACCCTTACATTTTGATCGTTTTAATCTTTAAAAGGGGTTATTGTACTCATCATTATGAACAACTTTAACTATGGAACCAATCCTGAAATCGTGAAAAAATAAATGTTGCTCCATACATTATGTCGAGTTATGCGAACATAAATTAATGGATCAGCTGATTTTTTTTTCACGATTTCATGTCTGGTCCCATATTAAAAGTTTTTAATAATGATGACTACTACCCTTTAAGGCGGATCATACAATCTGCTCTTGGCCATTTTCCCGCTAGATGGCGCTGAAGTCAACATTTTTAGTTTATTTTGTTTTATGTATAATTGGTACATTAGTAGATCGTAGAAGTAGTTGACGCGGTTATCGAACATTACTCTTTATTGAATTTGGTCATAACATTGCCTCAAAATCCACCCAATTCGACACATAATCCTAAAATAAAATCTGCCATTAAATACAGGACATTTACACACAGACGTAAGCGAGTATTTCCATAGGTTTACAAGAATAAACCACTAGGTGGCGTGTATTTAAAAAAATGAGCCGCCTGCTACGATATGATAGGAAAAAAATGTAAAAAGGCGTTCGTTGCGAAGCATGTGTAGTATGAATACTGTGCATAGTACTCGCAACCGGCGTGCGTGTATGACCAGATTTATGAACGTAAACGAGACAAAAGGAGTAAGTAAGGTATCGTAGCAGGTGGCGTTCTGTAGTTTCTGCCTACCCCCATGGGAAGAAGGCATGAGTATGATGATAGGATAATAAAAGTCATATTTATATAAAATCATGTCATTTATTGAAACTAGGCTGAGAATCAGCACTTTTCGGATGCCAAAATTACAAAAAGACAGTCCCCCAAAACACCCGCCCTTCACCACTTCTTAGTGCTTTAGCTGGAAAGAAGAAGTGGCGCAACAAACTCCATAGCAGTACAGCTGTCTGTTCAGTTACAAAAACTTCAGTCTATACAGTTTATAAAGATAGTTTAATTTTATTACCTTACACTAATTAATTATCAAATAAAAGTATTTGAAGTGACACAAAGGATCCTGATACATGATTAAATTTATAGCATAACCAATTATTACAATAATTACAGATATAACACATACATAACAGACACATCAAAAAAACAAAAGATAACAACAAATCAAAAATATACAATTTAATATGCAATTACAACCAGAGTGAAAAAATATTTTATAATGTCAAATCACTCATATCAAAGTTTAAAAAAAAAATCTAAGGACCAGCTTATTGAGTTCATCAGGTGGTTAGACTTACATAATAAAGTATTATTTTATGTGTTCATTTTATGGTAAATACAAATAAAAAGTAATATACAATGATAATGTTGATTCTAAACAAACTACTTCAAAACTACAATTATAACAAAAATCGTTTGACTTGTTGATTTCACCATGTGCCGTGACTCTTCTTGTCCACTGCTATTAAGGCTGCTGCAAAGAAAAATAACTTCACTTAGTATATATGTATATTACTTTGGAAGAATATTATTTCCCATACATTTCAAAGTCATTTACCATCAATCTCCAAAGCTGCTCTAAAATGAAACTTTACTACTTGCTCGAATTTCCAACTGATATTGATGGACGATTTTTCACTAGAATAACATAATAATATATTTAAGACATTGATATTGATAAAAAGAATGAAGTAATAGCTATTTATTCACCAAGGGGAGTAATCTGTACTTACCCTCGAGTGATATATACTGCTTTATACTACACTTGTGGAGTTGTTGTTAATAAATTGCTATCATTGTCACTGGAATCACTTATTTTAATTTGTGATTTACACCGCCAAACTTTAAACTTTACCAAGAAAATTGTTTCTACAAAATACGTCAACCAACAAAATAAGTCTTTTTTTCTTTAAATTTTAGCGCGTCAAACATTTTTCGCGCTAAAAGACGTTAAGCCGCGTCCCCACTAGAGCCGCGCGGCACGCGAGGCCGAGCCGCGCGGCTCTAGTGGGGACGCGGCTTAACGTCTTTTGTGATTTGTTGTGATCAACAACACTCAACAACACTCAACAACACCCAAAACACTCAAAACACTCAACAACACTTATCAACACTCAACAACACTCAACAGCACTCAACAACACTCAACAACACTCAACAACACTTATCAACACTCAACAACACCCAACAACACACAACAACACTCAACAACACTCAAAACACTCAAAAACACTCAACAACACTCAACAACACTCAATAACACTCAATAACACTCAAAAACACAAAAACACTGTATAATGCTTTCTGTCTCATTTTCTCCCACGTTAAATCTTATGTCTCTTTTTACTGTCGCTTTTTCGTTTCATAAAATTTCAAGTCACAACGATGCTAAAGAAGTTTTCACTTCAAAAACAAAACGCGTTGGTAATGAACGCATTACTGCCCTGATTTTCAGGGCAGTAATGAAATTCCATACAATATAACTGCCTAGATTTTTGAGAAGGTTTAATGAACAGCTTTCAAGCCTTTTAGTGGGGTAGTATTGGTACACTTACTAAACAAGTGTAATATAAAAAAAAACCTTGTGTACCAGTATATACTGGTACACAAGGCAATTTTTTGACGTTTTTACTCTGTGGTACGGAACCCTTCGTGTGCGAGTCCGATTCGCACTTGGCCAGTTTTTTGAACCTTATGGCATAGTGAAAGTAGTTCTCCAGTGAGTCAATTCTATCCAGAAAGAAGTAAACCAATACTTAGTCTAATAATAAAGATAGCCCTTGTTTTCAGTAATACTTAATTGTAAAAAATCACATACTCCTAAGTTCAACAAATTTTAAATAATATAATATAAATTAATAGTACGTTATCAAATATTTTAAGAAACAACGAAATTTTGATGCTCGTCGGGTTTCTAAGAGCATATTGAATGAAATATTATGCGAAATACACAAGGTAAACCATATGCGACCTGCGCACCGCAGAATCATGAAAATAAAGAGGGTAAGACAATTTTTTAAAGCTATATCATCTTTAATTAAAATGAAAGTATAATATTATTATGCAGAAGAGATAAGTATGGAGGCAAAAGGCACTATACAATGTTTTTCTTTTTGCCTGCATACTTAATTCTTTTGCCGAATGTACAGTCAATTAGCTAACCGATCTTTGCATAAATGGTTGAATTTTTTTAGAATATGAATCAATAGAATTTTATAATTCTTTTATATTTTATTTACAAAAAGTAGTATTTTAAATTTAAAAAAGGTGCGTGTGCTAATTGCTATAACTGACTGTACATATTCACCTTTTGATGGACCAATACCAATACCACCTTGTCTGCCCCATTGGTCTCGTGGTCGCAATCGCAACCGCTGAGCATGGGGTCCAGGGATCGATTCCCAGGTAAAAGTGTTAGTGAGTTTTTCCATAAGTAATTTCTCAGTAGCAGCCTGGAGTCTGGAAGTTGGTGGTGTGTAACCCCCGTGTCTCGGAAAGTAAGTACAATGCGTGCCACGAAAGATGAGACTTGACCCCGCCTCCCCCGCTCTTTCCGCCGCCCTTATGACGTCCGGTCAACTCCGGTCCCGTCCCGCACTCAGACCTTATACCGCTAAAGATACCTAAAATCGTGTACTGCGCATGTCAAACCACGTGGTGTGTCAAGTCTCATCTTTCGTGGCACGCATTGTAAAGCCGTTGGCCCTGCGCCTGTTCTCTCCCAGGTCATGTCGGATTGCCGTCCCATCGGACTATGAGAGTAAATAGAGTGCACCTGTGTTTGTGCACAGACCTGTGCATTTTATTACCTCACGCCGGACCTGTCTAACCTCAGTTGTAATTGGCCACCGTGACCGACATCGGTCGAGAGGATGTTGTTATTATTACCCGCCTTATGAGTAGGTATCCCACAAGGTGGACCTATAACTTGGTGAAGGCAGCGTAAAATCCGCTGTAAGCGACAAACATCGTGAGGAAACCGGCATGTCCTAGAACCAAAAATTCAAAGACATGTGGCAATTACTAACCCGCACTGGGCTCGCGTGGTAGATTTCAGCCCACTCCCTCTCGAAGAGGGGAAGCCTGTGTCTCAGCAGTGGGAACATTATAGGCTTATTAAGTAAGCGACACACGTAGGAACGGTCGATGAAGCAATGCTTGGGGGAGGCCTATGTCTAGCTGTGGACGTCTTTTAGCTGACATGGTGATTATGAACCGCTCCAAAGGCGGTTGCCGAGTAAAGGCTCCTACAAACAGGCGCGACACGCGATATTATCGCGCGCGACACAAAGGCACCGCTCGTTGCGCGACATCCAATGCCTTTGCGTCGCGCGCGATTTTATCGCGTGTCGCGCCTGTTTGAAGGAGCCTTAACAAAACTTTTAGTAAGCTGGTAATTTTAGTACTCACATGTTCTATATTTGAATTTTGTGCTTAAGCTTAACAAAAAAAAAAAAAAACGAAATAGGCTAAAGTATGCTATCGTGTGCGAAAAGAAGCGTGAAGAGCTACTTATAAAAAACTGATATGAGTTAGTTGCTGTCTCTTCATTATTATTGAGATGAATTATATATAGGCACGTATTTGTAGATGATCCCCAGGCAGAAAGAAATATTGCCGGAACCAATTCCAGAAAGGGAGCCATCCTCAGAAAAGGAACTAACCCCAGAAAAGGAACCAGTCCCAGAAAAGGAACCAATCCCATTGGATAAATCATCGTCCATGACCAGTCTCATAATGTGGAACGTTTCGAAGGCACTTGAAATGAAACCGTGTTTGAACCTAAAGGTAATTTAGGGTTAGGGGGTGGATGAGAAAAATGAATCGATCGATTTTAGTACCTACGCGATAAATATACATAGTTTTTTATATTCTAGATTACACTCAATTCATGAAATTAAGAGTGAGCTATCTCTCTCTCTGTAGTGAGTGACCTATTTTTTTGTATTTCATTGAGGTTTTGACCTTTCATTTGTCAAACTAAAGAATACCTCCAGGAGTTCAGTGCGCACCGTCCGGGAAGGGAGGAAGGCGATACTAGACTTATTTCAATCTTTAAAAAAAAACACGCAGGGTTTCATTAGGATCTGTAGAAAATTATTCGTATTAATTAAATAGTGTTATCTGCATTATCAATAAAAAGTTTTATGTTTAACATTGTTTAATCGATGACTTGTGTGTAGGGTTCCATTAGGGCGGCGCAGCAGCGTCTGGACTCCGAGGAGCGCGACCTCAGTTTCATCAGCGAAGAGCAACCGGAGCAACAGTACCTGATCTGTGCGCTTCTCGCTTGGCAAAGGCTCGGACATCACGACGCAGATAGCCTTTATAGGTCCGCAATCTTTCTTATTAAATCTCCTCGATGACTCTACTCCCTGCAATGCTTTAATTGCTATGTTAATGCTCTTTGAAAGTGATTCTGGGTTTGTAGTTCTTACCAATCTGTAGTGTATAAATAGGTATTTTAATTAATCTTACAGATTACACACTATAGGTACTTGTGATTTACGCCAATTGGGTCATTGTTTGTTTCATTAAAATGTTTGTTTTAGATTTGTAGAACTTAAGAAGAAAGAAATCTCCTGTGCTGCCAAGTGTGTGCCTAAGCCAAACAGTACGATAAATGTCCATCAAAACGCCCCCGTATGGAATTCAGTCGATGGAAGCTTCGGATCGCACACAACCGGCCCCATTGTTAAATTACCGGTGGAAACGAAATTAATTATGATACTTGAAAATAAAGCCGGGAAAAAAAATACACCAAAACGTCCAGAAAAGGAAACCCTGGAGAAAATCAATGCAGTACGTATTACAGTGAATAGCGTTACCTGTTACCGTCAATCTGGCCCTTGCCATTCCAAGACATCATTTACTTCCGAAAGGATATTAAAAATTACCTTTATAACTATGACTGTTGTAACAGACGTTTTTAACTTGTTATCGATAGAGTGACGTAAGTATTAAGGGGATTACAGGAAACGTAAGTTTTAGAAACAATAAAACTATATGATCGACTACAGTAAACAAAATCAAAAAATATATGATATTTTTAATTTGATACGATAGAAAAAAAATCATGAAGACACCTCTAAAAACTTTCTTTTTACAATGAAAACCATACTAATATACATTCTGATTTTTTGTCAGATTATTCTACAAGTAACATACTAAGGCACTAGTTAGTGTTTTATTTTTTTAGTCCAAACAATAGATTTTTTGTAAATAGATAATTGCTTCATGTTTTGCAATAAATTACCAGCGTTTTGTCTCTTGTTCTTCTCTTTCTTTTCTATGCAGTCCGTCCGACAGTGACCGCGCTTTAGGTCAATATCCAAAAAGTAGTAATTTTAGTTTTGTGACTTCATAGGCATGTTGTTTGGATACTCAATGCGCGGAAAAGCTAGCTGAAGTAGACACAACGACAAGAGAGCTGCGCAGCCGCGCCAGTCAGCTGGCGCGACGAGAAGCTGAGCGAGTCGAGCTACTGGAACGCGCCGAGACTGCGTGGAAGGACCTCGAAGTAGGCTACCAGAAGCGACTCGCACTAGCTGAGGAAAAAGAAGATGATATTCAGAAACTAGTTTGTACATTATACTATCTAAGAGTATTATTATACTTTTATTACTATAGTAAAGTGTCAAAACACAGAAAATATTTTATGTAAACAGCTCACTCAATCATTTCGCTTTTTTTCAGATTAAAAAATTAGTAGCAGAGCGGAATGAATTTAAGTGCTCATGTAACGCTTTAGCTAATGGCCTGAAAACCATAGGAGAAGCTGTGGAGAAGGAGCGGGGAAATCTTACGACACTAGAGCAGCAGGTGTGTAGCTTAGCGAGCACCAAGCTGCGGATGAGTGAGGAGGCGGCGATGGGCGAAGCGGCTCTGGCACAGGAGCTGTGCAAAGCTGCGCAGTACGATCGAGACCTTAAGGTGATTACCTATACGTATTCCCATCCTGAAAAAAAGGGTGCTTCATTTAGAAATGTTTCCACATTTTGAGCACCTTTGATTTCTTAAGACGATGTCCTTCTGATTTCCTATTTAAAAATGCCAGTAATTTGGTGTATGTACTAATTTGTATATTATGTTTGATGCATATTTTTGACTTGAGGCTACGATAGACACGATAGTGGCGATAAGACCCCTCTTTGAGGAGTGGTTAGAGAGACGTCACGGTGCCGCCGGCACCGCCTGATGCAGGTCCTCACCGGACACGGATGTTTCGGAAGGTTCCTGCACGTCATCAGGCGGGAGGAAACGCCCGGGTGTCATCATTGCCAGGATCGCCCAGAGGACACGGTGGAGCATACTGTGGAGGTTTGCCCCGCTTGGGCGGAGCACCGCCGTGTCCTCATAGAGGCGATCGGCAGCGGCGGCGACCTCTCGCGTCCGGCCCTGGTTCAAGCCATGGTCCGGAACGAGAGGGAGTGGGAGGTAGTCGTCTCCTTCTGTGAAGCAGTCATGCTAGCGAAGGAGGTGACGGGATGGCTCAGGGAGAGAGCCTCCAATCCCAGTCACCGCGGGAGACGTTCCGGGCCGAAGCCTGCCGGGTCAGCGGGATTGTCCGAACGGGTTACCGCTGGCCCGGAAAATAAAGGGCTAAGGAAGGAACACGGGTGGGTTTTAGTCAGTAAGAGTCTGACACTCCTTTCCGCTCCACCCAGAGCGGGAGGGGTCTTTTGATAATTTCCCATCGAGAAAAAAAAAGGTGATTATACGAGTATGTTAACATTCATAGTTGACACACGGTTCATTTAATGGTTCGATAAGCATCCATGGGGTAGATTCGTACTACTTACATGTGAATACGCATTATTTAGTAGACACTGAATTTTAAATGTAGGTATATTTTATTTGTGCATATTGTTTGGTCGTACTTAATACCTATGTTCCATCGTATATGAACGCGATATCGTTAAGATATTATGAGAATTAGTGATCAAGGAATGGTGGTGTGGTGTGTGGTTGGTGATGGTGTAAATGAGTATTAATAGATATTATTATGTCTGTCTAATATCTATTATTTGTTTTCTGTCTGTCTATATCTACATATATCTCTGTATAATATCTTCTTCTAAGTGTGTATGTTTAGCTAAGGGTAATATCTGGAAATACTGATCCGAGTACAACAATTCTTTCACCGATAGACAGCTACCCGTCCGAATTTACTAGGCACCTCGGGTGGTACGTGTAGTGTTGCCCAAAATCGGTCTTGGTCTTGCAGTCTTGGTCTTGTTCTTGCATTTTTGCAAGACCAAGACCAAGACCAAGACCGACTTATTTTAGCAAGACCAAGACCAAGACTGAACCCTGCAAGACTTGAGCAAGAACAAGACTAAGCCTGCAAGACTCTTGCGTCTCGCAGTTAAGTCAAACTGAGATTTGGGCGTTATAGTAGGTATTTGGTTTCAATCCCGATTATGCGAAAATGGATGTATTTTTTTATGAAACAGTAAATTACATTGTTGAATTGCATTGAAAACTAAAATTATTGTTGATAATAAAAAAATATCGAAAAATTACGTGACTATCAATACACTTCTGCACGTTTTTTTTAATCTTCTTTACTTAAGGCGAAAGCGGTATTAGGTAGCCCGCGAAATTCACTGACCAGCAAATTGCAAAAAACGTAAGAAAATCTTAATTTCGCGGGCTACCTTAGCGCTTCCCCCTTAAATCGATGAAGCTTTAGAAAAATAATTATCCCCTCATAACGAATCTAAAATAAAAGTAGTAAATGGGTCATTCAATTATGTAGATGATTAAAATGCCTCATGTGACGCGTCTGTTAGATTCATTGGGATTCATGGCCGACTCGACGCCGCGCGGGGATTCCCGCAATCTTCCGCATTTTTTGTCAGGTTCAAGCATTTATGCACTTTATTGTAATAATTTTAAAGTTTATTTTCAAGTGCGTTAATAATACGAGGAGACCGCTTGGCGCTGCGGTCCCTTTGTGGCGGCATTTGAAAGCGAATAGCGTAGGTACGAAGACAGTGTTGACCTCGCAAATGAACTTTAGCGATACAGCTGATCAGGTAGCCCTTTCGAGTTTTATTTACATTGCTGTTTTAAGTGAAACAAGTGAATTTACTATTTTTAATTAAAAATCTCATTGGGTCAGATAGAAATAATGATTGTATACAGTTTACAATAAAAAAAATTGCAGAAAAAAACGTAAAAATTAAGAAAAAGCCGACGAAAAATTTCAACGCAGGGGGTCCAGAATCATGTACAGACCGCCAGCACATCAAGCTACCCGAAACTGTCAAATTTTCCCCAATCAATTTTGAACCTTATGCTTTAGCGATAAAGTTGAAAATCTATTAAAGAAATTTGACAGATTGTAGTAGGTTGATGTGCTGGCGTCTGTACCTACTGAATCTATGGTAAGCGGTTGCGCGTCGATGTCCCTGCCACCCTGAGCAATAGGCTAATAGGTATTTGAATGTAGTCTAGTCTAAGTAGTAGAGTCTCGCAAGACTTGCGAGACTCTTGCTGCAAGACCAAGACCAAGACCAAGACTGAGAGCGCAATACCAAGACCAAGACCAAGACCAGGTGTATTGACGCAAGACCAAGACCAAGACTGGCTAAGGTCTTGTCTTGGTCTTGCATTTGGGCAACACTATACGTGGGAAAGGGGTTGAGGCCTTTTTCAAACGAGACAAACCTGTGAAGAAATATAAGTAGTGCCACGCGCACTGCTGGTGATAAAGACATTCTTAATAATATGCCAAATAGAATTTTGCCGATTGTATTCCCTTTAGTTTAAAGAAGAACAAGCACGACGTAAGTTGGAATCGCTAGAAAGCGAAGCCTATTCGGCGCGAGTGCTGACGTGTGAAGCCGAGCGAGCTATGCGAGCGGAGTTGATCGGGCTGCGCGAGCAAAAAGCAAATGTTTCTAAAGAGTTACTTAAAGAAGAAGAGAAGAATGAGAAACTTAAGAAAGAGGTACGTGACATTTTATAACGAGTACTTGCGACTTAATTTGCTCATGTACATAATGCACGACGCATTATGCACAAATGTGACTTCAATTTCGCGTGCGCGATTAATGAATAGAATTACCTACATGATTAAAGGCAGCCTTTTTAACTTTTACTGCAAAACGACGACAAGAGAAACTAATTTCTTAGTAATAATAATATAAAGCTCTAAGTATTTAATTCCACTAAGAATTGCCTCCTTTATGTATGTATGGCTTTGAAAATACTATACATATTTGATATACAGCCGGTCGATTCTGTAAAAATCTCACCGTGAAAACTTAGGTGAAGTGAGTTTGTTTTTGCTAGGAATTGACACTATTGACAGCTCACTCCACGCTCACTTCACTTAAGTTTTCACGGTGAGATGGTTACAGAATCGCACTGCTGACCCGACTTTTCGACTGCCCCGTTGGTCTCGTGGTTGCGCGCGCAACTGCTGAGCGTGGGCTCTTGGGTTCGATTCCCAGGTCGAGCAAGGTATTTTTAATTAGCAATTTCATAATAACAGCCCAGAGTTTGGTAGTTGGCGGTTTAAAACCCCCGTGCCTCGGAAAGCACGTAAACCGTTGGCTCTGCGCCTGAGCTCTATTGCCGTCCCATCGGAATATGAGAGTAAATGAACAGAGAGTACGCAAAATACGCGCATTGACGTGGAGTTGCGGACACCAGCCCGTATTACCTAAATGAACAGAGATTGCACCTGTTTGCGCACACACTTGTGCAATATAATATTATATCTCCTGCGTACTTGGCTAATCTCCGTTGGGATTGCCACCTGACCGAAATTGGTCGGGAGGATGTTATTATTATTACCCACAATACCCACCTTGTGAGTAGGAGATCACAAGGTGGACCTGTAACTTGGTGAAGGCAGCGAAAAATCCGCTGTAAACGACAAACATCGTGAGGAAACCGGCATGTGTGTGTATCATTATATGTTTGATATAACAAAGTTGGTAAACTTACTTGTGAGTTCTAGCTACATTAAATACGCTAAGTACTCATTAACTTACCATCCATCGTAGGTAAAAAACGTCATTAGTATGACCTACTTTAATGAAAAGACTACCTAAAAAATGATTGAAAATGATGACTACTAAAAAATGATTTTCTTTGGTTCGTTTAAAATAAATCTAAAAAATAAGGTGTATCAGGGTTTTTCGAAAATTTACTCCTAACTGCGTGAAAAGGGGTACAACCTAGTTAATTTTACAGGGGAGGATTTTACTGAGTGACTAGATTAACTCGAAAATTGGTATCAATAATCTTTGAGTCAAGTAATGAACAACACATCTCAAACGATTTTTAGAAATTCCACCCCTGTGGCCCACAGGGGTGGAATTTCTTGTGGGGCTGAAAAACGGGGTACAGTTTATATGAAAAATGTTATTCATTTGGTTAATAAACTTTAAACTTGGCAATATTTGGCTCAGTAACTAATAAATATTGTCATTTTTAGTTTAAACAAAACCTCTCACGGAAAGGATTTAGGGTATGACAAAGTTGATAGATTAGAAAAAATATGTAACCCGCAGTCGGATTAACTCGAAACTCGGTACTACTAAAACAAAAAAGAAAAAGTATGTGTTTTAGGGTTTTTTAAAAATCGTCTCCTACCAAGGTGGAAAAGGGTAATAAAGTTTAAGGGTTGGATTTTACTGCTTGCTTCCATTAATTCGAAAATGGGTATGGGTCTTTGAGTCAGGTTATGAACACACATCCTAAATAATTTTTCATAAATTTTAAATAAGAAAAGCGGGGATACAGTTTACTTGAAAAATCTGATTCCTTTGATCTATAAATTAAAAAATTGGCCCGAATACTTATTTATCTAAATAAATGATAAAGATTATAAACATACATTTTCGATTTATTTAGAGGAAAGTACGAATTTCACGCGGACGAAGTCGCGGGCAGAAGCTAGTATTATATAAATAGCGCCTTCCCAAAAGCTAACAACAACGCACTGCGGTTGAAAATCAGGCTCCCTGGCTTTGTGATTAGCATATTTTGTTTCTTGTACTGTTGTAGTAATGTACCTTCCTAAGAAGTTATTAATCGCCAGTGGAATAAATGAGTTACTGTACCTACTATAATTTTATATCCATACTAATAATGTAAACGATACTGCATAAAGTCCAGAACTACTAATTAGGAGAAGATCCTGGCTCCTGTAGCATACGTTTTCACCTAGCGCAGGAGTCAGGGTTGGTTGGCTGGTTCGCTATGTTTGTACACATTTTTTATGTCAATAAAGATTTATTTAAAATCCACGTAATGCAACTCGCATGTCGGTTTGGTTTCATCAATAGCGCCTGTACATTTGTGGTAGCACGATCGCTATTTGACGTCTATTTCGTCACTAAAGTAGTCGCGACTGTTTCCACAGCGTCATTGACGCTGCAGTCGCATAGCGTCTTATGATTAGTTATGGTCCCTGGAACTCATAGTGTTATGCTTAATAATATTTATCCCATTTTACACATAAAAACACACAAAGTTCCAAGTCGGGGCCTTCGGGGCTCCGGGCCGCCGCCAGGTCAGAGTTTATTACGCCAGACTAAGGCATGCTCTGGAGTACGACCCGCACCCTAACTGCGTAACCTATTATCAGTCACAATCTGAATAATTTTGAAGCTAATCCATCACACTCCACACTAATATTATAAAGGCGAAAGTTTGTGAGTGTGTTTGTATGTTTGTTACATCTTCACGCACAAATGGCTATGACCAATTTTGATAAAATTTGGTATGGTAGCTGACACCCTGGATTAGCATATAGGATGCTTTTTATCCCGATATTCCCCCACGATCGAAATTTATGCGAGTAAAACCGCGGGGCGCTGCTAGTTGTTTCATCATATGTTAAAAAAAAATATCTGCTTGACAACGTAAATAACGCAATGAATGTTTTTGAACTGACAAAATGAAAGTCGTTGCTACTGTAATGCCCGCCTTCCACTAAAAAAGGGTAATGAGCGGAAACTGAGCTGATGATCGGAGCGGACCGGAGTAAAATAGTTGTACACTTCCACTAAGAAATAGTTTCAGACTTTGCCTTCCACTGCCAGTGGGCTTTGCGGAGCGAGTAAGGCGGGAAATGAGCTGTACTCTTTTGATCCGCTCAGTCCGCTCATTCACAGTGGAAGCACTTCTATGAAAAAAGCCGTTGCGAGTTAAACGGATACTCCGTTTAACTCGGTACGGAGCCCGCTCCGCTCGCAGTGGAAGGCGGGCATTAGTGTGTTACGCAATTAACCCACCGGACATGTGTGGAACAGTTAGTTAAAATAATGCTAAATAGGTATGCATTTATATTTCATTTTAAAATGATAAATCATTTATTTAGGCACATAAAGGTAGTAAACCAGGGACTTACGAATTAGGTATGCGTTTTAAATCCCTAACGGGACACTGAGCACGTATGAACTGAAGACTGGAAGACCATGATGTTTGTATATACTCGAAGTTTTAAAACTCAGTGGCTGTATCTTACTTAAGGCTCCGTCAAACAGGCGCGACACGACACGCGACACAAAGGCACCGCAAGTCGCGCAACGAGCGGCGCGGCGCCTTTGTGTCGCGCGCGATTATATCGCGTGTCGCGCCTGTCTGTAGGAGCCTTTACGCGATGTGTTTATCTGCCAAAAATATCACAATCAAGAATTATAGAGTAGGTATATTTTTAGTTTTGCCTGATAAATATTTAATAGCAGTAAAAACTTGTCGTTGTTTTTTATTTACTATAAAAAATAAATAAAAATAAAAATCGTTTATTATCAGGCGTCATCGGCCCATAGCGTGTTAGTACTATGGATTCACGCGCACTTTTACCAACGTATTTATCTATTGTACTTATTTATTATGCATTATTTTATAGATACAAGTGTGTTAGATATCTTTCTGAATCTTAAACACAGTTGAAGTGCGTCAATACGGGAGAGCAATGATTTGAATATACCATTTAGAAAAAAAATTTTGTTCTATTTACTTACCTACCTTTGGGACCTAACCATTACATACTGCTGCAATAACTAAGAAATAAATTGGTACCTACTTTGTGATTGAAAAGGCACGTAGTGAATGAATATGTATTTATTTATTTTGCCATTTATGTACACACAAACAGACACGAAATAAAACAAAACAGAAAAATAGGTACGAAGGTGATCTTTATTTAATTGTAAATTTATTCTTTTTTTATTATTTAAATTGATTTACATTCTGTAACTACTTAACTCACACCCTAACTTATTACTTGTAATTTTTATTTTATTTAAATGAAAATCGTTTACTTTTACCATGTTTGTAAATATGTGAGCACCATGTAGGTATCTATCAGATAATTAATTTATATGTCACGGTTTCATTTTTAATTCTTTTACCTATTGTGGTATAGTAATTTTATTTTATGTGCATCGTCTTCACATATTATTATTATATAATTAATGTATACAAAATATTGTAAAACATTTTAAAAGAGTAACGGTGGAGTTTCTTGCCCATTCTTCTCCATACGAAAACTACCTTTTGGAATGGGCGACTAGAATCAATTCTATTTGTTGAAATTCCTGACGTTCAAAAGTGCCCATTAAGTGCCTATATGAAATAAATGCTTTGTGTTTGACTCATAAGTAATCTCTTCCAGCATACTTGCGATAGGACAATAAATAGAGAGATGTAGACTACAGCGTGATATATATTTAAAAAAAATATTATTAACAAGTATGTGTCTATAAAATGACGCACTGGTATGTTAAGATACAAATATATAAAAAAAATACATATTGAGGGATTCGAATCTTTTGGATAAATTATATTTTTATCATCTTTCCAAAATTTTAGATATCTGAATTATTTGACCTTCCGAGGTATTTAACCTTCTTTGTGAAAAGTTCCATGAGGCTGATAAAGGCTCATTAATAAATCCCATTCAAAGGCTCGAACAGAAGATTATTATCGAAAAGAGATAAAAAGTTGATTCATGTATTTACTATTGCTGCGAGCCCAATTCACGAGACTCGTATGGACAATTTATATAGCCTCTCAACGGGCAATAATCTGTTCTCATGTAAATGAGCCAAAAATTTCTCGAGACTTCAGACTTAGCCTTACCAAAACCACCAACAAGCCTCAAGGCTATGTATTCACGCCTAAGTAATCAATCAAACTAGGGTTGTATCATGTGTGTAGGTATACATATAAGGCACTTAGAATATTATGAAGCTTCTTGCTATGTAGAGAAACCCAAATAGAAACCGTATCATAAATAATCCTACCAATATTATATAAATGTGAAAGTTTGTGACGTTGTTTTGAATGTTTGTTACTCAATCACACGTAAACCGTTGAACAGATTTGGATGAAAATTGGCACATAGATAGACCATTTCCTGGATTAACACATAGAATACTTTTTATCCCGATATTCCCACGGGATTGAAACTTACGCGGGTGAAACCGCGGGGCGCTGCTAGTAATAAATATACAACATGAGTTTACAAGAGTCATTCACTACCACATAATTCAACAGTGGTACTTAGTATAATTTCTTTAGTATTATTATAGACATAATGATTACTTTGTATTAGTCATAGATTAAGTTATGATGGAACTGGCATGAACTGCGTTCAAAAGTTCCTAAATAAAACAAAGAATAAAAATAAAAAAAAAAACCACATAATAAACGAAAAATGGGAAAAGTTTTCGTGTAAAATTTCGACTCTTGATAATTATGTCCAAATAAAAAATTGGAAGGTCGGCTTAATTTATTTATATTTGTGTATACTTTATTGAACGCCACAAATATACATAAAAAAAAATAATCTAAGGTGTTTGGTGACAGCAGGTCGATGTTTTGATACAACTAATGCTTTTTTTACAAAGGACGTTAACACTACTATGATCGATGATGTGTCATCGACTGCGATGTGGCAAACAGTTTGTGGATCGCAAAATGTTATCTTGACGAGATCCCATAGGAACCCTACTACGGTTTTTAGAAATAAAGACGAGATTCGATACCGTAAACTGGTTAATAAAATTATTCATTTATCGAATTATTGGTATCAATTAGCGATTAGGCGCTGTCATGCTATTTAGCTTAGATTAACAAAATTGTCACCAAAGCATGAGTTTGCAATTTATGAACAATTATTATGATTGGAGGATATGATATATTTTCACAATACCTACTTTAAATTTGTTGTCTATCTTTTGAAACTCAAACGGAACTAAGACAGTTATTTAACGACATTCATTCCGATAGTTAAGGCTCCTGCAAACAGGCGCGACGCGCGACTCGAATCGCGCGCAACACAAAGGCACCGCTCGTTGCGCGAATTGCGGTGCCTTTGTGTCGCGTGTCGCGTCGCGCCTGTGTGTACGAGCCTTTACGTTGTTGAGCATACTAATTTTTTTAACATATGAAGCAATGGATTAGCTATATGGATTAGGATATCTTTCAAAATGTTTCAGATCGTAATTGAAAGTGTGTAATGCAATTAGAATACTGGAATATATTATCCTAATTATAATAGGGTAGTTGACTAAGAAAATATATTTAGTCCATCAGTTAGATTACTAAAAAATATTGTATACGTATTTTTTCTTTTGTCTGGCAAACAAAAAATTACGAAGATACAGCGCTTGGAAATTTCGTATGACGTCACGCCGTGCTACAAATTTTAGCACGTTATTACGTCAAAGCCCCCCACTCCTGAACTTTGATGTGATATATCTTTGTAATTTTTTATCTAATTGATAAAACAAAAAATACGTGTTCAATATTTTTTAATAATCTTACTGAGGGACTAAATCGAATCGATTTATTTTTACCCAGGCAACATCCCTATTGTCGTTCACTGTATACTGAAACCTGCAGAAGAAATTTTTAGATTTGTTTTTGTCAACTGATCTGATGACGAATCAATGATTATGAATGACAAACTCATTCGGAATCCACATAGTGCCACTGAGTGGTTTTTCGACTTTAACTCGAATAAAGTCGCAGTCTCTAATTTCTATAATAATATCTATAATAATTTCTATAACACTTAGATGTATATTATAACACTTATTTCTCTTGGCAAGTCAATAAAAATAACAAAATATTTAACCAAACCGAACTACCAAATTCTCCCACTTTTGCTCCAGGTCACTATGACCTTTTAATTACCATCATCCACAGGAAAAATGGTATCACATTCCGTTCATTTTCGCAGCATGATGAACTTCGTCAAGAGAAGGCAGGGTTAGTAGAAGACTTAGAAGGATGCAAGACGATATGCGACAATAAGATGCAGGGACAGTTGGATGAGTTAATGAAGAAGAAGGAAAAGCTGCTCTCGATACAGGAAAAGGTTTTAGAGTGCCAGTGCAAGACGCCCGTGGATGAGAAGGTGCAAGTTAGGCGTACGCCGTCCCTGGCGGCTATTTGTATGTGCGCGCCCGAAGATAACCTCCTGGTAATATATATTGTTAATTAATATTACTAATCAAAAAGGTATTGCTCCGCATGAAAATATCAAAGCGTCTGGGACATTTAGAAAGCACGATAAAACGTTGTTTTTTACCCGACTACGGCGAAGCAAAAGGGAGGGTTACGATTTTGACCGGTAAGGGAACAGATGAACTTATAATAATTTGACAAATGGCGTATTGTTAGAAGCGTCTTGACCATCCGCTGGTTATAGGTTATGTGAGGTCACACTAAATTCAATATGGCGCCCTCTAGAGGACATAAAGTAATGAATTTAAAAGTAAATATTTTGAGAAGGTGCCTTGTGGGGTATCAAATGAAAGGGCTTAATTAG
The DNA here is from genome assembly GCA_963855955.1 of Luperina nickerlii. Lineage (NCBI taxonomy): Eukaryota > Metazoa > Arthropoda > Insecta > Lepidoptera > Noctuidae > Luperina > Luperina nickerlii. Next base: position 12,291,600 of record OY979664.1, on the reverse strand, counting down.
CCTTTCAAAAATATAAATATTAGGTACTAAGCCCCAAATTAATTAAATAAAAAAAGTTTAAAAACTAAAACCAGACTACTGAAAGGATGAAACAAGAAAGTACCTTCCCGTGGTCGCATGTTTTTTTATATCTTTTAATGAAAAGTACGATGTGGGCACTAGCAAGGTTACTAACGCAAATGAAGTAGTTCAATGGAAAAATGAATGAGCAGTGGAGGCCCAGTGGTCACGCTGCGAGTGACGAGTTGTAGTTCGTAGTTTCGAACCCAGACAAACATATGGAGGAAACCGGCATGTGCTAGAATTAAAAATTCTATGACATGTGACATCTACCAACCCGCCCTGGGCCCGCGTGGTGGATTACGGCTTACTCCCTCTCATGGAGAGGTGGCCTGTGTCCTAGCAGTTGGAACATTATAGGCTGAGTATGCATGCAATTAGGCATAAGCAAGAAAATAATTATTTCTTCTTTCGAGATGGTCAGTATTCATTTACTTCTGTTGCGGGTTGAATTCGAAGTGCAACAATTTGAAGTCAGTAGACTTCAAATTGTTTTTTCTCACAATTGTTTGTTATTATTTAAACGTGTTCTTTTTTATTTTATATCGTAGGTATAACTTTTGTCGTATATATTATCTTCTTATCTCAATTAAATTGTGTGAATGATGAGCTGAAATTTTGTACGAATGGTGAATTACTAAGTAGGTATATATTTTATGAGTAATTGATATTATATTATTATTAGATCTTACACATTCAATCAGGTACATCTAAGGCGTGCTACACACTTGTTCGTGTCGGCATGATTCGTCACAGCCGGGCAGCAAAATATACAGGGTGGCAGGGGCATAGACGCCCAAGCTGTAACCATGAATTCAGCACATGGTTCTGAACCACCCCTGTGTTGTAAGTTTTCGTGAGTTATAAAAAAACTGTTTCATACATTTTGACTGCGAAGGTACTTTTCTATGAAAAGCAGATTTTTTTATAAATTTCTTCGCTATCTAGTATCAAGTGAGCGTCGATATCCCTGCCACCCGGTATAATCGACTTTGCCGCCCCGCTGTGCCGAATCATGCCGACCCGTACAAAGGTGTAGCAGCCCTAAGGTGTATTGATAGTGGGTAAAATAGTAGTAAGGGCTCGGACACATACCTCGGCACGGCAAAGGAGACGTTCAATAAATGTATGGGGCTTGGTACATAGATAATTGAAAATTTAAACAGCCTTCTGAGCTATATGGGCTGAAAGAGGTTAATTATTTTAATATATTGGGCATTTTTTTTTTACAGCCGCCCGTTTTTTTTTATAAGCAATTGTTGAAAAATAAAATGTTTGTATCACTAACTACAAACATTATTTATATTTTAGGATTGGCAGCCCTGTGGCAAATGTCGTGACAATGACAACGGCCTCCTCTTCGCGGATTGGATGATTTTTTTTCAACGTTATTCTGTCATTTACAGATTTGACCTTTTTTCGAAATGTTGTGTTATTGCATTGTCATGATAATCAATATTTTTTGTCTCAATTTTATGGAGCTGCAGCTAAAATTATAATAAAATCTCAAAGTATTTAATAGAAACAGAAACTTTAGCCACATTTAAAAGAATTATATTGCATAGAAATGAATAAAAAAAGGCTATGTAACTATAATCGAGTAGCTAAATAAATAAGCTTTCTAATAAGGTACATCACATTAGCGTTTAAAAATCTTTGGAATATTATACCACTTTTGACCTCTCCAGTAAGATTTTGTTCCACAGCGTCACGCCGTGTTGATGTGGTTGAATTCTATAAATATCTTGTGATGTAAGGACGCGATATTTTATCGTTTTTAGTGGCTGGCGACGAGCCAGTACGAATACCTTAAGCCCTACAACCTTTTCGCCTATGTTTCACTAAGTTCCCGATCGTCAATAAAACACCAATTTATAAGTAACTTACATAGAGAGAAAAATTTGATATAGCGGATCTTTCTTTCGTAGGAGTCGTGTTCGTGCACGTCTTTGCGGGGCAGGATACTTTCCAACTTGTTGGCAGACCTGTTCGGAGGGCTGCAGACGGAGCTGGGCGGATCCGGCTTGCAGATGCCATGCCAGCTGCTGAAGTGTCTCGAAGACCAACACAACTGGGATCGACCTAGTGTTACCAAGACCAATTTAAGAAATTTCTTCTCGAAATTGTTAAAGAGTGAACTAGATATTGCTATTGCTACATCTATTGAAAACTACCACGCAAGGGTAAAATATTTAAAATAACTACATAATTATTCTTAATGTGTGTGTGTGTGTGTGTGTGTGTTCTTCTTTCTTGTGTGTTGTGTGTTTCTTTTCTTAATGTCTTATTCTTCCCCATCGCCGTATCTCTACGTTGATGTCGTGGTGGGGCTAGCGTGCTCCGAACTCTAGGCCTGTGCCGGAAGAGTTTATTTTGCCGGAACAGGTCTAAGGTGAGGAGCCAGACCAAGAGAGATACAGGAACCCGCAGGGCAGCATGTGGCGAGCTGTTGGGCAGTAGCGACCCCACGGACCCTATCTCCTGGGAGAAGTCTTGTTCCTCACCTCTGGCTTGCCTTTATTGGCCGGCTGGAGTAAACAATGACGAGGAACAGAGCTCCCACCTCATTCTTGCCTTTATTGGCCGGCTTGAGATTCGCAAGAGCAAACGTGCTCGGAGGAAGGAAGTATTCCAGTAAGATGCTGGTAGGGATCTTGGCCGTACTTACGGGATTGTCCAGATAGCCGTGGAATACCTCTCCACTCCTCATAAACACCTCAGGACATGTTGCCCCCTTGTTGCTACGTCACTATGTGCTAGCGACCGTTTCCGGGGGCCCATTATTGAGTGTGCAAGTCACCCCCTGCCATTTTATCCGTGTATATATAAAACATTGATCAGGCAGGGGTCATAGTTCTTGGTGACCAGTCCACTTTAGCCACCCAAACCCACAGTCTAACTTTTTATTTTTCCATATCCTGCAATAGTCCTACACCAACCGGGGTTTATCCTTGGGACTTGGGTGCACTTGCATAGTGCATACAGGGATAATCGTCGGTTGGTGCCGCATTTCATTAAAATTTACAAAGGGGCTTCTGCGAGTTGGCTTCGGCCCCTCGTATGCCTTCCAAAGGACCGGGACCCCATGGTCCCGAGATATGAAAAAAAAAATTATTATTATTTACAAATACTGCTTATGTTGAAAGCTGCTTTTTTATATAACTGTTCTACTGTTTTTCTTTTTCTGTTTAAACGTTTAATGTCTACTTACAATAGTGGGTTGGAGAAACGTGTGCTGACGAGGCAAAGATGAAACCAACTCTGGATGACGACCTAAAGGTGGGCTGGCAACAGAGAGCAATAGAGAGACGCGCTCAGAAGATGGCCAACCAGCTTGCTGAGGACCTGTTCAGGGAGCGAAGCGCGCAAGTGGAGCAGAGGGCCAAGGACATCGTAGCATCAGGACCACGGTCTTGTGGATGTGAACCAAAACCACAAGATGAACCCAAACCAGACGATTGTGGTACCTGCCCCAAACCAAAACCAAGTAAGTGCTCCCAACTAGTTTTTCCAGGAGAGCGCAAGCACATAAATTAAAGCAGCCTTTGGAAAATGATTGTGTTACCTTAAGAAAAAGATATTACACTCTATCCACTAGGTTAACCGTTTTTTGACAGATGGTACTAGTGATTGCAGCAACGTCATAACACACATTTCGATAAGTTACACTTTATTTGTATGTAGTATCAATTATCGATTTTTGCTGTCGTATAAAAATGGTGCGGTTAAAATGTCTGTGTTTATTATTATTACATGCAAAACAATATAAATTAACCGCTTCATTTACTTTAATTTCAATTATGCAGGTTTTATAGCGGAAATTAGCGTCCAAATAAAATATGCATTGGTTTGCCGTATCAATTATGTTGTAGTGTATCCCGTACACATAAATATGGGGTTTATTACAATATGTTAAAACACAACGTTTTATAGGTATGTATAATATTTGACGAAAGTTTAAAAATCGAAATAATAATAAATTTATTTTATAAAAAAGGGGAGATTGTAGTACATGAGGCATACATAAAGTTATACATATAAGTTTTTACCATGTCAAACACAATCTGGTGGGTGATGTTCTACTTTCCTAGCTAGGTTATACAATAACCTGTATAATGGAATAACAGTCCCTGTCCCTTACAAAAAGTTACAATAAACTAGTACAATTATATTTATATATTTATAATACTACCACAATGTTTATAATTGAATACGTACGTGTAAGTGTGTGTGTGTGAGTGATTATATATGTTTAGGTGGTGTGTGTGTGAGTGTGCGATAGAGTGAAAGAGAGTGTGTGTTTGTTTTGATTGAAATCGTGTGGGGTAATAATTGATCTGTCATTGTCACTGTCATTTACTGAGATAATTTTCTCTTTCATCATAGCTTTTATTTTGAAGAAATTAACGTATAATCTTTTTACACTTAAAGTTAGATAATCTGTAGATCAAGCAGATTTTGTTAAATTTATTGTGCAGAGACGGGCCTGAGTAGTTACAAAATCTACTCGCAAATGATGTGCGTATTGTGGAAGAGTGCAGACTAAGTCTTTCCTACGCCTTCTTACTATTTTATAGTTTTACGATGCTGGAAAAGAACTGTTTGCAGGATAAAGTATTGTCGAACGTAAAGAACTTTACAACTACTATACAATAGATCAGTATGGAACACGATAGGCCTTGAAGTAGCCACTTTCAATATCGCTCTGTGAGCGATCTCGAGTGGTTTTAGTATAGGTTTCCCGTTAGTATAGGATTTGGATTCGCGATACTTCGGAGGGTTTTAAATAAATAACCAAATATTTTAATTGAAATAAACATTTTTTTTTATATATATATGTACTCTTAAGTAATTTGATATGGACATTTAGGAATCTACATTTAGGAATGGACAGAGGGAAGAGGCATTTCCTTGTAGACACCTGTATTTGTAGGCTTTAATAGATACAGGAAATCTTGGCTGGGTGGCGGGACTAATTGAATAGGTAATGAAGTTAGTTTTGGAGGTGTTGAGCATTAGTGAGTGAGAATATAGCCAATTTACGATTATATTGAAACCAGACTGTGCAAAGAGCTCAAATTCTGACCAGGTGTCAGCAACAAAGGTTATAGCAGTATTATCTTGATATTTGTAATGTTAAGGTTACATAGGTCGTTTATAGAAACTAGAAAAAGCGTCGGAACCAATATGCTTCTTTGGGGTACTCCGTAATAGATGGGAAGCTCTTCATTTTTGTGGGTATCTATACAAACTATTTTAGCGCGATCCGAAAGATAGTTTCTGAAGAGATCTAATTGCAAGCCCCTTACACCAATCCTTGCCAGTTTTAATAAGAGCATAGAAATTGGAACGGTGTCAAAGGCTTTCGCAAGATCTATAAACATAGTTAACACCCTTTAATTTTTGTCTTTGTTATGTATCATATTGTTAAGCAAATTATGTACTGCGTCTGTAGTGGATTTACCTTTACGAAAGCCAAATTGCTGCGAGGATATTAGGTGATAATGTTCAATGTAATTAACCAGTCTTTTAATGATGAGGCGTTCGAGTACCTTTGTGATAGCATCCAGAACAGCTATTGGGCGATAATTACTGGGCTCCGTCCCGTCTCCTCCTTTAAAAACTGGGTGAATTATAGCCTTTTTAAGGGATGTAGGAAAGATACCAGTATCGAATCATAGATTAAAAATATGGCTTAGGATAGGTGCCAGGATGTTTGCGTATTTTTTTATAAAGTATGGCAAAATGCCAACCCAACCAGAAGCAGCATTAGACTGTAACGATTTAATGACAGTAATAATTTCTTCGGGATCTACACGATCTAGAACAAAAGAAAAATTCAATGAGCTATTGTGTATATCTTGTAGCGGAGCCAATGCTTGATTGCCTCTATCTTTGATAATGTCATTGGCAAGTTTTTGCCGATATTAACAAAATATGAATTAACCCAACCAGAAGCAGCATTAGACTATAACGATTTAATGACAGTAATAATTTCTTCGGGATCTACACGATCTAGAACAAAAGAAAAATTCAATGAGGTATTGTGTATATCTTGTAGCGGAGCCAATGCTTGATTGCCTCTATCTTTGATAATGTCATTGGCAAGTTTTTGCCGATATTAACAAAATATGAATTAACGTTATTACATGATTGTGTAGAAAGAAAACATTAACATCTTGTTTATTATGGTGGCAAATTCTTATCCTGGCAAATAATTTATATATTTTATTGATACTTGAATCGATGCAAGGTTTTTCTATACTGATTTAACTTTAATGTAAAATGATTATTTTCGCTATATACGTTTGAAGCGAATACATTCGATGCCATAACTTAGTACGATAGAATGTACTTTAAGACGCATAACAATTATATATCTTTTGTCAAAAATGATACACGTACGCGTACTGTACGTACGGTATTATAATGTCTGTAAGAAAACGTAAACAAGATAATTCAATAACATAAGGCAGTTTATATATTTATTTTAATACGCATTTTAAAGTTAATTTTTACGTAATCTGGAATAGTTACGTTCTAAGGCAACTGTCAAAAAACGAATAACCTAGTGGACAGAGTATAGAGATAGATAATGAGATTTGGGCATAAACATGAAAATAATACAGAGTATGTTCTGATGCTCTTCTTTCGTCATGTTTAGCACTAGAATCTCCTCACAAAAATCGAATCTACTTGATGTTTATGTAAAATGCATAAATTATATAAGTACCATACATAATTTATGCATTTTGCAGAGCTCATGCATATTAAACTTAATTTTTCCAGTTGCGAGATTTGTACACTGAAGTAAACACAAACGATATGAAATGGCCAAGACTACGCGTTTTCTTGCGACTTGATTATTTTGAATGCTTTTTATTTCCACATAGGCACGAACTTTACACTTTAGATAAATGTTTGAGTCATGTTGGTAATATTTCTCTAGCTGCAATGTTTCCGTGCCTGATGCCTCTGAACTCACCGTTTAATCCGGCACCAAACACCAAAAACACAGCAGTCAACCGGCAGGCTAGTGAGACGTCATCGGCCTTCTGGAAGCAAACTATTCAGGACGTTACGCAGTTAAAACTGCAGATTGAAGACCTAAAGAAGGTAAAATGAATCGTTATGATAGTTTATTTTTAATATGGATGAAGAAATGGGTCCCGGACTTGCTTTTGAGTCATTATATCTAAATTCACTTTTGCGCCCCGCTTACGAATAAAAACAATGTCCAAATGTTAAACCAGAAAAGGTATGGGCTTCGGTAATCTTCGTGCTTTCGAATTAGTACGAACATCGCGCCATAGAGTAACCGACCCCATGGAGTGTCCCCACAGGGCAAAGCTTCTGAGTGTTTTCTTGCCGCTCTTTGTGTATTGCACGTCTATCATTGTGCGTTTCTATGAAGTTTTCTCTCTGTCTGGTGACCTACTCCGGTCCGGCAGATCGTCATACTCACTTAAAAATGTTAATAAGTGCTTATTGGAAATTTGACTACTGATTGACTAATTTAAGAGTAACTTTGACATCTTTATTCTGGTGGTTCAGAACATGGCTCGAATGTAGCTGTTAATCAATCAACGCATCCAAGAATGCATAAAGTTTGTATCAAACATCAGTGTGCTACTCATCGTCGTTGTTCGCGATTTACTTAAGACAAGTTGGTAAGACAAGCTCTTAAAGTGTATAAAGCGCCATTTACACGGTGCAAGCTTCTAGAACGTTCAAGAGCAATAATTAATCGCATGCCATAGAGCACGTTCAATTATTTCCATTCAATAATTGCATGCGACTTTTGTTTACACATTGCGATTAGTACTTAGTAAGTGATTAGGTTGGTAATAAATGACAATTATTGCATGCAAGTTTTGCCTCATATAACGAGTTTCACGTCCTTGCACAATTGATTTAAGTATTACCCATATTTGCACTGCCTAATATTTCGTTCAATATTATTGAACGTCTTTTCAAGATTTTTAACTTGTATCGTTCATTCATGTCGAAATGATAGAAAATTTTCATACCAGAATTGAATGCGATTTTCTTGTACGTGATGTTTACACCTATACCAGTTTTGAGCGACAATGAACTTACCCATATCATGCAACAAGTATACGTGTTGTTTAGACGGTGCCAGTCGATTGTTGCCCTAAAGTTTTGGTATGTTATAGGCAATAAACTTACACCGTGTAAATGGAGCTTTATCCTCGGACTCTGAATATATTTCTATAAAAATCAAGATCAAGTTAAGAAAATCAAGATTTTTAGGCAATTAAAAAGTTTACCTATTTTTTAACCGTTTTATAGTTATAATTTTGTTACAGTGTTAGATTAATAAGCTAATATAGTATGTTCACTGTATTGATTTGTTTGTTATTTTTTTATTACAGGACTCTATCAAAAAAGAAGATCTGAAACTAATGGAAACAAATATTTTTAAATTAGTCAGAGAAGTTTCGGTAAGTGACTATATTATAGGCTTCTGAAATATTATTTTGACAAGTTTAATTTCAATCAGCTGCTAGTTGATTCAGGTTCCTCACATATTAAAATGTTTTGTACTTTAAGGTTATAGAAAATGAAGATCCTTCAGCTATCATAAATGACACTACGAAATACTACGGAGAAAGAATAAAAAAAGAAACAAAAATTTCACGAGCTGTTAGAATAAATGAATCCCCGAAGACTTCAAATCAAAACAAAATAGGAGCAGCTAGGAGAGATGAATCTCCGAAGATATTGAATCAAAATAAATTAGGAGCTGCTAGAAGCGATGAATCCCCGAAGATTTCAAATCAAAACAAAATAGGAGCTATTAGGAGAGATGAATCCCCGAAGACTTCAAATGAGAAGAGATTAGGAGCTACTAGGAGAGATGAATCCCCGAAGAATTCAAACCAAAACAAAAAAGGAGCTATTAGGAGAGATGAATCCCCGAAGATTCCAAATGAAAATAAATTAGGAGCTGCTAGAAGAGATGAATCTCCGAAGACTTCAAATCAAAACAAAATAAGAGCTACTGGGAGAGATGATTCCCCAAAGACTTTAAATCAAAACAAAATAGGAGGTACTTGGGGCGATGAATCCCCAAAGATTTCATATCAAAGCAAATTAGGAGTTACTAGGAAAGATGAATCCCCGAAGACTTCGAATGAAAAGAAATTAGGAGCTGTTAGAAGAGATGAATCTCCGAAGACTTCAAATCAAAATAAATTTGGAGCTAATAGGAGGAAGGATTCTAAAAGTTTCAAAAAAGGTCCAATTTACGAAAAATCCACCAAAAAAAGTAAAAAACAAGTTCATGGTCAATCGTATGCAGTTAACCTATGTTTGTGTGGACCACAAAAAAATAGTAAAAGTTTACAGAATGCCCATTTAAACAACAGTCGAAGATCCTCATGGAAGCAAAAGTCACTAAAAGACGTCATAATGCCGCAGAGTTCTATTGTAAAACAAACAAAACCTATCAACATAAATATTATGTCTTCTGAACTGCAAGAAAACGGCAGCGTGACTTCTGAACCCTGTAATAACAACTGCAAATGCTTTCGTAAAATGCCATCTACTACTTCTATTGATAGACTTTTACAGACATTAGCTTCATGGAAGTATGACTTGGTTCCCCAAGAGAAATGTATTAAAAATATTAAAAGCAGTCTATGTAAAATTTCTAAATCTACATTCAAAGAGGCAATGCGCATTCTTACCCAAATTGATTCAAAAAATAATTTATCGACCTCACCATCAAGTAATAAAAAGCAAAATGTAAATGATATTTATGAAGACGCTCAAATGAGGACCGATAAACAGGATAGATCATTTTTAAAACAGCCTGCTACCACTGAATCAGAATATATGGGCACCGTATATTTAGATAAGAGTCATGAAAACAACTGTAAATGTATAACTAACATTGAATCCAACAAGGAGAATAATCAAGAAACATACGAGGATGCTAGCAAAAATATTCCATTTCAGTATATAAATACAAATATTTGTGACTGTAAAATATATCAAGAAATGCAAAAAGATCATAAAAGGTCTCAGACTGAAGAATTCGTGCAAATTCAATCAAATCAGTGCCAAGCGGTGCGATCGAAGGATATTCCAGAATTCAATCAATTTAATAGCAAGCCAAAAAGTAACAATTATATAAATATCCAAAAAGAAATAAAACAAAAATCTGAAACAAGCAACATTCCTCAAAAGACAGAATTATTTTCAATTAGTAGTGAATATTTTATCAAATTTTTGGGCGTTACTTTAGATGATTTTGGTTCCAATAAAAAAACAACAAGAAAATTAAAAAACGTTGATCATAATATAGATGACTTAATGATTCCCAAAGACAAACATGTTGAACGTCCAAGGAAACTTCCAAAGTTATCTAACATTGAACAATTTAATTCGTTAATGAAATCAAATGTTTTGACAAGGGAAAAAAAATACGTATCTAAATCTAACGATTGTACAAAATGTGAATGTAAAGCTAAATTTGAAGAATTTACAAGCTATATGAATAAATTTTTTGATAATAAGTTACACGAAAATACACATAAAGAAGAAGTCATTGATTCACAAAATGTTAAACATACCGATAACGCCATAGAATCGTGTGTTTGTTGTGACAGTGTTAATGTGGATGATTCCAGAGATTTAGAAGTAAATGCCTTTCATTTATTAGAGGACCACATTAAAGAAAAATTTGAAGAATTTAGATCGTTTTCATGTAAATCTAAATGCATACCTCGAGAAGAAGAAGAAAAATTATTTTCGACTATTTTGCAAAGAGTAAAACAAGTAATTTCAGATTGTGCTAATAAAATGAAATGTGGCTGCCCAGGAGGATTACCAAATAAAGGCAGCTGGAACAGAGCTTATGGGCTTTTACAAGAATATTTAAAAATAAAAATAAAACGTGTCCAATGTTTATGTGTTTTAAACGATAGAAAAGATGTTATATTACCGGAAGTCTTAGAGGAAGTATGTAACTTGATTGAAAATGATTTTCAACGTTTGAAAGATATTTGCACATGTAAAAATGGTACCGAGGCGCGTACAAAAATGGTTCGTATAGGAGACCATGTATTACCTCCTACAGAATTGCCCGAAAAAGACACAAATATTTCACAAGCAAGGTATAATGATGTTGAAGTTCAAAAGTTTTCTGTGATCACAAAATTCTCAAAACAGAACTCAAACAACTCTATAATTCTTAAAGAAAATATATCATCTCAAGTACCTCCTAATTTGGGAATGGAAGCCAAATCATGTGACGTCATGCGACCGCAAAGTAATAAAAACGCTCGAACTACAGAAACGGACTATATAACTACAGACAGCAAATCTAATGGAGTCATGTATAATACTTGTGACTGTTGTTACAACACGGATAAAGTGGACATTCGAAAATTTCCAGATTTGTTTGGAACTAAAGAAGTTTTTGTAAATCTTTACGCAGAACAAGCTATTAATAAAAATGAATTTTGTGACTTACCCAAAATTGGTATAGACCAAGAACCACCTAAATGCCTTTCAGCTGGCGGAGTCGATAGTATGAAGCTAATGCCAAAAATAGGAATGAATGAAAATTATGAAAACAAACTAGACGCACATAACCGTGAGGATAACAGACAGACTCCTCGTGCACCTTATATTGGATGTACGGTGAACTGTAGTTGCGATGATGCCCTTGGTCCTTGCTTCTGCATGAAATCTATAGTTCAGGCCAATAATGATAAAATTGATAGTCTTTGGAAAGGGTTTCTGGTCAACAATAATAAAAATGAAAATTTTCCTTACATAATGCACGGCATTCAAAACAAAAATAATGATATCCGTGTAAATTGTCATTCAGTCCCTAAGGATATACTCACAGATGAAGCGTCAACAACTGTAGTCCTAAATCATGAAGACGAAATGGTTTTGAAATATTCTCACGAAAATCTCAATTTAATTAACCATGCCGCAAATACAGTTGCCGAAAGTATGAGTTTAGAAACGGCGTGTTCTAATAGTGACAGTTATCCAATCGACTGGAATGAAAACCCTTTACCAATTACCTCCGAAAGATCAAATGTCGTTAAACTCGCGAATTCTATTTACTTCCCAGGGCTGCCAATAGATAATGACGAAAATTCTATTATTAGCGGTACTGCAACAGATCCCGATACTCAAAAAACGTGTGAGACCTGTGTTTGTGATAAAGTCCCTATTTGTCACGTCAAAATGTTGGTACAGCATATAGAGAAAAATTTAGTTGAATCTAAATGCACATGTGACTCATTGATATCAAAAGTGTGTCCGGTGCATTCCAAAAGATTCATTTAATTCTTCCTTTGTCTGTGTGTGTGTACAAAGATATGAGTATAATAATTTAGACAAACGAAATATTTTCTGCTATACTGGATCATTATGTCTACTATTGAATTGTATAAACGGTTTATAACTAATAATAATAAATCTAACAATAATATTAGTTTAATTGTGTAACGTTGTAAACTACTGTTTTAGTAAATAGGCAAGCAATCCAAATTGAACGGGTTGGAACTATATCACAATGACTCGACGAGTCATTGTGATATAGTTCCAACACTTCCAACCCGTGTTTCGTCTCACTCGCTCACGAACTCAGGAACCAGTTTACTTCCCACTCCATACGATTTATGCGCGCCGCGAGCCGCGAGCCGCGATCGGGGAGCAGGCTTGAGGACGGTCAGTTGGGACGCGCATTCAGGCATACTACACTTGTGCGTGTCGTCACACGTGCAGTCTCGCTCTAAACTTTCTAAAGCTCAGATTTTTGTCTAAACTATACTTAAGTACCTAATACTTATTATTAAAGTTTAATACAAAAATATAAACTGTGTTTTCCCCGTATTGGGTAAGTGTTTGCAAAGTTACGCATTGCTTTCTCATGTGTCATGGTGGTGGTCAATGATTTGCAAAATTGTGCTCCATCATTTTCTTCTTCTTGACACCCATTTATATTAATTTCATTTTTTTTTTAACCATTAACCTTAGCTTACGTCAATATTGGTGTTCGTATCAATGTAAAAGTGCTTCACACTCTTTTCTTTAAACTTTGTAAGCTCGGATTCTGAAGGTGACCTTACACACATTTGCCTTAAGCGAAATAGTACTTCATCTACCTTACGCTTATGCTTTTGCCACCGTGGTCACCGTCAGCAGAGGATTAGTAGAGGGCTCAGTTATTTATTTCCTGGACATAATTCCAGGGTTTCAAGTTCCGGGTTCATTTGCCCAAGAAATCTGTGACTTCGGGCGGTCAACACAAAAGGCTGACATCTGGCACCACTTCTATCAACCCTGCGGGTCCTCTACCCCCAGGGTCAACTCCTCGGCTCCTGCGTCATCTTCAGCTACGTGTAAAGCCAGGACAGTACTTGACGCGCCTACCTCCTTAGGACGGAAACATTTATCACGGGCCTTTTGTACCTACGACCTAAAATAAATTCATATTGAAAGTGTTTAGTGAGTTTGTTTTTCTTATCTCACAAAAAAATTGTTTATAACAACTCACACGCTTCAATTGAAAGATCAAAACAATTTCTATGAAAAGTTTGTTCTACCAGAATTGCGTCACAACGTCGCGTTGCGCCTGTCTGCGAGAGCCTTTACGCCCTCATCGTCTCAGACAGTATAACAGATGTTTGATAAAAGGCTTTATTTTTTTTTTGCGCGCTTTGCCTTCGCATTTTGCATACGAGTGTCAAACGACTTTTCAACACACTTAAGAGGAAATAAATAAATAAAACACAAACTTAGTTGGTATAGGTACATAACAAATATTTAATTACTGAAACAATAGCTTTATTGATGACACCAAAATTGTTTCTAACCGTGCTTTTTAACATGAAACAGGTACTGCACAGGGTGTTAGGCTTGTATTAATTTGCCAGTTCGTTGAAGTTAAACAAAAATACATTCTCAGAAAATGACTGGGCATTGTTGCTTTTCTTCCACTGAATGAAATTTTCAAAGGTTTGCTATATTTTTCCTCTAATTGATGGCAACAGGATATCGCTTGCATTATTTTTGTGTCTCAGACAAATTATGTGAACAGCGATAGTTACGGCTGGCAAGACGGTGAATATTGTAAAAGGTTAGTCAAGATTTGTACCTATATTTTATGGCGTGGCTAGCTAACATATGGCAAATAATTTAATTTAATGTTGTGTCCTGTAATGTTAATTACTTTGCATACCTAGTATTGTATACGATCAAGTATTTTCTAACTGAACAGGCAGCTGTGCTGCTGGGGAGTTTGTTGCGCCACTTCTTCTCCCCAGCGAAAGCACTATAAAGAAGTGGTGAAGAGCGGGCGTTTTGGAGGACTGTCTTTTGTAATTTTGACGTTCGAAAAGCTCCGATTCTCAGGCTATTTTGATTAAATGTCTTTTGTTTTTTTATGGAATATGTCGGAAATACGTCATTCGTTTGACTATTCGGAACATCAGCGCCATCTGGTGGTGCTGGACAGAGGGGGGGGGGGGGTCGAGGACAGCGAGCAGCGAGGTGCAGCGGCGCACTTAACCATTGGACATCGTACGGACAACATGTACACTGAGAAAAATGACCGATGATTCCATCTGAATTTATCCTCTCAAACAGGTTCCTTCTAGGGGTCCTTCTAATATTTACCTGCGCAATTGGATGATAACGAGTTTCCCTCCAAAACAAGGAAGGATTTTTATTTTTTCCAACCGAAATAGAACGAATACTTCGAAGGAATTTATTTCGTAGGAAAATCCGTCCAATAATTTAGAAGGAATTTCCTTCTATATTTTGTGAATTTCATTTAGAAGGAATAAACTATGGATTTTTAGAAGGACTCCTGTCTTTCGGAAGGTACACAATAAGTACCTTCCATGTTTATTCCTTTTAAGACAGTCGAATTTAAATTTTGGATGGTAATTCTCGTAGGTATTTCCACTCAAGATCAAATATATCTTTACTCCGATCAAAATAGTAGGATTATTTGATAGGAATGCATTTGGAAGGTATAATTTGTAGATTTTTGAGAGGGAATTTCCTTGAAATTAAGCTTTTGGTAGGAACTCCATCACACCTTCCAATCGAAATCCTTCTTATTTAGTAGGATTTCAATAACGGTTGGTGATTTCAGGTGGTAATTTTATCTTGTAACTTTTTCCCATCAGATTAGAAGGACTTTGTGGAAGGAATCCATTTGAAAGGATTAATTTGTGTGGATTTTTGAGATGGAATTTCCTTTTGAATTCTCCAAAATAGGGAACTCGTTTTTTCCAACCGAAATAGAACGAATACTTCGAAGGAGTTTATTTCGTAGGAAAATCCGTCCAATAATTTAGAAGGATTTTCCTTCTATATTTTGTGAATTTCATTTAGAAGGAATAAACTGTGGATTTTTAGAAGGACTCCTGTCTTTCGGAAGGTACTCAATTGTACCTTCCATGTTTATTCCTTTTAAGTCAGTCGAATTTAAATTTTGGATGGTAATTCTCGTAGGTATTTCCACTCAAGATCAAATAAATCTTTACTCCGATCAAAATAGTAGGATTATTTGGGAGGAATGAATTTAGAAGGAATAATTTGTTGATTTTTGAGAAGGAATTTCCTTGAAGTTAAGCTTTTAGTAGGAAGCTCCATCACACCTTCCAATCGAAATCCTTCTTATTTAATAGGATTTCAATAACGGTTGGTGATTTCAGGTGGTAATTTTATCATGTAACTTTTTCCCATCAGATTAGAAGGACTATGTAGAAGGAATCCATTTGAAAGGATTAATTTGTGTGGATTTTTGAGATGGAATTTCTTTTTGAATTCTCCAAAATAGGGAACTCGTTTTTTCCAACCGAAATAGAACGAATACTTCGAAGGAGTTTATTTCGTAGGAAAATCCGTCCAATAATTCAGAAGGATTTTCCTTCTATATTTTGTGAATTTCATTTAGAAGGAATAAACTATGGATTTTTAGAAGGACTCCTGTCTTCCGGAAGGTACTCAATTGTACCTTCCATGTTTATTCCTTTTAAGTCAGTCGAATTTAAATTTTGGATGGTAATTCTCGTAGGTATTTCCACTCAAGATCAAATAAATCTTTACTCCGATCAAAATAGTAGGATTATTTGGGAGGGGTGAATTTGGAAGGAATAATTTGTCGATTTTTGAGAAGGAATTTCTTTGAAGTTAAGCTTTTAGTAGGAAGCTCCATCACACCTTCCAATCGAAATCCTTCTTATTTAATAGGATTTCAATAACGGTTGGTGATTTCAGGTGGTAATTTTATCTTGTAACTTTTTCCCATCAGATGAGTAGGACTATGTGGAAGGAATCCATTTGGAAGGATTACTTTGTGTGGATTTTTGAGATGGAATTTCCTTCTGAATTCTCCAAAATACGGAACGCGTTTTTTCCAACTGAACGAATATTGATAAGAAATTATTTTTTTAGGAAAAACCGTCTCTCTACTAAGGTAGGAATTTCCTTCAAAATTTTGTGAAGTTCAATTAGAAGGAATAAAATATGGGTTATTAGAAGGACTCCAGTTTTCAGTTTAACTGTCGGAAAAAATTCAATTGTACCTTTCATGTTTAATCCTTATAATTAGGTAGTAACTTAAATTTTGGTTCATAATTCTTCCAGTATTTCCACTCTAAATCATAGAGATCTTTCTCCAATCAAAATAGTAGGACTATTTGGGAGGGATTTAATTGAAAGGAATAATTTGTAGATTTTAGAGCAGGAATTTCCTTGAAGTTTATCTTTTGGTAGGAATTCCATCATACCTTCCAAATAAAATCCTTCTTATTTAGTAAGATTTCAATTACGGTTGGTAATTTGGAGTAGGCAGTATAATTTTCTACTCAAACTTATTTCTCATCACTATAGAAGGAATTTTAGAAAGAATTTATTTAGAAGGATTCATTTATGTGTTTTTAAATGTGTAATTTATTTCTTTCATTCTTCATTGGTGTGGATTTTTGAGATGGAGTTTCCCTTTGAAAAGTCGGTTTGAACGGTCTGCAGATAAGTAGGTAGCTCAACTGTTTCTTTTGAATTTTGTAAATACTTGTATTAACTATAAGTTTCTTTGTGTAAATAAAAAGCTAAGTATTTTTTATCTTACTCAATTATAAAACGGTTTGAATAGAATTTCCCTCAAAGTTGAATGGAGTGTAAGGTGCAAATTAGTAGGATTTAATTCTAGTTGGTAATTTTAGAAGGAATGTCCATTCCAAATTAGAATAATTCCTTATTCTACCGAAATAAAAGGACTGAGCGGAAGGAAATTCGTTTAAAGTCAGTAGGATTTCGTTATGATGTCATTTTTTCGTGTTGCGCCCAAAACGAAAAAATGACATAAATTGTTATGTTAGCAATCAGTCATAGCTAATACTAGCCGCTATTTCAGCTTCAATTGATAGAATTGATAACGCAGAAAGTCTCTCTTGGCTCATCGTGCTTCTCAAGTAGGTCTTAATCAGTTTTTACTTTGAGAAGCAGCGAGGCCCCCTCAGGTGCGAGGCCGTCGCCGACGCCTAGCGCCGCCACTGGAGCCAAGACGTGTAGTGCAGTAGCTATGTCATGCTTTGTCTGGCCGTCCATTCGCACGGCCGTACCGACCCCCGCCAGCGTCTTGGGGACGCTTCCGTTTGGCACTGATGCGAATAAATTATTTAATTTGATTTGATTTGATCTGTATCAGTTGAGCTATCTCTAGATCGCAGATAGCCTCAACTGTTTCGTTTGTTTATTATACATTTTGAAATACCTACATAATTGTATTAATTGTCGTTTTCACTGATTGTGACTACTTGCTAATTCTTCCTGCTAGATCGGCCCCTAACCTAGACCATAAACAAATCTGAGTACCTTTACCATTTATACCCAGCAGAAATGCATGGTCAATACGTGCAGGTGCAGCCGACTTTAATTTGCATAGTTATAGAACTGAGTACCTATATAATATTTTAGACGGATTAGTGATAGGAAATTTCAAGAAATACCTTCCACGGTTCCTTCCGTATTATCTGTGGGACTGTGGAGGGAGGCGTGCCGCGTGCGAGCAGTAGTGTTACCAGATTAAACTTAACGAAAAAACCGAAGAAGCTCAAAAAATACCGACATAAACAGGGCAAATAAACCAATCAAAACGCTGATTTTCTTGACACATTTCATTTACTAATCATCATCAGAATAAATGTTAGACAAGAATGTTACATTTTTCTACGCAGTGTCTGAAAACCTCAAGAGGTCACGAGCGGATTTATATTCATGATAGAGGCAGATATCTTAAAAAACTTTTCCAGGCCGTTGTTGTTGATTTGTAAAAATAATAGTAGGTATATAATTATGTATATTATAACAGCATGATGGTGGCGAGTTGATGAAACCGTACAGCTTGCGCGACCGGTGTAGACATGCTGTTCAGTTTTCGAATTCTTATCTTTCAATGTCATTGCAGCAAAAACGATATGCGTGTGTGGTGCCACACACGCATAAAGATTTTTCTTCGTCGATGATTTAATTCCAGTTTTTGCTCTGTCTGTTTATTTTTTACTGTGCATGCTGGATTGTCGTATCTTTCAAATGACAAACAACACTCCATTGACATTGCAAGATAAGATTTCAAAAACAAAACAGTATGTTACCATAACTTTATCCAAAATATATATAACCAACTATACCTACCTACCTACAAACAAACAACACACACACACGTTTTTATTAAGGATTCAAGGCGTAACGAATAAAATATAGGTACAAACCTTAGCAAACTTACTGGTTTTAGCAAACAAATAAAATAAATATTGGTGGACATCCCATAATAGTATTGCATCAGTTACCAGTGCAGTGGAGCTAGGTAGCTGATACTGAATGGTGTACTCAGAATGATGTAATTAATGTTCAGAATGAAGGTGAATACTGAATACGTGGTAACCGTTTTTGCGTTATTGACAAAAAGTCATTTCTACACCATTATGAACTTGGAGGGTTGTATTGATGATTTTGTAATTCCGTAACTACATACGTCTTACAGTCTCAAATAATATTTTAAAACAACATACCCTAGCACTGGCCTGCAAATTGCAAAACGTAAGAAAATTTGAATTTCGCGGGCTGGTTGGAGCATTCACTTCAAATAAATTGTATAAAAACGCTCGTTTTATTCAGTTTTACCTTCACAACTTAATTTCTTTAAAAAAAGTAGGTTACGAAATTTTCCAATCTGACCTTTTTTTAAATTCGAGTTGGCAACACTGAGATGGAGATAGAGAGCATCAAATTTAAACGTGAAGTGGCGGCCGTTGCGTGGTGAACCTGCGTGCGAGTATTGTATTTTTTAATCTTCTTTCTTTTCGTTTCGGTTCCGGATTGAGTGCGTGACTGTGCGTGTGCGTCGTATTGAGTTTCCGATAATAATTTTCATTGGTGTTATAAACCAGAGCCAAGTGGTAAGTGATATTAACTAATCCATATTCCAGCAGCGTAATATCGTTGTTGCAATTTTGCTTACATGGGAGGTGATTTAATTTTGTTTTAATTTTTTTTTAATTTTAGATACTGTAACTTATAACATCGCCTTGGATAAGTCTGTGAAGATGTTATAATTGTGGTTTAAATAAATAAATAAATAATAATAAATAAATATTCATTCTGTTAGCATTGTAAATGGCCGACCTGCAAACTTGCATTGCTTTGTTTCGAATAACTACTAATTTCTATTCACCTTGCCTACGTTGCCTTTTTCGTGTACTTATGTGCATACACGAAAAAGTATTATTTTCTAGTTGATAGGTAGGTAATAAATAAACTATTTAGATACTATAAAAAACTCGATTATTATAGCAGAGTTCTTTCGCTCTCTTTGTGAAGAGTGTATAGATCCTTAAATGGAAGGGCTCGTCCGGGGAAGTACCTACTACCACCATGTCTATTTTCTGCCGCCAACCAGCGTTGCTGTGTTTCGGTTTGAAGGGGGTGCAGGGCATCGTACCTGCGAGGCAATGCACAACTTTGGTTAGTTCTCCATTGAAACCATAGAAGCTATTAATAAGAAATTAATGGTGGTAATTAAACCAACTATATGTATCTAATATTGTAGCTTGAAAATCTGAGGTGAGTCTCGAGAGGAAATTTGGGAATGGAGTCCCCCGTTCCCAGCAGCTCAGGAGCTCCAGGAGCCCAGGAGCTTCAGGCAATGCTTAGACAGCTTGGGGCAGATACTGAGACGGTGAAAAGTTTCCTTGGTAAGCATTTTGTACCTACTTACCAATTTTATCTTTCATCAAAATAGTTTTTACCACTCCTAAAAATTCAAATCAATAAATCTGAATTGCTTCCCCCAAAAACAATGCTGCCCCATACAAAATACAATGAAATAGAAAAGAACAAATTCATTTTTCATGTTTTCTTATTAGTGTGTTGATTTGAAGTAAATTTTAAGTTTGTACTTGAGAAATTTACTGATTTACCTTTGCTGATACAGTCCTTAATTTTTTTCTGGTTAATGGTAAACAAAAATAGTGGTGTAAGTATATAAAAAAAACAATGCTTGCATGTTTGTCCTTTATGCATTCTGAACCTCGCCCTGTATTTCTTTATAATATAATATAATATATAATCTGACAATCCCTAAAAAGTCTGGTCAAAATAATGGAAATGGTCACTGTTGTTGAGTGTGGGTGGGTTATGTTATGTCACTAACATGTTTTTTTGGGTGTGGGTGTGTTATGTTATGTATATTTTTTTAAGTAAAATCTTTAGGAAGGCTCGGCACTTTGAAAGCAAGTCTTGAGATGGGCAAAAACCAATAAACTTGTAACGGTAACCTGTAACAGTAACCTATAACCAACCCTTCTTCGGTAAAGATCTTCAAACTTGGCCAAAAGCCGGGGGGGAGGCAAGGGTTGTTAGTAGGCATTTGAATTAATTGTTTCAGATAATGGATACTCTTCTGTAGAGGAGCTGAAATTTATCACAGAATATGATTTAAAAAGCTTGATACCACAGTTACTAACACGAAAAAAAATTGCATGCGCACTCGCTTCATGGCTGCTAGATAATGGTCAAGAAGTAGAAGAAAATATTCTCTAGGTTAATAATTTAAATTTAATTCTTATTTTTTTTAACTATGCATGGTTGTGGTGTGACATTAATATATTATTTATTATTAAATTGGAATCTTTAAGCTTAGTTCTCATATTATATTATTTTTCCAGACTGCTGGCGTTCATCCTAGCCAATCTGTGAGTAGAGGAGGGTCTAGGTGTGGGATCTCTACATAAAGCAGCGGTAGTTCAGCTATAACCGCAAACACTGACACCTGCCACCGGCCAGCTGAAGGTATCACCGACTATTGCCCTCCAGGTATTTACGAAATTTTTATCTCCTCAATTAGTTGCTTGCTTGAGATTATAGCCAAAGGATGACAAGGGAGAAAGTGGGAATAAACCATGGGAAGTCCTAAACCTAAACGATTCGTATTTAATTACTTTAATTTTGTTTCAGAATGTGATCCGAACGTGAAAACCCAATTAACGAATTTGCGCACGCTTGTACCGTCACATACATCCAGTGACCTGCTGCAAGACTGGGTCGATACGCATGACTTTCGCATGAAGGAACTGAAAGAAACGAAAATTCCTAAAATAGTAAAATATCGTTTCTAATTGAATATTGAATTTAAATTTAGAATAAAACAACAGATTTGATAATTTTAAATACTTTGTACTCAGGCAGGGTTTTTGTTGCATTACTGTCTGTCTAACAGATAGTGAGTGTTTGTATTTAAAATTATGTATTTGTTCTTTGTGTTTGAATAATTAATTTTCAATTTTTTGGTTTCATTATGTTTTTAATTCAATAAATTTGGTCTATATTTTTTCGATATCTTTGTTTTATTAATTTACATTTTTCTTAATTTTAGAAGGTTTTGTTGAGACATCAACTCGGAGATAAAAGGCTCAAAGTAGCTTGAATTACTTATTTACGACGAGGATAAATACCTGAGTTTTCCCGTTCAATACCTCAATACCTTGCGATGAAAGGAAAGTACCGTGAGTATCCTAGCATTTTTCGGTATATTGTCATAAACCCCACTGGTTGGGACAGCTTGGTGGGGATTATGACAATTTGCCCATTTTTCTTCCATCTCAGATGCTTTTACCACCTGAAATTTGTTTCTGATGCTTGAATTACGTACTTACCTACGGCCGAAGAAAAGTACACTGGGTACACTAGCATTTTTCTTCCATCTCAGATGGTTGTACCTACTGTCTGAAGTTTGAAGATTTGGTTCCTGATGCCTGAATCACCTACCCACGACCGAGGAAAAGTACACTGGGTGCATTAACATTTTTCTTCCATCTCAGATGGTTCGTACTGTCTGAAGTTTGAAGATTTGGTTTCTGATGCCTGTATTACCTACCTACGACCGAAGAAAAGTACACTGGGTGCACTAGCATTTTAAATCCATCTCAGATGGTTTCACCGCCGTATATTCAGACATTTTCCTCCAAATATGCTTGAATTACCTTCTTAAGACGGAGTCAAATATGACTGCCGTAGATAAGTAATTCAGGCATCAAAAGGTAAATCTCTGAACTTCAGACGGTAAAACCATCTGAGATGGAAGAAAAATGCTAATGTACCCAGTGTACTGTTCCTCGGTCGTAGGTAGGTAATTCTGGCATCAGAAGGTTAATCTCTGAACTTCAGACGGTAAAACCATCTAAGGTGGAAGGAAATTCTGGTATACCCACCATACTTTTCCTCCGGCGAAGGTAGGTAATTCAGGTATCAGAAGGTATATCTCTGAACTTCAGACGGTAAAACCATCTGAGATGGAAGGAAATTCTGGTATACCCACCGTACTTTTCCTCCAGCGTAGGTAGGTAATTCAGGTACTTATCGGAAGGTAAATCTCCGAACTTCAGACGGTAAAACCATCTGAGATGGAAGGAAATTCTGGTATACCCACCGTACTTTTCCTCCAGCGTAGGTAGGTAATTCAGGTACTTATCGGAAGGTAAATCTCCGAACTTCAGACGGTAAAACCATCTGAGATGGAAGGAAATTCTGGTATACCCACCGTACTTTTCCTCCGGCGAAGGTAGGTAATTCAGGTATCAGAAGGTATATCTCTGAACTTCAGACGGTAAAACCATCTGAGATGGAAGGAAATTCTGGTATACCCACCGTACTTTTCCTCCAGCGTAGGTAGGTAATTCAGGTACTTATCGGAAGGTAAATCTCCGAACTTCAGACGGTAAAACCATCTGAGATGGAAGGAAATTCTGGTATACCCACCGTACTTTTCCTCCGGCGTAGGTAGGTAATTCAGGTATCAGAAGGTAAATCTCTGAACTGCAGACGGTAAAACGATCTGAGATGGAAGGAAATTCTGGTATACCCACCGTACTTTCCTCCGTAATAGGTAGGTAATTCAGACATCGGAAGGTAGATCTCTGAACTTTAGACGGTAAAACCATCTGAGATGGAAGGAAATTCCGGTATACCCACTGTAGATTTACAAGCTTTGGAAGGAAAAACCATCTGAAATGAAAGGAGAACGCAGATCACCTACTATATTTTTCCTTATTTGTAGGTAGGTTATTCGGTAATTAGAAGGAAAATTTATCAATATCCTTCCTTGTCAATCCACCTGATTTTGTAGGTAGGATTGGCAGGTAATAAATATGGAAGGAAAAAGATTTTGCATTTACCTTCTAAACTGTGTCCTTCCGATGATTATCCTTCTGTGTTGACTCACACGGAAAACAGTGGTAGGTAAATATGTTGGATGGAAAAAAATGTTTTATTTACCTTCCAAAGAGTGACCTTCCGATTAATATCCTTCTTTGTTGACTCAGATGGAAAAATAATTATTATTGGATGGAAAAATAATTATATTTACCTTCCAAAACATTACCGTCCGATAGATACCTTCCGTGTTGACTCAGACGGAAAAACTAGAAGGTAATTTGATTCAACGGCAATTTACTTTGAAATTTGGAAGGATTTTATGGAAGAAGACTAAAAGAAGGAAACTGTGGAAGGTAAAACTTTCCTTCGAAACCGGCAGGAAAAATTCCGTGTGAGTCAACATGGCAGGTTATTCCTTCCCTATTTCGGAAGGTCTTTTTTCTCAGTGTACTCAGAAACAGTCGCGCGTTCCGTATCGTTGAGTTTTCGTAAAATTATGATCTGATTTGAACTGTAAACGGTTTTTCTATTGCGCAATAACCAACACTACCCATAGTACGCCCACAGTAATTAAAATATGCCTGATGATAACGAGACACAAATACAAAAGGTATTTGTGTGTACAAGTCTTACAACTTGTAAGTCGCATGCGTTACCACTGGGCTACTACTGTTCCTAAAAGATACCTATATACGACGCATAATTTATATAAGTTCGTAGCTGTCATTTTGGATTTTTATTTCCTCGTTTTTCACATCAGCGCCCTTGAAAACCATTGCAGGAATCCCTTGCTTCTATAGATTCATAAATGACTCTAGGTGCATACGTAAAGCAAAATGCCGTAACTCTGCCGTGCAGATGAAAATACGCGCTAAGTTATCAGTCTGTCTCACCTGGGGTCGAGGACGGCGCACTATGGGAAAATCGCGTATGTTTCGTCTTTAAAACTCCGTATCCCAGTTGTTTCAAAACTAAATGAGCTGTAAATTTGCACACATTTTCTAGAATGTATTAAGTTGAATGGAAATAATTTTGATTTTGATAATTCTGTTTATTAATTAATTTAAAAAGTAAAACTAAAAAAATACATGCATTCTATAAGACAAAAAAATTAAAATTTGTTTTTTTTTTTGCAATTTACATAAAATGGAATAATAGAAACAAACGAGAGAAAAATAAAAGTACAAAACTCAGGAAGCTTCTACAGATTTTCGTTGATAGCAAGAAGGGCCTTGGCTTCATCAAAATGTACTTTCGATATTGTTTCTGAGGTATTTCTCAACTCGATATATATGGATCAGAAGTGTACATTAAGGTATTGAACACGTCTTCATTGATAGCCGCTCTTGAACACTTTCTAGAATGATGAAGTCTAAATTTTTGTAATCCTTATTTCGGGATTCTTGCGCGTCTTTGGACAATTGTCCGATAGGTAAAATAGCATAGTACTCAATGATTTTTTTTCTCCGTTTTTAAGTATTTTATGCACGGAGGAAGGCCATATAATACCAATTATAAATATTTATGTACAGTTGGGCTGAACTATATCATATAGGTAGTACAGTCCAACAGCTGATTGGTTACTTGGTAATCCTAAACAAAGTTAACACGCCGTACCACATCGTCCACATCTCTGACGGAAGATCAGCAGCAAGCTGTGTTTAATAAAACCACAATTTTTTCATCAGTGCACATAAAATGAAACAAAAGCCTGCTTTATTTGTTTATTTTGGTTTAAACAATGACCAATCCTATATAAATTTTGTCAGTCTCAAATTGATTGTCTGTTGATAGTATTAGGATAAGCTGAAAAAAAGAGACATTCTGGAAAACAATTATTTTAGCACATGTACGTACCCGCAGAATATATTAACTTCATACGAACGTCTAAACGGTGAGTACTACTAACGTTGTAAAGGCTTGGTTCTGTACCTTGTCTACCTAACCTACTAGCAGTCTGTCATCAAAAAATACAAATTCAGTAAAGATTAAAAAACAACACATTATATAAAAACACTGTTAGAGATAACACCCACAGAGCATGTGTTATATCTGTGAGTGTCTCCCAGATACGTCATCACGGTTACTGTGAATGGATTGCGCAACCCATCTTGATGCACCCAACAAAACCAACCATCAGATTGGGCGCGGGGCCTTTCGACACATACATCGGTCGTTAGGACTTAATATTACTTAATATTAAGATTTAATTTTAATGTAACCACTTTATTAAATTCATCTCTTTGGAAATTTTGGATTTTCTTTGGACTCCTCCGCTGCCCATCACATAATTCATGTAACAACACCTCCATTGTTACAATTGCGACAGTGTTTACACAATATGGACCTACCTTTGATTATGGTTGTGGGTGTCAGATGATGGCACAGGCTCTCATCTGACCGCATACCTGCATTGATCACAAAGAAACAAAGCGACTCAAATTATAATGTTAAAAAGTAAATTTCAATATTTTCCAAATAGCCAGCTTGCGCAGTTCCAATATGCTTATTTAGGCTAATCACTTCGATAAATAAATAATCGATTACAAAGCTATAATCATTCAGAATTTAGGTATAAAAAGAGTGATAACTGCGGTTGGATATATGTATCTTTATGATTGTTATCACTAATATAGCTCACGACTATACACCTAGTCGTAAGACTTTAATATTTATTTAGCAATAATTGCTCACAGCAAGCCAGCGTCATGTACAGAATATTGTTATAACAAAAATAATACAAATGTGTATAAGTAAGTTGTAGTGTGTGAAATATTATTTAGTAAAAATTCAAAATGAACAAAGAATATAAAAATAATGAACAAAATATTGCGGACGATGGGAACCATAGAAAAAGAAAAAAACCGAACATCCTATCGCGTATTTTCATTTGGTGGATATGCCCTGTGCTCATTAATGGAAACAGGAGAGACGTGGAGGAAAAAGATCTAATAATTCCCAGTAAACGATACAATTCTGAAAAACAAGGAGAATATTTTGAAAGGTAAGAATTTAAATAATAACTTGTGTGTGTAAACTATTCAATAGGAATAGGTAGTAAGTACTGGAAAATATCTACAAACTGCTGCAGATAAAAAAAAAATACATTTTAGTCATATACGGATGTGGCAAAATTTTAGCAAAGAATAGGGAACATCTCCGAACGGATCGATACCGTTCTGTGCACATGTCGTGTTTTCCGTCTTTCAATTGATTCGTCCCTTCATGCGCACAAATATTTGTATAGAGAGCCTGCACCACGTGTAATATGTTTGTGCTTACCTACAATGCTTGCTGTTTGTCTTTACGCACTTTCTGCAATAGATAGGTTCATTAAACGAAGTACATAAACATTTCAACTTATTAAGATGATTACAAAATTCTACTGAAACAGGATATCACTATTAAATTCACCCGTAAATTACATCCATCTACCTGAATTAAAACTGAATAAAATGTTGTATATTTTTAATTTCAGTGACTAATAAGTTAAAACTACTAAATGCGCCTCTAATTTTCCCACTGCTAGGACACAGGCCTCCACTCTTTTTGAGAGGGAGTGAGCCGTAATCCACCACGCGGGCCCAATGCGGGTTGGTAGATGTCACATGTTTTCAAACTTTTGGTTCTAGGACATACCGGTTTCCTCACGTTGTTTTCCTTCACCGTTTTCACACAACCTACAGCTCGTAAGTCGGACCGGTTACCACTGGCCCACCACCGTTCTTTTAGTTAAAACGAACAATATTGCTATTTCTGTCTTTGCCCGGAAGTGATAATATTTGAGTTATCTCCCGAAGTATTTGTGAGCCGGTGGTTTTATCGATAAAAAGTAATAATAAAGCAAAACATGTTTGTGACGGTGTGTTGTGACGTCTAAAGGACTAAATTGTGGACTTTGAGCTGAAATTGTCGACTCTAGAGCCGAATACTTAAACGAAACTAAAGCGCCGTTAAGTCGCTTGCTTCGTCTGTCACTTAAGGCACTTTGTACACACACGTTTTTCTTGCCGTAAAAAAAACTACGGTTTATTCCGTGTGTAGGCCATCAGTGTTGCATTGATCACCATGGAAGCTTGTTAACAGACACTTTTTGAAGTGACAACTTCTATAGGCGCGTTGGGCATTTTTGAGATGGGGAAAAAACCATTAAACTCGCGCCACTGTTACCGTAAGCGACATCGCGCGTGTTTTGTTTATAAGACGATTAAAAAATACCCGCTTCGGATGTGTTCGGCTGTCCTCGGGATGTACTCGGTTTTAATGTATATCCGATATGTCAGTGAATGATGGCAAAGTAACCTGTTTGTGTTTTGTTTTCACTTCTGTCGGCACTCCCGGAGTGCCACTGTTTTTTTCTTTGGCGCGGTTTATACGCCGCCGCCCTACCCTAAGGAAACCGTGTCGTGTACAAAGGGCTTAAAGGTGTATAATAGTACCAAGAAATGAAAAGGCCTCCTTAGTATTTTGGTGAATCATTCTATGTTAAGGAGTATGCGCTAAGTTAGCCCGAGAAATTAAAATGTTGTTAAGTTTTTTGCAATGTCATTGTCAGGTATGTTGATCAAAATATGATTCGCGACTGTAACAAATATTGTATTTACAGAATTATAATCATAATTCAATCAATACAACTCTCTAAGTTAGAATTGGCCTCAAATGTTATGATTTCATAACGAACGTGTTCATTCCATAGGGCAATTTGAACTAAGGGTCGTACCACAGAACCTTACTCAAGACAATGTGACATTACTTAAAACTAGTTTCAACCAATCAAATGGCTTTAAACGAGCTTTAAGTAATGCTTGAGTCTTGAGTGAGGTTCTGTAATACGGTCCTTAGAGAGTTGTACCTACTGTAGATTTTAATGGTTATAATATATAATTCTGTTCAGACTTTACAAGTATGTAAGTACTTTACTCCTAACAAAACTAGACTATCATTATATTTCCTTATATTTCTTGCCCTACTTCGTTTCAACAAAGCAAATTATAGTGAGAAACGAGATTTTCTCATGTGAATGTCAGAGCGAGGAAAAAGATATTTCATCTATCTCTTTTCGGCTTTGAAAGACTTCGTAAATTAGTTAAAAGCTTCGTACTTTGGCCATATTAACGAGAAATAACTTTGCAGATAAGTTTTTGTAGCACGTTCAAAATATTAAATCTGTTCGTGTTTACTTTAGCGAGCTAACACAATTTTCAAGATATGTATTTTATGATTTGATATCGTTCGTAAAATTATATAGTTTTCGTTGTAAAAGATTTTTAGAGGAACTTTTGTACCGACTTCCAGTTTATAAATATCAGGCATTATAGTGATTCAATAGGGGTAAGGTTCAATGTAATATTATATTTTTTGTTAACTTTCTAGATACTGGCTTGAGGAGTTGGAAGAAGCAACACGAAATAACCGGGAGCCATCACTATGGAAGGCACTACGGAGGGCCTATTGGCTTTCCTATATGCCTGCAGCAATATTTGTACTTACTATATCCACAGCCAGGTATGCACATGCAATTATACATCATTTTCATTTATTCATTTTGAGCATGCAAAAAGACAAGACATTCTGGTCTTAACGCTGTAGGATTGGGCTGAGGGTTAGCTAGTACTTATAAGGAAACGTCCGAATGTCGTGCGATCTATTTATTCACTGATTAAACATAATACATATTTCCTATACTACGTAAACTGCTTGCAAGTCATTACTGCAAGCTTGCACATCATATTACATACCACATCATAGGGGTTGTTACAAAAAAAAAAAATAACGTAAAATGTTTTTTTTTTTTTTTGTTCCTTTTTTTTTACATTTTATTTGCCCAGAGCAAATAGTTTTGATTTTAATTAGCAAAACAAACATTAGCTTAATAGGTAGTTGGTTATTATAGTCTTATTCTAAACACATTAACATTTAATAAACATTAAACATTCAATAATCATTAAACATTCAATAAACATTAAACATTCAATAAACATTAAACATTCAATAAACATTAAACATTCGCGAATATTTAAGTAAGATTAATATAATTCTAAACAATGTAAATTACTATTAATTTTAGTGTCACTGTCATTACATGATATCACTTAAATGTTAACTTACCGATTAAATATAGCTACTTAAGTTACATATCTCTTTGTTCTATTTTTATGAACTGTCTCTAATTTATCGCCTTTATTTATAACGACATTAGGTTCGTTATCGCTTAACACAGTATAAGGTCCTTTATATAACTTATCTAATTTTGTACCTGTTTCATTTTTTATAAGTATCAAATCACCTGGTTTATAGGAAATAGGATTACATTTTCTATCATACACTATTTTCCTTTGAGTTTTTCTTAAAATTAAATTATTCCTAACTTCCTTATGTGCTAACTGTAACCTATATTTGAGTTCTAATACATAGTTGTCTGGGTTGTAAAGCGGTTCTACTACGTCATTGGTAAGATTACTAGGTCAGTTGCATGATTTACCGAAAACTAACTCATACGGGGTGTATTTTGTTTCCGTGTGGACGGTAGTGTTGTATGAAAAACACCAAAAATTCAACCATTGACTCCATGTTTCTGGATGTCCGTCACACTGAGTACGTAAAAATGCTGCAAGATGCTTATGGGTATTTTCTAAAGCACCTATCGACTGATGATGATATGCTGTCGTATTTATTTTATTAATTTGCAGCAATTTACAAACCTCTGACATTGTTTCCGACATGAATTCCGTACCTCGATCGGTAGCGATGATTTTAGGTAAACCATACCTAAGTATAAAGTTGTTTACGAATGATCTAGCTACACTTACCGTATCTTTTCTCTGTAATGGATACGCTTCTATATACTTACTGAGCTCACATTGTAAGGTTAAAATATAAACGTTACCTTCTGAATCATTATCTAATGGACCAACTAAATCTAAAAATACCTTTTGAAAAGCACTTGTCGCCGTTGTAGTTACGACCATCGGTTCTACTATATTTCTAGAA
The DNA here is from genome assembly GCA_963855955.1 of Luperina nickerlii. Taxonomy (NCBI): domain Eukaryota; kingdom Metazoa; phylum Arthropoda; class Insecta; order Lepidoptera; family Noctuidae; genus Luperina; species Luperina nickerlii. The sequence continues at coordinate 12,260,832 of OY979664.1, read as the reverse complement.
TACTTACTAGTTTGGCATTTTTTACACTGAGAAACGTAGCGTCGTACGTCGTTCTCCATGCCTGGCCAAAAGTACTTACCTTTGATATTATTTATCATACGTCGTACGCCTGCATGCCCACTTGTTGGCAGCAAATGATAGTCATGTAGTATGTATGTCTTTTCGTCATTTTCTAGGACTCTTTTTATTCCTCTTAGTATATTTATTTGTGGTCCGGACCACTGTGGTCTACTTTTTATTTCATTGATCAATTCTATTATGAATTCGACATTGTTTTTATCTTTTACTATGCATAGTTCTTTTATATTTATTTTTCTACAATTTTCACTCAATAAATCCGCAAATTCGGCTCGCGAGAAATGCGACATATAATTGAGATTGATAAATAGAGTAGATTCATTCTTAACATAAGCAAAACATTTGTTTTCGTAATCTATATTTTTCTTGTTTAGATCTTTTCCTTTTAAAAATTTTAATTCTACTGCTTCATTAGGTTTTCTTAATATCTCTGCTATCCTTGGTTGGCCTAACCTCGGTTTGTCAGCTATATTAAGAGAACCATTGCTACCCGGTTGAGGTATTGCTTTGCACTCCGAGTTCATTCTCGCTCGTTGTGCCCTTGTCATTACCATAGTTACAATTTTTTCATTTAAAGACTTTAATTCGTTCGAACTTATGGTAACCCTACTCAATGCATCAGCAACATTATTCTCTGTACCTTTTATGTATTTAATCTCGTAATCGTATTCTTCTAATAGTAATCTAAACTTTAATAGTCGTGTTGATGGATCTTTCATCCCAAATAGATAGATGAGTGGTTTATGATCCGTTAAAATAGTAAATTTTCTTCCATATAAGTATGGTCTAAAATATTTTATACTCCACACTACTGCTAAAAGTTCTTTTTGTATCGTAGGATAATTTAACTCTGCTTTATTTAGTGGTCTACTGGCGTAAGCTACTGGTCTCAGATCGCTGTTACATAAGACTGATCCTATTGCCATATTAGATGCGTCCGTTTGAAGTATGAATTCGTTTTCCTTTGAAAAATCGGGATATTGCAAAATTGGTGGTTTTATTAACTTTTCTTTGAGAATGTCAAAACTTTTTTGACACTCACTTGTCCATACAAAAGTTTCGTTCTTTCTACATAATTTATTTAAAGGTACTGTAACTTCTGCAAACGATCGAATGAATTTTCTATAATAGTTGCAAAATGCAACGAATCGCCTAACCTCTTCGGCATTTTTTGGTACTGGGTAATTTTTAACTACAGTTATTTTTTGTGCATCTGGTAATACACCATTAGCTGAAACTTCGTGACCTAAATAGAGTAGTTGAGTTTTCATAAATTCACACTTTGCTGGATTTAGCTTAAGGTTCATTTTTCTTAAACGATCGAAAACATCCATAAGGTTCTTATTATGTATATCTACTGTCCTACCGAATACAATAAGATCGTCACAGTAAACGAAACATTTCTCAAATGTTAGTCCCGACAAGGCAATTGACATGGCTCTAGAAAACGCATTTGGTGATATTTTGAGACCCATAGGAAGGCGCTTCATACGATATTGACCTTCACTAGTCGAGTCACCTTGCTGAAGGTCTAAATGACTGAAACAAATACTTCCTGAAAGAGAGTCTAAGATTTCGGTAATGTTTGGTAGTGGAAATTTATCGTCTTGAATACAATCATTAACTTTTCGGTAATCCACTACTAAACGCCATTTCTTTTCTCCATCTGATTTTTTTGGGTACTAAAAGAATAGGACTGTTCCACTCACTGCTGGAGGGCTCTATTATGTTGTCCTGTAACATTTTTTTAACTTGCTTATTAATTTCCGATTTCGATGATTGTGGCAACCGATAAGGCTTAGTATACACTGGGATCGTATTTGATTTTATTGTTATTGACTGTTCTACTACATTTGCTGTATCTAGTTTGTCTCCTTGTAGGAAAAATATGTCTGAGTATTTTGCACAAATTATTTCCAATTCTTTTCTATCGCTTGAGTTTAAGTGTGTTAAATTTAGTTCCGATAGTAATTTTTTTACTCGTTCCAGTCCCGTTTCTGATTTATTAAATAAGCAAATATTATAGTTATCTAAATGCTCGAAATCATCGTTGTGTATTAATTATGATTTCGGTATTTTGATTAAATTTTCATTTGTGTTTAAGATTTTTACTGGAATTTTTCCTCGTTTTGGTTGAAAAATACAACCTGCTATGAATAAGTCGTCATTTATTTGCTTTGGGTGTAAAACGCATTCTTTGTAAACATTTTTGTTTATGTCGATATAGTGGATAGACTCACTTCGACCTGGAATAAGCAAATAATCTTCCGAGTTCGTATGAATAGGTTGACGGTTTTGTATTTCGATGCGATAATGCGGCGCTTTGTCTTTTAATTGTAAACTGAGTACGTTTGTCGGTAAATCAATGTTTGCATTATAAGTTCTCAGGAAGTCTAAACCGAGTATTCCATCTGATTCACATGGAATATTATCGAACAAATAGAACTTGTAACGAAATTGTACACCCGTTTCTAATTTCAAAGATATATACGCGAAGTTATATGCCTGTATTTTTCCACTGATACCTTTTATGGTTGTTTGATCGCTATATAATTTTGTTTCGCGTGTTACCGACTCACTGTTGATTAATGAAATAGATGCGCCCGTATCGATTAAAAATTTTAGTTTTTGTTTGCCAGCGTATAAATAGATAAAATCGAGACTTTTACATACTAAACCATAATTAGTTGCTCCGAAAAAACTGAGCTAAATTTTCCTCTTTATCCTTTTCCTCTTTTGGCACAGTGACAACATTTACGTTGTCCTGCTTGGCACCTCTGTAATGACCCCTGTTACTTCTATAGTAACTTTTATGCGGTGGCCTAGAGTATCCACGCTGTTGGTAATGTCTGCCACGGTAAAAACCTCGCTGTGCGGGTCCCTGACCCCTGTAATGCTGGGCTGCGTTGTTACCTTGGTAGTAGGAAGGATTTCCACGGTATTGAGTATACCCACGATGGTAGTTTCCGCGACTCCGACTGTACCTTGAGTTTCTACCTCGTGTGTAAGATAACACGGCATCCTGACCTGAAGTTCCGGCAAGTGACAGCTCCTCATCACCTGCTGCTCGTACAGCATCCTTCAGTTGACTGTAATTTCTAGCTGCTAAAATGGTGCTAAGTCGTCGATTTCTCAGACCATCTGCAAATCTTTTTACTACTAACCTTTCGTTTATTGGACTTAGTATCTCGGCGGCTGTCTGGTTTCCGTCTGCTTGTGCTATGGTAAGGGAAGTAAACAAATCTCCTAGTTTCTCTCCGTATTCGCCTATAGTCAAGTTGTTTTGACTTATATTATTTATCTGTGCCATTATTGAATTGGCAGATTTTTTTTTTTCAGAATATAAGTTTGTATATCTTTTACTAAACCAGAAACTATTTCGTAACTTTTTTTCAGTTTTAATTTCGCTATTTTTGACAGACGAGTCTTTAACACAAATGAAACTAACAATTTCTTACAATCTTCTTCTTTCAAACAACTGTCATACATCTCTGTACCTTCGATTATTCTCTCTACTGTTTCTTCCTTTCCGTCCATAACTGGAATCAAAGTACTAGCCGTTTTTAAACTGAAACTCTCCATTTTGTATGTTGTCTTATTTTCCTCTATATCTAAAAATTCGTCGGACGAACTTTCTGAAATATCCGTTACCTCTTTATAACCCAAGATTTTTCTATATATTTTCTCAATTTCGTTAGGTATTGATGGATCTAAATGTAATTCCTTTTTACGTATACGTCCGTATTCAATTAATAAAGTAAACTCATTATACAAATTATCAGCCTCCTGAAACTTTCGCTGTCCTACTTTTACGCCTCGCCGTTTAGGGCCTAATTTTCTAATAGTAACACATAAATCTAGTAAACTTTCATATATTTCACTAAGTCTTTCCATGAATAATTATAGAGTCTATTTAACACTTCATGAGCACTGCACTCATACCTTACATCGAGTTGGTCCGACTCGATGGCGATGGGCTGTTAGGCTTGTCCTCTGGAAGGGCTGCTTGTACTGCATCCTGGGCTGCTTGGTTTGTCCTCCGAAGTCACTGCTTGGCACATCCTCAGGAATGGCAGCTTGGGCCGGGCTATACCCTGGACACCACAGGTAACTGAGCCGGGAATACCCTGACTCCTCCAACAATTAAATTTTCTTTCTTCAATCTTCTCTTCTTTTTTTTTTCTTCTGTAATTTTTATTTTTCTTCAATAATTGTTCTTCGTTCTTCTATTATTTTATCTCCTTGCTTCACTTCTTCATTATTTATTTATTTTTCGTTTTATTTACGGCAGGTACAGGAAACGCAGGTAGGTTCCTCTCCGGATCTAGTGGTCACGCGGCGAAAGGACCGTCTCAAGTTTTGTGTCAATACTTCGCTCCTAATCCAATTTTGATGACACTTTTTGTACAAAACGTATAGTCCGTAAAGTCCTGCAATAGACAATATTGTGCAGATGACGAACATCACGACGCTTATGTTTGAAAGGTGATATTCCGCGCTGTTGTTTGATCCTCCGGAAGCACTCTGAGTGATGAATGCTTCGTCCTTCTGAATATCTGAGCGACACATTTTGATGTTGGTACGTTAATTGTCCATGTAGATATTTAAATAATGCCAAAACGTGGTTGAAATCCTGGCATATGGCAAAAGCCAGCCCAATCCTGGCAAGGTCGCCATGTAGGATTGGGCTGAGGGTTAGCTAGTACTTATAAGGAAACGTCCGAATGTCGTGCGATCTATTTATTCACTGATTAAACATAATACATATTTCCTATACTACGTAAACTGCTTGCAAGTCATTACTGCAAGCTTGCACATCATATTACATACCACAACGCTGTGTATTTTTATTATTAAAGAAATCAAACTACATTTTTTTTCTGATATGCGTAGATAGATAAGCATACATTTCCTTGATTGTATCCTGTAGTAAAACAACAAATGATTGCATTCAATTATTATTATATTTGTCTTGTTATTGTTTTACTGACATAACCTCAAACATTCACAAACAACACTGAATCGGCTTTCATAACAAGTTAAAAATTCAATGATATGTTCACAGGACAGCTCAACCCTTGCTGTTTTCTCAGCTCCTCTCCTACTGGTCAGTAGACAGTACGATGACTCAACGGGACGCTGGGTTCTATGCTTTCGCTATGCTGGGGCTCAACTTCGTGTCCATGATGTGCCAGCATCACAGCTCATTGTTTGTGATGCGGTTCAGTATGAAAATCAAGATTGCCTGCTCCTCACTTTTGTATAGAAAGGTAAGAATCAAATTAACTTAGGTACATATTTTTCTGGTTTATATACACAAGCTTTGTAACAGGTACTCAAATGCATGTTTAGTGGGATCTAGGCTAACGTTGCCCAGACTACGGTTATAGGGTTATCTAAGTATATTATGTTCGTTGCGGAGCCACGTTATGTAGCCCAAATGCCCCATGCATTTTTCTTTTTCTTTTAGTTACTCCGCATGAGTCAAGTGTCCGTGGGCGAGGTGGCAGGAGGTAAGCTAGTGAACTTGCTGTCGAACGACATCACGAGGTTCGACTACTCGTTCATGTTCCTGCACTACTTGTGGGTGGTCCCTATTCAAGCCGCCGTCGTCCTTTACTTCTTGTACGAAGCCGCCGGATGGGCGCCTTTTGTTGGCCTCTTTGGAGTCGTCATATTAATTCTGCCCCTCCAAGGTACTTAGTGTAACTTATCGAATGTCTTTTTTAAACCCTGCTGAAGTCTCTCAGCAATATATTAACCAATACTCTTTTGTTTTTTAGCCGGCTTAACGAAGCTCACTGCTGTTGTTAGACGCTCTACAGCCAAGAGGACGGATAAAAGAATTAAGTTGATGAGTGAAATTATTAACGGTATACAGGTACACAATAAAGCTCTTGGGTTTAAATTACCTACTACATAAATATTAACAGTTTCAGTTAAAAATATTTGTATCTTCGTATTCAGCAGAAAACTGATACATAATCACACGGAAGTACCTACGTAATACTGGGCCCAAGTTCATACCAAATTATTTACCTTTCAGGTCATCAAAATGTACGCGTGGGAGAAACCCTTCCAACTGATCGTGAAAGCAGCGCGGGCCTTTGAAATGAGTGCCCTCAGGAAATCCATTTTCATTCGGAGCATGTTCCTCGGGTTTATGTTGTTCACTGACCGCAGTATCATGTTCTTCACAGTATTAACCCTCGCACTCACCGGCAACATGATTACTGCCACAACAGTAATTACTAAATATTGTTGTACTTTGGGAAAATCTAAATTTTGCCTAACTTTCTGTTTCATATAACGTTCTTATTTTCAGATTTATCCTATTCAACAGTACTTCAGTATTATTCAAATGAACGTTACTTTGATCTTACCAGTGGCAATAGCAAGTTTCTCCGAGATGTTTGTATCTCTCGAGCGTATACAGGGCTTCCTCGTGATGGGTAAATATTGTGTTAAAGTAATAGGCTCCACATTAAGGTAGTTGGCATTCCCGCCACGACGTGCTGAATAAAATATACATTACTACATTTCTATAGTTACACTTTCAGGTACACCCCTTTACGAACGCCAACGACCACATTGCCTTAACTCTACAGTTGCAATTGTTTTTTATAACTATTGATCTTTTGTAAACAGATGAACGAACAGACATGCAAGTTACGCCAAAAATGAATAAAAATGGTGTTAATACAAATTTATTCAACTCCAAGAAAGGAGGATTGGACGAATCACGCATCGTGCTACCTCAGAAGTACGCTCCTACCAACGTCGTGGTTCCGAAAGAAACCACTGAGGAACCTAATATGGCTGACTATCCCATACAACTTAACAAAGTTAGCGCATCTTGGACTAGTAATGATAAGGAAACGACGCTTAAAAATATATCTTTGCGTGTTCGCAAGGGCAATTTGTGCGCTGTCATTGGTCCTGTAGGTTCTGGAAAGGTAATTATCGAAACTTTTTTTTTCTTTATTATTTATTTATTTTATTAGGTTCACCAAAAATTGATTACTGCGTTCCTTTGCACTTTGCGGTGTTTAATTAATTTATATATTATTGTTACAGACGTCTCTACTACAGGCAATCTTAAGAGAATTACCGGTTGCCAATGGTAATCTAAATATACGTGGAAAGTTATCTTACGCTTGTCAAGAGTCCTGGCTGTTCGCGGGGACTGTGCGAGAAAACATTCTATTTGGACTGCCATATGATGTTACGAAATACAAAGAGGTACTTACCTTAATATCGACCAGTAACCACATTTTGACAAAGTGTTTGATTGATTGAGTACTATATAAGCTCACCTTCGCACGGACATAAAAATATCGCGGCGGGGTTTTGTCGCGCATTGGATCTTCAACTCTCTGTGATGAGCCGAGCATTGAGAATCCAACAGAGCGCATCCCAGCGCGACAAAAAAACACACTCTTGAATTTTCAACTCTCGCCGCTAAGCAGTGCGTTGAAACTTCAGTGCGCGAAAAAAAATCGCCGCGGGAAAAACGCACCTGTGGTGCACACAACCTAGGCTTATTGTAAAGGAAAAATAATGTATCGAAAAGTTTTTGTTTATCAATGCGGATTGTTGACGATGGCTATCTGTGCTATCCGCTTCACTGGAAATAAAAATATGAAAAATATATAATGTGAAACCAGAAACAGAGATTTTGCGAGGGAAGTTAAAATTTTATGACAAAAGTCAATTTTCCCGCTGATATTTAATTTACACCAATTCGAGCTGGCATGGTTTGTTAATTTTTTTTCATTTGTTTTATTTTTTATTATTTGCATGCAGGTTTGCAAGGTGTCTTCGTTACAGCCAGATTTCAAACAGTTCCCGTATGGTGACTTGTCTTTGGTTGGAGAGCGAGGAGTTTCCTTATCAGGAGGTCAAAGAGCCAGAATTAATTTGGCCAGAGCCATTTATCGAGAGGTAATTTACCCGTCTAGCGATTTTTACCACAGGTTTATGCTGAAATTTTTTTATTTTATTCTTAATCTGCTTGAAATTTTGATGTTTTCAAATTATGAAATGTTTGGTAGTAGATATGTGATATTATAATTTATCTTTGGTAGAAGTATTTCATTGATATTTCTCTCGTAAGTTTATTCGTCAGGGTATTAACGGATAAGGTAAATCTCTATAGATTTATTAATAGCTGTATTGTACAGTTACGTGTGTAATAAGACAACAATAATAAGACGTAGGTACTTACTACCTACATATAAATAAATAAACATATATTGTTACCTATTCTAAAGTATGATTGTATTTTAAGATATTACACGAACAGTTTCTGTGGACCTTTGCTAATTTCATCATCTGCCAGCCTTTTCCCAACTATGTTGTGGTCAGCTTCCAGTCTAACTGGATGCAGCTCAATACCAAACACATTTGCTAATTGTATTGTGGAATGTAAAAAAAAAAGACGAATTACATCATATTGTTTCAACACCTGAATTATTTACCAAACATTTAATATAGATAAAAATCTCATTGTTATATCTTGATTATTCTAATTAAAAAATAATTCAAGGAAGGATATGTTGTACTAGTAGGTACCTACGAGATATCTATTTATCATTCTTATCTCGATTACCATTCTTCCTTACCATTGAAATTCGTGATTAAAGAGTCGAAGAATGATAAGATACAAAGATGTTACAATGATGATTAACAGTAGCCATAGCTAAAGCTGTCCAATTACAACAAATATTTAATATTTGAGTGGTAATAAAAACACTACAAACGTTACACATTTTATAAATGAAGTATGAAACTTTATGTACTTACTATTTCAAATTAAATCCTTGCAACGTTTCCAGGCTGACATCTATTTGCTGGATGATCCACTATCGGCAGTAGATGCAAACGTTGGCAGACAGCTGTTTGATGGCTGCATCAAAGGCTACCTCGGTGGTCGGACATGTGTGCTGGTCACCCATCAGATCCACTACCTCAAAGCTGCTGATTTCATTGTAGTTCTGAATGAGGTAAGTGGAAATTGAATTAATAGTAGATTGTTAGCCAAGGGAGCAAACGAATATTTTGAAGGCGAGAGTGTTTCTTTGAATTCTGAGCGCAGCGAGGGAATTTTTACTAACAATATCGACATTCCAAATTCAAATCACTTTTACCTAGTCCCTAGGGATTAAAGAGCTATTTTTTTAGTCCCTGTTTACGAAGAATACATTAGCTCTTTTTGAATAGATGTGATAAAAACTATTTTATTTTGTTGTGTTGCAAACTTCTCCAAGTATTTGTCCAAAACGATTCAAGTTATGGTAGTGGTCATCACCGTCGCCTATTGACATCTCACTGCAGTGCCAGAGGCATCGAAACTACGTTTTCCAACTTTGTAATTTTCTCATGTGTTCGTGTTTCCCCCGTGCCTCGGAAAGCACGCCGTTGCCGTAAACCGTTGGTCCTGCGCCTGATCTCTCTCCGGTCGTATCGAATTGACGTCCCGTCGGACTTTGAGAGTGAGAAAAGAGTGAGTGCACCTGTGTATGACACACTTGTGCACTATAATATCTCCCGAGTAGATGGCTACACTCCGCTAAAATTGGCCGCCATCCCCGCCATCGCCGAAATTCGATCTAGAGGGCTATTATTATTATTGATTTCTCTATCCTTACATTACATCGGTACAAACCAGAACGCAGAAATGCTTCTTAACGATAGCAGTAGGCATGTGGTAGATACCCGGACGACCTTCTGACAAAGAGTTCTGCTAAATGATTCATTCATTGACCTCAATGAATGAATAACCTAGCAAAACAGTATTATTAGAAAAGATAAGCAAAGTAAGTAATTAATATTAACTTATCTTTTCAATAAAAACTATTATCAACTAACGAGTCACTCTAGCACAGCAGGTAGTCAACGCCGAAATTGATTAATGGCATTGCATGAAATTGGACCTTGTAAATAATATTTTTCGTCGACGTCTTTGAATTCTAGTATAATATGAAATATTTTTCTGACAAAAGGGCCTAACGTTCTGGGTAACTTGTTTATCTTAATATTGTGCAAATAATTTCTTAAAATACGTAGCACCTTTTCTCTTTAACAACAATCCACGAACACTAATCCGTCTAGCAAGAATGATGGATGATAATAGCAATGATCTAAGGAGTTCGTTCCTTCTAGTTGTCATTACAGGCCCTTGATTAGCTGTTAACGAACACAGGCTTATAGTAAACTAGCTGTTTGTACCCGGCGTCGCCCGGGTGAATTTCATGTCTCTACCTCCATCCGAATTATCGACTATTCCGGAGGGTTTTCTAAAAAAATAATTTATACAAATCTTGTCCTGACAATTACGAACACAACAAAAAATCAGCCTAATCGGTCGAGCTGTTCTCATGTGATGATCTTTCATACATGGGGCAATTGATTTTTATTTATACAGATTATGACATTTTAACAGGGTTCCATTGAAAATATGGGAACGTATGATGAGCTGGTCAAGTCTGGAACCGAGTTCTCACTCCTTCTATCCGACCAAGCTAGTGATGGCGAAGATATCGAAAAAAAAGTAAGTAAACTTAAAATCTAGTATTTTTCCTTTTCAACTGGCGACTTGAACGTTAGCCAGCAAACAGCTTTCAACATTATCTTGTCTACATCGTTGAACATGCTTCTAAAATACAACCAAATAAGAATGTGAACGTAGACATACGTGCACTTTTTTACCGTCATTATAATATTCTTACAATTCTGAAATTTATTTTTCAAAGCACAGGTAATTGAATACGTAATGTGGGAGTACAAGTGATAACACTCCCTTTAATCATAATTGTTGTATTCTTAAAAGGAAACACCATCAATTTTGCGAGGAATATCAAAGATCTCAGTGAGAAGCGATGACAATGACGGAGAGGAGAAAACTCAAGAGTTAGAGGCAGAAGAGAGAGCGTCGGGCAGCTTGAAGTGGGAGGTGCTGCAGAAGTACCTGAGCTCGGTCGACTCCTGGTGTATGGTGTTCATGGCCTTAATGGTGCTGCTCATTACGCAGGCTGCTGCTACCACCACAGACTTTTGGTTGAGTTTCTGGTAAGAGGCGAAAACACCAAAACACTATCAAATAAAAAGAAAAAATAAAAAAAGAAAAAGAAAAGTTAAGCAAAATAAGCTAAATAAAAGAGCTAGCTTAATAAAAGTTAAGCACCGTATGTCACTAGGCTGTATTTACAACTAATTTAGACAGCGGCACTTTCAATGAAGTATTAATTGCTCTTTGATTTCAGGACCAACCAAGTGGACGCTCATGTACAAGGATTACCTGATGGGCAAGTTGTAGGTAGGTGTTGCTGATGTTCAGGTCCTGCTTGCAAAAAAATGAGTTTTTCACCTACTTTCTTAGTTGAACTTAGAATATATGACGACCTTCACGACCCTCCGTTTGCCTTTTCGTGCAAGATTTATACGGGAGCGGTGGATAAAATAACCATAGTTCTATATAAAAAAACCTTCATAAAGTTAATTGATTTATTTTTTTGTATTCCAGATACGGATATGAACGCTCAAATCGGTTTACTAACAACAGCCCAGTACCTCTATGTCTACGGCGGAGTGATATTGACGATCATTATTTTGACACACGTTAGAATTTTTGCCTTCGTAGTGATGACTATGCGAGCTTCGGAAAATCTTCATAATATCATTTACGAGAAATTGATAGTAGCCGTAATGAGATTTTTCGATACCAACCCCTCGGGTAAGTAAAAATCAATAGTGTTATATCTATAGTGAACCTCTTTTGCTCATATGTAGGGGGTCTTGGTCTTAATTATTATGAAGTGCCTAACATCAGTTCGGTTTGTTTGCCACTATTAACGGTTTTTGAGAAGACCAGTGTTCAACTGTAGTCGACAGTTGAACACGGGTCTTCTCGAAAACCGATTCTATACAATGAGTCGTAATGAAGCCTACTTAATAAAACGATTCCCTGAAGTTTGTAATTAGGACTGGCCATATGCCAAAGTTACGGTCATTGGGCCTTAACTTTTATGCAGTTTCAATGGCAATAGCCAAAGTTGCCAGCGTAATACCTCTGTCATCTTCAATGACCTTTTTGCTTCATTTTCGTGCGGTATAGTGGTCCAGTCATAATATGGGTTAATTGGCTTGAAAACGACGAAGTACCTACTTCTTTCAAATAAGTTGACATTGTGCTACGATCAAACGTTATTCTTTCATCCACAGGTCGTGTCCTTAACAGATTCTCAAAGGATATGGGAGCAATGGATGAGCTTCTACCGCGAAGTCTCTTGGAAACCATTCAAATGTACCTGTCGCTAATCAGTGTGTTAATATTGAACGCTATAGCTTTACCATGGACGCTGATACCCACATCCGTGCTGATGGTAGTCTTTATTCTTCTACTGAGATGGTACCTGAATGCTGCTCAGGCTGTAAAACGATTGGAAGGAACTAGTAAGTATAGAATTCACGGACTATGGTCACTTCAGCTGTTAAGCCGTCTGTAACATCTTTTATAATCTGAACTCTTTCCCATAGCAAAAAGTCCAGTATTTGGAATGATTAACTCAACTATTTCTGGACTTTCCACTATTAGAAGTTCGGGTTCCCAGGACAGACTGCTCAAAACATTTGATGAGGCACAGGTAAGGAGTACTTACCTCTTTAAAAACTTTTCTTATATGGGCACCTACTTACTTTTGCTTCTTTAAATGTTACAGAATCTTCACACCAGTGCTTTTTATACGTTCCTTGGAGGTTCAACTGCATTCGGATTGTATTTAGACACTCTCTGCTTGGCTTACCTCGGAGTTGTGATGGCAATCTTTGTTTTGGGTAACTTTGGTATGTACTTTTTATTTATTTAGGTATTTGCTCTCCGTACAGGTTAACTGAAATCATGAGATATTTTATAATTATTTTAAAAAGAGTTATTGATGGTTTGTATGTTTAGCTTTTGTTTTTTTTAACTTTTCTCTGACTAAAGATTGGTAAAGGTAGGAAGACGTTCACATCGAACAATAATATTGCTGATATTAGGTACCTCTACAATTTGCTAAGTGAAGCAATACATAATACATTTTATTAATACATATTTCAAATAATAAAAGAAGCAGACCCAACAGCATCAAGAACAGGATGCCAGCAACGGTACTCACAATTCGTACAATATCCTAGCTTAAAGTTCTTCATATAATATGCTGTTTCTCCAGATGATGTGATCCCGGTTGGTAGCGTGGGCCTGGCCGTCAGTCAGTCCATGGTCCTGACGATGATGTTGCAGATGGCGGCGAGGTTTACCGCCGACTTCCTCGGACAAATGACGGCAGTTGAGAGGATCTTGGAGTACACTAAGCTACCCACAGAGGAATATATGGAGCACGGATGTAAGAACATCGTTCTAGTCATTATTTTTAAGATACAACTTGCAATTTCAGGGACTCATTATCATTTCTATTGGTTCCACCAACAAGGCTTTATTTGAAACGTACTTTTTCCAGCAACACATCCACCAAAAGAATGGCCAACTGCTGGTAATTTGGTGTTCTCAAACGTATACCTCAAGTATGCAGCTGAAGACCCACCAGTGCTGAAAGATTTGAACTTTGAAATTAAAAGCGGATGGAAGGTAATAAAACTATATTATGTGCCATTTAATTTATATAAACTGTACACCGTTGCAATTTACGTTTAATGTTGTAGGTCGGAGTTGTAGGCCGAACTGGAGCTGGTAAATCATCACTAATAGCGGCTCTGTTCCGCCTTAGCGATATAACGGGAAGCATCAAAATTGACGGCCTTGATACGCAAGGAATAGCCAAAAAGGTACAACATTTTGTTAAGTGCTAAGAATTCCAAAAATGTATTATGTTAAAATATCATGGCTTCTTTTAAAAATGTTAAGAGACGCTGCATTAATTTACAAAAGGTCCATCAAGTAGGTACAGACGCCAGCACATCAAGCTACTACAATCCGTCAAATTTATTTAATAGATTTTCAACTTTATTGTTAAACCATAAGGTTCAAAGTTGATTGGGAAAATTTGACAGTTTAGGGTAGCTTCATGTGCTGGCGTCTGTACAAAGTAACATTAATTTTATTAATGGAATTTTATAATATTCGAAATGAGCAATTTTGTTCAGGGGCCATTATCAAGTTCAGGAGAACAAGTTATTTTTTAATTTGAAACATTAATGCAGCGATAACTTTTTATGTTCCCAGCTTTTGAGATCGAAAATATCAATAATTCCACAAGAGCCAGTCCTGTTCTCTGCTTCACTACGGTATAATTTGGATCCGTTCAACGACTACAATGACGATGATATTTGGAAGGCGTTGGAGCAGGTAGGATTAATTTAATTATATCTTGAACAGAAACTCGGCACTTGCGAAGTAAACTAATTAATGAATGAATTTATAATTTAAGGTGGAGCTTAAAGAGGGAATTCCGGCACTAGATCATCAAGTGTCTGAAGGCGGCAGCAACTTTTCGATGGGACAACGTCAGCTGGTATGCCTGGCGCGCGCCATCCTGCGATCAAATAAAATTCTCATCATGGACGAAGCCACCGCCAACGTTGATCCTCAGTGAGTTTATAAAGAAAAATCCTGTTTTAATATCTAATATGTAAAACTGTTTTAAAGATACGAGATTGTGAAAAGAAAATTATTGTTAAGTAACAGCGCCCCGCGGTTTCACACGCATAAGTGTCGATCCCGTGGGAATATCGGGATAAAATCTTTTCTATGTCCTTCCCCGGGATGCAATCTATCTCTCTGCCAAATTTTATCGAAATCCGTTCAGTGGTTTAGGCGTGAAAAGGTAACATTGACAGACAGACAGAGTTACTTTCGAATTTATAATATTTGTACGAATTGAATCATTTATTTAATAACTAGCTATAGTTTACACAACGTTAAGAAAATTACTTAAGTTATTTAATTATATTATACTAACAGCGCCTCGCGGTTTCACCCGCGTCGATTCCGTGGGAACATCGGGATAAAAAGTATCCTTTGTGTTATTCTAATGTTTACGCTATATTACTGTAAAATTTCATCAAAATCTGTTCAGCACCTAGTTTTTGTGTAAAAGAGTAACAAACATCCATCCATCCATCCTCACAAACTTTCGCGTTTATAATATTAGTAGGATTCATACCTACTTAATCCTGGGTCTTAACTTGTAACAACCGGTGGATATAATCACAACGCGAATTAATAATGCATTTCTCCATTACAGGACGGACGCTTTGATCCAGAAGACAATCCGTCGTCAGTTTGCGTCATGCACGGTGCTCACCATCGCGCATCGTCTGAACACCATCATGGACTCGGACCGAGTGCTGGTCATGGACCAGGGAGTGGCCGCCGAGTTCGACCACCCGCACACTTTATTAAGCAACCCCAACAGCAAGTTCACCTCCATGGTCAAAGAAACAGGGGATAACATGTCCAAGATTTTGTTTGAAGTCGCCAAAACGAAATATGATAGTGATAATAAGGAATCTTGTAAATAAATAGTTAGGTCTAATAGTGGCATTTTTATTGCAAAATATTCCTTGCAACACTTCGAGCTCGTGACTGCATTCGGGTTTATGAACCCGAATATGGTGGCCACCGCACTTCTACGAAACTATAGTTTTACTACGGTAAAGCTATAGTTTCGTAGAAGTGCGGTGACCGCCATATAACGGCCGCGGTGACGGCCGTCAAGATCGGTAAAAAGTTGTTATTACGCGTCAACGTCCCACTTCATACTATATCTATGGTTCATGCGGTTAAAAACATGCAATGTTAAACTGCCATGTGTTCCCCAAAATTATGCAGTAAATATTGTACTGGTCATCGCCGTGTGTACGGGGCCTAACCACGTATCGTCCAAACCAGAAATAACTGAGGAGAACATGCATATTTTTCACGAAAATAACTATTCAAGTGACAATACCAAGGTAAGGCGTTTCTGTGACATATAAACCTATTTTTCTGTCCTTTCTTTCATACAACGAGGCCTGCTGGATTTACAGATTTCTGTAAATAAAGAATGGCAGTTCGTATTATACTACATTAGCAGGTAAGGAAGTATTTAACCTCAAGCGCAAAAGCTGTTCTCGTCTGAAACTGTTTTGTAAATACAATCTAACTTTCCCTGCTTCAGTTATGCAGTAGCGAAAACTTCGTATCCATTCAATTCGGTATAATGTTTTGTACAATACGTAACATTATATCTATTGAACCTATACCATGCGTTGCGTACTTATAAAGGGCGGATACAGAATTGCGAGGCATGCGCAGCGCACGGCGCTCATCGCATCACATCCACACATTTTTGGACGTTTTAATGAGCTGTGACCACTGACCTCTGTCCTTGTAAAATAGAGGTCAGTGGCTGTGACACAACTACCAGAACTCGCCCCTCTCTCTAAATAAAAAAAGTTTAAGACTTTTTTAATTTTCTTACCGTATCCGATTTGATACGTGTGCTATGACCTTAAATCGCTTAACCACTGCGCCAACCATGCCGTCCGAGTCTGGGTGATGTTTACCTTATAATGACTTTTTATTTATTTATTTATTTCTCAACTTACATCTATCCTTACAGGGAAACCTATTGCGATAGTGTACATTTATCTAAACTCGACTGATGTAAAATACGATCATTTATTGCTTAGATTGGGATCACTTTTACGGCAATATAATAGTTAGTATAACTCCGAAAGTACTGACCTTATAAGTTTAATTCAGCATAAAAAAATACCTATTCATTCATGAGTATCTTATTACTATTGAGAGGTGGGCCCACCATTTCTCATTGTCCTTTATCCACATTCCTAACGAATCCCACAAAGTAGGATCGTATTGTGGGATCCCATTTATATTCTGTAAGTACAACATTTACAAAATGTCATAAAAATAAATCAAGTTCAATCAAAATGACAACAAAAACAAACCTATTTGTATATAAAGTATAAAAATTAGCTTCATGAAACACAAAACATGAAATAAAATGGCACATCATTGGGCTAATTTATACTAATGTTACAAAAATGGGATGCTGCGATGGGCCAGAACCTTGTTGTAATAACTCCATGTTCAGAAACCCCTGTGTGCTGATTGCGACTATTGCGCTGCTCCTGGTCATCATGTACCTGTTGGTGGCATTGTACCGATGCCAAAATGCTGCACAGGAGGCAGGCTCTTGTGGCAGAGGCCGTCGTTAACACCATTGAAGTGTAAGTGAATATCTTGAGTACCTTTAATATTTTTAATAGATCTACCCATCGATATACAGGAAAAAAATTAACCAGTGCGCAAACCGTCTGACATTCAGTAATGATTTTTTTTTTATCCGATGTAATATTTCAACGCAGGTGGGTTCAGAATTATGTGCGCAGGTTAATTTTTTTCTTGTGGCCTATACCTAACTAGCTTCTGCCCGTGACTTCGCATAAAATTTCACCCTCTTAGGAGCGGAATTTCGAAAAACCTTTCATGCCTCTAGGACCAGCGGTTTAGGCTATGCGTTGATATGTCAGTCAGTCAGGACTTAGAATTTTATATATGATATGTATATAGGTAGATACATACATTTAGTCCACTAGACAAGACATAAATAGCCGACCAGACTCGATATCTCTCAAATCATTGTGATAGATTATTTTGTAAAAAAAAAATGTGCAGGTTTGTTTTGAACCCGTCCTAGAGGCAAATACGCTTACTTAATTTATTTTCATTTTCTTCCTAGAAAGGGCCTCATTTGTCTAATAAATAATAGATATATATATATATAATATAGTCGTGATTCGTTGATTTTATAAGTCTCTAACTTTGTTTTTATTTCTCTGGCGGAGTGAGCATAGTTTCACCACGCCCTTTCTCCTTTATTCTAGCTACATACGTGATTGCGCGTTTCATTGCGTTGAAAATTGCGGAGAGGTTTTTATGTATAGAAAAAGCGGTCATACATAGTATACACTCGAACCTAATTTGCACTAACGAATCTCATAAAGCAGACTGTTATAATAAGTATGTTATAACATTTTCGTTACAATATGTTATGTTTTTTGGCTTCTAAACGTAGAATTAACTCCACATAATTACTTCCAGTCAAACAAATAGGTAGATATGCTGGAAAAAATATTCATCATTCCAATGCACTACCAATGTTCTTTTTTAAGTATGTTCATAATAACTTTTTAAACTTAAATTGGAACTTTTGAGCACAAGCACAAAATTGTTTAAAGCTTACCATTATAATAGTTGTAATTGTAGCAGCAGTTAAGCTGCTATTTGAGTTAAGATATAACTGTCTTGCACTGCCTCCTCGAAGAAACATGTTTATATGTTAACGTCTAGGTATTCCTACTGGTATACATCTATCTTCAGTGTAGTTATATACATTCTACTTGATGTGATGTACTGATGCTCAATCCATCTTGCTTGCTGTGTAGTTCGTTCAGTATGTTACTGTTCATCTGTTCACTGATGAATGCATACATCTTTGATAGAAGTAGTGTTTACGTTAAAAGTAGTGGTAGGTATTAGTGATGTAACGAATGTTGGATTTTTCACATTCGCGAACGCGAATGCGAATGCGAATATTTATCTTCAACATTCGCGAATGCGAATGCGAATGCGAATATCTGTTACATCACTAATTCATTATAAAATATATTTAATTCCTCAGATATATAAAGTGGAATGAAAAAATATACATTTAAAGCCAAAGGTTATAAACAAAATTATTAAACTTTAAATATCTAATGTATTAAGATACTTAAAGTTTAATAATTTTGTTTCAAGTAATTGTTTAGTTTTTTAGTAAATAGAAACTGTAAACTTTATTTAAAAATGGTAGTAAAGTAATAATATACTACTAAATAAATGCAAACCTTACATAGTTGTAACAAGGCTGATTAATGTTAGATTTGATCAGATCTCTGAAGTTCTTTTTTCATAATTGAGACTTTTTTTTTGAGGACGGGAAATCATCAAATGACTCCTCCCGCTCTGGGTGGAGCGGAAGGGAGTGTCAGACTCTTACTGACTAAAACCCACCCGTGTTCCTTCCTTCGCCCTTTATGTTCCGGGCCAGCGGTAACCCTTTCGGACAATCCCGCTGATCCGGCAGGCTTCGGCCCTTAAGGGCCCCTTCGTTTAATGCTGACATCTCTTTGAGGCGCGCGTGGAACACGTACGCGCCGTCCGGCACGGGCCTGGTCCTGATCGGACGGTGAGTTACCCATTACTCTCCGCCCGCAGGCCCGCGCCTACGGTGGCCGGGAGTCGTCGCGTGGCTCCCGACGCCCGGAGCGTCTCCCGCGGCGGCTGGGACGGGAGGCTCTCTCCCTCAGCCGTCCCGCCGCCTCCTTCGCTAGCATGACTGCTTCGCAGAAGGAGGCGACTGCCCCCCACTCCCTCTCGCCCCGGACCATGGCTTGAACCAGGCCCGGACGCGAGAGGTCGCCGCTGCTGCCGATCGCCTCTACGAGGACACGGCGGTGCTCCGCCCAAGCGGGGCAGACCTCCACCGTGTGCTCCACCGTGTCCTCTGGGCAATCCTGGCAATGGTGACACCCGGGCGTTTCCTCCCGCCTGATTATGTGCAGGAACCTCCCGAAACTTCCGTGTCCGGTGAGGACCTGCGTCAGGCAGTAGGTGAGGGCGCCATGACGCCTCTCTAGCCACTCCTCAAAGAGGGGTCTTACCGCCGCGTTCGTGGCGTGCCTTTCATAAATGAGACTTTAATATAGAATGTAGAAGTATGATTTAATAAAAATATCTAAGTGTTATCTATTGTATTATTATTTCACATGCATGCATATAATAATTTCCTTTTTGATTATTAAAAACATTCGCTAAATATTCGCATATTTTTTGCGAATGCGAATGCGAATGCGAATATTGAAAAATATGCGGATATTCGCGAATGCGAATGCGAATGCGAATATCCGTTACATCACTAGTAGGTATGTTATACACGTG
Organism: Luperina nickerlii; assembly: GCA_963855955.1. NCBI lineage: Eukaryota > Metazoa > Arthropoda > Insecta > Lepidoptera > Noctuidae > Luperina > Luperina nickerlii. The sequence goes on along the minus strand of OY979664.1, from coordinate 12,240,770 downwards.
GTATTCGTTGGTTACCTGAAGGCCAATTCCGGTAATTAAAAACGTTTAAAATCTAGTTGCAATATCATCTCAGTGACAAAATTTGTCAAAAATGTAGGGAAATTAGAGATATTTTTGACAGATTGAGACTGAGATCACTGTGAACGTTATTACAATTACGAGAATTGGCCCTCTGATCACTTCAATCTTACGTTAATTCTTTAATTCAATGGTAGAGCCATTGAATTCGCTTTAACAATATGCGGGTAGTAACAAGACAAAACAGAAGTTTTATTGTTATCACTTCTATACAGGCTGGCGGGGATATCGACGCGCAAACTGAGTCCATGAATTCAGCACGAGAAATGTTTCTTCGGTTATCAAAAAAAGAATCTGCTGTTTCATAGAAAGGTCCAATACCTACGCGGTCAAAATATATGGAACAGTAATACTTTTTTTAATAACCGGCGAATAACGCGGCGGGTTTCAGAATTATGTACTGAATCCATGGTGTGATGTGATGATGCGTGTCGCTGTTCCTGCCATCCCAGCGGGGCAATTGCGTAACACATTATCAATCGGAATCGGTTTCATTTTGACAGTTCAACAACATTCATTGCGTTATTTACGTGTTGAGCAGACAAATTTTTCGAACTTATGAAGCAATGAATTAGCAACTGGCTTCAAAATTATTCAGATTCCGATTGATAGTGTGTAACCCAATTAGAGTGCTGTATGCGTTTAGTATCCCGAAACGTGAAAGAAAATTATGCAACCTGTTTATGAGTTACGATACAAAGCTCTGTGATATAAAGAGTTGGTTTCCTACCAGAAAAAATATGTCCGTCAGTTTGGAGTTTCTGTCATGTCATGTTTGGCAAATGTCATCTGAAAAATATGTAGCCCCGTTAAATATCACATCATGAAAGAATTACAATAAATTAACAAGCAGGCAAAATAGGCAAGAGCTATGATGCATCATACAAATGTAAGATGGGTGCAAATTGTTGCTACGGCTGTACTGATACCGGTTGGGAAGTGTTCTACGATGACCACAAAGTGCATGGATTACTTCTAGGTTTAATATTTATTGCATGCGCGTTAGCGTATAAACTGTATCGCTGCCGAAATCCTAGTCGCAGACGCAGTAGGTGCTGGTTAATTTAAAAGAATAACGAGGTACAATTCAAAATAACAACATTTCATCATTTATTTCACTGACTTAATCTTAAATATTGTAACAATACTCTTCTACTTCCTGTAATGCTCACTTCTAACGTACCTATTAACAAATATTTACAACATTTATTCTAATAGTAACTATTACTTTACATTGTGCGTGTATTTAGTTTATCTCGCGTTTTCTTTCAGATTGCTTTGGAAGTAAGCGTCCTTGGCTATCCGGAAGAGGTTGGCGCTGTTCTTGTCTCCGGTCTCGCGCACCATGGCGGAGAAGTGGCTGGCGGGGTCGGACAGCAGCACGTAGGGGTGCTCGTACTCCACCACCTCGCCGCTGCTCATCACCAGCACCTTGTCCGAGTCCATGATAGTGTTGAGTCTGTGAGCTATCGTCAGCACGGTGCACGACACGAACTGACGCCGTATCGTCTCCTGGATGAAGTTGTCCGTCCTGCAACACAACCCCGAACGTCAATCACTGCCGCACTGTTGTTAAGTATGCATGTAATTCTCCAAATACTCACTGAGGATCTACGTTCGCCGTAGCTTCGTCCATAATTAATATCTGATTGGATCTCAGTACGGCGCGCGCCAAACACACCAACTGTCGCTGCCCTACTGAGAAATTAGCACCGCCTTCTGTTACATGGAAGTCCAACGAAGTAATAGCCGACTTCAAGTCAACCTGTAATATTCAAATGTAATAAAAACAGTAATATATCAATAACGAAACACAGGCAAGTTTTATTATAGAGTCTAACCTGCTCGAGGGCCCTCCAGAGCTCCTCGTCGCTGTAGATGTTAAACGGATCCAAATTGTATCTAATTGTTGCAGAGAAGAGGATCGGCTCTTGAGGAATAATTGAAATTTTCGATCGCAGCCCCTGCAAATACCCATAAGTTACAAAATAATGGCCGCTTACACGGACTCGCATAGTAATACCGTAACCGTGAAATTCGTACCTGTCTCGAAACCATAGAAGTATCGAGTCCGTCAATCGATATTGATCCGTCGAGATAGGCGAATCTGAATAAAGCCGATATTAAGGAAGATTTGCCGGCGCCCGTCCGCCCCACGATCCCGACCTGAACGAATGAACAAATTTAGTATATTACTACTATTTAAGTAAGTATTTAAATTTTACATATTTGACGCCTTAGTAGGAAAGAATAATATACAGACATACCTTATGTCCACTCTCGACTACAATATTCAAGTTCTTAAGTACTGGCTCTTCGTTCGGAGCATATCGTAGGGAAACGTTTTGGAACACAATTCTGCCTTGTGACGGCCAGGAAGGCGGCATGGCGATCTCTGAAAAGAACAAAGATTAGTAAACTGTTGGTTGTGTATTAAAATGCATACAACCAACTTGCAAATAGCATAAGCCCGCTTGTACACATCTGTTCTTTTACCAGATAACGGCCCGTTTTTTTCACCAGACTTGCGGTGGTTCTTAGGCAACAGTGAAAGTGCATAGTAGGTACATGCATTTGACACCGGACCGGTGTCCAAGTCCTACAAATACAAATATAAAAAACACGATCTGTTGCCGGTGAAAAATCTGAAGGCGGCCTTAAGCAAAACCGTAACGATTCGCTAGTAGAAGATACTGAAGAAACAAGGTGGCACTCACTTCCTTCGAACAAGTCGGACTCGGTGTCGATGCGCGTGTATTGTAGAATGCGCTCGACACTGGTGAGCTGCGCCAGGAACTCCACCAGCATGCGCGCGCCGTGCTGCAGCATGATGGTCAGCGTGTTGCTCTGCGTCACCGCCAGCCCCACGCTGCCCACGGGGATCGCGTCGCCTAGCAACACACACATGCATTAACTTTTGTTTATGTGATTTGGTAGCAAGCAGGAGGCCCACCTGGTGGTAGGTGGTCACTGCCGCCTATAGACATCTTGCATATCAGAGGCGTTAGAAATGCCTTGCAATCAAGGGGCTAAAGGTAAAGCGGAAACGACTGCTGTAATTTTATCTACAAACCTTAGCAATGATGACGGTAAAAATAGGTATGGTGGTATTTTTTTCCTTTTCTAAGAGTTTTACTACTACTTTCATTCCTATTATTCAAAAGTCGTTATTGCCTGCGACTTGGTAGGCAAACTTTCCAGCCCAGGAAGACCCTCTCCGAAGGCGGAGTTTTGAAAAATCCTTTCTTAGTAGCCTTTGATAACAAGAGAACTTAACTATTTCCCTGATTCATGTTTATTTCTTTACGCTTGTACGTTTTCTGTCAGTCAATCATTCATGAAACTATTTGACGGGTAGGTACTGGTAAGATTCAGTCGAACCGAACATTGAAAATTACATTAGCAACCCCAAAAGCCCTTTGCGTAAAACCCTCTAGGCCCTACTTTTAGTTCACACAATTTTATTGTACCACTGATGTATCCTTATGACTTAGAGTAATTTGACGTGCGCTCTTATAATATGCTAAGTAGTAGGAGAGCTTAAATTTTTAACGTTATCGTAAACTTACACAGGGGGCTCTGTTTTCTAAAAACCTATTTATGCTGAAGCTTACTGAAATATCTATAAGACTTTAATTAAATATCTAAGCTTGTGAATACATACCGAAGTCAAGGAAGAGGAAGACGAATATCACCGTAGTGAGGTACATCAGACACATGGTGTCCAAGTAGAAGCCAAACGTGGTGCCTCCGTTCAAGTAACTGTTCCATGCAGTTGTGTGCAAGTCCTAGAACAAACAAAATATTTAATTTACTAATCTAACATTAGCGATTTCCGTATCAAGTTATATATTATGTAATATAACTTTAATGCAAGTTAACCAACAGTATTAAACTGCGTGGAATATGCGTTAACTAAACTTAGGTTTATGAAAGCCTCTACAATATAATTTTCGCCTTGTGACTGTATTTGCTTTTGTTACGTCTTGGAGAACCATGATTGGTACCCAGCGAATTTTGCGTTTAGCGACTTTATCGGGCTTTTAGAAGATGGATGAGTTATATTCCTATGTCGCGGATTTGTCTTATATTGCTGCCAATAACATGGAGCAGTCATGTGAATCTAAACTGAGATTCTTTAATAGATTTTTTGAAATGTAAGACACTGTTCAATCTGGTATAATATCAGGGCTGTTCAGTGTTCATCCTCATGTTAATAAAATAAGTAAGTGAATCATGAGATTTGCAATAAACGTAAATATAGATTACCTGGTTAGAATCAAACTGTTCAATAAGTCTCTTCTGGGCATTGGCTGACCTAATGGTAGATATGCCACTAAGCGACGACGTCACTGTACCGAACATTGGGCTCTTGTCTGAAATAAACTTTTTTTTTTTTAATTTGGAATAGGAATTAAGAACATCAAGACGATATCAGCATGCTCATAATATGAATTTCCTATTAAAGTTCCTAAGTCGTCAATCATACTTAAGGCATATGAAAAACATTGCTCTTTGTGTAGATAAAAGGTATAGTAGAGGTAGCATTAGCGATTGAAAATATTTCAGATATTTGTCACAGGCAAAAGGTTCGTACCGCCAAAATATTACGCCGTCGTGAATATTTTAACGTGCCCTCCGGACGACGAAAGATCGCGTCACTTTATGTTATGACATTTTAATAGCTGTTACGTGTTTCTACACTTTTTAAGGAAAGTTTAACAATCTTTGATCAATACGTACTTGTGCCTTCCAATCGCTTGATTCCCTGAGCCGCCTTCAAGTATATCCTGACCAAAAAGAAGAACAGTGTAAGCAGTACGGCTGACGGTATCAGGGTCCAGTACAGAGCAATAGCATTGAGGACTAGAATACCAGCTAAGGTTCCGTAGATCTGTAGCACGTCCAGCAAAGTTCGTGGCAGGATCTCGTCGAGAGAACCCATATCTTTGGTGAACCTGTTCAATATGCGGCCTGTGGGAAAAATTTTAATCAGGTGAAAACTTGTTTTTGAATTTAATTTATTCGGAATGGTATCCGAAACAAAATTGTAGACTTATTTTCTCATTAGATTTACACCAAAAAACAATTAATTTTGTTACTTTGAGAGCATAAAGTTCTTCCTTAATTAGAATAGATAAATCTTTCTGGCCTTCAAAACTTTTTAGGACTTTTGAACGCTGAATAAAATATTGACCCCTCACTGTTAGGAGACACCTCCATTTATATGCTTCCAAAATAAAGGTAAACATACCTGAAGAACTTGTGTCAAAGAAGCGCATAACTCCCCTCAGCATGGTGGAGAACATTGTGTTGTGCAGTTTGTTGGAGGCGGAGACGCAGAGGTAGGCGAAGGGAAACACTCGCAGGTTCACCATCAGAACGCACATCGCCACCAGTCCTCCGTGGATCATCAGGTACTGGCCCACCGTGAATAGGCCCACTTGCACGTCCAAGCCAGGTTCTGAATGAACAGGAATATAGCGTTAAAAGCTGCTCTTCTTTTCGCGAACTAATAAAACTATGTCTCTAGGTTTTACATTGCTAAATTCATACAAAAATGATTGAATACACTGCTTTACAGCATTTAGCTTAGATTTATTACTTGAGCCCGTGAGATATGAATGATGCACTATTGAACCGTGTCGGTACTCATCACAAAGTTAGTTTAGTAAAGGAGTATACTCTCTTTTGAATTAGATAACAGAAAACGAGGCCCAAAAACAGTTGACTATCCGTTTTCATCGTTTTTTTTGTTACTTAATTGATTACAATCCACTTTCTATGCTGAAAGTTTTAATTAGATTATCGAAACAGTCGCTTCCTACTTTCGGAACCCGCTACAGTAGATATCTAGGTAAACCTTTCCCGTGTGCTCGTTTTCGGATGGAAAAAATAAATCCAACGCAGATTAATATCGTTAAGCTGATATTCCTGTACATAATATGTCGCCTGTATTCCTTGGAGGGAAAATTATCATGAATATTAAGCCCAGTTATTTATGAGTCCCATGTAAAGGGGGACTAATGAGAATTTCTTAATTGCTAATCCCAATAACGCTTTACTCGACTCAGGGATCGAACCCAGTACCCGCTCAAGTGCTTGCCGGCAGACCAATTAGTCAATAGTATATTGCTTTAATAATACCCTACCCTAAAAGCCTTTTCCCAACTAAGTTTGGGTCGACTTCCAGTAATTTTTTACCCCTACTGCGCCAGAAGGAGGGTTATGTTTTTCGAGTGTATGTATGTAGGTATATATGTATATTTCTTTGGCACGCTCTCTAACCTAAACGGCTTGATCGATTTCAGCTTGAGAGGTGCCGTTAGATTCGTCTCAATTGTGAGAGTGACACTGAGTATATAAAAATAAAAAATAAAATGAAATGGCAGATTTTGGCGCCATATTATGTCTTCAAATTTTTTTTCTCGAAAGCTATTGAGTAGGATATCAAAATAAAGGGTTTTAAAAGGCAATTACAAAAATATAAACAACTTATATGGTTAAAAGTAATTCAACGTGACAAATCGTAAAAAACACATAGGTACCAAAAACTAAATTGTCTGCGAAACCTTTCACATTTGTAAATTAAAAAGTTGGAAATAAAAAAGTAGTAAAAACTTAAGTAAAAAAAAACTAAAAAGCTACAACATTGATTTAACAAGCTTGCTTGAATTATTTTGACGTTCTAATTTGTTTACACTTGTACCTATAGGTAATTTGCATTTTGTTCGTTGTATTAATTGAATTTATTAGTATAACAATTGAAAATTGTTTGTAATAAAATAGTGATTAATATTTAGTATTAGAATTATAATTTGTTTTTTTTTGTGTTGTGTGTAGTGAAAGTACGTTATAATTAGGTAGTTGGGGTAAGTAGATAGTTAATTAAATTGACATTACTTATTTAGACTAGATTTTTTAGGATCATTAGGATGGCATTATTGGCAGTAGATTGTCTGTTTGAAAAATTATTTGCTTTGTGAGGAAACAAGCTTTTCAAAGTTAAGTTTTAAAAATAAGAACCACGTTGAGTTACGCCGTGCCGTGTTTCTTATACTTTTCTTACATTCTATTAGTTTATGGAATAAAGGGGGTTTTACAGATATTAATAATCTGACAAATTCATATTATTATAAGAAGTTGTTTATCATTACATGAATTTGGTACTGTCATTTTTCGCTTATTCACATGAAGCTCATATCTTAAAAAGTAGGTAGATCGAAATAGAAATTTAATGAAACTGTTTATTGAACTTTTTTTTTGCCTCGGCTTACCTCTGTCATAAATTCACCCTTCACACTACCACGAACCATTCACCCCTATAGTAATACCCATTATAATATGAAAATAAAAACCACTAGTTTCGTTAGCATATGTCATGAGATTTGCGTGACATTCCAGTGCCATCTACATAGGTATGCGAGAGTCTCTTTTATAGTCTGTACGTGGTTTCGCTGGAGATTTGGCATTGCATTCCTTGAGGCAATTTGAATTTAAGCTAAGTATCTCCCGCGGCTTACTGGCTAAGCTTATGATGTAATTACATGATACCGCGTATATACTAAGGAACTTTCACCTACAGAATATCAATATTTATTCATGAAAGTAGATAGAATATGATGAATAGCAGAAAAAAGGCTCTTTTTATTGGCTTTCAAGAAAATAAGGAGCCATTCAAGTATTACGTAAGCAGATTTTTTTTTGCATTATTAACTTAGCTTTTTATCTTAGCTTTTTATGAAGTTGGAAAAGTGCAATACTATTTTAAATACAGAGAAGACATCGATATTGACACATCTCGTCGTGTATAAGCCCAGCTTTGTACGGGCGATTTTTTCCGTGCTCAAGTAATTTGTTATTATACCTACATCTATCGGGTAGATATTAAAGAAAGTCAATTAAAAGTCAAACTCTTTTGAGTAAATAAAGATTCTTTAACCACAATTACCTAATCCTGCCGTTACACCTATGTTAAAAGTTAAAGTCAAATCATTTGACCGATCCCCAAGATACAACACACTAAGGCGAAAGCGCCAGGGTAGCCCGCGAAATTCAAATTTTTTTTCTTTTTTTGCAATTCGGTGGTCAGTATAAAGTTGTGCGTTGGTTAATATATGATTCGAGCGGTAAAAAATATGTATTTACAGAATTATAATAATTAAAGTCATTAACACAACTCTCTAAGACCAAGTAATCCCAAAGAATTACTATTTCATGAAATCTTGACATTTTGGGATTATACTAACTTAACAAGTCGTATTACTGAATCTAATGGTTATAATCTGTAAATACATATTTGTTACGGCCGCGAATCATATTTTGATCGACGTACAACTTAATACTGACCAGCAAATTCCAAAATACATAAGAAAATTTGAATTTCGCGGGCTACCTTAGCGCTTCCCCCTTAAGCCCTGCTTAGTTTAGGGGTCAACAGTCAAACTAAAACATTGCGATGTACACACTAATTGTGTTTATGTAAGATTACTGTCTGTCATCACATTTTCTTTTTGCCAATAAAACATAAGTATATTTCAATTCTTTCAGTTAGATTTCTTGGCTGTTATAAATAAAAATAATTTAAAATTTTTCTTATTTTAAAAGTAGTTTGGTACTCAAATTAACTAACTAATGTGAACTACCTATCCATTAGGGTGTTTGTAACAGTTTAACATTCGATCCACAGCTTGACTCTTGAGCTCAAGGATTTATGGCGCGAATCAAGTTACCTAACGATGCTTGTTATTAATTAGTGGTTCCTGTTAGTTAGCTACTTTAATTAGAACTCACCACTTGGGACTAGTGTAGAACGTTATATTGTATTTATGTGATTATGGAAAACATGGGCTTAGGTATATTGTATTACGCAAAGTTGCCATTGTTGACTGATAAATGAGCAACTTTTAATAAACATTGCATCATCATTGATTGATAACAAAGTTATTTTTAATTAAAATGATTCATCGAGGTTGCTCTTGACGCATTCAGCATACTGAATGCATGAATGATTAAACCGTTAAACTTTTTTAAATGTTATTCTAATTTATAAATACATCACACGAATTATCAACACAAATATTCGAATCGCTTTTAATGTGACATTTACTCCATTCTCATCGGTATCTAATCTAACTAATCAATCACGTTGGGATATCAATTAGTACGTACCAAACTCAGCGTCACCCAGGGACTCCTCGTATACTGCCATTTGATTTGTCCTTTAACAAAACAATCAAAAGTTTAGTACAATTTTATTTTGCATAGAGCTCCCCTCCCCACTCCCTTTTATAAAAAAAAATACCAATGTTAAATTCTTTATAACAAAATAGCATTAAAAACGCAAGGTACTTTCTTTCAAATCCCAAAAAAGAAACAACTACCCAAAGAAGAGGCACCAAGATACTTTTGAAGGCAATGGATTAACTCGTTTTCCTCCCCGAGAACTACTTTTAGTGGAACATTTCATAGTAAGACAAGCAAAACTACACATACCTATTATAAATTAAATCCACTCTTAGTATATGTCTGTGTGATCGCTTGTTCTTTAAAACTTCGCAACGGTTTTGACGCGGTCTTCGGTCTTCACAATGATTTAGATAATTTACTCTTGAAGTTATATGTTTATAATACATTAATATTCATCATACATACTCACTACTCAGCCTACAACGTTCCCACTGCTGGGACACAGGCCTCCTCTCTATGCGAAGCAGTGGGCCGTAATCCACCACGCGGGCCCAGTGCGGGTTGGTAGATGTCACAAGTCTTTGAATTATTGGTTCTAGTACATGCTGGTTTCCTCACGATGTTTTCCCTTCAACGTTTTAAGATCAGTGGTGATGATATAATTTAAACAAAGTAAAGCGCCTGACTGGGTTCGAACCCACGACCTACAACTCGAACTTAAACTTACATAATTATAACCAATTGCGATGTTTTGTCCAGTCCTAAAAACAGTGCGAAGCAGGGGTGGGTGGTTCACTAGTGATCTATAAATACCAACTAAACCGACTTACCAATAACTAACCCAGTAGTCGACAGAAGCGGCACTAGCGGAGGCCAGAACAACAATCAAGAGCGTGAACATTATAAAGCAGATGTTTCCTCCTGATTTGAAGTACGCCGAGATGACTTCCCAGCGCAGGTTGCCCGACTGTCTTTCTTCTGCCTCCATCTTTTGAGCTTCAAATTCTTGTAAATCTTCGCTGTCAGTCACGCTTACCATGGCCTTTAAGGCAGGCCTGTCCTTATCTTCGCTGCTCTGTTGATGGAAAATAACATAAAAATAATTGAAATGCCTATGATCCAGATACTCGTACTACTATTATCATACTACCTATAAATCGAATTTGGTCGACCCTGTGGAATGTAGCTAAGTAATAACAATCGCACGGGTCGATTGATCAGGTTAAGCTACGCTTGCCGCGGTCGCTTCGTCGATGGGTGACCAAGACCATCTTTACATATCAAACCCCTCTGTGTCTCGGAAAGAATGTTAAGCAGCTGGTTCCGGCTGTCATTCGTAGATCTTTGGCAGTCGTTACCGATCGTCAGAAGCCCGAATGCCTGACACAGTAACTGGGTTGTGGAAGTCGGATAGGCAGTCGCTTCATGTAAAATACTGGTATCCAGCTGCATCCGGTTAGACTGGAAGCCGATCCCAAAGTAGTTGGGAAAAGGCTAGGCGGATGATGAATAGTAAAAAAAGTATTGTGTTTTTTTTTCTTTCTCATCATGTTGTGTGCAAGTATGTAAAAAGATTTTAATACCAGTACATTCTGCCATTTTGAAACTTCGAAACAAGTAAAGTAGGTATGTACAAGCAATATCGGCTTTAGTAAGGATGAGCGGTTTTTATGAATTTTACGTTCGCCCATCATTTTGTGTTGTTTCTTTTTCGAGTCTCGGGCCTCGGGCGATCTCCCAACCTCATCTCATGAAGCTGACAACAATAAAGAATAAATAATAAACAGACAACTTGAGGAGGTTGAAAACTGTATAATAGATGGGATGCATACCAACATTGGAGGGCTCGTGGCTAAGTAATAATAGCTGCACAGATTGATCGATCAGGTTAAGCGATGCATGCCGCGGTCGGTGCGTAGATGGGTGACCCTCTTTAAATACCAAGACCCTCCGTGCCTCGGAAAGCAGGTTTAAGCCGTTGGTCTTGGCTGCCATTATTGGATCTTTGACAATCGTTACGGGTCGTCAGAAGCCTTACCAAGGGGTATCGTATTACCCAGTAACTGGGTTGTGGAGGTCAGATAGGCAGTCGCTCCATGTAAAATACTGGTATTCAACTACATTCGGTTTGATTGAGATTGGATGCCGACCCCAACATAGTTCGGAAAAGGCTAGGCTGGTGATAATACATATACGAACATTGAACAATTTGCACGTTTTTCATTGTTTATACTGAAATTTTCTTTTACATACTGTTCACACAACTAAAAAATACCAACGTGACATAATATTTGCTAATCTACTAGTCTCGATAAGGTAAGGTAACTCAAAGACTTTAATAAAAGCAAGGAAAGCTCTCTGAACCGCCACGAAAATGTGAAAATTCATACTGGGGGCCTAAAAAGCACTTTGGCGAGTCATAAAAGGATAACATTATGAATCGTAATGGACAGTTAACTTTTAAGTTAATCGAATCAAATCCCATTGAAGAAGGATGTTTCAGTTTTTTTTTTGTCTGTGCTAAAATAATAATCAGTCCAATCCAAATCCAATCCCTATCTCTTTGATTATACCTACGTAGTGCAGCGAAAAAAAGAAAAACACGGACTGTCTTTGCCATATTTTGATTCATAACGTTATCCTTTTACGATTCGGCCAAAGTGGCCTTTTTAGGCTGTCTGCTATTTTCATAAATTAATTTTTTCATAGTTTATCGTCGCTAAGGATGCATCAACCCCTTCAGCAAAGTGCTGGCATAAAATTCACATAAATATCGAAAAATATTTAAAGTTAAAGTTCACCAGTAAAGGAATGACGCAAGCTCATTTTTGTATAGGTACTCGTATACCCTTTACATAATTGAAAAAGCCAGTTCCCACTATGAAGGGATTCCTTCTGACCTTTTGGGGGTAAATTGTATTTTTACGAAGTGCGGGGTGAGATGCTCATAAAATATAAAGGTATAAACAGTATATGCGGGTACCAAAGGATACTTGGGTACCTACTATTTAGGAACGTTTGCTTCGTAAACACTTCTGAGTACGAGATATAAAGAAAGATTTATTTTTATGACACTAATTCGAAGTTATGATCATGGGGTAGCTCGTGATTATTATGGTCATAACCTTTGATGTACCTAAATGCAAGATAAATCAAATGCCAATTAAATATTGTAACAATCCTGCGTGCTGAGAATAAATTCAATTTATATTAAAGCATTATGAGAAATGCTAATTGAGAAATTAAGTGTCTTATTAGGTGCTGGGCGAACAAAAGATACTACAATTACATAAATTACCATATTCTGGGCCCGACAATGGAACGTAGCTTTAGCAGCTGAGTGGGGGTCGATATCACGGCCGTCCAGTACAGCGATCGATAAACTTGTATCAACTGCACTGATTGGAATGCATAATTCAAATAGTTTTGCAAATGCTACAATCTGATTGTTTGTTAGAAATACGAACTAGAGAACAATACACCTGCATATCGTAAAGCTCAGATCCTAAGTATCTACTTTTCACCGTTATAAGCCTAAGAACTTTTACTCGACCTGAGAAACTGGCAATTTACATCATCGTCATCAGCCACACAGTCTATTGCTGGACATAGGTATCTCCAAATGCACACCTGTAAGTTCAATCCTCGTTGAACATCACCTTGGTCTTTGTCCTAGTTCATTAGGATAACTTACTCGTGATCCAAGACTGTCGGAGTCCTTGTCTTTGCCTTCTTGTAGCTGGGACAGCATCATGGAGAAATCTTTGCCCGATGAAACCAACTCGTCGAATGTGCCCATGTTTTCAATGCGACCCTATAAAAAAATCATTAATTTATTGGTATAATAACTTTATAGCATATTTTGGTCAGAGAAGACATTCAAATTTTACTTTATAATTAAGAGAATTGCCTATTAAGGATCACTCTTATGAATAAAATACAAAAAGTTATTGTGCAATAAAATTCTCAGCAAAAAACCCAAGATACAGAAATTATTAGGTAGGTACTAGGTAAATAACACTGGTAGGCTAATTGGAAAACAATTAAAGAAAAATGTAAACAAATGAATAAACATAAATGTGCAAACCTCATTTAAAACAACGATGTAGTCGGCAGCTTTGAGGAAGTGAATCTGATGGGTGACGAGGATGCGGGTGCGTCCGCGCAGGTAGCCGTTGATGCAGCCTTCGAACAGCTGACGGCCCACGTTAGCGTCCACGGCGGACAGTGGGTCGTCCAGAAGGTAGATGTCGGCCTAGTAAATTAATTGTAAGATATACATGTATGTAGAACAAATATAAAACAAATTAAGACAATAAAGGACAAGGAAAAATTGGCAGGACTTCGAAATTAAACAATCAAGGAAGCCTTTTGTCATTTGATGTTGCGTTTTTTTTTTGTTTATATCTTTAGTTGAACCTGCAAATATATAACGATTTGTTTCAATGTTTTACAGATTTACGTAGGTGAATCACGTTTATAGGTTATAAGTGGACGCTGATCTATACCTGCGATTGACATGATTTGAGGACATAGTTACTCGTTGTTTACGTAAAGTAAAATTTTCTCTACATCGGAAGCAGTGCGATTCTGTAACCATCTCACCGTGAAAACTTAAGTGAAGTGAGCGTGGAGTGAGCTGTCAATAGTGTCAATTCCTAGCAAAAACAAACTCACTTCACCTAAGTTTTCACGGTGAGATTTTTACAGAATCGACCGGCTGTATCCTGTTACGCAAAAACCCCCTCCCATAACAAAGAAGTACGCTGTTTCAAGTCTATGAATATGCCATGGCGTACATACTAAAGCTGCTGCTATAATAAAGCTGTCCTACATTTTTTAGCTCTGACCTTAAACCGAAGTAAAAACAAAAAAAACGGTTTTTCCTCATTTTCCAGTGAGAATCATTAAAAGCGATTGAGGAAACGAATTTCGCGCAGACGTACACCATACATATTTAAAATGATCTGTGTTAAAAGTTGTTTGGGAACCCTAGAGTTAAACAATATGAAACCGGAAAGAAGAAAAATGTAATATCTGGGAACCAGAGCAAAGCATATGTGGCACGATATATGAATCTTTCGCTGAAACAAATTCATTTCCTTCTCCTTTCGTTCGTAAAGTTCGTTACATTTATTCCGTAGTTAAGTTTTGGCACTGACGCCCTCAGTGCCGACTGCCGACAGACAAATGCTGTGCAGACTGAGAGAGAACAAAAAGACAAAAGTTTCTTTGAATTCTCTACGTAGGAATTTAAAACTGAATGTGAGTGTAAAATCTAGCATATGAAGCTGATGAAAATGAGCATAGTGTACTCTTACGATTATCAAAATGAGGACTATGACAAAGATTGTGTTCAAGATAAATGAAATAAAAATTTAAATGAGGAATTGCATCGAAAGTGTATCCGTATTTCTATTGTTTTGCGGATATTAAGCGGTCTTAATAGGTCTTTATGCTATAATCGGAGCTGCGTCAGTGTCTATTTTAAGCGAATCCTTCTTGAAATAAAGAACTTAGCTAAATTGTACCGTATAGATATTTTTGTAAGTACCTACAAAGATTTATTTAGAGAATTACTTAAAAATATTTTAACTAGTATTACTACAAGTAATTTAGAAAGTATTAAAAATAAACATTTCAATCAAGATAACGACTTTATTAAAAATTATTAATTTCCCAGCTTAGTACTTAGTTCAGTATTTTAGCAACAAAATAGAAATCAATTTACTTCTCTGTAAACAGCCCGCGCCAAATTGATTCTGGCTCGCTGGCCTCCTGAGAGGGACACCCCCCTCTCCCCCACCAGCGTCTGGTCGCCGTACGGGAACTGCTTGAAATCCTTCTCGAGTGCACATACCCTGCAAACCTATACAACACACAAGTATGTGAGCACACGAGCGAAACATGAATAAATATGCGAGATAAAATCGCAACAAGTTAGAACTCAGGCCACCCAGAACCAATTATGGGAGGAAAAACATTTTATATGAAGGAGCAGTACGATATAATAAACTGCCAGATGATATGATTAATGTAATTAGTACAAATATCTTTAAAAAAATGTTAAAAACTCATGTATCTAAAATTTAGTAATTAACCATGTGTACTTAATTTCTCTATAACCCTATTTAAATATATTTTGTTATCGCTCTCAGTTTATATATTGTCGACTCACGGAGTCGTGATGAAATAGTATAAGTGTATGATCTATTTATAACCTCATATTTTAATTTTAAGTGATTTGTGTTCTTTATGAAAATAAATATCTTTAAACCGAGATGACGGTTCAGTGCTCCTCAACAGTAAAAGCCTTACTTGTTATAGAAAAATATGAAATCCATATTTTATTTCATGCAATTACAAGGTAAATTTAAAAAAGAATGAAATGCATTTAAAAGTGTCTTTTGAAAAAATTGCAACACTGAAATCATCAATTAAGCCCGGTACTACAATTTTAAAACTCCGCACCCTATTGCTTTTCGGGGGCGTTAAGCGACAATATGGCACTGTATATTGTGTTATATTGTGTTCTCTTGGAATGATGCCACAAACACAGACATAACAATATATTTTTAATCTGTAACCTTTATTGCTATGATTAATTATATTTATCGGTGAAACTATGAGCCTATCTATGACACGATTCACCTACATATCTATAATCCTATCGATGGCCCAAATAAAGTGAACAAATAAGACAAAAATACATATTATATGCAAATCCAGATTTATTTACGTACTTACCTTTTTATATTTTCCGGGTTCATAAGGCAAACCGAAAAGTATATTCTCTCGGACGGTGCTGGGGAACAGCCACGCCTCTTGGCAGGCGTACGATATCTTTCCGTATATTGAAACAGTGCCAGTCGCCGAAGGCAATTCTTTTAGTAGTAGTTGCAAAATCGAGGACTGAGAATGAAAAACAAATCATACCTATATGAACAAGTTGTTTCCAAATACATATTATAGTTAGAAAGATTAGTTAATTTACTTATCGTCTATAAAGACTTAATTTAATATCGGAAAGTAACGATGAATTGATATCTTTAGATACTGATATTACCCTACAGATTTATAGTCACTTAACACTTTTTGTCGTAATAATACAAAATATGACTTTATCTCTATACTACTGACAGAATCAGCTGACATTTTATCGTGCATTCACTCAATATTCAATACAAAAAAGTCAACATTTTGTGAACAAACTTTAGGTTACCTATACTTAACTAAACCAATGAAATCTACCTTCCCAGATCCGACTGCTCCAATGATAGCGCATAGTTTCCCTTTGCGCAGCCGCATGGAGATGTTCTTGAGTGCCATAGCGTTAGGGTCCCCTGTCCAACTGGCCGACACGTCATGCAAAACCAATGCAGTGTCATCCAGATGTGATATACTTCTCGAAAACTTGCGATTCGCCGGCGCTTTGAATTGTACATCTAAAGCCGGGTCTGTAATCAAATTCAAATTATGACAACCGGAATTTATGTTTATTCCATTATTAGTGGAGACTTATGCTGGAGCATCAACAGGCATTCAAAATCTGTTTTTTATTTTCCCGGGTAATTGATCGAACTCGGTAAATGTGAAATCTAGCTTAGGTCTTAATAAATAAACAGCTTTCTAGGTATGATCTCGTCGCGGTTTCCTCTACGTACGAGAGAGCTTATTGAACTTTAATAAATATTTCACAGAATTAACAACCCGTCAAAACTATAACTATATCCTACAAACATATGACTTGAACTTCGGACAGTTATATTGATCTTTGAAAAGTTTTCACGAACCAACAAGTGAAGACGTGCTACGACATTGTCTGAATATCAATAACATTTGTTGATAAATATGTGCACGTGAGTGTTACGGGAAACTGATTAATTGATTGCTAAGTCCTACCAATCTTTACTATTTTACGTGATGAACATCGGTATCTAATCAAAATAATAAATAATCGCCAACTGCTTCCGCAATAGGTACCGTTAAAAATTTTGATATCTCTAACCGCAAACGCTTTGGTGTTATTGCTGAATGTAGGAACAATAGCAAAGTGGTTGATATGTGAACGTAATGATAAAGTTAATTTCTAAGCCCATTTACTTCGCCAATCGAACTTTACCACATTTCAATTCAATATCTCTTACCTGGAGGCAATCCATCCGATTTCCGATGATAGGAGAGCGGTCGGATGGAAGGGCTCGTCCCCAAGTCGCTCTTAAACGACGAGTTGCGGAACAAGTTGGATAACTCCTCCGACTGCCCCGCCAAGTCTGGCCTGTCCTCTGTAAATTAAAACATATGGTTTTGGCAACTCTACGTGAAAGTAGGATGATGACCCACTGTAGCGTAACGTGAATTTCACTTAGCATATTCAAGCCAAGTGAAATTCCTTATTTCCTACTGTTCTTTAACTTGACTTGGATTTTGACTGAAACTCTTTAGTTCTTATCTGTATACCTTTACATTTCGTTAATTTGATCGTCATAATTAGAATATGATATCGACTGACGTATTGAAAAGTAACAAGAACTAAATAATTATCATGTAGTATTTGTATAATTAAAAGACCCGAAATATGAATTGCGCAACGGTTTTGAGAGGCCATTCTCGTAATTTTAAGAACGTTCACAGACAGTGATCTCAGTCTCAATCTGTTTTTTGCCATTGACTGTCGCTGAGATGAGATTGCAACTAGATTTTGAACGTTCTTAATTACGGGAATTGATCTTCAGTGGGCCTAAAAAGGCCACTTTGGCAGAATCATAAAAGGATAACATTATGAGTTATAATAAGGCGAAGATAGTACGTGTTTTTCTTTTTTCGCTGCACTACGTAGGTATAATCAAAGGGATTGGGATTGGATTTGTATTGTATTGATTGGTATTTTAGCACACAAAGACAAAGAAAGACAAAGACAAAAAAAGTAACTGAAAAATCTTTCACCAATGGGATTTGATACGATTAACTTAACAGTCAACTGTCCATTATGATTCATAATGTTATCCTTTTATGATTCTGCCAAAGTGGACTTTTTAGGCTCCCTCATTTCAGTCTCAATCTATCAAAAATGCCTCTAGTTAAGGGTAACTTGGTAAAAAAGAAGTTTTGTCATTGATTGTCGCTAAGATGATATTGTGAATAGATTTTGAACGTTTTTAGTTACAGGAATTGGCCTTCAGGTTTCAGGTTATTCCAATGTATAACAAACCATATGAAGTACGTCACCAGCAAATTAAGCTTTATAAGAAGTATTTCAGCCTACAAGGTTACGCATTCAAATTTCCCCAACATGCGTCGAATACCGCCACAGTGGAATGCAGGGCTTATAGTGACGCATAACGTCTGAAATTCTTAATATGGGTCAAATCTCAAACAAAAAACATGAAATGGTTAAGTGTGAACCCTCGTAACGACTTCACATTTCTATGACCATTCTAGCTTCTCCATTCTTTTAGAATTAAATGTCATTCTTGTTCTATTTATGTTAATAGTGTCGAATGTTATTAATACTGAGAGGTACATGTAACCTAAAGTGATAACGCTTTCTGATAAAATTTAAACATTAGGCAATAAGATAATGATTGTGCCATTATGATATTAAATTAATGGTTACAAAATATACTAAGCTAATAAATTATATAAATAATGCTGCGTGCAAAATAAATAAATAATTAATGCTTAATCATTAATTATTTATTTGTTCGTTGCCTGGGTACCTATGTGCTGACTTATAGTAGTAGCTCAAATCGCGTTACGACACCCAAGGGCCGATAATTAGTTTAAAGCTAGTACATACGTAGCGACAGAAACTCTTGAACTCTTCCCAGAGACACCACAAGTTCTGCAGTGAAAGATAGCACCAGCGGCAGGATTAATGTTATGTTCACCTGAGCCGCACTCATGAACTGTTGTAATGGGTAGAACTGGAACAAAACCATGTAATGTGTAGCCATCGAAAACATACAAACATCTCGGCTGTGCAATTTTAAAACCTAGTAACTGACATTAAAATTTATAGGTTTTGAAATTGCACAGCCGATCTATAATTACACATGTTTTAAAACAAAGTCGCTTGTCGTACCTGTCTGATCTTCTAAACTTCACAATGGATTTTGATGCGATTTTCACCATCATTTACTTAGAGCATTTATTCCGAATGTGTAATACATTCATATTGAACTTAAAAAAGCGCATGATCCTCGGTGTTTTGACATGTCACCCGTGCGAAACAGGCGCGTGTCGCTTAGTAGGTACGATATAAACTGCAGGTTTTTTCTCAAGCAGAAACGTTGAAACGCCATTTACCATCAATATTAAATATAGTTTAACATAATCCACTGCAGTGTACGATATGCGAATACAGTGTTTACTGCAAAACTAGACCTTACAGCGGTTGTAAGGTTGTACACAGCTCCGAGAAAGAAATCTATGATGACAGTTCGATTAAAATCGGATGCAGTGCGCACCGGTCTCACGCTCTGATAACTCGCCAGCTTTATGCTCCATCTTCTAACATGACTTATTTAAGCCTTGTGTTCACCTACATTTAAATAACTGATTAAATGTTAATCAGTTCTATTTTCTAAAAATGTCCTTAGGAAATTTTACATGACACCAAATGCTTAAATACCTGACCTGGTTTGAATGTTGGTGAACACAGGGCATAATCATTTACCTAAATCTTTCTATCCGACCACAGAGAATCCATAAAGTAAATATATCACTAAAGTTACCATCCAAATTATAATAAACTTATGCTAGGTAATCTGGAGCCAAACTTTACACTATCCACGGTATTCGGTTTATTATTTTTACTTGGGATTTTTATAGTAGCGGTTCAGAGGAACCATAAAATTAAGTGATGAGAAAACATTTCCGGGGCCCTAAAAAGGCCACTTTGGCAGAATCATAAAAGGATAACATTATGAATTAAAATATGGCGAAGACAGTCCGTGTTTTTCTTTTTTCGCTGCACTACGTAGGTATAATCAAAAAGATTGGGATTGGATTTGGATTGGGTTGATTGGTATTTTAGCACAGTCAAAAAAAAATACTGAAAAATCC
The DNA here is from genome assembly GCA_963855955.1 of Luperina nickerlii. Lineage (NCBI taxonomy): Eukaryota > Metazoa > Arthropoda > Insecta > Lepidoptera > Noctuidae > Luperina > Luperina nickerlii. The sequence goes on along the minus strand of OY979664.1, from coordinate 12,220,436 downwards.
TGCAGCAATGGAATTTGATACGATTAACTTAACAGTTAACTGTCCATTATGATTCATAATGTTATCCTTTTATGATTCTGCCAAAGTAGCCTTTTTAGGCCCCGTGATCTGAGATTATATGCTTCCATGCATTTGGGTAAAATGCATGTTTAAAATCGAAAAAGCTTCGGTGCCAAAAATCGGCAAGCCACTTCAACACGGAGACAATAAAATGCAGCCAATCTTGAATTGCGAATGTACCACAGATAACGCTTTATGTTCAACGGGATTTGTGATTTTATTGTAATGGCTCTGCATGACTTTAATAGTATGGCTGCTGCGCACAAAAAGCACGGACAGAACCCGATGTTGGCATGTCTTCACTTGCTAGGCTAATGAAGCTCTTGAGTAAGAGAGAAGACGCATACAAGATTAACTCAGAAAGTCAATCAGCCATTTCAACTAAAATATTTATAGGAAAGTACCTGCACATTATGAATTGCACAAACATTTTCGAAATTATGAAATACTGCAGGTACCTACTAAAGAATTGTTTCTTACAAAGTAATCTTTGTAATAAACCTTATAGCCGCGTATAAGTAGTAATCTTTTTAGACACGGCTTAATAGAACAAAACACCAAAAAATAAGACTTCAAAGAACGTATGGTCGTAGAAGTAACGTCTAGAATATAGATTTATATAGTGAAACTTACCACATTAGCAGACATAACGTTTCCAAACAAGACGTAGGTGAGAACAGTGAAGAACAGTGCAGCTCTCTCCGTGAACAGCATAAACCCGAGGAACACTGTCCTCAAGATTGTGGCCGACTTTACTTCCTTCAGCTCATCCGCACGCTTCTGACCCACTACGGTTTGGAACGGAATCTCCCATGCGTACATTTTTATTACCTAAAACATAATACATATTTTATTGCAATTTTCCTAATTTATGAAGCTGTAGCACTGCAGAACAATTAATTATCTTAGCCAAAATCTATAACACGTTTGTGGTTCATGTACATTAAAAGTAGAGTTAGTGGCCTGTCTGTACGAGTCATGTAATCACCACATTATGTGAAAAAAATCAAGAATAAACTGTAAAAGTGATTAATTTCTCAATGTAATGTGTATTTAATATATTTTACCACAAACAGTACAGTGTTTGTATGTGTATGTGTGATACATACACTTTTGCGATAATTCCATAACGTTAGGAAATTCTATCTTAATTCAAGGGTGTCAGGTTAATATAATTATTTATAAACAAAGTAGGTATATTAATTAACACAAAATATACTTAATTCACAATGTCTACAGTTACTCACCTGTATCCCATTAATAACTTCGCTCATTATTTTAATTCTGTTATCTGTTTTTTCAGCTGTGCGAAGTCGAACTTTACCTAGGTACTGACCCAAACCACCTGAAAAATAACTGGGCTTTAAAACTTTTATTTTCGTAAAAATGTCGCTTCATTGTATTATTTACTTTGTGATTTTCCGACTTTGAGACTCTAGAGATTTACCGAAACACTGCTAACGCTTGAGACAAAGTGCAATGTCTTATGTGCCATTTCAAATCGGTAAGCAAAAATGGTTCTTGACGGTGATAAATGATGACGTACAGATGAACCAGAAATGTTACGCGTTTCAGTAATGTTCGTTTTTCCGAATTAACATGCACGTCTCGCCACTAAGTAACCCCCTATGTCGGGTTACCTCCTCCGGTTGTAAATCATCACGCAAGTTTTTAAATGCTTTTTTGGAATTGTATAATAGTTGTTAATCTATTTACCTATTTTGTATTACCATGATTACAAAAAATCATGGTAATACAAAATAGGCAAATACTTTCACGGTAGTACAATAACAGTTCTATATTAGATCTTATCATCGCGACTTCATATTTCCAAAGATAGACGATTACTCCCGAAGTGCATACTTTTCGTGGGATATTTGTATTTCACTACTACGATAAAGATATTTTGCATGCACAATGTCTGATGGTAAATGTGCTACTAAATTGTACATACGAGTATTTTAAATAAAACAAGAATAAATAAATCATGAAATTACCCTGGAAGGGAAGGGCAATGATGATCAAGGCAGCGAACCCGATAAAGGCGGCCGTCCCCGCCTGCAGGAACCCGAGGTATATGACGGCGGCGACCTGCAGCGGGATAATCCACACGTAGTGGAGGAACATCAGGGCCAGGTCGAACCGCTGCAGGTCGTTTGACAGCAGGTTCACAACCTTACCGGCCGTTGTGTCGCCTAGCGAGCCGTTGCTCATGCGCATTATCTAATAAAAAGAATCGGATTTTACTACTTGGAAGTCAAGTGTGACTGCAAAGGTTTTATGGAGTAAATTCTAGAACCTATCAGAATAGAGTACCTATACATATTCCACCACTTTGGCCACTGGCAATGGTGACGAAACCCATGCAATTATAATTACCAAAAAAAATTGGGCCTTCTTTTCCATAGTTGCGACAATATCAATAAGATAAAGCTGCTCTTGTAGACTGGTCAAAATTTTAATGACTTTTATTCTGAACTTCCTTTTAATTTAGCCGTTTAGCCATTTTACTTCCTACTATTAGAATGCAAATTTATAAAACAATCATATACCTTTCTAAACATCAAGGAGCCGACAGCGCACCTCATCTTCATACCAAACTGCTGGCAGAACAAAACTCCGTGATGGTTCATGAACGCTGCCACCCAGTTCATCAGTATCATACTGATGGCGTAGTACATGGCTGTCTCTCGGGACATGTCCGAGCCGGCTGACCAGTACATAAGCAAGCGACTGAACAGCAATGGTGACGCCGTTCTAGGAGGAAAATGGCTTTACTAATAGACGCTCTTTTGTTTTTTAAAACCGAAGATTTGTGTGATTTGTTACTATAAAAAGCCAAATCATTTTTTTTAATCCTATTAACAATTAAAAACTAACAAGCGATTTTGATAAATCATAATCAAGTGTCATTATGTGCTTACCTAAGAGCTATTCCAGTGAATTGCATAATACCTCCTGGCAAGTAAGACCAGAAGAATGTTCTGAAAAGAGCTTTCACAAACTTCGGCTCTCGTCCAGCCATTTTTGCTTCTCGTTCTTCTCTCAGCCAATTCCTGCAAAATAAATAATTGAAAAAACTTTTTTGTTTTTTGTTAGAGCATTACAATAATCCCAACCACGACTGTAATAAATATAGTTTTGAAAGCGAAACGTTTGTGTTGCGAAATCGAACCGCATTATATTATGAATGAGACTGACTATGATGCGCACTGTATCGAGAAATTAATCATATTCCGTGGTAAAACCGCTGACGGTTTTTCTAAAATCACTTTACGTTTTTCGTATATTTCTCTATACAGCGCGCGTCATAGTCAGTCCCATTCATGATTATTTTTCACTTAATTAAATGCTCATTTTAGTTACTACTTCGGAAACAAACGTTAACCAGTGTTCTAATTTAATTTTACGGAATAAATACGAATTATACATAATAGGTATCTAGTGAATATCGCATTTTTGTTATTTTCCTAATCTTATCGATACCTATTTCTTTGTTATATTTAATCGAATGATATGCTTATACTGTTTAAAATTGTTTCATAATTAGATAAAGCAAATTTATGGGGTTCTCGAATCAATTTGCGTCTGGGCAAATAGATTAATGTTTTCTTAACTCAAAACATGACGATGTATATTTTTTTAAGAGATCGGTAATCTTTTAACGATGTACTTCTGCTCGCCACCTATTTTAAAGGTACATGAGGCTTTAACATAACTGAAAAAATGTGGGGTATAAATCTGTGCCCTCAGGGAAAACACAGGCGTGTTGTCAGCTCTAGAAAGCCATGTGTCTAAATATAAACAGTCGAGTACTTCTTAAATAAAATCCTAAGTACCAATAGGTATATTATTATCAGTACCTATACCTACACTTGAATTTTCTCAAGATATATGTAAACTCATAACACAGGCATAGTGACTCAACGTCAAGTCACATTCTTAATTGGGACATCACATTAAAGAAGAAGAATATTTGGAACAAGTCTTATAAAGACTAACATGCATGAGTCATAAAATATCATCGATTGACCAACAACACGCTACGCCAATGTTATTCACCAATCAAAAGTCAACAAGATATATTTTTCCTTGAATTATGGACTAATAACCTTCTTAATCATTCAGACGTTTCGATTTTATTTCCAAGACTGCGGTTATATACAATGCACTTGAATTTACATGAATATAAAAAATAATTACTCATCATAATCGGAATATACGGGTATTCCGATTATGATGAGTAGTTATTTTTTTAACGTCCTACCCTAATCATGGGGAATAACCCCATGATTGTAAAAATGAACTAATTGTACGAAGACTTTCAGTAACATTGAGCCAAAAGTCCTCAGCGGACATGTCACAAGAAACAATCAACGTTTACCACGTACATCTGTAGTATTTCAAGAATCTAGTAGCCGGAAGAAGATACCAAAAGACACCATGACCACTATTCATAAATAGTCGTTATCAAAAAGATGGGCCTCCGCAGCTCTGTTCATTGTTGGGATGCATGAAGAAGCCTCCTCGTGTAGCGCAGTTTGTTCCGCCAGTTACTCATCTAAACCGAGCGCTCGGCGCATCCTGGACAGTCACACCCAACATCTTATTTGACTGGCCAATTTTTCGCTTGCAGTGGTAGGGCTACCGCCCGCTTGGTTTGCGACCACCCTCCCACCGGAGTCCGGCGTCAAGCAGCCTGCTGTGTTTCGTCGATGCGTGGGAGTTCCAGTGCCTTAGGCAACTTCTGGGCACGCTCGTTCCATCATAGACCTCATCCAACTGAATGCTTCCTCGCAGTCTCTCTTCACCTCAGTATTTCAATTCATATTCTCCTTCAATGATTTCCACCAACAAATAAAGATCCACAATGGCAATACAAACTGAGATCACCAATCACATTTCAAGCTTAGTGATTAAGGCATGTTCATTTACGATCGATCATTGAAACGTTTTATTTATCGGCCCCTGATAACGATAACAAAATGATGTCAAATAAAAACAACCAGCTGACGGACCATTTCAATTCTTATTTTGTTACATATAAGGAGATCAATGGAATCATTCACATCTTTCTGGAATTACCTGTTTGCGCACTATAATAGATACCTATGTCGGATTAACCTATCACCATGATGCGACAAAGTGAGTAATTTGAATATCAGCATGATTTTTAAATAAGAAATGACAACAGCCGGTCGATTCTGCAAAAATCTCACCGTGAAAACTTAGGTGAAGTGAATTTGTTTTTGCTAGGAATTGACACTATTGACAGCTCACTCCACGCTCACTTCACCTAAGTGTTCACGGTGAGATGGTTACAGAATCGCACTGCAGTTACCATCATTAAATTAAGGATTATAATTCAAAGTAGACCTATCTAGTTGCCACGAGTGGTTTGATAGCTAATCCCGACAAATTTCAAGCCAGTATAGCCGTAAATGCACATTGTACATTTTATCAATGTCACCTCGTAAATTTCCACTGCGGAACATGCTCATATTGTTTTGTTTTTTTTTAAAATGTTTTCCGTCTTATTTATCGGATTAACAATGTACTTATTACGAGTATGTCAGTACCTAGTAATACCTAGCTCAATCTTCACAGAGAACCATAAAGTACCTACTATAAAACCTTTACAGGCAATCTTTTGTAAGCAACAGTCTACAGTAGGTAATCCGATCATATCCAATTGTAACATAATTATTTATATGGCTTCTGAACGATTCTGATACACTTAACATGCACACAAGTGGTCTTTACTGTTTATTAATCCAGTTACAGTAATAGAGCTTTTATTTACTTGCACAGTTTATCGGAAAAGTTAATCTGTCTGGAAATGTTGCTGACACCATAGTTTTATAAAACTTTTGTATTTTACCTAACGCCTAATTTGTTGTATAATAAAATAATGGAGGAAGCTGGGTAAGCAATAATTTGCTATGAGGCAGGAAACCAAATTAATAGGACGGCGTTTTCCTGTACGGTCAAGTTACGTATTTCGCGCCTCACGTGTCTCGCGCGGGTGGCTTTAGCGCGTATAATCTATAAATATCTAACTTTTAACATTTTCGACACTTCCGAGCTAGTCATGTGAAAATAACACCAATCACGAAATATGCTTTTGCCGATGTAAAACTTATACCTATTCGTAAGCACAGTCAAAAGCAAATATAGAGTAATTGAATATAAAATCATCATAGTGTCTACAGCTATTTCTTCAAATCCCTCGCAGGCATTTATTTGAGGATTTTTAAAGCGAATTTTAAAAACGTGTCTTTCATTTATTTTTCCCAGCCTCGCAAAGGCACGAATTCATTTGTTTTTGCAAGAACATATCTTTATTTTCAAAACGATGGTCGACGTACCTATATACTCTGAGTACTCTGACTCATGTACTCCTACTCTCTCTCTGATTCTATTTTCTTTCTCGTTAAATTCAGTGTCTAACTATTTTTGTGGAGGATACAATAAATATTTACTTGCGGCTTATCAAAATTCGATATTATTTCCATAACTCACACACACACACTTCACATCCATTGTGTTGCTAGCAGTGTTTAAACCTTGATGATTCTTTCATAATATTTGATAATCTATACAGGTTGTCAGGGACATCAACGCGTAACCTGTTTCCATGGATTCAATACATGATTCTGTACCCCCTTGTGTTGAAATGTTTCGTCTACGGTGACCGCGCAGGTATTGCACTTTTCTATGAAACAGCTGATTTTTAGAGTTTCGTAGTCAACAAGGAAGCCTTATAGTTTCGCCTTGTCCGTCTGTCCGTCCGCAGCTTAGGTCACAGACTCTTAGTACTAGCAAGCTATGATAATAATAAAATTGATAATATTAATCGCGCCGACAATGTGGTTTATAAAATAAAAAATAATAATTTTTAGGATGCCTCCTCTACACGTAAAGGGGATGCTTTTTTTCTCATCTGCCCCATAGTGTGGGGTATCATGGGATAGGTCTTTCAAAAATATTTCGGGTTTGTGAAAACTAGTTTTCGATTTCGATTCAAGGATCCATTTGTGAAATATTAAGCTTTAAAGTGCTAATTTTTGTTAGAGTAAATTGTTGTTTTTGGATATGAGAAAAAAAATCAAGGCAGTAGTATTTACAATGAAATTAAAAGGAAAACTATCTCAGCTTGTTCTTTATAAGTTTACGAGTAATAGTCGACCAACTTAATTTTGCAATTGCAATGTATGGGAACATGATTTTCAACTATAATGTAATTTTTAACACATAAAATACAATAAATAATACAATATTAATAATAGTAATAATATGGACAAGAAAATAAAAAGGAGGGGAAATAATCAAAGGGCATCAAAAAATTCATCCGCATCGCTGTCAATAGGAAACGTGCCCAAAAGACTGGCAGCATTGCCACGTTGTATGGCAATGCTGATTCTTTGGCCCAAAAATACGCCAGCCCTCTGGTCACGTGAAGGAGGTGTTAAGTTATAATGTTAAGTTTGTTCTTGGGATAAAATAATAATAACTACGGAACCCTTCATTGTGCGTGGTCCGACACGCACTTGGCCGGTTTTATTTTTTATAATAACCGACGATAAGTTTTCCCCAGGGTGACAAGAAGCATGTGCTGAATTTTCATTATTACAGTATGCGCGGCGATGTCACTGCCACCCTGTATTTCCTATTTACAAATTTTCTTTGTAAGAAAAGTCCGTAGGATTTCTTGCAACAATATTGTCCTGAAACTTTTCAGTAGTACGTTACGTATTTGAAAACACTATTTTCATCAGTTCCAAGGTAAACACCTGTAACTGTACCTAATGTACGACGTAATAGACTTTCTCTTTATTCCAAGAGGAAGCCTTTGGGCTGCACTGAGTCGTATATCATGGACCCGGCTTTGTTCGTTCGAAACGTCTTCTATAACTAAACATGCTTCACACATACCTATCTACTGATATTAAAAGGGTGGATATGATTGTTTTACGTTTCAGGTAAACGATACGAGGCAAGTACTTGACTTTTTGACAAAATAAATACGACTTAGCTTAAACTTAATAGCGCAAACATGATTTTGCAGGTGCGGAGTAGGTAGGTAAGTTGTATAACAATGCAGTGTTAATTATCTATGTGTTTGCTTTCTAAGTCAACCTCAGACACCCTGACCTACCCGAACCCAATGCTCTGTAATGCCAACACGCAATGAACAAACGAAGTAACCAATCAAAGCCCCTCCAGTGGGACAATAAAAGTCTGATATTATAATAATATTAGTTCTAACTATGCTTAATTATAAAACGGATGAAAAACACATCCTGGATGACGTAGGTATTTTACGTTTACCCGTACATACATCAAAAGCACATCACCAGCACGACGAATATGTTAGCCCAAGGGTATTATAATGGAATAATAATTTAAAATTAATTGGCATACCACGAACTTATGTACAACGCTAGAGATGTAAGTATGTATGCGCAATAATTTAATAACTGGAGAAAATCACTAGTTTCATGTTTACTAATATAATATAATCTCCTTCGATTGTATTATATTAGTGAAAGTCTTCATAACCTTTTTGGAGAACTTTGCTTGACCGCGGTCCGTTAAGGTGAAATTGAGGTTGGCTTACTGAAAATAGATCTGGGGGCCTAAAAAGGCCACTTTTGCCTTGGCTTTTGGCAATAAAAGGATAACATTATGAATCATAATATGGTGAAGGCAGTCCGTGTTTTTCTTTTTTCGCTGCACTACGTAGGTATAATCAAAGAGATTGGGATTGGATTTGGATTGGATTGATTGGTATTTTAGCACAGACAAAAAAAATAACTTAAAAATCTTTCACCAATGGGATTTGATACGATTAACTTAACAGTTAACTGTCCATTATGAATCATAATGTTATCCTTTTATGATTCTGCCAAAGTGGCAGCTGCCTTTTTAGGCCCCCAGGCTGTATGACGATTTACCGACAAAGGGGCATTTCAATATTTTGTGAGGTTGTGTCAAAGATATATAGTCTTTGGGTTGTGTCCAGCAAGGGTCAAATGAGACCTTTGTAACCTTGTTTATTTATTAAGAGATTAGCTTTTAAAAGTACGGGAATTGTCCCTCTGTTCTTTTGCTGGCCCATTTATTCTCTGGGTACGAAACATTCAAATAAAGAAGTTGAATATCGTACACGTTATAGATATTATGTACATAATACCAGTTGGTCGTCGAGCGGACATGTACGCGGCGAAGCGCAGCGTTCTTCACTTTTAAACGAAACTGTTCTTTACAACTTTGTATTAGAATTTCATATTACACACGCAAAGTGGAAGCAAATCGGATACTAGCATAGTCTGTTCAATATCATACCATGAAACTTTAATACAAAGATCTGAGCTTGGATAAACATGTGCTTGCTGCAGCTACGTGATGATAACAGAACACAAATGTTGGTAAGATTTAAAAAATAATTTCGATTTTCCAAAATTAAAACAATATTACTTAATACATCATCATCTTAAATTATAAATAGTTGTACGCAAAATACGCGCATTGACGTGGAGTTGCGGACACCAACCCGTATTACCTATTACCTACATCATGTGTGGGAATTAGTTGTCATTATGAGAAAAATGTCGTGAGGAGGGTTTTTAGTATGGATGTCGATGGCTATAAGAGTAGGGGAAGACTAAAGAAACAATGGATGGAATGTGTTAATGATGATATGGTTAGAAAGGGGGTGACGACCGAGATGACGACTAAGAGAGAAGTATGGAAGAAAAAGACATGTTCCGCCGACCCCAAATAAATTGGGATAAGGGCAGGAAAATTATGACATCATACACCAACCCGCACTGGGCCCGCGTGGTAGATATCTCACTCCCTCTCGTAGAGAGGAGGCCAGTGCCTAAGCAGTGGAAATATTATATTATAGGCTGGGTATGTACAGACGCCAGCACATCAAGCTACCCGAAACTGTCAAATTTTACCAATCAACTTTGTACCTTATACTTTAGCGATAAAGTTGAAAATCTATTAAAGAAAGGACATGTTAGGAAATGGGCTTAAAATAATAATTTTTTTGAACAGCTATCATGTGTGGTTTTTCTGATAGGGAAACTTATTCAGGATGGCCTGACAAAAACGGAAAAAATATTAAAAGCACCATTATTGAATAAATACATATTTTAAATCCAGATATTTTTGGTGTCATAATATTATTTTTGCACATTGAAACAAAGAAAAATGGTTAAATATCATTTTTTAAAGCAAATTATACACCTTATTGCTATTTAAAATATTCTAAAATAATATTAGATGGCTTAAAATAAAACCAACTCCATGATTTGTATGTATAGCATTAATTCCTTTGCCTCCTAATGGAATCTATGAAAATATTACCTGTGCCAGTAAGGTTGTCATACTTGTCAGCTGTCAGTACACAGGTCAAAATTGAATTGAATTTGACACTTGATTGACGTTTACAATTAATATGACAATAATGACAGTTGTCACTATGACAATAATGACATCCAACCGAAAAGTGTTGCCAAAATCAATAATTACTGTGGGTTGCAATTTATTTTTTAAATAATGATTATTAAAATGTATAATAATTAAGGAAAGGGTGCTTTCAAAAAAATTTAAAAAACGTACAAAGTCTCCTTAATTTATGTACTTTCATAAAAATATGATCTCTTCCCTGTTCACAGTAGCTTCGAATAAAAGCCCAGCCTCCATACAAAAACCTAACATGTCCTTTGACAGATTGTAGTAGCTTGATGTGCTGGCGTCTGTACACAACTTGCCTACATCTTTTTGATCTAATACTGTTTGGCCTACCTGTATAATGAAAAAATCATATTTATTATTAGTTTATCCTTGCGCGAGGTATTTATTGTCAAGATTTAGTTTGTAACTAAACAGAAATAATAACATTAACTATTGTTTGATGATACTACAAGGATTTCAAGCATGCTTAACATAATAGAAATGCGTAATATATTTTCAGAAAGCGTAATTTTGGCTAGATGAAAGTTTATTAAACAGAGCATCAAATTCAAATTCATTTATTGTTTGTCAAATCTCACGCGAAATTATATTAAACTGTTTGTATTATTAAATAACCCAGACAATTTCCAACTAAAGCAACATAAATTATCATAAAACATTGTTAAGTCTGTGAATACCTCAGCCACAACGAATATCCCATTTGTAAAATATTGAATTAGAAAGAAAGAAAGAAAATACGTTTATTTGCGGCAAACATGACGCATAAAAATAACACAAACACAAAAAAAAATAACAAGTTGGGAAAAACATGCGTCACATCCACGCAAAATGGCCATCGCTCAGCATAATGCTAAGACCCTTTACGAGACCCACGCTTCGCTTCACGCGTCCCAGTGCTAGTTTTCAGCGACAGCCGGCGCACTATGGGAAAGCCCCATATATAGCCGTCTCAAAACCGTTTCACATGAAAATCGTTGTTATGGAATAAAAATAATAAAGTAATATAGTCTAATAAATAAGCTTTCTATTCGGATTTTTTTTTCTGTTAATTTAATGTATTTTAAATAGGCATCAAAGCTAACTCATGTTCAATGACGTAATTTTGACGCAATACGTGACTACAATTCAACGGCACATTACTCGAAAGTTTTTGATACAAATGTACAAGTATTAATACATTTTTGGAATGCTTATAATATTCTCATAACGTTTCATAAATAATAAATAATATTGTAAATAATCATAAATAATATTGTATATATTGGTTTGATAAAATAATATTAACCAATATAGTTAAAGATGGTATGATTTTAGGGTTACATTTTTTTAACAGGATTTTACCCTTTACCGCTGCTTGCCGCTGTCGAGATATTTGTTGTATTAAGTTATTTATACATTAGTGTACGGAAGGAGAAAAAAATTTGCTCATACTTGCTCTTTTTCTGACACGATGCCAAAACAGATCGCGAGATAAAAATTATATATTATATTAAAATTATAAATTATATATCGAGTTGAGAGAAAAAATATCGAAAGTAATTTTTGATGAAGTTCAAATTCAAATTCATTTATTTGTCCGAACATGGTACATTACATGGTATTATAAATTAATAAATGGTCTCATCACATTCTGCCACGTGGGGCGTGCAAATATCAGGTAGGCAAATAAAATTTTACAAATACAAAAAAAGAGATATTAGATTAATAATGATACTATTGAATAAATAATTACGAATTAATATTACAATATGAGGCATGTCAGTTAAATATTAGGTATCTAGGTTAATGTCAGAGTATTATTCAATGTCAAACTATAAACTATCAAAGAGAGATTTCAAAATATAAAAGATTACAATTAAATTAGGATGGCAAAATCGTATCGTTCAAAAACTCGTTTAAGGTATAATAGCACTTTTTACACAGCAATTCTTTAAGGTCCTTTTTAAATCCATTTAAATTTAAATGTTTGATTTGTTTTGGGATTTTGTTAAAAACTTGCGGGGCTATACAGAACACGCTCTTCCACATTAATGACAATTCAAAAGTGCCTGTAAATGGTTTAATTGAAATAAATGCTTTGAGTTTGAGTTTGAATGCTGTTTTAGCTCTACGCCCGCGTAACATATCGTTCCCCCTGTTACGTTTAACTGTATCTACTGATAAGTTGGTAAACAGGTGTGAATTCAGCTTAACAAATAAGGCAATTTCATATATGTATATACAAAGACGGCAGTGTTAAAATTTTGTATTTTTTGAAAAATGGTTTACAACTGTCCGTTATTTGAAGTCTGAACATGGCTCTGATGGATCGCTTTTGTGCTTTAAAAGCGATTTCTCTATTTGTCAAGGCCGTTCTTGCTATCAACAAAAATCTGTAGAAGTTTCCTGAGTTTTGTACGTTTTTTTCTCTCGTTTGTTTCTATTATTCCATTTTATATCAATTGCAAAAAAAAAGCTAATTACCTATGTTATTTTTTTTCTTATAGAATGCATGTATTTTTTTAAGACTTACTTTTTAAATTAATTAATAAACAGAATTATCAAAATAAAAATAATTTCCATTTAACTTAATACATTCAAGAATAGGTGTGCAAAATTACAGCTCATTTAGTTTTGAAACAACTGGGATACGGAGTTTTGAGACGAAACATACGTGATTTTCCCATAGTGCGGCGTTGGCGTTGAAATTATTGTTTTGAACTCACCTTTCCAGTGCATCTCCGACCGCTTTTGATTGATACATATTCTTAGGAGGCGGCAGGTCATCGTCTTCCAAGTCTCTTTTATTGCCAAAATAGAATATAGGCAACATCCAACAGAACATCGTCCTCATAAATGTGTTTGGCACACTTTTTTGTTTAGGCGGCATATTCTTCGGAGGTACCGCATTATTCGCGTCTTTCTCATTTTTCTCTGCACCCATCTTAATTATCACTAAATTAATATTAATTTACTATAACACAAACTTATTTAATTTTAACTTTTTTAATTTTATAGTATCATCTAACTGTGAGCATCTATATTAGTGACGAGAGATGCGTGGAGCGTACTCTTGCGCACGGTATGCGCGCTTCGTTCAGACTGACGACGGTATCGCGCGAGGCGAACCGCGGCCTTTACGCTCTACTTTAGTGATAATTATTATTTATGGTGAATACGACTATAATCTTTATTAGCTGCCTAATCTAAGGTCCAAAGGCGCGGCGATGACAGATATTTTGGAAACTACTATGCATCGTGACTTAGCAATTTAGTTAATTATGAAAATTTATCATTTTCGCAGATATTCGCGGGGGTCGTAAAGGTGTGTCACCACACCAGCCAGCACAACACAAGCCAGCAACGGTATCTTATGTATTTTTCTTACTTTCAAAAAACAAAATATTATGTGAGATGAAGGTTATCTTTTACAGAGCAAAATGTAGAGTAACAACATAACTTGAAGCTCACTTTGATTCTTATAAGACGGAAAATTTAAACGTATCTTCATATACATATTTCTTAAGTTCCTATGGATTACATATAGGTACTAAATAAAAATAGCATAATACTAGAATGAAAATAGTATTTCCATCGGGCAATATCATTGCCATAATTGCCCAAAATTGCAAAAAAAACCGGTTCTCACATCCCACTTTATTTTTAAACAAAACAAATCACGTTCGAATCTACATGACATCGCGACGGTTCGACTGCAGTTCGACTCCTGTCCTCCAATATATAACTACTATGCGATAGATATCAAGTATTCCGAAATATTCTACCAATGCGACACGAGCTGTCAGTTCCACTCCTAGGAAATATTGCACACGCAGAGTACATCTTCGTGATTTTGCTTTGTCAATAAATATGTATTATGATACGATCTTACCTAGTCTGGGTCAAACTGTTTCAATTTGGTAGGAAGAAGTAAAACTTGATTGTTATACCTCCACCAGAAAAATTCGTGGGCTATGTCGGACTTTCTAAACCAACTATTAAAACCTTCGGGGTTCCTCTGAATACATATAGTAACAACAACAACATACAATGTTACAAACAACATACATACAACGTTCGGGTAACGTTGGCTCTCCACAGAATCTGGTAAGCATTTTTTTTTTGTTATAGCCTATGTGGTCCCACTGCTGGTCAAAGTTCTCCCTCATATTTTTACAATTTTCTTCATATTTTGTCTTCTCCGGCCAACATGACGATTTTCTGACGGACTCGTTTCTTACTAATTAGTCAGAAACGAATCCGTCAGGAAATCGTCACGCCAGCGTTTCTTAGACCTGCCGACGCCCTCTTTTAAGCACCCACTTTGTGGTAATCCTGACCTATCTGTCCTGATGCATCCTATAAGTGTGAGCCCGCACATCACATTACATCACATAGCATAATACATAATGTTATACAACGTACACGATAGATTTTAAAGTGTAATGGAATTTACATGTTATATCTAATCTTTTTCATTTATTTTTAAAGTGGTTGGTATCAATAAATTGATCCCCATCAAGTGTTAGATAGTCTTTTATTACACTTTACATAATGCTAGCTGGGACTGCAGTTCCGCTCGAGTGATAAAATTTGAGAAGACACGACAAACAGTCATACATGCAACTTTGAAAATATTTTTTAATGGTTCTACTGGTACGAAACCGGTTGACCGCGAGTCCAAATCGCACTTAGCTGGTTTTTTGTTTTTATCAAAGATTTGATTCATTCATTATAATTATGACATACACATACCTTGCATAATTGCCATTACAATGACAGGCATTATGTTGTAGATACGTTTGCCTGATCAATGTTAATGCAATGGCAGAGTGTTTCACATGTTTAGCAATATATTAACACTAATATGAGTTAGTAACAAATTCTATTTAGATTAAACTAATCTATATTATTATGATATAGGAATTTGATAAAAAAAAGTCTGACATGTACCCTACGTGTATATATCTACAATTCTATAAACATAAATTGGACTACTTTTTATCCTAAAAAAGGGATAGGAAAAATATCCGAATGGATGAATGTGAAACCATTACTGTAATGTAGTTTCGGTGACATAACATAGTAAACAGCACTCTGCCGAGCCCTTTATTTGCCCTTTTCGCGTTATCCCGTAAAACTAAAGATTTGATAATGTCAGGGTAGAATAGATTATCACCTAATACTGTAATACCTAGTGACGGCAAAAACAGTGGTACATTTGGACAGGTTTCTGTACATATTTACGGTGCGCGAGCGAAGTCGCGGGCACAGCAGCATAACATTTTGACACACAAAACATTTTTTTTGACATTGTTCGTCTGCAGAATGTATCTACGTAATAAGTTATTAAGTTCATAATGAGAATTAATTAATACCTATGTAGCACAAAAATGTTAATTTCTTGGCTAGTTTCTATCTGTTTTGTTGACTGTGCAACGAACAGCAGAATATAGCGACCCTTCTACGCTCCTCGGCAGGCGGAGGAATAAAGATGAGTTACTCCAACTCGTCAGCACCTTAAGAACCACTCTCTTAAAAACACTTGCACAGCTCGTAGGAATTTTATGGTCACAGTTTGTTAAAGCTGATTATCATCATCATCTGCAGTCCGACTTCATACACTGTTGAGTATGGGCCTCTCTTTTCATGTGCTAATCTCCACGCCAGGAGCGTGGAGATTGCCAGCCTTATCAAGTTCAACCAGCCATGGCAGCAATATCGTCCGCCCATCTCGCCGCCGAAGATATAAAACTAAATCAAATTACAGAGATTCTTAAAAACCTTCACAGTTTTTCATCAGATTGATGATTGCTACGCAAACTATACCGAGACAGTTAAAAGACGTTTACGATTTTAATGTGTGTGTGTGTGTGTTTAATGTGTGTTTTAATGTGTGTATGTGTGTGTGTGTGTGTTTGTGTTTGTGTGTTTTAATGTGTGTGTGTGTGTGTGTGTGTTAAAAGGGTTAACAGAACCATCACGCTAGCTATTTATGTTAGTTTAACACAGTTACATAACTCCTCTACTTTGATATTATACTTTACACGTATTACGTTAGCTGAACGTGACAAGAAACGGTATTAACGCGACTCTTACCTACTCTTATCACTAGGGCTTCTGCTCACTTAGCGGACGAAGGGAGCGTGACGATACATAATCACACATCACACTTCCTATAAATCTTCATTGACCTCAATTTCTAAAACGAATTGTATGTCCCACCTCGTTAGCATACTCCCATGCTCTCAAAATATGAACAATTTTAAATGTGTTTCGTCCCGTGGGCCGTAAAAAAATCATTTCATTATTTTTTGCGTTGTTTGACTGTCACCATACTTTTAACGAAACTCGCGAAATAAATAACACCCTTACAGGAAAGCGATACGCGTTCGGGAAGCGCGCACAATAACGCGCAGAGCGACACAATAAGTATAAAGATAAAAGCGAATGGTTTGTGCATTTTAATTAAACGTTTAATTGACCTTCATTTTGCTGAACACATAAGGGTACGGAAAAGTAAATAACATAAGTAAACACTGTTTACAGAATTTGGAAGCTAATGGGGACGAAAAACGTTTGTGGAAAGGAGGGAGGCATTTAGACACAGACGTTACGTCTTGTATTACGTAACGCAATTGTTGTTACAGAATTTCAAACTGGTAGGTTCAAACCAGTCTTCAATTTTAATCGAAATAAAAGTTTAAGTTTATGTTCATGTACTCATTATAATAGTATGTCGTGGATTGATGGCGCCATGGTGCAACAGGCAGCGCCATCTAACAATTATTTTTGTAGTTCATAATAATATCGTTACCGGAAACGCAAGCGCGCCCTACCGCTTGGACACGATCGTCGGTAGAGGGGATGCAGCGAAGACTGGTGAAGGGGCGGAGTGTTGCGACAGTCAACCTCCGGCAGTCTTGGCAGACGCTCAGTACTAACGCACGTGTTTGTTTCTGGTACAACCGTTTGTGTAATAAATAAAGTTATTTTGATTTAAATAATCTTTCGTTCGAGTGCCCACAACAGTGCCCACATTCTATTAAAACCATGTCGGATCGTGAAGAAGACCCGATGCCTCGCATCTCGGCCACCCATGATGCGACAAGTATATTATGATACATGAAGCCGAGCGTATAATGATCAATGCACACGCGTTTCATACGACGTTTTTCAACACACTTGCGAGGAAAAAAACAGACTTGTATTGTTAAATATTGACTTGTATGGAAAATGGCGCGCTGGTTTTGTTTTTGCATGTGCCGCGTTAGCCAGCACTAACGATGCGCGCGCAAGTGTAAATAAAAGCACTGACAAAAAAACTAAACAGCCTATAGCAAAAATATGATAAACACAAAATAATGTTTAGACTGATCGTAGTGTTGTCGTATATCAAATTGTAGTTTAGTTAGTATGTAATTAGAAAGTACTATTGGCATAGACATAGAGAAATATACATTAGTTCAGTGAGAATCCGCAATAATAGAACGCCAGTCAGGGTCTTTTCCGTTTGGTTTCGAAAGGGACCACGGACAATTTAAGGTGAATGCGGAATGGTAGACCGCGAAATTAAAATTTTCTTACGTTTTTTGTAATTTGCAGGTCAGTATCAGGTTGTATCTTGATCAAAATATGATTCGCGACTTTCGCGGTCACGCATTCACCTTAAATTGACCATGGTCCCTGCGCATTCACCTTAAGGTAAATAAATATTATATATGTAGTTCATTTTGGGACCAAGGACAATACAGACTGGTTAAAAAAAAGTGAAATATGGTCCGCGGAATTCTTTTGGCATGAAATCTCTTTGATGAGATTAAAAAAGCGCACATCGCCGACTAGTAAATAGTTATGTGTGGCGTTATCGCACTAGTGGAATAACATAAAGTAAAAAGCATGCGATTTTAATACACTGCGTTATGGACCTAAAAGCGGTTCAATAAGAGCCACTTTACGAGCAAGTGCGTTGAAAAATATTATACAGGGTGTTTTCGGAAATGGGTGCAAAGCTTAAAAGGGATGATATTTTAGGCCATTTACAACATATTAAGCTAAACTTGTCTTAGACGAAGTCTGTTCCTTTATTTTGGTGAAACTTTAAGGTGTTTAACTATAATACCCTTTTTTCAATTAATTGCTAATAGTGTCCAGTAAAAGTGGTTATGTTATTATTTTTGTTATTTTTTTATTTATTTAATGCGTGATTACTCAAACAAAATAATTTCCAAGCATTTGTGTCATCAGAGAAACGCTCTACGCATATTCAAGATTTAAGAAACTTTTCACATCACCTGCTCGACAATGTCCAATTCCTAAAGTGAGTCATTCAAGACACGCATGACACGGCACGCGTCTAGCAGAGCAATAATATTGTACTGAATTTCATTATGCAACTCTGGGGGCAGAATCATTAAAGGATAACATTATGAATCATAATAGACAGTTAACTGTTAAGTTAATCGTATCAAATCCCATTGATGAAGGATTTTTCAGTATTTTTTTTGTCTGTGCTAAAGTACAGACAGAAAAAAAACCAATCCAAATCCAATCCCAATCTCTTTGTACCTACGTAGTGCAGCGAAAAAAAAAAACACGGACTGTCTTCGCCATATTATGATTCATAATGTTATCCTTATATGATTCTGCCAAAGTGGCCTTTTTAGGCCCCGGCAACCAGGAGAAAAATATTTTTTTAAAAATTGAACACAAAAAGAGCGCGAATACTGACAATTGCTTGGCTTTGCAACAAATTACCTAAACTACAAGTTCTCACAAAAATGTCGAGTGACGATAGTGATTTGACTACGGAGTACATAAAATCCGAAGCCATTGGCATTGCCAAAAATCTACTCCCGGAAAAGTCCAAGGAATCGTACATGAAAGCCTACGACGATTTTTACAAATGGAAAACTACAAAGGGCGTCAGTCTACTTCTAGCATTTATCATGTACGAAGAAGCCAAGTAGCCTTTTTTTTTTCAGGATGTGAAATCATCAAATGAGGGTCCCGCTCTAGGTGAAGCGGAAGGGAGTGTCAGACTCATACCGACTAAAACCCACCCGTGTTCCTTCCTTAGCTCTTTATGTTCAGGGTCAGCGGTAACCTTTTCGGACAATCCCGCTGACCACAGCTTTCTTGCCACAAACGTAAGTACCTACCTATTGATTAAATTTTTAGTAACTAAAACAGCTACATACTTACTATAGGTAAGTAGGTACTAGCTACCCGCTCATAAATCAATCGCTTGTGCGATCTGTTGATGTGATGTTTTGACTCTAAATTAAATAATTATTATTGTAAACCTTCGTAAGGTTTATGTGTATATTATTAAAAATAATAAACTTTCTTAGATTTGGCTGACATACACATATGAGTGTGTCAGTCAAATCTAAGAAACCTTATAACTTGTAATACATACAAATTAATACGTTACTTAGGTAAGTTACGTATTTATTAACAGGCAGCAGGTTGGTTCCTGCTTAAATACTAACCTACCTATCTATTTTTGTTACAGGTGAGTTTGATTTTTGGAGTGAATGGCGCTTGTCGTGTTCGAATTCGTAAACATTCAATTCAAAGGTATCAAAAAACATTCAAAATTGTTACTGGTAAATTTTCCAGATACAATCAAAGAAAGAACGGTCATTCCTAGTCCGTGGAGAATCGAAAAGTACCAAACTCTACGCCCCTCTAATATAAACATTAAAAGATTGAAATAGATATGACGGCGCGGTCATAATATGAACGCGCGAATATTATTATTCTGCGTTCTTTTATTTAATTTGTGTAGTGAATTTGGTTGATCAAATTATTTGTATCGTAAACACTGATTTAGATTTTATTGTAAATAAGTCGCTCAACAAAAGAGGGGACTACTTAGTCCGTGTGGGCTTGCGAGTGACGTCAGCGCCGGAAGTAGTATCGCTTGTTGTAGCAAAGTGGGGGTAGTGGGGCGACCGGTGCCCTTATAAAGCAGCCGGCGCGCGTTGTAGAGAGGCACTTTGACTCGGTCCGTGGCGCTGGTCGTACGCTCGCAATTTCACATACCTCTTTGTCTTGATTTTTATAAAGTTTTGTTAATTTTTATGAAAGTGTCGATAATTAATAACGAAAATAATAGTTTGTCAAAGTTAATGCTTTGCCTCATTCATTAAACCCCGCTTTCTGCTGCCCGTGGATACGACTAAACACACTCGTCAGCTCGGTAATCCGATTTCAGAAGTGGGATAGGCTCCATTGCCTATCTTTTTTTTCTGTGTCGTGCGAAAAGCTTTTGAATCATGTCCGAAAGAGCTACCTACCACTCGTAATAGAGGTAGAAATAGGCGTGATCAAAATAGTGTTTTTGAGACTGTTTTTATTTTTTCACCACGTGTTGTTGATTTTGTCCGTAATTAGTTTCTGTGCATTTAAACGTGATTCGCCACGTGTTAATTCTTTATTTCGCAGTTAGTTTGTTGTTCACGTAGTGGTCATTTATGTTGCCTATAGTCATAACCATGTCGAGTCGTGGATGCACGCCGCGTGAGAATATACCTAGGCGTAATTCTCGGGAAAATTATTCACATAGCGGTCGTAATGTTTGCAAAAGGCGTCGTGACCATTATCGTCAATCGCGTAGTAGATCTCCTAGGCGTCGTCGTGATAGATCGAAGTACTCTCAAAGTTCACGTAGGCGTCGGGATAGTTCGTATGGGTGTCGGGATAGCCCTCGTCGCGACCCTTCGGATGGAGTGCTGGTTCGATCGAGCGCTTTAGGGGAGCGCAGTAGATCTTGTCTGTGTGACAAATAGTCTGTGTGACAAATGGTCTGTGTGACAAATGGTCTGTGTGACAAATGGTCTGTGTGACAAATAATCTGTGTGACAAATAGTCTGTGTGACAAATGGTCTGTGTGACAAATAGTCTGTGTGACAAATAGTCTGTGTGACGATCAGTCTGTGTGACGATCAGTCTGTGTGACGAGCAGTCTGTGTGACGAGCAGTCTGTGTGACGATCAGTCTGTGTGACGATCAGTCTGTGTGACGATCAGTCTGTGTGACAATCAGTCTGTGTGACAACTGTTCTGTGTGATATTTTATAAAAGGGGTCAGAATGGCCGAGCTTGAGTGTACTACTTACCATAATTTTATTCTTTGCAGAAAGTTCTGATGACGAGACACACGAGGTCGTGTGAAGGCGCAGGATGGCCGTGACGGCGCGGTCATAATATGAACGCGCGAATATTATTATTCTGCGTTCTTTTATTTAATTTGTGTAGTGAATTTGGTTGATCAAATTATTTGTATCGTAAACACTGATTTAGATTTTATTGTAAATAAGTCGCTCAACAAAAGAGGGGACTACTTAGTCCGTGTGGGCTTGCGAGTGACGTCAGCGCCGGAAGTAGTATCGCTTGTTGTAGCAAAGTGGGGGTAGTGGGGCGACCGGTGCCCTTATAAAGCAGCCGGCGCGCGTTGTAGAGAGGCACTTTGACTCGGTCCGTGGCGCTGGTCGTACGCTCGCAATTTCACATACCTCTTTGTCTTGATTTTTATAAAGTTTTGTTAATTTTTATGAAAGTGTCGATAATTAATAACGAAAATAATAGTTTGTCAAAGTTAATGCTTTGCCTCATTCATTAAACCCCGCTTTCTGCTGCCCGTGGATACGACTAAACACACTCGTCAGCTCGGTAATCCGATTCGGTAATAACTGTAATTGTAATTTTAATAAATACTTTGATTCTAGTACTATTGCTTTTTGTTGTCTCGTGGATGGTGTGAAAAGTAGAGTATTCTCCTCGGGGTTATAAGTGTCTTCGTCTTGGGCGAGTTTGAATCCCTCACTGCACTCAGGATTCTAGTCTTAACTCCATAGCGCCCCCGACATTAAGACACTACTTTATCCCCTTAGTGCATAATCTACTATTTAAAAAATTAAGAAATGTTTTGTTTATGGCATAATAAAATAATAAGATGAGATAATGATAAGATAAGGTATGATATATATCATATTATAATAATTTTATAAAATTAGTTCAAGTTACAACAGTTCCTTTTAAAGATAGCAAAAACATAATTAGGGATGATGTAGGTATGTTTTTGAAATAATTATTTGATGATAGTCCTCCAAACGCTTTATTTTTTGCTGATTCAAAGGCTATCTAAGTGACTCAGCACAATAACCCGAGGTTGATATAAGGGAAACGGCAACGTTGGACGGGGCGAGACAGTGATGCATGTTGAGACTCGCAAGGCCTAGGACGGCACGAGATCGTAAGTATCAGACGGCACGCATTGCATGCAGCTTGCAACTAACCAGACAGCCAGCAGACAAAAAAGGTTATTCAAGAATTTTATCAAATTGAGACAAGGATTAATTTTCTTAGGGCTAATTTTTCAATCGACAGATAATTTTTATTAGTGGAATAGAATTGACGTCTGACAGATTTTGTATGTCAAAAACAAAAATTATTCCTCGGATAAAATTATCTGGCGATGGAAAAATCTGCCCTTAGTAGTTCAGATCATTTTACACAGTCTGTGGGCCCAAAATTTTGACGCAATCTGCAAGCTGTAGTCCATTGTATTTTAGGCACGCAATGTTTTCAGGAAGCATTAACATAACTTTTACCTATTATCAAATAATATTTTGGTAATGTTCGTTTCGAATCAGCAGTCAATAGAATGTAGCAAATTCCTACTTCAGAATTTGCTTTTAATGTATAATTCTTATATGCAATAAGTAACACTATCTCTATCTGACGATATCATCACATCTGTAACTGAAACCACGCTGAAAACAAACAGTGCAGACTAATCCAATATGTGTTTACCTTTAGTATCTATATATGAGATTAATTTGCTATCAGACAGTGCAATTCACGTCAGAGCTATTTACTTTAGGAAGTGGGTAATGAAAGATAATTGCACAAGTATGAGTTACTGGCTTGTTTACCTGAAACTGTGGAAAATAAAATTTTGATTGGCAAAGTTCAAATGCAATTTCCTTTTTATTAATTGCCAAAATTAAACGAATGATAGAGTGAAATTCATTAATGCGTAGATATTTGTACATGATTTAAATAATTATAAAGATTATATCGGCCGCTGTCGTCATCTGCTAAATATTGGATTCTTACCTGACTGTTCCGCACAATTGGCACTCACCGGCGAATATTGTAGTAGGTAGGTAATCACAGTTTTATTCGGATTAGACAGTCTGTTGTTTTCATTATTTCGACATGAAAATACTATGATAACTTCTTATTAAGTAGAGATTCAAAATGTATCTAGGTAATAGGTAATACGGGCTGGTGTCCGCAACTCCAGGTCAACGCGCGTATTTTGCGTACAAAAAAAAATGTAACTAATATATATGTTAATTTGAAAAATAAAAATCCCTTCACGAGAAATTCTCAAGAAAACACACATACGCCTGCTTTGGTTAGTAACAAAAACATTTATAACATTCTTGAAACATCCTTTTTAGAAAGAACCTTACTCGCTTTTTTACAATTATTTTCTCTTACGAAAATATAACATGAGCCGGTTCCGGCTTAAAAAAATACATCTTCTTTACTTGACTAAGAGATACAGATCTTCCAAAATGTAAAATAAGCTACATATTTTTACTGAAGTTTACTTATTTAACTTTTTACTCACCCTCGGGCTGTTTTCTCTGTAAACATTATTTACAGAGAAAACAGCACGGCAGAGTGTGAGTGTAATGTTCATACAATTGAACTCAGTGACCCGTGTAAACTAGCTTTATTGTTATAACATAGCGTCTTGCAAAGTAAGATTCCATTTGGAATACTTATATTTGGAAGCGAGATACGGTTGGTTATATTAACATTAATTGGTGTAGAGTGAGACAGTTTATAGGTATATGACATTAAAAATCGTCACAACTGCGTAGCTATAGAAAATTGCGTTGTTTGTTTATTTATTGCGATTTGTAACAAATATAAAACAAATAGTACAAGTTTTATAAAGATTAGTTAAAAATATAGGTGCCTACCTAGTAAAAACAAAGTACTTGATTGTGATTTTTACTGCAAAAGCATCGTTAACTTCAACGATGAAAAGCCGAAAGCTGCGCGACAATATTTTGCCTGTAGTGCTTAAAATTGTCACCACTATAAGCTAGAGTGACAGTTGTTAGTTAGAGGCACTGCTACGACTGGGTATTGATGTTGATTAAGAAATATTTATACATAGTTACATATTTGCTTAATGATTTCACTCTCAAATTAATCGGGACGGGAATGTTTGCGTATTATTGACTGGTAACTAGATGTGCACTTTTTTATTTGTCCACTTGGCTAGATAAACGTTCTTGAAATAAGTTTATCTTTACATGTTTTCTGTATCTGGTTTGTTTTTATGTTACACTGAATGCATACGTAGAAATAGCTTCTCATAAAATTACATAACACCCTTGCAAGGTATAAGTTACGTATGTGCTAACTTTTTTTATTGCGGTATAAGAAAGTAGTCGTCAACAAAACTTCTCAATGAAAAGAAAATATCAATAAAGAAGAAGGGAACAAAATAGTCGGTGTGCTATTTCACGCGGGGTCAATCAAGCCAGTCATTGTTTTCCATTTAACACAAATGTTCAACATCCGTCCATCATTGACCTAATAAATCCTTTTAGTGGAGAAAATATAATGTGGGGCAAGGTCGTCTGTCAATAATAAAGGATGGTGCGTATCAGAGGTATGGTGGTCGGTGATGGTGAGCGGGCGAGCGCAGAGTGCGCGTATGCGGCGCTGGGGCGCTGGGGCGCTGAGGGGCCGGCAGCTTGCCGCGCGCCGCAGTATGACGCGGCCCGCGAGTCGCCCGCCCGCGCCCCGAGCGAAACCGCGCGTCACCTGCACACCGACACCCGACACGATGTTAACAAACTGCATCTACTACTAAACATATATTATCATGTGTCCTAAAACAATCGTGCCTTTCAATTTAAAAGATAAAATCGTTAGGTAATTATTTTATGTACCTACCGATGTGAAAACTTTTCGTAAAAGTGAATGTTCATCAGTGGAGTTATAAAGACTCAAATTATAAAACTTGAACTGGAATATTGCAATATTGCGAAATGTCTTAAGACACTATATAAATCGCTGTCTGATATTTTTGTCGAAGTGATTTGACGAACAAAGAAATGTGTTTACAAAGAAAAGTAACGTAGCAACGGATGTCATATTAATATCAGTAAAATTATGTAACGTCTTTAATTAATTCAGCATGGCGTATTATTAAAAGAAGAGTTGGCGTAGAAGTCTAAATATAAAACAATAGATATATTTCATGTGTAACCGGCAAAGTAACTCAATGTAGGTTACGATCTACAATAAGTAATGCTCCTATTGTTTGTCTACTTTGTTTTATGACAGAGTTGTGCAGTAAACATTTAGTAAGTTAAATAGTAATTCTTACTAATAATATTAAATACTTTAAGTGTAATGCGTGTGTGATTAATACTAATTTAATGTAATTCACTTTAAGCTATCAACATTGTTCAAAATTAAATTGTTATTACACACATTCTTTATGCATATTAAAATACTGATAGAACAACTAATTACAAATATTTTTAAAACATAAAAAATCCAAAGATCATTTCAATTTACGCGTAGGTATTTGAATTTCAGGTCCAATGAAATTTATAATAATAATTACTGACAAACAAAACGATATATCAATAACATAATAAACTTATCTAATAAACATAAGCAATGTTAGAAACATAAGGACGATGTGTAATTTAATATCACTGAACATATGTAAATATTGTAAAAATGTATAGTAAATGAGGACAAATAGTGTTAAAGATATTGTTAAAGACACGACGATCAGTTGTGGTCATGGAAAACGGTGCCTTAAAATATGGGAGCAACAACAACAACAATGAGATCATTGAGGAGAAGGTGGTGAGTACTTCGTTAGCTTCACTCTTAGACCCTCTTGTGTTCTACAGCCGCGCTTTTCAACTTTCAAACTTATATCTACTACGTATACGACACAACGCCTAAAATATATGGACGCGGGGACGGCGACACGGGTTGCTACGGGTTTCTAATTTTATGATGTGTTCTTAAATGCATGCACACTAATAGAAGATTTTTTTATCAAAATAAATCTATATATTAAACTGTAGTGGTTGAATTTAATCTACGACACATCACTGTAAAACAAACAACTCCAATATTGTTTAATATTATTCTCAAACATATCAATAAATATTTACTATCAAAACGCGTCAAAAATTAGGTAATATCAAATAGAAACTTCCTCTACCTTTTAAATGTGAGTTTATTGGAGTATAATAAATATCATTTGTGTATATTCTCTGCAATCTAAAATATATATTTCTCATTGTTATCTTTGCCTTTAACAAATAGTTATTATACAGTATTGAAAGTTGTGTCCATCCATTTAAGTGCCTTGAGTGATAAACCTAGGAGTCACTAACTGCTAAATTGATCTCGACAATTATAAACGTTTACGTTATGTAATTGTTTGCATTAACTTTGTTAATACCATGCTTTAAAAAATATTGTGCGCGTTTATAATTGGCTGTGCTTCTTGTATCAGTATTAATTTACTCGGGACTATTCAAATTAAAGTCATGGAACAAATAATATTGCCATTCGAAAGCAATGAATAAAAAAAAAATTGTGACCACGTGCAAATAAGTGCTGTTATCTATGAACTATGAACCCGCGTAGACCTCGCTACGCACGTAGCCGTGCGCCTACGCTCGTAGCCGCATTGATGTTTTTCTTGCGAAGTCTGCAACTCTACATGCAGTGCTTGGTAAATACATGCGTAATCATCATTATTTTTTAGCATTCTTAATTTTTTCATATTTTAGTACATTTTTTATTACATTTTTTGGTTTCCAGAATGTTTATGAACAGTTATCATAATCACCAATGTATTATAATTATTTATGTAAACACACAAACAATGTCACTACAATAATTCTAGAGGGTGATGACCTGAAGCATGTTCTATTCCCAGTATAAAATACCCTCACATTCAACCGTGTGCTTTAAAACCAAATCACATTACAGCTGTCGCGCGGGACTTTAAACGCTGCTGATGTAGTTACTAGCCGGTATTCCATTTACTTAATACGTTAGCTTCTTCTTTTATTGCTCTCCTTCTTTTTAATGTGTTGGAAATTACTGGTACAGTGATAAAAATAACATCTACCCGCCCAATATACATATGTGAGTAGACCAGATTAGATCATCGTGAGATTAGCTGCAATTCTATTCTGTAAAAATCTCACCGTGAAAACGTATGTGAAGTGAGCTTAAAGTGAACTGTCAACAGTGTCAATCACCAGCATCAGGTGGAATGACAGCTCACTGCAAGCTCACTTCACCTATGTTATCACGGTGATATTTTTACAGAATAGCACCGCTGGATAGTTTTGATTATGATAACCTGGTGACCCGCCCCTGCTTTGCACGGTTTATACGACTTGACAAAACATCATGATTCTTTCGCTTCGGAACTTATATGTTTGAGCCGTTTGGGGTTGAAACACTAGGGCCATAGGGCCCGAGTGCCCACTTAGTATTTCGAGACATTGCCAAGCGGTTGGTCGACTCTTCACGTAACCAGAGGACTGGCCTCTTTTTTGGCCAAAGAATCAGCTTTGCCATAAAACGTGGCAATGCTGCCAGCCTTTTGGGCACGTTTCCTGTTGACAGCGATGCGGACGAATTTTTTGATGCCCTTGGATTATTTCCCCTCCTTTCTAAATACTTGTACATATTATTATTATTATTTTAGATTCTTTGTTATATATAAGTATGATATTAATATCCTATGCAAATACCTTAACCTTCCGGAATAAGTTCTAAAATTATGGTGAAAACCGCGTCAAACGCCGTTGCGTAGTTTAGAAGAACAACGCGATCATACAGCCAGACACACAAAGTGGCTTCAATGTATGATAATTATAAGATAGATATAATAGATTACTCGTAGATTAAGGGCTGATTTTTCATCTGATATCTCGAATAAAGATATCAGATGAAAAATCAGCCCTTATAACCAATCAGAATAACTTTGAAATTTTGACAGTTATTTCATACAAAAACTGTCAAACGTCAATATTATTCTTCGAATAAAACTTATCTGGCTATGGAAAAATCAGCCCTTAGTCGTCAATAGAAATAAAGGTAGAAATGCAACATACTTACCATTCTGTTCTAAACAAAGAAAGAATCCAATGAACACCATTTAGTATAGAGTACGCTGCCTGTTATTTTAATTAAAATAACTTTCATAAGTTATGCGAATCTTTTCTTGATCAGCATATTTCTGTAAAGAGCAACAAACCACAAACTATTATGAAAGTGGGGAAAGAATTTCATATCCCTGTTACGTCTATAAGTATATTACTGCTGTGGATTATGACATTTTGCCACCGGTCCCTGAGGAGTTACGACCACTAATTTTAAGACTCCAACAACGACAGCTTGTAACACAAATATGTGTTTATCACCCTTTCCGATATAAAAGTATAATGCGCGGAAAACCGTTAAAGTGCAGATTATCTAGATAATTGGATGATTATAAACACTTTAGTAGACACTACAGACATGTTAATGTGTCATTCACTTCTTAGTAGCCCTTTAACTTTCTACTATCACATAATATGATCGTGCTCTTACATGTGCTTCAATGGACAGTCTGGTTTGTGTAGTCACGCCGGTTGTCAAACAATACAAGGCTGGGACATCGATCAGAGGGTTTGTTGACAGTCAGAACCCATTCTCAATCCATCAAAAATACATCTAATTTCCCTACATTTTGATACATTTTTAACGTTTGTTTGTCGCCGAAATGAGACTGCTACTAGATTTTGAACGTTTTAAATTACGAGAATTGGCCTTCTGTTACCATGGATTCTGCGGTGCTATTCTGTAAAAATCTCACCGTGAAAACTTAGGTGAAGTGAGCGTGGAGTGAACTATCAATAGTGTCAAATCCTAGCAAAAAACAAACTCACTTCAACTAAGTTTTCACGGTGAGATTCTTACAGAATCGACCGGCAGTACATAATTCTGATCAAACCTGCGTTAAAATTTTTCATGGGTTATTAAAAAAAAAACATTTTGTTTGTACCATACATTTTGACTCCGTAGGCCTTACGTATTGCACTTTTCTATGAAACAGCATTTTTCTTTTTATAACCGCTCTAAAATTTCTACTCTAGGGGTCTTTAACCATGGGCTGAATTCATGGTTTCACTCTGTATATTGTTATACTTACTAGCTTTAAATAGGTGCCTAGTAGTATCTTAGTTCTGTAATTTCCTTCAGCACGTAATCTCTCATAACACACACAAGAAGGCAGCTTGTTCTATCACTATCTGATGGGATTCACACTATCCTATTATAATTATGTAATGTAGTCTGTTCCAAATATCGTGTAATCTTACGCAACTTAATCAACTATTTGATACTTACCACACAATTTCTTAGTCATTCATCAACATGGATTGTATTAATCACTAGCTTTTACTCTCTTTTGTGGCCGTGTGGTTAATGGTTTAACCCCTTTTCACCCCCTTCTAAGTCGTATTTACAATCACCCCTTCTCAGCCTAACATTACTTTATATATGCAAATTACACGGTTCGGCCGCTTAGAATGGGCGTTTCAATATTTCAATCAGTTGTTCAATCAATCGACTTAAACTTACACAAAATTAGAATTAACAAATTAAATAAATAAACCAACTAAGCTCACTAGTAAAGGACTTGTTTAGCGCTTAGCGTACGGTATAATTTTGCCCATAGCACCCGCCAATTTATAACATAATTATTGTAGCGTTAGCCACGTTTTTAGTTTAAAGTTAAATGTGGTAACAAAAGTTCAATATCAACTTTTAGTTCCAGTAGGACAGTGGTTGAGAAAATGGCATTATGAACAAATATTTGTTTGGACTAGAATCCTAGAGTCCCTTGCGCATGTGCGCTTTGTTTTCTAACCGTTGCAAAGATAGAGAAAGGGGGCTAAGTTCCTATTTTTTTAAACTTTACTTTTTCCGTGTTACCGGTCTGAAGATATTTCCGGTCCTTGGTAATTTATATTCTTTCATCAGCGTATTTGCTAATGAGCGTTCATACCCAGAACGCAGCTGGGTCACGGTGATAAAAACTTCTACTCTTATGGATTAAAAGCTACTAGTATATAAACCCACTCGTCGTGTTGGTGGACGAACGTCTTCAAGCAGTGAGTGCAATTTGATATAACACACCTACCAATAAACATACCAGCCAGAAACTATTAGTCAGTGTCTCAGAACAGTAGCACATTGTGCCTCTGCCGACTATTGTGAGATAATAATATTGAATATTATTCAAGACATAACATGCGGAGTCAAACAGCTCATCTCGTTACTAAAGTGAGACTTACCCTATTTTTGTATATTCCATGTATTTATAACCTCAAAATTTCAATTGCTACGTAGATACATACATAAATATAGTCACCAACCACGCTTAAGTAGTTTCCAGACAGACAAATAGAATGTGACTTCAAAACTTATGTTTGCCGGCAAAGTTTTGCGATGAGTTAGTTATACGAACTATACAATCTAAGGGTCTATATCTGTTCTCTAAAGATCTAAGAGATTTGCAGTCAACTTTAACTTTAAACAAAAACTTGATTTTGATTTTATTTAAGAAGTTATTATTTTTTTATGTAACTGCTGTGTACGCCTGTAAGTGACTAATTCACCATAACACAAGGGATATGTTATTAATTTATTATGTCATTATTTCTAGTGGATAAGTCGTTGGTGTACCTTTTAAATAAAATAAAATAAAAATAAAATAAAAACTTAATACCTTTGGTAAAAAAACATACTATAAAACTATTAAGTTTTTTTTAATCTCCTGTAAATGAGCTGTATGAGAAATAAAGATTCTCTAAGCCTATTTTCTGTTTGTGGAACTGAAGCCCAAGGCGCTTTGCAGATGGAGCAACTATTGCAGCAACTGGCAACTGCTGTTTACATACATCTCGGGCTATTTGGTTGTAGTAACTGGCAACTTTTAAAAGAAAATTTCAATAAGTTGATAGTTGCCTCAACTAAAGTTGATCTATCTGCAAAGCGCCTAAAGGCACGTACAGAAGTATTTTTTTGTTTTAGGGCTGATTTTTCAATCATCAGGGAGCCTAAAATGGCCACTTTGGCAGAATCATAAAAGGATAACATTATGAATCATAATGGACATTTAACTGATAAGTTAATCGTATGGCATTTCATACGATTTGATTTCATACCATTGGTGATGCATTTTTCAGTTATTTTTTTTTGTCTGTGCTAAAATACCAATCAATCCAATCCAAATCTAATCCCAATCTCTTTGATTATACCTACCTACGTATTATACCTATGCAGAGAAAAAAAGAAAAACACGGACTGTCTTCGCCATATTATGATTCATAATGTTATCCTTGTATGATTCTGCCAAAGTGGCCCTTTTAAGCCCCCTGATAACTTTATTCGAGGAATAATTTTGAAATTTTGACAATTGTTTCATACAAAAACTGTCAAACGTCAATTTTATTCCTCGATTAAAAGTTGTCTGGCGATGGAAAAATCGGGCCTTAAAAGAATGTAACCTTTTTATTTTAATTGTTACTAAGCAAATAGTAACTGAGAATTTACCCAATATGGGTAAACCTGCCTTTTCACTTAGCGTTCCGAACAGAATAAGCGTTTGATCGCGAGGTAAATGAAAACACGAGTGAGCGAATATGTTCGTTCGGTATTGGGTTGAATTCGGCGAACGATTGTTCGCTCGCTCATTCATTTAGTGAAAACGACGTCACCGGCGTGCGAGCAGTTGCTAGGCCATTAATGCATATGGGACCCACAAACCAAAGCTTACAAAAAAATCGCAATAAAAAACGATGTTTTATTGGAAGTCAAAAAAAGATTGAATAATTAACCGCTTATTTTTGGCGTGAAAGATCTTAATCTCAGTGGCAGCGTTCAGATGCAGGAGCGAAAGAAATTTACACCTGAAAACTTCCATCTTCGAAATGAGCACTCGCCTTCGTTGATATATTCACATTTCTTTCTCTCTGTTTTAAAAAAGGAGACACCTAATACCGCCTTTTTATTTACCGTTTATTTAGTAAAGTTCCAATTATTACAAACGCTGAAGAATGAGAACACAGCTGCTCTGCGCCTCTCGAACTCTTCAGCACGAGCTTTTGTTTAGAACTAGTGTTTCCTCATTGTAGTGAAAACAAATGTTTTCTGTTTTGAGCGAACATCTGAAGAACAGCAAATATTTGCTCAAAAAACGTTTGATCGGCAGGGAAGTGACAACGTGGCTTTACAATTTAGGGCTGCTATGCATCTTACGCAGTTTTATGAAATTTGTGTTTTTACGCCCTTTAATCTCCTCTTAAAAGGGTGTATAGAATGGGTAGGACCTGCCGGCCTATTCTGTAAAAATCTCACCTTGAAAACTTAGGTGAAGTGAGCTTGAAGTGAGCCGTTATTCCACATTGACACTATTCACAGCTCACAACACACACACATATTGACATTCTCGTAATAACGTCTTGTGAACTTTTTGGAATACTATAACGTATAATATAATATTATATAGTACATAATTTGAATAGCTTACACAAAGCTAAATTCAATTATTATTTACTTAATTACATGTGATCAATCGTTCTTTTGTTTTAATTTATGAATAAATTTCAATAAATAGGTCCTACCGCAATCTGCCTTTTTGGTTAGCGAAAGCAACTTTTATCCCTCAAAGGAGTCGTTATGTATAATAATTTGTAGCCTCCAACTGCATGTCAATTCCGATAGATTGTGTAATACGCTACTCCTGCTCCCCCTCAAGGATTGTTTCTAAGTTTTCAGGTAAGTTTATACTTTCAGGTATTTGTTGTATTTTCTATCTCTTCACCAGTTACATAACTTGAATAACCATCTAAGTACATAAATCCCATTGTGATTGTGCGTTCTAACAAAATTGCAATTCATAAAAGTCAGTGCCAATGGAGATAGCAAAGCAAAATGAGTAATTTAGAATGTATCGATCCATCTATTTACGACCTGATTGCGCCTTCACGTCACGTTGCTAGGATATCGTGCGCCCGTCAAATAGTTTATCAATAATAAACAAACAGTTGGCTGTACAGTGTGCACAACATATATTGAAACACCATGTCGGTCAGCGCAGCGCTCGCTGCAAATGTCAGTAACATTTAAAATTGAGATCATTTTAATCTAGTTTGATATTTGTTTTATTTTGGTAAAATTGTCGCGCCATTGTAGCCTGAACTTAATCATAATTAGTATATGAATTTCGAATGAAAATATTTAAATTAGGTACCTATTTCAAGGTAGCTTATAACACAAATGTCTTTAGAAAAAAATAACTAAGGATTTTTCAAACTCCTCTCGAGAACCACTTAACTGTGAAAGCTTTTGATGTCTATCTGAAAACTTATTAAATAAACATCCCTCTCTTACATTCCGTCTTAGCTTAAAAAAATCACTTCTTAAGGAAGTTAAGAATTCTTACTTCGAAAAGCTCTTTCAAGTGTTTTTTTTTTATAAAAACAGACACTCCAACAAGCTTCTACAGGCTTCTAGTGGCATTCATTTATTATGAAATAAGATAATTGCGCTGGAGAATATTTTCTTGGTAAATACTCGTCATCGATTGCGAAATCGACAACTGATATAATTTTGAAGTAGGTCTACTTAGAAGTAAGGAAAGCATAAATAGATTATTAGAAAAGCTTCCTGATTAGTAGTTTGCTAAGTAGTTCGCGGTTTTCTGCAAGAGAGTGGTTTTTTTCTACGCGGAGTGGCTTTAGGAAGCTTACAAGATAGATATAAAATGTTTTTCTATTAATATTGGCATTTATGGTCTTGGCGTGCAGCTCGGTCATCAGTGTTAGGACTTATACTATGAACTATTATTATTTAAAGAATAATCTTTTAAAAAATACACTACTTGAGGGTAGTTTCTAAGTCCAGGTTAATTCTACATTGTAACCAATATTATAAGTGCGTAAGTGAGTTTGTTTGTTTGTTAAGCTTTCACGTTAAAACGGCTTAACGGATTTGAATGAAATTTGGCACATCGGTAGACCATGATCTGCATTAGGTCATAGGATACTTTTTTAATCGGTAGTAAATTCCCGTAGAAAATTAAATTTCTAACCTCTACGCGGCCGAAGCCGCGGGCAAAAGCTAGTAATTTATAATTATACTAGTTGTGCCCCGCGGTTTCACCCGCATAAGTTTCGAAGCCGTAGGATTATCAGAATAAAAAGTAGCCTATATGTTAATCTAGGGTGTCAGCTACCTCCATACCAAATTTTATCAAAATTGGTCCAGCCGTTTGAGCGTGAAGAAGTAACAAACATATAAACACACACACACACACAAACTTTCGCCTTTATAATATTAGTGTGATTTAATGCCTGCCGAAAGTCTGACAACCATTATTACCAAGGGGTATCGTATTACCCAGTAACTGGGTTGTGGAGGTCAAATAGTCAATCGCTCCATGTAAAATACTGGTATTCAGCTGCATCCGGTTACACTAGAAGCCGACCCTAACTTATTTGGAAAAAGGCTAGGCAGATGATGGTGATTTAATGCCTGTCAAAATACCTGCCCTACCAAACTACCAATCAGCCTGACAAAATGGGCCTCCAAGTTTACTGCATAATAAGTTTTCTATACTACTACTTACTGCGTCCAGTTTACCAGGTAAATAATAAAAGTTACTGAGAAATTTGAAATATCACCGCTTATGACAAAGCTTCGTCATCATCGCAGCCAAAAGACGGCTGCTACTCGACATACAGTGGCCTTCAAAAGTTAGTTGCCATTTTTCCACCTCAGCTGCGACACACCACATTATGATTTAAAATTCTAGTTCCAAATGTGTGAACTATAACGTTCTTAAAGACTAATTCAACCTATGACTTTGGAGTACCTGATTTTTTAAATATTTTAAATCATAATGTGGCATCACAGCTGAAGTGGAAAAATGTCAATTAACTTTTGGAGGGCAATGTAGGTCTCCACAATAGCATCGTAACGACTGTTCCTCTGCCTCTCACATTCAGCAGATTTCCACGACCTTCAGCAGACCTCGGTCCACCTTGACAAACTTACATGTAAGATATTGATTATTCTTGTTTCCTCGGTGATTCGCTTACCTTGCGAATACGAAATGTTATTTCAGATCTAGAACTCCGATTACCATAACCAATGCATTGAATCAACTTTCAGGGGAGCATGAGTTATTGCAGTTTTGCATTTTAGGTTCATGGAACAACTTCCTTTCTGTTAATCGGCCTGTATGTAAGTTAACTTCTTCCGCGTTTCTTACACAAAATATTAATATTCATTTTATAGCACTCTGTGACCTAAACCCGCACTTAAGTCATGATTATCTGTGATTAAGTCACAGATAAGCATGACTTAAGTGCGGGTTTAGCTCACAGAGTGCTATAAAATAGTACATGATGCGTAGTATTATTACAATGCGTAATGCGCGGCTTATCTTAATGTACCATTTCAGTATCAGCATCCAAAAAGACGAAAAAAGAATCTTACAAGAGAGCATTCAAATGAGATTGATTTAGTTAATATGAACGTCAGTAACCATTATTAAAATCAAAACTTCATAATTTTATTTGACAAATTGGCGGTATTTTTTGCTCTCCTAGTGTAAAGGCGTAACCTCAACTATTACTAGTATAAAGGCTCGTACACACAGGCGCGACGTGACACGCGACACAAAGGCACCGCTCGTTGCGCGACTTGCGGTGCCTTTGTGTCGCGTGTCGCGTCGCGCCTTAACTCGTGGATCACGTTCACCGGGGATGTGTCCTACGTGTTAACGCGTCATATTGCGCTCCATCGTTCAGAGGCCAAGTTGAAAACTTTCTTGGGCTTCTAATGTAATTTTTGAGAACCTACGAGTGTAATTGAATAAATTGGCCACAAACAATTAATTAAAATATAAACAGAAAAGCGAAAATAAAACCTTTAGACTAAGTAAGCTCATAAATTAATGTGAGTAATAAATTTTAAGGAATCACCAAACGGCCCCCTTTTTTTAGTGGTTAAAAAACTGGGCAAGTGCGTGTCGGAATAGCACACGAATGGTTCCGTACAATATTTAACACTACATATTTTGTAAATACCTTGTATTTTTTAACTTTATTAGAACGAAGTTCCTTAACGGGGCTTGCAGTAAGAGTAAACTTGTTGAAATCGTCACGTAACGAAAAAGCGTTATGACACCATGCCACTTTCATAGAGAGTGGGATATACTTTACATAGATTTCGAAGGTGCTAAAGCCGATAGTGAGGTCTAAATGAAAATCCAAGATGGTAGCTGGGAAAATTTTGAAATTTTCATCTTGGATGTCGTTTTCATGGGTTTCGAGGGTGCTGAAGCAAAAAGGGAGGTCAAAATAAAAATCTACGATAGCGACAACTTAATGAGACCTTCTAAAAACATATACTAGATGGCTCTGTATTAAAAACGCGTATTATATTCACACTTTCTCTCACTCTTTCTCTTTCGATTATATACGAGAGTCTGTACGAGCGAGTATCGCGTAAGAAACTTCAGTCGTCCCCCGACAGCACACGCTTTTTTATTTTTAAATAAAAAAAACGTGTTATTCGTTGTTATAGCGGCAATCGAAAATTCTTTTCACTCTGTGAAAATTTGAAGTGTTTACCTATTACGGCTCATGAGGTACTGCCCGCTTACAGACAGACGGACAGGGAAGGCTTACTAATAGAGTTCCGTTGGCACTCCTTGGGTACAGAACCCTAAAAACTGATTCTGCATTTAAAAATTGTTTATATAAAAATTATTCTATACTATATCATCAATCAAGGGGTCCGTGGCTAAATAATAACAGCCGCACAGGTCGATCAATCAGGTTAACCTACGTTTGCCGCTGTTGGTCTGTGGATGGGTGACCATCTTTTCATACCGGGACCCTCCGTGGCTCGAAAAACCCGTTAAACCGTTAGTACCGGCTGTCATTCGTGGATCTTTGACAGTCGTTACGGGTCATCATTAGTCGTAGAAGCCGACTCCAACATAGTTGGGAAAAGGCTAGACAGATGATGACTATATGATCAATCAGGCCCTCTGTGACCCCTTAACACAGAGTAACCCTGTGACCCAGCAGTGGATACCTCACGAGCTATTTGCCCCAGCAGTGGGCAACAGACTGCGCTCTGACTGTCACATGTCTACAAATTTTCGGTTAAGCTTAGGACATGTCGGTTTCCTCACAATGTTTTCCTTACCCGTTATATTGGCAGTGATGATATAATCCCTCTATAATTAAACGTTATCCGCGAACGCTACACCTGGGTATTGCGAGTCTCCTGATGGAAATAGAGACGTTTGTGCACGCAGGAATTCATGCATAATTCGCAGGAATTCAATTCCACCGAGTCGTATTCATGCTGCGTCAAGACAACGTACGCTGTACTTAATTATACATATTTCATTAGAACTTGATGGTATACCGCCATTGAGATATTGAGAAGCATCATAATGAATTTGTAAGATCGCCTAAATAACTAAAATTTCTAGTTTCTGTTCAAAATAGCTGCATTCGAAAGCTTTGCAACTATTTGTCTCGCTTATTGGTTAAGTCAGAGACATACTATTATAGTATACCATTATTTGTTGTCGACAGTAATAATGGTATCCAGACCAGTAACTCAGTGATGAGGTTATACAACTATTTCTATCATAGTTAACAGTAGGTATACTAGTTCTCTAAACTCCTAATAGAGCCTCGGAGACAATCTACGACTGAAGTTCTTAATTCCAATTTTCCGACAACTATCCGACAGATGTTTTTTAAACGCGGAATAAAATTGACGTCTGGCAGATTTTGAATGGAAGAATTGTCAAAAAATCAAAATTATTCCTCCGATAAAATTATCTGACGTTGGAAAAATCAGCCCTAAGTTGAATATTTTGTTTCACGATCACGATAACGGCTAATTAAGATGAAACTAGTCGCGAGCTCGAACTCGCTGGTGGTCATGGCTAAAAAGCACGCTGTCTCACCTGGCTTCGTGTCTGCCAGAGCTAGTATCACTGATGAGCAGTTAGACGCTAGTCTACACGCACAACGTCTAGTTCTCACGCACAGAAATTCTGTTCCGAACTGATAGGCGCGTAAAAAAATTCGAAAAGTGCTTTGGTAAATCGAATTTTATGAAAAAGAAACCCTGCATAAATCATGACAAATAAAGTTTATTGAACTCTTCGATAACTGACCATTGTCTGTACGGGATTGGTTTTGAAGATTTTACAGTTATTTCAATACTTATTTACACCCAAAAGTTACGTTAAAAATAGCAAGAAAAACGAATCTTTGTTGGCTCATAACTTTTTAATGACTGTTTATTTTATTATTCTGTTTCCGTACAGACATAATTAATAATAAGTCAAAACGATATCATGTTTAACTTTGAATGCACAATCTAAAACAGTGGAGTAATACTCTCCCGAATTTTGCATGGAAAAAATATCGACTAGTGGCACCTTAAGACAAAAAACAAAAGAAAAAAACAAATAAAGTCGACAATTAAATTGTCTAGCAAAAAACATTTGTTTGTAAAATTATACACCGTCATTTATTTTCATCGTTCCTACTTTTACAAACTATAATAATTTACAACTATTTATTTATTTTTAACACAGTTTATTTGTCAAACAAACACTCACATGCACTACATCGAACAAAACGTGCATTGTATTTTCAAAAGCCAACAGTAACAGACTCGAAGCCAAATCAGCGTGTTCCCACGCCAGTGAATCTGAAAGGTTAGTTGCGTAACGTGAAGGAGTTATCTATACGTGCTGTGGCTATCTTTTGTGTATCGAGCCCTTGAACTATCGCGTGCTAATCGGCGTCGAGGCCGGCTCGCAGCCCTCGCCAATCTAACGCCCATCTTTCCCGTCACGCAGTTACATCGTCTACTTACATAGATTATTGCAACACTTTCACTAACTAGCGAAGAAAGTGAGTTTGACCCCCGGTCGATGAAAGCCAATTTAATCTGCTGTCAAACAATGAAATCAATGCCACCAGCATTGATTTCATTATTATAATCATATATCCCCTTCATCAAATGAAGATTAGAAGTGTTGTTGCTATGCCAATTTAAACACCCTTTAGTAATAATTAGGGCTCTCTTTTAGTGAATAGTTAAATATGTACGTCCGACCGTCATTCATATGACAAACTAACTAGTTATTACGTAGTAGTGTTTAATAAGCGCCTATTATATTCATAACTACTGTAAAATTTTATTGCGCAACAGATTGGAGTAGTTCTAATTGTTCACTATCTTTAAAAATAATTTTCAGTTAAGTTAGAATTTAATTTTGTTATTTTTATTACTAATTAATTAGGTATTACTTGTTATTTGATTGCTTATTATTTTAATTTACAGAAATAAATTACCAATATTTGAAACATTTTTTATGTTTATTAGCGCTTCTTTGGTTATATGATATTATACCATTAGATCAATAAAACAATTTTTTTAATAACTTTATCTCGTGCTTAAAAGATATAGCTATTAGATATATCTCGCGAAAATTGAGTTCATGTTCATAATCTTTTTTAGAAATAATAGTGTTTCTTCGTCGAAAACTCTTTGTTCGTATCGACGTACCGCTCGCTTTGCGTCTATGCGGCCCCAACGAGACCTCTACGAGATGCTACGCGGGTGCTGCGCGAGTGCTACGCGGGTACTACGCGTATTCAACGCTGTTTACTGCGATGCTGCACATTAGGAAAACACCGTGAATTTATTTCCATTTAGCGAACATAATCAAAGTATCTCTCGAAGTTATTGATTTTGTGTTCGAATGGTTTCACTTTTTTCTTAAATACTAATTAAATGCTTCTTAGTATTATATAACTAACTTACGAGTAGTATTCCTATTTACCCTATTTTGAAAATACTTATAGTGACTTGAATGAATAGTCACTATGTTATTTATTTCTAAAACATACGAACAATCAACCTTTATTTGTGCATGTCGAGACTCTTTGGATAAGTTAAATAAGGCCTAGAGCTAAAAAAACGGCGTTAGATAAATTTAAAAGATCCTGTTGACGAATTTTTCGACGCCCTGTAACTCTTTTTGATACTTGTAAATATTTTTATTTCTATTATAGAGTTAGTGTGTAAATTCTTTTAGCTTTAATTAAATGTCTTTTTAAGAACTTCTGTAACCATATTTAACGGCAAATAAAGATCCTGTTTCTTAATAAATGAATTGAGTTTTTTAATTTTGTTACTTTATAATTTAATTTTGTTATTTTATAAGCCAAGGCTTACTGTTTGTTTTTAGACACTTTAATAGACTCAAGAATACACAAAGATTTAGGCCATGTCTTTGTGTATTATTACTAGTTATTATTTATGATCGACAAATATTGTCAGTTTTTATACTGTTCACATAGGTACTATTCATATCATAAGCCTTCCTAGTTATTGTAGATTTTTTGTAACCATAACTCGTCTTTGAGCGGCGATACATATCACTTGGCCAGCCGCATGCGCCCGACCGTCACCATTCTCACCAGACGAGGGCCCTACACCCACCAATGTTCCTGATAGTTACCAAAAGTACGGCTACCTCTTGTAATTTAATATCATCAGATATTTATACTTATGGCTATTGGCCGTAAAGACTCTCGTTCTCTTTCTTAGAAATTCTTTATCCGCGGGACCAAAGACCCTTTAAATAATAAAGTAATCTCAATTAATTTACATAGAAATTCCGAAGAAATTAAAAAAATTAACACTTTTCTCGTTACGGGGATCGAAGCGAGGACCCCGAGGACACGCTCAGCAGTCCCACTTGTACCCACTAGACCAAATCGACAGTCAAAGTTGTAAATTTTTTCAATTAAAATAATTCTTCGTTTTTATGATCATTTCGAACACCTAAGTATGTTGGTAATCGGTTGTCATAGTATGGGTATGTGATTTGGACTTAAAAGGAACATGTCTTGAGAAAAATTTGATGAGTGAATCTTTCCTCTATGAGTAGTGGAAGACTCACAGGGAAGACCACAAACACGAGGGATGTATTATGCGATAGAAGATCTAATAAAGATGTATAAGTCATGCTACGCCAACCTCAAATAAATTAGAATAAGAGCTACGCTACTAGACCAATAAATTATTAAAAATTCAATCATAATAATACGATAATGACAAATCAACAAGGAGCAGATATAAAGCAAATCAACTACTGTCCCTATACAATCAAATTATAATAATAAATGAAAACATTGCTAGGGATCAATAAATAAGTTACAAAACGTACGCCTAAAGGATTATAAAATAAATTAAATTATTTGTTAGTAGTGTGTCAGCTCCGGGGGCCTAATATCGACATGTCACGGGATCGCGGGACGCAGCGTGTTCATCAGCGACACGGCGCGCGGTACGGCGACACCGTGCGTTCAGCTGAAATATTCGATGGTAGAAGGGGAGGTTGCGCGAGGTCACGCCTGTGCTCGGTCGTCTCCGGCCGCGTCCGCCGCAGCTCGGGCCGCGGGACGACGCGCGCACAGCGACCTCTTGCGTGCGCCGCTACAGTGCCCCATCGAGTTTACGTCCAGCGACCACGCTGCGGACTCTGCCGCTTCTCACACTGCCATCGAATTGTTATCTTAATATCGTTCCTAGGCGACTCGCCTTTAGCGAACGACCGCCGCGAATCATAGCTAAAACGCATAATTGCAACACGACACACCGAAACTAACGCATATTTCACAAAACGGGCCGTTCGTGCTGTAAACGAGTCGAGCGCTTAATCGATCGACTGCATTAAAAAGTAAAAATTATTATTATCGTTTTGCAGTCGACCTTTGCGGATTTTGTTGCGCTGCTATAGGTGTTTTTTAGTTAAATTGTACACACATAGCTAAAAGTGGTCAAATATTGCTTAGGCTTATTAACTAGTCCATAATATCGAGTGTGGTGCCGTCCGGTGCTTAGTTTGCTCAGTGAACATCAGTGCGTCAAAATTGTCGAGGTGTTTTTCTTCGTTCGTTTCGTTGCGGGCTTAGCATTATATATTCTTTCGGTTGGTTCTTGCTTTGTTTTGTTATACTTGTGGGGAAAAACACGATCCATGCTTGGAGTTATGACTACCATGGTATGGTTTCCTTTGTCTAAGTTATTTATCTACTTTTTCTCTTCTTAGTAAAAGAAGTTAGTTCACATACATTATCACATGTTGATGCTTTTAGATTGAACGAATGTTACAACATTTTATGAAAGATCATCGAACCATTCTTCTTTCATAATTTCTTGTAGGGTTTGTTAGTTCTGACTGAGTAGTTTATATCTAGCCATTATCTAGTAATTTTGTATTTTATTTAGTCGTTTACATTGTATTTCTATAATAAAGCCGTGCTTCTCGCTTTGGAAGCTTCATTGTAACGAGAGTTACAGACGCTATATTGTACCTTACTATTCATAGTATGGCGGCGATTCTATTGTAAAAACTATGCAGAGCATGCTGCCCCTCCCACGACTTCACATTCTGGAAGGATTCCCAGGGGTTCAGTTCAGGCTTGAATTGCGCTACATATAATATTCATCAAAACTCTCGCATTGTTGGTGTAATGCACAGCTTTAATTCATCTGTAGCCATATCAGTTCGTTTTGCTACTGGACACTATTACATAACGTTATCTACTTAAAGTCGTTTGTTGTATGCGACAAATTTCACCAGTTATTGCTACATTATCGTTTTGAATCTCGAGTGACAGTGACAGCTGCAGAGGTCGTTTCGTTTCTCTTCATTAATTTCATAACACTGGCAACTTATAGTAAATAATTCATTATTTTACATAGGTATGAAGGAAGAATATAAAAACAAACTTGAATAACTCCAGAACACGGTAACACAGCATACATTGCCCAAAATGTAAAATTAATTTTTATATTCTTCTACATTGTAAAAACACAGTTCTAATAACGAAAAAATACAGTCGCAAAAAAGGCAATGCTTATGATTTACCACTATTCTTGCAAACAGGTACCACTAGGAATTTTTCCTCGTAAGAGTTCTCAGAATCGGCTTTACCAACGGGAATCTGAGGCGAAGAGCTTGCGGTGATACTAAGTTAGCTTTCACGAAGGGGACGAGGTGTTTTGTAATAAACAAAGCGCCTTCATAATTTATGAATTATGTATGTATGGTATGTGTGTATTATCGTGTTCCTCTGAGAACGTGTACATATTATTTATGATTCAAGTTCGCTGCTCGTCTCTTGGGCCTCGTAAAGCTAGTTTACGTAATACGGCACTCAATACTACACATCTCTAACACTGAGTGTTGGCAAGCTACTAAGCTCCTTTGGATTTTAACATAAGTAATCTGGGATATTTTTTTCATAAAATTCAAAGCTTATTATGGTTTAAATGGTCTTTATAGGAATATCACATAACGAAATTCAATAGATGCTCTTAAACAGTAAAATGTAAATAATTAATTTTATGAACCATATGGTACCTACTAAGTTTTAATATTTTAAAAACTAAACTCAATATTATCAAAAAGAAAATCTTTTAGGATGGCAATTTTCTGTATTTAATTTAGTCAAGACTGTATCGATGTTTTTTTTTAATTCGTCCAAAATTATTTACTACTAGGGAACATTTTCCTCACCAGTTAGTGAAATACCAGATTGTACTGCCATTATTTGATATATCGTAAAACATTAATAAATACATACTCACTCAGCTTTGCTAATGCTAGCTACGCAGCTTTTTTCAATATTACGCGTTACTTAATCAGTTATCATAATTCACCACTATCTACACAGACCTAAGCGTTATTTAAAGTAAAACATAACATACAGATTTATA
Organism: Luperina nickerlii; assembly: GCA_963855955.1. NCBI lineage: Eukaryota > Metazoa > Arthropoda > Insecta > Lepidoptera > Noctuidae > Luperina > Luperina nickerlii. Next base: position 12,175,914 of record OY979664.1, on the reverse strand, counting down.
CACAAATTGGCTATAAAGTACCTATCAGATTCTATACTGCTGAGATCACAATGGTAGCACGGGTTGGTTTAACAAGACGTTTCATTCGATATTCGTATTGTATTGTCGTTCAATGTCAGTTTCCTCGTGTCCGTCATTATTCTCAAGCTCCAACAACGGAGAGAACGTCTTGCGCACATTAAACATGTGCACAAAAAGATGAAAAGAACCGCCTCCCATTGACACAGTATCTTGAATGAGCCCGGCCTCGTTCTCCGCTTTCAGGCGCTCCTAGCTGTATGCCTATTAGACGTGCTCTATACACTTGAACTACTGTCTTAGCCGACATTTGTGGAAACTCAAGCTGGTGCTTCCAAATACTTATACGATATAGTTGCGTTTCCTTTTGTCCATTCTTATACCATTTCGCTGTTATAAAAATATACAAAACCATACCATCGTAAAATATCGTCAACACTACCATGCAGTAACTGAGATTGTTTACTAATACATAAATACGATTACCGGATTAGAAGAGAACGAGGGTTGAGAAGTGTACGTGGGGATAGATCGATCATCTATGCAAAACACGGCAATCGCACTGCTGGAGTCGGCGTCGGCGTTCGAGCGAGCCGTGCTGGAATGTGAGCACCTGGAGGCGTCGGAGCACGGCGGGTTTCGGTGAGGACGTTGGCGCGGCAGCGGCATGGAGGAGCGCGCGCCGGACGTGCCGCTGATCGTGTCGCCGCCGTGCGCCGGCGCCGGCGCCGCTCTCACCACATCACGCCGCGCCGCATCCGCGCGCGGCTCCCGCGACGACCCGCCGCCCTCCACATGGCGCTCGTCAGTGCGCGTGCGTGACACCGGTTTCCGCGGCTCACGCAAGAGTGTCGTTCGCCTCGAACCGCCCTGTAATGGCCTCAACGGGTTGCCCGCCATCGGCAAGGAGGTAATCCATTTATCTCTTTGCCCAGATAATGTGTTGCGATGAGTGTTTATTACATTAATTTAAGTTTAAGCAATTTACAATGGCTGATGGTCATTTGTCGATTCACCGTTTTTACTACGTAGGCTACTGCGCTTTGTCATTCAATGTTGTAAATCAGAAGGTTTAATTTACTCTGGCCTCTGCTTGTGAAAATAATTTAGTACATACTTAAATGATATTTTCTGTGACAGACGGGCAGCAACAATAGGGGAAGCTGTTGCGTAATTAATACTAAGTAATAGCGCATACAACGTGAAGCACCGAATGAACTATTCACATGTTTCACACCTCTGCGATCTCTACAACCCGCGGTGGAATATGGACCATCCCGATACACGATATTCTTCGTCATTATTGTTCATTCATTTAAAACATCAAAGTAGTTCTACAAAATTTTGAAATAGGAACGTTAGACTTCCGAGAACCTAAACGTTTCAACACTATTTTCAATTGATGTGTTAACTCATCAATAAAACAGGCTTTTGTTGAACATTACTAAGACAGGATTAAATCGACATGAAACCACAAATAGTCACTAGTCTGCAACTCTGCATACATACTCGTACATACACGAATACTTCATCCATTGATTTTTCATAGTAATAAATCTTAGCTTTTGAGAATGGATTTTGTTTCCTCATTTCATCGGGAATGCCTGTGCTGACGTACCTAATAATGCATCCTACTTGTCTTAAACATACTTATAGCACGTATGACCTAGTACCTGTTCTAGTAGTTTTAAACTATGTATATCTGTAATCATTATATAGGTAATTTCGTGTAATGAACGAAGAAGGAAAAAAAAGTGGTTTTGCCTGTACAAAAACGTTCCATACGAAGATGTATGTATATTGTTTATAAATCACGGCGAATAAGCAAATTGTGTCTTAAAAAAACCTACCCGGTAAATCGTCGTAGTTATGAAAGTAATTAAAATCCAAATTAACACAATGTAGATATAAATACATGTTACTCTTTATTTCAACAATGTATAGTTTCGACAAAGTCCACTATATATGATCCCAATTATTTAAGTTTTGTTAGCAAATATTTCGTGGGGCTAACTATCAATAATCTAATGTACAGTTTAATAGAAAATAATTATCACGTGAAGTTTTATAGCTAACATACGAGTATTTCCGTGTATTGTCCTGAATGCGCGTGTTCGCCGTATCGTACCTACCCACGTACGCCAGTCTACAGCTACCTTACTCGTAGGCTCACATAAACAGTGATGACGTCATTGTTCGCAGGTACTGTCTCTGGGCGCGACGGGCGGCCACAAGGGAACCACGCAGCCTTCTCACCCCTGCACTATCCTCCACCATTCTCCTTACAAGGTAAGAATTGTACCTATGTCAGCAAATCATCGTCTGCGTACAAATGTCATTCCAAATGTTAAAATAACGATTATTCAATTTTGCTCCACAAATCTAATCTACCCTGTAATTATTTAACAACTACACTATAGCGTTTGAATTGTTCATATTGTAGTTTGCACATAAGAAAAGTATAAATTATATTCGTCGCATTGACCTCGCTCTACTCGACACAGTCGACACGCAACACGCTACAATTCCAAATAGTTTTGTTGTAAAATATTTAAATCGTAAGCTGTAGTCTATTAAATTTGCACAAACTTGTTTTACAGGCCGCTTGGGATTGGTTGATCCTTATACTGGTGATCTACACGGCAATATTTACTCCTTACGTGGCCGCCTTTCAACTGAACGAGCCCGACTTTGATAAACGTTCTCGTAGCTTCGGCGAAGACCCCATAGTAGTCATCGATATGATCGGTAATATTTATCTCTAAAACTCAAGGTTTCAATCAAATAAATTAAACAGTGACACACCGACATACATTGGCTCTTTTTTTTTCTCCATTCGAATATAAATGGATAGTAGCCAAGAAAACCTTGGGCTCTTCTTCAATTCCATACAATTCTGTCAACCAACTAAAAATCTTTTTCTGATTCATATGTAAAATGTTCTTTTTATTTTATGTATCATCAGTAATTTGTAAGAATAATAATAATAATTTGCATGCATATTCAGTGTAAACTAGAACAGTAAAATGAAACGCAGCATGTTTTATTTCCAGTGGACGTCACATTTATAATAGACATCCTTATAAACTTCCGCACCACCTACGTGAATGTGGCCGATGAAGTGGAGTCGGACCCCGCCAAGATCGCCATGCACTACCTGCGCGGCTGGTTCCTCATCGACCTCGTCGCCGCCATCCCGTTCGATCTGCTGCTCTTCGGCACCGACACCGACGAAGTGAGCTGCTTTACCACCTACATACACCATGTTTGGTTTCATCTCACATACGATACCTACACAAACTTAATTTTAGAATTAGACAACAAAAAGGAATGGCTGAATAGAAGACAAAAACACGAACGGCCTTACCGTGATTCGCAAACTCGTAATGATAGTCGCACTAACAGCTCCCTCGCCAAACAGCGAGAATCGATTCAAATCGTATTTGGAGCGAGAACTAAGTAAGTTTGCATTTCACGGTGGATATCCAGACGATCAGTTGTCCGAAACAGTGTCACAGCTCTCGGAATCCCGAACTGAATACACAGAGAGTTCACAAAATATCAATGCAGTTAAACTAGTATATAAAAATAACACAGTGGTCACAAGTGGAGGCCATACAGTACAACAAGATTAGGTTGGCGAAGCACGATACATTCCGCATTGTGAAGGGTAAAATAGGTCATAAGAATATGAAAGCGAACTAGGTCAAGTTAGGGTTGCACGATAAACATTTCAAGACGAAACCATAAGTTCTTGTACAGTGTTTGAACTGCTAAAGATTGTTTCGTTCGGGATGAACGGTTCGTTCGGACAAATGAAGTTCTGGTTATTATAGCGAGTCACGTAGTTGTGGAATGCAGTCAATGCAACTGTCACTATCGATTAGGTTACCACAGCTGATCATTTAAAGATCCCACTTTATATTTGAATCAATTAGCTATTCATAGAAAATTATTTTAAAAACAATCAAACTGTGTAAAACCGACTAAAATCATATCATCCAGTATGTTTTGTTCGTAAGCAAAGTTGATTTGTGATTTTATTTTGATTTAAGACAACTACTTATTACCTGTTGATTTTGTTGACTATTAGTAACCAGTCGTGATTTATTTTATCATTTGTTAAATAGTCACGTTGTGGAGAATGCCCGAAGGTGGGTGCGTATTGAATTTGTAATACCATTTCTTGTTACAGCAGGGGCTGGAAAGTGATGAGGTATACCATCTTTGTGAACTATTTTTATGTTGCTGCCACTCAATTTTATTATATTTTTAGTTGACATATTTTATTCATTAATTTCCACTAGCCATTTTGAATCCACTAAGTGAATGCGTTAATGGAAGATATGGACGCTTCCCATGAGCAAAATGTCAATCATTCCAAGTCGTACACCGTTCCCGACATATTCCGAGCTCACTAGTTGTATCACGAGCTTGCGCAGGGTAGCGACTACCGACATGTACCACATGGCTAGATCCGAGCAGAACGTCGCTCTGCGTAGTTTATGTAATCAATCATAAGAAAATATACGTGAGTCTCAATAGTCGCTCCTTCCAACATTAAAGAGCCGAGGTTGAATAGTGTTACATGATACCACCAAACAGTGGTGGAGTTAGATGCGTCTTGGTAATCAGAAAATGTATCATCTTTTTTTTATATTTGAGCATAATATTTTAGCTTTATTAGCACATACCAGTAACATTATATACTTAGATTTGTAATGATATACTACTTGCATAATTACTTACTGATATAGTTGAGAACCTCATAATGTACGTACTGATTAGTACCACTAATTAGATTCACTAAAATAGCATCAAGAGCGAAAATTATTTTAGAAGTCATCGAGTCGGTAATTAATTTAGATGTTGAAAAATAAATATTAAATACATAATTGTCATGCGGATATGATTTTATAGCGAAACTACATCGGTGGAACATTTATCATTGGCTTTTCTTAGTAAAAGTACCTACGTACAAGAGTCACGAAATGCACAGAGCTTGGTAGCAATTACGCTCACACTTCCCAGACTTTATGTACCGATCAATAGATCGCCTTTATTCACGACAAGAAGCACCAAGTTATAGTGTCCGTCCCAAACTTACATAACTACTTGAAGCACCCACCTTACATCAAGCAATATATCAATATATTGATGTACAATACTGTATCCGCCACTGATCTGTATACCCACTTACATTTATTTACTCATCGTAATTTGTGTTTGTTAAAATTTTCTAATTGGTTGAAATGATCATCTACATTGTTATTTATTTTCTTACATACATAAGGATTACCTATTTTTATTTTAAATTTAAATAAATTGTTTTGAAACGATTTTATTTATTTTTGTTTTTCCTTGTTTCCAAATCCAAACTTAATAAAACTAAATCAAATGTAAAACTACCCGCAGTGCACGGTTCTAACTGAGAACCCATGAGAGATGGGGGGTACGTTTCAAAACCTATACTTTGAGTCACTCATCGAGAGCAATCCATCTACAAACAGCATCAGCTTCACAAGCAAAAGCTTCCCATGATAAATACAGCACAAAACGACCTCACGTGTGAATGTCATAACTAATTACAATATGTACTAGACTTACATATTAATATAACCTTAACTCAAATCTGTTTATGTGTCCTTTATTATAGCCGCCAATTTAAAGCTTTTGAATAAATATTACTTTTACTAAATAAATTTAATACATTATTTTGTCATTTTAAAGTAAAATAAGTATATTATTTCATTATTATACAATCTTAAGAGCTCTTCTAAAACGTAAATTAATTCAATTAATACGAAATCCTCCAGTTAATAATTGAAAAAATACCTGTCTTTATTATGGTATACAATCATACACCGTCGAAAAAGTTGATAACTTTAGGTAAGTCCACAAAATCTCTAAGTTCGAATATTTGCAAAACATTTCTGCCAAGAGTTTTTTATAAATGCACCGAGTTGTATGAAAATTACTAATCTTTGTATATATTTCTAATTATTGTATTCGCTTAAAACTTAAACTCACACGACCATCAAACATTCACAATTCAACACCGCGGTGTAATTCCGTGGTCAGATAAACGTAGAGGGACTTGTAATTGGCAGTGAAGTGATATCAGTAATCAAACAGTATTGTGCACCGCATTATGTACGAAGCCAGCTAATTTTATAGTTTTAAAATAATCGCTTTTAATTCTGCAAACTACATACATATATCTAAGTTTGAGCTCAGCAGCATTCATAGGCCAGTTTTTGCTTAGTTAGCGTGGTTTTCGCTGCGAGGCCTCGTTGATGCTATTTAGTTTTAAGCGAACGTTTCATATAACGCTTGAGTTGGGTTTGCGGCTAAGTTGCGTTGCACAGCGGCCCACGGATCGTACTGAGGTGTGGTTGTGGTGCTTGCAGACCACGACTCTCATCGGTCTGCTGAAGACGGCGCGCCTGCTGCGGCTGGTGCGCGTCGCACGCAAAATTGACAGATACTCCGAATATGGCACCGCCGTACTGCTTCTACTTATGGCCACTTTTGTCCTTATTGCTCATTGGTTGGCCTGCTTATGGTGAGTATTTACGAATACTTGTGCCATGAGGGCAATTTCAAACAATGAGACTATAATATACCCCAATTTTCCTGAATATTCTTACGTAATCTTTGTGCAATATACCACCGATCTTATCACTGTATGTAATGAAAACCTTATTTAAATTAGCCTCGTTGTAACTGAATAGCCTCATTTATAGAATTAGGTAGTTAAGAACATTAAGACATCACACGCCAAGTGGTTCAATAATTTAATTTCAATTGTTCTTTAGCTTACTTGCACCTGTAAATCTGTCCTACAACACTCGTGTTTTCTCTCAGGTATGCTATAGGCAGTTGGGAACGCCCTCAGCTCCACGCGCCAATAGGATGGCTGGATGCTCTCGCAAATGATGTCCAAGCTTCTTATGACAACTCCACTGGTCCATCCATGAGGTAATGTACAAAAAGTTGTGTTAAAATAAACAATTAAAATGTCAAACTAATATGAACTGTGGCTTTTCAGATCTAGATATATAACCGCTTTATACTTTACGTGCACTTCGCTAACAAGCGTTGGGTTTGGGAACGTTGCGCCGAACACTGACATGGAGAAAGGGTTTACGATATTTGTTATGCTGGTTGGCTGTAAGTATTTATGACTTACCACCTACTTCTCTGACCCGGTGCTCACGTTGTCACTCAGGCTCGAGGTAGCAGCAGACTTGAGGACAATAATTGTGGGAATTAAACCGAGAAAGTGCAGTAGTACTTTTTTAGGTTTATATAAGCAGGGTGAAGGCCAGCAGTTGAGTTTCTCTAAACTTGGACTTAAATGCGCGAAATCCTGCATCTCGCAAGCAGAGTTTACCGCACAACTAGCATATATACAACGGCCCGAATTGAATCATCGGGTGGTTGCCCGCTCGCTAGACACAACATCTGCCTGGCCGGAGGATTCTCCCTTATCTATGTAGGATAAATGAACTTTACACCCTGTTCCTCATACCTCTATACATTCCTTCTCTATATGTGACTATAATTTCATTTCTTTAATGGGAGAGTAAAAACTGTTACTCCACCGGGTCAGAAAAGTAGTTATCACTGCACTCGATGAAAGAACATAGCATAATCACATAAAAACTTTCTTCTTGCAGCTCTCATGTATGCCAGTATCTTCGGTAATGTATCAGCTATTATACAAAGACTATATTCAGGAACAGCTCGTTATCATACACAGATATTAAGAGTGCGGGAATTTATTCGCTTTCATCAGGTACGAGACTGACTACTATTTGAACACTATTTCCAACTTACATGTGATATACCATATTTTAGTTATTGCATTCAGGATAGGTAGCTCCGAGGCTTTTGCTCTCTTTGTAGCGATAATCAGTTGAATAGCATAATAACAATAACATAATATTTACTCTTTGTTGACTGTACTTTTAGATAACGAATCCTTTAAGACAAAGACTGGAAGAGTATTTCCAACACGCCTGGAGCTACACGAACGGTATCGACACGTCCAGCTTACTAAAAGGATTCCCGGAGTGTCTCCAAGCAGACATCTGTCTTCATCTCAACAGAAACTTACTCGCGAATTGCTCAGCTTTTGATGGTGCTAGTCCAGGATGCTTAAGGTAACTGCAGTTTTTAAACTAGTATAATTATGATGAAAAAGTAGTGTATTCTAAAAAAAACTCATTTATCACCGATTCTTTGTCTACTACTAGATAAACCAAACAAATCGTCGTAAATACCTATATGATTTTATTGGATTTCATTACTTTGAACATTATTTCACGTGTGTGGGAAAACGTTGAGATTTTCATTTTCTCGAACACGCCATTGTAAATTTATTGTCTATCAACATAGAAAATTCAACTTTAAAATTAATAACGTTGAGTTCTGAATGAGCCTAAAAACAACCAACGATTCCACCGACTTCCAACCACGCAATATCCAACGCGTTATCCCGCATAACTGTTTTTAACCAACTTCTTTGTTTTGTTTATAGAGCCCTCTCGCTGAGGTTCAAAACGACGCACGCGCCTCCTGGCGAGACCTTGGTGCATCGTGGCGACGTGCTCACCTCCCTTTACTTTATATCCAGAGGCTCCATAGAAATACTGAAGGACGACATTGTTATGGCCATATTAGGTGAGTTTATTTAGTTTTTTTTTCTGAAGAAAACTATCAAATTCTCGTTTCGGCCCCTTTCTATGGCTAATAAGCATAGATCGATATCGTATGATTGAAAAGTTTCTTTCGCTTATGAAGGACTTTACACAGATTCACGAAACTGTCAACGTAATGCACGTGTGCGCACGTGTAATGTGTGGTGTTTAACAGTGCTGTTGATCTGTTTAGTTGGTCGATGCAACCCATTTGATTCATTTTTGAATCCATTAAAATACGTATACGTATACTGGTTTATTTTATGAAAATCTCTCACCCAAAATTAATGTACTGTGCAGGTAAAGACGACATATTTGGCGAGAACCCGTGCATCTACGGCACCGTGGGCCGCAGCAACTGCCGCGTGCGAGCGCTGACGTACTGCGACCTCCACCGAGTGCATAGAGATGACCTGTTGGACGTGCTCGATTTCTACCCCGAGTTCCGCTCCTCCTTCGTCAACAACCTCGAGATCACTTACACCATGAGAGATGTACAGACGCCAACACATCAAGCTACCCGAAACTGTCAAATTTTCCCAATCAACCTTAAACCTTATACTGTGGCGATAAAGTTTAAAATCTATTAAAGAAATTTGACAGATTGTAGTAACTTGAGGTGCTGGCGTCTGTACGTAATATATTGAGATTATAAAATAAGTCCATATCATAATCAGTCTATAATATTCCCACTGCTGCGACACAGGCATCCCCTCTGTGAGAGGGAGTGGGCGGTAATACGATTTGGTGGATGTCACTGATTGGACAGGTCCGCTCAATCTGTGTGGTTCTTTCCTCAAAATACCATTTCAGACACCAATCTACATGGTCTTTACACGATCTGATTAAGATTTTGTCGGGACTTTAAAAGAGACAGTGACCTCTGAGTTTGTTTCGGCCTATCTTCTCGGAATATTCAGATAAGAAACACCGATCACATTTAGCTTAAAAAAAATAATTGACTTTTAAAAGTGTTTGTACAAACCTACTTACAAAAAATAAATCATTTATCATTTGTCTTCGAATATTTCTAGGACATGCCGGTTTCCTCAAGATGTTTTCTATCACCGGTTGGCATTAAATAAGGCCAAACAAAAATCGAAAATATTTGAAGCTTCATTAATATTAAAATAATTAGAAAAACCTGTAAACAACTCGTGTTACGATTATAGGGCTGCAGTACAATGATTTCCCATTAAATAATATCAAGTCAGTTCCGTAGCAAATTGTAGCAAGATTATGCGCTACGAGAATGGCTACGAGGCCACAAACGTAGCACGTCTACGACGGCGTAGACACTGCGTAGCACAGAGAAAGCTCTTTATAAAAGATAGAAACGACGAACGAACGTACGAGCGAAGACGTTTCTATATTTTGTAAAAGAATATAATAAAAACATGTAGAATATCTCTCTAATTGAAATAAAATACTTTTCTATTTCGCGCTACGAGCCTACGACCGTAGCACGGCTACGACATAACACGGTGTCACGGTCTCTTGAGAAGAGACAGAAATGTAATGGTTTTTTTGTCTTATATTGCAGGACGAATTAGGTGGTATAGAGCCAAAGCGTCGCATGCGCTACGAGAACCCGTGCGATGCGCGTCTGCTGCGGGAGGCGTACGCGCGCACCACGCGTCGACCGCACACTGAAACCTTCGCAGAGAAAGTGGTGAGTGAAGCATTTTGCAGGCGGTATTGACTTTTAAATTACAATTGCATCATTATTGTGTTCTTGCCCTTTTAAAAACGATGATTTTTTTCATTATTTTTAACAAAGTTCAACTTCTAACAATATACATTTAATTCGTCATTTAGGCCCACTTGCAGCACGCATCACTTAAAGAGATAAATGCGACTCTGTCATCCTCAAACAATTGATAAAAACAAAAAAAAATTTAAATAGATTTAGTGGTAAACGCATTTAGTGATTTGATTGCAAGCGGGCTTAATGTTATCCGAGATAGGTGCTCATTAAGATTTTTGTGATTTGTGGAAATATGGTACATGTTCTCAATAGAATGAGAAGTGTGAGTTTACGCATCAAATACATTTGAAGTACTCCACCGCTGTTGCAGGACTCCCAGTGCAGCGACGATGACACGGAGTCACCGGCCAGCCGTGGCATCCTCGAGTTCTCCGCGGACAAGGCGGGACAGGACGTCACGCCACTCAACTTCAACTTCAGCAAGCAGCGCTCCACCACGCTCAACTCCATCACCGGTAAGCACACACACTCACAGGAGGAATGAACCCTTTGTTTCTTTAATATACCTACCACTAACGCCCGTTCAATACAAAGTCACAAAAACCCCGGGTGGCATGTTGTGGTACCTTCCTCTCTATTCATAGAGTAGATGACCTACACATTATAGTAAATGGATGACCAATATGCATTTCCCTTCGCCATGTTTAAGTCTCTTCTTTACTGTAATACCTTGTGATCCGTTACAATTTCAATTTATTTTTCTGTTTGATACGTTAAGGGAATTAATTTTTGTCTTGGGATATTTTATAATTTCTATCATTAATTTTTTTATATTTTGCAAAAAGTTTTCAGTTAAGTAAGTTATGTCGTATCGGTATCAAGTATTCTACGCGCACATTGTGTGGTATTAGTTTTTAACTTTTTGCAAAATTTCTACAGATGTACAAATATCATTGTAATCAATCAATTTGGACATAAATAATTTAAAAAATACGTATATGACGTTTAAAATTATAGCGACTAAATAATGTTTATTTCATTTAGGGCAGCATGTGTTATGCTTGTTTCCTTATTTATTTATATTCCTATTTACTGGTGACGTGGGAGGGGATGCGGTGTGGCTATCATTTAGTATCGGCACTGTTGACGAGCTCACGGTGGCCGCCAGTGACCGCTAGTGGCCGTCAGTGGCCGTCAGTGGCCGTCAGTGGCTGCCAGTGGCTCTAATAGGGGAGAGCTTCGTGATGACGCATAGCTCTCGACCTGGCGGACCCCGCACACCCCGCACCCCCGGTACCGCCCGCCCCGCTCTGAGCGCGGCCCTTGTGTGCAGGCATGCTAGCGCAACTTAAACGGAGCTTCCCAGACCTCTACCATCATAAAACACATCAGCCACTGCACAACAAGTACTGTAAGTATGCATATTATACTACTTTGTAGTGCATGAATCAACATCAAAAATGGTTTATAAAAATCAAATTAGTCACATCAAAGTACCGGTTGAATGGTTTCTGTAAAATATTCATCTGTAAAATATGCCACGCAACTGTCAACCTGAACTTTCACCCAAAATTACAACTGAATTGGTTATATTATATTAAATATTTGAAACAATTTTTATGACACAGCAACACCAAGTTTAACAATATGCATCAAAATACCTACGGTATTTTACCATCAAACCATAGCTCAAATGAGAAGAATCAGTAATTAGTAGGCTACGTGCTAAATTATTCATTCTCATACCACTACTTAAATAATTTCATTATAATTCGATGAATTACTTATGTATCCCGAGGTGGTATCAGTCACTATAAATTACTATACACGTGCATAATTTCCAGCGCAATCCACGCCTCAAACGTATAGAAGTCGCGCGGGCGTGCGGCGCCAGTCGTCGGCGGGCCCGCTCAACGACACGTCCCCGCTGACTTGTGCGGCGGCGGGCGAGCCGGCCGTGAGCACGCCCGCGCACAGTGCCACGCTGCCCGTGTCCAGCCTCAGCACCAACCCCAGCTCGTACTACACCAACGCATCGCCATCACCGCCGGCGCCCGCGCACCAGCATGTATCGTGCGACGACATCCTCGCCCCCGCCGCACCAGCGCCCGCGCGCACCCCCTCCTGCCGCTCCGCGCCACACTCCGCCGTCAACCTGTACCAGACCGCCTGCAACGGCCGGCCCGCCGCGCTCGCCCTGTCTCATGACAAAGCACAACATGCTGCAACCGCACAGGTAACATTTAAACACACGGAACTTTTTAAACCAAAAAACGGCTCTCGTACCTACTAAGACTATTCGTGTTACAGGATAGCATGTCGCCACAGTACCAGAATGTAGGAGCCGCTGCGACGGCAGCATCGGTAGCTACCGTACTTACAAGACTAGAAGAGTTAAGTCGTCGTGTAGCCGTGCTGGAGTCCGGGCTCACAGCAGACGTGCGACGTATCCTGCAGCTATTGCAGGCGCGTGAGGGCACGACGCACCACAACGCGCAGCCAGTGCACACCCCTTCCACAGTGCTACCCAAAGCCTCTCTCTCGGTACCTCAAACAAATGAGGTGACGTTCACCAAATGCAACCAATTGCTGAGTAATATAATGACAAGTCAATAATGCGTTGTTTATGTCTCTAGTGGGAGTGGAACTGGAACGGGGAGCGCGAGCGCGGCGGGCGGTGCGGGCGCGGTGAGCGCGGCGAGCGCACGCCGGGCGTTCAGCGCTCGGCGTCGGAGCCGCACGCGCCGCTGCCGCCTGCGCTTCCGCCGCCGCCGCATTCGCACTCGTTCTACAGGTAGTGTGAGGCGCGCGAGACGAGCGCCCCCCGCTCCCGGCCGTCGTCGCGCTCGCTCGCCGAGTCGGCGTCGTGCGGCTCGCTGGCGGGCTCGCCGGCCGGGGAGGCGCCGCCCGGCGGCACGCGCCCGTCGCCGCCGCGCGCGCGCTTCCACTTCTGCCGGCGCATCGCGCGCTGCCGGCCCGCCGACGTCCGAGGCTTTCTCTGACGCGGCCCTCACCCGACGCATGGACCAATTTTGTACTTCCGTTAACGCCTAAATAAACACGTCCTCGCGATCTCGCGAGCGGGCCGCCTCTCCCGCCCGTGCCGAGTCCATTTGTAATAAAATTTCAATAATGTTCGCTTTAGTAAAACTTTAAGATTGTCCAGCGGGCCGGATCCGATTGGTTCGACGAAAAGACACGAAACCGTTTCACATTATATGGTAGTGTACGACTACACGAGTGGTTAGAAATGCAATAAGTGGTGGATATATTGGGTGCTTTAATTTTATGTATGTAATTTACAGGCTTTTAAGAGAAGTAAATTTTTACATGATGTATTACGTATGGGTATGTGTACAATAGCACTATCTGACCGTATTGTTCATCAACCCTTCCGGTTATTGTGTTTAAGTTAATGAATCCAAATATATTATCCAAATTGACTTATTAATGTATCTACGTAATTATTCTATTCTAGACTTCAGCTAATTCAGAATGAGGCTTATAAGACTGAGAGACTACGTAAATACCGTGAACTGTATTTCCAGAAGCGAGTACCTAAACGATAAACGCTTTCTACCCGTCCTTGCTCCTTGCCTTTACATAGTAGCTAGGTATGTGTAACGCTACTATGAACGACATTATGAACTGCTCCTTGTGGAAGTGCGTTTCTGAGGTTTCACTCGACACACGTATACACACATTCGTTGCCGCGTTGTCTTCGATGATGCATAACTACATAAATATTTTATTAAACTATTTTCGATTTCTTGTATTCGTTTACTAAAGTATTTATGACTCACAGCGTCAAGTACTTCGCAATCTGACGACGAGTGGTTACGAACATCAAAACCATTTCAATACTCATACTTAATATTAAAATCCTTGTCTCCCTTCTGACTTTACTTTAATTACTATAATTGTGGCTCAAATTGTTAACTTTACGTTGTACGTGTATCCTAGTTACGGAGTAAGAGATTTCGCCAATATATCATTATAAGCAATAATGAAGCCCACCGTATGTTTAGGATGTACATCGTGATTATTACGTAAGTGGCTCATAGCACCCAGCATGGTGTACAGCAACCAGATAGAGCTGCAGTTTGTTGTCGCCGCACTTAGGACTCTCAAGTTTTCTACGTTTCCGTCATCATATCATACTGCGCCATATCACTCTTTAACCATTTCATTTCACTGTATTCAATTCAAATGTTATCTTTATTCAAATGAAAGTATTCCAATAATTATCCTGCTAGGCGTATTTATTATTAACTAAGTTGTTTGCTTTTTAAATACAGGTCAATTAAACTAAATATTAATTCATTATTTTACTTGCACCATATTTTAAAGCAGGCACATTTTCAATAAACCATCTTAATATGCTCTCTGATGTATTTTGTAGACTTCTGGGGGCCTAAAAAGGCCACTTTGGCAGAATCATAAAAGGATAAGATCATGAATCTTAATATGGCGAAGACAGACCGTGTTTTTCTTTTTTCGCTGCACTGCGTAGGTATAATCAAAGAGATTGGGATTTGATTTGATTTGGATTGATTGGTATTTTAGCACAGACAAAAAAAAATAACTGAAAAATCCTTCACCAATGGGATTTGATGCGATTAACTTAACAGTTAACTGTCCATTTTGATTCATAATGTTATCCTTTTATGATTCTGCTAAAGTGGCCTTTTTAAGCCCCTGATTCCAATCTAGTACTTAAAAATAGCTATTTAAAGTATAAAAAGAACTGTAAAAACTTCAGAACAAAGTCGGTACTTACCGATAAAGCTCAGTTATTGAAGAGTTGAATAAAACTCTGTGCCAAAATGATTTGATGAAAATGTAAATAAATGGGTTAAAAACATACTGCGGATGCCAATTAGCAGAGCCACTTTCAAATTGAGTGATTTGATTATTTGAATACAAGTATAGTATTTTATCGTAATTCTGATTTTAATTCGCCTTATAGATGTTTTTTATCACATCTATTCAAAAAGAGCTCGTGTATTCTTCGTAAACAGGGATTAAAATAGCTCTTTAATCCCTAGGGACTAAAAGTGATTTGAATTTGTAATGTGGATATTGTTAGTAAAAGTTCCAATTACCAAAGAGATCAATCACAAACATTGTATGAACAAATAACAGGCTATAAGGATAAAGTAAAAGGTGCGTGAGCCAAATTAAAAAAAAGGTTTACTGAAAAAATAAAAAAACGCGCGAAAAGCATTCTGCCTTCGTTCGTAATTGTTTATTCAAAATTGTATGTAAATAAATAATACGTTTATCTATTTACATACAATTTTGAATATTCTTATTCATTATTATTCATAAGTTGCATTTACTTATTTTTTCATAGAGGGTGATAAAACGTAGAGTGTCCACCTCGGGAGCAACGCTGATGCTCGAGTACTCACTTACTCTCACTTTTTACTTTGAATCCCTCTCGCCTTCAAAATAGTTGTATGCTCCCTTGGCAAACAATCTACTATTTCATTTAGGTAATTGAGATTACTTTTTATCTCAATTTTCGTCGTCGTTTTTTCAATTATGTTATTCAAACAATCATTGTTGGAAAAAAAAGTGGTGACATATAAAGTTGAGTGATTGCATCAGAATTTAACCCAGGTTTGTATACATTTTTATCAAAAAGTTTTGGAACAGAATATACCTATACAATTTTATGTAGGTGTGTGTACATTATCGTTCCGTTTGAATCTGCGATAGGTAGGTACATCTCTTTTAACTTTGTATAAAATAACGCGAGTCTATATAAAATTGAATTTCTGTTTTACAATGATACTTAAACGAGCAGGCTTTTAACTGTGGGTTTATTTATGTTGACGAGCACTGATCCGTCATCATCAACCTTCTAGCTGAGCTATAACTTTAGATACATACCTAGTACTTGTACACAATACTAATTTATTTCATGTCTTCGATCATCTTTAGAAAATTACCATCATCTGTAAGGAAATGCCAAATTGATCATTTTACATGATTACATTTTCAAAAAAGTAGTTATTTTATTCAAATTACAAAACAGTCAGTATCTTTGTTAACACAGAAATGCTTCACGCTATTATTTTTTATTGGTAAACTTTAGACAATAACAGTCAGTTTTAAGTCGTTATGAAAAATGCACGCATTCGTAAACTACCACAGAAAATATTGTTTAATTTTACCATAAATATTACAGCTTTAATTTCAAGAGTAGTAACCATATATTAATAATAGAAAGTTCAGTGGTTGACTTAAAAATAAATGATAATAATAAATCATTAGGTTTTGAAAAGAACATGGAACATCGCACACTAGTTGTACCGTTTATTTTCTGCGCGTAGTAGGTTGTACGTAATGTAAATATTTAGATATTGTAGACTTAGGTTTGTAAATTGGTCAATTCCCAGATGTTATACTTATTCTTCAATCTATCTAGTTTATCAAAATTAATAGCTTTGCTTTATATTACTGTCATTATATGCCGAGCATTCTAGATCTACATTATATGCCGAGCATTCTAGATCTACATTATATGCCAAGCATTCTAGATGTACATTTAAGCATTGTTATTTGCTTTAGTAGTTATAGAATTACAATTTGCCTGAATGTCATTTAATTAAATAGTTATCAATAAATATCAACCATTATGTATATTAAAAAAAATAACAAACATTAAAATTAGATCATTATGTCAAACTCAAAGATCCTATATAACATCAAAGTAACCCGCTGATATTAGATTCAATACATGTGCAAGCATGCGGCAGGTATCGTTCTTCCATTAATTAAATGGTTCCTGACATCATTCAAAATATACCCTATTTTTTGTTTACGCTTTGGATTAGGTATATAAACAGAGGTTTCATATAAATAAATAAATGAAAATAATATAGACCAAGTTTAAAATGTATTTACAAATAAAAACAGTTGATGTTAAATATTTACGTTCGTTATTTATTAAAATTCCTTTAGCAGAACTGCATAGCTATAACAATACAATACCGACTTTATTATTATAAGCACTTTATATAAAATAAAACCGAGTGAAATTAGATTAATGTTAGGTATTATGAGTACAACAAGTCCCTTTAAATATGAGCAATTGAAGTCATTCCAAAATAAGCCAATCGAAATAACTTTGAGTAAACGTGTGGAAATGGTTAGGTACCTACTTACAAGTCTGCTACGCAAATACACATACCTGTTCAACTTGGTCACTTAAGAGTAGGTTTGTTATGAAATATTATTCACAACGAATTTTATTTATATGCTCTCCCCTTGCCCTTAACATATCTCTCCAAGCACTTATTAAAAAAAACAGCAGAGTCCAAACGTGTATTCTCTACAAATCCTCGCGTACCACCATCGTTTGCTATTGTAATTATTTTGGTTATAAGCTGGGGCTAGAGACCTCAATGTTTTCTAAACCTTGCTAGAAGCGTCACAAGTGTACTACATTTCAAACACGCTAGAATGATTTAGAAGTTTGACTAATAGCGCTTAAGCACAGGGTGTAATTTTGTTCATAAGTCATAATAATAATTTAAGATCCTAGACACTAAAATAATATAATTACTTAGCATCGATAAAGTTAACGTAGGTATCTACTGTCTATATTAATGTTGATTAACGTAGAGTTTCGAACGCTTAGTATGTTTGCCGGCACAGGAGCACCGACTCTTTGAATGGGGCACTTGTGTTACCTTTTTTTATTGTCTATTCGTATTGCACACTGATCATTTTCTCCGACATAGGTAATTCTATCACATTTACAATGAATTGTTGCTGAATCAACTTATGCGTAGCTTAGAACTCATGGATGTATCATTTGTTAGGATCACTACTCAAAACCATCTTAAAGGCCTACTACTGCTACAATGATGGAGTTGTAGTCGCCCGCCTCCAAGTAGTGTGCAGGCGCTTCAGATTCATTATTTAATGCATTACTTACAACTTTGTGAACCTAAGGACACAGAACTGACTTTTGCGACACTTAAATATCTTTCAGCCACTAATTTACTAATTGTAACTGCGTCGGTATCACTCACGCTTACAAAATCAGACATCACTAACCAAAGTAACATCGGTCGGTACTTTGTTTACTGAGAAAGACATTAATTTGTCGCAAATAAACTTTTAAATATTAAGGAAAGCAATTTGGAGCCGTGCTATATATAAATACTATTATTTATTCTGTGACTATACGTAATATAATGAATTGTTGTATAAAACTAGCGTAGGTGCCGCGGTTTTAGCTGAGAATACCCTTCTGAATTCAATAGTTATAAGTGTAGTTTAAGTCGTCACCTTGCGAAAAGATGTTCGCTTAATC
This sequence comes from Luperina nickerlii, assembly GCA_963855955.1. NCBI lineage: Eukaryota > Metazoa > Arthropoda > Insecta > Lepidoptera > Noctuidae > Luperina > Luperina nickerlii. Next base: position 12,157,151 of record OY979664.1, on the reverse strand, counting down.
ATTTAAAAATTGTTGCCTTGAAATATTTTAGTCACAGAAAACTGGTTGTTTCAGCTTTGAAAAATCTCACAATTATATTAGAATATTGTAACGATAAGTTAAGTATTTTATATTTCAAGAACATAAGCGCAAAGTTAACGCGTGCATTGTATTATGTAATTTTGTCTGTGATCGAAATTTTATATTGTTAAGCTGAAAATTAAGCGCACGTATAATTATTTTGAAATGCTGAACGTATTGCGTCATACATTCTGTGGGCTTTAACTAGTCATCCGTTTTCCATTTTAAGTACTTCCACTACCTAAGCTCATACACAATATAGGCACGTATGTATACCTACCAACTTGTTTTTTTTTTTCAATTTGCAGGTGCTCTACGCACTTGTTTTATGCGGGATTATTTTTTTTCTGTAAGATATTCTTTATATCCATTATATAATTAAGTACATCTTTAACTAAATGTAGGCATTCTGTTATGAGTTTATTTTTTTTAAATAACGTTGCCCCACACTAGGAATTACTCCTGTATCGTGGGTGCGTTTACAAACATTTAAATTCACATACACAAACAGCCAGACCCGGAACAACTACCTGTAGGTAATACAAATATTTGTTCCGTGGGGGAATCGAACCCGCGACACGCAGCGCAGCAGTCGATCGCTCAGCCACTGCACCAACCGTGTCGTCAAAGTTTATGACCATACATAAATAGCACCTACTCATGTTTTGAATGCTCATCATGCCCCTTTAGAATTAAATATAGGACTTGAATAAAGTTAAATCAATCAAATTATGAAAAATATAATGATTAAATAGGTACCTTAATATACAGGTACTCGAAATATCGACAATAAAGTCTCCTTGCCTTCATACTCGTAAAATTTCATGTATTTGTACCTAAGTCCCTTTAAGGAGGAAGCGCCAGGGTACAACCGCAAAATTTGCGGGTTACCATTGCGCTTCTCCCTTAAAATCATTGATGCATTATCAGAAAGCATTACAGAATGTATGGGTGACAAATAGGAACACCTGTATAATATTTCCTAACGATTCAGATATCTTATTGTTATTAAATATCTCACTAATTATATTAAAAGTGTACATTTAGTTATGTTATGGACAAGTTCTGTTATTGACAAAACATTATTCTAAAGCATGTTGCGTGTCTGCCGAATCGTGACAACTATAATATTAAGCTAATGCACTAACAGTTGTTTGTTGAGTTATTTGCTGTATTGAACATGTGTGAACTGTTGGGTACGATCTATCAATAAAGGATAGGTTATAAGTTAATGCCTATGTACGTGAGTCTGCCGTTAGTATTAAATGATCGTGTTCGGGTCGTAAGAGACTCGTTCTATGAAATACCTATCACATAGGTAGGTAATATGCAACTCTATATTTATTTTGCATTTATTTCCTTTTCTTGTTCTAGAAATAGAGCAGTGGAGTGTTAAGGAACTAGTTGCGGACAACCGAAAGTGTGATTATGAAACAGTGTGGCAGGACCGTCGATGCGCAAACTGTTACCATCAATTCAGCACATGATTCTAGACCCCCTAGCATAGAAGATGACTACCCGTTCAAATTATGGAACAGCATTTTTTTTTATAACCGACGATAATTTTGAACGCAGGCGTGTTCAGATTCATGTAGGTATCTACTGAATCCATGGTCACAGGATGCGCGTCATTGTATGCTATTCTGTACATATTATTTACAACTCTGAGCAATGTTTTTTGTATCCTGTCGATAAGTTTATAAACCATCTGGGCATGTATAAAAAAATATGTGACTTAACTGCAAATCAACAGTCGGAGTGTAGGTACCTACTAATTGCAATAATAATAAAAGTAAAGAATTCTTAAGTTAAGCTGAATATAATAAAGTGGCATGTGGATTTAGGCAATAAAAAGTAGGTAGGTATATTTTTCTGATTGAGTTATTGTTATCACAATTAGTTAAGACGCTTTTGAATCAGAATGTTTTTATTTTATATATGTCTGATGCTGCAATCAAATTAAATAGGTTGTACTAAGGAATAATAGGTACATACTTACAAAACTAACATGTTTAAAAAAAATTACATGCAGCCCTTACTGTATACCCACATAATCAGGACTTCAGCTTGCCCAGCTAGTACAGACTCAATTTTATACTAATAACTACTCAATCTTCAGTGTATATAAATATAACCAGCATGGAACGCATTGTTTTAAGGATCTTCACTCCTATAGCAATTATTTATTTTGTGCACCCAATAATGATAGTGACAACGATCAATATTTTATTTACATCTACGTTATTCTAAGCACTGACTGGAACGATATTATGACAGTTAATTTATAAGCCACAAATTTTTGCTTTAGGTATACTTTTTATACAAATTATTGAACGTTTGTTCATTATTGTTATAATAATATGCGTAAACAGTACATGTTAAATACTTACTTGTACGTACTTAGAGCATTATAAACAGAGCACATTAGTCACATAGTTAATCAAAACTTTGCATTCATTGAACAGCGCAAAATTCTCGTGGAATAAGTTCAGTGGAATAAAATATCACGCACATGCGACATATTGTTTTATTTCATCAGCTGAGAGAAGCCTTCCCTCAAGTGAATGTAGGTATCTACCTTCATACAAATTATTATCAGGTTCTCCATAGAGAAGAATCCTTTTCGCATTGTACCTAAATAGTTCTTGCAAGCCTTGAGGTTAGACTGAAGATTAATATTATTTTATGTCGAAGACCAAAGTATTAAGCAACGAAACACAAGCATAAAAGTAGACGGGGAGATGTCCAGGAATACCTTTACTTGGGCCAAGTAGTCTCTTTCCAGGCTAGGCAAGATAAAGAAATAACAAGACGAAAGGAAAACGCCTGGAAGTGCTACTAGTCCACGAAGGAACTATTCAAGGGTGAGTTGTAGTAGTGTAGTAGTAGTAGAGTATTCTTCCTGTCCTTAACCTATGGTGCGCGGACTTGGACTTTGACTAACATCCAGAAGGCCAAGCTCAAATGGAGCGCAGTATAACTATATAGGTTTAAGAACGTTTACGCCGTACGGCATTTCATACAAACTTTCAAGGCCTTATTTTTCGAAATGAATGAACCGATTTTTATGAAACTTTATACGCATAAGCAGGATACAAAGGTCTAAAAAGTTAGTTGAGAACATTTTCGAATTGTCTTATTTAAAAAAAGATAACTGGAAATCTCTGTTTCTATGGAAAATTTAAAATCGGTCTAATTTGGCTATAACACTATTTTTCGAAAATGTTCTCTCAACTAACTTTTTAGACCTTTGTATCCTGCTACTTCTGGCGACCAAAAATAGCGCCTGTAGCACCAGTCAAGCGACGTGGGCTCAGTGCTGCCACCTGCACCGAACCGGACGTTGGAACGTTGTTGTCAAGCTCAAGTCACTCGCTACCGGCATGAGATGTCACTTCGGTGGCGGGAAGGCGGTCTTTAAAAAGCTCGAGCTCGGTGGGCTGATTGACTTGTCGCTCGCGCTTCGTCGGATCAATAACATTTATACTGTGCATTATTGTTAAATATTTATTGTAATTAATAATTAGTAGTGAATTAAAAGTGATTAAGTATAGCGATCTATGTGTTTGTGCTAGCATACTGTGTGCAAAGTAGACTCAACTTACAATCGATTCATTCATTTCGAAAAATAAGGGCTTGAAAGTTTGTATGAAATGCCGTAAACGCTATTAATTAACGGATCGTGTTCGAAACACAATACTGTGCTCCAAAACAAAGATAACTGACGTGACTCAAAAGGCTGCCTAGCTTAAAAGGGACTGGGCAGAACATGTCTGCCGCATGCTGGAGAAAAATTGTGGGCCCAACAAGTAGCACAGAACTGGTGCCCTGAGACAGTGAGGCGGGGTCGCGGCAGACCACTTTGGAGCTGCTGAAAATTTTAAAATACTATTTTTGCATTATATAAATTCCTAGTATTGTATATTTACACATTTATTTATTATTTTTTTATACATTTATTTCAGTCATCAAGGCCGATATAAACACATACAAAACAATATTAATATAATTTGAAAATACTATAAATACATACCTACCTACAACATTATAATTATACTAAAAACGAAAGAAACTTTTTTACAAAAAAAAAAACATTTGACTTCCAAAAAAAACACTACAAAGTGAAAAATAACTTTAATTTCAAAAGTCGGTGTAAAAAACGAAAATACAGAACCAACAACACCGACTTTCGAAATTAAAGTTATCTTTCACTTCGTAGTGTTTTTTTTTAAGTCGGTTGTTTTTTTTAACCGACTTCAAAAAAGGAGGAAGTTCTCGATTCGGATGTTTATATATTTTTTTTTTGTATTGAACACATCTGCCTACCCCTTTAAAGGGTACAGGCGTGGTGTTATGTAGTGTGATTGCGTAAACAAAGCATACTTAAGCTACAGCAGCAAACGCGGTTGATTTGATGGCATTTATTGAAGAGTTCAGTTGTTTGTCTCCGAAACTCGTCATCAGATCTTTACGAAATAGATGGGACCATTTCGGAATAACCCTCGTAGGAACAAAAAAAAATAAATGAATGTGTAACCAATACTTTGTAACCATATTAATTTGATTTAAAAGAGTGTTCGTGGAGTTTCTTGCCCGTTCTTCTCCATAGGTACCTACTACGCTTTGGAATGGGCAACTAGCTTCATATTTCTGACTGACCGACCCCTTGACAGTTAAAATGTGCCTGTAATTGGTTTATTTGAAATAAATGCTTTGAGTTTGACACAATCATGGAATGTTGAATTGATCGTCTAAGGTCCCTCTAAGGAACTTTGCCCCTTGAAAGTTAGTTCAGTGTTGCCATTGCCACTTAACAAGGGTGCATTCACAAACATCCATAGACGACATACAACATAAAATCTGTGTGCGAACAAACCAAGATGACAAACATGACTTTGTCACTTTTCATAGTGATATTTCGTTAGTTTCAATGAAAGCCACCGGGACACAAATCTGCTACACTCTTACGTTTGACAAAGTACGGAATGGAACTTAATTTAGGATTTAAACGCACTCCTACAATGAGGCTCATGAACACAACTCATTGATATAGGCGCGAATTACACAGAAAACGTTTTGAAGCGGCATAGGTCTGCGCTGCACCTTTACCTAACGCCGTCTGTGTATAATTCACACCTTAAGGTGAATGCGCAGCTGTAGCTAGCTCGCGAAATTAAATTTTTCTTACGTTCTTTGCAATTTTCAGGTCAGTGTCAAGTAGTATCTTGATCAAAATATGATTCGTGACTATAACAGGTATAACGTATTTACAGAATTAGAATCATTAATTAAGTTAATTTTATTTTTATTATTTGTTGTTGCAGCACTAATACAAACTATTTACACTAGATAAGTACTTACTAAATTAAATGACTAACTAACTGACTACACAAATAAACAGGGCTGCCTTAACCTTAACCCTATTGATTGATATTTATTTCATAAAACAGTAATTTTGAACTTCACGGGCTACCCTGGCGCCTCCTAAAACCCTGCGCCCGTGTGCCACGCACCCCTTGCACCCTCGGGTAAAGACGGCCCTACAAATAAATACAAAAACAAAGGACACTTAGGCGTCGAAATACTCGTCCGCATCGCTGTCATCCGGAAACTAGCAGCATTGTCACATTGAATGGCAATGCTAATTCTTTGGCCAAAGAACGACCCAGCCCTCTGGTCACGTGAAGTGTCGACCAGCCGGCGAAAAATTTCCTTTTATAGGAGACGCTCACTCGGGCCCCATGACTCGAGCGTTTCGACCCCAAACGGCTCAAAGCTGTAGTTGCCCATAAGGTTACAGTATTTGCGTCGCTTGACGGTCTCAGCAGCCGCAGCAGCAGCGCCAGCACAGCCCACCGTGCTAGGAACATGAGATGGCCCAAGGGTATCGACACACGTTGCGTTCCACACCAGAGGCCTACCCACCTTCCAAGGCAACAGCGTCATACCGTCTGATCTCTTCCCATCGTCACGTACCAAGCCGTTTGGTTCTAACACCGCTGGTACGCCGCCGGCGGTGACAAGGGCTCGACGAATAATATATTTGATGCTGCCGTGCCGTTCCCGACCTGCGCTCCTGCAGCAAAACAGGCCATGGTGACCGAGACTGTCGACAGCTTCACCGCAGTGACATGATACAGAGCAACACAACGTGCGCCCAAGCGGAGACACGTAGCGAGCCGAAACGATGAGTCATCCATCATTGTACCTATAGGGTGGATGACGGGAGCGCCTGAAGCCACAAGCCTGACTCCCATTCTCCAACAGCCAGCAGACGAGCACGAATAATAATAATTAAATAATTAATCATTAATACATCTTTCTATGTTAGATTTGTTCCATAATAACAAATCTCTTATGGAAAAGTGCTTATAGAACAAATCTAACTTAAAAGAGATAAGTTAATGATTCTAATGACTATAATTCTGTACATATATAATTCTATTATAGTTGCGAATCATATTTTGATCAAGATACAACTTGATACTGACCTGCAAATTGCAAAAAACGTAAGAAAATTAGAATGTCGCGGTCTACCACTGCACATTCACCTTACAAGCCTAAATAACCAGGTCAATAAATTACAAAAAAAAAGAGCACAACTCATGACCACACGAAGACGAGGCGGTATAGTCGAAACACCAGGGCCTGCCATTCGGGCGAATTAAAAAAAAAGTGTCACGAGTGTCAGTGTCAACCAGTTGTCATTGTCAGATATCATGTCCACATTGTCCACCCACCACCCACTCCATACTCCATCCGTTCATCCATTGTCCAAACTACCAAGCTCGAGGTAGAAAAAGCAAGCCATGTGATTGTGATTCAAATCAAATCAATGTTTCTTTTTGAATTCGATTTACTCTTTAATTGTATTTAGTTATTTATTGTATATACGCCGTTCTACAACCTTTTATGAAACAATTTATTAAGCGATGAAATAATGAGTTCTCAAGCGATAAAGTGCCACAAATGCCGCCACATATTATTTGATGATACATGCATCTTGGTCAGCTCTCTTACATGTGATCCTAAAAAATGTGAAAGTTATAATATAAAAAAGTTCATATACGTCAATGAGGACATAGTGCCTGAATGGATTAGAGAAAAAGTCGAAAATGAGGAGTGGACTAAGGGTAAACTGCACTGTCAGAAATGTAACAATAGAATTGGGTCATTTGACTATATATCAGGGCGAAAATGTGAATGTGGATCATCGGTTATACCACCTATACATTTGGTGACCAGTCAAATTGATAGGCCAATAAAAATTCAAAATATTAATAATTTAAGGATATGATATTATTATGTTCTGAAACACTATACTGTCTTTCTAACTTGCTGATTAATATATTGTAAAGAAAATAAAACAGATTGATTATAACTTGTATGTATTTTATTTTGTTAAATTTTACGTTTATTCAACCACCATTGCACTTGTTACTGATTCATTAACTTCAATATCGCGGCATTTAGCGGCTTGTAATTCCCTTCGAATCTGTAAATAGAATCAGAAAATTTAACAATTGCAACACTAAAGTAGACATGGAAATCTATTTATTATCTATGTATATTATGATAAATTACATAATTAATTTTATCATACCTCTGGGGTGACGGTAGGATGGGACTGTTTCCTAAGTAATTCCAAAAGGGCATCTCTCTGTTCTGTAGATATGTCAGCTTTATAACGTTGAACAAATGTTAATAGAGATTGATGCCACAGAACTGGCAAATTGCGATGTTCACTTTGAAATCTGAAAAGACCAAAAGTTTACTAGAATTTTGTACACACTATTATAACTAGCATACTATTAAAAACCAGTAGCATGCAGTTTGTCTCTATAGGAAAATTATAACTGCACTGAGGAAACAACATCATGCCTGTAAACCCCGAAGGACTAGGCAGAGGTATACCTATAGTACACCCACATTTTGGCAGTTATGTTAATGTCGCACTAGATGCACCCCACGGTTTCACCCACATAAGTTTTGATCCCGATAGTCCACTCAATGTATGACCGAAAAGGAAGTGTAGAGTGCGTGAGCTGGGCCCTAAGTGATTTCTTCAGAAAGTTGTTCAGGGTGCTTAGGGAGTAAACATACTAAAAGTCCCCGCGTCTAGGAGGTGAGCCGGAGTGGGGGGGGGGGGGGATAAAACAGCATGCAACAGCTAGTGTTTGATAAAAGTTGTTTTATCGAATTTTTCACTTTTCCGGAACGTGTAGTTCGAAAACGGGTAGGAATTCGAAAAAGTGTGCAAGACAAAAGTTGTAGAAAATTGTATCAGCTTTCATTGCGTAGAAGATATTTTTTCTCTACGACGCACCGTTTAAAAGATATTAGCGAAAAACTCAAAAGTGGGAACTTTTATCCTCCACTCCAGCTCACCGCCTAGAAGCGGGCTTTTAGTATGTTTACTCCCTAAGCACGCAGAACAACTTCTATAGAAATCGCTTAGGGCCCAGCTCACGCACTCTACAACTGCTTTGTTAAGTGGACTACGAGGGAATATCGGGATAAAATGTATCCAATGTTATTTCCTGGGACTCAAACTATATACCAAATTTCATCTAAATCGATTCTGCGGTTTAATCGTGAAGAGGTAACAGACAGACACTTTCGCATTTATAATACTAGCAGTGCCCCGCGGTTTCACAGGCATAAGTGTCGATCCCATGGGAATATCGGGATAAAAACTATCCTATGTCCTTTCCCGGGACTCAAACTGTCTCTATACCAAATTTCATCTTAATCACAACACGGTAACAGACAGACAGACACTTTCGCATTTTTAATATTAGTATGGTTCTAACAGGGTACAGTACTGTGGTTATGTGGGAACCCAAAAAAATAGTGCAATGTGATTTGGGGACAGGTCTTAATATTCTGTTTCAGAGGAGTAATATAAAATTTTGGCTTAAATTAAATAATTATGTATCCGCACCTTATAAAGTGGAAAACTACTGAATCTACGACTCTGTATGGCAATGCATACTTTTTGTCGAAGAGTATTCTTAAAAATATGGAACTTGCTCCAGTGTAATCCATTTCTGCTATCTTTAACATTGCTGCACTGGAATGCAACACCGGTACTGAATTACGTGCCAACACTGAACCGACTATGATGGCTTCACGTAGTGTGCAATCTCCTGCCTAGAAAATACCACAAATAATTAATTTAACAAAGTCGAGTTGTTAAATCTTAAAAAACAAAACTCGAAATTTAAGTTACCTCCAGTAAGGGCAATAGTATACCCTTCATGAAAGCGCCAGGCTTGAAGAGTGATTTACGTAATGCTTGGTATAAATGAAAGTTCAATCTTTTATATTCAGCAAGGTCATCTCTCACACGAGGTAGCAGTACTAAATTATAAAATCGTTGTGCCATCTTCTCTTTCAAGTTTGACGCGAAGATTCTGGTAGCCTAGAAAAAACCATTAATAAAATTTAAGTGTACAGTGTGAGTTTTGAACATAGAAAGATGTGGTGTTAAATTAAACGTTATTTTAAATTCAGCTTGAACATGTATCAAGATTTTTTTGATCTCTATTAGAAATACAATGTAAGTGGGTACACCTTGGGTACATCCTTTAGCTTTTTATTTCGGTATTATGTTCTGTACGTTTCAGTTTTTTATTTCTGCTTGAATATAGTCTTCAATGTCTTTGTTATAGGTAATTGGCATGTGCTAGCTGATATAGTCTGACATATATAAGGCAAAAAAATAAGTTAATGTTTCGTAATTTTTAGGGTTCCGTACTTAAAAGGAAAAAACGGACCCTTATAAGACCACTTCGTTGTCCGTCTGTATTTTATTTTCCGTTTATGCCGCATATTATTGCACTCGCCAGGGAATCAAAACCTATAGGGTACTTCCCGTTGACCTAGAATCAAGAAGCAATGTCATGTAGCACAAGTAAAGGAATAAATCCGAAAACCGTAAATTTGTAGTTACATACCAACTTTGTACGGAACCCTCGGTACGCGAGTCCGACTCGCACTTGACCGGTTTTTTACTTTGCATACTATTGTAGACATAGAATTAAGTACTTAGCTAATAACTTTGGATGCCAAGCTTCAATGGGTACGGTATTCTGTTGTAGTGAAATGCCGCCAATATTCAGATAATATTTTTATTCAAAAAGGTCAATTCGTTCAATTTACAAATTAAGTCCCAGACACTCCCTCAGAGACAAATGTAAAGAGATTAATATAATGACTGTGCCTTCTAAGTACATTTATGAAAATATTTTGAAAGCACATAAAAAAAAATTATCTGTCTAAAAAATACAGTGATATTCATAATATAAACACTAGGAACAAACAAATTAGTTGTACAACCAGGCTTAAAAAATATAAGTGGCTTGTTTAGATGATGAAAGCGGAAACTATGCCAGAAAGCCTTTTATACTGTTAAAGAATATAATTGGGGACAAAAATGCTTGGGATTGAGCTGCTCCAATAAATTTACACAGTGAATCTTGTTTTGTTTTTTTCTTACTTACTGTTTTTTATTTTTTTTATCTGTATAGACATGAATATTTACTTTGTAGAGTATAATATTATTTTTAATGTGAGGACTATGTGAGTCATTGTTTTTTGTTCCCTTCAGTTAGTTTTAATGGTGGTCTGGCAGTTTGAGTAATTTATGTGGCCTACTGAAATGTCCTTTCTTTGGTGTTGTTTGTCTAATCGTTTAGCTCCTTCAGTTCTGAGTTAAGCTGCACGATAATTGACAAATGCATGCACTGGCTGGACAGGTCCTTCAAATCTGTATGGTTCTTTCCTCAAAAGACCATTTCAGACACCAATCTAAACAGTCCTCAAAATGATCTGACCAAGACTATTTCCGGATTGTTATATACTCATTTACTTCGTAAAGTATTATATTACTAGCTGCGCCCTGCGGTTTCACCCGCATAAGTTTCGATGCCGTGTGAATATCGAGATAAAAAGTAGCCTATATGTTAATCCAGGGTGTCAGCTACCTCCATACCAAATTTTATCAAAATTGGTCATTATTGACATATAAAAAATGAAGAAAAAATATAAAAAAAAACATGTATCATTTAAGTTCTTCTAACTGAACAGAGCTGTGCTGCTGGGAAGTTTGTTGCGCCACTTCTTCCTGGTTAAAGCACTAGGAAGTGGTGACAGGCAGTCGTTTTGGGGGACTGTCTCAATTAAATTTGATGTTTAAAAAGTACACCCTTTCAGAATAATTTGAACAAATGACTTTTGATTTTCATTTGGCACTGCTTTAACTAATCTTTTATTTAAGCATTTCAGAAAAATTATTTCACCAACATACTAGAACATTTCTAATAACAAAATAACCATTTCATAAACTTACTTGGTACATAGCTGCAGCTGACCAGGTAGTTGGCTCTGTGATGTACAATATTTGTTCCCAATTTTGCAAGTGTGGAACCATTTTGAATGCCTTTGGCAGTTTTCCAGATCTGTACTTTTGCAATACATCTCTGACACCTTCATACATTGTTTTTATTCTGGAAAATACAAAGCAGTAATCAGTAATTATTGAAGAACAATCTTCCCTTATTTGAAAAACACCTAATCTGATATATGGATTAGTAAGGAAGTTGCCAGTTTGCTTTGTGACAAATAAACCTATTTTCCTTTATTTCTTTCTTTTCAACATATTTTCTTAACCCAGATGTTACTGAAACTACTTTTTCCAGGAAATTCCAGGCCAAGGTGGCCTAATAGGCCCATCGTAATTGTTGTATGCATGTCGTACATATCGACGGCGAAGTGCCAATACCTCCTAACTGATTTTTTTTTGAGAAATTCACTTTTTTTTCGTTTTGAATTTAAAGGCGTAATTCGCATGTTTTAGTGAAATCGCAAAGTGTATTTTTATTACAACAACATTAAATTAAAATGTGGAAATACATATTACTTCCCAACTAAAACAACGTGTCTATTTTTGAACGTTTTTATCCAGTATGTGTAAATTTTTGACTTTGTCAGTTAGGAGTTATTGGCACTTCGCCGTCGATATGCGGTTTTGAGTCTTTTAAAAGGCCCGTTGCAGTATCTGGGTTAAGGAATAAATACTGCTTTTTAAAATAAAATTTACCTTGGATCAATGTTTTGTAACTTTAATGTTTCAACATCAGAGAACTGAGTCTGTAGCTCGGTATGCTTATCAGTAATCTTTTCTTTTATAATATCTGCTAGAGTGCGGGTTCTCTCAGGTTTAGCCGACATGAACATTTTAAGTGCTTCTTCATCTTCTTCGTTTATTTCTACATTATCGTAATATGTGTCTGGCTCCAAGTCATCTCTATCTGATCCAGTATCATCATCAGAGTCTGCATCTGTGGATAGAAATTATTGTTTCATTAATTTTCTTGTTGGCATTTCCGAAATAAATTTATAAAAGCAATTTAGAAGATATAAAGTAATTTTTATGGTTTTCTAATTCCTGCCTTCTTGGATGGACTGCACAGCAATTTTATTCTACTATCACTATGTGAGTGGTACCTGGCTCACCTTTGAATGTTGCAGGAAGTGTCACATGTTTTGCAGGGGATGGGCCGTCTTCAGCATCCCCTAATTCAGCTTGTTGCCTTCTTGCGGCTTTTAAGATTTTTTTGGACAAGTCTGCATTTACGAACTGAAGAATAAAAAAATACCATTAAGTAAAATGATGTATTAATAACACAAATTTTTGTCAAGCAAACGATCCACGGCGGTATGAATACTCGGATCGTGAATTCATGATCGACATTAAACAGTTCGAGTATCATAGATGTTCTGTTAATCAAGTCAAACACTTACTTCTTCATCATCATCTTGTCGGTTCCTTTCTTTGTTTCTGTTTTTATTTTTTACAGAGGTTACTGATTCGATTTGATCTGCTAAAGCTAAATTCTTCCCAACTTGAGAGGGTTTAAACTTTTTAGCCTTTCCCATTATAGTACAATTTCAACGACACAATTTATAGAAAGGAAGTTCTGGTTAAATATATTGTAGAAACTGTAGAAAGTAGCCAAACCAAAAGAATTCAATGAAATGAAAACGTGCACTTTGACATTGACAATCTGCTGTATAACAGTGACAGTTGACACAATTCGTCCAGGATTATTTCAGAGTAGAACCGTCTCCTGATACTCTATACATGTCTACAGAATAAGAAGGCTATTTGGTTGGATATTTTGTTGTGCAGCCTTCGTGTAACCAAGTAACGCTCGTAGAACCCGTCTCTCCATACAATACGTTGCGGCCCCGCACCGCAATAATTTTAAGGCATGGCGCCGCATTGGTGGCCTCAAAGGCGGTGTGGGACTGTGGGTTCGCAATGTCGTAGATAGACGTGCGAGCAGAGACAAGAGAGTTGATTGAAAGGACAACAACAGTACAGTCTGTCGGGATTTTGCTATTGTCTTGGTGAGATTAAGCACGCGTTTCTTAACCTCATTCTTTTTTGATATCAAAATCTATTTGAAATCTGTTTATAGTGTTGTGATTGTTCTGTGTGGTTTGTGTGGGTATAAGGTTGGTATTCTAAGCCTTTTGGCACTCATTTCCTAAGGAAATGAGTGCCGAGGAACCCCCTGATGGGGGTGGAGGGATTCCTCCAGATATTATGGAGGTGGTGGAGTGTTCCCAAAACTCTGATTGCGTGAGACCCGACGTTAGAAAGCGCCCCAGAAGTCCTGAGTTTTCTGTTGTTGACGCGAAAAGAAATAAGCCGCCGTCTGATTCAATTCAGTCCGTGTTTATTAAGCCAGGATTCGAGAACGATTCCAAAATTCTCTATAGTGAGAGTGACAGAGCTCCCTTCACGGTATTTGTCTCTAGGGTGGAAACAGATCCTAAACAAGGCCTAACCTTAAACTCTCTTAAGTTTGCCCAATTTATATTTAAGAAAGGTTTTAAAGGTGTTGTTCAAGGCAGTGTCAGGTCTTTGGGCCGTAACAGGATGTCTGTTGATTTTACAACATTAAGTGATGCCAACAACTTTGTTAGCAATCCCATCTTAGCTGAATATAATTACTCTGCATCTATCCCTCGCTTCCACGTGAGTCGCATGGGAGTTGTTAGGGATATTCCTACGGACTGGACACTAGAGGAGCTAGTCCTCGGTATAGAAACCCCTCGAAATTGTGGAGAAGTTGTTAGGGCTAGAAGGCTTAATTTTAAAAACAAAAAAGAGGATTCCGTCACTTGGTCCCCTTCATCGACTGTGGTGCTTACTTTCTCTGGCCAAATTCTCCCAGAGAAAGTCTTCTGTTATAATGTTTCTCTTCCTGTCTCAATCTATGAACTCCCCACTATCCAATGCCGCGACTGTTTACGATTTGGCCATATAAGTAATCAGTGCAGATCTAAATCGCGCTGTTACCGTTGCGCTCAACCTCATCCTGGAGATAGCTGTAATGTTCCCGACTCACAGGTCTCATGTCTTTTGTGTGACGGTGGAAGCCATAAGGTCACTGATTTTAAATGCCCTGAACACTCAAGACAGAAGTCAATTAAAATGGTAATGTCTCAAGAAAATCTAAGCTACCGTGAGGCATCAGCAAGATTTCCCCGTACCCGTAAATTGCCATACTCCAATGTTACAGCAAGTCCCTCCCAATCCAAACTTCCTCAATGTTACCCTTCTGAACCCGTTCTCTTCTCACCCCCTCTTAACACTCCTACTTCTTCTCCATATGCATCCCCTGTTAAAACATCCTACACCAAGACGGTTTTTCGTTCCCCAAGACCTAGGCCAGAATTGGGCAAGTCATATGATACTCGAGCCCATAAATCGATAGTCAATACACCTAATTCTTCTCAGCCTAATGGCTGTGCTCTGAATTCCCCTTACATTGAAACCACTCCCCTTCCCACTCCTAATGACAACTTGATAGAGCTCCTAACTGTAAAAGTTTTATAATCTATGTTATTGTAAGCTTTACTGTGACAACACTTACTTCCTTATCCTCTCTGGTTCCTTTTTGCTGCGTCGTCGCTCATGTCATGTTTAATTAATTTTTCTATTTTATAGTAATTGTTTGAATTCTAACTTAACAGTTATTTTAATAAATAATTACGTTTAAGTTACTCAAAAACGTTTTAATCATCTGCCCTGTAGCCTGCACACACTATTGGCTTCCATATAAGCATCATCTTGAACAACTGCTTTCTAACAGGTTATGGGCCCAGCAAACAAAGGGAGACACGTTGACACAGCTTTAAACGAAAAGTGAATACTGTACTAAGTTATAGTGTGGTGCCAATACAAGGCACAGGGCTGATTGTTTATTGGAATCATCCGTACCCATTATATTACTAATGCCGGATCAAGACCAACGTGGCGGCGACGGCAGGAGTCATGCTGGCAGTGCAGCTGACCATACTTTTGGAACGCCGGGGACAATGTTACCCTACGGCGGAGGTGGCAGCTTTGTGGACAAGCTGGAAGGAGTGGTGAATTATCATTCCTGGAAGTTTCAGGTGCGGATGGCACTCATACTAGAAAATTTATGGGGTTGTGTTGAGGGCACGGATACTGATGCGGGACGAATTCAGAAAGCTCTCGCTAGAATATGCCTCTCGATCAAACCACATTGTTATCAATATGTACGGGATTCTACGACAGCAAAAACCGCATGGGATAACCTCAAAACTGTGTTCGAGGATAAATCTCTTTATAGAAGGGTTACTTTATTGAGACAACTCCATAAGATTCAATTTAATCAATATAGCAATATGACTGCATATATTGAGGCAGTCATGACTCTGAGACAACAGTTGGTAGATATTGGTAGAACAATTGAAGACAGTGAAGTAGCGGAATTACTTCTTGGTGGGCTTCCCGAAGAATATGATGTGCTTGTATCGAACCTGGAGACTGCCAACATCACAAACACTTTATCAAGCGAGCTGGTGCGAAGTAGGTTGCTACAAGAAGAATTTAGAAAAAATTCCAATGGAAATGTGGCTGGTACTCAACAAAGTGCATACTATGCAAGTAAGAAGAGCCCCATAGTGTGTAATTACTGTAAAAAGAAGGGCCACATCAAATCCAAGTGCTTTAAGTTGAAGAGGGACTCAAAATTAAAGAGGAATGATGAGCAAGTTCTTCTGGTTGCACAATCCATCAAGAACCAGTGGATTATTGATAGTGGATGTACTTCGCACATGACTAATTGTAAAGACTTTATGATTAATTTTAGTATTGCAAATAATAGTTCAGTGTCTATAGCAAATGCTGATAAACTCGCTTGTGAAGGTATGGGTGACATAAAAATATGTCTTAATAATAATAATTTTGTAATTAAAAATGTGATGTTTGTTCCAAATTTGTCCAACAATTTGATATCTGTCGGCAAACTCGTTGAGAAAGGCTATGTAGTTAAATTTTTTAATGAATTTTGTAATGTTCTGGATAGAAATGGTAAACTGGTGGGAATGGCTTTAAAGAAAAATGGTGTTTATGTTTTAAACAACATTAGATATAGGTGTAATTCTCAGGTACACTTTCCAATGATCCTGCTGGAGGAACAGGATGCACAAAGTGCAAATGCTGCTATCACAGTGCCATTGGAATTGTGGCACAGGCGTCTCGGCCATCTCAGTCAACGTGGTATGAATGCTTTAAAGGGTGGTTTGGTTTCTGGTGTAATGTTTCAGGACAACCAGAAGCACGACATACACAATTGTATCGCTTGCCTTGAGGGGAAGATGAAGGCCAAGTCTTACCCAAAGGGACAGGCTAAGAGAGCTAGGCAGCTTTTGGAGCTCATCCACAGTGACGTCTGCGGCCCGATGTCTGAAAGCAGCTGGGGAGGTGCTCGCTATCTAGTGACCTATACTGACGATTTTTCGAGAAAATCTTTTGGATATTTGTTAAAAGCCAAATCAGAGGTAATGTCCAGTTTTATTGATTTTAAAACTCTAGTAGAGAAGCAGGCTGATTTGCGGATCAAAATATTACGTACAGATGGAGGTGGCGAATACTGCAGTGCTAGATTCGCCGACTATTTAAAGATGGAAGGAATAATTCATCAAATAACTATACCTTATTGTCCTGCTCAAAATGGAGTAAGTGAACGCCTAAATAGGACTATTATGGAGAAGGCAAGGTGCATGCTGCAGGAAAGTGGTCTCTGCAAGCGCTATTGGGGTGAAGCAGTTATCACTGCTATTTATTTAAAAAACAGGAGCCCCACAGCTGCTTTGTCAGGATCTGTTCCTGAAGAGGTTTGGACTGGATCTAAAATTGATTTAAGTCATCTCCGTGTTTTTGGCTGCATTGCCTATTCTCTCATACCTGAGCAGCAACGCAAAAAATTAGACTCAAAGAGCAAGATGTATGTGTTTGTAGGTTATAGTGAGACTTCTAAAGGTTACAGATTAATTGATCCGTCTAATCCAAGCAAAATTATCTTGTCCAGAACAGTTTCTTTTTTAGAAAATAAATTTTATAATATGACTACTGAAAAAGATAATAATTATATTGAATGCAATGATCATTACAATATTTTACCAATTAACAATGATTTTGAAAATAATTGTTATCCTGATAATTCTATAAATAGTAATAATATTTTATTAAATGATAATAATCGGGATGTTTCTCAAATTCCAGGTGATGTCCCTGGTGAACACTGCGACACACAGAGTGACAATACCAGCTTCAGATCGCCTGAGAGCGACATTAGTTTCAAGTCCCCTGCTGGAGATAATCTTTGGACTGAGTCATCATCATCTGAGGGTGAATCACCAGTTCCAGAGACAAATCCAATATTACCGGTTGCTACTAATGGCCGGCCTGTAAGAACTACTCGAGGTATTCCACCTCTGAGGTATGGTGACTATGATTTATCTCTGTTAGTACATGGTGGATATTTTGATCAACCACAAACATATGAAGAAGCTATCTCTTGTTCTGATAGTGAGCAGTGGAAAAAGGCAATGTATGATGAATACACATCATTAACTGAAAATGGTGTTAGGGTATTAGTTGATAGACCAGTTGATAGAAATGTAATAAAATCAAAATGGGTTTACAAAATTAAAAATGATGCCTCAGGAAATTTTATTAAATATAAGGCACGCTTGGTTGCTCGTGGTTTCACTCAGAAACCTGGTGTTGATTTCACAGAAACATTTTCACCAGTTGTTCGACATTCCACCATGAGAATATTGTTTTCTCTAGCTAACTCTCTAGATATGGATATTGACCATTTGGACGTTGCTACAGCTTTTCTCAATGGAAATTTAAATGAAACCATTTACATGGAGCAGCCAATGGGTTTTTCAGAAAATAATAGCAAAGTTTGTCTATTACTCAAAAGTATTTACGGTCTAAAGCAGGCCAGTCGCATGTGGAACTGCAGAGTCCATGAATTGCTCTCTAAAAATGGTTACATTCAAAGCAAGTGTGAACCTTGTGTTTATTTTAAGAAAACAAAAGATGATTTTATCATAATTTCACTGTATGTAGATGATTTCTATGTATTTAGTTTGGGTGCGGCTAAGATGGAATTATTTAAGCTACTAGAATCAGAATTTGATGTAAAGAATTTAGGTCCAATAAGAAATTGTCTTGGAATGAGTGTAACCAGAGATAGAGTAAAAGGAATTTTAACACTTGACCAGTCAAATTATGTGAAAAGGTTACTTGCGAAGTTTGGTATGACTGATTGTAAACATGTGTCAACACCTATGTCTTTAGATTGTAAACTTGTAAAATCGGAAAATAGCTTGAGTGATGACACATATAACTATAGACAATTAATAGGTGGTCTTATGTATTTATGTATTTGTACAAGGCCAGACATCGCACATGCTTGTAGTAAATTGAGCCAATTTAATAATAATTTTGACAAATCACATTGGCTTGCTGCAAAACGCATTCTGCGTTACTTGAGTGGTACAATCGACTACTGTTTGATGTTTTCAAAAGGTAGCAATTGTAATATAACTGCTTATGCTGACGCAGATTGGGGTAATGATCTCAGCGATAGAAGGTCCTACACTGGTTTTATTGTTAAGCTAGGTAATGATAATGTAAACTGGGAGTCTAGAAAACAGCAATGTGTAGCACTTTCTAGCACAGAAGCAGAATATCTTGCGATGAGTGATGTCTGCAAGGAAGTTTGTTTTATGAGAAATTTATTGTTTGAAATTTTAAATACCAAATTAAATATAGTATTGTATAATGATAATCAAAGTGCTCAAAGACTATTGGAAGTAAAGGAATATTGTCATAAGAAGACAAAACATATTGATATTAGATATCATTTTGTAAAAGATTTGATAATTAATGGACAGATAGTTGTTTCATATTTGCAAACGGATAGCATGATTGCAGACATTATGACTAAACCTTTATGTAAAAGTAAGCATTCAGACTTCGCAGAACAAATGAATGTAACCAAAATAAAATTGTAATGTTTAAATATATGTGATACTAGAAATAATTCTTTTGTTTTATGACTGCATGTAATGCATGTTTATAAACTATAGTGATGTAGCATTATGTATGCATTAAGTATAATTATGTTTGTATTGCATGTTTCTGTTTTAAACGTAAAGCTTAAGGGGAAGTGTAAAAGTTTTATAATCTATGTTATTGTAAGCTTTACTGTGACAACACTTACTTCCTTATCCTCTCTGGTTCCTTTTTGCTGCGTCGTCGCTCATGTCATGTTTAATTAATTTTTCTATTTTATAGTAATTGTTTGAATTCTAACTTAACAGTTATTTTAATAAATAATTACGTTTAAGTTACTCAAAAACGTTTTAATCATCTGCCCTGTAGCCTGCACACACTATTGGCTTCCATATAAGCATCATCTTGAACAACTGCTTTCTAACACTAACTTGCTCCCTTATTAACATTTTGTCTAAATTTAGTGATGCAATACCGAACAACGTCATCATATTAGTTCAACAACTCCTCGAAACCTGGATTCACCAAAATGGACAAAATCCTTCAGTGGAATTGTAGATCCATTCGCAGGAAGAAACACGACATAATCTATCTTATAAATAGATATAAACCCGTTGTCTTTGCTGTGTCGGAGACGTGGCTCAAGCCTGGATCTCTCTTTAGGGTTCCTGGTTATTCATGTCTTCGGGACGATAGAGATGACGGATGGGCGGGTTGCGCCCTATTGGTTAGCAGATCTATCACTTTTTCCCAGATTCCTCTTCCCCATCATGACCCTGGTCTACATGTTGTGGCCATTAGAGCCATGGATATATCCTATGTATCTGCCTATATTCCCCATCCCAATGCTAATATATTGTCTGAATTTAACTCTATCCTTTCTTTTATTCCTGGCCCTTTGATTGTGTTAGGTGATTTTAATTGCCGTCATACCCTTTGGGGCTCTCACTGTAATGACCCCTCCTCCAGCTTTTTGCTAGACCTTTTAGATGTTCGCAACCTTTGTGTTCTTAATGATGGATCTGCTACCCGTCGGGTTTCTCCTAACCAAAATATTAGTGTTCCTGACCTTACTTTTTCTTCCCCATCCTTAGTATCAACTCTTTCCTGGTCTGTTCTCCCTAATTCATATGGGAGTGATCATTTTCCTATCCTAATTTCTTTTCCAAGTACTCATCCGCGTTCTCCTCCCATCCAACCCCTACAAAAATATCGCCCACCCCAAGCTGACTGGTCTAAGTTCTTGTCCAATTTGGATGCAGAACTTCAAAATTTTCCCCAAATAAATTCATCCAACTCCTTAATTCTATACAGTGATTTTGTTGAGTGCCTGTTGAGAGCGGCCAATTCTTCAATCCCATTAAAAAACTCTGCCCGTCACCTGATACCTTCTCCACCTTGGTGGGATGCTGAATGCACTGATGGCGTCCGTAAACGTAAAGAAGCCGAAAACACCTTTTCCTCTAGTATAAATATGCCCGACTATTTAAATTTTAAAAAGACTTCTGCAACTACTTGTAGGTTATTGGCAAGAAAGAAAAGATGTGGCTGGCTCAAGTTTTGCGAATCACTGTCCCCGCGCACTCCAGTTTCCCTTGTATGGAAAAAAATTAAAATCTTCCGCAGAGCTTGTGACAGCCACTCACCCGATGTTTCTACCAATGACCGCAGTACCTGGTTGGAAGACTTTATATCCAAATTAGCCCCCCCCTTTGTTCCTAGCTTCGAGTGCCTTCCCATTATAGATCCTCCTCCTCCTACTACATCTGATAGATTTGATGACCTTTTCTCTTATTCAGAACTTATTTGTGCCTTAGATCATCTCCGGGATTCTGCTCCGGGGGTCGATGGAATACCCTACTCCTTTATTTCCAAATCTTCTTCTGACTGTAAACTAATCTTTCTGAACCTAATCAATTCCTTTTTCGTTACTGGCCAAGTTCCAGAGTCTTGGAAATCCCAAATAATCATCCCAATTTTGAAACCTGGGAAAGACCCAAAAGATTCTACCTCCTATCGTCCTATCGCCCTCTCTTCTGTCTTGGCTAAAATTATGGAGAATCTCATCAAGAATCGACTTGAATGGATCTTAGAAACCAAAGGCTTCTTATCCAGTTCTCAGTTCGGTTTTCGAAGAGGCATGGGAACTCTGGACAGCCTAAGTGTCTTCGTGTTCTGCCTAAGTGTCCGCATCGCCTTTTCCAATAATGATAGTGTTCTCGGTGTTTTCTTAGACATAGCTTCAGCCTATGATAATGTCCAACTTCCAATACTCAGGCAAAAGATGCTACAGCTGAGTATCCCTGTGAGGATGGTCAACATCATTTGTAGTCTCTTCATGTCCCGCTCTATCTCTGTCCGTCATCAAAACTACCTCTCCCCATCACATATAGTGTGGAAGGGTTTACCCCAGGGGTCGGTCTTAAGCCCCATCCTTTATAATATATACACACATGATTTGGAGTCTTCAGTGAGTTGTTTCTGCAAAATCCTACAATATGCCGACGACATTGCTCTCTACTTTAATTCAGCTGCCCTTTCAGATGCCTCATCTCGCTTAAATTCTGCCCTTTTCTACTTAAACCAGTGGCTGACCGATCACGGCTTAAGTTTGTCAGTCTCCAAATGCAATGCGGTTGTCTTTTCTCGCAAGCGTAATATTCCCCTTATTAACCTGTATGTTGAAAATGAACCCATTTTGATCCGTGACAAAGTTAAATTTCTTGGCCTCATTCTTGACTCAAAATTATCTGGTCTCTACCATCTAGATTACATCTTAAAAAAATGTGAAAGAGGCGTTAATGTCTTACGTGCCCTTTCTGGAGTTCGCTGGGGAGCTCATCCAACCTCTCAGAAAATCCTATATAACGCCATAGTTCGTAGTCACTTTGACTATGGAATCTTTCTGTTGGAACCATGCAACAAAATAGCCCTAGCCAAACTGGACAGGATTCAATCCAAATGCTTGCGTATTATCACGGGTGCTATGAAATGCTCCCCTATTAATGCCCTTCAGGTAGAATGTTTAGAGCCGCCCCTTCACTTACGAAGACAATATCTCTGTGACAGATTTTTTTATAAAGTCATCCAGAATAAATGTCATCCTCTACTCCCTCTTCTTCGTACACTTTCTCAGTTAATCTTAACATCTCGCTATTGGTCTCATAAAAATCCCCCACTTCTCGTTAACAGCTTCAGTAAATTTAATAATTTGAACATTTCCTTAGTCCAGTTAGATAAAAACCCCTTATTTGAAGTAAATTTTGATTCCTTGCTCTTCCAACCAAAAATTATTTTTAACTTTGGTATATCCAAGCATGACCCTGCTGCTAATGTCAAATTCAATAGAATACTGGCAGAAGACTGGCACAATTGGTTGACGTTATTTACAGATGCTTCTAAGTTGTCCGATAATAGTAATGTGGGATCAGCTGTATGGATTCCAAAATACAAAATCATTCTTAATTTTCGTAGTTCTGCTCTTAGCTCTATATACACAGGGGAAGCAATAGCCCTTTTAGAAGCAGTCTCCTACATTGAATCACATGGACTCAACAAAAGCCTTATTCTCTCGGATTCTCTTAGCTGTCTACAGGATTTAATAAAATCGCCTTTTCGCTCTCGTAACAATTCTCCCCTTATCTTAAAGATAAAACAACTCCTGTATAGATGCCACTGTTTAGGCATAGAGATTGCTCTGGCTTGGATCCCCAGCCACTCTGGAATTGCTGATAATGAAAATGTGGATTCGATGGCCAAGCTAGCTACTCGCAATGGAATCGAATCTCATCCGTCTTGCTATCCTCGAGATCTGCGCTGTCTTGTTAAACCCGAAATGATGAAGGATTGGAATGATCATTGGCAAAAAACGCGATTATTGAAGGGTAGATTTTATGGCTCTATCCAACCATCCATTCCATCTAATTGTTGGTTCAGCAAACTAAAATTTTCTAGTAAAATAGCCACCTCTGTCATAATTAGGCTCCGACTTGGTTTTGTTTGCACTCCTGTTTTTTTGGCCAAAATCCGCGTGAGGGACTCTTCTTTGTGTGAATGCGGTCTGGATGAGGGTACTCTGGAGCACTTGTTTTTTTCCTGTCCTCGTTTAACCACTCCCCTTTACGACATACTCCCTCCTGATTTTCCCCGCCCAATTAACATTCCTTTCCTATTATCTCTAGCCCATACCCCTGCAGTTAAAATCCTTTATAAATTCATTAGCATTAATAAAATCCAGTTATAGTTGATATTCCTATTTACTTATTATATATTTACTGAATGTTCTAACATTTATTTTGTGACGTTTTACATCTAATATAAAAAAAATGTTTTGTCCTTTTTTAGCATGGGGATTCATGGATGCCACCGCTACAAACACTGATCAATAGTTGTGTAAAAGTTTACGATCATTATCTCCTCATACCTTGACATTGGCAAAATCATCGAACGTAACCGATGGAGCCAGAACCTCAAAAATAGAATAGAATAGAATAGTACAGTCTGTCATCATAAACCACTGAGTGGTGCCGCTCCGGTGGCGCAACTATAGAATACAGAATACGGTAATCCTAATCATAATTATACAAAGAGTCGCCTCGTCTTGCTGGTAACATTTGTTATCAGTAAAGTTTCGTCCAACAAATCAAGTTTATCACTAATCCAATAATCAAGTTCAAACTTGACTAGCTTGATTAACTTTTTGTATATAAGTTAGTCACAGATTCTCGAACTACCCTTATACTACTTACCCGTTTTAGCTCTCTTTTATGGCATGACTAATGGGTAAGACTAAGAACGTTGGGCTACAAGAGGTAGGGTTGGCATGGCAGTCATGGCACTCAGATGAGGTAAGAAGAGAATCTTAAGACGTACCTAGGTACTTATGAATGATGAGAATTGAATATCAGTTCTTGAAATCTGTGGGCTAAGAGGAAATGGCCCGGCCAGTGTATTAATAGGTATAGCTTCCATTCCTCTAATAATAATTATTGTTAAATTATTTACTGAAAGTTTTTAGAACTGGCCACTTGTAAACGAATAATAAGTTCAAATTTTGAAAATGGAACTTTTTGCCAATAATATTGTGTATTTTATTAATTTGTCATTTGTTTATGATTTGGCGGCAAATTGAAAATTGTCTGTGTCATCACGTCAGCATTTATTTAACTCGAGAAAATTTTCGTACAATGATTTTTTATGACTTTCGATGTCATATAAGTCAACAAGAAAGTTATGATAGCCTTCGATTGGCCTTTCACGATGAAGCCCCATCTCGTGCCACTGTTTACAACTGGTTTAACGAGTTTAAAAGTGGTCGCACTAATCTCACCGATGATCTGTGTAAGGGACGGCCTTCTACGGCGACGACTGAAGATAACATCAGTGTTGTGCGGCGTATGATAGAGAGTAGAGACTGACAAAAGAGTGACTTATCAGCAGATTCGGACAAGCTTAGGCATCGGTATGAGTCAAGTGCACAAAATCCTCCATGAACATTTAGCGGTCATTCGTGCCCGGTGGATACCTCATAATTTGACAGAGGCCCAAAAACTCCGTAGTGTTGATTGGTGTCTAAAATGGTTCAAAGATTTAACGGAGGTGACTCAAATGCTGTGTTCGACATACTTACGGGTGACGAAAACTGGATTTATTGTTATGATCCTGAAACTAAGAGACAGTCTGCTGTCTGGATGTTTCCTTCCGAGGAGTTGCCAACTAAAGTGAAGAGAGGTCGAAGCGTGGGAAAAAAGATGATGGCCTCGTTCTTCGGAAGGACAGGTCATTAAGAGGATCGAAAAACAGTTACTGCAGAGTGGTACACTAACAATTGTTTGCCACTTGTCTTGGCAAAAGTTCGGGAGAAACGACCTCGCAGTAGGATCCTCCTTCACCACGACAACGCCTCGTCGCACACCGCCAAGCAAACAATCGACTACTTGGCGACGTCAGACGTGGAATTACTGGGTCACCCTCACTATAGCCCCGACCTCGCCACTTGCGATTTTTATTTATTTCCGAAAATAAAAGGTAAACTTCGAGCAAAACGTTTTATGGACGCCGAGGAAGCAGTGGCTGCGTTTCAAAATGCCGTCGAAGAGACCCCTAAGGACGAGTGGGCAAAGTTCTCAGTGGTTCCCTCGGATGCAGCGATGTATTGATGTAAATGGACACTATTTTGAAAAATATAATAAAACTAATAACTTGCTAGTTTGTTCAGTATTTGATTTTCAGTTTGTTTTTTTTTTTATAATCTTTATTTATTAGAAGAGTTTTATCACTTAGTGATAATGTCACCCTCGTAAAAAACATTTTATAACATATTTGCTCGTAAAGGGTCTCTTATTTCACCAATTTCAATATCGTAATGTATCTCATTACGCACTTGTGCGGTAATGTAAAGTAAATCGCACGGTTTATCAAGATGCTCCGTCAAAACGAACGGTACTTTTTTAAATCTTAGCAAAGAGTTTTTATTTCAGAAAATATGTCAACATTTTATGAATAAAATTAACTTTGGGAGATAAAATATAATAAATAAACATTTAATTCTTTAATGTAATTAATTTTGACATTAAATTACAACCATTAATATCTGTAACAAAAACAAAAATATTAATTTACTTTATTAATAATACTGGCTGTTTTGTGCCTATGCCTGAAAAAAAAGCGCGAACGCGCGCGCATCGCTAAAATTATTCCGCGCACTTTTTCTTTTCGCTGTACTTTTTTTTATTTGAAAATGTCGTCAAGTAATGATGAATTTATTAATTCCACACCGCCAGAAGTCTCAGAGGCAGCGAAAAAGGCTACTCTAAGCCTCGCCCGAAAAATCGACCGATAGATACTTACAAGCGTATCAAAATTTCATTATATGGAAAACAAGCAAATATGCAAGTTCAGTCCGAGTTTTATTTATATCCTCGCAAATATGTTATAAAACGTCGTATGACATACGTGCGCTTTGAAAATTACAGCCTCTGCTTTCTTTTAGCCCTCGCCTACGGCTCGGGCAAGCAATATCGCCTCGGCTGTAATTTTCAACTTACCGCACTTATATCATAATGTACTATAACAACTTAAACTAAACAATGGGTAATTAACATTTACTTAATGTCATAGACTAAATACGTGTTGCCTAGTTACCAAAAATATTATGTCTGTCATTAAAATATTTCATATCTAATACTTAATATTATAATTATTAATATGACCTAATTAATAGTGTTGTCCGGTGTCCCTATTCGTTTTGGTAGACTTCGAACAACAGTCGACACAACATCCTAGCCTCCTCCGACAAAGGGGACGCTAGGATGCTGTTACACGCACCCACTTCGAATCCCCCACCAAGCAAATATTGTATATCGTGTGCGTTCCGTTCACATTCCATCAGCACGTGGTTAATATCCTCAATCACCCCACAAACTTCGCAGTTTGGCGAGGCACTTTTATCCATTAAATATTTAAACTTATTAGATGGAATGTGGCCTGAACGCATCCTCAACAGAGCTACTACATGTTTCCTATCTATCTCCCTTCCTTCAAACCATGGGTAACGAAGCGGTTCAGACTGGATGGTTTTATACCAGATTCCCTTTAACTTTGATCGTTCATCAAAATATTCGTGCCGTCTTTGTCTGCATAGATCTTTGACATGACCAAGCCAATCTGAGTATGGTGTGCATGTGTAATTAATACCCTCATACGATGCTTGTTGGGCTGCTAAGTCTGCTTCTTCGTTACCCACGATTCCAATGTGTGAGGGAATCCATTGAATGGTGGCGGTTTTATTCATAGACTGCATCTTACAAATTGAGTCCAAAATAATTATGGCTATCGGGATCCCTCGAAGAGTCGAGGGTACTCGAGCCAAATGTTGGAGGCTGCTTTTTGAATCCGAAAATATGACAAAGTTCTCTTGATCTATATTCAGTAAATACAACAGGGCTTCACAGATAGCTATGAGTTCACAATACATAATAGAAATCTTGGCATTAATTTTGAATTTAGCTTTAGTATTAAGTTGAGGATCAAAAAAAGCAGCTCCCAAGTCTGAACCATCCTTGGAGCCGTCCGTAAATATTTTATAGTGTCGACTAAACTTATCATCTATCATTTTTACACACGTATTATTAAGATCCGTTACATTAATCAGTCTTTTTGCCGAACTTATACCCATAATTGCGTCACTTATTACATTAGATAAATCTATATTGGTTACCCAAGTGTCCAAGGAATAAATATCCAGTATCGGGCTAGAATACAAAGGCATTTCTGAATAAAGAGTTTGTTTATTTTGGTTTATTAAAATATACAAATATTCTAGTTTATTGTTTAATATTAATTAATAATATCAGCATCGTTATCTTAAGTAGCAGGTAGGTAACAACAGTTTCAAGTCAGGACAAGAAATTCGTTACTAGTTATATGCTTCAATGACTTTGATCACATCTTTGACACCGGCGTTAATAGAATCGATTCCGTCTTGGACAGCTCTTCGGATGTTGATTTCCACAACCTTTATGATGATGGTGTCGAAGATTCTGAGGAAGACGTTGAGTACGGGGTTCACCAGCCAGTCAGTGAGAATGTTGCCGGTGAAACGCACGCGGAGACGGCTGAGGAAAAACAATACGTTAAAAAAGTTAAGATGACCCGTGTAGTAAAAGTACAGACGCCAGCACATCAAGCTACTACAATCTGTCAAATTCCTTTAATAGATTTTCAAGTTTATCGCTAGAGCATAAGGTTCAAAGTTGATTGGGAAAATTTGACAGTTTCCGGTAGCTTGATGTGCTTCTGTACTTTGAATGTGCCAATGTGGGCTTTCAGTTGTTCTGTTTATCTGGTATCGCGGCTTTAGTCCTTTAGGATGACACCACAACCGGCTCGGCCTTCTACCAAGATATAATGGACACTCAGTAGCACAATCGCGGTAATTTTCCCACTGCTTGGATATGGCCACCTCTCTTTGAGAGGGACTGGGCTGACTGTAATTCACCACGTGGGTTGGGCACACTATACAGGATACAGGTAGGTACCTACTTTATTACGATTATACAATAATTAAAAAAAATAACAAACCCGAGGTCGGTGAGCCTGAACTGTTGAAGCTGAATTTCGTCATTATTGAAGTCAATGAGTATGTCGACGATGACTACGAAGCGGCTGAGAGTGGCAATGATACCACCCGTGGGTCCTATGTTCATCACTTTCACCAAGTACTTGTATATGAACTGCAACGTGTAAAACACGAATAATTAAACATAAGTTTTGCCAAATACATAAACGCTTCCTTCACTAAGTACATAATTAAATTGAAAAAAGGTGGAGCTAACCTTGAGATCAGTAAACTGCAGCTGCACGCGCACGCGCAACATTTTGGCGAAATAGTGAACATCCTGGTTGCCGGAGCGGGACACGTTCACTAGGCCGGTCATGTAACCATCGTGTATCTTCAACCACGCGCTGTACGTAATCAGCAAGAGTTTCTAAAACAACACCAGAAGAAAAACACTGGTCACGTTAATTATATTACTATCAATTAATACTTATACAATCTTAATAAGTACAGACGCCAGCACATCAAGCTACCCGAAACTGTCAAATTTTCCCAATCAACTTTGAACCTTATACTTTAGCGATAATGTTGAAAATCTATTAAAGAAATTTGACAGATTGTAGTAGCTTGATGTGCTGGCGCCTGCACTAAAGATAAGCTATGATAGTGTAGGTATTATGTTAATATGGAAGAAGAGGACCATGAGCCCATGACTCACGACGTCAAAAGTTATGGACGAATAGAAACTACGAGTAGTTGGAAGACATTTGGTTAATATGGATGGTCTTGAATAGGCAAAAAATTGCTAGATCGATCCTTCAACTAAGTCTATCATCACAGCTATCACAGTCCACTCCTTACCATAGCCCTTTCTTATGTTGGGTCAGAACTTTGTAATCTGTATACTTACAACAACAACTACCAGTTATCTTGAGAAAAAAAAAACTTACCACTTCAAAACCCTCGATAACGTCTGGCAGGTCCATGGGGTCCAGCCCATGCTTCTCGATGAAGGGCACGAGCGATTCAATGGTGTTGTCCACATAGTCGTTCACAGTAGCAGACTGACCGAGATCACCCCAATTACGACTGCAAGAATATTACCTACTCGGTAAATTAAAAAAGTTCAGTGTCTATGTCATGGACCAAGTAATAAATACGGGCTGGTTTCGTCACGTTATTTATCCTCTCTTCTATGCAGTATAGCTCTCTTTTGTTTTCGGTGCGCGATAACAATAAGCGGGAACCGTGTGGGACGCGGGAGTAGGCCCGGGCGGTTGTCAATCCGCCAGTCAGTTGACGACAGACTAGCGAAGTTACGAGTGGTTACGAGTTATATTTTCCCTCTTAATAAAATAAAAAATGTTACATAATTGTGTACTGGATGAACTATGCTGTTTCATTAAGATTTCAAGAAGTACCTATGTACTTAATTGGTAGATCGCACACAGGGTGTCGTCAGTGAACAGTAGTTCTTGGGTCTAGCCAAGTTGGACACCCCTGCTCTACACCTTAGTCAAAATATGAGGCTTGGCCGTTTCGTTACTACAAGAACTATTGTATAAAAAAAGTAATGAACAGTGAATAAATTGTTCACCTTACGGTCCATGTGATGGTAACGAAACGGCCAACCCACATATTTTGACTAAGGTGTAGAGTTAGAAGCTTGGCTCTACATGAGATCTGATACCTAACTATTAACAGTGCGAGCCATATGGTCTCGTCTTGGCATTTTACATGAAAAATTTTTTGGTGTGATTTCAATTCTTTTTGTAAGTTGCCATGCATACGAAAAAAAATTTTTTTTTCTTTTATTTGAGTCTGATACTAAAATCCTGCAATATGTATTTTAATAATTATAACAAGGAGTCCATACATAAATTTTCGGACCTCTAGCATCAAAATTTGCCAAAATCTTATAGAAACTTCATGCCCTTTTTTAAGGGGTGGGGGGTAAAAGTTCCAAGATTTAGATAAGTATTTTTTGTTGTTTGTGTACTAATACTTGCTTACATAGGTACCAAATTTTATCTTTCTAGGACTTCAGGAAGTACTCTAAGAGTTTTGATGATCATCAGTCAGTGACGAAATCGGGGTTTTTAGATATCAATAAAATCTAAAGTATAAGAGCTATGCAATTGAAACTATAATGTTTAATAACAATGATGTATAAAACTATAATACGTCATTGTTTAATAAGTCCACTATTGACATCATATCCCAAGAATTTTGTAATCCAAACCCAATTTATGAGGGTTCAAAAAAACGACGAAACGCTTCGAGAAAAGGTAGGTAGTGCCGTGCCGTTGCGCTTCGCTTGGCTCGTCTTGGCGGGAGCATTCCCGTGACCCCAGATAAGCCCAGTTTGATGCAAGATAAGTAACGGCGAAAGAATCGAGAAATTTCTATAGAGCATCGCATCCTGTTGGTTATATGTAGGTAATGTTCTCGGCCTATTTAGGTGAATCGTTGGCCGCCTGCCTAGGCATCTTAAAATTATTGCAAAAAAATAACTTACCTAGCTTCCAACAGCTTCGATGTTGGCTGACTTTTCAGGTTGATAGAGTTGGCATCAGCCGCAGCTACCAAGAAAGCTAGCACTAGGGCTGTATATTTTTTATCCATGATGCTCCGAGGACGACTTATTGACTGTGATTTCGGTAATAGTTTGAATATTATAATAGGCTCAAGCCAGGTAAGAAGATAAACAGATTACCAAATAGCTACTTATGTAGGTACAAATCAATGCCGATTATACAGATATTGATCATAATTGATGAGGTCTACGCTAGGTATTATAATGTTTGTTCCAGCGTTATCAGCAATAACAATTCAGTATATACCCAATTATAATCGTTCATTGGTTTATGGAATACTACTAGTATTACGCCAGCAACAGGGTCGTAGTTACTTAAAAACATTGGTTATTACATAGGTAAGTACCTACTTATCAATTTTGTGTAGATATGTAAGTGCGTAAATTATAATCGCCTATTATTAAATTATGTCGTAGTTTCTCACCTGTACCCTAATTGCGTAACAAACTATCATTCCAAATCTGAATCATTTTGAAGCAAATTGCTAATCCATTGCTTCACAAGTTCGAAAAATTTTGTCTGCTCAACACGTAAATATAACGCAATGAATGTAGTTGAACTTTCAAAATGAAACCGATTCCGATTGATAGTGTTCCGCAATTTGCCCCGCTGGTATTCATCATCAAATTATTAATTTAAATAAAATATTGAATAAGAATAAATTAAATACAGTGCCTAATTTTATTGTATTGTAATAGTCAGAATACTGTGCAGTTATCTGACTTGTAAGTAGCTTTGTTTGTACTGCCGTCTTGTGTAGGTACGTAGATACAGACGCCAGCACACCAAGTTACTACAATCTGTCAAATTTCTTCAATAGATTTTCTTCTTTATCGCCAAAGTATAAGGTTCAAAGTTGTTTGCGAAAATTTGACAGTTTCGGGTAGCTTGATGTGCTAGCGTCTGTACATAGATAGTACCTATCTTTTCATACTAGGGTTTCTTGAACATCTGATGATGTTCAAGAAACCCTAATGTTAAAGAAAGTGCCGAAGGATGATTCCTTCGGCACTTTCTTAGTAGTTATTTTTTTTTAATACACCTTTAGAAAAAATATTGTGGCCCCTGTAAACTTGAGGCATAGGTATCTTGCATACATAGTAAAGTAATCGAAGCGAAAAAAATAAAACAATAGTGTGTAATTAATGAATAATAGATTTATTATTGTCATTGCCCATAACCCAACCAAGAATAAATTAAATAACAATCTATGACCCAGCTCAACGTTTTAAATAAGTTTAGTTAAAAACTAACAGATATTCTCATGTCATTATTATGCCTACATTAGAAAGGAATGCAATACTACAATTTGAGTATTCTTTTACCGCTCATTGAGCAAGCACGAATAAATTTCTGTGACCTTAAACAATCAGAAAGAGATATTAAGTATATCTCTTTCTATATTAAATTTATTCGAATAATTAAAATGGATGCGCAATTGACTACACCCGCACATGCCGTACGAAACGGTTTTTTTTGAATTCTTTGTTTGAAAACTTATACAACTATGGACACCGATCGGCATCATATGCGTACTAATGACACCAGATCAGATGGGTAATTCCCGTATTTTTAAGAACGTTCACATTCTAATCTCAATTTCAACCTGTCAATAAAAGATTATTAATTTAATTTAATTTCCATAAATTTTTTCGGTTTTTGACACTGTTTAATGTCGCTGAGATGAGATTGCGACTAGATTTTTAACGTTTTATTTAGGGGAATTGGTGGCTTCTGATGCCGCACTGTGAAAAAGATACGCAAAAGCGGTGCTGTTAATGTACCTAGATAGGAAGTGAGCAGTCTTTAGAAAAATACGCCGCTTGCGGAGTTTGTGACGCGGGCCAGTGCGATTATACTTTAGCCAGTATTTATTATATATAACCCAAAATGGCACTTGTATAAATTGAAAATAAAGACCTACATTTATGTGCGTATTATAAAACTCATCAATGTGATAAGTAAGATTAAAATTATAAGAAGTCATTATTTTGATTTCTTGGCGTCTTTGCTGAGCATTTTTCTCCTCTGAGCCAACATGTGGCCATATAAGAAGGGGAAAATGGGAATGTATAAGAACATGTAGAAGACTAAGAAGTAAAAGTAATTGAAGGCTACGTTCCATGCGTTAGGCATAGAAATTGTAAGAAGTTGTTTCTGGTCGATCTCCTCCAAAGAGTGGTACATGCACAGGAGCTCTCCTGTTATTCCGATTGGATAGAGTATTAAGAACGTGGAATATCTGCAAACAAAGAAATGTTCTTTTAGTTAACACATCAACATCTTTAGGTCCGTACCTATTACAGAACCTATCTCAAGCATTACTTAATAGTTATTTATGCAATTGTTGTATGTATAATAAGGGGTAAAACACGAATGTAGGTTTATCACACCAGGCGAAGCCGAGTGTGATAATAGTATCACATGAGTGTTTTAATACCTAATTATGTACAGTTGCATACAAGACTTTATCTACACCCATGATATGAATCCTCTTTATAAGGTTCTGAAACAGTTTTTTGCAATACCTACTACAATATTCTTTTTTTGAAAAGGAGTTGCTTAATGAAATTTAGCAAAAAAAAAAAAAAATAAATGAATAAAAATAAATATTTTTTTTATTGTTTTTTTTTATTTAATTTAATTTTTTTTTCTAGTTGTTTTAATGATGGCAATAAGGTAACTGTTTCAGAAACTTTTAAAGAGGATTTATAGCATGGATGTAGATAAAATCTTGTATGCAACTGTAAATAATTAGATATTAAAACACTCATGTGATACTATTATCACACTCGGGTTCGCCTGGTGTGATAAACCCACATTCATGTTTTAACATGACCTAAAGCGCGGTCACTGTCTGTCTGCATAGAAAAGAAAGAGAAGCGCGATGACAAAACGCTTGTAATTTATTGCAAAATATGAAGCAATTATTTGATTACAAAAAATCTATTGATTGGACTAAAAAATTAAAAAACACTCGTGTTTTAGTATGTTGCTTGTAGAATAATCTGACAAAAAATCAGAATGATTATGTGTTTATTAGTATGGTTTTTATTGTAAAAATAATATTTTTAGAGATATCTTCATGATTTTTTTCTATCCGTATCAAATTAGTTGTATTATGTTTTCGACACACTATCAACCTAGCATAATATCCTGAAGAATATCATATATTTTTCTGATTTTCTTTAATGTAGTCGATCATATACTTTTATTGTTTTTAATACTTGCGCTTTTTGCGTTTAGGTCCTGTAAGCCCCTTATACCAATAGGAGAGCTCGATTTGAAACAAAACTGTAATGGCCACTCATAAGATTTTAACATGCATTTTTTTAACACGCTTTTATTAGCATCACTTGCAACTAACTAGCAAACAATGTAATAAATCCTTAGAAGTCAATTTTAACCTACTTCTAAATGTCGTATGGAAATGAAACTTTTTATGTGTAGGTAGTTCGGATGACAAAACTATAATTTGGTATCTTAGAGCTAGCTGATCTGATGATTGAGCCAGTAGGTGGATAGTGGAATTCTTCAGTGGCTACTAGTAACTCCTCGAGTTTGAATTCATATAATTTGTTTTGACAAGTCCAATAGATTTCACTGATAACACTTGGTGTCGAGGGTCTGATGATGGAGCCAGGAGGTGGATAGTGGAACTCTTTAGGGGCTACTAGTAAACCCACTCTACCTGTAACAACCTCAAGTTTGCTTAGCCCCTAATCGTCATAACTTCGTTGACTTTATACTTATTATTAACTAAATGAAGAACATAATAGGCCAGTTTAAAAAAAAAACACGCTTCTATCACGCACTAATAATTATTAAATTGGCTTACATTAAATTCTAAACGCGTGGAGCGCTTTTTGAATCCATTATAAGTGCGCTCCACGCCTGTTCAAACTAATGTAATGAGCTCGTTGTTTTCATCTAAATTTAAATGGGAAATAATAAAAGCTTTAGAAAAACACATTAACTTCCAACGATCTGTGGTTGAATGTAATACTAACTAAGCTGTGTTAAAACAAATTACCGAAAAATTAAAACAAAATTAACCGAAAAAATATGTTGTACTTATTTAACAAACAAAGATGAGCTTATTCAAATTACAATTCTACGAAAAATAATCTGTACAAGCTTTCAAATATTAAACTAAATTTCCGAAAAAAATATCTAATAAACTTCCGAAATAATCATATGTTCTGCTAAAATAATCGTTTTTTTACGCAATAGAAACCAGCTTAATTTCTACTATTGGGTAAAGGATAACTTTTAACTCTCAATTTTAATGAAAATAATTGCATGGTTGCGGTCGGTCGATAGGTGATGTAGGATGCAAGAGCGAGCGAAGGGCACCCCAAGGTTAGGTTACTTTAAACCTGATGACTACCTAACTGTAGTTTTCGGTAAAACGCAATTTAAGCTGGTGGAAAAAATATTACGTCGGCAAATGCTGTATTGATTTTTCGGAATTTTCAGTATTTTATTCGGTGGTTTCTTTATTTGTGTTCGCATATAAGTGATAGGAAACTTAGTAAAGCAGTTTGCATATTTTGAGTATGCTCATTTTTTTTTCATTTTAAACAGATACTTACTTAGATATATTCAGTGCTTGGTAACAAAACTGGTTACGTCAACCGTTATTTACATTTTGGCTTATTTCTCTTATAGTATACATGATTATTATTATATCACTAGCAGCGCCCCGCGGTTTCACCCGCATAAGTGTCGATCCCGCTCGAAAGACACGTTGGGCCATATATTATCACTAGCTTCTGCCCGCGACTTCGTCCGCGTGAAATTTCTTGTTACTCCGACCCACCCCGTCGCATCGCATCGCCTGCCCGCGCTATTACTTCGTTTTTTCTTAGCGTTCTTTCTGACTTTCTTTTTTGCTCGGCTCCTAAAGGTCATAGCGTGATGTTAAATAGCCTATAGCCTTCCTCAAGAATTGGGCTATCAAACGCAAAAAAGAATTTTTCAAATCCGACTGGTAGTTCCAGAGATTAGCGCGTTCAACCAAACAAACAAATAAACTCTTCAGCTTTATAATATTAGTATAGATTGTTATGAGAAAAGCTTGCTTTAATTCAAATTCCATTCCATTCCATTTATTTCAAATTAGTACGTGATAGTAAAGCGTTGGGTAGAAAAATAATAAATACGTTTCTTTTTAATACGTTGATGTTTTCTCCAAGGTCAAAATCAGTTTTGATTTTATACCCCAAATGGCATTATTTGCATAAGTACAAAAACTGCACCCTGATTGCGTAAAACACTATCAATCATAATCTGCAGGGCAATTGCGTGACACATTATCAATCGGAATCGGTTTCGTTTTGACAGTTCAACAACATTCATTGCGTTATTTACGTGTTGAGCAGACAAATTTTTCCAACTTATGAAGCAATGGATTAGCAATTTGCTTCAAAATGATTCAAATTCCGATTGATAGTTTGTAGTACGCAATTAGGGTGCTGAATCATTTTGAATGATATTGCTAATCCAATGCTTCATAATAATAATATGTTCGAAAAATTTGTCTGCTCAACAACGTTCATAACGCAATGAATATTGTTGAACTGTCAAAATGAAAGCCATTGCTACTGTTAGTGTGTTACGCAATTACACCGCTGCGCGCTGGTTCAACAGACTTTTTTGTGATTTTTATTAATTAAATCTTATAACATAAACAGAAATCGAGTGTTGTTCGTTAGTCTCGCAAAAACTCGGAAATGGCTCGACCAATTGTGATAAAACTTTGTTAAGTTATTGTTTAGGTACGCGTCGGAGAAGATTCCTAACAATAAAAAAAAGCATTGCAATTGCAACGCATGCCGGGAATTAGCTAGTAGGTACTAAACTATTATGTTACCTGAGGAACAACAGCGGCTGTGGCACACAATTAATCAAATTAAGTGTGTAGTAAGCGTATCTTATAATTTCTGTGATGGACCAGGCGAGTATACACAGAGGTAAGCCGGGGCTGACGGGGGCTGCTTCAGTGGCTAGTAGACAACCACATACTAAGAAGACACGCGAATATACTTGTGGCAGCACCACGGCTACTCCTGACGGTACCAGGCCTATAAGAGAATGCACCACCTGAAAAAAATAAAAATAAATCACCAGGAACACGAGTAACATTGAATCAACAGAATCAAAATTTTATTAAGGATCCGAAAATAGTGTGGCGACATCTACAACGCCACGTGCGAACTATGCAGCACACTGTTATTTTTATTTATAGAATAGAATAGAATACTCTTTATTATGTACACCATATAAATAAATATATATACATATATATTCTTAGCAGAACCCTCCTCTCCAAGACCTGGCCCAAGCGGTGCACTATAAAAGACGGCGCGCGCTTAGCAACGCTTTTTTTTGTCATCGGTCGGCAACGGTGGAACATCGCTACCCTCGCTTCGGTCGTAATATTCTCATTTTGTTATTTTATTAATTCGTATGATTTGCAGTAATTAGAGTCTCGGATGTCATAATTTTAAATTGTCATGTGTTGTAATTTCGGCTATTAAATTTTGATTATTAATTAAATAATTTTAGGAAATACTTGTGCGTTATTTTTAAAAAAACTGTCCTCACTTCTGGTTTCTATAAGATCAGAAGTGGGATAAATCACGTGCTTAGTGCTGTTTGTGCCATCTATTTTAAGTTAACTAAATGTTCGTTAGTGTTTGAATTTGACCTAATTACTGCAAGTTTTGTTGTTTTGTGTGTTCGCGCGTATCGGTGAGTGTTGGATTTTATTCCTGAGCATTTATTTCTGAGATATGACGCCGGGACATTCGACAAGTGTTGAAAAACTAGACGATTCGCGTCGACCGCATCGTAATCGTTCTCGAACGTTGAGAAGTAGATCGCGTAATCGTAGCCATGGTTCCGGAAGGAGCAATCACACTCCTTCACCGCGTAGATACCGTGAGCACTCTCGTGCTCGCGAACGTACCTCTTCGAGATATCGCAATATGTCCCGTAGTCCACGTAATGTTCATAGACGTCGTGATACCTCATATTGCCGCCGTGATTCTCCGCGTGATCAGGCCTTAGGTCAAATACTAGCTCGCTTGAATTCTATTGAGAGCCGTTTGCCGACTTCGACAACGTGTCGCGTGTCTACGCCTGTTGAGGAGCATAACCCACGGGGGCAGGAAACTCTCACTAGGCAGAAGTCGCGAACGCTCGACCGGGATAATGACGTGACAGATAAGCTCGTCGGCGCATTGTCTTGCTTAGTTCAAGAGAGATCGCATAATTTTTATATTTCTCCCTTCGATCCTAACCTGCACGACTTTGACGTTTGGTGTTCAGAAGTAGACCGCGCTCGCAATTTAAATAAATGGGACGATCGCGAGTGTCTAGGGCGCATAGGAGGTTGTTTGCGTGGTGACGCCAAGTCATGGCTTAACGATTGGATAACAAGTAATCGTTCGTGGAGCAACTTCAAGTTAGAGTTTCGTTCACTGTGCCCACGTAATGTTGATGTTGCTACAATTTTATTTGAGGTTATGTGTAACAATTCAAATAAATTCCCGACATACGCCGAATATGCTCGCAAGTCTCTTTTGCGTCTTAATATTGTAAAGGGTTTGTCTGACGAGCTGAAAGTTGCAATAATTGTGCGAGGTATTACTGATGCTCAAATAAAGGCTGCGGCAACGAATGCGAAACTTAAAATAAAAGATTTAGTCGAATTTTTGTCGGTATATATCAAACCAAAAACCGAGACGCGCAGTTTAAACAATCCTTCCCACTCAAACAATGTAGGACCGTCATCATCGCGTAAACGCGAAGCAATCAAATC
This sequence comes from Luperina nickerlii, assembly GCA_963855955.1. Classification (NCBI taxonomy): domain Eukaryota; kingdom Metazoa; phylum Arthropoda; class Insecta; order Lepidoptera; family Noctuidae; genus Luperina; species Luperina nickerlii. Next base: position 12,118,188 of record OY979664.1, on the reverse strand, counting down.
GGGAGATAGTAAAACAGTGTGTCATTATTGTCGTAAAGTTGGTCATACGAAATATGACTGCAGGAAAAGACCTAAAGTTGATAATAACGCACCATCATCAGCAGATACCGTGACATCAACGCCTTCAACATCGGGTGATAAAGCAGTCAAGTTTTGCACATATTGTAAACGTAACGGTCACGTGATTGATACATGCTTTTCGAAACAAAAGTCTGAAACTGAACGTAATCAAAAGAAATCGGCTAGGATAAATTTTTGCTCAAGTGTCAATCGAAACGAGACAACATAATGTCTGCTGTTATTCAAAAGGTGCCTATAGATACTTTGATTGATAGTGGGTCTGATATCTCGTTAATTTTAGAGTCTGTTCTTAAATATTTTAATTTAAATCGAATCCCAACGTATCGCTTGTTGAGAGGTATAGGCAGCCAGGAGATTGAATCAACATCATATGTTACGACGACGATTGAATTTCCTGAAGTGTCTTTGGAAGTTGATTTGTATGTGGTCCCAGTTGGGTGCATTACGGCGCCTATTTTGATTGGTACGGATGTATTAGATAGAGAGGGAATTACCTACACGCGTAGTAATAACTTACACCGGCTCACGAGATTAGATAATGTGCCCTCCGTACTGCACGTATCCACTGTTGAGTATGAAAACATTAAAACACCGTTAGTTGGCAATGACAGGAATCTTTTGCTTGATGTCATCCGCGAGTTTTCGAGTTCATTCATTACGGGGACTGCTACATCAACGGTGAATACGGGTAGTATGGAAATAAGATTGACATCGAGTGCCCCGGTAGTTCATAGGCCTTACAAGCTTTCTTGTGACGAAAAAAATAGAGTTCGGGATATTATTAATGACCTACTCTCAAAGGGAATCATTCGTGAGTCACAGTCTGACTACGCCAGTCCTATCATCCTCGTCAAGAAGAAGGACGGGAGTGATAGGATGTGCGTCGATTATCGCGCACTTAATGCTATAACGGTCAAAGAACGATTTCCTTTGCCTTTGATCGATGACCACATCGATAGGCTTGGTAGTTTCAAGTTCTTCACCAGTTTAGACATGACAACTGGATTTCATCAGGTGCCATTAAAGGATGACGATTCGATTTCCAAAACCGCTTTTGTAACACCCGAAGGGCATTTTGAATATTTGAAAATGCCCTATGGGTTAGCTAACGCCCCCATAGTTTATCAAAGAATCATATCGAAAACCTTAAAACCCTATATTGAAAGTGGGCGAGTGTTGACGTACATCGACGATGTGCTTCTTATGTCAAACGGAATTCCTGAAGGACTCTACTTATTACGTCAAATTTTGAGTACTCTCACGAATGCCGGTTTTTCGGTTAATTTAAAAAAATGTACCTTCTTAGATACCGAAATAGAATACTTAGGACGGGTAGTTGGTAATGGTCAGGTGCGGCCGAGCCCAAGAAAAATAGAGGCGCTGGTAAATTCACCAAAACCTACTAATGTTAAGGGGGTTCGTCAATTTTTGGGTCTGGCCGGGTATTTTAGGCGTTATGTCGCGGGTTACGCTTCTAAAACAGCCTGCATTGCTAGATTGTTAAGAAAGGAAGAACCTTTCAAATGGGGCTCGGAACAAGATGTGGCTCGTGACTATATCATTCATTGCTTAACCCATGAACCAGTTTTAGCGATCTTTGACCCAAGTTTGCCTACCGAGCTTCATACCGATGCCAGCTCTATCGGTGTCGGCGCAGTGTTGCTTCAGGAGCATGCCGGTAAACGAAAGAGGGTAGTCAGTTACTATAGTAGGTCCACACAGGGCGCAGAGAGTCGCTATCACAGCTACGAGCTGGAAACCCTAGCCATTGTACGCGCACTTCAAAACTTCCGTCATTATTTAATTGGTATCAATTTCAAAATAGTGACGGATTGTAATTCGTTGAAGTTAACTGAAACAAAAAAAGATTTGTTGCCTCGTGTCGCGCGTTGGTGGGTTTACCTCCAAGACTTTACCTTTACCTTGGAATATAGAAAAGGATCCATGATGCAGCACGCTGACTTTCTAAGCCGGCATCCTCCTGAAACTATAAACGTGTCACACATTCGCAATTCAAAAAATTGGGCAAAGGTCGCTCAGACTGCGGATGAGGAAACTCAAAATTTAATTGTTAACTTAAGAGAGGGCCAATTAGATTCTTCAAGGTATTTAATTAAAAATGAACTCTTGTATTACAAATATACAACAACCGGGGAAGAGCCACGCTTGTTGTGTTACATACCTAAAGGTTACCGGCTTAGCCTTTTAAGAGCTTTCCATGATGAGCATGATCACGTTGGAGCAGACAGAACGACGGATCTCATATTACGTCACTTTTGGTTTCCGAGTGTTAGACAATTTGTTAGAAAATATGTTAGCCATTGCCTTGTATGTTTAGCTCATAAGAAAATACCTAAAGCACCCGCACAACCGATTCAGTCTTGGTCAAAGCCTGATGACCCATTCCGTGTTATTCATGCCGACATTTTGGGTCCGCTTCCAGAATCTAACGGGTTTAAGTACGTTTTGATAGTAGTTGACAGCTTTTCAAAATTTTGTTTACTGTACTCCATGTATCGTCAAGACTCAGGCGAATTAAAACGAGTGTTCACTAATGTGATAGCTTTGTTCGGGTCTCCAAGTACTATAATATGTGACAGAGGGAGAATGTTCGAAAGCGTAGCCTTCCGAGATTGGGTTAGTAGCTTGGGTTGCTCCATTCATTTCATCACACCCGGAATGCACCGAGAAAACGGACAAGCGGAGAGGTACTGTAGAACTGTCTTAAACATGTTACGGGTAGAGGTGGGACATAAAGGTTCCCAGTGGGCTGACGCTTTATGGAAAGTGCAGCTCAATTTAAATGTCACCAGACAGGGCACTACACAAGCCTCGCCATTACAACTCCTTGTTGGGATTGATGCAGCTACCCCAGTAATAAGATCTCTAGTGCGTGATGTCGCACTTGAGAATCGTAACCCTAATCGAGAAGCACTTATGACGCTCAGGAGACAGCGTGCCTCAGACTTACTTACAGCTAATCAGCGGCGTCAAGATGAATACACCAACCAGAACCGGCGCCAACCACGAGCCTACGCTGTCGGGGACTATGTCTTTGTCAACAAGGCATCGCAGAGCACAGGAAAGCTTGACTCTGGCATGCGGGGGCCCTATAAGGTCCTGCGCGTACTGCCACATCATCGCTACGAGCTGGAACTACTGGCTGGTTCGTATGGCAAAAAAACTCAGGCAGCTGCTGAGCATATGGTGCTCTGGCGCGGCGAGTGGACGCCTGACGCATGCTCCGCTTTCTTCGAGGCTGGTAAGCAACCGGAAGATTTCTGTTGGCCTGAACCCCTGGTTCATGGCTTCTGTTTGGTCTGAGCCTCTGGCTTACGACTTCTGTTTGGTCTGAGCCTCTGGCTTATGACTTCTGTTTGGTCTGAACCCCTGGTTCATGGCTTCTGTTTGGTCTGAGCCTCTGGCTTATGACTTCTGTTTGGCCTGGACCCCTGGTTCATGGCTTCTGTTTGGTCTGAGCTTCTGGCTTATGACTTCTGTAAGGTCTGAGCTCCTGGCTTATGACTTCTGTTTGGCCTGAACCCCTGGTTCATGGCTTCTGTTTGGTCTGAGCCTCTGGCTTATGACTTCTGTTTGGCCTGCACCTATGGTTCATGGCTTCTGTTCTGGTGAAGTATATTAGCTTCATTACTATTTATTTATCTTGGCTAGTATTCTACCCAATGGAAGTCCGGAATTCCATTGCTTGGAATGCTATTTAGTTCCATTTACGTTTTAATGCTTAAAATCATTGTTTCTGCTTTGCAACATTTTTTCTTTTTCTCTAGTCTGAAGCATTTAAATTTACATTTCAATTACCTAAGAAACGTCCCTGTTTGGTTGGGTGCCTGATGGTGGGAGTGCACGCTCACTATCGCGTACTTAACAACATCAATTCAAGTTCTCACTATTCTTTCGCTTCAGACACATAAGTAACGCAAGAAAACAAATGTACAGCATGTGTTACTTTACAGATGATGACGACCAGTCTGGTGATGGTGGACCTAGTGACGGCGCAAGGCAAGATGCGGTCGAGGACGCCTCGCTGTCAGGAACGGCCGTCTTAGCAGAACCCTCCTCTCCAAGACCTGGCCCAAGCGGTGCACTATAAAAGACGGCGCGCGCTTAGCAACGCTTTTTTTTGTCATCGGTCGGCAACGGTGGAACATCGCTACCCTCGCTTCGGTCGTAATATTCTCATTTTGTTATTTTATTAATTCGTATGATTTGCAGTAATTAGAGTCTCGGATGTCATAATTTTAAATTGTCATGTGTTGTAATTTCGGCTATTAAATTTTGATTATTAATTAAATAATTTTAGGAAATACTTGTGCGTTATTTTTAAAAAAACTGTCCTCACTTCTGGTTTCTAAGAATATACTATATTATATATAATATATATACATATATATATTTATATATATTGATTCGATTGTTTATTTTATTTTTTCGATTTTTTGATTTTTTTTTTATTGATTTTGATTTTTTCTTTTATATTTGATTTTTTCCTACCCATCCACCCGGAGCACGTGTGGTAGATTACGGCTCACTCTCTCACATAGAGGCGGCCTGTGTCTCAGGAGTGGGGACATTATAGGTTGGTTATGTACTCTCCCAATTAGTGACTGTATAATCCTTGCAAGTACTTGCAACTGATACGCTTTGTGAACTTATTAACTTACAAAATCCTGCATCGCGCAAGCAAATACAACGTCCCGACATCAATCGTCGGGCAGTAGCTCACCAGACATGACACCCGTCTGGTCGGAAGGTCCTCACTTGTCTATGGAAAATGAGTGAACTTTTTACACTCTGTTCCTCATGCTCTATAGTAATATCAATAGGTGACAGTATCTATTCGACTCGGATACGAAGTTACGAACCCACTATTCATTAATCGATGGTACCTACTAGATACTATCATACTAATATTTCGGTAGCAAACAACGCTTTGAGAACAGAACCACAATTTAGTTCCGTAATCTTTTCTAGCACCAAAATACGTAGTCTATTCAAACTGATGTTTCAAATTAATATTATTTCAAGTTAAATAAATATCAAATTTAGTTTAATGGTAATTAAGTTGTTAAAAAAGTTATATTTATTTTAAGTTGTAGCGTAAACTGAACTTTATGGTGTAGGATTTAAAGTTATTTTTCCATAAACTCATATTTGCTTACATTTTTGGCAAATAAATCGCAAATGTAGATTAGTCGATGTTACTATGAAAACGTAACACAATCACAGCACAATGGTATCATAGATGGTATCATAGATAGCATTGTTGGTTGCAAGCGCTGAGCGTGGTTCAATCCCGGGAATAAGAATCGGCTCGCCCCCAAGCACAATGGAACTTATAACTGGCGAAATGTGGTTGCAAAACACCCTTGCCTACCCCTACGGGCAACACAGGCACAAAGTTATGATATCGGTTATGTAGGTAACACAAGATATAAGTACCCTACTAGTGTAATTGTATAAAAGTTACGTTGATAGGTACCTACCTACCACTGTAACTTTCATACGATTGCTGGGTTCAGGGTTGAATATACTAAACATTAGCTACTTGTAGACGATGTTAAAAAAATATATGTACAGTGGCTATATACATACTTGAAATTGTTTACTAATTAAGTAGGTTCCTATATGCATAAGTACATTACTTGTAGACCGATTGTATATTCTACGACCTTTTCCGTCACATCAGATCAGTTCATCAGTCACAGCAGATAATGTGAAGGCATTTGGGACCATAGGTGTAGTGTAGCTAAAGGCAAGATTCTCAGACCGCACGATGACTTTACAAAGTGAGCGTCTCATACGAATGTAAACTTTATTCGTATAACATTCAATAAATGTTGATATTCGAATGGAACGCTTGCTCACATTTGCTTATATGAATATGAACATTATAAACTTTAGAATAAGGTTCTTATTCGTATGAAACGCTTACTTTACTAAGTAAAGTCAATGTGTGATCCTGATCTGTGAATCTTGCTTTTTTTTTCAGGATGGGAAATCATCAAATGACCTCTTCTCCCGCTCTGGGTGGAGCGGTAGGGAGTGTCAGACTCTTACTGACTAAAACCCACCCGTGTTCAACACTATAGCAAGCATTCACGTGTAGCTTTTGCGGTATGTGTAACTTGAACCATTTTTTCAAAAAATACAAAATTTTAACACTGCCGTCTTTGTATATATATGAAATTGCTAAGCTGAATTCACACCTGTTTCCCAACTTATCAGATACAGTTAAACGTAACAGGCGGAATGATATGTTACGCGGGCGTAAAGCTAAAACAGCATTAATGTGGAAGAGCGTATTCTGTATAGCCCCGCAAGTTTTTAACAAAATCCCTAAGCAAATCAAACATTTAAATTTAAATGGATTTAAAAAGGAACTTAAAGAATTGCTGTGTAAAAAGTGCTATTATACCTTAAACGAGTTTTTGAACGATACGACTTTGCCATCCTAATTTAATTGTAATCTTTTATATTTTGAAATTTCTCTTTGATAGTTTATAGTTTGACATTGAATAATACTCTGACAGATACCTAATATTTAACTGACATGCCTCATATTGTAATATTAATTCATAATTATTTATTCAATAGTATCATTAATTTTTGTATTTGTAAAATTTTGTTTGTGTACCTACCTGATATTTGCGCGCCCCACGTGGCAGAATGTGATGAGACCATTTATTAATTTATAAGACCATGTAATGTAATGTACCATGTTCGGACAAATAAATGAATTTGAATTTGAAATAAAATAGTCAAATAAGTTGCCTATAGCTGCGTAATGTAATGTGTAATATAAACACAAACACCGCTAAATGTAAAGAGATGGAGGTCATTTTTTATGCATTGTCATTTGTCGTTTTTAGGGTTCCGTACCCAAAGGGTAAAAACGGGACCCTATTACTAAGACCCCACTGTCCGTCTGTCTGTCTGTCTGTCTGTCTGTCACCAGGCTGTATTTCATGAACCGTGATAGCTGGACAGTTGAAATTTTCACAGATGATGTATTTCTGTTGCCGCTATAACAACAAATACTAAAAACAGAATAATATAAATATTTAAGGGGAGCTCCCATACAACAAACGTGTTTTTTTTTTCGGCGTTATTGCCTTGTGGTACGGAACCCTTGGTGTGCGAGTCCGACTCGCACTTGGCCAGCTTTTTTTTCAACGAAATCAAGTTTTTAATAAAAAAATATAGTTAGGAAAAGACTAGGCAGATGATGATGTAAGTATAGCTTTTTATTGCTAGGTTTACAAAAATTGTTATTCATCATAGTCGCTTTGTAAATACTTCCTGTCTTTGCCATTTTCACGCGTTCTTTTCTAAGTTACACAATCACGCATTATGGCAAGGCGAGTGGCGACTCTGGCGACGCGTATAGGTACATTAGGTATTAATAGGTAGGTACTATATACCTATGCGGGCGCACAGAGTGGGGACTCTGTCCGCCCACCAAGTGACCCCAGGGAAGACGGTGGCACAGTGATCACGTGCTGCCGTGCATAGCGAGGCTCAGGGGAGGCCCCTTTACAATCTCCCCAGGGATATGCCTTACAGGCGTTGCACGGGGGGTTCCGGAATTGGTCTTTTAAGAGGAACCGAGACCACCCCTATGTGCTGATGATGATCACCGGGGCGGTTTTAGTGAGGTAAAAATCCCACACGCCCGGACCTCCCTCCCCGGAGGTCGGCTGCCTTTTGAAGGTTTGCCCCCGACAACAAAAAAAAAGGTAGGTAGGTACTATATGTGATGAAGCGATAGTATGTAGTGTGTTCGGTATGAGTGACTGACATCCATGACAGTGCGAATTCAATGTTTAATTAGGTACCTACACATAAATCTACTTATACAAGGTGGCGCAAAAGTCATCACCCTATCGGAAAATGCTATAATTTTTGCAAATGGCGGCAAATGTTAATTCCACTTTGACATTTTGTGAAGCAAACCGATAAAATACACGTCAACAAGACATGACTCGCTATACCTACTCATAAAGAAAACGGAATGATTGTTTCGGGTCGCTTATAATCTCTCGTTTTGGCGATTAGCACTGGCCGGCAAGATCGTTCCAGACTTCTTTTTGTGGGTTTTTTAGAAGTCTCGAGTCTGCGAGGGGCGTTAAATGTATTCTCGGTATCAGGGTGATTTACTAATGATGTGGGTAATTTGACTAATTAATTAATGAATGACATTCTTCTATATATATAAAACTAGCAGCGTCCCGCGGTTTCACCCGCATACTTATGCTTGACACTTGTCGATTTCGTGGGAATATCGGTCTTTATACCAAATTTCATCTAAATCGGTTCAGCAGTTTAAGCGTGAAGAGGTAACACACAGACAGACACACTTTAGCTTCCGCCCGCGGCTTCGCCCGCAAGATATGTCGATAAAAACTATCCTATGTCCTTCCCTGGGATGCAATCTATCTCCCTGCCAAATTTTATCGAAATCCGTTCAGTGGTTTAGGCGTGAAAAGGTAACATACAGACAGACAGATAAGAGTTACTTTCGAATTTATAATATTAGTATGGATTGAAAGTCCTGACTGACTGATATATCAATTATCAACGCACAGCCTAAACCGCTGGTCCTAGAGACATAAAATTTGGAGGGCGTGTTCTTTGTAAAGAGTAGGTATCCACTAAGAAAGGGTTTTCCGAAATTCCACCATTTAAGAGGGTGAATGGGGGGAGGGTGAAATTTCATGCGGACGTGAGTCGCGGGCAGAAGCTAGTAGGGTATAAAGGTAAAATTTCATATAATTGTGATCATTATTTGCTAGTTATCCTTAATCAACGACAGCTGGAATGGCTAACGTGACAATGTTGAAGAAGATCGAGCACAGCGCTGTTATCAAATTCCTTACCAAACAAGGAAAAAGGCATATCAACAAGATATGGTGGCTGTTTGCCAAGATTCTGCTCCTTCGTTATCTACGGTTCAAAAGTGGTCAAGTGAATTTAAAAGGGGCAGAGAGAGTATTCAAGACGACACTCGCTCGGGCGGCCCGGTTACTGCCTCTATGGAAGAAAATGTGAAAAATGTTGAGAAGCTTATACTGGAGGGTGGCCGAATGAAGATCAAAATGATAGCAGAGATGACCCACCTCTCTGTTGGTTCTGTGTGCACTATTCTTCATGACTTTCTTTACCTTTCAAAAGTCAGTGCAAGATGTGTGCCGCGAATGCTCACGGCGCGCGGCGCCTCAAAAGCAAGTGCGAATCTAGTGCTGTAGAGTTTTTAGAGCTCTGTGGTAAAGTTCCATCAAGTATTTTCGGTCGGATTGTTACTGGAGACAAAACGTGGGTTCATCGTTATGACCCTGACAGTAAGAGTCCGTGCAGTGGCACAAGAAGGGTACTGCGCCGCCTAAGAAATTCAAAGTCGTTCCGTCTGCCGGAAAAATCATGGCCACGTGTTTTGGGTCTCAAAGGGAATTTTACTGATTGAGTACAAAAAAAAAGGTGAAACCATAAACGCAGCATCCTACGCATCCACTTTACGAAATTTACGGGAAGCAATTAAAGAAAAAAGACGGGGTAAACTGACCATCGCACCGGGATGTGTTGCTTATTCGCGACAACGCCCCGGTCCACACGGCGCGTGTTTCCAAAGCTACTGTGCGAGATTGTGGTTTCGAAGAAATTAACCACCCACCCTACAGCCCGGACCTAGCCCCGAGTGATTATTATGTGTTCCCTAATTTGAAAAAAGACCTTCGTGGGAAACGATTTTCCAACGATGAAGAGCTCAAGGCGGTAATAATGCGCATTTTTCAGAGAAAGAGGACAGTTATTTTTACAGGGCATTGAAAAGTTGTAAGTAAGACTGGTTGTCAGATTTTCTGGCTTCTGACAACCCCTAAAGACTGTCAAAGATCCACGAATGGCAGCCAGGACCAACAGCTTAACGTGCTTTCCGAGGCACGGAGGGGTCTTGGTATGTAAAAATGGTCAACCATCCATCCACGGACCAGCCGCAGCAAGCGTAGCTTAACCTGAGCGATCGACCCGTGCGGCTTTTATGACTTAGTCACAAGCCCCTCATATTGCTACAATATTAATTTGAAAATAAAAATATTACTTGGTGCTTTGCTTAAAATTACTTAAAATGCACTTTGATACTTATATTACAACCCATACATACATATGCATAATACACATAATTATAATGATTTTAAATACAATGACAAGACAGTAAATACGATCACAGTACCTAAATAGTAATTTATTTTGTAATTTTAATGAGTCCATACACAATAAATGGTGTATACGGATACCTCACATTTCAAACCCTGTTGTCATTTTCACACGCTTTTTGAGAACAGATCGAGAAATTGGCCAAGTGCGAGTTGAATTCGCATACGAAGGGCTCCGAACTTCCGACTACCGCGCGTACAATATTTATTATTATTTATTTTTTTAAAAAACGTTGCCCCACACTAGGAATTTCTCCTGTATTGTGGATGCGTTTACAAACATTTAATTTAACTCACATACACAAACAGCCAGACCCGGAACAACTACTTGTAACACTACAATTTTAGGGTTCCGTACCAAAATAGTAAAACGGAACCTTTATGGTGAGACTCAGTCTGTCTGTCTGTCTGTCACAGCTGTATCTCTCAAGAACTACTAATGCTATCAACTTGAAATTTGGAATAGTTTTAGATGACGATGGCCCAACTATTTTGCAAATAAGAAAGAAATAAAAATATATGTATATTTTTTGCAACAGGGACTGAAAGGGGGTCTGACAAATTCGAAGTGGGACTACTAGGGCATGCGGGGTATCATATGAAAGAGCGCAGTTTGCACACTCTCAAACTTTTTTAGTCTTTTTTAGGCCGCATAGTATTCAACTTTTGATGAAAAATGTAACAAAAAATACCATTCCCTTCTCATCTTTGAAGTTTGCAAACAGAAAAATCTGAAATTATTCTATGTGATAGAAGTTTATGTTAATATTACAGGAAAAATAAAACGAAGTCTCTAAATAGCACACTTTTTCAGAAAACATCAACAAAAGTTACATTAGTGCCACTATCGGTCAAGAGATGGCGCTGACATAAAACTGCAATATTCTACACCGCAATGCACAGTGTCTGACAACTGGCCAGAAGATAGGCAGTCTCTCAATGTAAAATACTGGTATTCAACTGCATCCGGTTAGAGTGAAAGCCGACCCCAACATAGTTGGGTAAAAGGCTAGGCAGATGATGTTGATGATTTTTTTTTTAAATGTTTCTTTAATGGGGAACCCCTTAAATTTTTAACTTTATTTTTTTTATTTACTATCTGCCCCCCGTGGTTTCACCTGCGTAAATGTCGATCCCGTGGGAATATCGGGATAAAAAGTAGCCTATATGTTAATCCATGGTGTCAGCTACCTCCATACAAAGTTTTATCGAAATGGTCCAGCCGTTTGAGTGTGAAGAAGTAACAAACATATAAACACACACACACACTTTCGCCTTTATAATATTAGTGTGGTTGTTAGAGCAGCAATAGAAATACATACTCTGTGAAATTTTCAACTGTCTACCTATTATGGTTCATGAGCCACAACACCCTATCTCCCGCCTTTCGCATCCAAGCCACCTTTTTAAGGTTGTGGGGTCATTTAAATAGTATTGAACGCCGTTTTCTGCTTGCCAAATACTACATAAATGTTGTTAAAACTATAAATTTACCTCAAGTACTGCAGCATTTTGGAATATAACCACAGTTGTTTTAATTAATGGCCAGAAGGTGTCCAAACTTCCACGATTAAGGAAATGTGAAAGTGTTTGCAATAGCATATATGACCATCTGAAACAAATGTTGGTTAAGTTAGCCATATTTTTCTAGGTATGTACTTGTTCTCCTCTGAAAAAGAATAGAGACCGAGAAAGAGGAGCGATGTTAAAGATTGCTATTATGTTATTAATATTTATGTAAATACAAAACTCTCTAACTTTCACCTGCCATAATAATAAATAATTAATATCACAACAAAATTACTAAATGTGCCATTTGATTCACGCAGTCTAAAACTTACAATTACTATTAAGTATTACTAATTCTTTCAGAGGAAATTCTTTTAATTCACAAGCCTTAATAGAAAACTATCAAATATTAAGTTGATTATTACATAGGCATAACAGCACTACATAATCAACTACAGTCAAACCTGGATAAGCGAGAGTTCAAGGGAGCCCAATCTCATTCTCGCTTATAGAGGTTTCTCACTAACCCGAGTTTCTCGCTAATGCAGGTACATGGGTAGCGTTTCTCTCTTATAGGGGTACGCAGCAATAACAAGTCACAGCAAGTACGAATGTAGTGAATATGTAATATGATAAAATTATGTGCATGATATGTACAACATATATTATGTAGGTACATATTTATTTTTAAATGCTTACGAAAACAAAACAAAAATTGTATTGTATGTACATGTCCATCAGAGCACTCAGACTTTATAGTCTTTTGATTTTATAATTTTATAATAGCTGGTTTCTGGTAAATTAAACTCCCTCTGAATTTGATTTCGCGATTTTCCGGATTCAAACGCATTCACTATTTTAAGTTTATCGCTTAATGTACAGTACTTTAATTTTCCGTTTTGACATGATGCAGAACAGAACTTTCCTTGGCAATTTATTGATAACTATAAACTGAGTAAGTCCGACAAACAAGACGGTACAACAGGCACACGTGTCCATGCAAAAAGAATGCGATAGAATAACAACATTATTTAGTTCCACAAAATAGAATAGGTAAGGTCAATGGAGGCTATTGCAACTATGGGGCTAAAGCAACTAACAGCGATATCTTCCATTCTAATGTTTTTTAAATACATTGCCATCTATGGGCCTGGAGAAAAGTCATAGTTTAACCTATAATAAACAGATGGCGTCAGAGGGATGAATACTGTTTGACCTACAGAGATTTTATGTTAGTCACCGTTTTGAACACGTGTTTGGTGACGAGCGTGTCATCAATTTTAAACAAAAAAATAACCTTCTCGTGCATTTTAAACACGGTTTTAAGCAGAAACGAAGAAAATGTAAAGTACTTAACCTTAAACACTTACGTTTTTAACATTATATCTTATATTTCCTAAGATAATGTAGTAGTTACATTAGCCTCCACTTATCTCTTTGCGGGGTTATTGCGACTAGTTTTTTTGGTTACAATAGCCCCTTCGTGTTTGTATAAAATAAAATAAAGCCAGTGATGTCGAATATCGATAATTGTAAATCGATATATTTACAGCATACCTTAGAAAATTCTCGAACTGAATCCATTCGATGGATAAATTGCGTAAATAAATGTTACAATTTGTTTTATTACAATTTCAACTAAGATTCAAATCTATTTTCCTTTCAAGATGGAAATACTGTTGTATGGTTAAATACTGTAGTTAAATAGGGGGTCCGACCTAATGCATTTAGTTCACGACTTCATGCGTAGGTACTATAACAACCCATAGGTACTACTCAAAATCTCTGAACTAATTTGATATTTGACTTGTTTTAGATGGTCCGAAATATTATATTAAAAAAAAAAGAAAAGAGCTATTCAAAAGAAAAGCTTCTTTCTAGAGGCACTTCAGTTGGTTAAAAGCAGAACGTTAAATAGTTATGAGGCAGCAAAGACGTTTAATATTCCGAGGTCTACTATAATTTCACATTTATAACGCACACGTGGTCAAAAAAATGTTACCTTCAAGATTTTATATAATTTTAGATTATTTTTTGTTATGTTCTTAGAAATTTTTGTATTATGTTTTGAGAAGTATCTAAAACTTTTAATTTTTGATGTGATGATTACGAATAAAAAATATAAACGAAGCATGGTTTTATATTACTATGTACCTATCAGTATCGATTGCCTACACATTTTACAATTTATCGATATTTTTTACGTCAACACAACACTAACTCTATAGAAAATAGTCGCATTAGCCCCAAACATTACGAAACAAACTTTTAGTTTGATCGGGACTCTACTGGTTCAACTCGGAGAACATACCTGCGTAAATTTCACACTGGGTGACATGTGCTTCGATTCTGAGCATATAAGCTACAAAAACCAATGAGTTAGTTTAAATAGTCGCATTTACCCCAACATGGGGCTAATGTAACTTTTCCTACCCGCATGGATCTTTTAATAAGATTTTAAACAAAACCTACGGCTTTTTGACATTATATTATATCGAAAGTAATCTCAGATATATGCTTAATAATATAGATTTAATAGATTACCCCATAAAGTCAAATGGCCATCTTTGGTGAAGGTTCAAGTTTCAACATATTTTTTTTTAGTTACAATAGCCTCCATTGACCTTATAATATTGACGAAAAAACAATACAAAAACAATGGTAGGAAGTTCCACGAAAGTTAAGAATGAGTCATAAAATAGCAGATGTTAAATTTGTAAATAAAGCTCGACTGTCGCTTATAGAGGTATAGATAAGTAGCAGTCTCACTTACGGAGGTCTATGAGGGAAAAACGACTCTCTCTTACAGAGGTTTCTGTTTCTCGCTAATAGAGGTTTTGGGAGCTTAAAATGACGGGTCCTGGCTATTACTCTCACTTATAGTTTTCTCACTTATCCAGTTCTCACTTATCCAGGTTTGACTGTATATACCAGATTTTGTTTCTCTTCCGCTTTAGATATTATGAACAGCTTACAAATACAATTACTTTTAAGTAATAGGTAGATAGGTAACAATACGTTATTCCAATACATGCTATTTTGTCTGCCAGTTGAAATTATTTAAACTTTGAACTTACCCCAAAGTTTGGATACCATTATACGCTAAAAGATAGAATTTTCCTATAGTGGAGGGCCCTGAACTTTTAACTTTTTTTGCACTTTTGGCGGACATGTTATCAAAAAGTGACTTATCTTTTAATCAAGATCTCTTAGTATTCGATAAATATATAAATATAGTTTAATACATAGATAGCACAACTTTCTCCTAGATTCACAAATACCGAGTGACGCTGCTGACGTTAGTCTGACCAGTGTTGCCAACTCAATTTTTTAAAGAGAGCTAGGTCACCTCGGAAAAAGAGCTAAAATAGAGCTAAATTTTTGGAAAAAAATGAGCTAAAATACAAGAAAGTTTATAAATCAATATTGTAATTATTGATAAAGAAAAACGAAACATGATATTATATCTTGTTAGGTTAATAAGAGAGATATTTTAAAATACGATTATTCGTCGTCAGAACTATCGAAACTGTCAAATTCACTAATTCCAATGCACAATCTATAGAGAAAGGTGTAGAAGAAAGGGGCAAAGGGGAGGAGAAGAGTTGTTGTACGAACCTTGCTAACTATTATATTAGGTGAAACTAAATATCATAATTTTAATACCAGTAGCATGTTCCCGTGGGATATTTTCCAATAATCACGCGGGCCAAGCCGCGGGCAAAAGCGAGTAGATAATAAAATAAACAGTAGGTTCTATTCTACAATAACAATATGCTAGTTTTTGCATCCTGATTACGTTTAATTCTAAGTTACCTCATTCCCAAACGTTTTTTACATAAGTCAACAAAGTAAATCCTATTTTTCTATACGGGATGTATCCATGATCCATACACCTCGTATAAAAAAATAGGATTTTAAAACTCAAAACATTTATTTCAAATAAACCAATTAGAGTCACTTTTGAATAATTGTGAAGGGGTCGGTCACTCAGAAAACAGAAAGATGAAGCTAGTTGCCCATACCAAAGAGGACCTAATATCGAGCCTTGTGGATAGTCAGTCAAAAGAAAACCAAACCTATCTGAGGTGCTGAAATTGTCGAGCTCGTTTCGCTCGCTCTTCCGCTTCTTCCCATTCTATAGAAGGCCAGAACGAAACCATAGGAAACTGCTCGCGTATACTTTGTATTGCTATTTTTAAATCTTCGCTCTCTCGGCCCGCACGCGGTTGATCACAGTTCTAACCTAACCTAACCAATTTGGTCGGGATGCCCTGGCTTAGTTACTGCGACCAATTCGCCTCGCGCGTGATTGGTTACAGTTTCAACCTAATCTATAATTGAAATGAATATCATTCAGCTCGTAAATTGAACGGCCGCCGTTAGTTTACAGGGTAGGCGGTTAACTAAACGGCTGATTAAACCAGTTGGCTGCGACTTAAACACGAATTTTGCGTACTGCTCGTGTATAGTTTGTAAGTGTAACGTGTACGCGCGCGTCATGGTTCCAATCTATTATACTACATCACTTACGCCTGACAAGAGTTGAGAGAGAGCCAGAACAAAATATTATTATATTAAGGCGAAAGCGCCAGGGTAACCCGCGAAATTCAATTATTTTTAGGTTTTTTGGAATTTGCTGGTCAGTATTAAGTTGTACGTTGATTAATATATGAATCGCGGCCGTAAGAAATATGTGTTTACAGAATTATTATCATTAAAGTCATCAACACAACTCTCTAAGACCACGTAAGTCCCAAGAATAACTGTTTCATGAAATCATCATTCTTTGGACTTACGTTTACGTTTATTACGTTTATTCTGTAAACACATATTTTTTACGGCCGCGATTCATATATTAATCAACGTACAACTTAATGCTGATCAGCAAATTGCAAAAAACGTAAGAAATTTTGAATTTCGCGGGCTACCTTAGCGCTTCCCCCTTAAACTATATGTTTAATATAATCAGGGCGAGCGAAGCGAGCCCGAGCCCTGCTATATCCCACAACCTGAGCATTTTGTGGTACACTTTACGGAAAAACTATTCTATTTATATGTAGATGTGTTATCAGTAAAAAAAATAATAATTTAAATTATATAAAAATATTAAAAAAAAAACTGCCTTAAAGATTATTACCACGCAGAAAAACGACGCGAGCCCTCACAAAGCTCTGCTTTTAGCTAGTAATATTTTGTTCTGGCTCCTCGCTCCGCCCGCTGCGCTTGCAATCAAATTGTCTCTCGTTTTCTGTTAGCCTTGTCGCCGCTAGGGTTGTCAGGCGTCCGGATAAAGCCGGACACAGTCAGATATTTTGGTTGCGTGTCCGGCCAAATCAGACGGTGTCCGGCCTGTCCGGCTTTTGATTGGCGTTTTGTTGATCGCGCGCGCGGCGTGCCCCTTCCGACCCTCCACTCTTCATCACCACCCCAATTTAAGATTTTATGGTAAATGATAAAAAAAGCCTTGTTTAATTTTTTTTAACTGTCGTGTTCTAAGACTTAAAACTTACGGGTGTCCGGCTTTTTTACCCAAATCTCCGGCTAAACTGGCTGGTCTGTCCGGCTTTTTGGTTTTAAGACCTGGCAACCCTAGTCGCCGCTCGTCCTATCCTACGCTCACTCTTTGTATAGAATGGAAATACGCCGCTCTTCCATCCACTTCAAAGTAACTTGGGTGGGAAAAGAACGATATATTGACAAAAATTAGATTTAGAAAGTTACCGTTTTATTTTATTTCCTAAATCGTGAACTTACAAACAAACTAAATTCTACCAAGGTGGTCCCTAAGATGAATTTACAACAGGCCCTGCCCTGGCTTAATCCATAATGGATTATTTCACCATGGATTATCCATGGTCCGTGATATTATGCAAGGTACTGTTGATTGGTATCAAACTAACTATATAGTATGTACATACTAATTCCATGATATCGACTAATATGAATTGATTGTAAATTTGTGCTTCGTCCGGTCAATAGTTCAAAATAGTTCGTTCGTAGATAATTTCTTCATTCTTAACTTCATTCATTGTTCATTCCTTCTTGTATTTTATTTCATTCATAGATTCATTCATTAATCCATCTATATTCTATTCGTTCTTTTCTTTGCAACGCGTTTTTACGAGAGGTGCGTTTTTATTTTATTCTCTTGGAAGTTACCTAAAATAATTATTAGAATCATAGAAAGTGTTAACGTTTTCAAAGAAAACTTATTTCTCCTTTTCTATTTCAGTAATCCGTAGTTACAACAACAAACACAATGGTTGCGGCCAAGAAACAGGTTAGTGTCCTACACGTGTTTGATATAATTATAGTTGGACTTGAACGGGGTTATTTCACCTTTCTAGTTTAATAATCCTTTATAAATTAAAGTCCAAGATCAATTGATACAAGATAGGCTTGCTTATTTCATAATTTGTAAGGTTGAGAACGTATCAAACATGTTTTATGCATTTTGTAGGTTATCTGTAGTAGGTAATATTGAAATTACACTAAAGATTGTTTTTGGTACAACCTTCATAAGACTAGACCGGTCCAGCCGCCGTTGATTTCGGATGAATGCAAAAACGAGATACTCATGTAGATTTAGCATCTAAAACATAAATGAGGCGTCATCAGTAACTGACATGTTCTAGTCTTTCAATGGTTTCTCTTTTTTATTTTCAGAAAAAGACCATTGAGTCTATCAACTCTCGCTTGGCCCTGGTTATGAAATCTGGCAAGTACTGTCTTGGCTACAAGCAGACACTGAAGACTCTCCGCCAGGGAAAAGCTAAGCTGGTCATCATCGCAAAGAATGCTCCTCCTCTAAGGTGAGACTACTGAGAAGTAGAGTTTCCCAATATTGTGTCTGTCAAAGGGAAGCATATGGAGTCTTTGGACTAAGAAGTATGGATTCCCTCATAGTGTTTCATGAAGCAGTCATGTTGAAGTTATAAAACTCAATTACCTTGACTTCGGCCACTTGTATGCCACAATCAAATTCCAACTGTGTCTTGTATAGATCTTTCAACAGGTTAATAATGTATTGCTATTTCAATTGAAAAATCATGACTGTTTCTGATCCACACGGGAAACCTATGGAGTAGTCAAAACTCATTTGCTGTACTTTGACAGGTGAGCAAGTTAAGCGTTTATTATACAGGGTTATTGGTAAAACACTAACAACCCCTTAACAGGTAATTGTACTTACTCATCATTATGAACAACTTTTACTATGGCACCAAATCTGAACTCGTGAAAAAAAATCAGCTGTTCCCTACATTTTGACAAGTTATACAAACATAAATGTAGAGAACAGCTGATTTTTTTTTTTCGCGATTTCAGTTTTGGTCCGTGTGAGTCTATCTGGCAGGCCCCAATGAGATTTATCAACAGGTGATAGCTTTCATAAAGACATTATTTTGTATCAAAAGAAAATAAATAAGATATTAGAGGTCCCTTTTTCAAATATAGTGTTAATTATGTACCTTACAAATACAAAATTTCGACTTTCTGTAAGCTATATGTTATTTAAACAAAGCTAAAGCATAGAAAATTTCACAAGTACCCTTGTAAATTTTTAATAAGTTACCTTCATAATTAACACTATTTTTAAAAAAGGGCCCTCTAATATCTTGTTTATTTTCTTTAGGTACAAAATAATGTCTTTATGAAAATCTATCACCTGTTTATAAATCTCGTTGGAGCCTGCCAGATAGTCTCACGTTTGGTCCCATAGTAAAAGTCATTCATAATGATGAGTACAATGACCTCTTAAGAGGTTATTAACATTTTACCAATAACCCTGTAAAAGTGTGTTCATACATTTAAAACTTACTGGTTAGGTACATTTATTTATGTACTTTATGAATGATCTAATAAATAGTAAAGGTATGTATTGTGGGTATTTCATGTTGTAACCATGTTATACTTTTGTTACAGGAAATCAGAAATTGAGTATTACGCACTCCTGGCCAAGACTGGCGTCCACCACTACAGTGGAAACAACATTGAGTTGGGCACAGCATGCGGGAAGTACTACAGGGTGTGCACACTCGCCATCACCGACCCTGGCGATTCTGACATCATCACCACACTGCCCGAGTCGCAGGTGTAGATGTATCTTTAATATAATTTAAGAAATTATTTTGGTGTTTTCTTTACCCATTCAACTGACTGTTGGGCTTTCTTATTTCGATGAAGGCACTATTATTAACAGTGTTGCAATTTTAATATACGAGTTATAATAAACAAGTAAAAAAAAATAGTGGATCAAATGCCATCATTTGATCCACTATTTTTTTTACTACAATACAATACACCCATGTGTATTGTTGCAGAAATGAATATGTTATAATTATGATGAATTTTTGAAGTGGGCGTGGTGGATGGCTAAATCCCGAGAGCTTTCAGCTCGAACTTCAGAATCGTTTAGAGTACCTAGGGAGCTCCATGATGTACATAACTAGTGGTGGTTAATAAAGCGTATAGCGCCAAAATATAACAGACTGTACATAGCGTATAGCGTGTGCTATAGCGGCTCTGACTTCGCGCTATTATTATAGCGCCTCAACCTACTCAATGAATAAAAGTTTAAACGCGCACAGCGGGGCCAGAACGAGATAGTAAGATAGCGTTCGCACAGCGGGGCCAGAACGAGATAGCAAGATAGCGTTAGCGACTATAATGTATAGCGCGTTGCGAAATAATGTCTACCGCGCATCATCAATTCATCAAGTCCGTTTAGCGTGATAGCACTGATAGCGTGTTGCTAAATTATAGCGTCTCCGCGTTCAGACTGCGCCCGAGTTTTGAAATAGCGCGCTATAATTATAGCGTATAAAATAACAGACTATATGAATATAGTTTATAACACGTTTACAGTTTATAGCGGATTTGAACATCGCTATACATAACTCCAGCTTCCTCATATGTGATAGAACAATTCTACCTATGCCAATATTTAAGCAGCCCCGGATCTAAGGGGGGGCAAACCGGGGCACTTGCCCCGGGCGGCAGTTTCATGGGGGCGCCAAATCCTTGAGACAAGAATTCGAACAATCGAACAAATGAAGCCTCTTTTCCTACAATCTCATAGGTTTTTAACAAGTAATCGAATCTTAATATAATGTTTGAAAAACAATCTTCTATTTCCATACGCCCAGTTAGTTTTTGAACACATACTGCTATACTTAACAGATCAAGTAAATTTTTGAACGCTTGTGTAGTGTCCGTGTGTCTGTGATCTTTCTGCCAAGGGGAATCCCCGTCACATATCTATACGAGCCGAGCCGAACAAATTCAAACAGTTGAACGTCAAGTGACAACACTGTTTATGTGGTTGATTGCGTTTGCGAGACTTTGCGAGTAATCAGCGTTAATAAAATAAGTAATTTATTAGTGAAATCATATTATTATCGTAGTGGAAATCAACAATTTGCAAGTTTTTCTCAAACACTGCAGGGAGGGGGCGCCACTATCAAGGTTTTGCCCCGGTTCGAAAAAATCGTAGATCCGGGGCTGTTTAAGGCATAATAGCTGCAATCCGTTCCCAGTCTTATTTTAGCTGCCACAAAAACTACGTTAATATGAGTCGTTTAGTGTGTGTTAGCTGGAGTGACGTCACCCCAGCTGCTCACGTCATATCTTACAAACGAAAGAAGACATGATTATGTATTATAGCTCAAAAATAAAGTCATCAACACAACTCTAAGACCACGTAAGCCCAAAGAATAACCGTTTCATGAAATCGTCATTCTTTGGGGTTACGTGGTCTTAGAGAGTTGTGTTGATGACTTTAATGATTATAATTCTGTAAATACATATTTGTTACGGCCGCGAATCATATATTAATCAACATACAACTTAATACTGACCAGCAAATTCCAAAAAACGTAGGAAAATTTGAATTTCGCGGGCTACCTTAGCGCTTCCCCCTTAAACTCACATACACAAACAGCCAGACCCGGGACTACATTTTTAGGGTTCTGTACCTTTTCTCGAAAACTACTAAGGTATCAATTTTGTTGGTCGAGTACTTACTAATTTTATTAGTAGGTACCTACTAATTATTTATGTCCGTGACTACCGCAGGACCACCAACGCCAATCGCTTCCATATTTGGTGAATAATTAGTGCTCAATTGGTACTAATTAGTACTCGAACAACAAAATTGGTACTACCTTAGTAGTTTTCGAGAAAATTGACTTTGAAGGTGGTCCTGCGGTAGTCACGCTCCCTTCAGCAGGACCACCATGAGCGCCGAGAAAGGGCCCACGCTACAGCTATTCTAAGTATACAAATAATTAGTACCCATAAATGTGATTTATTTCGTAAAAAAACAACTGTAATATTTGTATTTACCGAGAAATCAACGATGATAACTTTCTCGCAAATGTTCAGCAGGACCAAGATTTTGAATGTTGATTCCAAGCTAGAGAAGCTTGTCGCTTTCCTCAAACCTACATAGAAAATTAGTACCCTGCAAGATAAAATTAGTACCCAAAATTCAAAGTTAATACTCCAGTAGTTTACGAGATATACCATGCCATGGTGGGGTGGCTGTGGTCACGGTGCCAAATTTTCATTTCAAGATTTCCCTACTAAAAACTGTGATTTCTTCCCAAATTTATTACAAAAATTAGTACTCCTAAAGAATTTAAAGCGACTAAAAATCCAGATTCCGAAGTGTTGTATTTTAAGAGAAATTAGCTTTCATTACTTTTCTATACTAAATCTCCGCGTGTAACCCGACCAAATTAAGTTGTCGATTAATAAGATCATTTTAAGATAAGATTAAGATAAGTCGATTTTCTCGAAAACTCCTAAGGTACCAATTTTGTTGATCGAGTACTAATTAGTACCAACTGAGCACTAATTATTTACCAAATATGGAAGCGATTGGCGTTGGTGGTCCTGCGGTAGTCACGGACATAATTATTTACCAAATATGGAAACGATTGGCGTTGGTGCCTTGGTGGTCCGGCGGTATAAGTCACGGAGATAGGGAACTTTGTTCCAAAAATCGGATTCGATTAAAGGCCTTGGCAGCTTTTTCAAAATTATTAAAACAATCTGTTTTATGCTCCAAAATCGAGGTAAGTAATGGTTTCTTTGCCTCCTTTGTTCTACTAGCCACAAATTCGGATTTCTCCTTGCTTGAAGGTCCATCTCAAACACAAAACGGATCGGGTTCCGGGTGTCCGCGACTGTTATGAATTTTCTGGTGTAGTACAATAAAATATATGTCGTCGGTGCAGTGCGCAGTGTGAGTATCACTGTGAGCACGCACTGTATTATTCTGATATTGAACATGGTTGTCATTATGGCGCATCGTGCAACAAGCAGAAGAGCACACAAAAAAGTAATAAACTGTTTTACTGTGACTGCTAACGTCTTTTAAGGAGTAACCTGACCCATTTATAACTTGAAACACACATAACGGGTTAGCTTTATTCTGGTACCCCAACCGATGGAATGGCAACCCAATGAACGGGAGCTACCACTTGCACTACGAAAACCGCTCTCACTACTACTACGACGATTTATTTGTGGTTGACTGTACACCCGTTTACTACTGATGTGCGGTTGTCTGTACACCAATTTCTCTAAAAAGGTTTACAAAACTGTTGTGCACGAACTAAAAGCCGGTAGTTGTTGTTTGTTTTGTGAAAGAGTAATTTCAACTTTAACCATTTGTTTCAGGTTGAAGCGGTCAATGAGACTGTTCATAATAATGAAAGAAGTAGCCATGAATTTATAAATGAAATTAATGAAGGGACTTTTTATAGCGTTTATTATTTCAAAATTAATACACTGTTGTAACTCTTCCATGCCGTGTCTCTCCTGGAACTGCCAAACCTGGGAACAACAATGTTACATTAATATCAAGTAATGTTATATTAAACAATCCTCATAACTGACGGGCATCAAATCTATACATTTTATTATAGACAATAAATGAACGTGAGTGTCGAATCATGAAGTAATTTTTTGACACAATCTAACGGATTTTCCGTGCTGACCGCCTTAATCCACGGCCTCATGCCGCATGCATCAATCATTCCAATTTATACCTTATTACTATTGTTGCGCGCCACAAATAATGCTTGATACATGGCGACATTAGTTACCACTAGCGCCATCTAGTAAGGGTTTGCACCGGAGCAGTGAGTACCGGAGAATAACCGGTGATTCACCGGTAAAAGTACTCGATTGAAATAATCGGTTATTAACCGATTGATCTCCGGTGATCGTCGCATCTTATTTTTTTATATAATAAAGTTTTTTATAATTATTTAATATTCATGACAATTATTTACCAACTTGTTTCTTTCGAATTAGATTCATTCAGTCATTAATTCAAAGCGGTCTTGTCCGTTTATGTGATTCATTTCACTAGCATCTAACTGGCTAAATAATTTGTTGCAATGTTCGTGGTTATTTTTGTAATTGCTCAGTACTATGAGTTGCTTTTTTGAAATATCGCCCGGTAGTCGCCCGGATTTGCTTGGATTTCTAAAAAGAAACACTAGTAATGCAGATGTGACATCTGCTACGGCAATTAATTTATTCAAAATGTATACGGAAACACAGTATCCCGAAAAAAGCCACAAATGGGATGACGTTGTGCAATTCTGGAAATTCAATAAACATTTAAAGCCTTTAGACGAAATAGCCTTTAAATACCTAGCTGTGCCTGCTACTTCAGTCAAATCAGAAAGAGTATTCTCGGCAACAGGTTATATTCTTAACGTCAGGAGAAGTATGTTGCGCAATGACGCAGTCGAAATGTTATGTTTTTTAAACCAAAACTACAATCTTCTAGAGTAAACTTTTGTTTCTTTCTTTGAAATGCCATTTAAAATTAATAATTATAAGAAATGAATGAACACTGTTTTTTTTTATTAGCATACCCATTTAATAAACAATATCGTTTTTATCTTATGCATATAATTCCAACGCATTAACCGGAGATCACCGGTGAATCACCGGAGATCGCCCAATCACCGGTGAATTTTACCGGTACGCAAAATTCCGCACCGGTGCAAACCTCTACCATCTAGTATCGGGTAGCGAAACTAGTACCTTGGTACTAGGACCTTGACCCTACTTTAACTTTTTCTAAGTACTAGTAATTCCGAGAACTATCGACGTCGAGTCAGTCGGGACCGCTATGTACTCGAACATACTAGATGTTTATAGAATTGCTCTGTGGCACTATATAAGGCGGGCGCGAGCCGCGAGACATATAGTTTCGATTAAGCGATACGAGCGATAACATCGAAGGCGATATTCGAGTGCGACTTAAGAGTGATCAGTAAGTGCAATTGTGTTTCTTAATTAGTGTGTTTGACTTGTAATTAGTGTTGGTGAGTAAAGTGTCATTTTTTGGTTATTAAATCGGCAGTTTTTATTGTCACGAACCCCAAGCTCGTAACACTATGTTATAGAATTTAATTGTAATGATTTTACAATTTGGAATGAAAAGAAAGCGGACAATTCGCAGATATTTTTCCCGACTATTTTCATGCTAAAAATATTTTAGATAAGATTAATGAAGTCTAAGATATTAACGGCAAAAGTTTTTACTATTTGTGGCTTTTCTAATACTCAATTAGTTGATTGGAATCATAAAAATAAATCTTGAGATTTGCCAAAATACCATTTTCCCAAAATCTGTGAATGCAATTAGCAAAATTATTCAAACAGTTAAGGACAGTCCTGAGCATGTTTTCCTGTAGCTACAATGGTTAGTTACCTTACTGCCCCTTTTCAAAAAGCCACCTATATGGCATAAATGATAAATTATTTTATTTTTGTAAGTAGGTTTGTACAAACACTTTTACACGTCAATTAGGTTTTTTTTTTACTAGATGAGGTCGGCGTTTCCAGTCATATCTTACTGGAAGAGAACTCTGAGAAGAAAGGTCGAAACAAACCCAGAGGTCAGTCTCTTTTAAAGTCCAGGCATAATCTTGGTCAGGTTATAGGAAGACAATGTAGATTGATGTCTGAGATGGTCTTTTGAAGAAAGAACCACACAGATTGAGAGGCCCTGTCCAGTGCACGCATATGTCAGAAATCGTGCAGCTCAACTCAAGACTTAAGGAGCTCAACGATTCGACGAACAATACCAAAGAAGGGACATTGGGTAGGCCACATAAATTACTCAAACTGTAGG
The DNA here is from genome assembly GCA_963855955.1 of Luperina nickerlii. Lineage (NCBI taxonomy): Eukaryota > Metazoa > Arthropoda > Insecta > Lepidoptera > Noctuidae > Luperina > Luperina nickerlii. Next base: position 12,092,202 of record OY979664.1, on the reverse strand, counting down.
ACTATGAAAAAAAAAACTAACAGAACAGAGAGAATAATAAAAAAAAAGAAATTAAACATTCACAATAAATAAAATAACATAATACTTTACAAAGTAAGCAAATGTCACAAAAAAAAACCATTCAAAATGCAGAAATTGGAAGCAGCTCAATATCATCTTTAACGGTATAAAAGGCTTTCTGGCACAACTTACGTTTAATGAATGATTTGAATTTATCAAGGCTTAGATTTTGAACGTGGCTTGCTAGTATGTTATAAAAGCGTATACACTGGCATCTGAACAAGCCACCTATATACAGTGACGGATTAAGACTACTTGATGCCCTAAGCAATCCATGCCTGTGGGCCCCCCTATCCGTGTGTCAACTAGAATCGGTCTTTAAACCTTTACCGCCTAAAAACATTAGTTTTTTGTAAAATAAAAAGCATAAATTATTTATTTATTGAAATGCGCCAAAATCAAAAATATAAAAAAATGAAAAAATGACAAAGATGATACAAGAAAGGCTCGGTAAATTTATCGATAACGTTTATACTATCTTGCGTGAATTCAATGCTCGAAAAAGCCGCATTTTTCGCAATCTTATCATCATGACAATTGTGTGTGACTTTGATGTAAACTTGTGCGAACCGAATCACTGGGTCTGGAACTTATTTTACTTATGACATATGAATAAAACTGTTGAATTTCTGTTATTAATTCGGTGTTAATTAAGGTCTTCTGGTTATGGTGTGTTTCTAGATGTGGGCTGACTATATTCTACAGTTTGATCGGCACACATAATTTTGTCGGCATCGGGTATTTTATTCAAGAATGAGAATTTGTCTGCTGTTTCTTTGTATCTCTTTCCTCTTTTTCGCATATCTGCATTTAATTTATCAATGATGCTATAATAACACGTTATTTTGAATTGTCCTCTTGGGCTGAAACTTACTTCAGGAGCTGAACCATCATTGGGCATTTTCTTTCTTCGTCTTTGATGGGTGTCTATGTATTCCACATCTGGGAGCTTTTCTTTTGCGCGGGCTTCTAAAGAATCAAAGTCGCACCTGGATTTTTCTGAAAAATTCACGAGTGATTTGTAGAGATTAGCGCCAGACTCTAGAGTAACTTCTGGGACTTGTAATACCTTGCTGACTTTTCAAATGTTTGCAAAATTTCGTCCCACATGACCAACACGAGTACGAACTCCAATTCTTGTAGTTTATTTGACAAATTAGCTGCTTCTCTTCTGGTTTCTCCTTTTTGCATGTCATCCACAGAAATGACGTCTAATGCATCTATAATTTTATTATATGTCTGTGAAATAGCTGATGTCGCTTTAGCGTGTGCTTCCCATCTCGTTTCTGATAAAGATTTCAAAACACTTTCATTATCCAAATGATCTTTTAATATGCGTCACCTTATGCTTGAACCAGAAAAAAAATTGTATAGATTTTGAACTAATGAAAAAAAATTTACAGCTGCTAGGCAACAATCCACGGCGCTTCGACCTACTAAATTGAGAGAATGGGCTGTGCATGGGATATATATTGCAAACGGATTCGCCTCTAGAATCTTCTGCTGCATGCCATTGTAACGCCCAGACATATTTGAAGCATTGTCATAAGACTGACCTCTGCATTTTGAAAAATCTAATCCACAATGTTCTTCAAGGTATTGAAGAGACTGCTTTGCCAGTTCATCTCCCGTGTGATGCGTTTCCAACTCAATAAATGTAAGAAATCGCTCTACTGGTTGCCCATCTTTTATACAAAGTTGATACGACAGAGGGGCTTTCCTTTAAACTGCCTATACTAGATACCATTTTCAAGCTCTGTACCAAAAATCAATTAAATAGGAGCAGTAGTTTAGTCACAAATGATTTTTTAAGTTTTTGTTACGTTTGAACACGATGTATATTCCTAACAGCTGATTATCTCATACGCATAGGTCATGCACCTTAAAACGATAATCCGAGTATAAAATAAATTGTTGCCGCACAAGTACAACCAAATATTTCACGAAGCAATAAATACACACACACTTGCACTTTCACTATGAGAGTGACAATCATAGCAAAACCCCCGCGCCTTTTTGCCGCGCGTAAAAGGAATAGAAATAGGTCAGTGTGTTGCTATTGCATCCTAGATCCTTGCGAATTTGCTAAAAAACTTGTTCTTTCAGTGCGCACGCGTCATCCATCCGGGATGTACGTTACGTAACACGGGAGCCCCGCCGCCGTTATGTTTTGTCGAACTCGCTGACAATAATTGTGATTTTGTTTTGTTATTGTGATAGACACTAAATAAGTTTAAGACAGTATTTCTTTTTTTATTGTGACAGGATACGTAACTTGGGATTATTATTATTTAGTGTTAGTGTTTTTTTTTTATTGACTGTTTTTATTGTGATAGGATACGTAATTAAACGTTGGTTGTGTGTGTGTGTAATAATTAAAGTGTTCAGCAATGCCTCGTGTAACTTACACGGCGTCAGAATACACTTACATGATTTTAATTTACGGTGAATGCCGTGGAAACGCAGCTTTAGCTCTGCGAACATACCGAGAAAGGTATGGTGACCGGCGCAATTGCCCTAGGAACACCGGCACCATACAATTGGCAGTACAAAGATTACGGGAATTAAAGTGCTTAGCGACGGACAGTGATTTAATTAGAAAAATAAATAACAATATTCTCCGTCGGTATAATTTGTGCATTAATAAGAATGGAGGACACATCGAGAATTTAAAAATTTTGTGTTTTTGTGTGTGCGCGTACTTTACAACCTTACCTAACATAAAATCCAGCGCGAGCGGTCAAAAACGGCCCGCACCCCGCGCCACCCACCCGCCCGCCACGAGATCACACACACGCACACGCGCTCCTTTGTTACCTAGGCATCTAAGGTCAGTCAAATTTATTTATAAAGGGTGGTGCGTTTCACTCTGACTTTTAAGCTATTTAGTTTGTTTGAAAAAAAAAAATCTCATTTTTGGCGCTTTCTATTTTTGTACTGTATCGAATTAATACTATGCACGTATAGTATACGTAGTGTAATTTAATGCCCTTCTGTCATATCAACTCTGTATAGCGAATAACTACGCTGAGCTGGTCCATGTGCGTCAAATCCGGCGTAGAATCTACTGAAAGACTATCATATCTAGAATCTTTTATCTGCGATATAATTTTACTATGCACTTTTTGGGCCATTATCATAATCAACTCTTCGTAAATCCCATGCCCACTCGCTAGCTCGGGAGTGGGGTTATGACTCTAGGTCGGACTCTTGTCAACTTAAAACGTGCGAATTTTCAAATTAGTCCTAGAAACTTTTTTTGTTGTGGTTTTTGGTGACGTGAGAGTGAGACGTGATGCCCTAAGGACGGATTTTTTTGTGCTTCTTCTGGTGCCCCCTCAGACGTGATGCCCTAGGCAATTGCTTAATTTGATTAAGGGTTAATCCGTCACTGCCTATATAGCATAATTAAGTAGATTACATGTTTAAATTAATAAATAATGTGCTGAACACATTTGTGACTTACCTGATTAGGAAGACTTCTCATCTTCTACAGTCTATCGACTGCAGCCTTTCAATATTAACAATATCAGTTGATTAAGTGGGTTGATCAATTTCATCCCATTCCTGAAATGTGAGTAAAAAGATTAGAATAAAATTAACAACTAGTACTGTAAACAAATTAAATTAATCTACATCATACTGCATCTCAACATAACTGTGGATCAAGTGTATATTTTTATAGAATTACTTTCCTAATAAAAAAAAAGATAAGTATAATTTTTCCTGAAAGTATTTGTGTTTTGTTCTTAGTACACATGCACACCATTGTTGCACCCAAGAGAATCTTATATTATTATTTTCATTAATATGAAAATGTGCATGTTTCTGCAAAGAATGGTATAAATAATGCTTTTTTTAAACAAAAACCAGCATGAGCGTGCATGACCATCTCTGGGTGTCAACTTAGCGAGTGTCAGCATAGTAATAATAGGCTAAAAAACACAATTCATTTGTCTTTCTACAATCTAGTGATGAAATTATTATCTTCATTAAGTATAAACCTTTATTTTTGAGTGAAATAACTAATTTATTATTTCGGTTTGATCATGACCTGTAAGTGCTACATAGTAAATTGACCTAAATTAGTTTTACCTGTTAGACATCTCATTACAAATCGAGACCTAACTTCCAACTAAAACTTCGAGTCAGTTTTTGTATTTTGAACTTTATTCTTACTACATTTAAACTTCTTAATACAAAAACTGACTTTAGAACCAGGTCCATGTCGGCTCAACTTCTATTATTCAACCTTTTCGATTAGTCTTGTCTTATGAAATAACGATGCATGGGCTTGTTGTTAAAGAAATATTATACCACATCGATTCTTATAATTCTTAAGGTACCTGATAGGCTCGCTCCTATAACATCATGGAAGAAAATGTGTACATCTTCTGCCTACCCTTTCAGGGAATTCAAGTGACATTCATATAACATGTTCTTTGCGATCATAACTTTTAAAGTTATTAAGCTATAGTATGGATTAATTTGCCTCTCTCATGAACGTAAAAAGTAGCATACTTACTTATGTATAACCTTATTTACTATAACAAATAGTGCAAAATCATGGTTTAAGAAAAATATGTTACCTGTTAGTCTTTATTTTGTATTCTAAAAATGAATCTTCAAAGCAGGTAGACAATAATAAGAAGAGGCATGTGTAAGTTTCGCTCGTGCTGCAGACCAAATACCTTGTTCTAGAGAATATTTACCTAGTTTATCATTATATCATTAAAATATAGCCCATATCTATTATCTGTTACATGAGCCCACCATTTTGTTCTTGACGCATTTTGTTACTTACAAATTAAATCATTTGAAGCATTTCCCTTATGAGTTTCCATACATTAAACTTTTCTGTAATTCAAAATATATTTTACACCTTAAAAATAAATGAAAAAAAAAAAACTATTCTACCAAGATTTATTGCTGTCTAGGGGCTATTTATGGGCGTAAAAATTCTGAACTTACACTTCAACATTTATAAAATTAAAGGGAATTCACTTCCCAATCATTATGTGCACAGGGTAATATTGAATGTACAGCTTAAAGCACATAACATTTAATAATCACTAATAAATCGCCTTACTCATCATGTATATTCTCGTCATAATTTTGAATGTATAGTTATTTTCCTTTAATATGCATGGTTTATTCCAGAAATCCCCCCATACAAATCACCACCAGAAAAAGCAAAGAAAAAGAAAAGTTAATCTTAGATGCTCAACTACTGTTAATATATGGCAGCATTACAGTACCACTTTTTTTTGGAAAGAATAAGATAAATTCATAATCGCGATTTACGTGACTCTATATTGTTTAAATAATGTTTGTTTGAATCTAGTTAATTGTTACAAATACTTTGATTTTCGTTTCAATGCAAACAATTTATAATGAAAGTTGATTATAATATTGACATAATTACTTATATAATTATACGTATTGATTAACGCATTTTTTGTTTAATAATTTAGAAACACCAACACCTGGTGGGGATTGTTACTTATTTTTCCAAAAATCCCCACTAGGCTGAGTTTATATAAACAGTGGGGATTTCTGAAAAAAAAAAACAATCTCCAGTGGTGCGGATTTCTGGAATAAATCGAATAATTGAAGTCATAAATTGGGACGAATGCTTTGGTATAATACACTTATAATTTGTAATCCTTGTTCTGAATCTGGATTCAGATGTAAAAGGTTCAATCATTATTCTTCATACCCAAAACAGACTTTTTACTAGCAAAATGAAAAGCTTTACTGTTCCCACTATATTAACAGTATAGACTGTCAGTTTTAAACAACTAAGTTGTATATTATTAATTTATTACCTACCTACCATTTCTACAGTTAACCGGTTGTATGCCGTAATTACAGAAAACAAAAACTATTGTGTCTCGCGTAGATCTACGCTCCCGGCATACAAGGGGTTAATTTGAACTTCTTCCACCTTCATCACAGTGTTGGGCAAAGGCCTCCCCTCCATGACTTTCAGCTATTTTGGTCCAGGGCTAATGTGGACCGTTAATGTTTAAAACTTCACCTGTAATTGACCACTTTAGAAACTGCTGCATTCAAAGGTTGGAAAAGATATTCATTTCATCCAACATGTAGATGTACAAAAGTTTGGCCTAGACGAGTTCTTGGAGTAGACTCGTGTTTAACCGTCTATATACAGAATGTCGTCTATAGTCAGTTATTATCAATGGATGTAATATTGTCTCACACATATTTTCGTCGTCCTGCTGTTTGTGACTCAGTGACTGACTATTGATAGCAAAACTATTAGGTAACCATTTGAAGAATAGCACCTTATCATAATATGTATAGTCATATACTTTGTGGATATATTCTTACTTTTTCTAAACTATAGCTAAGGACGGCTTAAATGTGTATCAGGTTGGTTGGTTGTGTAATTACAATAATTATCTAATTACTAAAATAATCTTAAAACTGGTACTATGCAAGCATGAGCTCGCCCATTTTGAAATAAAGCATACACATTTATATGTTAGTTCATATTTTTATTGTGAATCGAGTCCTTAAAACTAAAACATTATGGTACTTTACTATACCATTGTAACAAAAAAATGAGCCAAAGTAGAAGTTGCTACAACAGTTAAATATTGTATATAAATTTTGCATGGTAAAATAGTGACAGTCCTAATAATAATAAGATTCATTTATGAGGTAATTTTTTTATGAAATTAGAACTTACTCTTTTCTAGTAAGATGTCTCATTATTTAAAAAAAAAAACACCCCAGTATATTTATTATTGTCTCTTCTCAATGGTCTCATTCAGTCATTTACATAATATTTATCACTCTGTCCAAACTCTCACCTAACTAAAATGTGACGTATATATCGCAAACTGCATTGTATAGTAGTACATCCATAAGCTTCAATAATTTGATCCAGATACTTTATTTTGAATGTGTACCATAAAGACGTTAATGATATTCTGTATAGTCAAACAGATCACCAGCTGCCTGTAATGCAAACAATCATAATAGACGTCAAAACTTATCCACAAATATATACACTAAACTTAACACTATGTAGCTGTAATCCATTGAAGGTCATCAATAGCATTACACTGTTTAAATAAATACCTTACATATTTTTAATACTGGTTCATATTTAATTAATTAATAGCATAATTATATCAGATTACGTCATCATAACTATTAAAAAAAAAAACTTAATTTTTGTAAGATCATTACTATATTAGGTATTTATTTGCGTGGTTTGTTAATATTTATTAGCTCAGTTGCTTACTCTTATGGTAGCTGATTCTTATCTAATAAGACTGAATTTAAAAATACTTGACAGTTTTATAGGATCAACCATTTTTTTCTTTTGACATCATTAAAAATGATGGTACAAAAAAAAACTGAACCATAGCTTTTCCTTAGTTTACTACGTAATTTTTTATAGGATTTGATATTTTATCAACATTGATGTAGCAAAATTTCAGTGTTGATTCCAATTGAAAAAAAAACATAAAAATACCAAAACTTGTGAAATGAATTACATTGTTCAATGTTGTTATCAAATCCTTTAAGAAAATGTTGTGTAGCAAATCAAAGAACATTGCTTACATTCAGTTTCCTTTGATTTTCATCTAAGTTTTTTAAATGTTTCAAACTTTTGGCCCAATTTTGATGGCATTATATTATTATTATAAAATGGTCATCAACAAATTTACATGTACTCATACTAAAAACCACATTTCTACTTGGTTCATATACCAATCTTTTATTCTCCTTGACACTGAATGTGAGACAACTTCAAACTACATTTAAAAATGTAATGTTTTTTTGCAATTTTATTGTATTACACAACATCCTTGGAGTATTTTTCAACTATCCTAGATTCATATTGTATTTAAAATTATGCTTTCATTTATGGTTTATGAATACTTCTTTATATTGGTTGTAGCCCTTGCATTCATTACTTATTACGTCTTAACCTAGTTCTTTCATAAATTACTTATTGCCAAAATTAAATATGAAGTATGACCTAATGTATGTTTTACTTCAAACAAATTAGCATTGATCACTATTGTAAATTTCGTGACTTTGTTTCATAGAGAGTGGTTGTGTAATTTCCTTAGATTATTTTAATAAGAATGAATTTTTATAGTAATGACGAACATTGTCCTACCCTGTACTAAATGACCGATGAATATGAGCACGTGAAATCAAGTCAAATATATTTCAAAAAGGTGTTTCTAATAGAAGTCCAAAATCATCACACAGTTCACATGTAAGATGCAACATGGATCAAGCAGATAATTTGATGTTTCCTTATTCTCGATTACGATTGTTGTATCGAAGTATTCTGCGGTGTGACTTTATCATACTTTTCGCTCATCTAGGACGAAGGGTTAGAAATATTCATCACAAGAAATTTGACTAGAATGTCACAGAAGTAGGCTTCTACAGATTCAATATTTTCGAAACTTACCATAGTTATTGTTATACTGTGGCTGCGGTTGCTGGTAGGAGTTATAGGAGGGCTGCGAGTATGAGTCGTAGGTGGGCGCCGAGCCTCCGTAAGCTTGCTCAGCGCCGCCGTAGCCGGCGTCTCCCGCTCCGCCAGCGCCGCTGAGGTTAAATGGGAATTAATTATATAATACAAAACCATATGATCTACCTCTAACCCCGCGTTTGCACCTAGGTAAAAAACACGTCTTCCAAATTTTCGTTTATAATACACCTAGGAATAGTTGTATACAAAACTTGTAGAAATTTTGCAATGTGCCAATAAGGTGAACAAAATTATGGTACATGTTTTATAAATCTTGTAAAACATGTATCGTAATTTATATTAATAAAGACATGCAGGCCTAAATATTCCATTTAAATCCTAATTTATATATTATGTTAATTTTGTGCTTATCAATGTTATTATCCCACTGGATCCTGTTAAATTAGAAGATTTATGAAGGTGTACTGACCTATATCCATCATTTTCATAGCTGCCTTGGCCGCCTGTTGAGTAACCGTAACCTGAGCCATAGCTGCCGGAATTGTACCCTGAGGTGGGTTGAACTGGAGCTGGTGTTGAGTAAGTGTTACCTTGATAAGAGCTGGTAAAATAAAAGAAAAACATATTTAAGAAATCTGTATCTATTTATCTAATTGTGCTTAAATTGTGGTAATTTCTCAGAATCTACATTATCTGCATTTGTGTTTCAGACGGCAATTCCTATCTGCTAGATTTGTTTCATCATAGTTATAAAAGCTGGTTTGAATTTGATAACATATTTTAACCATACCATTAAAAAGTTTACTTCCAAGCAGTTTTTATATCTATTCTTAAAATCTTTCTTACCTAGGCGTGTTGTATGAGGGCTGGGCATAAGGATCAGCTGCAGGCGGCTCGTAAGGTTGATATCCAGTGTGTCTGTAAACATTGTATCCAGCTCAGCAAAATGAAATAGAGCAATTCATGAATGATAAACAATGTATTGTTATATCAGATCAAAGAAAATCGTCATTTGTGTTTCAGACGGCACATTCCTATCGTTTTCTGGTTCATCATGTATAGCTACAGAGACAGCTTTAGAAAAAAGTGTGACATCATCTGCCTAGCCTTTTCCCAACTATGTAGAGGTTGGCTTCCAGAGTAACCGGATGCATCTGAATACCAGTAGAAAAAAGTCTGACATGGCGTTTTAAATACTTACGATGGTCCATAGCCATTGTTTTGTTGTGGCATGTTGTGCTGCGGGGCCGCCTGCTGGTAGCCGCCCTGGGGCGCCGGCCGCCCGCCTCCACGAGGGCCGTCGAATCTGAGCAGAAAAAAATTAACATACACAAAAAAATAGGGATGACAAATCATTAAAAATTTTTTTGGGTATTATTTTATATGGAACTAGCTTCTTATGGAATATGTGGTAATCTGAATGGTCAAACCTTGCTCTCTTTGGTGGACCTCCAGGTCCTCCATGCGGTGGGCCTCCACCCCTTTTAAAAGCTTGTTGAGGTTGTGACTGCAGCGGCGGTATCGAAGCTGATACATGCGGTGGCGCAGGCCGTGGTCCTGTGGGTCCCACGCCAGAGTGCGGACCGCCCGGCCCACCGGGAGGTCCCCCAGGCGGCATTCCGTGGCCTCCGCGACCACCACGACCTACAAAAATATTTTCAAGGTTAAGTTATTAGCAGAGATCGGAATTGGGTGTGTGAAAATACCTAAAGTTTGCAGCGGGACATAATATGGAGCTGTTACAACCACTTAAGTTAAACCGGTTTTGTGTTTTACCGGTTTAATTTCGGTTTTTTTTGTTGTACATTTTCCTTACCTTTGAAATACCAAACTATAAACATTTACAACCTGCTAATACAGTTCTAAATTAATTTTTGTTTTGTACTTTCCTGGTTAAAATTCGGCTTTTAGTCCTAATTATTGTTCTTTGTCGGTCAAACACAGAATTTTACATAATTTAACTTAAACATGTTCACATGTGACACTGATGTTAACTGAATTTGAACCGGAAAAGTTCAAAACAAGAATTAATTTAAAACTGTATTAGCAGCTTGCTAATGTTTATAGTTCGGTTTTTCAAAGGTAAAGAACATGTAAAACAATGCAAGCTCTATGTTATGTCTCGCTGCAAACTTTAGGTATTTTCACACACCCAATTCCGATATCTGGTTATTAGACATAAATAAGTGTGTCATTAATAGATGTTGTAAAGAAATAATGTCTCTTTACTACATAATTATTTTTCTAAAATAAAAGTATTCTAAGTTACTCATTAAAACACCAGCTATCCACCAGTGAAAGTTCCATCAATATGGTCCAGCTATTTCAAAGATTACCCGAAATAAACAGACAGAGAATAAATGTTTTATTGTAAGCACCATATCTTTCACTTGCATTTAGTTAAAAGCTGTTATTTTGACATTACCGACACTTCTGTTTCATGTTTTTGTGTAAATGTGTATTGATCACTTAAATGTTTCACCAGACACTACCTACAGTATTGTCTCTCCATTTCCATTTAATCTTTCCTAAGATTGTCTTTATATGATTGCTTTACCAATAAGATCACCCCTATGTAGAATTTCTTCATTTAAGGCGAAAGCGCCAGGGTAGCCCGCGAAATTCATTTTTTTTAGGTTTTTTGCAATTTGCTGGTCAGTATTAAGTTGTACATTGATTAATATATGATTCGCGGCCGTAACAAATATGTATTTACAGAATTATAATCATTAAAGTCATCAACACAACTCTCTCAGACACTGTTGTGTTGATGACTTTAATGATTATAATTCTGTAAATATGTGCATATTTGTTACGGCTGCGAATCATATTTTGATCATTTATATGATGTGCACTGTGAGTGCATGCAAGAGTATTCTATTTACAAAACAAAAGGCTGAACTCTGCCTGGCCTTCTTCCTGTTTTAGATTAAATGGCTAGCAAACTCCATAATTAATTGTATAGAAGTAGATTTGATAACTATAAACTCTTTACCTCTCATTGGCATACCCCCACGGCCACCCCCCCTGTCACCTCGCTGGCCAAAGTCGCCTCGTCCCCGGCCTCCTCTGCCTCTCATGGCACCAGGGCCACCGCGATTATTGAACCCTCCACCTGTGCACAAAATTAAAACATACTCTTAAGTTTCATACAATTTGTGTTCAAATCATAGTATCTTTGGGGACTCTCACATGTGCATTTACACAAAGTTTAACTAGCGTGTTTTATTACGTCCTACATTGTCTTGGTAAAGTTTAAATCAATTGTCTATGATGCCCAGTGAGAACATTATAAGCAAATTGTGATAAGTATGTTCAGCTAACACGGTAGATAACATAACCTCATAATTGAAAACATGTCGCTAGTAATATTATCAGGTAGGCTCTTACGTTGTGGTGGTGCCCCACGTGATTCAATTGTGGGTACTGGGTGTGGTCCCGGACCTTGAGGACCTGGAGGAAAACTGCGACCTCCTCTGTCACCACCACCACCTCTCATAGGGCCGCCACGAAAACCTCGCGGTCCACCCCGAAACGGAAGGCCACCTCGTGGCGGGCCACCTCTGCCCCTCATGCCAGGTCCACCCCTGAAACGAATCAATTAATAATTTACATATTATAACATCAGAGCTCTTGTAGTACATGATGTGGTTATTTTTAGACATAAAGGGTCCCCTAACCTTAAATTTGACAAACTTACGAGCGACTTTAGGGTTAGTTTAAGTACTTATTACTAAAATGTATAAAACTTACCGCCCGCGCATGTCGAAACCACCTCTTCCTCCTCTTGGATTAAGACCTGGTGGTCCTCCACGACCACCACCACGAAAGCCCCGGTTTGGCGGCCCATCCATCTTTAAGGATGCAGTCGCCAAATGAAGTCAAGAAACTAATCAGAGGTAAAGAGTGCCTGATAACCAGGTTAAGATGAATTAAAACTTGTAATTTCGCGCCCACGACTGAATCTGAGGTTTATTTCAATAACGCGAATGCGTAATGCGACTCGCGATCACTTTACGCGGAAGCGTCAGTACCGGCAGCCATTAATCATTAGAAGCGAAATCAAAATGGCGGCCATGGCGGCAGGCAGTGTTGCCAACAGCGCTGGCCCTAATGTCGCTGTTTCTCATGAATGAAGTAGCCTAATATCGCCGAATTTCAGTTGTAGTAGCCTAAAGTAGCCTAAACACCAAAATATCAATATTAATAAAATAAAATGTATTTTTTATCAATTTATTTATAATATATTCATAACACACTGATAATTAGGCATAAGCCATCTTTTAAACACGTTAATGAAATTAAAGTTAACATTTTAAAAATTACATAAGTAAACAATTAGACAAAAATTAGGATTATTCTGATTCGTCCTCTGCTAGCAATAGTAAGGCATCACCAAGACTTTCGCCGTCTTCAGTAGTAGTTGATGTGCTAGTACTGACGCAAGATCCACCGCAGACATACATTTTTCTGCCAGCGTGCAAACTGATCATGTGATTGCTTGGTTGAAAGTTGTTACAACACATACCTCTTACATTCATATGGGTACGAATTCTAAGAATGGCGATCAGCATGGGTAGTTGCATGCGATTCCTTAATTTTGTTTTGATCAGTACAAGTCTGACAGTCCCTCCTGCCCTGCCCTGGGTGAGAGGACTCATTTGATGATTTTACCACGTTTTAAAAAAAAACCTGTTACTTACAACTTAACCAGACTGGGGCAAATATTAAAAAAAATTATTGTGAAACTAAAAACCGCGACTTCTGATATAGTCTGGAAATAGTAAGACCATGTAGCAGATAATATATCTACCTACATCACACACAACATTAATATAAAACAGTACTCACTCTAGTTTTTACTTACCTACTTTTAAATGCTTTTAGTTTTTCCCATTCATCTCGATAATGTTTTATATATTTACCGTGTTTACCCATTTTCACAGAAATTACAAAACATTTACACAGGAGAAGTTGTACAAAGCGAAAGTGACAAAGGAATAACCGGAATTTATCTGAACTTTACTTTACTTAGTCAGTACAACACAGTTAATTGCGGTAGTCATTATTCACAATAGAATACATGTAACTCTATTGCATTCTAAATTTGGTTACATAATAGCTAAGACAAATTCAGGATCTCTATAGTAGTCCCTAGAGTAGCCTAATTGGCGACCAGTCGCCTTTTAAATTTTTTCGTCGCCAATTCTCGTTCTGAGTAGCCTAAATGGCGAAAAATCGCCTACGTTGGCAACACTGGCGGCAGGCAACCGGTAGGTAGTAGCAGTAGAACAAAACATATATAATATACCCTACTAAAAGGGAGCGGTAGCGGTAGTTCGGTGCTGCTGCTTCGAATTCGATACTCACTACCACAGAAACCAAAGAGTAAAGTAACTATAGAAGAACTCTAACTAGGAAGTCGGAAGCTAGTGGTCACACTACACTAAATTGGATTGGATTCTAAATCGGACTGGGGGCTTACTCTCCAAACTAATTTTAATTCCAAAGAGATGCCAATATGATTCCAATGTTAATTTACAGTCACGTGATTCGGTACTCTTGAAAACAATATTGTCAACAATTACCCCACGCCAAGCCCGAACCCAATTCCACTTAGTTCTCCAAAATGGACACCCAATCTAAAAATCATTTGGCGCTAGCACCAAACTCAAGAGTACGAAACGTCACAATTCCAATGTCGATCTATCGGAATTAAATTGAAGAGTAAGCACCAAGGAACATATTTACTCTTTAAGCACCCAGGACAGACGACGCATTCGATCGTACTGGGTTGCATGTTTCGAATTTTCTATCGATGGCGCCGTATTTATCAAAACAACAAAAGAAAATAATAACTAATATCGTTTAAAATCAAAAATAAATATTTTTTGTCGATTTTATTATAAAGGGCATTTCCTCATACATTTCTATTAATTGAGTTAAGACTAGCAGCGCCCCGCGGTTTCACCCGCATAAATTTCGATCGCGTGGGAATATCGGGATAAAAACTATCCTATGTCCTTTCCCGGGACTCAAACTATATCTGTACCAAATTTCAATTAAATCGGTTCAGTGGTTTAAGCGTGAAGAGGTAACAATTATACACACTTTCGCATTTATAATATTACTAGCAGTATCCCGCGGTTTCACCCGCATAAGTGTCGATCCCGTGGGTATATCGGGATAAAAACTATACTATGTCCTTCACATGGATTTCTTTTTTTGTGGTCAATGCTGTCGTTTCCGATGCAGTCGCCATGATGTATGTAGCATTTATATAAAAAATAGTCTTTGGTAACTTTCGTGCGCACGGTTAAAACGCGAACGCTGACTAGCTAGTCCAAAGAGGATAAATAATACACTACGTTTTGAGCTAGTCGTTCTAAATAGCAGCGCCATGATTACACTATCCTAGATCGTACACAATTTAGGAAGTAGAGCGGTTGGACCTCCAATTTACACTAAATCGGATCCAATCTGTTCTAACTGCGATTACACCTGCCGATTTCGTAGTTAGCTTTCCTTGCCTTGAGGATCTACACGACCGCTGCGCTCTCCCTCAAGACCACGCCACCCTGCCGCCTCTGATGGAGGAGACAAGGTAGGTTTGCGTCTACAAAACCAAGCCAAGCAGTAAGCAGCGAAGCGTGTTGCTGAAACCAAACCATAAATTTGCAAACACAAACCCCCCCGCTTTCCTTAAAATTGGATAGTGTAATAAGCGCTTAATTGGATTTAGTCTATTATATTTCACTAGCTTCTGCCCGCGACTTCGTCCGCGTGAAATTTCTTGTTACTCCGACCCACCCTGTCGCATCGCATCGCCTGCCCGCGCTATTACTTCGTTTTTGCTTAGCGTTCTTTCTGACTTTTTTTCTGTTTGCTCGGCTCCTAAAGGTTATAGCGTGATGTTAAATAGCCTTCCTCAAGAATTGGGCTATCAAATGCAAAAATAATTTTTCAAATCCGACTGGTAGTTCCAGAGATTAGCGCGTTCAACTAAACAAACAAACAAACTCTTCAGCTTTATAATATTAGTATAGATTCAGATAAGATATTCAGTATTTTTTGAGGTGCTTCGGTTTTTTCGTAAAATTTAATATGGTCTCACTACACTGGACACGACAACACGCAGAACGCAGCCGCTCTCCAATGCGGCGGACACAAACAGGCAGGCTTCGCGTTCCCGCACCGCGCCCGCGCCTCAGGCTGTATACAGAAAGAAAGCTGGAGTGGAAACTTATACTTAAGCGCTTACCAGCGCTTGACAGCACTGGTCCGTTCTACACAAAGGAAGCAGGTTGAAGCAGACCAAGTAAAATGCCTGTCGTAATTGCACGTGTAGTCGCAGTTGTTTATTAATTTAAAATGGCAGCGCCCAGCGCTGACCAGCGCGTGTTGAAGCTTGTCGGAACTTGTCGGCACCGTTCAGTGCTTATCGGCGCGCGTTCATATATTTTCCTGCGCGGGTTACCAGCACTGTCAAGCGCCGGTAAGCGCTTATAAGTTTCCAGCTTTCTTTCTGTATACAGCCTCAGTCTGGACGCACGCTTAGTCATTGACATAGAAAAGTATGCATGCCACAGAGTACAATAATTTAAATAGAGGATGCGCCCACAGTCATGACAAAGTCGTTAATGGTTTTAAAAACTGAAAGCTCTTACGGGTCGTCGCCCGAAAGTCTGACAACCAGTCTTACCAAGGGGTATTACCTAGTAACTGGGTTGTGGAGGTCAGATAGGCAGTCGCTCCATGTAAAATACAGGTATTCAGCTGCATCTAGTTAGACTGGAAGCCGACTCCAATCCTCAACATAGTTGGGTAAAGCGATGCATCCAAATGTTTGTGCATTTGTAGTTTGCGCCAGTTTGCGGCAGATGCATAATGAGATAGACATTTAATTAAACGTGCCAGTCTTCTGGGCACGTTTCCGGATGACAGCGATGCGGACGAGTACTTCGACGCCTGATTTGTCCTTTATTTTTGTTTTTATTTGTATAGTAAATTAGTTAGTCATTTAATTTAGTATTTAGTGTAAATAGTTAATAAAATAAGTTAATTGTATAGTTTATCAAAATAATGTGTAACTGTTTTATGTCCCAAAAATATATATTATCTGTTAACTTGATTTGTCTATGAGAAGAAAATTGACAATGACAAGAAGCAAGCATTGATATGACATTGACAAATCTGGCAAGTTGCATCTGCTGTCTACGGGCAAGGAACTTATATACTAGGTAACATATAACTTCCTTGGCATCTGGTCAAACAAAGAGTAGAGTAAAGTATCATCCTGGCTCTTTCTCTCTACTACAGCTACACTCCATGGCTACACTACAGCCATAGATAAGGATAAGTACTGGCTACAGCTGTCTACACTTTAGTTCTGTTGTTGGACAGTTGTTGTGGTTTCGTTCTGCTACTTTTTGCCCAAGCCTCTGAAGCCTCATTAAATATTGAAGAGCCACAAAAGAAATCCTGAAATCTTACCTAAAATCTAGATGCAAGTGTACTAATGTCTGGTTGTGTCATTTGAGAACACTGTCTCGAAGATTAACAAAGCGATGCAGGATCAAGAGAATGTTTTGAAGTATTTAGTGGCAGTTGAAAAATTAGCGAGTGAAATCCTGTCGGATAAGCGTGAAATTATACTGTTGGATAAAAGAAGGAACCATAACCGTGAGGCGCTGCGGGATCTATCTAAGTCCTCTCAAAACAAATGTTGGGTGACTGTAGGATCTGTTTTAATAAAACACAATATCGATGCGACGAAAACGCTATTAGAAGCTGATCAAAATCAGTTAAATATTGACATAAACAAACTTCGTAGTGATCTCAGAGTTAAAGTTAACAATTTACGGGATCTAGAAATGCAGCCGCCTGTACCTGGATTAATGCTAGTTCCCTTGTCATCAAAGGAAACTGAAGGTCTATCCAGTTCAAACTTGATTCCTTCCTAGAATTTTTAATTTAATAAATCGTAAATTTAAATCAGCAATATTTTCTTTTTATTTATTGGAGAAAACATGTTAGTGTTGATAACTGTTGCAGTAGTCTAAAGAGGTATGACTGAAATTTATTAACAAGTAGATTATGTACCTATACATACTGATTTGTATGCAATGGACAAGTCTGAAACCAGCCAGTTGTTTCTGTAAAAGTCTCACAGTGAAAACTTAGGTGAAGTGAGTTTGTTTTTGCTAAGAATTGACAGCTCTCTTTACGCTCACTTCAGTGTTCACGGTGAGATTTTTACAGAATAGCACAGTAACTAGTTTGTACTAAGGAAGCATGTTGTCCATTTCAAAGAGAAAAATTTAAAATTAAAAAAAGTCTTTTACTAGGTATCTATTTTAGTAAGTTTATAACAATTTCACTGTTGGTTGTGGGTGAGTGGAAGTCTGATCTTACTGTTAGCTTATAAATTATGTAAATATTATCTTGAAAATTTCAAATGTCAGCTTCACAGCTAAGTTTTTGGTAGTCACACTCCCTTCAGCAGGACCAAAAAAGCGCCGAAAAAGGGGGCACGCTACAGCTATTCTAAGTATACAATTTTAATTAGTACCCTTATATGTGATTTATTTCATAAAAAAAAAAACAGAACATAACATAACATTTGTATTTACTGAGAAATCAACGATGATAACTTTCTCGCAATTGTTCAGCAGACCACGACTTTGAATGTTGATTCCAAGTTAGAGAAGCTTGTCCCTTTCCTCAAACCTACATAGAAAGATAGTATCCAGAATGCAAAATTAGTACCTACTACAGTAGTTTACGAGATTATACCATGCCATTGGTGGGGTGGCGGTAGTCACGGTGCCAGGCATTTTCATTTCAAGATTTCCATATTAAAAACTGTGATTTCTTCCCAAATTTATACAAAAATGAGTACTCCTTAAGAAATTATAGCGACCAAAAATTAGCTTTCATTACTTTTCCATACTAAGTATCCCTGTATAACCCGACCAAATAAAGTTGTCAATCAATCAATCGATCTTTATTTGTGAACATAGGTACACATAAAAGATCGTCTTAAATATACATATTATTGTAGTCGAGCCCAATGTTCTACCAATGAAATCTGTGTACAAATATTAAAATTTTGTATTACCTATATCATAAGAAAATCCAGATTAGACTAGTTAAACTTTTAGTATTTTTTAAAAACGGTTTGCAACTGTCAGTGGTCTTTAAGTTGTAGATAGCTCTTATGCATCTTTTTTGGCATTTAAATACTGTATCTCTACCCGTTGCATTTCCCCAAAATATAATTCCATATCTTAATGTTGAGGCCACTATAGACCATGGTATGCTGTTAATACTGTTGTCCGATCGGCTGTTTTACTTAACATATGCAAGGCATAGGAGTATTGGTTTAGTTTACTACACACTTTGTCAATATGTGAATTCCATTTTAATGTGTTTTCTATATTTAATCCGAGAAACTTTGTTACATTTGTTTCATTAATAACTTTGTCATTATATCTTATATTTAAGTTCAATTTGTGATTTACTCTTTGTTGAAATTTCATTAATACTGTTTTGTCTAGATTTATAATCAAATTATTATTTTGCAGCCAATTCACAACTGATTTTAAATTAGAATTAATGTCAGCTTCTAATGTATTTACTTCGTCATTATTAAAAAGTAAAGTGGTGTCGTCCGCAAACATTGTCATAGGATAAGTTGACGCTGTAGGAAAGTCATTAATATACTCGTAGATAATAAATAGAGGCGGTCCGAGTACGCTACCTTGTAGTACCCCGTAAGTTACAGTTCTCTGGCTAGACTTATATGTGAGTTCGGTTTTTTTACAAATTCTACTAATTGTCGTTATCTGCTTTCTATTAGATAGATAAGATTCTATTAAATTTAATATATTGCCTCTAATTCCGTATGCGTTAAGTTTATTTATCAGAGCTTTTGACATGTCTATATAAAGCGCTAACGCAGGTCCTCACCGGACACGGAAGTTTCGGGAGGTTCCTGCACATAATCAGGCGGGAGGAAACGCCCGGGTGTCACCATTGCCAGGATCGCCCGGAGGACACGGTGGAGCATACGGTGGTCTGCCCCGCTTGGGCGGAGCACCGCCGTGTCCTCGTTGAGGCGATCGGCAGCGGCGGCGACCTCTCGCGTCCGGGCCTGGTTCGAGCCATGGTCCGGGGCGAGAAGGAGTGGGAGGCAGTCGCCTCCTTCTGCGAAGCAGTCATGCTAGCAAAGGAGGCGGCGGGACGGCTGAGGAAGAGAGCCTCCCGTCCCAGCCGCCGCGGGAGACGCTCCGGGCGTCGGGAGCCGCGCGACGGCTCCCGGCCACCGTAGGCGCGGGCCTGCGGGCGGAGAGTAATGGGTAGCTCACCGTCCGATCAGGACCAGGCCCGTGCCGGACGGCGCGTACGTGTACCACGCGCGCCTCAAAGAGATGTCAGCGTCAACCGAAGGGGCCCGTCAGGGCCGAAGCCTGCCGGGTCAGCGGGATTGTCCGAAAGGGTTACCGCTGGCCCGGAACATAAAGGGCGAAGGAAGGAACACGGGTGGGTTTTAGTCAGTAAGAGTCTGACACTCCCTTCCGCTCCACCCAGAGCGGGAGGAGTCATTTGATGATTTCCAATCCTGAAAAAAAAAAGCGCTAATGTTGGTAGTCTTTTATCCACTCTGCTGCTAACCATATGCAAGAAATCATAGATGACCATGTTAATCGACTTGTTTTTTCTAAAACCTTTTTGCTTATCAACGAATAAGCTACTTTTCTCAAAGTATGAAGTAAGTTGACTATATATTGCTTTTTTCAAATATTTTTGAAAAAATTGGCACTAAAGCGATAGGTCTGTAGCAGGACATATTCTCTCTGCTATCTTTTTTGAAAAGCGGTTTTACAGTATCCGGCGATAAATATTGCACATCGACCTTTTTACACAAATAATAAAAATAATTATTTATTTATTTATTGGATCGCCAACAGAGGCTACACAGTTACTTACATGTTAACATGAATAGGGACAAATACAAATGTGCGCTTCCAACTACAGGCGACCACATCATTCACTTAACATCTAGGTGGGTACAACAAGTTTGACATAAATCACCATACAATACACGAAAATTAAAAACATAAAACAATTATCAAAAGAAGCAAATCATAATTGTTTTAACAGCTCCTAATAGATACCGGACTGTTTGTATTTCGTGCGACAGAGATAACGCTCTACGAAGCCGAAATTAGCCGATTGTCTCTTTCCAAAGGTCGATGTGCAATATTTATCGCCGGGTACTGTACAATGGTTATTTTTAATTCTTCTGGAAAATAACCATGCAATATGCACATATTGATAAGATGACTCAACACAGGAGCAAGTATTGTGGATACCTGTTTAACAATGTTTGTACTTATAATGGGGATTGTCCAAAATTTCTAACCATTATATTTTATGTTTTGTAAATTTAGAGCATTTTGAGAAACTAATTTGAATATTTTGATGATTGGCTCAATAGTTATTTTAATAAAAATTATTTAATTATTTTAAGTTTTTGAGGTAGGTGACGTCATCCAGTGACATAAAGATTAAGTGCCGTTGCCTTACTAGTACATAATTAAAAATTTTAATCTGTCAACACAACTTCAACAATGTCACATCTGTCAAAGTGTCAATAGGCCGAATAGACGTCTTAAATAATCGAATCCTAGCTTAGCGTATTTATTTACAAATGGTTTTTTTATGTGTAAGTGTCCTCCAAGGAATATACTACTCTCTATCGTCACTAGAACAATCGACGCGGCGACTTAGAAATAGAATAATAACGCACGCGGCGACATTATTACTATTATTGCTGCAAGTTGGAACAAAGCACTTCCTGTATTCCATAACTCTTCCAGTATATTAAATATTGTCGAGTGTTGAAATAATTTATGTAATGTAATAATGAGATATAAACAAGAATGTTTATATTTTTGACATATTTACAATAATTTGACATTTGACAGATTGTAGACAATACTTGCCTCTTACTTTTTATTTTCTGAGGCAACGATACAAAACTGTACGGCCAAAGTCGTACGTAATTTGAAGGGCAAAGAAGGTCAATCGTATTTTATTAAAAATATCAATAACATATATTTTTCAAAATTAATTAGTCCGTAATGATCAGTAACGCTATTCCTCGAAATGGTTTTTCAATTACAACATTTAAAAAAATATGAACAATGCCCATTATCATCATACCCAGTGTTAGATGTATTTTTAGTGACAATAATACGATGAATTTCAAGGGGTATTGTAGGCAACATAAACATAGATGTAAATTTACTTTGTATTGGTGTATTTTTATTAATGTTTATATTATTAACTGGACTCACTTGATCCACAAAAAAGCTTGTGCTATTTCAAGAGGATTAGTTAAAATTTTATCATTTGACTTGATTTCCGCTATAGTTCATTTGGCAAATTATGTTCATTTATTTATTTTATTTTATTTTACTATTTATGTACACACATATGTAGGTGATAGGGTAATGAAACGCGGGAATTTAAGTAGACAAAGGGAAAAGACGCTGGTGCGAGCGAAACGATTCAACGCGGCGGACATACTCTTTTACCAACTGCGGGTGGACGAATTTTGCATAGAAAAATTTACCAAAATTAAAGTTGCTACCCACCAACGTCTTTATAATTATTTATTTATAAATACTCCAATAGATGGCGTTACACGTTCAGAAATAAAGTGTTCTTACAACTAACTTAATTGCTAAAATCTTATTGCTAATTTAATTAATAACAATATTAATATGCGTCGCCTACAATTCCACCCCCTAGTGATGACTAGTCATCACAATCACACTCAGGTGCGAGTAAGGCGACGCGTGTGACTGGTCGTCGCAGCACGCCCGTGCGAGTGCGCACGTCCACCACGCGAATGCGCCCGTCATCCCCGGGGAGTGTCGCACTCACTACACCATGCCGCCATGAACCACGCTCTAAGTTCGGTTCAACTATCAAAACATAATCTCCTACACGCAATGACCTCTGCTCACTACTCCACTTTTGACGCGGCAAAAGTGTGGGCAAATATTCTTTAACCCAACGCGACCAAAACATGTCCGTCAGTCTCTGCGCTATACGCCACTGCTTCCTAAGGTGGAGATCCACGTCTGTGTACCTTCCATAAGATGGTCCAATTGATGACGTACCTATTAAAAAATGGTTAGGTGTCAGAGCCTCGGGGTAATTTGGATCCGTCGAAACATATGTGATGGGTCTACTGTTGACTAGAGCTTCAACCTCAGCCATCAAAGTTGAAAGGGTTTCAGGACGGGGCGCACGCTCCTTTAATATAACTCGGAGAGCAGTCTTAACGGTGCGCACCATACGTTCCCAAGCTCCTCCCATTTCGGGTGCGCCTGGTGGTATAAAACGCCACTCAATACCTCTAAGTAGCCCGTCATTACGCAGAACATCTACATCGAGCTCAGCGATGCTGCGTTTCAACTCGGTGTCCGCTCCTCTCAGATTGGTACCGTTATCTGAGTAGATCACAGTAGGTGCCCCTCTACGGGCTATCATTCTTCTCAGGGCCATCAGTGTAGAACCAGTGGTAAGACTCTCAGTTATTTCTACGTGAACAGCTCGAACTGTTAAGCACGTAAATAACATGCCGTAACGTTTTTGTCTACCACGACCCACTGTGACCTCCATTGGTCCAAAGAAATCAATACCTGAGAATGTAAACGGACGTCGGTTGTGCTGCAGTCGGGCCGACGGCAAGTCACCCATGCGTTGCGGTTGCGGCGTCGCACGTCGGTACTTGCAGAATAGGCAGCGCGCTGCCACCGCACGCACAGTGGGGCGGAGCTTCAAGATCCAGTAGCGTTGCCTTAGTTCGTTGACTACTAGTTCATGAGCTCCATGTAGCGCTCGTCGGTGGTAGTACTCCACCAGAAGTCTGGTCGTCCTCCGTTGACCATCGAGAATAACAGGTCTCCTGGTATCCTCCGTTACACCTTCGGTCTTGTCGATGCGGCCACCAACTCGTAGTAAGCCCGCACTGTCAAGATAAGGTGTTAGATTTAATAATCGGCTATTTTTTAATAATGGCTTGTTTTGTTTTAAACTTTCTATCTCCGTAGCAAAAGAATCATATTGACACTTTTTTATCAACAGCTCCTCTGCCTTTCGCAACATTTCATTGTCAATTCGATTGCCTTTACGTTGACATTTGTCGATAAACAGTAAGACCCTTGCAGTTGTCATTAGCAATCGAATCCACGATGAAAAGTTGTTCTCATTAGGTACTGGAAACACAGTACTATAATTTGTCGTAGCTATGACGTTAACAATCTTTTGCTCACAAATTGTCTCAACCAACTGCTCACATTTTTTAAGATCTTTAGGCCATTTACTTTCTGGTTCTCTTAAAAAGCCCGGACCTTGAAACCATACATCCTGAAACTGTAGCGGTGGCGCATCATCGCGCGTGGCTACGTCAGCCGCGTTCAGTCTGGATGGCACGTACCGCCATTCCGTGGTGGTGGTCAGCTCATTGATTTCACCTAGACGATGTGAAACATACGGCTTATAGTCTCTAGGATCGCCACGTATCCACTGAAGGACAGTGTGCGAATCAGTCCAAAAGTATCTTTTGTCTGCCTTTATATCTTTATGCTCACTTTGAACTGTGCTCACAAGTCGAGCTGCGAGTACGGCTCCTTGCAGTTCAAGCCTCGGGACTGATACAGGGCGCAGAGGTGTAACCCTGCTTTTTCCGGCTACAAAACAGACTGATACAGAACCATTTGAGCGAATAAATCGCCAATAAATCACGGCTGCGAAAGCCTTAGTACTTGAGTCACAAAATATGTGCAACTCGGTCCTAATAATCTTAGGCGCACTCACCTCATGCTTCATGTCATCGTAGCATTGGGTCCAAACTCCTGCACTAGCATAGCATCGTGGTATGCGCAACGAATCTAGAAGTTTTAATTCGTCGAGCCACCTTACCCATCTACTATGTTCGTCGGGTTGGATGCGGCAGTTCCAGTCAATGCCACTACGATGCACATTCTGAAAAATTATTTTACTTTTTATAATAAACGGCGACAAAAAACCATGAATATCATAAACAGACATTATAACACTAAGCATTTTAGCTTTAGTAGGAGGCTCCAATCCATTTAAGATCGCCTCCGAAACCCGATTAAATGATACTTTAAATCCAAAGGTATCATCCGACGGATGCCACATCAAACCTAAGGTGCGCTCAGTTGTGTTCATAGCTCCGTCTTTGAATTGAACAGCTGTGGGCGCGAGCGCATCTGGCGGTATTGTTTCTAAAACCTGTTTGTCATTGCTCAACCAACCTCTTATCTCAAATCCACCGTGTTTATGAATTTGAGTAATTTGTTGTATTAACTTGATAGCATTATTTGCATCAGGAGTCGAATACAAACAATCATCCATGTAATGATTTTTTATAATTACTTGTACGGCTTCTGGGTATAAGTCGTCATATTTAAGTGCGTTTTTATTTTTAATATACTGTGCTATAAAAGGAGAACATGTTGCACCAAATATTAAACTTTGCATGGCGCATGTTTTTATGGGAGCGCTTGGTGATTCTTGCCATAAGAATCTAAGAACATGTTGATCCTGTGGCCTAATTTTAACCCTTAAGAACATGTCCTTGATGTCCCCTACAATAACAACCTTATTTTCACGAAATCTTAACATAATTCCCATAAGTGAATTATATAAGTCCGGACCTGTTAATAAATAACTGTTAAGACATAATCCATTTACCTTTGATGCGGCGTCGAAGACGAGGCGTAGCTTTCCCGGTTTGTTAGGATTCTGGACACCAAAATGTGGAAGGTACCATACTTGGTCAGCTGAGAGTTCATTTTCCTTAAGTTCCCGAGCGTAACCGTCAACAAACAGTTTGTTTACCTCCTTCCTATAACGATCTGCGTACGAGTCGTCTTTAAGAAATTTCCGCATCAAAGTCAGGAGTCGCAAAGATGCGGCTTGATATGAATCAGGCATGGTGAAAACGTTTTTTTTGAAGGGCAAACCTACTTCCCATTGACTTCCGATAAGACGTGACGTATCATCCAATATTTGCAGTGCTCTTAAATGATCACTATTCTCACGGCATAAGGTTGAAATTCCAATGGAGTCTAGAGAAAAATAATGTTTAATTAAACTATTTAATTCATCAGTTTGACCTAGGTCTGTGTGAGAGAGAGTGAACACATTGGCAGCGTTGCTGGAGTGAGTGCGACCGCAATAACCATGAATTGACCAGCCTAACTTACAACGAGTGGCATAAGGTTCATTTTTATTTCCATGAATAATTTCTAGTGGCGCAATCAAAACATAATTATCTTCGCCAATAAGTAATCGAGGCACTACATGACTTTTACATACGTAATCTTTAACTTTAGACAAATGTTTACAATCTAATTCGTTAATTACAGTTAAATTTTGTGCTGGCAAATTTAATTTAGACACTTTGCGTAACTTAATGTCATAATAATTGTTTTTGTTATATTCACTTATCTGGGCACTTACGGTCGGTGCATCGGATTGATACACCTCCAGTCCAAAGGCATCAATGAACTTGATGTCACATGATTGTTCACACTTTAGTCCTAGTTCGGTAGCAAGATCCGAGTCGATTATAGACACTGAGGCCGCATCGTCCAGTAGGGCATACGTATTCACTACACCATTAGGTCCACACACTTTCACTGCAACCACTTTTAACATGACGTGATCCGAAGATAAGCGTTTATCACAGCTTGACGCGACGTGTGCCACAGTAGTATTTACAGCGGGCGCCGCGTCCGACGCGGATGCTGACAGCGGCGGTGGCGGTGATGACGCTTGCGCGGGCTCCGGGGCCGGCGCAGCGGGCTCGCGCCGCGCGCCGCCCGGCGCGTGTGTCGATTGTGATGACGTAGGTTTGCTCCAGTGTAGCAACTTGTGGTGTGCAAGCCCACAGTCATCTATGTCGCATACAGGTGCGGGGCATGTATTCCTATCATGTCGTGACGTCAGGCAACAATAACACAAGCCATTCATTTTTACAAACTTCCATCTATCACGGCGCATTGCACGTTTGAAAGCGCGGCACTCGGGCAGTGAATGATTGATCTTTTTGCAAAATTTACATTTATCGCCCTCCTCAACAGCTGTTGTAGCTAATATGGGTCGATTAGTGCGAAATTTGTTGTCATCTCGTTTTGTCACCTCGGTCTGCTTCTTTTGTTCACGACATTGAGGTATTCCGATTAGCGATAACATTTCTGCTTCATGTTTAAGAAATGCTGCAACTAACTCCAACTTTGACTGATTTTCACTTAACTTCTGGTAGGCAAAGTCGGTCCATTTTGCTATCAGTGTGCTCGGCAGCTTAGATAGAACAGCTGACGCGAGTTCAGGGCTTCGTAAATAATCAGGTTGATTTAGTGCACGAATAGTGGCCACACAGTTATTAATTTTAATAGAAAAATTTATTAGATCGTACTGGTACGAGGTAGGTAACGCAGGTTGCTTCCTTAACTGCGTCGTGAGGTTCAGAATAATCACTTCCGGTCGACCAAACCTCAAGTCTAGGGCTTCCATTACAGCTGCGGGCGGAGTATTACCGATTAGCAGGTCGGTGACTGCCTCCTTAGCGTCGCCTCGCAACGCTTTGCGTAGTCTCCACAGGTTTTCGGATTCAGTAAATTTACACACTCGCGTGGATTCATCGTATGCACTCTTAAAATGTAGCCACTCAACACAGTCTCCACTGAAGACAGGTAAGTCACGCGGAGTTGACAAGCGACTGAGTAGACGGTCCTCGCGTTGGCCTGACGAGGTTGCCATCATGTCTTTTAAGGTAAGTGCGAGTTGCTGAATACTATCAACAGGAACATCAGTGCACTGGACGGGGCCGACGTGAGCACGGCTAGTTGACGGTGCCGTCGGCTGATGCTGATAACTGCAGGTAGGTTCGTTGTGATCTTGATTTAGCCAATCCTCGACGTTAGAACGTGCTTGCTTATGGAGGATCTCATCACTACTAGCTTCGCTGCCATCACCTTGGAGCTCTTCAGCATCAACTTGAGCAAGGTCAGCTTCCAGCTTCTTATCTATCAGGGCCAGCTGAATCTGTGCTTTTGCTTCAGCGGCTTCTAATTCCAATTGCTTGCGTCTAGCAATGGATGATGGCGTAGATCGCTTCGATTTTGCAGACGTAATCGAACCACTTTTTATAGACGCAAACGGCGTATTTATTTTTGCTGTTTCACTCTTCATTCGTTCCATGTCCTTAGACGGTATGAGACTATCGGTGCCTAGGACAGGTAATTTGACTTTAGGTTCCGTAGGTGCGTTGGCCGATGTGCTCGCCATTTGCAGTTGCTGGCGCTCGAATTCCCGATGCTGTTTGCGAGTCAAAACTTTACGCGGGGCGCGCGGTGGGGTTTTAAACATTACACTGATTAAGATCCGGCTCGAAGGACCACACTTATTGTAGGTGATAGGGTAATGAAACGCGGGAATTTAAGTAGACAAAGGGAAAAGACGCTGGTGCGAGCGAAACGATTCAACGCGGCGGACATACTCTTTTACCAACTGCGGGTGGACGAATTTTGCATAGAAAAATTTACCAAAATTAAAGTTGCTACCCACCAACGTCTTTATAATTATTTATTTATAAATACTCCAATAGATGGCGTTACACGTTCAGAAATAAAGTGTTCTTACAACTAACTTAATTGCTAAAATCTTATTGCTAATTTAATTAATAACAATATTAATATGCGTCGCCTACACATATATAAACAGATACGAAATAATCAGAACAGAAAAATAGGTACAAAGGTGATGCTTATTTCATAAGAAATCTCTTCCAGCATACCTGCGATAGGACAATAAATAGAGAGATGTAGACAGCGTGTGAAAGAGTAAAGGAGACAAAAAAATAATACATACAATCTAATCTAAAAACAATTCACTTAATAAAACTAAACAAATAATAAGAATATACTAATAACTTACCTACATAAATACAAATAAACATACATACTTCTATAATAAATATCACTAGAATGTTAATATATTAAAACCGTAATCAGAAAAACAATAATAAATACTTACATACACAACTATGATAAAGTGGAAAGATAGTGTTCTTTTACTCTTCTCTTAAAAACTGCAACAGTTTGGCAGTCCCTAATTTCAGGCGGTAGTGCATTCCACAGCCGCACCGCGTGCACTGTGAAGGAGTAGGAGTAGCGATGTTCAAATCCGCTATAAACTGTAAACGTGTTATAAACTATAAACTATATTCATATAGTCTGTTATTTTATACGCTATAATTATAGCGCGCTATTTCAAAACTCGGGCGCAGTCTGAACGCGGAGACGCTATAATTTAGCAACACGCTATCAGTGCTAACACGCTAAATGGACTTGATGAATTGATGATGCGCGGTAGATATTATTTCGCAACGCGCTATACATTATAGTCGCTAACGCTATCTTGCTATCTCGTTCTGGCCCCGCTGTGCGAACGCTATCTTACTATCTCGTCATAGTATAAAGAGGGGAAGTAAGTTATCTTCATACAAACGCACCGCGCGCGGCTTGTATGTGTGCGTCATCGTATCTATGCGTCGCCGCACGCACACTTAAAGAAATCTCGACCCGTTTCTCAGTGCGCCAGCCGGGGCTAACACAGCATGAAATTCGCGCGTCACGGTTTTTCGACACCGCTAAATGAATGAAAAATGTTTGATAATCGCAGGAGAACGTATTGCTGTGTGTTTGGATGTCTTAATAATGCATCGATTCCAGAATTGTCTCTGTTCAGATTACCTATTGAACAGGAAAGGTAAGTAAGTCACTTATTCTAGCATATAATTTTTACTTGATGATGAGATACCTACTTACTTAGTTTTTGTTGTAAGTACTAGTTTTATATCAGACAAAGAAAGTAGGTAGACCTACTTTCCCACTAGAATGCATTAGGTACTTTTGATCTGTCAATTGATTTGCCACTATTGCTTTGTTTACGTATAGTCATACTGATTTCTCAGTATTGTAGGTATAGTAACTAAGTAGCTACTTGCAGTTATAAAATCGTAATTAAAAAAGTAATTGACTAATTGTGAATCAGATAAATAGAGCAAAGTTCGAAGGCAGTACTATCAGTAACCCACCGTTTTCTCGTGCTCATCACCGCTCCGCGCCGCCCGTCTGCTGGCCCGTCGCTCTTTCTTTCATAGTGAAAGTTTTGATCATCGTTTAGGGAAAACCGACCTCACAAACCCTGTACTTACCCAGACAATACAAGTAAAAAATACAACTTCCCGACCCTTGCCAATTTATAGGCACTGAATTAAAATTTAGTGACAACCCTGAGACAGTAGGCAATTATATCGCGGATTGGGCCGGAGATAGCCTACTTCCCCTCTTTATACTATGATCTCGTTCTGGCCCCGCTGTGCGCGTTTAAGGTGAATGGGTAGTTGAGACCGCGAAATTCAAATTTTCTTATGTTTTTTGCAATTTGCAGGTCAGTGTCAGGTTGTATCTTGATCAAAATATGATTCGCGACAATAGCAGGTACATATTTAGAGAAGTTTAATCATTAGAATCAATAATACATCTTTGTAAGTTAGATTTCTACCACTAACACTTTTCCATAAGAGATTGGTGGTTGGTGGTAGAAATCTAACTTAGAAAGATATATTAATGATTCTAATGATTATAATTCCTTAAATATGTACCTGTTATTGTCGCGAATCATATTTTGATCAAGATACAATCTGACACTGACCTAAATATTGCAAAAAACGTAAGAAAATTTGAATTTCGCGGTCTACTACTACCCATTCACCTTAATCTTTTATTCATTGAGTAGGTTGAGGCGCTATAATATAGCGCGAAGTCAGAGCCGCTATAGCACACGCTATACGCTATGTACAAATAGTCTGTTATATTTTGGCGCTATACGCTTTATTAACCACCACTAAGTAGGAGTAGAAGTTGGTGGAGTGGGGAGGGGACTTGAGAAGGTTTTTAAGATGTGACCTGCAAGGCGCATCTGCAGGGCGGGCGTAGGAAAAACGCTCCCGCAGATAGGATGGGGTTTTAGGATTGTGAAGGAGATTGAATACCTAGCAGACACAATATCCGAGAGTTCCTGCGAAGTCGAATGGGGAGCCACTTGAGTATCTTGCGAAAGTTGGAGACGTGATCATACTTTTTAAGATTTCATTTCATTCTTGTTTTTATTGATAACTTTCCATGTTGCTTTACACAGATTTTGAGCTGAATGTATAAAACGACTGTGATGGGCTCGCTGTGTGAGATTTATAATTCACTTTAGCCGATTTGATAGCTTTTTGAGATTTGTTTTATTTTGCTTATTCGGCAATAACCGGTACTTCCACAGCAATGAGCATTGTTCATATTTTTTTAAATGTTGTATTGAAAAACCATTTCGAGGAATAGCGTTACTGATCATTACGGACTAATTAATTTTGAAAAATATTCATATGTTATTGATATTTTTGATAAAATACGATTGACCTTCTTTGCCCTTCAAATTACGTACGGCTGGCCGTACAGTTTTGTATCGTTGCCTCAGAAAATAAAAAGGAAGAGGCAAGTATTGTCTACAATCTGTCAAATGTCAAATTATTGTAAATATGTCAAAAATATAAACATTCTTGTTTATATCTCATTATTACATTAAGTACATACATTATTTCAACACTCGACAATATTTAATATACTGCATGTCGATTCTGTAAAAATCTCACCGTGAATACTTGCGTGGGGGAACCAGCAATGCACAACACAGCAATGCACGGCACGAGAACGCACGACATTGGAATGAACGTGTTTTGAATTCCAATGACGTACATTGTCATGTCGCGCATTCTCGGCCCGGACCAAGAGTGTCCGGCTTGATAATGTACAGCACGGGAATTGGAATCAAAACAAACAGTGACGTCACAATAAAAAAGTAAAAAGCCATGTGAAACTAGGGATGAGATTTTGATTGATTAAGGATTGATTTTGATTGATTTTGTTTCATTTGACGTGTGGTTGACGTTCAATCAATTATTATTGAAGTAAATCTGTGAACTATTCGTTAAGAGGAAATACGGGCGGAACGACTTTTGAAAATTAGGTATTTGAAGAAACTATCGCTGTCGCTCTGCGAGCCCCCGCCCTCTAATGCGTGCGATAAGGACAACTGCAGATCCGACTGAATAGCCTCCCAAGTAACATTTTAAACTGTATAAAAGCTGTATTACGGACTATTTGTTTACTGCAGGCTGTTAAACGTGCTGTATAAAGACTGTATAGCAAGCTATACAGCCCTTGTAACTCTGAAATGGGCCCCAAAATTATACAGCTTTAAGTGTAGATTTAGCTGTATAACAGCTGCATAATAGCTGTACTATTTGGCTGGCTAAGATACTATTCAGATACTTTTATACAGCTTCCATTCTCTAATTTTCTTTTTTATTCTTTTATACAGACTCAGGCTTGTGAAAATCTTAATAAAAGAATAAATGTATTATAATTGTGTTCGTGGTTGAATTCATTCTCCATTTTATTTACTATGTGCCATATCTGAAGATAAGTGAAAAAATATTTAATAACCAAGTGGTAAGTACTCTTTCCTGTTTATCGTTGTTGTTATGCTTGCGACTGATATTTTTATGTGAGTATGTATACTAGTTTTAAGCTCAAAACTCACGCCCCTTCGAAATAAGGAATATACATACATTTTTTCTGTAACAACAAATATGTGATCAAATCTGAAAACAGTTTTAAGAGTAACCCGGACTGTTCTATTGATAGTAAACGTAATTGTGTGTACTATACAGTTAAAATCTTTTGTAATTTTGTACTGAAATTTCAAAAACAAACAAAAAAATATCTCGTAAAATTGCAATGCAATTTATAAATTATTATAAAATGGCGTCCTTAGTTTATACAGCTCTTGCTCTTCTAGTACCCCTTAATACAGCTTTTTGCATAACAGAGTCGTTATTTAAGAACGTATCTCAGCCTAAAGAGTAACATTGTCTGTACATTACTGTAGAAGCTGCCTTAAATTCTTATTCATATTCATTAATACAGTTAATTAGGGTTCAGTTGAAAATATAGAAAACCTCATTATGATCCAAGGCCCGTAAGGCGGTGAGCAAGGAATCGGATAATAATTTACCAAATAGTAGTTACTGATAGCGAAAAGAAACAATGTATTGTTTTTATTTATAGAGATGTATTGTATCTAATTTAAATACTGAAGCAAACACTACAGAGTGCAACAGTTTAATGTATTTTTATTTTATATATATTTGTATCTTAACTCTTGTTCACTTAACAAATTGGCAACTGATCAAAATTATGACTCCGTGTTGTTATTAGTTGTATCCAATAAATAGACTGATTTTAGGTTATATTAGTTTCAAAATAATCGATAAGCTGGATAATTGTGTATGCCAACACTATAATAATAACTTTAATCTTCTAAAACACGAAAAACTGTAAAAAGGGAAAAATGTACGCCAATCGCATAAGGCTTTAAAAAGGAGTAAATCTAAACTCTTCTACATGAGACAGAATTGAATTAAACTATTATAAAGGGAACTGCTTGCTAAGAGTATACTAGATTTCCGTTGTACAGCTATTATCAAGCTTGACTTGAAGGCTGAACAATAGAGTAATTTTACACCAATATTCAGGCTATAACAATATTTAATGCTCTTGTGCAGAAGTAGGTTATATAAAAGTATAATTTGAGAGCAGTATACAGTTATTGTCTTATAAAGTTGCTGAACGCAGTTTTTTACGCCGCGGTCTGTATTTTAGCATTTTCCAATGCTATTTAAAAGCTAAAGGTAAAAATTTAGGCTCTATACAGCCGTTAATCAGCTATACTGTATACAGTTGTACAGTTATACTAAAGTACAGTCCTATACATATTTTTACACTCTTGTACATCATTTATTAAGCTTATAGCTGGTAATGCGCTGATAAATATAATATTTTTCCGCTTAAATGTTACTTGGGCTAAGTAAAAAGTCACATTTTCGAGGTTTGGCTCTCGCCTATTTTCTTCACCAATATTGAACCAATTTAAAAGATATTTCATAAACTGGATAAGAAGGATATGTACTGTGCCGCTACATTATGGTTAACACCCCGACTCAGAGTACCCCGACTCGGATAGGTTAGGTTAGAAGGCTAAGGCGGGAGCGAAGCGTAGCGGAGCTCCCGCCTTAGCCTTCGTGGTTATTTTTTTTTAAACCACCCAGAAGTAGGAGCCCCGCGAAGCGGGGCTCCGTCGACCTATCTTACACTCTGAGTGCTTACCAAAATTTTATTAAACATGAGCAGCTGATTGCAGCTTATATAATTAATATGCTGTACAAAACTCTTTTTATAAAGACTTCTCTGCTTAAAAACTTATCAATCGCGCAATCAATCGTCTTTCGGAACAGCACTATCTAGCTCAATTACCTAGTATCCAAGTCCCAAAATTTCGAGTCACCTGATTGGCCAACCAATCGGCCAATCACGCGATGTCGCCAATTCATGTGTTGTACACTCTCGGGTCGGACCATCAAGGTACACCCCAGGAATTGGAGACATCGCGATGTCGCCAATTCATGTCCGTGACTACCGCAGGACCACCAACGCCAATCGCTTCCATATTTGGTGAATAATTAGTGCTCAATTGGTACTAATTAGTACTCGAACAACAAAATTGGTACCTTAGTAGTTTTCGAGAAAATCGACTTTGAAGGTGGTCCTGCGGTAGTCACGCTCCCTTCAGCAGGACCACCATGAGCGCCGAAAAAGGGCCCACGCTACAGCTATTCTAAGTATACAAATAATTAGTACCCATAAATGTGATTTATTTCGTAAAAAAACAGAACTGTAATATTTGTATTTACCGAGAAATCAACGATGATAACTTTCTCGCAATTGTTCAGCAGGACCACGATTTTGAAAGTTGATTCCAAGTTAGAGAAGCTTGTCGCTTTCCTTAAACCTACATAGAAAATTAGTACCCTGCAAGATAAAATTAGTACCCAAAATTCAAAACTAATACTCCAGTAGTTTACGAGATATACGATGCCAATGGTGGGGTGGCGGTAGTCACGGTGCCAAATTTTCATTTCAAGATTTCCCTATTAAAAACTCTGTGATTTCTTCCCAAATTTATACAAAAATTAGTACTCCTAAAGAAGTTAAAGCGACTAAAAATCCAGATTCCTAAGTGTTGTATTTTAAGAGAAATTAGCTTCCATTACTTTTCCATACTAAATCTCCACGTATAATCCGACCAAATTAAGTTGTCAACGGTGCCCTTGTTCATAAACTAAACTAAATTTGAGTTCAGTGCATCTTATCTTTCTGTTTCATTATGAAAAGGACATACAATAAATTTTAGTTTAGTCTTGTCAAATTAATCAGCGCCTGACACTACTCAATACAAGTTT
Organism: Luperina nickerlii; assembly: GCA_963855955.1. Taxonomy (NCBI): domain Eukaryota; kingdom Metazoa; phylum Arthropoda; class Insecta; order Lepidoptera; family Noctuidae; genus Luperina; species Luperina nickerlii. The sequence goes on along the minus strand of OY979664.1, from coordinate 12,057,124 downwards.
AGACGTGATTAAAAACATGCCGACTAATGTTACGTCAATTTACGTCAGACGCTGATTAATTTGATAGGACTAAACTAAAACTTATCTTTTGTTAATGAAATAAAAAGAAAAAGGTGCACTGAACTCAAATTTAGTTTAGTTTGTGAACAAGGGAATAGGCACCAATGGTGGTATTGAGCTGTTTAAGAGATGTACACTCGTGCACATAAATTTATGGATGTCGGAATAGTATTAACAACAGTTATATCTAAATTTTTATACAAACTGTGTATCTAGATACATATTAAGAAAAAAATAACCTATCGCTACCCATGGCCTGTGATACCTTTGTTATTGACGTGGGCAGGTAAGTAAGTACTCGAATAATTATTTTTCTGTAGGTATTGTAAGTAGGTACCTCCCTTCCGTATTTATGTAAATGAATATCATTAACGAGCGATAGGCATGTCTTATTTATTTATTTCCTACTAATTTACCGTTGCTGCAAGCAGTAAGTACCTACCTAAGTATTAAAAACCTAATTTACCATGTTTTATTTTTATTTTGCTAATAAGGTAAGTATAAAAGGATTAAAAACCTAAAAGTAAGTAATAGGTACCTATTATATTTGAATAAAATGCATTGCAAAGGGCACATCACGCATATTTTTGTGTTTTCATATCAATGTGTACTAATCATGTACCTTTATGTTCGACAAGCACATATATTTAAAATATCTACTAAATCAACTTAATATCGTTGACATCGAAATATTTCTGTAAATTTCGATTGCTAAAATTGGCCCTAAAAGAAAACTTAAAAAAAAAAATATTATAGTTCCTCAGGAATTCATTATTAATTATATCATTTTCTGAAACCTTTAAATATTGAGACGCGTGACCTTTTTGAAATTGCATACATTTATTTCTTTAACTAAAAAAAATCTTGAAACCATAAACAAATAAAAAAAGAACTCAATGTACAGACGCCAGCACATCAAGCTACTACAGTCTGTCAAATTTCAACTTTATTGCTAAAGCATAAGGTTCAAACTTGATTGGGAAAATTTGACAGTTTCGGGTAGCTTGATGTGCTGGCGTCTGTACCAAGACACGCTTCGCTTGCTTTACTTTAGTAAAGGTACCAACGCGCAATCATTTGGGTTCGAATTTCATTTGTCAGTAGAAAACATGGAGTTGAACGCTCTGAAGTCGCGCGTCAATTGGACGCAACAAGGAGTCTCCAGTATGGTCGAGAGGCTGGCGAACTGCATGCGATTTACGCACGGATTTTGAAATCGCGCGGTGCTTGTGGACGCAATGTATTGGCGCCTAGTACCTCGTTAACGCGCGAATGAATTCCCGCGAAACGTTTCGCGGCGAATTCGCTCCTTATGGACAAGGTCTTAGGTAGGTATTACTGCTTGCAGCAACGGTAAATTAGTAGGAAAGAAATAAATAAAAAATACCTATCGCTCTTTAATGATATTCATTTACAACAACACAGAAGGTAGGTACCTACTTACAATACCTACAGAAAAATAATTATTCGAGAACTTACCTACCTGCCCACGTCAATAACAAAGGTATCACAGGCGATGGGTGGCGATAAGTTATTTTTTTTTCTTAATAAGTATAAAAGTTCAGTTTGTATAAAAATTTTTTCGACATCCATAAATTTATGTGCACGAGTGTACATCTCTTAAACAGCTCAATACCATTGTCAACGTAACTTACTCAATTTGGTCGGGTTATACGCGGAGATTTAGTATGGAAAAGTAATGAAAGCTAATTTCTCTTAAAATACAACACTTAGGAATCTGGATTTTTAGTCGCTTTAACTTCTTTAGGAGTACTAATTTTTGTATAAATTTGGGAAGAAATCACAGTTTTTAATAGGGAAATCTTGAAATGAAAATTTGGCACCGTGACTACCGCCACCCCACCATTGGCATCGTATATCTCGTAAACTACTGGAGTATTAGTTTTGAATTTTGGGTACTAATTTTATCTTGCAGGGTACTAATTTTCTTTGTAGGTTTAAGGAAAGCGACAAGCTTTTCTAACTTGGAATCAACATTCAAAATCGTGGTCCTGCTGAGCAATTGCGAGAAAGTTATCATCGTTGATTTCTCGGTAAATACAAATATTACAGTTCTGTTTTTTTTACGAAATAAATCACATTTATGGGTACTAATTATTTGTATACTTAGTATAGCTGTAGCGTGGGCCCTTTTTCGGCGCTCATGGTGGTCCTGCTGAAGGGAGCGTGACTACCGCAGGACCACCTTCAAAGTCGATTTTCTCGAAAACTACTAAGGTACCAATTTTGTTGTTCGAGTACTAATTAGTACCAATTGAGCACTAATTATTTACCAAATATGGAAGCGATTGGCGTTGGTGGTCCTGCGGTAGTCACGGACATCGCCAATTCTTGTGTTGTACATTCCTGTGTTGTACAATCCAGTGTCGTGCATTGCTGGTACGTGCATTACAGTGACGTGCATTATAGGGACTCTTCGATATTTGTTTTGGTGTCAACGACTGCTGTTACTAGTAAGAGTTGAGAAAATCCGATTTTTTGTTTTATCGTATCTAGATATCCGATAACCATTACAACTTTGAAGTTCACAAATAACACTTGATTTTTTAAACTGATATTTCTAGTAACTACATAGCTACGGTCGCTGACCCCGAAAAAATCATCATTTTTTTTATGTTGTTAGATATCGATACCCATCCCATCAAGTCTGCGGAGTTTCGCTAACTAGTTTAGTTTGACCCTTTAATCTATTTTGTTCACCTTCTTCGTTTTGTATACCTACAGCTAGTCTTTGAAACTTATTATAGGTGTAAACAATAAACGAAAACAGTACAATACACGCTTTATAGTTTGGTGTAAACGCGGGGTAAGAAATAAAGTCTATGCGTTTGATTCAACTTAGCCGTCATAGCTCCATTATTTACTGAGCCGAGATATTGCTAGTCGCAGGTGCAGGTTGGGCGCCCTAGGCCCGGGCCTCTTCAGCTTTAGGGAAAGTCCACCTTTGTCCCTATCAACATAATTTATGAATAGTTATTAACCTGTGTAATGAATAAATGATGTATGAAATGCTTATGCTTTCTATATTTGCAATAAAAGGACCTCAAATATGTTTTTAAATTTTATTGGGCTAAGGTATTTCAAATAAAAGTCGTCAAATATATATTTTCAATATGCACAGTTATATCTTTATACATGTAAATAATATAGTACATAACAAATAAATAGTAAATATTACCAAATTTTTAGGATTTATCCATTAATAAAAAATGTAGTTTGGTGTGATAATTATGATACAAAGTGACTTGACTAAATGCCAATTTGTTAAGTGAATGAACCTTACAAATGTAAATTGAAGAATAATTTTACATTACCTCTAATTGTGTTTTGTTGAATGTTTGTTATAATTACTTATAACCTGTCAGACATGGCATTTTTCTTTGTTAATATAATAAAATTATTATGTAACCAATTAATAATAATCATCACCCAACTATCTTAACATTATAAACAATATGGCATATATGAATTAATAGTTGATTTCAATTACATTTTCTTTTAGAAATTATCAATTGCAACATAATATAAAACCTAAGCACATTAACTTACTTACGCATAATTGTCAATATCAAAACATTTATCCTAAAGGTTATTGCTTAATAATATATATTCCTTAATAGCTTGTAATGAAAATTATCTTCATCAGTACAAAATGCCACATTTACTAGAAGGTCCTCGAATACTTGAATGTAATATTATTTTGTGGATTGTCTTTTGAGCACATATACTAATTTCTGTCACTATCACAAGTCTTTGAATTTCGAGTGGCCAAAGCACATGATTCTGTAATATTGACTAATCTACTGGCATTATCTTGTACAGTACGGGCATGCACTTGTAAGGGACGCCGTGCGGTTACAATCACAGATTAATGGCGCGCTCGACGCCTGCCGCGCCCCTGCACTACCAGTTGGCCATGCCGGGTTTATTGAGCGTCATGAAGTATATCTGACAAGAGGAACCACCTTTGGCGGAAGAGAAGAACACTTTATCATTGCGCTCACATAAGAATTTGAGTCGTTGTGCTTTCTTGTGCATAAATACACCATCGAGGTGACCAGTTTCTACTGAACGAATTTCGATTGCTTTGTTGCCCCAACCCATTATCTGTCCCGTGCCTATGTAGGCTACCGATGTTGGCATTTCACCCCACTGAAAGAAGACCAATATACATCATTTAAAATTTTATTAAAATACCTGTCGCAATTACACGAATGTGGTGAAAATACAAACCTGGAGTACAATATTCTTGCTTACTCGTCCATATGTGTTCACATAAACTCCTTCATTGTCGTAGCATAACAACAACTGAACTCCATTGGAGTTTGGGAGGGGCACGATGCAGTGTGGGACAATCGCTCCTTGTGTCTGTAAACATTAAAAGATAGACATAAGTACCGTAAAACCTTACAAGATTGCCCAACTAATCTGACTTTGCCCAGCAGGGTACTTTTCACAAGTACTCAAAAAACCGGCAACATTTTTTAGTTCCGGCTATTATTTAATCTATTGAAGAAATTTAAATATATGTCTGGCAACAATACGTAACTGATGTTTCCTAATGTCACTTCAGTTGGCTGTCAGACTGTGTCAAAGTTCGTGATGTATTTCGCGGGCCAAAAGTTGTGTGAAAAACTTTCTGTAAAACTCGATTTGTAATTACAGCAGGTAAGTAAGTTTTTTACCACTGTTAGTTTGTAATAAATACACATGAATGATCTAATATCCAAAGCGAAATCTCTCTTAAATTCGAAATTAGGATGGTGGGCAATGTCAAATTAGTTTTTCTAAGGCAGTTGTTACGACTTTGCCCACCAAAATATTACCGTTAGGGTTGTCACATCAATGTTAAATTAGATCAGAGATAAGTACTTACTTTCTTTTACATTTATTTCGGAACTACTTGTAATGCTGATAGATAAATTGATTAATTATCGTAATCCTTTGTATACTCTATGAATAAAGTGTACAAAGGATTACAATAATAATTAATCAATACATGCGTTAAAAATTTAAACTTTGTTGCAAAAAGTACATTCAAAGTATTTACAAAATAATTGACTAAGAATGAGAAGCACGTTAATTTCTATATATATATATTTTTTGTTTGTTAATTTCTTTGTATTTTTGTACACCGATCTCGATGAAACTTACGTTATAATGTTACTAAAGGGTCTGAGAAACAAGTACACTCTTAAAGGTACTGAGCAGTATACTACGTCTCGCATCATGTTACCTCAATAATCTTTTTTGGTTAAGCGTATTATTAATTTGATTGTGGTCATTTTTTTCTCATTTATTTCAGGATGAATAATACTAAACCTAAAAACACAAGAAAAATAAGAAGAATATTAGGATCGCGAGCATACAGAAATTATTCAAAGTAAATGTTAGAGTTAGCGGTTGACATGATAGAAAATAACAGGATGTCAAGTCGGGAGGCAGAAAAGAGGTATTCCTCGACGGAACTTTGTTCAATATCAAAGTTAAAAAAAATCACTTGAAACCAGCTGGAGGACAGACGAAACTCACTGACGAAGTGGAAGAAAAGCTGGCAAACGTGTTGTTAGATTATACTTTACTATAGAAGTCATTGAAAACATAGACTATAGTTGTGAAACACAGTCCAATCCCAGGTATAGTGCAGGTCTCTGTTTTATATCACTTCTATTAGTAGGTACGGACGCCAGCACATCAACCTACCACAATCTGTCAGATTTCTTTAATAGATTTTCAACTTTATCGCTAAAGCATAAGGTTCAAATTTGATTGGGAAAATCTGACAGATTGTGGTAGGTTGATGTGCTGGCGTCTGTACAACTACAAGCTGCTGGAAAAGTGTAACTATGTTATATTTTATTTAATTTTCAAGAGCCTAAAAATGTTCCTATTACGTATGCTAAAGTTGCTGTTAATCAATAGTATTATATCGTTGGTTTTTAAAAGCTTTATCTTGAATACCTATAGATTTATTTTACTTGTATGAGTTTATATAGTCAATATTCTTATTATTAATATCAAGAGTTTATAATAATCATAAATATTGTTTATTTTAAAGCTAGTAAGCATTTGCTTTAAAATATTGCTTATTTTATGATTGTTCAAATATTTTTGGATAAAATTTATGTTTAAGAGCGAGCTACGTGATGTAACGTACCTGCGTACCCCGTACTGATTAACAATAAAAAAGTGACAACCCTAGTTCATCGTTTTATTTGAATGAAAAATTACAAAAAAGTTGTTGCGACTTTGCCCACTCAAATTTGACAGGTAATATGAATGTTTAAACGTTTAGTATTACGGTCCTATGACAGATTGACTATTTTTCTAAAATGATCCTTAAACATTATGTTCTTAAGGTAGAAAATACTGCAATTACGGAGGGTTCTGCAAAATGGGCAAACTTGTAAAAAGTACCATATATTTGGCCCACTGTCCAAATTGAGGTTTTTAGCACGTAAACATTAATTGTCTTGATAATATCATATATTCTATGCAAAGAACATTGCATTTATGAATGATGTAGCACAATCACAAATTAAAAGTATTATTATTTAAAAAAATATTTAAAAGTGAATAATAAAAATAAATAAATCTGGGCAAAGTTGTACGGTTTTACGGTATACATAAGTAAAAAAAAAATAAACCAACTTCAAAAAGAAATTAACTCAAAAGTATGAAATAATATTTTTACATAATATAGGAACATGAAATTAACCAACAAAACGAAATCAAAAGTAGATACGAAACAAATTACGAACATGGGGAGCGCTTTCATCAGGATATCGCCAACATGGAAAAGCGATATCAAGGCCATTGGAACGTTTCAATGTTGGCGGATTATTGCTGGACTGTTTGTCGAGATATTCCAGAAGCAGAATATAAGAGGGCAGCGAAAAGACCATGTCGAAATTCCACTTATGATTAAAAAACTGTATAATTTCTGTAATTTTTTTCAAAAATCGTCTTATTTTTTTTTTCTAAATAAGGGAAACTAATTTTAATGTTTATTAATTATTTTTGTGTTTAGTACGTGGAAATCAATAAAAAAATCTACTTTCCATGAACAATACTTTTTTAAAGTCAAAATTTGTAGACCAGTATCCATGTGATGGTAAAAACCGCATCAAAATCCATTATGTAGTTTAGAAGAACCAAGCGAAAAACGACTGTTCAACGCAATTGTTCGAATAGTGGCTCTCATTGCACCGCTTTTGGGTTCACAATGTGTTTAGTGTATTGTGTTTAGTATTTACTTTGCATTCCTTTTTTATGCCAACAGTAAAGGAAATATGATTTTATTACGTCGAATCATTCATTTTTGTCAACAATTTAACATTAATTAATATTAGGCCTGATTTTTCAATAGTCAGATAACTTATATCTGAAGAATAAATAAGACAGTTTGACATATTATTTTCTACATAAAAGATCAAACTGCAATATTTATTCCTCTGATAAAATTCTCTCACTATTGAAACACCGGGCTTTGTGTTCTATAAAAAAAATAAAAAATTATGCGGTTTTTATGGCGGCATCTCGACAGGCGCGAAAAAGAAATCCCATCTGACATAATTCTGTCACAAAATAATAACTTTATGAAATATTTAGTTTTCCTTTGCAAGTGTGTTGAAAATCGTCGTTTGATACGCGTGTCGATGTCTACACATTAATACATAAAGTGGGAAGTTGTTTTGTCTGTCTGTAATAAAGTCGTTTTCCGATCTTTCTCCGATCTGTGGGTATAATGTACTTACATGCTTTGGAATATAAATATCGTAGACCGTGGCAGTGTCTAAATCAACGGCATGGAAGCCATCTGCTGATCCGTAAATTACTTTCAGTCTTGTGCTGTCTTCAATAGTCAAATCAACTAAAAGAGGCCTGAAAATGAAATAAACATCTTCACACTTGTTCACAGTAAACAATACTTTTGGAAAGAAAGTTCTCCTGCATAGCTATTCCCTACCACTCGATACGCTTCCGTACCGTATCGAACATCAATCAATGTTATAGAAGGAGACAAAGAATTGAGTGTATCGTAGGAGACCTCTAAACACTGTTCACAAGTCCAAAACCCGGAAATTTTATCAGTTTAAATCAAATAGAGGACCGCTATTCTTCCCACAGCTCAATCTGAATTATTGTGAAGGTTATTTCTTATCCATCGCTTCAATGTTCGAAAAATTTGTCTGCTCAACAACGTAAATAACGCAATGAATGTTGCTGAACTGTCAAAATAAGTCATTCAGTCTACTGATAGTGTGTTAAGCAGTCAGTCATATCAGTCTACTGATAGTGTGTTAAGCAATTATCCCGCATGTTATCGAAATGTGTCATTTTCGATACGATAGCCTGTCGGATGGTTGTGAATAGCTATGCTGATGTGAATAATTATGTTTATCGAAATAAATATTCATACCTATGTTGTAGTTCTCCAAAGTTTTTGAAGGCCATGAATTTGTGATATGGTTTGGGCGCCCACGCGTAGATCTCGATGGAGTCTTTCAGTGCGATTACAAGGAACTTGATCCTCTCGTATTTGACAATGCGGAAATGAACTGCGCCCTGCAGTTCACCGACGTTAATCCAGCCATTCCTCCTTTCTGCTTGCTGTAATTTAAATAGTATTATGATTCAGTTTTAACACAGTAGTTTATCCCGCTTTTACGAAGCATCCAACATGCTTCGTTTTAACAGCATGAAGTTATGGCAGTTATATGGTCAATGGTTTTATACATTGATATTATAAAAAAACTGCCTTTCTTTAACTGTTTTGTTTCCTACGAAACAGGATTTGAGATTTTGTGGATCTGGAATGTGCATTTCTAAACTATTTTTAATTATTTAGTTTTTGATGGGTATTATTATTTAAGTACATTAAAATTGAGTTTATGACTACTAGACTTAAAATCAACTTACGTCACTAAGTCCGTCAGTGCGCAGGATTTTGGACTTGAGCCAGCTAAGGTAGTATACGCGCACACGATTCTTCTTTCCAGAAACAGTCACAAGAATATTTTGTCCTTCTAACACTTCCATTTGTTGGAAGCGGCGTCGTGAGATCAACTGGTATACTTTTCCTTGACCTGAACGGTCCAATAACATGAGACCATTCTCGGTGCCGATAAGTAAATTAACTCCTGCAAGATTAAGATTATATTAACAAACATGATCACAAGGAAGCAACTACTTGAGCATTTTAAGAAAAGTGATAGTAATTGCTTACCCCATAGTGCTGCGCAAAGGATTTCCGAATTAAATCTCTTCTTATATTTACGTATTTCGGGCGTATCGGAGGACAGGTCATGTCCCGTCGGAGTGACATTGACGTTGACGTGGCTCTCACGTCGCGAGGCATTGCCGCCGGAACCTCCGGTACCGCCGCTGCCGGTCGAGCCCGCGCCGAACCCGAACGTGAGGAACGAACGCTGCTTCTGTTGCAAGGGAAGGAACTGTTGTTGGGACCCCACAGACGAGTTCGAGGGGGAATGTTGTAAGGGATGTGGTGAAGCGGCGCCCACTACGAATGATTTGGACGGCGTGGATTGGACTGAGGATGGGGGCGGATGGTGATGATGATGGGAAAGAGGTGTGCCTCCGGCAATGGCTTGCCTATACTGGAACAGAGAAAACAGTAAATATTACTTTATAAGTTTTGCAATAAAGATCGATCTCAATCAAAGGTTTGCAGCACATTCCGCCGCAGCATCAACCGTGTAAATTAATAAGTGATGGTTAGTCAAATAAGTCCATCTCCCATTGATTAGTTGTCATTTCAAATACATTTGGAAAGTTATTAGCTTGATGGCTATTATCTACATTCATGACCATAACATAAAATGTGATAATGGACGTGAAATTGCAGCAGGCATGAACTCGCTGTGTATGATGTAGATATGTATGCATTCGTTGAAGACTCGTTAAAGACCACTTTGATAATTCTCATTTATTTTATTATTTTAATTACATTAAGTCCGATATTTCTACTACAGCTTTTATTAGCTTGTATTATAAAATTAAGTTTAGAGTTTGTTTTCGAATTGTTCACATTGCTTATACAAAACCTTTCCGTTTTGTAGATAGCTTTACTTATTTTGCGTCATAACGTGCGTGAAGTTATATTTTAACAAACGAAATTATTTACTGTTTATAGTTTAACGATATCCTCATATGACGAGCTGTATAGCAATTCATTAATTACCCGAAAGACCTCTGCTATAGTTACAACTGTTATTAAGCAGCCCTTAAGTAAATTGGACTACTATAGAAAGCTTTAACAAATGTATCGATCTGCATTCGATGATCAACAAAACATTTTCGAACATAATGAAAGCGTTTCTAGAAAATGCATAAATACAAGGAAGAAGTGAGATACAGATCTAACTTTCAACAAACAACAATCTATGAGAACCTTAAGCATTTCCTCTTGCATCAATTCGTTTCGTACTTACGCAGTGTTAACAGGTGTCTGCAAACCGGTCGCGCAGTGGCTCCAGGATGTTTGCATGATTGACAACCATTATCACATTAATACGATAAACCAAAAGCTTGAGACACCACACAGTCATGATCCGGAGCAGGAGCTTCCAACGTACAGCTTTAGACTCCAATGTTAATATTAATGTTTATACTTCGGAGATTATATTAGGTAACTGAGCAAGTAATGTTACTTTTATTTAAAAAAAAAAAAAACAATGTTTGTTGGTTTATCTGACTTTGCAATAATGGTTACGGATAAATTGCAAATGAAAGTATGGGGAATACATTTTGTATAAATGTACTTATACGAAGCAGCTAGCGTTGGAAGCACCTCAGTAATATTTAATTATGAATACATCATGGCATGTTACTAGAGATCCCATTGTAAATTAACCCTTTAAGCACGTGTGCGGTGAAATGCCACGCAATCAAAAAAATTATAATTAATTTAAATTCACATAGTATCTATGCGGTGAGTAAACTCTATTATCTATAATGACAATAGCCACCAGTGTAACACAAAGCAAACCGGGGCTTCTTTTGAAACTCGAGTAGAAGTTATGCTGCTTACGTATTATTAATATAATATGTAAATTGAATCGCACAAATCAAATTTAAAGAAGTCCCTCGGCGTTAAATGCGTACGAGAGGCAAATGTATGAATGCACATGAACATACCTCTTCACTGGTGGACTTGTCGTGGCGCGGAGGGGTGGTCGGCTGTCCCGCCTGACTCAGCAGGTCGGGGAGTACCGAGCTGGTGCGAGATCCACTGCCTTCGTTGGCACCGCTCGACCGACCCTACATCCAATTTATCATTTTACTATATTCTGGAACATGTCCATGTTCAAGTTTTTAATTAAAGGTAAGTACTTCTGTTAAAACATTCAATTCAACTTCATTACACGTAGATCTTTGGCATTCCATAAAGTAAAATTTTAAAATATATTTCTCTCATAATTTACTTAACATAATATTGTGTGTTTCATAATATTTCGTGCTATATTTTTATTAAATACCAAAAAAATCCGCGGAGTACTTTAATTAATCATTATTAATTTATATTTGTAATTGTATAGAAAATAACACAAGTTTTACAAATATTTTACACAATATCATAAGCCTATGTTACTATTAACTTATCTCAAACTTAGACAATCGTTTGTATAATGTGTAGTATAGCAATATTAATAATTTGGACAATAACAGAGCTCGACATACAACGGCAGCCAAACATGCAGTAGTAAAACACATTCACAAATTGATGATTGTTTCTTGCCAGCTTCTGTGGCATGGCGTTAGGCAGCATTCCTAAATGGTTAATTTTCAAGTGTTGATGGCGTAAGTAGGTATCGCATATATTTTGCATGTGTTGATTTCTTGGCAGGAAGACGGTATCGCGTTTAAACAATGATTAGAAAGAAAGAGGTTAGTTAAAATAAATAATGAGTTGCATTGTTAGGTGATGAAGCTGTTAAGAGATTGTTAAAGCTATGATCTTAATTTGTCTACTTTGTTAAAAGTTCTTACTCACTACCTAATTGCACCTTTTGTCTTCCCAAACAGATTTGAACTAATACTAAATAATTCTAATAACTAGAAGAGAATTATCACGCCAAAATGTAAGACGTGTGAGCAATATCTAAAACCAATGTTCTCCTTAAGTGATAAATAGACGAAGTAGATATTTTAGTATGAAGTATGACAAACAAGAGCCGTATACCATTCCCAAACATTTAAGTAATTTGTTATATGAACCAAAACCACTACAAACTAAATACAAAACATACATTTATTTTATAAAAGCGTTCATATTATATTATTATTGTAGATGTTAGTGAAAACCATGTTAGAAAACCAAACCCTCATACCAAATGTAAGTATAAATTATTAATCAAACTATCCTGAGCAGGGAGCAATTTACCTGATCCTGAGCGAGTACCGCTTCCTGCCCACAACTTGCCATAAGCTCTGAATGCCGGTTATATTGGGAATTTCTCCGGAAAACTATATCAGATTCAGTCTTTTCTCTGCGTGGTTTCACCACATTGCCTTCATTTACAGTATCCGAATTTGACTTATTCTCGTGGGTATCAGCTGTTAAGTCTGGAGTCCCAGCCTTTTCAAAAGATGTGCTACTCGTGAAGCAAATGCTTGTTGCTGGAGAATCACTATTTACGCTGCTTTGTCGGCTTGGTCCGTTGTTTTCACTATCTTGTCTGATAAGTGCAGCAACATTTTTGAGTGCATCGATAGGGTTACTGGCTGCAACTTTTCTATCGGGGGTTCTTTTCTTTTCACTCTTTCTCGCATCACCTTGTGCTGACTTTTTTAAACTATCGTTAGTTTTTATGAAATCTGTTAAAATAGGTTCTCCAGCCGACGATTTCATAACTTGTTTACGTGAATTGTTAAATATTCCACTGGAACGTAGTTGTTTATTTGCTCCTGCTGGGCTTTCATGTTTCGGAAAGTATATAGCGGAGTGACGTGTACTGGGTAGTGGGAAGAGGTCGGAATTTTCTCTACGGAACCCACGGAAAAAGCGGTTTGGAGAATTGACGTCTGAATCGGATTCCTTTTTGTGTTTCAAAATATGCGCTAATTTATCCTGCGTCGATTTTTCGGTGGGTTCTTGGAATAGCTGCTTGTGCCGAGAAGGAGGAGTGGCTATAGATTTATATTTAGACCAAGCATCTTCCATTTCTAACCGTGATTGTCGTTGCAGTTGAGCTCGTTTCTGCTCGGAATCTTTGGGTGTATCATGCTTTTCTTCTTTTTCAGAACTCTTCGATGGAAAAAATCGGGCAAAATCCCAATCCTTCAGTAACACTGCTTCATCGACATCAGACTGCCTTTTATCGTTTTCGGTATTCTCTCTCTGATGTTTGTCAAACATGTCCGATACAAAAAGTACATATAAATGATAAGAACCAAGAAACATATAAATAAAAACGAATTAGCAGTATTTTATGCTCACTGATCTTACTTTGGCGTGAAAACCATTCATGAAAATAAAATCCAAATAAAAACACAGTCAATTTCGTTCACATAGGGCCCCATTCTGTCAGTTGCTATTTTTCATCAAGCCACACACAACATAGCACAAATGTCACACAAATACTCCCAGTTGTAATGAAATAGGCGCTCGATAATAATAGTCCATTTTCGAAAAATAAGTTTAGTATTCTTTATAATCAATCAATTTCTAATCTTATACTTCGAAAAAAGTCTATTTTAATATCCACTTCATTTCACCTGGCGTACATTATCCGTAAAAACAGATGTGGTGATATAATTAATATGTTAACAGATTTAGCTAGAGTAATCAATAGGCTATGTATGCTTGTTAGATGTCTTAAGCACTGACTAAGTTTTGCTCATGTGTATGTAGTCAAGGGGTCATGGATCGAGCTTCATGTTTCTATATCAAACGTAAAATATGATGATGATCGTGTTAGCATCGAGCGGAACACCGTGTGGTGTGGGGAACACTCACCCGCTTCATGACGAGCGTGCGGTCGGCGTGCGTGTCGTCGTCGTCGGGCGTGGGCGGCAGCGGCCGCGTGGGCGCGCCGCCGCCCGCGCCGCCGCCGTCCTCGGCCACGGCGCTCAGGCCCGGCCTGTAACAGAACTCGGGACTGACAGGCAAACACAACCGAACGGGATGGGAAAGGTGAACAAAAATGTGGTCCAAAAAAAAATATGCAAACAAAATTTAAATAAAAGTAATCATGGTTAGTTGTACTTTTATAAAATGAAAATGAATAATTATGCACTTATTGTTCATTAATATGTGTAAAAAATACAGCGGTTTCTTTAATTAAATACTTACAGAGGTTTAGGCGGGTCGCTAGCTAGTAAGGTGCCATCATTGCGCACTCGTCCACCACTCTCTTCGTTGTCAGAATCACTATCGGAGTCTTCAAACGCCGGTTCTGGTTGGTTTCTTTCCACTGGTGGTCCTACATTAATATGTTTATGTTTTTTATACTTGAAAATATTAAAAAACAGGTTTCCGGTGATACGTGTTTATTTAGAATTTGGTTGACTAGTTCCACTCGCGACCTAGCTCCATTATCAGCTGGGTTGTTCGAAATTAGTCAGCAGATCCCACATAATCACAGAAAACCATAAACTTGAATAATATCTTATGAAACTTTTAGTAACAACTATGAAGTTTGAAAACTAAAGTAAATACCTTGACCATTAGTAGGAGCGCGAGGTGGCCTGTTAGGAGGCTCGTTACCAGACACGACGCCGAGTTCGTTAAGTTGTGCAGCCAACTTGTCCAAGTCCTGCCGAGTTGTACATTTTGTATAAAACAACTTTAAACAATAAAAATATCGTAGCCATACAACCATATCAATAATAAACGCAACTCAAATAACCTACCTCTGGCCTTCTCGGTGGAATCTGCAGTTGCAGTTTAAATCGGATGTGCAAAGAAAGTTAACAGCGTGACATGAAAATAAAAACAAAAAGCTAATAAAATTAAAGGAACAAAGAAATACATACAATAATATTTTAGCAGAATACACAATCAAGTCGTTACTATACTCAGTAAAATATAGCGCGATACAGGTGACTATCATCATAAGCACTTTTAGATAAGTCTTCGTGTTTTCTACACTAGATACAAACTGAGGCTAAACAAAACTTAAGCTTTTGTTGACTTTATTTATGTAGTTTTTGAAACGCCACAGAAAATCATTCTATTTATATGCTAGGTGTTATTGTGAATTACTGAAATAAATAATACTGAAATAAATCTTTGAAATCGGGAGTAGCTGCAGATGTGATTAGTATCAACGCATATTTTCCGGAGTATAATAATAGCGGTGGCACAAACTCACGTACCATAGGTTTGAACAATTGATGTGAGCCGCGCTGCGGGGGCTGCGGCCCGCTGGCCGGCGGCGTGCCGTTGTTAGAGCCCGAACTGTTTGACGAGCCGGACGACTTTGGTGTCGGTGGTAGAGGCCTGCAATTACCACTTTCATTAATCTTTTACCAAAGCAAATTTGTTTTAAGTTAAATTATCACACAACTAAACATTGTATGAGTTACAAAACAATTCACTACATTATACATAACAATATTTACCTATATCTATTAGGCTGTTGTGCCTGTGGGTCTGGTACAACAATCAGTCTTTGTGGAATAGAAGGCCTTGCCGGTGGGCCTGGCTCTGCATTACCAACAAAAAGCACAGTGTTAACGAATATCACATAGTTATTGCAAAATGTCTCATAAAAGATAGTAGTTAGATAGTTATGTCACCTGGAATTTCCTCACGTTCTTCACGCTTGCTGTTACGTTTCGGGGGCGGCTGGGGCTGAGGCACTTCGGCGGGTCTGGTTAATTACACAAATGTTAAGCGACCGAAGTTAATAGGCAAAACAATTTTGTATAAGCGATGACCTACCTTGGTCCTTCCTGGATTTGTTGGAAATTCCGACGCAGAGTGTCACCGCCCTGGTGAGCGGCCGCGTTATGTACGATGGACGACGGCTCGCCGGCGACTGCGTTCTCTTCTTCCTCGCCTTCCGATCCAGAGTACTTGTAGTCCTCCCGCACCGAGTTGTCCTGCTTCCGCTTCTTACATCTGTCTATATGGTCCTTGAGTTGTATCCTCACTTGTCTCTCTGTGGGTTGGTCTCTATAAAATAATAATAAAAAAACATTAAGTACCTATGACTTCCTTTTAGTACTTATAACATCTGGATTTTTTAAACTGATGTGTAAAAATACTGATTTACCTTATAAATGCATGTTTCAACAGCTGTTCAGTATACGGCCGTTGATGATAGTCTTTTACAAGCACAGTTTCAATGAAACTATGAAATTTTTTAGCCCATTTCTTTGACTTGAGACGAGGCGGCGGGTTTCTGGAATTACAAGTTATTTTATTAGTTTTTGCACTAGGAATAATAGGTGTTGCTGTAAAATGCTAATGAAATTATACCTTGGAATGAGGAAAAGAGCCCTCATCGGGTGAAGATCACAAAGGGGCGGTTGACTTTCCGCCATCTCGAGAGCAGTTATACCGAGCGACCAAAGGTCAGAACGATTATCGTATGTTGCATCAGGGTTTTCGTCGCACGCAATCACTTCGGGCGCCATCCAGTATGGAGTACCGATAAATGTGTTTCTTCTACCTATAGTCCTATCGAGTTGCGCCGACACTCCAAAATCCACTGATAACATAAATGGTTGCACAAATTATTTGTCATGTTTGAATTTGAGTCACACAAAACTTTTAACAAATTTTAGTATTCTTTAGTGCAATGACATAGAAGCAGAATGTACAAACGGCGAATCATCAAGATTTACATTTCCAGTTTTAGCTGGACTAGCATTGTATAGGTTTTTCGTACAATCAGAAGTTAGCTTATACTGAATAAGTATAACTTGATATTGCATACAACTTACTCTATGTGTTACTAAGCAAATATCAATGTAAATATCAGAATGTTATCTAGACATGTCTGTTTGAATACATACCCAGTTTAACTTCAGCATTGTCTGTAAGCAAGACATTTTGTCCCTTGATGTCACGGTGAATGACTTTGTTAGAGTGTAAATAACTAAGACCTCTGAGAATTTCTCTACAAATGTATGAAATCCATTCTTCTTTTAATGATTGCCCCTTAGTGGACTTAACTAAATCCGTCACAGATCCTAGAAACAGCAATGATAAAATATGAAAGTCAAAGTCGGGCTAGTAGCAATGCACAGCTATGTTGAGTTAGCTCAAGAAATAATAAATATGCCATAGTATGTGCAGCATCAGGTAATACATGAAAAAAAAAGCTTATAACATTTCTGTTAATTTACCTGTTCTAAATAAACAGAAATGTTGACTCACAACTATTGTGTATTAATCATATTACAAATAAGTCCTAAAAAGTACAAGGGACACATACCAGCTCCACAGTACTCCATAACCAACCACAGTTGGTCATCCTTTCCCGGAGGACTCTTTTTGATAAAAGCTCCATAGTATGTGGCAATGTTGCGGTGATTAGAGTATTTTTTTAGCACATTTATCTCTAGTTTTATCTCTTCCTCCTCATCTTGTGTGACATCCATAACTTTAATGGCGGCAAGTTGCCCTGTTTTTGTGTGACGCCCCTATAAAATTTTATCATTTATTATTTGATGGACTAAGAATAATAGAACTTCTTCATATGTAATTATTCTTTTTTTATTAGTTTGTTTTATAATATCTTCATTTTAATGTTCACTCAGTTTTGTATATTCTCACAAAGTGGATGAGTTCCTTGTTAGTTTCTAGATCAAAATGTGATACTGCAGTTCTTGAAGCCTATTGATAATCTGACATGTGATTAGGCTTTAGAGTTTGGACATATTATTTATTTCTTTGTTTGTAAGCAGTTAGGGAATAATATTCAGATTTAATTATGGGAATAGAATGACGTCAATGTGATTATTATCTTCATTATTTAAAAAAATCACCTATATGTAATCTGGTTGATTAAAACTAAATTTTACAACCAAATTACTACATAATATTGACAAAACTCAGATTGAATCGAATCGAAAACAACACCATTTTTAAGCACATGTTTAAGGCAATGTTTTTGTTGTTAATGCAAGAGCCACTAATTTACTAATGTATTATTTTTAAATTCACAAGTAATAATATAATATGTTTTCTGGCTAGATTTGTGTATATTTATATAAATCTAGATATATTAAAAATTTACTATTGGTGTTTTAATGATCTACACTATGGGGTTACATACAGCATTCTCTCATCTGCTAAAAATATTATTCTATGATCACTACTCTATCCAAAAGGTGACTAATGCAATATTCAATTCAATTTATTTATTTTTCAAGTAGCATGACTCAATTTGTTAGTAAAAAAACTTATCCTACCTATGTTAGTAATAATTAACTTTTACAAACATCCTAAACAAAAACAAACACAAATTCCTATATATTCCTTAGGACAAATAACTATCCAGTCATGTTTAGCAGTACTGTTTAAAGGCTGATCATAATAAATTATGATAATCTAATCACAGTTGTAGTATAATATTATTTTGTATTGATCAGATTAGTAGATTAGTATTTAGCTTATGAGCTGTATCTTTTAACAAATTGTTTAATGATTTTTTATTCAAAACGGAATGAGTTTTTTTTTAATTATTTTTATGGCAGTAAAATGTTGTGAACATAGTAACTATTATGCTGTTTAACTACTCCACTACTTCAAATATTGTGTTTAAACTCCCTTTTTAGAGCAGTAGGGTGGAAATTACCTAAATAATAAAGGATACATTTCATCCCTTTAAATTGTTTTTAATTATTTGTAGGTCATAAACTTGTGAAGCATAGAACATGTAAATATGAACCAATGTACATTTTTTGGAGAGCAATAATACACCAGACGAACCTCTGACCCAGATGTGGGTGTGTATAAATCAACAGAGCATATAATTTTCTACTCGAGATTCATCAATTTAAACTTATATATTATTATTTGACTGAGTTGAAAATAATACATAATCTAATAGAGTAGTAGAGAAATGACAAAATTATCCATCACTTTAAAATGTGGTGGTATCTATTGAAAGTCCACTGATGGGAACTAATGAAGTTCATTGACATTAATAGACAGTGCTCTTTAATTGTAATGCTTTCATTTGAGCCTATTAAGTTAATTTTTTCTAGCACCATGTCATGTATTACAGCTTGTAAGTAGACCGTGAGGAGAGATCCAATAAAAGCAATCAATTTAATTACTGATAGGTGTAGTTATACGTACGGGTATAGTTTATTATTGCGCTCCGGTTTTTAATCTAGTACATACCTTGTATACTTGTCCATAGGTGCCATTTCCGACCACTTCAATGAGTTCGAATATACCAGCAGGATCCTGAAATGACACATAAATTAAATGCAATATCACAAAAAGATTATTTTGCCATTTAAAGTAAACCTTCACTTATGATTCACGCCCTGTGAGATCATTGCCCTTTGATTACTTTTTTTCTGGAAGTTTAGGGAGCTCCTGCTTTCTGGATATTCAGGATGTATAATTAATAATAATAGTTTACTTTAAAAGTTTACCTTTAGTGCGCTGAGGTCAATGTCGTCCAATGAACAATTTACAGACGGTGCCAGTTGATGCGCCATTTTGAGTATATTGTCACACACGAAGACAAAGCACGAGAACCTCACATCAATATAAAAAGCGTATAAAACACCTAAATTACGACATTGGCAATGAGATTAGGGAAATTTTCAATATCGCACTGCTAAACAATTTAATAAACTCATTGTTTACACTTAAAATTAAGTAAATTACAGATACACAATTCGTACGTCGCTCACACACCCGGCAGGGATGCCAGATTAATAAAAAAGTGTAGACAGATTATACATAAATAATTGTTAAATTGCAGCTGCCATATACAATTATAAATATTTCTTAATGGACAAATTATTGTTATGATATATTGAAATTACCAGTTGGGCTTTATTGAATGTTTTCCGATAATAATATGAAATATAATTTTGTTCTGTAGAAGCAACTTCTTCTCAGTAGATTATAGCGACATCTATCGGAACTATTTCATATTATTCCATTCAATGACTTCTAACAGCCAGGCTAATATTCATCAGTCACAGTTGAGTTTGAGTTGAGTTTGAGTTTTTGAGTTCATAAAATTAACATACGGTAAAACCGCGTATACCTAAGAGGGAATTATGAATAAAAAAATTTACCGCACTGCAGAAGGCTTAAAAAACAAAAACCAGGAGCGGTCGCAGTTGTCCGCTCATGTGGTCGCAGCCCAAGATTTGGGGGTGGGTCATGGGTACGTTAGTTTGCATGTATAAATAACTCCTCTTCCTTCAAATTTTTCATTTGCTGTGCCCGGCAGGGTCAATGGACCCTGCCGGGCACAGCAAATGAAAAATTTGTCAAAATGTGTGTCTACCGGTATAATGATACCGGTAGACACACATTTTGACAAATCATTTATTGCATTCCACAATGTATATGCTTATGTGGTAACCTAAGCATATACATTGTGGAATGCAATAAATGATTGTCTATTGAGTATTGTATGCGTGCCGAGAAACTTTTTAGGGAGATACATCTCCTCGTTGGTGTAGTGGTCGCAAGTGTTACTGCTGAGCATGAGGTCCCGGGTTCGATTCCCAGGTCGGGTAAAGCGTTATTAGGTTGTTTCATCAGGAATTTCTCAGAAGCAGCCTGGAGTCTGGGTTTGTGCCCGGTTGGTGGCAATAGGCTCGCCTCCTATGACATGGAACTTAAACATAACTGGTGAAATGGGGGTGTAAGTACTATAATAATATGTTGGTGTTGTGGCGGGTCCAGATGGGAGCTTCACAATATAATTAAAAACAGCTTTGACTTGGGTACTACCAGTCGGATTTGAAAAATTCTTTTTGCATTTGATAGCCCAATTCTTGAGGAAGGCTATAGGCTATTTAACATCACGCTATGACCTTTAGGAGCCGAAAAAAAAGAAAAAGTCAGAAAGAACGCTAAGCAAAAACTAAGTAATAGCGCGGGCAGGCGATGCGATGCGACGGGGTGGGTCGGAGTAGAAAAGAAATTTCACGCGGACGAAGTCGCGGGCAGAAGCTAGTACTAGATAATTCTGAAAGGTGTTCTGACTGTTGAAAGAAGAACTTCAGAGAGGCGACTTCCTAATCATTGGCAGGGTAAGTAGGTAATATGCACATTGTACAGCAGGGTCAAGGGGCTTAGGTGGTAAATGGTGGGGTGGCAAATCACATTGAATGTCATAAGTAGGGTGTATGGCAACTCCCCACTTGATGTTGTTTATTGATGGACGTAGGCCTTTTGTAGGAGTATTTTAAAAGTGTTTAGTAATATGCGATCGGCTTTCTAGCCATAATCAGGTGGGGTCTTCGTGTGAGATTATTTTTATGTTGTTTCATTGACCATTCACATTATGCGGTTCAGCACTAAGTTAACTTTACTCGTAAATTTTCATTGTCTCTGGTCCAAGTTCAGGATTTGCCATCTCTTTAGGCGGATTTTTTTTTTTTTCAGGATGGGAAGTCATCAAATGACTCCTCCCGCTCTGGGTGGAGCGGAAGGGAGTGTCAGACTCTTACTGACTAAAACCCACCCGTGTTCCTTCCTTCGCCCTTTATGTTCCGGGCCAGCGGTAACCCTTTCGGACAATCCCGCTGACCCGGCAGGCTTCTCTTTAGGCGGATTATATCCCCTTGAATGTTTAGAAAGTTCTTGGCTAAAACATTGCTGTGCTTCCTCAGTCTCTGTTTATATTAGTAACTTCAACTTTCTGACTAACTGACAGACTATTTAAATTTTGACAATTCAAAAGTGCCTGTACAAGGTTTAATTGAAATAAATGTTTTGAGTTTGAGTTATGTTTTGCATTTTTTGCATAATTCTTATTTAGTAATCTATCTATTAAATAAAAACTAATGTTTTTATGTTTGTCCTCTATGCGTTCCGAAAACATTGGTCAGATTGTGATGAAACTTTGGTAGGGTGTTCTGGGGACGCTCGTGAAGGTTCCTGATTATTAAAACATGGGAAACAATAACAAAAAAAATCGCCGGATCAGCTAGTCTATCTATAAAACAAAGTCGGGGTAGTTACACCATTTATAACTCAAGAACGGCTGGACCGATTTTTATAATCTTTGATTTGTTGGATTTGTCTCCGCCTCGAATAGCAGAATAACTGTTAAAACATGGGAAAGTTTCACGAAAAAAAGATAATTGAACGGATTGTCTGATTTCGATAGATGGCGGTACCTACGAAGTTCGCTGGGTCAGCAGGTAGTTTAATAAAGTAATAGTAATATCTTAAAGTATTTATAAAATATTTTATTTAGGTATACCGATTGCTACAGTCGGAGCATTGAGGAATTAGAAGTAGAATTCTTTCAGTTGCATAAAACAGATGCTGTTCCTTCATGCTATCCAGAGCATGTCTAGAGCTCACCTCCGTAATATTGACATGCTGTAGGCAATTTGAAAGTGAAGCTGGGCTCTGTATAGGTGTTTGCTTACCCGTTGAAAGTCCGTGGTATTTCACATACATTACAAGAAATTACAGAATTCTTATATCGTAATGTTCACAGGAACCTTAGAGGTAAAAACTTAAGGTGGCAGTTGTCGATATTTTTTCTATACAAATTTCGGGAGGGTATTACCTACTCCACTGTTTGATATTGTACATCCACAGTTAAACATATTATCGTTTTGTCTTATTTTTAATTTTGTCTGTGCGGAAACAGAATAGTAAAATAAAAACTCATTAAAAGTTATGAGCCAACAAAGATTCGTTTTTTTTTTGCTAATTTTAACGTAACTTTGGCTGTAAACAACTAATAAAAAAGTAGTTTTCGTATGGAGAAGAATGGGCAAGAAACTACACCGTTACTCTTTTAAAATGTTTTACAAGGTTTTGTATACATAATATATAATTATATGTGAAGACGATGCACCTAGAATAAAAAACTCTACCCCAAAAAATATAAAGAATTAAAAATGAAGCAATTACAGGTAAATCAATTATGTGATAGATATTACTCTCAGCTCACATATTTACAGATTATTTACAAATAATGAAAAAGTAGATGATTTTTCTAGAATTTTAACAAGTGTGTGAGTTACTGTAGTCACAGATACCATCTCTGTTGGACACGATGTCAGATGAGACAGCGTGCTTTTTGGCCATGCCCACTAGTGTGTTCGAGCTCGCGACTAGTTCGACCTTAAGTAAACTTTTTAAATTAGCGAAACATACAAACACATACCCAATGTAACATCACGCCTATATTTTCGCAAGGGTTAGGCAGAGGTAGGTATGAAGTTCTATGGTAGTTACATCTACCATCATGTATTTATAAATTTTTGGGTGTTACAGTCAGCATCTAAACTGGAGTAAATACGTATTCTTTATTAATCATCTCTTCTGTTAAGGATTTGAATTTGAATTTTTTTCTTTAATTTAATACGGTATTTAATGTACTTCAGTATCAACTATCTTTGCTGCCTCAGGTGCCTGTAGTTTGATTGTACTTAAACCATCATCATCATCTGCCTAGCCTTTTCCCACCTATGCTGGGGTCGGCTTCCAGTGTAACCGGATGCAGCTGAATACCAGTATTTTACATGGAGCGACTATCTATCTGACGTTCACAACCCAGTTACTGTGTAATACGATACCCCTTGGTAAGACTGGTTGTCAGACTTTCGGGCTTATGACTACCCGTAACAACTATCAAAGATCCACGAATGACAGCAGGGACCAACGGCTTAATGTGCTTTCCGAGGCACGGAGGGGTCACGGTATGTAAAGATGGTCGCCCATCCACAGACCAACCGCGGCTAGCGTAGCTTAACCTGATCGATCGATCTGTGCGGATGTTATTATTAAGCCATGGGCCCCTCTTTTGATTGTACTTAAATGTACCCAATAAATACTGTAAATATTATAGGCTATTTTGTGCATACATGATACCTCCGCGAGTCCGCTAGAAGTTATTGGCAAGAAATACTTGACAAACATTCATGTAGTTTGAGAATAGAAGACAGTAGGCGTCAGATCTGGCTGACAAGCCAAGTGACAAGAATGTAAAAATACTATTAGGGACTAGGGATCATAATAATTACGCTACCTATATAAAAGTAAATTTGTTGGAAGGTCGTGATGCTGTCCATGTTTGTCTATGACATCTATTTTAGATTGATTTAAAATATTCTTCTATCTGATTGATGTACGGTGTCATGTAAGAATTTATTCTATTTTTTCTCATTATACAAATAAACACAATGTTTATAATATTCACATTTTTATTTAGTTTCAAGCTGCCAATTCCACCCTATCAAAATTAATATTGAACCAATGTTACATGTCATGTATTATCATGTAATTAACTTAACGTCGGTCTGTAGCTGTTATAGCGATCAACATTTGGATCTTTACGGCGGTCCTCAAACTAGGCGGCGGGCGCCTGTATCTTGGGGCGAGAGTTGTGATACATAATGCTATTTACCACTGCAGTTTATTTAGGAGTAGGTAAGTAATTGCAAACTATTATATAAAACTAGATTAAATATTGAGATCAAAGTGAAAGTAAAAATTAAATCGTAAATTATTAAAAACAAAAATAAAGCTTAAATTGCACCGAGCAAAGCCTAAAAATAAAAATATTAAACAATTAAAATGAAATGTCAAACAATCAAAATTAAAATGCTAAACAATGAAAAATAAAATGTTAAATAATCAAGAATAGGGTGTGGGAGAGTACCTACCACCCTTTTAATATATTATGATAAGGTGAGGCCTATCGCATGCCAAGAAACAGAGCTAAGTGGTTTTATATATTTTTTTTAAAGAGAGCGAGATGTCTCAGCAGTTGCAGTTCCTAGAGTTGCCTAGAGAGTTTCATAGAAGAGTTCTTGCTAATTGCTAACTATAATAAGAGGCGTGAGAGCAATTCGGCGCATTTCTTGAGGGTGCTGCGATATATTTCCATAATTATACATACCACGAGGGTATGGGTTTTAAATCGATGTGTGACAGAGTTTCCGTGCCGCAAAGTTAAAGCAGCGTAGGGTACAAGAAGAGGAGATTGCACAAGGTATGTCGGAAATAAGTGTACAGAGAGTGGAATAGATTAGTGGGCAGAAAATGAGCGAATATTCTTTCATTCATTAATCTTGGTACAGTTCGCATCCCTCTGATGCCACAATACCGTGCGAGGTACGACAGGTACGACTACGACGGTATTTTGAGACTGGTACCTACTGACTTGCGAGTTCCCAAGGGGGAGGAATTCTAAGGCTAATTTTATCATTGCTTGTACCTTCTGCCTAGACGCCAAATGCATCCTAATGTTATGATTTTAATACCTTTCCGCGAAGAAATATAGGTTATTTTACTACCGTACCGGGTAAAGCTCGGCCTAAATTGAAGCACGTAACGTATGCCGCGCCTCTTACGCTCACGTTTGTTCTCGATGATACTTTATCTGAATCAACCCGACGTTATCTTGCCAATGTAGGATTTACAGCTCGGCTGTAAAAGTTTATTTTTGGCAATGTTCATGAAGTAAAATAGGTAGAACACCAAATTCATAAAAAGATAAAACATAATAGTGGGCGGGCGTTTGAATGCTAGATTAGGTCGAGTGATTTTAAATATCACGTTGCTAGTACTTGGCATTTATTCGTGCCGCGAAATAAGCAAATACCTAGACCGACTTGTGTTTTTTATTTCAGGTGCTTGTGTTTTTAAAATGCTATTTTCCTAGATACTAGATATATCGGGGGTAAGTAACTACATACAGAGTATGTGCGACTATCTAAATCCCATACTCCTGTACAACCGTGAAGTTGGTCGGTAGGAATCTCCCTATGGATTTCCCCATCAGAAACAAAAGGTATATCATCCGTCAATGCACAATCATAGGAACATAAATGGGCCTATAATCTAACTCTGCAGCATGATGAGAATATATTATCAAATATGCTATTACGGTTGGCA
The DNA here is from genome assembly GCA_963855955.1 of Luperina nickerlii. Taxonomy (NCBI): domain Eukaryota; kingdom Metazoa; phylum Arthropoda; class Insecta; order Lepidoptera; family Noctuidae; genus Luperina; species Luperina nickerlii. The sequence continues at coordinate 12,030,996 of OY979664.1, read as the reverse complement.
ATTGTTGCCTGTAGGTATAGGGAAAGAGGAAAGAAGGGAAATAGGAGGTATATTTTATTTATTATAATATTTATTTGCCCATGTTATAATAGTCCCATTCCCATGTAATAGAGGGCAGCCTATTATCACTAACCTATCGGGCACAAATCCTCTTGAAAAAACAGTTCGACTGACCCGGCGATCAAGCTCAGGACCCTACTCCCAGCAGTTCAACAGTCAGTTAGACCAACGAGTTTTGCAGTGTATAGTTCTAAATTTTTGAAAGAGGTTGGATGTGATCGTGTAATTAAAGATATTGCGATCTTATTGATAGGTTATTAGTTCATTATGATTACGTAAAAATAAGTATTTCTTAAGTGAAGATACTTATGGTTGTGTATACTGGTTCGTAGACTAGATAGTTGGCTCAACACGACGTGTGGTGTTGCACAAACCCAAACTAAAATTATTGACTAGATATTATAGAAGTTAAAGTATAACCGCGGTGCTACGTGCGCCCGCGCGGCCGTGCATACCGAATCGTAAGATCAAAGCACGCATAGGTAGTTACTTTACCTACTCCAACACCCACACAGGCGCAGGCCGCGTCACGTCGCAGCGTGTCGGTGTTGCGCACACATGCAGGCGCACGCGAACACTAATAAAAGTATAATAAATGTTAGCGAGACACAAGCGCGGCGTACGGTACTATTTGTTCGGGAGGGAGGTTGGAGGCACTCATACAAGCGAGGGAGAGGCTGCATCGGTGCTGCCAGCCAGTTTACCGTTGCGAGGCGCGTAGTGCGGCCGGACGCTGGACCGCCACCCGCGCGCCGCCGGCACCCCGAAGCTCTCCGCAGCCCGACACCGCCACCCTGGACTGTCTCGGGACGCCACCCCTGTGCTCCCACACGCGGACTCCTGTTCATGAACACGACCCTTGTCGCGTTACCTTACCTACAGACTAAGTGCTACGACTCGTGCTTATTTCACTGGAGTGTTAATCCGATTTCAGAATATTTATTGGATCGCTTCATCATAGGCGAAGGTGAGTTTTGCATTTAGTTTATCTGTTTGTTATACTTTATTATTACCTTAGATATTAATCCAGTACGTAATAGCAAGGCATGTTTATTTTAATTTACAAAGACAAGATTTAAGTATTTAATAATTGTAATATTTAAGTTTCAAACCAGTACAGGCGGTTGCGTTAACTATTGCTAAATTAATGTTTCCACGGATGAAGAAATTATCATTTGGTTGATAATAATATTGACATTTATGAACGCGGATGAAGTAAAAAGTATGTAATTATTTCATGAAACAGTCGGAGAGTGTAAATGTGGGCGGTGAGGTAATTGTTGTATAGTTTACCTTATAAGTTACATTGATTATTACGTCTTGAGCTTACCATAGCAAGTAATGTGAATGCAGTTTTGTCTTTGAGTTCAGCTTAATTACTTGAAAACTCTAGATTTGGAATAAAGCTTAAGGAAACAGTAGCCACGTTCCAACGGCAGTGACGTATTCGCCTTTAGTTGGAAGCTATATTTTACAAAGTTAGTTTTAATCATAGTTATTTACTCACATTATATCACATACTATATCTGTTATTATCATAACATTCTATATACATACAATAGATTTTGTTAACATACTTGAACGTTGAGGCGCCTAGCATCACAAAATATTGACAGGATCGCATTGTGTCGAGCGCCGTGTCATGTTCTGTTCAAAAGACTTCAACGCGCAGTAGCACCTATTGAACTCGTGCGAACATTACGCACTACATACATACAATATGACATACACTAACTATATATACGTTAAATTTTCTCTATATTTTTCTCACGATTGACCATACGGAATGTAGGTAACGGACACATGCATAGATTTCGTGAGAGAAGTCAAATAATAATAAGGAAAATTCTTAAAATATCTGTCAATTATACACGGAAATATAACGCGGCTTTACTGTCACGTGTAATGATGAATTAAAGGGTGGAAGATGGCATTAATATACCAATTTATTTAGCTATCTGTTAAAATGAGTAGTTAGAGCTACAAAGATTAAAAAGTACAAATGGATTCGTAGCACATGGCATTATACATACCTACTTTATGTCAACTTTAATGAGTAACAGGAATTTGCCATAAGCACTTACTATATACATTGACTAGTAAGATTCTTATTGGTATCTTGACTATTAAATAACATTTAAAATGTTGCATTTGCACTCTGTTACTCTGACTTTGTTGATCTGATTCTGTGTCACTCAAATTACACGTCGAGACTAATAAAAACGTTTAAGCTAAATTACAAGTCAGTAATGTACGGAAGAAAAACTTGCTGTCTTATAAAACCGGGGTCTATAGCCAGTACTCATGTTTATAGGTACAGTTGTCTTATATCCGGTTCAGAATTAATTTTATGGGTTATTGCTTTAGATTACAATATATACTTCTTATATACCTATAGTGTATACTTAGTAATATATTTAATAGTGTAGGTACCTAAAAAGGTGTACCTATATATTGTTTGCATATTTTACAGAATATGCAAATGTTTCTGAAATATTCAACTGCATTTTTAATGAAGCTCTTATGCCAAACTTTACATTGATTTCAACAGTACAGTACGTACTTACATTTTCAAAATACTTGCCACTTGTGCCATATATTGAATTGCCCATTATATTAAACATTTTTGGTGGCGAATTTTTCCAAAAGAATTCCGTTATTCCAATAATCTTGATAAAACTTCCATATTCCTAATTGTTAGCCGATCTGCAGTTATTAAAGCATTTAACGATATTTCCACGATAAGTGTTTTATTGTCTTAAGTATTTTATAGCGGGCCGCGGTTACCTTGAGAGTAGTATTGAATTGGACAAAGGATACGACGTCACAGTACGAATTAGCCCGTGGCGATAGTACAATGAGATGGCATGAAGGTGATGGAGCTTGTTAGCTCGGAGCCGGCAAGGGGAGCGTGTATTGTTCGCAACACTACCTTCAGTCGAACTCGAATGGCTTTTTGAATTCGTGATATCACTGCGTGTAATGCCATCGCTGACTTAAAGCAAGCTAAAAAAGAAAAATCCTACATGAGGTGGATTAATGGCATCTAATTACGTAGAATGAATATATTTGTACACAAATAAAAAAAAAATCATTTAGCTTTTACTTATTACTAGAGATATAAAAAATATAAAATATCTGATAGAGGTGTTCATTTTTTATAAACAAAGACAAATCTATCAAAAATTACGTGACGGAAAATCAGCGAACTTAATTTACAACGAAAATCACGCGACGTAATTTCGGCCTAATATTTAGTACTTAGGTAATTTAAAAGCATTCTTGGCGTAAGCACTCCGAATTTCCATCGTTTAATTTTCAGGAAATGTGTCGCTAGGCTAAGTGAAATAGTGAGTGTAAAAGCCATCGTTACTATCAATATCATAAAGATAAGAAATCTGGTCGCTATTGCGCTCGAGGCCACTGGGCTGTGCTGTCAACCTGACTTATGCACCTTTGGGGCCTTTAAACCTTACACGTTCTTACTTACGAGTCTCTAAGTAGAATCAATTCGCTTTTGCCCCGGAGAGTATTCGGGAAGTAAGTTTGATTTGTATTGGAGAGAATTTATTCACATACAGACATTTTGTGGATACCAATGATCCGGAAACGATCATAATCTATGTGGTGTTAGATAAAGGTTGGGGTAAAAGATCTTTATTGATATTGTTGTACCTTAGAATTGAAAATAGTTGGCAGTAAATGTAAGGCTAGGATTCGCGAAATATTTTAGTGTTTTCTGCTTTTCTGTGCCGTTTAGTAGAGACATTCTGATCTTCACATTGTTCAGGAATAGGTCGCTGTAGAATAAGAAACAAATCATACGAGGCGCCGAATAGTCTACCACAATCTAAAACTGATATTGCCAAGATTCGCACTTTATCTTCTGTCTAACATCTATCTTTTTCTCATAAGCTTGCTGATGATCCACACAGCAAAGCAAAGTGGTACTTTGGAGGACATTGTCTGAACCAATTCAAATACTTGAATGCACCTTCATTACTTGTTTGTATTTGGCTTAATGTGTATTGTTAGGAGCAGTGAATAGAAATAGCTCCGTGGATGCTGAGCATGAGCGCCGGTCGTCGTGGCTCGTCGGCGCATGATCGCGTTACGCAATCAAATGCTCCACACGACGGCTCAGCCGCAACAGATATTCTTAACTATACCTTATAATGCGTCACGATTTGTCCTTTTAATTGTGTTCCAATTCCGAACGTTGGAAATTGGTGTCTAGTCGATCTCATTTAAATGACGAACTGAAATGCTTTTATTTTTTTACTACTTATTGTCGTGGCACGCAACTTTAATGACATATAATGTGCGCTTTTATAATTTCTAATGTGAGGGTATTATTGTGGACGTCCACGTCCACGTCACGGCATCTCGATCACACAGGGAAGTAAAATGTATGGAGATATATTATGAAGACGCTTTTAAATTTCCGTCTACGATAACGTTACAACGTGCAAATAATTCCACACATTTTATGGACGTGGACTAGGACGTCCAAAGTAATATCACCACGCGAGAAATGATAAAAGCGCACATTGAGTTAGTAAATATTTCTTTTAAAATTAAGAATTAGTATCTATCTGGCTTTTTGTTACGGCATCCACTCCGATTTCCTCTAGTGGGTCACCGATAAAATTATATTTGCGCCTCAACTAACAAAAGTTAACATCAAATGATGAACATTTTATTTCCGAAGAAGAAGTTTAAGATTAAGTAATCATTCAAACATAATACATAGAATTTTTATACATTGTAATAATTGAAAGAAAAGTCAACTGATCAGGAAAATCTTGATTTCTTTGTTAGCATGAATGTAGATACATACGCATTAGTCTGTTTGTGTTAGCGTACCATCGTTCCTGACGATACGCGTAACCGATCGTCAGTTTTTAACGTTCAGTGCTCTCCTGATCAACCAAACTGGCCGGACTGATACCTATAAAATCAAACAATATTATTGAAGTTTTGAACTAGTAGGTTTCATCCTTTTTACGACGATACGCGCATCATCCGTACGGTCGGTCCACCGATCGGGGTCGACCGACGGCACGCATGCGGACGCGCTTGACCGACGGTCCTCGTACGCAGTGCGTAGGAATATACGCGTGCGTACTGTCGGTCGAGCACTGCACTGTCACGACTTGTAAATTTTCATACAAATGACAAGCGCGACCGACGTACGCACTGACGGTCGGTCAAGCACTAAAACCGGCCTTAGGCCTATTAGGCTATTATAGTGTATGTAGGTACCTACTACCTACACTCTCTTTATAAGATCTTTGATTATTGCCAGCCATACCTTTAAATAAATTCTCTCTGGAAAAAACCAAGGATAAAGCCGCGGGTATACAAAGGTTTAAAAAAATTTAATTATGTGAAAATTGAAGACTCATTAGGGTTATAGGTTTCCAGATATCCAGAACCAAAGTTTGAACATATTAAAATCCATTATTTACTTATTTAAAAAAAAAACTGCTCTGTTTCTAGTAAAATAATAATATATATAGAATAGAATAGAATCTCTTTATTATGTACACCATATAAATTACAGACCCAAACAGGCAAGCACAGGCATACATAATTATTATGTTAGAAATTAAATAAAGTAATTTTGTAACTTACACCAATTTATTTGGATGCATAGTAATTTACAAGTATTTTTGCTAATGTATCATTAAAATTAGGTAAAGCACATCAAGCTACTGCAATCTGTCAAATATATTTAATAGATTTTCAACTTTATCGCTGTAGCATAAGGTTCAATGTCGATTGGAAAAATTTGAGTTTCGGGTAGCTTGATGTGCTGGCGTGTGTACATTACAAATTATCACGAACTTGAATGTAAGTGTAAGCGAGGGATTTCGTTAAGGATAGTTCTAGAATTTTCTTTGACACTCTTCTAATTAAAAAAATCGCGCGCGGTTTCTTCTTAATGGATAAGACATAGGCATCACATTTGGAATGGTAACGATTTGAGAGCTCGCATATTATGGCGAGTCACCGTTCCGGAACTAGGTTTTTATTTGCCAGTATCTAAAATAACTAAAACCCATTTTTTCTCAACTGAGATTTTCAGAAATAAAACTACTTGGAGGCTGCGTTTTGAGACAACTGTCTAGACTAAAAAAAACCTGGTTTTTAATCATTATTTTCCTTGACTGAGTAAGTTATGTGGTAACTAAATCTTGGCAGATAGGTATATTTAAAGTATTTGTTTCAGTTTAGTGTTACATACGTTGAAATTGCATATATACAGACATATAATATGTATATATTTAAGGCAGAAGGTAGTTTCTTATCGGCCACGCAAACAAACGTGTAATAACATAGAGTACTATGTCGGTTTAAGATAAGAACAATAGAATATCTTGTCCACGAGAGTCGTATGAATAAGACTTTAGATTTCTGCGTCCGCGTCCATGTAGAAACGAGAAAACCATTGGAAAGTGAATACTTAATAGTTTGTTTGATAATTACAAAGATACGACGTATATTTAGATATTAGTAGATATTTCCGATACCAAACCTAATTAAGTACCATAAAATGATTAAGTTGTGTCCGTCGAAGTTGTTTAATAGTGTGTAGTATACTTAGTGAAGAAATTCTCAATTCCTTATGTACCTAATTGTGCACATTGTACTTGATTAATTAGAGAGCCTTGCGAATTAAAATAGTTACACGGAGTACTGTTTGCTAGTTGGTTTAACAATAGCATTCTGGCTGTGTACGACGTAATGTGAAAACGGTAACCTTTCTGTGGAATAAGCGGCTAACGTAATGTTTGATATCGTTCGTCGGGAATCGAATACACGGTCTGAAGGGAGTTTCGCTTAGTTTATCGACACTTTAGAAACATTACGTCGTTGAGCGAAATCAATCTCTTTTCTATTGATCGTATTACTTATTCATGTGAATGTTTAGATGTATCGTTTGAGTATTTGATGTCTATCACGTCGTAACGGAGCATTGAATGTAGGTATATAAATAAGCACAGAGAGTGTTCCTTCTCACTACCACTCTTCGAACCTCTTACGGCCAAATTATGATTATTTAAACCAAAAAGTAAGAGTACCAATTGAATTTCCATAAGTGCCAATCACAGATCAAAATCGTGGGATGGTGGCCACGTAACTCAATGTTGTACGTTGCTAACATAATAATAACAATCTATAACTCTCGCCAATTCGAAGGTGTAAAATACACTGCAGTGAATGGACCCCGCCTGTCCGGTCTGTTATGATTTTCGGAGAAAGTGCGATAATGACAGCTTACAAATCTCTCTCCGTTAATTATTTATTATATAATTAATAATTATAATAAACGACTTTTATTCTAAATATTCATTGTTGGGTTTAATGAGAGTCCGATAATTGTTTCAAAGTTGAACTGCCCACGCTTTATTTATTTATTTTAGAAGCACGGATTTATTTTGACCTTTGAATATTTCGTGAATAGTTCATAGGGTCAAGAGATGTCAGTTGCCCGTACTATCTCAATGACTTAAGTTTTTTTAAATGCTTTAATCTAGCACGCCATACCTATCTAGTGATAAATTCTATTCAACCACCTAGCAATATTCAACCGTAACAACCACAAAAAAACTTTAAATTTTGCAAAGAACTAATTAAATTTGAAATGACTTAAAAAGCTATTTAGTTAAGTAAATTAGAGCAAAATTGGCAGTGGTGGAGCCTTGACCCCTCGCGTGTGGAGCGCAGGCGCGGCGCGACGCGGAAGGTTGGTGCTCGGCCGACCGCGACGTGCACTCCTGCGCAGAAAGTGTTTGTCCTTGCCGTACAGCGTATAACCTTTACCCCTGAAACAAAAACAGACGATTAATTCATTAGGTTCTAACTGATTGATAACTTTCGGCATGCAATGAGGAAAATGTTGTATGCCAGTAAAAGCGTGACACAAAAACAATCTTCGCAAGTAAGGAAGGTTTGCGTAATTACTAATTAGAAGTTTACAAGCTTCATCTCTTATGTTTAGATTCCAATTTACTTTTAGTTTCACGGAAAAGGAATATTATAAACTATGGGTGGAACGTTTGTCGATGAATACCTATGCATACGAGTAATTTCTTTGCTTTTAGAAATTAACTATCCTTTTCATTAACAGATATGTGTTTCTATGAACATTAAATAGCGGGGATTTTATCTAGGTAGTAATTAAAAGAAATAACAGTTAATATGGATTTATGTATCGGTCACTCGTCCACTCGCCCTCGTTAATTTACTAATGAAATACATTAAGCAGAACTAGCAATAATACAGATCTAATAAATTGATAAGTTAGGTACTTATCAATTTATTCGATTCAATTCCGTATGAAAAATTGTGTCACACGCACACCTAGTCATAGATGATAATTTTATGTCTTTTTTATTTGTAACTAGCTGCATCACGCGGTTTCACCCGCGTAAATGTCGATCCCGTGGGAATATCGGGATAAAAAGCCTATATGTTAATCCAGGGTGTCAGCTACCTCCATACAAAATTTTATCAAAATTGGTCCAGCCGTTTGAGCATGAAGAAGTAACAAACATATAAACACAAACACACACACACAAACTTTCACCTTTATAATATTAGTGTGTCTAGCTGCGCCCCGCAGTTTCACCCGCGTAAATGTCGATCACGTGGGAATATCGGGATAAAAAGTAGCCTATATGTTAATCCAGGATGTCAGCTACCTCCATACAAAATTTTATCAATATTGGTCCAGCCGTTTGAGCGTGAAGAAGTAACAAACATATAAACACAGACACACACACTCACAAACTTTCGCCTTTATAATATTATATAGTGTAATGTGCGTTTTATTTGTGCGGAATAAACAATTTTTCTTTCTTTCTTCTTTTCTTTTACAAATAGTATTTTACAGTTACCTCTAATATCTGTAGTCGTATTTATTGATGGGTGGTTAGATAATTCAATCAATCAATTAATTTGGTTTCATAAATTTACGACATGATAATATAATCGTAAGTTAAAAACACTTGCTTCTCTAATGGTTAAAGTACTTTAAAATACATATCAAGCTATTGGAGAATTTACGGTGTTTTTGTAATTGGTCAACGTTAAAATTTTATGTGGACATAAAAAATGTAGGTTTAATCATTTATATCTAGGGTAGGTAGATAATTAATAAACGATGATTTCCGGTAGATACAGCATAGCATTTTATAAAAGGGTAAATCATAAAAAGTAGTTCAGTCTGAATGATTATTTTGTAAATGTTGAATTTGTAAAGAAAGTTGCTTATCTATATAATAAATCTTTTTTGATTGCCAATCCACTATAGCTATATTTTTCCACTTGCGTCTTAATGATCATTTTATTAGAATAAACAGAGAAATCTCCATAGCTAATATTAATGACAGCATAAGAAAATATCGTTATGTACGTTCTTTCCGGTATAGGTACAGACGAAAACAAAAATAATGTAAAGCTGTGCAGTCTGTCAGGCTTCTTACATTTCCAATTACCTAATATCTATTCCAATCAGTATACGTTACTGAACAATGCCGTTTGTCATAGAACATGTTTGTGCATGCATAAACATTTAATTTAGTGTTGATAACCCAGTAACTTATTCAAATTCCACTCTCGAGAGCAGAGTGTTTTTTATTTACTACCTTTATATACCGTAATATTTATAATTTAACCTTTGTTAACTAAAGGTTCTGTAGCTAATCTATTTATATATCAAATGATAAATATATAGAATATATACGTGTATAGTGACATCGTCATAGTTTCCGAAATCTACGATACGAGATACGGACTCGCATCTTTTAAAGGCCGTAGCGTGACTAATCTCCACATTAAACTTAATATGTAGAAATACACTCAAATCAAACATATATATGAAGTGTTTCGTAGTAGTGCATAAACACAGGCACACATACACAGCAGACGGTGGTTTTTGTCGAATATTAGAGTCGAAGAAACCGCCGAATACCGCTAGCAGTGCCGTCGGTTATTGCTCTCGGATTCCGCAACAAATTAACATGTATTCGGTACGTCTACATTTTATACCTAGTAATTTTACTTTAAATTTGTTTTTTAACTACATGGAAAGTTTTCTGTTAAGTATTTTAATGTGAAGTTAAAAATGCACTTATCGCTTATCTGAATGCATTATAACAATGCGCTTTAATCAATATGAGTACGGAGAGGATATTATTCTCCGCAAGTATGTCGACAATCAGGCTGCCGCGTATTTGTAAGAGGAGAACTAGGACGGGCCGTTTAGCATTTTGCACTAGCTTACGTTGTTTGTTTGGCCGCTAGGAAGTAGGTCCTCATATTAGAGGTATAATGAGGACATACACGTGTAGGCTGCTTTTTGTTTTACATCCTGTACGCTACTCTTACCGATATGTACTAAGTTTTTCCTCAATGTAAAGTAGTGTTGGTACAAATCATTATATCCTGACCGCATGTCACTTGTTTCTACTTGCATATTTTATGTTACTCGAGCGTCGTTGTTGAGTTCCGACGATCTGTCTGTCTCAAGACATTTAACATTCTGTTATAGCAGTAGGAAGGGGTTTCCCTTGTCGCCCAGCATTAAAATAACTATGGATTGGGAAAATATTTATAGCAGGCGAGAAAAAGTTGTGCAACCGACTCCCCGGAACTACAAATACGTGCTTAATATAAAACGATGCAGCATACTGCATTATTTTATTTTGTTTGTCACGAAGTCATTCGAAAATTATGCTGATGTTATGAGCATTTAATTTGGCAATTTCATTTTCTAACCCATAATTTATTTGAAACCTGTTCGTATTCTAATGAAATCCGAATAGAATTCCATTAGTTTATCGTCATACGATAAGCAAATTAATATGCAGCGTAAAAAAAAATGTAAAGCTCTAGCTAAAATTTTAACTAGCCACAAAATCGAAAACTGGTTTGTTGTTGGAATATTCTGTTATAGAGTGCAAGTGAAAGTCAAGATTGTACATAGAAACAGTTCCGGTTTATCTAAGTTTTTATCATTAATTAGTAAGTCGTGCTTAAGACGAACAATTATGTACTTAGACCATAAATGTTTATATAAAGCCTAATTTCAAATCCTCATTGGTGCTTCCCATCAGGCTCCCGCACCGCACGTCGTAGCTTCGTAGAGCCGTAGCTCGTAACCATTCCCGCTACAATTTTCCCGCTTTTAAATTTGACTAGCATAATGAAAGGAAGGAATTTCATGCCCAAAAGCTTGATGTTAAAATTAGTAAATCAATTTTTTTATCTAAATTGTAAAAAAATACTGGATGTATGAATTATAAAAAGTGTGATATTCATAAGATTTTTGAGAATGAGCAGTTTCTAAATAAGGATACGATAGTATAAATGATACAATAACATTAATTAACTTTTTAATTGATACAACAAAAATACAATGATTCATCTGTTGTGCTACAAATCGTTCTCAGCAAGAAATAATAATAAGAATACAAAAGCACGCGTCGATTGAGATAATGACATTTCAAACGTCCTTCAGTGACACTTGGACGCGGAAATTAATCGGCTAAATTACTACCTACATTCAAGTGCAGAACCGAACCAGCGGTATCACAATAGTACAATACATATCAGCAGGTAATGCAAATTGTACTATTGTTTACTACGGCACTATGTCCTAATTCAATTTGACCACTGAACTCAATTTTCTAGACATCAATCCATGAGCTCAGATCTATTTTTATTCTGGCAATTCCGACATTTGTATTTCAGGTGCCTAACTCTGTACGTGATTTGAATGAGACATTAGGAAGTATCAAATCATGCAAGCAGCATCTCAGACGTCCTTGTGGCTTATTTCCTGTATAATAATTTTGCCCAAATATGTACGAAATTTGCGCAAGAATAAACGAGTTAAGGAACTTCACGTACGAACGTAATTGAATGTAGTTGTAGTCACGTATACTATGTTCGTTGCCAGTGTTTGTTGTAGTTATTGAGCGTCCTGCGTCACATGTAGCGGGTTGAGGTACTTACTAGGTCTACAATACACGACTGTGTTCCACCAGCGCGCTGCTAAAAAAAACTCCATTAATGTCGTTTAATCCGAGCTGTCGAGCGTGGGATTACAAGCGTAGTTTTAGGTATAAATTAAATTTTAATTCGCATTGTACTTTTCCAGCGGTTCAACTGACCTTCGTGTCTTAACGATAAAACCGGAGCATTTCAAGGAAGTTTACCTAAATATACCTACAGTTTTTGTCTTGCGGACCTTTGAGAAGTTAGGTGCATAAATTTTGTTTACATGAACTGTGAAGACAAATATTTTTATGGAAACTAGCTAAGTATCTGGGGTTACACAGGGACACGACACAGGCCCGAGGACTGTGGTGTTACTTAGGTGGTGTCTGAGTCGTGGACTTGACAGGCAAGGCATAGACATGATCTGACTCTGTCTCTGAAACAATTTCAATTAGATAACACTTTTCTTGTATGATCCTTGTGTTGACGTTACAACGTTACACATGTGTCTTTCTAATCCATAGAATGACAATTCAAAAGTCTTAGATAATATAGATTGATATAAATCATATTACGTGGTATTCATAATGCGGGTAACATAAAGTAACGTTAACTAACTTCATTTGCTCCCAGTGAGAACCCAGTGTGAAGCCTTATCTGGCTTAGTCATTATTACAATACTAAAAATGCGTCCCAGATGAATCTGCAAAATGAATAAAACCGCAACTGTGGTATCCAATTAAGTGGATTGCTAATAAAAGTGAAATCGAAGCGAGTGCAGTGGCCGCACGGCTGAGGCGGGCGCTGCGCACGCCGCGCGCCGAGTCGCCGGCGACGGCTCACACCACCGCCGAGTACACACTTACCGCACTCTGCAGACATTTGTTCTCAATCTCAACGTGCACTTTTGTTCTTTGTGAACAACTGTATATACACACACACACACATTCAGATTCCAAAACAATCATTGATGGCCATTCCAACTGATAACACTTTCGTGTTCACTTGAAAGTATTTTTATGATCACGGACGTTGTTTCGATTCTATTCTTTCGATTTCAATTCGCGTGGGATGAGCTATCGGACCGGCAATAACATTCCTCCCATAACGTTTGATATTTTAGGAGGAAAGGTTTAAGTGTCTATTAAGACGCATTTATATTGTCTGGTGCCTAAATATCTACAGTTAACCGGAACATCTCGGCTAAGCTGAACATTATTGTAAAAGCAAGAATTTCACAGATTATAATTTCGAATGTTAGTTTGAACACATGTATGCATGGTTTTAATTTCATTTAATGCACTTTTACGGAATAAATTTACAATTAGTTGGATTATGTTTCCTAGTGTTCCTTATTAGTGACGGCATCTTTGAGTTATAAATAGTTTGTTCTTATAACCTATCATGTGTACACAAAACCGTGTAAACGCACCTACATCCAGGTACAGACGCCAGCATATCTAGCTACCCGAAACTGTCAAATTTTCCCAAACAACATTGAACCTAATGCTTTAGCGATAAAGTTGAATATCTATTAAAGTGACAGATTGTAGTAGCTTGATGTGCTGGCGTCGGTGCTTTCTCAGACGGTGGTTGATCAAACAAATGAATAACCATAATGTATTATAACGAGCAAGTTGAAGATATAAGTTTAAATAATTAGCAGATACGTGCATTATGTACTTATAATATAGCTGTTAAAATGCTAATTTACCAAACCTAGTTTTCTAACAATTTATACACTGCCAATCCTTCTATGATTTGTCTTCCATCTTAGCGTGTGCTCGTAATTGATCAATTACAAGAGTAATGCAATTGTAGAGCATAGCAGTTAAATACGTTTGTCTGGTTAGCGTAGAGCATGCTGTTTTAATGTTTTAATACATTTTGTACCTAAAACAACCTCAAACCAGTGTAGCTCTTAATAACTAATTGAATAACTTCAACCCGAAATGCTTAACGCTGACCTAAATATCTCTAACTCGAATGAGCGGTATGAATTCAGGGCACTTTGACGGGGAGTGGATTAGGTTCAAAGGTTGTCCATTAGTCCAAACCGTTGAATAGGAAAACTCCTATTCAGTGATTCGGACTAATGGAAATTCAGACTGAACTGTTTAGGCATAAAGTGATAGGTAAGGATGGGTTCCTTGCCTTTATTTATGTTGGTCTGAAGAATATATATACATATTTTGAAGAATATATTCGCGATTAGGGGAGCAGTGATATAGGCATCAATTTTAGAATATCGGGTATTAAAGGTTGGGATTTCCGAAGTATAGGTGTGTGATGTGGATAAACTTTTTCTGTTTTCCATAAAACAATATGAAGGACATTTCTTTTTAAAGGGCTATCGACAACATAAACTTTAAAGTGTTGTTTACGAAGAACTGGCGAGGGGCGTGTGAAGTGGTCGCGGGGCGCAGTGCGAGACTCGCGCGCAACATGATTTATCGCGCGCTTAGATCCGGTTCGCGCCACCATCGCTACCCACGCCGAGCTTTGCTCTATTATCACGCCGAAATGATCACTCTGTACTCCGTACAATTATATTATTCGCTTGCTTATGTTACTTGTGATCGAATACGATATTTTTAAAATATCAGATACAACACAAAGGAAACACTTTCGTTTAAGAAAGCTCTGATTAATTGGACATTAGAATAATATTTTTTCAAAATGTTAAACTCACCAATTTAGTCTCAAGTTGCATGACTGATAGTGAAAAATAAACAGTCTTGTAGAAACCAAAAAAATCTTAGGTAAGTACTTTAACGTTTGAAGTCTGGTAATGATAATATGTAAACGGTACAAAAACCACGAATGTTGGTCAAGCATCTCTTTTAGTACTTTCTTCAAATAAATAGCTGTGAATTGATGTATTAGATGAAATGTAAATAACTGTTGATATTTTTAACATTATAGAATCATATGTTTTATTACCTTACACGCCCCACGTGACAAACTACTGAGACGAATCGAAAGTGTCTGGGTATTTTTCTTAGAATCTAATTACCCAAAACAATTCTGTAATAACATGTTTGATTTATATATTTTTGAATAAGTTCTCAAAGCGTAGTAAGATTTACTTTCTACTTCTGTCAAAACAACAAGTAGGTAACAATATTTTATACTAGCTTTCGCCCGCGGCTTCGCCCGCGAGGTATGTCGATAAAAACTATCCTATGTAAAGACATAGGATAATTTGAAAATTTGGCAGAGAGATAAATTGCATCCCAGGGAAAGCCCCGGGATGCAATTTATCTCTCTGCCAAATTTTATCGAAATCCGTTTAGTGGTTTAGGCGTGAAAAGATAACATACAGACAGACAGACAGAGTTACTTTCGAATTTATAATATTAGTATGGATTGTTCATACTTATGAGTATTTTCATCTAGGCTGTTGAAGTAAAATAAAATGCTTGCATCGTTATACAATATTAAATGAATGAATTTTTTGATGCTTCAAAGAGATTGAATGAATTTTGTGATTCCCCTCCCCCCCCTTTTTTATTTACTTGTACATATTATTATTGTTATTCTATGACTGTTAGCTTTAAAATTATGTTACATATTCGTCAATAAATATTTTTAATGGTGTAAATTAAACATGAATGGCCCGTTATTGGCCGAAATAGGTAAACCTTTTATTCTTGACTCAGTCCAGAAAATCATTCATTTCAATTCTGTTCATCAGAAGAGAAACAAAACCATCTAGTGTTTTGTCTGGTTGATATGTTCCGGGTGTGTACAACCCGCAGCTCGGTGATATCATTAGGCGGCTGAGCTTGATGGCTGCTCGCGTGGCGGCGGAGCACGGCGAGTCGGCGACATACCGTCACGCCATACCCCGCGTTTTGTAACACTCTACGACTCGCTGCTTTACGTAAAATACTTGCCATTTTGCTTACCTTCGAAGAATTGAGCGTGAGAATGCTGAAACTTCAGCTATTGCTTTATGGGTTTGTTTATTGATAAGCCGGTTTTGAAGCTATGGTAAATATAATATATAGTACCTAGTTGAATAAAAATTCAACCGCGTCTTGATCTCTTTCATCTATGTCATTATTGCCGTTCACAATGCTATGGTTGAATTTTCTTGCAGTAATAGATTAATTTGCTGTCTAAACAGGTCCCAACTTCTTTGTTTGGGTATTTCTCATTAACTGCAGACGATAATTTTGAAGCAGTTAGATCAAGAGCAGTGAGATAAAATCAAAGGAAACTTAATAAATCTCAGTTGGTTCTATTTTAACTTAAAAAGAAAGTCTGAATTGGCTAATGAACATGATGGCTCACACTTATGTCAAATAAAAACTGCGCTTCTGCTATTATCTAGACACATCACGATTTGTCTGATGCGATTCTCACGCCACTGGCAGTGGCCTATAAATGAGTCACTAGACGATGCGGCGTGGCGCTCGAGTGGCGTGTGTGTGGCGTGCGTGCGCGCACTGCTGACTTCGTGTTACGGTTAATGTTACCTCGCATCACACGCAGCGCGGACGATGACGCCGAAAGAGACAACGAAGGAAAGTCGTGATGAAAACCTTACATTAGCGTTCACGTTTGTATTATTAAAATTACAGTTAAAATTTACTTAATAAAAGTTTTTATTATTGAAAGTTTCGCAACATTTTAAATTGTTTTTTCAGTAGTTCATTATCAAAGAAAGTTGATTTTATAATGTTTGATCGTCGCCGCTTTGTGCGGTGAGGCAGTGTTCACTGTTCGCCGCCTGCGCACTGCGCACACGTTGCGTCTGTCATGGTTATTGATTGACCAATTGAACTCGAACGTCTCATTATTTGTTTGAAATTTGTATTGTGACAGAGATAATTGCTAGACATGTTGCTAAAATAGCATTTTATTGTAAAGATAACAATGAAATGTATGTTTTGGGAAGGCTACACATGAGCAGCTTGGTTACTACTTAAATAGGTTAAATAAGATTTAAAGCCTACACATTTCTCTTAATCATAAAACCTATTAGGATTCTAATAAATAAACCACTTAAATGTGGATAAATTTCTGACCAATATTTCAAACACAAAAATGTATAATTCTGTAGGAGTGTAGGGTATAAAATTTCCACGCGAGCAAGAATTACACGCTTTAGCACTGTAGATGTCTACGTGGAAGTGAACCTCTAATGTTATACAAGTCTATAGACACACGTGTATTTTATTTCTAAGCAAGTTTTTTTTAAACCTTCCTTTTCTTCTAAATCGATGACTCATTAAAGAATCGGCCAATTATAAAATGTGGGTAAGTGCGCTAAGCTGTTCTATCCCGGGGTTACTAATCGGAGTTAATTAAATTATGTTTACGTAACTCAAGAGTGTCATCTTACAATTAATAGTAGGTGTGTACCTACTATTAATTGATTAAGATAACACTCTTGAGTCACTCTTGTCTCATAGTCTGTATGTGTATACAGACTATGAGACAGTAGAAGAATGGCAGATAAGGGAAGGTATCAGTAGACTGGACTCGAAGAAAAAAAAATTTACTAATCATAACCTATGAATAGTCATAAACACAGTCCTCGACGATACCAGTCTGTAAAATTATTCACAGAGATTTTTGCCTTTAGAATAAATAGTGCTGTCTACAGTAGCGGTTTCAAAATAAAACCAAAAAAAAACCTTTTGAATAAGTTTGTTTATGCAGTAAAAGAACTATAATTTTATTGAATTATAATTTTATTGAGATAATCATGGGTTGTTAAATATTATTGGATTTTGTTCATTCTGATTTATTGATCTAACTATACATGTAATATTTATTATATTTAATGAATTCTATCAATATAAGCTAATTTATCTTTAATTAATTAGTTTATTGTTATTATTTTAAATTTTAAGTCTTGGTCATATTGTTTAATTTACATGTCGAAGTACTATTGAAAAAATGTAAATTTATTATTTTAAAAATTGTTGATGTATTTTATGAAATTCAAATGTAATTTATTTTATAACATATTTGCTCGTAAAGGGTCTCTTATTTCACCAATTTCAATATCGTAATGTTTGTCATTACGCACTAGTGCGGTAATGTAAAGTAAATCGCACGGTTTATCAAGATGCTCCGTCAAAACGAACGGTACTTTTTTAAATCTTAGCAAAGAGTTTTTATTTCAGAAAAGTTGTCAACATTTTATGAATAAAATTAACTTTGGGAGATAAAATATAATAAATAAACATTTAATTCTTTAATTTAATTAATTTTGACAATAAATTACAACCATCAATATCTGAAACAAAAATATTAATTTACTTTTTTAATAATACTGGCTGTTTTGTGCCTATGCCTGAAAAAAAGCGCGAACGCGCGCGCATAGCTTATTAGATAAGAAGTAAAAATTATTCCGAAGTCCTAGTTTTATTTATTTCCTCGCAAATATGTTATAAAACGTCGTATGAAATACGTGCGCTTTGATAATTACAGCCTCTGCTTTCTTTTAGCCCTCGCCTACGGCTAGGGCAAGCAATATCGCCTCGGCTGTAATTTTCAACTTACCGCACTTATATCATAATGTGCTATTAGTGTATATACTGTCATTGTGTAATTTTGTGTGTGAATTCAGATACAAGTTACTTGTTTATGAATAAATGCCTATAACTACGTATGATAGACTTCCATACGCCTCTAATGCCATTGATATTTTAATTAGCCTCACTGATGGTAAGCACTCCATTATAAGATATTTATCATTATGTATGGACTTGAAAGCCGTTTGTTATAAGCATTCTTCATCATTAACGATAAACGTAGTACAGTACACTTGAAACAACTTATTGACCATTTTAATTATTTTCTATATTATTTGTATGAATTATGAACTATTTTATTGTGCAGAGACAAATGTTTGTACAACGTTACTAAATTGACTATTATAAACAAGTGGTTTCTTTAGGCATGGTCATGTTTTATATCCATAATTTAATTAATATAAACGTGATCTGATATTAATAAAATGTTAACGTTCCCATAAACAATGCAGCCTGTGACGAGGTTTCTCAGAAAATAAACTCCGCTATATTATAAACTTTAACGAGAATTCAGCAATACCTACAATAAATGAACGGAAAACAATTAAATATCGACACAATCGTGTGAACTACGTCATAAACTTCGAATTTGTAATTAAACATAACTTTCTAAGTAGTAAACCCTAGATGTACCTACCCAGCTATAACGATCGCTAATTATAGCGACGTCGAACACACGTAATTAAACCCAAAATCATCATTTGGTTATAGGTGTCATAATGTAATGCCGATCTGGCGGTAAGTAATTAGCGTTTTGTACCGCAAGTGGTCGCTCCGATATCGGCATCGCTCACTACTGACGTAGATTTAAATTATATCGCCGAAAAGAAAAAGTGTACCAATTGAGCTGTGTAAGAGCTAGACGTAAATCAAATTGAAGATGCCCGATAAAGTGGATAATAATTAGTGGAAGACGTGAAAGCGTTGGGAGAAAAATTCGTGAGAGTTTGTGTTAGTGTGATTGTGCATTTGGTGAGGAACATCCGGTTGAGGCGCGTGGCACAAGCGCTCCGCGTACTCGCTAATATAGACAGCCATGGACACGAGTAAATATTAGCTATGAACATTATATTCTTAATCAAAGATTCAGTAATGTCTGATTTATTCTTGTCATATTACTATAAAAGTAGGGGAAGACCAAAGAAACCTTTGGATGGACTGTGTGAATGATGATATGGTTAGAAAGGGGGTGACTACCGAGATGACGGCTAATAGAGAAGTATGGAAGAAAAAGACATTTTGCGCCGACCGGAAATAAATTGGGGCAGGAGAATATGATGATGATATTCTTCTCATATTTTAACTCCAATGTTCTAATTAAAAGTCTCCGCCCTTCGAGATAAACACGCCACGAATACATTAACGTATCATCAGATATATGTACGTATTCGTTCAAAGATTAACAAGGGTACACGCTGCATTAGTGTGTCCATGATACATATTCTAATTGATGACCCATAAGTTTACGGGCAGACCAACAAAAATTCCAAAAACGGTGTTACTGTTACCTATTAAGGGCTTGAACAAGCCTCAGCAACCCACCAACGATGCTCGATACTTCGTACAAGGAGATAGGCACTTAATTGGGAGCGATTCACCATTTGCGAATATATTGAAACGATCAAGATGCATGTTCCATTAGAGATGATCGTCCATTGAGACTTAAGACTTGATCGTCTTGGTCACACGCACTAACCTCGGAGAGCTTTTGAATAGATAATTAATACTATTTATAGATATTAAGAGACATAGGTATTATGAAAGTTTTGAAAAATATTTTCCAAAAGCGCGCGTTATTGTATTGTAAGTTGAAATACATATACTGTAAAACAATATTATATTGAAGTAAATAGTGATAATATTTTCGCAGTTACAAACTACACAGCTTGCTTGGGAAACATTTTTTATGGTAGGTACATTGTCAGTTGTATTGTATGTACGTTATATGAGAAGAAACTATAAAGCAGAATATACTCGTATTATGAGAAACTTATCCCATACGTGCTTCGTAAGCCAAATGCAAAATACATGCTTTTGCAAAACATAATTAAAAAAAACATATAACTTGTTTATTGCTGTTTAGTCACTGGTGCAAGATATCACAATTTAAATGATGATGTCCGATGTTTACTGGTTTTGTTATGCATAGTAACAGCGCATTATGCAGTTGCAACGATGGTGTTGACATTTAGACTCGTGTAATATAACATCAGTTCTGCTACGATTAGGTATATTGAACTTTCTTATGCAAATATATTTTAGTGTTGATATTTTTATTAATTGGTTAATTACCAATTAATATTTTATGATCTTGTTTATTACTATTTGTTTTTTCTTGCCAGCGATTGAGGAAAGTGTTACTAATTCTAACACATAAACGTCTTGTCATCTCACAGAAGTCACAGAAAGTGAAATCACTTGGCGGGCTTAAGCTATGAGAGTCAGGTTAAACAGTCAGAGGTTAAACAATAACGATCTTGACGATAATAAACGTTATTGAAGTCAAATTACTATCATAACTAGTTTTAGGATGATGAATAAACCAGCGTTAATTGTAATAAATAAATAATAATCTATTGATATTAACGTGTCACGTCATTTTATTGCACTCCGTGGCATTGAGTTGGTACATCGGCAGTACCTAATTGACATAATATTTGTTATTATAAAATCTTTTGAATTATCCGCCATAAAAAATCATAGATTTTAAATTCATTATCAAATACTAATTCTTTACCTGTGAGTGTATATCTTCTACCTACAAGTATTGGAAAAAATAATACGTGATGACTTTTAAAAAGAAAATAATTATTAGGCATTTGAATTTCTATTTGTGTTTTATTACGATCTTGATATGCCAATAAATCCATGGTTAGAATGTCAGGTTGATTCGAGGATTTTTACTACAATCTAGTATTATATCGGCGCTTATTGATTTGTCCGGTCATTGCTTGTTGCGATATAGGCAAGATTACTTCTTAAAATATTTTGCAAAAAGTGGTTTGGTAATCAACTTTTGGTTTACAATTATCTATTCAGTCGTTTAGCTTTAGAATATACACTATACAGGGTATCCGTATTTCACTACAACGTGCGACATTAATTCTTCATCTAAAGTCTGTAATCTTATTTCAAATCAGGCACTCTCACTTATACTGGAATTTGCCATTACGATCCACCTAGATATTATGCAGAAGCGAGGCAGCGATCAGCCGCCCACGGCGACGGTACCTAGGTACATACCTTGTACGTACATGCTCGTGATTCGCAATGCAAAAAGTTTTGTACGAGTATAGTATAAAAATACTAGCAGTGATTCGCTGAAGTACCGTTACACTACCGGATTCAATGAGTCTATGGCCAAAAACCACTTGTAACGACTTCGTGGATATTGTGTTCTCTATGCCCATTATAAAAACGTTATACGTTTGTATAGAAAATATATCATAGCTGCAACGTAATTTTTGAGCATACAGAACTGAACCATAATATCTGCAATAAAACTGAATTTCAAGAAGAGAGACATTTAAATTTAATGTGTAAACGATGAAGTTATATCGAAATTCTCTTGATATATTGGAAGACTATTAAGAAATAATGCAACGTTATTATGTAGAAGTTAATCGGCATCGTAGTTAATAGAGCCCTAAACTTTATGCCCGGAGCGTTTATTGCGTCCATAATAGAGTGAGCGCTCTGCTTGCGGTCTCGACCTTTTAGCTGTAGTAATTATTGTTTAATATTACGGCAGTAGGTAGCCGACGTAACTCCCGCGCTGTGACAGGTAGTACCTAGCTACCGGTAAATATTATGCAACGAGCCGGACGCAACACAATGTTAAGTGCATTATATCTATATGATACTGAGCGCTTCGTGACTCGCCCGATCCTGATTGCGGGCGATGGCGGATATGTCCGCAATGTCATGATATATCATGACATATAAAAATGTAGGTACCTATTCATAGCAGGCATTTATACAGAGATTAGTGTGTCTTGGAAGGCGTCTTGATAGCTTCGACAATAATAAAGTTGAGAGTACTAGGAAGACATCAGTCAGAGGCATCAGATCTTCATAATGTGAGAGGTACTCATCACACGCGCCTTTGTACCAACGTGTACCTAAAATTGCGATGAGGTTAAAGGTAAACACCTTAAAGCAATAACATTAATATCATTCGTTTACATTTAAGGAATTGATACAATCAATCAGGAAGTTTGTTCATATGTTGAACCCCAAAACCTTGTTTTTTTTTAATACAGGTACAAGTCAATCATTCCTGTAACGCTGCAAGATTTAAGACTATCACAGAATATCACAGTTTAAATCTTGCTCACAGTACCTACATCTGATTTATGTAGGTGCGTTTGGTCTTCCGTAATTTAAAATGTTTTAAACTTAATATTTTACTACCAGCCAGTTTTTAAAACGTCCATAAATAAATCTAAAAGACACACCTAGTAATATTTTGTACGAAAACTTACTCATTTAGACTTAATTTAAATTATGGCGTGGACTCGGGCTTTTAATTATGATTTATATAGACCTGTTATATCTACTCGACTGAGTTCCAATCATTAATAGTCTTTAGCGTGATGGATTATTTCATTTTAACAATTTGTTGTAATTGTACTTATTTTGCATCTTGAGCAAGCAGGCGGGACCCATACCATTTTTATTATATTTTCAAATTCAAGTAAGTCCCGCCTGCTTCTAACTTTTATTTAATTTAAAATGGCCTTGTTTTTAGCTTTCAGTTTTTTTAACTTAACTTTTTACCACAGTTGGGTTTTTTTATTTTTTTTATTACTTTTTTTAATTCCAGCTTTTTAGTTAACAAATGTGAAAGATTTCGCGGACTATTTATTTCTTGGGTCGTGTTTTTGACGATTTGTCACTTCGAATTACTTTTCAACATATAAGTTGTATACATTTTTGTAATTACCTTTTAAAACCCTTTATTTTGATACCCCACTAGATAGGTTTTGAGAAAAAAATTTTTTGAACTAATATTATGGCGCCAAAAAACGGCCATTTATTTTTTTTCAATTTTTTACACTCAGTGTCACTCTCACAATTAAGACAAATCTAACGGCACCTCTCAAGCTGAAATCGATGAAGCCGTTTAGGCTACAGAGTGTACCAAAGAAATATACATACATACATACATACATAAATACATGTACATGCATACATACAGTCGAAAAATATAGCCCCCGTCTGGCGCAGTCGGGTAAAAACATAATGTTAGATCCTTTCCTGGTTTCATGTCCCAGTTTTCACATAACAAGAGCACCGGGAACAATGATAAGTTGAAAGTTAGAAAAAAAAATATGTTACAATTTCAAACAGTTGGCTTCAGAATTGTTTCAACGTGTTCTAATGGAAGCCAAAACCGAGCTTGTCAAAGAAAATAAATTGCTTTATTTGATGTTCAATTGCTTAATCTAATGTCAAATATCTACGTTCATAGGTACTATATCCGTTCAATTTTGTATGAAAGTTGACATTTGAGGGTGTTTTACTGTGATAGAAATCAATTGAAAATATTAATTTACTATGTCTGCAGATGAAACAATAGGAATGCACTGTCAATTAATCTGATCGTAGAAAGCACCTGTTTTATTGATAATAATGATTCTCCTTTGTTTTCACTCGTTGGTTCGTTACATGGACAGTAGAGCTTTTGTGGTACTACTGTCCAAAATATAGGAAAGGTAAATACCTATGAAAGTAGTCAGTTAGAGGATCAAGGATAACTCCGAAAAATAAACGTTAACCCATGTGGTCAATAATATAAGTTATAATTAGATGATTATTAGCCAACGATAAGATGCTAATATATTCCAACTTAATTAACTATTATAAATTTCTACACATTGTTGCAGACGGCCTTGTTACGCAATGTATGCAACATAACACACATATTATCTACAATATTAACATACAGAGCGTTTCTCTTTCATAGGTATCGCTCGGCGCTCAAAGCATCGCCGCGGCACTTTCGGACACATATTTCTTTCATTTTTTAAGAAACTACATATTATTTTGAAGCATGATTCATTAGTGAAACAATTGTGCTATGATTTGTGAATAGCGGGACGTAATTGGCGAGGCTGCGTCTGCTCTGCCTACATACCTATTTGAAAAATGTGATAGCGGCTACGTGCTACGATCTTTGATTTACAATTTATTCTTGACTAGCTTCCGCCCGCGGCTTCGCCCGCAAGGTATGTCGATAAAAACTATTATATGTCCTTCCCCGGGATGCAATATATCTCTCTGTCAAATTTTATCGAAATCCGTTCAGTGGTTTAGGCGTGAAAAGGTAACAGACAAACAGACAGAGTTACTTTCGAATTTATAATATTAGTATGGATGAATCGTGTTTCTGTGATAAATATTCTTCTTTCTTTGATTCATATTCAGGCATATTTTATAGGTAATTTCATATGATTTAGTATTACATGATCTATTGTATTGTATTGTATTTCAATTCATTTAAGTCTTAGGTTATGTAAACAGCCAACCAACTCTCCATTTTGAGGAAAATCTGTGAGTCAGCTGTGTTGAGGTTGAGATACAGATTTATAGGTGAAGTAAATATGTAATACCTACCTACTATTTTATTGCTCATTAATTTTCATTAAACATATTAAAGCAGGCAACATTGTGGATGAAGTGTATTTAGTAATCCATCTATATTACTTAATACGACACGGGGGTTATTCTCCACGCCACGCGTTTATTTCCTCGTTTAATTCCAGCTTAATAATAAGCAGGACAAGGAAACGATCTCTGTTTGCAATTTCTATACAATAAAACTGTTTGAAACACAGCCATCAGACACTCAAACTGGTCATATTTAACACTTTACTAACTTGATTAATACACACGCTTTCTAAAAACATTAAATGGGTATAAAATTGTGCATTAACAGGTGTGAGTATGCGTACGCGTCGTACAGTAGCGGCTTTTGTAAACATCGGCGCATGATTGCTCACTTGGACGCCGAGACACTTCACACTGCGACCTCACACTATGAACTAGTGACAAATATTTGTCCAATCTCTGTCCGAGAAAATGTCTTTAGGAACTCTAATAAGCTTTACAATTGCTATTATAATCAAAGAATGGGGACAAGGATGACGATTTGATTACTCTTATCTAGTCGTACCTTAATGCAAAGAACTTTAAAGTAACTAGAGTAGATAGTAGAGTAGATTTGTAAATTTCTTTACTAGTATCCCACTCAAAACAACTGAAACCTTAAATTCCTCGCCCTCGCTCGCTTTTGATTTAGTAAGGGCGAACGTTTCAGCCTGCCCGATTGAATTTAACTTTAGGCATATTAACCCCATAACAGTAATTAAAGCTTTTAAGCAAATTAAGATCAAATTGACCGAAGATCTTTGGGGAATGTCCATTAAGGTCTGTACCTCCATAATTGAGACTATTGCGCCCTACTTAGCCTTAGTATTTAATTCGTGCGTGGATCAAGGAGTCTTCCCCGACTTAATGAAATACAGTAAGGTAATACCACTTTACAAATCCGGGGACAGTAAAGACACCAATAATTATAGACCCGTATCCGTTTTGCCGGTTTTCAGCAAAGTGTTTGAAAAGATAATGCTTAATCAGATGCTTAATCATTTTAACATGAATAAGATCCTACACGATCAACAGTATGGTTTCACCAAAGGACGTTGTACGACCGACGCCGGTGTAACTTTATTAAAACACATTTTTAACGCGTGGGAAGAGGCCCAAGATGCCATAGGAATCTTTTGTGACCTCTCCAAGGCATTTGATTGCGTCGATCACGAAACCTTGGTTTTGAAACTTGAGCATTACGGACTTGGAAAACTTGCGCTCAGTTTAGTTAGTTCTTATTTAAAGGATAGACAACAACAAGTTCAAATAAATGGTGTCAATTCACTTGGTTTAATAGTAAAAATTGGTGTGCCACAAGGCTCGATATTGGGTCCTTTCCTCTTTTTAGTGTATATAAATGATCTACTCCATTTATTAAAAAATCAACCACAAATGGTGTTATTTGCTGATGACACTTCCTTAATTTTTAAGGTAAATAGACATGCTACAAATTTTGACGACGTAAATAACGCCCTACTGCAGGTCCAAAATTGGTTCACTGCTAATAATTTAGTATTAAATGGAAAAAAAACTAAGTGCATAAGATTTTCTTTACCAAATGTCAAGGGTAGTGATTGTGAGATAATATTGAATCAAGAGAAACTAGAATTCGTCGATAAAACTGTTTTCCTAGGGATCACGCTCGACTCAAGGCTACAATGGGGTCCTCATTTAACATCTCTTGCAGGACGGCTAAGTTCAGCAGCTTATGCTGTCAGAAAAATCCGTCAATTTACTGATGTAGATACCGCGAGACTAGTCTATTTTAGTTATTTTCATAGTATCATGTCTTACGGTATTTTACTTTGGGGACGGGCTGCAGACATCGATTCTATTTTTATTCTGCAGAAAAGAGCTATCAGAGCCATATATAATCTCCGCAGGCGCGATTCTCTAAGGGAACGGTTTAAGGAAATTAACATCATGACGGTACCTTGTCAATACATCTATGAAAACATCATGTATGTAAGGAAAAATTTACATCTTTTTAGTAAAAGAGGTGAAAGACATAATTATAGTACTAGAAATAGGGACCTATTAGTTCAACCAGGTTTCAGACTGGCTAAAGTAGACTCATCTTTTATGGGGTACTGTTTAAAATGTTATAATAAAATACCTCCCCACATTCTTCAACTGAATGAGACAAAATTCAAGTCTTGTATAAAACGCACACTATGCAGTCAGGCATATTATAAGTTAGGGGATTACATTGCTGATAAAAATGCCTGGCTCAATGCTGGTCCTGCTCCACAACCACAACTAATTGATTAACACATGAAAATACTGTTGGAGCTGCTGAAGATTGTAAGACTATCTTTGCATTGTATAAAATCAATTTCCTTTGTTTTGTATAATTGCATAGCACAGATGTGAGTTCTATGTACCCTATAGCTACCATTTACCGGGTAATAATATGTCTTTCATTGACTCGAATGTGCCCTGGCAGCTGATGGTGTGTCATGCTCACTCAAATGTCTCGCTGACGGTGGCGTGTGTGTTGGATCATTTAGCTCCCTTCAAAATGGTTGAGCTGAATGGTGCTGATTTATGCGTCATGTTCGTGAACGGGCGCCGTCAGTTGGGGCTGGTCATCACTTAGCTGCCTCGGCTTATTTTTAATTATTTTAATTTTGGATTGTTGTTAGTTAAGTACTATTTCTTGTACTCTGGACGCTTTTAACGCGTACGTCTTTTTTAATTTTTTACATCGTTCTCACATTATATAATTTTAATATCAAAAGTAATGATGTAACTAATATTTTTGTAAAATATGATTTAAAAAGAGTGTCCATGGAGTTTCTTGCCCGTTCTTCTCCATAGGTACCTACGCTTTGGAATGGGCAACTAGCTTCATATTTTCTGACTGACCGACTTCTTGACAATTCAAAAGTGCCTGTAAATGGTTTAATTGAAATAAATGCTTTGAGTAGGTTATGCATTTTATTTGTTATATCTTCGGAATGGTAGATACTATTAAATTACCAATCTTACAATGTAGCCGCAGCCATGTTTTGTACATTGGAGTCTACCGTAATGGTAATCCAGATTCGATCGAGAAGAATCGATCTACATACTTAATTACATTTTAAACGATACACCCAGTAGGGGTAAAGACTCCAAAATCGAGGTAATGGCTTACAAACGAAAGCCCTACCGAAGAAGTAATGTCGGGTTTCAAAACGAAGAGATAAGCTTAAGTGAACTTCAATACTTATAGATGGGTACATAAAATTGATATATGATGATGATATGTTCCAAAGTGAGTAAGTAAATTAAAAAGTAAGTCAAGCGCAGGTCCGTTTCTCCTCTTGATTGACGTGACAACTTGATCTGGCAGATCGGCCGGCGCGCGTGCACGCTCGCGTCTGCATACACCTTCGAGTCAAAACTTTTGTTCACACACAGTGAATACCTAAAGTTTAATCCAAATATAATACAATACCTACTGTGTTATGTTAAAATTAATAAAAATAAAACAAAGCTAACCTACATAAAAATGTAATTTTTACACTGTTTCGAAATTTGAGGAATCCGGTGCAGCAGTCTCGTAGTATTTTTACATATTCTTTTCTCGAGTAATTATAACCACTAAAAATATTATTCTGTGGTTACAATCGTGTTTTTTATGATACCATGTGGTATATAATTCCTGCGTTAGGATATTATATTTTTATTTTAATAGTTTGTAGTTTATTATTGTAGTTTATTTTATAGTTTGTAGTTTATTAGAAGTTTGTACATATTAGATAATAATAATAATATACCTACTTAATAAAAGTTTGTAGATCTCTGTAAGTTAAGGTACTGTTTATTTTTTTAATGAATAATTGAACATTCAGTTTAAATATCTCGCGCAGACGGCGCAGGGCATCACTTTTTCCCCATCTCACTATAATCCTCTGAAACATTTGCTTGGTGGCGTCATACCATTAAAATGGCACTTTAAATTATGATTAAAAATGTGTCCATAAATAAGATTTTACTTGTACTAATCAGGCAAATAAGCCTAAATCATCAGCTATCAGCCAGACACTACAGGGGAATATACTTTGAAACCAAAGGCGCTTAAATGTGTCTGAAGCTTATTTATTGCCACACAGCACTGGGAATTTTCACATGAGGCACTTACATATTAGATATCCTTAGTTAATAGACACATTTGCTTGTGAAAGTTATATGTAACTACGAAGAGT
Organism: Luperina nickerlii; assembly: GCA_963855955.1. Taxonomy (NCBI): domain Eukaryota; kingdom Metazoa; phylum Arthropoda; class Insecta; order Lepidoptera; family Noctuidae; genus Luperina; species Luperina nickerlii. The sequence continues at coordinate 12,001,523 of OY979664.1, read as the reverse complement.
TCAAAGTTCTGCATTAATTACAAGTTAGCTCCGGAACCAATTGAGCCGTTCGATCGATTCATTATTATAATAACACGTATGCTATAATAAAACAGTAAGCATATGCATTTAACGAATAAATATCCTTCATACCTTTAATATGTACCTAAGTACACGACGAACACAAATTACATATATGTAGTTGATTGCTTTTATCATTATTGCTGTCAATAAAAACCTTTTCCAAAATATAATTAACAAAAATGAGATCGCTCTCTGAAATATGTTTTATTGACCATTACAATATAAAGTGATTGCGACTCGCGAGTCAGTAAATCATACATTTTATTCAGACATTAAAAGCTAGAAGGATTCAACTGTGCTTTCACAATCGTCGTCTCTTTTGATTTTTGTTAATTTCATGCATATAATTGACGTGAACTGTTCTGAAAATATCAGTCAGGCCGATGCGATTATAGCCGAACATAAATGAAGAAAATCGTACATGAAAATAACATTAAATAATGACAGCGCGTCAGGCCGGTCAGCTCGACCGCCTCCATCGCGGAATGCAGATCGAGAGCACTTGCACACACAAACCTGTGTAATGTTTTTACAATCGATATAAATGTATTTTTGTTAATTAATGTAGAACTCGCTCGCAGCGATAGATGCCAAATGAGAAACGATTTATATTTTGTCTAACGGCGGAATGTCGTGTATGGTGTTATTTACATAGCGAATGCGGGTGCGGATAACGTGACTCGTGACTATGATTATAGAGCTGCATTATATCGTGCGCTTAATGCAACTCCGGGCTGCGTAATGTTCACACAATGGCTTGCTTCTCAAAGTGAAAACACTCATATTAATGCGGAAAAGAATTTCATATTGTGGCTCGACAAAAAGGGTGTTTTCAGTCATACGATGTAACTATTTACTGGAGATGTATTAGTGAATCACAATAGCTAAAAGTTCTAGCCATCGCCGTATGAAAGCAAACGCGTGAGGCTGCAGCCGCGTGTGTCGGAGGCTGTCGCGGTCAGTTTCACCTCGCACTTGTATCTTGTGATCTCGTCGCGGAGGCGTTTCTCGCGCCTTTTTTGGAATAACTCGAGCAAAATTCGTCGGAAACTTTTATTTTACTTTGCGCAAGTTGCACTCAAAAATCGGATTTTTATTTTAATGAGCCAGTTTCGCGTCGGCTTCTCGCTCGCACCCGCCGCTGCACTGAATAAATAAATGAGTTGCTCTACTTTCTATGAGATCGTTTCTTTGGGCGGTCCGATGAGACTTGCCTGTTACGCAGAGCGGCTTTGTGCTGCTCGCTCGTGCCGGTGCGCCCGACCAGCGCCGACCGGCGCCGACCGACGCAGCCGCCGAGCGCCGCGTGCACATCAACAACATTGCTCTTTTACTCTCTACACAATAACAATTCTATTTTGAGATACATTTCAGTCACGATTTATATAGTTAGTAACAGATTTCTTTGTCAGAAAAGGCCAGCTGCTTAAAATCTATACATATACCTACTTGCACCTATACAGGGTTCGGATTCCTTAAGTTCCACGTCGATCATACATAGATACGTCACATACAGGGTCACCATTTGCATGCCAGAATATAGTACAAATCTACACGACTGACACTATAGTGGTGTCATTAGATAATAATTAATTCAAAGTGGTATGTCTAATGTCGCATTTTTTTCCACACACATAGAGAGCTATCAGTATCAGAACAATATATCTCTGCCACATTATGCGTAACCGTTTATGTTTGTGAAATTGTTGATAAAATCGCAACCGATCGAACGATTTTATGAAATGCAACATAATATTTGCGGTATCTCTAAGATATGTTACCGGCTAACACAATGTCAGGCTTTAGAATTAATTTATTGACGGTCAACATAGAATTCATTTATTAGATCTTAACTATTGCATGTAAAATGATGACTATCTTCTCGAAGAAAGCGTCTACTTGTTAGCACAGCGACGCCTTAGAGTGAAAACCTCATAAGTGTAAAAGAAGTAACTTGTCGGGAGGAAAGAACTGCGTGCTGTAAAATGTTTGTACGGCGTCTTTTATGTCTTTTTTTACCGACTTCAAAAAAGAAGGTTCTGTATTCTTATTAATTAATATGGAAATTTAACCCGCTTTAATATCCAGAACTATTCGATACTATAAGATTTTCCGAAATGTCTAAAACTGCTACTTACATTCCCGAGGTTTTCACTCTAAGGCGACGACATGCATTGAGTCCTGTATTCCATTCATGAATCATGTTTTCATGACATAATGACGCGACTTCGACAAACTGTCAGCCGCGTAGTAAAGCATCTTCACACGACTCGTTATTATTTTCATAAAGCAAACTCCTCCCACGCACATGTGTCGCCAGTCTCTAGTTTGTCGAGTTAGCGAAATATCGCTATTAAATGTTTACCTCCACCGCCGCCCCACCCTCAACACTCATGGGAATAAGGCGTGAGTTTAGGTATGTATATGTAAGTATCAGATTTTTAATTATTCGACATCGGTAGATAGGTAATTATTAATACATTTTTGGAATATAACATAACATTTTCAAATTAACATATGCTTCGCGGTTAGAACCTATTAAACTATTGCTTGCTTTTTATTTATTTATTCAAAGCATTGCCTTCGCTAATGATTGTTTCATTGATTGCTTCATACAAATATGGTATTGAATTAAGTTTATTACTAACATTTCCCCGTTATTGAAATATTTTCATCTCGATAGAAAATAAGGAAATGTAGAACTAAGATATTGAAATATAAATTAGAACATGTAAAGCGATTGAACACGGATGATTATGCAAGTGGTTGAACCATCGATACGGCTTTATGCAAGATCTCGCGTATCATATGATACGACACTTATTGGTCATGTTCAGAGCTTGTTGCCTACCGGACATGGAAAGGACTTGCTCGGTATTATTAGTGCAATGCACTTGCATGCGTCACTACGCGAAGGACACGCTTTGTCTGGATCAGGTGGTCGCGCAGCAGGTGAGGGGCGAGCGGGGGGCGCGCGGGCCGCGGCGGGGGCGGAGGGGGGCGCAGCTCGAGGCCGCTTCCTGTCGCAGGACTGGTTCTGCGGTTTGCACCACTTTTGTTTTGCACCAGTTTCCAACTAAACAAACAACCTTTTAACGTTTAATGTACCAGTTTATGCGCGTATGAGCATTATATATAAACTACCTAAATGGTTGACTACTTATGAATAATTTCCTTCATTCTCCACATACACGTTTAATATAATTATATATATCACACCACACACATGCGAATTGACATTGGTTGTGGGCATTAACTTTAAATTGTTCAGAGTTAATTGTACTCTTTGCTGTTATTTAATTGATTACACATTTCTTTTATGGGACAACAACAATCAGTCCTTAATTCATTCTATTATATGTTTATCACGACCAACCATCTGAATTTCCTTCGCACCACGACCGTGCTTTAAATATGGAACAAGGCATTGAATACCACAGTTATGGCCAATAATAACGTCGTATAGAAAGCTGGCAGTGTTAACTCCCCTTGAAACTCGTAACGCCGAAATTTTTGATAATAAAAACCAATTTACTCTGAATCCTGCAGCAAATCATCGCTTTATAATCCTCAAAACCTTCACGAAGACTTCGTTAAAGACCAATTTTAACAATTTTATTGCGTTTGAAGCAATTTCATTGTTATTCCTTTTTACTTTGCTGTGATAAAAACGGTTGCATGGACTCTAGGTATTCTTTTTGAGAAAATAAAATAAATGCGTGTCAAATAATAATCGTTCGTAAAGCTTGAGAAGAACTCATTCATAATTATAATATGAAAATATTTGTTTCATTCTAGGTCTTCGTCTTGGAATTTATTATCAAAGTTTGATTTGCACATTTTACTATCGATGTTTGGATGAAAATTAACATTCAATACTTTTATTACAGATATAAACTCGTCAGGTGTCGCATCAAATCAAAAGGTGAGCATCATAAAATTTTATAGTCGTAAACTATTTTTGACTAAGTGACATTTTGTCAAGGTTCCATTAGGAATGAGAAATGACGTGAGTGTTACATGACTGTACAACGAAGGTGAAAGTCAATCGCAAGTCATCTCGTCTGTATGCACCTCCGCCGCCGCTGCTGCTCATTGAATCTGCTACGTACTGAATTAATGAATAGAATCGTATGAAGGATGGACAATAACTATATCGATTTATGCTTAACTTGTACTCAACCGGGACAACATTGACCATCACCACTCAGCGGCTTGAACATGATTTATTAAGGCTTCGTGGCTGTTAATTTTTTTAAAGCACATTAAGTATGGCGAGGTATGGTTCCTGGTGCCTGAACGCGACCTCATACCTTTGCGATATGTTAATACTTTCAACTGGTATTCCTGTCCAGCCACTTGGTTGATAATGCTTTTGTTCAAGTATGGCTTGAGCGCGACTTATTAAGGCTTCGCGGATTTTATTGCAACAAAAAAATCCTTAAATTGGGTCGATTTATGGTTACTAATTTCCACATCACTTCATGTCTGAACCGCTTTATTAAGATTTTATCACGTCTGTTTTTTATCGTTTTATTTTTTACATTTAAACCTTTTGTTCATATATGTTTATTATAATGCTGGTTTGGGCAGTTCCCAAATATAATCTTAGTTTATAGTGAGGTAGTGACTATAACCGCAGATGCGTCTGAGGATGCTAAAGACGCTGTTCTGGCCATGATTTTATGCCGTTAACGTAGGGCAAGAGTCAAGGGTAGGGCACCGGGCGGTCCGCTAAGTCGCATCGCTGTTCAGCGCGTGTGAGCAGACAGACAACCCGCGGTAACCTTTGCGTGGCACAAACATCGTGTTTGCTTCAATATACATATGTATGCATGCATCATACGTAATTCGTTTGGAAAAAATCTTCAGCTCATATCCTTGATCTTACAATATAATTGAACACTTACAATAATTTCTTATTAACGTAAAGAGATGCAAAATTATACGACTATCGCAATGTTTTTGAAATATGCGTAAAATATAAGAACATCTAACAAGTTTTTGTCATTTTGGACACGTGATGTCGAAAATAGCTTTTAGTGTAAATTTGTTAAAATGGAACTCGTGTTGCTTACTAACATTTAATCTCGTTCCACGAATCTACATTAATATTTAGTTTCTACATGTTGAGTATAAAAAATATTTTATTTAGAACTTATGACGGTAGTCAGTAATTTTAATCCTAGGCAGGTCAAAATTCCCAAAGCTAGCACTAAAATAATTTTACATACCTAAGACAAAAACGCGTTTGCTTTCATTAGTAGGTACTGGCCGCTTTTGTTATAGTTTGCAATCGTACTATACAATATTTTTAAACTTATTGAAATAGGAATAAGATTCAGACTTAAATCAATCACGTGTTTATTAAAATTTCATCTCGATCATAATGATGATGATACTTCATAATATCCTTTTGCTTAATATGGAAATGGCAAGTTTATCCGACCATATTTCATATTAACATTTCATTCTCTTCTTAGTATCAATCAAAAAGAAAAAACATACATGCAATTGTTGGTTATGGAATATTATTAACACAAAAAATGGCTGGATTGGGATAATAATTAATTAGTTAAGTAATAATTAATGAAGTAATTAAAAATTGTCTTTATTATTGAAATTTTAAAGGAAAACATCTACAGTTATTGAGTTATCGTCAAAATAACAATGAGAACGAGTGTAAAGATTGTTAATCGTTTCTGAAAAACGAACATTGACGACTGCTTCATGCCGGCTGGTATTAGAATGTATGCAGGAGGCTGTTACTCTATTAGTACAGTTCATATTTAATGAAAAATATCAAATCATGTAATAGCAGTTATTGAGGAAAATATTAACACTTAATTTTTTTTAATCTCAGATAATAAGCAAAATATTTGTTCAAAATTGTATTGCACTTCTGCTGCAATGTTGAACAAATATTTTGCTCAATAACTGAGATTTAAAAAAACTGAAGTGTTAATCAACTTTTGTTGCTGACCGTACCTCCCAATTTAGAGAGAAGGCTTTTAGTAGCTTTTAGGTTTAATTGCTCTATGACTGCTAAAATTGCTTCAAAAATTCATATTACATTAATTACAGTGCTTTTTTTACATCTGTACAACTGTTAGACACCCACTAACTCATCTAATTCTTTGTCACAGTTTTCTTGTACAAGTTTTTTCCGTATAAACGATGCCCAAAGACTCATTAACCCGTTAGATGGTTCGAAACAAAAAACCTTTACCGTGAATCTGTCACTAAGATACTCCGTACTTTACGCTATTTTATTTGACTAGGTGACGCAATAGGAATTGGCGTCAATTGTGTTTGACGACAGAGAATATTTTGGACCTTCTATGCATATTTCAGTAAATTAGTCTTGAGGAATTCTCGAAAGCAAAAATTCTCATAAAATTATTATGCTTACTATATTGTAAAAAGAAATGGTCATCTTTTTATTAATTTTGATTAATTTTATTCTGACAATCGTAAAAGATGACATTCTTTGTAGTTGAAAGCTTGGGTATAAATAAGTATAGTACGTATATAAAAGCTCATAAAAGTACAAATGTTTTGTTTTGTGAATGTGTCATCTTTATTGATTGTACGAATTAATTTCCGTATAAAAATATTTATCTATCAATTTACAATAACATAATATTATAAATCTATAGAAAACATTTGAAATACAAAATAAAATATTTATTGAGTAAAATATATGTTACGATAATATATAAATATACAAGTTTGAGAAGGCTGTTTTTGTCTGTCGTTTATACAAACGCAAAAGTACATGCATGCTGTATAGCACGCATGTACTTTATTTGCATGCATTGTTTTAAAATAATAGTGCTCCGTTTATTTGACCTACTTGAACTAACAGTTCACCGTTACATTTAGAACAAGCTTGGATAGCAACTGATGATAATTAATTCATAAGCCAATTTAAACAAATGTAATATATATATACATTACCGTATTTTGAAGCATATTATAATTAAGCACAGTGTCGTAAGAGCACATTAATTATTAGTCTGGAACAAACATGTTAGCATGCGTTTAGCACACTATTAATAACGTTATTAAAAAAGCAATAAAACTTTGTCTGAATGTTAAAAAAACACAAGTTGGCAACAAGCCAACTTGTGTTTTTGCAAAACCAGTTTATATGTTTTATGAAGTGGTATTGCGCACAGTTAGGCACGATCTATATGTGATATGTAGATGGCGAAATCTCCAACAGTACCCTATATTGAACTGTTATAATCTCATAATAATCGAGAAATCTGGAATATAATTCTTTAATTGTTGGAACAAAATACATTTATAAAAATAAAAAAAACTCGTGGCACAGATTCGACGGAAATTTGAACTAACATCAAAACTGTTATTTGCCTTTATTGCTTCCAAGAAAAAATAAATCCACAGAGTTCTATATCATTACAATTTTCACTTTCTTGTTGAATCATATTGTGGAACCAATTAACGACAAAATATACGTACTACGTATTATAATCAAATCAATAAAGGTGACGACGGAGTCAGCAGAATTATTCTACTTATTAATGAATAGCATTGTCAAGCAACTATTTTTACAAAATATCTGACGTAATAAAGTAAGCACATTAAATGTGTAAACACAATTTATTAAGTAACGTTTTACACTACATATGCCATTAATTGTTACGTTAATATGTGTGCAGCGTTATCGCGCGTTGATGTCTTTTCCATGGCACAGCTTTTAATGGAACTTCATAAATAGCTAAGCATTTATCTTCAATTTATATTTATCCTTTGAGGCTCGTTAACTGACATTTATTTTAATAACAAGATATAATGATCGTGTTGTATCTACTATGCATCGCTTTACGACTTTGGTACTTATTACACTACTAAACTTTTATACTGTGCGCACTTTAGAACAGTAATTGCTTACACAATTATATGTTTTCAAAATTACTTACACAATATCAGTTTTTGCGTCATTTGGTAAGGGCGTTAGTGGCTTAAATGATTTGAAAGCTTATTTTTAATGAGCACTTCGGTGTTTTAATTTGATTTGATAATAATCCAAGGCCATCGGATATAGGGAAATCAAAGGTGTAGTGCGTTTACTAGGTCGAATTATTATTAAAACTTTGAAATCGAAATTCTCGACTGATTGGAGCGTGGTATGCAGGAGCAATTAACATGGAATGTTTTTATTTAAATTACTGTAGTAGTAGTTAAGTGATACAGCTTCAACGATTTTTATCGCTGACTTTGTAAGCAAAAAACTAATTTACTTTTAGTATAACTTTTAATACAAGACAATTATGAGAACAAATGCAGACACTGTAGCTAATTTAGTCAGGATAAGGAACCAATACCGTCAGAAATTAATTTCGCTTAGCAACCATGAATATAAAAATAAGGACTCTAAAAAAAGCTTCGGCCGTATCGGAAACTCCATTGGAACAATAATAATATAGTGTCAGTGGTAAAGTGGAACAAGGAACTCTCGTAGTGGCGACTGGTACGTTGAACCTCCCGGGGCGGCGTATGTGTGTACGCACACGCGCGCACTGTGCACGTGCACGACGCCGACACTGTGCACACGTCAGCGCCGTGCGTCCGTGTGCGTCTAATAAACGTGTGTAAGTACTTTAATCTGATTCATGGCGCGATACGTACGTAAGGCGCATGAGGTTTTAATAGCACGCGTTACGTTTTATTATTTCCTAATTTATTCGTATACCTATAAAGTTCACATTACAATAGCGCGACGTTAACTTCGGCACACGTACATGTTGTTTCACAGAAAACAAATTCTCGCATGATCTGTGTAGGAATGATTGAGTTGTTACAAATACGCGCGGTATCGGTATCTAAGTTAATGTTTATAGGACAAGCGCGCCGCGGTCTGCAGCCGGGCGGCGCGTCGTGCCCGCTCTGGCTCCGAATGCTCCACCATCCACCACGTTGCCTGAAGGCACTCACTTGTACTTTGTCGACGCATAAACAAGATTTATGTCGTTGTAATTCCGAACTCGCATATTTATTAAAGGGAAGCGTATTCTAACTTAGGACTGCAATAAGTTACTGTTATTAATACTACATTAGCGTATAAGAATCAGATACCTAATGCCCATTTAACGACTTATCCAATATCTTAGCTCTGACTTCCTTAATTTGTTTTCATTTATGACTATTTGATGCAGTAGACTGAGTTGGACTTAATATTGCTGTAAAATGCTTTATGGCCCATAATAATGGTTTAATAGTTCTTATACGATATAGCGAGAAGCAACATCGTGGCAGGCTCAGACAAAGATGGCGGGATGAGCTGGACAAGAACTGGTCCTTAGCAGCTTTGAACAGAGAGAAGTGGAAAGAGAGTAGGGAGGCATTTGCCCTGCAGTCGGATATCACAGGCTAATAATAATAATACGATATAGCAGTGATGCATGCATATGTGATTATAAAGGGAAAGTAATATTGCTTCCGAAAAACAAATTAACTTCAGGCGATCTGTGGTCAAACAAAAATACTAAACTTCCGACAAAAATACTAAGTTTCCGAAAACATATTTATGAACGAGCTCGGGGTGCCCACCCCGAGCTTAGGTTTGGTTAGGTTACTTTAAACCCTTTACATAGAAATAGGAACACCGCGAAGAGGCGGCTACGTCGACATAGAATGCAAGAGTGAGCGTATGAGAATTAGAGTGATTGATTAGAGACTCATAGTTTTCAGTAGAACGTAATTTAAGATGGTAAAAAAGTATATATAGCAATAAACAGTCATGTTTATTTTTCGAAGATTTCAGTATCTCATTCGGTGGTTTCGTGATTTTTATTCGGACAAAAGTAGTCGGAAAGTTAGTATTTTAGGCAGTAGATTTAATATTTGAAGTAAGGACAATTCTTATTTTTTTGTTGGAGCTTTTATTACTGCCCATTATAAAGTTGATGGAGGCTGTACAAGTGTGCAACTTCCTTGTGGCCACGTGCGTTTGTTCATTTTTTTTTTTAACTTGGAGAAATGCTCATGCATACTGCACTACCACGGGGAGATAGTGCAGTTATGTGGGACTCTAACCCACTAAAACTCCACGGTGTCCTCCTCTGCCGCTTACGGCGGGAACACGGGCACGCGTTAGCACTCATCCGTGAACCCGCCGCGGCCGTCCGTTACCGGACCCTCCTCTAGGGAGTACTCCCCATCATCGGCGCACCAGAACACATAGCCACCGTGACCAACCCAGGGACCAAACCAGCACATGGGCGCCAGACGACCCCGTGCCTGGGCACCCTTGGTCCCCCCTGCGACGGGTCAGGACATTGGCCCCGCCGCCTGCCAACTTTCGGCTGCAGAGGATAGGGAGGGCGGCCAACGTAATACCGACACTCCTCTTCCCCTGCAGCCCCACCGCGTCCGCCATCGTACGGTGGCGACCCCATCAAGGCCGCGGAAGGTAGGGAGAGCGGCGCACCGTAATACCGGCACTCCTTTCCTGCCGCGGCCTCCAACCCTCAACCGTGATGCCTCCGGTACGTACGATATCGCGGCCCGCCTCAGTTGCGATGTCGCCCAAGCGACACCGCAACCTACCTTTGGCCGCTACGTCGTCGGCTTGTCAGCAAAAGCCCTGACGAGCGGCCCCTCCTCGGGTTCCTCTTTGCTTCACCGTGGGTGTCCAAGCCACGGCTACTGAGCCCCCCCGCCTCGACAATGCGGGAACCCACCGGGGGGGACGTGCGTTTGTTCCTAAGTTAACTTATTAACAGAAGACACGTCAGCGTCTGTGGCACACTAAAGCTCGGCCTACACAACACTTGATACAATCTTAATAAACTTTTATAACTGATGTCTCGAGACATAGATTATTTAAACATAGTAAGTAAATTACATAAAATATGGTGACAATCTGACAGTACTTTACAGTCGAGTACTTTAGCAGCGAAACAAGTGTCGTATGTCGGCTGAGTAAAGCCCGCGTTGATACCAGCGGGCAGTAAACTAGTAGTGTGTGTTCGTTGATGGCTGCGCTCGTACGGCGCGGTGCGGCGGTGGTTGCGACAGCCGCACGATCAGCCGCGTGATCGTCCTTGCTCGTTGCTCAACACTCGATAAGTGCACGATATTAGCGCCATCTTAAAAGCTTTCGAGTACGAAAATAAAATCGGTAATAAGAAAAAAAGTAATTAAAGACGGCTGTAACTGTTTTAGTATTGGTCGGAGCCGGTATAACGCAGCCTCTAGTTCCACCGACCTTTACTGGTTCGTATTTCGAAACTTGTACAGCTAAATGTTCTAAAAATAGTGTTCTGCAGGTTGCTTGGATTCTCTTCATAATATTTCGGCATTCTTCATCGGTTAGGTTAATGTCTAAATAAGACTCTATTTGTTTTGATTTGTTTAAAGACCTAATTAAAATGTGAACACCCCTTGACTTACCAATCAGAAGGTATAAGGTCAACAACCGTCACTATACTATGTATGCCGCATAAACAATAGACATTACCGTAAAGCTAATTATGATATCAGTGATTGCTTATTTGTTACATCAATACAAAATATGGGTAATTTGACGAAGATAAACTCATCACTGCCACAGTTGATATTCTCTATAAGTAGATACATAAAAGAAACAAAAAAACAACCTTCATTACTCCGCATAATAAGTGTAGGAATAGCTCCTAAGAAGGCATTAAGTAGAATTAAAAAAAATCTTAAAAAAAGCTATCTTTTCCAATATCAAAATCCATTATGAACGAGACTATTGTTACTTTTCGTGGAATCTGTGTCGTGTTGTATTTTTTAAGGCTGCGCAATGTAGGTCATCTGTATAATTGTGTCGTGTATGAGTCTGCAGCAAATAGGATTGTGAGTAACAAAGGATGTTGCGTAAGGCATTGCTATTTATTGATAAATGTCATTAGTGACGTGTATCGGGCTCGTGGCTAAATAACAAACGATTGATCGGCGAGGTTAAGCTGCGTTTGAACCGGCTAGTTCGGGCATAGGTGAGTTTACTTTGTTTACACATTGAGACCGCTCATTATATTGGAGAGACCTCAGCTCCAATAAAAGTCACGAAGTCTAAAAAATATTGACACTGCGAAAAAGTCTCGCGGTGGTCGCGTAGACCATACGTAGTAGGCGCGTTGTAACCGTGAAGGCTCAGTATAAGAAAAGCGTCGTAGCCACCAAGACTGTGCCTAGCAAGCGCGATATGGATAAGCGTGGTGTAGCGGCGAAGCCTGTGTGTAGCATGCGCGATGTATCCGTGTAGGCTGTGCGTAGCAGGCGCGGTGTAGCCGCGTAAGCTTTGCGTAGCAGGCGCGGTGTAGCCGCGTAGGCTTTGCGTAGCAGGCGCGGTGTAGCCGCATAGGCTTTGTGTAGCAGGTGCGAAAAAAGAAAATAAAACCCTATAAGAAGGGAAATTAAAAGATGTTGCTGTGTGCAATATTACGGCGTTAACGTAACATAGAGAAACATCTGTTAGGGGCCGTCTCCACAAGCGAGAGAATCGCGGCGATAGTCTCGCCGTGCCATCAAATTTTGCCGCGATGATATCGCCATGTGGAGACACGTTCTAAGAGAGTGTATAGAAGTACGTGGCACACCGCACGACATTAATATCGCCGTGATTCTCTCGCTGGTGGAGACGGCCCCTTAGGTTAGGCTAAAAGCCGACCCAAGAATTGTTGGGAAAAGCGATACAGCCCAGGCTGATGAAGGCCGTAATCGTAAGTTACGTGATAAACAGATTGTAATCTCACAATGGCTAGGACGAGGGGTCGCGGGTCGTGCTCATTACATTGCATTCAGACATTAATTTAACTAGACTTGTCTGTTAATTACAAGTTCAATAACATTCGGTTCAATTCAATGCATTTCATTTTGTAAGGTAGGTAAATTCTGTTTTAAAATATTTGAAATGTTTCTTTCTATGTAACAAAGGATCTGATGGCCATTCGTCACATTAGCTATTTCGTCGCTATCCCTATTAAGCCACATTCACTAATGCTTGTGCATCTGATCAGTTTTCTAGACTCGCTTCATGGCTGTCGCGGCGTGGACATGAGTGTAATGGTGGCTGGTCCAAGCAGATGGTGCTGAATGTATGCCAACAGACCTGTCTGATCTCGATAAATCAGCTCATTATAATTTCATCAAAGACATCTTCTTAAGTTGCTATAGGAAAACAATACCTTATTACTCGTATTATTAAGAGATAAAGTACAAAATGCGATAAACTGCTCAGTTATAGGAAAATGTCAAGCAGGCTAGCTATTTCTAATAAGATTCATAATAGACAAGCAGGCGTCGCCACCACTCGGCGCTACAAGTTACAGATATTGCTTTACTTGAATGTTAATAGCTCTGCGTTATTATAAAAAAAAAAAAAAAAAATTAAAATTAAAATTTGCTCTCTATAAAGACTATGTGTTAATATAGCTAGTTCATATTTGAGGTATTTATCTAACAAATTCCGTAATATCCGTTAGGAGTAATCTAATGCACTCACACATACAGACACACACATGCAAGGCTAGGTTACTAACACAGTGGGCACACGTGCACAGTGGAGGCAGCGCGGAACGAGTTCACACCGACCTGCTGCGCCCGCGCAAGAAAGAACTCAGCCAAGGACGCCGGCGTAACGGTCCGTGTGCGGGGGGTGGAGAGCGCGCGGGGCGTGGCGGGACGGGGGAGGGGGGCCCGGTCCCGCTAGCCGCACCGCGTGCCCGCGGGACGCATGGGATGCACTGGACACTGATTCATGTTGACCGTTGCGTCATCGCTTCGTAAATGTTGCTAGAAACTTTTAAATTAAATTCTAATTAGTTGATAACCTTTTCATAACATTATAAACTTAATTTATTTATAATTAATCATTTTATACCATACGTAATCGTTTTACACTAACAAGATTCCTGTGAGAAATAAAAATATTGTCAGACGCATTGCCGCAATGCGGCTTCGCTGATTAATGTCTTTGTACATCGATAATAATTTGTTAACATCAATAAACACAGTGGCTTGACACAACATTTAAAATTATGATAGACGTGTCCTAAATGAAGCATATTTCTTAAGAAAATCCAATTTTAAGTTCCTTTGCTCGGCCATCGACCCTAAAAACCTTATTTTCTTTCACACTCGCTCTCGCTAACTTAAATAGTTTTGTCTCACAGTCACGAAAACCGCTGTTCTGTCTTTATTTTGTTACATTACGGCCAAGAACAATGACTATTCGTCGATAGAACCGTGTTCCTATATCTATTCTTTTCTTGCATGCGAGCCGCGGGCGCGCCGCGAGCGAGACGACTAGCTTTCTGAAGCGCGCAGCCTCGGCTGAATGTTTCGAATTCCTATTGGGCCGCCGAGAGCTTAAAGATGGCCACTCGAAGACCGTTTTCTCGTTACGATAACCTAATTTTATTCCATTACGTCGGTAGTCGTTCTGCTTAAATTTCAATAAGGCAACTCCATTAAGTTCGAATGTCAGGAGGTAATGCGAGTAAAAAGACAGCGACCTCGCGGGCGTGTGTTCGCACGCTGCGCCTGCGCTCCCCGCACTTCCCCCCGGCCCCCGGCTGTCCCCGCGCGCCCACAGCCTCCGCGACCCGCGCTGCTCCCGAGCGGGTGATTCAACTGTGTTTGTTCGGAAATGTCGAAGGTTTGTCGAACGTCAACAGACACGGAACTACCTTCAGCTTGAGCGTGTTTCCAGGTATCATTTTAATTTTATCTATCTAGAGCTCCGATAGATTTATGCGGTACGAAAGAGTGCTCGAGCAAAATCAATGTTTAGTAACTTAATACAGCTAAAATAGAGCTGCATTACTGCATAAAGCAGAGTGTTATCAACAAGTAATTCCAAAATGTACAACATTATAATATCGCCACTACTGTATCACTAGTTAAGCCGTTTGTGGCTTTACAATAGTTTCCAATATAAAAGACATCAACGCGCTGCGCACCTTTATTGGAAAATTATGCGTGCAGTAAATTCGTGGTAGATTTTTCATTATTTAACGTGTTTAATACATTTGAAGAACGCTAAGCAAACAGAAGTAGTCTCATAGGTACATATTTGAACATACGTAAAATTTCAAATATATTATGCACGTTTTTTCCACACCTATTTTGTGATTACAAGAATTTACATAATGTATTTAATTGCCAATCCATAATATTGTTAGGTGAAGGCCTATTCAAATATATATTTTAGTATAATATTTGCATATGCTACTATTCATCATAAGTATATTCGGCAAGCGCCGGCGTTACGCCGCCAACATGACATCCGCTTTAAATAAATACAACTTTTGTACACATATATACTAACTATGGAATATGTCTCATTTTGTCATTGATATCTTTGCGCTTTTATTCATGTCGTGGATTATACTAGAATCTTGTTCAAGTTTTTTACTTATTATTGAAGTTCCAGTTTGACGGCTCTCGTGGAGCCAAGGCGCGCTACGATACGCGATAGGAGATAGTGGACCACGCGCCACGTGGAGCAGCCCATAATAATAATGTTTATCAATTAAACTCTTGAACGCTCTATTAATATATGAACCTTTACATGGTTTGAATTATGAACCTCATTTCATTTTCAAAATATTTTAATATTTTACTAGGCCAAAGCTGATGTTTACCTGCATCTTTTCGAAGTGTAAACGCATTTAACGAGTTTTTAATGCATTGCAGGTGTTTACGAACTTCATAACATTTTTCAAAATAAGTGAGATATTTACTAAATATTCCCCACACTACGTATCCTACATGTTACTGAAATTCAAGTTAAGACAACTGAAATAAAGCCCTTCAAAGGAAATATGGAAATTTTATGACATAGCCATATTTAAGTACTTTCAATACTACTTTAATGTACCATAGACAATGACCATATACGAAAGAACTAAAGCTACAAAAAGACAAAAGTTTGTAACAACAACATACCTAAATTGTATAACAAAATACAGAACTCGTGTATTCATGCTTACCCTTTTTGCTTCAGCAAGAAAATAAAATATACACTAATAAATAGACATTAATTAATATTGAACGGAACGTGAATTAAATGTAAATAAAATAAGTGTGTTCAGCTTCTGAATTGCTCGTTTTTATTTCCACGCACCAAATGAGAAGCAATGTGCATGCAACGCTCGTAGCTTCAAATTACGTAGCGATCATGCTGAACTGTAACGTCAGAAAAAACTAAGTAATTCTTTATTGTCTGCCATGATTACACAGTTGGTGAATGGATATTCTATGTAAAAAGGCAAGCATAATAGCAAAGTTTAGAGTGATAGAGAGATTTAGCTTCATTGTGACTTAAGTAATAATCGAATTTAAAGACTAAAGGAATCAATTCTGGGTTAGTGGTGATCTGTAGTTGAAATAGTATTTTTTTTTTGTATTTTATGTATGCTCGTAGTTAATAAAAACTAACCGTTTTCAGAAAGTTCCATTACGTTGATCTAAATTAGAAAACTAACTTATGATTAAGTTCAAAGTAGGTTGGTTAAGTTTCTGATAGCGATATATCAAAAAAAAAAGGGAGGCGTGCCTGTATTTTTTATTTCAGTGTGTCTGTATTTTGAAAAATTATCTAAAGTCATAAATGAAAAAGCGTATCCGCCAAAACGAAACTGAGAGCGATCTATTGAAATCAGGGTCTCTATAATTACTGACGAAATACTTGATGGACAGCAATTTCATTTTTTTTTATATCAAGACTACCCGGAAGCCCATGACTAAATTTGTGGGTCATCTCTACATTGTAACTTGGCTTACGACTAGCTACCGAGTTTATTTTTCATTAAAACGTCTTTAGATGAAATTAAAGTCGGAATCCAATTAAAATATATTAATAACTTTTGTGGTCATGGTGAAAAATAACATCTTCTAAGATCACATAATATTCTGTCGTAAATCAAAGTATAGTGTGTAGATAAAGTACAGATTTCGATATTAGGTACTTCCAATATCTCATGCAATATTGATGGTTTCTGCGTATTTATAATGTTAATTTTTCTAACGACACGGTATATAAAATTAATGTAAAGGGTCTATTTTATCTTCTCCATCGCCGCAAATTACCATTTCAAATAAGCAAAAAACATCAATATTGCATGAGATGAGCACTAGAACTTAACAAGTGACCTCAGTTAAAATTTACTTCAATGTTGGCGACGCGATTTATCTCACATGTGAAAGCGGTATAATTTATAATGTTTTACTTAATAATTATGGAATAAAACCTCACTATCATAAAGTTTCTTGTCGTTAGAAGAGAACAGTTTGCAGTCAGTAATTTTCAAAACGCATTAAATTCAAACATATTGAGGAAACGAAGGAAACACTATATTTGTTGTGCTTTAAAGAGCATTGTACAAATATTTTATTGGTCAAAAGAAACGTTTTCACTTATGTTTCTAAAGGCGTGTCCGTCAAAGTAATAAATTTCGCGATTATACGCACAACCTGTCAAAACAAGCACATTTTGACAGCTTGTGCGTATTTAATGACAACATATATTATTGATGCGCTTGGTCTAATCGCCTAATGGATTCGGTATCCAGGTTAAGTGGGGCGTGTTTTCAATTTCTCGCATCTTTTAGGTCGAGGTCAGTTGCTAGTGGCACGTTTTAGAGCACATCACAACTCGTGGAACCAATTTGTTTATATCGAGCACTTTAGTAGAAGGATCACGACTGTACAGAGCACTCAAATTGAATATGTCGATATTACGCTAATATACATAAATGTATGACATTAGAAAGTTGTGCCGGTGCTGTGCCCTAATTTTGAAATTCAGATAACTATCACCTGCATTGTTTTAAACAAAGATGGCCTACTAAAACTACTTTATACTTCTTTTTTACGTCTCAATAAAGAGCAAAAAGCCATTAAAAAAACTTCAATGAACTTTTTTTTGTAATAAAGCAAAGAAATGATAAAACAAATAAATCTGTAGGATCACAATGCTACAACTTAGCTGGGACGATCGCGTAAAAGCGACGTGTCTGATGTAAATTGTGCAGATCTAGTAAATCCCTGTCTTGTGAAAATCGCATCTACAATAGTGTTAAGTTTTAACTACGCTATAACCGCGTTTAAAAGCTGTCAGTATAAAATATTCCAAAACAATGATGACACTGACAGCTTTTGAACGCGGTTTAGATGTGCTGATCGCGTTCAGTTTCACTGGTGAAATTCGCCCTAATTCACTTTTTATTTCTCATTTACTCATGTCAGTATGACGTCAAAATAAAGATGAGAATGCGGAGAAAGTTCCATTAAAATTAGTTCAGTGGTCTTGTTAATTACCGCCCTCCGCCTACATCCTGGTTAACAGGACCTTACGTTTACTTTGTCTCATTATTGCATTTCAACTTGTCATATTTCCAGTTAGTACTTTTTTATGTAGAGTTTTTATTAGATCTCGTTTCATTGAAGTAACTAATCTGAGTATAACCCCGCTTGGTTGCACCAAAAAGGGAAAACTTTTGACAAATAACTATTCTAGCTCTATGTTTGATTAATAGATAAAAATAGGGAATTACAACTTATTGTAGGTATTACATTAAACACAGAGTATATACCTACTTTTTCTTGGTTTTATTTGACCTGCTTACAATAACTTAGTAATGCGAATACTAAAGTACATGTAGGTACCTATAGGTGTTGTATTTGCAGTATCGTTCATAACTTTATTCAAACTATTGGTATATGAATTTCAAACAACAATAATAATAGCTTGTTGTCAATTAAAGAACAATTTGACGGACTCCGACTGTCATTCGCCTAATCAGAACAAATTATAATTTAAAACATAATGGGCCCTTATTATCTTACACATTTTCCACAAGACCACTTCTTTGTAATCTTAAGGGATTATATGGATGGAAGGCCGTGTCCAATTTACTGTGTGCTAATAAAATAATCATGTTATTTGTGGTTATGGTTATATTATCTCAAGAATGCGGTTATTAAGGAAAGTCAAAGGCATATTTTTTTGTATATTGACTATTCTTATAATCTCTTAAAAGCAGTGAATCGAGTGTAGGATTGCCACAGTATAAAAAAAACGAGAAATCCTAACCTGTGTGCCTAATTTACGTGGACAAAAAGTATGTTGGTATTTGAATAGAGAGCGTCAGAACAGCGACGCTCAATCTTTGTCATTATTGTAGCAAATTAATCATAAGTGAAATTGCTTACCGACTAATTTTCGAACCACTATCTGCCGTTTTAATCGTTTCTGTTCATACCTACAACATAGACTAGCTAGACGAACTGACGTTTCAAATAATGACTATTTAAGTAGTTGATTTAAATTCTATTAATCTTTCTTTCTGCTTTAATAATAAATCTACCTTCTTACCAGTTATTTCTTATAATACGTTCTAATGTAAAGAAATTCGATAAATAAACATTTATGGAAGATAAAACTAGATCACGAGCGTACGTGCACGTGTTGTTCGGAACAAACAAATTAAGTGAAGCTTTTGTGTTCTGTCCTAGATAAACGGTTCGTGCATACAAAAAATGTGCTTTAGTTAAATTGACATTCAATAGACTGGTCAGTCAAATCAAACAAGAAACGAAATAGGTATATACCGTATGGTCAATTTAATTTGGAAACGAAGTTCTGAACTGGTCAAAGTTATTAAATGATTAGAATCTAATCTGACCACTTATTAATAACATCCTAAAACCAGTACTGGTTCTCGTCAGCAACATTGAATTACAACGTCTTAAACAAATCAATTTGCATTAGTAAATCTGTCTGTTTGTGATTACGGCAGCCTAGTTCTTTTCATTTAGAATGAACACTTGATGTTCAGCAGCATAACTATAGTAGACGTAGACGTTTGCAAGCGCCTCTGAAATGATGATGAGTTGATGTCGAAATGAATAATATTAAAGCCAAAGTCGAAGCATTTATTTCAAATAGGCACATAAAAGGCACATTTGAAATTTACAATAAAATTGAATTTATTCTAGCCGCCCCTTCCAAAGGGTAGTTTTCGTTTGGAGAACAATGGGCAAGATACTCCACCGTTACTCTTTTAAAATGTTTTACAATATTTTGTATACGTTAATTATAATATTATGTGTGAAGAAGACGATGCTATTGACTGCTATCATAATCACTAACTTCTAATTTGTATGCTGTATACATTTTTGTTTTAAATATTCACCCTGTGAAGAGAACAAAGCAACCATAATACTTCTAGCAATCTGAAATCTCCAAGGTTAAAAACGCATGTGCAGTCCACAACACGCGTCACAACATACGCGGCAATATTTCGAGTACCTTCAACAATTTACGAGGAAACGAGCATTTCGCAAAACTGATTGCAAACCGTCGAGATTGGTTCTCGAGTGTGGCGTGTCTAATTTATCACAAATGTGCATCAGTGTAACAGAACAGGCGAGGATCGGCGCGGATCGCAGGGCGCTGTGCGTTCTTGTCCGTACGCCACCGACACCACCGACCGACGCCACCGGGTTGCAGGTGTCAATCCTGTCGCATAAATAATGCTGATAAACTTCCCGCTTTCCACTGAATTATGTCTCGTACACGTCGTAAATAATCACGCGCATTTGTAATTCAAAATTTTTAGATTTCAACAGAGTGCAACGTTAGAAACGTTTACTATTTAATAGCTCTGTTTTCGAGCTGAGATTAAAGTTGGAAAGTTATTAAGTTTATAGTATTATATTATGTACATAATGCTCTCAGTAATTTTATGATACCGTAGTAAATATATAATTTCATTTTACGGACATTATTTCCTAAGCATTTTCAAACGTACCCAATGCAGCTGTGATTTGTTTTAAACATTTTAAAGGCCCTTTGTATTCGTATTTCAGAGGACTGAACTTTCTATGGCTGCAACTTAGAATAGCCAATAAATCATAAAATTTCAAGTGTGCACAATTGAAATTGCTTCAATAGCAACAGTTCAAGCTATAACAGTGAACAATACTTCCTATTAATTTCTATTTGCCCAACATATAAAATATATCGAAATTGTACCTTTAATAATTATGTTGAAGTTTATATCTACAAATCAAAATTGTATAATATTTGGTGTCATTCAGTTACGCTACGCTTAAATTAATTTAAGATTTGCTTTCAGTAACAATCTTCAATGCACAGGTAGATTATATAATTTGACTAGCTCCTGCCCGCGACTTCGTCCGCGTGAAATTTCACTCTCCCCCATTTACCCTTTTAGGGGTGGAATTTTGAAAAACCCTTTCTTAGTGGATACCTACTCTTCACAAAGAACACATCCTCCAAATTTCATGTCTCTCGGACCAGCGGTTTAGGCTGTGCGTTGATATATCAGTCAGGACTTTGCATTTTATATATAGGGTGTCCGGTAATTAATGAATAACAGCTCTTAAAGGGTCTTTGTACTTATT
Organism: Luperina nickerlii; assembly: GCA_963855955.1. Classification (NCBI taxonomy): domain Eukaryota; kingdom Metazoa; phylum Arthropoda; class Insecta; order Lepidoptera; family Noctuidae; genus Luperina; species Luperina nickerlii. The sequence continues at coordinate 11,980,028 of OY979664.1, read as the reverse complement.
ATTATGAACAACTATTACTACGGGACCAAACATGAAATCGCGAAAAAAAATCAGTTGTTCCCTACATTTATGTTCGCATAAGTCGTCAAAATGTAGAAAACTGCTGATGCTTTTTTCGCTATTTCAGGTTTGGTCCCATAGTAAAGTTGTTCATAATGATAAGTACAATGACATCTGAAGAGGTTATCCATTAATTACCGGACACCCTGTACCTATATATGTAGATGAATTTAAGTATTTCAGTAGTACTCAATCCTCAACTGTGACCGTTAATATCTCGGAAACGTGATACTTTACGGTATTTTCTGTTTGCATTGATGTCAGCTATCGCTTTATATAGGTCTCATGCGTGGTCGCCATTTTCAAATTGGCGCGGCAGTAGGTATGTTACGGATCTTCAAACCCCTTTCAGTATTCTGCAGCTTTGTACATCTAGTTTATTTTGTCAAGCAAATTACAATAAATCTTTTGCAGTCAATGTTGTCATATTCGAGCAAAAGTGAAGGTGCTATAATAAATCTGTGTTGTGTTATAATAAATCTAGTCGCTATCCGTGTAGTGTGTCGTTTGGGCTTACAAATATTTTCGCTGAGTGATACAAGAGCTGCGCGTACGCCGCGCGCCGATCCGGCACGGAGCGCGGAGTGCCACACTGGCACGGGCGCACTACAACAGGGATGGCAAACATTTTTGCATTTGCGTGTCATTGAAACAAAAAATAATGTGCCTCAGACGTGCCACTGCTATACGGACGATCTCTAACGCAAATCGATTGCATTCCACAATCAAACGTCCCTAGAATATCTGTCGTAGCATGTGTTCGCCATCCCTGCTCTACAAGAAACCTAGTTAAGTGAGAGTGCATATTATGATAAATTGTTCGATCTGTATGTATTCTCTCACAGTATTTACATGATGGCGCTGTAGTCACATTCTTAACTGTAATGTTACTATTTGTCTTCGCTAATATGTTTTGGGAAAGTTATTGGATATTGGTGTCTCGATGGCGAATTACTTTTAAATATGAAAAAGAACTACTCAATATTTAACATAAGAGCTATCATGTCAAGAGAGAAACAGCAGCGTTAAACTAAAAGTATCGTTAGTACGGCTGAAGGTGCTAAAATATACAATCTCTGTTTCCCAAAAGCTACAAAACCCTCAAAGATCGTTCAACTCAAATCCAGCCATGAGAGAACTTTAATTTGAAAGGAGTATTTTGCTGCTATTTTAAAGTTTCTAGGTAAACAGGAAGTATAAACAGATTATAAATATTTCGCTAAGAGACAGGAGGAACCTCAGGACTTCAAGGTTCTTACCAAAGACCCTCAAAATATTACTGATACACAAAGTCTACGTCATAAAGTTACAACAAGAATTCGTTTATCGTGCAAGAAGCATTCGTCAGTCGTTCATTAATTACAGAGTTACTGTTCCAAATCTTTTAAAAATTGCGATTTTTTATGTTAGTAGACTATAGAAACTCTAGAATTTCATGTACGTAGGTAGGCACATAACTGGTAAAATTCTTATCTCTTAAAGTAAGCAGTAATACTGCATTTTGTAATAAATTATTCAACATTGCGGTTCGCAGTCTTTAAATGTCAATATGTAGAGCACTTTAAGAAAGAATATTAAATAAAATATGTTTTCACTTAAAACCTGCCGCAATTACCTTGATAAACCGCCACAAAGTATGAACCCTTCAATTAAAAAGTACATTCAGGTTTGGCAGCCATGCTGCCGCACTGCGCATGCTTTTTCTTACGAATTGTAATTTGGCTATATTCATTACGAAAGTTCCATTGTTAAGTGTCACGGGCGAATAGCAATTGACATACCATTTTTTACACCACTTTATGTAGAAGACGCACCAGGAAACCATATAAGGGCGAAGTAACAACTAATTAAACTATATATTCAAGGAAGTGATATTTTAAGATTTTAATGTGGATACTAAGGCTTTTTAATTAAACCCATCAACTTGAATGTTGATATATCCATAAATGTAGAAATGATCTACTTTGAGAACAGGAAAATAATTTAAAATATTACAAGTTAACAAACGTTAAGTATTAAGTTTAGACAACATCTACTTTCTTTGTGAGAGAACATTAAAGCGCAACATAATAACCGCAAATTATAGTGTACAAAATTTGATTAGCAATACCTAAATAGGTATTATGATGTGATTCATCCATTGTGAGTTCTTACTCTCACTTGGTATGAATGACTAAAATTTCGGTGACTACTGACCTCTGCCAACAGACCTTACAAAAGAAACAAGACAAACAAAGAAAAAAATAGTTGAATCCAATTAAAAAAGCCATTAACAACGCGAATAACGATCTCTTCTTTATTGATTTAAATTACAAAAGAGCGCGTCTCGTGGTCGGTCGGTCGCGGTGCGGCACAGTGCGCAGGCGCACCGTCTTCATCGCTCGAGCTTTAATTGGCGGACATGTCCGGTATTTTTCGTCATCGGTTCGGATGGCCTGGGACCGGCCTAACATTTGCTAACCCTATTCACTAGCTGTACATATCGTAAATGCGAGAAGTCGAACACAATAGTGTAGTCTATAAACGTTGATAGTCGGAGCGCACTAAATCTTTTAGTACCGATCTATGTTAATCGATAGGACATTAACAACGGTGCGTCGATAATGGTCAGTCCTGGGACACGGCGTACTCAAGGCTGTGCTCGGTGAAAGGATTCGTCGTGTATCTGGATCATCCCGACAGCGACATCCGCGAGCCGTGCCTCTACCTACGCGCAGCCGGCAAATAGCACGAACACTTGTGCAAATTTGTAACCGACATGACAACAGCTATTAAACAACTAATATTAATATCTTATTAAAATTTTGAACTACTCTTCGACGGAAGCTTGTTTGATATAAATATAATCGTCCTTTCCTGTCATTAAAGACCATTTCTAATCTCCCAACATACATAGATGCCACCCGTAATATTGATTATATTTTAATGATAGAGATATTATATTAAACTAGCAGCGCCGCGCGGTTTCACGCGCATAAATGTCGATCCCGTGGGAACATTGGGACAAAATCTATCCTATGTCTTTTCCCGGAATGCAATCTATCTCTCTGCCAAATTTTATCGAAATCCGTTCGGTGGTTTAGGCGTGAAAAGGTAACATACAGACAGAAAGACAGAGTTACTTTCGAACTTATAATATTAGTATGGATGCAATAAAGCTTCTTACTTCAATTTTTATTTTATTCAGACATTTTCTTGCAATAGTTCTTTTAAAAACAAACATTAACTTAAACTTCACCAGTGAACGCTGCCCGAAAATTGGTTCAGAATAAATAGATACATGAAGCCTGTGAATAGTAATTATTAGTGGTTTGCTCGATGTACAACAGGGGGCCACATCGACACCGCCGTGGAATATGCAAATGATGTTAAACTGCAGCTTACGAAACTGCTCCGGCTCTCCGAGCGATAGACATGATAATACCAATAAATAAGGACAAACTATTAATGGTGAAATAAATTGATGTGAGATCACGATTTGAAAATTATTAACCTGAAGTCATTTACACCGTGGAAAGCAATCTATGCGCTGTTATATGCACACTTACCTACTTATGGGACACGACTACTGCTTCTGTAGACATACTTGGTAACTTGGAAGCTGTTTATGACCATGTCATGCTAAGATATCCAAAGTTGGGGTTTGCGTAAATTCCTAGTGATCGAAATCGAAACATCCCTGTTAGTGTTTAGGAAAACAGTATAAATCAATGTTTGATTAATATCTTATTTCCGTGGATATATTAGAAGTAGTTCAACTCAGTGCAAGCTGTCTTGTAGCTATTATAAGTGAACTTTAAAACATCATCGAATGCAAAATTAATCCGAAATTAAATTTATGACCATGCGTGGCAAAGTTTGCATTGTTGTTTAAGCTGGCTGGACAACGCCCAGAAATAACAGTTATCTTTTGATTGACGTCATCTTAGTTTTATAAGTCCAGATGATAAAGCTTCTCTTCCGTCAGTATTTAAATAATGTTGTATCTGCAAAATAATCGGTTAGCGTGCATATAAAAATCGTTAAATGTTGATTGATTACCTACTGATTGGATTATTATAGGAGAGATATCATTTCAATCATGTCTAGATGTTTTCGGTGCACATAACGATCTAGCCTCGTATGATTGCAGTTAAACAGATGAGCTTCATTAAGATTCGTGCCAGACATATTGCTAGGCGCGATGTGAGATATTATTACCCGTTAGTAATTGCGAACCGAGATACAACTTATTACATGACTGTTGTCGGCTTATAATTGTCTATCCATTACTATGTATCATGGGAAAGGTTCCCTAGCACATCGGTGTAACATATCTAATTAAAATATTTAAATAAAAAAATGCCCATACATAGTTCACAAGCCTTTGCTGTTGAATGTATTTTTAATGAATTTGATGTTCGAACTTTAGAATAGGCAACGATTAAATAAGTATTTTAATACTTAATTACTATTAAGTAATTAAGTATTAAAATTTATTATATTATGTAAATACAAGAGGGCTCTTAACATGTTTCCTATTCACGAGTAGGCGAAAAAGTGAGATGATTTATATAAAATCAAATAGATATGAATAGCGTATTAAAATATTGCGGCTACGGTGATCAGTGTGGGTTCCAATCTGAATTTATTATCTTATTAAATGGAATTCATGGAGCGATTGCATTCGATTCGACAACATGCTAATCGCGAACGAAAAGAAACTGCATGTTTTATTAATGCATGTCATTATTTATATTGTGGCATAAAGTTTGAGCTTTTTGAAACGGGGTATTTCACAACTTAGTTACTTAAGTTTTAACTCAGCCTATAATAAAATATAAGTTATAAAAGCCATTGTAGAAAATATATTTTACAGTTTTCCCGGGCACCGGTTTTTTACAGATAAAAATATGTGTCCGGGAAATCCCTTACGCAAAAGTTTTCATAATTACAACAAATATGCATGTACGTAGTGTTGTAGTTACGTACTTATATTGTTGGTATCTGGTCATTATACATTAAAATTATATGTGTATGGAGTTTATATAAACATTAGCGTTTATGCACGCTATAATTTTACTTCCCGAATGGCAAGTAACAAGTTGCAACAACTCGTTTATGTATTATACCGAGATCGATACGTGAACGAATAATTACATTGACTTTTGCTCTCGGTTATTTTATAATAACGAAATCCGGAATAAAATTACTTATTGTATGGTATTGATTAGGTATATAAACATGTTTTTTTTTTGTAGAAAAAATTTATTTGCCTTTATGTAGAAGCTTTTTCGGCAATCATTAAAACGGAATGTATTGTAACTTCTGCATTTATTATAATAGCTGTAGGTATGACTGTGCTGGTTCACCGTATTTTTTATTCCGTGACGTCAGCTCCTTAGCACTAATCCATACATAGGTACATCTTTTCATACATCAACCACAGGCGATTGCGGTTGCATTGCTTAGTCAGACTTAAGACCTGATTATTAGGGATATGTAGGTATACACCTCAAAATCAATAGCAAAACAATCTAACAAAAATAGAAATCCGGTTGATATCTGGTTCGGTATAGTACCTAGGTACTTCTCACTTTCTTAAACTAACTGCATTGCGTGTAAAAATCTAAACCTACCTTTCCTGGTGGCACGTCGTATGTACGAGTATGTACTGTCAAAATTAAGCAACAAATTATACTCACTGACGTGCAAAAAAAAGTATCAAAACGAACCGTGACATCCAACCCCGATCGGGTAATTTAATATTCGTAAAACTATCCGATAAAAATAAAAAAGCAAAACTGCACCAGGTGCTACTTTCGTTTTCCAGCCACTCATTGACCCGGCTGTCAAAAGCTTAACGCCAATTTGCCTCTGTATTATATTAGCACGCTCCGTACATAATCGAACGTGCAGGTTAACTAGCAATTAGTCAGTATCTTCATTTATTTATTTTCGGTATACAAGAGAAGCTGCGTCTGTCAAACGCTAACTGACTTTTGTCTGGCTGGACATGAAATGTCATCGCTTCAACATCTTTTCAACGCGACCTTTTCTTTCCAAACAGTTTTTTTGTTCTACATCGATTTATCAGGTGAGCGCCGAATTACATTTATATACCTCACGAATAATAAGAATATTTATAAAAGTCATCTAGAGATAGTATCTACGTGAAGTTAATTGGTTATATTGAACGTCTATGTGATTGTTTCCTTGTTTAATGCAATGCATAATATTTTTGGTGAAATAACTTTTTAATTTAAAGAGACATGTTTGACTTCGTGGGACCTTATTATTATTGGGGCAAAATACGTAACGCATACTTGTGATTTTTACTGTGAGAGGTCGAATAAGTAATAAATAAGGTTTAAGTACAGTCACGAGCACTAATATGTCAACACTTGGCAACTTTCAATTGCGTTTTTTTTTTTTGTGAAATAACGAATGCAACGTTGAAATACGACACATTACACAAACTATGGGTTCGAAAACACTTTGTTCGTAATAACATAAAATTTCATTCAAAACTAAAGGAGAAAATCGTCTTTGAATAAAGCTCAGTGTATACATACCTATGCTCGTGACTGTACCTTTTAAAATATTACTTAATCTTTATAATGCTCTCGCAGAATCAATATTTTCATATGGAATTACTGGCTATGTCAGAACATTAAAACTTTCTTAGACAAAATATATAACCTACAACTTCGTTTATTAAAAATAATTATACCAAATAAAATAAGAAAAATGCTTATGATGGTGATGACGTAACAGGTTTCTTTAAATATTGTAAAATATTGCCAATACACACTAATATACGAAAGTTATTAATCGAACAGTTCACCAACAAAGAACTGCAAATTAAATTTAATCATAGCATAGCAACAAGAATGGCAGCCCAATCAAAACTGTTAGTACCGAGATACAAGAACTATTACGAGAAACGAACGAACGCTTATTTAATACCTACTCTAATTAATGATGTTCCAACAAAAATCCAATCGGAAATAACAAACTAATTATAAAAAATAAATAAAAAAAATTCTTTGATTCTCTTTGAAAATGCATCATGCTGTGTACCTAAATTTCATTCAATAAGTGATTAGCATCTTCGTCATTTTTGTACATTATACTCGTAGTTGTTATTTACTAACAACCTCACAATTTTTTATAAACTATTTGTTACGAGTATAATAACTAAGTCTTAAGTTAGTTTTTAAGATTGCTTAAAGTGTATCAACATCCGAACAAACCTATTGAGGTTTTTGTGATGTTTAATGTTTGTATTTTGTTTAGTTCCTTAATTAATAAAAAAATGAGACAAAAACTGTGGGCATTCCAGAGTAGTTTAAAGGGGGTGGAAGCTTAAATTGAGCGGAAGCGGTTTCGTTTTATTTATTTAACAATATCGATTTTGTTCAGATAATGTCTGTGGAGGAACCTACTCACGTAAATAACAGTGATTAAAACAGCATAAGAGAGTGAAGGTAGGTTCGCACGAAACCAGATCGAACCGGATCCAAATCGGAGGGAGCGTTTTCTGTAACTGGAGCAGACGGCCGTCTCGAATATCGCCCCTTATGTCGATAATAAGATTTTCTTTCGTACGCCGCAATACTGCAGTTTCTCTTTTTTGTGAGTGCACCTGTGATGTAGGCCAATCATGGCTTATTTCAACACGAACTCGTGATTGACGCTTATCCCACACAGTATTGTCCTATGCAGTATGCAGATGAATACCATGAACGTTTGTTTACATTATATGAACTTTGATTGCTATAGGTAAATAGTTTGTAGTTGTAGTGTAGTGATATATTATAATTATAGTAAGGAAACTACTAATACCTCTTAATGCTCTTTTATTAAGTGCTTAAGATTTATTAGTTAATGTGTTTATGCAGAATTAAAGTTCAACGCAGGAGAATTCACGTTAATGTTAAGTATTTTGTTTGAGTAAAATTAATTACATATTAAAAATGCGACATTTTGATTTGTTTTCTTTTTATCTTAATAAAATTAAATGTTATGTGGCCATGTTTAGAAGACTAATTGTTTATCTAATTTGACAGTACTGATTTGTTGTAGATATTACTAGCTATGTATTTCAGTTTGTGAATCGGATCCACGAAATCAGCGCCATTACGTAACGTCGTCTGGTCATGTGTCCAATTAGCTTGAGCCGCTGAGCTGTTTTCTAGGACAAAGCGGTCATCTCAGTATAATTTTGGTTCCTAATCGAGCTAAACCTGAACGACAGGTCGGCACACCCGCTCATAGAAATGCAGAATCTAACAGTCTTATTCATTATAGCTAGCGATTAGAGACATCAATAAAATATCTCTTATTCGGTAACACTTAAATAAAATATATATTAGAAAGCTAGATTGTTTTTATTGTATTCAAATTTGATAATAAAGGAAAAATTAATAATAATATAATGTTATGAGTCATCATCATCATCTGCCTAGCCTTTTCCCAACTACGTTGGGGTCGGCTTCCAGTCTAACCAGATGCAGCTGAATACCAGTATTTTAAATGGAACGACTGCCTATCTGACCTCCACAACCCAGTTACTGGGTAATATGATAACCTTGGTAAGACTGGTTGTCAGACTTCGGGCTTCCGAGAACCCGTAACGACTGTCGAAGATCCACAAAAGACAGCCGGGACCAACGGCTTAACGTGCTTACCGAGACACGGAGAGATCTTGGTATGTAAAGATGGTCACCCATCCATGAACCAGCCGCGGCAAGCTTAGCTTAACCTCATAGATCGACCTGCAGCTGTTATGACTTAGCCAGCAACATATATCTACGATTATTTTGTGCCATATTTTTAATAACAAAGGACATTAAACGGCAACATACTTGTGACTGATTCCGGTTTCTTCATGTCGATATAACTTTTTTCGGATGGACATTTCACTTTCGCTGTCATATAATAAAATGATAAGATGGCTGTGGCCCTTCGATTAACATAGGTTTTAAAGGGTGGGGGCGTTTTAAGGATTGTTCTTTTGAGTTTATTCAAATAGACAATACAAACAAACGGGACTAGAGTTCTGATTTCTCTAAAGGTATTGCTACTCTAGGCATCTGCATATAGGAATAGATATCCTAAGTTGTAGACGTCAGCAGTAAAAAGGCACTGCTCCGACTGTGCTGTCAATAAGTGATATGTACGAGTTACTGTGACATCACAGTGCATTAAATATTCTAAATAGTTGAAATCTATCTTAGCACATTAGCATGTGTCCAATCATTTGAGTCGGTGTCGGCGCGGGCGCAGTGTTCGCGCCGCGTGGGAACTCGAGCACCACTATTCGATATAAATACTAACCATATTTTACGTCAGAAATCGACGCACTCTAGTTGCGCATAAGCAAGTAATCTCCGCCATTAATGTCACGACTAGATTGTGCATCCTTGCGTAGCCACCGGTCTCCCAGTTGCCATAAATCAGTGTGTAAACCGCAATCGACCATATTGGCATTTATAGCAGCCTTATACTACTGACTCGTACATAGTACCGTCACGTTTATTATCTACCAAATTAATTGTTTAACTAGATTTCGAGCATAATAAGCACCGGTGTAATTGAATTGAAAAAATATTTCATTAAACTATTACACTTGCCTATTTAAATTAGAGTTAACTCGTGTGTGAAACATCAAATGCGTTTTCAATCAATGTGGGAAGTTATAAAAGTATGCCGTTGATAAAGGAGCGCTTAGAAATATTAACTTGGGTGGAGATGGAGAATCTTCGGAACTTAGAAACACGCTCGTGGCGAGCCCTTTAATTGCCTTTGCATGAACCGCAATTAACCGCGTGTCATTCGAGTTTGTAGTAACGCCCGCCAACAGATCAGTACGCAATGTTAATTTCACTTTTACTGGTATCCGACTCGTTATAATAATCTAGCATAAAATTGCAACAGTATGAGAGATCAAAGGCTGTTCGTACGCAGCAAGCGGTCATCTTCTGCTCAAATGTCAAAGGTCGCGCCGCCGGCAGCGGCGACGCGCTCTGGTATGCGGCCGAGCCAACCAGCTCCCATTTACTGCTGCCTAGCTAATACCAATTGATATGAAACAGAGCGACCGTTATACAAATCATTCCTATCATTGTGGATCCTTATGTCATTAAGGTTCACAGCTATTAAAAATGTTAGCATTGTTAAATGTCAGCTGATGATTAGTCAATTATAAGTTTCATGTGTTAACGTTAATGTCACAATGATATGAAGATAATTAAAAGTTTACTCCAGTTAACTTCATGTTTAGTTACTTATTTACTCGTTAGAAACATTTGGAGTGTTTTAGGATTCAAAGAGTTACCTTCAGAAATAATTCCTGGCTAACTCATTATGTGAGTGTGTGTAGTATTTCTTTGTGTTCAAATAATTTAATTGTAAAAATAACAACGTAATCAATTCGCAGTCACACACAACATCACCTTCGGTCGAACGTCACCTTGAATTGCAGAGAATGACCAACGGCATGTTCAGGTTTATTTCGAATCAATTCTATGTAAAACGTCCAATTAAAACCGTCACAATGTGGTCGCGGCTATCGCGATCCGATCTGTGTCGGTCGCGGACTCGCGGGCCGCGCTGGTCGCAGAGCTGTTCGCTCCGCGTAACACTTGGATCATGCGCTGAATCAGTCCCGGCTCCCCGACTAGTCATTATCGTCACATCGGAACTTCTCAGTTAATTGTCCACGTATTTTTGTTGTAAATACAACGCAATTTGTAGACATCGTTCGATAGCTCGCGGAGATAAAGTCGGCCATTGTAGTTGCGATATCGAGGCCGTTTATTCGTGTTAATTAAAGATATCGAACTAGATCTACGATAACGATATCGAGTGGACTATTTTATAAAACGACATGCATTATTTTCGTTGCACATAAAAACAAAAAACACACATAAACATAAAATATGGTATTTTCAGAATCGGCAGAGCTATTGTACTTAACTAAAGTTGTAATTGAACATAATGCAAAGCTTATTACGCCAACATGTCCACTGCGTCTATAATTCTTCAATTAATTTAAGAATGCTATTAATGGATATCGGTTCATAAATCTTCTAGAAGCATTAATTACTTGCCTGAGCTGGCATGAAGGTAGAAATAATACAAATGGGTATAAAATGTAATGGCTATTCGCGCTAACGAATATTGCAATTTAAGATTTCTAGATATATAAGAGAGGTAAGGTTTCTCCGCAGCTCTACCTTATTAGTCGCATCAATAGGTAATAGAAATGTTATTAGTAACTTGTGTATACGTAGCCGGCTCTTCTCACTATTGACCACATTCCTGACTGCTGGTAATAACTCGTAACAGCCTATGAGAACAAATTAGAAAATATCTTGAACTTTTTACATTAGCTTTTCCCTGTGAAAAATATTCTTATAAAAAAATAATTATTAAGAATAACAATATAAGAGATAATTATAACGTTTGTGTTGTTAATGTTTGTTGGTATCGGTGGTCAGCGTCGGCGCGGGCGCAGTGTGCGTGGCGCAACCGCGCTCGTTAACCCACATGCACCGCGCCGCGCTGCCGCTGCTCAATACAAAGTCATCAAATTCACATCCTTGCTTGTCGATAATACTTCTTTTAACTAATTACTCAATTAGTTGTACAACCAATTTGATTACAATTGTTTTGTGTCAATTAGGTTAGATTTACGTCAGCCTGCGACCCTTCAAAGTCAAACTACAGTTTTGACACAGCTAGGCACCATAAATCAATCTAGGTCAAGTAAAGTGGCCATTAACTAACTTCATGCAGCTGATGTTTTCTCAGTAGGTGCCTATTCTTGATTTAAACAGAGAAAACCTAAATTAATTTAAAACGGAAAACACGAGTAGGTTTATCGCTAAAAGGTGACCAAATTATGATACAATTATGCAAACATATTATACCTAGAATGGCTCGCTAAACTATTTGTTACCGTGTTGTGAATACGAACCCGAACCAATGGCAATAATCGACGCTTATCGGTTAAGTTAATAGCGTACGATGCTATTACGAGACCAGATTCTCAGAAAAACCACTGCGGTGACCTTAACGTTGCCAACTATAATGGTTACCTGCATCTTTACCTACCAAAGCCTGGAATTACCCACTACGAAACTAACCGTAGACGTACCGGCAATTTAACCCAATATTTTTACCTTTATGATAGATACTTATGCCTCACGAACCATCGAACCATCGACAATGTTTCCTATAAGCAATTTAAAGTTAATCCACCGCTCGAAACGTTCCACGATTGTGCAATAGGGTTTAAGTAATGTCAAAAGCACTATTTTTAACAGTGTTCGTTGCACAACAATTTCGCATGTTAACTTAGTGTTTCGTTTAAACTAATGACAAGCTGTACACAATTTAGTCCAGTTAAAATATGTTTGTGAGGCAATGACGTAAAGTACTGATTGAATTTAGAAGTTTACGAGCCACTCGCAGGAGAGTAAATACATTAATTTATGATCATCACTAAGCTAAGCTTACTTCATTGTCAAGCGTTGGTAGTCTGCAAGTTAATCAACAAAATAATAGGAAATCATCAGAAAATATCAACTTTATAGATGTAGCGTTAATAAATATTTTATCCATTACAGTACTGTGTTTTCTGTGCCACACATAAAGCATGTAAACCCAGTTGAAATATAAGTTATAATTCCATACTTCATTAGATATTGTAGCAAAATACACGAGCCCGAACAACTACAAACATTCAAATAAAAAATAGCGTCATTGTTCTTAATTAAAGATTCGTTCCAGTATTTTTTATTGCTCACAAGTATTACATTCCGTTTTGAAGTTAACAACAGTTATTAAACACATTCGAAGACGTCACGTGACGTAATTACGTAGATGGAACAGTAACTCTTTAATTCATATGAATAGTAGGTAAAGTATGGAATTAAAGAGTTACTGTTCCATCTACGTAATTGAGTATAGCTACTACAAATTCGGTAATATCAAACAAATACTTTTTGTAAATTTGTATCTGCACAATTTACACAGTTTTCTTGATAAATTATCAAATCGTATACGTAAGTCAAACAAAAAATAGCGTCATTAACAACACGAAAATTAATACCAGCAATACGAACACATAGTATATTATTGGTGTCTGTAAACTATACAGCAAGTAAATAATATTTCGTCAAATATCAACGAGTTACCATTGTATCAGCTGTCAGATGAAACTTAATATCGAGTGTTTCGGTTCCTCGCGCTTGCTCCAATTCATCGTGTCGTTTGACAGACCTTTCTCATTTTACGACATGTATATTGAACACGTACGTAAACCTCCAGCGTTAAAATAACAGAAATGACAATTACACATTTTAAAATACGATATAAATAACGAAGGATGTGGAAATGGGTATGATAATGTAGAAAGTAAAAATATTTAGACAACCACTAGAATCACATACCGTGGGATGATCTCAATTCTGCTTTCATTTTAATAAAATTTAATGTTCTGTTTTATTATTTGGTATTCGCGCTAAAAGCCGGCTTGGCTCGGAAAGCACCGCGCGGGCGGCGCGGGCCCAGCGCGCAGGCGCTACGTGATGCCTGATAGGCGCGACGCGTGACTTGCTCGCCCTGGTTTTGTACAGGATCTAAAGACTCGGAGCGAGCTTATTAATTAAACATTTAGATACGGATATATTCTGCTTTATGATATGCGATGCCGACGCAGTATAGTTTCGTTAAAACAACATTCCCAGCACTCCACTACTATATAATATGTATAGATATAATACTGTTGTCTTTGTTAATTGAGTAATGTTATTAACCTTTTTTTTACTTTTTCCAGATTGACTTCGCTACTTGACTTCGGACACCTTCCTAACATCATGGATAATATGGTCAATTGCACTTACTTTGCCAAAAGCCTGGCCAATTAAGTTCTCGACCAACAAGGATAGGGTTGGGGTGAATAATGGGAAAAAGGAACGTACGGATCAAGTTCGCACACTGCATTGGTCCGCCGATTGACTCGAGCACGTTGGGCACGTCCGAGTAGCACCCCAGCCCGCGCCCCGCACTCCCGCACTCTCAGTTACCGACGCTCTAGCGACTGCCAATAAAGTACAAGTCATACCGGGTTATTCACTTATTTAAATTTAGATATATTTATTGTAGTACAAAGATAAACTGAACACAAACATTCCAAGTTTGATGTAGCAAAACTGACAGGAGAACGAACCGAGTTGTCGTCCTCGGTTGTAAATGAAGCGGTAGTCATGACGGCCACTGCCCCAGAACTGTCAAAGTCGGATTTCTTTGATTTCGTGACGTCCAACGAGGTTACTGATGCCCAGTACAAACAACAGATGCGTTCTGTAAATGTGTTCATGGAATCACCCGACTCGAGGTCAAACCCACTGCTCTCAGAGGAGCCCAAAGAACAGAACAATAATAGCTTGCTGAGCGTAGGTGGTGCGCAAATCGGTGCCAACAGTGGCATGGCCACTGCCACCACTTCCACGACGCTACAGAGTTTCGACTCCATTTGGAATGTGGACCGCGAACGTGATCGCTTAGATACTACCATGTTAGAGGATCTCAACAAGTTTTACTGGAACCAGGAAAGCGATATTAATGGCACGCATCCCTGCACAGACACGGCAATTTCAAATAAATTAATAAACAACACGGACGGACAAATTTACACACTCACTGTATTAAATCATGACATGACGGAAACCAGTTCGAATCGATACTGGGCTAAAGAAGAAGACGTGTCTATGTCTAGTCCAACTGACATAGAGCCGCACAACTCCTTAGATCTCGAATCCATATTAAATATGAACGGATTCCCCAATGACTTCAACCAAGATTTACCAAAAGTAGAGGGTTTCACTTACGAGGATGGCGACTCAGAAAGCCAACACGCTGATTTGAGTACTAGTGATTTAGTGAAAGTGGAGCCCTACAGTTACGAAGAAGGTGAGTTTCAGAATAGTGACAAAAAAGATGACTCTCATAGTTCATCTATTCTCGTAACACCGGCCTTATTAGAAAGTCAAGTAGAATTTAATAACAATAACAATGATTGGAAAATAACGGATCAAAATACAGAATCGAATGAATCTTTGCTCAGAAGCGCATTACAGGGAAAAGCCTTTATTAGATATAGTACTATACAAAAAAATCCAGCAAAAGTCGATGTTAGTAGTGAACTGAAACGAGTCATCGCGACAAATAACAACAAACCTGATGTACCATCAATGTACCAAGACAGCAAAGATGAACTCTTGATGGCGATTTCGCCACCTAATCGTTTAAATATTTCGATATTATTAGAAGACCCTAGCAACTCTGTTGTTTCAAATGGGGAAAATCCATCATCGACGCAAAGTGTCGACGACATTTTATTGTCACGACTAGATACCAACTACCCGGAAGACTACGAAAAGTTGAAGAGGATAGCAACGGAACTCGGAGAATCGATGCAACCGTTCTGTAGCGTAGAACCTATTGACCCAACGCGAAGTGTCTATAACATACATCACGTCAACGGTGAACTAGTGACCATGATCCCCGCCGGGGAGGTCCAGCTGAACCAGCACTTGCAAATAGTGACAGCATCGCCCACCGTGACGAGCACGAAACCGGGAAATAGAAGATACAAGAAACCGCAGAATAAGAATCCGGCGCCGACGCCGCAAGCGCAGTCGGGAACGGCCATTCAGGCGGCTACCTCTACGTCGAATGGAGTGAGGAAAGAGAGATCTCTCCACTACTGCTCCATTTGTTCGAAAGGATTCAAGGACAAATACTCAGTGAACGTGCACGTGCGGACGCACACGGGTGAGAAGCCGTTCACGTGTTCGCTGTGCGGCAAGAGCTTCAGGCAGAAGGCGCACCTCGCCAAGCACTACCAGACGCACATCGCGCAGAAGACCGCCGCCGCCAACGGCGCCGTCAAGCCGAACAAGCAGAGGTAACGCGCGCCCGCGCACCGCACACCGCTCACACCCCATTGATAGTCAATTGTACTTTATCATGGTGATATAATAACAAATGTATTTTCTTATAATCGATACTTAAAGGCTGAAAATATCACAGATGAATTTGGTAAGGTGCTAATAAAGTAATAATTTATAGAGAAATAAGACAGTTACGAAAGAGATATGTGAAGGTTCTCGGCCGTTAATCTTATTTGTTAATTTGTATGTAATTCCGCCCGTTACCGTATACATTTTAGCTTTAGCTAAGAACAGATACTTTTAAGTGTTTTACAAGATTATATAAAATCAACTTACATTGCATATTTATTAGTCATAAATACTAGTTTACGTTAGAAGTCATATTTGTAAACAACGTTATGCATTTTGGTATAAGTAGGTAGATATCTGACGCTAGTTCCTTGATATAAGCAATGGCACCCCGACACGACCCTGGCATATACTGTGGCTCCTCAAAGTGTTGGTTTGAACGGATTATCGACAATGTGCCTCAAAGTAACATCAGATAAATAGTGAACAATGATGAGCACCGCTGGTGTTACTGGTCGCCGCGGCGTCGTAGTAATTTCTCCCGCTGTGCGACCGACTGAACTTTCTAAAAATAAAAATAAAAAAGACTAAAAGAACGAGTATTCAGAACCCAGCATCTTTCACCGCTCAACTATCGCATCTCTTCAATGTGCTCCTCTCGGTTTGAACAGTGATTTTTATTTTTTCGAGTATGGCTGCACTATCATTTTTCACATTTCTATTTATTTAGAGTTACTCTGCGATGTTTAAGATAAAGCTTTGTACAAAAAGTTGAATACTTGCGCTATTATTATAATTTACTCCTCGGAAATTGGAACGTAATAGCTTGTTCGGGACGGGAGGGACCATTATTCGAGTGTCCATATCGGACGACGCGACGCAGTGAACGGTTTCTCATTCCCAATATTACATCTTTCGCCTCATACTGGGAGAGGCCTGATTGCCCTCAGATTGCTATAAATTATAAATACAAGTGCTGTTTCAATCGCGGTCTTTAAAATGTGCTCCCTTTCTCGTCTAACAAATTGGCCTTTCTTTGTTCCGTCTGTGTGTTTATAACACAGGGCCTCACCCTGTCATTATTTATATATACGTACCTAGATAGTCTCTTAGACATTGTTTACTGTCGAACACCTATGTAAGTAATCATTTTATGTCTTCCCATTATTACCTACCAGTTATTAGGCATGAAACAGTAATCTTGAGTTTGAAAGTGCATGAAAGTACCGTGCATGCTTACCTTCCACTTAGTGAAAGTAATTACCTAATACGAGTATAGACATCACTCTAATCTGTTTAACTGATATTTTCAGATACCTATCTATGCAGTCAAGTTGTTCGCGCTCAGTTTATTTCTTCTATAGAACTGAATGTTATCGTTATTTTCGTGAGGATGTGAAAGAAAAGTTTTTCTTTTTATTTTCATTTGAGCTTCTTTCATAGCAATCATGCGACATGTAGTGAATAGCCAGAAAGTTTTGTGAAAGCACTTTCAGAGTACATGAATTTAAAAAAAATAAACACGTCATTAGTTAAATTCGCCAAGTGCATTCTCAGAATAGGGGGAGTCAATGTGCTAAATAATGATTATCATTTAATGACGATGAACATTCAGTATCATAACGAAAATTAGTTAAAATTAGCGTAAATTAAGTAATTCTGCAACACGATAATAATATAATCTTTCCGTTTCTAAAAAACAGTTTTCTTTAGTGGTGGTAGTTAGTTCAATTAGATGCCTATTTAGTACAACTGAATGCTTTTTTTTTTCTAGAAAGGAATACTTATATGGTCACGGCTACATACTTATGCAGACGTATGTATGAGAGAAAATAAACGGCTAACCAGGCGATACAATAGTAAACAAAAATTAATGCTAATACAACTGGCACAAAAGTTAACTCAAGATATTCTTTACTTAGTAGTCGCAGTGGTGTTCGGCCATTTCATGGTCACTGATCAATGTATCAGTGCAGTATAATAAATACGTTAATAGGTTTTACCATGCACTGTCTATTACAATAGTTCAATTATGTGCCGTGATTGAAATTAAACCACCGGAATTAAGGTCAAGTTATAATATTATTTCGGCCTCCGCACGTCAGGCGCGCGGTATCACATACAATGTCATAGCGGCACGACCTAGTCATTTTTTTTCCATTAGAAGTCTATTGAAACTAATTTAGCTATGCTTAAAACTCCCTATCTATCAACCAAGTCGTTAATATAAAATAACAGACCATAAGGTTTTACCTGGCTTACGTCCGAATCTATCATCTAAAGATTTTTTCATTTCGTAAAATTGATTTTTTGCCTAAAGTCGTTTCGTCACTCCGCCCTTCTGTCCACAAGCTATATGGAATACATAAATATCTACCTACGTCTATACCGATTTGTTAATTTTAGAAATAGCTTTACTAGCTCCCATACTGACAACAAATTTCATTATTTACATTTACCGGGTACAAGAATAACCTTTAAAACAAACTGGCAATTTCTAAAACCCTATCATTAAACAGGAAATGAATAAAACAATATTGTAAATCAGCAAATTAATTTAACTCAGCAGTTTGTTAAAGCTTTATAGATAGAGATACCAATATTGAATTTATTTGAACTTACAGTCTAAAGTGAAATGTATTATTTCTTCGTATCGGCTTTAATAACGTTGGACTAATTATAAGTTTGACGACATCTCTCATATTCTGTTTTGAAACTGCCGCTGTTAGCTTCTCTACTTATTTATAAATGCTAAGTTGCCGATATAAATATGCATCTTGCCAGTAGCAATACTGATGAACAAATAATGTTCAGTATTTAGCTATTTGTAAACGAACACTGCCCCTTGATGCTCATGTGTGACTGTGACACTACAAATATAAACTAAGTGTTTGCGTGGAAGTTACTTAAGTTTTTTAGTTCTGAGTCTCAACCCTTTAAGTATTTCGGTTTATTTTTACAATAATTTTGTATGAACGCTTCATAAGTACCTAGTTGATATGACTAAAGATGAAAGTTCTACAGAAAAGCTTTTGTCGTTTAAGAACTACTAAATAATCATACTGTTACATACAGAACAAATTATATTGCATCGCATTAAAGTTCACGCGGCACATCTTCTAAAATGATTTTCAGACTGATTTTGTACCTACACTGTCTCCTCGGTACGTGCGTAGTACGCGCATGTTACGAGCACTATGAAGCCTTCTATTGAGATTGTCGTAAATATGTTAAAAAGTATAGTTGTAAAGCCAGAGGAAACTCTTTAACAATACTCATTATCTTGTAAATATGTATCATGAATGAATTTTATAGAAAAGTTGACTTTGGAAGTAAATTTTATACTCTACCACTTGTATCTCATTAGATGGTATTTGAATTACTAGCGAATTTATAGTTTTAATAAGTACCTAAATAAGAAACATTGAGAGATTTACCAGATTACTTTAAGATACTATGGCTACCTTCATAAATTATGTGAGTGCATAAATGGTTGTTAATATATTCATGTAATATATTAAATTATGTTGGTTTTGAGTACATTATTTTGAAAAGGTTTATTATTGAAAAGGATTATATTGATCGATTTTTATTGCATTTGTTCCTGAGTTGATTATTAGATTTTATTGATAATTATGTCTTGTTTATAAGGTTCTATGAGTAATTATTGCATGAATAATTTAATTTTATATAGTATCGGAGTTGTTGTAAGGGAGACGTGGATGACTCGCTATCGACGATGATTTGTAATGTAATACTTTGTAAATACTGTTTATTTATTGAAGGTCGACTCTAGATTCATGAGGGCGTCGCTGTCGGCTCTTATTTCATTTCAATTAACATTATCTTAATTCATCTTAACTACCCCACTTTAACATACATTTTATTTTCATTCCACTCACTCAAACTGAAATTCTCAATAAATTAATAGTCTTAAGTAAATTTTGTCCCGTTTCATTTTACATTATAAACATTGAAAAGGTTTATCTACGTCGCCCTTAAGCTGAGCCGTCCTGTACAATACTTCATTATTTATTTTTAGAATTATATTTTAAGGTGAAGAAAATATGAAAACAAAAACATAATTGTATTTTGATTAACCGGAGCTGTGATTTTTTGCTTATCTGTATATCTATTAGACAGTGTGAGTGGGGTGCTCGCAAGCAGCTCACTGCACTGATTCAATCACTAAAGTCTTCCGAACACTAGGCGACACGTGCACTGCCACTGCGCCGCCTGCTCCACCTCTGACGAACGAGACACGTTTTTTATCAGAACCTGTTTTTGTACCGCGAATATATTTAGACATAACAAGACTATAAAGGCCTACGAATATTGACAAACTGGCAACATTAAATTTTGCATGTTGATCGTATTGGGTTATACAATAGGTATATTGGGTTTTTTCCATCGACCATTTAACTGAAAATGTGAAAAAACAAGTCATTGTTTCGTGTTTTACATATTAACAATTAACTTCTTCTTCAAGTAAGTAAACGTGGAAAAATAACTGAAATTACTGATACCCAATGATATATTTTATTAAACTTGACAACAGAATACTCTTAGGTAAGTAAGTTTTTAAAGCAAGGTGCACAAGAGCATGGCACGTGAAAGCCTAGTGTCAGACATAAAGTCAGATTAGATCTGATCACGTTAAATCAGTATCACACCGTAAGGTACGTGTAATATAATAAATGTAGCTACCATAATTTTTTACAACATTTACAGTTTTATAATGAATTTCTTATATTTTTACTTTCCTATGTTAGTTTGCTAATAAAATGTTTTTTTTATATAATATGACATTTTGTTTTTTTTTCCTTTATCGACATAAGGTACCGGCCCGCATGCTGCGCCATCTTCAGATAAAGTATAAGGGCAGAAGGAACATGAACATAACCAACGTCCAATTCTGGATAAAGGCTTCTCCAATCGCACGCCATTTAAGTAGATCCAATACAGGGGGGGGGGTGTACATAATAAAGAGTATTCTATTCTATTCCTAGGCTATTCTCATCCAGCTGCTACCATCTTTCGACATCAAACTTCACACTACGTCAACTAAGTACCTATAATGCAGCTTATTAGTATTGAAACGATGAGCTGGCGTTCATTGCATATTCACTTTAACACCTCATGCAGATTTTGAAACTTATTTTAAGTATGTACTAAAGAGTGAGTCATTTTCATGGAAACTTTCAGAATATTTAAATTATGAAACTCGAATCAAAACTGCGAATACTTTAATTACTAAGACCGTCCTACTTGGAAATAATACGCATGCCTAAGGTGGTTCCTGAAAAGGATGCCAGGCAACCTCAGATGTGTTGGCTAATTAAAAAAAAGGTAGGAGGTAGCCTTGAACAGCTTGACTGCTTCGTTTGTCACTGATACTAGGTGTATGGCCGTGGGTTCGATCCCCAGGGAAGGTAGCTTCAAGGGTTAGTTATGATGGAAAGATACTAACACCTTCTATTTAGTAGGTACATAGGTACATACTCTACATAGGACTTTTAAACAGAACTGGCGTAAAGTGGGTGTACTTTACATATGCACCAATGTGTACCCCTTTGGGGAACAAAGTTAAGTTAATTACTAGCGAATTATTTTGGTATGTATAAATATTGCCAGTCTTCAGTGCTACGGCAGATGAAAATAAATCGTCAAGACCACTCACAAATCTTTACCTACGAGGAAGAAACAGTTTTGTTTCCGGGCTTTTTCTTAGCTACAGAAGTAAGTAACTGCACTCAAGATCAACCACTTTTAAAATAATACGTAGAAACACGTACCTATTATTGCACTAACCAGGAAAAAATACGAAAGTTATTTTTAAGCTCAAATTATATCTCCAAAAGGGGTTTTCCGGTAAGACCACAAAACCCAAAAACAAGATAAAAATGCAGTGATTTATGCTGTGAATTAATTTTTATTTCTGGGTTTATAAATGTAGGCACACATTAGTTCATCCGTAGCTATACTTCGGATAACGACACTTTAAACAGGTAAGTTATACCTACGTCCTAATCGATATTTCAAATAAGGACGGTACCAAAGTACTTGCGCAGCTTTACGGAATAAAAAAAGTACTAATCAAATTACTAGGGTACGTCCAATCATTACAGAATAATCTAAAAGATACCTTGGTTGGTACTTGAAGAGGTCTTTAGGATGATAACCGTTTTTTATTATTAACTAGATAATTATATTAATAGTAAAAAAAACAAAAACATTAATTAAGTAACGAACAATGACCAACAGTTTACTGAGCTTAGTGCCTCACCGAAGCCATTGTGATAACGTTAAGATGAGTTAACAAAAGGCATATATAAATAGTTGGCGGGTAGTCGACGGGCATTGTTTCCTGCGGTTCCGGCGCACACGCACCAACCTAAAGCCGCAATTATACTTAGCCCGCGCCGCGTGTCGCAACGCGTGGGTAAGCTATCGGTTACATACATTTAGTACTGGAGTGATTATATTAGTCCCGTCCCGCGTGTCGCAGAGCCTGCTGACGCCACGCAGACCGAGCGATTTCGATCGGCGTGGGGTCGGTGGTGGGGGTTGTGACGCGTCAGCCCAGTCGGGTCTAGTGTAATCACGCGTGGGCACGCGCAGACAGCCGAGTGGCGACGTAGAACAGTGGACGTGTGTTTAAAAATGTCAGACGAATTAATTGAAGTCGTTAGAAACGTTTGTTCAATTAAAGAATGTATGTAATTGAATTGTTGTTTTGTCATCCTGAAGTACTGTTGAAATTTAATTTCATCGCTTTTTAGTTCTTGCACCAACAAATGGTATTCACTTCGGCTTCCTCTTGAAGTATTTATTGGATGTACCCAATATCTCCTTTTCTTTCTTTCCTTTTTGAGTAAGCTTAACATGAGCAGGTATGCTACATTTTCTTCAAAATCCGTATCCGAGTCTGAAGAAAACATTGTAGACGTTTACTCCAAAGGCCTCCACTGTACTGACTGAGACGAATTTTCGTCAGGGCGCGCGGCGACACGACACGCAAATGTAATAACCCGCCGTTGCGTCAGGCAGCGTGGCGACACGCGGCGCGGGCTAAGTATAATTGCGGCTTTAGGCGGTAATTAGTTCTATTGTGGACGGACCGATGCTATCGACGCCACAAATACTTCCGATGGATTTACGTACCTGCTTTCCACTCATTGTTTACTTATGTATGTGGTCTTTATTAATCGTCTGTCGGTCTGTCCCGCCGACCGGCACAAAGAGCATCGCACCCAATTAATTTCAGTCCAACCATCGCTTTGTATAAACGATGTTAAACAAGAAACAAGCTCTTTATACGGTTATTAAAGCATATTACATTATGAAAAGGTGTAGAAACAATTTTAGATAAATAGTGTAGATAAACACCTCCCTTATTCATATACAGAACATACGCGCAATAAAAATGGAAAAAACTGGATTTGTATCAATAGCAACAGGGAAAAGCGATACATAAGGGCAGACAACAATCCTTATAAAGGAAACAGAACGATCGTACGAATTCAAAATAACTAAGTTATGAGATCAAGAAAGCGGACAGTAAAACGGAAGTATAGCGGACGACCTTCCTTCATATATAAACATAGGTATCTGTTGACGCGCGCTCCGACGACTAATAAAAAAACAAGCTCATTTATAAATCCAACATAAGTCGTGCCCGTATGATATGTTATCGCATGGAAGGCAAATACTCAAATGATGTAGCATACTTAATGTAAACAGACTTGTAAATATTGTGAGGCACTTCAACTTTCTCCGACTGATGGCTCGTCAATCATCATAAATTAGAGACGATTTTCCAGTTATCACTTTGATATAACTTAATGTTTAAGTTTACATAGCCTCTAAATTCAAGCATATAAGGAATGATTGCTTTACTGTTGAAAAACTGTAATTTTTACATAATAACATGTTGGCCGGTCTTTAAGTATTACAGTAGAGGTTTACTGGCTTATCTTTATATAACCACATCCATCAAACTGATAAAAGCCATCTAATGGTGTCCTGCGCTCCAAGGATTTTCATACACAACTCTCTTATTTTACCATAAAAACGAGTACGTACCTTTTCGGAATCACTTGTAATCAAAACAGAACGTGGGAGAAAAGTTGCTAAATTCGACAATTGCTAACCAGTTAATTAAATAAAAATGAATCGCGGTTAAATCAAAAATTTCATGACCGCAGTTACTTATCCGGTTAACACTATTACCTACTTTGTATAGCTAAACCAAAGTTAAAGCAAATTAACCATTATTATTTCCAAAATGTAATATTGAAAGCATTGTAGGAAACGAACGAATCTTCAAAATGATAAATGATACGCAGAGTGAAAACAACTCAGACAAAGTGCGCAACGTAACCAGACGTCATTAGTTGGCGCGCTTACAGGAAATCGTACATTATGGGTGAAAACTGAGCATTCTGCATTTTCAACTGAACGGTGAGGATACTCATGTCTAGTCACACGAACAGTTAGTAGTAATTGATGAATAATCGTCAATATTTTCTCAGCGGCAGTAATGCCCCGGCGTCGGCCGCGGTATGTTGTTTCGGCAGCGGCCGTATTGTCCGTAATCACTACAATATCTGTTCCTCATCCCGCTATTAGCACGGAACAGAATTGTAATTTCTTATAGGTCTACATCAGACGTTGGGGCTGGCCAGTACCTACTGCTGGTTTAGCAATATTGTGTGCTTTTTAAAAGTAATTATTCAAGGTGAACTGGCCGAAGAGCGTTAAAAATGTTTTGGTGTTTAACCTTTTGCTTAAAATCTGAACTGTGTTAGAACTTCAAAAGTTGGTACTTAATTGAAAACAGCAGTATACTAAGAATTATGTTTATTGAATGACTTTTAATTTTAAATATTTGTAGAGACACACCTATTCATAAATATGTTTACTTCATGTTGACTCGACGTCGGGGCTGACGATCTCTCATTCGCTTTTTAATCCGCCTGTTACCCAGATCTATCATAAGTATCGTGTCAGACATATCTAAGTAGGTACATAGTTACATTTGACTTGAACTCACGCGTCATCTCCAATGAAAAGGGTTAACCTTTTCACAGCGATTAGAAAATCGCTAAAGCTGATTTGTAAAAAATCAACTACCAAAATGAAGCTTTCATTAACCGCTCTAACTTTCTACTATAGATCTTAAATACGGAAGTTACGAGTACATAGAGCAGAGATAAGTGGACAGTGCGCGATAACATCGCGTCGATATAGACTCCATAACAACGTTAATTTATTGTCATTACAGGAGACTCACGAACACTAAACTTACTTGACAATGTAATGAAATTGCAAATTTAGCGCTGAAACCGATTCATACAATGAGGTTTAGTACAAAGAGGTTCGGCTAAACGATGTAACATCAAAATACAATTAGTAGCAAAAGTATTAGCTATTATAATACTTTAAACCAATTATCAAAGAAAATCAAATGAACAAAGACTATTAATGACGATTAATTAAGTTTACTGCTAATTTTTTTACTGACCCATATGTAGATAGACCTATTTATTATCTGTATCATATATCAGTATTAGATAACTTCTGAAAATTGCTTTTCTTATTGTGTCCATCAATTGTTTGCGGTCTAGCACTCGATGGACCACCCATAAACGCATTCATAGGCTTAGGCGATATCGCTTCATTCCGCGAAACCTTGAGTATCGGTTAGCTATAATTTTGTTGCTAAGGGTCATTTTACACGAGTTTAGTTCACAGATTGGTAGCACGCTGCATTCTTTGCTCTCTTGGGCAGCCCAAGTTGGGCTGATCTTAGCAGTCATGGTTAGAGATCTCAGTAACATACCTATTCTTCGTCAAACTTTCGTGTTTACGGTCAGTGATCGCATCATAAATAAGTTTATTTTCTGCAGACTTATTCATGCATTTATTTTATTCATATGAGGGAAAAATGTATTGCCATTTAATTCTACATCACTTTGACTTTTATGAGTTTCTTGGAGATTTATACGACACACGCCGCTGCAGTTGACGCCATTATCAAAAATAAACCTTATGTGGTATTCTAATTCAGTTGCTTTGTATTCCGTACATGAACGAGTTGACAATGGAACCGAGTTTTTTTTTCAAAATTGCTGTCTTAAGAGGATACTTTGTTGTCTAGACTTTGAACAATATTTTTTTACAGAAAATATTTAGAACAAATTAGTCATTCGCAGCCCGTGTAGGTACAATTTAATTTACATAATGTTGAGTCATTAATCAATCGAGCCATTTAATCAAAGTAGTTTGTGCAAAGTTGGTCATCCTTGCGAAATGTGGATGGCATTTTAATTGTCATTTTACTCATTTTATGGAAGCTGCTCTTTGATAATGAGAGACAGGAAGTAATCGTGAGACAACTAAGGTTAAGCTTATACCTAAAGTTACACACATTATACGATTATAATTGCTTTACTGAAGATTCAGTTAAGTCTTACCTAGGTACAAGGAATTCTCAACGCACTTTGCCAGACCGTTGACGTGGGACCTATAAGATTTTATTTTTAATATTTCTGTAACTACATATTTTTCTTTAGGTTAGGTCTAGGCCTAGGTATCAGCTAGCCTCTTATTCTATTAAAACTCCATAGATAGATACTATGCTAGGTCAGCTCAAGGTTACCACACTTACCACTGACGAGCGGCCTACTAAGCATACTAGAACATATTTACATGATTTTCATTTCCTAACATATCATCTTCCTTTTACTTTCTTCCTTTCCCTTTCTTCTTTTCCTTATCATCCACTTCTTACTACTTTATAAATCTGCGGAGTAATTGTTATCAGTAGTACTGACTTTCATTTTGACAGTTCAATAACATCCACTGCGTTATTAACGTTGTTGAGTGGACAAATGTTTCGAACATATTAAGCAATGGATTAGCGATATAGATTGAGATTGATAGACGATAAATGATACGAGATAAACAATAAATGATTTTATTTCTGTAAGTCGGTTCGTACAAAAACTTTTACACGTCAATCATATTTTAAAAACTAGATGAGGTCGGCGTTTCTATCTGACTACTCTGAGAAAAAAGGCCGAAACAAACTCAGCGGTCACAGTCTCTTTTAAAGTGAAAAGAAAACCAATTGATGATTATGATCTTGGTCAGATCATTTAGATTGGTGTCTAAAATGGTCTTTTGAGGAAAGAACCACACAGATTTTAGTGGACTTGTCCAGCCAGTGCAAGCATTTGTCAATTATTTTGCAGCTCAACTCAGAACTAAAGGAGTTCAACGATTAGACAAACTATTGTTCGTCGTGAGTACTTTATGCGGTCTACCAAATATCCTTTCTTTGGTATTCCAAAGAATGGACATTTGGTATACCGCATAAAGTACTCAAACTGCCAGACCATCATTAAAAATAACTGAAGGAAAATAAAAACCAATGATCATCAGATAGTCTAAGCATAATTAAAATAATATTATACTTTACAAAGTAAATATTCATGTCATTGTATATGTAAAATGGTATAAGAAAAGAAAAAAACTAGTTAACAAAAAAAACGGATTCACTGTGTTTTATTGGAGTAACTCAATCCAAAACCTTTTTGTCCTCAATATAGTCTTTAGAATATAAAAGGCTTTTTGGCATAGTTTCCGGTTTATAAAAGATTTGAACTTATTAAGGCATGTGGCTATGAAGTTTATAATAAAAACGTATACTTTGGCATTTAAACGAGCCACAGACCTATTTGTAGAGAGGTTGAGACTGGTTGTAGAAACAACGTGTATGTTCCTAGTAGGTATTTATATTATGGGTATCACTGTATTTTTTTATTTTTAAACAGGTTAATATTTTAATGTGCATGTAAAAGATACTGAGAAGGCACAGTCATTATATTAATCTCTTTAGGTAAATTTGTCTCTAAGGAAGTATCTGGGACTTAATTTATAAATTGAACGAATTGCCTTTTCTTATCAAAAAAAGTCTGAATATCGGCGGCGACAACAGAATACCGTACTACATCATATTATAAAAATAACTAAAGTACACTAAACGGGCCCTCTTTTTTTTCTGGTGGGAAATTATCAAATAACTTCTCCCGATCTGGGCGGAGCTGGGAGGGCTTGTCAGCCTTTTACTGACTAAAACCCACCCGTGTTCGTTTAGTTCTCCGTGCCAGGGGCCAAGGTAACTTGTTCAAACAACCCGTGACTCAGGCAAGCATCGGCCCTAGCGGACCCCATAAGTTAGTGCTGACATTTCTTTGAGGCGCGCGTGGAACACAACGCGCCGTCGACCCGGGCCTGGTGCTTACCGGACGGCGAGCTACCCATTGCTCGCCGTCCACAAGCCCGCGCCTACGGTGGCCGGGAATCGGATCTGGACTCCCGACCCCCAGGGCGTCTCCAGCGGCGACTAGGGGCGTAAGGGGGGCAAAGATTGCCTCTCCCTCACCCACTCCGCCTCCTCCTTCGCAAGCATTACTGCTTCGCAGAAGAAGGTGACGGCTTTCCATGCACTCTCGCTCCATACCATGATCTGGACCAGGGCTGGACGGACCCTATCTTCCGTGAGAAGTGTTCCTCACCTCTGGCTTGCCTTTATTGGCCGGCTGGAGTGAACAATGAAGAGGAACAAGAGCTCCCCACCTCTTTCTTGCCTTTATTGGACGGCTTGAGTGGAGATTCGCAAGAGCAAACGTGCTCGGAAGAAGGAAGTATTTCAGTAAGATGCTGGTAGGGTTGCCCTTGGGTGCACTTGCATAGTGCATACAGAGATAATCGTCGGCTGGTGCATTTAGGTAAAATTGTCTAAGGGAACTCTGCGAGTTGGCTTTGGCCCCTCGTACGCCTTCCAAAGATCCGTGGCCGCAAAACTATCAACGTCCGCGTCGGCAAACATGCTGGACGCGCCGAAAAACTATCAACGTCCGCGTCGGCAAATGCTGGACGCGCTACAAAAACGCGGCAGCCCCAAAAACACCCGGAATGTGTTGTTATATTGTGTGCACAGGCCACAAATATACCCTTTACGTAAAGTTCACCCACAGGCAAGGCAAGTCATAAATAAAAAATAAGAAACAAAAAACCAGTCAAGTGCGAGTCGGACTCGCGCACCGAGGGTTCCGTACAAATTTGTAGGTAGGTATGTAAATAGTTTATCACGTTTTTTTTTTAAATGTAACTACAAATTTACGGTTTTCGGATTTTTTCCTTTACTTTTACTACATGACCTTGCTTCTTGCCAAATTTCATGATTATAGGTCAACGGGAAGTACCCTATACATTTTGATTTCCTTGAGAGTGTCGAAATAATATACGTTTTTTGCGGCATAAGCGGCCGTAACTTTTTTTTTACGCTTACTAAGAACTTTGATTTTTTACAGATTCAAGGGACCGCAGACCTGATTATATTATGGTTTTAATTTCAACTTGATACCACCACGCGTTCCCGAGATAAAGGGTCTTTACGGACAGACAGACGGACAACAAAATGATCGTATAAGGGTTCTCTTTTTTTCTTTTTGAGGTACGGAACCCTAAAAAGAGTCCCATTGTTACTACAAATCCAGGTCATATTTTTCCGTTAACATCAACTCTCTGAATCCTACCGTTTAAGTATGAAGTAAGAAGATCCATAGGGGCGTTCCAGATTCCGTAGTGGAGCAATTTGCTGATTAATTTTCATGAAGAACGCAATCGAATGCCTTGGGAAAATCGCCAAACATGTCCAAAGCATCACATTTATCCTTCAAGGTATTATAAACATGTTTTAAAATTTCAACACGAATCAGAAGTCGACCTCTTGTAAAACCGAACTGTTTGTTATGTAGTAGGTAATTTATGTTTATTAAAAAATCTTTGCATTTGATCTAAAATGAGTTTTTCGAAAATTTTACTAAAAGTCGGTAGCACTGAAATCACACTAATATTATAAAGGCGAAAGTTTGCGAGTGTGTGTGTGTGTGTGTTTATATGTTTGTTACTTCTTCGCGCTCAAACGGCTTAACCAATTTTAATAAAATTTTGTATGGATGTAGCTGACACCCTGGATTAACATATAGGCTACTTTTTATCCCGATATTCCTACGGAATCGACATTTACGCGAGTGAAACTGCGGGGCGCAGCAAGTAGTCTATAATTAGAAGGGTCTGATGTACCTACTACCCGATTTAAACAACGGTATTGTTTTACTGTTTTTCATAAGATCAGGAAACTCACCACGACCAACTACAATGTTTATAATCGGCTTAGGAACTTCTACATATGTAAGTATCCCGCGGTCTTTTTAACATTTAACCTGTGAAAGGTTTTCATGATGAAAACATGTGTGATGATGTGTGCGAAAAAAACCACGAGGTATAAATAAAATACGATTTGTTGGATTATGCCACGTAGACATAGCTCAGTTTAATGTTCGTAATCACAAAATATTCAATGTTATCTTAGTAAAAAAAACATATACCTACTGCGTCATTACAAAAATACCTAAGTAATATTATTTAAATGAAACAATTTCAACCACGTTAATCAAGATCTTGCATTAAAACGTCTTAGAACAAAAATAAATAAATACATAACTACTCTAAACTACTTTAAATACTTATGGTAGCTAAAACTGTGCACTGGCGACCGCCTTTGGGTTTATACCCTGGTGTTCATATCACAATAGTTCATAATCATTATCGCTGTACATTTTACATAATTACACAATATGATGATCTACAAACCACCGAAATAATATTTGGCAGAAATAGTTTATATCAGAACAAGTGTCCAAAAATTTTAATTTAATATGAATTTATCGATGTAATTATGCCTAAAAAATATCAAATTAATGAGTTAAAATGAGGTGGATTTAATAACTAAAAAAAATTAAATTCATATGATGTAATAAACATATTGCTCGTATCAAAATATTGTTAAAAAATAATTGAACGAAATTGAAATGATTGAACAATTAGCGAAATAAACTTATTTTCTTTCATTGTTTACCAACGTAATGTCTTGTACCGGATGTGTTTAGGAGTTCTTATTAACATAAGTTGTCATGTACGTAATTATTTTCATGAACCTTCAACTATTTTTCTATATCAAACAGATCATTATTAATACCAATACTATGTAGTATATAAAATGTCATACATGTTGTATAAAATTGTTAGAAGCACTACTTAAAGACATCAGTCCTTCGAAGCTTACTTCTTGGGGTCTCTGTAGACGCCCATGAAGAGGATGGAGTTGGTGGGCCGTTCGTAGATGAGGTACACGAAGGGGAAGTTGGCAATAAAGCGGCTTGGCTCCGCCGGCCGGGACGATCGGAAGCCAAAGATCGCTGTTGCTGCTGCTGCTACTGTGCCTGTAAACGAATACTCACTTTAATAAAGCGGCATATGGATATGATAATCGAAAACTTTCAAATATCATGGTGCACGGAGAAGAAAAGCTCTTCCACGATTAATTTTCTCAGTTTTGACTTTTCAAGATTAGGTTAGATTAGGGAACAAGTGTAGCATATACATATATGTTACAATTGTTCAGCTATTATGTCAAAATAAAACACTAAAAAGCTATAGTTTAATGGTTTTCCTTATAGCCTTCCTTTTTGCAGAATAGTGAAAGTTCCTAATTCGTTAAGTGCCGTGTGATTCTGAATGTTAAGAGAGCGGGCTTTAACATAATGATGAGTCGAGTTACGAGTAATATTTCGACAATGACTTGCAGATTTTGAGCGCCTACATATGTAATTGATTTGCGGTTTCTTACCTTCCTCATCGTTCTGAATCTTCGCCTTGTGAACGGCGTTATCGAACAGAATGCCGCGCTGTTCCGAAAGCGTGGTGAAGTCCGCGGTTTCGTTGAACAAGTCACCCACTCCTAGTTTTTCCAACACCTGAAACGCATGAACCACTTATTAGTTTTCAAATTTTTTAGAACTCACGATCCTATTCGTTATAAAAACAAAGTTATTTCTGCAGTTGTAACCGAAGATATCGTGTATTTTAAAAAATATTGACATAAATAGCAAATTCACAAAACATCATAATCTTTTAAATTGTGGGATCCTTCAATACCCTACACGCTTATGTGCATCTATTTCATTTTTCATCCCTTGGTTACATGCATAAAGAGACGTAACCATAATAATTTTTTCCTCTATCTTATTAAACCATTGTTTAGCAGTGCATGTATGTATAATACACCTTCTTTCCAATTTGTATCTTTATAGTGCAAATAGTCTCCGAGAAAAATGGCTTTGTGGTATCCAGACGGACCGACAGACGGACATGTCGTAATTAATAGGAGATGGGGGGGGGGGGAAATAAGAAGGGCTCGATTTTGCCATTTGGCTGCAAAATCCTAAAAAGTACCATATCCACTGTATTAACACAAAAAGCGTTATGACCCTCATATTCCGCTATCCTATAATCATTAGACAACTGAAGATTGTTCCATTTACAGACTTCTGCTCAAGCATGAAGTTTATCTTATGTTAGGTATTCTCTGTGTGGTGGATTGAAATATACAGGTTCAACTACAGTGATATCGTCACCAATTGGAATAGCCGCATTTTTTTTAAGTCTACAACGCAATTGCTTGTACTTACGTCTCTCATGGGAAGGCTCCTTTCAACGGTGAACTTGGGAATTTCGACGATGACCTCGCGACCCATGTAGCCTTCTTCCACTACGGCAGCCAGGCGCTCAGGAGTTAGGTTCGCGATAATGTTGGTAACACCTGTTGACAAAGTATCGTTTATATACTAAATACATATGTATAATAAAGATTGTAGAGAAACCGTCTAATATCTATACCTGATACTCCAATGTCATGATAACGTAGCACATGCTATGTAGGTACCTAATTAATTTAGTGCATACATTTCGTCGCTTCAAAAATATTAAATAAGCTACATATTCGTACAGAACGAGCCTAGGACCGTAACAGCCACCAGCTTCAGAATAATTACCTACTAAATCATATCGACTAGTTACACCCAGGAGTCACACGAGTAATAGTAGCAGTGGTAGCAATTAAAGTATGATTGATGCAACCTCGAGAGCAACAGGTCAAATAAAGCAAGAAATAATCCATAAGACTTAAATTGGAGTGTACCGTTATTAACCGAGTGAACTAGAAAGTACGGCTAACAGTAAGCACCATCATTCATATCAGATTAAGCGTTCAGATCTATATCAAACATTTATAAACGAGAGGCGATGGGATCGAAAGTGTTTTTTTTACTTCAAAACAAAGATTTTAATCGTCTTCATAGAAGTTCTCAATACGATTGTATTTTTGTAGTATAGCATTTTATAACCGATACAGAATTTTTTATTTAGAAGAGTTAGTACATTTTCATCTCATGAAACTGTCAAGATAAGCCATTCAAAGATTGAGAGAATATGAATTCTTACAGCAAATCACCAAAGCGATTACTGAAATGTTTTTTTAATGCGATTTACACTTATATTTCTTTATTTTATTGATCCCACATGGCCAACATCTTGGCAGACTTGCCACACTTTCCACAAATCTGGGTTTATTGCGAGATTGCTGTTACGGCAAATAAAATCACCGGATTGCTGCTATGAAATAAAATAACATAGACAAGTGGACTAACCTTCCTTCATGGAGTAAGGGGGCAGCAAGATGTACATGCTGACGTCATTGCCCTTGTACGGCAGCTCCAGAATCTGGGCTCCGAGCTCGTCGCTTACCACTGGAAAGGACAATAAACATTAAATACAAAATGATACTAGATTTGGTTATTAAACTTGGATTAGGAGAAATAAGACCAAATTCAATAGGGTAGTTGACTAAGAAAATATATTTAGTCCATCAGTTAGATTACTAAAAAATATTGTATACGTATTTTTTCTTTTGTCTGGCAAACAAAAAATTACGAAGATACAGCGCTTGGAAATTTCGTATGACGTCACGCCGTGCTACAAATTTTAGCACGTTATTACGTCAAAGCCCCCCACTCCTGAACTTTGATGTGATATATCTTTGTATTTTTTTATCTAATTGATAAAACAAAAAATACGTGTTCAATATTTTTTAATAATCTTACTGAGGGACTAAATCGAATCGATTTATTTTTACCCAGGCAACATCCCTATTGTCGTGTGCAAATTTAGAAAACTGAAATTCAATTCAGGAACAAAAACAGGGGCACGGAAGTAGAAACAAAAGCAGGCTTAAAATAAATCCTGACACTTTTCTGCGTATGTACCTTTATCACATGAACGACCTTGACTTGTCGAGACATGGCGACTTTGTATAAAAATAATCACTTACTGTAGTGGAAAGTTCCCTTCTGCTTCATGAACGGCACAAGCGTCTGACGAGTCTCAGATACAAAAAAGGCCTCTTTCTTCGTCCTCTCCTTGGGGAACTTGGAGGCCCACACGCCCTTAAAGTAGGCCGCATTGGCAAGCACCAGTTTAGTTGCGTGGGTGACTCCGTCTTCGGGTAGCAGGTCCTTGATGTTGTTCTTGGTGATGCGGCTGACCCAGTCGTTGATGTAAACGCGAGCAGCTTCGGGATTCTCACGGAAGTTCTGCAAATAACATTATTTTTGGGTCAAAGTTCTCTAACGGAGCTTGCGGTTGGAGTAAACTTGGAGAATACGTCACTTAACGAAAAGCGTTATGCAACTTTTTATTACATATAACAGAGAGAGTCAGAGAGAGAGATATATAGTTTTCATGGTTTTCAAGAGTGCTACAGCCGATAGTGAGGTCAAAATGAAAATCCAAGATGGCGACTGGAAAAATGTTAAATTTTTCGTCATGGGTATCCTTTTTATGGTTTTTGGGGTGCTGAAACCGATAGTGAGGTCAAAATGAAAATCCAAGAAGGCTACTGCAAAAATTTTAAATTTTTTCATCATAGTTGTCGTTTTTATGGTTTTTGGGGTGCCGAAGCCGATAGCGAGGTCAAAATGAAAATCCAATACAGCGGCTGCGAATATTTTTAAATTTTCGCAGCCGCCGTCGTGGATTTTCATTTGAACTTCATTCCTGCCAGGTTCCCCTAACACCACATGTTTTTTAAATTATTGACTAAATGCTATTGTTTACGTAGCGTTGACTCCATTTTCCTTATCATTGTTTCCGTGTACGCGGTAGTTAAACTGTAGAGTTTACTGAAAAGCTACTACAAGTATAGTATGGTACAATACTTGAGCAAACGTTGTCCGTTGGTTTCACATTTTTTTACAGAATAACAACTAAGGACGCGTAGGTCGTAATAGGTTATCTATGATGAAACTTTCTGCAGATTGAGGTCAGTGAACAGTTTAGTGAACACTTGAGCAAACGCTTTAGTTTCGTCAAACATTCTGTAGCAAATAATAGATCAGTGGCGATAGTTACCAGCGTCTCCAGCTCGTCGCCGAACAGGTCCAGCATGCACTGGCGCACCTGCAGCCCGTTGTCCGTGAACAGCTTGTTCGCGCTCGTGAACTCATAGCTGTCACTGTTGTTGTTAGTCGCCCGCGATCGCTGGTCCACCTTGTATGCCGTCATCAGGTTGATCTTGTCCTAGAATTGATTAAACGATGCTGTTTAGAATATGTTTTACAGTTTTTGTTTTTCAGTAGTTATGAGTCATAACAACAAGTCACCCATTTCACAATATCTGTATTCCATTTCATTGTATATCTGTCAAATAATAATAGTAGTGACAAATTACTTCCTGAATTAAATTCCGGTACGGTTCTTAATTTCCACTTCAAATAAGTAGAATGTTTTTGTTTTCGTTGATTAAAGAAAAATATAAGCAGATAATAAACAATATCATCAGAAATAGAAAACGACGTGTTACCTACCATACTCTCAGCAATCTTCAAGGATTCCTTCAATGAGTTTTCAGTTTGTCCACCAGCGGAAAAGTAAGCTAGCACCAGCGCGTGGTACACGGAGAAAGGTGAGAAGAAGATGTTGTCGTCAGGGACTGCCTCGTTGATGGCACTGAATAAGTTGAGAGTGAACTCCAGCTGTCCTCGGTACAATGAGGTGCGAGCTTCAGGGTCCAACTTCTTTGAGGAGTCATCTTTGTAGAAACACTGGCTGTTGGCGGTCGCAATGACCAGGAGGCCCACCGCCACTACTTTCAACATGATGGCACTGGAACAATAAGACAACATATTTCAGGAACAGTTTCCTGAAGCTACTTTAAAGTATAGGAAAAAATCAAAGCGAGACATAGCTAAGCTGCTGCGCGCTTAACATCCTAGTATATATAGACTATTTCTGTTCGAGTTCATAGAGTCATATACTATGTTTACATGTGTCATTAAGTGATTATACCTACCATTAATGACTCATTATTTGCTAACATGTTAAAATACAGGTGTAAATACAGGTTTAATACGGTTAAATACAGTGTTTAAATATAGGTCGTGTTATCATCAAAAAATTGTTTGCAAAGGAAAAAGGTTTTTACACGTACATACCTAATTATTGATATTATAATTGGGTCACATTTAAAATTCTTGCGCCATGGTTGCGATTGTTTACACTGGTCTGACAAATCGGCATGAGTTAGGTGGAAATACTTAACTAAAGGCGGAACAAAAGGGTTTTAAAGTGTATCACACTTTTATTATTTTTATTTGTATATTAGAAAAATTCAAAGCGATTCATTTCTAGATGATTGCTCAATGATCAGTCGCTTTGCATGTATTAGGTACGTGATTTTCATATTACATTAATCGCTGAAAGAAATTGGTTCGTATTTTGGGCAAATTGGGCATATTTTCTACGGTAAATGTCTAAATTGCCCGGAGAGAAACCTATCTCTAGTCGCAGATTGTATAGCTCTATGCACATCCAAATTATATAGGCAAGTTTGTAAGAAATATTGCGTCGGTACAACGTTTGCTTAACTTAAATACGATAAGTAGCACGGATATCTATGGTAAGTACCAATATAATAAAATAACACAGCCAGGTTCAGCCTTATTACAAGTTTGTTGTTCAGTAGGTTGGTATTGTCAAACCCGACGTAACACGACGTAACGAGCCTACTACGGTTCAATGGTTCTGACTATGATAAAAAGCGCTAAGCTAAGCCAGACAGAATTTATTTTATCTGTGGGCATTTCACCGCGCTTTCTCCTCGGAGCAGAGGTGGGGTAGTGCGGTCAGCCACCCACGCTACATACAGCATGCCATTATCTTAGATTCGCCACAACTTTTAAATTTCGCTCATTCCAGATTTTTGGGTCTATACCTAGTCGTATTAGTAGCCATCATAA
Organism: Luperina nickerlii; assembly: GCA_963855955.1. Taxonomy (NCBI): domain Eukaryota; kingdom Metazoa; phylum Arthropoda; class Insecta; order Lepidoptera; family Noctuidae; genus Luperina; species Luperina nickerlii. The sequence goes on along the minus strand of OY979664.1, from coordinate 11,942,686 downwards.
ATTGTTTTATGGCTGCACTATATAGCAGAATAAGAACATTCTGAGTATCTTCTTTGTTAGATTACCCTAGTATGGCACCTATCTAAATTTTTTAAATTTTACTTTGTTTTTTTTAACCTTTCAAACTAGTTTTAGTTTTTTATCGAAATTAAATACTCTTGAAAATCAAAAAAATCTAAATCAAAATTATTTTTTTCAAATTAGGCTGAGAATCAGCACTTTTCGAACGTCAAAATTACAAAAGACAGTCCCCTAAAACGCCCGCCCTTCACAAAGACATAAAAAATGGAATTTGATTGCATCATTCTCAATTTAATTACACTGCCAATAAACTTGACAGGTAGGAAGACTGATTACCTATCTGTAGGTTTATAAACAACTTGTGAAAGCTAGCTAATTATCGTGTCTCAGATCTCTATACCTAATTAAATAATCTAGGTTCAAAAAATGAGGGTCATATCTGTTAGCTGCTCAATCGTGTCCGGCAATGGCGTGTGATTGATTAATGGCCTCGAATCTACTGAACTCAACCTCGTCCGGGGCTTGTTACTCGTATCGTCTCTCCCCACTATATTCCAGAATGCATTGATTATACGGATGGGAAAACCCCAGTCGTATTGTATGTAACGCATGTTAAAGCTTGACCTGATAACCGACACGCGTCTACATATTGCAATCAAGTACTACGCACGTATACATGCTTCGAACTAACGAGTTATAACATGTTATACATAACGTGCAAATTCAATGTGTTGCCTAGTGCACAAATGTGGTTAATGACATAATTCACCCGATGCACTGTTCATATTCAGAAGACCTTCAAGAATCATTAGTATATTCTCAGACTCGGTTTTCCTCTTATGTTCTGGCACTGCATTACAGAAAAAAATTAAGATGTAACCTCTATAGTCTTTAGAGTCACTCATCCAAAAGGATATGACATGACTGTATGTATGTTTAAGAAATAACACAGTCTTATGTAAACGAAAGTAGGACATAAAGTGTACCGTTTCTGAGAAATGATGAGTCAGCAATTATCATTTAATTTAATTTGACCTCACTTTAAAGACTCGTGCATATCCGATTTCAATTAATATTCGTTTACAATTTTAAAACAAGGATGTTGGTTAACATAGTAAACATTTGAATCGCCACATTTATTACCCAACTATAACACTGTCTAGTTTTACCTAATCTCGCTCGATCGTGAAGAAATAAATTGCGCCATTTGAATTCATTAACCGACGCGACGGAAGGAACGAAACTTCGCGGTGAAATTATATTATCAGAATTCATATGGTGCATGCGTGCACCGAGAGTTCGAGAACTCAGCAGAGTGACGTCACAGGGAATCCCAGCCTCCCGCGAGTCGCGAGTAGGTCATACAGTGGCGCCAACGATCGGTACCGCTCAATGCTTGGATTTCCCTTTGAAATCAATGCTGCAGCGAAAGTCAGGCAACACGTCATCCTCGACACATTTGTTACACAACCGGACAGAAAAACCGTGTCACTACGGTATTGATAATATTGAAAAATATCTACTTAAAAAACTGTGATTGATTGGAACACAATGTTATGACAACAATGAGTAGGTGTATGGTTTTTGTATGGAATCACGTATTTGAAAAGTAGAAACTAGGCTTTACAATAGGTTAGGATGACAGTAAGTTTATTGTTTGTTCATTTAATTTTTCTGTGACGACAAACTATTTTCGAAAAACCCCATTGTGCTCTATTGTTTAGAATGTGGACATTGGTTTCAGTATAACATCAAAAAAATATAGGTATATTGTATGGTTTCGGTAAAGTGTAAAGCAACGTCCATATCTATACTTAATATTATAAAGCTGAAGAGTTTGTTTGTTAGGTTGAACGCGCTAATCTCTGGAACTACCAGTCGGATTTGAAAAATTCTTTTTGCATTTGATAGCCCAATTCTTGAGGAAGGCTATAGGCTATTTAACATCACGCTATGACCTTTAGGAGCCGAGCAAAAGGAAAAAAAAGTCAGAAAGAACGCTAAGCAAAAACGAAGTAATAGCGCGGGCAGGCGATGCGATGCGACGGGGTGGGTCGGAGTAACAAGAAATTTCACGCGGATGAAGTCGCGGGCAGAAACTAGTTCTATTATAACAGAAATATTTCATCAGTTTGGGTACATTACATTTAAGTAGAGATTGCATGCTTGGAAGGAACCTATTTCACAATCGTTTATTTGAATTATAAAGCGGCGAAATGTGAGTGTACTATGTCTATAGGTTTACCTCTGCCTACCCCTTCGGGCAAAACAGGCGTGAAGCTATGTTATGTGTTAACAATACGGCGGTAAGTAGATATATCATGATGTACAGACGCACATCAAGCTACCCGAAACTGTCAAATTTTCCCAATCAAACTTGAACCTTATGCTTTAGCAATAAAGTTGAAAATCTATTAAAGAAAATTGACAGATTGTAGTAGGTTGATGTGCTGGCGTCTATACAGTCACCAAAGGAGATAAGTAACCAGGATCGTCGGATATAGTTGAAGTTTAATAAGAAACTGATGGATGTTTTCGAATAAAATTTAATTTAATTAATAGAAAACAAACAGTTCATTTATCAAATTAAATTTCATTCGAAAACATCAATCGGTTTTCTAATAAACTTCAACTATATCCGACGACCCTGTTCTATCTCCTTTGGTGACCGTACCTACCTGCATAACACCACATTCAATTCCTTACTGAAAATTTTGATGTTCTGCACTTAAAACTTATAATCAAAATATGCGTCTACATTTATATAAGTAGTACCTAGCATATTAAAAAATACCTGTATTGACACGCATTTTAAATATCACGCCTAAATCTACACACCTACTTAGGACTAAACACTAAAACGTAGGTATGTGAACAACCCCCATAAAACGACTCACTACATTTTGTATTAACTAGGTAAGTTATATCATAGTAATTTATTTTTCAGCGTCCTAGTTATAGTTTATGTAAGTGATCTAAGTCATGTTTGCCGGTTTAATAACGATAATCACATACCGAAACTAAATACTTAACAAACTTACTTGCTCCAAAATATCGATTACTTAGTTAAGTATTTTTAGACTTTAGGGTTAACACGGTATAATATTCTTTACAGCGGTAAGTTAAAAGATAAAACAAAACTAGAGAAGTCCAGAAGAAGAAGTTTGGGCAAATGGTTTTATCATCAGCCGTGTCTCGTTCTTAAGAAGAAACGGCTGTGCTTCTACGACTCTTGAAATTACATAAATTTCATTTGCCATTGCAAGAATACACAAAGAAATATGGAAAACTGTACAAAATCTGTAGGTTATACTAACAACGCTGTACAATCTTGTTAAATAGACCAAAAAACCCAATGCAACGATTTGACGTGCTAGCATCTGCTTATGACCACGGCCAGTAACAATTTCACGCATTTTCATGCGGGTTTCCCGCAAGACGTTATTGTTGTTTCTCCCACAATTCAATAACACCCAGCTTCCATCATTCTCTCATAAATGTCTCATAAACCTCATAAATAATAAATAATTTGCAATGCAGATATTTATCCGCAACAGCGCAGCGATTAAATGATATTATAATATTATTCCAGATTATCCTATTATTCAAGCGAAAAGGAATAAATCCCGGCATAGTTTATAATATTAGAACTAGTTCGATCAAAGCCGTATTGGGCTTATATCGCATTTTATATGAGAGGTCGACCCCCAAAGGCTAAGCCGTATGCGCATCGCGTATTGCTGAATGTACTAACGGTTTTATTAAACGAGCAGCGAACCTCAGGGTTTTTATTGAATGTTTTATGGAAACAGCTTTCGAGATTTAAGTTTAATGCAGTGACTTGATTGATCGCACACTCGCACATTGTTTGTGTTTAAGAAACTTACTATAAAAGGTAATATAAGTGTAGAAAACTGTAGAGAAAACTTTAAGAAATCTGTATATAGGTACACTAGTGAAACTGTGGGAAAGCTCAATGTATTCATTAGGGTGACATTATGAGTTAACAAAAATGATGTAACTTGATAAGTAAAAAAAACCTTGAAAAACTATTTTCTAAAATAAAATATATACCGTTTTATTAAATTTAGTTGACACATTTATGAGCTTGGCAAACAAGTAGATACATAATACAGATACATAAATTGTGTTGTTAATCTTTTTCTATTTACTATCAACGGAAAATCAAAAAGTAGAACTTAACAAACCGTCCGAATTTTCAGAAAACTCGGATGATACGCAGCTTACTCAAAAAAGACGTGATAAAATCTATATTGTTGTTGAGATATAAAAATATCTAGTGACCATCATGAAGAAAGTTCTTAAAAGACTCATAAATCGAAGTTATTCTTCTTCTTCTTTGTTTGTCCCTGTTCACGGTCACGGCAACAGGAACTAACAAAAAAGGAGAAGAAGATTGGATGCCAAATAACGGTTTTTGTCATCCAATCTTCTCACCTTTCTGCACCGAGCTAAAACTTATCTTACTTTCGGTAATTGCATGTGGGCTAGCTTTTCGGGTGTCTTATTCATTTTGGCTTTAGCTAGGCTTATTTCCAATTAAAGCGTAATTTACATACTTATTCATTCTTTTACATTGAAACACGTAGCTCCCCGTATTTCAGCACTATTGTACCAATAATACAGCCTTCGTCCTCCAAAAATGTTTGCCTGTGCCTTTTTCGAACAATATTACGAGTGTTTCTGGCGACCTCGGCTCGTTTGGTCCATTTTTCGGAAACATTAAGGCCACACACCACATTGCACGCGTAACGTTTGCATAAGATCCTCGAACAGAACCAGCACGCAGCCGGAATAACAATATTGACCGTCGATAATAACTGTATACACATTGAGTGTGCTATTGAAGATAATATTTTGAAGATTTTAGGTGATAGAAGAAGTTTTGGCTGAGTAATAATATCAGCCGCACGGGTCGATCGATCAGGGTAAGCTACGCTTGCCGCGGTTGATCCGTGGATGGGCGGTGATACCAAGGTATGTGAAGATGGTCCCATTCTTGCCTCGGAAAGCACGTTAAGCCGTTGGTCCCGGCTGTCATTCGTAGATCTTTGACAGTCGTTACGGGTCGCCAGTAGCCCGAAAGTCTGACAACCAGTCTTACCAAGGGGTAGTTTTTACGTATTACCCAGCAACTGGGTTGTGAAGGTCAGATAAGCAGTCGCTCCATGTAAAATACTGGTATTCAGCTACATCCAGTTAGACTGGAAGCCGACCCCAACATAGTTCGGAAAAGGCAGAATAAGCGGTTCGGTGATTTCGCAGAATAATTTGAAGAAGTCTTTGAGAAAGTGCAGTAATTTTAAGATTTTCTTTTAGCTTTAATCACCTGCTACCAACCTGTATTTTGTAATATTGCTCTGAAAAAAGTATTGAAACTTATCAGATAGCAGTAGATAACATTAATTACGCCTTATCACTGATCCTTTATTCGCTAAGCATTAGAGAAAATCTTTTGAAGTGAAAAAGTTTTTGAAGTTATGACTATTTCACCTTTCCATTTATTTCACCTCCACAAAAATGTTGGAAGAAAAAAAATCTTTTAAAGAATTGGAGAAAACATGTTTCTATATTTGCCATACTATGATGATGATCATTAGTAGTATACTCCATTGTGTAGATATAACAAAAACTTTCTATTCAGTTTCACGGCCGCTCTTTAACTGATGTTAATGTTCGAACCTTTGTTGGCTTGTTGGGTTTCATTTTCTTTTATATACCTTTGCCTAAACATAAAAAGAAAACACATTCGGCACGACTGATCAGGGGGCCTAAAAAGGCCACTTTGGAAGAATCATAAAAGGAAAACCTTATGAATCATAATATGGCGAAGACAGTCCGCATTTTTATTTTTTTCGTTGCATTACGTAGGTATAATCAAAGAGATTGGGATTGGATTTGGATTGGAATGATTGGTATTTTAGCAAAGACAAAAAAAAATAACTGAAACCCCCTTCACCAATGGGATTTGATACGATTAACTTAACAGTTAACTGTCCATTATGATTCATAATGATATCCTTTTATGATTCTGCCAAAGTGGCCTTTTTAGGCCCCCTGTTATATACTTACCTGATGATGTTAAGGCGGGAGCAATTGGATCTTGTAGATATATCATATAGGAGATAACGAAACAATTACAAAATTAAACTAGAAATGCTAAGAAAGCCTTGTAGCTTCTCTTCTTCCAACATGATAATAAAAGTATATCAAGATTGCGCACATACGGTAGCTATGCATAAACAATAATAAATAACACATGTGTGCTCATTGCAATGATATAATTAGAAGGTTTTCCAGAACATTGATTCTTGCAATAAGAGCAATTTACTCAGAATTATTTAGATGTACAAAATAATAAGCAACTAAATGCACTTATATGTGCATAATGAAATGTGTGTGTTTTACGCATTATTAACTTTTAAATGTATTCCAGAATTTTTTAAGAAAACATCAAAACGAGTGATTCTTACCTACCTCTGAGAAAATAATTGTTGTAATGCATAATAATAATAATGTTTATTCCTAAGCGTAACCACAATTAGCTATCACACGAGGACCTAATCTAACTAGGTTAGGTACTACCTACAGATACCTGATAATATTAATTATTATCTAGATTCTCTGAAACGCATGATTACACCAGTCGCACCATCGCATCGGTATAATAGTCATATAGATTATTATATTTTAAGGGCTACAGATAAGACAAAGGTAAAGTCAACAAAACAGTTATCATACACGGAGCTTGTGTACGTCTACTTTTTCGACGAATGACTTGTATTCTAAGTAGGAAAGACAATAGACATCGCTTGTGTTGTGCTCAAAAAGCTGGAATGCTTTCAGGAACTAACACTGAATGCTGCTTGCGTGTTTCCTATTTATTTTTATCGATTGCGTACCAAATTGTGGGTGGTTGAGTAATTTTTTTAGAGCTGTGGTAAGGAACTAACAAAGTTTAGATTTGTGAAAACTTTAGTCTGATCATTCTGATGTCTAATTTCGCGAAAATGATATTAGTATCTACTTCCGTAACGTCTGAAGTTTCAATTAAGTAAAATGTTCACTTTGTCCAGACACCCAGAAAGTATAGGTACTAGGTAGGGTACCTACTACACACTAAAACAAAGCGAAAATAATAATGACACAAGTTAGTTCCAAAAGAGAAACCCGCTCTTAATAATGAAGTACTTATAATATAAAGTTCCTGAAAACGTCATTTTGATTAAGTAGCCTTAAACAGGTATGTATCTAGTAATGTGCAACGAATTAAAGCGACATGGATGTTTATGTGCGCGTACTGTTGCGAAAATTCGTCACAGTAAATTAGAAAGCGTGCATGATAATCTGCCAGGCGGTGACGGACCTGTGTTGTGTGTTGATACACACGCTGCACAGTTACACAAGATTTGTGAGAACCTGTCTGTTTGATTACTGAACAACAACTGTCAAGTAATTATAGGGAAACGGTAGAACGATATGCATCTAGGTAAAGATCCATCTATCTAAAGATAAGTTAAATCTTCAAACATTCGAATGCAAACATAAATACTGTGATTTTCTAAAAATGACTGCAGTCATCCAATACAAACAACAGGTACGAACTTAAAATGAAACAAAACAAATAACTCACCAAGTGATGAACCTTATGGTGCACGAAGGCTATTCAATTATTTTTTTGAATTGATTTAAAAATTTTAATAACTAAAGCGTCTCACAATAATATACCGGTTTAATACAAGTTTTATGCACGGTACATTGGTATATAAAATAACATGCGGAGCGTAACGTTGCACTGTAGCGAGACTCGGAGACAGACTGAGTGAATGAGGGCCGGTCGCTATCCTCTTTTATGTTAGTATTGTAAACTGGTATGCGTTAGCTCACCCGCCGATGTCAACGGGAGGTAAAATTAAAATAATACTTTTTATTAAATCGCCCACACAATACACATCGGATCAAAACCGTGCTAAATGAGATATAATCTCTGATAAATTAATCGTTGCGCGTAACCGTTAACTGTACTGGTCATATAACTGTAAGACTTCGTGTGTGTGTCAACAATGGCCGCAGCAGGGGCAGCGTTTATCGGCAGGGCCCTTGACTGTCGTACCTAAAACTAATACGATTACAAAACAAGATGTACCTACCAACATAATTTTGTTAACAACCACCCACTGCCAATTTAAGGCCATTAAAGTAAGTAGGTATCAATTATATATGTGAGGGTCGCTTGATGAGGTACCTACTGACTGCAGGTTATTTCATGAAAACATCGGAGGGGCAAGTCCCGTATTTTTAAGAGAACGTTTGCAATCAGTCAATAATAGGTACCACTAATTTCTTGGACAAGTTTTTGACATTAGTTGTCACTGAAATGAGATTGTTACTAGATTTTGAACGTTTTTAATTACAGAAATTGGCCTTCTAAACTAGCTACGTTTCATCTATGTATTATTAGCTTCTTTACTATAACCCTGGATACCTCTTTCAGACATAGCTCCTCTACAGATAATTTGAAACATCTGAAAAGTTTGGGGTTTTTTTCGAGCCTTCAAGAGTCGCGATCGATAGCTCAGTCACGGTCAACCTCTTTTTATTCAACATGTAAATACTATATAATGTAGGTCTTACGACTCGGTATAGGTAAAGCTTGAGACCGTGCCATTAACCTACTCGAGTTTAGTGCGATACCTACTTTTGAATGGTCATCCCCGCCTTCAGATGAACTGATCGGACAACAATAGAATGATCGACGAAATGTCGAATTGTTGGGACTTTCTATTGGAATATCTGTTACTTTATCTTCACTCTCTTTTTCAACATACTTTATAAAGAAACACATACTTATAGAATAGTTTAAATTTAGACTTTAGTCACAACTTTATCGGCCGTGACGAAGGCATCCGGGCTTGGGGGCCTAAAAAGGCCACTTTGGCAGAATCATAAAAGGATAACATTATGAATCATAATGGACAGTTAACTGTTAAGCTAATCGTATGAAATCCCATTGGTGAAGGATTTTTCAGCAATTTTTTTTGTCTGAGCTAATTTACCAATCAATCCAATCCAAATCCAATCCCAATCTCTTCGATTATACCTACGTAGTGCAGCGAAAAAAAGAAAAACACAGACTTCTTCGCCATATTATGATTCATAATGTTCTCCTTTTATGATTCTGCCAAAGTGGCATTTTTAGGCCCCCTGATATTCGCAGATCGACACATTTAATAGGCCTGGTCACTTGAATTTCCTCACCGAAGGATTCTCTAAGTTTTTCGGCCAGCGCATCCGCCATTGGGCCACTGGTGGCCACTCGTAAGTGTAGCTTGGAGATAGAACTTCATGGCAAAAACTGAAAATATGAATAACACCTGAAGCAAGATGGCAACAGGAATGATGTGAGCTTGATTTTGGAAAAAAACTGTAACCTTTATCAATTGTAATTGCTTGCAAAAAGCGAGTGTAGGTACAGTTGAGAGTATGCTATCCTATTCAACTACATTTACGTACACTAAGTGTTCCCCGTCCTTAGGTATTGCTGATCCCAGGACGGGGATTGGATCTCGAAAGACTGTCGACATATGAAAAGCATTCAATTGCCTAGACACTATAATATATACTCGTATGTGTATATAAAATTTGGGTATTGGTATCCATTGGTTTGAAAGATTCGTCTGCTCAACAATTTAATAACGCAATAAATGTTGTTGAACTGTGAAAATGTAAGGTATTGCAATTGTGTGTTACGCAATTACCCCGCTGGTTATTGCCATCTGTTGAAGGTATATCACCTCCATGTACTTTGGTAACACTGGCTAGGTGAAAAACTGTATGTTTGGATTGACATAAGTTTTTCACCAGACTCCATTTTCTACATTGTTCCATGATTGTTCCTTTATAAACCTATAATACATCTTTCCAACAAATGCTTTATAGTTTTTCATGTGCATTTCGCTCTGCAAACCTCCCCAACACCACCATCAGTAGCACTAGGAAGTACCTACGTACGTAGGATGTCCGGCCCAGCCATATAATTATATCCGGCCCAGCGCTCTACTGCTTTAGCGTAGCTGTAATAATATCGTAGCCACCGCGTAGCAGTAGTGTAGCCGCAGCGTAACAGTGGCGTAGCAGTAGTATAGTAACAGCGTAGCAGTGGCGTAGTAGTAGTGTAGCAGTGGCGTAGCAGTAGTGTAGCAATAGTGTAGCACTGGCGTAGCAGTAGTGTAGTAACAGCGTAGCAGTGGTGTAGCAATAGTGTAGTAGTGGCGTAGCAGTAGTGTAGCAGCAGCGTAGCAGTGCGTAGCCGTAGCGCGGTCGTAATGGCTAACTGGTAATATAACTCATATACACAACCAGCCAAAACCAGAAAAATATGTCTGACATAAATTATTATGAATATTTGTTTCGTGCAGGATTGCAGGAATCGAACCCGTGACATGTAGCTCCAGCCAATCGTTAAACCAATCCTTCAACCATGTCGTCAAGGGTATTTCGCGTATTTGGTGCATATTTCATGATATTTTTAAATTTCAATTTATTGTCAAATAACTTTGTTTTTTTTTCTAATATCATTAATATGTAGACAATCTTTCAACATTTTGTGGATTAGACCTTCTTTCTATAGATACTAAAGAAATTAGTATTATTTAAAAAATCGGGGTGCGTCGTTAATGAGAGCGTTAGAGAGGGTAATGATATTGAGTCGCTCATTGAAAGGATTAGGGGTGCGAATGTAATGAAGACAAACAGAACCTCATTACTATCGCTCAAAAAAAAACGACGGTAAACGAAGGCAGTGAGGATGAAGGTAATGAGATTTGAGAACTTTATAATTTTTTTCTTAAATAATATCAACTTAATGAATTACATGCATATTCTAAACTACGAATGTAATTATTTAAATTAATAATTGGTTATAAAATTTACAAAATTATAAATATTTATTCAATAATACAGACGATAAGAAAAAGAACGTTTCCAAAATATTCACCTGCCGCGAAACTTTACACGTAAATATTTTTTTATCACTAACAAGCATGCACCCCCTATGACGTTTGCTGGCTGAATGAGACGTGCGCGGGGGAGCAGCACTGCGATTCTGTAACCATCTCACCGTGAAAACTTAGGTGAAGTGAGCGTGGAGTGAACTGTTAGTGTCATCTTACCAGATACTAGGGATTGACCAAGCATACATTTACAATCATAATTGAGATTTTAATAATATTTTTTTAGCCTAATCCTATTGATATTTTTATATAATTCAAAGCTAGTATTTTAGTGGTCAAAACATTAATATTTTGTGGGGTTTTACTTACAATAAAATAGCAAAACAGAAGCGCAGTCAGAATCTAAATCCTGTTTCTTTTTCTTTTTTCCCTAGTCTAGTAAGTCCTTATATAGACTGAGGCGCGAGCGCGTCACGCACGAACAGTAAATAAAATTAAAACATTCACGTTTATGACAGCTAGACTGATGAAAATACGCATCGACATTGTTTGGTTATTATGAGCAATTGTAGATCGAGTCTAGTAAAGACTGCGACGATGTTCAGCGTTGTTATTAACCCAAATCTATTGAATTAGAAGAGATAACCGAGTGTGTCAAGTCATCGAGTGCTAACGTATGCCTAGCTGACGGACCATAGAATGTAATCCCACGTAGTTTGTGTGGCGTGATCACTTCACCCGATTCACGACACTAAATGTCGTAAATCGGGTGAAGTGAAGGTGAAGTGATAAGACAACGCCGCGCTTGCGCGTTAATCACTGTCATTATCACATTGCAGATTGCGTGATCACTTCACCTTCACTTCACCCGATTCACGACATTTAATGTCGTGAATCGGGTGGAGTGAAGGTGAAGTGATAAGATCACGCCGCGCTTGCGCGTTAGTCACTCATTATCACATTAGAGATATTCATTAAAGTACATTCTATCAAGCTGGTTGTCTAATTCTAACGACCCTTGAACCCCCAACATTTCATGGCGACCCTGCCTTAGAGTCTGCCAAGGGGCAGATTAAGCAAAGTTTTCGTTGAGCGATTTTCAAAATATGTAACTCTAAAGTAGAAAAAGACGAGGTATTCGCCAATCAAAACGCGGCTGGTGGAGGTGTTGACGCCGAGGTGGTGTTGCCATGGTTACGAGATTCGAGTGGAGTGATATATGGTACATTCCGAATTGAACTGTAATCGACTACAGCGTCCTTACACCTTGACCCCAATTCTGCTGTATGGTATTTATCTATTATTCCCCGCATAATCTTACCACGCCGTACGGTTGTCAAGCGTGGTATTTTGACAGTTCAAACCGGTTTCGGTCATTGTGTCATAGAGAATACGTTAATAGCAGATGTAGTGATTAGGTTATTAAGGAATTGACGTGGTTTCTAAGTAATGAATCATTAAGTGGTCATAGTGAATTAGGGCCCTTTTCTGAATTAACGTGAACGCGATAACGATGTCCCGTGAATCGACATATATGAAGTCATGGCATGTGCCATCTTGCGATAACGCCGACTACCGACCATGCCCTAAATTAATAATTATCACCGATTTTTAAACTAACGTGGCATTTTCGAAATTGTGCTTCTGGCTACAGTCGCCACCTTACCAAAGAAGAAGAAATTCGTGGTGTATACACAAATAAATACTATAATCCAATCATGAGTAACTATTCAAGTGAATAGGTATATTACTGACTCTCAGCTGCCATAGTGGTGATTTATCTAAATCGGAAAGCAAATTATTCATGTGAGCGATGATGACTTAATTCGGAATGAGCCATATTTCACGCCGCGCAAGCGCGTTAGGCGCTGGCGAATGTTTTGACCACTAAAATACTAGCTTTGAATTATATAAAAATATCAATAGGATTAGCATTAAAATATTATTAAAATCTCTTTTATGATTGTAAATGTTTGCTTGGTCAATCCCTAGCATCAGTGGGATGACACTGACAGCTCACTCCACGCAAGTATTCACGGTGAGATTTTTACAGAATCGACATGCAGATGACGGTAGCGCCGCACATATAAGGTTATACGCACACTATAACTTAAATTTTCATTCAGACCGATGGTAATCAGAAAAAATATATGACAAATATTTAAAAATAAATTTTCATTATATTATTGAGTTATTGCTATTCATTTTAGGTGAAAACGTTGTATTTTTTAATGTAGTTTTATATGATAGTTACTTTGTTGATTTTCAGTATGGATATATTTAGATAAAAAGCAAATTTATTTAGGAAATTAGTAAATGGACACCGAAGGAAATGACAATTAGTAAAGGTTTTCATTTATAATTCAATAATTGTTTTATTTTGATCAGTAAACATTCCATGCATGTAAGCACGACTTTATTTTGTTTGGTTTCCTATGTAAGGAATACAGATATTTAATTAATAAATAAAGATTTTTCATCTGGACATGTAATATGCACGAAATTTGAGAAACACCCTCAAATAATAACGGTAATGAAAGCAATTTCAACCCGATCATACCCCTAACCATCTTAATCTAATGGGTCACTTTTAGGCAAAATAAGAATCTCAGATTGACCGAAGCTAGGAAAACCTGTTCAGGATAGCTATTCACAACCCCTCGAACTCGATATGGGCCCTAGCACCTAGTGCCGATCGATTTCTATCAATAGATTTCTTTTGTTTTAGGTACCTACTACAAATATTTCTTTCTTTTACAAAACCGATAGAAAAAAACCGGGCAAGAGTGAGTCGGACTCGCCCAGCGAGGGTTCCGTACCATCATAGGTTTTTAAATTTTCATCGGCGAGGCCTATATTCGTCAGAGAATTTTTTCAATGTCTCTCGACCGATAATGGAACTAATGTAGGTTTTGTTGATGATTTCTGAAAAAGCGTGCTATTTAGAGACTTCGTTTTATTTTTCCTGTAATCTTTACATAACCTTATATCACATAGAATACTTTCTTTTAGATTTTTCTAATTTTTTTACATTTTTTATCAAAAGTCGAAAACTATGCGACCTAAAAAAAAAAAGAAAAATTGTTTAAGAATGTGCAAACTGTAGCACAACGCAAATACACGCCCTAGTAGCCCAACTTCGAATTTCTCAGACCCCCCCCCCTTTCAGTCTCTGTTGCAAAAAATATACATATATTTTTATTTCCTGATTGTCAGGCAGCTCTATGTGCTGAAATCCACCTTGAGAAGACATCGAATATCCACCTACTGCCCCTAATGCCCGTAGAAGGATGAAGGCATGAGTTCGTTCCCCTACAAGGACAGCCTTTGCCAGAGGACAATTCAACAGTCTTAGCTGCAAACTGTACGACTATATTAATAAGGAACTAAATATTGTAGGACTAAACAAACGCAAAGTAAAAGATATAGTTACTGATTGGCTACTCAAAATGGACTATCAAAAGACTGAAGATTTACTGTGTAATCCATGATCTCTGTCACCCACACACACACACTTACACATAAACAATCACACGCACACACACTCACCTCTTCACCTTACTATAACCATTTATAGTAGATTTTACAACAAGTGCACAAAACAAACCATTTTTATCCGAGACTTTTAGCAGCCCGAGCCGAAGGCGAGGGCTGATAGTAATGTCGAGGATAGAAATGGTTTTGTGGACGAGTTATAAACTCTGCTTTTCACTTCGATTGCGAGGAAATAAAACAGTAGTATAACATAACATTTCTTTAATTAAAATTCAAAGTAAAATTAGAACAGTTTTGAATACTGAAGGAAATTATTTTTTATTTTATGACATTGATATTAGGCTGCAGACCTATACAGCCTACTATTAAATTAATTTTGTAATAATAATTTTCTTAAATCAACTAACCTACCGTACTTGAATTAATATTTTAATATCTATTATATCTTAAACACATAAGGCAAATAAATTAAAGTAAATATTATATAATAACAAATTCTATCTATGAACTTCTTATTGCATTTGGCTGTATGGCTCATTTTCTTTGCCTTAATATAATACATTTATGAGTAGATACGTTAATGCCCTTGTGCACAAAATTCGATTTTGTGCAGCCTATACCCTGCACAAAGAAGCACTTTCAGAGCATGAGAAGTGAAAAATAATTTTTTCACTTCTCATGCTCTGAAAGTGCAAAGAAAATGAGCCATACAGCCAAATGCAATAAGAAGTTCATAGATAGAATTTGTTATTATATAATATTTACTTTAATTTATTTGCCCTAAGTGTTTTTTAAGATATAATAGATATTAAAATTTTAATTCAAGTACGGTAGGTTAGTTGATTTAAGAAAATTATTATTACAAAATTAATTTAATAGTAGGCTGTATAGGTCTGCAGCCTAATATCAATGTCGTAAGATTTAAAAAAAAATAATTTCCTTCAGTATTCAAAACTGTTCTAATTTTACTTTGAATTTTAATTAAAGAAATGTTATGTTATACTACTGTTTTATTTCCTCGCAATCGAAGTGAAAAGCAGAGTTTATAACTCGTCCACAAAACCATTTCTATCCTCGACATTACTATCAGCCCTCGCCTTCGGCTCGGGCTGCTAAAAGTCTCGGATAAAAATGGTTTGTTTTGTGCACTTGTTGTAAAATCTACTATTTCACTTCTCATGCTCTGAAAGTGCTTCTTTGTGCAGGGTATAGGCTGCACAAAATCGAATTTTGTGCACAAGGGCATTAACGTATCTACTCATAAATGTATTATATTAAGGCAAAGAAAATGAGCCATACAGCCAAATGCAATAAGAAGTTCATAGATAGAATTTGTTATTATATAATATTTACTTTAATTTATTTGCCTTATGTGTTTAAGATATAATAGATATTAAAATATTAATTCAAGTACGGTAGGTTAGTTGATTTAAGAAAATTATTATTACAAAATTAATTTAATAGTAGGCTGTATAGGTCTGCAGCCTAATATCAATGTCATAAAATAAAAAATAATTTCCTTCAGTATTCAAAACTGTTCTAATTTTACTTTGAATTTTAATTAAAGAAATGTTATGTTATACTACTGTTTTATTTCCTCGCAATCGAAGTGAAAAGCAGAGTTTATAACTCGTCCACAAAACCATTTCTATCCTCGACATTACTATCTAAGTTATTTAGAAATAATAATATTGTGAATGATTTTCTGGTACCAACAAAACAACTTTTTTCTTTTTTATTTGCAAAATATTTGGGCCAACGTCATTTAAAACTATTCCAAATTTCAAGTTGATAGCATTAGTATTTCTTGAGATATCCAGCTGTGACAGACAGACAGATAGACTGAGTCTCACCATAAGGGTTCCGTTTTACCATTTTGGTACGGAACCCTAAAAAGATTATTCTTTATTAGATCGGTTAGTGTGAGGATGCCTTAAGTTCTACAATAGGCTGCGGATGGACCACAAGTTGAGAAATCCCCAGACCAACACAGTAATTATGTATGTTTTAGTATAGATACCTATTCAATTTATTATTTTTTTCCTTATCAAGTACTTCCTACTCTGAACCTTTATCTAATCTAAGTCTAGTGTAAACCACGACTCTATCTTTTGAAGTGTTTGTTGCATTCTTTCAGGAAGATCTATCAAACGTAGTATAGTTAGAATATCTCAGTTTAAATCAGTAAGTTGTTCTGATCACGTTTATCAGAATTGGTATCTCAATACCGGTACCGTAACGGTACAAACCCAGCGGTAACTGCAAATACTAATTACTGGTGAAAAAGGCAGTAACTTTTTTAACGGGTTTGTAAATAACATCCATCACACCGCACTAAGCCCGCGTTTTAGACGACGGCCTACTCCGACTCACAAAAAGGAAGCCCTAGTCCCAGCAGTGGGAACGTCATATGCGTATATTGTCTGTAGGCTTGTACCCTGGCTAGAGACTAGAAATCTCTTAATTAATACGTAGGTACGACCAACTGTGTACCTAACCTTATGTGAGGAGGCGTTTCTTATCTATAATTATCCTTATCTACTAACCTTATCTACACTACACTATACATCATCATTAACAGGCTATAATTTCTTTAACCTCGCAATGACCGTCACTATGAATGAACATTCAAAACCATATGGTAGACAGATTCGTGATTGCAGTTTGTTGTAAGGATCAGGGCACACAACACACAAGGCAACTAAATACTCGATCATGCTCGAACATTTTCGCTGCTCTGCTCTGATCCTAATGAAACCGAAGTTTAGAAATGACTATCTTCTTGACGTTGCAGCACTTGCAACATGCTCCTCCGTGATAAACATTGTGCTTTGAATCGTGGCTGGTCCACTAATCGCGTGCATTGGATCATTCTTTCATAAGTCTTTCATACGATGAATCGGAACACATTCTCACATTACTCAACTCACACTCTGAACCCTACGCCCACCACAGACACTGACACCTACACACACCACATGCGCACACACTAATACACCTACACATGACACGCGCGCACACTAACACACACCCCCTATTTTTGATTATCTAAAATTTTATTATTCATTGTTTAGCATTTTATTTTTGATTGTTTATAATTTAAGATTTAATTTTTACTTTCGTTTTGATCGCGATATTTAATTTAGTTTTATAAAATCGTTTGCATTTACTTATTTATAGCATTATGTATCACAACTCTGTTTCCCAAGATACAGGCGCCGCCTAGTTTGGAGACCGCCGCCGCCGCCAGATCCAAATGATGATGACTAACAGTTATTATAAGGTAATAATTGTAACATTGGTTCAATAAATTATTATTTTATTTTTACATCTTTTGACATTTCTCGGGACCCTGGGGTCCCAGACCTTTGGAAGGCGTACGAGGGGCCAAAGCCAACTCGCAGAGGCCCGTTAGACGTTTTTTATTCGGTTCCCTACAAAATGGTTGAGCTGAATGGTGCTGATCCACGCGTCATGTTCGTGAACGGGCGCCGTCGGTTGAGACTGGAGTATTTTTAACCTTAGATATATGTATTTTGAATTGCTTCTCCATTTTATTTTTTTACATTGTTCTCACATATAGAAAGAAGCAACAAGAATAATGTAACCAGGATTTTGTAATACTGTCTTGATTTAAGAGTGACCTTGGAGTTTCTTGCCCGATCTTCTCAATAGAGTTCTACGTTTTGGAATGGGCAACTATCTTCAACTTTATGACTAATTGATGACTCTTTGATAATTCAAAAGTGCCTAAATGGTTTAATTGAAATAAATGCTTTGAGTTTGAGCATCAGTTTCTGTTTGATAGCCGACGGTATGTTCTTGTAGGCAACATGGGACATCGACGCGCAAACTGTATCCTGAATTCAGCTCATGATTCTAGACTCCCTTCTCCCCTGGCGTAGAAATTATTCGTCAGTTATTAAGAAAAACAAAATCTGCTGTTTCATAGAAAAGTGCAATATCTACGCGGTCACAATGTATGGAACAGGATATTTTTTTTAAATAACCGACGGAAATAATTTTATTATTACCTATATACGGATAGGTAGAAGTAATAGTAATTAATGTTTATTTTATCTCTACAAATTACATGCTTATACTTGTTAGAATGGGTCCTTTCTTGACAGTGGCAGAAGTCACCCTTTTTGCCTCATAAAATTCAAAACGATGGCAGCCAACCTTATCCCCTCTTTTAATAGTAACAAAAACCAATTATTGGCGATTACCTGACGGATTGTCAGTCGCACGCACAGAGTACAATGCGTGCCACGAAAGATGAGACTTGACACATCACGTGGTTTGAATTGCGCAGAACACGACTTTAGGTATCTTTAGCGGTATGAGGTCTGAGTGCGGGACGGGACCGGACGTCATAGGGGCGGCGAAAAGAGCGGGGGAGGCGGGGTCAAGTCTCATCTTTCGTGGCACGCATTGTACCCATTGTACTTTGTAATATACTGAAAGTCGCACGTGATCATTATGGCTGATTCCACAGATTCCTATTGTTCTTGTGGGGCCTACCACCATCTTTAACCTTTTGACCGCCACACGTCAAAAAATCAAAAACGTGCCCTCGGCGCGGCGTTAAAGCCTGTCATGTAGTCCAAACGTGTCGTGCTGGGCACATTTTGGTCTGTCATAATATAATACACTAGCTTCTGCCTGCGACTTCGTCCGCATTTCTAAAAACCCTGTCTTAGTTGATACCTACTCTTCACAAAGAACACACCCTCCAAATTTCATGTCTCTAGGATCAGTGGTTTAGGCTGTGCGCTGATATATCAGACGTTTCACCCGCGGTAATTTCAGGAAAAAACCTACTAAAAACTTTATTACAAAAAAAAAAACAACCGACTTCCAAAAAAATACAAAGTGAAAAATAACTTTAATTTCGGAAGTCGGTGTCGTTGGTTCTGTATTTTCGTTTTTTGACACCGACTTTCGAAATTAAAGTTATTTTTCACATTGTAGTATTTTTTTGGAAGTCGGTTGTTTTTTTTTGTTAAAACGTTTTTATTTTTCACTTTTTAATTGTACCTGCCTACCCCAAACAAATTCATATAACACTACTTGGTATGTGAATATCAGTGACAGTAAGCTATTGAACACATCTGCCTACCCCTTTAAAAGGTACAGGCGTAATGTTATGTTGTGTGATTGCGTAAACAATGCATACATAGGTATGCTATAGCAGCAATCGCGGTTGATTTGCTGGCATTTATTGAAGAGTTCCGTTGTCTGTCTCCGAAACTCATAATCAGATCTTTATGAAATTTAATCCGGAATAAACCTATTTCGAACAAAAAAAAAATTTTGCAAATCCAATATGAGGGAGTTATGCTCGAATATACATATTATAATATACATAATTTTGCAAATCCAATATGAGGGAGTTATGCCCGAATATACATACAAAAAAAAAATAGAAACATCCGAATTGAGAACCTCCTCCTTTTTTGAAGTCGGTTAAAAATATATTCCATTACTTTAAGAGTATTACTTATACATGTAAACTATGCAACTATATTACTTGTAAACTATGCAACTCCTAAGATATTCATTGAAATCAAATGATGTCAAGGGCAATTTTATTCAAAATTAAATACTTGTGATGAATAACGTATTTATTTTGATAAGAATTAATATCATGTTTATAAAAAAACCTTCGCAAATAATGCATTAGTTTAGAAGAAATTGATTACCATAAATATAATAATATATAATAGATTGAAATTAAATTTGATTACCATAAAAAAGGTTATAGTGAGTAAATCTTAAAAGATAGACATACGCTGTCGCGGAATTTTTTTGAGACCTTTTAAAGGTGTACGTTACCCCAGCAAGAAAGTGTCTCCTAGAGTTATAGGAGTAGAACGTATAATATGTGCCCTATCTGCTGTAAATGTGCCCCCAAATAAAAAATGTGTGCCCCTGTCGTTTTGGAAAAAAACGGAAAAAACGATTCCTGCTGGGGTAACATTTTTCTAGCAGGAAAATTCTAAACGAATGATCGGAGAGAGAAAAATTGTGCATGGCCAGAGAGCTTATATGTGTGCCAAAATGTGCCCCCAAAAAAAAAAATCTGTGCCCCTTCAGATTTTCGAGATATTGCATTTCCTGCTGGAGTAACGTTTTGATGAATCGTATATCTCTACAACCATTGCATGTGCTCCTGTAGAGTAAACTTACACGAGTAGCTCTTAATGTGTGCCCCTTAGTGCCCCAATTAGTTTTAAGAACATATTTATAGTTTTCAAGTTATAGCGGTTTTATGAAAACCCGAAAAAACATCGCAGCGCCTAAATTAGACAAGAAACAAGTTCGCTGAAAACTGTATTCGGTCCTTCTTGACGCTAATAATAACCATACAAAGTTTCAAAACTATTCATGCATGCGTTTTTGCTAAAAGTCAAAACGATGGTGTCCTAACTTTGACGGCAAAATACAAGGAACCGGCTCAATCCGAGATGTGTAGGTGTAAACCAAAATCATGTGCCTTTAGTCAAAAATATATGGTGAAAACATTCAGCTTGGAATGTTTCGCATTAAGTAAATATTAACATAAAACCAAAATATGTAAGCAACGGCTGGTTATCCGACCAAATTTGAATGACTACTAAAAAGCGACGGATTCATACATATCGATGACCTTCTTTATTGAACGTATTATACCTAAGCTGTTGTCCGTACAGTCGCGTTCAAAAGTTTTGGGGGCTAATTAAAAAATATATTAAATGCACCTTGTGACTATAATAAATGAAACAGCTTGTTGATGTGGAAATTATTATTTTTATTCCCTTAATTTTAATTCTTAAAGTAATTATTGCATCAAATCACAGATCAAAGTTCCTACCTATAAATATTAGAAATTAGTATATAAAGTAATGAAAAAAATCGGTTGTCTGTAAAGTCGGTTTACTGACGATAGTTGAACGTGACAACGTCATAAGAAAATACTGATGGAATAGTTGCATTGCATTTGTTAATATTCGCTTGCACTTCAAGCCGCCATGGAACGCTACAGAGCGAGGCCGCGAGGTAACGCTACATGAGTCATGTTTTTTCGTGAGTGCAGCCAGCTTCATCGATTTATTAGACGTTGTCACGTCAAAAATCCAAGTACTTGATAAGACAAGTATTTTTAAATAGGTAAGTCAAAACAATGCCATTAAATACTTACCACCGCAGATCGTGCCATAAAATTCAACACCCCTACAACCACATAATTGTTATAAAATGCTTAATATGCCACTTACAACCAACTCAAAAAAAAGTAAACAAACAGTATCAGTGCAACTGCGTGACTCAACGTAACAGTGTCCTTGGCGTCATAACATAACTGCAACTGTTTACCAATACCAAGTAATAATCCAAACGCACTTCCTCAATAAACACTTCGTACCTATTATTCATAATAGAGCGACGTTACACGTAACCTGTCTCTGTCACACTAACACCGTACGCGTACTAGCTGTCTCACTTTCTCCAAGCTAGACAAAGCGACTCCTTGCGACACGACGTCAGCGGATGCCACGGGGCCAGAGATATATGCAGCGGTGTGGGGAGGCGAAAAAAGGGAATCTTCTATTATGTAAGGTGAATGCTCCATAACCAGCCCGCAAAATTCAAATTTTTTCTGTTTTTTTTTGTTCCTACGCCTTTATGAACTTTGAGGGTTGTATTGGTGATTTTGATGATTATAATTCTGTAACTATATACGTCTTACAACCGCGAATAATATTTTAATCAACATACAACCTAGCACTGGCCTGCAAATTGCAAAAAACGCAAGAAATTTTGAATTTCGCGGGCTAGTTGGAGCATTCCCCTTAATCATGAAAAACTTACAATGCGTGCCACGAAAGATGAGACTTGACACACCACGTGGTTTGACATGCGCAGTACACGATTTTAGGTATCTTTAGCGGTATGAGGTCTGAGTGCGGGACGGGACTGGACGTCATAGGGGCGGCGGAAAGAACGGGGGAGGCGGGTCAAGTCTCATCTTTCGTGGCACGCATTGAACTGTTAATTTATCTAACCTACGGCTTATCAATAAATATAAATGTACCTAATATAAAAAGACAAATACGGGCTTTTTATTTATATACAAAAAAGAGCTACCTCTTTTTAGTAGTAGGTATTCATCACACATTTCATGAACTATATTTTTTTTTAAACATCGGGACCAAGTCAAAGACCTGGCAAATATCTCGATGTATTTCTTTCGTTCACACATAAATTACTGGATGTATTTTAATGAAATTTAGAATCGAGAAGATAGCTTACCTTGGAATAGCACTTAGGCTACTATTTTATAATGTACTTAATCATGTGTAACGTCATAGAAACAGCTAGTAGAATATAATCCAATAACAACTTTATTTAATTACTTATTACTTTTGTAAGTCAGTGTACTCAGGCACAACACGTGTGAACCGGTTAGTGAGTAAAGTAAAGAAGGTCATCGATATGTATGAATCCGTCGCTTTTTAGTAGTCATTCAAATTTGGTCGGATAACCAGCCGTTGCTTACATATTTTGGTTTTTTGTTAATATTTACTTAATGCGAAACATTCCAAGCTGAATATTTTCACCATATATTTTTGACTAAAGGCACATGATTTTGGTTTACACCTACACATCTCGGATTGAGCCGGTTCCTTGTATTTTGCCGTCAAAGTTAGGACACCATCGTTTTGACTTTTAGCAAAAACGCATGCATGAATAGTTTTGAAACTTTGTATGGTTATTATTAGCGTCAAGAAGGACCGAATACAGTTTTCAGCGAACTTGTTTCTTGTCTAATTTAGGCGCTGCGATGTTTTTTCGGGTTTTCATAAAACCGCTATAACTTGAAAACTATAATATTTTCTTAAAACTAATTGGGGCACTAAGGGGCACACACTCTACAGGGGCACATGCAATGGTTGTAGAGATATACGATTCATCAAAACGTTACTCCAGCAGGAAATGCAATATCTCGAAAATCTGAAGGGGCACAGATTTTTTTTTGGGGGTACATTTTGGCACACATATAAGCTCTCTGGCCGTGCACAATTTTTCTCTCTCCGATCATTCGTTTAGAATTTTCCTGCTAGAAAAACGTTACCCCAGCAGGAATCGTTTTTTCCGTTTTTTTCCAAAACGACAGGGGGCACACATTTTTTATTTGGGGGCACATTTACAGCAGATAGGGCACATATTATACGTTCTACTCCTATAACTCTAGGAGACACTTTCTTGCTGGGGTAACGTACACCTTTTAAAGGGAAACAATTCCGTCATACATGATTTTTGCGTAAGTTTAACCGTTTACGCAGCGTACGCAACGAAAGCTCTCAAAAGGAATATTTTTTCCCCGTTTTTGCATCATTTTTCACTGATGCTCCGCTCCTATTGGTCGTAGCGTGATGTTATATAGCCTATAGCCTTCCTCGATAAATGGACTATCCAACACAAAAATATTTTTTTCATTTCGAACCAGTAGTTACTGAGATTAGCGCGTTCAACCAAACAAACAAACTCTTCAGCTTTATAAATATTATAAATTATAAAATTATAAATTATAATATATAATATAGATGACTGTAGCGGTCAAAAGGTTAACAAAACAATCTTATTTCTAGAGTTTTGTTTATAGTAACAATGCTCATATTCGTACCATGACCCTAACCGTTCCATATTGTTTTATTCCTGCTTAGTGCGAGGAAAGAACGAACAATTATTTTGTCTATTGATTACTTTAAGAAAAGAACCATCGCTAGATGTATAGAGCTATCTCTTTCAAATGTTTGGTCCGATTCGTTTTTATGAGTCATCTTGAAGCCAAATATAATACAGTGGATTTCGGGTATAACGACGATGAAGGGACCACTCTAATTTCGTCGTTATATCCGCAAGTCGTTACAGGCAAAGATAAAGAGATACAGACACGTTGAATGGGAAACTTTGTATTCTTTGCACAAAGCAGCATTGTTTTCACAGTTTTTCAATTTTGAAATGTATTCCGCCTTTTCTTTAACAATGAATGTGCGTCTAACAGCCATACTTATTCAAAAGTTTACTAAACCCAGTTGCTACTAGAATATCACTTTGTAACTGAACCATAAATTTAACTCCGAAACGTACATGCTTCCCTACCTACTTAGCAGATATCCATAAACAAAAGGTAAACGCTTGCTGACCATCTGTGTGGAGGTAAACAAAAGATAAGAAATGTTAGAAAGAAATCTTTGTGTCTTTGGCGGCCGTTTCCGGTCGCAACATCTGCATGGGATTTCTAGGAATTTGTTACAAATTATTCATTAAAAACAGTCGCTACACCCGAACTCGGCGTTACATCCAAAGTCGCTATAGCCACATGAATTTTGTACTAAAGTATGCTTTAAATTCAAGGGACTTAGATTTAACGTCGCTATAGGTAAATGGTCGCTACAACCAAGGTCGCAATAAATGAAATCCACTGTATTCATTTTCAAAAGAACACATAATTTGTATGAGTAATTTCCATAAAATGCATTTGCATGCACATCCAAAGAGTGTGTTTGATTTTTAAATTAATAGAATAATCTTTTAATTTTCTCTCAGTTGGGGTAAAAACTATAAGACATTAAAAATATACAATATTCATAAAAAACAATTTAGTTTAATTAAGAACATTAAACCTATACTATTTAAATATACACAATTCCAAAATATCACGTGGATTTATTTATAATAAAATAATATTGAAAAATGTATTTTTATTTTCAGAATCCTAAATGCCCCTTCCCTACAGTTGCTGAAATTGTTGCTGCTTCCCCACAGTTGCTGACACTGCTGCAGAGCGATGTTATTGCCGTGCGGCGTGCGGTTGTTCACTTGCATTGTCTTGTGGCTGTCATCGGGCTTCTTGAATCACATCTTAATTGTTTAACTGTTGCACGGGTATGTTAGCCCTATTGCAAATGTTGTGTAATATAACACAAGCATTTACAATAGAGCCAGCTACTTCTGGTGAGTAATGTAACACTCTGTGAACAAGTAAGCAACGAAAACGTGCTTTGAGAAGCCCAATAGTGCGCTCTATAATGTTCCTTGCATGGACATGTAAGTTGGTGTAGTGTGCTTCTGGTGAGTCAGGTGCTGCATTCAGTATTGGTGTCATCATGGTCTTTCTCAAAGGGTATCCGGAATCCCCTAATAATAATAAAAAAAATATCTTCACCAAAGTTACAAGTACAGTTTAAATGCAAAATATTTTTATTTATCAAAAATCAAAAGGATGTAATACATGCCAAGAAACCAAGTATCTTCTGTGTTGCTAAGATCTTCTAAGTGAGCTCTTAGTGGATGAGTAGCCCATATAAAAGAGTCACGAGTTGCACCACCATTACTCGCATCTACACTTATTATTTGCATGTCCGCATCACAAATCTGAAAAATAAAATTGAAGGGGGGGGTCTGTATTTATGCTTTCGCGGTTGCACAACGACATGCTTTGCTCATGCTTTGCTTGGTAGTATAGATGCAGGCCTACCTTACTGCCTCCCTCAGAGGCGGTAAGGTGGCGAGGTCTTGAGGGGGAGCGCTACGGTCGTGTAGATCCTCAAGGCAAGTCTGGGGGATTCACCTTCACGAGGTTGCCACCCTGTTCTTGGTCTAATTCCATAAGAAATAGACGCAACAAAAACCCCCAGGCGCTTTTTCGCATTTTTCCCGAAAGCCAAAACCCCAGGCCTAGGGTAACCCCATACCCTACTCCCATGATCCCATGCCCAGTCCCTCCTTCCTTTTCCCTTTTCTCCTTTCGGTCCTTGAGGACGGGTAACCTCAACTCCAAAAAAGCCCACACACCCAACCATGTCGCAGAAAGGCAAAAATAATATTCCCCAGGTGGGTCCCGGCAATGCCGGGGAATCCCACACCGACTCGTCGGTCTGCCCCCACCGTAATCTGGGGGGGGGCACCAATCTGCTTATTAGCACCGCGCCTTCTGCGCGGCTGGCTGCTTCGGCACCAACATCTTCGGCTGCGTATCACGCGCCATCCGACACAACCATGGCTGCGACCTCTGCGCCTACTGACACTGAGACGGCTGCACCTTCTGCGCCAATGACCCTGACTAGTGTTACACCTTCCACGAGGGCCTGGCAACAGAGCATCGTTCGGAACAGTGTGACAAACAACCCTGACAACGACAGCAATAAAGCTCGACTCTCCAGTCTTAGCAGCGAACTCCGCGCGCTGGCACTCCAGCGCGAGAAGATCGAGGCAAGGCTAAAAGACTTGAACTCACTCGGGACGGGAAAGGAAGCGGAATCTGATGGTTCTGGTTTCATCTCTGTGGACGAAGTACGCATGCTGAAGACAAAGCGCGGAAAGATCCGGAACAGAGAGAGAGAACTCAACAACCGTTTGCGCAAAATCCGCGAAGGCAATAGCCAGCGCGAAGCACAAACGGTTGGTTGTAAGGGAGTACGCGACCGGCTACAGACACGCGAAGGGGAAACCCAGCGCGAAAAGCAGTTGGACGCGGAAACGAGCGGGCAGGGAACAGTACGCGAAGGGGAAACCCAGCGCGAGAAGTCACTGCCCGCACCAGGACCATCCGGAGGAACCGACCGGAACCGTGACAATATGACCACAGACCAACACCGAACTAGACAGAAGCGAGGCAAGCGGGCTGGGTTCTTGCGCCGGGTGTCCCTGGCACAAAACATTGTGCCAAGCTCCTCAGAACCGCAACCCGGTCCAAGTGGACAGGGTGCGGCGAAGAGGGAGCGCCCGGACGATACGGCTTCACCAAGTACGCTCCAGGGGGACGCCAAGCGTGTTAGAACCCAGGCCGCTCAAGGGGAGCAGAGAACCTACGCGCGGGCCACTAAGGATATCCCTGCGCGACTCGCCGTAGCGATCTGCCTCTCGCCTCCTTCCCGAGATATGACTACTGACGAGGGCGAACACATCAAGCTCAGCCTTGAAGACCTCATCGTAGACACGTGTCGAACTGACCCCTCCAAAGTCCCGGCCTTCCGTGGTTACCCAAGGGTAGCGGATGGCACGGTTCACATATGGTGCGAGGACGACAACGCCCTGACTTGGCTGACCCAGAACGTACCCAAACTAAGACTGCCAAACACTGACGAGACACTGACAGTAATGAAACAGTCTGACGTACCGACTCGGGTTCGAGCGGCGCTCTTTGTACCCAGGTACAATGGGGACATAGCGCTGCTCCAGACGATTCTAACCTGCCAGAACCCCTGGTACGACATCGGTAGATGGTCTCTGTACAGGGCGACATCGGTCGGTGGTGATAACTATGGGTCTTATCTAACCCTGGGTATCCCACCGGACGAGGTCGAAAAGATCTTGGGGAGGGAGCGACGGATATCATACCTACTTGGGTCGATATACGTGCGTTTCTTCCCCAACACCCATCCCTCTGAGACTAAGACTGACACTGAACAGACGAAACCGGCTCCGACTGAACTTGACGTGACAATGACGCAACTGGAGGAGGAGATGGCCAGAACGGCGATGGCTGATGCCGACGCCGTGAGGATGCCAACCTCACCACCAAGGTGGACGGAGCAGCTGCTCTCATCATCGTCACCGACACTCAGCGAAGACCAGCATGGGCTGGGAGAGGCGGGGGAATCATCCGATGGATCCATCTCCCCCTAATTCCACCCCACTGCCGACCCCATCCCGTCCCATAAACATCATCCAGACCAACCTCCAGCATAGCCAGACGGCTACCGCCTGCCTGCGCAGGGCACTGGAGATGGAACCCCGAACCATTGCACTCATCCAAGAGCCGTGGATCCGTAATAACAGAATATGCGGCCTTGGTAACATTGGAGGTAAGCTGATCCTCGACACACAAGGCACAGATAAACCACGAACCTGTGCCTACATACCCAAAGATGTACCCACCACCACACTCACGCAATTATGTTCCAGAGATCTAACAGCCGTCAGGCTCAAAACCGACGGCGAAGCACCCGATATCGTCCTGGCCTCGGTATACATGCCTGGCGAGGATGAAGACTGCCCACCAAAAGGGATGGCCGACCTGGTAAGGTATTGTGAAGACACCAACCTGGACCTGGTCATCTGCACGGACTCAAACGCCCATCACCCGCTTTGGGGTTGCAACAAAGCCAACACTAGAGGTGAGGTACTATGCACATATTTGTTCTCAACTAACCTTAACATCGCAAACCGCGGCTCGGAACCCACTTGGGTCACATCGCGCGGACAAACAATTATTGACCTAACGCTAGCTTCGGAAAGTGCGGCAAAACTTATATCTAACTGGCACGTATCCAACGAGTCTTCTTGCTCTGACCATAGAAGGATTCGCTTCTCACTAATAGCTAACATAAAAAAACCCGAACCTAGACGCAACCCACGCCGTACCAATGTACCCGGATATAAACGGCTGTTGGCCTCCCTACTAACGCAGCACCAAACTCCTCAAATTCTAATAGACCACAAACAACTTGAAAACACCGTAATAAAACTCTCGGAATTTATAATTGAAGCCTACCACGCCTGCTGCAAACTAAAAGACCCAAACACCAGGAGCAAGGGTAACTCCTGGTGGAATGCGGAACTTAGTAAGCTCAGGCAAAACATGCGCAAACAATTCAACAGAGCCAAAAATTCCAGACTACCAGAAGACTGGGACTCATACAAGAAAACACAATACACCTTCAAAAAACAAGTCAGGAATGCCAGCAGGGCAGCCTGGCGGAAATTTTGCGAAGAAATTGAATCGAACAACGAAGCCGCGCGTGTGAGAAAGATCCTATCTACAGATCAAGATCGCACCCTCGGGTCGTTAAAAACCCCAGACAACACATACACCAAGTCGGACCACGAAACAAGTAAAGTCCTTCTGGAAACCCACTTCCCAGACTGCAGTCTCTCCGAGGACAGAACCTGGGCAAGTGAACCAACGCACACACCAAATGACCAAGACTGGGCCAGAGCCCGCACCATAGCAACCACAGAGAAAATAAAATGGGCAATAAAGACTTTTAAGCCATATAAATCCGCAGGCTTAGACGAAATTTTCCCCGCCCTGCTACAATGGGGAGTAGACGCCCTAACGCCGTGGCTGATCGTCATCTACCAAGCTTGCATAGCACAGAAATACATACCACTTGCATGGCGAGAGGTGAAAGTCATTTTCATTCCTAAACCAGGCAAACCAGATTACACACAACCCAAGGCGTACAGACCAATAAGCCTAACATCTTTCTTGCTGAAAACCCTTGAGAGACTCTGTGATCGACATATTCGGGACGGACCTCTTCGGGAGCGACCACTTCACAAACAGCAACACGCGTATTCCACAGGAAAATCAACAGAATCTGCGCTGCATAGTGTAATCTCCAAGATCGAATGTGCAGTGGACCACAAATGCTCCTCACTAGCTGTCTTCATCGACATAGAAGGCGCTTTTGACAAAACCATCTTCCATAGCATCAACGCAGCCCTCGAGGAACATGGTGTGGACTCGACCCTGCGAGGATGGATCACAAATATGCTCCGATTGAGAGCCGTACAAGTTACGGTAAACGACACCACCAGAGCCATAGTGGCGAAGGGCTGCCCCCAAGGTGGAGTCCTCTCGCCACTACTATGGAACCTTGTAGTAGACAGCCTCATCAAACGTCTAAATAGCAGAGGCTACTACACGGTGGGCTATGCTGATGATTTGACCATAATAATAAACGGCACACACGAAAACACACTATGCAACCTTATGCGCCAAGCTCTAAGAATAGTAGAAGACTGGTGCAAGGAATATAAACTAGCAGTAAACCCCACCAAAACCGAACTCGTCCTCTTCACAAAGAAAAGAAAGCTGACAACATTACAATTGCCAAGCTTCTTTGGGACAACCCTAAACCTATCGACTGAAACCAAATACCTGGGTATCTTTTTGGACAAACAGTTGAACTGGGCAAAACACACTGATTACATTATCACAAAAGCCAGTATAGCCCTATGGCAATGTAAGAGACTCCTCTGGAGAAATTGGGGCATAAGCCCCAAAATCACCTACTGGCTATACACCACAGTTATCCGACCAATTATTACATACGGTTCTTTAGTTTGGTGGCCCAGGACCAACCTAAGTACAACCCAAAAAGATCTCGAGAAACTACAAAGATTTGCATGCGTAGCAATCACCGGTAGCATGAGGACTTCCCCCACTGCTGCCTTACAGGTGATGCTGGGGCTACCTCCCCTACACCTCGTCGTAAGAGAGGAGGCGGCCATAGCGACTTTCAGACTCGAAGTATCCGGCTCCCTAAGCAATGATTCTAGAATCAAACACACACGCATCAGAGAAGATGCAATCAAAGAACAACCGATGATGACATCACCCATCGACAGAACCCTGAAGACCCACTGCTTCCAAAAACACTACAACATAGAGCTCATAGAGGAGTTGTGTGACTACTCAGGTACAACAGAGCTAAGAATTTACACTGATGGATCAAAGACCGACGAAGGGACGGGCGTCGGGGTGTTCTCCAACGACCTAAACATTAAGATATCCAAACCACTTGGAATGCTCAACTCCGTTTACCAAGCAGAGTGTGTAGGTATTATCCAAGCGGCACACGCTATAGAGGCCAGGGAGGTTACGGATACCAATATCCGTATACTCTCCGACAGTGCCTCAGTTCTTCAATCCCTAAAGAGTAATCAGATCACGTCGAGACTAACACTAGAATGCCACAAGGCCCTAGAACGAATCACGGTACTAAATCGCAACACGATAACGCTACAATGGATTAGAGGTCACAGTGGATCACTTGGAAACGATGCGGCTGACGAACTTGCCAGAAGAGGATCCAGTACAAGACCCTACGGACCTGAACCCATTGTGCCCATTCCTTTCAAGCAGCTAAGAAGCTGGTTAAAGGATCACACTCGAATACAAGCGGAAAAATGGTGGACCTCGACACCAGGATGTAGGCAATCCAAGGAAGCTATGCCATCCTTGGATACAAAGCTGACCAGGCGCCTTCTGCGCCTGGACAGAGACAGCCTGCGCCTGGTGGCGGGGACCATTACTGGACACTGTTCACTAAATAAACACTTTCATACCCTGGGAATCACTGATAGTCCCCTGTGCAGAGCATGCATGGAGGCGGAGGAAACGGTGGCGCATGTGCTTCTTGAGTGCACAGGCGTTACCAAGATTCGCGAGGAGACCCTGGGAACACCAACATCCCTTGCGGATGCCCTGAGGAGACCGGGAAGTCTTATCTGCTTCTGGAGGGAGGTGGGCTGGTTGGAGTAATCGGCCACCATGGCTCACGTACAATGGTCCATTTCAAGGACTAAGTGCGGAAACCTAAACCCCATGATAGAATAAAATTGAATCAATATCTGAAGGAATGTAAAGTGCTATTTGTTTAAATAACCTAAGAATCGATCAATATTATGTATAACTTAGTATTTTTTTATGATTCATAATATGATTGTTATTTGTGTTGTTAGTATTTTAGTTTCATTCATTGAAAATAAAAACTTCAAAATTGTATGATGCTCTTTTCTCAGTAAGTGATTAAAGAAGTTTTTAATGAAGATATTTTTACTTATTTGTAAGGAAGGTATTTATTTTTTCTTATGTTCAATTGTAAATGGCTAGACTCCTACTGAAACGTAATGAACACTTACCAATTGAACATTCAAGGAATGGTAATGCTTGCGACAGAAGTAGCGCTCCTCATGAAGTACTGGCCGTACTATAGCTATTTGGGTGCAATCTATACAACCTAGAACCCCAGGAATTCGAAATGTATTGTAAAATCTGCAATAAATTAATAAAATTTTATACAAATATGAAATATTAACTTTCCTTATAATCTAAAACACACAAAATAATAAAGAATTTAAAATTACCACTGATGATGATGTTTCAATCTTTATTATTTCAGCCTACTCTTAGGCATAATAGGCCACTCCCAATTATGCTACAGTGAGTTTAATATACATGTGGACAATTTTAGGTGCTCAACTGTCACTGATGAGACACAACTACTTTTTCTATTGTTACCGAACTTAATAAGCTTGCCTAACAGACAATATATAGTTTTACTTATTTTTTACTATTTGTTGCTTAAGGTTGCATGATAATTCTATATTGTTGTCATTAATATGCATCCTATGACTACACATTAATATTATTGTCATAATAATAATAAATACCTACCTACTTCATTTTAATTCTTTTGCGTTCTTGATCATTGACTGGAAATTTTATATATTTCTGTCGCATCTGCAGTGAGTTAAGACACGCTGTAACCTGTGCGATGACTGAAGAAACAGTCTGTTGAGCCACAAAATGACCTTTATTACTGCCTATTGGACGTTGGTATGAACCAGTTGCATAAAATGATAATGCAATCAACACCTAGAAAATAGTAATATAAGTAAATTAGTACTTTTATATACTTACTGTATTCAAAAGTGGTTAAATGGCTCATGTAGTATGTTATTTGCAGTTTATATAAGGATATTTACCTTCGTCTCTACAGACAAGTCGGTTGATTTTTTAGGATTCTTCATCATTGGCCTCAACTCATCACACAGGTTATGTGCTAGCTCCTTTGTGAGTCTGTATCTTTTAGTAAACTCCGTGTCGTCTAAATCAAAGGGGTCACATTCTCCACGTAGCTGCATACGACGCCGCTTTCGTGTAATATTGGCTTGTGCGTTATCAGCTTCCAAAAACTCGAATATTTCATACAGATCAGCCATCTAGAATCAAATAAGCAATTATAACTCCCGGCGCACTTATTAAAATCGCCTGAAACACAATTCATTTGATAAGTTTACGTAAATAAATGCATTTTACTTACTTTAAGTGACAATAAAACGCCTTTTTATTACATAAATTTGCAAAGCTGATAAATCAGTTGCGTCCGAGCACAGAGCGTCCGAGTAACTTTTAAAAATTGTTAAAAATCCTTGTTGTTAAATTTGACGTTAGAACACTATCGCGTGTTGTCAAAACTTAAAGTGTAAAGTCACGTCGTGGTACGAATTGAATCAACTTTTAGAGGTGACGCACAGTGATCAATTATTAAAAGTTAGCGTCCCATAATTATTTTTGGTAAATCGAAAAATAGCAAGTTGTTTATATTATACGAGCCCCGATGCAAAATAGTTCGGCTAGTGTGAAATTTTCTCACTGAGATTTTTTCTAACGTCATTATTTTTGTATACTTATCTATATAAAATATAAGCTGTTCTACTATCACAATCATGTCGCGTTACTTATGCCATTTTTGAAGTGAAAACTTCTTTAGCATCGTTGTGATTTGAAATTTTATGAAACGAAAAAGCAACTGTAAAAGGAGATATATAAGATTTAACGTGAGAGAAAATGAGATAGGAAGGAGAAAGGTGCGGGCCCACCACGGCGCATGCTGTGCACGGGCACGCGGCGCATTTTAGCTGCGTGTATTTATTTGCTTGACAACGTGGGTCTACGTTTCCACTGGAGTACACGAATATGACCCACGACTATGTATAGCGTGGCACGGCGCACGGAGAGGCTACGCACGTGCCACTGCAATCCACGGACACGGGCACTGCGGGAGGTGTGGGAGGTGAGACGGCCGGGAAAGCGAGCGACGCCTGCGCCATTTTGTAATTTTTTTTTAGCTGTACATAGTCGTGGGTCATATTCGTGTACTCTAGTGGAAACGTAGACCCACGTCGCCAGCGTTGAGCTATGTAACCGCCTATTCGAGCAAGCCACGCGTGTATCAATGACGTCAATTCATGCGTAGCCTCTCCGTGGGTTGCATTGGACACAACCACATACATTTTCTTCCAAAGCGAAGCTTAATACACGTGCGTAGCCTCTCCGTGCACCGCGGTGGGCCCGCGCCTTTATACAGTGTTTTTGTTTTTTATTACTACAAATGACATCACATTTAATGGATGTGTGGATGTGGATGTGGACGTGGACGTAGATGTGAACTTGGACGTGGACGTGGAAGTGGACGTGGACGTGGACGTGGATGGATGGATGGATGAATGGATGTATGTTCTTTAGCATCGTTGTGTGTCACTTCTACCACGTGTGAATTGCACACATGCTGTTTTTTAATTATGAACCAATAAACTATTTAAGCTTTTTAAATTAATACATATCCTGTTTTAAATTCAAAGAAGTTATAAGCAAAATAGTTCGTCTAATTATTAATCGATATAAAAAAAGAGTTCGTCTATCGGTGAGTTAAATAAGATTATTCCTTCTTTGTACAATTATGTTGCATAATTTAAATTTGTAAAAATAATTCTGTGTCATTTGTCAAGTGAGATAGTATAAATTCCGAAAATTTCAGTTTTTTTCATTAGTTTTCAAATAACAATGGGTCCTGGACTCCTGGCAAACCCGTGTGTGAAGAGCTTCGAAAGCGAATAGTTTGTGGGGTCGATGCTGGCAAATCAAGTTACCAAATATCTAAAGACTTGATACTTCCCAGGTCTACAGTCCAATCTATCATTCAGCACTATAAAAAGAATAGAACGACTTCTTGTTTGAAGAAAACTGGTCGACCACGCATCACAAGTGCAGTAGAAAACAGAATCCTGAAGAAAATTATCAAAAATAATCGTCGTGCTCGAGCTGGAGAACTCACGGTGCAATGGAAGGACATGATTCACAAAGACGTCTCAGTTGATACTTGCAAAAGAGTCCTAAAAAGAATGGGTTACGGATTTTACACCGCTAAGGAGAAACCACTGTTGACTGCTGTACAAAAGAAAAAGAGGTTGAAGTTTGCTCGTGAT
The DNA here is from genome assembly GCA_963855955.1 of Luperina nickerlii. Lineage (NCBI taxonomy): Eukaryota > Metazoa > Arthropoda > Insecta > Lepidoptera > Noctuidae > Luperina > Luperina nickerlii. Next base: position 11,907,368 of record OY979664.1, on the reverse strand, counting down.
CATTTAAATTGGACTTCCGATCAGTGGCGTAGTATCATTTGGAGTGACGAGTCCAAATTTGAAGTGACAGTCGGCGATGAAAGGAAAAAAGTGGTTCGGAACAAAAATGAGGCATTTCATACTGATTGTCTCAAACGCAAAATGAGGTTTGCGGCGTCTCTTATGGTATGGGGCTGCATGTCTACACAAGGTGTCTATGGTATGCAGTTTGTGAATGGTTCTATCAATGCTGCAAGGTATCAACACCTTTTACAAAAGAATTTACTGCCCTCTATTCCGTCACTTAAGCATCAAGATTCCTTCATTTCTCAACAGAATGGTGCTTCCTGCCATACTGCAAGGACAACAAAGACGTGGCTAGTGGCGAAAAGCATCCCTAGAATCGAATGGCCATCTAACAGCCCGGACTTGTCGCCGATCGAAACCCTATGGTGGAAAATGAAAAAAGTTCTCCGTAAAAATCCATCCAGATCGAAGAGCGACTTAAAGGCTAAACTCTTGACTGTCTGGGAGTCAATTACGCCTGAAGAGTGTGCAGCGTTGGTTGCAACCATGCTTACTTATATTACTCTTTGGTCGCGACTGTGCCGCAGTGACGAACGGACGGTGTGTTGTTTTTTTTAACAATAACCGCGCGATTTTTTCACTAAAAATAAGTTCAAGTACATATTTAATACGACGAGTAGGCTATATTGTGCTGTTTTTGGTTGCATGAATTCGTCAATAACGCATCCAGAGATAACTTTTTTTAGATTACCTAGAAACTCTGAAAGGTAAGACTATAAAATAATTTTACTTACTTGTAGGTAGGTACATAATGTGTGTTTTTTTTAATGGATAAGTATTTCATTTTATCTCCCGAAAAAAAGATGTCTGGATTAATAAATGAAGTGAATAAAGGAAAGTGATAAACACGAGTGAGATAGGTAGTTATAGGCGGTTCATGAATCATTAAACGGTAGGTACGCTGGTGTTAAAACCTCGGGGCATGTGTGTTTTGTTAGTTTGTATAATTCAAAGTAAAGACGTGGTTTTTATTATTAATAATAGTTGTTTATTGTACTGTGTGTATGAATAATACTAGAAAAAAAATTGGTTGTCTGTAAAGTCGATTTAACATCATAACAAAACATTAATGAAATGATTGCATACTTTTATGAATAAAATAAATTATTTTTATTGAATAACTGTTACTGTAATAAGAATAACTGTTTCATGAAATCATCATTCTTTGGACTTACATGGTCTTAGAGAGTTGTGTTGATGACTTTAATGATTATAATTCTGTAATAGTACATTACGATATTAGTGCGTTAAGATGGTTATAACATGCGAGGCGGAATTTCAGCCCGAGCCGAAGGCGAGGGCGTAATTGAGCCGAGCATGTTATAACCAATACGCACGTATATTGTACGACGTTTTTTAACACATTTGCGAGGAAACAGAAAAAAAAAACATTTCACAATACAAGTACATACAAAGAAAAGAAAATTTGAGAAAAATGGCGCGAGGATTATTTTCTGCCGTGGCTGCGTGAAAATGTTGGCAAAGACACTAGAGCATGCAGCCAAGTTTTGAAATTACCGAATATACTGTTTTTTTTTTTAATTTTAAATAAAATCAATCTGTGAATGCACACTGTATTCAATTCACAAAGTATTTTATTTGTTTATATAAAAAGAAGTATATTTATTTATTTATTTTATTATTTATGTACACACAGTAAAATACAATAACAAAACTAAATGGAAACACAAAGTAGGCAAATGTAATTAAAATGCTGGAGGCGGGCAGCCCTATCGCATGTTTACGTGCCGCGCGGCTGTAGGCATTTACTTCAAGGTTACGGCCGAGACACAATACTGTATGTCTTTATTTATACTGTGATATAAGTGACCGGTTGCTAGCCAATCGCCTGATACCCTCAAAAGCCAAAACTGTCATACAGTAGGCGGTTCGAAGTGTTCGAACCGACATACTATCGAACTAATAAATTACTATTTAAATTAATTGAGCAAACGCTGTAAGGTTTATCGCAACAGGATTTTTCGCACAAATGTTACATCGCACCAATAAAGCATCGATAGAATAAAACATCGTACACCGTGTTCGATATAATAAAAATCGAATCATCAACTTTCGAAATCAAGTAGGGACCCGCTGTGCACGATGACCGCTGGGCAAGTTTCCGACGGCGCTGCTGAGGCCGGCCCTGAAAAAGGTGGCGAGACGACCTGGACGCGTACCACGAGGGCTGGTTCAAGATGGAGCAGGAAAAGAGTTCCTGTAAGGACTTGGGGGGGGGGGGAGGCCTTTACCCAGCACATATACCTGTACCGATCGAAGTAAACGTGAAACCAAAAATTGGTAGAAAGCGTTTCTTCCATCACCAAAACTGTTAGGTCTTAAACCTTTGTCTTGTTCACTATCAATCAACTGTCGTTCAACGGGCGAGCAGGGAAAAACAGTTGACGACGAAGGGCGTGTAGCATCAGAATGTTGATTAATAGGATTTAAATAAAATATTATGTAAATATAAGAAAATGTTTATTATGCAAAATATTTTACACAATACTGGCAAATAAAGCAGAACAAATAAAATTACATAATACAAAACTGAACTTAGTCTGTGTAATATAAAAATTAAGAATACATTATGATATGTAAAAAATAGTAAAATAATTCTATACACCAGTCAGAAGTGTACGAATAAGGCACAGAGATGTATTATGCGAGATATAACATACTTACATAATTATAATTATGCAATATGTGTACTTAACGGTAGGAATGTAGACAATCCCTCTTGAACATACTTGCTTCTTGCCTCCAAAGAGTTACAAAAAATACTTGTGTTAAATGTTTTACTTTCTTGCCTTTGGGAGTTTGCTAACCTCGTGGAAGTAAGCCGCGAACAACTTTATCTGTAACAATAACAAAAGAAATTAGCGGGAAATAGTTAGAAAAAAATGCTGATTAGTCTGCCAGTCAGTACCTACATCGACTGAATGGTTACATATTTGGTAGTATGTGCCACGTACTATGTGGTAGGTGTTACGTGTTTGGATGTGCAATGGAAATTTCAGGTCATTAACTATTCCATAATTGATCATTTAAATCCCCAAAGCCCATTGCATCACACGACCAGAGCCTTCTATGTTATATATTATGGGTTTGGTTTCTGCACTTAGTCCTTCAAGTGGACCATTGTGCGTCACCAGAGCCTTTTTTTGTAATTAATTTTATTTAAATTTTAGGTCTCTTTAAAAATCAGCATAGAATACATACTATGATAAACAGTCCCTTTCTGAGTTCAATGAGTCACGGATCTCTCACGACATTAAAACTAGTATCTTTCATTATACCTAGGTACACTACTAATTCAACATCAATGAGAAAAACTATGAAAATTATTCTCGGTAAAGATAAAGTATTTTGAGGAAATTCCGCTCACACACAGCACAGCTACTGTTTTTTATTTAAAATAAAAACCGGGCAAGAGCGAGTCGGAATCGCGCACCGAGGGCACCATCATTTATGTTTTTAAATTTTCATCGGCAAGGCCTATATTCGTCAGAGAATTTTAACACTTAGTCCGAAAGCCGGCTGTATAAAATTCCTATGGATCAGATACATGAATCATTTTTGGGGTATGAACAATAAAACCTAGTCTAGAGGTCGATACCCCTGAAGTTGCTTGATTTTGCCCGCATGCAAAATTATGACGTCACTTCCGGTTTTTATTTTAGGTGTAATTGTAATTTATGAAATACATCAAGAAAATTTATGTCAAACGAAAGTTTTTGATGAGTAGAATAGAAATGTCAAGGGTCGACAAGCTCTATTTATTCGCTACCCTGAGTCGACCTCCGTTAAAATTTTATTTTTATTTATTTATCTTAAGCTATCGAATACATGGATTTGCTTACGATTTTCTGGAACTAGATAAGATCTATTTATTTGCTCAAACATGTGTACACATACAAGAATATAAATGCATGCTGGATAACATAAAAAAGAAAGGATCAGTCATGTTTGCCACCTAGTACCTATGGCGTGCAAATATTATGAATTATTAATTTGAAGTCAAAAACATTAATTTTATGTGAATTAGTAAACAACAAAATAAATTATAAACATCAATATTAGAAAAATAATAATGCATTAAAATTTATGTCAATATAAATTCTTCTGTCAGAAATTCGTTAATATTATAGTAAGCTTTGTCAATAAGATATGATTTTAGTTGATTTCTCAAATGTAAATTATTTAGCTCCCTCCAACTTTTGGGTAACTTATTATAAATAATGGGAGCCATGCAAAAAACACTTTTGCGCATAAGTGCCGTCCTACTCCTATGCAGACAAAGCTGACTTTGATCACGCCTGTTTCTTGGAAACTTATCTGCCATTCGCGAAAATAAATTAAAATTACAATGTCAAAATTTTATAACGAATAAAATAGGGCTTACAACTATCAGTGGTTTTCAACTTAAACATGGCTCTGAGACATCTCTTTTGTGCTTTAAATGCAGCTTCTTTATTAGTTGAGTTACCCCAAAAGATAACACCGTATCTGAGAACATATTCAGCTAGCCCGTAGTACGCAGTTAATAACGCATCTATGTTAACAGTGCGTGACAGAATATACAAGGCGTACGCACTACTGCTTATCCTTTTAGTCAGAGCCTCTACATGCACCTTCCAATTTAAATTTCGATCTATTGTAAGTCCTAGAAACTTAGTTGTGTTAACTGTGTCAATTTTAATGTCATTGTATGTTATGTCAAGATTAGAAAAGGTCAACGCGCGCTGGCTAAAATGCATTATTACAGTTTTATTTAAATTAATTTTTAAATTATTATTGTCTAACCATTCTATAGTTTCTTTTAATGTATTACTTATGTCATCTTTATAAAAATCTCTTTGATTACACGGTATCGTTATTGTACTGTCATCCGCGAATAGTGTCATCGGATGTTTGATTGCCCATGGAAAGTCATTAATATAAAGTGTAAAAAGCGGTGGTCCTAGTATACTTCCTTGTAGAACTCCGTACACAACGTTACCTTCATTTGATCGAAAGATTTCTTCTCTTTTGGTGCGTATATTAATTTTACTTATTTCGGTTAATTGTTTTCTGTCATAAAGGTAAGATTTTAAGAGCTCAAGGACATTTCCTCTTCCCCCGTAATTGTCCAGCTTTTTTAGTAAAATATTATGTTGCACATAATCAAATGCCTGAGTCATGTCACAAAATATCGCACACACTGGAGTGTTTTTATCCATATTTGTCATAACAGTATATAAAAAGTCATAAATAGCCATGTTAATCGTCTTGTTTTTCCTAAATCCTTTTTATTCGTTGCAAAGAATATTATTTGCTTCTAAATATAAATAGAGTTCTTTATAAATATAGTTTTCAATTATTTTTGAGAATATTGGTATCAATGAAATCAGCCTGTAGTATTCCATTAACTCCTTGTCTTGTTTTTTGAACAATGGCTTTATTACCGATTTTTTCAGGGCATCCGGAAAAATGCCTTCGCTTATACATAAATTTATAATGTGACTTAAAGGGCAACAAATTTCTTCGGCTACTGCTTTAACTATTTTTGTACAAATGCCGTCATAACCTACACTGTTTGTATTCTTAAGAGCTAAAGTAAGTAGAACCTCTTAAATGACTGAAAAAAATTGGTGGACACCTTTTATTTGCCCGGATCTGACCGTCGACTTAGTTTGAAGAATTAAAGAGCCTATGCTTATACATTTCATCTCTATGTATGTTTAATTATTTAATTATCTACATATCGTTTCCAAATACATTAATAACTCTTTTCTTCATTAATACTTTTATTTTTCACTAATAACTAAAATTTCATTTTTCACTAATAACTACAATTTTCTTGAAATACTTACTGTACATTTTTCTATTTCTTATTAATATTTAAGTCTTTAAGAATTTATTTTGTATTTCTACCTTAAGTCCAGGTAGCCGTTAACGTTTTTTCTTTTGTACTTGTAACGTAAGCTAGGTTCGGAGTTACTCCGGCATTAACAAAAGAACACGAGTAGGTAGGGAGAGCCCGATATTTTTCAGCCCTAAGTTTGGGACAGTAGTGTTACGAGCTTGAGGTTCGTGATAATAAAAACTGCCGATTTAATAGCCAAAAGAGTGACACTTTAATCAACACACTAATTACTACTCAAACACACTAATTAGAAACACAATTTCACTTACTGATCACTCTTAGGTCGCACTACAATATCGCCTCGATGTACTCGCTTGTATCGCTCATTCAAGACTGATCGTGTCTCGTGGCTCACCCCGCCTTATATGTATAGTGCCACAGAGGTACTCTATAAACATCTAGTATATTCGAGTACATAGCGGTCCCGACCGTTCTTGGTACCTATATATATTTCTCGGAACTTCTAGGATGTTGACCTCTACTAGTTACTACTAGATGATGATGATGATGATGATGTAAATAATGATGTAGATTTTAATGACGATAGTTATATGTAAAATTAATAGTTAATCATTGTATATCATTTTTGTATGTAATAAAACTCATTCATTGTGTTAACTCCACTATCTAAGACTTTAATTTCTTTCGTTCTATCTCACAGGAATTAATGAATAACACCAAAACACACAATATATGTGGTAAAGAATGGAGAAATGTACAGTAAGTATTTCAAGAAAATTGTAGTTATGTTACAATTAATGAAAAAAAAATTATCAATGTATTTGGAAAAGATATGTAGATAATTAAATAATTAAACATACATAGAGATGAAATGTATAAGCATAGGCTCTTTAATTCTTCAAACTTAGTCGACAGTCAGATCCGGGAAAATAAAAGGTGTCGACCAATTTTTTTCAGTTATTTAAGAGGTTCTAGTTTCAGAAAATCGTAAGCAAATACATGTATTCGATAGCTTAAGATAAATTTTAAAAAAAAATAACGGAGGTCGACTCAGGATCAGAATAAATAGAGCTTGTCGACCCTTGACATTTCTATTCTACTCATCAAAAACTTTCGTTTGACATAAATTTTCTTGATGTATTTCATAAATTACAATTACACCTAGAATAAAACCGGAAGTGACGTCATAATTTTGCATGCGGGCAAAATCAAGCAACTTCAGGGGTGTCGACCTCTATACTTATGGTTTTATTGTTCATACCCCAAAAATGATTCATGTATCTGATCCATAGGACTTTTATACAGCCGGCTCTCCGACTAACTGTGCACTGCGGTGTAGAATATTGCCGTTTTAAGTCAGCACAATCTCTTGACCGATAGTGGAACTAATGTTACTTTTGTTGATGATTTCTGAAGTATGGTATTTAGAGACTTCGCTTTATTATTCCTGTAATGTATACATAAACTTCTATCACATAGAATTATTTCAGATTTTTCTCTTTGCAAACTTCGGAGATAAGGGGGGAGGAACGGTATTTTTTTACATTTTTCATCAAAAGTCGAAGACTATGTGGCCTAAGAAAAAAGAAAAATTGTTTGATTCTCAAACAATTTTTGTGCAAACTGCGCTCTTTCATATGATACCCCACATGCTCTAGTAGCCCAACTTCGAATTTTTCAGACCCACTTTCAGTCCCTGTTGCAAAAAATATACATATATTTTTATTTCTTTCTTATTTGCAAAATAGTTGGGCAAACGTCATGTAAAACTATTCCAAATTTCAAGTTGATAGCATTAGTAGTTCTTGAGATATCCAGCTGTGACCGAGAGACAGACAGAGTCTCACCATAAGGGTTCCGTTTTACCATTTTGGTACGGAACATTAAAAACACTCCAACTGTTGTAGGTATTTCAGGCTCATGACATATTTACAAGTTAACCAAGCAAAACCATGCAAGGTAAAAGCGCCCATAATACTCATTTATACCTAAGAATAGGAAATGTATTTATTTCATAACGTTTTCAATTCGGGGATTTTGTATGACGTGATAAGAGTCACGAAGCCGAGCCCACCCTTTTCGACGGGACAAAGACGGGTTTTTAGGCGGATGGATTTTGCTGACTAACACGTACGCATCAGAATTTTGCGATATCGCACGTTATGTTTAATTTGTTTGAATGATATCACAATATTGGTGGAATTGTTCAACATCCCTGCAAAGATGCTAAATAGTGGTGATATAAAATTATGACACGTTTGAGATTTATATACGAGCCCTGATGCAAAATAGTTCGTCTAGTGTGAAATTTTCTCTGTGAGATTTTTTCTAACTTCATTATTTTTGTATATCTATATAAAATATTAAGCTGTTCTACTATCACATGTCGCGTTACTTATGCCATTTTTTAATTATGAACCAATAAACTATTTTAGCTTTTTGAATTTATACATATCCTGTTTTAAATTCGAAGAAGATATAAGCAAAATAGTTCATCTAATTGTTAATCGATATAAAAAAAGAGTTCGTCTATCGGTGAGTTAAAGAAGATTATTCCTTCTTTGTACAATGAGCTCTTTTCAAATTGACATAAGAAAAAAAATAATAAGTTTTCTATATCCCCGATAGATGGCATAGCTTAAAACTAAAATGTCAAAGTTGTTTTCAAATCTGAGTTTCAATTCAATCAGCCGTGAAAAAAGTTCAAGCAACATTAAATATATTTTTTTTTAACTGCCTACATCTACTACGTTGATCTGACATGGCTAGCCCGTGCTGTGTACAATACTGTACAAATATCGGCACGCACTTTTTTCCTAAGAAAGAAGTGCGAAAGACATTGATGGATACAAGCCATTAAATACAAGCATGTTATACGAAAAACTTTACGGATATGCTCTGCTCATTTTCGTCCAGCCGATTTTGCTGTAACTCCTACTTCTTTTACAAAATTAGGTAAGTAAATTGTTGGGTAGATAAGTACTTAAGCACTGTGATAAGCACAATATTTCAATACAAGACCGGATCCAGGGGAAGAAAGTCATGATCTCTCTCAGCTCGTCAAATGTATGTAAGTACTTTTGTGAGCGGAAAAAGCTACTACAGCCCCTGCCATGCCAGCATAGACCCACTAACAGAGCATAGAATCGAGTCTGACTTGAGGTCGATCAAGTCAGAGGCAGCGGAATCCAATATACGATAGCAAGGTCGGTCAAGTTAGGTAGGCAAAATTCAAAGTCCGGTACAAAGCGCTTATCAATTCACAGAAGTCCAAAATAAAAACCACGATAGATTATGCTCACAAGACAACGTCAAATCGAAGTGAGTGAAAACAAATAATAACCAAACGTCAAACTAGTGATAAACTTTTTACTCATAGCTTAAGCAAAGATATCAAATTTATGCAGCCAATTTTGACAGATCATTTTTTACTAGAGCCATCTATGGGAGCTTTTGAAAACTTATTTTTTTTTTAATCATGCTATTGAAAAGACCTCATTATGTTGCATAATTTAAATTTGTAAAAGTAATTCTGTGTCATTTGTCAAGTGAGACAGTATAAATTCTGAAAAGTTCAGTATATTTCGTTAGTTTTCAAATAACAATGGGTCGTGGCAAACCCGTGTGTGAAGAGCTTCGAAAGCGAATAGTTTGTGGGGTCGATGCTGGCAAATCAAGTTACCAAATATCTAAAGACTTGATACTTCCCAGGTCTACAGTCCAATATATCATTAAGCACTATAAAAATAATAAAACGATTTCTTGTTTGAAGAAAACTGGTCGACCACGCATCACAAGTGCAGTAGAAAACAGAATCCTGCAGAAAATTATCAAAAATAATCGTCGAGCTTGAGCTGGAGAACTCACGGTGCAATGGAAGGACATGATTCACAAAGACGTCTCAGTTCATACTTGCAAAAGAGTCCTAAAAAGAATGGGTTACGGATTTTACACTGCTAAGGAGAAACCACTGTTGACTGCTGTACAAAAGAAAAAGGGGTTGAAGTTTGCTCGTGATCATTTAAATTGGACTTCCGATCAGTGGCGTAGTATCATTTGGAGTGACGAGTCCAAATTTGAAGTGACAGTCGACGATGAAAGGAAAAAAGTGATTCGGAACAAAAATGAGGCATTTCATACGGATTGTCTCAAACGCAGTGAGGTTTCCGGCGTCTCTTATGATTATGGGGCTGCATGTCTGCACAAGGTCTTGGTGGTATGCAGTTTGTGGATGGTTCTATCAATGCTGCAAGGTATCAACACCTTTACAAGAGAATTTACTGCCCTCTATTCCGTCACTTAAGCATCAAGATTCCTTAATTTTTCAACAAGATGGTGCTTCCTGCCATACTGCAAGGACAACAAAGACGTGGCTACTGGCGAAAAGCATCCCTAGAATCGAATGGCCATCTAACAGCCCGGACTTGTCGCCGATCGAAACCCTATGGTGGAAAATGAAAAAGTTCTCCGTAAAAATCTATCAAGATCGAAGAGCGACTTAAAGGCTAAACTCTTGGCTGTCTGGGAGTCAATTACAACTGAGGAGTGTGCAGCGTTGGTTGCAACCATGCCTCTTCGCATTAAAGCTGTCATTGAGAGCAAAGGCGACACAACTAAGTGGTAGACGAACTATTTTGCGTGAGTGACAAGGGTAGACGAATACTTTTGCGTTATTAAAATTTTTTTTAAATATAAGAACTAAAATTTTTTTTTTAATTTTTTTTTATATGTAAAGTCATGAAAGAATATCAGTTATGTTAAAATAAACTTTAAAATGTTCCTCAAATTGTGGTTTACTTTTTTTTATTAAAAGTTCTGAATTATTTTACCAATATTACTTTCTATATTTTACGCTTTGCACTACTTTCCATACTAGACCAACTATTTTGCATCCGGGCTCGTACATAGATACAATCCAGTGTGTCCGATGGGATTTCCCATCGGCAAAAATGAGAAACTTCCTCACAAACTTTCATCCCCTATCTAACCCCTTTTAGGCATCTTCGTTATATAATTATAATAATAATAATTTATATTTTGAAGTACTCGTCGATAGACTGCCTCGTTGTTTTACTGGTCCTGGATTCGTCTTCAGGTAGGGTAAAGTGTAATTGTACAGCAGCTCGTAATCTGGATTTATGCCCGTTTAACGGCAATAGCCTCGCCCCATTACTTGGGACTAATAAAATAGCTTGCGAAATGTGAGTGTGCTAGGTTATACACTACCCGTGCCTGTAGGTAGATATGCCGTTATGTTATAATTTCATACATCTCAACATTTCTGCAAAAGTACTAAATAGTGGTGAATAACGTTGCGACACGAATTATGATTTATGCCCGTAATAACTTAACAATTACGTGTTGTTACATATCCAGCTTTTCCGTATTGTTTTGCATATTCGATGTCGCATTTATATTGTAGACACAAGGACAAGTTGTGACGCGTGGCTCTACCCGCCTTATAACAAGATATCCTCGTTTAATGTTGTAAACACACAACACAACTTAATATTTGTAGAAAAGATGTATCGCGAGGTCCATTAGTCAATCGCTGCCAGCTTACCTGACCTGACGATGTAGGAAATTCGGCATTAAACCTAGATGACATAGCTGTATAAGCAGAACTTAGCAGTATTAACAGGTGATGACGAATAGAATATGCTCTCCTTTGGTTTAGCCAAATTTTTTAATCGAATATGTTCGTTCGCTGAATTCGTTTTGGCCGGAATAAGTTTCCACGAAACACTAGTCAAGTAGTCAGGTTGAGACCAAATATTGCCAACCTAAATACAACTTACACTAGTCGGTGACCGAATCCAGGTGACCCAAATACAATTGATACTTTTCGGTCACCACGAATAGGTACGGCCCAACTGATAAGCGTAAATATGCCATGACCTGCTTATTACTACTCCAGATGAGTTTATGTTTGAAACAAGTCATATAATTCCGATAAAAGTTATGTGAGAAAACCTTGAATACTACTACTGCTTCGGGTTTGAAAAAGCTCCTACTCGTGTGCTCAAGGCGACGACTTTGTGGTGTAGTGGTTTGTGGTTTTAAGTTGGACGTCCGAGTAACCCTTCTTATTTTTCTGACGGTATCCACGAGGATTTTCAAAACAAACCGCTGATTACGTTCAGGCCGCCTTTTTTATTACCCCATTATTTATATATCTTTTTGTTTTATTTTCGTGTGATAAAGAGTTTTCTTTTGATCTATTTTCGATAAACATGTACATCTGTACATATTATAAAATTACAGTCGCTTTTCGTGCCTGTAAGCGTGACCGCGTTGTTATTCTAAACTACGCAACGGATTTTGTTGCGGTTTTCACCATCATCTAGAATAGGGTAGTTGACTAAGAAAATATATTTAGTCCATCAGTTAGATTACTAAAAAATATTGTATACGTATTTTTTCTTTTGTCTGGCAAACAAAAAATTACGAAGATACAGCGCTTGGAAATTTCGTATGACGTCACGCCGTGCTACAAATTTTAGCACGTTATTACGTCAAAGCCCCCCACTCCTGAACTTTGATGTGATATATCTTTGTAATTTTTTATCTAATTGATAAAACAAAAAATACGTGTTCAATATTTTTTAATAATCTTACTGAGGGACTAAATCGAATCGATTTATTTTTACCCAGGCAACATCCCAATTGTAGAGCATTAGTTCCGCAAGGTTTATGTGTATAAAATATAAATACACAAATATTAAACTTGAAAGAAATCTCGATTTTTTTGTCAAGTTGTAAAAACCGTGCGAAGCAGGGGCGGATCGCTAGTCATATAACAAGTGCACACTCACGCCCTCGATGTAGTTGCGCACGTTGATCTTCTCGTTCTGCGAGTGCGCCATGTCGTCGCCCGCGCCCATGGGCAGCAGCAGCACGTTGCGCGCGCTGGCCTCCTGCAGCGTGATCGTCACCGGGATGGAGCCGCCCTCGCGAGACATGTCGGGCTCCGTCTAGACCAAACAAGTTCATTTTAGTTATAACATGGCTGTTTTCCAAGACTTCGTCTATGTGTATTTTGAATTTCTTCATAAATATTCCTTTTTTTTATATTTTATTTTCTGTTGACCTACTATACAGGATTATCCTAGTACAGGCATCTAACATTGTAATACCTACATTATTTATCGTAAATTAATTTCGTATTTCGCCAATTTTGGTTCTGTATTGCTATTTTTTAATTGACGATGAAAAGGTGCCTCTTTCTTTATTTGTTTTATTTATCTTTTACGCTATTGTCTCCTTTAAGACATTGGTCCAAAACAATATCATTGTACATAGTATTCTGAAGCGAAATGATAGACTGCAGTAGCCTATAATGTATAAAATCTTTGCAGCAATTAAGCAGCCGACTCCAAAAGCCTTACTAGATAGATCATTCTGGTAGCGCGTGCCGCAGCTTGGTAGTGAGGGTGGTCAGGGTTCTCTGTCCACGCCCGCCCGCTCTGTGCCGTGATGCGCATTTTGTTGGGAGAGCCCCGAGCCGCCCACTGTAAACAAAAATACAATCATTTGAGAAGATGCATTCAGAAAAGTTGTAATAAAAATATGAATACTTACTGAATATTTAATTTTCCCTGTAAAAAAGCACTTGGGACCCTTCCAAATGCATTTTTGTTTGCATCTAAAACTGTTACAACACATAATCCAGAGTCATTATAGCAATTCATAATCAAAACAGTGCAATACAGAGCGATATTTCATACTTTAATTTAGTAATATTGATTCATTAATCAAAATAGCGAAATATTGCCAAACTTCCGAAGATTATGTGTATCTATCATTTATTTTCTATCTAGATCTAAAGGTCTAGACCTTTTCTAATAACGGTCGTAGTACAGACTAATAACGATGGAGCTGTTAATAATATTATCAGTATTTTACCTATTTGACATGCTCTGATACGAGTGCAACTATCACCGATCAATGTTTTCCTCAAAGACATCTTAAAAATCAACTACGACATCTATTGCAGGTTTTGGAAATCATTTCATAATCGTCTGAACATACATGAAATAAGATGCTGCTCTTTATTGTGGTAAAATCCCTGAGTCATCTCTTGCAAAACCTGTCCATTACTTTTCTCATTAGGTATTATTACATATTTAAATTTAACTATTGTGTAAAACGATGACAGTCTTGTTATCGCTCACAGAGGAGTGCGGGGGAATCCCGTAGGTACCATAAAATTAAATATATTGTGTGACTAAACCATTTATAAAAAGTAGTTTTAATTTCAATTCTAACCTTCTTGTTGACGAAATCAAAGACTAGCTTCTCTACTTCTTCGGGTTCCTGGTTTGGTACAATTCTTATAGAGAACTTGCCAATAACTTTTCCTGGAATTACAGTCTTCGCTCCGGGTTGGAAAGCAGCTCCTAAAAAGGTATTTAGATGACAAATTGTTACATGAAATATTACGTATATTTGACCATTATTAAATACAAATTTATACGATTATACCTTCAATACCGTGTAGTGAAAGGCTTGGGTATCTCCAGCGGTGCATCAATATTTGTTCCTTGTCGCCATTATGAGCCAATTTAGGAGCACCAATGGATTTTCTATAGAAGAATTAATTATTGTTAGTAAAGAACTGGTGCATGATAACTGGATCCATATTTTATTGATTAATTTTAGTAACAGACGTCAAACAGACGAACATTTGATATCGAGTTTAGAGTGCCTGGACTGTCTGATTACTCTAGTATCCTGATATAATATTGATCACGAAGATATTCACACGCCAAAGGTTTCAGTTGGTGCACATATAAAGGGTGTAAAGACACTTTACGAAGACGACAGCTACTTATACTCCCCGTCATTGTGATCATTTTTTGTACTGGTACCTACTAGCTAGACTAGACTAGAAACTTCTGGTTACGGAGATATAGGACAAATTCCAACTATTACTGACGTTTTTTTACGAAAACAAGTTTTTAATGTTATAACACAATTTTAAATACCCACACGACCCCTGTACCGTTGTATGCACCCATAAGCACAATGTTTTACGTGCGTTACATTGCGCACTACCGCAAACTGTAAATTTTCACACTAAAAGTAAAGTCGTTTCCCAGCAATTATTTTTGTGCAATGTTACTTAATTTGATGTACAGAATGCGTAGTTGACGGCTATATGATGTGTCTTTTTACACCCTGTCTGAGGTCTCCAGTTTGTTAAACACTTACAGTCCATTACAGTATTTGTACCTAACAGATTAAAACAAAAGTAGGTACTAATGATACCTAAAGTACTAGGAATTTAGGAAACCATATGAACCATTCATATCCGGAATAAGGGTGATATATCAGCATTGGTTTCAAGTTACCACAATGTAATAAATACCTACATAATGTCTATTATGTAATAAGTAGTAAGTAAGGGCACTTTATGTCATATGAATCAAAAGTCTAGGGTTCAAAGACCGCAATATCGTAAACAATGTGATAATTCAATGTTGATTCATTCCGCAAACAGCATTCTGATACCGTATCAATTTACACTTTTATTTTTATTTATTGTTTTTTGTTAGGTTCACCAACAATTGATTACACTAATACAACCACATAATACATTTTTAAACGTAAAAATTACAGTGCATCAATTACTTATAGGTAAACACAACATGCTTAAAACAATGAATCAGAGAAATAAGCTAACTTACTTAATAATAAGCGCTAATATTGATAAATTTGCAACTTCGGTAGAAGTAAAAATTATAAAATTGGTAGAGGTTTTCTTTGACATTGTATCATGAATAAAATTGTCATTTACATTACAACAACTGTCACAAATGATTGTCTCTAATTGTTTAAAAATGAAACTGCTGTACTGTGGAGCGTACAGAATTGCGAGTTCAAGATTTGCGTTAAGCGTTTACGTAACTATAACAGCCATCCATAA
This sequence comes from Luperina nickerlii, assembly GCA_963855955.1. Lineage (NCBI taxonomy): Eukaryota > Metazoa > Arthropoda > Insecta > Lepidoptera > Noctuidae > Luperina > Luperina nickerlii. The sequence continues at coordinate 11,891,505 of OY979664.1, read as the reverse complement.
CATATTCAGGGAAACAAAGACTTAATGGATAAATGGAACTGCCACTGTCGTATAACATACACCTTACCTATGTATCACAACGAATTAGGGGAGTAGGTAGTTCTTTTAGATAGGTACATTGTATATTTCAGTCTCTTGTGTCATAAGGTATGAAAGCTTTGCTATCCAGTGTTATTTTCTTTACATTCTCGTTTTTTTTGCCTAGAAACTGATCATATTCAATCGATTTGTCTGTGATGCCTAAAAAGTAGAAATCTTTTGATATCAACACTCCATAGCCTAAAAAAGAAAATAAACGGTTATGAGAACATCGTAGGTAGGTACCTGTAGCCATCGGTATCAAAATCAATGTTCGTATACAGTTTCTTCTCCGTCTCTGTCAGCGGCGCGACCGAGTCGTAGATACCGTCGATGTGAATCTTGCCATTTTTGTCCACAAGCTCATTCATCAGATAAATTAGATCAGTCATCGCTGTAAATTGAACAATCATTCTCAATTGACGCGTCGGCATTACTTCTTTGTGTCGCTAAATTGTTGATAGTTTTACAATTGGAAATTCAAAGCCATACAAAAATTGCAGGCATTTCAATTTATAATATCGGAGGGGCCGTCAATTTTTGTGTAAATTACAATCCTTCATTACCTATAAATTCAAAATTCAGTGGCCAATCAACTGTTTCTTAACTCATCATGAAATCTTGGTATAATTAAGATAAGTGTAGGGTTGATACTATCGAGTTCCATAGTAACTAGCCTTCGTAATGAGACAAGGTATGCATTTATCAACAAGATAAAAGTATTGTGAAAGGATAAATGTTTATCAGTTTTATGTAACCTTATTGTAGGTAGAATTATGTAAGATAATATTTATAACCGTTCATGGATAGCAAATGTGAAGGAGTTGAGCAGATAAAAATAATATTTTAACAAACAATGAGTACTTGGCATTTGTCTTGATTTATATATGAAAACTATTTTAATAGTCAGATAATATACCATTGTTCAAGCTGACGCTGTGACGCTGCAGCAATATTCTCATCACAGAACGTTATGCATCATAAAATTTATGTTTGTATTAGTTTTCTATTGTATTTTTAACCCCCGACAAATACAGAGGGGTGTTATAAGTTTGACGTGTGTATCTATGTGTCTGGCTGTGCCATCGTAACTCCCAAAGGGCTGAACAGAATTTGTTTTTTTAAATTAGTTTTATCATGTAACTCTCGGAATGTAGTGATGTCTCGATGAGAGCAGTGGCTAAGTGGTTAGTTTTCTGCATGGGTTTGACTCTGGATAGTATTAAAAAAAGAGATACTTGAGAAATATATCAAATCCAATAATACCTTCATGGACAGTACCACCGTAGACACCACTGTGTAAATCCATTTGAGCGCATTCAATCTCCAAGAAATAGTAGCTGATACCACGCAAGCCATATGTGATGCAGGGCTTAGTGGTGCCGAGCCAGTAATTATCTGATATGCACACATAGTCTACATCTTTAAAGAATCCTTCTGGTTTTAATTTCTCCAAGAGTAGAGCATCTAGGCCTTCTGAACCAGATTCTTCCATACATTCAAGCACAAACTTCAAATTCACAGGCAGCTGAAAATAATGATTTAGAATTCATAATTCTTTGAAACTTATATAGGAAGAAAGTTATCATTACAGATACACCTTCTCAGTTATGTTATTTAATGTAGAAGATAAAATTATATACATAATAAGACAAATAATGCAGCAATCAATGCTGTATCAACAGTACTGTAGAATGTAAATAGTGATCATAAAATATAAGAAATTATTAAATAAAATGATAAGTTACAATATATTTACCTCTTCACCAACGGCTTTGTAAGCATTAATAGCATGAACCCAGCCAAGTACTGGGCCTTTATCATCAGTAGAACCACGACCAAACAGCTTGCCATCACGTTCCACCAGCTCAAATGGCTCTGTTAACCACCCATCAGATTTCAACGCTGGTTGAACATCTAAATGTCCATATATGCAAATAGTTTGCTTTATGGGGTCCTAAAATAATAAAAAAAAACTCTATTTATATAAAAGACACCTATTTATTATTTTAGAACAGTTTAAGGTGCCACTATTTAGTCAATATTTTCCATACAAATTTCGGGAGAATATTACTCCACTGTTTGACATTGTGCATCCAAAGTTAAACATGATATCGTTTTGACTTATTAATTTTGTCTGTACGGAAACAGAATAGTAAAATAAAAACCCATTAAAAAGTTATGAGCCAACAAAGATTCGTTTTTCTTGCTATTTTTAACGTAAATTTGGGTGTAAATAACTTCGATCAGTACTATTATTGATCGAAGGTAAATAAGTAATAAAAGACTGTAAAATCGTCAAAACCAAGTCCGTACCGACAAAGCTCAGTTATCGAAGAGTTCAATAAAAAAGGTAATTGATGTATGGAGTGGTTTTTACATAAAACTCGGTAAACACTTATAAGCACTTTTCGAAGTTTTTTACGCGCCAATCAGTTCGGAACGGTGTTTCTGTGCGTGAGAACTAGACGTTGGTCATGTAGACTAGCATCTAACTGCTCATCACTGATACTAGCTTTGTCAGACACGAAGCCAGGTGAGACAGCATGCATTTTGGCCATGACCACCAGTGAGTTCGAGCTCGCGACTAGTTTACTCTTAAGTATTCATCATGTAAATTAAATATGTAACTGTAATGAACAAAGCAGTATCAACAATATAACTGGTTGGGTAAAATTCTTATTGAATGCAAAATTAATTTTAAAATCTTGGCATGTGTTTATGCTGTCTACACTAATAATAAAGCTGAAGAGTTTGTTTGTTTGAACGCGCTAATCTCTGGACCTAAAAATCAGTTTAAAAAAATTCTTATTGCATATTATAGCCCAATTCTTGAGAATGGTTATAGACAATTTAACATGACGCTTGGATTATTAGGAGACATGCAAAAAGAAAAAAGTGAGAAGGAATAAAAAGTAAAAACAAAATAAATTTGCAGGCGGTCAATGGGATGTGACACATTGGGTTGGGGGACATAACTTCATGTGGACTAGGTTAGAGGCAGTAGCTAGTATAAGAATATCAATTAAACTTCTGTGTATACTCATGAACACACATACAACATAGGGGCATATAATACTGGAATTATAAATAGAACACATAATATTATATGTAAAAAGTTTATTGTTCCTTTCAGTATAAAACACAATAGTTGTTAAAGATATAAGTTAAAATAAAAATGCAAAAAAAATCCATAAAAATGTGATATGATGTACGTACCATGGATTCAGATAGACCCATAAAATGGCAAATATGGCAATGGCAATAATAGTCACTATTTAATTTTGTTAAGCCTGTTTCCATCCAATTCTTTACTTTTATCTGAGGATTTGCAGAGATTGGAGACTACTCTAACCCCTTTTATTTACATGTACTAAGTAACCAGAAGTTCATAGATATACAATTAATTATTAGGGTATGTTATTGTAAAAGGTAAGTGATTTAGTAGACATAATCGTTACATAAACGATTATGTACAAAAAGCACTTCTTTTGAATAAATTATAAAGCAAAAAATTGAATGAATTTTAAATAAATGGGTGATCAGCTAAAATCAATATTTTTATTCAATAAGATGTATTTTAATTTTATCAAGGGTCCCAGAAATTTAAAAACCTTATTAAATCGAACTAGCCGAAACTCAGGAGTAGGCAAAAGTAGGCTGATTTGAAAAACGTCTAGAAGAAATTGAAGGACTGGAAAACCTGCCCCTAAGATGAACCTGGATTGAACCTTAACTCTAAAGAAAACTATAAAAAAATATAGGAAATTATGAGTAATACTTACATTTCCCAAAACGCTTACTAAAACGGGGGGCAGTTTGACTTCCTGTCCATCAATAGTCTGATAGCCTACATCCCTGAGCTCAGTGGTCGCGCCAACTTCCTTTAACTTCTCCTGCATCCACTCCACCATTCGGACGCAGTCATTGCGGTACTTGATGTCACACGACACCGACGGAATAGCAACCGCTTCCTTTAAAAGTTGCTTGAAAGTATCCACATTATCATCTACGTACTTAAATACTTGAGGCAATGTCCTATCTGCCATCTTAGGGTTCTGCTTGTGCGAATAATGTCGATAAACAGGACAATTTATAAAATTATTTGCAATAGTTGACGCTCTTGCAGCCGGGAACTTTATAACATTAATAAGGCGTTTCGCCGTGGTTCTAATCAAAGACGGAGTCATGATGATGGTGATAGCAACATGACAGCTAGCTGTCACTTTGACATTGACGGCGGACTTGTAAAACGAGAAACGAAACGTAAGCTTACTGAATGGAAGTATGTAGAAAAACCTACTTTTTTATACTTACTTTTCTTTACTCCATGACCTTCCATACTAATATCATGATCAGATCAGTCCCAGTCTTTTAGTCTTTTACCTTTTCATGCTTTAACAAGTTCAGTGCCGGGAGCCCTCCAGCCCTCTAGTCGCATTTGGGATACTGGAAACCCTCGTGGAGAGCTCATTTTAAATGTAGGTTTTTCTTATCAATTACACCCGATAAAAAATTTAAAATAAAATCAGTTCTATATTTAATAAGATTTATTAATATGCGCGTTGGTTTTAAAGTTCACAACCATTTTAATTTTCAATATAAGTTAGAGGTCAAGAGAAAACCATTAAATACATTTCCCGCCAAGGTATTTACGGAACTCTGCGTGCACAAGTCCGACTCGCTCTTTGTCGGTTTTTCGAAATCATGAATGACGATCAAGTAAATAATAGGATAACGAATGTTAATGAGCCATTACGAAATATTATCCCACGTTTTATTAAATTTTAACAAATTATTTTCATTATTTTACGTCCCCACCCCACTAGTACGTCATGAAAAAAAAACCCTGAGATCCATAGGCGGCCAATAGACGCTCAATCTGACTGATGTATGACTGTCGTCTGATGGACGCTTGACTGAGCATGTTAGTACGTGAGCCACAGAGTACTTTTATATCCGTGAGCGACAATCACGCAGTCATGACTGAGTGTATAATGGCTTGCTGTCACTCACGCGTCAGTTAGTCGTGATTTGATATGTACTCTTTCTCATGCCAGGTAGTATCTTGTTTTGTTGAGTTCCATAGATATAAAAGTACTCTATGTTCCTTGGTTGAGTGCAACCAATTTTAACAGTTGAGCAAAGCATACATCCTACATTCTATAATAATAATTTTAATAGGTGCAGCGCAGACGACAGACTTTTTGTGCGATCGAGTCTGTGGCGCACAAAAAGTCTGCATGGCGCGCAAAAAGTCTGTCGCGGATTTTTCACAGACTCAACGCACACGACGCACATCTTCGATCATTCTGTCGGCAGAGCTGTAGGGACGTAGACGCTATGGAAATCGTGCAGAGATCGCGAAGTATTATTTTGTACATGAAGTACAGAAAAAGAAGAAGAAATAGAGAATTTTGGGTACATCCTATACTTTCGGAAAGATTACTGAAGGGACAGTTCCATACTAAACATTCAATTCTGAAACAACATCCGGAATATTTTTTCAAATATTAAGTATAAAATGTCTGTTACTACATTTGATGAGTTGCTATTTATTTTAAGACCTGCTTTGACTCATTCAGAAACAACAATGAGGAGGTGTATTGGTCTTCTCTTCTTGAATTAACATCGTTACATCGACCTCTGGCGCCATGATAATAGATCGCGTGCGTTACGTCCACCCCTAGCAAATGCAGATTGCCGACTAAACGTTCTATTTTTTTCACCGACTTTTTGTGCGGAGCGGCGCGGCCCGGCACGGTGCGGTCTGCCCGAATTACACGGATTTTTTGTGCGCCGGACTTTTTGCGCGTCGTGTGCGTTACTGCATATAATTGCATAGGTTCTATTTTCACAGACTAAAAAGTCCGTCACGGATAGTCTGTCGTCTGCGCTGCACCTTAATTTATCTTAAGTTTGTTTAAATTTCACGTAACAAATTTATATGGGTGTATACTACTCTTTTTAGCAACCATTATTTCTACCAGGGTTTTCTTCGTTTCTTTAATAAAATTCTTGGCGTTCTGGGGACATTAAAAATATTCGGAGTTTTTGTTTTTGCCGATTTTAAGACAAATGAGGGTTTCTTTTGTGTGGAAAAATATAAAACACCATTAGACAGTACTATATTAAATAATAAAACGAACAAAGCTTTTAAATACAGTAAATTATTTTTTATAAGATAGTTAAAATGAAGAGCTTCTAATAAAGTCGTGGCGCTGGTGGCACGAACATTTGGAACTTCTATTGAAGTCCGTGGCTGTTGGAATATTACAAAAATCCCAGTGTTATCAGATTAAAATAATTACTCGATTCAATCACTCGATTAGATCATTCACTCTTTCGATCATTCGTTGATGTCGGTTATTCAAATGTTTTCTGTTTGAATATAAATCGGACCGTTGAACAGTGCACACGTTTTTTCTTTCCTGCTGCGACCTATTTCCCACAGGTTATGGGCCCAGGCTACGTAGTAATACAGTGTTAAGATTATATTAGCGTTCAAAAAATAATCAACTGTTAGTTTGATAAAATAATTTTAAAATGGAGTCGCGAAGTAAAAGAAACATTCAACAATTTAACGGTGAACGTTACAGCACGTGGAAATTTCGCGTTAGATCACTTTTAGGAGAATTGCAAGTGTTGAGTGTGATTGATGAACTACCGCCATCAAACCCAGATGAAGAATGGAAAAAGAAAAATACGCTAGCAAAAGGTACGATAGTGGAATATTTAGGCGATGCATTTTTGAATTTTGCAAAAGGTTCTGCTACGGCAAAATCCGTGATGGATGATTTAGATAAAATTTACGAAAGGAGGAGTTTAGCTACACAGTTGGCACTGCGAAAACAATTACTAAGTTTAAAATTGCAACCGGATGTGACGTTATTCCAGCACTTCAATAATTTCGACAATATAATTACGGAACTAATTTCAGCTGGTGCAAAATTAGATGAGATGGACAAAGTGTCACATTTATTGTTAACCTTACCTACTTCCTACGATGGCGTTATAACGGCATTAGAAACATTAGGAGAAGAACAGTTAAATCTAGCGTTTGTTAAGACACGTCTTTTAGATCACGAAGTGAAATTAAAAGCTGATACTACAACTGAACTGAAAATATTACATGCATCTACAAAGAAGTTTACATCAAGATCTGGATTTGACAAGAAAAAGTTCCACAATAATAAGAAGAAGCCACGTCCTGGAAACTCAATGCATAAGATTTCGAAGTTATATTGTGATCATTGCGGCCGAAGAAATCATGTCAAGAAGGATTGCCATTTCTACAAGAAAATTCAGCAAGATAGCGGCAGAAGTCACCAGGCTCCAACTGCAAATACAACGCAGATTTCCGGCAATGATGAGGACAGTTTCGCTTTTATGTTTACAACATGTAAGTCATTTCATTTACAGTCTAATTCTACTAATGATACAATTTCTTTTATTTTAGATTCGGGTGCAACTGACCACATTGTGCATACAAAGAAATTTTTCTCTTCATACTTAGAGTTACCCACTCCGCTAAAAATTGGGGTAGCTAAAAACAGCACTAACATTCCCGCTTTTGGTAAAGGACAAATAAACGTTACTAGTAATCTAGGTTTTCAAGGATCAATCGATAACATTCTATATTCACCAGATGTGCCATATAATTTACTATCGGTAAATCGTATTCAAGAAGCAGGAATGTCGGTTATTTTTAACAATAATAAAGTTCATATTTACAAAAACAACAAATGCTTAGTGTCCGGTGTAAGTAATAATAACCTGTTTAAGTTACATTTTAAAGTACTGCGATCTCATTGTAATTTAAATTTATCTGAGACTTCTATATCTTATGATTTATGGCACAAACGTCTCGGTCATTTGAATAGACAAAAATTTAATATTTTAAAATACCTAATTCAGGATAATCATATTATCAATGATGTAATTCCTAGTGATGAGTTGTGTGAGTCTTGTATACTTGGCAAACAATCACGACTACCCTTTGCTAAGTCAAAAGAGAGATCCAATAACAACAGACCACTTTTTATTGTTCACTCTGATGTTTGCGGTCCTATAACACCACCCACATTTGATGATAAAAATTATTTTACTATTTTCGTTGATGATTTTACTCATTATACAGTCACATATTTAATGCATTCTAAGTCAGAGGTATTTAAATGTTTTAAGGATTTTGTGGCTAAGAGTGAGAACTTGTTTAATTCTAAGGTTGTTAATCTATACTGCGACAATGGCCGAGAATATCTTTCTAACGAGTTCAAAGAATTTTGTGTTGAAAAGGGGATAATGTATCATTTAACGGTACCTTACACTCCACAGCAAAATGGTGTATCAGAGAGGATGAATCGTACGTTAACCGAAATGGCTCGAACATTGGTTACAAGTGCGAAATTAGAAAAAATATTTTGGGGTGAAGCTGTTTTAACAGCTACTTATTTGACTAATATTTTACCCACTAAAGCTCTGATAAATAAAACACCATACGAAATGTGGCATGGTAAAAAACCGAAAATAAATCACTTAAAAATGTTCGGCTCTACTGCATACGTTCATAATAAGACTAGAAAAACTAAATTTGATCAAAAATCTATTAAATCAATATTAGTTGGCTACGATGCAAATGGTTATAGATTATTTAATGTAGAAAATAATGAAGTGTTCATGGCTCGTGATGTCATATTCGATGAGTTAAATTTTACACAATCACGTCCAACACGTAGCAGTAGTGACCACATTGTAATTCCCTCAAAAATTAGTAAGCCTGACAATGATTTGGCAAAACTAATAGAAAGTCAACCTCAAGATTCTTTGAACGAAAATTCGTCATTAGGAACTCAACCTAATAATTTAAGGCGAAGTGAAAGAATTCTCAATTTACCCCCGAAAAATTATCAACAGATGCATGATCCTGATTTATTTTTGTCGTTAATTACTGTGCAATCATTGCCATCGTCATTTATGAATATATTTGATAGACATGATTCTGGCAAATGGTTAAAAGCTGTACAGAGTGAAATTGAGTCCCTTCGAAGCAACCAAACGTGGACTTTAGTAGAAAAACCTAAAGATGTCAACATAATAAGTTGCAAATGGGTATTTACTATTAAAAACAATGAATTAGGTGAACCCGTACGTTATAAGGCTCGCTTGGTTGCTCGAGGTTTTACTCAGGAGTACTTGCAGGATTATAACGAAACGTTTGCACCAGTAGCTCGGATAACTACATTTAGATTCATTTTAGCTTTAGCTAATCAATTTGATTTACATGTACACCATATGGATGTTAAAACGGCATTCCTTAATGGAATACTAAAAGAAAATATTTATATGGAGGTACCAGAAGGCATTTTAGCTAAAGATAATCAGGTGTGTAAACTTAACAAAACATTGTATGGTCTAAAGCAGTCGTCCAGATGTTGGTTCGAACGTTTGGATCTTGTTCTTAAAGATATGGGTTTTAAAAATTCGGAAGTAGATCCTTGTCTCATATGTGTTAGATAAAAATGGTATAAATAAAAATGTGTATATAGTATTGTACGTCGATGATTTAATAATTTCCACTAAAAGTATTGACACATTACAAGTTTATAAGAACAGTCTTATGCAAAAATTTGAAATGACTGATTTAAAAGAAATAAAGTTATTCCTTGGGATCAGAATCGAAAGATCAAATAATACTATCACTTTAGATCAATCTACATACCTACAAAATGTCTTAAACAGATTTTCTATGAGTGATTGCAACCCTTCTAAATCACCTTTACCTTGTAAATTAAATTATTTGACTTTAAATTCAGACACATACTATGAAGCACCCTGTAAAAATGCAATTGGGTGTCTTATGTATGCAATGCTTTGTACACGGCCAGATATTTGTGCTTCTATAAGTATATTGAGTAGATACCAATCTAAAAATAATGAAGAATTGTGGAAATGCTTAAAACATCTTTTGCGATACATAAAAGGTACAGTCGGTATAAAATTGACTTATCATAAAAGTGATTATAAGCAATTAATAACTGGCTATGCAGATTCTGATTGGGGAGGCGATGAAAACGACAGAAAAAGTACAACAGGCTATTTATTCAAAGCTTTTGATAATTGTACGATTTCGTGGAACACACGAAAACAAAATACTGTCGCCGTCTCTTCAACGGAAGCTGAGTATATGGCTTTATTTGAGGCTGTAAGAGAAGCAGTCTGGATTAAATCGTTACTAAATAGCATTTCAGTCCAAATTAAAGAGCCTATTATAATATACGAAGACAACAATAGTTGCATTTGTATCGCAAATAATCCTACAAATCATAAAAAATCTAAACACATAGATATAAAATACCATTTCATTAGGGAACAAATCGCTAGTAAAATAATAAAGCTAGAATCTATTTCCACAGGAAATCAACTGGCTGATATGTTTACGAAGGCGATTCCTTCCAAAAGGTTTCTAGATTTAAGACACAATTTAAATTTGTATTAAACTTTAATTAGTAAGATTTATCTCATCTGATTAAGAAGTGACTATTAAAATAAGATTGATCGTTAACATAAATCAACATTTTAATTGTTATAATAATAAATGTGTATATCAATTATTCTAAATAGATACACAAACAGTTTTTATTTTTCTTTATTGAGTGATTGAAATGAATTTTATTTTTCTGTATACTTGCGTTTTTGAGGGGGACTGTTGGAATATTACAAAAATCCCAGTGTTATCAGATTAAAATAATTACTCGATTCAATCACTCGATTAGATCATTCACTCTTTCGATCATTCGTTGATGTCGGTTATTCAAATGTTTTCTGTTTGAATATAAATCGGACCGTTGAACAGTGCACACGTTTTTTCTTTCCTGCTGCGACCTATTTCCCACAGTGGCGGTGAAAAGGTTAAAAATATTTCAAGGATACAAGCATCCCATGTTCTCCAGCCGGATTTTGGACTCTGACTGATGATGTCTAGGCATCGCTTCAGTTTTGCTTTAGTCCGTGATCAAAGATCAATCAAATGTTGTCAGTCAGATTGAGCGAATAATGTACAGACGCCAGCACATCAAGCTACACCTAACTGTCAGATTTTCCCAATCAACTTTGAACCTTAAGCTTTAGCGATAAAGTTGAAAATCTATTAAAGAAATCTGACAGAATGTGGTAGGTTGATGTGCTGGCGTCCGTACACCATAACACAGTCTGATCTCAGTCTCAATCTGTCAAAAAATACTTCTAATTTCCCTACATTTTGACAAGTTTTTGACATATTTTGTTAGTCGCTGAGATGAGACTGCGACTAGATTTTGAACGTTTTAAATTACGATAATTGGCCTTCTGGTTTCCGACATAGGATAGGTACTTTTTCTCTCGGTTGTACGTTCATGTGGGATAATTCCCGACCTCCGCGCGAGCGAAACAGCAGGCAAAAGCTAGCAATGTATGAAATGACAGAAAATATTTTTAATTTATAAAAAAAAGCCGACTACGAGGTACGAAATCAGATTCAGAAAGTAGGATTTACTAGCGCCACAATGTCGATGAGCACTAAAAATAGGGGAATCGGCATCGAGAAATAGGGGGCGTAATAATACTATTATATCCCGGTACATCTTGCCAAATAAAAATGACTAATATGAGAAACAACTATTATTTCTATTGTCATTTAAAACTTAAGTTAGGGTAATGTCAATATAAATGAGTAAATTATACAGGGTGCCATTAAAATAGATGGACAAATTTTAACACGGCACTCAGTATGTCTAACTAAAGATATCCAAGCAAAAAAAAACTCATTAAGTGATTTTATTTTGACCTAAAATAATAAATTGACGGCGCATTAGTGTATTTTTGTTAGCCGATTATTTTTCTTGTAAGTATCTATGCGTTTTTCTGATATATTTTTTTACCATAGTCTTTATTTTGGTGGTCTGAATGATTTCTAAAAGTTTGTCCATCTATTTTAATAAAACCTTATACAACGTGTAACGGAAAGGGTATATACATACCAAAGGCACGGCTTCTTTGGATGATATCAAACGATATTGGAAGGGTTTTTTAATCCTATATCTACATGTTCAGAACTTATGAGAATTTTTAATACATTGATACCAGAAACCGAACTTTTCAAATTGAAATAAACACATCACTAGCACTAAATCAGCTGATCGGTGTCAGTGAACCATTTGTGAGTAAAAATAAACCTCTTACTCCTGGTATTTCTGAATAAAATGAATAAAAGGTTCCGCATGTTTATTTTTTGTTTACAAAATATTATTACTGACTTTTCCTAAACTTTGATTTTGGTCTAGGTATTAAAATTTTACGAAATAATATTTAGGTACCTGTTTGCACTGTCACGTATTATCTAAGCGTATTATTTACACACTTGTTGGTTTTTTATGTAGTTGTCCTTTTGTAGAAGATTACTTGGTAGATAATTATTATCTACATAGTAAATAGTAATCTTCCACCCACCCCACCTTACCATCGTACCTACAACACAATAAATACCTAATTAAAAACAATATTCCTGTATTGAATTTCCCAACGTTATTCCTATCCTTTTATTTTGGTGGCCATAAGGATAAACGATGTTTTGCTTTAAATCGATTTTTTAATCGATTCACAGAACGAATCCCATGGTCTTGAATCGATCTACTAAAAATTCAACAAAAATCGTAATCAAAAAAATTTTAAACAACATTTATCACACCTTTATTTTGTGACATATTTACAGTTGCCAGTCAGGTAGGTACGTCTAAACTTTTAATCAATAATATTAATAATTGATAACCTTTCCAGCGTAATTAAATTACTTTCATTCAGATGGTACAGATGTAGTCGGTTAAAATCAAATGTTTCAATCTTCGCTTAGTGCTAACATAAATAATGCGGACAAGCTAAAAAGTGTCGGCATAATTATGTATGTAATTGATCTTGTTTGAAATAAATAAACCTACCCATTCGCTGTTTATGATTGTCAGCATAATACTTTGGGCAAACATGAACTTGAACTATTATGAGATGAGCCCTTATCATAATAATTTTTACACATACGATCCAGGAAATTCGATTCACCTTACTATTGAATCGATTTGCTTGAAGATCGCATTAAAACGAATTGTTTCGAAAAATCGTCAGCTCGTACCATTGAATTGATCATAAAAAATCGAATCCTTACGTGTATCCTACCAAGAATTAATTGCTTAAATAAACATTATTATTTGCCATTAAAACTTAGAATAGAAAAAGGATTTAGAACAAGAATTTTTGTCCAACTGAACCCAAAACATCATTTCAATTCACCTCTTCGGTATTGATGCTTCTCCTAGTACAAATAAAATCACAGTTCGGTTGCACGGTTCCGTTCATAATTTTAAAAATAAGGTTTTTTTTTTTAATAATTATGTCGAAAACTATTAACAACAAGTTAATACTATTTTTTTATTACAAAATAATAGCACGCCCGCATAATTTTTGTCTGTAGGACTAACCGAAAGAATTATCGGAAGTTCACGGTCTGTCGGTGCTTTATCAATAGTACATGGGTTTTATTGGTTTGAGCACGTTTAGTCTTTAGTATAATTCAAACGAAGTCAATAAAAAATGTCGCAAAACTGCATCTAACTGTGGAAAGAAATTAATAAAAGTACTAGGACATCATGAGTTAGGAATTGTTATTGCCGAATTGAAAATCGTTTGCTCACAGAACCCTGATTACGTCGTTACACACACAATGTAAGCATCTTAGTGTGTGTAAACCTAATGGGTTAGTAGGGTACGTGCACCAATTGCCGTCCTGTAGTTTCAATTACTCCTGGTAAATACAACTTCTAAAGAGATAACGCGGCCTCATAAATTATGATTTTTAATGGATTGAAATTACTTAATAATTTTCCGGAGTTGCGGGAATTTCCGAGGTTGCGGGAATTTCCGAGGTTGCGGGAATGTTGTTTTTAGTCAGTAAGAGTCTAAAGGGAGGCCCACACTGCACCGTGTCACGCAGCGGGGTTCGTGGAACGGAGCAAAATTCCACGCGCGGAAGCACGTTTTTATTGAATTTGGTAAAAAATCACGGGGGCACGTTCAGCGTCCCGCTGCGTGATGTGGTGAAAAAAAATGAATGATTTTTCAATTTTGAATTTGAATTAGGTACGTAACTCTGGTGTGTTAGATTTACTTGAAAGTTTAACGGAGTTTAGTTGAAATTATTATTAAGATGTAAAATAATCTTGAATCCTTGAACAATATTTTTTAATAGTACTGGACACTAATTGGGACAGCCACCCTATACTCGTAGGTATCTAAATTTAACGAAATAATATTTAGGTACCAGGATAGCAGGGAATAGGAGATTTATTTAGCATTGTTATTGTTTTGCTCGCCAGTCGACGTCTGTTCCGTGTCTAGTGCACTCGTTTCTAGTCCCTGTGACACGCGCATCAGTTCAGTACGGCTACACCTAATTGACTTTTTTTTGTTGTGTTTGAAAATGTCGATAAGTAATAGCGAATATTACGAAATGATGTTGTGTGTCGGAGCAGAACATGGTAATTTGCGAGCTGCCCGAGAACTGTACCGTCACCGTTTTATTGAGGGTAGACCAGATGCTGACCGTCGACAGCTGCCTTCGTCGGCATGTTTTAGCCGGATGGTACATCGTCTGTACCAAACTGGGTCATTCCACGCACCTGCTTCAGAGGGTCGCCCGAGTACTACCGATCCAGAATTTGAAGAAGCTGTTCTGGAACATTTTGAACTCAATCCACGCACTAGCACACGTCGAGCTGCATTAGCGCTGGGTGCCTCTAACCACATGCAGGTATGGCGAGTGCTAAGCAATGACGGTCAGCACCCATACCACTTCCGTCGTACCCAGGAGCTGATACCGGCAGATTTTTTGCCTCGCGTGGCCTTCTGCGAGTGGTACAGAAACCAGTCAGAAGCTTCGCCAGATTTTGGTTCAAAAATACTATGGACCGATGAGGCATCCTTCACGAGAGCGGGAATAAGCAACATCCACAACGAACATGTTTGGTCTCACACGAACCCGCATGCTTCGACAGAGTCGTCATTTCAACACCAATGGCGACTGAACGTGTGGGCAGGTATAATTGGAGACGTTGTCGTAGGACCAGTTTTCTTGCCGCAAAGCTTAAACGGCCAAAATTATTTAAGCTTCCTGAGGAATGAATTAGACGATGTCCTCACAGTGCTACCAGTGTTAAGCTATGTCAATCTCGTGATGAGGAATAATTTAATTTTCCAACATGACGGTGCACCGGCACATTTTGCTCGAGATGTTCGCCATTATTTAGAAGCGCGCTTTCCTCAGTGGGTTGGGCGTGGTAGCACAAGCGTGGCTTGGCCTCCGCGATCCCCAGACCTAACCCCGTTAGACTTTTTTTTGTGGGGGTACATTAAAAATGCAGTGTACGCAGTGCAGTGTGATACAGTGGACCAAATGAAAGTACGAATTGAGGCCGCTTTCAGGACAATCACACCAGACATGCTATGCAATGTTCAGGAGTCTATGAACAAGCGAGCGGCCTTGTGCATACAGTACCAAGGCCACCACATCGAACCCCACCTTTAAAAATGTAAGTCAATTTACTAAATTAAGCAAAACTTTAAGATTTTACTGTTTTCTCGGTAATAAGTAATAATAAGAGATGAAACTAGTTAACCTACCTAAACTTTGTTTCGATATTTTACGTAAGTTTTGTTATCTCGGTTTTTACGTGCAATTTCTGGCTTAATATTAACGAGTAAACTGAAAATCAATAATTACACATTAATTTTTACATCACGGTAAAGTAGGTATTGTATTGCGCGCGCGCACATGCCGCCTATGCTTTGGCGGTACGGCGCGCCGCACCGCCAAAGCGGTAGGCGGCATGTTTGATCTCGTCAGTTCGCGCCGACAAAGACGCCGCGTTTGGTAGGCTACTACAGTACTAGGCGCGCAGAATTACGGAAGAGATTTATCGTGATATTGGCAAGTAAAGTGATTGACCTACGTAGTGCGGTGACATGTTTGTTATGATTTGAATTTCAGAAACCTAAGATACCGAAAATTTGGTATCAATTCTTAGAGTATTTTATTTTGAGTTGAAACTAAGTATAGTGACTCTATACCAGCAGCTATCTTTAGTAGTTAAGGATAGCTATAGGGTTTCTGTTACACGTTGTATAAAATATTATAATGTAAGCTTTATACTCTACAGTACACCGAAGAGGTCCTGTGCAGGTGCGCGCGCACATATCGACTACATCTCATAGCGTTTTTGGACAGTCTGGTATGCCAGAGAGGTCAGATACTTTCTCTTCACTTTTCACAGTATATTGTCACTCGAATGAACTGATTTTCAATTTTGCGCCGGTCGCTTGAACAGCTTCAAGAAACTAGATCATGTTAATTCTAATACAGGCTCCAGTTTGCCCGCACAGGCCACCTGCACAGGTAAACCTCTCCAGTAGCACGTATGGTCACCATACTACATTTATGTTTTCTAGGTTTAGCTGATGGAGTTATTACATACTGTGAGTGTTATTGTTGATTATTTTATATTCTATGACGATATAAACAAGAAACGTATACAGAGTCAAATTAAATTAGCTAGCGAAACTACGCACACGTGATGGTATCGTGATTTATAACGATAAAAAAAAATAAAAACTGTTCTTCTTAATTCATACTTTAAGTTAATACACTAATAGCGATTGTTGAGAAAAAAGTCACCAAAACTTTTTTTTTTGTTTTACCATGTTAAGATATGGATACCCACCACATCTGCGGAGTTTCGCTAGTTAATTTATTTTTAACCCGTATATAGCCAAACGTAAAAAGGCCTAGCCGAATCAACTTCCAAGTTAACTTATTCTAATAATGACGGTGAAGAGGGCTTTGAGTTTAACCAAAATTCGGTAGTTCATTTCAGTATACACAGGCGTGGAATGTTTTCTTATTGAACTACCTCCGAAGCTCCGACTGCTTCACACGTAACCCTCACAAACAACAACCTTCTTTCCTGATACTTCGTTTGGTGTTGTTCTCAACAGTTGACAGTCCTCAGTATGCTGGAACAAAAACATCACAGTAGGTATTAACTTACTTAGCAGAGAGTAGAGAGTTCTTGATTTCAGCAGATCTGTCAGATCGGACCAAAATCCGGAGCGTACATACACGATCCAAATTTTGGTCCGATGTGTACCCATTTGGTCAGGTCGATCTGGCGCATATTGGTTTGTTCAACAACATACAGCACAGCTATTTCTTTATAACAACACCAGCCTATCATTGTCCCACTGCTGAGCAAAGGCTTCTTATATAGCGAAGGCAAGAGCAATCAATCAGCACGCTTGCTCAAGACCAGGTGGCGATTTCAGATGTATATTAACTATAAGTCCAGGTTTCCTCACGATGTTTTTGCCTTGCCCGGATCTGAATTCGCAACCTCGTGCATGAGTCATCATAACACAATATTTCATTAGGGGTTTATTTATAAACGACTAGCTTCTGCTCGCGACTTCGTCCGCGTGAAATTTCGGCCCCCGATCCATCCCATCCCACATACTACTAATTCGTTTCGCTAAGCGTTCTTTGATATTTTTCTTTTGTTCCGCTTCTAAGGGTCGTAGCGGAATGTTAATTAGCCTATAACCTTCCTCAAGAATTGGGCTGTCAAATGCAAAATGAATTTTTAAAATCCGACTGGTAGTCCGGATATTACCCCCTACATACAAACAAACAAATTTTACTTCTTTATAATATTAGTACAGAAGTACAGATGAGAAAGTTAAATGACGTTTAAACATAAAAAATGTAAGGTTAAACAGTCGCTAATCACTACTTAATTTTAAGAAACGTTTATTAATAAAGGGGTTAATGTCTTTGAAAAGTATTTACCCAGAAGCGGCATCATCGTTGACTATAGAACGCGCGGGTGCGTCAGTGAATATCCTTGCAGCGTGTCTCTGCAGCCAGTACGTGAGCAGCGCGGCCAGCAGCGTGAGCGCGGCGCCGGCGCAGGCCGCCACGCTCGCGCCCGCGCCGCTCGCCGACACGAACAGGCGCGCCGACATCGCCTGCCACACTGACTCCGTCCAAGTGGAGTATTCGCCCGACTTTAGGTTGTAGTCTGAAGTAGACGGGGACATTATTTATTTACTTATTTCAAGTGTTTTTATTAACATTGATGTAGGTCGCCAAAAGAATTATTGGGAAGATCCTGAGCAATTTGCGGCAATCTGATTCGACAAATTACGATTTATTAAGAACCTCAATGAAAAGTCGCAAAAGATAATAAATAAGCCAGGTAACAAACGAAGAGGACGAGGAAAAAAGATTATATAGTTCGTTTATTAAACCCAGATACCAATTTGACAGGTGTAACGCCAAACTTCTATACTAAAAAAATGCAAACACAAAAGACTTAAATGTCAAATCTGGAATTAAAAAACGAACTATAGGTAAAACATCAATAAGGCCTGTTTTGTTGTGTGGGATCTTCAAAGGCATCTTTTTGCCTGACTGGAATGAAAGGTTAGGTATTTATTTTTTAAATTAGCGACCAACTACTTGTAACTCAAATCTCAATACTATGAGCAATAATGAACTAACCTGGGATAGTGAATGCAGGGCTGAGTGCTGCACTGATATTCATTGTCGTCTGTATACAAACTCCACTGTGATTCCATCCTCTAAGATAGTATTGTGAGAAACCCTGAAACATCAGACATAAATTCTAAGGTATGAGACACAACTTCTCAGAAAACAGAAGGCCAATTCTCGTAACAAAAAAACGTTCAAATTCAAGTCGCAGTGCCTCAAAAGTTCCGAACTGTCACAAAAGGTATTCTACTAAACCAAAAAAGTAAGTCAAACGCAACTTTTGCTGCAATGAGATTGCGACTAGACCGAAAACAAAAAATGTACCAAAACGGTATTCTGCTAAAGTTTCGACATGACAATTCAAAATTAATTGGTATTCCACTAAAAATAAAAACATCAAAACTGACATAAGCATGAGATTATTTGTTGACCGGACTATGACAAATAATTTTAGCTTCTGCATAGTTAAAAGCGTATAAAATTTTTATTTCCCGTCTTTTTGTACTTATTGAGTTCAGTAAGATAGACTTTTTGGACAGACGTTTTGTGTATTTTTTTTGTTTGTAAAGTGTTTGGATATTGTGGTTACATACTTAGTTGGATATTTATTTAAAAATGAGTGGTTTTGGTTTGCGGTTATTATATTTAACCCTGGCGCAACGTGCAGACGATGCAGCGGCATCAGAAAGACGGAGGGAACGCCGCCGCCGCGCCGTTCTGACCGTCGTCGTCGCCTTGCAACGGATGCATTTTCCATGAGCGACCGTGAATTTTCAATTCAGTCGTTCTAGCTTCTCCTAGTTCGAGCGTGTGGCCTAGCAACTCAACTCGCTCTCTTGCTCGGTCTCTTAAAGGAGCAGATAGAAAATAAGGGCGAAAATACCTTCACTCGGATGGACAATAAAATCGAAAACAGCGTAAGTGCCGTTTCTGTCTGAAGTACGATCTGCCTATCGGATCGGACGTATCAATTTATCGATTTAATACAAATATAATCATATTTATTATTCAGTCCGTAATAGCTATAGGTATAACCTACCCGCATGTCGGGAAATTATTCACCAAATGGCAACTCTGATTTTGACGCAATTGACATCCATTCTGACATACGTATTGAAAAATATTGCGATGGCTAGGTATAATAGACGAGAAAATCAATGTAGTTATAAATAATAATGTAATAAATCTTTATATAATAATTTCAGACAAAAAGAAATTATTTAAAATTTAATTATAGTTTGACGACATTATATTTTTACTAAATATTTAGTAAAAATATAATGTCGTCTCTTTTTGACATCTTTAATCATTCGCATCGCGCTTGCGCGTGGTGATTACCAATACGTTCCATGTTAACTTTCTAGTCGATTATTTATTTTAATGATTTTGTATTTTCAAATATATTTAATAACAAACGGGAAATGAAAATACTATTAGCATACTCTTAATCAAGCAAACTAATAAATACATTAAAAAAATCAGAAAATTAGGTTGCAAAAAAATAAAGTATCACTAAGTATCACAATATTGTCTGCGTACATTGAACTAATTTGAAAATATGTTTAATTTCGTAAACGAGAACAAAGTTGACCACTATGAGACTATACTGCGATGATATTGCGACCGGATTGTGAACAAACCGAATTTTAAGATTAGCAGAATACCATTTTTTGGTCTATTCACAGTGTCATCGCATTCCGATCTCATGTTTTTCAAATTACACGTTATTAGTAGAATTGACCTGCAGGTGGTATATATGGTATAACAAAATTCCTACTTATAGAAACAGCACTACTTACAGGTGCAATCATATCGTAACACGCCGTGCGGTTGACAGGCAGGGGTGTACCAGTGAGCAGCGCGAGCAGATGTCCCGCGAACACGGGCGCGGTTGACGACCAGGCGGCGACGCCCACGTACAGCGGCGCGGGACGCTCAGGCGGCTTTTCTTCGGTCCCGCTCGAAGCATATTCCGCCGCCTGTATCAAGCGACACGCCTGACTCCGCAGGAAACAGTAGAGCATCTCGTCTACCTACAATGAAACAGTCACCAATCAGTCAGGCTTGTCAGTGCAAGCTATTTTTGTCAATTTTTGGTAAGGTTGGTAATTTTTGGTAAGCAAAGGTCATGATTTTCCATCTTTTGCTGCATTACGAAAATATCATTTGCAGCATTCTAATTTAACATTTTTGTCATACAACATTTTAACTGCGAAGTTGTCCTGCTCTTTACCTGGATCTCGCCTGATGGATAATGGTAGATGAGGTCTACGATAAAACGAGTGGGCCCAGAAGATGCCACCTTATTTTAAAAGTTTCTTGTGAAAAATAATGCACACTCACCAAATGCGCCGATGCAGAAATATCACCAATAAAGGCCTTTCCTGTAACTCTTTGGTACAGTGTTCGTGCTAGGACTGTGGCGAGCCGGGCGATTTTCACTTGCGAGTCGGTCGCCTTCATCGTTCCGTTTGCCAAAAGGGCGTCGGTAGATATAACTGGAAATAAATTAGACGTCAGGAAATTTCGACACATTGATTATTTTCTACCCCACAGTAGCGAAGCCCAAAAGGAGGGTAATGTTTTTAAAAGTTTTATTTCGAAAAAACTTTACTTAATACCATACTGCCATCTGCAGGCCAGGATACTCCACTATCGGGGTATCGTAATGTCCGAAAAAAATAAAAAACTCAATTTCAATATTTTTGTAGATTGGGTCTTAGGAAGTTAATATCATACTCACATGTGCCATTGTTGTCGACCGTGATATTGTGATAACTAAAATCAATGTTATCATAACTATCCAAGACAGAATGGTAAAACATATTAGTGAACGTAGCGTTGAAGTCAGCCAATAGAACTTCGGGTAACAATCCGCTTTCAGTTTCATTTTTAAGAATTCTTCGGAATGAATGCAGCGACGATGGCGGAAAATGAGTGGAGTACTCTGTCGATAGCGTAATGTTTTTCTGCAGGTTACTCGAAAATATGTTGAGGAATTCTGCTATCTGCAAAAAAACACGTGTGAATTTCAATATCTTGCTGAAAGCATCTTCAGTACTGCCTTATGTAAAAGTACATTTAGTTTTAAATCACGGAAAGCACGTTAAGCCGTTGTTCCCAGTTGTCATTCGAAGATCTTTGGCAGTCGTTACGGGTAGCCATAAGCCCAAACGTCTGACAAACAGGTTCAAATACATTGCAAACTATAGTTTTGGATAATTTAGAAGCATTTTTTAAATTTTGTGAACTAATCTTATATTTTGAATTGTTTCTCCATTTCAATTTTTGTACATTGTTCTCACATATAGAAACAGCAAGAATATTGTATCAACCGATATTATACTAGAAGTAGCCTTATTCGTTAGATCACTTTGATCAAAGTTCCTATTTATATATATGACGGAGAAGGTATAGTGTGTCTCGTTATTATCAGCCATATTTAACTATTGTGGGCGTACAGTGGTTATGTGTTGGTTATTGCGCAATAGAAAAACCGTTTGCAGTTCAAATAAGATTATAATTTCACGAACAATTTAGTCACACTAGCAAATTACACACTGTAGGTACACGACACAACCAGATACGGAACGCTGGACAGTTTCTAAGCACATGTTGTCCGTACGATGTCCAATGTCCAAGTCCAAAGTGAGCCCCACATCGTTCTGTCGAGCTGTTTTCTAACCCCCACGAACTCAGGCTAGACTCTGTCAAGCGCCGCCGGGTGGCGCTAGCGTTCCGAATAGTCAAATGCATGTCCGGATGCAACATATATACTAGCTTCCGATCGCGGCTAGGCCCGCGTGGTATGTCGATTAAAAATATGCGTACTTATGTCCTTCCTAAGGGTTCAAAGTATTTCTATACCAAATTTCATCAAAATCGGTAGAGCTGTTTCGGAGACTAGCCGGAACAAACACAGACAAAAAGTGTAAAAACTGCTTTCTTGCTAAGGTACCGTAGGCAGGTAGGTTCAAATGACAAAACTTTTAAATAAATATTGCTGTTTGTGGGTAACTTGATAACATAAGTGAATGTTCAACCTAATGTATGTTAATTTTGATAATTTATATTGTACAGACGCCAGCACATCAAGCTACTACAATCTGTCAAATTTATTTAATAGATTTTCAGCTTTATCGGTATTAGCATTAGGTTCAAGGTTGATTGTGAAAATTTGGCCGTTTCGGGTAGCTTGATGTGCTGGCAGACGCCAGCACATCAAGCTATCCGTACATACCTATTATTACGTTATTTGTTAGATTATTTTATGTGTAGATTCCCTTACCTACTGCTTTTACTAAATACCTAATTGGAAAAGAGTTATAATATTATAACTTCTATTTATAATTATAATTATAGCCGGGGAACGGGTGTAGTAAAACGCAGGTGCTATGAACTGCTAGTTTAATGTCCAATTACACAAGTCACAAACTCACAACTTAACAAAAACTAACTCGCGCGCACACGTTCGCGGGTAGCTCGGACTCAACTGTCTCAAAGAGAATATCATCGTGAACTGTCTTACAACTCTCTGATCTTCCTAGCCTTATGCACGGGCGCCCTCTTACGGGCAGCCGGGTAACCACTCTGGGTTGCCAGTGAACATTTACACTCTGCCGCACGCTATACACTCCCCCTCGAGTTCTACAGAACGTCCTCGCTCATGAACTCGCTCAAAGGAAGCTGAACAGACTGGACAAACATGTTTGCGTGGACGCCCTCTCTGACGTTTTGGAACTACGGGACGAGGAGGCGAACTGTCCCGGTTATGGAACCGAGTGAGATCTGATACATGATACTTTCCTAACATACTTTCAGGGCTTTCTATGTTTGCTATGAAATATGTCGTGGGACTCACCCTTTTTGCAATGACGTACGGCCCGTCTTTCTTAGGAACGAACTTAGCTGTTATATTCTTTGCTGCATTGCTAAGAACATGTGACTTCAACAGTACTTGGTCTCCGACCTCAAAGACTTCGGCAGGTACGAAAGACTTGTCAGCACATTCCTTACGTCGGTCTTGTTGTGCTTCAACCCTTTCCCTAACAGCAATGAACGTGTTAACAAAGTTTTTCAAATAAGGCGTGATTTGCGGTAGAAAATTATCTTTGTTAAGAATCGACCGAATGTCGTGTTGTACGTGGAGGGGTGAGCGTAGCTCTCTGGCGAACGTTAAGTACGCTGGAGACACACCCGTAGTTTGACAAACTGCGGAATTCATTGTGAACCTTATCGCAGGTAAGTACTGCGGCCATGAAGAATGGTTTGTTTCAACTAAACGTGACAACTGGAATTTTAAATCCCTATTTTTGCGCTCAGCTGGATTAGCTGAGGGATGATACAAAGGTAACAAATCTTGACTTATACCTAAAACAAACATACACTGCTGCATGACAGCGGACACAAATTGAACGCCATTGTCTGACACAATGCGTCGAGGAAGTCCGTAACGCAGAAAGAACTCCTCAATCAATATCCGAGCACACGCCTCTGAAGTTGCTTCCTTTAAAGCGTATAGCTCAGTCCACCGAGAAGCGGTGTCTTCTACCAACAATATCCAGCGTTCCCCATTATCTCCCGCAGGAAGAGGACCGAATAGGTCAATGGCTAACACTTCTCCCCTTTGATTCAAAACCGGTGTCTGTAACAGACCTGACGGCTTTTTGTTTGAAGACTTATAACGTTGACAGGTGGCGCACGTCTTGATATACTCTGTTATGGCCCTGCGCATGCCTGGGAAATAAAAACCTTGGGAGATTCTATTGTATGTTCTGTCTACTCCGTGATGACCCGCTAAATCAGAGTCATGACTTTCCTTCATAATTTCGAGGCGTAAAGACGACGGAACTACCAGCTGTGGTTCTTCACTGTCCACGTCAGGACTGTATCTATACAAAACACCTTGTTGTAGGAAATAACCTCTTTCGGACCAACGCTTTTGACCTATAGATTCCGGATCAGATGTATCCTCTAACTCACTAACGATTTTTTTTAGTTCTATATCATCCAACTGCGCGCGCCGAAGGTCGGAAGCACTCCTAGCAGGTAAGTCTACAACAACAGAGCAAACTCCGCACTGATCCTTTGTTTCTTCTTTGCAGGTTGGTCGACTGAGCGTATCGGCAATGACATTAGCCTTTCCAGGTGTATACTGAAACTGAATGTTAAAACATTGAAGCTTTAACGCCCATCGAACAAGCCTACCCGATGGTGACTTTAAAGTAAGGAGCCACTTTAATGGCTGATGATCGCTACCTATAATGACCTCGTGACCTTCGATGTAGCCTCTGAATCGATCGACAGCCCAAACAACGGCAAGAGCCTCACGCTCTGTAGTGCTGTAATTCCTTTCTGCTGGAATAAGAAGACGGCTAGCATACTCTATAGAGCGTTCATCCTTACCCTCACCCTGTAGCAATACAGCTCCAAGAGCGTAGTTGCTAGCGTCCGTCCTTAACACAAAAGGCTTACTATAATCCGCTTGGATGAGAATCGGTGCCGATGATAGGCGCTTTTTAAGCTCCTCGAACGCACTAGCCTGGCTTGCACCCCAAGACCAGGGCTGATTCTTTTTAAGCAGGCGTGTCAAGGGCTCAGCTACAGCTGAAAAGTTTGGAATAAACTTCCTAAACCACGAACACGTCTGTAAAAATGTTCTTAAATGGCGTAACGACGACGGTGCCCTCATATCTAAAACTGCACGTACCTTGTCATCATCCGGTGACACACCATCTTGGGTGATGACATGACCCAAATACCTAACCTTGTCTCGTGCGAACACGCATTTATCTCTGTTCGCGCGTAGCTTAAATAGGCGTAATCTTTCAAACACCTTACGCAAATCGGAAACATGCTTTTCAAAACTGCCTTCGGATATAACTAACAAATCGTCTTGGTAAGCGAGAAGGGTTACGTCCTTCAGCGACGCGCCCGTACGCAGCCTATCTATTAGACGCTGGAAGGATGAAGGAGCGTTCTTCAAACCAAACGGCATACGCTTGAAGCGAAAAGAGCCAAAAGGTGTCAAAAACGCTGTTTTATCTTTGTCCTGCTCGCGTAAGCTAACTTGCCAAAATCCACTACGCATGTCAATGGTACTCATAAAAGAATGTTTTTTTGTTGACTGGACAAGCTCGTCTATCAATGGCATCGGATAGACATCGGTCTTAGTTACCGCATTGAGTTTTCTATAGTCGACACAAAAACGCACCTGTCCATTTTTCTTAGGAATGAGTAGCGCCGGAGAACCCCACGCGGACTCGCACTCCTCAACAATATCGTCTGCCAACATCTTATCTAATTCTGCCCGCATGACTTCTTTCTTTGCAGGCGTCAACCTATACGGTGGAACAGCAATAGGGAGGTGATCGCCAGTATCAATAATATGTTCGGCGAAAGGGGTCGGTTCTCCCCCTGGCTTAAAGATATCTTGATGCTCTACGATGAGCTGCGCAAGTACCTCACGCTGACTATCACTAAGCAAACTCGCCTCGTCATCCCGCAGTACCTCTACAGCGGCACACGAAGATACAGGTGACCGCAACATCCTCTCAAATTGAGTATCAAACTTTTGATCACTATTTTCAGCAAAGTGCCAGCTGTTCTCACCGAAATTGAAAACGAGATTGAATATCGTAAGAAAATCTATGCCTAACAAGCTTTCATTACTGTCCGCTTCGGGAAAAATTAAAAACTTAATGACTTTAGTCTTGTGTTTAAGTGTCACCTGTACCTCTGTGGTTAGTACATTTATTTCCCTACTAACACCATCCGCCAACCTAACAACTTGCGTTGACGGCACTATCTGATGTCCTAAACTGCGAAGGAGAGCGTAGAGCGTGTGACCGGCGATACAGCTTTTTGCTGCAGAGTCTACTAAAGCCGTACCACAATAGCCTAAGACGCTTATGTTTAACACAGGGCGACGAAAGGATGCACTATCGTTTGTATTTTCAGAATACTCGCAACTATTACAAGAATTACAATCATAACAACTAGACACAGACGTATTTACATTAAAAACATTATCATAATTAAAACATTTATCCTTAGAAAAAGGCACGCAAATGTTTTCATTACGAACATGATCGTTCAATTCTAAAACTAAACAATGATTGATATTTGAGTCCTCGGGACAATTATTTACAGTATCAACATTATCATCATAAACAAAAGGGTTACTAAGATCCTCTACGACACGTGTAGAGTTACCTGGGGCCGACATTTGCTTTGTCGGGCTTACCGACGGCGGCGGGGGTGGCGGCGGGGGCGGGGCGGCAGCGGGTACCGAGCCGGCCGGGCTGCGCTGAAGCTTGCGCGAGCGCGCGAATCCTGCCGCGCTCGAATTTCGCAGCGATGCGGCCTTGTTATTATTTACGAGTCCATCATGTTTCGTGAAGTTGATGGAATAAAACGCCGACGGCTGACCACCCGGCGAACAGTTTTTGCACTTAGATTTGATTACGTTCGCGGCACCACAACCGTAACACTTTATTTCACTTTCCGATTTTACTTTACTATTGTCATTGTTATCGCACTTATCGGACTTATCACTACGCTTAAGCTTTTCGCACATTTCCTTGCGGTGACCGAGTCGCTTGCAGTACGCGCAGAACGGCTTCTTTTCCTTAGCTGCGGCGGCGGCGCCGGACTCGGCGGGCTCGACGTTACGCTCGGCGCGGCTGGCACTAGGCGCATCGGCAACTGTAGGTACTTCCCGCTGTGACGACGATGCGGCGCGCTTGTTCGATTGCGCGTGCGACTTAGATAAAACCGCCTGCTCTTTTCTGGTTTCCTTTAGAGAATCTTCTACAAGGCGACACTTATGAAGTAGCACGTCGAAACTATTTACGCATTCTCTGGTCACGCGTTTTCTTATGCGCGGACTAAGCAAACCGTATGCCATGTCTAACTGGACTTTTTCCGAGAGGTCGTCTTCTGGGAATTTAGCTAACAGAGCACGTACCTTAGCGATAAACAAGTCCGTGTGTTCGTCTTCTTGATTTAAATTGAACAGTTTCCTGTAGAGTCGGTGTGGTGGGTCATGCTCGCCAAAAGCCCCTTTAATTCTAGTAAGGGCCTCCGACCATGTGCTCGTCGACCTTTTCACACCTTGCCACCACACTGCAGCAGGCCCCTCCAACAACATTGAGAAACCACGGAGAGCATTTTCATCGGAAATATTCACGCAATCCTTGTAGGTAACAATCGCGTCTATAAAGTTTTCCAATGACTCGTCAGCACGTCCACCATAACGCGTCGAGCATTTTGCGAAATTTCCGTTCGCGCTAAATGCAAAGCCCGATCCCTGCTGGGCCTCAGACACGTTAACGTGAGGTGTTGATGATCGTACTTCTCGTATGAGTTGTTGACAAAATTCACTTTGGGTTTGCTGTATCGATGCGATAAAACTCGCGAGAGTTTCTTGTGACATTGTTATATTGGCGGCACCTTCGGCACCGGCGTCTTCTGCAACATCTTCCGATCGAAGCCTCGGCATTTTGTTTTATTTACACGTTGGGCAGCCACTTATAGCCGGGGAACGGGTGTAGTAAAACGCAGGTGCTATGAACTGCTAGTTTAATGTCCAATTACACAAGTCACAAACTCACAACTTAACAAAAACTAACTCGCGCGCACACGTTCGCGGGTAGCTCGGACTCAACTGTCTCAAAGAGAATATCATCGTGAACTGTCTTACAACTCTCTGATCTTCCTAGCCTTATGCACGGGCGCCCTCTTACGGGCAGCCGGGTAACCACTCTGGGTTGCCAGTGAACATTTACACTCTGCCGCACGCTATATAATTTAATTTCTCTTATACCTACATATAAAATTCGATTGTTTGAAAATTTTGCATAAGGAAAAAGGAATCGGGACTATAAATAAAAATTAAATTTTATCTGTATACCTACATTATAAGCAAATCTATAACTGTCACTTATTTGAACTTAGGTGAACATAATGAGAATTCTATTTTATGCAGTACTTTTGGAATTCTATAAAGTAAGAAGAGCAAGACCTTTCCATAGATCTGAAAAACATCCCTTACCTGAGGTATATCAACATCGTACGGCACAAAGGCGTTGATATTCCAAATGTTGTCAAATCTCGATAGGGAGCCGCCTATTTGACCCACTTCCACGTGCAGGCGAATATCATTCGCCGCCAGTGGTGCGCCGGCCGGCCACTCACCCTTACGTATGTCGTACGCGACACGTTGAGAACCGATGTAGTCGAACGCTTCACCATTAAATAATGTCCATAGCACATTTTGATCTGAAATAATATCATGTTTTTTGTAACACACTACGCTAAACGCCAAAACTCAAAGCTGTTGAACCTCGTGATATCTCCTCGCTCTCGCATTTTATGACCGGTGCTGCCATAAATGATGGCGAGTAGGTACTTCAGTGAAAATAATTCCTTACCATACGATGCTGCATCTTTAATGGAAATCATTTGAGACAGGGTTGTGGCCGCTGTAAGTAGTGTCACCATGCCGACCACGGAGCTTGCCGCACCAGGAGATACTCCTGAAAAGATAAAATGTTGATTTTTCGTACCGCTGCAAGTCTAGGGCATTTTAAGTCTTCGTTCTGACTCACCATCAAATAAAGAAGCTGTGTCAATTCTTGCTGTCACTAATGTTACTCCTTGAAGATTCTTATTGTCCTGAAACAAAATAGAATGTTAATTTGCCATAAACATGGTATTTACAAAGGTGTTCATAACATTGCACAGTATTACATGTCTCGCCGTTTTAACGGTATAGAAAAACATAAATTTTCAATTTACATTACATTAATTTTAACTTTGATTTTACATAACATTAATTTTCATTTAAATAATTTCTTGTGCCTGTATATATATAATAATTACAGGGACATTTTACAAAAAACTTGTGAATCGAGTAAGTAATAAAAAAACAATAATAATTATGTTTTATCCTGCGCTGCCCACATCTTGTGAATTCCCATGACCTTCACCAGGCGGGCTGGTCCACCTTACGGAGAGGTACCCTACGCTGTGCTTTTCTGTAAGTGGTAGCAATTGGAGAATGCTTTGGTCCTGATGGGCCATCCGATTATTGATAGTAATGATTTCAGTGTTAAAACGTTGTTACAAAGTGAGTATCTAACACAAATACATGGAAAGTAATACAAACCATTGTCCTAGGGAAGAGAGAATAGTAGATATTGTGACCACCCAGAGGATCACATACTTTTGTAGGTGTCAACAGCGCTGATGAAGCTGATCTATAAATATAAGCAAAAACATTAAAATGGTACAATTTTTTTTTTATAAGAATTATTTATTTAATTAAGTTCAAAGTGTAACATAACATTTAATTCAGGGTATGTCGATTTTCTGCAAGCTAAATATTCAAGAAATAATAATGTCTAACAAATAATAATGATTCAAAAAACAGGTTTTATTGGAACAAAGAAAATAGACTGTATGTCTATACATTGCAATGGCGACATCATCATTTCAGCCGAAAGACGTCCACTCAAACTCAAAGCATTTATTTCAATTAAACCTTTTACAGGCACTTTTGAATTGTCAAGAAGTCGGTCAGTCAGAAAATATGAAGCTAGTTGCCCATTCCAAAGCGTAGGTACCTATGGAGAAGAACGGGCAAGAAACTCTATGGACACTCTTTTAAAATTATATTTTACAAAAATATTAGTTACATCATTACTTTTGATATTAAAATTATATAATGTGAGAACGATGTAAACAATTAAGAAAGAGGTACGCGTTAAGAGCGTCCAGAGTACAACAAATAGTACTTAACAAACAACAATCCAAAAATAAAATACTTAACTAAAATAGACTAGCCTCGCGGTATCTACATCAGTAAAGTGACGGATTTTTCTGACAGCATAAGCTGCTGAACTTAGCCGTCCTGCAAGAGATGTTAAATGAGGACCCCATTGTAGCCTTGAGTCGAGCGTGATCCCTAGGAAAACAGTTTTATCGACAAATTCTAGTTTCTCTTGATTCAATATTATCTCACAATAACTACCCTTGACATTTGGTAAAGAAAATCTTATGCATTTCGTTTTTTTTCCATTTAATACTAAATTATTAGCAGTGAACCAATTTTGGACCTGCAGTAGGGCATTATTTACGTCGTCAAAATTTGTAGCATGTCTATTTACCTTAAAAATTAAGGAAGTGTCATCAGCAAATAACACCATTTGTGGTTGATTTTTTAATAAATGGAGTAGATCATTAATATACACTAAAAAGAGGAAAGGACCCAATATCGAGCCTTGTGGCACACCAATTTTTACTAGTAAACCAAGTGAATCGACACCATTTATTTGAACTTGTTGTCGTCTATCATTTAAATAAGAACTAACTAAACTGAGCGCAAGTTTTCCAAGTCCGTAATGTTCAAGTTTCAAAAGCAAGGTTTCGTGATCGACGCAATCAAATGCCTTGGAGAGGTCACAAAAGATTCCTATGGCGTCTTGGGCCTCTTCCCACGCGTTAAAAATGTGTTTTAATAAAGTTACACCGGCGTCGGTCGTACAACGTCCTTTTGTGAAACCATACTGTTGATCGTGTAGCTGCACTTCTGGACATAGCCTCCCCCAAGCACCTCCACTTCGACCGGTTCTGTGCTTCTCGCATCCAACGGGTTCCTGCGGCCTTCACAAGGTCGTCGGACCACTTTGAGGGGGGCCTTCCAACGCTACGTCTTCCAGTACGCGGTCACCACTCCAGAACCCTTCGGCCCCATCGGCCATCTGTTCTGCAAGCAATGTGCCCTGCCCACTGAAACTTAAGTTTGGCAATTCTTCGGGCTATGTCGGTTACCTTGGTTCTCCTGCGGATCTCCTCATTCCTGATTAGATCATGTAGGGAAACTCCAAGCATAGCCCTCTCCCTTACCCTTTGGGTGACTTTTAGCCTTCTTGTGAGGCCCATTGTGAGCGACCACGTTTCAGTGCAATAAGTCATCAACACACACTAGTCAAAGACTTTCGTCTTGAGACTCTGCAGTATGTGGGACGAGAAGATATTGCGTAGCTTCCCGAACGCTGCCCAGCTGAGTCGGATTCGACGATTGACCTCTTTCTCGAAGTTAGACCTACCTAACTGGACAGTTTGTCCTAGGTAAACATACTCGTCCACGACTTCGAGTGTAGAGTCTCCGACTTTTATGTGAGTGGGTGTTACATGGGTATTTGATATGACCTTCGTTTTGTCCATGTTCATTTTAAAACCCACTCTTTCCGAGGCTCTACAGAGGTCATCGAGCATTGTACTGACGTCCTCCATAGTCTAAGCCATGACTACGATTTCGTCGGCAAACCGAAGGTGAGTTATGTACTCGCCATTGACGTTAATGCCAGCCCCTTTCCAGTCCAGGACCTTGAAGACGTCCTCCAGTGCAGCGGTGAACAGTTTCGGAGAGGTAACGTCTCCCTGTCGCACACCTCGCTGCAGAAGAATAGGTTTCGAGGTCTGATCCTGGAGTCGGACTGACATAGTGGCGTTCAGCACCTCGATGTACCGATATTCGATCTGGCACCGTGGATGAGACTGCAGTAAAGCCCATGTCTCGATCGAATCAAAGGCTTTCTCGTAGTCCACAAACGCTAAGCAGAGAGGCAGGTTATACTCTTCGGTCTCCTGTGTAACCTGTCGCAGCGTATGTATGTAAAGCCTTTACGGAAACCGGCTTGTTCGGAAGGCTGGAATTCGTCAAACCTACGCGCGAGACGGTTCGTGATGACTCTCGAAAACAGCTTGTAGACATGGCTCAGAAGTGGGAGCTCGGCGGGGTTTGGCGAATACGATCCTGCCATCATCGGGCTTAAGTTTTGTAAGCTGGCTCTGCCCAATAGACAGATCTCTAGCAAAGACCTTGGAGCCTTTATTTCGCTCTATGGCGTCCTTAATACAGTCTGTATTAAAGCGGTGAAGATCGTTTTTCAAGGACTTAGAGATCCGTCTATTGAGTTGCCGGTAATTTTGCTCACCATCTGAAGACTGCAGGATCATCTCGCGCCTCTCCTTCATGATCCGTAAAGTAGGATCAGATAGCTTTTTTTTTAATTCGCACGACGGGTCTTGAAGATCTTAGACCCGACCGTATGGACAGTTTCCACGAACCCATCGTTATAATCGTCCACGGAGCTCCCTAGGCATTCGAAACGATTCTGAAGTTTGAGCTGAAAGCTCTCAGGGTTTTGGAACTGGATCGGTACTGGGCGAAGCGTAGACTTCATCAGTCGAGATCTTTCCAGCTTGATATTTAAGTTCAATGTGCCTCTTGCCTCTTACCATGCGGTTGATCACTTCCGGTTTTCACCGTGTTGATCACAGAGACATCATTGAATAGGTACTTGCTAATTCGTCGACATAATAACGTCAATCTTATTTTTAGTTGCACCGGGCTCTGTCAGGTCCACTTTCTGTGCTCACGTTTTCTGAAGAAGGAATTCATCATAAAAAGGCCTTCCTACTCCATAAAACTGGCCAGTAGGTGGCCCCGGTGGTTCCGGCGTCCAACTCCAAATTGCCCCTCACGCAGCTCATCATCGTTTCATTTACCGAGCTGGGCGTTAAAGTCCCCCATGACAACGGTAAAGTGAGTTTTAGAGCCATGCATGGCTCTGGAAATATCCTCATACATTGTCTCTAATACCTCATCGTCGGGGCGTGACGAGGTCGGGGCGTAAACCTGTACGACCTTCAGCGTATATCTTTCGAATTTTCTGAGTATAAGGCACGCCACCCTGGTCGAAACACTCTCGATCTTAACCACGTTGCTCACAAGGGACTTATGGACGATAAACCCGACACCACCTTGGGACTGCTGGTTGCCCTCCTGGAAATAGAGCAAGTTTCCGGATTTGAGGATTATCAAGTCCTCCCCCTCTCTTCAGACTTCAGATAAAACCACTATACTCCATCGTAACCTACTCAATTCTCCCTCGAGTTCGGTGATCTCGTCGGTCCATAGTGTACGCGTGTTATGTTGCCACATTGCTGGACTTGGCAACATAACACGCGTACACTTTTCGGTGATTGTGGTAGCCGGATGTCTTCCGGGGATTCTTAGCACCCCTTGCCTCCCCGTGGCCTTGGCCGCTACCGTAGCCAAGGATAGGCGGGCCGCCGGGTACTAGGGGTACTACGGGCCCAAGTGTTTTTTGTGCTTGTCATTCTTGGGGGGGTTTGCCATAATCGTCACGCTTGGCAGGCGGGTTGGCGACTGCCCATTCTCCGGTACGAACCTTAGTCGCCTTTTACGACACCCACGAGAAGTATGGGGTGGTGCTATTCTTTAAGTCCAGCACCACACAGACAGTCC
Source organism: Luperina nickerlii (assembly GCA_963855955.1). NCBI lineage: Eukaryota > Metazoa > Arthropoda > Insecta > Lepidoptera > Noctuidae > Luperina > Luperina nickerlii. The sequence goes on along the minus strand of OY979664.1, from coordinate 11,857,462 downwards.
GACTGGCAACTGGAATGGCGACATACCTTTACATAGTTGATATAAAAATCATGCCAGTCTACAAACCTTCTTAAACATACTTCAGTGTCAACCGCAGCAAACATAAAGGAATTCAATTGTACTGAGCATAGTGGTCTCCCCTTCTGATTTGATCTGTCTATAAGATTATACCTGAAAATGTAAATGTGTTATTTAATAAATAATTACATCAGAACTTTTTGAAGGCTTAAAAATGACATGAGAATAGTCTTGTAAAATAATTGGCATACTTTGTATAGCATTGATCAATTTTATCAATCTCTGATGATCTTGACCGTGGAATGTAAAATATGGGGAATGGGATATCTTTTCGTAAGAGTCCAGTTCCTTTTTCATTCCACGTGATACCATTTGGTGAAGTGTCCGAGCAACTACTTCCAGGAGCCGATGAATACTCATTAGGACATCTTGTTTCTTGACTAAATGACCCGGCACTGTAAGACAGCAAACAGTATTAATAATTATGTACTTATGATGATCAATGCTTGTGCCTTATTTGTATCAGAAGAAGTCTTTGCCCTGCAGTTGGCATAATAATAGCAAAAAAGGCACATAAGAAAAAAAACAGCATATTTTAAGAACAATTACCTTCCTGTAATATTGTCATGTACTACAATTCCTGCAATAATGGCAGGTTGCTCCATGAGAAGTTCAATAACATCAGAAAACAGAGAAGTGCTCAAAACAACCATATAAGGCCCAGCTGTAGCGTTTTGCAGCAGCCAATGTGCATCATGGATTTCTTTTATCATATGGACCACACCCACTGCACCATTATCACCAGCTAAAAAAGTTTTACTTATTGAATATAGTGTATAATAAAGGCACTGATTTACAGAGGCAGTTGTAAATAGAGGTTTTGGTAAGTTAAAAATTATAAATGGCACATTTAATAACTAGTTCAGCAGTTGAAACTAAGCAGTAAAGTAAAAAAAAATGAGTAATAAAAAATAATAAAATGGATCAGTGAATATATAATTGAGCAGGAAAATAATTAAATGAGCGGTAAAAATTATTGAACAAGCAGTTACGTGTGTGCAGTAATAAATCGGAATTTGTCAGTAAGAAATCTCATTCTAAGCTATTCTATAAACAATGAGGTGGTAAAGTAGTTTTCGAAAACTATGAGTCTCTAATCAATCACTCTAATTCTCATACTCATGCTCTTGCATTCTATGTCGACATAGCCCCGCTTCGCGGGGCTCCTATTTCTATGTAAAGGGTTTAAAGTAACCTAACCAAACCTAAGCTCGGGGTGGGCACCCTGAGCTCGTTCATAAATATGTTTTCGGAAACTTTGTATTTTTGTCAGAAGTTTAGTATTTTTATCACCGCTCGCTATGCTTGCTATCTGCCGAACTATTTATCGAACCACTCATTCCATCATTTTTACTGCTCATTCAGTTATTGGACTGCTCAATTATTTTTTGAATTGACATTGTATGATAAAATAATCGACTAATTGATTTTTTATTACTGTCCATGTTTTACTGTCGCAATAATTAATCAACCGCCATTAAATTAAATAACTGCTCAATATATTTTTCAACTGATCATAATAACATCTCGAATATTTAAATAACAGCTCAAAAAAATAATTCCCTATAATAAATTAGCTTGCAATTTATTGATACATACTGGAGAATACAGCACTAAAATCTAATCAAACTAGATGCAAAAACATCTATGTGTTTTTTAAACACACACACATATAGCTATACAAAAATCCCAACTTCCAAAACAATCAAATTTAATTAATTTTCCTTATGTGGTGACTTATACGAGTTATTTTTATGTTAAGTCATTCAGGTCTATGGGTTTATACTGGCCACTGTCTATTTATGATTTTGAAATAGAAAATTATAATCATGAACATTGCAGTCACATACATGAACACCCTGTTTGATGAGTTCCATTTAGACGTCTGAAACATGCTGCTCCTCCCTCAATTGATGAGTATATATTCTGATGAAGCCTTTGTAAGTTTCCCACTAGAAAATAACAAAATATAACTGATCAATGAGAGATCAATAACTGATCAAAATATAACACACGAATGAGCACAGAATACAGGATGTCAAAACCTTTTAGAGCTTCTTTACAATATCGACAAATAGAATCATCAAGAGTATTTAACATGAGTGATATCCAATCAACAGCCATCACTACAAAAACTAACTTTTACAACATTAAAAACTCAGTCAAAAACTGAAACAACTTACATCTGCAAAAACTGAAAATCAATAGCAAAACCAGGAAATTAGAAAGTGCCATTGTTTTCGCATTACTATGGTCCAACGATCAGATTACTCGGGTAATCTGTGTATTATAATTTTGTAAATCTATTATTTATTTTAAAGGGAAGAGTGACACACAAATAAAACAGTGAGTGATATTTGTGTTAAAACATGACACATTCTGTTCATGACGTGACGATGACATTTGGGCTGCGTTCCGATTTCGGAAATAAACGATATGAGGATCTTACAGGACCTAAACACAAAAAAACTGACCAAGTACGAGTCGGACTCGCACAGAAAAGATTCCGTACCACAAGGCAAAAACGCCGAAAAAAACACATTTTTTGTATGGAAGTCCCCCCTTAAATATTTATTTTATTCTGTTTTTAATATTTGTTGTTATAGCGGCAACAGAAATACATCATCAGTGAAAATTTCAACCGACTAGCTGTCACGGTTCATGAAATACAGTCTGGCGACAGACGGACAGACGGACCGTGGAGTCTTAGTAATAGGGTCCCGTTTTTACCCTTTGGTTACGGAACCCTAAAAACGCTAGTTTTAGAAACAATAAAAGTAATAATGATCGACTACAGTAAACAAAATCAGAAAAATATTTGATATTCTTCAGGATATAGCTAGGTAGATAGTGTATTGAAAACATAATACAACTAATTTGGTACGTTAGAAAAAAATCATGAAGTTAGCTCTAAAAACTTTATTTTTACAATAAAAACCATACTAATATACGGGTTTAAGCACACTCAAATCTATTACATTCCGAACTCGGAACGCACCCTTTTTTTTAACGTGGGGAAATGCTTCTGCACTACCACGGGGAGATAGTGCAGTTATGTAGGACTCTAACCCACTAAAACGTGTCTGTAACCGGCATTTGAGTTCGACGTATCCCGTTCCCGTAATTAGAAAACGCGATAGGACGCGTGTGCAAACGTAACGGCACACAATACGACAGCTGATTTGTGTTTTGCTGAAAATTCACTGCAAGGAGGTCAACTTGTGGCCGTCATTAAGGAGCACAAATGAAGCAGTATCAACGTGGCTATCGTAAATAGTACGAAGGACGTAGCGTGGAGTGACTTCAAGAATCGAGCCAAGCAGCCCGCAGCCGTCGGTGAAGCCCTTCATGTGCTGCAAGTGAGGGAATCCTGGACATGTCGCGGCCCGGTACACGAGAAGTGGCAGCCAAGCAGATGGTGGAGCACGCGCTGCAAGCAGCAATGGCGAGTGGATGTTTGCGTCGTACAACTACCCTCAGGCACGTTAGAATATAAAGGTGAGCTGTATTGTTTTGTTAAGATTCTGGGGCTGAATGCTCGTTAGTAAAAGTGAGTTTTGCAGCCAAATTAAGTGCAAAACGAGTTAATAATGTTGTTGCGTTGACTGGTATTGGTTAAACACCAGTGATTTTATAAGTAAAATTTTGGGTAGGCTATTTTGTGTTATTAGAAAACGAAGAGTGAAATCAGAATTATCAGACTAAACTAGATCGGAAGTTCAGAGGTCCATTTAAGGTAGTGGAAGTTTTGACAAGTGATCGTTATGTTTTGAAGTCCTTTTCTTCCGCCGGACGTACAAGTACGCCCACGACCGACTGCGTAAAATAACTGACGTTGACATGCACGTAGGTAACGATGACGAGACTAGCCATGACGAAAATGATAACGCTGACAAGACTAGTTGAATTTAGTAGTCAACTTAAGATTTAGAGTACCTAGCATAGTAAGAGTTTTCTTATAATCTGTAACGTTATAGGAAAAATAAAGTAACATGTTGAACAAACCTACTTTAAGAATTATTTTGATAAAGGCTCCAAATGATTATCTTGATGGTGTTGTTTGTAACCGGATGGAGGTTACATGTGGAGGTGACCGGATAGAGGTCGCCTGATTGTGTTAGTGACCGGATAGAGGTTACATGTTGAAGACCGGATGGAGGTCGATTGGTTTGATGCTTATGGCCGGATGGAGGTTATAAGTGTGATGATGAAGACCGGATGGAGGTCAGAGTATGAGCATTGCAATATTTTAATGAGTTTCCTATTATTTTAATGAGTATGGGTGTTGTTCGGCATGTCGGCTTTGAGAGAAAGTTTGTTGTGATTTTCATCAGAACCTGTAATAATTTTGGTCAGAATTGGCCGAGTGGAACATGCACTGCTGTTGATTTTTTTGGTTACAGGTTAAAACACAAGGACGTTTGCAAGCAGGATGACAGTGGGGGACAGCGCTGCACTCTTTGGATCTCCTGTACGAATAATCTCTGATCAAGGACGGTGCTTTTCGAGCGAGGAGTTTCACGACTTCTGCCAAGGAAACGGTGGATTGAAACCACTACAGCCATCAAGCCAGCTACAGATCTATTGTCTTTCGAATTTGGTGAGTCGTTTTCATTTTGTTTTGACTCTGGTACCGAGTGCTACCCTGGTAAACAACAGCAAAAACTGGTTACATTGTTAGGCATAGCCCAATCTAGTTACCAATGCAATTTTTAAATACGTTCACGATAGGTTACGAATGATGCCAGTAGGTCATGTACCAGTCGAAATAGATGGTAATCACAGTGGTGATGAGCTATGAGCAAGCCTAAGTAGTGGGAACCACGCGAGTAGGGATTCTCTATCGGCCGTAGTAAAAAGTGTGTAGTCACAGGGGTGATACACATGGATCCATGCGCTGGATGTGTGAGAGCAATGCGATTGCTGGAGAATCGACGGCCGGAGTGCCGTGGCGTTAGAGTTGTTTACTCGTGTGTGGGTTTCCAGGTATCTAAGGCTCTTAGTGAAAAAGATACGTGTAACGTGGATAACGATGGTACATGGCTCTGGTTGATGTTTTTTTTGTTATGATTGATTAAAGTTTGATTACATGGCTCTGGTTGAATCAAGTACGCTCATGAGGCTAAGGCATATGTCATGGCATAGGCCAAGGGATCAGAGTATTAATGACGAATTTGAGGAAAGCCAAGTAAAAGTCTTGTTGATGAAACAGAGTAGAGATTAAAGTCGAGTGATAGTGGTGAATCTTAGTTCGGCTGGTCGGGGACCGTACCAGTAGTTATTACATAGTCGTAGACCGGTAGAAATCGGTGTCTCTTGAGGCAACTCAAGTAGTCCGTGGGTGCACGATGCGTGTTTAACTCTGGCGGAGGTCGGGGTCTTGTAGAGACCATAGAGTCCGTGGGACTCGGAATTCAGGAGGAATTCAAAGTAACAAACATGAGGTTTGTTGTAGGGGCTTGATGAAAAGCCACAGGCCACGAATAAGATTCCTGCTGTGTTTTGTGATGCTCTAAGGATGTTTTATTAGCTGCTCTATCATGTTTAGTTGATTATTTAGTTTGTGATCTTGATATTTGGGAATCAAATTATGATTAATGCTCTGAACTCTACAATTTTTTTAGTTTGTGCGAATTTTCATTGTGTTGTTTTGCCTGTACCATATTTGGTCGGGAGTGACCGAGCTATGAGATACTTTGCGGGGTATGTTTGTTTACAGATTAACACACGAGGACGTGTGCATCGCAGGATGGCCGTGTCGCATCCGGTCATGCATTTGACTATTCGGAACGCTAGTGCCACCCGGCGGCGCTTGACAGAGTCTAGCCTGAGTCCGTGGGGGTTAGAAAACAGCTCTACAGAACGATGTGGGGCTCACTTTGGACTTGGACTTGGACATTGGACATCGTACGGACAACATGTGCTTAGAAACTGTCCAGCGTTCCGTATCTGGTTGTGTCGTGTACCTACAGTGTGTAATTTGCTAGTGTGACTAAATTGTTCGTAAAATTATAATCTTATTTGAACTGCAAACGGTTTTTCTATTGCGCAATAACCAACACATACCCACTGTACGCCCACAATAGTTAAATATGGCTGATAATAACGAGACACACTATACCTTCTCCGTCATATATTATATCACAATCACTATGTATAGAATGGTGGGAATCAATTTAATTTCAACCACAGATGGTGAGCTGAATCGTGATACGAGCTAGTAAGAACTAAAGCTGATTAATGCGAAGCAAACTTCCCAACATATTGAAGATTCTTCTCGGCACAAACCCCAGGTACAAACACAACCCCCAAACAATTTCTCGCCGCCGCGTCGCTGCGTTGCGCCGCCGTCTGGGAACGGGACGGCGGGACGGCGAGCCTGGCCAGCTCGTTCGTCCCGGGTTCCGCGGATGGCGCGCGCGACGGGGCGACGCGGCGACAAACGGGTATCCTGACCACCAGCATGCATCGACCTCGCATACCTGGTCATCACCCTCAGCCTCATCAGCAACAATAATTACTTTTATTTTCGGATCTTTTTTTTGTTTTTAGACTTCTGAGTTCTCGTATGCACGTTTTACTTTATAAAATAGGTACTTTTCACATTTAAAGATTAAGTAACGGTTTGGGGGGCGTGACTAGCAAAAATTTAGCACTTACAAACAATTCCTGAATCGAAGAATGATCATTACGTAATTTTTAAAAGAGATATCTAACGACACCCCCTGACAACGGAATAAACGAGTAAAAAAATCACACCCGAGGGTAAAACAGGTTTTGAACGCAAAAAAACCGTTTTTCAAGATTTTATTTCATAACTTTGTTGGCGTGATTACTGTACAGGATGGCCAAAAAGTCGTGGATCAAACAAAATAGGGAGATAAAGGATGTCATTTCCAACAAAAAATCTTTCTACAGCATGGCCATAATTCAATTGCCTTGTTTTCTTTAAATAATAGTAGGTTATGCACCGAGGGGCTAAAGTTGTGTCTTATGTCATGGGTGTCATATTGAATCTCGAGCGCAATGAAGGATTCGGGATTTAACTCCCGAGCGCAGCGAGGGAATTAAGAGTTTAACTCACGAGCGAAGCGAGGGAGTTAATACAAGAATCCTGAATGCAGCGAGGGATTCAAGCTAGCCCAAGGCAAAGACACCTTTAGCCCAGAGGAGGATACTCTACTTTTTACACCTACTGTGAGAAAATAATAGCCATAGTACGAAAAACAAAGTATTTATTAAATAAGCAAACAGTAAGAATAACATATTTAGAACTAATTAGTTATATGCACTTCCATTCCTTTTAAAAAATGGTTCGCAGTTATCAGACATAAATTGTAAGAATAATTCTTACAATTTATGTCTTCCAAAACATGGCAACGATATGAAGAAGCAGTCGTTATGATTTTGTAGGAAATCGAGAATATCATCCACGCGTAGTAAGGGTTTCGAGAATAGCTTTCCTCTTTCTGGCACCAAAGGATGTTTGTTCGTACAGACGCCAGCACATCAAGCTACACCTAACTCAGATTTTCCCAATCAACTTTAAACCTTAAGCTTTAGCGATAAAGTTGAAAATCTATTAAAGGAATCTGACAGATTGTGGTAGGTTGATGTGCTGGCATCCGTACATACTATACTGCCAATTTAGCTGAGCATGTGAGATTCCAAATTCAAATCACATTATTGACCAGCGGGTCATAATGAAATCCAGTACAACATTATTGACCGGCTGTGCCCCCGGCCACTAATGACTCACTTTAGGTTAAGAGGCCTCTTACAGTCCACTAGCGCCGCCAATCGAAAAAATGTCATAACTCGTAAATAGAATCAAAAATACAAAATATGTTCTATTATTACTGTGGAAAAGGCAATAACGTAATTGTATAACACCTTATCAACACTTGAAATATAGCTGTTTAGCTAAATCGTGCATTCAAAACATAAACGGCCGTTTTTGTTACAAATGCACGATTTAGCTAAACAGCTATATTTCAAGTGTTGACAATGTGTTATAAAATTACGTTATTGCCTTTTCTACAGTAATAATAGACCACATTTTATATTTTTGATTCTATTTACGAGTTATGACATTTTTTCGATTGGCGGCGCTAGTGGACTGTAAAACGCCACTTAAGGGTGCTTGACATATAATTTGTCATTTTCGAGCAGGTGGTGTGAAAATATATTTATTCAATCAATTTTTTACATTAAATGTTCAAAATTTCTGCCTTTGAACATAATGCACAATCTGACTACTAACTAATCACTTTTAGGGTAATTGAATTATGGCCATGCTGTACAAAGATTTTTTGTTGGAAATGACTTCCTTCACTTCCATAATTTGTTTGATTCACGACTTTTTGGCCACGGCCACCCCGTACAGGGTGGCAGCACTGACCTGTATTATACATGTATGATAGAGGTCAGCGGGTGGCAGGGACATCTATGCTCCATGGATTCAGTACATGATTCTAATTCTTTTCTGCGTTGAAATTTTTCGTCGATGTCTAGAATCATGTGCTGAATAGATGGTTTCAGTTTTGTGCACTATGTCCTTCCACGGTTTTACCCTGTTTACAACCATGTCAAAATACAATTTTTTAGTATGTATCAAGGGCATCGAAATGAACGGACGACAGACAGATGGACTTGGCAAAACTATAAAGGTTCCTTGTTTTTCCGGAACCCTACGAACACCTAGGTGCTTTTTTTGTTTAGGTGGCAGGACTGGACGGTAGCCGTTTATGTATGTATCAAAAAAGCTTGCTGTTCGATCCAATCGAGTATCGATTTTGTGTACAAATCAAAGGGCAAATGCTTGCGATGCATTCACGGTAGCTAGTTCAAGTCTGGTCCACACTTGTTTCATTGGTTATTATTATCGGTAGTTTGGACATACAATGACTCACATGATCGCCTATCATTCTTCGTCCATACTAGTGATCATGATACAAGTGCCATGCATCAGAGAAGTGATACACCAAATTCATAGAAGTGTGGACAAAGCTTTAGAAAGTTAGAAGTGTGCCGAAACCAAGTGCTAAGTGATTGGGCTTAGCACACTGACCTATTATATATTATACAAGTGATAGAGGTCAATAGTTTGGCATCATCATTATCTTGCCCTTATCCCAAAATATTTGGGGTCAAAATCAAAGTCAAAGCATTTATTTCAAATAGGCACATAAAGGCACTTTTGAACGTCAAAAATTACAAAAAAATAGAATTGATTCTAGTCGCCCATAACAAAAGGTAGTTTTCGTACGGAGAAGAATGGGCAAGAAACTCTTTTTTTTTTCGCCCGCGCACGAGTCGAAACTTGTTTCTACACGAAATTTCAAACGCGATTTACTCGAAATCAATTATTTTCCCTTGAGGTCCCTTTTTGGTCAACCACTCACATAGGTAAAAGAATTAAGCCTCGTACATACAGGCGCGACGCGACACGCGACACAAAGGCACCGCAAGTCGCGCAACGAGCGGTGCCTTTGTGTCGCGCGCGATTCGCGTAGGGCGTCGCGCCTGTTTGCAGGAGCCTTTAAAAATGAAACCATGACACATAAATTAATTATCTGTTAGATACATGGTGCTCACATATTTACAAACATGGTAAAAGTAAACGATTTACTTTTAAATAAAAAAAAAATTACAAGTAATAAGTCACGGTATGAGTTAAAGTAGTTACAAAATGTAAATCAATGTAAAAAAAAAGAGTAAATTTACAATTAAATTAGCAACCAGTTTCATTTTGTCCTATGGAGCAGGACCACCGTGTTTCCAAGCGTTCCAGTCCATCCATCGTTTTTTTGGTCTTCCTCCGTTACTCTTATAGCCATCCACATTCATACCAATAACTTGTGTGGTTCCGGCATATAGTAAAAATTTAATTTTGTGATGTTGCAATACCCACTGGTATTTTTATTTAATTTATTGTCAACACTGCCGTACTGTACATGTAATTTTAAATGGACGCCATTTGTGAAACGACAGCTGTGTTGTATTGTAGAGTTTAAAATTTATCCAAAGTTTCACTGTTCACTTGGCTAGTATTAATCTAATTTTAAGAGTTATTTTCTTCATAGCTGAGAAATTAAATTCACTATGTCGGAACAGGTGGAGGTTAAGGTATGTATACAAAAATTGCTACAGTGTAAATGAACAATAAAGCTTCCATTGTTCAACCTTGTCCGTTGGTCGATATTTTTTTTTACAAAAAGGGTTTTCAGTCGCTAGTTGCAATTATTGTTGACTACATAATCAGTTAAGTACTTTCATACTTTATTTTCTGATGACTATCTTTTTAAATTTTTAAATATTTGTTGAATTAAGTACTAATAATTGTGCACAGTTGTTAAAAATTGCACCACCATTTTACGTTTCGCATTTCTACTGCAGTATTATTTGTTGTTGTAGAGGGTAGCAAAGAGAAGACTAGAAACATTAAAATTATCTATTATTATATTTAATTTGCGTTGTTTTAAACACTGATAATTTTTCTCAAAATCACAGTATTACAAAAAAAAAAAAACGTCACCATTAACAAAGTATACACGTGTGATTTTGTATGTTTGCAATTGCGTAGCTATTTTACTACTTTCTAACATAGAAAGTTTACTACAAATCCTAATTCACGAATTGATCGAAAGTAATGGAACAAAATTTATTTGATACCTTTTTCCTTACTTCCTATTATTCTGAAACTGTTTGTGCCCATGAAAATTACCATTGTGATTTAAACAAACTATTATTTTATGGAGGTACATAAACCGCTTACTTTTCAAGTTTTTAATGTTTAAGACAGCTCTCTGGCAAGGTACTTTTATATTAAGTTAAGAAATATTTTGTCCTACCAATGTAGGTAGGAGAAAAAAAATTGTGATAACTGTAGCAGTAACCTGGTTTCTAATGTTATTTATTTTATTACCGTAATTCCCCCCGTACGCAAAATACGCGCATTGACGTGGAGTTGCGGACAACAGCCCGTTGTACCCTATTACCTACCGTAATTCCAATCAGTTCTCACCAATGAACTCTTTAAGTATGTATTAGAATGATTTTGAGAAATGCACCTACCTACGGAAACCTTTCCCTAGTTTGGCTAACAGGCATTGAGTTTGATACTTACATATTATTTTACTTTTTTGTATTACTAACTAAACAAAGCCTTGCATGAGTCACCTTGACAAAATTACCACTCTGGGTGATATAGACACAGAATAGAAATAAATTGAAAACACAAGAAAGACATAAATTCAAATACCTACCTATATGAAAAAATTGATAGTTTTTCCACCTTCAATCTTTTATCTATTTTTGTGTATGTTTGAAAAAATTTCATGCTTGCACTTTATGAAAATAATAAAATACAATCAAAATATCTTGAAAAATGAATTCAGGATGCAAAGCATTAATGATAACCAGAGATCGGAATTGGGTGTGTGAAAATACCTAAAGTTTGCAGCGGGACATAATATGGAGTTGTTACAACCACTTAAGTTAAACTGGTTTTGGATTTTACCGGTTTAGTTTCGGTTTTTTTGTTGTAGATAGATAGATAGTTAGATAAACCATTTATTTGGCACATACAAGAAGACAGCACAACACACAAAATTACAATATTAGATGATAACACATGATGATGATGTTGTACATGTTCCTTACCTTTGAAATACTGAACTATAAACATTTACAAGCTGCTAATACAGTTCTAAATTAATTTTTGTTTTATACTTTTCCGGTAAAAATTTGTTTTAAAAAAAAAAACTAAAACTGTATTACAGCTTACAGATGTGTAAAGTTCGGTGTTTCAGACGTACAGAACAAAACCGAATTTGAACCGGAAAAGTTAAAAACAAAAATTAATTTTTAAACTGTATTAGCAGCTTGCTAATGTTTATAGTTCGGTTTTTCAAAGGTAAAGAACATGTAAAACAAAAAACCGAAACTAAACCAGTAAAATTCAAAACCGGTTAACTTAAGTGGTTGTAACAGCTCTATGTTATGTCTCGCTGCAAACTTTAGGTATTTTCACACACCCAATTCCGATCTCTGATCATAACTCATCCTGTCAGAGATGTGACACAGCAGCAGATGGCACAAAAAACAGTCTTAAAATCCAAGATTACAGTACAGATTCTATGTTTTTTAATTTTTCCAGCCTGATGCACTGCCAGATTTAGATGATCTACTTCAATGCCCTGTCTGCTATGAGATCCCTTCAGGTCAAATATTTCAATGTAATGAGGGCCATCATGTATGTGGACGATGCAAAATGCGTCTTGATGTGTGCCCTGTTTGCAGAGCATTGTTTTTCGGAACTCGTAATTATGCCATGGAAGAACTCATTGCAAATGTTCGAAAACTAAGAGCTTTTGTAAGTATTCTTTTTATAGTATTGGTGTTATTTCCCATTTAAAACACATGTCTATAATTGATTTAGTGTTTGATAAAACATACTTTCACTGAGAACCTTCAAGGCCTTCAATGTCAAACTCAAATTAATATCAAATGAAAACAAATATTTTGTGCCTAAATAATTGTATATGCCTAATTCTATTATATTATTTGCGATTTCAGAAGCTTGGTGGGAAAGTCACTACAGATTCTTGCCCTGAAAATAATACACCAGCTAAAGAGAACACAACTGAAATACCTGAAATTGAAAGCGTAGCTGATGCTTCAAGCGAGCAGTCTAGTGTAAGTAATAAAAAGCATGTAATGGAAAAACTTTTCCATTTCAGTACACCATCATATGTGGCATGGCAGTCATGGTCTTACTCTCATGTTTGACGACTGCTTTAGAGTTTAGTATACATTTTATAGAAGTATTCTCACTATTTTACTTCACGTTTACAGCAATCTACACAAAGACCTCCACAAGCTTGCAAAGGGTACTTTCGTTGTCTCTCATGCAAGAATGGAAATGTAGTCAGGCTCCCTGCAGCTCGCTTGCTCAATCATCTACGCTACTTCCACTCTCCTGAACTTATTGAGGTAACCCAAGTTGTTTTATTAATTTATTGTAAAGTCTTTAAAAAAAATGTTTTCACATTGAAATAAAATACATGTATCTGTCAGCACTTTCTATATGATTTAAAACACTACTTAAATTAAAGTTGGCAGGTAATTTGGACTATAATCAAAAGTAACACTAAGAGGTAACATAGCCTACCCCACTGTAATTTTATCATGACTATATTATTATATACTTTCTTTTAGGGCAAATCTGAAAATGGTGAATATGTACAAGCGTGGCAGTTTTCTACAGTACCTGGAAGAATTGTTACTGCAGTACGCGTATCAGACATGGGAATATTCTTTTTGATAATTGAAATAACCAGTAAGCAAGCAATTTTATTTAAGGGATGTGTTTACGAATCTGATAAAAATAAGCAGTTTTTCGGTGCATTTTGCGGCAAAATGAGAAACCAAATGATTACCACAGATAGTACTTTTTTATCTTCAAATGGTAGCAATTTTTTTATTCGAAAATTTTGGTTCATTATACATATAGTATAAAATAATTTTTGTTGCCTCTTCACACAAAATCGATGATATCGTGCTGACTATAGGAACATTTTTCTTCTATTTTATTATAAATAAATACACAGATACATGTTTAACTCAAAAAGGTAGAACTCAAAATGTTACAAATAGGCTCAGAAAAAAAAAACAGCATGTGTGCAATTCACACGTGGTAGAAGTGAAACCTTCAAAAACACTGTATAATGCTTCCTATCTCATTTTTTTCCCACGTTAAGGCGAAAGCGCCAGGGTAGCCCGCGAAATTCAATTTTTTTTTTGTTTTTTTGCAATTTGCTGGTCAGTATTAAGTTGTACGTTGATTAATATATGATTCGCGGCCGTAAAAAATCTGTATTTACAGAATTATAATCATCTCTAAGACCACGTAAGTCCAAAGAATAACAGCTGTTACATGAAATCATCATTCTTTGGAGTTACGTGGTCTTAGAGAGTTGTGTTGATGACTTTAATGATTATAATTCTCTAAATACATATTTGTTATGGCCGCGAATCATATTTTGATCGACGTACAACTTAATACTGACCAGCAAATTGCAAAAAACGTAAGAAAATTTGAATTTCGCGGGCTACCTTTGCGCTTCCCTCTTAAATCTTATGAATTTACATGTCTCTTTTTACTGTCGCTTTTTCGTTTCATAAACTTTCAAATCACAACTATGCTAAAGAACATCCATCCATCCATCACAATCACCATCATCATCATCACAAATTAGTAGCATAGGATTAAATGTGATGTCATTTGTAATAATAAAAAACACTGTAATGCTTCCTATCTCATTTTCTCCCACGTTATCTTATATGTCTCTTTTTACCGTCGCTTTTTCGTTTCATAAAATTTCAAGTCATAACGATGCTAAAGAAGTTTTCACTTCAATAAAAGACGAACTCTATTTTTTCACATAGCCGTAATGCGTGAATCTTATTGGATTGAAATAAGGGTTATTTTACTTGTCACTGTCTTGGTTTATTGCACAAAAATTTTAATGAAATATTAGTCTGCGCTCGGCTGCCGTCGTGAGTGGATACTGTGTCGGTTGTAAGCAGCAGCTTGTGCTGAAAAAGATCACTGTATGGATACAAAATATTTGACATACCAAACTTGATATTTCAATTCTGTATATACCTACTACCCAAGGAAAGATTTTATTCATAGTCTTATATTTTTTCTAAAAGTAAGTAGGGATTATAAATACATATATTTCGTTTCGGACTTGATGGAGTAACCTGCATGTGACGAGCTGAGCTAGGTGTGCCGCGTTTGGGCTCCTTTTGTTAGTTATGTTGAGACCTTACCTCTGGACTTGATGGAGTGACCTGCAGGTGTACTTCGAGGACTGCTACTGGAACTAATAGACGAGCTGATCTAGGTGTGCCGAGTTTGGGCTCCTTTTGTTAGTTATGTTGAGACCTTACCTCCGGACTTGATGGAATGACCTGCAGGTGTACTTCGAAGACTGCTACTGGAACTAATTCACGAGTAGAACTAGCTGATAAGAATGTGTATAGTTTTTACCTCTTGTAACTCGATTGTGATTTAAGGCCAGGGCCTAAGACGTTTGGGAAAAGCTCTCGGAGAAAAAACTTCATGCCTGTCTTCTCCCAGAATTGATTGATCCAAGATTTAAAAGAAATGTGGAACTACAAGAGCATTCTTCACATTGTCATAATGTTTTTATTTTGGGTTTTTTTCGTTACTATTATTATTTTTTATCATTTACAGCTCGGTCCAGCTTAGTATGTTATCCTAATCGCGTAACACACTTGGAATGGCAATCCATTCCAATTCGACAGTTTAACAATATCCATTGCGTTGTTTTTGTTGTCGTGCAAACGAATTTTTGAAACATTTATGAAGCAATGAATATTGATTAACAATTGGTAATGTGTGCATTGAAGTGGGTGTGCCAAATAAACGTATTTTCTTTCCAGTTTTCAAGAACCTATTTGCATTTGATACCATAGCAAATTTATTATATAAAATACGAAATAAAACGAATAAAATAAGCCTGTTTTAAATTATTTGTTTTCAATAAGCTCGTCCGCAAATTGTTAATACAAAGGTACATAGTACATGATTAATCACTGTCCAATGAAATTATGTCTGATAGCACCTACTTCTATGAACACTTCACATTACCTACAAACTTTTTGAAAACAAATCAATTTAAGATTAAAAAAATAATACATTGCAAAAATTAAATTAAACAAGGCTCAAGTATCAATTCGTGTCAGTTTACTCATAATTTCGCCGCTTCGCGCATGTCGCTGTGTGTGTGAGCCGTGCACGTGTAGTAAGACTCAATCAATACCTACCTAAAATTGAAGCGCGTCAATTCGTAAACGCGTCCTTAATGAATGAGAATGTTATGTATTACTAGAAACTAATTTATCATTGATTGTTTCAGATGATAATGTATGTGCATGGTTAACCATGGCTGCAGCCCCTTGGGTAGCACAGAATTTTTCGTATATAGTCACTATTTCTGGTAATGATCGAGAAGCAATTTTTTCTGATTGTGTAAGCAAAAAATTATGATTATTATGAAAAACAGTACAAAACTCATAGTTTTGATGTAATAAGGTATTCATTTTGAATTATTTTCAGGTATGGTCTGTAAGATCGTGTGAAGGCTCTCTAAAGAAACGTGGACATTGCCTGGTAGTGAGCGGCGTAGACGCGAGGGCATTAATTGCACCCGTATCAATAAGCGGGAAAATATCTGTTCGTAGTACGCCATATGAACATCTGGTGGCCCAAACTCAGCCCCGCGCCGTCCTACGTGTTGCCAACCGCGGCAACAATCACGAAAACTCACACACACACGCTCATGACTTAGAGCCTTTCCTGCTAGATTTACAAAACGACGTAGCCAGGCTCTCCCGAGCATTTGCTACGCTTGGACGTGAAGCAAACGCTCTAGTGCGTTCCGAAGCAGAAATGCGAGCTAGAATTGAAAGGACCAACACTGGTGCGAACGAACGCACCAGCACCTCATCAGAAGAGGAATCTCCACCTGCAATAGATAATATTATTCAAGATAACACCAGTGCGGAAAGCATGCAACTATCACGTAGTGCGCGCAGACGCATGCGGCAGCGTCTTAGGGCTGCCCTTAACGCCACGCAGCCCCCTGTACCAGCTCCCAGAGCCGTTAACGTTCCACAAAGGCAGAATGGCCCCACACAAAACAATAACATGCAACAACGCCACCTTATGACTGGGCTTGCGATAGTTCAGCAGCCACCCGTGCCGCCCCCATTAGCTCCGGTGGTCCCTCCATCCGTGGCTCCGCCGCCGGTAGCGCCGCCATCGTCCAGCGGAACGTCTAATCAACCTGGAAACGGAAATGTGCGTGTCAATAAGAAGAAGCGACGTCATCGCAGATAAATTAATGTTGTTTGTTTAGTTAGGTATCTATTAATGAATTTGTAAACTAAATAAAAAGTTTACATTATTAATGGTGTATGTTATCAAATTGACTGCTCTTTGAGTCTCATAACTTTCCTCTGGGGCTATCATAATGTAAATGACTCCATGTTGTAAATATTTCGTCTTTTGACAACTTCAATTTTTGCGAGTGCTGTGATAACATGTTGCAAGTTGCATTGTATGAAACAATCTAAATGGTTAACTACTTAATATTTTCGTTAATTGAAGCATCCCCAGAGTATTTTGTGAATTTAAACAGATACCCATTAGGATAAATTGTTATGAATTAATTTCAGTTAATGAAATGCATTTTTTTGAAATATTTTTGACTATGATATTTCAAAAATATCAATTTGAATAATGTTACATAATAATTGAGAAATGTGCTTTTTTAATCCTGAATGTAATCATGATTTTTGTTGTAGGACTAAAATCGCTATTTAATTAATTACAATAACTATTAACATTCTAGACAGAATAGTTGTAATTATAAAGCGTAAGAAATTTTTATAGTTTTTTTTTATTCATCTCCACGTCGTCGGACGGAACTCCCGCTATGACAAAACTGTGTCCCGTAATCGCGTTGGCGTCGACTATTTATTGTGTGTCGTTGTGTGAGTAAATTTATGGTCCGGGAGCCACCAATCCTGAAAGCTCCGTGATCACGGATTCTAATATTTTTAATAAAAAATAAAAGTTAACGTTTAGACGAACAAGATTTGCTTGGTCGGCGTGGATTTGATTGGCCGGAAATATTTTAATTAAATTATTTATTATTAAATTTCCATAATTTTTTTTCCGTCATCACGGATTTTGATCAATCTTATATAGAATTTTGTGTGAAATTATGTTCAACAAGAAAAAATCCGGCCGACCAATGATTTTTAGCCGGAAAGGTCACGCATACCTATTTGAATGGTGTGATAAGGGGTAAAATTTATCCATTATCACAGATACCTTTTTTTTTAATTCATGCGTTTTAATGTCACATTTATGATATCTTGGTATGCGTGCTTACAAACTGCCAAAAGTATCGCGCATACCAAATTTTAACCCTTCGCTTTTTAACGATTTCTATATTTCTGTAAAGAGTGAGTGAGGCAGATTTTTGGTTCAAGTTGAAACCTTGCATAAGTTCGTCTCTTTCTATTCCTTACGAATTTAACATTTACCTGCCTCAAAGATACGTTATCCACTCAAACGTCCGAGTCTGACAGCTGCCACCGCTTAGTACGTCCGCGCGCGCACGGACTTACGGGGCCTGCGGGCGGAGAGTAAAGGCTCCTGCAAAGTGCAAACAAACAGGCGCGACGCGCGACGCGAATCGCACGCGACACAAAGGCACCGCTCGTTGCACGACTTGCGGTGCCTTTGTGTCGCGTGTCGCGTCGCGCCTGTGTGTACGAGCCTTAATGGGTAACTCACCGTCCGATCAGGACCAGGCCCGTGCCGGACGGCGCGTACGTGTTCCACGCGCGCCTCAAAGAGATGTCAGCATCAAGGGAAGGGGCCTGTCAGGGCCGAAGCCTGCCGGGTCAGCGGGATTGTCCGAAAGGGTTACCGCTGGCCCGGAACATAAAGGGCTAAGGAAGGAACACGGGTGGGTTTTAGTCCAGTAAGAGTCTGACACTCCCTTCCGCTCCACCCAGAGCGGGAGGGGTCATTTGATGATTACCCATCCTGAAAAAAAAAATCTTGCTGTGACCCGAACTAAAGAGAAAATTACTCCGTTTTCTGGATGGGAAGACGCTTTTAAAAAATGGTAATGGTACCACAATGGTACTCGAACCATTGTGGTACATTGGCCCATCGCGCATCGGCACCGTTAAAGGTTGAGGAAATATTAAGTTGCCAACAGAATGAGGAAGAAATCGAAGAATCAGAAGAAGAGAGAAATGATAATTTTGATGATAATGATGTAGATGATTATTGATTAATAAACTTGAATTGAACATATTTTTTGTATTAACCTTCATTTATTATATAATCAACCCAAATAAAAATTTTCCTGTATTTCCTCTTTTCCATATTAATTAGTAAGTATAATAAATAGTTAAAAACTTAAGGAAGAGACCAGAAGTAGAAGAAAGACTAAAAGAAATGTCATCAAGTAAGTGAAATCTATAACAGTATAATCCTCACTCACAATAAAATTTGGTGTACGTTACCCCAGCAAGAAAGTGTCTCCTAGAGTTATAGGAGTAGAACGTATAATTGGTGCCTTATCTGCTGTAAATGTGCCCCCACAAAAAATGTGTGCCCCCTGTCGTTTTGGAAAAAAACTATTCCTGCTGGGGTAACGTTTTTCTGGCAGGAAAATTCTAAACGAATGATCGGAGAGAGAAAATTTGTGCATGGCCAGAGAGTGTACGTTACCCCAGCAAGAAAGTGTCTCCTAGAGTTATAGGAGTAGAACGTATAATATGTGCCCTATCTGCTGTAAATGTGTGCCCCCTGTCGTTTTGGAAAAAAACGGAAAAAACGATTCCTGCTGGGGTAACGTTTTTCTAGCAGGAAAATTCTAAACGAATGATCGGAGAGAGAAAAATTGTGCATGGCCAGAGAGCTTATATGTGTGCCAAAATGTGCCCCAAAAAAAAACACTGGCACTCCGGTAGTGCCGACAGAAGTGAAAACTTGAACAATTACGAGTGTATTTTGTGAATCGTCTTATAAACAAAACACGCGTGTTAAGGTGTGTTCCTTATTTTATAGGGTTTTTGCAAATCAGGTATGATGACCAAAGTGACTGGTTTATTCTTCTCGTGAAAGGAATTTATTCAGATTTACAAATAAGCACACAGGATAGACTTCAGTTCGTGGTGTTGGTCGCGGCAGTGGTAAGAGAAGCAAGCCGCTCGCATGGAGCTCGTCGTCAGTTATATATCCGTGGTTCAGCGCCATCTCGTCGTTGTTGGATGAACTACGTAGTTAGTACGCGAGGCCCTCGTAGTTCTTCCCGATGTGCATAGATGGCGCTGTCCTCAACAACGCGCGTCTTACGTTTTACGTCTTACGAATTTTCGATCAGGGTCACGTGACCTGACGCGAGTTTAGAAGTTTTTACCCATTCCAAAAAAAGTACACAGCGCCGCTAAAGAAGTTTTCACTTCAAAAAAATCTGTGCCCCTTCAGGTTTTCGAGATATTGCATTTCCTGCTGGAGTAACGTTTTGATGAATCGTATATCTCTACAACCATTGCATGTGCCCCTGTAGAGTAAACATACACGAGTAGCTCTTAATGTGTGCCCCTTAGTGCCCCAATTAGTTTTAAGAAAATATTTATAGTTTTCAAGTTATAGCGGTTTTATGAAAACCCGAAAAAACATCGCAGCGCCTAAATTAGACAAGAAACGAGTTCGAGGTTAGAATATGAGAAACCCAATAATAGCAATAAGGATTCCAACGACGAGGTGAGTACCTAAAATAATTACTATTATTGCAAATTACCTACATTCAAGTTAAAAAACTGCGATTTATGTCTACCTATGACTCCACTAAATAAACAGACGTATGCACACGCGCATGACTTGTGTGCGTGATGAGTTCTACAAAACTTCTTACGAATATTCTTCGAACTCGCGGGTGATGCACCTGCGTGGCATGGTGAGGTGGGGTGCGTTACCAGTGTGAGGTAGAGCGCAGTTAGAGATACCCACTTTTATAATAGTCTGACATCTCAAGATTTATACTGTGTCTCTGGTCAGAGTCCCAGGTCGAGACAAAAATACTTCTGTATTAGCAGCCTGCACTCAGGACATTGTTCTTATTAATTATAAACCACATTATTTATTTCTTATTACTTGTTAAATCTATTTCTTGTTCTAATATTTTAGGTACAATATGAACAAAATTTCCCTGTTGATACGGAGGATAAAACAATTACGGAATCAATAGAACACTTCGATAAAACAAATGAATCAGCTATAACAGTGAGTAGAAATTGGTGATGATTAAATTATCGAGAAACTAAATTTTTCAGTTTATTTATTCCTGGAAAAATATTTAGTAAGTCTTCATCAAAATTTTATATTTATTAATTACAGAAAGCTCAGTTTGAACAAGCCAAATCCAATAAATGTCATCTAGTGCTTTATTCTGATAGTGACATTAGCTTGTCTGACCATGAAGATAATACTACACGATACAACACAACTACTGAGGCAGAATACAAAAATGAAGAAAATACTGTTCATCAATATTCATCATCTTCAAATTCGTGTTCGAGCTCATCGTCCTCAAGTTCAGACTCGGATAGTTTGCAATCAAGCATCCCTCGGTCACGCTCAAAAACTGCTAGACACTACGTGACTGTTGATGAAACAGACGACGATACCTAACGTTATTGAAAATACTTCTCCGCAGCAACAGTATCTTGAGAATAGAAGGAATGTAAGTTATTAACTGGTATATTTACATAAAAAGACCAAGACTTGCCGTTATTTCAATAGAAATTGTCTTACAATTAAATTTTAATGTTAATTTGTCTTTCAGGAACCAAATCGTCATCCCAGGGAGTTAAAGAATACTCAGAGTTATTATACATCTCCAGTATATACCTACTGACGAAAGTAATATAGACCTCAGTGATACAATCATTTACAAACATGGAACCCAGAAGAAAGAGAAACTATATCTTTTGCCAGTCGAGCTCTTCTTCTACTAGTTCGTCAAATTCGCGTATGACTCCAAAAAAGGGACGCAAACGTACCAAAAACCCATCCCAATGGAAACAAAATAAAGTAAAACGTTTGCGTAATAGGGGAAAATCATATATTTCCATGTCGAAAACACAGAAGAGTATTCCAGCCCGGTGTATCAAAGAACCTTGCTCAGAAAAATGCAGGCTTAAATGCACCACAAAAATAAATACAGATAGCAGATACGAACTCTTTCGGAAGTTTTGGGATTTGGGAGATTTGGCAAAACAAAGAGCGTTCATAAGTGCATCTATGATAGATGTTCAGCCTAAATACAAATACACGAACTCTAATCGACCTATTAGGCACAATAACAAAGCATTTCATTTTACAGTCGACAACACGATTTGGGTCTGCAAAACTTTTTATAAAGCCACGTTAGACATCTCCAACCGTATGATATTTACGAGTTTTACGACACAAAATAAAATAAAAGATAATGATTTTTCTCTTAAGGCGAAAGCGCCAGGGTAGCCCGCGAAATTCAATTTTTTTTAGGTTTTTTGCAATTTGCTGGTCAGTATTAAGTTGTACGTTGATTAATATATGATTCGCGGCCGTAACAAATATGTATTTACAGAATTATAATCATTAAAGTCATCAACACAACTCTCTAAGACCACGTAAGTCCAAAGAATAACTGTTTCATGAAATCATCATTCCTTGAAAATCCTATACATATACACCCGACCAGTACATAAACCTCTTATAAAAAATGCAAAAAAAATGCAGGATATTAGTGCGAATAAAAAAAATATTTAAAAGAGCTTATAGCAAAAGCTCTGATCCCTTCTTTTTATGCAGGATTTTATAATACGATATTTTAAGTTTATAATTATTTTGATTAAGTTTGATCTCATTTTTAGTTGATTTTTTGTGATAATAAAACCAAAAGAATTAGTTAAGTCTGATTACTAGAATACACTTTTATTCGTTTTTTTTTTTCGTTTTTTTCGTTCTTGTCGGTGGTTGGATCATTGTGTTAGTACTGAAATGGGCTATAAATTTATATCTAACATTAAAATTCATTATAACGTATTCTGGTCTGATCACTTTCCTGTTGAAATTGAGTGCAATTAGAATAATATTGTAAGACATAGAAAAGTGACATCGAATAAATATAGAAGAACATTTTTATATAGAGTTTTGTTTGATTTTGACTTATAAGTTAAGACTTGTTATTTTGTGTTTTTTTTTACAATAAGTAGTTACAACAATTTCACATTTTTTTTGTAATACATTTAGATAAGAAGAAGAAACACGTCTTTTTTTAATAATAAATACATAAATTTTATTTGTGAATTTAAATTAACATAGAAACAATAAGGAATATTTCTCTGACAGTTAATGCTTCTTAGTTTAACAATGCACTAAATCAAAATACTTCGTCTACTTGCAAGATGATTTTAATGTAAAACTGCAACACTTTGAGTTACTTCGTCTATATAATAATTATTTGTCGACATATTTTATTGAAAAGTGAATTAACTACGAACTTATTTTTGAATTCTTGATTTAAGTGTCTTCCTGATAAAAATGTTTTTTTGTTTTTTGATAATCATGTAGTTTATTAGTTAAGCTAACTATATCTAGTTTTGAAACTGACCTAAACAATTTCTTTATTTTTTTATGATAAATTAAAGCCATGATTGTAAACATGTGAAACTTTAAATGCGTTTTCCCAAAAAACTTCAATTTTGAGTTATTTCGTTTTATGATTAAAGGGGCGATATGTTGTACATATTCAAAAAAATATTGATTATAGGAAACTCTGCTCAATCATTACACCCAATTTCTTTAGGGCATTTTCTTAAAAAATGTTGTTATAATAATATTGTCAATGGTTCTTTAAAACGTATCGGTCGAAATAGGATATCATTAAGCTTCTCTCATTACCTAGATGCAAACTTTTTTATAAATGACCCTTGTTTGGCGAAAGAGAAATTGAAGGCATTTGTTCCATCTATTAATGTGTGTCGTATGGGTAAGGTGTACCTATGGCCTCCCGATGAAATAATGGAAAATGTGACTGTTCCCACTGGATGCGGTAAAGTTATTAAGGCAAGGCGTCTTAAAAGTGCACGAACCGACCCCTGTCTGGAAACCATCTCAAACAGTCGTGCTCACCTTTGACGGTCAAATTTTACCAAAACGTGTGTTTTGTTGTTACAATTCTATGCCAGTAGAATTGTACACATTCCCAACAATTCAATGTTTTAATTGTTGTCATTTTGGTCATACAAAGGTACAATGTATGTCGAACCCTCAGTGCTTCAAGTGTGAGGAGAAGCATTCTGCTGACAATTGTAGTATTGAAGACGAAAGTGACGGTAAATGCTGTAATTGTAGTGGCATTCATTACGCTATTAACAAAAAATGCCCAGAGTTTGAGGCAAAAATCAATTAAGCACTATATGGCCCATAGCTGCGTGTCATATGCTGAAGCGTCACAGCTGCATCCCCCAATCTCCAAACTATATGCAGATGTGGTAACATCTGCCCCTTTACATAGGTACAAATAATAAATTTTCTTCTTCACAACCTTCGCCAAATTCACCAAACACATCAAATTTCACATCACACAGAAAAACAGTATTCCTAAAACCTCGAGATCCCCTACAAAAAGTCAAGGGGTATGACCGGTCAGCTCATCAAGAACTTATTAATAAATGTCAGGTAATGGTGTTGCTTTGCAAAATAAAACAACAACTAATAATAAAGTCAAATTTTAAACTTAATTATCATGCTAATTAATACTTTATCTAAAAATAATATTATTGAACCTTCCAACGTTGCCATTATAATTCATACACTGTCTAACTTATTTAATATTAACCATAATGGATCCAAATCTAACCAAGATTGTTCAGTGGAACAGTCGCAGCATTGTGAATAAAAAATCTGATCTGTACTATATATTAAATAAATATAATCCCTTTGCAGTCGCTCTCTGTGAGACATGGCTTAAACCGGGGTTTTCTTTTAGAATTCCTGGCTATGCTTGTCTAAGAACGGATAGAAGCGATGGGTATGGCGGTGTCGCCATGCTTATTAAAAATAACTTGTCTTTTCAGTCTTTTCCTCTTCCAAGTCTCAGTGACGATATATCTGCCGTTGCTGCTATTGTAAATAAAATCTGTATAGTATGTATTTATTATTCCCGCCCTACTGTAAATATGTGAGTGGTTGACCAAACTGGAGGGATTGGAAACCGTTATTTATTTTTTTTGAATTTTTTAATCTGTGGTCTTTTAGCTTTGTTTTGGTCTAACCAGAATATTTTTAGGTGCCGTAGTGTTTTTTTTTTCTTTTTTTTTTCGCCCGCGCACGAGTCGAAACTTGTTTCTACACGAAATTTCAAACGCGATTTACTCGAAATCAATTATTTTCCCTTGAGGTCCCTTTTTGGTCAACCACTCACATATTCTTTCTGAAATTAATAACCTATTTACAGTTTTACCTAAACCATTTTTGGTAATGGGCGATTTTAATACACAGCATCAGTCTTGGGGAAGTTCTAGTTCCAATTACTATGGGGAAAAGTTATTAGAAATACTAGACTCAAACAATTTGTGCATTTTAAACACATGTCTCCCAACACGCCAAACAAATCCAGATGAGGGAATAAGTGTTCCTGATCTCTCAATCTGCACACCTGATTTAGCATCAACATTATCCTGGTCTCTTTTACCGTTTTCTCATGGTAGTGATCATTTTCCTATAATCATTTCTTTTCCAAATAAAAAACCAGATGCTTGCATTCCAATACCACAACCGCGCTTAAAGTACTTACAGACTTCATAATGCAGACTGGAATAAATACAAAAATTGTGTGGAAGAAAGAATTTCTGCTTTATCTAATTCCTTAATACAATATCCTCAGCTACTATCTAAGGAAATTACAAGAATTTTAATAGAGATAGCAGATAATACTTTCCCTATTAAGAATGGTGCGACAGGCAATATTCCTTTACCACCTTGGTGGGATGCTGAGTGCACTCAGGCCATTAAAAAAAGAAAAGAAGCTGAAAAAAATTATTGCCACACTATGACTCGTCACAATTTTGAGATTTATCAAGAAGCTCTGCTCGTACAACTCGTAAGCTTCATAGGAAAAAGAAATATGAAGGTTGGCAAAGATTTTGTGCATCTATCATATCAGGCGATTCAGATCAGAATTCAGGGACACAACAGCCTCAAAACTGCCATTAGAGTTGGCCAAAGCGACTTACTTTTAGCTCCTCCTTCGGTCCCAGAACAGAGATCTTTAATGCATTTCCCCGATGTTCCTATTTTGGATTCCGAATTGAACTCTCTCTTCACACTAAAAGGAGAAAAAAAGGAAAAGAAAGAAAAAAAGGGAAAAGGAATGAAAAAAAAAGGAAAAATGAAAGAAAAATGGAAAAGAAGGAAAGGAGTCCTTTCACATGTTAAGGATTCAGCTCCTGGTGAAGATGGTATACCATATTCATTTATAGCCAATCTGTCTGACTCTGTACTTTTAATATATTTAGATCTCATCAATACTGCTTTTATATCTGGCAACATCCCATCAAGTTGGAAGTCTCAAACAATTATTCCTATTCTGAAACCAAACAAACCTTCTTCTAAAGTTATTTCTTATCGACCAATCGCACTTCCAACAGTTCTTGTTGAAATTGTTGAACATCTCATTAAGAATCGTTTGGAGTGGTTTTTGGAAAGCAAAAACATGCTAGCAACATCACAGTTTGGTTTTAGGAAGGGTAAGAGTACGATTGACAGTCTTAGTGTGTTCACAACTGATATTCGCTTAGCCTTTTCCTCAAATAACTCTGTAATTGGTGTACGTTACCCCAGCAAGAAAGTGTCTCCTAGAGTTATAGGAGTAGAACGTATAATTTGTGCCCTATCTGCTGTAAATGTGCCCCCAAATAAAAAATGTGTGCCCCCTGTCGTTTTCGAAAAAAACGGAAAAAGCGATTCCTGCTGGGGTAACGTTTTTCTAGCAGGAAAATTCTAAACGAATGATCGGAGAGAGAAAAATTGTGCATGACCAGAGAGCTTATATGTGTGCCAAAATGTGCCCCCAAAAATAAAATCTGTGCCCCTTCAGGTTTTCGAGATATTGCATTTCCTGCTGGAGTAACGTTTTGATGAATCGTATATCTCTACAACCATTGCATGTGCCCCTGTAGAATAAACATACACGAGTAGCTCTTAATGGGTGCCCCTTAGTGCCCCAATTAGATTTAAGAAAATATTTATAGTTTTCAAGTTATAGCGGTTTTATGAAAACCCGAAAAAACATCGCAGCGCCTAAATTAGACAAGAAACAAGTTCGCTGAAAACTGTATTCGGTCCTTCTTGACGCTAATAATAACCATGCAAAGTTTCAAAACTATTCATGCATGCGTTTTTGCTAAAAGTCAAAACGATGGTGTCATAACTTTGACGGCAAAATACAAGGAACCGGCTCAATCCGAGATGTGTAGGTGTAAACCAAAATAATGTGCCTTTAGTCAAAAATATATGGTGAAAATATTCAGCTTGGAATGTTTCGCATTAAGTAAATATTAACAAAAAACCAAAATATGTAAGCAACGGCTGGCTGGTTATCCGACCAAATTTGAATGACTACTAAAAAGCGACGGATTCATACATATCGATGACCTTCTTTATTGGACGTATTATACCTAAGCTGTTGTCCGTACAGTCGCGTTCAAAAGTTTTGGGGGCTAATTAAAAAATATATTAAATGCACCTTGTGACTATAATAAATGAAACCAAGTACTTGATAAGACAAGTATTTTTAAATAGGTAAGTCAAAACAATGCCATTAAATACTTACCACCGCAGATCGTGCCATAAAATTCAACACCCCTACAACCACATAATTGTTATAAAATGCTTAATACGCCACTTTCAACCAACTCAAAAAAAAGTAAACAAACAGTATCAGTGCAACTGCGTGACTCAACGTAACAGTGTCCTTGGCGTCATAACATAACTGCAACTGTTTACCAATACCAAGTAATAATCCAAACGCACTTCCTCATTAAACACTTCGTACCTATTATTCATAATAGAGCGACGTTACACGTAACCTGTCTCTGTCACACTAACACCGTACGCGTACTAGCTGTCTCACTTTCTCCAAGCTAGACAAAGCGACTGCTTGCGACACGACGTCAGCGGATGCCGCGGGGCCAGAGATATATGCAGCGGTGTGGGGAGGCGAAAAAAGGGAATCTTCTATTAAGTAAGGTGAATGCTCCAACCAGCCCGCAAAATTCAAATTTTGTCTGTTTTTTTTTGTTCCTACGCCTTTATGAACTTGGAGGGTTGTATTGGTGATTTTGATGATTATAATTCTGTAACTAGATACGTCTTACAACCGCGAATAATATTTTAATCAACATACAACCTAGCACTGGCCCGCAAATTGCAAAAAACGCAAGAAATTTTGAATTTCGCGGGCTAGTTGGAGCATTCCCCTTAATGATGAAAAACTTACAATGCGTGCCACGAAAGATGAGACTTAACACACCACGTGGTTTGACATGCGCAGTACACGATTTTAGGTATCTTTAGCGGTATGAGGTCTGAGTGCGGGACGGGACCTGGACGTCATAGGGGCGGCGGAAAGAGCGGGGGAGGCGGGATCAAGTCTCATCTTTCGTGGCACGCATTGTACTGTTAATTTATCTAACCTACGGCTTATCAATAAATATATATGTACTTAATATAAAAAGACAAATACGGGCTTTTTATTTATATACAAAAAAGAGCTACCTCTTTTTAGTAGTAGGTATTCATCACACATTTCATGAACTATATTTTTTTTTAAACATTGGGACCAAGTCAAAGACCTGGCAAATATCTCGATGTATTTCTTTCGTTCACACATAAATTACTGGATGTATTTTAATGAAATTTAGAATCGAGAAGATAGCTTACCTTGGAATAGCACTTAGGCTACTATTTATAATGTACTTAATCATGTGTAACGTCATAGAAACAGCTAGTAGAATATAATCCAATAACAACTTTATTTAATTACTTATTACTTTTGTAAGTCAGTGTACTCAGGTACAACACGTGTGAACCGGTTAGTGAGTAAAGTAAAGAAGGTCATCGATATGTATGAATCCGTCGCTTTTTAGTAGTCATTCAAAGTTGGTCGGATAACCAGCCGTTGCTTACATATTTTGGTTTTTTGTTAATATTTACTTAATGCGAAACATTCCAAGCTGAATATTTTCACCATATATTTTTGACTAAAGGCACATGATTTTGGTTTACACCTACACATCTCTGATTAAGCCGGTTCCTTGTATTTTGCCATCAAAGTTATGACACCATCGTTTTGACTTTTAGCAAAAACGCATGCATGAACAGTTTTGAAACTTTGTATGGTTATTATTAGCGTCAAGAAGGACCGAATACAGTTTTCAGCGAACTTGTTTCTTGTCTAATTTAGGCGCTGCGATGTTTTTTCGGGTTTTCATAAAACCGCTATAACTTGAAAACTATAAATATTTTCTTAAATCTAATTGGGGCACTAAGGGGCACACATTAAGAGCTACTCGTGTATGTTTATTCTACAGGGGCACATGCAATGGTTGTAGAGATATACGATTCATCAAAACGTTACTCCAGCAGGAAATGCAATATCTCGAAAACCTGAAGGGGCACAGATTTTATTTTTGGGGGCACATTTTGGCACACATATAAGCTCTCTGGCCATGCACAATTTTTCCCTCTCCGATCATTCGTTTAGAATTTTCCTGCTAGAAAAACGTTACCCCAGCAGGAATCGGTTTTTCCGTTTTTTTCCAAAACGACAGGGGGCACACATTTTTTGTTTGGGGGCACATTTACAGCAGATAGGGCACGAATTATACGTTCTACTCCTATAACTCTAGGAGACACTTTCTTGCTGGGGTAATGTACACCTGTAATTGCTGCCTTCCTGGATAAAAGCTCAGCTTATGATAATGTCCTAGTATCAGTCCTGGAACAAAAGCTGAATTTATTACAAATTCCAAAAATGCTGTCTAATTTAATAATTAATATGCTTTCAGAGAGATCTTTAAATCTAGATATTGAAGGGTGTACATTTACCCATTTAGTATGGAAAGGTCTCCCTCAGGGTTCTGTACTTAGTCCACTTCTCTATAATATTTACAATTACGATTTAGAATCCTCTCTAAATGAGTCGGTACAAGTCCTTCAATATGCAGATGATTTACTTCTTTATTTATCTGGTCATTCTGTTGTGAATATTTGTACTTCCTTAAGGGGGAAGCGCTAAGGCAGCCCGCGAAATTCAATTTTTTTTAGGTTTTTTGGAATTTGCTGGTCAGTATTAAGTTGTATGTTGATTAATATATGAATCGCGGCCGTAAGAAATATGTATTTACAGAATTATAATCATTAATGTCATCAACACAACTCTCTAAGACCACGTAAGTCCAAAGAATAACTGTTTCATGAAATCATCATTCTTTGGACTTGCGTGGTCTTAGAGAGTTGTGTTGATGACTTTAATGATTATAATTCTGTAAATATATATTTCTTACGGCCGCGATTCATATATTAATCAACCTACAACTTAATACTGACCAGCAAATTCCAAAAAACCAAAAAAATAAATTAATTTCGCGGGTTACCCTGGCGCTTTCGCCTTAACCTCTTCTTTATGTTTACTGAAGACATGGTTTGAATCCAATGGTCTATGCCTGTCAATTGATAAAAGCAATATAGTCTTGTTTACTAGAATGCATACGCCTCCAGCAGTTACAGTAACTTATGATAATATCTCTATGCCGGTTAATAATCAAGTAAAATTTTTAGGCCTAATTTGGATACACATCTTACAGGTTAACCACACTGTGATTATATAGCTGCTAAATGTGAACGAAATATCAACATAATTAGATGTCTTGCTGGTGTGTGGTGGGGAGCACATCCCTTTTCATTAAAACTACTGTACAACGCCTTGATTAGAAGTGTATTGGACTATGGGACATTTTTGCTGGAACCTGCTAATGTTGCTGGTCTTAAGAAATTGGAAAGAATTCAGTCCAAGGCACTTAGCGTAGTTTCAGGTGCAATGAAAAGCAGTCCTATTAATTGTCTTCAGGTGGAATGTGGAGACCCTCCGCTTCATTTGCGACGTCAATTTTTGGCTGATAGATTTATGGCTCGGTGTTTGCAATTTACTTATCATCCTTTGCAAAATAGACTTTCTATTCTCTCTAAAGAAGTTAGGTACTTCATCCACTTACTGGAGGCACAAAGATACTCCGTGTTTAGTTACAAGCTTTAGAAAATACAATTTAATCGAAGCTCCTTGCCACCAATCTCAATTTCTTCCTATATAATTATCATTGTAATTACAGTTCATTAATTATATTATATCACCAAACATCCACTACATTTTTCGCGCTGTCGTTGCGTCAGAATGAGGTCTTTTCAATAGCATGATTAAAAAAAAAAAATTCAAAAGCTCCCATAGATGGCTCTAGTAAAAAATGATCTGTCAAAATTGGCTGCATAAAGATATCTTTGCTTAAGCTATGAGTAAAAAGTTTATCACTAGTTTGACGTTTGGTTATTATTTGTTTTCACTCACTTCGATTTGACGTTGTCTTGTGAGCATAATCTATCGTGGTGTTTTATTTTGGACTTCTGTGAATTGATAAGCGCTTTGTACCGGACTTTGAATTTAAAATATATTTAATGTTGCTTGAACTTTTTTCACGGCTGATTGAATTGAAACTCAGATTTGAAAACAACTTTGACATTTTAGTTTTAAGCTATGCCATCTATCGGGAATATAGAAAACTTTTTTTTTTTCTTATGTCAATTTGAAAAGAGCTCATCAAGTGCGCCAACATGACGAACGAAACTTTTCTTGTATGCGTTCCGTTTCATGTTTATTTTTTGTTTGCTGAGAAATATTTTTTATTAAGTCTTAAAAGTAACATTTTGAGGCGTGTAACATGGAGGTAACATGAGAGGGTCAAAAGTAACGTAAAATGTTACAAAAGTAACATTCTGGCAACGCTGCGTATGTCATAACATTAACTTCAACTTCACTATGGATAGAGACTGGAAGGGTTGTCAGCTCCTGTTTACAGATGCTTCGAAGCATGGAAGAGACTCATGTGTGGGAGTAGGTGTATACCACTCCCAATATAATGTCGTTCAAAAAATAAAGCTTCCGCCCGAATCATCTGTATTTACGGGAGAATGTTACGGTCTATTCAAAGCTGTCGAATATACAAAGTTGATACGACAGAGGGGCTTTCCTTTAAACTGCCTATACTAGATACCATTTTCAAGCTCTGTACCAAAAATCAATTAAATAGGAGCATTAGTTTAGTCACAAATGATTTTTGAAGTTTTTGCTACGTTTGAACACGATGTATATTTCCTAACAGCTGATTATCTCATACGCATAGGTCATGCACCTTAAAACGATAATCTGAGTATAAGATACATTGTTGCCGCACAAGTACAACCAAATATTTCACGAAGCAATAAATACACACACACTTGCACTTTCACTATGAGAGTGACAATCATAGCAAAACCCCCGCGCCTTTTTCCCGCGCGTAAAAGTAATATATAAATAGGTCAGTGTGTTGCTATTGCATCCTAGATCCTTGCGAATTTGCTAAAAAACTTTCTTTCAGTGGACAGTGCGCACGCGTCATCCATTCGGGACGTACGTTACGTAATACGGAAGCCCCCCGCCGCCGCGCCTTTATGTTTTGTCGAACTCGCTGACAATCATTGTGATTTTGTTTTGTTATTGTGATAGACACTAAATAAGTTTAACTTGGGAATATTATTATTTAGTGTTAGTGTTTTTTTGTGTTTGACTGTTTTTATTGTGATAGGATACGTAATTAAACGTTGGTTGTGTGTGTGTGTGTAATCATTAAAGTGTTCAGCAATGCCTCGTGTAACTTACACGGCGTCAGAATACACTTACATGATTTTAATTTACGGTGAATGCCGTGGAAACGCAGATTTAGCTCTGCGAACATACCGAGAAAGGTATGGTGACCGGCGCAATAGCCCTAGGAACGCCGCGCGCCGGCACCATACAATTGGCAGTACAAAGATTACGGGAATTAAAGTGCTTAGCGACGGACAGTGATTTAATTAGAAAAATAAATAACAATATTCTCCGTCGGTATAATTTGTGCATTAATATGAATCGAGGACACATCGAGAGTTTAAAAATTTTGTGTTTTTGTGTGTGCGCGTACTTAACAAGTTAACATCCAGCCGGGCGCGGGCGGCGCGAGCGGTCTAAACCGCCCGCCCCCCGCGCCCCCGCCAAGAGAGATAACACACACGCACACGCGCTCCTGCGCGACTTTGTTACCTAGGCATCTAAGGTCAGTCAAATTTATTTATAAAGGGTGGTTGCGTTTCACTCTGACTTTAAGCTATTTAGTTTGTTTGAAAAAAAAATAATCTCATTTTTGGCGCTTTCTATTTTTGTACTGTATCGAATTAATACTATACACGTATAGTATACCATATCAACTGTCATATCAACTCTGTATACTTCTTATGGGCTTACGGAATTCACTTATTTTAACTGATGCAAGGAGTGCCTTACAATCTTTGGCCAGATTTCCATTCTATTCTCATAATTCTTTTATTATATTTGAAATACGTGAACTCCTCCACAGGTGTTCTATTAAGGTGAATGGGTAGTAGTAGACCGCGAAATTCAAATTTTCTTACGTTTTTTGCAATTTGCAGGTCAGTGTCAGATTGTATCTTGATCAAAATATGATTCGCGACAATAAAAGGTACATATTTAAGGAATTATAATCATTAGAATCATTAATATATCTTTCTAAGTTAGATTTCTACCACCAACCACCAATCTCTTATGGAAAAGTGTTAGTGGTAGAAATCTAACTTAGAAAGATGTATTATTGATTCTAATGATTATACTTCTCTAAATATGTACCTGTTATTGTCGCGAATCATATTTTGATCAAGATACAACCTGACACTGACCTGCAAATTGCAAAAAACGTAAGAAAATTTGAATTTCGCGGTCTCAACTACCCATTCACCTTAAGGGATATTCAGTGCATTTTGCGTGGATACCCTCGCATTGTGGCATTTTAAGTAATGAGAGAGCAGACCAGTTAGCTAATGATGCCGTATTAAGTGGAGACGTTTTTCCATACAAAAACAACTCCCAAGATCTGGCTGCTCTGCCCAGGGTTTATCTACAGAAATCCTGGGGTCAGCTTTGGTCGGGGCAATCAGTGAAAGGGAGATTTTATCGTAATATTCAGCCATCCATTCCTGTCAAAACTTGGTTTAGCAAGTACAAGCTAAGCAAAAAGATTTCAACAATATTAATACGTAGCGATTGGGTCATGTGTGCACTCCAGCTCATCTTGCCAGACTTGGCATTGTGCAGAGCCCTGAGTGTGAATGTGGCGCTGAGGTGGGAGATCTGAACCACTTTATTTTTGCCTGCGCCCTTTATGACCACTCCTCACTTTTCCAAAGCCTTGTTTCCCTCCGAGTCCGTTTTCCCACTTCTATCTCATGTATTTTATTTAATTTTAATGTAGATATTTATAAAACCATAACACTTTTCTTGTAAATAATGATATATCTATTTAAACGTAAATTTAAGATGTATGTAATAATTTATTATGTAGTTTTTTTTTTGTTTAGTATAAAGACGCTCCGAATAGGCCTTTTTGTTGGGTCAATGGTTGCGTTAAATGATTACATTTTCTGTTGTATTGTATTTCCTTTAATAACAACTATTCTCCTTTCCGTTTCCAAATTTTCCTTTGTAATTCCTTTCAATATTTCGCGAGTTATCGATTCTTACGTTTTGCTATAATCAGATTATATATTGTCAGTGGCAATAAGCACGAATAGTGCAATGCCATAATGAGCTCTTTTCAAATTGACATAAGAAAAAAAAAGTTTTCTATATCCCCGATAGATGGCATAGCTTAAAACTAAAATGTCAAAGTTGTTTTCAAATCTGAGTTTCAATTCAATCAGCCTTGAAAAAAGTTCAAGCAACATTAAATATATTTTTTTTTATCTGCCTACATCTACTACGTTGATCTGACATGGCTAGCCCGTGCTGTGTAGAATACTGTACAAATATCAGCACGCACTTTTTTCCTAAGAACGAAGTGCGAAAGACCCAATGGATACAAGCCATTAAATACAAGCATGTTATACGAAAAACTTCACGGATATGCTCTGCTCATTTTCGTCCAGCCGATTTTCCTGTAATTCCTACTTCTTTTACAAAATTAGGTAAGTAAATTGTTGGGTAGATAAGTACTTAAGCACTGTGATAAGCACAATATTTCAATACAAGACCGGATCCAGGGGAAGAAAGTCATGATCCCTCTCAGCTCGTCAAATGTATGTAAGTACTTTTGTGAGCGGAAAAAGCTACTACAGCCCCTGCCATGCCAGCATAGACCCACTAACAGAGCATAGAATCGAGTCTGACTTGAGGTCGATCAAGTCAGAGGCAGCGGAATCCAATATACGATAGCAAGGTCGGTCAAGTTAGGTAGGCAAAATTCAAAGTCCGGTACAAAGCGCTTATCAATTCACAGAAGTCCAAAATAAAACACCACGATAGATTATGCTCACAAGACAACGTCAAATCGAAGTGAGTGAAAACAAATAATAACCAAACGTCAAACTAGTGATAAACTTTTTACTCATAGCTTAAGCAAAGATATGCAGCCAATTTTGACAGATCATTTTTTACTAGAGCCATCTATGGGAGCTTTTGAAAACTTTTTTTTTAATCATGCTATTGAAAAGACCTCATTAAAAAAAAAATGCAGAAATTGGAAGCAGCTCAATCCCAAGCCTTTTTATCCTCAAGGAACTTACCAAAAGTGATGGGGTGCAATGTAGTACCATCATCAGGAGAGATAGTTTTCTTCTGTAAGTGGATAATATAAGGTGCACTATCGGTTTTGTCGTATGTTTTACGACCGATTTGCGCGGGAACAGCTACGGATGGAGCATGAATATCAGCAGCAACGGTTGCTATTACAGAGCAAATAGGTTCTGTTAAAGTTGTAGGATCTGTGCAACCACAACCCGACGACTCGGAACCGTGGTTATTTCGGGTGCGACGACGTATATTACAGTGCTTGCAGACATGTACGCGGCTTCTTTTCCGGTGACGAGCCGAGGACGACCCATCAGTATCCATGCCTGACTCATTGCTTACAGTTTCAAAATTGCCTGCCGGGGGAACAAAGTCCACCGGGTCTGGCGGGTCGTTCATTACACGGCTTCAACAAAAAATGGAGTAAAAACTTACCACTACCGAAGAAAGAGAACAGAAAAACAATAAATTTATAAATAAAAGAAATTAAAGCACTAAAACTAAGACTACTGATCCTATATTAACGTAATTTAAAATAATTTATCTTACATTCAAAAAGGACGCGTCCGCCAAGTTGAACGTTTCCCGCGCTTTTTTCTTTCATTTCGTTGTCTAGAATTGTCATTATTGACAGTTGGTGTAGCCAGGTAATGAAAAAAATCGATTTGACAACAACCGAACTAAATTATAATCGTATGTAAAATGATTTGAAGGCCAAAAACTATGAGTGTTTGGTTTGTTTTTAATGTAATTAAAGGAAAATAAATATAAGTCTTTTGAAAAATCACTTGATTACAGATATTCAAGAAAATACATACTTTTTGCTCAGATTTAGAAATCGATTATTATCTTTAATAAAATACTAAAATCACAATTATTATTAATGTGGCAACACAGTCAGCCTCCAACCATAAAATGGCGACGCTTTTTGAACTCAATAGAGCACTTTACAGACTAGCTATGCTAAGATTTGGTTAAAGATTGTATTATTAGTTATAAATTGTAAACCTTACCAGGGCGGCATAATCGCATGCGCGACAAAGCCCTTTTCTAGAATAAAAAAAAAAAAAGATATTCAAGAAAATACATACTTTTTGCTCAGATTTAGAAATCGATTATTATCTTTAATAAAATACTAAAATCACAATTATTATTAATGTGGCAACACAGTCAGCCTCCAACCATAAAATGGCGACGCTTTTTGAACTCAATCGGCTTAAATACTTATTAAACGAATTGTTTGTACATTTACTTTCCTGCAACGAGAATCAAAAAAATATTAATTTTAGTTATAATTATATTTTTTCGTAAAAATACTTTTTACAGAACAACTTGTCCACGTTAAGCCAATAATGAACAATTCAATAGATTTTCAACTTTATCACTGAAACATAAGTTTCAAAGTTGATTGGGAAAATTTTACAGTTCGGGTAGCTTGATGTGCTGGCGTCTGTACCTGTGTCGGCGGCGTACGGTACGTCAAGATTAAAATATTCCTCGGCACCTATGGTGACCCGTCCAAACCTTGGGCTGTGCGACCGTGCCTGCGACCAAATGAGATGAAACCTAGGAAACACAATTCCGCGACAGTGTTTTGTTAAATTGTTATGGCTGGTTTCTATGAAAATATTTTTATGTTATAGACTTTACACTGTGAACTAGAGTGCATAGAGATTTTTATAAGGTATTTTTAAGATTTCTCTCAGATTATCAGATAGGTAAGACAACCTTTGTAAGCCTTTGTAATTTAGTGTACGACGTACGTCATCGTAATAGAATAGAAGCGTCACTACATGGAAATGACCTTGTTAGAGTTTGTGCTATTGCCCGCAAGATGGCATAAACTGTAACTAATGTAGAATGTTCTGGAACAATAATGCCTTGTATTACGTTTCTTGCCGAGGCGCTACTAGTTTCCGGTTCGTATAATCGGTACTAATTCTAATAGTATATAATCGGTAATCTGAGCATAGTAGGTGTCTGCAAATAAATCTCACAAAGTAGGGATGCCCAAAAAAGTCTGTTGTATCGATATATCGCATCGTAACCGTATCGCTTTGGTATATCAATTGGGTAGGTTATTTCGTAGGTAAAATATTATTACAACCCTAAATATATCGTAAACATTAAAGAAAGACATATACCTTTCTTTAATTTTTACAATATAAGTATTGTAAGTTATCGAAGAAAAGTATTTATATGTATGAAAGGTTGGTGTAGTACATAAATAACTCTAAATAATCCCGACCTCTGCTTATTACAAATAACAATATTATGTCTAAAGGTAGGTAGGTTTAATATAAACAAAAATGAAATAAATTTTAAACAAAGTTATAGTTTGATACGATACGTTATTGCGATATTTTTTTGGAATACGATATATCGAGGCGCATCGTTTGGCCAAAATATCGTATTAAATATCGATATATCGTATAGCGCTGTATCGATATTTCGATATATCGCATCGTATTGGGCATCCCTATCACAAAGCAATTTTTTTAACATGCGGTTCTGCGCGATCGAGAGACTGGACCTTGGACTAGACAAAGTGATTAACCAAGTAACGTAATTATTGTAAATAGTAACGAATAAGTGCAATGAAGCGACTGAATCTTTCTGCAAACATTATCCGTAAGTACTTACCTATTGCTTTTTTATCACATAGTTAACTATTATTTTATTATTATACTATATTTAATAATTAAGGTGATTGGATAGACACTTTTTCATATATTCTATCGGGGTACAAATCTCGATACTTAACGATTTTTGCAGAATAAAAGCACGTACATTAAGTGTTTATGATCTATTATTGACGCATATCGTAAAAAAATTATAAAAAAAACACTATTTGTAGGATATTGCCTGACAAAAACGATAAATCTTTGCATGTGTGCACGGGCGGAGGTACGCCCTCTATAGGATATTTCAAGAACCATCAAGAAGCAGAACAACATTTTTGCTAAAGTTATCAGTTCTTGTAT
This sequence comes from Luperina nickerlii, assembly GCA_963855955.1. Taxonomy (NCBI): domain Eukaryota; kingdom Metazoa; phylum Arthropoda; class Insecta; order Lepidoptera; family Noctuidae; genus Luperina; species Luperina nickerlii. The sequence continues at coordinate 11,818,800 of OY979664.1, read as the reverse complement.
CTTGAAGGTATCTTGATCGTTAGATGGCGTTGTTCAACGTCGCACAGGCTGGCCAATTTTATAACTGCGTGATATTGGTGACAAGTTTCGAATCGTAGGTATGCTGTGTGTGTGTGTATGTGAGAGTTACATTTTATCAATTTAATAATGAAGTGAGAAAAAATGCATTATTTAGTGATAGGATTTTAAGTATATTGTGTGTGCGAAATAAACACATTTTCTTTCTTATTTCTTTTTTATCTAGTTTTCGAGAACCCCAAATGCAAGTATTTGATAGCTTTATTGTAAGAATTAGCAAAACACAAAAAAAATGTCTTTAATTATTTGTTTTCAAAAAGCTTGTGGCCTAAATTGTATGTATTTACATAGGTACACACGTGACATTTCAAGTTATATATACATTTCCAGTATAACATGGTCGCTTTGTATAGAATTACCATATAATGAGGGATGCGCTTATACTGGTTTGGCATAGCTTGATTGGTCATCGTGCGTACTTTCGCCAGTACCTACTTGCTAACCAACCAATCACTGTCCAATAGTAGCTACTTTTATGATTATTTCACGTTACAAACTTTATAAAAACATATCACCGTAAGTTTAAAAAAAATACACGACAATAAAATAAATAATAGTAGACTCAAGTATCAAGCCGTGTTAGTTCACTCATAATTTCTCCGCTTCGCGCTAGTCGCTGTGTGTGTGAGCCGTGCACGTGTAGTAGTAAGACTCAATACCTAAAATTGAAGCGCGTCATTTCGTAAATGCGTCCTTAAGTAAGTACCTACATGCATAAGTAAGTAGGTAAGTAAGTACTAACTTACACTTGAACTTGTCTTAGAGAAATTTTCTGAATTAAAAATCATTCTGCATTATGTAGGTAAGTACCTATTGAGAGAGCTCTTTCTTCCCAGTAGGAGTGGGCGATACAAATCGTATATAATAACAATACAACGTACAATATCCAATACACCTATTAGGTGTATTGGATATTGTACCGATACATAGATATTGTATCTATATACGATTTGTATCGCCCACTCCTACTGGGAAGAAAGAGCTCTCTCAATAGGTACTATATCGGACGGCACTGAATCTATATATCAGAGGGGCAATTCTACTAATTTTAACAACGTTCACAGTCTGATCTCAGTCTCAATCTGTCAAAAAATACTTCAAATTTCCCTACATTTTGACAAGTTTTTGATATTTCTTTGTCGCTGAGATGAGACTGCGACTAGATTTTGAACGTTTTAAATTACGAGAATTGGCCTTCTGGTATCCGCGTCCGCGTACCTTGAACGAGACACTATACCGATATCGTATCACATGATCTATGATATTCGGTTCAAACTGATTCGGGTACAGTAGTAGTTACGCGGTTTTAGGTACCGTATCCTTGATGCGCGCGGGCGGGAGTGATGTAGCTAGAGATGAACGAGCGAGAAAGCGCGCTAAGCTAACGTCTAATACTAATTTTAAACATTATTTACAGGAACATAGAGCTTAATACCGAATACATTATTTTGTAAACAGGTAACCATCAATAAACGTCAAAGGATTTTAAATCGTATGGCATTCTCAGAGCCCGTATACGAAATTTTTCCGATTCCGCTGATTTACCAGATTTTACAGACGTGATTTAACAGTTAAAATACAGTACACCGCTTAGAATCATCTTGATACTTAGCCAGTTTTTAGTTAGTAGGGAATGTTTTCGTTTTCCGTAAGCGGGGATTCAGTTTTTTGTTTATTGTAATAAATGAGCAATTAAATTATTATTAGTTAGGTTAGAGTAAATAAAAACAATTTCGTGTAAAATAAAATCTTAATATTTGTTGTCTCTAAGTTTCATGGACCTAGCTTTTCGGGGATCACAGGGGGTAACAGGCATTTATTGTAAAAGCTGACTAGCCGATGTTCCATATTTTCGTTCCAAAATTTATCGTCCCTGATTATTTTTTCAGTCTTCAATTTAAAATCTTTGCCTGTCCACACAGCAAACAGACAGTAATTTCTGTTAGTTATATGCAGCTGCCCCTGTATCTGATAAAACCAGTCATGGCGTCGATTCACAGATCCATCTATTTTCCAGAATTTAATTTTTTTTTGGCTAATAGCAAAATCTGCCTCTAATCCAAATGCCGAACTAGGACATTTAATTTCGGTGATGCCATCATCGTCGATTAGTCCATCCGGCGAAGCACCTGTAATCATAATAATTTGAAACTCAATACTCTAATTACTTCTTTTTAGTAGAATTTAAGAATACAAAAATAAATTGTTAGAAAAATCTAAAAAAGAGAAAGAAGCAAGTGAAACGAAAACAAAAAATATATAAATAAATCTGATGGAAGTACATACTCCAGAAAAATAAGTCCTTATTAACAAACAATCCGCATTTTTCTATAGTGATATTTTCTTGTGCCAGCCCCGGATCTAAGGGGGGCAAACCGGGGCACCTGCCCCGGGCGGCAGTTCATGGGGGGCGCCAAATCCTTGAGACAAGAATTTGAAATATCGAACAAATGAAGCCTCTTTTCCTACAATCTCATAGGTTTTTATCAAGTTATCAAATCTTAATATAATATGTTTGAAAAACAAACTTTTCTATTTCCATACGCCCAGTTAGTTTTTGAACACATACTAAGTGGTTTATGAACGCATCTTAACAGATCAAGTAAATTTTTGAACGCGTGCGTAGTGTCCGTCTTTCTGCCAAGGGGAATCCCCGTCATATATCTATACGATCCGAGCCGAACAAATTCAAACAGTTGAACGTCAAGTGACAACCGCCCCGGATCTAAGGGGGGGCAAACCGGGGCACTTGCCCCGGGCGGCAGTTTCAAGGGGGCGCCAAATCCTTGAGACAAGAATTCGAAATATCGAACAAATGAAGCCTCTTTTCCTACAATCTCATAGGTTTTTAACAAGTAATCGAATCTTTATGTTTGAAAAACAAACTTTTCTATTTCATACGCCCAGTTAGTTTTTGAACACATACTTAGTGATTTATGAACGCATCTTAACAGATCAAGTAAATTTTTGAACGCGTGCGTAGTGTCCGTGATCTTTCTGCCAAGGGCAATCCTGGGCAATCCCCGTCACATATCTATACGAGCCCAGCCGAACAAATTCAAACAGTTGGACGTCAAGTGACTACACTGTTTGTTTATGTGGTTGATTGCGTTTGCGAGTAATCAGCGTTAATAAAATAAGTAATTTATTAGTGAAATCATATATTATCGTAGTGGAAATCAACAATTTGCAAGTTTTTCTCAAACACTGAAGGGAGGGGGCGCCACTATCAAGGTTTTGCCCCGGTTCGAAAAAATCGTAGATCTGGGGCTGAAATATGTAGATACGATATCCGATATTCTAAACCGATACATAGATACGATTTGATATAGTGTACGAGTAAAAGCGATATTACCCATGCCTACTTTCCAGTCCTATCGTCAACGCGGTCAACGCCGTCATAATCGAAAAGCTTGTTGTTTCATCTAGCGTAATGTTTGAAAAAGAGGCAAAGCGAAAAGAGTGAGATAGCGCCTGAACGCTCGGTTCAACTCGGTTGGCTTTCGGTAACTTCCGCCGCTCACTCGCACTACTCGCACTCGCAGGCGACCGGACGCTTGGGTGAGCCATTCATGATTTCGCATCGCACGCGCCTCGCTACATGGCCGCGTGTATAAATGCCAGGTGACGAGACTACAGAACCCTAACAATCCACCTTTGCTTTGTTCGGAAGATATTACTGAAGAGTTTCTCCAACACCAAGCGCGACTTCCCAAATCACGCAGAAACGAGGTGCATAAGGTAGAAATTATCGCAAAAAGGACATCATGCTTGATGCTGCCAGTCGTCGTGGAGATGAATGGAGGCGTCAGATCATGCAACGACATCAGAGGAGGTTAGATCAGAGGTAGCCAGGTACCATAAATTATGCCACATGAAATTGTACAGCATGCCAGTCGGAGTAAGGCAAAAAAATCCTCAGAATCCAGGAAAATCAAAGAGTGCACTCTACATATAACCCACTTTACCTTCTTTTCGTTTTCTTAAGATTGTAAGTGAACTGCTAGTCTCACAGACTTCGTTTTGGGCTCTAATAAAAGCTAAATAAATGTACTACAAAATATGTATAGTAACCTTTCTTCGTAGGGCAAGTGATTTCGCCAATATTTCGCGAAATGAGTAAAACCTGAAAATTTAAATTTTCGAGAAAAATTTGTCATCTTCGAAGTGCCATAGCTTGGCGTCTATGGGATCAATAGAGCTGCGATTGGGCTCAAATTGTAGGTAATTTAATACAGTTTATAAGTGTAGAAAATATTGTTCGCAAAAGATGCATAGTTTCGGCTCTAAATAGCAAATAGTGAAAAAAGTCCCAAAATTTCGAAGGCTTTCGCGATTTTCTCAGTTTTCACAGGTTTTTCGAAGCTGCAAATTTGAATTCACACTACACTATACTCCATTTACTATAGCATTAGACAGAAGTTAAAAAAGGCTCTTTTAGGGGCACACTTTATTATAAAAGTACAACACACATTATTACAGTCAAGATTGATGTGTAGTTAAATAAAACCAATTTAAATAACAGCTGTTACACTTAATTGTACTTATTTACCCTATCTACCTTCTGAAATTACAAGGCTTTCATTTAATTTTATTTAGCTTTTACATAAAATATTGTCGTGTCAATGTTTAAAATCTAAAAGAAGCAGGGGCGAATAGTGCTTGGAACGTTTTTCATGTCACTATAACTCTACCAAATCTAAAATGTTACATAATTCCTTCATAAGTTGTGGCAGCACGTGTTTTTTTATTTTGTCGGTTTACGATGTCATCCATCCATCAAATTGCATAATCTGAATCTGTTGTCAATTGTCAATATTGTCATTCACTTGTGGATACTTGTGAATGCTACGCCTTTTCTCGTTGTTATTGCTGAATTTTCGTGGTTTCGTCGTTATTTGTTACTGTTTTTCTGTTGTTATTGTTTTGTTATTGTTATTAGTGTTAGTTTTGTGTTGTTCGTACAAAGCGGTACGTTTTGCTGAATCATGGACAGGAGCGATCCCGGTGCAGGCCCGAGTGGCTTGCAAGCGCCACGTGTACGCTCTGAAACTTCTAATAGCGCTGATCAGTGTCAACAGCGAAAAAAACGTCGCCGCAAAGTTGATCAGGAGGTTAAAATATTGTCTCCGAAGAAAAATAGAATAAAGCAGACACCGCTTCGTTCTACAGAAAAAAACACAGTGATAAATATTTATAAAGATGTTATGGGGTCCTGGCCCGAAGGTGCTTCTGCTTATAGAACCCAGTCAATTAACAAAACTGCAGAAATTGCAGGTAAGGATCATAAAAATATTACCATAAAAATAAATGTATTTGAAATTAACATGCATTGTCAGGTAATAACATACATTACTAATCTTATTTTATAGGCATATCTCGTGCAACAGTCTATAATGTACTCAAAGAGTACAATACAGAAGGTCGTCTGCTATCACCCCCTCATCGCCAACGGAAATACTCAAAATCTGACGATTATGATGATATAACATTAAGTGGAATACGAAGAAAAATTCATTCTTTTTTCTTTGATAATGAGTTACCAACGTTGGACAAGATTCTGGAAGCCGTTAATAGTGATGAGTCTCTACCCGATTTCAAAAGAAGCACTTTATACAAATTAATCAAGAACAAATTAAAATTTACCTATATTAAAAGAAGTAGAAAAAGTGCCCTAATTGACAAACAAGAGATTGTGTTATGGAGGGTGAAATATCTCCATGAAATTAAGAAATTAAGGAACGAAGGAAAAAAAATATATTATTTAGATGAGACTTGGCTAAATGAAGGTACAGTGCCTCTAATATTTATAGTCTTTTTTTGCATGAAGGCGGGTTTTACATAACTTGGTAAGCTATGTAAAACCTCCTCTATGCAAAACAATACAGTGAAGTATTATTTTATTTATTTATTTATTTCTCAACTTACATCTATCCTTACAGGGAAACCTATTGCGATAGTGTACATTTATCTAAACTCTTATCCTAACTTATTACTAACTCCTTATTTTAATTAATTTTTTATTAATTCAACATAAGTCGATATAATATTGTATTTACACCTATAACTTTTATTATACATGCAGGACACACGAAAAGCAAGGTATGGCAAGACAACACTATCAAGTCTTCAAAGGAAGCACACCGGGCAGGTTTATCAACTGGTTTAAAGAACCCAACCGGTAAAGGAAGACGGCTTATCATTGGCCATATTGGTAAAACTTGATTTAAATGTATTTCTTTTGAAATTACTTTACAATTGTCACATTACCAAATCATGAATAAAATGATCACTCCATTGTCACTGAAAACTGGTTAAGTCTTAATGCCTCCCCCGGAGAAAAATGTTTATGGGCAGATTATGGGTTTATGGTTGTAGATTAACCTTTTCAAGGAAAGTAATGATGCAATTTCGGTTGTTATTCAAAGGTTAAGATCTATTTCCAGCGGTCAAGTAATCTATGCCACCGGTACACAAATTATTGATTTGCTTTTATTTCATTTCACAGGATCAACAGAAGGGTTTTTAATGGATGGTGAATTAATATTTGAAGCCAAAAAGGGTGATGGAGACTACCATTCTGAAATGGATGCACACAATTTTGAAAAGTGGTTCAAATTAATATTGTCAAAAATCGAGAGTGGTGCTGTTATTGTTATGGATAATGCCCCATATCATTCGAGGAAAGTGGAGAAGCTGCCAACTACAGCCACACGAAAGGCAGATATTCAGGAGTGGCTAAAAAACAAAAATATTCCTTTTGAGGAAAAAGACCTTAGGGCCACTTTATTAGAAAAAGTGAAACAAATAAAACATTTGTACCAAAAGTTTGCTGTAGATGAGATGGCTAAAGAAAAAGATATATTAGTATTGCGCCTCCCACCTTACCACTGCGAGCTCAACCCAATAGAATTGGTATGGGCTCAAATGAAGGGGTATGTAGCCCAAAACAATAAAAGTTTTAAATTAGAAGAAGTGAAGCAGTTACTTCCTAAAGCACTCATAAACATAACTGCAGAGAAATGGCAATCTTGCATTGCTCATACAATTAAAGAAGAGGAAAGGTTTTGCCAACTTGATGGTATAATGGATGATGTTGTAGAAAAATTCATTATTAACGTTGGTGAAACTTCATCATCATCATCATCATCATCAGAGGATAATGAATAATTCTTATTATATCATTAACGTGGCAAAACCTTTTCTTTAATAGCAATAAATCTCATCTCACACTTCTATGTCTCTGGAAAGTGTTTTTAAACGGTTTTATTTAGCTCACCCCGTTTGTTTTTTATAGCTGGTATTTAGCTTGCGAAAGTTGGCATTCTAAATTATTATAGTAAAAATTATGACTTTTGTTACCACTAATGCCAATTAATTATTATCATTTGTGATGACTAATGGTAGCAGTGACTAAATTGTTAAGTGGTGTTTTGTGTCGTATTTATTTGGTTTGTTGAAAACATAATATGTACTCGTACATGCCATTGTGATAAAGTTGTTTTTAATAAACTGACCTACTAATTTTTTTTTTATTTCATGTTACCTATAGCTATCCAAGCATCGTGACGAGAAGTTAGATAGAATATGCTTTTTTGTATGCCATACATTGTTACTTACAAAAAAGCACATAGGTACCATTGTTTATTAAAATTATTTGAACATAACTTGAAAATAAAAGGTTTCGTAGTCCTGCTTCTGCGTACCTCTTTTTTCTAATGTTATAATAAATGGAGTATAACTGACCCATACAACATACCAAAAATGCAGAACTACATCACGCTTTGCGAATTTAGCCTCTTTTTGTGTCTTTATCCGACGGCCTATACTCGTACACGACGTATCTTATCGTACTATTATCGGACGGGCTGGGCTGTCTTTCATTGTCTTTGTATTTTCCGTCTTGTTTTAGTCTAAGATACGTATAAGAAAGACCTTCACCGATCGAGTAACCGGACGAAATGTGTTTTTTACGGAATAAAATATGTTAACGAAAGTAACGGTGATGGGTTGCCTAATGAAATCCTGTCAAGGATATTTTTAATTAATTATGTAACAGGTAATTTTTTTTCGATACCTTCACCGATAGCGTAACCAAAAAAATTTAACGCTAATCGAAAGTATGGAGTCTATAGAATATGCAAACAGGGTTGCCTACCATTTTCTTGTCAAGGCTATAGGGTTGCCTAGTTTAAACAGGTGATTCGAAAATGGTACCTTCACCGATCGAGTAGCCAAATAAATTATAATAATATATCAAAATGAAGATTATTTTTTTGCGAATACGATGGTACAAGGTTGCCTATGAAAAACCCGTCAAAATCAGGGTTGTAAAGCGTTGAAATTTGAAAATTGAAACGTATGAAAGTGTGCAAGAAAGAGAGACTCCCCATTATATCCAGTGCGATAGAAGAGGAAGCAGCATTGCAGCCGATCGCGCCACATCAGATGCTTGAAATAGTGCGAGAGAGAGAGCATATACGTAGTATCAAATGCGGTAGAGGAAGACGCACCATAGCGATGGGCTCCGCTTATCCGCTTATCACTCACAGTGTTAGGTACAAGAAAATAACCGTTTTAAAAAAAACTTACATTGAAGAATTCAATAATTTCATTGCAGAGCAAGAAATAAGTGATACTTAATATATAATTTTCCAAATTATTACTGAAATAAATTTTTTATATTTTATTTGTAACAAAACAGAAATTGACAGAAACTAGGCACATTTTTTTTAGCAAATAAATTATTATAAATAGAATAAAAAATATAGGTTAAAAAATTTTAACCTATAGTTATTATAATTTTTTATACGCATATATTTTTAATTTTTTAAATGCTTTATCCGAAACGCCAACTTTAATTTGCAGTTTTTTAGCGTTTCATCATCAAAGTCAATTACGGACTCTTTCAAGCCACATAAAAAGCACGTTTTCGAGATTTTTAATTTGTAAGTAAAATTCACTAATGAATTCAATTAAAAAAAGTAATAAACAGCACGATTTTATATTCCGTAGCACGCTATTACTTCTATAAGAATGGCGGGAAGTTGCTCCAAAACAACGCTTGACATTCATACACAGATCTGTCAACTGTACAGAGCATGCGCACTCTCTTTCATAGGCCAGAAGGGGCGGAGCCCGTCGCTATGGTGCGTCTTCCTCTACCGCATTTGATATTACGTATAGGCTCTCTCTCGCACTATTTCAAGGATCTGATGTGGCGCGAACAGCTGAATTGCTGCTTACTCTTCTATCGCACTGGATATAATGGGGAGTCTCTCTTTCTTGCACACTTTCATACGTTTCAATTTTCAAATTTCAACGCCTTACAACCCTGATTTTTGACAGGTTTTTCATAGGCAACCTTGTACCATCGTATTCGCAAAAAAAAATAATCTTCATTTTGATATATAATTTATTTGGTTACTCGATCGGTGAAGGTACCATTTTCGAATCACCTGTTTAAACTAGGCAACCCTATAGCCTTGACAAGAAAATGGTAGGCAACCCTGTTTGCATATTCTATAGACTCCATACTTTCGATTAGCATTAAATTTTTTTGGTTACGCTATCGGTGAAGATATCGAAAAAAAATTACCTGTTACATAATTAATTAAAAATATCCTTGACAGGATTTCATTAGGCAACCCATCACCGTTACTTTCGTTAACATATTTTATTCCGTAAAAAACACATTTCGTCCGGTTACTCGATCGGTGTAGGTCTTTCCTTTACGGATCCTGTACTATTTATCTACAACATGAACTGTTGAGATAAACGAGATGGAACAAAATGTATGTGGTATGTATGTGTCGTACCAGTGGCGTAGCGTGCCATCTCGGCGCCCGGGGCGGGAGACCCATTTTGCCGCCCCCATTCTATAGGTGCTTAATTAAAATTAAATTTCACAGGCAATGAGGTATCTTTTATTGAAGGTAAAATAGGATGAGCGGTTTTACAAGCGGATTCTACGGGCCTTATGAGCAGCGAAGTCAGAAATTACTTTGTCAAAACCAATATTTGCAGCCAATTCTTGTTCAATCGACAATATAGCCAAGTTTGATAGTCTAGCGGAGCTCATAGTAGATCTGAGATAATTTTTTATTAGCTTCAACTTCGAAAAACTTCTCTCACAACTTGCAACACTAATCGCCAAAATCGCCAAATATATACGAATCAAGATCACTATATTTGGAACCGAAATTCCGATATTCAGTTTTTGAATGAACTGGAGGAACTCCAGTGGTCCATTACCCCTGTGATTGACGTTTGAGTTTTTGACCTGACATTGACATAAGTTCCGCTTTGTTGCCTGTATATTAAAACATTGACAATCGATTGTGAAATCGATTTATGAATCAATTCATTTATACGACCATTATTTAAACCATATATTATGTGTTTTATTTAAACTTATGTAATAAAGAATAATTACTAATCTTTTAAATAATTAATTAATTATTCATTCTATTTTTGTAATGATAATCGATTGTAACATCGATTAACTTACCTATATGATATGGCAACCTTGTTTTAATATGAAAACAAGGGAAGTCAGTATTAATTTGATTAAATAATTAATTTCTTATCCCATGATAAAACTGCTTAATATTTTATAATTGACCACAAAAAAACTGAAACAAAATATTGATAAATATTTCATTTGTGTAACGTTAGGCACAGATTCGCCCATCTCCTTACTCCCTGACTTGTCAGACGTTCTGACACATGAAATGAATGAATCATAGATCTCAACTCAACCCGCTTCACCAGCGACATTTTGCCGCCACCGCAGGCTGCCGCCCGGGGCGGGCCGCCCCCTCCGCCCCACCCACGCTACGCCACTGTGTCGTACTACTACATTTTACTAGGGGCGTTTCGTTTGATTGATTGATCATCCGCTGACGAGACTGGAATTTACCGAAAATAATTTTAAATCCCCGCAATCCCCGCAAGATGCCTCTCCCCAAGTCCCCACAAAATACCCAATGGTGTTGAGATCGCAATTTGGGGAAATCCCCACAAATTGGCAACGCTGCTCTGTGGACTGTGGTTACCCGTTGCCGTTGCTACGAGTAGGTACTTGCTTTACTTGCACTGCACACGCCTCGGCCACTGTTTATGCGATGTTTATGGTGCTTTTCATTCCGAATAATTATACGATTTTTTTAAGTATTTCTTATCTAAGATCAATTTGCTGTTGTGTTTCATTATTATTTTTGATTACAGATTGAATTGAAAATATGCCCAAGATAAACCAGACCAGCAAATCAGCGTACAAGCGACACGCGTATTCGGGGCCACGGAAATCAAGGAAGAAGGTGTATTCAGCATTCAAAATGCATAATAGAGATTGTAGTGATACATTCTAGTGAGTAAATTAGATTCCTTAAGATTTTGAGTCAAATTTACGTATTAGGGTGTAGATTCGACAATTATTATGTCTTCGTTTGCCGCCATTTTTTCTTTACTATGAAAAAATTAATAGTTTAGTTTACGAATAGTATTATGTACCTATTGAGAGTATGACGAATTGCAGCCGGCCGGAAGCATGGCGTTACAAGAAGCAGAAGGATCTAGAACAAACCACGGGCTGCCTTATGGAATATATGGAAAGGTACAGACCTATCAATATTTTTTCTGTTCTCAACATTGATTTTAGTAACTTATCATCATCTGCCTAGCCTTTTCCCAACTATGTTGGGGTCGGCTTCCCGTCAATTCAAGAAGAACAGTAAAATTTATACTAAGTACATACATCCAAGTGTCATTTATTTGTTCAAATAGCGTCCTCTCTTGTAGAACCTTTACTCAACAACAGAGGGCGTTTTTGGCAGGCAATGACGTCTTGAATATCTAATGCAGTAATAATTAATTTTCTGCTGATTTTTAGTTCCGTTAGACAAAATAAGGTTGGTAAGTAAAAGGTGACTTAGATTTACGACAACCGTATTTTGTAGTTTTTTCTTTCAACTACGTAGTAATGTTATCATTAATCACTACAAAACCGATCACAAAGGATATAAATTTTTTGCTTAGAACTAAAACAGTGCACAAATGTTGTATGAAATCTCATGATTGCACAGTCTTTCATTAATGCACTCTCTTTTATTTTTTATTTAGTTGTAAATTTACCACTGAGGTTTAATGTCTCCCATTATGTTTAATATAATATAAAATGTATGCATTAGATCAAAAAGATACTGGCTGAAAATGAAAATCGGCTGAATAAAACCGACTCAGTGAAAAAAAAAAAAACAAATGGCGCGCAATTTGTACCATTGTAAAACTTGGATACTTCATATTTAGCAAGAAAAGATTAAAAAATGGAAATAGCCATAGCGATATGAATGCAACTCCAGAAAGTATAAAAACAGCTGCAAATGAAATTGTTTATGACCTTTTGCCGCAAAAGTCGCGGGATAAATATTTAAAAGCTTAGGAAAACTTTGTTTTCATTAACTTGAGTTTTTATTTTGAGTAGGTATATTTTATCATGGTAGTTTAAAGAAAAGTAGATTACGCACCTTGCTAAAGTGAGTAATTAATGCACTCGTGTTAATTTAGTGCCCGGGCACCAACATAACTGTCTCACTTTGCGCTCGATGCAACAATCTACTATGTATTAGTACATTATGTGTTTTTTTTCTACTAGTAATATTATAAAGTACCTACCTATTTTTTTAATATTATTGATTAGATCCTTTGCGCACCTGTTTATTGCAAATATATGGAAATCCATTTATTTTCCAAAGATATTAATAGAAGAAATTTAAGGGAGAGCTCCTCAGAGAAATCATTGCAAAGCCAGTAATTTTCCATGAAATCTGCTTTGTCATCAATGGTAGACGCCAGTGGCGTAACGTGGGTGGGGCGGAGGGGGCGGCCCGCCCCGGGCGGCAGCCCGCGGGGCGGCAAAATGTCGCCGGTGAAGCGGGTTGAGATCTATGATTCATTCATTTCATGTGTCAGAACGTCTGACAAGTCAAAAAACAACAATGACGTAAAGGAGACGGGCGAATCTGGGCCTAACGTTACACAAATGAAATATTTACAGCTTGGCAAAAAAGTCTAGAAACGGAACTAATTTTTTTGTCTGCTGGCAACATTCTCAAAATAATGACGTTTCAAATAAACAAACTTCGCGACTTCGTAGAATTTCTATTTCGACCATCAAACGGTGATTAAAATAAGTAAAAAGTGAATAATAATGAATAAAACCATTCGAAGTGCTGGCAGGGAGATTATTTATAAGGTGTACAGGCGATGTTTGGCGGAACATGAAGCCCAAACTATGCTTTCCGTTCTTGACAATATTTACCAAAGAACCGCTGATATTACAGGTATATAAGAGTTTGTTTTGTTGTTTTTAGTTGAATCAAGTGTTAATTGTTGAACCCAAAGCTGTTTTGAATTGCTTGCATACGGATTAAGTGGAAATATGGAACAATAAACATCGAGCACATAGGTTATGTTTACATTTTGTCTGCATTACTCTGGTATAGCGCGCCTAGTTTAATTGATACATGAGTGACTTGTAGTAAATTATTTTTCTACTTTAACTTTGAGTGTGATTACAAGGTAATAATGTATTTGTTGCAGCATTTGCATTAGAAATGTACCAGAAATTAAGGTGCCATAGACTAAATTACGTTATATTATGTTAAACAAAAATACAGCTAATTATCAAGACCAGATTGGTACGCTATTCGGTTGCAGCGGGTTGCCATTCGAACAGCACAGTGGCGCCCCCATTATTTTCTACTCTTTTTTGCCAAGCTATATCAATATTTTGTTTCAGTTTTTTTGTGGTCAATTATAAAATATTAAGCAGTTTTATCATGGGATAAGAAATTAATTATTTATTCAAATTAATACTGACTTCCCTTATTTTCATATTAAAACAATGTTGCCATATCATATAGGTAAGTTAATCGATGTACAGACGCCAGCACATCAACCTACCACATTCTGTCAGATTTCTTTAATAGATTTTCAACTTTATCGCTAAAGCATAAGGTTCAAAGTTGATTGGGAAAATCTGACAGATTGTGGTAGGTTGATGTGCTGGCGTCTATACAATCGATTATTATTACAAAAATGTTAATGTCAAGTCAAAAACTCAAACGTCAATCACAGGGGTAAAGGACCACTGGAGCTCCTCCAGTTCATTCAAAAACTGAATCTCGGAATTTCGGTTCCAAATATCGGTATAATCTTCTCCAAACTTTTGAGAGTAACCCTTGGCAACAAGGCGAGCATTATGCCGTTGAACCTTTCCATCTGCCCCGATTTTTAACTTAAAAATCCATTTACTTTTGACGACATTAGCGTCTCTAGGACGATCGATGAGCTCCCAAGTCTGATTCTCCATAAGAGAGTCGTATTCCTCCTTCATAGCTTTCTTCCACAGGTCTTTATCAGAACGCTTCATAGCATCCATTACCGAAATCGGGTCAGGAGTATTCGTGACATGGAAGTTGTATACCATGTCCTCTTCTATTCTTCTGACTCGTATTTCTTAGAGGATAACGCCCTTCCTCAGGCTCCTCTACAGTTTGAACCGGCTCTGTTGACGGTTCATCGAAAGAGTCGTGAAACTCTTCTTCAGCAATAGTGGGCGTTGAACTTGGTGTCATAACTTATTACTCTGGCTTGGGCCATCCTCAGGCGCCACTGCCCTAGAAGTGCCTTGAGCAATATCTGGCTCACAAAAAATTGGTACCTCTACATATTCTTGCCTCGATTTCTCCCTCAAAACTTGTGCACTGCATTCAGGGGGTTTAATCTCCTTGATTACTTTTGACCGCTCGTCAAACACGGCGTCGCGAGTAACTATTATGCGGTGCGGATTGACCGGGTCGACAAATCTATACCCCTTTTGTACTTCACTGTACCCAACGAAGATAAGCCCACGGGTCTTAGAGTCGAATTTCCTTCGGCTATTATCTTTTCCAAAACCTGAGCTGTGGACCCAAAAACTTTTAAATTGGTAAGATCCACCTCATGATTTGTCCAAACTTCTACGGGAACTTTCCCGGCGATTGCTAATGTGGGTGAGCGATTTTTCAAATAGATCGCAGTCCCTACCGCTTCTCCCCAGTACCGTTTACTTAGGTTACTGTCATGGAGCATACATCTCGCCTTTTCAGTAATGGTGCGGATCGTCCTTTCCGCAACTCCATTCTGTTGAGGAGTATGAGTAACGCTCGTCTGGTGCGTAATTCCACACTTGGCCAAATAAGCCTGGAACTCCTTATTGGTATACTCAGTACCATTATCGCTTATAAACCGTTTAATTTTCCTTTCGGTTTGGTTCTCTACCAGACGCTTGAACTCCTTAAACTTCTCTATCACCTCAGTCTTTTGTTTCATGACGTAAGCGAAAACCTTTCGGCTAAAGTCGTCAATGAACAGAAGGAGATATCTGTTTCCTCCCCAAGTCTCCACATCTATTGGACCAGCTACGTCGCTATGTATTAGGTCCAGCATGCCGGAGGCTCGGAAAGACTTCTTCCGTTTAGGAAACTTTTTTACGCACTGCTTTCCTTGACTACAAGGAACACAAGGGGCTCCATCACCCTTTTTGCCGTAATCGAGGCCCTTGACAATTCTTTTCAAAATGTGCATTTGCGCGAAAGACAAATGGCCCAATCTCCGGTGCCATAATTCAAACTTGTCCTGATTGTCTTCCCCTAAAAGAGCTATCACCTGATTACAACTGGAACCTAAAACATAAAGTCCGTTTTGGCGCGGTGCGGTAAATAATGCCTTACCATCTATTTTTACATTATTGCTAAAAACACTACATTTGGTTTTATCAAAAACAATAATACTGCCTGCATCTGCAAACTTTCTTACAGGCATTAAATTGGTAATTAGTTCAGGAATGTGAAGAACATCATTCATCTTCACTACAGTGTCACGTTCCTCATGACGCAGGTTTAACTCCACAGAACCTTGCGAAGTCGAAACAATTTTTTCGCTATTCGCGCACGTTATCGTTTTGGAGCAAGATTTCGTGGGGTTCAAGAGGGATTTCACCGGTGTCATGTGGGACGTAGCTCCTGAATCCAACACCCAGTTATCACTGCTACCTACAGATGACAACAAGGTCAAAAAGTCTGAGGTCGCGTTCACATTCGTCATCATAGCCGAATTCGCATTTGACTTCTTCTTATCCGGCTGCTTGGCCTTGAACTGCTTGCATTACCACTTGAAATGGCCCTTCCGTTTGCAGAAGTGACAAACAATCTCTCTGGTGTGGTCTTTTCCTCCACTACCACCAGCGCTAGATGCTAACGCCGAATCATCATTCATCATCATTCGACTCTTGACGTTGACCCTCCTTCAGAAGTGCTGATATGACCAGTTCTGAGGTAATTGTCGAGCGGGAATGCTCTATGGCCATTACTAACGGATTGTAGTTGTCCGTCAATCCCGCCAGCATTATTATTCCGACAAACTCATCGTCAAGTCCGGCACCAATGCTTCGCAGCTGCTGCTGAATCGCTCGAACTTCCGTGACGTAGGCTTCCATACTTGGGTATGATTCTAGCTTGATGCGAAACATTTTTCGCAGCAACGAAAGCCTCCGCATTAGTCCAGCATCCGCATAGGCATTTTTTAGTGCCAGCCAAGTCTCTCGTGCCGTCTTTGCTTCCGTCACAAGGGGGTAGATGCCTTCCGAAAGCATCAGGCAGATCTTGGCTCTTGCTCTAGCATCACGCTTCACCAACTCATTTGAAGTCGCACTGAACGTATCTTGCACACAATCCCACAGATCATTGTCGATAAGAAGCATTTGCATAGAAAAAGACCATGTAGCGTAGTTTTCTTGCCCCGACAACTTGGAAATTTGCGTCATATTTTGCGACGTCATTTTTTATTCTCAATACTTTATCGCTGTCCCTAAAATTTAGTATCAACGAGGCCACGGGCTGGGCCCATAACCTGTTGTAAATTGGTGTAAGTACTAAAGGGAGCAAAAACAACAGAGTTAACACGCAGTTGTTTTAATATAGGATCATCTAATTGACACGGAAAAAATTATAAACAAGTTGTTACCTAGTAACAAAAAACAAAGACTAATTATAAAAAACAAACTTCATGGGACGCATGACGATTCCAACCTTTTTCAACAATTACTGGTACCTAAAACATTAACAACCTCTTAAGAGGTCATTGTACTCATCATTATGAACAACTTTTAATATGGGACCAAATCACCAAACCTGGAAAAAAAAATCTGCTGTTCCCTACATTTATGTTCGTATAACTCGTCAAAATGTAGGGAACACCTGAAAAAAGTTTTTCTTAATGATGAGTACAATGACCTCTTAAGAGGTTGTTAATGTTTTACCAATAACCCTGTATAATATAATAAGAAGACACCACCGTTACTACCACCCATTACCATTATTTTTATTTGCCATTACTTACTTTAGCTCCATCTGTTCGAACTTAGTGAAATTAGGTGCAGACAGAGCTTTATTCGATATGTTAGAAGGTGAAGTTATCTATACTCCGCAAGATGGCAGAGTGGTGCTGTTGTAGTTTCGCTATTCGACAACAGATGTCGTCGTACGAACTTGACTGTTTCCTGTTTGATTGAAAACAAATCTGCTTTCTCTAAGTAAGGACTTGGACTGGCTGGTCTGATTACTCTGACTGGGCGGGCAAGGACTACGGACGAGTGAGGGATTCCGAGTTTGTTAAATTGCGATTGTTTCGTGATCACTGTGATCATTAATTATTTCAGTCTATCAAAAAGTACTCTGTGATCACGATCAGTAACAACATAACCTTGTTTTATATTATTTTTCGTTTCGCTAAGCAGTGCGATGTTCAATCAGTTCAATTAACATATTCATTTAGCACCAAATAATCATTTCTCTATCAATGTGAACTTAATCTTCGTATAAAATTCGTTTTGGCTTAGATGACGTTTTTTTAGTGTAACAGACATTTCACATGATGATTTGAGAAACTGGAAATTATACGGTGAGTTTACCGAATTTACTTGAACTACTAGTAAAAATAACAGCTGTTTAAACATTCCTCTGAGGGACAAAATCACACAACACTATTACTTACTAATTAATGTTGATCATGCATGCATGACACAAATATTTCGGCGGGAAATTCAGAAATTTGATTCTCTCCCTGAGATTTTGGCAGAACCAGCTCAGTTAGGGCTCATTCAGTCGCTGTTTATTCATTACTGCCCTCTATGTTATTCTCCTCTCTTCTTTGAAATTACATTACTACTATAATTAGTAATATTTTCGAAGCATGTAAGCTCTTGAAGTTTTTGTTTCAACGGGTTTACAGAAAATTACAATAGGCAGTAAATAAATAAACATTGGGCAGAATAGATGAACATAACTATGATTGGTGGACCTTAGTAAGGTTGTCTGGTTCTTCTGAACTTATGGTTTAAATTACCCTGTTGTATACCTACTAAGCTTAGACACTTAGTTACTGTGGTTAATTTATATACAGTAGATTTCACCTTGGTTGTAGCGATCATTTTGCTATAGCGATGTTAAATCTAAGTCCCTTGAATTTAAAGCATACTTTATAACAACATTCATGTGGCTACAGTGACTTTGGATGTAAACTGTTTTTAATGAATCATAGGTAACAAATTCCTAGAAATCCCATGCCGATATTGCGACCAGAGTCGCCACCAAATACCAAATAGAGCTAATAGAGCTTTCTTTCTTTTGTTTACATCCACATAGATGGTCAGCAACTGTGGAGACCTTTACCTTTTGTTTATAGTATTAGCTAAGTAGGTAGGTAAGCATGATTGTATTCAGAGTTAAAATGGTTCAGTTACAAAAGTGATATTCTGAGTAGCAACTGTGTTTAGTAAACTTATGAATAATTATGGCTCATAGACACACATTAACTGTTAAAGTCTTCACCTTTGCCTGTAACGCCTTCCAGATATAACAATGAAATTAGTGGTCCCTTCATCACCGTTATACCCGAAATCCACTGTATATTGATTTTATTTACAGGATCAAAGTAACCATGGATGAAATACAAGTTGACCCAAAGCTTTTTGTCACATGCCGGTTATGTCTTGAAGATTTAGGACACTACCAGATAGTACCCAGTGTGCAGCAGCAAATTAAATACTGCTTTGATATAGAAGTAAGGACCAACTCACACTTTAATTAATGTCTCTTATTTTTATTTATTTGTGTACCTTTTATAGCTTTCATACTTCTCAAAGGTATATTATCTGCTTTTGACAGGACTTTTTTTTTATTTATCATGTTTAGTTAAAAAATATCTTCATAAATTAACCTCTAGTTATTTTTGGCTTGAGAACAATGTAGGTATTTCAAATAATTTTAAACATCTAATTTCAGGTTGAGCCGTTTGATGGTCTGCCACAACTAATATGTATGAAGTGTAAAGAAGTTTTAAACAAGTTCCACACAGTTAAGACCACATTCTGTGAAAAGCAAACTAACTTGAGAAACAAGGTGATAAAAAAGGATACAGTAAGTTCTCATTATCTTTCAATTACTTATCATGTTTTTGACCATGTTCCTTGGGTTCATAAATGGTTGCCATACTTACCCTATAATTTCTCGTCAAACATGTACTTAAATACCACAATTGTATCAAGAAAGATTTAATGTTATTTTACGTAATGATACAGGGTGAACAATTTCACATTAATTTATAAATGTTGCTTAAAGTCTGATAGACTGTTACATTTAAAGGTCAAAAATGTATGGTTAAACAGTCACTAATCATTACCTAACTCTAAGCAATGTTTGTAAATAAACCTTTTCATGAACAAGTCAACAATATTATTTATATAGGTCTGCACCACTGGTGTCTGCACACCAGTGGGGTGATTACGTAACACACTATCAGTAACGATGGGTTTCATTTTGACAGTTCAACAAGATTCATTGCATTATTTACGTTGTTGAGCAGACACATTTTCGAACATTTGAAGCAATGGATTAACAATATATTTCAAATTTATTCAGATGGAGATTGATAGAGTGTTACGCAATTAGGGTGCTGTTGTCCTGTAACAGTAGGTATTTTTTAAGAATATTTAATGAGATTTTATTTGTCAGAAAACTGTCCATTAAAAATAACTGTTTTGTGCCTGTATTTTTTCTGTTCTTGTATTCTGGCTTTTTTGCCATAATTATTACTTCCACCTCTTTCTTGCATAAGTGTAAGTAAATCCTCCAAAAAACCTTACACATAATAAACATTCGTTTTTCATACACAAGCCGTCTCCTGCGTGTTAAAATATTTTTAGATTAAGTACAGTGCGTGCCACGTAAGAAGAGACGACCCCGCCTCCCCCACCTCTTTCCGCCGCCCCTATGACGTCCGGTCCCGTCCCGCACTCAGACCTCATACCGCTAAAGATACCTAAAATCGTGTTCTGCGCATGTCAGACCACGTGGTGTGTCAAGTCTCTTCTTACGTGGCACGCACTGTACCTAGGTACTTAATAACACATTTTGTGTAGATGTCGTTATGAGTTCCGAGGAGGAAGACGTGCTATCAGTTTTAGCAATTCTCAATATCTAGGAGAAGACAGATTTCGAGTCAGACCGTATATTTACGACTTCTAAATTTTGACATTTACCTACCAAGACCTACGGATTGATGACCGGTTTGAATTGACAATTTCTTACGTGTTTCTGAAACCGATTATGGTTTTACGATCCGATCTCAGATGTGATGTGATTAGATGTGCGTGGTGCGCGCGGCGGTTGAAAATGAAACAAACCCTTCCCCTCTACACCCGCGCGGGGAATGGTTTCCATGTAGCTCGGAAAACTAAAACATCGTGTTTTTGAACACAAATGTGTATGACCTTTCCTCTTTGTTTCGATGTTTTTGTGTAATTTCAAAAAAACACGCACTTGAGACACGGCTTAAAGAGTTAGTACCTACAATCACAATCGACGCACATATACAATGTGATTTATCATAACTAGGAAATTTACCATCTCTGCTTTGAGTTTTAGGATTTGCTATCTCTTTATGCAATTGTAGGTTGCTTTTACCGACATCCGTTCGTTTTCCATTCTTAATCTGATGATACCATGCAGGCACAAGTTGATACAACTAGGAACATACCTAACACAAATCAATATGTTTTTATTTTTCCTCAGGAAATATTCTGTATCCAGCCACAACAAGATACTGTCAGTTCAAGCCAACAAGCTTCTGAAGCCATAGAACCACACCAATCAAACAAACAAATAAACAATGAACCATGTAACTCAACAAAGAAAAAGTCAAAAAGGAAAAGACTGATACTACAATCGTCTTCATCTAGTGATGACGAATCGGAACAATCATTCCAAACTTCAAAAACTCGAAAAAAGAAACCTTCAAGACGCAGAGCTAAAAGTCCAATGCTATGGGAGGCAGATTACAAGAAATTGATATCATGTAAGCTATGCAATAGTGTTTGGTTGAATAGAAAATCTCTTGCGATTCATAACCGTGTTCATGAACTCATTAGGGAAAGATATAAAAATATATTCAAAAGACAATGTACAGTAAGTTTGATCAAAATTGATGACAAACCTAATATAACGGGATTGAGTAACATGGTAGTTCACAGTAGCGACAAAATTGTTGCACCCGGTAACTCATATTTTTATACCATTTATTCAAAAAAAGATGTTGCTAGTATTAACAATGTTAAGTGTGATTCCCTGCAAAATGAAGACAAAAACAAAAGTTTTAATCAAGAGTCTTCAGATGGCGAGGAAGTAATTGGATTTAAACCAACAGAAAGAAAAACACGTCTTATATCGAGAAGTTCCAATGAAACTGTTGTTATAGGAAGCGAAAGTAACAAATTGATATCTGATGAAGAGGTCTCTAAAAGTACAGTTCGAAATAGTATTGATGGTCCATTAAACAATGATCAATGCATAAACATTGATGATTCATCTGATAGTGAATCTGACCACGGTAAAGTGGAGAAGAGTGGAAAAGTTAAGCAACCCATAGAGGCAAAACTTGGCGATTATAAAATAATACAAGGAATTATATCCATGTGTGTTAATTCATACCATAAGAAAAATGAATCGGCGGAGACTGATATGTTATTTATGAATGTGAACCAAAAAAAAAAAGACAATGCTAATATAAGCAATGAATCTCAACTAAAACATAAAGTATTAAGTATTGGAAGAAAAACTATTAATAAACAAGGTTTCAATTGTACTGGTTTGCTTCGGTATATGGAGCATAAAAGTCTTGAAATAGAGTGGATACCGAAAGCACAGTTATTGCATTCTAAAGACACAAATTTCATACGAATTTTAACAAAACTACGCGGCGACTTAAACTTAGATGATGACCCTGGATGGGTTAATGTATTTGCAGCGTCTCAGCCGAAGCCATCTAATGCGGTACCGCTCAATAATTCAATTGCTGCTCATAGCAAATCTTTGACCAATGTTCCATTGAGTAATGATTCCACAGCAGCAAAGATTGAAACAAGTCAGATAGAACAAATTAACAACCAGGCTAAATTGGACGCAATTCCAGCCATGTTGTCCTATATAGATAGTAAAGCAAGTACTTCTGATTCAAAAAAACTGTTAAATGCCAACCCTGTAGCAAATCCCAAACAATTACCAAAAAAATTGGGACTAGGCAATGAATCAAGATCTAATAAGACAGTTGCCCAACAAAGCATATACCATACTACTGATGATGATAGTAACTTTAATCCTATCATTACCTCTACTACTTCCTTGGCATCAATTCCAAGTAAAGAACGGGTGCAAGACGCTAATAAGAAAAATAGCATTATTTCTGAAGAGATCAGTAAAACAGAAACAACTGCCCCAAGAATTAAAGTGAAGCCAGTGGCTGAGTTAATGTCGGAAAGAGCTTTAGATATAATGAAAGAACAAACAACAACTGTTCCTAACAATAACATATTCGTAAGTCATCTTTGGCCGCACCAAATACCGATAAATGGTTTTGTTCCGAATATTGCACCACAGGTGCTAGTTACCAATCCACCATTACAAATTCTACAAATGCCAACTCTTAATGCAAATACTGCCTATCAACCAATGCCTGGTCCAATGACATCAAATGCTAAAGCGGAGTATGTAATACTTGATACAACTGATTTTCCGAACACAAAAACAGAATCACCCATTAAGTATGTAAAGGATCTTTTGCAGTTGCACAATATATTTTTATTA
Source organism: Luperina nickerlii (assembly GCA_963855955.1). Classification (NCBI taxonomy): domain Eukaryota; kingdom Metazoa; phylum Arthropoda; class Insecta; order Lepidoptera; family Noctuidae; genus Luperina; species Luperina nickerlii. The sequence goes on along the minus strand of OY979664.1, from coordinate 11,795,482 downwards.
GATCCTAATGAAACTTTAACAAACAATTTTATTTGTCTTATCAAATTTAAAGTTCTATTCAAGCAAGACTATCAAAAAGACACACCAGTAACACTCTGTCTGTCATTATCATGTTTTAAAAATACTTTTAGTTTCCAAGTTAGAGATAGAAATCAAGAGATCATAGATATGACAAAAATATCTGCTAATTGGCAATGGGAAATACTTCAAACATATTGCGGAGATGTAAGTAACAAAGTGTTACAAAATGCTCGAAAGTATAGTCAAGAGACATTTGACTTGACTTATAATTTCTTTTGCTTGCTTAAAGCAATCAAATGTCGTAAACCTTGTTGAGGCCTTGAAGCTTGTGGCTAAGTTTTACTTTTTTTTTTTGCTATGTTTTAATGTATTTTTCTGTGATTAATAGCTTCAGATAAATAAACGACTTCAGACTAAGTTTACCACAGCAAAGCTAATAGCTGGCAGTGCACCAAGTGCGTGCCATCTGTGTAGAATAGTTTTCACTTGGTGTGGTCTGTTGCTTCTATAGTTGATGGTATTTCCTACCTACATTTTGAAAATGATTGATGGTTAATTTTGACTTTAATGGTTCTTCGGATTTTCTACAAAATTTTGACAATTTTGGTATGAACACATGAACACTATGGGAACCCTATTTGTCTGTGCTCGAAAACGAAACGCACATAACTGCTGCTCATGAATCAATAAAGACTCCAGAACACAGAACACATTGAAAAATGCATGTACAGACGCCAGCACATCAAGCTACCCGCAACTGTCAAATTATCCCAATCAACTTTAAACCTTATGCTTTAGTGATAAAGTTGAAAATTATTAAATAAATTTGACAGATTGTAGTAGGTTGATGTGCTGGCGTCTGTACCAATGTTTACGTAAGCATGGGAGGGGGCAGGGGTAAGAGATTTGTTGTTGAGATTTGTTTGTGTGTAAGAGGGTTGTTGGTTGCCAAAACCTGCTTACGTAATACTTGAACGGCTCCGAACTTGAAAATAGTTTGTAAGAAGTTTCGTCTCTGTGAGGTATTCTAATCTTGCGCTTCGGCGACGACGCTATTTTCAATTCTCTTTATTTTAAAGTTCATTAACAAGACAACTAATTAACTAAAACTGTCATCGCATCCGATGCACTATTGACACTTCACTTTAAGCACAGTATAAATATGAACAGTATGGAAACTAGGCCTATTTGTTGCAGCCCCGGATCACCCCGGATCTACGATTTTTTCGAACCGGGGCAAAACTTTGATAGTGGCGCCCCCTCCCTTCAGTGTTTGAGAAAAACTTGCAAATTGTTGATTTCCACTACGATAATATATGATTTCACTAATAAATTACTTATTTTATTAACGCTGATTACTTACAAACGCAATCAACCACATAAACAAACAGTGTTGTCACTTGACGTTCAACTTTTGAGTTTTTTCGGCACGGCTCGTATAGGTATGTGACGGGGATTCCCCTTGGCAGAAAGATCACGGACACTAATCACGCGTTCAAAAATTTACTTGATCTGTTAAGATGCGTTCATGAATCACATAGTATGTGTTCAAAAACTAACTGGGCGTATGGAAATAGAAAAGTTTGTTTTTCAAACATATTAAGATTCGATTAATTGTTAAAAACCTATGAGATTATAGGAAAAGAGGCTTCATTTGTTCGATATTTCGAATTCTTGTATCAAGGATTTGGCGCCCCCATGAAGCTGCCGCCCGGGGCAAGTGCCCCGGTTTGTAGATCCGGGGCTGATTTGTTGTAATAATTACCTACGCTCCATTGCGCGTTAGGGTTGTCACTCTTAATGTCTGTTAAATCGATGTCCGTGACTACCGCCGGACCACCAACGCTATTCGCTTCCATATTTGGTAAATAATTAGTACTCAATTGGTACTAATTAGTACTCGAACAACAAAATTGGTACCTTAGTAGAAGGTGTGTGGTCTTTGGTGGTGGTCACGCGCCAAGGGCAGGACCATAATGGGTGTAATAGTAATTAAAGAAAACAATATTTTAATACAATATCTATATTCTTTGTAATTATAAATTACACAGGTCAACAATTTTTTTCCCAAGAAACCAGACTATACTTTTCCGAAGGATTTTGACGCGCTGAATTCGAATCTGGCCTCAAAATTGCTCTATCAGGTCAGGGTTTCGAGATATCCTAACCCAATAGTGCAAAAAATACCGTTTTTTCTCATTTTTGAGCTAATGTAGCACGGCTGATCCTATTTTCTTTCAAAAATTATTAATAGTATCTCAAAGGACTAGTCTTCCTCTTTAAAATGACGTTGAGTTTACTCAAATATCTTTTTCGCTGAGATATCGCATTTTGAAATTTTCGTGTACGTCGTACACGTACATCGTTCTCACATTATATAATTTTAAAATCAAAAGTAATGATGTAACTAATATTTTTGTAAAATATCATTTAAAAAGAGTGTCCATGGAGTTTCTTGCCCGTTCTTCTCCATGGGTACCTACGCTTTGGAATGCTTCATATTTTCTGACTGACCGACTTCTTGACAATTCAAAAGTGCCTGTAAATGGTTTAATTGAAATAAATGCTTTGAGTTTGAGACGTGGTTTGTTCTACGTTTGAGAATTCATACACATACAGTCTATTAAAAAAAATTCAAAATGCAATTTCTCAGCGAAAAAAAAAAGATATTTGAGTAAACTCAACGTCATTTTAAAGAAGACTAGTCCATTGAGATGCTATTAATAATTTTTGAAAGAAAATAGGATCGGCCGTGCTACATAACCTCAAAAATGAGAAAAAACGGTATTTTTTGCACTTTAGGTTAGGATATCTCGTAACCCTGACGTGATAGAAAAATTTTGCCAGATTCGAATTCAGCGCATCAAAATCCTTCGGAAAAGTATAGTCTGGTTTCTTGGAAAGAGTGTTCGTCAAATTTTGTTGACCTGTGTTATTTACTTACTGAAAAAAGACACCCATGACAAAAACATTGAGAAAATTTTCACCCTTTTTTTTCTATCTTGGATTTACATTTTGATCCCACTATGGGCTTTAGCACCCACGAAAACTATGAAAACGACACCCATAACAAATAAACTGAAAAATTTAACAGCCGCCTTCTTGGATCTACATTTTGATCTTACTATAAGGCTTTAGCACCCTCGAAATCTATGAAAACGACACCCATGAAAAGAAAATGAAAAATTTCACAGCCGCCAATATTGGATTTATATTTTGACCTCATTATCGGTTTTGGCACACACGAAAACTGAAAACGACACTCATGAGAAATTGAAAAATTTCAGCGCCGCCATTTTGGATTTACATTTTGACCTCACTAACGGTTTTGGCAATCTCTTTATCAATGTAAAGGACACCCATGACGAAAAAAATAAACATGTTAGCAGCCGCCATCTTTGTTTTGCAAATAAATTCACGAATTTCTTAAATTCAATCGTGGTCCGATCACACGGACCATTATTCGATATCGATTATAACAAAAAATCATTCTTGCCTTTCAAGATCAGCAGGGAGTTTAAAAAACGAAAGATTCGGTTTTGAAGAAGCCGAGTTCAAACAGCCGTATAAACCACAATACGCTCGAGGCATTTTTAAAAAGATGACCGGTCCATGGCGTAAGGAATAAATGTATTATGCGACTACTCGTTCCAACACGGTAGTTCATGGCACCGGTGACCGAGACATGGGCGTAGCCAGCCTTGGGCTCAGGGTGGGGCAGCAGTCAACCTATCCCCCCCTCCCCGGTAATTTTTTTGTAACTTGAGCCGTTTGGGCTCTGCGCCTATGCCAATTTGTTCATCTGTAAATTTAGAGGTTTATATTTTCAGGTACAGAAAATAAACAATTACACGCAGGATAGATATTATAGTTTTATTTTTATGAATAGTCGGTGTTTATAAATTTAAGTTTTAACTAACTTTTACTTCAAGAGAAGCCGGCGTGGGTTCTGACAGAACCTATTTAGCACTTCTTCTACAAATTTATTTTTTGATTCGGCGATCCTCGTTCTGTGCACACTTAGCATACACAGGCCGCTTAGTCGATTTTCGCTCATAGTTGAGCGAAGCCACGTTTTGACCCGCCGTAATGTGCTGAATGATCGCTCTATTGTACAGGTCGTACATGGCTGGGCAAGAAAAATAGCGAGCGCAGTTTTTACGCTGGGATAAAATTGCATTTCCGAAATCTTGATCTTCCCACAAATTATACCACATTTCAGCCTCGCTTGGGAAAGTATCATTTAATTTGTAAAACTTGCAGAAAGCTTCTGTTTTTTTCAAAAACTCGTCGCAGGTCATTTGCAACATATGACATGGGTGCAATGTTATCAAAGAATATGTAAGTTACCCTCCGCGAAATGATCTTCTAATGACATAATCAGCGAGTCTAGGTAGGGAATAATCAGTGATCGTTTCCAAAACTGGGCAGGACTTTCTGCTGGAGGATTTGGACGGTGTGTCTGTCTCTTTGCGATACGCGGCATTGACAAATCAATCTCTAGAGCATCAGCGATCTTTTGAGCTTCAGCTATGAAATTGCCGCTGTGTTCGTCGACATTTTCTCTGTGTTTTTTTAAAGTGTCAACGATTCTTGTAATATGATTCGCACACTGGAGCAAGTCAATGCTTTTGGATTGTAAGACATTTACAATTGGTTGAAGCAATGCAGAATATTTCGCAATGAGGCAAACATACAATAAGTTCGGAATTGATAGCAGCGCAGTATAGTACTGATAAGCCGCCTTCCTTGTTGCACTGTTGCTTTCTTGCGAAAGCGTCAAAAGGGCCGTGATCATTTTAATATAATTTTCTTTAAAAATGCCAATGCACTTATATTTTTGCGACCAGCGCGTTTCGCAGAGCATTGGTATGTTTGGCACGAGCTTACGGCGTTGAGCCGATTCTCGGAAGAATTTGTGGCGGGCGCACACTACAGGATCGCACTTCTTTTCATGTCGACTATTTTTTTTGTATAACTTTTTTACTGATATTATGATTGTTGTTAGAAAAAGAAAAACATTTTTTTTTTGTTTTATTAGGCACCTTATAGGTCAGAGCCAGGGTGGGGCAAGCGCCCCAGCTTGCCCCAGTGTGGCTACGCCCATGGACCGAGAGCACCGCGACTCGCTTATGGGTATCGTAGATGCGCGCGTCTGTGTGAGTGTGCCGTTTCGAACGTTTGTATGTAGTTTCTGTACTGTTCATATCTTTACTGTGCTTCAAGCTCACTTCACCAAAATTTTCACGGTGAGATGTTTTACAGAATAGCACTACTGCTCGATCATCTTGTCTGCCTGACCCTTAGCAGACGTTAATCATTTCTTAACTCTAAACAACGTTTGTACTTAAATGAAAGCTAGAGTTTACTAGAGTTTAAATGAATATTTTTCACAGGACTTCTTTATAATTATGAAATCGTATTTGTCTGTTCCGGCTTCTTTAATTAAATAACGTTGTTTAATAAAAAAGAAAATACTGAGATTCCTCTTGCGTAGGTACCATCTTTGTAAGTAAAACGTGAGGCCGTTTACACATTATGACGTAGCTGCAGCGGCACCGCTGTATTAGTTACCCTTTGATTTCGGCTGCTCGGCGGCGGCGGCGAGTTTTGATAAGACCTATCAAAACTTGCCGCTGCGGCGCCATGTGTAAGGGTTCATACAAATCCAAGCGCTGCCGCTGCAGCTACGGCATAATGTGTGTAAACGGCCTGACGAAACGCAAAAGTAAGTGCTCTTTAGGGATTTCAAGTTTAAGAACTGCCGTTCTAGGTTGTCTATAATATTGTCTGGCTGAAAGTTGGCCATTATGATAAGTCATTTGTTAGATAGGTACTTTATGTATTTTGTGTTATTATGTTATATTCTTACATATAGTTTGTTCAATAATCTTTCCATTGTTGTTTTACAAACTAAAGTTTCTTTAGATAAGTTCATAATTATAGTAACTGTGCAATGAAAATTCATGGTTACAGACTGTATAGTTATTATATTCTTAATAATAAAAGATAAACAATTTATTTGGTTTTTTTTTTCTAAAACCTATATCTAAATTCATAAAAAAAAACAACTTTAAAGTGTCCATATGGTTTGAACATCTAACAAAACGTCTTCAGGTGGCGAATGTTTGTGGAACATAAAATATCCCTGAATTTGCGCTGGGCTCACCACTTTCTTCTGCTCCAGGACCCTAAACAACACAAAAAAAAATAGATATTATATACATGCACACATATAATGCCATATTTTTAATAGCGATTAAATTTACATACTTTCTTGCAAATGTTTTTGAATGTTCCGGTGCTTTGCCTCCTTTATAAAATCGTAGAAACATAAGTTCTATTTGTTCTTGATCACAATATCCTACGAACTCTTTCAAATCTACTCTGCCTGGTCTAATCAAAGCTGGATCCAATCTGAAAAATAATGCAAAGCACACATTTTACCCTGACTTCTAACGCAAGCATGTATAGCCACCGCCCCGCATTACTGACGGTAGGCAGGGAGGGTGTTACCCGACTAGCGAAAGTAGTGTGGGCCAAAATAACGGGTGTATTGTTGAAGAAATTAATAAATGTTATATAATAATAATATGCAAGGAATGTACCAGTAATTTACTTGGATGTACCTTTAATGAAATTCAATGGACCTCCAAGAAACAAGAACAATATACAGTGCAACCTCGATATAACAAATCGGAGGGGAACAAGAAAATATTCGTTATATCAAGTAATTCGTTGAACTGAGGTTTGTTATGTTGAGGTTAAGTTGGTCTAAAATTCGTTATAAAGAGGTAAAAGATGATACTTAATACATTTTTATCAAATTATTGTATTTTCTATTTAAAAACAATTAGGTAACAAATTTTTTTTCTTTTTTTACATTGTGTCGCGTGTCGTGTCGCGCCTGTTTGAAGGAGCCTTTTTTTTTCAGGATGGGAAATCATCAAATAACCCCTCCCGCTCTGGGTGGAGCGGAAGGGAGTGTCAGACTTTTACTGACTAAAACCCACCCGTGTTCCTTCCTTAGCCCTTTATGTTCCTTTATGTGTACGAACAAAAGCGTATCGAAACATTTCGCGACTTGAATCACATACTATGAGATTAAGAGTCATAAATTGGTGGGAACTTTATATAAAGGTTTTGGGTTGACAAAATTCGTTAATTAGAGGTATTTATACTTTTTCTTGATAGTTGAAAATTCGTTATAAAGAGGTTGTTCGCAAAAAATGTTCGCAATGTAAAGGTATATTTTATATTGACTCTTATGGACAATTCAAGGGGATTACGAAGAATTTGTTAAATCGAGGAAGTCGTTATACTGAGGTGCGTTATATTAAGGTTGCACTGTACCTAATAATAAAGTGAGCCACAGTCCTGACAGTCAGAATGACGGGTGACTACTGAACTGATAATGAATGTAATCTAATATATCTTATGGTTACCTAATATTTACCAGAGGAATTTACCTTCAACGTACCTCATAAAAATATAATCTGAAACTAGCGACGAGGAATTAACGAGAAAATCAAGAAAACAAATTACAAATACATTGCTGGTACAGACGCCAGCACATCAAGTTACCCGAAACTGTCAAATTGTCCCAATCAACTTTGAGCTTTATGCTTTAGCGCTGCAGTTGAAAATCTATTAAAGAAATTTGACAGATTGTAGTAGCTTGATGTGCTGGCGTCTGTACATTCCATTCTTAAATAACATATTCATTTCTGCAACAATACACGTGTCATTCTGACCCACACCAAATGGGCCTACCACACGCACAAGCTTCACCACAGTTTTGCCTGCTCAAGCCGGTTTGTACACGGAACACCGATACAATTTTACCAACCACACGCACGGTGTTCCGTGTACAAACCGGCTTGCGCAGGCAAAACTGTGGTGAAGCTTGTGCGTGTGGTAGGCCCAAAAAGTAGGGTTACCATTTCGAAAATCGAAAACGCCGAAAAAAAAAAGTAGATTGAAAATTTTAACCAATGTTGTTTTTCACCATATGTCGAAAAGTAAGCAGAAATACTCGACTGCTCCCTCCGATACCTTATTTCAGAGCGCTGCCATGCTGGTTTTTATCTTACTCCAATTTTTTTTAAACATCATCATCTTTACGATCACGATTAAAAAAATCCAAAATATAGTAATTTTTTTCAATCCTCATGCGTTCTGGTAATCTCCCATCCCATCTCCCATTTCTTTCTGATTGTCTGGCTATGTGATAATGTGTGCACCACACTTTTAACTCCCCCCCTTACCATTATCGCAGTTTCATACATCGATTCGCCAGAAATTAACGGAACTATATAACGACTAATGGACCCGGGTAATTGACTGAAAGCAGTCTAAAATGGCTATACCAAAGGTCTCAAATCGTATATTGCAATCCATAATGTACAATTACAGGTATAATAGAAACAATTATGGACCCTGTGGGGCACAGCAAATTTTTCAATAAGTAGAGTGAGGAAGATCGCTTTATTAATTTTCCTTGCTACTAAGTTAGAATTATTTTATATTTTATTATTACCTATGTATTTATATTTCCATTCATTCACTTATTCTATTAATATTTTATATGCAGGTCTATCTATTCATTTGTTATTTATTTAACTTGTTCATTTTTATTAATGTAGTACTTACCTATAATTATTAAGTATTATGTTATAATTTATTTTTGTTATTTTACTTATAAAAATATATCTGTTATTCATTAATATGTATTATTATTAAGTAAGTACTGAATTTATCCATTAGAATTATTTTATATCGTATTATCTATGTGTTTATATGTTCATTTATTTACTTATTCTTTTAATATTTTATATGCAGGTCTATGTATTCATTTATTATTTATTTAATTATATTTAATATTGCTTATTTCTTTACTCGCTTAAGAATTGTTCATTATTATTAATGTAATATAAATATTAAGTAGGTATTATAGTATAATTTATTTTTTACTTATTAAAATATATCTGTTATTCATAGTTATGTATTATTATTATTGAATTTATGCATTAGATATTCTTGTACTGAGTTATAACTTTTTTAAATTAAGTATTGATTTAGTTATAAATGTAATAATATTTAGTTTATATAATATTGACATTGAATATGGACGCCTTTTTTTTTGAGGATGTTAAATCAACAAATGACCCCTCCCGCTCTAGGTGGAGCGGAAGGGAGTGTCAGACTCTGACTGACTAAAACCCACCCGTGTTCTTTCCTTAGCCCTATATGTTCCGGGGGAGCAGTAATCCTTTCGAACAATCCCGCTGACCTGGCAGGCTTTGGCCCTAACGGGACCCTTCACTGATGCTGACATCTCTTTGAGGCGCGCGTAGAACACGTACGCGCCGCCCGGCACGGGCCTGGTCCTTATCGGACGGTGGGACGGGGCTGGGACGTGAGGCTCTGTCCCTCAGCCATCCCGCCACCTCCTTCGCTAGCATGACTGCTTTGTAGAAGGAAGTGACTGCCTCCCACTCTCTCTCGCTCCGAACCATGGCTTGAACCAGGGCCGGACGCGAGAGGTCGCCACCGCTGCCGATGGCCTCTACGAGGAAACGGCGGTACTCCGCCCAAGCGGGGCAGACCTGCACCGTATGCTCCACCGTGTCCTCTGGGCGATCCTCGCAATGGTGACACCCGGTCGTTTCCTCCCACCGTGATATGGACGCCTCTGCCCACGATTATGATAGCGACTTCTTGGCCTAAACTGCTAATACAACCTTAAAATGCTGATAGGGACAATTACGGGCCACTACTCCGCAAACAAACATCTATTCCATGTAGACCCCACAGACAGTTCACTCTGCAGCAGAGGCTGCTTTAGCGCCGAGGATGATTCCTCGGCGCTAAAGCCGCCCACGTTATGCTGAAATGTGAGGCGGCGGCAAGCAAGTCCTCGGTACAGTGAGGTCGTTCCGTGAACCTGTGGACTGCCAGGAAGCTTCTGGGCAGACCTAGGCCACATACATTGGACCGAGTGGGAGGCTGGACAATGGAGTCCACTTACTACCACACTTTGTATGCAAAATACGAGCATTGACATAGAGTTGTGGACACCAGCCCGTATTACCTATTACTACCACACTTTTAACAGTACAGTGCATAGGTGTATCATTTGGAGATCTTACCTTTCTAGATAATTTGTAGTCATAAAAACTATTCTGGCTTCTGTAGAAGCAACACCGTCAAGGCAATTGAGGAGTCCACTGAATGTTACGCGATTAAGACCTTCATATGCCGACTTTTGTGCAGCTGTTTCTTCTCGGGAAATAAAAGCAGCATCTACGTCTTCTAATAATATTATTGACTGCTGTGGAGCCACACTGAAAAAAAAATAAAAAATGTTGTAATTAAATTTACTTAGTTACAACTGGTGAAAGAAGATGGATTTCAGTTTGTTTTTTCAAATCTTTTTTTTTTGACCGGGTTCAAACCGCTGTATGCATACAAAAGTGTTATTGTACCCAGCAGTGGTACTGCTGGTAAGGTTGTAAATTAAATGATCATGTCATGTAAATGCTTTGATACCTTTTTTGTAGTTGTATAAATATCAAGTTAAAACAATACCTAAGAAGGTGATTTAGCCTGTCATCAGTGAGTCCTCGTTCAGATAAATTCAGTACACATATGTTGTATTCCAATTCACCTGCCAATGCCATAATAAATGAAGATTTTCCACATCCTGGTGGACCATATAGCAAGTAACCTGAAATTCAACAATACAAACTTATTAGACATGTTCACATACATAGTAGAGTTAAGGTTTTGATTTATAATTGGAGAATAAAATTTTCCTACTGTCATAGAATTAAAATTAATTGCAACAGTTTTAAGCATACAAGATATTTTGGGCATTCTGTAAGTTTCTAATCATTTACCTCTCCGATATGGGATTCCTCTGTCAGTATACCAGTGGGGACTATTGATGAAGTCCAAACAGTCATCAAGAATTTTGTCTGCCAAGCCAGAACGGAGCACCACACTTTGAAGGGGACGCCGTCGTCTTGGATGTCCAAATGGACGCCATTCTGACCCCATGGCTGTGTACATAACTGTCATCCCTTCATGCTGCTTTAGAGCCATTGTTCTAGCTGGAATCCAAAATGATACATCATAGTTGTAACTAGGATATCTGGGTATGACAATTATCAGAGCAAATTAAAATTATGTAATAGGTACGTAATAATACTACATTCAAATAAAATATCTTACCTTCTTCTAAAATGTTAAAATATAACTCCTTGTTTCTTCCAAATGCTGTTAGGGTTACAGTCTCCCATGGAACTCCCATATGAAGATCTAAAGTGTGTTGTTCTCTTGTGCGGTCTACTTTGATCCATGTGCCACCATACCTGAAATATGCCAGATTAATTTCATCATCCTAAACATTAAAAATACTATTGCGAAACTTGGAAGGCTTACCTAAAAAAATGTTGACCTACACTGGGAATGAAGTCATATTTAGTTTTTATTTGGCCAGTGTCTTTTTGAAGGAAAGATGTTTCTACACTCAAGTGCTGAGTATGTCTGGCACCTTTGTGCGTTATCCACTGCAGCAACCATTGGTAGGACTTGTCTCTACATGGAACTTCAAGAGTGATCATACAATGCCTCCGAAATAGTATTATAGACGTCTGTACACCTCTTCGTAATATTGCTGCACCAGCACCGATTCCAAATAAACCAAAACCAGCGCCAAAATAAGGATTTTGCGCAAGAGAAGCTATATATTCTGTGATAGGCATATTTCCAGTAGTATAATTAAGTCATTAATTTTGCTTTAATATTGGTTTCAATTAGATAAACCCAAACAGTAATTTTCGTTCGATTCTTCGGTGATTTCTATTCTATTCAATTTTTTGAGGTTCTGGCTCCATCGGTAACGTTCGTTGATTTTTCCAATGTCAAGGTATCAGAAAGTAATGATCGTAAACTGATACACAACAATTGATCAATGTTCGTAGCGGTGGCACCCATGGATCCCCATACTAAGATTCTTTTTTCGTTGATTTGATTTGATGTGATATGTGTGTGACAGTCAGGACAGACAGAGTACAGCTCTACAGCTGATGTTGACATTAACATTTGATATTTTTGACAATCAGCTGTTTGTAATGTTACTATCACGAAAATTTGAATGCATCCACTATTTTTTAAAGGTTATGCTGATATTCTCGATAGATATGATTTTTTTTGCATAATAGGGATGTTGCCTGGGTAAAAATAAATCGATTCGATTTAGTCCCTCAGTAAGATTATTAAAAAATATTGAACACGTATTTTTTGTTTTATCAATTAGATAAAAAATTACAAAGATATATCACATCAAAGTTCAGGAGTGGGGGGCTTTGACGTAATAACGTGCTAAAATTTGTAGCACGGCGTGACGTCATACGAAATTTCCAAGCGCTGTATCTTCGTAATTTTTTGTTTGCCAGACAAAAGAAAAAATACGTATACAATATTTTTTAGTAATCTAACTGATGGACTAAATATATTTTCTTAGTCAACTACCCTATTTTCATCACTTATCCAGCTTTGCATAATTATCATAGGGCTCTTTCAATTTAAGCATTAGATGACGGTTATTTTTTTTTCCATGAAATTGACACGTTGCGAGCGCAGTGCGCTCCCGCAGAAAGAGCCCTAAATGTTCATTGCCTCTTACGTATAAGCTGTTTGTAAGTTGTGGTGGCTCATTTTTCTGTGAAATTAAATCAAAAGTAATTTATTCAAATTAGGCTGAGAATCAGCACTTTTCGAACGTCAAAATTGCGTATTACGTATATAAATTACGACAGTTCCCCAAAACGCCCGCCCTTTCCTTTTCTTTCTTTCGCTGGGAAGAAAAATGGCGCAACAAAGTCCCCAGCAGCAGCAGCACAGTTGTCTGTTCAGTTAAAAAAATATTTGATCCTATACAATAGTAGGTAAGCAAAGTAATCGACATTATAAGACACTGAACGAGACACAATAGAAGTTTTATTGTTAACACGTCTATGAGCGTCAAAATGTTAATTAGCCTTTCATTTAACAGCCTAGTCTTTTTACTAAACGGTGGCGTTCATATAGCGGCCTGCCGATCAATTCTGTAAAAATCTCACCGTGAAAACGTAGTGGAAGAGAGCTGTCATTTCACTTGATGCTATAAGGATTGACACTATTGACAACACTCTCATCTCTCTCGCTCACTTCACCTAAGTTCTCTCGGTGAGATTTTTACAGAATCGCTCGGCTGAATGATATATGTACATTATAATTGATTAGATTGGACCTGTTGAGTCTGTGACCAACCACGCGCGATCCGAATTGGTCGTAGCTAAAAAAAATATTGAAATAAATAAAAACAATTAACGTTATTTTACATCTTGTCAAAGATCTACCAACCGGATTTAAACGTCATCTTTCAGGTCTTCTATAAACCTGATTAAAACGGTTGACAAAATTGAAAAATTAACTATAATACCAATTATATTCGTTGGGCAATCGACATTGTTGTCGATAGCCTACGTTAGTGGATCGTCCCAACCGCATCACTATCTCGCCGCAAGACAGCGGCTGTATGCGATGCTTCGCAAAAATAAAGTATCGTTATGTACGGACGCCAGCATATCAACCTACCACAATCTGTCAGATTTCTTTAATAGATTTTCAACTTTATCGCTAAAGCATAAGGTTCAAAGTTGATTGGGAAAATTTGACAGTTAGGTGTAGCTTGATGTGCTGGCGTCTGTACAATGCGTGCCACGAAAGATGAGACTTGACCCCGCCTTCCCCGCTCGTTTCGCCGCCCCTATGACGTCCGGTCCCGTCCCGCACTCAGACCTCATACCGCTAAAGATACCTACCGTGTTCTGCGCATGTCAAACCACGTGGTGTGTCAAGTCTCATCTTTCGTGGCACGCATTGTATTTTTTACATTGCTTGTCCAGTCACTTAGCGACATACTTAGGTAGTGTATGTAGCAATGTATTTGCTGCAAAAATAGTACAGCTGCTGCGATATTTGAAAACAAAAATAACAGTAAAAGCAACAAATATTTTAAGATTTGTTTTTTTTCATGATTTTAAAGAAATACAGTAAAATACTTTTAATTATAATATATTATGGTAAGTAATTCCATGAGAAACGAAGTATTTATTTTGACTTCGGTTTCGGTTTTTACAGGAAACCACTGAACAACTCGGCATTTTTATATTTCATCACGATCACGGTCGAAATCGCACTAGTTCGCCTAGTACAGGCCCATGTTGCCATGGGCGTAGCCACACTGGGGCAAGCTGGGGCGCTTGCCCCACCCTGGCTCTGACAAGAAAAAAATACGGAAATTAATGCATTGAAGGAAATGGAAGTGGCGGATCTGATCAAAATTTCGGAAATGCAATTTTATCCCAGCGTAAAAACAGCGCTCGCTATTTTTCTTGCCCAGCCATGTACGACCTGCATTACGGCGGGTCAAAACGTAGCTTCGCTCAACCATGGGCGAAAATCGTCTAAGCGGCCTGTGTATGCTAAGTGTGCACAGAACGAGGATCGCCGAATCAAAAAATACATTTGTAGAAGAAGTGCTAAATAGGTTCTGCCAGAATCCACGCCGGCTTCTCTTGAAGTAATATTAGGTACTTATAAAGTTAGTTAAAACTTATATTTATAAACACCGACTATTCATAAATAAAACTATAATATCTGTCCTGTGTGTAATTGTTTATTTTCTGTACCTGAAAATATAAACCTCTAAATTTACAGATTAACAAATTGGCATAGGCGCAGAGCCCAAACGGCTCAAGTTACAAAAAAATTACCGGGGTAGGGGGGGGGGGGGATAGGTTGACTGCTGCCCCACCCTGAGCCCAAGGCTGGCTACGCCCATGCATGTTGCTCATGACGCGTGGACACAGACACGCCCCCTTGCCACTTCTCCTGTTTTTTACATTTTCTATGTCATGCACCAACCTACAGACTGCCCGATTGCCCTCTCTAATATTATTTTGTTATAATAAATGAAGTGGCGTGATGCCGCCGTGCGTCGGTCGGGACAATGATAGGGGTCGCGTGACCCGCACCGCATCACATCAAAGCAGTTTAAAAGCGCAAGGAAGACTACATAGGTACCTACTCATGAAAAAGTTATAGGTAGGTACCCGCAACTTCATAAACCATCCTATTTAGGTTCATCATAATTATCAGATATAGATAAGTCTGGCTATTGTACCTACTTGTACCTAATATTTCATTATAAAAGAGTTATTATTAGATAATAATAATAATAAGCCTTTTTTATTTCCAAGACATTAACAGTAAAAAAAAAATTGTTAAACAAGTATTTTTAAGGGTATTAAATGTCATGGTCCCTTTCGGGTATAGGCCTCCTCCAATTGCCTCCATTTTTTCCTGTCGTTAGCTGTTTTCATCCAGTTACTTCCTGCCACTTTAATTATATCATCTATCCAGCGGGCTTTTGGTCTGCCCTTTTGTCTTTTAATTCCAGGACCTGTCCATCTTGTTACTCGTTTAGGCCATCTTTCTTCAGGGGAGCGGGCAATGTGTCCTGCCCATTTCCACTTCAAACGCTGTGCGTGTTGTAGTGCGTCTATCACTTTGGTTTTGTGTCTGATTTTTTCACTTTTGACTTTGTCGATGATCTTTATGCCAAGGATGCTCCTCTCCATGGCCCGTTGGCATGAACGTATTTTTGACAAGGTGTTTATGTTAAAGATCCAGGTTTGGGCACCGTATGATAAGCAGGGCAGTAGACTCGAATCCATCACTTTTTTCTTTAATTTGGTTGAGAGTTTTGATTTTAATATTTCTTTGTAGCTCCAGTATTTTTTCCAGGTCATGTTGATCCGCCTGTCAATTTCATCTTGGTGCCTTGTGTTTTTGAATGATATTTGTTTTCCGAGGTAAATGTAGCTCTCTACGTATTCTATAGGTATCTGATTTATTTGTATGGGAATTTTCGTGCCGTTAGTAGATACCTTTGTTTTTGAGGTGTTTAGTTGTAGACCAATATTTTCGCTAACAGCGCTTAGTTCTGTCAGCATTTCCTCTAGTTGTTTTGGTGTCTTAGCGAAAAGGACTATATCGTCGGCGAATCTTAGGTTGCTGAGGTTTTTTCCTTCTATGATTATTCCTTTTTTTTCCCAGTCTAAGTCTTTCATTATATTTTGTAAGACAGCAATGAAAATCTTTGGTGATAGCGGGTCTCCTTGTTTCACACCTCTACGAATATTAAACTCTGTGCCTAGTCTATCTAATTTGACCCGGCTTGTGCTTTTCCTATATATGTCTTTGATGATGTTAATGTATGCGTATGGAAGGTTTTGATGCTCTAGTGCATCCCAGATACTCTTATGTGAGATAGAGTCGAATGCTTTCGCGTAATCAACATACGCTATGTAGAGATTTTTCTTAAACTCTACATGTTTTTCTATTATTTGTTCTAGGGTGTGTATGTGGTCGGTTGTTGAGTACCCTTGACGAAAACCTGCCTGTTCTACTGGTTGGTTCTTTTCTATAATTGGCTCTATTCTTTTCTCCAGGCACATTGCAAACAACTTATACATTGTTGGTAGTAGGCTGATAGGTCTGTAGTTATTTATATCCGCTGGGTCTCCCTTTTTGTATATAAGTATTATCCGTGACTTTGCCCAATTGTTAGGAATTTCTTGTCCCTCCAGTATTTTATTGAAGAGAGTAGTGAGTGGGCCTATCAGCAGATGTCTTCCAAGTATCAAGGCTTCATTTGGGATATTGTCGGCACCTGGGCTTTTATCTTTTTTTTAATTTTTCAATTTTTATCATTATTTCTTCTTCGTGGAAGGGTTGGATTGTCAAGTATCTTTCTTCTGTTTCCGAACACTTTTCATAGCTGTTATTTTTGACAGATTTATCGTCGTATAGGTTTTTATAGAAGTCGGAGGCAATTTTTACTAGGTCCTTTCTAGTTTGTTGTTTCTTTGTCGCCTTTTGTGCCTTCAATGTCGGAATCCATGTTTTCTCTGTGTTTAGTTGTTTATAGGCTTTCTTTTGGCTTCCCGTGGCTAGTAGGTGTCTTTCAATTATTTTCATTCTGTATGTTTCGTAGTCTTTTTTAAGTAGTTTATTTGTGGTTTTGTAGAGTGCTGAGAGTTCCTTTTTCTCCTCCTTGTTTTTTGAAGGTTTGTATTGTAATTCTGTGCGTTTTTTTATTAGGTTCTTAGTTTCTTCGGATATTATTTCTTTCTTCGTTTTAATAAACGTAAGGCTCTTTAAGCTTTCCTGAATGTATGACTCTATCTTGAGGTAATATGACTCTATGTCATCGTTATCTTCCCAGCTGACTAGTTCCACTTTCTTTCTTAAGGCAGAGAGGTATGTTTCTTGTGATGTCTCGTTGGATAGGTTAACTATTGGTGTTGAATCGAAGGTAGCTCGACTTTTCTTTTGGTTTTCTAAAGTTATTGTTCCTCTCAGGAGTCTATGATCGCTTGGAAACAAAAGTTTGTTGAGGATTTCAATATTGGTGAAGAGTTTTGGGTAGTTACTCAAAATATAGTCTATTTGGTTTCTTTTTTGTTTATCTGGTGTAATCCATGTCCATAGATTCTTTACGTTTTTCTTGAATATTGTGTTAATTATTGTAAATTTATTTTTAAGAGCGTATTGGACGAGTTTTTCACCTCTGGGGTTTCTTATTATTAGATACTTACTTGTATTATTAAGAAGAAAACGTGTGGCACCGACCCCAGTTGACAAGGTCAAGGCAGGAAGATATAATGAAGCATGAAGATATAATGATGAATGAATTCACTACATTAATTACCTTCTACTATTTGTGAAATTAAAAAAGTTTCAATAGATTACCTACCTACCTATTAAAATGTTTAAAATAATCTAATCTAATTAATATTCATTCCCCGGCAAGTGTGTAAGGTACCTTTACCTACTTGGGTACCTACTGTTGTTTTATTAGTGATTCGTTTTTTTTGAATTAGGTACTAAAGCATCTACCTATCTACAGGGCTATGCGACTTACGAACTAAAGGTATAACGAAATACTTAGTAGATATCGAATAATAACAAACATGTATTGTTTGAAACTGTTATTGGTTCTATTATTGTTTGTAAAGCAAGAAGCAGATTTAGCAATAGCTGCTCGCAAGTTTGTCTATCAAAAGGATATGTCAGAATATTGCCGGCGGCGCGTCATGCCTTCCGTATTCCTCGGTAGACAAGTCATCGATGCTTACTCACAAATACTGCACTTCTCGCGATTGGAACTGCCTTATAGTTGCTTTGTTAGTATTAGGTTTGTATAAAATGCCAGTACCTTCTCAGTGAGCGAATGTTCATGTGTCGAATTTTTCATTCAGCTTCATAGATTAAAACCATCATTGCACATGACGCCAGGTGGTCTTGCAAAAGCAATCTTCCTAAAACGACGTAGTACTTAATTTACGTCTTAATAACTTACAGATCGTTGCAAGCACTTTCAGAGGCGTCAAAGTCAACTGAAGTTAGCAACAAACAACATTACGCCTCTATTTATTGCAGGGTGAGGCAGAGGTGTACGGTATCTACTAAGTACCACATTTCGTGAGTTATGTTTATGGGGACTACTGGACCTAAACGCAAAAAACGCAAGTTTTGAAATGCCTCAAAGTATATGATCGACTACAGTAAACAAAATCAGAAATATATATGATATTCTGCAGGATATAATAATGCTAGTTAGTCTTAGTATAGTGTGTTGAAAACATAATACAACTAATTTGATACAATAGAAAAAATCATGACAAAAAGAAGAAGACACCTCTAAAAACTTAAATTTCTTTTTACAATAAAACCATACAATCATTCTGATTTATTGGCAGATTATTCTACAAGCAACATACTAAAGCACTAGTGTTTTAATTTTTTAGTCCAATCAATAGATTTTTTGTAAATAGATAATTACTTCATATTTTGCAATAAATTACCAGCGTTGTCATCGCGCCAATAAGCTCTTCCTTTTCTATGCAGTCCGAAAGTGACCGCGCTTTAGGTCATGTAGTCCCCTTAAACCCCGTCATAGGGGACGGGTGAGCCTATTGCTATCAACCAGGAACAAATCCATACTTCAGGCTGCTACTGATCTAACCTAGGACAGGTCAGGATCCCATGATCAGCAGTCTCGCTTGCGAGTGGCGACCAGTAGATGCAACGAGGCAGGCATTTCAATAAATAACAATAATTACATTATTGACAGGACAGAATCAGGCAGTAACATAATATTGGTGATCCAGCTCATGTCTGATGAGAACTTGATAGACTCTTGTCGTGACAATAAAAACCAGCTGCTAGTGTACGAAATAGGGGAGACCTTCGGCGGATACTGGGGAGCCTTGCCGGATAGTGTGATGAAATCGGAACCAACACCAAATGAGAACCGGTATACTTTGAAAACAACACAGCCAACGACCGCCACCACTACTACGAGGAGGTACTTATTTATCCATTATAAGGTTTAAAAATGAAACAGAAAATTCATCCCAAAAAAAAAACAACCGACTTCCAAAAAATACATTACAAAGTGAAAAATAACTTTAATTTCGGAAGTCGGTGTCGTTGTGTTCGCATTTTGCTTGTTTGCCACCGACTTCCGACATTAAAGTTATTTTTCCCTTTCTATTGTCTTTTTTTGTCAGTTGTTTTCTATTTTTTAAAAGTTTTTATTTTTTCACTTTTGAGTTGTACTTACCCCACACAAATTCGTATAACACTACTTGCTATGTAAATATCAGTGACAGGAAGTCACAGTAAACTACGTGGCAAGAATACGTATTGAAGGTAACTCAAAAACTACCCAAGCAAACTTAGTAAAATTTATATGGGACGACCACCCCTGAGGCATACCCTAACCATTCAAAAAATAAATTTTGAAATCGATTTACAATTGCTGGAGGTATCGCGTAAAAAATATACAAAAAAAAAGACATACAGTCGAATTGACAACCTCCTCCTTTTTGAAGATGGTTAAATAAATCAAAACCCCTGACTGCAACTAAAAGCTTAAACAATTAGCTAACTTTTCAAGCAATCTGATGCAGTTGGCGCCGCCAACTATAACTACTAACTTCAACCATTTAGAAAGGGTTTTGAAAAAGGCCTTAATTTCTCCAACGTTAATATTATCGAATTCAGAATCAGCTATGTAATTCTCCTCCTTAAAGAACTACTCGTCGGAGGACAACACCTTCTACAATGGAGAATTTTGAGGACACGTTGAAGAAATCTACCAATCCGGTAGGTGACATCGTCGTGGAGGTGCCGCTAGTCAACGTGTCTGCCATCCTGATGCCCAGCGACCTACCCAACGACACTGTTTCTGATGACGAGGGGCCTTTTGATACTATGATTGACGTCAAACCTAAGTAATTATCATCTTAATCAATTTGATAGCGCCCTTATTTCGTAGCATTGACTGGTCTGTAGTACCTAACATTTGGATTACCTAATGCTTAAATTAAGAAAACTAAGAACTAGTTTTCGTAGTTCAAGTGATAGGTACCTATTGTATTACTGCCGATGTAACTATCCTGTAAAATTCTCACCGTAAAAACTTAGGTGAAGTGAGCAAAACTCAAAACTCAAAACTCAAAGCATTTATTTCAATTAAACCTTGTACAGGCACTTTTGAATTGTCAAAATTAAAATTAAAATAGTCCGTCAGTCAGTCAGAAAGTTGAAGCTAGATGCCCATTCCAAAACGTAGATCTCTATGGAGAAGAACGGGCAAGAAACTCCATGGACACTCTTTTAAATCAAGATATTACAAATCGTGGGTACATAATTATTGTTGCTTCTATATGCGAGAACAATGTAAAAAAAAAAAACAAATGAAGAAACATTTCAAAATATAAGATTAAAAATAAGCCTTGGCAGTTAAGAAATGACCAGTCTCAACCGACGGCGCCCGTTCACGAACATGACGCGTGGATCAGCACCATCTAGCTCAACCATTTTGTAGGGAACCGAATGATCCAACACACGCGCCACCATCGATGAGACATTTAAGTGAGCATGACATGTTCTCAACCGCCATGCTCTTTCAAGTCAACATGAAAAAAAAATCATAGTAAACGAAAACATGGTTCTTACATTTACAAAATTTAAAAATGCTTCTAAATTATACAACACTATAGTTTGTAATTTATTTAAGAGATTAATAGAATTTTACTACCAAATAGGAAGAGATATTATTTAATAACGAAGTATTCAACAAAGAAAAAGGGAAGCACCTCTTCCAATTATTGAAATTTTAACTAGTGAGCTCAAGTGCCTGTGGAGCAGGACCAGCATTAAGCCAAGCATTTTTAACATCGATATAATCATCCAACTTATAATATGCTTGTCTACATAGTGTGCGTTTAATACATGTTTTAAATTTCTTCTCATTTAGTTGAAGAATATCGAGTGGTATTTTATTATAACATTTTATACAGTAACCCATAAAAGAAGTTTTTACTTTAGACAATCTGAAACGCGGTTGATCTAATTTGTCCCTATTTCTAGTGTTAAAATTATGCCTGTCACTTATCTTACTAAAAAGATGTAGATTTTTTCGAACGTACATAATGTTTTCATATATATATTGACAAGGAACCGTCATGATGTTAATTTTTTTAAACAGTTCCCGTAGAGAATCGCGTCTTCTGAGCTTGTAGATGGCTCTGACAGCCCGCTTTTGCAGAATGAAAATTGACTCAATATCTGCAGCCCGTCCCCACAGCAAAATACCGTAAGACATGATGCTATGGAAGTAACTAAAATAGACCAGTCTCGCGGTATCCACGTCTGTTAATTGGCGAATTTTCCAAACAGCGTAAGCGGCTGAACTTAGCCGCCCTTGCAAGTGATGTTAAGTGCGGACCCCACTGTAGCTTTGAGTCAAGCGTGATCCCCAGGAAAACCGTATTTTCTACGAATTCAAGTATCTCCTTATTCAATACAACATGACATTCACTACCTCTAACATTCGGTAAAGCGAATCTAATGCATTTAGTTTTTTTCTCATTTAATACCAAATTATTTACAGTAAACCAATTATGGACCACAAGCATAGCGTTATTTACGTCGTCAAGCTCCTGTGCACGTCTGCTTACTTTAAAAATCAATGATGTGTCATCAGCAAATAACACCATTTGTGGTCGGTTTTTCAGTAAATGTGGTAAATCATTAATATATACTAAAAATAGGAATGGCCCCAATATTGAGCCCTGCGGTACTCCCATTTTGACTTTTAAACCCGATGAATTCACACCATTAATTTGAACTTGCTGAAATCTATCATTTAAATATGATTTTATTAAACTAAGAGCAAGTTTACCTAGACCGTAATGCTCAAGTTTCAAGAGCAGTGTTTCGTAATTCACGCAATCAAACGCCTTGGATAGGTCGCAAAAAATGCCTATTGCATCTTGCGCCTCTTCCCATGCGTTAAAGATATGTTTTAATAAGGTGACACCGGCGTCGGTTGTGCAACGTCCTTTGGTGAAACCAAACTGTTGATCGTGTAGGATGTTATTACGATTAAAATGATTGAGCATTTGATTTAACATTACTTTTTCAAACACCTTGCTGAAAACTGGCAATACCGATACGGGTCTATAATTATTAGTGACCCTGCTGTCCCCAGATTTGAAAAGAGGAATAACTTTGCTGAACTTCATTAAATCCGGGAAAACTCCTTGATCTACACACAAATTAAATATTAAAGCTAAATAGGGTGCAATTGTCTCAATAATGGATTGACAAACTTTAGTAGACATGCCCCACAGATCTTCGGTAATTTTGATCTTCAGTTGCTTAAATACCTTTATAATGACTACAGGGTTTATATGTTTAAATTTAAATTCCACAGGACAGGCTGATACATTCGATCTTAATAATTCAATAGCTAGTGCGGGTGAGGAATTTAAAGTTTCTGTAGTTTTAATTGGGATATTGGTAAAGAAAGTTGCAAATTCCTGAGCAACATCGATGTTATCGCTAATGAGACCGCGGGATGTGTCCAGTGTGTAATCAGTATTATGTTTTTTGTTCCTGTTCGTTTCATTGTTTATAATTTTCCAAACTGTCTTTATTTTATTGTCTGCTGATTTAACCTTGTTTCTAAAGAAAGAAGCTTTAGCTGCTTTGCAGATATTTTTAAAAGTTTTAGAATAAGTAGCAACATACTTATTAAAAGTATCCGTGTTAATATAAGGCTTAAGGCCATACAGTTCAAATAATCTTTCCCTACTTTTCCTGATTCCTTTAGTTGCCCAGTCACTGAATAAAAACTTAGGGCAAATAGTTTTAGATTTCTTCTTAAAGGAATTATTGAACTCTGTTTGCACTAATGAAAGAAAGAGAAGAGCTTCTAGTGAACTGTCATCCTATCCGTTGCTATCCGTAGAATAGCACCACTGTCATTTCACTGATGCTTGGGATTGGCACTATTGGCAGCTCACTTTAAGCTCACTTCACCTAAGTTTGCATCGTGAGATTTTTACACAATAGCATCACTGAACTGCATTTGATCGAACGGAATAAGTCAGTCATGTTGTGACCGATTTTGACACATTCCGCCTCAGGTAGAGGGTATGAATGAGTCTTCTATAAGTAAGAAAAGCGATTGGGATTAAGGGAAATGCAGCTATTTTCGAGCTCGCTACTCTCGCTCTTGCATCCTACATTCTCTTCATTCTCAAACATTTCTGAAAAACTCTTATTTCCGTACCTACGTCCTTGAATAGCATAATGTAAAGATGAAAATAGGACCCCCTTAAAAAAAATCAAATATAAACAATTATTTTTTTGATAAAGTTGGCCATGATGTAGAGTATAATGAATTACGAATGTTAACAGTATCTACTTCTTTTTTCATTGATTTATTATCAATGAAAAAAGAAGTAGATACTGATTCTTTGAAAAAATTTACTAAACTAATAAACCTACCAAAAACCTGAGAAGATCGGAGGGGCCTCATTTTGTTTTACCGACCTAGGCCCCAAACAGGCTTAGTCCGCCACTAGTTATCATATATTTTATCAAAACAGATAAGTCGTAGTAAGTAGGTAGGTCGTTCTTCTTTATAGCGTGTCAATCTAATAGAGTCGGCTTAGGACTGTCGGTCGGTAGGACGTTGATCAGTCTAAAATGTTTATTAGACCTGGTGTGAACTACAAGATGAAGGTTCTGCCTCTGGTGCAGTTTGCGATATCAGACGAGGTGAGCGGGCGGCGCCTTAGCGACGGAGACGAGACAGGCGCCTCGCGGTACGAGGTCGACCTGAACTCTGACATGTTCACACCTGACGCCAGGTGATGTTGTACTATATTATGGTTTAATTCGTCGTGGATATATGCAGACGACAGGTAGCTGGAGTTGGTTGATCTCGAATAGGGTTGACTTGGATGTGCCTGCTGCCTGCATGGCTGGGAGCTGTAAGTTATAATAATTTTGTAGCTCACTTTTACTAAACAAACTTTATTCATTAGAGGAAAAAATCTAAAACTGTATTACTTGTTATGCCTATAATTGGTAGAATCCGACGACGGTAGACTGGATGCCGAAAGGCGGAGAAACGGGTGTTGTAGCGTAACTTGTTAGAACTGTTAATTGAAAAGATCTCTAAATCTTTTCAGATTATCATATCCTCTACTGCGCCTGTCTCCTAGGAGTAAACAACGTGGGAAATATAAATACAATGCTAACAGCAGACTCGATTTTAAGAAAAACAGGAAATTTATGGCACTAAAGGAAGCTTTAGTCTATCGGACGTAATTATTTTAATAACTACCTACCATCTACATACGTATGTTTTTTATTTACCTTAATATATCAGAGGTACTTACTTATAGGCGCCCCGTATTACATTTTCAGGTCACAGGCTCCGCATGAAAAACCCTCATTTGACGCTCAATCAAGCGACTTGTTATTTACCAGCAAGGAAGACAATAAACAAGGTTTAAATCCCTTTGAAATAGTGGACGCCATCCTAAAAAACCTCAGCAAAACTAAAGACGAAGATCAAAAAACGAATATGAAAATTGACAAAGACGTCGCTAATCTTTTGCAAGGGCTTGCTAAAACAGAACATAATGAAAGTGGTCAGTACAATTTATTGACGGGTGTTCTCTTGTAACCTATATACTTATTTTCCTTGTGAAAGATGATATGGCTACGAAGGAAGTGAATTTAGAGATGACGGCTAATAAAGGTGCACCTATCGAAAAAACCCACCCAAATACATTATGATAAGGGCAGGCGGGTCAAAAGCGGCGGGGCGGCGGCGGGGCGGGCGAGACATCAAGCAATGGACAAAATTGTCCACATTTATTTAAGCTTGAGTACGAGGCTTTTGACTACGTTGTGTGTGTATATTTTGTCTATTTTTTTGTTGCAATGTGCGTTTTTGCTTGTGCAAAATAATCATTTTTTTATTTGATCTTAATAACATTTATACAACCAAATCAAGAGTTCAGGCTGCTACATACACTTTCTTAATAGAAGAATAACTTTCCGGGAATCAAACCCATGCAGGACCACACACTCAACAGACGCCCTTTGATCGCATTATACATTTTCAAAATAAATGAATGACATGTCGGATTTTATTGGAATACTCGTCAGCCATGAAGTCACTTCATCGCGTAGCCCACAGATTATTATATTAATACTTAATGCGTTCGTTCATTCACACGAAGTTTATACATACATAAGTAGGTAGATTCATTCGTAATATGAATGACTTTTTAATTGATACAGTCATTCTTGTAATATCTGCTGGCACCAGTTAGCACTTACTCATTTGGTTGGTACTATTTTAGTGTTATTACATATATGTTGTGTGTTGTCACCAGGATCCATCTGGTGTAGGTACTCGTATGTAAATATACCTACAGCTACTTACCTAGGCTACTTACTTACCACTATTATTTTTCTCTTAGCTGTGAATGATTGTTTATCCTTACCTATACATTTCTTAATCGAGATTAGAACCACTACCTACTACAGGATGAAATTGAAAACTTGCACCAAATCGAAATCGGAGGTGCAGTAACTGCTAACAGTTACTGCACCAAAATTATAACGATTATCTAAATAATCATTATAATTTGTCATATTCCAAATCAAAATTCTTGAAAAATCGTGTAATTATCGCCTTAGATAATTATCAAAACAAATAAGAAAATAAAGTATGAATTTTAGTGCGCGCCCGATAAGCAATCCATTCATCGCAGAGTTCACAACATGAAGTAAGTTGGTAACGCGTTGAACTAGCGGTATTTACCTAACTTCAGCCCCGGATCTAAGGGGGGGCAAACCGGGGCGCTTGCCCCGGGCGGCAGTTTCATGGGGCGCCAAATCCTACAAATGAAGCCTCTTTTCCTATAATCTCATAGGTTTTTAACAAGTAATCGAATCTTAACATAATATGTTTGAAAAACAAACTTTTCTATTTCCATACGCCCAGTTAGTTTTTGAACACATACTAAGTGATTTATGAACACATCTTAACAGATGGAGTAAATTTTTGAACGCGTGCGTAGTGTCCGTGATCTTTCTGCCAAGGGGAATCCCCGTCACATATCTATACGAGCCGAGCCGAACAAATTCAAACAGTTGAACGTCAAGTGACAACACTGTTTGTTTATGTGGTTGATTGCGTTTGCGAGTAATCAGCGTTAATAAAATAAATAATTTATTAGTGAAATCATATATGATCGTAGTGGAAATCAACAATTTGCAAGTTTTTCCAAAACACTGAAGGGGGGGGGGGGGCGCCACTATCAAGGTTTTGCCCCGGTTCGAACGAAAAAATCGTAGATCCGGGGCTGCCTAACTTTGACCGTTCCTACGAGAAAAAGTGTGCGCGACAACGTTGCCAAATCTCTCATCCCTTTCCTTAACGACATGCTCTTTTACTTTATAAACGTTGAATATTCAATTTCATCCTGTATAACTTTTTTGGAGCTTTAGTCATACCTACCTCTTGATTTTACACATCAACTCTTTAAACGAAACCAGTTACGGGCTACAGTGTCACTGAAAAACAGACTTTATGGACACCTAGGCAGCAACTCGCTCTACCATCTCCATCGAGTAAGAGACAAATACAAAAATATCAATGTTACGTATCCTGCAGTGTTCTTAGTGCCAAATGATTCATGGTACACGCGACGTCCCGCGAGCAAGTCCCGGCTCATTCCTACCAAGTACAGAACCGACTCCATCACTTGGAGACAACCGTCTGCCAGCTACAGGTATATCATCTTCTTTCGTCTCGTGGTGAAAAGATTTAGGGAAACTCGAGGTTTTCCTAGGGATGTTGTAAGTTAAAAGACATTAGGTACATTAAGGATATGTAGGTGTGAATATGCAAGGAGTAGGATTTTAACCCTTATTGACTGCCTCTTAAAAACTTTTTTTACTGATTAGTAACTTACCCACATTGTAGCGTTGGTCCTTAGCCATTTGCAGAAATGTTACGTTTCATACCAATTTTTTAACGTGAATTTGGGTATTGTTTAAATGAAAAACAAAGCAATAAATAAAATGTAGTTTATTTTATAAAATCTTGCACAAAATATTTCCAGGACAAATTATCTAGAAGAAGAAGACACATCAAATGTAGAGGGTTTGTCACAAGACGCCAGTAAATTGTCCAATTCAACGCAGACTATGAATAACAATGAGTCTGTGATCATCGATGTTGGGAGGAGTGGACCTCTACTGCCCCTAGCTCTAGATGTCGATCGAGTTATATTAAACGGTATTGAGTCTTAGGGATGATTCTCATTAGAACGGGCCGTGCCCGGGGCAGGCCGTGTACGTGGCCCGGACGGGGCACGGATTTGAAACGTTACATACATTTTGTATGAAGCAATTTATATTACACAGTGCATGTTCCGTGTCCCGCCCGGGCCCGCTCGACGCCACGGTTGTTGCACGGTCCCGCCCCGCCCCCTCCACGTCCCGTCGTAATGCGAACAAACTTATAACCCGTTTAACACTCGGTGTAATATAAATCGTGCAGCACGGACGGGCTCCGGCCCGTCCCCGCCCCGGCCTCGGCCCGACCCGGGCACGGCCCGCTCTAATGAGAATCATCCCTTAATTACCAAGTATACGTACATAATCAATAATGCTAAACAATTTACAACAAGCCCTCATTATTCAATATTTGAGTTATTCCGGTCTGATCCCCTGAACCCCCCCTTTTATTTTTACATTAGCTGGTACCTAATCATTCGAAAAAAAGCAATTAAATTATTTCCTTAGATAGATCGGTAAACATGTAAGTCATAATTACAAAATAGACATTGGTGCCGATTCCCTTGTTCACAAACTAAACTAAATTTAAGTTCAGTGCATCTTTTTCTTTCTATTTCAATAAGAACAGGACAGAAGTTAAATTTTAGTTTAGTTCTGTCAAATTAATCAGCGCCTGACACTACTCCATACAAATTTATACGTGATTAAAAACTTGCCTACTAAAATTACGTCAATTGACGTCAGGCGCTGATTAATTTGACAAGACTAAACTAAAATTTAACTTCTGTCCTGTTCTTATTGAAATAGAAAGAAAAAGATGCACTGAACGTAAATTTAGTTTAGTTTGTGAACAACAGAATCGACACCAATGTGTAAAATACTTTATTTTAAGAAAATAAATATTAAGAAAGGAAAAATATTTTTAAATCTTCTTTTTACAAGTACATAAGTAACTCACTGACGGGCGATTTAATAAAATCAATTCATTTTCAGCTACACAACAAAATAATGCTAAGGGGAAAAGTATAATAATTACTTATCCGGAAACGTTGGCTTCAGAAGTGAGTGGCTCTACCACTACTGCTACTACGCCTGAAACGTATGTTTTATGTATCATCTGCTTAGCTATATTTCTCGCAAATGATTCAAACGTACAATCTCTATATAGAGGAAGTGTTTTACTTGACCACCAACTAATTATATGCATTGGCGTAGCTAGAGATTTTGTCTAGGGGGGACAGACGTCTAGCTGAACTAACCACAGTCATCTAATGAGAGATCATAACACCTCGTAATAAATAATCCCACCAAAACATTTCATATAAAATAGGTTGTCAAGACTTAAATACTTAACGCTTTCACTGTTCGACGTTGTAAGATGTCTTTGTAGAGTTAGGGGCTTGGCTCTACATCTAACTCTACAAAGACATCTTGGTCAAAATGTACGGCTCTAATAAAACGCGATTAAACAGTAATTAATTCTTCAATACTGTCGATTTTACTAGTGTGAACAAAGAAGTGTCTAGGGTAGGCGTTGCCTACCCTTGCCCCCTAGCTACGCCCATGGTTATATGTTTCTAAATGAACATAGCGTAAAACAATGAGACTATGCGAATAAATATTAGGTAACGTGTAAGTATGGGTCAGCGGGATTGTCCGAAAGGGTTACCGCTGGCCCGGAACATAAAGGGCGAAGGAAGGAATACGGGTGGGTTTTAGTCAGTAAGAGTTTGACACTCCCTTCCGTTCCACCCAGAGCGGGAGGGGTCATTTGATGATTTCCCATCCTGAAAAAAAAAAAACGTGTAAGTATGGGCCTGGTATAACATAACCAGCATATATATTGTTCCCACTGCTGGGACAATACATCCTCCTCTCTATGAGAGGGAGTGGGCCGTAATCCACCACACAGGCCCAGTGCGGGTTGGTATATCTATTCCGAAATCCGCAACCTAGGTGAAACGGGAAATTGTGAATATTTTTTATCGAAAATGGTTATGCTTTAGGTGAACACTGAAAATCACCAACATAGAACAAGTTCAAATTACTAGATTATTTATAGCACCAAACATAGATAACAGTGCAAGAAATAGTACATTGCTAAGATCGCATACTCGTATGGTACCGGCCTATTTTCTTTGGCCGAAGCAGAACTGTATGTCTTGCAATGGAATCAGAAAATTGTAGTGTATTTATTATTTTGCATATTGTTGGTGGGTATGGCTATTTTCCTAAAATACTGAAACTTTAAATAGCTTTAAATAGCAGATTATTCTTGCACAAAATACAGTTCACACTTATTAGGCGCAGTTTTGCATTTTATTTTGTGGTTATATTATTAGATTATATCAACACTAGCAGCGCCCCGCTGTATTTTTTTTTGTTTCACCAGCATAAATAAAATAAAAAAAAAATAAAAATAAACATAAATAAATAAATAAATGTCGATCCCGTGGGAATATCGGGATAAAAACTAGCCTATGTCCTTTCCCGGGACTCAAACTATCTCTATACCAAATTTCATCTGCTTGAAGAGGTAACAGACAGACACATCGCACTTATAATACTAAGTGTGGATATGGATTGTAGGAGGTACGCCATAAGATTTTTCTTGTTATGATAAACCTGGTCGAACCGGAATGACAATGTTGTATCTTCTAGAGTGAAACCTATGACTCTAGTAGATCACGAATCGTGGGAGAACATGGTGCAAGCGGCATCTTTAATGGCTGTCATGCTGAACCAATCCGTCACCTCGAGTGTGGATGAAGAAAAGCAAGGACTTAACTTAACATTACTGTCACCACGGTTAGTTAGTTATACTTCTTAATTTGTAGTCTTTTCTTTAAACAAACTACAACGTAACATTGATTGGGTTAGTTCATGTATCACTAACTCACTTACTTACAATATGTGTTGGTTGATAAGAACAAGGTAGGTACATAATAAGAGACGGATCGAAGAAAAGATGTGACCTTTGTGTGAAACTTGACATGACTAGTGATGTACTAGCAGATAGAGATAGAAATGGATGAGAGAAAAAGAATTGATGCATTTAATTTCTCTTGCTACATTTAAATAGGAATAAAGGTAAACAAGATAACGTACTTAATTCTATGGAGATATTAAGAAGTCTGTAAATGGTGATTCGTACACATGTTACATGCTTACCTACGTCTTATAAGCAGCAATGTGATGGGACGTAAGAAGCGATTCATGCACGCGGTCCCTATCGAGCACGTCAGGCCGCACCACCTGCCGGTCAACATCGAGATTCCCACCTCCACCGTGCACACCGACAAGATATCAGATGCGCAGGCGTTTCAGCGGCTTATTGAACTGCAAGACGATGAGGTTTGTTACTTTTAAGTTCAGTTGTTGTTGTTTTTCTTGTAAAATAAGTTTTCTAACTTATGAAAGTTATAAATTCATACAAAGTAGATTTCTTATAAATTCCAATTGAAACAAAAACACTTTATCACTATAGATATTTATGGAAGCTCTGGAACACTCTATTGAAAAATATAAATGCTGTAATTCCAAGTGAAATAATAGTTTTAAGGATAAATGATATGCTTAGATACATGACCGTGTGGCGCTTCGTTACCTACGTCAGTACGTGGGGCCGGCGCTCTTCAACATCTGTGTCTTCGACGCGAAGGCTCCCGCGGCTGCACGACACGTCTACATGTTCAACTCTTCCAGACTAGTGCTCGCTATCACCAACTTCACTGTTAGTTAACATATTATTCCACTTCTATTGTTACGTGATGGTTAGTCAAAATCGTTGATGACAACAGATAGAACTGTAATTACAGTTGGCAAAATAAGTTACCCGCATACATGTTATGTACTTAATATTGTTCAGTTTTATCTGAAGAATATGATATAACATTGGAATTAGAACATTGCAGACTATTCGTAATGTTTTAAAGTTTTTTTTTTCACTGTACTGGAATTGCAACGAACAAGCTAACCTTTCTAACTAATCAAGATTGTGCTAGTAGTAGGTTCACGGCAACAAAGTAACACACAGGTAGGTTCGAATGTGTTCTCACTGAGAACACTCGTTCAATAGAAAAACCAAAGTTGTATGTATATAGTTGGAGCGCATGACGGTGGTGATGACACCTGCGCGGACGCTGCTGACGAGCGACGCGCGCTGCGCTACCGCGCACCTGGAGTGCCAGGTCTCCGGCGCACGTGTCTGCATCGACTCGCTTAGCGCCTGTGATGGCGTGCCAAACTGTGGCTCATACGGTACAAAACATGTGCTAAAGGCCTCCTGCTGGTGGGTACTTACTTGTGTTTCTCGCCTGTAGATGGCCTTATCTATGTATATACACTTCCAGTGTCAGCTGATGCTGGCAAAAGATGTGTCCAACTTAGTTGGTGCTGTTTCTAATAAAGGACAATTTGGGGAATGGCACCATAAGGAAAATTGTTTTCTCATACAGACATATACGATGAAGATCGCCTAACATGCGGGGGCTCGGCAGGGCTCCAGCACAACGTGTGTCTCGCAGCTATGACGTTCCTGGCGGTGTTACTTACCATACTGTACACCGTGCACTACTGGCTCAAGCGATGTGTACCCAAAGTTTCCGATGCTTTCTTCATATACACCGACGCTGCTGAGAATGTGTGAGTTGTTTTCAATGTTTATAAACAGTACCTTGTCGGAGTTGTCGAGTATGGGTTTTGCATGGCAATCCTGTGACAAACAATCGCAAATATTTTCGACATGTAATATTGCCATCATGTCCCCAGCCTGCTTCTAAAAAACACAATCAACATTTAGTTCCTAAAAGCCAAATTTAGCAGCAGTAAGGCCTTTTTAATGAACTGGTGAAACTTCACAGACGTCATGGGTATCGGCAATTTATAGGATCGACTGTTTATTGTGTCGATCCTGAATGATCTGAATTTTAAACATTTAGCTTCAGATTTGGATTTGTTTTCAGTTTGTACTTGGAACCTCTTATGCGTTCTCCACATGATACTGAAGATCCAAAAGACATTTTTCGCAGCGCTGCTATGCAAGAATATATGGAGTGCACGGATATTCGAATAGAGAAAAAGACTGTCGGCTCCTTTATTAGTAGATTGTCCCGTTTCTTCAGATATAATCGTAAGAAAAAAATATCACGAATTTTAGGTGATCAAATCATTGAAGGAGAATATGATGTGGTGGACTCTGGAGACCGCCGGTTCTTTTCATTTGCCGAAGTAGAATTAGGTAAAATGGGACCTTCTCTTGCAGCCGATGTCGCAGTACAAACAGGATCAAGTTTAGAAATGCAAATAAAAGATGAAATCATAATAAACGAGCGAATGACTCAAGTTGGTTCAGACAGCGAAGATATAGTGGCTCACTACGAAGGAAAACAAAGATCAGAGGACAGAATAAAAATTCTAGATTTAGAAATGACATATAAAGAACCTTCGGACGAATTAAGTATTTTAAATTTTTTCAGACGTGCTAGATCAGTTTCCATGCAAATGTCATCATCTCGTGCGGTACAAAATGCTGAAATCCAAGCTAAGTACCCATCTCATACAGAAGAGAAAGAAATTCAATGTCTTGAATATGACCACAGCCTCATCTCACCCGAGACTGTAAGTGTAATAGCAACCACGGACGTAATCAGTAATAAAAAGCCAGAAGCTGGCTTAGTTCGAAAGAAATTAAGATTTGAGGAAGAAATGACGAAGATTCATGTTAGTGATGATGATGTAGTGGATGAAGAAGTTGTAACTGATCAGCGGCTTCGGCGGAGTGTCGTATACGGAACTGGTAAACATGTCCACTTAGACGACACGGACTCAAACAGTAACCAAGATGAACCAAGCACTAGTACGGGAAACAGGGAATTTAAATCGTACTTTTGGGGCAGCAGTAAAAATAAACCTAAGAAGTCAACTAAAAAGAAGACACAGCATCTTAATTTGCGATGAAGAATATAATTTCGGTTTATACTTATAGATACTTTTTAATTAATTTTGGAAGTGAACTTTAATGTAGCGACTACATCAAGTTTTAAATTATAGGAAAGCTAATTAATGGTATTGAACACCTAGTGAATAGTTGTATATTTTATTGAATTTAATAAAAACTTTTTGATGTACGAGTATTAGGTAATTATTTACGAATATAGCTGACGTCGCGCGTCGGTTGAAGATGGTCGGCATAGCGGCGTCTGCGCCCGCGCCGCTATTTCCTAATTAAGACCAATTGTGCACCGGATAGAACACGTGCCAAAATGTGTGATGTCTTTTTAATGCCATACCGTCATCGTGTATACCTACTGTCATTATTTTCAATTTGAATTATGAGTTTTTTAAATATTTTTACTGCATTTAATATGGACATCGGTTCTTTTGGAGGTTAAAATACATTTTTTGAGACGTAGTTATCTATGCTGGTCATTGTTTTAAAAGGCTTCTGTAATTTTTCATAGATCACAGATATTTACGATTTATAGCCTATATGTAAGTAGGTCAGGTTAAAACACAGAATAACATTAATTGGGAAAGTTTTAGTAATACGCCAGTCACCGCAGACACAAATAAAAATCGCTATATAAGAAAAAAAATTGCACTGCACTGGTTTTTTGGGATGTTGTAAGGATAGTAGTGTAAAACCAAGTTTGCAGCTTCGAAAGACCTGTGCTAATTGCGTGGTGCTCGAAGAACGCACGAACCGCACGCACTTTACACTTGATTTGTTTCGGTCTTGGGTTTTAGCAAAGCCATAAAGCTACGGCTTCGCAAAAATTTTGTATACTTTAAAATTGTATTGATTGTGACTTATACGTAGGTAAGTACCTACTTTTAGAAGATTTATAAGTCAAAAACTGAAAGAGATCTAAAAATTTCGAGATTTTTCGATCACCACGCGTAGTTAGCACACGCCTTTCGAAGCTGCAAACTTGGTTTGTCTAACAACATCCCAAAAAATCAGTGCAGTGCAATTTTTTGTGACATAATACGTTTTAAATGACTGGCCTATAATTATGCTAGTTGTTTTTTTCATAAAACAAAAACCTACAAATAGAATGCGAAAATAATAAAAGGAATTTATTAAAAACCCGCAGAATGGGAACTATTTATTAAAGTCTCTGGTAAAGAACTGTCTTTCTAGTAAAGAACGAATATCCGAAGAACTTTGATATAGGTATCTTCAAAACCTTCGGCATATTTTATTTGGTGTTGCTAATCCAATTATATGGTAGGACCAACACAACGATTTACAAAAATATTTGAACCTTGTATTCCGTAGTACAAAAAATAACCGATAAAAGATAAAGTGATAGTTATTTACTGAATTAGTTCAATATATACACACCAAACACAAAATGTACAGGATATTGCAGCGACAACCGAATGGCTCGTTTTATTGGGGGCAATGAAATTTATCTTAGAGCTTTTATGTCAGTTCCAAAAAAGATAGATGTAAAAGTGTCAGACTAGGAGCGGGAGCCGAGAGCCGGTGCGCGAGGTCATTTCAATTGAAATCAATTAAAGCAATTGAGTCCAATTGAGCGGGCGGCAGATTCTGCGTCGTGCAGCGTGCTCCGTCGCCAGAGAGATTTTATGTGAAGCGCCTACGCGCCGACCGTCACATGACTCACTTGCACGTCATCCTGGCCTTTTCCTAGCATGCTCCTATCTAGAATATTTACATAGTAATTGAGTATATAAACTGTGTGGAGTCGACATTAAATGAAGGATTCGTGGGTTACATACATATCTATATGTTGTTACCTACATTTTATTATCATCTCGGTATGTACACTGTGTTGTCATGGAAAAATTTTAGGTAGGTGCATATACCTGCATACTCAGGCCCGAAGTACCTACTTGAAGTAGACTCAGTTTCGCTATCGGCTATATATAATGACAACAAAATATTCGAATGGAAATTGAAAATAAGTATAATTTCAGATTAAATAAAAACATTTTTTCTAATTTTGATATGTTGTGAGATCACTTAAAACTTTACGAAATTACATTTCTAATTGTAGGTAATTAAAAAGCGATGAACAAGAATAAAATAGTAACGAGTTTAATTAGTTAATTTTTTTTTTGTAATTCACAAAACTGATGTACAATCACAAAGCATTAAAACAGTTACAACCCAATATTTCTGATTGACATCTACTAGATGCGAATCTAGCATGCATAATTTAAGTAAAACAATTAGTATTTAAAAAACAGGTTTTGGGAAAGAACATATATTGTTCACACAAAGATAAAGATAAAAATAAATAAAAAATAATTATACAATTAAGACTAAGTTTAGTCCTAACTGAGGCTACAGAACCAGCAAAGACATCTATTTCACCACGAAAGGAGCTGGCAAGAGAAAGCATGTGGCAAATGAGTGAAAAATGACCGATGTTAGTTAGTCAGACCGACTATGAGACAGGACGAAAGTCCTTCGATTTAGTAAGCGGCTACTACTACGTGGGATACTAAATTTCACTTTTTCTAACAGCTCAGGAGAATCTATTATAGGTACCACTTATTAGTTTAAATAAAAACATGAAATCTAAAGATTTCCTACGTGCGCTTAAAGATTTCATTTTTTAATGATTAGGTAAGCCTAGAGTTATACGAGTTCAGACTACGACATCTATTATCCGAGTAACACAAGTGATATATAAACCTTTTTTGAAATTCATCGTTAGCTTATTAGACCTCTTTGGTCACACGCGTAACGTAGTAGTAGATATAGTGGTCGTACGCACGAACCCTAAGCTTGACGCAGTACGATCCCCGGGTTGTGCAGCTTTCCATTAGAAAATTCTCAATAAGCAACAGCTTGGTGTGTGGATATACTTACCATGATACCGAAATGTGAGTGTATCTATGATGTAGTATAGGTTGATTGACCTAAAACGTGTTTTTGTTTTTTGACATACACTAAGCCTAAAATTAGGCACTTTGAAGTAAAATTAATCAATTTGTTCTTGCTACATTTTTATTGCTACATTTTTGATACGTCATCATTCATCATTCAGCCGAAAGCCGTCAAGCAGTGCTCGATTGGATGATGATAAGACAAAATAGTTTTCTAAAAGAAAGATAGCGTAATATTTTTTTTTATGATTTGATATAAGTTAGGATTTTTTTAATCAATAGGTAATTAATACTGCAACAGACATTCTAGTTCATAAAGACGCCGAATTAGTGACCGAGATATTTTTTTTTCCGGGCTTTTAATTTAGTGTGGCGGTCGTGCATTGTTTCATCACAATCTTTACTTCTATTGGCTCGCTGACGTGGAAGTCAATTCTAAGCAGGTGATAAAGGTTTACATTTGTATATGAAAACGGTTTTAACGACTTGAAAAAACATCTAGATTTCTTTATTATACGTATGTTTAATAATAATATACACATAAACCTTCCGGAATCAATTCGCTTAGTGATGGTTTAAAACAATATCAAAATCCGTTGCGTAGTTTAGAAGAACAACGTGGAGGTCACACAGATACCTACCTAGACAGAGACACGAATAGCGAATTTGATCCATAGTTCCAAACTATTATTATAAATTCAAAAGTAACTCTGTCTGTCGGTCTGTATGTTACCTTTTCAAACCTAAACCAATTAACCGATTTTGATAAAATTTGGCAAGAAGACAGTGATGGTATTCTGAGGATGGACATAGACTAATTTTTGTCTCAAAAGTAATCCTAAAAGGGGTGATATAGGGGATGAAAGTTTTAAGGGAGACCCAGCATTTCTTAAATTAGGGATATGAAAAAAGGGGGTAAATGGGATGACTTTAATATTTACATGAAGTTAATATCAACATTTTTGTGTACCTGTTTTTAAGTGTTTAAGGGATTGGTAATATCTGTTACCTTTCATGCCTTAACAGTTGAAAAATATTGAATGAAAAGCATACCTCATACAGGACATGACCTGGGCTAATAGGGGCATAGGATACTTTTTTATTCCGGTAGTACGTTCCCGTGGTATAATTTTCGACTTACACGCGGGCGAAGCCGCAAAAGCTAGTTTATAATATTTTATGTAAGATATAGAAGCTACCTTTGAAAATTTTCATCCAAACAGTAAGTAACATAAGCTTCGAAACTTCTTCAAAAATGGTTGGGCTTGGGACCTTAGCACATTTAACTGGAACTGAAACTTAAATGTAATAAATTATATAATTTATTTTAATAATTGTTTTTTTATGTTATTTTTTTTATGCTGTAGTTTATTTTTTAATCTCTTTTAAAAATTATTTAGGTATTCAATGATGACTTCAATTCTTTTCATAATTTCTGCGTCCTTTCGTTCCTTTCGAAGGTTTATGAAAACTCTCCATGAACTAATACTATGCAACCTAGAATAGGAAAGGCCTATTTGTCCAAAGAGTTTGCACCAGGTCAAGCCGGATTTGTGAAAAGGTAAGCCACCCGGGAACAATTATCAATTGTTCGACAGATTATTGAGAACAGACCTACATCTGCTTCGTAGACTCTGCTTCGTATCTGCTCCAAGGCGTCGACTCGGTGAAATGGCCAAAGTTGAGGAATACTTTACTGGGAATGGGTACGCCGAAACACCTAGTGCATCTTTTCAGAAAGATATATGAGACAGGCACAGCTTCCGTTCGAACCGATGAAACCTTGTCAAACAGTTTTCATCCTAGAGCAGGTGTCCGTCAAGGTTGTATAATATCGCCGCTCCTATTCAATGTTTACACCGAACTCATCATGCGCATAACTTTGGAGGATTGGGCAGACGGTCTCTCAATCGGTGGCTACATCATTGCAAATCTGCGATACGCTGATGATACGCCCGAAGTACCTAAAATTGCAAACTGCGACGTGGCCCTGTCCTACATTTATCTTGGGTAGATGCATAGGTGAAATTAAGAGACATATGGCGACAACTAAATCATCGATGGACAAGCCGAAAAAAGTCTGGAGGAACAGAGATCTTACAAAAGCCATCAAGATCCGGCTTGTTTAAATACCGGTTTTCCCTAAGTTTCTGTACGCTGCTGAGACCTGAGACGTGGACGTTGCGTCGCATCGAGTAAAAGAAGATCTGGAACCAGATCTGGGTTCTGGAAATAAAGTGCTGGAGAAGAATGCTTGGGGTATCGTGGATTGAGTTTCGCACCAACACCTCTATACGCCAAGAACTTAACATCAAGAAGCGTCTATCTGTTCTGATTCAAACGCGTATCCTCAAATACTTCGGACATATCTCGAGGCGTGAGGGTGACTTCATAAAGCGCCTTGTTGTGCAGGGTAGAGTGGAGGGCACTAGACCACGCGGACGCTCACCCATGAGATGGACTGACCAAATTATATCCGTAGTGGGCGATCCCTTGTATGAGTGCACAAAAAGTACCAGAAATCGAAATAGATGGCGAAAAATCGTGAGGCGAATTACATCAGCCCCCAGACAAGAAACTACATGAGGACCACGACCGCTCTGACAAGAGTGCTACGAAGAAGAAGAGGGGAGAGGGTTATCTACTAATAAGGATAGGGCACTTATAAGTATTTAAGTACTTATATAGGTACTGATATGATTTAAAAACTTTTTACAACTGACGTTTTCAGCAGAAGCAGCAAAATCCTATTCAAAACGGGAAATAGACAACCGTTATTTCCTACAGTTTTTATTTTGTTTGTTCTATATTTATTTTTCCTGATCGCTTTATGAATTACAGTGGTAGTGAAAAATTATGTTAAAATATAAGACATAATTTTCAGGTGACTTTTTTTTAATTTACAACGTCTGCCTAGCCTTTTTCTTTTTACTATTTAATAGTAGACACTATATTGTGAAAATGATTGATTTTCTACAATCTGCAGTACCTAGTGCATTTTTTTTTATGTTAGCCTACAGCTACACTGTCCCACTGCTGAGCATTGCCATCCACGTTCACAAAACACCGACAAAATAATATAGGAATTAACGTTCATCTGCTCCTTTTATAGGCTTAAAAGATGATGTTTGCAAGGCACATATACCTAATTGATGAAAGTTTACCAGAATTTAAGTAATACTTAATTGCCTATTCACATTTAGAGCGCTGTAGCTCCTCATTGACTAACAATCGAGAGAAGTCGTCGTATTATAAATATTTCTTATCCATTGGCATATTAGCATAAACATAACCAGCCTATAATGTTCCCACTGCTGGGACAGAGGCCTCTCTTCGAGAGGGAGTGGGCTGTAATCTACCACGCGGGGCCAGTGCGGGTTGGTAGATGTCACAAGTCCACGAATTTTTTGGTTCTAGGACATTCCGGTTTCCTCACGATGTTTTCCTTCACCGTCTTGAGTGGTGATGAAATTATTTACCCAAAGTAAAGAGCCTGGGTTCGACGACCTACAACTCGTGTCGGAGCTGTTACCACTTGGCCACCACTGCTCTATGGGCTCTAATATATCTTTGCGTTTTTGGCGTTTGGGCAGATTATGCGGGGGTGTTGGATAACGTTTAGGAGCATAAGATCAAAAGCGCGAAATGAAAAATGGGTTGCAAATTGTCAAAAGAGCAGAATGTCAAAGCATAGAAAGTCAAAGGCGCACTTAGTCAAAAGCGCAGAATGTCAAAAGCGCATAACGTCAAAAGCTCAGAATATAAAAAGAGCACAATGTTAAAAATTCTACTTAAAAGTCATATTTGCTTACTTGATATTTTTTAGTGAGACTTACACTCGCAATGGTACAAGATAAAAATAATTGATATGAATATACACAATAATCCTTTAACATAATCCAAAATACTAAATAATGATTTTCAATACAGAAATATTGTGTTCCAAAAAATTGGGAGTTCGTCATGGGCATTTTTCGGTTCAGGGATCCGTTTGCAAAAGATTTAGCTTTAAAAAGTGCACATTTTTGTTAGAGTCACGTTCCCCTTCCATCTAAACCATTGTTTTTGGATATGTGACAAGTATTCACGATAGTAGTATCTATGTATAAAGTAGTATCAAAGTCAAAAGGCAAACTATCACAGCTGAGTCGCTCTTCATGTTAACGAGTCATAGTCGACCAACTTATAAAATATACTTGATAAGTAAAAATGAGGTTGGTTGAACCAGGTGTATTATCCTACTTCCTATTCCTACTAGTGATGTAACGAATGTTGGATTTTTCACATTCGCGAATGCGAATGCGAATGCGAATATTTATCTTCAACATTCGCGAATGCGAATGCGAATGCGAATATCTGTTACATCACTAATTCATTATAAATATATTTAATTCCTCAGATATATAAAGTGGAATGAAAAAATATACATTTAAAGCCAAAGGTTATAAACAAAATTATTAAACTTTAAATATCTAATGTATTAAGATATTTAAAGGTTAATAATTTTGTTTCAAGTAATTGTTTAGTTTTTAGGGTTCCGTACCTCAAAAGGAAAAAACGGAACCCTTATAGGATCACTTTGTTGTCCGTCCGTCCGTCCGTCTGTCAAGACCCTTTTTCTCAGGAACGCGTGGAGCTATGAAGCTGAAATTTATATCAATTACTCAAGTCTACTGTCCCTTGAAGCTGTGAAAAAATCAAACTTCTAAGCCAACGCAATCAAAAGATACAGCCGTTTATGCCGCAAATTTTCGACACTTGCAAGGGAATCAAAACCTACAGGGTGCTTCCCGTGAACTCAGTATCTTGAAATTTGGTACGAAGCAACGTCTTATAGCATAGATAAAGGAAAAATTACGAAAACCATAAATTTTTAGTTACATCAAATAATATTTTTTTTTATATAATTTTAAACTTACTACCCATTTCCTCATAAACGCGTAGAGGTATTAAATTGAAATTCTTACCAAATACTCAGGTCTATAATACCTTTAAGCTGTAACAAAAACAAACTTCTATGTCAACGCAATCAAAAGAAACAGCAATTTAAGCTGCATTTTTTGAAACTCGCAAGTACTCGCAAGGGAATCAAAACCTAAAGGGTACTTCCAGTCGACCTAGAATCTTGAAATTTGGCTTGAAGCAACGTTTTATAGCACACATAAAGGAAAAATTCCGAAAACCTTAAATTTTTAGTTACATTACAAAATATATATTTATTTTTTAATAAATATAAACTTATTACTTTTTTCCTCATGAACGCGTAGAGCTATCAAGTTGAAATTCATATCAAATACTTAGATCTAATTGCCTTTAACCCGTGAAAAAAAAAAAATTCTAAGTCAACGCAAAAACGCAAAACGCAAAAGTACAACCATTGATACCGCATATTTTGAAACTCGCAACTACACGCAAGGGAATTAAAACCTAAAGACCACTTCCCGTTGACATAGAATCTCGAAATTTGGTAAGAAGCAATAGCTTACAGCACAGAGAGCAAAGAGATCTTTGTCTTAAATTTATGCTCCTCCATCTTTCCCCATTGTAATGTTATGAATTTCATTTTGCAATAAAAATACCATAGTTATGACACGATTGTCGTAATGAACGAACTTTGTAAACCTTGCAGGTTTTTTAGTAAATAGAAACTGTAAACTTTATTTAAAAATGGTAGTAAAGTAATAATATACTTACTACTAAATAAATGCAAACCTTACATAGTTGTAACAGGGCTGATTAATGTTAGATTTGATCAGATCTCTGAAGTTCTTTTTTCATAAATGAGACTTTTTTTTTGAGGATGGGAAATCATCAAATGACTCCTCCCGCTCTGAGTGGAGCGGAAGGGAATGTCACACTCTTACTGACTAAAACCCACCCGTGTTCCTTCCTTCGCCCTTTATGTTCCGGGTCAGCATAACCCTTTCGGACAATCCCGCTGATCCGGCAGGCTTCGGCCCTTAAGGGCCCCTTCGTTTAATGCTGACATCTCTTTGAGGCGCGCGTGCAACACGTACGCGCCATCCGGCACGGGCCTGGTCCTGATCGGACGGTGAGTTACCCATTACTCTCCGCCCGCAGGCCCGCGCCTACGGTGGCCGGGAGTCGTCGCGCGGCTCCCGACGCCCGGAGCGTCTCCCGCGGCGGCTGGGACGGGAGGCTCTCTCCCTCAGCCGTCCCACCGCCTCCTTCGCTAGCATGACTGCTTCGCAGAAGGAGGCGACTGCCCCCCATTCCCTCTCGCCCCGGACCATGGCTTGAACCAGGCTCGGACGCGAGAGGTCGCCGCTGCTGCCGATCACCTCTACGAGGACACGGCGGTGCTCGGCCCAAGCGGGGCAGACCTCCACCGTGTGCTCCACCGTGTCCTCTGGGTGATCCTGGCAATGGTGACACCCGGGCGTTTCCTCCCGCCTGATTATGTGCAGGAACCTCCCGAAACTTCCGTGTCCGGTGAGGACCTGCGTCAGGCGGTAGGTGAGGGCGCCATGACGCCTCTCTAGCCACTCCTCAAAGAGGGGTCCCGTTACCGCCGCTATCGTGGCGTGCCCTTCATAAATGAGACTTTAATTTAGAATGTAGAAGTATGATTTAATAAAAATATCTAAGTGTTATCTATTGTATTATTATTTCACATGCATGCATATGAAAAACATTCGCTAAATATTCGCATAATTTTTGCGAATGCGAATATTGAAAAATATGCGGATATTCGCGAATGCGAATGCGAATGCGAATATCCGTTACATCACTAATTCCTACTAATATTATAAACGGGAAAGTTTGTGTGGATGGATGCATGGATGTTTCTTACTCTTTCATGCAAAAACTAATAAACGGATTTTTATGAAACTTTCCAGTAATATATAGCTTATATGTACAGTCAACAAAGATAAGTATGCAGAATCGTTGGATAAAGTTCAAGTTTAGTAAAAAACCGATGGATGTTCTCGAAAATAATTTAATTTTATTAATAGAAAACAAACAGCTCATTTATTAAATTAAATTTCAGTTGGCAACATCCATCGGTTTCTTATTAAACTTCAACTATATCCGTCGATCCTGCATACTTATCTCTTTTGTTGACTGTATATCAGAATAACACATACGAAACTGTTCATCCCGATATTCCCACGGGATCGACACTTATGCGGGTAAAACCGCGGGGCGCAGCTAGTAACTTTATAATGTTATTACAAAACGTAAAAAATAAATATTGTATTATGAAAACTACATAAATGTCCTACTTACTGCTTAGCTTTACGTTTTCCTTTGCAGGTTAGGCAGAGAGGATCGAGCGGAACATAAGCGTGATGTTTCTTAGTGATTTTCCTATTTAAGTAAAAAATGGACGGATGAACAAGGAATGACGGATGGATGGTGTGGATATATTTTCGGTTACAACCGCTGAAATGACTTTGATTTTCATCCTTTATTAAAAAATACTATGAAATACAAAATAAAATAAAAACAATATTGTGCATGCGCAAATATTTGTCCCTTATCTACGGAAGCCTTGACTGTGCATGGTTCGATACACATTTGGCCGGTTTTTCACTTTTGATTTGTTTTTTTCACTTCGAGTGATAGATTTCGAATTTAAGGCAAAATTAACAAAAAGTGAAGTGTGTTATGTCGGTCGGCTCTATGGTTTTGTACCGCCAACGGAATTTCCCTCCTCCCCTGTACATTTTTACAACAAATAGGTAGTTAGCATTGAGCCTTTTGTGTTAAGAATCGATACCAACCTGTTCAGAAGTCATTTCAGCTGATACTTGGTTATAATGATAGATTATAGAAATTTAATTGAGGTATACCTATATATATATATATTTGAATGTAATGTTATTTTATGGTAGGGTGTGTCTCACGAAGTGAGCGCTTTTTTATACACTG
This sequence comes from Luperina nickerlii, assembly GCA_963855955.1. Classification (NCBI taxonomy): domain Eukaryota; kingdom Metazoa; phylum Arthropoda; class Insecta; order Lepidoptera; family Noctuidae; genus Luperina; species Luperina nickerlii. The sequence goes on along the minus strand of OY979664.1, from coordinate 11,750,893 downwards.
AGTAGGTACCTAAATAAATTATAACTGAATTCTGACAACAAACAAGACTGGTCTAAGAATAAACAAGAATTGAACAGTGTTATTAACAAGATAACAAAAAAAGCCCTTTACGAACTGTAACTTTGACATTATCATAGATTTTACTATGTATAAAATTACTTACCTGCTATGTACCTACCTAGGGCCTAATCTCACGATTTCTATAGTATAGAAATTCTCTAAAGTTTTTATGCTATCTCTTTAGGCGCCTACGTAAGTAGCGCTTAATTTCAGGCGGCACGAAATGTTCCGATGCAGACAACACAGAATCCTTGAACAGCGCACGCCACTACTATCGTTACAACACTTCCCACTTCGGCTTCCGCACTACACAATCATCACAGTTCTGGGGCACAAAACACAATCCATCTTTAGCAATATCCTTTTAGCAGACCAATGCACTAGAACACAATAATATGAACACACGCGACTCACTAGAGTGTGTTTGACCGTGACCCATTTGTTTCAAAGCACACAAACTGCAAATGCGGCGAGAAGTGCATCAGCGAGTGCAATTCGTGTTGTCTGAAAGTCACCAATAAGCCCAATGAAGCAGAGATCCCGCTGGCGAGCGCCAGCACCAACCTAAATAGACTCTGATCATCTAAATTGACTTCAATTAAATAACAACCGAAATTGTTGAAATGCGCCATTACTCCCTCGACGCTAATCTAAGTGCCAATAGTCAGGGCGAATGTTTTATTAATAATAGCCAGCAATAACTGTTAATTAATAATTAAGCGATGGTGTCGTCGATCGGCATTAGTGTGCTGCGTCGCTGTCTCGACGAAGCGCGCATTCATATCAGCTGCATCCGCGCGATCCTTGTTCTACCGGTGACACAGTAACGTGTGCTCTGGTGCATTTATTTCTTTATCTGGAGTTTTAACAAATTTTAATTGTTGAGTAGGGGTAGTTTACATAATAGCAAACAGGTTGTTAATTTAAATACAGTACCTACTCGTCATATATTAATTTCAACCTACCTAAGAGAAACAATTTAAATTCAAGTGGTTTCTACAGGTATGTATATTAGGATAGTGAAAATGATTATGAGAATATTATTTGCAATAGATGTGATTCTTTTCCCACGGCTATAAATCATAGAAGAGACATATGAGTGGTGTTGATACGGATTTACAATAAAGTACTATGGACTTTCAAAATAATGATGTGGGCGTTTGCGCCCTACAATAGCACCGATACAAACAAATATCGGGAGAGTTTGTGGGAATCCCGCATATTGCGCCGACGACGGCGGTGAGGCCGCGCGCGCCCGCAGCAGCCGCGCGAAGGGGCCCGCAGTGCCGCGCGGCGCTGTGCTGGGGGAGTGGCCTCACTGCGCTGCGATTGGCTTCCCGGCACACTCGTGCCACTGTCCTAAGCGCCTGCTGCACGTAGTCGAATCTGTCTCCTCCGGCCCCACACTATGAGCGAGAATAGCACTTGCACGCGCGCTCTCGCCTGTCTCGGACGTGCTACTCATTGGTTTAAAACCTACGTCGAGCGACGTATTATGGTAATATAAATTGACCAACCGTAGAGCAAATTCGGTTAGTTCGTTAAAGTTGATTAAAGCCATTTAACCGGGACGGACACGAGGATACGAACGGCGCGAGCGTTCGTCGATCCCGGGGGTTTGGTTAAATGAAGTCAAATTGTTTAATATCGGAGTAGATAGATAAATCTGTGTGTCGGGTTCGGTTCGGTGGTCGAGCTGAGCAGCGGCGCGACGGAGCCGAGCGAGGTGCGCGCCGAGGTAGCGGGCCCACCGCCGCCCGCCGCCGACGGCTACATGTACGTGTGTGAAGGGCCCGGGGCCGCGCCGCGCTACGAGTGCGCCTTCGAGCCGGGGCCGCACATGGAGCAGGGGCCCTTCGACGAGCACATGTTCGGCGAGTTCGGCAAGGAGCGGCACGTGGCGGTGGTGGTGGGTGACATCGGCGAGCTGTACCGCGATGAGCTGCCAGGCTTCGCGCCCGCTGCCGCCGAGCACAAGCGCAAAGACGAGCCGCTGCTGCTGCAGGCGCCGGAGCCCAGCCCCGCGCCGCACCCGCACCCGCCACCGCCACCCACTACCTCCAAGAAGAGCGACAAGAAAAAGAGCGACAACAACGGAATCAAGAAGAAGAAAACTAGGTGGGTTTTTATTCTGTGTTTTATTATATTCTCCTCCAGTATAATGTAAAGAATAATGATAAATTAAACATTTACTCAGTAATGAAAGCAATAATAAAATATTAATACCTACAAATAATCGTAAAAAACATGCTTCTACGCGGCTACGAAATTTCTATTTGCTACGAAGACGACTGTCTTGTAGCAGTCTTGCGCGTAGCAAGTCGGCTACGAATAATCTCCGTAGAGCTTTCGTAGCGGAACGCTACGTAGAATTCCGTAGCTTTTAATTAGACGTTTAATGATTAGATGTATAATAATATGAAAAGTACTATTTGCACAGTTTCGATGTCTGATAGATACCAACGATATGTATGGTCTTACGCGAATGGATAAACTATAGATTGTAGAAATAAGTAGGTATGAAGTTGGAAAACCCGCCGTTGACCGAGAAATTGTAGGGAAAACAGTTGTCATGGTATGGACATGTGATACGGAGGAATGAGGAACATGCCATGGCATGGACATGTGATGAGGAAAATGTCGTTAGGAAAGTTTTGGGGAAAGCCACATAAACGATGGATGGATTGTGTGAAAGATATGGTTAGAAAGGACGGCTAATAGCGGATGTATAGGGACGGATGTATGGAAGAGGAGAACATACTGCGATGACCTAAAATAAATTGGGATAGTGGCAGGACGGTGAGGATGATGGAACTGGAAGTGGGATAGGTACCTTTGGAAATATGGTATGTACTCGTAGGTAATGGCGCCGGTATAAAATTACTATTTTAATCTCGTGACTTCTTATTTTTATCAATAAATGACCGAACATAGGTAAATGAAAATTCCACGTACAATGATATCTCCAGCACCAAGGTTGTTTTATAAGCATAATCATGGATCCAGACTCACAATAAATATTCCATACAAATATGTTGTTTCACGCGAGAACAAAGCCTGCAACCTACACCCTAATAGCGTAAAACACTAAGAATAACAATCTCTTTCATTTTGTCACTCATCAAGTTAACAAGACAATAAATTCCTTGGGTTTTATTTTTATCCAAAACAAATTTTTCATGCATTGTTTTTTCTTTGGTTTTGAGAGCAGTGGTGTTGAAATAATTAACGCAAAGTAAAGCGCCTGTCAGGGTTCGACCCTACGACCTACAATTCGTAAGTTGCGGCCTTTACCACTGCTCTCACTATTTATCAATTTCAAATTGACAATAGAAACTACTAAAGACCGTTTACCATGAACAGTCGCTCATTCATAAGCTCTGACCATACTTTTTCTCTCTCGCAGAAAGTACGAACCCTTTCTTCTTTATTTCTCTTGCACAGTTTTCACTGAAACTACGACAAAAACTGCACAACGTATCTTTGTAAATATCAATTAAAGTACAATGACAGTCAAGAGTGCTAACAAAAAGGAAATGGACAAGTTGGAAAGCTTTTGGTTCCAAGTGGTATCATTGGTTCCACATGCATCGGCACGCGCCGCTGTCACAGGTGACCGGCGGCGCAGGCGCACCCTCCCCGCATTAACTGTATCGTATCGTCGCGAACCACCCTTGTTCTATTAATTATTTGCATAACTAATACGATGATTTTTAATACACGATAAAAACCATATGGTTGGATGGTGGTTTATTAGATGTTTACATTTTTAGAAATATTAGTTTGTTTATATTTTGTGAAAGTTTTATAATATATTTTTGAATAAAGTTTTAAGGAACTGCCGTATGTTTTGCGGCAAAGAATTGGTTATTTTTCTCTATGCTAATATTAAGAGGATGGGCAGAATTCCTAATACTTACCGTATTACTGCGATCAACAATTTCTATGCTAAGCGTGGTGATTGTGGAAAATGATTGTAATAGATTATTATACATGAGCCAATTGTATTTTGGTTATAAATATCGACAGTGCGTTGCTTTTTCTCTCAAGAACCCCACATAGTTTTGGGAATAATGTAATAGGTAGGTACATACGGGATAGAAAAGAAAGATCATTATTTCTATTGATTACTTACTTAACAAATAACTTTAAGATTTCTCAGATACGATAAAAACGCGTGAAAATAATAATTCATAACGGCTCGACACCCATATGATCGAGACAAAACCTCTGGCGGCACCCTTTTCTAAGTAACAACACTTGATACAGGCGTCTTGCAATAACTGCTATAAAACTACACAGGCGACGTGTTTCGTTCAGATTAATTACCCGTATGACCGCGGGGAGTCAATTGCCTTATCTCACCATCTCTTGAATGGAGGGTACAGCGCTTAATGAATGTAGTTGCAACACCAGCTCAGTGATCGCTTCGTAGATAGCGTACGTGAACAATTATGTAGTTCATCTCTAAATATTTACAACTTGAATTAAATAGTTGGTACTGTAGCTATGTCAACCATGTGTAGGTATTTTTTAAATTCAACAGTGGGTGCGTACATATTAGTTTATTTTGTAACTACGCTTTGTGGATTTAGAAATTAAATGTAGTATACCTAGCTATCAAAAAAATGTTGGGTACCTTATGACGTGTCTACTCTAACAAGCATTTTTTTTATCGCGGTGAAAGGCACAATGATGTGTCGTAATAAAATATCAAATAAAAATGTGGTGTAACAATTTATTAATAACACGATGCCGCTATAAGTTTAAAGTCAATTGGCAGGCAATTAGAGGTGCCCGCGCGCAACGGGGGTGAATTTCGTTTCACGCTCAATCAATTTCTGCGCGTGCGGCCCGCAGCCATATTGCACGCGTCAGATGGTAGATGTGCTCGGGACTGATAGATAAGAATTTTGTTTGTGAATGTATAATTGAGAGTATAACAAGTTACTTTACAATTGGAGGGTGGTTTATTTTTTGAAAACCACATAAAAGCTTCGACTGCACCTACCTACACCGAGCGATACAGTATCTTCACTGTGTAGAGTGTGAGTTGTCCAAAAAGGCTGCAATCTTTGGTTTATTTTACTTCTTAGGTATTTATTTCCTTGTTAATCTTGACTAGTTTTTAAACATATATTTTCTTCCTCAGAACTACTTTCACTGCGTATCAACTGGAGGAACTAGAGCGAGCGTTCGAGCGCGCGCCGTACCCCGACGTGTTCGCAAGAGAAGAACTGGCTCTTAAACTTAACTTGTCTGAATCACGAGTACAGGTTGGTAAACAAACTTTTTCATGTATTAATAAGTTACTGGAGCTACGTCAAAGCCTAACGACATTAGAATACAGTATATTCATGAATATTATTTTTCAATAGGTTTGGTTCCAAAACCGAAGAGCGAAATGGCGCAAACGAGAGCCTCCACGCAAAACAGGATACATCGGTTCCAGTTCACCGAGTTCAACAACATTAGGTGGTGGTTTCACCGGCATCGGTGGCAACTTGCCAGCCTTCCCGCAGAACGGCCTGCCCGCCCCATCAGACTCCTGGTCGTACCAGCATTCCTACGAACTCTCCTCACATCATTTACTATCATCTAGCAGCGGTGGATATCCGGGCTTCAACGCACAGCCAGCTGCATATTCTTACACGACCGTGCTCAATGGCCACGACGGGCAGATGTTTGCGCCGCGGCACTCTTACGAGTATGGGGAGGGTAGTCCACCTCCGCTGGGCGTGCGCGACTACCCGATGATGGCGGCGCACTCGCCGCAGATGGAGGCACACGCGCACGACGATAAGCTGGAGTACCGCTCGCACGAGCACGAGGACAAGTACGCGGCGTGCGCGCTGCAGGACGAGCCGCCGCGGTACGCTGCGCCGCCCGACGACTACGACAAGTGCGCGCTCGCGGCGCACGACAAGCACTATGACATGGAGCGTCACGCCGACCTCACGCAGCCTGTCGTCGTCAAGATGGAGCCCAGCACCGGGCAGGCGTACACCACGCTGCCTCCTTTTTTGAATTGAAATACTCCTTTTCGAAATTATCCTAGCGTTAGTGTTCTAAGCCAGAGTAATTTCGAAAGGGAGTATTAGCTAGGAATGTAGCAGACGGGTAGGAAATGATCAGATAGCTCCTCTACCGTTGTTTTGTTCTCATTGTTTAAAAGTAGTGCATGCTTGATGCTACCTTTTATATGAATTAATTCACTGATTAGGTATATTTATACAGTAATGAGTTCATATAAAGTGGATAATAATTAGAATATTATGTATACTATAATGGAATAGGTACTATATATGTAGGTATTAAAATATAAATTCCATAATTGGTATGCGATTAAGTATCTAGGTATTGAAGTAGACAGGTAATATTTTTTATATTTTTGTAGTTATAAAATTATGAAGCGTTTTAAAGTTTTTGCAATAATGTAAATATTTACTTATTTAAATATAATTAGACATAAACAAATGTGCCTCTTTAAAGTTTAATTTGTTTGTAGGTTTTGTGTAATTTCTAAGCTTACTATGATTATATTTTAATTAGTACAACTCACACCAATGTTTGTAGTCGCTCTAAAATTGTGGCGAATATTGCACGGTAAACAATCAGAGGAGAGTGTTAGGAAGCGCGGGCGTGCACAGGGGTGCGGGACGCAAGGAAGCACTTACTTTAGAGCGACCCAAAATTTGGTGAGAGTTATAATTTCGAATAGTAGATATTATCTGTTATGGTGCTAATGAGATTGAGAATTTTTAGAAATAGCAGTGTGACAGTGCTTGACCGGAAGCTGAATTAAAGTAACTCTCGTGACGTCATAATACATTTCTGAAAGCTCCGTTTTATTAGCATTTTGTCGGGTAGTTGGAACTATTCATTGAGTAAAATACTCGTAGACTTCGCTTCTCGTGCATTCCTTGTGCCTTATCTTGACAGTGCTTGTTATCGTTGATACATGCATCTTTTTATATTAATAAGTTCTCAGTTTAGTCGTCGATATATTTTTTGATTCAAGAAAATATATTAGGTAATGTAATAATAAATAATGACATTACCATATTTTCTCGAACCAAAATCTTAAGCAAGATGATAAGTTAGGTAGTAGTTTGTAAATAAGTTTTGAAAACGTGAACAGTTTGTGCCAAAAATTATTTAATAAGTAAGTCGCCCAGACAAGGGCGCAGCATCCAGTAGGTGATTATTTAGACATCGAGTTTTAGGTAGTTTAGAATATTTAGAATAGTTTATTATTTTTTATTTATTTTAACACAAAGTGAGATTTTACTCCACAGGGTGGAATCTATACTATTATTATAAAGCTGAAGAGTTTGTTTGTTTGGTTGAACGCGCTAATCTCTGGAACTACCAGTCGGATTTGAAAAATTCTTTTTGCATTTGATAGCCCAATTCTTGAGGAAGGCTATAGGCTATTTAACATCACGCTATGACCTTTAGGAACCGAGCAAAAAAAAATAGTCAGAAAGAACGCTAAGCAAAAACGAAGTAATACCGCGGGCAGGCGAAGCGATGCGACGGGGTGGGTCGGAGTAACAAGAAATTCCACGCGGACGAAGTCGCGGGCAGAAGCTAGTGGTAAAATAAACCTGCTCCATAATTGCGTAACACACTATCAATTGTGTTAAAGGTTGTGACCTTTAATCATTTTGAAGGATATTGCTAATCCATTGCTTTATATCTTCGCAAAATGTCTCCGCTTAACAACGTATATAACGCAATGATTGTTGTTGAACTGTCAAAATGAAAGCTATTCCTACTGTTCGGTAGTGCTGATTATTTTTATTACGGTTTCAAACCGAGTGCAGAGTAGTTCAAATGTTAGACCGCAAAGTTGGTATACGGACATAGTAAGCCAGTCGCTTATTTTTCAATACCCAAAGATTTCTCGTACCATAAATGCTACGTTTAGTCCGACACAAGACAGGCGAAGCCATATTAGCTTCTATATCTACTGATCTGTAGATACAGAATAAGAGCCTTTCTTCGTCATGCCACGAACTGGGGTCGACGGGTCGATGACACGACGAGGGCATTGCATTAGGTACCTACTCGTTGCATTTAGGATAATTCGTTGCATCGGACTCAACTAAACGAGACGGCGACTCGACTCCAGTTACGGTATAATAAGATCCAGAATCTAGAAGCTGGAGGCATAGAACCTACAGTTACGTACCTACAGGGTGAAATTAAATTATCTAGCGAAATCGTATCGTTATTTAAACACGATAAAATAGAAGAAAACGATTTTCTAAGCTAATATTTCAAGTAACTTCACAACCAGCGGTCGATGGCCCCAAAAATAACGTTAAATCGTTTTTATTTTATAATGTTTAGATATCAATCCATCACGTCTGCAGAGTTTCGCTAGCTAATTCAATTTAACCTTGTATAGTTGTGGCCTCATTGGGCATTGAACATTATTACGACGACAGTTAACGGTAGTGTTGAATTTTAAATGGTGTAGGAACAATTGGTTTTTGCCATGGTGAATGCTTTAATTAATATTCTATTGAAGAAATATTCTGTAGCAATTAGCCCTTCTTCTTATGCTATCAGGAAGTGATTAACCATTAACCATCTCTTTATAATATTGTATATTTAGGCTAAGTGATTATAATTTTAATATTTGGGATACGTGGTCGCAAATTATTCTGCATAAATTGGTTAATCTTTAGTAAAAAATGTTTCTTACAAATAATTGCAACTACTTATTTGCGACAACTTGAATCTTCGCCGAAGATCGATGATGTGGTCTAATATAAATATAGTTGTTTTGTATTATTAGGACAAAAATCGATATTTATATTTATATGTTATACTAAAAAAGGGCAAAGTTTTACAGAATATCTATACTAATATAATGAAGCTGAACAGTTTGTTTGTTTGAACGCTAATCTCTGGAATTAACAGTCAGATTTGACGATGGATATAGGGGATTTGACATGAAATCATTTATCATTTGAAATGATAGATGAATTTTCTGTAAGTAGGTTAGCACAAACACTTTTACTCGTCAATCATATTTTAAAAATTAGATGAGGTCAGACTACTCTGAGAGAAAGGCCGAAACAAACTCAGAGGTCGCAGTCTCTTTTAAAGTCCTGACATAATCATGGTCAGATACGTGGCAGGTACTTTGTCACGCCGCTAAGACCCTTAGGAACCGAGCAAAAAGAAAAAAATCAGAAAGAACACTGAGCGAAAACGAGGTAATAGCGCGGGCGGACGAGGTAATTTATAACAACGTGACTGTTATTTTAGTATATTGTGTATCTTACGACTTCCACGTGAACGAAGTTGCGGGCAGAAGCTAGCATAATTATATTATATCTGCTAACATTTTACAGTTCTTGAAAATAATAGCAGGGTATAATCATATAAAAGGTAAAACAAAAAAAATATTTTGACTCGTGTCCTTTGCATGTGTATTGATTGATAGAGCATTTATACCAAGTTATGTAAGTTAAGAGAGCAATAAGCTAGTTATTTTGTAATATTTTATTATAAGGAAGACGACAAATTATAATACAAATGTGCTTAAAGTGAGTTTTTTATTTAATGGTGACCTTTCCTTACATTTATACATAATATGTACACACCAGTCAATACACATTTTCTTATGTACAAAATCTACCTAATAAAATCTTAAAATCATTCACAGACAGGCACAGCGTAAACTGCTGCGTCTAGAAGCGAGAATTAAGCACGAGTACGAGATACAGGGCCAATGAGGGTTTTCTGAAATGACGTTCGCTAGTTGGCAGCACTGATACGTCAGGTCCAGGCATCTGTCAAAGAGCTTATATTTTCTTTAGTCATGACCACGGATGTACATTAACTTCGTTAAACTGGATCACGTACTTGTATATTTCATGATTACAAATGTACACTTTAAAGAAATTATGATAAGGTTACTTTTTCCCTGTTAGTTGTAGAAGTTGAAAAACGAGCCGGGTGAGATAACCAAAATAGTAGTGCATCCTTGTCTAGCAAGTATGATAATCATATATACATATATGATTATCATACATGTATACATATATCGTATGATCGTAGTATCGTTAGCTATTAGAAAAGGATGCACATCTACATTCGAACCTCTCATTCGGCTCGTTTTGTTTTAGATACTGCGCAGTCCAGGTCATGACTGAATGATGAACGAATGAATGAATCGAATGATGAACGTCATCATATATTTTATATTCATTGTCGAAATCAAGTCGAAATGGAAGACCTCTTGTCAAAGTGGTGCCAACTGGTGTCGTAAATTTTCACGAAAACCCCCATTAAATTAGGTAGCGAAACTCTGCAGACGTGTATCGATATCCAAACAAGGTTAAATAAAAAGATATGATGTTTGTTTTTTGGGTGCAACGACTGCTGCAGGTTATTGTCGTTTGTCTACTCATGTGCTATTATTGTTACTTGAAGTTGGTTTTGAGAATATCTGTTTTCTTTTGTTTTATTGTGATTAGATATGGATAACCATCACGTCTGAAGTTTACACAAAAAAATAACATAATTTCAAACTATATTTATATATATTTCTAATGACTAGACTGCGGTCGATGACCCCATAAAACAATGTATCAATTTAATTTCTTTTTTCTTTTATCATATTTAGATATCGATATCTACCGCGTCTGCGGAGTTTCGCCAGCTTAATTAAATTGACTAGTGTCCGACCGAAACAGGTTTTTCAGCCGAAACCGAAACCGAAACCGAACTTTCGGCCTTGCTCTTAGTTTCGGCCGAAACCGAAACCGAAACCGAAACTTAAATATATTTAAAATTTCTATCGTATACAGAAATCTGGTGTTTTTTACACATTTATTTGAATATAGGTACAATGTATATTATACATACAGACAGTTGAATACTTACCTAATCATTTACGAGGTCGGTCCCATAATGAACTGGCCTGTTCTACGCGACATGTCGCTACATGTTGTGTTGCATTAAATAGTACGTTTACCGTGCACTTAATATAAGAAACACGCATCGACATGAAATGCTTAGTCTTAGTTTAGCAGGCATTAGCATAACGAGAGTCGCGTATTTTTTCAAAATGTCGAAAACTGAGTAACGAAGTGTCATAAAGTTTTTGTTTAAAGAAGGTTTATACCCTGCCCAAATAAAACAATGATTGGATGACGTGTATAAGGAGTCTGCCCCCTCCTATAGCACAGTGAAAAATTGGGTGAAAGAGTTTCGCCTCGGGAGAGAAACCGTCGAAGACATTTGCCAAGACGGTCGACCTGTGGAAGTGCTCACCCCCGAAACGATTGCTCTTATCGAAGAGGAGGTTCTGAGTGACCGCTGTTTGAAAATTAGAGAAATTGCAGCTAGGCTTGGGCTCTCTAAAAGTACGTCATCGTGCGATCCATGAACATCTTCACATGAAAAAAGTGAGTGCAAGATCGGTACCGAAACTTGTTTCAGCGGTACAGAACTACAGAGACAGGAAGAGTGAAGAGAATACAGTCGTGAACGGCTAATATAATGCTTCTTTAATATAAATGGTATAAATTACGAGACAAGATAAAGGAAAAACGAAGAGGCAAGCTGTCTAAAGGTGTCCTGTTGCTCCATGACAACGCCCCTGTTCATACCGCTGGTGTTTCGAAGGATGCAGTTCGTCAATGCGGGTTCACAGAAGTTGAACATCCACCTCACAGTCCAGACATGGCCCCATCCGACTATTATTTATTTCCAAATTTAAAGCGAGACTTAAGAGGAAGAAAATTTTCAAGCGATGAAGAGTTGCAGGCTCTTCTTCTTCGTTCAGGCATCTTCGGTCATTTTGAGGCTAAAAATTGTGATTATTTTTATAAAGGTTTAGAGATGTTGATTCACAGATGTCAGAAGTGTGTTAGTAGTATTCATGGTGATTATATTGAAAAATAAAATTGGTTTCGTTTCATTTCCTTCATTAGTTCATAGTTAGGCCAATTCATTGTGGGACCGCACTCGTATGTGCAAAACCCAACCTCAACTCCATGCGATTAACTATGGACGGCGGCGAACTGGGCCGGCGACGCGACGAGCGAGCACGAGCTAGCCGCGAAGTTCGCCGAACGATGGACGATAATTCATGAACACTCGAGTTTCGGCGCGGCCGAAAGTTTCGGCCATTTTCTGGCCGAAACCGAAACTAAGGCCGAAACTAGATTATTTGGCCGAAACTGGCCGAAACCGAAACCGAACTTTCGGTCGGTCACTAAAATTGACCCTGCATAACGAAGGTTTTCAGCAAATTCATCGCTTAAAGGGGTTTAACAGCGGAAGAAAGAAAGTTTGTATAGAAATTCGTCATTTTTGCCGACGGGAAGTTCTAGGGCTTGTAATTTATAAAGGTTTTAGTAACATGAAAGAAATACTATATAGTAGCAAGATAATCTTGATACTTTGTTCAGCTTAATTAAAATTGGAGCATTCACATACCTCTCGACCGAGTGCAGTTTTCGAAGCCAAAGAAAAGATTTTGAGCAAATATTGTGCAAATTAAATGATATGATATGCAAATTGAATGAATACATATTCAGAGCCCCATCTGGCCAGTTAGTCTGGCAAAGTGTTAAATCACTGGAGCCTTCCAATAAATAAAGATTATAGTATATTGAACGATACTAACAATTTGCGTTCGACGCAGTATGATGTTTGCACTTTCTCATCGCGTGACCTCTCAATAGCGTCCGCGAGTCACAATAGCGTCAGTTTGTTTGCGTAACCACCTTAACACCGTCCTGGCGTGCCCAAATACCGTCACCACTAAAATGGTATTTCTTTTCAATGGTATACAACACTAAGCTCAGAACCTGGTCATCAGTGAGGCTGTTAAAATGAACGTTGTAGTTAAGGTCCTCTTTCAATCGTGCATTTGTTTCTCGTCCTCCGCGCATGCTTAACAAGCTGTCTATGTAGTATTTTACTTCGGAACTGGAAATAAAAAGTATGTAATTAATTAAATGCCCACGAAATTATATTAACTAGAAAAAAGGTCTAGTAAAATTGTTATAGAAACAGAGTTTTAGACAAAATTCATTATACGAGACTAAAATGGCGCTGGACACTGGTCATCTATTTGAATAAGCAAAAAAACCGTTATCGCGATACCTCCTGCCTTGGCATAGACAGAATAGAACTATGGTGAATCTATACATAGCAACTCTGCACTCTACCAAACTAAAAATAAGAATGTTGTACTCGAAATATATACGGAATTCAAAACAATACTTACACAGGATACAGGAGTATCAAACTATTATTAAAAATGATTTGATCGTCGAATTTCTTCTTGAGAAACTGTATATTTTCATCAATAACATTCATGGCGACGTGTAGCCAGTACTTGTGTCGTCTCAGTTGACACAACACACTGCTGACGAGCGCTGCTTGGCCGCCGTCGTTGTGGGCCGGCAAGTTGTTGAGAGACGAAGATATCAGTATTGCTATGTCTCTGCCGCAGACTTTGTCGCCGAAACTGTTGATGTAACTACGGAAAGAAGGATAGTACATTATGCTTTATTTTGTACAATAACACAATATTTTTTGCTTAATTATAAAGGTGAGTATATACTGTGCGTTTACTTGTATTAGAACATCGAGCATTCGCCATTTTTACATTTTATCGAACCTCATTTCGAACGATCCTCGATGTTTTGTTACACCCTGATTTAAAAAAAACCAACGAGTATATTGGTATAACATTTTATCGAGCAAAGGCACGAGCGCAAGAACGTTCAATCATGAACAATGAACGCAAGGTAGAAATAAATGTTACAGGACTTACAGGTAAATGCTCACTCGCCGTGAGCATTAAGTACGTCGAACGCAGCAGCTTCGAGCATTCGCGAGAACGTTACATTGCATGGAAATGCTTTAGCTTGTATTGTACCATTCGTAAGAACGTTATATTACATGTAAATGCTCGAGAAAATGCTCTAGTGTAGGTATACTCACTTTACACGATGCTTTAAATTTGTTTAGCGTTAAACCTTTTAGTGATTCGTGGTGTAAGTTGTGCTAAGAGATGTAAAGATGTTGAATAAAGCTATTCTGTAACTGAAAATTTATCGACGAATCAATCAAGAAAAGCAGTGCCTGCCGCGATCACCATGCACAAATCATGCCAATTATTTAAGTTCTAAGTAGGAAGAAAATTGTCATGGCGGTCGAAAGCTCGAATCTCTGCTAACCAACGAATTAATATTTATTCATCCATCAATCAATCGGTAAGGTTATTATTGTCGTTGTGCAATTGAGTTGTTGCCAATACTACCAATAAAATCAATGTCTATGTCTGAGATGTCTTTCTTCGAAAACATCATGTTTAATATCAAATGCATGACTCACTTGTTGAACACTTTTGTAGACGACACTAAGTGATTCAGGCTGTAGCATTGTTTTTTTGCAGAGTCCATCTTGGTGAGACGACTCTGCATTTTCTTCTTGTGTATTACCAATAGGAGAATCTAGAGATTGAAAGAAAACAAAATAAATATTGCAATTATAAATAATCCTCTTTTATTTTGTATTATTTTGCTTGAGGATAAGCAAAATTATTTCGGTTACATTGAATACAATTTCTATTGCAACTATTTCCTGCCATAACAATAATGTTGTCAATTTGAAATTAACTTTGTACCCAATAATAAACATAAGTTCCAATTTCCAATAATACATCAGAATAAAAAATTCTCACCCTAGGATTTGTGGACAGTACTTGGTACTCTTTTGAGCTAGTGAGCTCCTCTAGTCGCTCGCGGACTGTCTCCGGTCTCATACAGTATACCTTCAGACATCGCCTTTGAGCTTCCAATGATATTCTGTACTCCTGAAATAAAATCACAGTGCCATTTAGGAAAAGTTAAAAATAAAAAAAAAGATTATGAACAATTTTTGTTTCACCAAGATACAGATAGTGTCTAGTTTGGGATCCGCTGTTAAATTAGTGTAAGTTTTCTGTTGTTGGCATGCTAATACTTGTAGGTTTGTGAACATACAAGTATTAGCACAAGCAACATACAAGTATTTGTGTTTATAGATTAAATTAGCTGACGAAACTACACAGTAATAAAGTCTGTACAGTTTCGCCAAACAATTTAATTTGATATTGTATAACAGATAATGCCTACTAAATTTGTTAATATTATTTGTATTTGAAGTGGTGAAGTTGTTGTATTATATTTCAAAGTGGTTTGAACTAAAATACGATGTTACCTCTAAAATATCTCGAATTTGTATTAGGGAATTGTAATTATTCTTCAATATAGCAGGTTCTATTTTCAAAGCATCTCGAATGTCCATACCAGCCAGGGTTCCAACATTCTCTAATATAAGTTTAGTATGTAAAGGATCTGCAGATATGACAAAGCCATTTCTTCTAATGCCTGCATTGTCAAACTTGATATCATTGTGTGCGATGTTGATTGCTTCTTGAATGTCCGACATAGGCTTGTGTTTTAGTGGTAGGTAATTTTTACAGTACTTTTGAAATTCTTCTGGTGTTACTGTTAGCTTCCACTGAAGAAATCTTTCTAGCACACTCATGCGGATTGTTACTGAAATCATAGAAATTTCTGTTGGTACTTCTACTTATTAACAAAAGTTTACATTAGTATTTGCAATAATCCTTGTAAATATGCTGTTGATGTGTGATGACTTAATAAATAAATAATCAAAAAAGTATTTTCGTAAAGAAGTCATATTAGGTTTTAGAACAATTTTATCATAGTTGTTTTTGAAAGAGGCTTTGGCTTTATCCACTGGGGTAACATTATTTATTTTAAAAGTAAGTAAGTACAGGCGATGTATATAGCTATTAAAATTATTGTGAACTAGCTGCGCCCCACGTTTTCACATCTATAAATCTCGTTTCCATGGTAATATTGGGATAGAAAGTATCCTAAATTCTAATCCAGGTCATACTCTACTCATGTACCAAATTTCATCCAAATCCATTCAGCAATTTTGGTGTGAAAGCATAACTAACAACCATACAAAAAATCAAATCTTTTCTCTTTATAATAGTAGTTTAGATATAAGTAAATGGATATAATATAGATATATGTAATTATAATCATGTCATATCCCTATGTATTTTACTGTGTATACATAAATTATAAAATAAATAAATAAATAAATGGTAACAATTTACTTACTTATAGATGTGTCAGTATCAGAGAAGTTTTGTAAAGTTTTACTACTGGCAGGCCACTCTTGGAACTTGTCTAATATTGTTTGTTCCATTTCAAAGTCTGTAGGAAGCAAGCCTTCTTTTTTCAGGCGAGCTATTGTTCTTGATTTTACAAGTGTGTGGTATCTGAAAGTTAGTGCAAAATTATGATAATTACTGTTTTGTGTCTTGACTACCATAACAAGGGGTTGAATAGGGATGCAGGTGTGAATTGTATGAAACTTTAAAATGCATATATACGTTGAAATAATATAGTTTATTGTCAAAATGAACTCTAACTCTAGTTCTAGTCTCTAGTTCACCACATTATATCATTGTTGCGAACCAACTGTATTATTTCAACATTAAAATCGATTTTAAAGTTTCGTCCCTATTCACCCCGTTACATGGTACTTCAAATCTTTTGCTACGCATTACTTGTTTTGAATCCACTACTCACTTTATGATATGTTTAGCAGAAACACTAATAAAACCACACTCTCTAAGTATTTCCCCATAGTTGTCCATAGTGATTGGGTTCATACTAAACACGTGAAGGTTAAGGCAAGCCTCCTCGGGCGTGATACCAAACTTCTGTAGTATCTGCAGTGTGCACTGCAGGCGGTCATGAGTTACCTCATCAATGTGTGGGTGTTTCTTCTTCAATAAGGTTAGGTAGTTGTCTGATATTGATTCACCTGTAACATGAACAGAAATCATTTTAGAAACTACATAGATATCTATTGGGGTTGTGTTAAACTGAAAGCAGTGTTGTGTTTGACGTTTGGTATCAATTTAAAAAAAGTTTATAAATATCTAACCTTGTTATTAGTACATCTATTATGTATAAGAACCACACTGAAAGCTTTTTATAGATAAATAATAGTCCCTAATAGTTATATGTTATTTGTTATAGTTAAATCACCTGTAGTTTTCTTGTAGAAATCCAAAATCGGTAAGTTGTGATGGTATTTTCTCGATGCAACTTGAGAAAAATAAGAGAAATGTAAACCAACACCACTTAGATATCTCAATCTTTTGATATACGACCGCATATTTTAGTTTGTTATTCTTTTGGCTAATTATTTTACTTTTAAATAATATTTCTCTCTGCGTTACAAATGTAAATAATAACAAACACACGGTTTCTTGTTGTCAATATGACATTGACAGCTTACAGATTGACAGATTATTGGTTTTTTTTTATATTAGTTTTATGGCCTGGTTGCTAAGACCTTTTAGCCACACACAGATTATTGGCTGGTAGGGGAGACCATAGACGATCCATCCGCTAAAACTGTTGTAAATCTCACAATACTAACAATAACTAAACATCATCAATAAGACAATTACTAAATCCATAATAGTAGTTTATAAAACTGTCGCATAATGAGGGGTATTAAACACGAGTGTTTAATACCTTATTATGTGCAGTTTTATACAACTTTTTATCTACTTTCATACATTGAGATTGAATATACTAAATAAAAGATCAAAGTTCAAAAAGTAAGACATACTTTACTGCTTATGATAATTATTGAAGTTTTGTATAAGTCATTTTCGTCGCCGCATCTATAATATCGGGCGGAGTCAAATTTCCTTCACATTCACTGGTATCAGACATTTTTAAGCAATAATAGAATAAAACACTAAATTCAGAAAAAACGTAAAAATGGCGCCAAAAACCCAGCTCTTCACCGCACTTTAGCGCAACCACAGATAAGTAAAATTTACACAACAAAACTTCACGCTCCCGTATATATGTAAAGCCCCATCCACACGCTGGCTGTTTGTCACAAACACCGCAAACAGCACACAAAGTGACACACACATCCTTTGATCTGGCAAGAAAAACCGACACCGATGCCGAACACTGCCCAACACAAACACAAACAGGCAAACAACGACAAACACCCATCCACATGTCCGTGTTTGCTGTTGGCTGTTTGCCATTGTTTGTCAAGCATGTGGATGGGGCTTAACGAGTTCGATTAAAAAAAGTTATGCATTCTCCTTCGTGATTTAACTTCTTGGTTAACCTGTATCGTAATGGAAAAAAAATTATTTTATAACATTATTTTGTTCGAGAAATAGTGTTATAATGAAATTTTTTTTTTCTATTTCGGTATTGTGTTTATAAAGTATGTTAATATAAACTCGTTTAAAATTTTATAATTAGAATTTTACGACATGAAAGTAGATAAAATACTTTATTACTGTAATAGTCTTATTTCGGTAACAAACCCTTTATTTTTCTAGGCCAAATTGGCCATTGTAATTGGATGAAAATAATTGGTTGAAGTGAATATCACGCCCAATTTTTTTTTCAAACAAATTATCTGTCAATGTTGACAGTGGATGAGTGGAATATTTGTCACTTGTCACTATTGTCAGTCATATTGTCACTATTGTCAGTGTCAGTCAATGTCATTTGGTTTTGGTCAGGGGCATTATAAAGTCGCTAAACTTAGTTTACCGTGTTTTATTTCTCAATCTTATGAAATAAATTAAAAGCAAATCAGTATGTACTCTGCGTAAAACAATTTTTGAGAACTAGGTAAGAAGAATAAGAATAATAGAGGATCTGTGACTGAAGGTTAGTTTTTGCTAATACATGTCCCCATGTTCGTATTTACTTACGTTATTATTTAGACTACACAATTATACTCATTCTTTAATCGCCGAAGATGACTCTCTGGTCACCCTTTCCAGAACCTAATACAATTACTCTTTTCAGATGGACTGGACAGCAGTTAGAAATCAGTTCAAACAATCATGGCTCACTACTATTCTGAGTCTCATTTTGTTTTCTGGTGTTACATATTTTCTGTTATGGGCAGAGGTGAGCAACTTTTATGGCCAGAACAGAAGCCTTCGCGTAGTATATTAGTAACTGAGGAAGTATTTCCATCTTTTTGTTTTATAATTTTCAGAGTCAAACAATTCAAAGTAATATGATGCTAGAGGAACTGGTGTCGGCAGCTGAGAGTATTGACGTTCATACTAGCGATGAATCGGCGCGCTATGAGGGCAGAGTCGTGCACATTGTGGGCCCCCTGAGAATACTAGAACCAATATCTGAGCCAGACTATAATATACAAGTACAAGCAGTTAAGTTGAGGAAGAGAGTACAAATGTATCAATGGATTGAAGAAACTACGTAAGTGGGAATGCACTTAACAAAATATGAAAACAATTTTTGACATGGTTTCATCTGCTTTTAGTGTTTCACAGTATAGTACTGTGTTTATAACACATTTTTGTATGGACGTGAAAATCACACAAACATGTCAAAGTGCTATACAAAAATACTTTAAACACTTCGTTTAAAACACACTTTTGTATGGATGTAAAAATCAAATCACCTCCATAACCGACTAACTGGACTCATTCATAGTGAATAAGTATAAAAATGTAACTTATTTTTGTAGAGAACAAGAGAATTTTCTAAGTGAACCAGCTGAGGAGTCTCGTAAGACATACTGGTACCACAAAGACTGGCGGGACTATGTGGTGGAATCCTCCCTGTTCTACATCAGACCTGGCCATCACAACCCTCCCTCCATGCCCATGTTCAGTGAGACTCATATTGCTGAAAATGTAAAGATTGGATGGCTTTACTTAGGTATGTTATTACTTAATCTTTGTTAATTCTTTGCATCAGTCCAGATTCTGCAATGCTTATTGCCAATTTTTAAGAGACATAAGAATACCTTTTTTTTCTTAAACAATATGATTTGATATTACATGGAAAGTATTTGGAAAAACCTGTGTTTATTGGTGGGTAAAAGCTATTAAAAAAATGTTAGCTTTGGTATAATCCTGGTACCTGACTGTCATACTGAACAATGTGTTTAGTGTCCACCCGAAACATGATTTTTAGCCGAAACCGTAACTGAACTATCGGCTCGTTGGCTAGTTTCGTCCGAAACCGAAATAAATTTTAGAAAAAGTAATTTAATTAAATGATATAATTTTCTGAGATCTGTAATTTTTCGTGGATTTGATACAAATTATTTTATTAAGGGTTGTTTTGCAACAACCAGATTTCTTCTAACCAAACAAAAAAAAAAAAACAGATATTGTGTGAAAAACTAAAAATTTCAAAATGACGTTTGAAAAATAAGCCCTAACTTAAATAAGGGCCTTAGCAGATATGCTACTATTAGCTTTTGCGATTAATGATTTAGTAATTTATTAGATACTTGATTCAAATAATTTTAGCATCAGCAACGCCGATTTAGTCGCTTTTTGGAACCTCAGTATTAACTATGCTTTAACTCTACACAAAACAATTCAGCATCGCTAGGTAACGCAACTTTTAAATTTTACTCAATCAGAACGAGTCGCCAAAACGCGATACAGCGTCCAAGTAATAGTTGAAACAAAAGCAGCATGTCTTCTAAGAATTTTAACTTCTATTTATAAGGAAACACTTATTTTTGGGTTCAATCTGTCAGATTTTCCCAATCAACTTTGAACCTTATGCTTTAGCGATAAAGTTGAAAATTTATTAAAGAAATCTGACAGATTGTGGTAGGTTGATGTGTGTGGGTGGGTGTGGTGTGGTTGTTGTGGATGTTGTGGTTGTGTGTGTTGATGTGGGTGTGTGTGTGGTTGATGTGGTTGTGTGTGAGAGTGTGTGTGTTCCGTACAAGAAAGGTGGAATCGGGATCCTATTATTAAGTCTACAGTCTGTCTATCTGTCAATCGGTCGTATTCTATCAAAACCGACAGTTTACAAACGCCTTACGCCAGTTTCGGTCGGGTTGACGATTCAGCCACTTTTTGCCCGAAGCCGTAACTGTGTCCGCAACCTAACTTTTTTGCTTAAACTCGCTTTGAGAAGAGTGTACTTTGACTTATTGATATAACGCAATTTCCTTAAAGATATGAATTACTCTATTTTCAGGTATTGACGTGAAGCGCAAAGTAGTAGACTACTATGAGATTTGGTCTGACTCCAGACCCGAGCGCAGTGACATCAAATTACATTCAGGTTTCTACTACCATGGAGAGAGTGCTCTGGAACATGAGATCGGCGACCTTCGGATACACTTTTCGTATGCAGGGCGTGAGGATGATATCGTAAGTTTAATTTAAATATCAATTACTCCAGCCTTTGTTGAGCAACAGCCTGCTGAATGAAGATAACCAACTATATCTCAAATATTCAAAATACGGAAGCAGAAAGTATCTGCACTTAATTTCCTTAAGAGTAAACTAGGCGCGAGCTCGGAACTCACTGGTGGTCATGGCCAAAAAGCACTCTGTCTTACCTGGCTTTGTGTCCGATAGAGATGGTATAAGTGATGAGCAGTTAGACGCTAGTCTACATGCACAACATCTAGTTCTCACTTGCTCACGCACAGAAACACCGTTCCGAACTGAAAGGCAGAAACAGTTTTATAAAACCTGTAATATTATAATTGTAAGTGATATTGGATATAACTAATTTAAATAGTCATTCTTCCCGATGTTGTACCTTTATTAACTAATAAGATTTTTTGTTTTGTTTCTTTTGTAAATGAATATTGTAAAATTCTTTTAGAGAAATAAATTCTTGAAACAAATCGAAAAGTGCTTTGGAAAATCGAGTTTTATGAAAAAACCACTGCCTACTTAAATCAATTACAAATAAAGTTTATTAAACTCTTCGATAACTGAGCTTTGTCGGTACTGACTTTGTTTTGAAGATTTTACAGATCTTTTATTACTTATTTACACCTAAAATCACGTTAAAAAATAGCAAGAATCACAGCTTTTTATTTTACTATTCTGTTTCCGTACAGACAAAATTAATAATAAGTGAAAACGATAATATCATGTTTAACTTTGGATGCACAATGTCAGACAGTGGAGTAATACTCTCCTGCAGGGGAAAAATATCGACTATTGGCACCTTAAGTGCTGATTCCCAATGAATGGTAATTTTTACAAGAAAATTAAAATCGGCGAATTATGTTTACATAGTAAGAACGCCCCAAAATTCAGTCTACAATTACCAAATGACTTCAAATGTCTATTTTCCTTTCAGTACACAGCGGTGGGTGTAGTAGAAGGAGGCAACCTGCAAGCTTACAGTCCAATAAGGTTCCCTTCGGCTGATCCTATTTGTCTGCTACGCAAAGGTTCCTACAGTTTGAATCAGCTGCATGACTTAGAGAGGAGAGATGCAAATCTGCACACATGGAAATATCGACTTTTGGGATTTGTACAAGTTTTTGCGTCTGCAATGACTTTGCACCCTGATTGGGTGACACTACGTAAGTTTAAACCTTTAAATACAATAGCTAACCATACTGTAACGCACACACGGAAACGAGCCCACACGAGCGTAGCAGGAATCCACCGTTTGATGGTTACTTCGATGCTTATACAATTTTGCACTAATGGCACAGAAAATAAGGTGTATTATTAAATATCATTTGAAACAGATGATGGTATTTCTTACTCGCTGTCTGGCTCCCTGGAGTTCGCCTTGAGACACATTTAATAAGACCTTGTACCATTTGCCAAGTTGAATAAATCCCATTTCGATTGTTGTCAATAAAATGAGCACCGCCTCGTCTTTTTGGGGCTAATTGAAGTTCAACCTTATGTGCATGACTATAATGTCGCCCTTCTTTTTCAGTTTTACAATGTCAGTGGATATCAAGCAATTTAAGGCGGTGTACAAGGTTTTGGGTGAACTTGGTCCTGTCTTTTTCGTATACATTATTCATCATTGCTATACCGTGGTAAGTATTATGCAGTTAAATATTTGCCTGTGCTCCTTTAATTAAAGTTTTCTTATTTCATCTATACATTGTTAGTGTCATGAAAATGGTATATTCTGACGATATAATATAATGTTGTAGGTTGGTTCACAAGCCGACATTCGGTGCCATGGTGCTCGGCGGCGCGATGGTCCCTCTCCTGCACTACTCGACGCTGCTGTCGCGGCGCGACGCCACGCCCGATCCCCCGCCCTACAACAGATGGAACAACAACCCACACTGAACAAAACTCTTGGGGCTTACCATGACATGAATCCACTTGGAATCCACTCAGTTCAGGCACAAGCTACATTCTGTTATGGAGCTTCGACGGAGCACGCCATCGATAAAATTCACGTTATGCGTAAATAACTACCTGAATTACAAGAATGGATTTGAAAGTTATGGTACGGCCTCTATGCTCTGCGATGATCTAGTAACCATTTAAATATGGAAATATAACTGGCCGATTGGTAAAGTCGCGTATACGGTAATTCACTAAACCTACGGTTTCTTAGAAGAGCGGTGGCACCAGGCAAAAAACGCTCTCTAGGAAAAGACTCCAAAAAAAAAAATCATAAATAACGTTTCATTCGCCGGTAAATTGCTGACTCTGACGGCTACCGTCCTTCTAGAAAACTTTAGCTTTAAGGCTGATTTTTCCATCGCCAGATAATCCGTCGCCAGATCGGCCGGAGGAATAATCTGGATTTTTGACGTCATTATTATTCTATGGATAAAAGATATGTGACATTTTAAAATAAGCATCGAACATAGAAGTATCAGCATAATTTGTCTCTACCATAAAGTACAAACAGTTGAGCTGTGCTTGTACACTCTGCCAGTAATATTGCATTTTATAAGAGTCAGCACACTAAAGAGGGTTTTCTGAAATGACGTTCGCTAGGTGGCAGCACTGACACGACAGGTCCAGGCATCCGTCAAAGAGCCTATATTTTCTTTAGTCATGACTGAATGATGAACGAATGAATGAATCGAATGATGAACGTCATCATATATTTTATATTGGAAGACCTCTTGTCACAGTGGTGCCAACTGGTGTCGTAAATTTTCACGAAAACCCTCTTTGCGTAGCACACTACAGAACCATTTGAAGTATATTGAGTCACTAATCCATTGCTTCATAAGTTCGAAAAAATTGTCTGCTCAACAACGTAAATAATGCAATGAATGTTGTTGAACTGTCAAAACAAAAGCCATTGCTACTGTTAGTGCGTTACACAATCACCCTGCTACTGGCCAAAAGGATATTTTGGATAAAATTGATAATGGGTATCCTTACTCATAATATTATCTAGTCTGAATATTGTTAACTAAATATATATTAATATTGTAAGTAGACTGATTGTACCTAGATCTTTGTACCTAAACTAGAATTGATATTTGCATTCGTACAAAATAGAAACATCCTGTAGTTAATGTATGTAATGTAATGTAAATAGTGGACCACCATTAAGGATTTGAAATACCAGACAATTTACTATAACATATGTATTAAAATTTTAACCATTTTTACCCAAGGGTTCCAAAAATATAATTTTTTGTTTTTTATTGATGAAATTTCTACCTTTTGTTACAAATTTGGTTGTGATTTCAACAAAAACCATTTTATTTTCATTTTGATTTCTGTTATTTACTGCTGAAATACTAGAGCTATCGTGTATAATTATGGTTTTTATGTAAATTTAGAGCTTTTGAAGAAAAAGTTCTTCTCTATTTTTACCATAATTTTTCACATAATCATGCAAATTCAAGGGCGATTTTTGTAAAAAAATTACTACTGAAATTGTTAAAATTGTAATAATATGTTATAGTAAATTATCTGGTATATCGAATTCCTAACGGTGGACTACTATTTACGCCACACCCTGTATACATATGTATAAATCTTATCTTATTAAGTACTTGTTTACAGAGATTATACAACAATTTCTGTATTTTTCCCTCCCTAAGTAAGCATCTTAAACTGAAATTAACTGAATAATAAATGTTTTAACAAAACTGTAATATCGCAATTAATAATCTCATCGTAATGAATAACGACGTATTAAATCATTTATATCTAGTGCGATAAGTTATTAATGATTTTTATTAGCTTAAAAGATGTAGGTTGTACACATGACATATCAAATTCTATACATTTCCAGTTTTAGTTGACCTCGCATTGTATTGATAGGTTTTTCGTATAATTAGAAGTCAGCTTACAGAGGGGCCCGTGGTTAAGTAATAACAGCCGCACGGGTCGATCGATCAGGTTAAGCTACGCTTGGCACGGTCGGTCCGTGGATGGGTGACCATCTTTATATACCGAGACACCTCCGTGCCTCGGTAAGCACGTTAAGCCGTTGGTCGCGGCTGTCGGATTCGTGGACCTTTGACAGTCGTTACGGGTCGTCAGAGGCCCGAAAGTCTGACAACCAGTTCTTACCAAGGGGTATGGTGTTACCCGGTAACTGGGTTGTGGAGGTCAGATAGGCAGTTGCTCCATGTAAAATACTGGTATTCAGCTGAATCCGGTTAGACTGGAAGCCGACCCCAACTTAGTTGGGAAAAGGCTAGGCAGATTGATTGAGGAGTCTGGTTACACTAGAAACTGCTGCTGCTTATACTGGAAATGTATAGCTTGATATGTCGTCGTGCGTGCCGTGTGGGGAAAATAAATGACGATGTATATTTTTAGTGTGACTTACTGTAAAAAGTTATAAAAGTATTTATGTATATTATTTCGCTTCCTTAAAAGGGCTTAACCAAAATGCTAAACTATGAGCGGGGACTTCAGTTATTTAGGTAAAGGAATTATGGAGATGAACAGGTTCTGGAGACAAGTATATTTCGAGCAGTTCAGAACTGTTCTCGCTTGTATTACTGTTGTATATCATCGCGATGTGTACTTCCTGTATTTGGAGCACAGGTGCAATACGGCCGATGAATCATGGCCGGTCTGAACATAGACTCTCCGAATTTTCGCGCATGTCCTCTCACTCACACTTGCCTCATGCCACCATTTGGTTCCTGATAATGTTATTGGTTATCCTTCTGCGCAAAGCTCGCACCGGCCATGATTCATCGGCCGTTTTATATAGAGTGGCCCGTACGCAAAATACGCGCATTGTCGTGGAGTTGCGGACACCAGCCCATATTACCTATCTATACTAATATTATAAAGCTGAAGAGTTTGTTTGTTTGTTTGGTTGAACGCGTTAATCTCTGGAACTACCAGTCGGATTTGAAAAATTCTTTTTGCATTTGATAGCCCAATTCTTGAGGAAGGCTATAGGCTATTTAACATCACGCTATGACCTTTAGGAGCCGAGCAAAAAGAAAAAAGTCAGAAAGAACGCTAAGCAAAAACGAAGTAATAGCGCGGGCAGGCGATGCGATGCGACGGGGTGGGTCGGAGTAACAAGAAATTTCACGCGGACGAAGTCGCGGGCAGAATCTAGTTACCTATATAGAGTGGCGGGGACATAGGGACAGGGATTCAGTACATGATTCTGAAGCCCCTGAGTTGAAATTTCTTGTTTATAAAAAAAAAGAGTTGTTTCATACATTTTGACTGCGTAGGTCAATACCTAGTGTGCTATCTGAAAGTCAATCAAAGTGCAATTACTTCTATGATACAGCAGTTTTTTTTTTGATAAGCAATGGTAAATTTTTGCGTCCAGAATCATTTGTTGAATTAATGGTTACAGTTTGCGCGTCGATATCCCTGCCACTCTATAAGTAGGTTGTATTATATATTTTTTATTGATTTGTACCTACTCGTATTTAACTATTCCATATCCTGTACAAGGTACACAAGTGAACCAATTATTAAGTAAGTCTAGTTTTAAAGTTTTTACCTTGTGGGTATTTATGTAGTGTAGTTATCAATACCAAGGCGAACGCTGAAGCACTGTAGAGATAACACTATTCAAATTCACCAACTGTCCTATTAATTTTATTACACCAAACTATATATATATGAAAAGAATCAATCCCTCTGGTTGTGAAAAACTGCTTTTATCGGATCTGCTTTACCTACTTATATGAAATACTATTTTGAAAATAAACTCCTGATTAATATGCATTTGTTTAACCTAACCTAACCTAAATTATAATAATTTGTTGTTCCATAAACAGTGTTACAGATATTTTTTCACTATCTATGGATAAGCAAAACTTTGCTATACAATACAGTACCTACTTAAGGGGGAAGCGCTAAGGTAGCCCGCGAAATTCAAATTTTACGTTTTTTGCAATTTGCTGGTCAGCATTAAGTTGTACGTTGATTAATATACGAATCGCGGCCGTAAGAAATATGTGTTTACAGAATTATAATCATTAAAGTCATCAATACAACTCTCTAAGACCACGTAAGTCCAAAGAATAACTGTTTCATGAAATCATCATTCTTTGAACTTACGTGGTCTTAGAGAGTTGTGTTGATAACTTTAATAATTCTGTAAACACATATTTCTTACGGCCGCGATTCATATATTAATCAACGTACAACTTAATGCTGACCAGCAAATTGCAAAAAACGTAAGAAAATTTGAATTTCACGGGCTACCTTAGCGCTTCCCCCTTAACTCTAGTGGTAGGGATCACATGAATCAAATACTACTTAAAAAACTGTTTTAGCTACCGTAGCCGAAATCGGCATGGGATGTATTATTAGAATTGTTCGGTACTGTGATAGTTTTTTTGTTTTTTTTTAGTTCTGTGTTTTTTTTTTTTTTTTTAAAAACGTTGCCCCACACTAGGAATTTCTCCTGTATCGTGGGTGCGTTTACAAACATTTAAACTCACATACACAAACAGCCAGACCCGGAACAACTACTTGTAGGTCATACAAATATTTGTTCCGTGCGGGAATCGAACCCGCGACACGCAGCGCAGCAGTCGATCGCTCAGACACTGCGCCAATCGTGTCGTCGTGTGTTTATTATAAATATATTTAGAATACACTAACAACAACATCATTTTTTAACTATCTTACGTATAATGGTTGTCAAAGGCTAATAAACTACAACCGACGCTGCTGAAAAAAAGAACTACATATGTGTTAATCATAACTTATAAGCTGGGGATTTGATATAACAGTGCACAACAGATTTTTCAAAATCTGTCCACAATTGATGAAAATATACCTACATATATAAAAAACTGGCCTAGTGCGAGTCAGACTCGCACACGAAGGGTTCCGTACCACAAGGTAAAACACGTTTGTTGTATGGGAGCCCCCCTTAAATATCTGTTTTATTCTGTTTTTAGTATTTGTAGCGGCAACAGAAATACATCATCTGTGAAAATTTCAACTGTCTAGCTATCACGGTTCATGAGATACATGCTGGCGATAGACGGACAGGGAGTCTTAGTAATAGGGTCCCGTTTTTACCCTTTGGGTATGGAACCCTAAAAATAAGTACAGACGAACATATAACTTCCTTCTTTTATGAAGTCGGTTAAAAAAATAACGTTCAGACTTTTTATGAACTCCGGTTGTATAGGGGTAGTTTATTATATTGCATGGAACACGTTTCTCTTATTTATTATGGAGTCGTTTTGGTTTGGCTCAAGCCGGTAGACTTACTACAATAATAAGACAAAGGGCGCTGCGGCGTTTGCAGCCGATCTTACGCATGCGCAGTGCACGCCTTATCAGCTGATCGCACTCCGCCCAACGAATACAGATTCAGCCGAAACAGTTCTCTTCTATTTTACGGTTGTGATTTTTATATTCAAGGTTAGATAACAGTTAATTGTTTTCTTAAATCATCGTCTTATGTTGCAAAGTATAATCGAGTTATAGGAATTTAATTTAGTGTGTGGTTCAACATACCTACAACAAAGATGAAAGCGGCAGCGATGTCGGTTTGGATATTTATTAACATCCTCTGCTTCGGTATGTGCGGCTATTTGTATTTAATTTGGTATCAGTACTGGATGTACGATGAAAAGCAGAGAAATTCGAGCAGGACGTCAGAAAATCCACCTAAAACAATGGTTTCTGGTATTAATTACCAGGATAAATTCGCAGTGGAAAAACTACCATTTAACTCTACTTTGAGAATCGATTTCCTTCGAAAAAACCGGAGGTCGGCAGTCGGCGGTTACTGGAGCAGTGGCGGATCAAGTCAAACATCTAACAAGACTGCTGGTTCTTATGTTCATCCGTCTAACAACATAGTGAGAAAAAGTAACGGCAGTCCCAGGTTCCCTAACATACACAAGCCGTTATTGGAGTTCGACAGCGATAAATATGTATGCAACGACTTACTATCAACAGACTGTGAAGAACGAAGTGCGGAATTCAAGGAGCTGTTGCTAAAAGAGTTTCATAGAGTCCTTATGGGGGAAAGCAAAGTGTTTACATCGGGCTTGGACGCTCACAATACATATGATGTTAAATATAATAGTAGTAATCGTAAGACAAGTTCTAGAGACGAGGTGATGTGTGCCCTGAAAGGTGTGAAGTTACAGACAGTGACAGCTGATGATGAACCGTTTGCGAGGCTCGGGTATAGGATACCGAGAGCACCATTGCAGGAAGGCCGTCACTATAATACTTGTGCGGTTGTCACAAGCGCTGGAGCCTTGCTTGGCTCAGAATTAGGAAAATTTATAGGTAAGCCTACCTACCTACTTGTTCCAATTCCTACCTACCTTCGTATGCACGAAATAAGTTCGCACTTTTTCTTTAAAGAATTAGTCAGGTGAGCAAATGTCACAGCTAGTCAGTACAGCCAAGATAAAAACTCACTTCTGATCCGTTATAATGATATACTATTTCATCTGCAAAAAATGTCATGTTCGTTGGGACTAGTGAGTCCTGTGGATCACTTTATTTATAGTTACAGTTCTGGCAAATATGAATGAGTAGCTTGCTATTTGCTTACGTCGCAGGTACTTTTCTATTACTATAGATTGATGTACCTATTCTCAAAGCCTCTAAGGCGATGCGTACACTGCGCATGATTCACAATACACATGAGTCGGCCGTTGTATGAGTGTTCTCAGTCACACGTAGTATGCCTACTCAGTCGCTAGTCCATTTACAGTTATCGCCCCCAAATGTGCTTTTAGTTACAAAGCTTTAATATTTGTTATTCTTGTTAGCTATGTCAGAAACCGGTACCTAATACATAATTTTTTTTGAGGTTGAGTGATTTAAATACGGCCTATTTTGGGTTTGAAAAAGTTTAGATAGGTACACAGGTAGATTCGTTCAATTCGTAAGAAATAGGCTTGGTACTTGGTATTCTCTCAGGCAAAATTAGGTAGGTACGAGTAGGTATCTGCCTAACCCTTCGGGGATTGCAGGCGTGTTGTTATATTATTATCTTATGTATTGAGTGTCTATATACTTTAATAATACATGAATATATGGTCTGTATGGGTAGGTGATCGACCGTGTATTGTGCCACTTATCGCATCGGATCTCCGCTTTGTGAAACGCATTGACATGCATAGTCCGGCCTCTTCGACGAACGGCCCAAATCGTATGCGAATTACACGAATTATTGTCCATGGGACTTCACTGATTACTCACTGAAACAGATTAAATAACTACATTATTATGACAGAAAGTACACTGCCGCCAATATGTATGGTATGATGCAGGTTTCCACTTTGTATTAAAGTAAATTAAACATGTAGGTATGCACTGTTCCATATTATGTGATTAGGTTACACATAGGTGCCTAATTAATATACGTTTGATCTAATTTAATAAGTAAGATATCGGTCTACTCGTTTTGAGGTAATTCCGTAGGTATGCAGGTAATTGGATATATTCAAGTATATTCGCATTCTAACATAAGAGTGCAACAAAGAACCTCTATTTTTCATCACCAATGTCTCCATGTAGGGACCATTATTACCCACTCATTAGATACTCATTCGTGAACAGAAGTAACATACCTACAGAGAATTCATATCTTCTTTATTTTGTCTTTTTCTTTGATGGTATGCCCTGCACACGTGTTGAGATAGGGGTGGACTATTGCGTGGTCAAATGCTGAACACTTACCTATTTAAGGGAAGGTGTGCTGTGCGTGGCATATAGATCTGGCCTATATATGGGTTCAAATACACTCATCCAATTTCAGTATGCTTTTGGGATTTTCAATGATTTATTTCTGAGTTTGAAATTGTTTTATGATAAAGGTACCTACTTAGATAGAAAACATGATTTAAAAATCATTGTAATTTGGGCATCGTCTGGTGTATCACGGTTCTATTGGTCAGCTCTAAGTTGTAAGTCTAGACTATTGTCACGCAAATGGCTACTGATTTGCTCGTTATACAATCTGTTATCACGCTTTGACTTATTCATGTCACTATCTTAACAGAAAGGCATGGTTTTATATGCTGATTCGATTGTATTAACGATAGGTTTGTACAGTGGCGCCGGCATCTCCGTCGCACTTCTGTAATACCAACGCGTCCGCACCGGAAAATCCAACTCATATCAGCTATGCTAATAGTCGTATAAAAGTTGTTTTGTTTGTTTATTTCAATAAGTCAATATTTTCTTTAAAAGCCTCGTAACCGCAAAATTATTCGTGATATTTCTGTTTTGATGATGAAGTGAGATTCATTCACAAAATTGCATTTTTTATGTTCGAATGCGCATGCTAAGTAAATGTCAAAGGTAAAAATTTGATGATTCACAATTGCAACGAATAATATTATTATTTTATTGCATTGGCGTTAGTCACAGAGTAACCACATGTCTTTGTCCTTTCTCGAAAATCTGCTGATAACTTTATAGCCCAGACATGGAACAGACAATGACACATTACCTACTTCCGAGTGGGGAGACACGTGTAAGGACATCTTTACTTATTGTTTATTAAAGATTTGCGTACTGTTTTCCTTTAGGTACCTATAGGTAAGTACACGGTAGGTTGTAAAGAACTCTACATGTATCAATCAATCAATTAAGTTTATCACAATTCAATTCAGGACGTAGGATTTTCCCAGGTAGACTGCTCAAGCCACATCAGTAGATAGACTTCCGCTTCCAAATTACCTTTCTGAGCAACCTGTTACTGTACAGATGTCCCGTATTAAAGGCAACACAATATTGTCTTTGCTGTAGATATTCTCTCATGACACCGCTGGTTGCAAGCCAATTCGATCTTGATATACATACATGCAACAACTCCACCAACAGAGCCAAACATTAATGTTTATTGACTTTCTACACAACAAAACAAAACATTACTTACGCAGGAATTATACCGACTTATAGTACCCTTTAACGAAGTCGAAAGTTCTAAAACAATCTAGAATCACAAGAAAGCGAGAAAGATGCATCGCATTTCAAAGAAACTTTAAGTATCGCAAATGTAAGTAGATAATATAAAATTAAACATCTTGTTTCTGAGGAAAGCATTTTGTTGGAGCTTATGACGGAGCTTAACATGAAATTCGTCTCCATATCGGCTCATCTGCGGCAGGCTGTTTGTTCTAAAGAAAGGGAGTGGCAAAAGACATGGAAATGTATGGTGCCACACCCCCTCGTATTCGAGTGACATGACTCGTTTTGGGTTATTTTTGTTTTTTTTTTTTGAGTTGGATTAATCACTTACAGCAGTTAAGTTGTTTAACAAATTCTTGGCATCCAGGAACTTGACAATGCCACATCAAAATACAATAAAGAGAAAATAATATTGTTTTATCTAGCCCGTTTTATTGGAGGTCCCTGATTATCATAAAGGCAGATCGCTAAGGCTAAGCCAAGATTTCGTTGTATTTGCGTCAAGTTGAGGCTATCAAGGTATAAATCGTAACTACAGTAATAACTTGTTTATGTTGATACTAAGTAATCGTTCATCTAATTTTTCTTTGTAATTTTTATGGTGGGCAGTAAAGAAAGTACAAAACACAGTAGCAGGTTTATGATTTATAGGATATATGGCCGGACTTCAAACGCCAATACCGCGCTATTTTGGCAAAATTTTGCACTCATTTTGATTTATCACTTAGCGAAAAGTTTGTTTCAAGAGAAATGGCGGTAAATAAAAGGGTGTACGTAAATATATCATAGGTAAGTCCGTAAGCAGTAAGCAAGGTTCTTCTAACTATAGGAATTTTATGCAGCAATGAAAGAAAAGCTGTCCAGGATACGAGTGCTGTATTGTTGGCGTGGTGTCATCAACCCATACGTAAAGGGCGTGCATAATTCATGTTGTACCATTGTGCGCTTCCCACATACAATACGCCGGCAATAAGGAGCTTCCCGCGCTCTTCTGATCCATTATATTGCTGGTATTATATTATAATGATGGCAGTATAGGTACAAGGGAATGTTTATAGTTTATCCTTTCATAGACAAACCGAGGTAGTTATTTGGATTTTTTTAATTTTTTTTATGTATTATTAATCAAAAACGAAACAGTTACAAATCATTGTTGAACAATAAAACATACCACACAAACCATCGGGGGCTTAACAGCGGTATGGCCAGGCTCTGCGAATCGGTGCAATTTGTACATAAGTAGTTATTTTTTTACTAGAACACACTGCAATCTAGAAAGTTTTTTTTTTAATACCTTTGAACAGGGGGCCTAAAAAAGTCACTTTGGCAGAATCATAAAAGGATAACATTATGAATCATAATGGACAGTTAACTGGGGCCTAAAAAGGCCACTTTGGCAGAATCATAAAAGGATAACATTATGAATCATAATATTGGCGAAGACAGTCCGTATTTTTCTTTTTTTCGCTGCACTACCTAGGTATACCTAATCAAAGAGATTGGATTTGGATTGGATTGATTGGTATTAAAGCACAGTAAAAAAAAAAACTGAAAAATCCTTTTCGAATTTGATATCGAATAATATAATGATATCCTTTTATGATTCTGCCAATGTGGCCTGTTTAGGCCCCCAATTCATTGCATTTATTACATTACAGATTTCCATAGGTAAATCATTCATAATTATACGATGGTAGCATGTATTCCCACGTCCGCGCTTCATAAACATTTTGTAGGTACTTAGATGTTATCTTTTCATATTTTGAGAAAATGGAGGATAATTATGTAGGTATGTAGGTACATTAAATATGATTTCTTGGATATTTTTATGACAAAGTTTTCTTTTGAGATTATTTTAAGGATGAGAATTATTTACCAATACCTAGTTATTATTAGGTATTGTTTGTTTCCTCTCATTTGATAAATAACAAAACAAAACTACTCGTAAGTAAAATTTAATGTAAACGTTCTGTAGCCTGTAGCTGTGATAAACAAAGGGCTGCGCCTGTTGCCACATACATTATTGATCAGTTTTATTTTCCATTAAGGAGGAAGCGCTAAGGTAGCCCGCGAAATTCAAATTTTCTTACGTTTTTTGCAATTTGCTGGTCAGTATTAAGTTGTACGTTGAATAAAATATGATTCGCGGCCGTCACAAATATGTATTTACAGAATCATAATCATTAGAATCAGTAATACAACTTGTTAAGTTAGTATAATCCCAAAATGTCAAGATTTCATGAAATAGTCATTCTTTGGGATTACTTAGTCTTAGAGGGCTGTGTTGATGACTTTAACGATTATAATTCTGTAAATACATATTTATTACGGCCGCGAATCATATTTTAATCAACGTACAACTTAAAACTGACCAGCAAATTGCATAAAACGTAAAAAAAATTGAAATTCGCGGGCTACATTGACGCTTTCGCCTTAAGTGGTATCGTCTCGGCATTTCCTTTTGCTTTCGAAGTGTGAACACGTGACCAGCCCTTCTGATTTCCATAAATACACATTCATGATTTAATTCTAAGTCTTTAGTAATCGGTTTTATGATTGTTACTAACGTAAACAAGTAAGTACCTACCTACATAGGTACCAGTAGGTACAAACATCCGCCAATATCTCAGTTTTTTTTCCACTTTATAAAGTAGCACAGTAGGTGATACTTTATTTACATTACAAGCTAGCCTTTTAGCTAATAAGTAATTTAAATATAAGTAACTTAAACTGCTAAGCAACTATAATATTAAGAAATCGTCCAATAACGTCTTTCTTATTTACTATAAGTTAAGAGGAAGACACTTGATTCACGTGTTCTTTTATAACTCAATGAATGACAGAAAAAGTAACCGTTTACTTAATTACAATTGAAGAATAGGTGTAATTATCAGGTATTTTATTATCAATCTTGTTGTTTAGTTCTATTGTTCCGCTTTCTTATATGTACGGACCATCGCATCGTGAGCAAGATTGCACGTTGTATTTCTGTGGATGACTTAATTATATTATTTTTAAGCTCAGCGTAATACTTATTGGCAGGTCGGGTTAAGTAACGTTGCATACCAGTAATTCCTTACATTCTTATCTACTATATCCTGTACAGAGATGATTTAAAACAAAATATTTGACTAGTTTTTGTACCTAATTAGAGGAGCGTAGTACTCGTAACGGGCCTAAAAAGGCCACTTTGGCAGAATCATAAAAGGATAACATTATGAATCATAATATGGCGAAGACAGTCCGTGTTTTTCTTTTGGATTGGATTGATTGTTATTTTAGCACAGACAAAAAAATAACTGAAAAGTCTTTCACCAATGGGATTTGATAAGATTAACTTAACAGTTAACTGTCCATTATAATTCATAATGTTATCCTTTTATGATTCTGCCAAAGTGGCCTTTTTAGGCTCCCAGATGTATCAACGAAAACGAAGCAAAAGGAGTGTAGAAGGATCGTCGTTGCAGGTGGCGTTCTGTAGTTATATGCTTGACTATAACTGGTGCTTAGTGTAGGTACAGACGCCAGCACATCAGCTAACCGAAACTGTCAAATTTTCCCAATCAACTTTGAAACTTATGCTTTAGCGATAAAGTTGAAAATCTAATAAAGAAATTTGACAGATTGTGGTAGCTTGATATGCTGGCGTCTGCACACAAAGAAAAAAGATTTCACTAATTGTCTATGCGAATGTTTCAAAATTACTGAAATGGAGCGGAAACAACTCACAAGGTCTGATAACGTTATTTTATAAACGTAAAGAGTCGTTGCAATTGTTATTGTGTGAGTTACAAGAGCCAAGGCCTTGTACGAATTATAACTATTATGACAATGATCTATGTTCACGATTGGCGGTCAAAAATATATTTTATTTGTCATATTGTTTGTCGTAGACTCTGTGCAATAGACCCGGAAGGAAAGAACTAAATGCCGTATGATACATCTATATGTAAGCTTAGTCAATGACTGGGTTGTACCGCACAACCTAGATATACTTATAATGAGTGAATTACTCAGAGGGAAGTGCGTAAACCTGTGGTTGAGTATTCCTGTTATTAAATATACCCTCCGCAGTTCGGTAAAACTTCAATTAAAAAGCCCTATTAATTTTGTTAGGCCGTTAATCTGACGGTATGTAAATAAATGGTCATTTATTTTAAATATTACGTCGGTTAAAATAAATGGTTTTTTATTTTAGTTATTACCTACGTCAATTTATTATTCAGAGGTTTACGCATTTCCCACTGAGTAATTCACATATATATATCTAGGTTATGCGGTACAACCCAGTACCCTGTAGAGTCCCAAAAGTACCCTATAAAGCCCTAAAAGTACCCTATAAAAGTCCAAAAGTTCCGACTTTTAAATATTGTACCTAAGCTCAAAGCTGAGTTTCTCGTATATATTTTGACAGTTATAATAATATTTCTTTTAAAGTAAGTACAGGGGGCCTAAAAAGGCCACTTTGGCAGAATCATAAACGGATATCATTAAGAATCATAATATGGCGAAGACAGTCCGTGTTTTTCTTTTTTTCGCTGCACTACGTAGGTATAATTAAAGACATTAGGATTGGATTGGGTTGATTGGTATTTTAGCACAGACAAAAAAAAATGACTGAAAAATCCTTCACCAATGGGATTTGATACGATTAACTTAACAGTTAACTGTCCATTGTGATTCATAATGTCATCCTTTTATGATTCTGCCAAAGTGGCCTTTTTAGGCCCCCAGAACATAGCAGATGTGATACATAGGGCCGTGATGAGCAAGATTACAAACTTATTTATGTCCACAGATTCTCACGACATGGTATTGAGATTCAACAATGCGCCCACAGAAAATTATACGGAGAGTGTTGGCTCCAAGACTACTTTCAGAGTGCTTAATTCACAGGTAGGTTACCTAGGTTGGCTACTGTACCGTTAAAATAAAAATATTATTACAAATTCTGCAATAATCCTAAAAATCTTTACAACACAATATTTTCTCGAATCTAACTAAAAAGGTTGCACATAAATTATTAATAAGTATCTACTGGGCCGATTTCTCTGAAGGCATTTTAACAAGAAGAATAATACTTAAATATAAAAATAAGTTTTCTATTTTCGACGGAAAAAATATAACGAAGCCATTTTCAGTAGGTATTTAATGAAAAAAAAAGAACATTAAATAGCTTTCTTCGCAAAATGCCTGTTGCAGATGAAATGTTCACGAATATAACCAGTAAGATTTTTGCCTTTTATAAATTAAATATTTTTGGGAGTTCACAGAATTTTATTTCGAATTCAGGTGATAGCCAAGCCTGAATTTAACTTTTTGGAGGACCCGATGTTTCGAAATGTGTCCATTCTCATATGGGATCCTGCGAACTACTCATCACCACTAGAAGACTGGTACCATTCTCCTGATTATCCTCTGTTCCCTGTCTATAAGATGTAAGTAAATTGGCCTTCGCCATGTTGCACAATAAAACCAAAGCGACATCAACGCCTCTACCGGTGAATAATCTTACTATTTTACGATATTATCATTATGTTTGGCCACATCATGAAGTAGGTAGTCGTGCCTTTAATTGTTCATATCGTAAAAAGTCAAGTATTCAATGATCTGGCCAGACCACATCATGATGTGACCAGCGGTCGATGTTCGATTTCATGAAATACAATCATTTCAGGAAATGGTCGAACACTTCATGCATCAATTCTAAGATCTGGTCACGACCGATACATACGTATGCGAATTGGCTACTAGCGCTGCGCTGGACTATTAAAGTCACTTAACTTTTCTGACCGATTGATATTGATATTCTAAGATCGATTTTATTGTTATATTTTTATTTTTACGCTTGATTGACATTATTAGCCGAGTTCTAAGAAAAAAAAAACGAAAAATGATTGTTTTAATCGTCCTCATTAATCGTGCTCTTCCATTGTTTCAGGCTACTTGAACAGAATCACAAAGCAGATGTCCATTTGCTGAACCCCCAAGTGCTATGGGCATTATGGTCGGTGCTACAAGACTCGTCTCCTTACCGTCTCCGGAGAAACCCTCCGTCATCAGGCTTTATAGGTGCGTCATTGAAAATATGAATAATTACGAAAGGGTTTGATTCTGTATCTGTATACGTATGGATTTCCAAAAAAAAAAATTAATATTATTTTCATTTAACCGAAATGTTATTTCTACCTACATAGATATAATATATAATGTAATGAAAATAATATCGCTACCAATATCAATGATTAGTTGATATTAAAGATAGAAAGCTCCTTTCCGTAGCTTCATTACGAAAAAAGTTAAAACTACGAGATGTAGTTCAAATTAAAATAAAGCGACAAGAAATATTAATTTATTTTCAAAGTTTGTCTGTTTTCAATTGTAAGCTTGTTGTTCTTCATTTACCGTTCAATATTATTTCAGAAGAGTCTTTCAGTCAGAGATTCTCTGTGTCAGTCTCAGTCGCGCGTTAAGTAAATAGCTACCTTTGCAGGTCTATGGTTCGCGCTGCACCGTTGCGCGCGCGTGCGCATGCTCGAGTACGTGCCGTCTGCGCGCGCGACGCGCCGGTGCCACTACCACGCGGCGCACGACGACGCCGCGTGCACTCTCGGCGCATGGCACCCGCTCGCGCACGAGAAGACCCTCGCAGAGCGCATACGCGATAATCAGGACGTACAAGTCTTCCAACAAGGGATTATTGATGTACCTGGATTTAGTAGCATTTCTTGTCCTTAAGTACATTGCTAGAAATATGTTCAATGTTGCCAAAATAGTAACATGTTTAGTTGAATAATTGATGTATATTGATATTGTTCAATAATGTGTTGTTTTCTCACCTACATTATTTTTATAATAATCATAATTTCACAATAATAACTTTCATTTCTACTAAATTCAAAATTGGGTCTCCAATAGCTTTTTATTTATCTTTTGTCTTGGTTTTTTATAAGGTGCAAGCCAATAGTAGGGTTTCGCCTCAAAACGAGAATAATAGTATCGTTCATGGCGTTAGCACAACGCCTACGCAACGCTACGCAGCGCTACGTAACGCTACGCGTCGTTACGTAACGCTACGCAACGTTATGTAACGCTACGCTGCGCCTACGCAGCGTCTTGCTTGACAACTCCTAGTGCGAAAACATCCGACGATTGTTAGGGCAGTCAACAATACCTAGACACATACACCGTCTTATTACAAAACGAGTTCTAATTTTAGACTTAGAGCCGGTTGGCTCTAAGTCTAAAATTAGAACTCGTTTTGTTGAACCTTTGAGCCAGTCACTGTATTTTCAACTTTATTCCGACAAACGAAAAGTTATTAATGCAAAATTGACTACTTAGACACGGGTTTAACGTCAGTTTTTTTAATAAGAATTCTAACTTTGACGGAATAATCTATCAAAGTTAAAACAACAAAATTATAAAGTTCGAAAGGTTTAAACCAGAGACTAAGGATAAACCTTGTTTTGTAATAAGGCCAATAATGTTTTGTTACTAGGTTCTTTATTTGATACTCTCATCTCATACATTAGTTTGAATCACTCAATAATAAAATGGTTACATTACCCTAGATGTCTTATTTAGTTATGCCTGTAATGAATTGCTCTGTATAACGTTTTTTATTCAATTGTACATAAGTTAGCCAATAAAGATGATCGTAATATTAATTAGGTTTATAGAGGTTACTGATCTAAGTTCGGAAAATGCAATTTTGTTTTAGTTGAAGTAAGCAGTTGAATGAAAGCTCAATATCATGAAATCGATCTATACAATGGACGGATATTTATTTTTCAATTATTTATAAAATTATTTTTTATGATTAAGTAATTGTACCTACTACAAAAAAAATATGTCTTCCTGTACTATAAAATATAGCTTTAAGCCTAGAGTTTATTTATTGACATGACATTAAAAAATCTATACCGTAGCCAGCAACTACATATTTGTCACCTAATCTGATTGAAGCAGCTTTCATTCGTGTTTAGCATATTAATGATCTAAGTTATTGCTTTGTGTATTGAAATTAAAAGAGATCATTGATTTGATTTTGCCATTTTTTTAATTGGTAGAGCTCATTACAATACTTCTATCTTATATACTTTCTTTATCAAGAACATAATTATAATTATGTTAGCATGTATAGGTATATATAGGGTTAAATAAAACATTTATACATATTATTACAGTTCGTATTTATTTTAAACATTCATGTATTACTACTAACGTTGTTATGAGGAACTTAACTAGCTGAAGTTTTTCCTGCTCTTCTAGAGCCTACCTCTTCGTAATGTACGTTTTGACGTTAGTTTGAAACTTCAGGAAGTAAATATGTAATTAATATAGCTGTTTTATGTGATTCAGGTAAGGTCATATCGGCCATGAAGTGCCCTTGTTCATCTTGTATTTTTAGCGATTTGCTAGCGTACGGAGCGGGCGGATGTGCTGCCAGAATACTGATAGGGCTCGCTGCTCGCTGGTGATTAGTGATTCAGTGTGAGCGCGCGGAATTAGCGCGCCATGTCCGAGTTGCGGAGCAGGCAAACACCTCGTACAAGCAAAGTTCCAACGGCCTTGCTCTGCCGGCGATTCGGTGCTGGCGGATACTACTACGATGACCCGACGTGCACCCGATTGCTATGGTCAATGTCCCTACTGCATGCACAAATGACCAGACAGAGCAATGGACGACATATAACAACGATATCGACTGGCTCGACACTAATCGACCGACTAGTATCGTTCATCAACAGTTTTATGTAGCGCGTGTCGCAGCAGCGGTCATGGTCTATCGCTTCCTCCTTCGTGTTCATCTCCATCGATTCGTACAAAGTCCGCGAACTACAACACATGAATCTTAAGCGATTTGTAATTACCACGTTTATATTCCACACACTTTTGTACCAAATACCGGACATTTTAATAATAAGCGTATGGTGGGCAGTTTCTCTGTTTCTTGTATAGTTTTAATTATGATGATGTTAAGCAGAACTTATTTTCCTCGTGTATTGTACTTTGACACTGCATGTCGGTAGCCTTCTGTGTGTTAGGTCATTGCCTCTGGTTATTTCGTAGAATAGTGCAACAAGTGTGCGGCCGGCGCGGTGAGTGCTAATGTGATACATCCCTACTGCACTAAGGCACTAGGTATTCCGTAAACAGATGAAGGTAATGCTGTCAGTGTACTAGGAAGCGCTGGATGTGTGCCTAGTACACCCTAGCACTGGCCGCCGTCCAGCAATAGCGAATACCACTAGTATTCATGTGCTCAATAACATGTATTTACACAATTTGTTTACTTAATGCGATAACTTGCATACCTGCCAGGTTCCAATGTTATTTGTGCAAAATAATCCTGAGACTTCTTTGTATTTGTATGTGCTATTTCTCGCGGCTAATCCTCATGTTTTTAGCAAGGATGTTCCCAGAATATGTGAGCTCCACTATCGAAGATCTCCGGCACGGAACCGGTTCACTTCACCGTTATTACTATGTTTACCGGTGACTCACTGCTTGCGTTATTGAATGACTTTTGTCCTTACCATTTTACTCTTCGTCTAATATGTTTATCCGGTATAAGTGGTACAAAAAAATAGACAAGTTATACCCTGCTGATGACACTGCAGTGTTTTACAGGAATAAACAAATAAATGATTCTAAACAAAGAATGATGTATCGTATCATTTGGCTGAACACTCGAGTAGTACCGGTACAGTACTGTAGCCATAAGCTAAGGAAGTGTAATTAATTATAATAATGCACAAGTACTAATACTCGTACTAAGTACTGAGCATGCCCTTGGCAACTTGTGAAGGTTTCAAAGCTTTGTTCTACTGGCGACATGCGCATCTCATAATAAATAATCAACTTATGGATACGAAATTATGCGTCAGACTCATTATAAGTCTATTAAAGGAAATGACAAAATTTTATGTTGAATAGAATGATTTATGGTCTTGAGAATTACTTTAATCATAATATCAAAGTAAAAGTTAAGTGGGGAAATTAGCAAAGTTCCCTCCCACGTGGCCCAATTGCGTAATTTGTTTAGGGTAATTCGATTTAGACCTTTGGACGTATAAGACACACACGAGGACATATACGATTTATCCTGTATCCAATCATTACATGAGCCTACTCCCGTAAAATACGTACATATGTATAAGAAAATGGTTACTAATTGGATCGAGAGTGATTCATTTGTTTCAATTGGTCTGAATCACTTTAAAATTTTTTAGGTTGTCAAGCTAGCATTGACGCACGAGCCATCGGTTCTATCTATTAGTACAAGCACTTGTGTTTTGATTTTGTAGGACAGTGTCATTGGCGTCACTTCGGTTCTTGTTAAATGCAAACCACAAATCCCATAAACAATTAGTTTTGAGTATCCCTATGTGAGAAGGAAATGTGCTTTATTGTTTTTTTAATTGAGAATATAGGTCAGTCGATTCTGTAAAAATCTCACCGTGAAAACCTAGGTGAAGTGAGTTTGTTTTTGCTAGGAATTGACACTATTGACAGCTCAGTCCACGCTCACTTCACCTAAGTTTTCACGGTGAGATTTTTACAGAATAGCACCGCAGTTGTAGAAATAGGAAAATTCTTTTGGTTAAAAAAAATGAAATGGGAAAATTATAGTAAGTATGCAGTTCCTATTATAAATACGATATTTCTTGAGATGTGTAGGTATATCTATTTTTTTAGTCGAAGCATAGGTACGTACCTACATCGTCTCCGCTGTACGCTGCCAGCGCGAGAC
Organism: Luperina nickerlii; assembly: GCA_963855955.1. Classification (NCBI taxonomy): domain Eukaryota; kingdom Metazoa; phylum Arthropoda; class Insecta; order Lepidoptera; family Noctuidae; genus Luperina; species Luperina nickerlii. The sequence continues at coordinate 11,707,844 of OY979664.1, read as the reverse complement.
CAGACTGTCATGGCATTCTTTGGAGGTCTATGTCCAGCAGTGGACGTCTTTCGGTTGAAATGGTGATGATCTACCGTTGATTTCTTCAAGGGAGGTAGACCATATGATTGGAGTAGAGAGAGCATCGTTTTAGATCAAAGTAAAGCTTTACTTTTGTGTTGTTAATCCGATGATGATAGTGGTGCCGTCTAGCCGAGTTCAGCCACAGTTACAGTAATCAATGGGTAGTAATGGTGGTTATACTTAATCAGCCTATATTGTTCCCACTGCTGGGACACAGGCCTCCTCTCTGTGAGAGGGAGTGGGCCTAATCCACGCACGCGCGCCTAGTGCGGGTTGGTAAATGTCACATGACTTCAAATTTTTGGTTCTAGGGTTGCCGGTTCCCTCAAAATGTTTCCCTTCACCGTTTTGAGACCAATAGTGACGAAATAATTTACACAAAGTAAAGCACTTGTCTGGGTTCGAACCTACGACCTACAACTCGTAAGTCGCGGCCGTTGCCACTGGGCAAACTCCCATTTTCTAATACCTGTATTTTTGTACCTCTGTGTGTCACATTCCTCTTCCGGTTAAATACTCGACTACAAGAAGATATTCAAATGTACTTCCCCGATTCATTTCTGTAGGTATCATTAATATTCTGAATTAAAAATAGTTAATAATAAATCCTTGGTTGTCTATTATGTCAGAACGAAACTGCGTAATAATGGAATGTGGATTTACCGGAGGAGTGACTTGATCTACTACTTTTGAATTATAGGTAGGTACCTGGATAACAATAGTAAAGCTGACTTGTTACTCATACTTTAGTGACGGCTCTTAAAGACTACCCAAGAACATTACGAGAGACACGTACTATGGCTACCTTTACCCTTAAAATTTCAGGGAGAGACAGGACTTTATGTCCATGTATTTAAAAATAATTTATTTGTTACAATTACATTATAATAATTATTTATTTATTTTCAGTTCAAGACACAAACATCAGTGTAGCCCTGGCTCTTGTACCAAGAATTTCTGCTTCACAAGAGCCAGGAATTATTTATCTACTCTGGAAACTCTTAGATGACTCTTTCAATTTAGGCAGGAAGGTGTGTCTGTGTCTTTCTTAGATATTTTTATTACGCCCGAACAACGGAACGATGATGCATCAATCATTGTGGGGTGTGTGAGAACAATCTATTCAATTAGGACGCTCACTTTAAGAGCAGGCACTTAGAAAGACGACGTGACTCACTGAGTCGTGCTCTAAATAGTTTGACAGTTTATAACGAAGCGCGCATCAACACCTTTCCGGAAAGATGATGACGGGGACTTTTAATACTTTAGAATATATTAATTCATATATGATTTTTTTAGAAAAACCCAGTTGACACCTGTGCTGCGATCGGGTCGGGACGCATTTTGATCAGATGAGTCATTTCTTTTAAGCCAGTATTCTTGTTTAGTGGAGCAGATGGAATTCAGAAGCCTGCCCACTGGTGTAAAGTATCCCTAATTTTGGGTCGTTCCCCATGGTTCTGGATATTACACCACAGCTGTACCTACATGATAACAATGACACTTGTTTGGTTTTTATAGCTTAACCTCATTTAGGTTAAGCTATAAAAACCAGACAGGAAAACATGATATAAATAAAAAAATAATTAATTAATTTTATAAGCCTTCTAAAAACCCACTCGCTTTTTCCAGAACGCGAGTTTATCTAATGTAAAGTTATGGAATCACCCTTTTCCTTAATTGAATGTGTTATGGGCGCCTGGAAATATACATACGCTCTTCCCGTATAGGCACCTAAGTATAACATTTCAATAAGCTCTTTACATAGTTAGGTAGTAGTTGTTCGTGTAAAGTTCACTAACGGCTCCATATGATTCACGACTGCCCCGAACAGAACCATTCAGCTCTTTATGTAACTGAACTGTTACTAAATTTACAGTTTCAGTCTTCTGCGTAATAATTTCAGTCTTCTTTGTTTCAGCAAAACACAGCACTGAAAACATGCATACAAACCTAAATGTATGAAGGTTTCCAGGTCATTTATGTTTTGGTTACCCTGGATTAACCATAAATACGAAACCAATAAATTGTTCATACTTTTACACGTGAATGCAGAAAATTGTGCGCGCATCTAATCGTTGTAAATAGCTTGCGTTAACTTAAAAATATTAATAGAAAACCTTTGATTAATATACGGAATTGTGCGCACGCAACAAAGTGATGCAGTTACTTAGTTATCTCTCTCGTTCTCATTCTCTTACGGAAAAGTCATAAATTCATGACAAGTGTAAACTGCTACTTAGAGGAAACGAATAATGTAAATTGATATGTCCATTCGCGGCAACGCAGCTTAAGTTACGATGGCATGCAGCGATTTCGAGGAATTTAGAAAATAAATATGTATTAAGCTTAACTGGTATTTTGTCTATTTTATGAGTAAACATTTTACTTACGCGATTTATTTTATTGGCACGCGCGATTTACGGGCTTTGGGATAACAATTTAAAATATTTTTCAAGTTATAAAGCATCGTTTTGTTCTTGCGCATTCTCGGCACACGTCGATTTGAATTCGTATCGTTGTGGCATTTACTACTATCGTTCGGTTTATGGCCGCTTCGCAAATTCACTACAAGACATTATCCTGAGTTACACTCACATTTGAAAAATCAAAGGAATGTTTGTATTGTCGTGTATTTAAAGTACAAAGTTCGAAAATATTTGTTTTGCTAATTGTTACGTCATTTAAAGCGCGGGGAACAATAATTTAATTTGTGTCAACTTTTAAGTCGATGCAACGCGGTGTAATGAAGGCGAAGCTTCGAGTTGAAAAACCTTCAATTCGTGCAAGAATTCGGTGAACGTATTGCTGTTTTTACTCGACCGTTGACTAATACGATCCATCGGAATACCATATCTATTACTTAGGTAGGTATTTCAACTTATGTGCATTTACTAGAAGTTCTTCAAAAAGTTTTACACGTAGTTTAATGAAACCTCAAACTATATACCTTCTTAAGTATGTCCATCAAAAGAGGCTTTAGAAAATTCATTTTTGAATTCGCTTAGACAATGAATCATAACCGTATAGTCTGGAGGTACCTATTCTTACTCACGTTGTAGGCACCGCATTGGGTACCTATACCTCAAACAATGCTGTATTTTCTTTAAAATTGATTTATCATTCAGTCAAATATTTACGGTTACAATTAAAGCGATTTAAATGGAAGTTCATCGACTTGGCAGTGGAAGGTCGTTGGCAAATGTCACGAGTGCGGGTGAATCGCATCAGTTCCGACTGCTAGTCTAACTTGGCAATAGCGACGGATCTCTTGCCAAACTGCTTCCAGTGCGAACGGACATTGCTGCATAATTAAGGCTTGATACAGTTAAATATGAACTTGTTTTAAAGGTCAATAGACCTAACAATTGATTACAGAAGTATTTTTCTTAATTATTTTTTACATGATTGTTTCAATTAATTTTTTTTTCGACATAATCACAATAATCAGAAAAATAGTACTTACTTAAGTATAGATTTTATATTAGTAATCATTATAGGTAAGCTCTTGCGCGGCTAAGAAAAATAATAAGTGATCATATGGGTTTTAACTAAATATAATAACAATTATTTTATTATTATTTTATTCTATTATATTATATTATTAGTGTGAAATGTTTTGTAAGTTGTCTTCTATGGGCCTTGTTACTCGAAATAAATGAATTATTATTATTGATAACGTTTTTAAAAGCTTAGCTATAATTCAATGATTTAGTTTTTTGGGTTTTCCTTATTTATGGAAAACCAGTAGAAACTTTTTTCAGTCAAGCATAAGTGATTAAGATATGAGTTTGAGTGCGTTATTTTTATTTTCAAACAAGATAATATTTACATAATCATAAGCTAACCGTTCTAAAAAAGTAGTGGAAAGTATCAGTGTTATTGAATCGAAATAGGTATTTCTATATTTAAGTCTAAGAACCAAGAAAATTCATGACATTTTGAGTATTTTGAACGTTTGTACAACTTCTCTTCCCTTTCCTTAAACTTATCTTACGAGTGAAAATTCTTCGACGATAGTACCGATGGCCAGTGGTCACGATGAATGGCATTGCAGCCGAGCTTACTGGCCGTCCACGGAACGCACACACGTTCGGAATGTGTCCCACGCTGTTAAGTCTAAAGCAGCCGTTAAAGAAGACAAATGAGAACGTTGCTGAGGCTACATTTATTATTGTTTATGTATGGCTGCGAGATATGCATGCATATGTATGTATTATTTCATTGCTACGCCGGAGATTGATTGATAGATGACGTTGGGACAATGTACGAATAGTCCTTCAGTCTAGATCTCCTTTATTGCAGCGAACTTTAAGTTACAATACCAATAAATACACCCAAAACCCAAACTTTTTTTTCAACTTTTTATAATAGCTCCCAATTTATCATGGCAACACAAGGCAGATCGAATAGCAGTCGCTTGACCAAATGCTGATACTCAGTTGGATTGATCAAGCTAAATTGCTCAAATCCCAAATATCGTGGATTGTGATATCTTACTTACGTACTTAATTATATACGTACCACATCATGTAATTGCTTAACCGACTTATCATGGATCTGCAAATACAAAATTATGTAGGTATGAATCCATACAATCAAAGTTCGTTAGTTTTAGTGCATTTGACTATATAAACGCAATAAAACAATTTGTTAGAGTACGATGAAGTTCCATAAACTGCGAGCCCTCAACTAGATAGGGCTTTCAGTTTGTCTAAAGACTAATAGCATCAGAAGCAATAAAACTTATTAAAAGAAGGTTACATGTTTGCGTTGTTCTAGGAATCAATCACTGTCAGCGTCAACCATTCAATTCAATCAGAGAGAGGGCCCGGTTGTTAGAGCTTATCTTTGAGAGATCATGCGATTGAGCAACGCAGGAACTGAGCAATTATTAGCCTTTTATTGAAAACATAATTACGATATTAAACAATTATAGATCGTATGACGCAGGGTGTACCTACTTCTGTAACTTGGCTGTAACAAAAAAATAATTTATGAAAAGTATCGGGACACGTTAACTAGTCTGCGACGTTGATGAGTCCTTCCACAGCATTGTGTAATCGTAATACCAGGCAGAGCTATAAAATTTAATGAGTACCTACCTATGTTTAAATCTATTACTTTAATGGTGATCTGGGAACTAAAGTTACGCTATTGTAATGTTGTTTATTATGTCACTCGAGATGAAAGAGGCAATTAGAATGATTATAAGTGTACCATAGTACTTATTTTGATTCATGAGATGAAGTAGGTTTTATTGTAGCCTTGTAGAGGGAATAATCCTGGCGGGATGTTGCGACAAATCAATGTCTTTGGCAGCCTGCACTATTTAGTTATAGCAGAAGAATAAGTAGTGTCCGTATCCGACATCTTAGTACACATATATTATGCTTACCTGCTTACTACATATATTGAGCTCTATGGTAACCTTGCAAGTAGGTTCTGAATGACAATTTCATTTGCATTTTAAAAAACCCCACGGCACATCCGAGAAAACTTAAAAAATGTGTTTACTACTCTTAAGTTTCCTGGTAAGCAAAAGAGCATTGTCTTTATTTATGTTCAAAATGTGTACGTGAGGATGGCAAATCAAAGCTATTGAAAAATTAGAGAGTCAATCATTATAAAGGTTTAGTCCATGTTCAACCGCACAATTTTTACCCTCGACCATGACATGTTGAACTCCTAAAGCTCAAATATTGGCTTGACTTTTCCAACCACACAAAGAAATTGCCATATAACTTAAATACAAAGGATTACCTATTGTTCATACTTTAAGGAAAGAAATCAAAATTGTTATTAGGAAAACCTCAAACATAGGGTCGTAAAATACCGGGTAACTGGTAGGTGTATGAGTGAGCCGGGGTGGATTGAATCACCGGCCTCCATCGTAATCGGGCTCGATCGTAGATTCGTGGCCCGGCGCTGGCTTCCCAGAACGAACTAGTTGTTGGTTTATTGTGTGCGCCTTGAGAAATTTCTACGTTTTTCATGGAAATTGGAATATTTCGTTGAATGTCACGAATATCTAGAGGCATTACGTATTGTAGAATTATTTTCTAGAATTTTGATGGCAAAGGTACAGATAAATTGAACAATAAGGATTAGATACATAAGAAAAAGGATTACTTACGTATGAGCACTATAATCTAATAAGCTTACACCCTTAGAAAATTAACTAACTGTGATTATTATCAGTGTACATACACACATTAAGATATTATGACCTATTTACAAACATTTGCATTTTCACCACTGTATCAAATGAGTTTGTAATATAAGCATTTCTTTAGTTACTCTACCAACATAAAAATTAGTCATGCAAAATGTGAGTTTGAAGAATTTACAATAAAATCTAAGAACACCCTTAGCCATGAACATTGTGAACATTCTGAAAGAAATCATACGCAAATCTGTATTCTTTATTTCCTTAGAAAAGCCCCTAGATAAGAACTAACATCTCATAACTTTAACGCTAACCTATGTACTTTAAACCTTCCCGAAGCTAGGTGACACAATAAACAATACCGCCACATTGTAACAAAGAAAGTTGGCACGGCATCAAAGGCGGCATCGCCTGTTATGACCACGATGCCACTACAATACCGTATGTACGACCTTCACCTCACCGACTCACCGTGGGTAAGGGAAGCTACCACCACCCTCGAGCTTTAGTCACCTCACACTATAGCTTTGTCATCACAGTTCTTTCCAAGGTCGGTATTGTCATGTCCGATGAGCTAACACCACGTACCTACCCGATACCTCGATACCTGTATCGATATGTGACTGATTACCAGGAAAAGGGGTACAATTGCTGATAATACGTAGAATGTGGTTAAGCTATGAATGTATATGGACATTCATTTGTTTTATGCGCGTGAATCAGTACCGTTTGTCGAAAGCTGTCGCTTTTACCTTTGAGACGTGGTGGGTGATCCAATTAAAGTTTCCTGTGTTTGCAACTCGGTAAATTAATTAAATGAATCGTCTTACCACTTTATACCTATGTAAAAAGACCCCATAAGATGTGACTTTCTGTTGTGGTTAGCTTGCGTGAAAAATAAAACTGTATTTGGATCAGTCCTTGCAATAAAATGAAAACCTTTCCGTGTTAGGGATTTTCTTTTAAAACTTAAAGCTACGTACAAACTTAGCTTCAAGGTAGGATATGTCGTAGTAAACCGCCAAGGTTCCGTAGTAAGGAGATCATGCAACGATACAGGGTGTAGTACGTCTTGGTACAGTCGAACTACACGAGTGTTGTTGTCAAGAATGTTGAATATTCATCTACTTATGGTGCAATAGCTTCACAATATTACGAATTGATTTAATTTCCGTTATTAAAGAGCAATGGTCTTATTATAAGTACAGCGACACGTTTAAACGTAATTGTTACGAGTAACGCGTGGCTCGTAAAGGGTTAAGTACCTCCGTAGTGCGTAGGTACCTCTAGCTCGCAAATGTATGTGTATCAGGTTCCGATTATCACTTATTACCAGCGGCGTTGGCACTGTGCCAACCACGAGTATTCAGTAAACAAACAATTTCCTATCAGAAAATCCCAGACACATTTTGACCGACTCGTTCCTGTTTTTCTGGTTACACTCATAAGTATAAGTATCATTTGTTTGTTCAAAAATATACAACCGTTTAATAGTATGGTGATATACTTTGTGAAGCTTGTTTCTAAGTACAGATTTTGAACATCTTTGTCTGAAGTTTCCATAAACTAACATTAGTCAAGATATTCGTATCTTAATAACCGTATTTTAAAGAAACTGCTCATAAAGGCAGTTTCTTACATCCCTTGAAGCTCAAGGTTAATCACATTTAAATGCGAATTCATTCATTTAAATGAATGTTAAACCAAAATTTCGTGTAAGCGTTATTTTTAGTGCGCATGGGCAAAGCATCTTATTGATATGAGACACGAGACTACCTGCACCTTGCAGGGTTTCGTATTGTTTTATTAGTGCTCGCAATAAACAAGTGAACATCGTTTCTCTTTTTAAATGATCTACGCGTCGTCCTCTACGCAGCTTCTACGAGCGTCTACGAGCATCTACGCGACGTCTACGATGCGTCTACGACTACGCTAAATAATCGGCCGGTGCCAAGACACTCTAAAATTCCGCTCCTTTCGCTAAGTTACGACAATGATCAAACTTCCTGTGACAGTCAGCTGCTATAATTTATGTGTAAATATTATCAGATGTATGTATTATCAAACACGATAAATAAACAAATTTTACTTTAGTATCGGTAGCCACTTGAATTACATTACTCATATCACTTGTAGTGATACAAATAGTGATATACTATGGGTATTTAACCATTTAAATTCTATCGCGAGAAATCATCAAATAAATGTGTTGTTACTAAGAACCGGTAGTTCCAGTTATGTTCTCATTTATTATAATAATGAATGTAATTATTGTGGAGAGAATACATTAATAATTGCAATTACTGTATAGTTTATTCGACTGGTGATTTGACATATTCATGGGAAATAATTTTCCACGGGAAATCTTCAGCGAGTTCTAAACAATCATTTAAAACAGTTTAAACATTGGAATTCCTCAAAGAACTATGTAGAACGTTTCTAGAATTGTCAAGGCATACAAAACACACTTTGGTCCCTGATTGTTATAATGGCCACTGTATTTTTCAACATAAACTTCTAATGATGATGATAGGTAAGTATATGAACAACCCCTTTAATTGCCTAATAATGGCATAAAAGAAATGAAGATGATTCTTATTGCAGCTTTCCGAAATATTCTGTTGATGGAAAATATCGATATATATCCTATCCTTCATTATTATGAAGGAACGTGGCAAAATTGTTGCACGATTCTGTCTTATGTAATTGACTCGGCTTATGTACTTAGTAGTTATTATCCTTTTAACCTAGCTCGCATGTAATTACAGCTATGTCTAACATTTTCTCTATCCATTGTTCTCAATTAGGTGATAATTCAATTATAATTCGATCGTTTTTCTTACAGTTTTCTACAGGAAAATGTATGTATTCAATTAATAAAATCGTCGAGGTACCTAATTGAAAAAAACTATAAGATTTTTTATTGTTACATTCGCTATAAAATATTGTAAATGCATTGCAAGCTGAGGCTGTATGCCTGTATCCATGTCTGTGGCGAGTACTTATGATGATTTGAAACTTTTCAGGACGATCGCTATAACGTTTCGATTAAATTAGTTTTGCTTAGGCATATTACTATGTAGGAATGAAGCATATGTTTGTGAGTAATACTACTTTTTAGATGTTATCGAACTTTGCGAATTCCTGTGATGCGTCTTCATAATGCATGCATATCATGTAAAATTTGAGGAAACTGGAAGTGAGTGCAATAAAAAACAAGTTAAAGTATTCAACGAAAGCGCATAAAGTTTTCCTGTAAAGTTGCAGTGCGTAGGGGCGGGCGGAGGCTTCGCGGCGGGCGGGAGCGGTGGGGCCGCGTGCGTTATAAGGAGTGCGCGGCGGCGCGGCGCACACTCTGCCAAACTCGCGGTCTGCGGTAGGTCGTGTCACGCGGTGGCGCAACGATCGCAGCCGTTCCCGCCATACAAACGAACACATTTTCTTTGAAATTTCGTGCAATTGCAAAGAAAAAAGTGAACAAAGCGGGACATTCGGTGACTCGAGAGTGCCTTGTGATTGTTGTTTATACATGAAAAGACTCTATTTTTTATCGATATTTTACAAATTTCGGTAGTAATAGAGGTACGGGACGTGATCGCACTAGTGAAACGAAGACATTAACGTTTCAAGTAGTGAGGAATGCGTGAACTTCGCACTGGACCAGTCTAACAGGTTAGTTGATAAAATTTCCTTGTTTGTCTGTGTGATTAGACGGACAAAGGACAGATCGCTTGATACATTGATTACCGCACGCCATAATTAAAGTTATTGTTATTGCTCGTCACCATAATGATGATCATGCGTTATGAAAAACTAACAAACAAGCCTGCAAGACTTAGATGATGTTGATGACATGTTTATTGATTACCTAACTGTAACCACATAAGGTACCGCTAAAGTCAATTTTATAACCATTCGTCAATTTGATAATAACATTATGTTGGGTCATTGAGTGATTAAACCTGACCATTCAAATAACTTAATGGAACTAACTCATTCACGTGATCCCTTCACCTTTCTGTAAAGTTATAATTCACGAAGACTATGGAATCTGTGCAATATTTGAAATCTGGTGATTTGGAGTATTGCCGGTTTGGTGTCACGGTCACCAGCTGACATTGTCGTAATGCTACGGTACACTAGCTCCGGCGTAGTAAACTACCCAAGTAACACACAATTGCTGCTTAAGTGCTTAATAAATGCTGCCATTGAATCTCTAGTCTGTATTACGGTATACCAATTTAGCTGAATTAAAGCTGCTTAAGCGCTTATTCAGCAAAAAAGGGCCCCAAATTATACAGCTTTTGGTATTATAATGGCTGGAGAGAAGCTGCAGTTAGGCTTATCAAAGGCTTTATTAGAGCTGTCATAAAGCATCGTAAAAAGTTAAATTCTGTACAAGAGTTTCCTATCCAGCTCTTGTACAGCTTCTAACCTTTTGCTACTCCCTATTCAATCTTTTTTAACGTTTATTTTGAAATTTGTTTAAAGTGTTATTTATATTGTGTGATTGCAAAGTTTGCCAGCTCCACCATATTTAATATTGAAATATTTTTTTGTTGGGACTAGGTAAGTAATGATCCAAGTCATTATAATTGCGTTTAGGATGCGAGTGCAACTTTATCGTGATGTCTATACCAATTAACAACAAAATTTTCATGCGCCCTTCAAATAATTAGATTTAAACCTAAGAAATATGTGGATAAATCACGGGTGCATGAATTTCTAATTTATTATAATGGAAGACAAAGTGAGATTCATAGATAAAATGTGTTCTTTAAATTGCCTATCAAGTTAAAAGCTTAAATTATGGTGTACTCTTACAGTTAAAACTGATTTTATAAAATAGTAAAGCTATTTTTTTAGGTTAGTTATGGCGTCCATAAGTTTCTCAGGTTAAATCGTTAAAATATTATCTTGTGACACTATTTGCTGAACAGAATACCATTAATCAGCCATAGACTGCTCATGTTCTGTATAAGAGACATTCATTTACACTTTTAGTTTTTATATGGGTTCGGGAAATGCAGTTCTCCTGACTTAAGAGTTATATTGTATTCCAACAAATACTTTTTGCAGCAAATTGGGGTTCCTCTAGTAAAAACAAAAGTAGTACTTTCCAATCAAAACCAAATTTATCTTATAGTCTTAAAAGCAGCTCTTTATTATTTTCTTGTAAAGTCGATTAGAAAAATAAGTATGTACTAACTAGGTAAGTTCTTTTGAAATTCGTGCCAGTCGGTGTCGTGTTTAACAATAATATCTGCCTCCTTACAGCGCTCTTTGGGGTATGCTACACGCTCAGTATTTGTCGTGATATTTGGAGGATCACGATATACGAGTATATCGAGAGTGTAGTATAGCGTTATCGAGGATTTCACCATACATATTTGGATCGTGATCCAGATCACGATCTAAATATCGTTGATAAATGTAAGCGAGTAGCTTACCCCTTTCACTTGCTCTTCTGTCTCACTCGCACATTGCCGGTTTTCCAAAGATTTCTAATTTAATCTGAGAATATTTTTGAGAATTATAATCTATAATAGTACAACAAAAGAAAATTACCATAATTTTGAAATATAATGTATTTGCGTAATTTTCACAAAAATTATGAAGCTCATTTCAAAGTTTAGAAACATTTAGCTGAGCTCCTAAAAAGCTTAGCAGCAGAGGTAATTTAAAACATGTTCAAAATATCCCTGGTATCGTTTTTGTTGTAGGTACTGTTACTGTGCTATTCAGAGACGTTTCCTTTGACATGAACTTAAACCAGGCTTATCGCGTAATTTTAGAAATTTGGAACCTTAGTTTTGATGTCTAAATTAGTTTTTATAAAAGCTTTTTTGTCTTTCAGATATTTAATCGAAAACACGACGAAGGTACTAAAAGTTCGGTAAATGCTTCAGTTGTACCATTACCTGTGGAATACGAGTTTGTGACTCCAACAGTCAACACTGCACCAGCTGTGATAGCATCAGATGTGCAGCAACAGAAAGATAATGCCCAAATTTTATCACTTTTACAAACAAATCAAAACATACTACTCAGTCTGCTTCAAGTTTGCAACACATCTTTAGAAAATCAGGCTTTACTTGCGCAAAAAGTGGATGCGTTATCAGATAATCATAAAAAAACTACTCACAAAATAATCTCACTTTCTTTGCAAATCGATGACAGCTTTGCCAAAATTCAGAAAACAATGCGTGATTCAGCATCAGTCATTCCGTTAGGAATATCTGACCCAGATGAAAGAAGATCTTTCAAGCTGAAACCTGTGGATTCTGTAGAAGAAATGGAAAATCTTGAGTTGATTTTGTCCGACGAAAGAGAGAAAACTAAATTGACCAAAATGTATTCAATTCTATGTACCAAGTCAGTTGGAAACGGCGGCACCTGTGCATACAAATTGTTAGATGTCATGTTCTCCAGAGAATTCATATGCAAATGTTCCTGGTCTGGCGGCAGCCGTGGCAAAGATATCAAAGTGGCTTTGAAAGGATATCAAAACGTTCTTAACTTTTTTTTTGGTATGGTGCACTCATGGGATCCAACCTTTACGCTTGAAGATACCGAACGTTTCTTTAAAATAGTTTTAAAAAATTCTTTGAAACGAAAAGAACATAAAAATGTTCGAGCATCTACTAAAAGAATTGCAAAAAGTGCCGAAAAATCTAAGATCACAAAAACCGTAGACACCGTAGAAAAGTCATTGGGAAAAAACATAAATAAAGACAAAGAAAATGTTGATAATAACAAAACAGATTCATCTGACGATATAAAAGAAATTAAAGACAAAGACAATGAGACTACTGAATGCCAAATGGGTAGCGAACTTCAAGAATTTTTACAAGCAAGGAGGAATATGACTGTGGTCGAGGTAATAACTGAGAAAAGGGGGAATAAGGGAGGAAAAAATGCAAGAAAGCCGAAAAATTTAGAAGATGCTGAAAACCATGAAATCTTTAGACGCAAACAGGAAAACGCAGTACCTGGAACGAGCAAAGAAATCGTAAGAAAATCTTTTGAAAAAAGAAGTGTCCATCGACTCGAAAGCAGTGAAGAAAGTTTAAATGAATCAGAAGAAGAAGAAACTGAAAAACAAACAAGCGAAAACATGAGAATGCGAAAAAATTTTGTTAATTGCAAAGTGCAGAAAAAACAATTTCAAGAAGATGAAAGATCTTACAACGAAAGCTCCAATGAATCTAAAGAAGAAGAAAAGGAAGAACGAACAAGCGAAAACAGGAGAAAGCGGAGGAAGGTTATTACATACAAAGTGCAGAAAAAACCATTTCATGAAGATGGAAGAGGGTACGAAGACAACAGGAACAAAAAAGGAACAATTGAAAATGAAAAAAGTCTTATAGTAAGAGAAAACGAGAGTGATGAAGAAGACAAAAACAAACATGAAGAACGTGAACAAACAAGAAGAAATATAACTGTACGTAAAGTCAATGATGAAAATATAGAAGGAAAAAACAGTACATCGGAAGGAGATGAAACAGCAAGAATTCGGAAAAACGATACTGAAAATCAAGATATAAGTCATATATATTGGGAAAAAAACACTGACGCTGGTGCAATCGGAGATGACTTAAAAAAACTAACTTAACTTAATCGTAACTTAAACTTAATAATATAGGATTATGCGAGCGACAAAGACGCGAATCTTATTATAAGGCCTCTTAAGGTCGCCTCATTATTCTGATTTAACGAAATCTCGTGACTGATTTTCAAAGCAATTCAGATAGTGTTTAAGAATTCTCAACACATATCTAATGTTAAGTTCTGCTTATTTTCTGATTTTACGAATTCACGTGAGTGATTGTTGAATCATGTTAAATTATACCTCTTGTGTGAACTATTGAAGTCTCCTATAATTTTAAATAATATTGAGTTAATTTTGCTGCTTTAATTTTTTTTTCGTGTTTAATTATTCTAATTATTGTTCAGGGTCCTTAATCGATTCGCGTTTCTCTAGCTCGCACGATCTAATATTTTTAAATACATAAAATAAGTGGATTTGATATAAAAAAATGTGATTTGTTCACTCGTTATTACTTATAACAATACATTAACGATATTTTAGGCGTATTGTACTTTTAATATATCAGATAAACACGGAATAACAGAAAAAAAATCATAAATTTTAAAAGTATCGCGTTTCTGTCCATGTAACTTTGTTATATCAGTTTTGAAATATCTTTATAATATCATTAATATGTTATTGTATGGAATAAACGAATAAGATATTTATATATCAAATCCATTATTTTCTGTATTAAAAAATGTATGATCGTGGGATCGAGAAAGACGCGAATTGTTATAAGGTTGTCTCATTGTTCTGATTATACGAATTGTTCTCATACTTACCTATTGTACTAACTAGAACTTCAATGCAGGTGCGCTGCGTTTGAAAAAAGTGAGCTGAGAGCGAATTTTCACGGATGCGCTTGCGAAGCAAGCAAAATTCGAAAAATTTAATTTTCCAAAACTCCGATTTTGAAAATCGGATTTTTTAAACCTTCCTTAGACTATACTGCATCAACATACCAAGTTTGGTCAAGATCGGTTGAACCATGCCATCGTTTGCCTCTCCCAAAGAAGTGGCCATCCCGGGTATAGGAGCTATTGTAATATAACTATCTATATCTAATATAACTATTGTAATATCCAAAAATTTAAACAAATGTTGAGTTAATTGTATTGTTAATTTTACGAAATCTCGTGACTGTGATCTTTTTTAATATCTATATTCTATTTTCTACGACTTCTAAATAGTATTAAGGTTTGTGCTAATTGCAACAATAAAAGTCTTCGTTAAAAGTATTTTATTGTTTTATTATATAATCACTTATACGGAATAGGTATGGAGAAGAGGTATAAAAAAAATTTCATGTTTATGTTGAATTGCTACACATTTAAACTGCACGTCTTGAGGGGTTATCATCTTCTCGACACATCTGTTCTTGGGCAACTTAGCTTTGTACATGTTTAAATATGATGATTTTATTGGGACATCAAAAATGTCAGTTAAGTCTGGTATTTTTAACGCACGTATATTGACTGACTTGCGATCAGTATCTTCCAATATTTCTTTCGTCTCCATAACTTCACCTGTTGTTGTCATAAAGTATTTGTCTTTTGATTTCGATGATATTTTAAAATTTTCGAAATTAATTATATTTGTGGTACCAACTTTTGTTAAATAAGGCACAGAACTTTTCTTTTCTTTGCATCTAAAATTTACATTTTCACTTAATCTCTTGGCTACTTGAGCCAGTGGTCTCTGTCCGGTCCTCAAAAGGCGTTTAATCATATAAAGCTTATTTTCAAATGCGTAAGCGTTAAATGTTTGTAAAGATCCGAATCTTCGTACCTCTTTAACGACGTGAAGCAGATTATGGACATTACTCGTCACATAACCTTCCCCATAAAAATCTTTATAATGCTCAACGAAATCTCGAAGAAGTTCATTTGCAAGTGGTAGTACGTGATTGTAAGTGTCATTTGTGCAAATGGTTATACCACAAAACAATTTCAAAAAATGTTTGAATGCACAGTCGGGTAACACGTCTGGAAGAATTATAATGCTTATATAAAAGAGAAATGACCTGAACTCTGAAGCCTTCCAATGAGCGATACAATCCAAGCCTCTTAAAGATCTGTGTATCTCTGACGGTAATTTGCATTTTAATAGGAAATTTGATACAGTTTCAATGTCTTTGGCACACCATTTTGTTGTTTTTTTACCAAAATTTCCGTCACGCCATCCCATCAAAAGCCTTTTCATGACTCCTAAATCGATTAAGTGCAAAGAATCCGCGACAGGAAAGTCCTCAATCATATCGATTGGGAGCTGTAAAAGAGGCGAATCGGCCTTATGATGCTGCCCGTATTGTTTAGCACGAAATCCCTCATCTGTTCTTTCTGGGCATCCTATTTCTGGAAATACTACTGTATGAGAATTGTGTGAGTATTCTCCTACTGTAGTACATTTTAAACATCCATGTTTACCGTTGAAATTGCACACTCCTGAAAAGTAAATAGTAAGTGGTAAAAATACGACCGACAGAAGCAGTTTAAAGAGTAGTTTTTAAATGACATAATTTAATACAATAATAACAGCCAACGCTAAAAGCGTTGAAAATAACCGACTTTCATCGCAAAAGAATTGCGACGTTAAACCGTTGAGGTGTTTACGCTTAATAATCTATATCTTGAAAACTACCGAACCGATTTTGATAAAAACTTGCACTGTTCCCTAAACTGAAAGATACTTAATCCATCAAAAATGAATCACTGCATTTATATTTCTAGTTTAAGAGAAATATGTGGAAAAACACACATACATACACTGAAATTTGGCACCACCACATAGAGTAACATAAGCGAATATTGTGCAATTCCAACAATATTACATACATACGGGTCAAATTGAACCTCATTTTTTGAAGTCTGTCAAAACGTATTGAACAACATAAATAATCCATAGTAATTATTGTAATAATACGTGGAAACATGATATTTTAAAAATAGCTAATTAAAATATTGAAATCAATAAATAGTAACTGAAAAAAAAAAGATTTAAACCTTTGATGTATGCTCGAGCAGGAGAATCACATATGAAACATCTTATTTTGACATTAACTTTAATATTTTTGCTTGTTAAAATACCATTTTCAAGCAGCTCTTTCGCTTCCTTAACAAAGTCTTCCAAATACTCTGAGAGATTTCTTGGCTTTCCAGTTCCAAAGTATATTCCGATTATAAAAGGTTCATTGAATTCACTCTCATGGATGTTACACAAGATAGGCCAAAATTCTTTTTTAGAGCTTTTGAATATCGGCAGGCCATCCATATTTATGTTTAAACTGACCGTACACGGCGTTACAGTCAAGTTATCCAATATTATTTTGAGGCAGTGTATGAGACCTTGGTGCCAATACTCGCCTTCTCCGACTGCTTTTAAATTAACGTTTCTAACTGTTTTCAATATGGTCCTCGGATCACTGGGTAAAGCATTGGGAATAAATTCATTAAAAATTCTTGCTAAATCTTTTAAAGCGACTTGAGTTATATTGTTTTCGAACGCCCACTTTCTTATTTGTTCTTTTAAATATATATTTTTTTCAAACCTGTTCAATTCTTCCTCTTTTTCTTCTTCTGTACTACTAGACATAGATTCGTTTAATGCAAAAGACTCTATTTCTGTATTTAATGAACGAGAAGTACTTGGAATGTCAGGATTTACATGTACGGAACCCTCGTCATTATGTACGGATAACGCTTGGCCAGATTCGTTGACATCACTATTACGTTCCTGAAATTGTTGATATTCTCGTGCTAACTTTCTTTTAATTGCGCCATTTCGTTTTCTTTTGGACCAGGTCTTATCCATTATTAATATTTATCAAACGAATTAGAAGTAATAAGTTAAAAATTAGCAACTGAAAGAATTATATATCAACAGACAGTAAGAAGCTGTTAAATGAACTTAACAAGAGCAACGAGCTCTAATATGGTGTATATAGATGTCAAAAACTGTTTAATAGTATGTACCAATTACATTCTAACTCTTTGAGAATTACAAAACACTTGAAAAAGGGTATATAACAGCTTCTTAAAGAAAGCTGTTTAAATATATCATTTCGTACACTTATTCAGCTTTGAGAGTTATTATTTTATACTTACGCGTAATTTAAGCAGCATTAGGCTGTTATAAGTGCTTCCTTTACACTCTTAACCAGACAACCTTACAGTGGTATTAAATTACACCACAATGCAGCACAAAAGCGTCATAAAAGATGCCTTCAAGGTCAATTCACAGCTTTAAACGTTTAAATATATTTCATTCGTACTCTTAACCAGCTGGTGTTAGTAAAGATTCGTTTTAGACCATTCAACAGCAAAAAACATTATAGAAGTATTTCGTTACGCCGCTTTTCAGCAGTAAACATAATAAAACATTTATTATGAACTCGTAAACAGCCTGTAGTGTAATTACATATTTTTGGAGTGCCTTTTACAGATTATTGAATAAGTAACTTTTTTAAATGCAACATATCAGCATGAAGAAGCCACCAAAACCTTTAAACATCTTTAATAACACTTTTAAACTTATGAAGGTTTATAGTTCAACACTAAATCAGCCAGTGTGCTACTTGGGTAACGTCTATGCCAATAATAGGAGCACCTTTTATTTACAACTACGTTGACCTCTGCCTCTAAACTCGTGCATGCTGATAACTTTGTTTCACTATCAATCGAAGATATTGAATAACTGACACGGTGTTTATTTATGCGTAAGAACATCTTTTGATGAAAACTCAACTTCAATTTTCCGAACGTAGTGTAGTCTACGCTCTCAATAAAATTACTTTTATCATACTGTTGTCGTTTGATAAGAAAGAGTGCTAAGATTACCTCTAACTGACGTAAAAAGGCACTTTCTTTTAAAATATTTGTAGACGCTATAAAACGTGTAACAAAACATTCAAAGATTCTTGTGTTTGCAAGAAAGAATTGAAGCGTGCGTGCCGCTCCCCTTATCAGATAATTTTCGTGGATAAGTACGTAAACATTATCTATCTGATAACACTAAGATCTGTATGAACTCATTCTTTGAGCATTCCTTTAGTTTACTGTACTTGTTGTGCAAAGAATGTATTGATAACTTTATAAATTTAATGATTGATAAGACAGTGCAATCAGAACACGTTTTTGCAGAAGAGCTTACGATTTATTTGACTTACGAGTTACCGATGTGTCAGTTCCGTCAATGTTTAATTACTGTTTATCGGCCTCACCTGCTTCTAGTTTGTTTGAAGTTTGTTGTTTGTATGTAGGTACCTGTTGCAAGGTAATTTGCTTTTATTATCTCATACTCATGACACATTTGGGGTTAGTTAAATTCGTGCTTTTGATCATACAATTTACATATGCTTCACATGTTTGATTAATTAATTTCTGTGTTTTGTAAAATAACTTAAGCGTGTATCTTTCAATGTGAGAAAATATATAATGTATAGGTAACTGAAAAAGTAAATCGATATAACAGGTCCTCACTTATGACCATTAGTATCTTTTTAAATTAATAAAGGTATATGGCAAGAGTGCCCTAAGTTGTATAGTAAACAAACATGTTCGTTTAGTTAGTTCTGCGACCGTAGTGATTCACAGTGTAGTCAGTCACTACGTGGTCGGGCCACCGAACTTGACACGAAATGTTGGAAAGCATGGGCACATTAATTATGCATGTAGTCGCTACTTAAATTCAATGTTAAAGTACAGAAACAACCTTTCTCCGTCTGTTCGTAAAAAAAAGTTTAACCTCGGACTGCTTTCTTTAGTAACGTGTTATAGTTTTACTGTTTTCAAATAACTATGAAGAATAAGAAATGGGATTTGCTCATGTTACATAATACCTATTGCAAATTTTTTTTTTTAAACATAACCTACAACTAATTAATATTTGTAAATCGGTTATTAAAGAAATACATTAATACCGACAACTATCTTTGTTAATTAAGCAAAAGCTTCAATTAAGTTAAATGAGGAGAAACTAATTGAAAACTGTGCCTTTGTTCACATAAAGCTTCTGGCTGTGATTCAAAGCCTTAAGGTTATGTTGATACGTATCACAAGTCACTACCCAATGATTAATACAACGCAATTAAACAATAATGGAAACCGATGCATACAAATGCACAAGTGTTCATCGTGGAAATGATTTCCTTTATTACGCGATGTTAGAAAAATAGATACAAATAGGTAATAAATAAATGCATTTGCATAGGAAACCACAGATTCGTTTAACATTCAGGTATAATTATGACCTAAGCCATACATTAGTAATGTTCAGAATGTTCTCTGTTCGTAATAACTGACGTCCGTAAGGGTGATGTGGAGTCACTTGTGACCCTGAGGTTTATTCAACCAAAACATGGGTTGACTCATGCCGCGGCAATTTCCACCATTCGTTACCGTTTTATATAACACGAATGGATGACAAGGAAAATGGGAGATCGGAGGTATTTAGAGGATCATTAATAGGGAGTTATAGACAGTTAGACACTGTAGCTAGGAAGATATCAACACATCAACTTCGCGCGTGTATTCCTCGACGGGTTAGGCAGGAGTGTATAGGTATTTCATCCACATTTTACCAGTTCATCCACATCTTTATGTCTCACGTAATAAGGGGCGAGCTTATCTCCATCAACCGGGAACACATCCAGAATCCGAGCTGCTGCTAAGAAATTCCTAATGGTAGAACCCAATTCGCTTTACCTATCCTGAGAAGCGAATCCAGGACCAACATGCTCAGCAGTCGCACTTGCCACTAGATCAACAAGACAGTCAATATTCACACGTCTATCCACTAAATCGTTGCAGTTAAACATTATTGCAGAGATTTTTCCGTAACAACAATATTGCAAATAAAATACACACTAGCTAATAGTATGATATCTCGATAATGATAAGCTATTAGTATTGCCCGCGAGGATCCGGAAGCAGGAAGCGTTCCAATGCCGCGTCAATGCGAAGCGGCGCGGGCGTACGTCAGGCGGGACCACACGGCGCATGCGCTCTCATTGAGATGCATCTCAGAATCGCACCCGCCGTCATCACAGCGCATGTACAATGAACCGATGATGTCAATCACGAACTTTAAAGGCTCTCGGGCAGGCTCGCGAAATCCGTCTGTATTTTATGGTGGCACATAAAATGATCAGTTTATTATCGTTTTGACAATGAGATTAAAGATTGAGATCTATAGTCCTCCGGATCGCCTTTCGGTCATGGCGGTCAATCTCGACGATAACTAGCTTTCCGCGCGTGAGATATTATAGTGCACAAGTGTGTGCGCGACACAGGTGCAGTCTCTCTTCATTCACTTTCATAGCCCGATGGAACGATATGGGATTGAGATGTACATAACATAACATCATTATGTTTGAGCCGTTTGGGGTTGAAACACTAGGGCCATGGGGCCCGCTTATTATTTTTATTTCGAGACATTAACATTTACATTTACATCCGTACGCAAAATACGCGCATTGACGTGGAGTTGCGGACACCAGCCCGTATTACCTATTACCTATTCGAGACATTGCCAAGCGGTTGGTCGACTCTTCACGTGACCAGAGGGCTGGCCTATTTTTTGGCCAAAGAATCAGCATTGCCATACAACGTGGCAATGCTTCCAGCCTTTTGGGCACGTTTCCCATTGACAGCGATGCGGACGAATTTTTTGATGCCCTTTGATTATTCCCTCCTTTTTATATACTTGTACATATTATTATTATTTTAAGACTGTTAGCTTTTTGAAATATGTAAATATAATGAGTTTACTATCTATTACTTACAGAAATAAAATTAGTTTTATTTATTGAAAAAAACTTAACATCACGCCTATATTACCCGAAGGGTTAGGCGCAAGATTGAGGTCTCTTTGGAGAAAACTTCATCATACCATAACCACCTTCAACAAATATTCATATCTCCTGCCTGCCTGCCCATGTTACTAGATAGGTCGGCCCAATACCTATATTTTTCTCTCCGACTTTCTCCCGTTAGCCGTCACGTTTACCTACAGATAACCGTCACAAAAGAATAAAGAATATTTCGATTCTTTATTATTTTTAACTTTTGGTACTATCAAAAGTTCAATATAATACCTAACTTGCTAAGTTATTAGTCCTACTGATGAATCATTTCAATAAAATGAAATACCTAAGTTGGAAATAATATTCAGTATTATTTCCATTAGGTACTACGAATGTTAAGTCAAACAGACCTAAAAGCACTGAAACTTCTTGTTTGAAATGACGAGTTATAATTTGTGAAAAATATAAAAACTTATATAAAAATATAAACAACAACTTACAAAGTGTGGTTTAAATAAGGAAAGCAGTTCGTCTTTTACATAATATTAAGTTGACTTAGTACGCTACACTGAATAGAATAAAACAACTTATTTGTAAACAAAGTTCGTCGTGTTCTCTCTATTCTTTAATTTATTTATTCCACCTCAGGACTGATTTTTCAATAGGCGAATGACTTTTATCTGAGGAATAATGGTTGACGTTTGACAGCTTTTGTATAAAAAATATGTCAAACTTTCATATATATTCTTCAGATAAAAGATAACTGACTAATGAAAAATCAGCCCTCAGTATCTCTAGGCAACCGTTTAAGCTTAGCAAGTAATCTGTAACGCTTGAACTAAACTATCAATTATATGATTTAGCTTCATGTTTACACAGTCCGGGTTATCGATTGCAATTTTGTTGTCGGGGTCGGATCGATTAAATAGTAATTAAATATAATCAGTTTCACTAAGATAACTGAAAATATTTGAATGCAATCATTTAGATGCTATAGAAAAAAAAATGTTGGAGTAAATGATATTAGGTAAGAGATTCGAATCCAATGTCGGTGAAACCGGCGCGGGCGCAGCGTCACCTCCGCGCCGTCACGCTTTGGCAAGCGGAACATTGCTGGCGACACCTCTCATAGATCCACGCTTTCGGTTTTAGTCATAGAGGTTGGCCTGACGGATATATCACCTCTATAGGATTGATTTTTGTGATGTTTATCATGATTTATTGTTAAATCATTAATCATAATCTGTTAGCCTTTTGCTAACTATGTTGGAGTCTGCTTCCAGTCTAACCGGATGCAATTGAATACCAGTATTTATCTGATATTATTAGATGATATTAAAAGGTTGTTATTAGAAGGTAACAATTTTTTGCCATTCATTTTTGCTAATAAATAAATACCCGGAAATTTTGTTGCTAGTGAATTAGCATATGAAATAGGTACGTAAAGCACTTTTTTGTGGATCCTTCAAAAACAGTTACCTGCCACTCAAGTACTTAGTTACTAGAAGTTTCTAGTTTAATTAATTATATTTGAAAAAAATCCACTTGATCTTTACATACAAAAAGTTTTGAGTAGTTTATTATGGCATTTCTTGAACTCCTTGTATTATTGAGGTCTATGTCCATGTTAAACAGTATACCTTCATCTTCATGAGGAAGGAAATAAGTAATTAGGAGATTAGTTCATAAAACATGCGTGCAACATTAATGAAAGTTATCGAAGTAGTTAGTAGTCTCAGGTGTGGCAGACGCACTTAGTATTAACTCTCAAGAGGGCTTTTGTAAAGTACTGTAGACGTTTAGAAGCCTGTGATAAATTATTTAGCATGCAACCTAGAACCAGAATTCGAAGGCATGTGTCTATCAAATCAACCCGCTTTGGGCTCGTGTGGTGGATTACGGCCCGCTCCCTCTCACAGACACGAAGCTTGTGTCCCAGCAGTGGGCAAGTGATAGCCTGATTATGTAAGCATGCAACTGTAGAAAGATTGTAAAGTGAGTAATATCTAGTTATGAAGAAAAACCATAAGCGCCCATATTCTCAATCTTCTGCTTTGCTAAAGCAAAAATGATTAAATCCGCGGTGAATCACAAATCTCTTGAGTATATCTACGGACATGCAATACATACAGCTGAATATCTAATCAGTTCCCCACATTGTGTAGCCGCTATATACCTAATATATACCGTTGGCTACAAACAATTTATCATTTACGATGATAATGCTAGGTGTTTGTTTGACAAGCCCTTCGCAACTCACGGCAAAAATATGTAGGTCGTCTAGCGGTGTATAACTGATAGACCTATTTCTATGAATGAGTGTAGTGCAAGTGCAATCAGTTTTGATTGGTATGGCGCTATCATTCTCATTATAGACGACGACAATAGATATTAATGACAATTTTGATTTGCAGCTATGCCAATAGTTAATTCATAGCTAATATCTTTACTAGATAAGTATGCGTTGGAAAACAAATGAAACGTTTTCTGTTATCTACATAGCAAATAAGACTGTGAAAGAAATCATTAATTTATAACGTCGTGCTTCAACAACTTAATAAAAAGTCTACTTGACTTTTTAAAACGTCGTATAATGTCGCTATTTGAAATCACCAACATTGTTCTGAAAATCTGTAGTTCTTTTTAAGCTACTTGTATGAGTAATCATTTCAATATAGGTATATCTGTATATTTACAAAACAATAATAATTATTATGTATTTAGCTCATGTCTTGATAATCCAGAAAGAACTTATATAAGTGTACAGATGATGGCCACTGACTCACAGCAATTAACGATGTCGCGGATATGACGCAGGGCCGACCTCTACAAAAACCTGTAACTTAAAGATAACAACATCTATAAATAAAATATAAATACCTATATTTTATGATCAATGTTTAAACGTTACCGGTTTTCGTACGATATTGGGATAAACTTATCAGTTGTATATCAGATCTTGAATGCATTTTCATTCCAAAGGCGGTGACGTAAATATTAGGTTGTTCACATGTCGCGATAATAATTGTTACTAATTATTTGTTTCAGATAACATATCATCGTGGTGCTCGAAGATATCGACGACTATATTTTACTATACTTACAAACCAAATAGGTTAAGAAAACGACATAAAAGTAATGACAAATATTCCGTCCTTTAGATAATTTTTACAAAACTATAATATAAGGAAATATCAAATGAGCATATCTAGTAGAAGATTAAGGATATCACCAGGAAACATGGCGTTCGTTAGTTTGAGGAGTAGTCTGAGGATACTGTGGACGGCGACGGTGGCGCTGGTGTTCCTGACCAGGAGTAGCGCCGCGCCGACCTTCGGTAATGCAGACAACGCGATGGTAAGTCGATTACAATTTTTTGCATAAAAAGAAAAACGTTTGCAAATCGAACTGTACATTTTTTGCTTCTTCTATCGCAATAATTTTGAAATATTGGCGTTGAAATGGATTGTTTTTTGTAATTGCATATAATTTAATATTTCGCTTAATCATTGTAGATAACGATAGCACTGAATAGACTTGACAAAGTACTTGTTAGTGTTATAGTAAGGTATTTATTGTAAAACGGATTTCCTTTACATCCTGTAGATAATTGATAATTATTATCATCGGAATCGGAAATGATATGTATATAGGTGCGCATAGCGGTCGCTGAGTCAACTTTTCTCAGAAAAACGTTCACCGCGGCGCTTCATAAATTAAATTGAATCTGAGTCCCATACAATGATACTAGGCAGAGTAACACACTCGTAGGTGTTTGTAGTAACGTGTTCATTCATAAATCAAGGTAATCCAGCCGAGATAAGTGGCCCGCCTTTCGCTTCGAAGCTAGAACACTTTGTTTGACTTCTCATTTCGTTTGTTTAACATGGATCGTGACTCACGCGCACCATATAAGACATGAGTGTTAAGCGTGTGTGTATGGGTGTAGCAAGATATTGGTCATTATACTTTTTCAATGGGCATTACGTCATTTGTGTAGTATTTGTAAAATACGCTAATGTTGTGTATGAATCAATGGCTATAAATTAATCATGGAATCAACATCCTTTTTCCGAGTCCGGTCTGCTACCAACAACCCGCTTTATATAGCTGGATACAAAGCTTTAAGGGGGTGATAGTTAACACCATTTAGAGCATTTTGAGCTATGCATGTCTTAGGCGAAGCGTGTTTTTTTATTTTTATCCCATTTAAAGTTGGTATTTTATTATTGACTAAATGTTTGTACTTAAAAATAAAAAAAACATACTTCTTCTAAGACATGCTCAAAGTGCTCTTAATGGTGTCAACTATCACTCCCTTAAAGTTTTGTACTCAGCTTCCAAACATCCTGTATATATTTTTAAATGTTGATTCTTCGTAAATAGAAAGTTTTCCAAACATGATATGTTTCTTGAGTTTGTTTGTCTTAATTGCTATTTTAAATTTAGAGGAGTTATCAAGATGTCTGTTAATGACGTATTTTAAGATAAAGTCTTTTTTGTTGATAAGACATGCCCATACATTGTGTATAGTTTTAAATGAGAGCGACGACGACTGCATTACAAAAGACTTTTGTTAGTTATTCATAGTGGATCAAGAAATAAGCTCTGTTCTTTCATGACAATGATAAAAACTATGCAGATTATTTCATGGAGGTTCAAGTAGAAGTTTCTGATGAAGCTACTTGAATATAGTGTTTCTATTTGAGCTTTAATTAATTTGTCGCGTGAATAAAAGATAACCAAGTTTTACAAATTGGTAATCCTTTAAGGCTCCTTCAAACAGTCGCGACACGACACGCGACACAAAGGCACCACAAGTCGCGCAACGAGCGGTGCCTTTGTGTCGCGCGCGAATTTTTCGCGTGTCGCGCCTTTAGTTCTATGAAACCTACAGGTAGACAATCATCTTCTATGCTATCATGAAGTATACGTTTTAAATGAAAATTCAAGGGTAAAATTGATAGGAATTAAACAAACGTCATGTTCCTGTAGAGTCTACAGACAGACCTTTTTTTAGTGTCTGCAGTATCTACAGTGAAGACACTAACTTCGGAAAATCTAGCAATCAAGTCAAGGATCTGGGACTCGCAGTGGCATTACATTAAGCATACATCGACGGGCGCAAAGTAAAAAGAGACATCTACAAAACAGCTACTTTTCAGGAGAGCGCATAATAGGAAAAAATGCTCCCATTTTGTCAATTTTAAACCAAATTTATTGAAATTTTCATCATTGCTTCATTATTTAATAATATATCCACATGTATATTTCATTTCTTGTAATTATGTTTAAATTACGAGATATTGTAGTTGTCTGCATCTACATTGCGCTTAAAGATATGACAACTGTGTTAACTACCACTTGGTCGTTTCTACGTGGGAATTCAAATAGATCTTCTCGGTTCATAATATCGCATTGTCGTCTCGTTTTGCCCAAATTCACCAATAATTTACGTCTTTCCATGTCTATTGTGTTGAACCCAAACTGTTTACTAATATGATAACACTTTTACACACACTTATCACTTAACAAACCAAAAAAAACAAAATTCGTGCCGGCCGACGTAGAACATGTCATCTGACTGATGACACAATATGACTGACCGCTGGTCCCCCGCGCGTCCCGCGTATAAACGGCCAGGCGGTAGTTATCCGCATCTACATCGTGCAATTTCACAAAACAGGCGTAGTTGTCTTCTTTTACGTGACAAAAGTACCAAAAATAAGGTGATATTTGTATTTTTGTTTTTGCTATGTTGTAGAACATGATATTTTAAGTTAGTTTTTACAAAAAACCAAAAATCTCAAAATTGCAGTTGTCTTTTTTTACTTTGCTCCCGTCGACATAATATATGTGTATATATGTATGATACCCACTTAATATAAAGTTTACTCACAAAAGAGACAGTGCACATAAATCTCTAATCGCGAACTGAGTCACACTCAGCGCAGCATGAATTATTACTTCTACGGGATTCTAAAGGATACACGTAAATAATAAAATTTCATCGTTTCTCGGAATACGGCGCGGGCGCCTGAGTCACAACGAGTTGTTGAGCTCGCTAGCCATCAAGTTCTAGGTCATAGAGCACAGCGACCGTCGACCGCACGACAACGCATTACCTGCACCACTCTACATACTAAGGCTGCGGTTATGTGGCAGCGGGTAGCGTGGCGGGAACATTTTACAAAAATCAACAAGAAAACATCGGAAAAAGGAAGTAAAGACGGTCAAACTTTCAAGAAAGTTTTTGAAAGCTCATGAGCATCAACATAATTTTCTCAAAAAACTGTTTTTTGTCCTTTATGACGACTTCGGGGCTACTTTCGTTCCTAGAGCTCATCTCATGCCAGTAGCAGATAATGATAAGATGACGAAAAACGTTGACATAATGGAGATGGTTTTGTAAAAAAAGAAACTGTTTATTAATATGGGCTAAATATCACATATTATTTGACAATGCCCGCTCCGCTACTCGCTGCCTGCTGTCCTATAACCGCAGCCTTATCCGACTCACAACTTAATGCCGCATAAGTAGACATTCCTATTACAGTCATATATTGTTAATAATTTCTAGTAAGCTGTCTTGAATTCAATATCGTTTTTAAATAAATTACTCGTTGGAATAAAAATATTAATATAAAATATTTTATATGCTTGTAATATGAACATAACATCACGCCTGTATTCCTCAAGGGGCTCGGCAGAGGGGTATAGTATCAGGCATATTTCGCCAGTTATTTTTAAGTTCATCAGCGACGGGGCGTGTAATATTGTGGAAATATAAAAGCGGAAAGGTAGTTTTTCTCACTGCTCTAGCAGAAAGATAAGTTGTGCAACCGCGGAAACCACAAGTCCAATACAACAAAAAGTAATTGATTTAGGTACTTACAGTAAAATAAAACATACGATGATCTTAGCCCTTTTATTATGAATCAACTTCATTATTTACATTCTATACAGTCACTCACATAAATGGGAATCAGTAGGAATGACATAACTATTGAGGATTGAGGCCAACAAAGGAAAGTTATAGCAGAAGATTGAACAATTTGGAAGTCAATCACGTTTTGTTATGGAAGCTCGCCATAGTTTTAGATTAGAAAGATGCATTTCCTTAACATTCTTGGACAAAGCTTCACTACGTAGATAGGTGCACCTACATACATAGATTAATCTGACAATAAATCTACTCGCATCGCCACTGCGCCAGATGGGCCTTTACCAAAGATATAGATAGACCTAGATTACGCGAGTATCACGATCTGTATGAAAACCAAGCCTGCCATTTTTTGACTACCTACTATAATGTAATGGGAAAATCAAATTGATTTAAAGACGCCGCCGCGTGCGGCTCCCTTTTCACCCCACCCCCGGGCCTAGTGCCAGCGCTCACGCTCGCTCAGCCAGCAGTACACAGGACTGAGCGCGAAAGTGGCGGCTTACGATTTTTGTATGTAAGCTAGGCAGGCGAAGTAGTTGCTCTTGCGTTATCTAGATGTATCTAATGGGTGTCTCAGTAAGAGTGCACTTTTTAAATTTAGAATATTTTTTTTTTCGTTCAAGTGGCAACTCTGAAATTCGACAGCCGTCACCTATGTTTATTCCGATTATTAAAAATGGAGCGCTTTTCGAAAGAACAACGCGTTATAATTGTGAAAACTCTTTACAAAAATGGGAAAGTTACGCTGAAACCGCTCGAAAACTCTTTTCAGCCGAGAAACTGCACCTAATGTGTCAACCAGATCGTGTGATTTAACGCCTTCCGATTTTTTCTTTGGAGTTTTATGAAATCTCGGGTTTATACGAAATAACCAGAAACAATTCCTGAGCTCAAATCAGAGATCCAACGCGTCATTGGTGAGATACAGCCACAACTCTGTGTAAAAGTCATGGATAATTTCATGAAAAGAGTGATGGCCTGTCATCAGAGCCATGGGGGCCATTAGCTGGATATTTTATTCCATAGTTAATCGGAACATGTCTTCTTTACAATCCAATAAAAATATCACAACTCTCTCATAAAATACATGCTTTTATTTTAAAATGAAAAAGTGCACTCTTATTGAGACGCGCTATATATCTGTGGCCTCTACCATGTTGTCCATAACACCCGGTTCTTGCTTTCCGCATCCATTCTGGCCCAGCCGACTTCCAAAAGTTGACGGGCTATGTAATATGGTGGGGTCTGTCCAACATGAGTGAAAGATACCTTCTGATAAGTAATTTCGCGGATAAATAAAAATGCGAATCGCCAAATTACAATCTAATCAATTGAACGATAAGGTCTGAAAAACCGTGTAAAATAGCCGTGGTTATGTCAAGGATAATATGCGTCCTACTAACCCGCTTCCACTCTTATGGCGAACTTGCTTGGGGTAATTATATTCACATTTTAAATTATTCTACAAAAGGCGACCGCTTTTCAGTGCCTTAGTTTATTGTAAAAATTCGTAGCTTTTCTTTGCTTGTTTAAATCGAAATGTCATGTCTGGCAAAGAAATAACACAAGTTCTAATTAATAACGCGAGGAAGCCTAACCGATAAAAATATACCTTATAACAAAAATATAGAACATAGAATCATTAGGCTTAGTTGGGCAGTGCTTGCGGTGTTTGTTAATTTCTAGGATTGTAATTGATCATCCCATCCAATTATGTTAACTAACTTATCATAAAATTATTTGTGTCATTAATCATTCCGTAGACAAAACTGATTTTGCTCAATGAAAACTCAAAATTGAAAATTGAATTGAAAACCTCAGTTTCAGCAACAATAACAATTTAAATCGATTGCTCTTGTAAAGTATAAAGCACTGAATTTTATTGATACGGGTTCATAATAATACCGACAATGTAACTGAACGAATGTAGACCTACAACGCAACGTGGTGGCGTAACTTGCTCAAACTTTTCGCAACTGAAAAATGGTATATTCAGTATAAGATAAGCGTACATAAAGCAATGTGGCTTGATTCATTGAATCTGTAAAAAGTCTTAGAAGCTAGCAAAGCAATGTGGCTTGATTCATTGAATCGGTAAAAAGTCTTAGAAGCAAGTTAAGCACTATCTATGCTTAATACATACCTACCTGGTCAAGAGCAATGTGTGGTTTCATTAATTTGTTTCCATGAAGACCGGTTCGAAACATGATTACAGATAGGTAAACCCACTCTTAATTGACAGAGTACGACACTCGCTGACGTGGAAAATCCATAAAATATTATACAGCATTGCCAACTCGTTGTCACGCCAGACTTGTTTACATTCTCAATGGCGCTAATAAAAATGTCATTCGTCATAATAGTTCCGTATCAAATTATCCCATATTTCATTCCGTACCTACAATAAAATATCAGATAAGTTATGTTGAAACAACTTAAAACGAACCAAACAAACGTTCGGGCTGCAATGAGTACACGAAATATTGAAATTCAGAAATCGTTACTAGGATACGGCTCCGGACAGACGAATATCGTGCGTTCAGCATCGAATTCAGTCACGATAAGGTATTTTTGTAAGGCAGTATGTAATGCAGGTATTTTTGACCACAATTTATAGGTCGTTGTACCTGACCCACGTGATAAACCCAAGATGTTATGGTCGGCACATTGTCATGGGCCAGGCATTTCCTGTCATTTGAAACAGGTACTGTTATGATAAACGTATCCATATAAAGAGGGTCATTCTCCTGTCTAAGGCTCCTCTGGAGAACAATAGCCGAGGCAGAAAGTGCCAAGAACCTGTGATGTTCTTTGTTTTCATCATTCCTACTCGACTCGATTAATGCGATATAAAAATTCGACGCGTGTCCCACGACGAGGGGACATCTCTCGGAAATTTTCCTTTGAATGTTTAGAACAATGAACTGGTGAAACATAATCGTTGACGTGCCTCATTTAGGTTATATTGATGCTTCAATGTTTATTAAAAAGATTATGCTGTTTTGTTATATCATGCCCGCAGTAGTCTATTTAGAGTATGTTGTGCTAGTTTAGATGCCGCGTGCATATCTAACTGTCAACAAGGTGTCGATCGCCTCATAGTTCTGCGTATCTCAAGATCACACCGGAGCCTGCCGACGAGCGAGACGCTTTTGAGATCGTGATCAAAAACAAAATATTTTTAACGTACAATGCCACCGACCTTAAGTCTTTTAACCCTGGTCACGATTCACGATCCTGGGAAATAAATATTTTTTAGGATTTCGCAGAACATGATGACAAAAATACGATGACGAACTGTGAGATGTCGCAGATCTCTTAAAAGATAGGTAGTACTAGCCTATTTTTAAGATTTTGAGCGGAATAAAGACAGATAAATTATTATCTAAAGAGATAAAGTTAAGAGATGTTTGTTTAAAGCGGTAAAGCATGCTGATGACATAAATGAGACGTGTGTAATGCTTGGACAATAGCTTGTGTCCAGCGGAGACAAAAAGCGACCGGGTCACCTCTGTATTACCGTAATCTGAACGGACTGCTTTTTGGTAACGGGATTTTTATGTGCTTTCTGCATGTATGCATTTGTGGAGATGAGTTAGTGGTAAGTGGTGGTGGTGGTGGCAGGTCGGTACGCATGCGCGTCACGCACGCAGGAAACGCGCGGCGACCTTCGGCACGCGCGCCACGGCCACCGTCCTCTGATCGCTACTGCTTATTGTTCACAGCGTCGTGACTACCATCAGATTGCTACCATATATTTGATCTCACTGTGATACCATGCCATATCCATACATTACAGACCTACCTACATCGTGTTTACAGTCGGGAAATAGGGATTTGAGGTTCATAGTTATTCTTGGTTGATTTTTTGTTCAATGAGTCTGAAATATAATTATTTATTAATTATAATTATGTTGTTTTGTTCAAAGCATTATAATTGAGTGTTCATCTGACAGGTGGCTAATATTATGTCCATTCAATAGTAATAATTACTATCTACACGTGTCTCTTATTTATCGATGAAGTGAGTTTTCAGCCACTTATCCCGCGAAAAAGGATAATTGCTTCATTAGCTCTGAATAATTACAAAGAAATATTACAAGAATTTAATAAAAGCCCCTTTTATTAAATTGCTTATAATAATAGCCAGTTGAGTTATAAAATTGGTGCCACATTCTTTATATTGTTTTTGCAAACTGTACTGTACTACCCACTGTACTACCCACCATACTGACACTGACGTTCCACGAAAATACCCTACCATAGCTTAGCATAGGTTGAAGCGATGTAATCTATCTGTTCTCAGAATTAATTGGAATGCAGTAGGCAACATAGGTATATCCACATTAATCGGTGATAGAAAAGAATCCTGTGCATTAGTAGGTTGACCCGATGTATTTAAAAGCTATGACTTACTACTACTTACGTTACACGTGATCGCCGATGATTGGCAATCATCAGATCAAAGTCTATTATATTTGAAAAGTAAGACAATGTGCTGTGGTCCACGTGACAAACGCGAGAATACACACACAAAGAGCGGGCTAACTCTACCGCAAAAAACATTTTCTACATTCTACTACGGAAAAGTAGGGTTTCACACGCGATAAATTCTATTTTAATCTTTCGTCAATCGCAACGTAATTGAGACTAATTATGAGGTAATTATCCATCCTATGCGCGTGCGCATGAATAAGTGCGGTCAGCGGTCCGCGCGCAGCTTTGATGCGTCTATCGCTAAACCGCAGTTTATCAATGGTCAATATTTCAGTAGGTAGGAACACAGGTTCAAGTTTGTATAACCACAGGTTAGGTATTCCAAAGCTCAATATCTATAGGTACTTCAATAATAACTGGCTTGTTTTCCCTGAATTATTTAGCCTGTTCATTATTTATATGTTGCCCACAAAGTTGTAATACAGGGCGTAAGGGAATATCGACGCGCAAAAAAGTACCAAGAAGTTTATGATTGTTTAGCGTAGAAATTTCATACAAAACTGCAATACTTACAACTTACACAGTCAAATTGTATGAAACACCAGATTTATTTTTAAAAAGCAAATAAAATATTCTACGTTGGGGTCTACAATCATGTGCTGTATTTATGGTAAATGCCATCTATAATAAATAGCTAAGTAATAAAAATGTTGCTTACAATGTTGCTGTTGTTTACTTTGAAAAACAAAAATATAACGCAAAAAGCAATCAAGTTGCATTTTAATGTGATTTATTAACATAAACCGATGACAGGATGAACAAACAAACATGTTGTTTTAACTTATATAAGCGTCGGTCCAAATTAATTATTCATCTTTGTTTGTATGGGAGCCATTTATCTTCAACGTGTGTATTTTTAATGAGAAATGTAGGGAAGGCTCTATGTGTTTGTTTATCTATGTCGCATATATCTACATTCCTGAAACGTCTCACGTTCCTGTAAATGGTTTAATTGAAATAAATGCTTTGAGTTTGAGTTTGAGTTCACAAGAAAATATAGGAATTAATTATGGAGACGACACGTGTACAAAGCTCACCGCCATTTTATTATTCATGTAAACGGAAAAAAGTTTACATAATATTGTTATAAATGCGTAGAAAAATGTAAACAAATGTGTCGGATTTGAATTGAATGGTAATTTTATTATCATCAGAAAAATCATTTTCCTCAACGCTTACGATGTGCACTCAGTATTATTGTCAAGATTGTGAAAGAATTAACTAGCAAAGGCTGTAATTACATAATTAATATCTGTCATTTACTTTTTTGCGTTTGCGATTGAGTTTTATAGATTATTTATTAAGGGTGATTAATAACACCGTGCATAAATATGATATGTTTATTACATTTGTCATATACGCATAATTATGTCAAGACACTAATAGGGAATAAATAAGTGTAACAATTGAATTAATGATGTTGTGCAAACACCGTAATAACATTAATATAGTCCACGAGTGGTTGGTGGCGCAGTGGTGGAAACATGTCACCCTATACATGTCCCCACGTGATCTATAAAACGAGAACACTGATAATTTGTACAAATTTATGCAATTGCGTGATACATATATATATATACTTTTAATTAATTACATGTATACGAGATGGTGTAATGAGAAAACAAGATGCTGTGCGGCTTATACAATGTGTAAATTAAAGACAGATCGTAGAATATTAACTTTTTAACATAATTATCATTATTTTATTCTCTCTCGCTTATGCCAATTTATTTGGGTCAACGCATCATGTCCTCTTCCATACATCTGTATTAGTCATCATCTCAGTAGGCACCCCAATTTCAACAGATGTTTTCTCTACAAATACTATAGGTTATAGGTAATACGGGCTGGTGTCCGCAACTCCACGTCAATGCGCGTATTTTGCGTACAAATACTATATGCTGGTATAATTTATCCCTTATTATAATTCTACCTCTTTTTTTGCTACCACTAAGCGTTTTTGTTGAATCTTCATTTGAATACATCCTAGTAAAGGTTTTCAACGCGTAATTGTAATAACAGATGGTATGTACAGAGGTGCTGTATAAGTGGCGCAAGCGACTCGGGTCGTTAGCATTGTAACAAGATAAATGCACTATATTTACTGCCTGCTTAGACTTCTCAGGATTAATGCACACTATCTTATCTAGTGTTTGCTTTTGATAATTTTATTAAATCATACAAAAAATACGTTGCAAAACATTCACTGACAATAAAAACGTAAGTAGGTCTGACACAACAAAACCCACAGTCGATTTGTTTTGTCGAGAATAACAAGCTTTTTTAACAGGTTAAATTAGTTATTAATAGCTAGTGACATGAAAAATCAATCTCGGTATAGTTAGTACGTGTCGTTTTCAATCTCTGTCAAAATAAAACCGCTATCACCATGAGACATCGACAACATCTCGGCATATTCGGCACATGCTTAACATTACGCATACAGGGAAGTGTTGACGAATACTTACACGTGTCAGTTCTTCCCGGGAGCCTCATATCTGAGTGATCGCGGAGAGCAGATGCGTTTCCTGGAACATGCTCGCGTGACAGCCGAGGTATATTTACAACAACTCCTATTAAGCACTTCGGACTACTGATTATGGTTAGCTGGCCATTGTGATAGCCTGTAATGAACAACCTGTTTTGTTTGTTAGAGCATGTGCACTACATGCTTCTAACTTATTAAGGGCGAGGCTTTATTTGGTGTGGTCAGAGTTGATAACATAACTTTCGGTCACACCTGTGAGAACCTAGTGAACAATTTTATTCGTACTTCACTTTTATGGTGGTTGGTTTTAAGACCTGCAGTGATTAAGTTTTCTAAATAACTAGCTGCGCCCCGCGGTTTCACAAACGTAAGTTTCGCTTCAAAAAAAATCTGGAGAGGGCCACCCTTATCACCTAGGGTTAAAAAAATAGCCTACTACCTATTCTCACACCCACCATACACAAAAAACTTCATAAAAATCGGTCAAGCCGTTTCGGAGGAGTTCGATAACAAACACTGTGACACGATATTTTTATTTAGAGGAAGAATATTACTAATTAAGAGGGCGCCGACCAAACGCCGACCGCGCAGTAGCAGAAAATAGTGGCCACTATTCGGATAATAGTGGCTTTAGTGATTATAATAAAACTAAACAATGTAAAACTACCGTTTATAATAATATTAACGTACTAGCTTCTGCTCGCGACTTCGTCCGCGTGAATTTTCTTGTTACTCCGACCCACCCCGTCGCATCGCATCGCCTGCCCGCGCTATTACTTCGTTTTTGCTTAGCGTTATTTCTGACTTTTTTTCTTTTTCCTCGGCTCCTAAAGGTCAAAGCGTGATGTTAAATAGCCTATAGCCTTCCTCAAGAATTGGGCTATCAAATGCAAAAAGAATTTTTCAAATCCGACTGGTAGTTCCAGAGATTAGCGCGTTCAACTAAACAAACAAACTCTTCAGCTTTATAATATTAGTATAGATAATCTTGTAGAGCACAACTTAACAAACGATGAGGGCGCCACTAGGCGGTCGTCGTAGCCTTAAATTATTTTACTTCAATGAGCTAATTACATTAGTTTAAGACGATCATCATCTGCCTAGCTTTTTCCCAACTCTGTTGTGGTC
Organism: Luperina nickerlii; assembly: GCA_963855955.1. Taxonomy (NCBI): domain Eukaryota; kingdom Metazoa; phylum Arthropoda; class Insecta; order Lepidoptera; family Noctuidae; genus Luperina; species Luperina nickerlii. The sequence goes on along the minus strand of OY979664.1, from coordinate 11,671,158 downwards.
GGCTTCCAGTCTAACCAGACGCAGCTGAACACCAGTATTAGTTTAAGACAATACTTTAGAAGAACACGATCATCATCAACATGCATCGAACATACCAGTTTTATAGATTAAAAGCAATTCTCATGCAAATTAAAGGTGATTTATCGTTACACAATACATTATGGCACTGTATGGATGGCTCTCAATTTTGCCATATACCGGAGGGGCAATTTAATGATGGTTCTACGTGAATCCGAGCCAATGTCAGCGGGTACAATAGTAAAGTACGCAATCATACATAGGTGTCATTAAATGCCCGCATAGTTTACATTGTAATCGCTTGGCTATAGATAATCGGTCCATGGCGTTCTCCAGCATATGTGTATATATTGCGCCTTTTTTGTCATGCCTCTCTGAATACTAATAACGATTATCATATTCCATTATGTTACGTAACATCGTATGCTAATGTAATTATTATATTTGCTTTATTGACAGTCTTTAATAATTGTTCGCATGCGATCTTAAATGCGTATAAAAGTTTCGTTTAACAATGAACTTAGATGAATGAGTAATTTATGTGGGCGATATAGGTTAATGAAGGATCTGACACTACTTGATACAAGTACCGTTTATGTCTGTTTATTCAGTAACTGTTACAAAGTTTATTTATTTAGCAAAGCAAAATATTTGATTAAATCTTTTTGGGGAGTGAGTGCAGTGAGTAATATACCTACTTATCAAGGCGTTAAAGACCATGAAACTGGAAGGACATCTACTCCTATCTCTGATAAAATAAGCTCATATCACAAAATGTAGGGACAGTACCTAATACGATGACATACTCAATAAACAAAAGGTAGGTCGGGAACCGGAAGTGGATATTACTAACAAAGCTATGAGTAGGCTTTAGTAATGAGTAAGTACCTATATGTTTTAAAAACAGAGGAAATTATGAATCATGATATAAAATAAATAGGTCATTGACACAAGTGTTTTTTTTTTCAAGAAGACGTGCTTTTGTTTACATGACAATTTGCACAGGTTATTAGTATGTTTAAACTCATTAACACTTTTTTTACACCGATACTTATATACCGAAAATCTGATCGCCTCTGATTAGTGAACTGTGTTGTCAAATATCAGTAAAACTGCCTGTATATAATTAGCTGACCGAAACAGCCTTATGCCAATTAGTAAATTGATTCGAGATTTGATTGCTTATAGTTATGTACAAATAAATAAAAAACAGCCTTTCAGTATTCACATAATTCAGTTTCAAACATCGTCTTTATTTTAATAGGTCGCAATACAAAATCGTCTGTAGTAGCAATGAGCTCTGTGACTGTAAATTTCATTAATTCAAATGGTCGGGTCATTCAAAGGTCGTAGTAAACGCAAAAACATTAGCAATGTGATGACTCAGTGCCAGCACGTGGTTTTGGACATTTCAGTTCACAGCTCGACAAGTAGGTACCAACTTATCCTTTCCATTGAAAGTGCCGTTAATCGCAGCCGACCCGTTACCTCGATTGAAAATAATTGGCATAACATATCGTCATCCTTAAAGTCTACATGAAGTGTGATCACGTACAATTGTTTAAGTTTGCGATTTACAGTTTGCCTATGTATGTTGGAGCGTTTTCATATTGGTTTAATCTTGAAGTAAAACTCATACTGTACCACTGTAATTATGATGAGACATTGGTAGTTTTAAGTTTTTTTAATATGTATTAGTTTATTATTGTATAAGATTATTTTGTGTATCTATGGGCCTTAGTTGCCTGATAATAAAATTATTATTATTATTGGGAATTGAATACTCGAAAATTACCAGCAACGGTTAAAATCGTTAAAAAATCCTTTAAATATGATTGCCCTTAAAACCAGTTCAACGTGAGATGGGTTTGACAGGTATTACCATTATCTGCATTATGCTGGTGGAAGTGTATGGTTGTTTAAGACGTCAAACATCGGAACGGAGTTATTTTTTCCAATTAGCATTGTTACACAGCAATGATGCGTGATACGTGCCGTTGGACGTCCCCCGAGGCTGTACAAATTTGCATGAGTTTAGTTTAGTAGGTCTGTGGAGCACAGCGCCGTAGGCTGCGCCGTGAGATCAGCGCGGGCGCAGGCTCCGTCAGTACCCGTTACTCATGGGGACACACTGACCCCGATATGCTTATACGAAACCATTATTTAAACGCCTCCATCAATAATCCTTCCGCTGTATAATACAGGTCGCTCTTATTCCTTTCACTTATAAGCCTAAGATAAATACGCTTTACCGGCGAGACGCTACTTTTTGCAGTTGCTCGTCAATACTGTTGTGTATCGTGAACCAGCGCGTGTTTCCAAAGAATTCTTACATGTAAGGAACAATAGTTTGCTCAGGAACATTGTTACCAATACGATATGTAGATCAAATAGCAGGCTACAATATTTACATTGGTACGAGGAGAGACGTACAAGTCGTGCGTTTTGCTTCGCTTTGGTTTGTGTAACAAACAATGGCCTGCAACTTTGTGCCACACAGTGTCAATGGCCTGCCCAACCCACCCAAAAAGAGACCGATTCTCTCACGATTAGTCATCGACTTAAACATTTATTTATTTGCATTCAAAATAATGAATGCGTTGGGTTCAGTACTTAAGCTGAAATAAATTAATTGTGTAAAATGGGCAGCTGTTACTATCATTTAAATTTTCGAATTGCAAGCAAATACAAACAATGGAAAAAGTGAGCAATAAAATATGAAACGCAAGTAGATTTAGGTAGATTTCATGCCTGCTGAGGTCAATCACTCATTCGTGATGATATCTGTAAAACGTACGTTTGATTTGCTTAACAAATAGAAGAAATCTTTGAAAATATGTTTAGTATTCTCGAGGCACGGGACGCATTGGACAGACAATAGTAAACACGGGCTTTTGGGGGTATTGACTGCGGGATTAATAGTGACATTGTTGTGAGTATTCCCCGGCGTGAGGGGGAACAAAGAGCCTGCAGGCGCTCGTGCTGGTGTGCGGAGATATGCGCGCACATTGAGATGCAGCGCACGCGCACCGCCACTGCCCAAGGTCGCCATGTCTCCGTATACCATCCGCGACAAGCGAATGCAGCCCTCTAACGATATATGAAGCCTTTCTTTACATACTGAACTTAAAGCATTGTACCGAAACACAAAGAACCTAAAGCTTGCATCTGCTTTCTTTGATAATTTGGGTATATTAAATATAGATCACAAGAGTCTTATAATTAGGGTAAAAAGACACGCAAGCCCGGTCGCTAGCCAGTCAACAACAACAAGCCCCTAGCAACGGGGTTGCCAGATCTGTCGCCAACATCTTTATAATATACTTAACTTTGCCTAATGAGATTATCTAGTTGCGAAATAAATGGAATGAACTAAGTTACATGTCAGATAAGAAATTATCTTCTTATCCATGTAGGTATTTGCTCTAACGACGTGGTTCACGTTATCAAGCGCGTTGACAATAAACAATGGCTAGGTAACCTTGCGGTGAGGTGAGATAATATAACGTCAGTAAGTACTTGCACTAGATAAATGAGAGCTCTGTAAGCTAATTAGTAAGTTAGACCACGTCACGATATGTCTTTCTTCACGTTGAGAGCAACATTCATTAATTCTGTTCCTAAAATGAGCTGTAGGGAAATCCATTTTAACGCATAATTAAAAAATATAACCCTTTGTGAATCATAGAGCTGTTAGCTCTATTGTCTTTATGTACCAATGCTAATGGATCTCTGTTTTCATTCGACTGAAATTTAGAACTGTACTTAGAACCTAATTCACATTAGATAAGCACCAATGGCAGCTTATGCACACTATTGAGCACAATGTAACAAGTTGCTAGACATCTTTCGTATGAGAACAGAGGCCTACTCCAAATTTGGATACGGCAGACTGAAGGAGATGTGTACTTTCAGATGTACTTAGCGCAATACGGGTATCTGAGTCCCACTGTGAGGAATCCGTCAAGTGGACACATCATGGACGAGAGCTCGTGGCGCCGAGCCATCGCCGAGTTCCAGAGCTTTGCCGGGCTCAACGCTACAGGTAAGCCTATCTACAAATACATCGGCTTATCGGTCGAAAGCCTGTCATTATTCAGCAAATTACTGCCAACTGGTACATTAATCATTTAATGTTAGGAAACGATAATTATATTTCCAGGGAACGCGTGTATGGTATTTTAACAGTAAAAGTAATCATTATTTTTCTTTTAGAAGCAGCAGTATTTTTACAATGGTTAAAAAAAAAAACAAAATTCATTGAAATAATGCTAATTGTCAAATCACTTGATGTTATTATTTGTATTACGGGTAGGTCTGTTGTAGGTGAAATAGTGATTAGAGTATTTATTTTGTGACACTTGTTAAAACTTATTTATTAAATAGTGTCCTGAGCAAATAATGTCTAAGGAATGATTCAGTTAAGTAAATGTTGTTCGGAGGTACCTCCGTCCTTTAATATTCACGGACCATTACACTTTGATTATGAGACAGTCAATTGTGGTCTAAGAAAACTGCAATCATTACTTTGTTGAAATTTTAATGTAAAACCGTTTGCGTAAGCCATGATTACGATTTGTTACTTTGATTAAATTAATATTGCACCGATCTGATGGGAAAATATAATAGATTTATCATATTACAAACAGACAATAAAATACTTTGCCACCTATCAACACATACCAAGATCATAAAAAGATAATGTATGGCTGCCACATTAATTATATTTCTTTCTCATAAATTATAATTCTATTCATCTTTAAATACTGGTTTAAATCAATTATGTTAATTGGATTAAAAAGATCATTAATCAACTCCGTATGTAAAACTGCATCGTTTATTATAGCCGGTTATGTAATGAAGTGCGGTAACAGAGAAGCCTGAATAGATGCGTGTAAGTGACCAAGCGTTTCTTGCATTACAAAGGTTGACATAATTAATGTGATTTTAACCCACATCCGGACCACCTTGACCTTGCAAAAAGGTAATTCCGACTGAAACTATCCGACTGCCTGTCATTTCATCAGGGTTGTCCGTTGGCCAGAAGCCAGTTAAGATTCATCTATGGTCATTTGTTACTATATCTACCAAAATGGATCAAAAGCCTTTGTGATCATCTATGACGATAACAAGCTTGCGTTGATATGAGATTTGCAAACATAAACATTTTAACGGTAACCCTTGAATTAGCCGGTCGTTAATTCTGTACAGTTGGTCGGACAGCCTTGGTCCTCATCACAGTTATTACAATCATACACATCCACGAAGCAATTTATAAGTCTGCGATCTCCACAACCGACTATTTAAACACGCTAGGATTATGTGGGCAGAGCTCGGTTCGTCTTCGTTCACGTACGTGCCTTGACACGAGAAGTAGTTTATTGGTCTTGACTATGACTAAAGGCAGTGTTGTTATGTAAGCAAATAACGCACAGACGGCACATATAAATACATAATTCATTATCGGTCACTGCACGAGTTCGGATGAGCTTGTCATAAACACTACGTTATGATGCCTTTCAAGATTTAATAATGACGTCCACTCAGGACTAAATTAATTTATGTCAGGTAGGTTACCTGAAACATAAGAACATCATGTACGTAAATGTCTGTTTATATTAATGACGCCTTAATTAATTCCTCTTCCTGCAATACAGATATTAAATGTGAAGTAGTTTTCCTCATGGTGTATTTTAACAAGTACATTGTTATTCCCCGTAACTATGAATGTAAATCGATCGCGTCGCCGTAGAATTCCAACTCACAGCTGATCAGCGGTCGCGGCGACCATGGTTCCTCATTATTCATCGTTTTCCGTGTGCGGTTTTGGTAGATGTGATTCTGTAATTACTTCCTTGTCATCGTTCGTTATAAAAAGTCTGTTTGTCCTTTGACACTCCGCAGTGATTTAAGATGTAAATGAGTTAATAATTGAAATTCAACTGTTCTAACGCACCGATCACACGATCGCACGATCCTAAACTGCCTTAGTAGTAAGAACACAGATAAAATAAGTCATGGCGATTAGAAACCGCAAAACACATAAGCAAAATCTTTAAGTATAATTTGTTTACGTTCGTTTACAGGTGAATTAGACGAGGAAACAACAAAAGTAATGTCATTGCCAAGGTGCGGTGTGCGAGACAAGGTAGGCTTCGGAGAGAGTCGAGCCAAGAGATACGCGCTGCAGGGTGAGTGCCCCTTCATCTAAATATTATTTATTAACATTGTTGTTTAAATGAAATAATTATTTGTACATGACAATGATCAACCTCAATAAACATACATTTTCTGTGAACTGCCTTTACTTTAAATATTGACGCAAGTTGTTTGTCTAGGTTCAAGATGGCGTGTCAAGAACCTCACCTACAGGATCTCTAAGTACCCATCTAAGCTGGTCCATGCTGAGGTTGACGCTGAACTTGCCAAAGCCTTCTCAGTGTGGTCGGACTACACAGACCTTACCTTCACACAGAAGCGGTCCGGACAAGTTCACATTGAAATCAGGCAAGTTCATCATGTACTGATATGTTAGTAATACTATAGATTTAAGATTTAGATTGCATGTCAACTCTCAATAACGCCTGGAGGTTATCATACAACGGTTATTTTCACCATTATTTTTAGGTTACAATTTTAAATTCAATATTTCTGTATAAGTACAGAAATATTGAATTGAAAGTTGCATAACTACATAGGAATTACAGCCAGCTCAAAATTTGATTTCGTATATCCGTTTCACCTATTAATATAATATCTATGCAATGCTAATGGCCACGAATTACGATTTGTAGATCGTAGGTTCAAACCCTGAGAGGCGCTTTAATTTGTGTAATTATTTCATCAACACTGCTCTCAAAACGGTGAAGGAAAACGTGAGGAAACCGGCGTGTCCTAGAACCAAAAATTCGAAGACTGCATGTGACATCTACCAACCCGCACTGGGCGCGTGTGGTGGATTACGGCCCACTCCCTCTCAGAGAAGAGCCCTGTGTCCCAGCAGTGGGAAAATTATAGACTAAATATGCTATACTGATTATAATTTCAACAGGTGGCATTGAAAGCAGAAAACTACAAATAACGTTGCTAAAGTACTTAACAGCAGTCTTATGTAATTCGTCATTTTGGTTTTGCGACTTTCTGTTCAATTTCGCACTGTATCGTGCTTAATTAAAAGTTTATTCAAAAATTAGAATACCGTTCGTGCGAAACGAAGTTAGAATAAAATGAGTGTTTCGTGGTATAGCGCGGCCACCGCGCATCGTTTAGATCTGCGCACAGATATCGAAATCGTGCCAGTGGCCACCCGTATTGTACGTAGGGTTATTTGAATCACTCATAATAGGTTTTTGGTCACAATCCACGGGTAATCTTTGTTGCGTAACGCGAATGGTTGCCATTGAATGGACGCGTAACTACTTGTAGTAATGCAAGTTACTGTCGATTCGCGATGGTCATTGATTGAATAGGACATTTTATTTCTATTGATTGTCACTGCGTTTTCATAGTTTTTCGTATTACGCAGTCTTATGTTAATTAGTTTTTCAAGTGCTGTAGACATGGTTTAATAAAATTATTTCTTTTCTCTCTAGGTTTGAGAAGGGAGAGCACGGAGACGGCGATCCCTTCGATGGTCCTGGTGGCACTCTTGCCCACGCATACTTCCCCGTAAGTATTCTACAATATTATAAAATGACCTTTGTAAAAACTTGTACCTACTAATTCAAAGATAAAGTTTTCCTTTTTTGTTCCCAACATATTATTATGGTTTAAAAGTACTTATTAAAATAACGGCGCGGTTATTTCTTTTCAACACGGGTAAAGCTATTTGTGTCCACATTAAATAGCATTTAGACAAATTATATTTTACTATACAGGCCGTGTCGCAATGAACAATTGGAATTATAATAGGTTGTCCAGCATAGTTTTTCACCCGTTTCGTTGTAAGTGACGATGCTAATCGTAGAGTACCTGACGAAATGTCTGACGAATCTAGCTGTTTTTTTTCAATTTAGGTACATTATTGTCCGATAGTTTTTTTGAATAACTTAACAAGCGACAAATCAGTTCAACAGAAAAAGTATACAGTGCTTGCTAATTTACCGATTAAAATGTAGCCTAAATTATTTAGTAAGGGTTTTAATGCGCTCTTTGTTGTAGAAAATTGATTGGATTAGAATCCTGCAATTATATATGTTATCAGATGAACCAACAACATGAACTTACAACAAACTGGAATGTCCCATTATGTTGTTACAAATAAAAATAACGGATGTAACAGATTGTCGCCTAAATAGTGAAAGTTCTTTTGTACTCATAATTGGATAATAAAACGTTTTATTGTGCGAAACAAATTACTATATTTGTTCTGTTTCCAACAATATACTCTGAACGTTATTGTTATTCCATTCGTTATGTTCCGGACCTGTCGCTAAGCACTGAATACAAAAAGGCTCCTTCAAACAGGCACGACACGCGATAAAATCGCGCGCGACCCACAGGCACCGCAAGTCGCGCAACGAGCGGTGCCTTTGTGTCGCGCGTCGCGCCTGTTTGTAGGAGCCTTAACACAGACTTTTCTTTTTAGTCTGCTTTGCATAAAATACGGTGGAAGACATGAATATTTGTATAGTTAGAAAATCTGTTTATTCTATCGTATATATCGTATATATTTTTTAGGCAGACTCAGTTGACACAAGAAATCATGTGAAACAGTTGCCATGCAAGTATCGGTGTTTTTAGAACAAGTTTGTAGAACAAATCGCAAATATTTGGCCTAGTCTTTCTTTTAGAATTATGTAGATGATATTCATGCGACATGTAGATAAGACAGTAAAAAAGGCATCGTATAGAAGACTATAAGCAGTGGTGTTGGCAAAAGTAGACCACGCTAGGTGGTCTGATTGCAAACACACGAAGAAAAAATGTGGTAATCGTCAATTTTAGAAAGCAATGACAGGAAGTGAGTAGGAATAACTTTAAGATCATGCATCATACTCTCACAAACGCCGTTTGTATCAATCCAATAAAATTAAAATGAGTTATTGCGGAATCAATCACTATAATTACCTACCGAGAATTGTACGTGTGGCTGCCTAAGGTTTTATAACAATATGACAATTATTGATTCATCGGTAATGATGTTCATTTTCCATTTTTCCTCAATGCCTCGTTTGTGCAGGTGTACGGAGGCGACGCTCACTTCGATGACGCTGAGATGTGGTCCATCAACTCGAGGAGAGGAACCAATCTCTTCCAGGTAATTATAAGACCAGTAATGGTTAAAAGTTGCCTAGTTTTATGGAGATTTGTGAAGCTTTTTTGTCATGGAATTTTATAACTTATTCCGAGGTCTAAGTGTTCCAGGTATACTTTGACTAACTTTACTATTTACTGACTTTTTAAATTTTCTCCTAGTAATCTCTAATAAATTCGATAAATACAAAACTTCGCCATTCAACATATTGTCACACCCGCAGGTCGCCGCGCACGAGTTCGGTCACTCACTAGGGTTGTCCCACAGTGACGTGCGCTCAGCACTCATGGCTCCCTTCTACAGAGGATACGACCCTGCTTTCCAGCTCGACCAGGATGACATCCAAGGAATTCAGGTTAATACTGATTATAATAACATTTTGCATAAAGAAAAGCTTCTCAGTTTTGTTTGTCATGCTTTAATGATGTGTTTTTATAGTCATTCATAATTCAGAGGCAGACCGCTTTTTCACCCCGCTTTCACTACTAAGACAACCGTTCTACTAGGTACGCAAACCGCCGACCCCAACATGACACATAACTCCACTTCCAAAAAGTTTAGAACAACGAAGAAAAAAAGTCTTCCCTCAAATTCAAACAATACCTAACTGACATTTCTATTATCCACAGGCTCTATACGGTCACAAGTCGCAGACGGACATCGGTGGCCCAGTGCCTGCCGCGCCCTCTGTGCCCCGCGCCACCACGCCGCAAACTCCAACCGAAGACCCCGCCCTCTGTGGCGACCCTAAGTTCGATACCATCTTCAATTCTGCGGACGGTGGCACTTTCATATTTAAAGGTATAGAAATTAGACATGGTGTATTAAGTTTTTAGATTGATTAAATTACCTCAATATTTGCCATTTTTAGGGACTTTTATAGCTGACACCATCGTAACTGTTTCATTATAATTAAAAAAAAATCACCTACGCAAGCTACTTTTGAGAAAGATAAGATTTGTTGATAGAAAGCACCGTCAATTGTCGAAGCGAACTCGCATTTTAGTCACTTGCCTGTTTGATGACGTTCGATCCTGGAATTTTTAAAGAGCACTCGTTTTGGTCATTCCAACTTCAGACCAGGCAAACTATACCAACTAGAAACGCCGTATTCACAGTAGTGGTGACTACTTATTGTTGCATCGGCATTTCTTTTAATTTTTCAGCTTAAGTAGCAAGAAAATACAAAAACCAGAAATTATTGACAAAAGGTTATCTAACTAAACCTTCCTCTCCTTTGATTCCAGGCGAGCACTACTGGCGACTCACGGAGGACGGCGTCGCGCCCGGCTACCCACGCCTGATCTCTCGCGCATGGCCCGGTCTGCCCGGCAACATCGACGCGGCATTCACTTACAAGAATGGCAAGACATACTTCTTCAAGGGATCTAAGTACTGGAGGTACAACGGACAGAAGGTTGACGGAGATTATCCTAAAGACATCAATGAAGGTATGCTTTTGTTTTTTTTTAATTGGTTCGAAATTATGAGACATAATATCTTGGGATGATATAAAGTTATACGAGATCGTTACTAGATGTCAAACCACAATGTGAATGACAACTGGGTATTATTTGAACAGCTTGATTGGTGCAGGGAGTGAGTAATTGGCATCTGCGGTACAAAATAGTTGTGTGCCTACAAATAGTTGTTCTGTCTGGGTGTTTGAGCACGAGATAATTGTGTCTGTTGGCCCAAAATACTAGGAATTGGTGAAAGGTGGGCATTTTGAGCAAAGCCCTGCGATCAAAGCCCTGCATACATTTTTAAGTGCAGTAGAATGTTTTGGCAATTTTTAATTATTTTTCCTTTCGTTTTTAAGTAAACCTCATCTAACAAAAATAAAATCATTCTATTCTATCTAAAATACACAAATCAGCTAATCCGTTACTGTTTGATTCAGGTTTCACCGGTATCCCAGACAACCTAGATGCTGCTCTAGTCTGGTCAGGCAACGGCAAGATCTACTTCTACAAAGGCTCGAAGTTCTGGCGTTTCGACCCGTCACAGAGGCCTCCCGTCAAGGCTACCTACCCCAAGCCCCTCTCAAACTGGGAAGGCATTCCTGACGGCATTGATGCTGCCTTACAGTATACCAATGGATACACGTACTTCTTCAAGAGAGGATCGTACTGGCGGTTTAATGATAGAACTTTCAGTGTAAGTACCTAATAAAGCTATCTTGAATCTGACAACTACTGGTCAAAGCTGGGCCGCGGATTCTGCACTGAGCGTAAATTTATTTGCGTGGTGTGAATTTTCAAGCAATCAAATGTTTACTCTGTAAATCATTGGCGTACCTAGGGCTTTTTTCAGGGGGGGCCTGGCCCTCAAACTATTTTTTTTTATCATTGGGAAATCCTCATGGAAACCCTCCGTCTGGGATGAACGGAGGATTATGTCGGACTCCTACCGACTAAAATCCGACTGTTCCTTCTACTATCATAAGTCGGGGGCCCGAGAGCCCGAAAAGATACTTGTACATTCGCCGCACCCTCGACTGACATCAGCCCGCCATGCCTAGTAGGCCCCATCCCCAAGTGCGGGCGATCCCACAAGTCCACAACCGATCCTTTTCTTATAGCACGTTTTTCATTATTAAACGTTCTGCTCCTAAAAGAGTTTCGTCAATTTGGAGAATACGCTTATACCCCACAAAATACTTTCCACTTTCGAGATCTAAACGGCGCGGTGTTCCGACGTGCGCCTGCTTGCATTGTGATTTGTGGGCACGAAATTTTAATGTACTCTAGCTTATAACGTTGCGTATTAGTAGATTCAATCATTTTTGTTATTTCAAAAGTAATTAAATGTAATGTATTATGTAGGTAATAATAAGTTTGTGTAGATCTTGGTGGTAGATTATTTAATAGATTGATTTTGTGTGAAGTTATATTATGTACCTACTACGTATCCAGCTTAGAATTTCGAATAGGTCCCCAAACATCCTAGAGTATCAGACTATTCTAGGGTGGACACGGCCCATCCACCCCCCACCCCCCTATATACGCCTATGACTGTAATATACGCCATAAGGATTACCACACTTAGGCATTGGCAGTATGTTAAGCACAGAAAAGCACACAGCTTACAATGAATAATATGTAAAACATTTAATTAATGTTCAGGTGGACTCAGACAACCCAGCGTTCCCGCGGTCGACAGCATTCTGGTGGCTCGGCTGCAGTAGCGCGCCGCGCGGCACCGTGGGAGGTAACGCGCGCCTGTCCTACAACACCGAAGTCGACGACGACGACGTCGGAGACATTCTGTTCGACGCAGGTAGGCGGATACCCAGACCGCGCGACTGTGACGTGACCAATGACGCTCGGACACGTTGACGTGACTGAAACGTACTGGACTAAAGACGATGATAACTTTCAAAAGTTTGCTCCAGACTGAAAGCACACTCCTTGCGAACAACTCGAATCATTTAAAAGAATCTTTGAATGGTTTTGTTTGAAATTGCCTTACTCGTAAAACAAAAGATTTCAACGCGAGAACAATGTTGCCATAGAATGCAATTGTGAGCCACATTTGCAAAGATCAAGTTTTCAGATTTAATTAACGATGCATTTTCTACTTATCAATTAAATATGTTGAACTACAGTCCAAAAAATATCTACTCAGAAATACCTTAATTTTTGCGTCAGTATAACGATATCATCTTGAAATACCCGCAGTTATGCTTTTCCCTGTTTTAACATTTGCTGTGTTTTGAACTAAGGTACTCTAAAATGCTTTATTTCAATCTGAAACAGCCCCCCAGAGAGAAATAATACATTGGCCTTAATTAAAATAAAACTCCCTTGACTGTAATACAGAGAGCTGACCAACTCATTAATCAATGACAGTAGGACGAACCACTCGTCGACTCCACCGTTCCATGTTTGCTCTTGTGTCTATGTGGATGTTTGTCTATTAGTTGTTTTGTACCTTCTTGTAAAACTGTTGTCCAATAATTGTTGTATGTTGTTATAGAACCAACTGAACCGTAAATCAATACCTACTTCTTTATTGATTTTTTTTACAATCTAATCAATATAATTTCTGGTAACCTTCTACATTAATTTCGGTAACGGTTTTCTTGTATTAACTCAATAACATTAAATAGATTTTTCATTTACTAATCGATCTACTACGTAGAAACTGACTAATGTTCAGCTTTACTAACAGCTAATTTGTTTTTATGAATAGCAACTAACCCCAGTACTGGCTGAATTAATCCAGTCAGCTTAGTTTCCTACTAACAAACATGAGCATATTGCTTAAGAGGGCCTCAATATAACTAATACTGAGAGGTGTTGCCTGTGTGGTGGCTTATTGAATGAGTGCAGCGGCTGACGGTGGCCGGTCCTCGACCTCGATGACTTCGCGGCTTCTGGGCGCATCCGAACCTACTTGCTGTTGTCAAAAACTGTGGCAAACTCACAAAAAACAACAAAACTAAAGTATCACTGTTTGCCGCAGTTTTTACAACGCAGTCGAATTTTGCAATGTTTTCGGTGAATAAATATAATTTAGTCTCACTTTGCAATGCAAGCACAGTTAATTGTTAGCACCAACACCAAACCAGTAAACCAGTTCTAAAGATTTTTTACACTTTTGATAGTGGAAATGTATTTGCCGAATCGATCAGGGTGAAATAATTAATTAATTAATCAGATGAAATGGCTATCAGTTTTCCACGGTTTCTAGCAAAGTAGCGCGTGGTTTTGCATTTTAAATTCGAGCTGTTTAGTAATAAAAGTCATTGCTTAATCACATTTAATAAAACAATGCACGTCGATCCGGCAAGTATGAAATACCAAATATATTTATGTTGATTTAATTTTCACTATTTTTGTTCAGTGTTGTGTTTGCACCAAATTTTAAATGTGTCTTAATCACTTAGTTATAACGTCACCAACAACAATCAGTCACCGTGTTGTAATATCAATTAAAATATCGGTGGCTGGGGCGTGTTCACGTGTCCATGTTTGTGTGTGTTTTGTTTCTAGGTGTAAAATCATCCGCTCCCAGATCATTCTTCTGGTTCAGGAAATAGCCTCGGTGGAGTGTTCCTGAATATTGTACATAGAGAAATTACATAAAGAACAAAGACTCAATTAGTTACATACAAAATAAGAATACCAGTGAGATTATAGAACATAAGCGGTGATTTTAGTACCGGCGAGCTTGTCGCGCGCTGCCTGTACGTTACTTTCATTTCACTTGCATGTTTAGCATGGTAGTTAGTGCTTGCGTGTGGTGGAGGCGATCACGCCAGCCTGTACAGCTTTGTATAATATAATAATAACGCTTTGCTTACTTATACTTACTTTATTTATAACTCATCTACGCTCCTAGGTAGATAAACCTTTAGACCGCCAGGCTGCATAGCAAGGTGGGCTAGTCAGCCATTCTATGATAAGACGGTCTTCAGCTTCCTATATCATTTGTCTACCTAAGAAAGTATAGTCTAGTCATCAGCATTTCGGGTTCTAGGTCATCTTTTTCTGTGGTTTTGGAACTAACCATATAGTTAGTACAATAAGTTTGAACACGGATTTAGATTTCTCACGAAAATGGTGATAGAGTAGAGTAGTCCGTAATATAACAATATGTTTTATATGAAACTCATCGGTTTACAGGAGTGTCCAAGCATAAAGTAAACGTAGTCGTGTTGAACATTTAATAAATTGCAGCGTTTGTTTTCGTCAGTTGGACGAAGATAAGTTCAGTGTAAGATAAAGTTTTTGAACTGCATTCAGCAAATAAACGCACGTTTGATTTGGGTTAATCACAGATCTAAATAATAATAACACAGCAAACAAATAAATTGCATTTTTTTTCAACTGCTTTGTCGGTGAAGATTTTGCACAACAGCGAATTATTTATCTTTTGTATATTTTGAATACATACGTAAAATACTGACAATAAAAAAGCTCAATGGTTGGATAGTATTACTGATATGTCATACAGATATAAATAATTAAAACAGTTGCATGAAGAGTGAACACTGATTGTAATTATTAGTGTTGACACAAATGTTCATGTCCATATATATATACAGGGTGTCCGATAATTAATGGATAACCTCTTCAGGGGTCATTGTACTTATCATTATGACCAAACCTGAAATCGCGAAAAAAGAATCAGCGTTTTCCTACATTTTGACGAGTTATGCGAACATTAACGTAGGAAACAGCTGATTGTCCCGCAGTAAAAGTTGTAAGTACAATGACCCCTTAAGAGGTTATCCATTAATTACCGGATACCCTGTATATATATTTATAGATTAGTTTTGTGACTAACACAAGCGTGAAGCATGACTCTGACTCACTGTGACACAGCGAGTTGATATTTTAACATTATAGTGGATTTATTTGAGATAAAAAAATACGGTAAACAACTGAATGTTGAAATTAGTGGTAATATTAACTAAACGGCTCCAGGATGGAAAACTTTTCGAACGGAGCCTTTCAAAATATTTTGAATAGAAATAGTAGGTAATGCATGTCTATAGTCGAGTTCAAGGTGTGATTATAAAAAAAAATACTATTCATGAAATCATACACACTTCTTGGATTGAGTTTCATATATGTACCTCACTATTTTTAAATAGGCAAATTAAAAGTCGGAATAAGCACTAACTATTTCTATGTGATATAGTTTACAAACGATACAATTATACTGTGTCCGTAATTACGCTCTTAACTTTAAATAGCAAATGACATTTTTTATTCTTTAATACAGTGTTTTGATTTCACGAATAGATTTAATTTTTACTGTAACTCTGTGGACTGAGAGACGAAAGCATCAACAAAAAAAAACATGTAAATATTATGGTGTAGTAGTTAGTAGTAGTTGCACATACTAGTGGTACCGGTGTCGGGGAACTAAAGTAATGTTGCTAAAAGCAAGTTGATGTTTCAGTGGTGAGCGTTCAGTCTTCAGGCGCTAGACTGTAACACGAAGTTCACTCGCGGCCCCGTGCCGCGTCTTTTAATAGGAGGCTTTCACCACCTCCGCCGCGTCTTCACTCATCCGCATCTGTAGGTTTATTTTAATTTCATTTTGATTTTGTACTCTCAACTCCATTTCTTCTTTTGTTTTGCTGTAGAGGTTACAGTTTTCAAACGCGCATCGTAAAACTTCCATATTAATGACGTATAGAATGCAATGATAAATGAGAAATTGTGAAAAACTATAAGTACCATTTGCTGGTCATTTTATGAGGACACTTTTTGTACCTCTTTCAAATTAGAGAAAAATGGAGTTCACAGTATCAGATAATCGCACATTTTACATTTTGTGTAATCGTTTTGTTATGTGTCCAATGTCCTAATGCACATGTTTATTAAGTTGTCTTTATGTAAGATTGGTAAACTTCACATTTCACAATAGCACAACAGCATGATCTGATGTGGGCACGTCCACTTGTCCCACACAGTCCAAAGTAGGGATGAATCAGAATTCTTTAAGTTATCCAAGGATTATTTGTTTTTCAAATAAAAAAAATAGTAATAAAATGATAATAATTTCAAATAAAATAGAATAGAATAGATTCATCCCTTCATAGTGAAGTGATTAGGAAAAGTGGACGTTTCCATAAAATTTTATAGTTCGTCTTAAGCATAAAGTGTTGTATATGCAGATGGGTCGGATTCTGGCGACAACAGTGGGCACAGTGGTGCGAGCGGCCGCGGCCTGCTGACGCCGCTGTCGCTGGCGGCGCTGGCGACGTTAGTGGCGCTGGCAACGCAGACGCTGCACCCACGCGCCTAGCGCCCTCCGGCCTCATGGCCCCCGGCCACTTGGCCCCTGGCCCTTGGCCAATACCCGCGCCGCGCGGACCGCGGCACTGACTGTGATGTGTGCTGTGTGCCTGGACGCGTTCGGTATATTGTGTATAGCGAATGCGCTGCTGTGATGACGAGTGCGCCTTTTTTATACTGCGAGAACGATAATTTAATGCGAAGTCATAGTTTTTATACTTAAGATAAATAGATGATGTAAGCTCGTGTGTGATATTGACGTAAGCGACGATTTTTATATTAAAATATTTAAAGTGACCATATTTCTGCTTTTTATTTCAAATCTTAACACCCCAGGGAGAAATAATACTCGCGTTTGTATTTTTAATCGGTTTATTTAACGTTTTTCTGTTTTCCCAATAATTCTTCTTAAGTTATTAATTACAGTTTTATTAAATATGACAATATTTTTCGTTTTTATTCCATTTTCATAAACGCATTTTTTTAATAAACATCTTCACAATTCATCATAACACGGTCGTGCGACCTACTGTCTCAATCGTTCTAAACTCTTAGGAAAATGCAAATAATATTAAATTTCAAAATCTGTCTACGATTATTCGAACGTGATTAATCTTACTTCGAGTGTCGAACGATGTCTACATGCGACGGTGGCGCGGCCCATAACGGACTACGCGGCTGCTACGCCGCGCCTACGGCGTAGGCGGGCGTAGCGGCCGGGAGTGGCGGCCGCCGCCACCCGCGACCCTCGTCGCACACTAACAGTTTATAATCATTTAGAAGGCGTCACATAAGACTTATTACACGATCACTACTCGAGAAACACCTACAAACACATCCTAGATCATATCAATATATCTGAGCCCGCGTGTGAGAGAAGGCGCCGCGACGCGCCCGCGCCCGCGCTGCGCGCCGCGCTCGCCCTCGACGTGCTTACCCTTGTTATCATTATGAGTTAAGATTTTATTCTACACTACCTTTCTCACTATGAATTAGGCAATTTAATGATATTATTTATAGAGATTAAAATTATGTTTAAGCAGTCCTGATGACAGATCGACAATTATTTAATGTACTTTTCATCAACAGTGCAATCCTAACTACATAGTTTATCAAAACGATATTTAAATTAAACATTCAACTTTGGTATATCATGTGCTTTTTAAAGTCCTCATAATCATACATATATTTATATGATCTAGAACTTATCAGGAATAAATGAGACCGATGCGATTCTGTACAGAACACGTTATAACTAAATACGAACACGCAACCACACGTTCGGTGTAAACAGTACAAAACGTACTTAAAGTGTAACTAAACGTTACGGTCTGATGATGGGCTGCAAGTCTCACCTAGAGCCAACGTAACGCTATCAAATTAACACAAAACATTTACTTTTAATGGAAATAACACTAATGACATTCATTATATTTATACTAATTTATGAACAGACCTTTCAATGAAACAAATAAGTAGATAGATCGCAGGCATTCTAACCTTCGTAACGTCCAACAGCACGAGATCCGTCTATGTTCTTAAACGTGTATTAAATACAGACATGTGACGTCTCTATTAACAATTTGGTGCTAGTACACGAGTCGACAGTTATTTTCGACATTCTTTGCTGTGCTAAAAAAAATAATGAATTTTAAATGACAAATATTTAATTTGTTTCTAAGAGCTCTCAGACCGGTAGGTACTTAAAATATTTGTGAATGAATAATTCAATCATTCTTGTTCGAATACTTTATGTTTTGCTTGAATGACATTCTTATTTTAAAATGCCTAGGGACTGAGTTAACTTCAAGCGCTTCTTAAGCTCGTGATTTATCTTAAAGTCTAAGTATTGCTCTTGTCAAAGTATTGCGGCGAACTTACTTGGACAAGTACACAAAGTTAGAACGCAGTATTATACAATATTAACTACTTATCACGGGCAAAAGACTTGGTGTTATTGGCTAGAGCTTTTGTTTTAAAACTAAATATACAAGTTTTATACAGAAAAGAAATACTATTTTATTTTAATCTCATCTTCTATCATGATTCATTCATCATTCTCATATCTCATTGATAAAATAAGCAAACAAAACGATCATCTAACAGTTGTGGTCGGAAACTCATTTATAATAATTGAATTGACATTGCACTTTCACAAAGTACAAGTTAAGTAAAAAGCCACTTTTATCTGGGAAAATAGTAAACTTCACTTGACTTATTTCACATACTTTACTCAAAATTCCTTTCACCATTAAAATTACTAAGGCTATCTACCAGCTGCGTGCACATACCTTAGCCTCGGATACTAACATCCACGAAAGTAATTGACTTAATGCATGTCATTATCTAATGTTATCTGCCTACCCGTGTACCTTATAAACTGCCAGGATAATATATTTTATATATTATTTTACTGCGTAATTCTAAAATGACTTAGATTTATCTACATATTTGTATTGTAACCAAACTGGATTTAATTAAATAATAAAAGTAACATTACCCAACGATTTTAAATCAGACAATGTACTCTAAAGAGAAACTTTCGGGGTTGAAACATGAATCGCTTACCTATGAACCTTCAGTTTAAAATAACGTACAAATTGTTAAATCTATTTAAATGTATTATGTATTGATACACTATAACTTCATAAGACTTGATACATTTTCAAATGTGTCTTAATTTACTTAACTCCTGCCTAAACAGTTGAAGGCCATATCGTATCGTGTTACTTGTAGTCGGTAACCGTAACTTTACCCGATTTCAATCACAATACTTCTTCAGAGGATTCGCACAATATCAGAGTGACAACACAAATAAAAACGTCCATTATTTCATAAATTTCCGTGCTTTATGTCCGATGCTTACTGTACAACACAGAAACTCAAAAATCCGCATGTTTTTCGACATTATTTTACTGCACTAATACAAATGAAATCGATAATATGCATTACAAAATCTTCAAACGTGAATCATATTCGTTGTTTCTTAAGATTCGGATGTGGTATTACAATAAATATAAATACGGTAAATCTTGGTGATGACTCTAAACTCTTGAGTAGTCTTGAGTACTACTTCGTTCCCGCTCCAATGCTTTTTAAAATTTAATTTAGTTTATCCAAACCAGAAAGAAACTCCACTGTGTTAAGCCGTGAAGTTAAAAACACGCTTTACATAATAGGTCTATATTTACTCATTTACTTTAATACCACAGCTGAGCCACATCTTACTTTTAATACCCCTAAGCATAGTGACAGCTACTGGCAGTCATCGAAAATAATAATAATATTTTGTATAAAATATTTTAACATTACCATTACGGAAACATTTCATCGAACGACCATCAATACATATGTATTAGTACTTATCAGTACTGACTGAATATAACATCGTTATATGAAATCAAGTACATATCACAGCGATTGAAAAAATGTAGAACTTCCGTACATTGATTTGTTTATTACTTACTATGTCGTGGATTACTGCTGAAAATGTAAAGGCTACAATTTGGTGTTTGCTTACATATTACACTATATGTACTTTTGAGAATAATAATGTACGTAAATACACATTTAAAATGCTTAATCATCGATGGACGACCCCGAAAGCCTATATTTCTGTTTGTTTTGTGCGTGTGTGTGACAGTCAACTGAGTTGCCGCGCAACCTAAGGTGAGGGACTTAAAATATAGAACAGTACAACTAGTTAATTCCTGATTATCGAATAATTTACATTGAAATGGACTTGAGGTAAGTTTCGCTGCCTCGCCGCGAGGAGCGGCAGCGAGCGCTGGAAGTCTGGAACTGACAAACGAGCACAGAGTGGAGTACAACGGAACGTCAGCAAGAGAACTACGATATGGCGGACAAACGAACGAGAGCTTGGCAGCAGATGGAGCATGGGAGTTCCTACGTTCATTATTTCCTAACCTTTACTTTCCAGTTACATTTTACAGCTAAATACATACGTTTTCGTACACTGCTTTACATCAGCTTGTCATCATATTATTTGTGCGTTAAACATTTACACTTTATTTATGTACATCAAAACATACGTATATTATTTCAAAACATATTGTATACACTATCACCAAACGTTTAACAAAATATTAAGAATACACCCGTTACACTAAACCTAGAGAGAATGGCACGTTGTGTGTGTTCGCGTGCGAGAATGCGTTTTTGTAGTAGATGGATGAGCGTGCGCCGCGTGGGCACCGATCGCCATCGCTCATCACCGCTCGTCACCGCTCGACACCGCTCGTCTCACGTCACGGGCTTTAGTATGAAGATGTTCTTTGAATTATTGCTGATTCGATGTCTGCATCAAAACGATTTCGGGAACAGACGGAGACTGCTATAAACTGATATTCTTCGTTGCGCTCGTGTTGTTTATTGGGTATAGTATGTATATTTGAGAGCAAACATGTGTTGTACCTATTATATTCGTAGCAAAAATTGTCAACATACCTTGCAGGGCTGTGGTGGGGTGATTGTCGTTATTGAACAGATGACAAATCAAGGTAACAGTACTTAACATCCGAACCGAACTCCTCTCTTTTGGTCTTTCACTATCTACTCTAATAAAGTGAACGAGTGAAGACATCGATAGTGTAGAGTGGCAACACTCACAAGAAGAAATGCACGGTCAATGTGTAAGTTTTAACGAGTGCTCGAAATTGATCCAATTAATTATGTTCTAGTAATTCATTTTCTATTACTAAATTTTAGACATTTGATAATTTAATTTATATATAGATAGATACACGTAGATAGCGTGAAAGAGCGCCTACGCAGTAGGGCAACGATCAACTCGCAAAATGTTGCTGTTTATTTTAATAAATTTATGTGCATAAAGACCTGACTCTCTGAAATGAATTTACCAGAAACTTCCCCTATTAAGATATTCTAGTTAGATTCTTAGATTTAATATGAAATTAAAAGTTTATTTATATTTGTGGATTTATCAAACAATATTAATTTCGACATGAACTTCAATTTAAGTGTTACAATATCTGTAGTCAATTAATTGCAAACAATCGATCTCAAACTTTTTATTGTTAACATCTCTCGAACTCTAATACCTACTATAAACTCTCTTGAAGAGACTAACACTATGATTTTCAACATTTTACTTTCAACTGCGGTTACCAAATGTAATGACGATGCGATGGAGAGACTACACTACCCTTCCCTGTCACTGCGTTAACGAGATGAAGGCAATATAACGAGTGATAAACCGATGCATTTAGCTAAAACAAACGGGTAGGTATGCGCGCATTTAGTTATGTGGTGCGAACTTCCGACGCGGACGTCATGCGAGTTCAGTGACAGCACAGCTATGAGGCGCAGGACGCGTTCACTTTAGAGTGAAGGCACTGAGGAGCACGAGCGAACAACGTACTCGACTGAAACAATAACGACTCACTGATCTATTGTCACGACTTGCTCACACTTTCTAATTCTCCTAGTCTATATAGTGAACTTTTTACAGAAGGGATATTTTCACTTGAAAATACTATGAAAATAGTTGATAGGCTTGTAGACGAAGTTTTGTAAACGTCGAGTGATATGAGTGTGGAGGCATCAGTACAGCGAGACTGCTGAAGTACTACCGCGAGGTTGCCCGCGTGCATCACACAGACAGACAAACAGATCAGCTCATATTGAAGTTGACACAAACCAAGTCTTAAGAAGCGTTAATAGACCTTTAGCACCTTCGGTGACGACGATTAAGTATGGGAGTGGAAACAACAAACCGTTTTTGACATATGTACACACGATAAAAACGTAAAAAATAACTTACTTAATATTATTATCATTTATTTGAATACAACAACTACATGCCTTCTGAGGGCAATATTCTCAACAAATGTTCATTCAATAAAGTCTTAATAACCATTAAATTATGTTTTTCATCACATAATGTTTAACGATACTCTTCTAATATTCTTCAAAAATAAAACAAAACTAACAAATGTTGTTACCTATAAATGTTGAAACAACAATACGATGAAGGTCATTTACCATTATCAATAGTCGACACGATATACATATACAATAATATATATTAAAAATCAATTCATATAAAAATCATTTTCAACCATTCTGTATTACCAAAATGTTAGATCATAAGACGGAATATATTGCATATAATTTTCATTATATGCATTATTCATAATATTTTACTTCTTACAAAACAACAACTACTTTATTAATCCTATATTATTTCATTTATACATAATCATGTAATCACTATTAATTAGGCGTTGACGTGCGAACGGGCGGGCGTCGACGCGGCGGCAGCGGCGTGCCGGCGCTCTGTGGAGGTACTCGGCGTCTACTCGGCGGTGTGAGCTAGGCTGTGCGTGTGCTGTGCCTGCCGCACGCGCTGCCGCCGGGACCTCGACCCGCACTCGCTGCACTAGTGCAACATTACAAAAATAACTCTCTAAGAAACCATCCTCCAGTACAAGTATACCTACCTATTGTCACATGTTCAAAAGAGTAGAGTTCTCTCGTCCGGATCGTGTTCCCGAAACTTGTCGCGTTAACTTTGTGCGTCAGAGGTACAAACTAAGGTACGGTAAGAGATCCCAGACGTGAGGCCTACTCTTTATCCCACGGCGAATGAGGATGCTGAGATTCTCAACCTGTAAAAGCTTGCGATTATGGCGCGTATGTAATATATAAGTATTTTATTGCATCAGGTGTCTGGTCTACATAATAATGTAGTAAAAAAGTATCATCACACGATACCTAACACAAAGTACTCTTCGTACATACGTACCTATGTATGCACGTTGGTTGAAACTTCATGAGCGACCTTTATTGAGTTGTGCTTCTTAACAATTTCGTGTAAAATATTGCTTTTTCCATGAAGGTACACAAACTAGATCAGCATTCAGAACTCAAACTGTGTGCCTTATGAACAATGTAACTGTAAAACACTATGTAAAATATACGCAACATCTTCGCTTAACGCAAAACATGTATCTTTGTTTACAAATCGTGCCAAAAAATATTAACATATTGGCCGGAACATCGGCAAACAGCGCTTACGAGATAAATGCATAAATTAATTCATGAGTGAACATTTGGTGTTTCCATGTTTCGGGTGTAACCAACGAGCGGACACAAATTTTAAGTTAGAGTGTGTGTAGCGGGCGGCGGCGGTGCGGCGGCGCACGCTCCGCCGCCGCGGCTCGCGTCCCCCGTCGGTCTTGTAACCGCACGCTATTTATTATTATAAGTTCTGCACTAACAGATGTTCTGATCGCTGGCCGGCGATCGCGGGACGCGCGGGTGCGACGCACGTGAACGTAAAACTATAACCTCGAATCGCGCACTTTCACTAAACGTGTGGGGGCGGTCCAGTGGGTCCGTGCGAGCGCGGCCAGGCCGAGCAGCAGCAGCGCGAGCAAGGCCCGCGGGGGTGGTGGGCGGGGGGCGCCGGCACCGGTCGCCGCGTACGGAACGGAGCAACCGGCGCCGCGCTCCTCCACCGGCGGGCAGCGCTCGGCGTCCGGCCGCACCGTCTCGGTCAGCCGCAGCTCGCACCGGTAGCACAGCCTCCCCTCGCAATACCAGTAACAGCACTCGTCCCGACCGTAGTTGGACTTGTTCGCCTGCGCACCCGTCTCCGGGATGCGCGGGTCTGAAATCAGTCGTCACAGTATATTAGACGAAATGTGTCATGCTATGCATTTGCTAATTTAATACATCCCATGCTAATTTCGGCTACAGAGACTGTTTTTATTCTGACAACTATAGGTTACGAGCGAGTTCTCTAATGTGGCTAACTTAGCCTAGATACATCAAACTACCACATTATTATTATAAAGGCGAAAGTTTGTGAGTGTGTGAGTGTGTGTTTATATGTTTGTTACTTCTTCACGCTCAAACGGCTAAACCAATTTTGATAAAATTTGGTATGGAGGTAGCTGACATCCTGGATTAACATATGGGCTACTTTTTATCCCAACATTCCTACGGGATCGACTTATGCGGGAGAAACCGCGGGGCGCAGCTATTATTAAAATAAACGTGAAAAATTCTATTATAACGGGGTCAAAAGACGCTTAATGAAGCCGAGAGTCACTTGTTCTTCCCGTAATTTTATTGTGATTATGTTTTATACCATACCTAGGAACCTTTTGGTTACAGAGATATTAAAGGACTTCTTTTAAATAAATAATCTATAATTGCTCCAATGACCCCTGTACCACTGCACTGTCACTCACTCACTGAGCACTATATATAATATATATAAAAAAAACCGGCCAAGAGCGTGTCGGGCCACGCTCAGTGTAGGGTTCCGTAGTTTCCCGTCCGTCACAATAAGTGTTCCCACTTATAAGTTTAAAAGTGGGTATCCATTATGTTCGCGCTCCAGCAGCGCTCCGCGCTCCTGCAACTGCTCCCGGTAGAGGGTACGTGCGCGAACACGGAGCGTGCATCATTGCACGCTCCGCGGCAGGCGCTGCAACTCGTGACGGTTTTTAGCGCGAACACAAAGGGATACGTTCAGGATAATAAAATATGTAAACGAAGTTAAAAAAATGCTTGCATATACGATTATACTACAAACTTAGTCCAGAAATTATTTTGTACAACTTTTTGTCTTTTTTGTACAAAAACTGTTGTTTCCATCAAGTTCAAAATAATTTTCCTAGAAAGTCCTTACAAAGTTCTACTTTGCAGATTTTTTTCATATTTTTTAAACTTATGGTTCAAAAGTTAGTGGGGGGGGACACATTGTTTTTTACTTTCGGAGCGATTATTTCCGAAATTATTGACATTATCAAAAAATGATTTTAGTAAACCCCTATTCATTTTTAAATATCTTTCCAACAATATATCACACGTTAGGTTTGAATATAAAAAAAAACCCCTCCCAACTTTACATATAGGGGGGCTACCCTAATAAAACATTTTTTTCCAATTTTTATTTTACCACTTTGTCGGCGTGATTGATATACATATTGGTACCAAATTTCAGCTTTCTAGTGCTAACGGTCACAGAGATTAAGCGAGGACGGACAGACGGACAGACAGACATGGCGAAACTATAAGGGTTCCTAGTTGACTACGGAACCCTAAAAAAATTGCCAATTATAACACCAAAAATAAAAATTGTTTCCCAGCAATTATTTTTGTAGTTACATAGATCATAGTTATACAGCCTGTAGGTACAGTCGTGTTCAGTTCCCAAGTGAACCAATTTATAAATGAACTTAGATTCCCGAACTGATTTAAATGGAAGCCAGAATTTAAAATGGAAGGAAAGTTAAACCGAAAAGTGCAAAGCAACAATTGGTCAGAGACAAAGACTTCTTTCTACGAGCACAATGGAAAATAAAGTAGCATGCAACTCGCCAAAGGTGGTGTTTGCTTTGTGCTCTATCGTTTTGAACTGCGGCCAAGCCATAGCGGAAGGTTAATTGCGCCTAATCTTGAAATCCGTTGATCATTCAACATATTTAAGTGTACAGAATGCTCGTGAATTTCATCAAAATATCCTGAGGCTAACCATTATTTTCACTGTTACGCCACTTAATACGAAAATATTATCACATTCATATATCTCGTAAAAGGATTTCAATTATATTATATTAATATAGATACCTATTTCTGTAGCCGAAAATCTATATATATAAAAGGAGACACCGACTGACTGACAGACATATCAACACACAGCCAAAACTACTGGGACTAGTGAATAATATACAAGATAATGAAAAAAGAAAAAAAAGTGTGTAGTCTAGTGTCAGTTTTTAGGTCTTCGCAAGTCAAATGAAGCTGACACCTACCACATCCATTATTGGACTGTATGATGTACAACATTTACAGTACTTACATGCACATCGTAGATACCTTCAATAGTTCGTTTCGTTTTTCGGCATGACATTAATTCATAAACGATTTCTATTTTCCAATAGAAATCGTTTTTATTTTATGTCATCTTTTATGGTAATTTGTAAAGTAATAAGGTATATAAGTGTGCCTTTTATATATGACTATGAATCACGAGCTGGCACCATCCAGAAAATAGTCAGCCAGTCAGGATTGACATTAGGATGACGTATTCGACTTTTAGGTTGTGAAGTTTGAACGTAGTCGGCAAATAATGGAAACTCACCGAGACATAGGAACGTAGGCTCGCCGGCGTACTGTGTGGGGTATGCGGGCGCGCGATCCGCCGGCAGGAAGTAGGGGCAGTGTTGCTCGACGAGCTGGCAGACGGAAAGGCAAGGCTTGAGGCGGACAATGGGCCGGCCGGGCCCCGCGGCGGCGGCGCGCACCCAGCGACCCACCACGCCGCCCGCGCCGCCGCGCCGCCGATCCAGGTGTCCCACGCGCTCCAGGTGCCGCGCGTGCCACCGCGCCGCGTGCTCGGCAGGCGCACGCCGCGACCTGCCCCCCTCCTCGCTGCCCTCTTCTGCCCCTTCTTCTACCCATAATGGCACCATTGTACTGCACGCCCAACGTCGATAAGTCTCCTGAAACACACGTTGAACAAACATTTTTGTAATTATCTTTCAAAGATTGCGTTAGGGACCCCGAACCCACGACGAAGCTCTTCAGCAGAAATAAGATTTGATGTAGAAACATAAATGGTTTAAAGTGCTCCACGACATAGATCTGTGGGACTAAGATCCGTATAGCGATTAGAAGTCGGAAGACGGAGCGGTAATCGACGATCCAATAGATGTAGAGATACGCGCAATGGACCCGCGAGTATCAGCGCTGAATCTGACTAAACTAGGCGATGTCACTCACTACCAACCATTTTAATCATATTATAGTAGTTTCTACGATATCAAAGACCTAAATGATGGTAAATTATTTCTCTATCGTAGTGAAAATCCTATATTCAGATAAATCTTCAGAGGTCCAAATGTATTTTCTCTCAGTTTTAAAACATCGTCGAAAATCCCCTTAGTTTGTTACAAGGTTAGTATTCTACTTATCTATTAAAACTTGCATCCAAAATTGTGATTTGCTTGATATCATAACGAATTAACAACCAAATAATCGAACAAAGGATCACCTTCCTTCCAATCTAGATTACAATCGGTAGTGCTTCTAAACTTATAGTTGGAATCGTGCAAACGCTCGCGGTGACAGCTAGTGGTTCCGCAAGACCCTTCTCACTTTTATCGTGACAGCATTTTTCATTCCCGCAGGAAATCACGGTCACTAAGCTGGTGATTAATTAGTTATCAAGCCAAAGCGGTATTCACAGCGCATGTATGAAAGGTAGGCTGCAGTGTTATTGCGAAAACCTCCCCTAGTAGGTACGAGGAACAAACAGTCATCGTAAATCAAGTGAGCTTTTAGGCGCGCGTGACAATAGAACAACTAGATAGTAAGGTGATGTTACTACATCACCTTACTATCTAGTTGTTCTATTGTATACACAGATACAGGCGATAGGGATCAGTGGTACATAGTGTTGCTTCAAACTAATTCTGCCAAAACTTATCAAGGGACCGCATTTGTTTGCGATTTCATTCAAAAGAAGGAAATTGGTAAATTGCTTTACGGTTTCTTATTTTAATTTCCTTTATTACTGATTAATGTTTCAGTGTTTTTTAGGGTTCCGTGCCCAAAGGGTAAAAACGGGACTCTATTACTAAGACTCCACTGTCCGTCTGTCTGTCTGTCACCAGGCTGTATCTCATGAACCGTGATAGCTAGACAGTTGGAATTTTCACAGATTATGTATTTATATTGTCGCTATAACAACAAATACTAAAAACAGAATAAAAAAAATATTTAAAGGGGGCTCCCATACAACATACGTGTTTTTTTCGGCATTTTTGCCTTGTGGTACAGAACCCTTCGTGTGCGAGTCTGACTCGCACTTGGCCAGTTTTTATATAAAACTGTTGCCAGATCTTCCAAAATAATAATATGTTTACCATAAACTACAAGAAAAAGATTTTGCTAGAAGGCTGAACTTGGCAACTTTCCTGCCAAGAGTTCAATTTTAATAACTACCAACTAATTGTTGTTAAACTATGTTTTAAACTAATTAGGTATTAGCCGCGTTTAAAATTTAATTAACCTCCCCTAATCGACGTAATTAATACACAAAGCAAACACTAATGACATTACGTATAATGTAATACAAATATTGTGTAACCGTTAACGCCCGGCATAAAGGTGTAATGTCCTCGTTGTATCGCATAATTGATGTTGCACGTTAGTCGGGGATGCCCCAATTAACACTCCCCGATCACTTAATATCCAATACAATGCCCTTTTACGACAATTCGTTCATCTAATAGCTCGTTCACACTGCATTTGGCCTATAAACATTTTACAAAGGTTTTAACGTAAGCAAAGCTAACTGTAATGTTGTAATTTTAGAAGTTGATTCAAGGTGAAAAAAAAGTGGCACTCCGGGAGTGCCGACAGAAGTAAAAACTAGAACATTACTTGTTTATTTTTTTAATCGTCTTATAAACAAATCACGCGTGGTGTCGGTTACGGTAACAGGGTTGCGAGTTCAATGGATTTTTCCCATTAAAAAAAAATGCCAATGCAACGTGCCTAAAGAAGTTATCACTTTAAAAAAACGTTTTTTTACTGTCTTTCTTTGTATCATTAACAGGCGAGTTATCTAAAGAAGGCACCTCTTAAGAAAATTAGGCAGCAATAGCTTTCCATAAAATAAGAACCTACATATCACGCAAGTATGTCTAATATGAATAAAGTGGTAGCGTGTTTATAACCAGTTTGATTTGGTCATGCTTGGCTTAAGCAATATGCCTTAAGAGGGCCTAAAACGGGTTTTGATTCACTTAGATTTCGCAAAACAGTTTATTCTAAAACAAACTTATTATCACATAGCTACAACAGTAGAAGCACGCACTATCCGCTGCGTATCCCGGGAGGTACATCATAATAATATTTTCTAATCACGTAATGTTGGTTGTTGCGGGCGGCGCGCGTTGTTCCCGGGTGTCTAACAAATCAGAACAAATGAACATCATGTCATGCAACGTCGTCTCAGCGGGCGTCGGTGCCTCGATCCAACGCCGCGGGACTGGGGGGGGCAAGCGGGGGGGCTTGCCTCCAACCCTATATCTAATCAATCATAGAGTGGGCGCGATGTGTCGCTCGATAACCGCATCCATGTCTGCCTGTCTGCGTTCTGTTTATACTATTACCTTTAAATAAGCCAAGACAAAACTAACGGTGACATTATTGAGTCAATAAATTGATAGCTATGTATTCACTTCCTGTGAAGGGGTTTTATTTTTGTTCGTGTGTACGAAATTCACGATACGGTTATGTTTGGAAGGCTTTCCGGTAAAAAAAGGAGAAAATTTTCCTGTTCCTGTAGTTACACCGTAGGTGCTACGAAATGCTACGAGGTCCTACGAGATTTAGCGATTGTTACCTACAAATTTGATTTAAAAAATCTGCACAATAATCCAGGTGTCATTAATGTTAAAGCTTAGATATATATAACAAATCTTTGCGCCATATGCTGTACAAGTTACAAGAGTTGGAGCAACGAGATACTACGAGATATAACAATTAAAAAAAAAACTTCTTTTATTAAAAAAATACTATTTCCATGTATTTTGTCACGAACGTTAGCTTAGATACGATATTATAATATGATTAATCTTTGCGCCATATGCAATAGAAGTTACAAGAGTCGCGGAGCTACGAGTTGCTACGACGTGCTACGGTCGACAACTTCACTACATAGTATAAAACAAAGTCGCTTTCTCTGTCCCTATGTCCCTATGTCCCTTTGTATGCTTAAATCTTTGAAACTACGCAACGGATTTTGATGCGGTTTTTTTTAATAGATAGAGTGATTCAAGAGGAAGGTTTATATGTATAATAATAATAATGTTTCCGTGCGAAGCCGGGGCGGGTCGCTAGTATTAAATAAAACACATCTTAATTTAAAAATGTTTAGTACTTAATATCATGTGTCCAGGTAACTGTTATTAATGTTAAAGCTCATATTACAAAATAATCAATCGGTGCCACACGCTGTTTAAGTGACAGAAGCTACGAAATTCTACGACGTGCTATGTGATATGACAATTTCTTAAAGTTGATTCTTTCTTCTATCAGTAATTTCAAAGCCTACCTAACATCTGGATCCACCTGTATCTGGTCAAGTTTTATACTCATAAAATTAAACGGGTGCCTAAAGAAGACGGTGCCGCCGAGGCCGGCTCAGGAAGAGATGACGAGACGGTCTGGATGCGTACTGTGAGGGTTGGATCGAGGTGGCTCTAGAAAAGGATGCGTGGAAGGATTTGGGGTAGGCATTTGCTCAGGAGTGGAACAGTTTTGGCTATCTTAAAAACGAAACTATTATTTATTAATAATATTTTTTTTATATTCTTGAAATCTTTGACGTGGAGCTACCAAAAAGTTAGTAAGTAGCATTGATGGTGGCCCTTCAATCACATCGGCACCAATACTTTCGTCGAGTCAACTAAAAAGAAACCTTTGTTCCACTGTTACGATATAAGTAATATAGATACTGATATTTTCTATACTCTTTTCCTCCTACACCGGAAAGGTTGCTGTTTATTAATGGAGCCGTTTAAGTCGACCTATCCGGAACATTTTTTCTTGTCGCTACAAGCTATCCTACAAAAATAGATTAGATTATTAGTCGTGAAATAATTAGCTTATCAGTTTATCAGCAAGGTTGGGCAGCGGAGCTGACTGCCCAGAGTACCAGTACTCGTGGAGGCTTAGTAGGCGATACTTAAATGTTCGTACAGATACAACCTAAGTACGTTCGTCGTCGTTAAGACTATTTTTGTCAGTTCAAGGCACGATAGAATCTGTTTCCAACTCAGCATCATCTTTTTACCAACATAAAAATGCTACACTGACTGAATCTGGCCAGGCCATTAAAACCGTTTTAGGTTGATAATGTTGATATCAACTCGACGTTGGCCGAAGGTGTATGCTATTTCGATCTTCGTTATCAAGTAATTAAATACAGTTTTCTATGCAATAGTCTGCGCAGCGCCGTAGCTTCAAAAGGTTTATATATATGACTTGCTAAAGGAATGAATTTGAAATCTAACAAAGGTATAAAAGACTTCGACTGTACATCAGACGCAACTTTAGCTACCCCCGCTACCACGTAGTTAGCCGGCTAATATTGTTACCATGGCATTAGCTATTCGAATATATTTTACGCCAATTCGAAAGTACAAGAAGATTATTTAATTATGAAAGCATTAACGATTAATAGCCATATGTACGTCGTACAAGTCAGTGCGGTTATCGGCCCAGTGACCTCGCAAGCCGATTAACAGCCGCATCTATATTGTACACTGTCGGCCAATAGCGAAGGATGACTCACTCACTATGATAAATACATTACGTTCTAATAGGCAGTGTCTTGGCTGTATATACCTACATTACTACTATTACGATAGCGTTGACTGAAATGCTTTATCACAATTTAGGTGGTCACAGTGTTCGTTCATTTAAAATACGGCCTTAAACAAATAGTATCATTTAGTTATCGCTGATAAATTGTTGAGACGGATTATGAAAGTCGGTATAGGACTTTCATGTACCTATATATGGTGACATCGACGCACAAACTGTAGCCATGAATTCAGCACATGGTTTAAACCCCCTACAGTGTACACTTTTCGTCGGTTATCAAAAAAAAACCTGCCTTTTCATCGAAAAATGAAATATCTACATGAAATTTTCTTTTTAATAGCCGACGAAAAATATCAACGCGTTCAGAATGAAGTAATGAATCCATGTTGACAGGTTGTTCGTCGATGTCTCTGTCAGCCTGTATACCTGTATATGAAATTTATGTTTTTCTTTCTATAATGTAGATTGCGAGTATTTAGTGAAATAGTTGATAATTTTTTTAAAGTTATTGAAATCAAATAACCTTTACTGTCTCTGTAATTCTCCTGTATATACACTACACAATCCTTACAGCGATATGGTTCTATTACCATTAACTAGCTGACGTATATTTGGCACCGGATGCCCATTCATTATGGTGGGATTACTGATAATAAATACAAAGATTACGCCCTTTAGCGTCTACTGGCGATTGATATAGCTGTATTATCGACAGTACATACCACATTAATTTATTGCTTCTGATTAAAGAGAGATGGCGCTGCCACCACGTAAACATTAAGAACTGTATTAATTTAAAAAAAAAGAAGTTCAGTCTTATCAGGATATTTCGATATTATAAGGAATAGTAAAGTGTAAAGATTAAGTGGAAGTGTTATCAAAACGTAATTTTCGCATTCAATATTCACTAGTGCCAAAACTGTATATAAATTGAAATACTCACTTAAAATTCAATGCAGCAAACAATAACACTGCATTATTATTGTAGTGTTCATTTAGAAGAGCAAGCAAGTGTTAATTCTGTGTTAATCTCAAATAATAACAAAAACATTAAATTATTTCCTTCAAATAATAACAATAAAACAGAACCAACAAATTAGAAGTGAACACGCATGCAAACTTTGAATTTGAAAATAGACGCATCATCATAACGAACATTTTTTACCTCGATACCAAAAAGTAGACCTATAGACCTATTTCGTTTTGTTCGAAACGCAAGTTAGCTCATAAAAACTTTGCTCGACATGCCAAGAATGAAGATGCGAGTTCGCGCCCCGCAATCTGCACGTCTCTTTTTGGATTTTTCAAGATTTGTTTACGAATAATTTATTATATAAACAACACGTAGTTAATAAATTGCGTTCTGTTGTGCCCTTTTTAATATTTTCTGAACATTTTCTAATAAAATTGATAAAGCTTGAAGTAAAAAGTCGTCACAATTTAACTACAAAAGTATTGAATGAATTTTTTTCACTCAACACTGCGAGGAAGACTAGAGCAGTTATTTTAGTGTACTGCGTTTTTATGCTTATTTAATAAATATTTTTTTGAAAACATGGAATCCTTCAGTCTTCTATAAGGAAAAGCCACATACCACGCTCTCTCTCTCTTGTTTTTCCAATTAATCTATTGACAGTTTAGCATCAAACTTAAGCGTCAAAACTATGATGGACCTATCTTCACACCTAAAAACTGATGAGGAGCAGATAATGAGCGCGCATATTGAAATAGAAACACTGGGTTTAGAGAATATGAAACAATAATTAGCGGACGAAAAAGCTTAAAACTAAGCATTTCAGACAATTGTATACCACAAGCACAAATTCCAAAACTACCTCTACGTGCATTGCAATACAAAACCTGCTAAAATATTTGCCTAATAAAAGCAAACTCTCCGCTAGAAAACTAGACCGAGACATCGACTTCCATACGCCTGAACCATCTTCTAGAGAAAGAAACCGACACGAAAGATTCAACCGGGTTTCATTGCAATTACCGAGAAGAATACACTAGAGCCGATCTCACACGAAGAACATAAATACAACCAACAAGCCAAAATAAATAGGAAACCTGGATATGGAATGATACCTATTCTGTCAGACGACCAAGGAAACGGTATGCTTCATCCCTTGAAGCATACTGAAGCAGAAAGAGAGAATAAATTTACTATAAATAAATATGCCAAAACAGGGTTTACGAAACCAGGTGCAGGTACACAACAAGTTTTGTGGAGTCTGAAAATTTTACTAAAAATGACAGCGTGATTATAATGACCGGTAGAAATGACTCGAACCCTATTAAATTTATGGTTGAAATGTCTGCAGCAGTTAAGATTCTGAAAGATTGTAATGTCTTTTGCATTTTTGAATGAGCGTAAATTTAATCTTCAATTGAAAATGCTTGCACAAAACTAGAAAAACTGTAATTTCATTGAAGCAAATATATATCTACAATAGTATTTACAAAACAATTAGAATACATGAAATAAACGTTGTAGTTACTATACTACAACAAATATCTTTTGTTCAACGGTAGCACAGGTATAGGGAAAATCAAACGATTCAGAGCATGTATTAGTAGCTCCAAAAATTTTGTCATGTCCCTTTGTCCATATTAGTGCGATATCGGTTGAACCGATGAATCAACCCAATAAAACCACTATTCCTTATTATTTTTGTAAATTTATCACAACCTATGTAAGTATAAAAACGTGTCAGCGGAGAACATACCGGTAAATACCAGAATCATATTTTCGTACACAATAAAAAAAAACATAGTAAAAGTAGTTTTTCAGTTCTACATTAAAATATTGTTGGGTCTGTAAGCAAACTTAATTATGTAGATCTGGCCATTAATGATATGCCTGGATCTGGTACAAATATAGATGTAATATGCTTTAGCGAACATTTTGTCGTTGAAGGGAATGAAAAGTACCTGTAACTTAATAATTTTCATGTTGGAGCCATTTATTCGCGGCCTGATCAGCTATGAGGGGGAACATACATACTTTGCAAAAATCAACTCCAAAGTACTGTATTACAGGAAATTATTGAATTCCGCATTGCTTGCCGGGTCAGCGGGATTTTCCGAAAGGGTTACCGCTGGCCCGGAACATAAAGGGCTAAGGAAGGAACACGGGTGGGTTTTAGTCAGTAAGAGTCTGACACTCCCTTCCGCTCCACCCAGAGCGGGCAAATTAAATGACACCTTTATTTGATGATATCCCACCCTGAAAAAAATAAAATAATTTGCGGGCTTGAAACCAAATCTATACTATGTGTATACACCGTGTTCTTCACGTTAGCCATAAACCTTGGCAAACGCTTCTATAGCTTTTACAAATCAAATCTAACAAAGAAAGTAGTACATTAATGTGTCCATATTGAAAAATGCTTATTTCCATGGTCTGAACATCTGGTTGAAGTTTATGTATATCGTCCGGATCACGGTGTATAGAACACCCTCATTTTAAATATTTTTTTTTTAAACTTATACCAAACCCTACTAAAACTACAACATAAAAAAGTAAAACAATAATAGCAGGAGACTTCAATATAAACCTTCTACGAAAATATATTAATAGCAGAAAATTCATAGAACTATTTTCAAATTATGAAATGCGGTGCCAAGAGTGGCCTCTTGGCTGGGGATGAATACAATATGTATCAGTAACATTCCAAATATAATAGGGAAAACTCTTATTGTCTATTCTGATCATAACACAGCACAGGTTGTTAAATTCAAATATAATCATAAACCCATATCAGGTTCTTACTTCAGGTCCTTAAACGACCTGAGCAAAGACAATGTTAACAAATTCATTGAACACATAATTAAATTATCTTTTTTCTGAAATTTATAACCTTTCCGATACGAATAAAGCCTTTGAAAGATTTCACGACACTATTTTATGCTATAAGTTGTGTTTTTCGCTCATCAAAGTAAAAAAATAATTCAAATGCACTAAATTAAAATGGATAACCAAAGGGATTAAAATGAGTAGTCACACTAAACGTCTATTAAGATATAAATAATATTTAAACAAAAAAAGTGATAAGAAAACTAAATTTAAGGCATATTCTAATTTATCAAGAAAGATATTATAAATATTTATTATTATATTATTAATATTTATATTTTAATTCATAAATAATTAATCTCAAAAATATTGCATACTCAAAAAATAAGGAATAACAATTAACAATATAACATCTCGTGAATATATTAATAGCATAGTTGAAAATGGTATAACAGCTACATCAGGCTCTGAAATCGCAATTTTTTTAATAACTTCTAACCTTCTAACCCTACTGAAATTTTTACCATATTAAAAACATTAAATAGTACTAAGGCATCCGGTTATGATGATATTACTACAGACCTTCTAAAACACATTGCTCAATACATTGCAGAACCACTTTCATAATATCATCAACGTATCATTAGAGTAAGGCTGCTTCCCGGATAAACTCAAGATATCTATAATAAAACCACTCCATAAAAAAGCTCTAAATCAGATAAAATAATTACCGACCTATTGCTCTGATACAAATCCTATTTAAGGTCTTTGAAAGAGTTATGTTCAAAAGACTTCTCTCTTTCTTTGATGTATAATGTTCTTGCTAAAGAGCAACACGGGCTTAGGAAGAACAGATCAACTTTACTAGCAGGGTTTAACCTAGTTAAATCATCGGTAGAAGAGGTCCAGCCTCAGAATGGTTCAAGTCATATCTATCGAATAGAAGTCAAATCTCATAGAAACCAATGAGTCGAACAAGTACACAAAACAAAATTCCTAGGGATAACACTCGATGAAAGGATAACAACTGGAAAGAACATATTGACGAAATATGAATGAAAATAAAAAGATTTGTTTATGCTAAAAAAGTTAAGGATGAGACATCTAAACGAACTGCGATGGTGGTGTAACACGCCTATATTTGTTCCATTATTCGGTATGGTATTATTGTTTGGGGAAATTCCACGGAAATATCTAGAATACTAATAGCAGATAAAAGAATGCATTCGTACAATCTTTAACATGGACTGGTCTGAATCATGTAGGCCAGTGTTTAAATCACACAAAATTCTTACCGTTCCTTACATTTACATTTACGAAATTGCAAACTCTTTGAAGCTAAAAATAATGTTAACGATGAAAAGTCAATTAGTCAGTTTATTGAAAATCCCTGTACCTAGGATAGAGCTATTCAGACGCAGCTGCGTGTATATGGCGCCACTTATATATAACTCAATACCTATCTGGATAACAGAAGTACCTTACAAAAAATACTGTATGGTTTTGAAAGCATGGTCGATATCGCATAATTTTTATTCTGTCGGCGAATTTCTGAACAAAAAATCTTTTTACTCCTACCACTTCAGAAATGCATTATAATAATTTTTTCATTATTTATGTTCCTTTGTTGATATTACTGCATGTTATTACTACATACCTACTTCATGTATTAAATATTCGCCTGCCATCGTTACATGGCAGAATGAGTCTTTGCACTACAATTTTATATATCATCTTTTGTACCTACAACATTTTATGCAAATAAACGATTTTATTTGATAGGGAATCCCCCTCTTGGCATAACATTTTAAGGCATAATATATTTTGATATAAAGTTTTCGCATAACTTTTATTAGCATAATAATACTGTGGCATTATAATACTTTGGCATAATGCAAAGGTTAGCATAAGTATCATTTGGTCTAATTTGTTTTGGCATAATTTGGAGTTGGACATTTTTATGGCATAATATCTATTCGTCTAATAATCGAATGAGCCATAAATATAAAAAGGGTGTCCTGCAGTGGCGAAGGTTTCATACAACTCGATTCCTACCGGCTTCCCTTTGAAAAATAGCACAGTCAGTATTCTATAGACAAATAATATAATCATATTAAAGGTATCTACTCCGGCTTACCTCTTAAAAAATTGACCCTTCGCTACTGCCGGTCGATTCTGTAAAAATCTCACCGTGAAAACTTAGGTGAAGTGAGTTTGTTTTTGCTAGGAATTAACACTATTGACAGCTCACTCCACGCTCACTTCAGCTAAGTTTTCACGGTGAGATTTTTACAGAATAGCACCGCTGGTGTCCTGTCATTAGACAAAAACGAATCACAAATTTTCATTTTAAAAATAACGTTGGGTACCTACATTGATACTTGATAAAGTTATCACTTTACAAACTATTCTTTCTATAATTTTTTTTAAATTTTAATAGACAATATTTCATTACAACAAAACATTATTTGACAAACTATTCTCCTCATGGTCATGTTAATAGGTAAAACAACGCAAAGCATAAATAACGTTTGACTAAATGGATTGCTTGATAATTACTTACTTAATTTATTTGAGAAATATTTCTATGTTTCGGTATTATTATGCCAACAGTATTTATGGCAATAAACATTATGGCAAATCATTTATGCCTAATAATATTATGCGTAGTGATCAGTATGCTGAAATTCGTTATGCCAATGTAAATTATGACAATATATTTTATGCTTATCATTAGTAAACCGATTTGATATACATATTTTACTACATCAGTACTCGGTATTTAATTCTTCTTTCTTTCCTGGTCCTATTATTTGGGGTTAGGTCTCCTCACTTTTCTGCGCCAAGCTGTCCTGTCTTGGGTTGTCGGTTTAGGCAATTGGGCTTTCTTGAGGTCTCTTTTAATATTTGACCACCAGGTCAATCGTGGGCGGCCTCTACCTATCTTTTGTTCTGGCAGATTTAGTGCAATTTGTACCACATGATATTCATTGCGTGTTTTAATGTGTCCATACACAGTACTCAGTACTAAACACTTTGCGGGACACTTAACGCCCCTCGACGTAATAACAATAAAACTTCTATTGTCTCGTTCAGTGTCCTTCAATGTGTTAATTAGGAAAACATATTCTGAAACACATTAAACCTAGGCATGAACACTATTCTCAGAACATTCTCAATAAAAAGTTGTATATATGATAATGGTACAATTCTACGAAAGAAATTATGCAGAACTTAACCTCACACTAAGTTATGCAAAAACTTTACACGTTTTACGCTTTACCGGGAATAATCAGTGTTGTTAAACTAATAGCTTCTGCAGTAAAAACAATACAAAAGAAAAAATGTTTTAAAGTAAATACTTAGACCGTTGAAAACCTTATAAAAATATCGAGAACCGAGTTTCGGATATTTACGATACCTATGGGGAATCTTAGTTTTGAAACTGGAGCAGTACTTACTATATGTCTTGAGTAAAATATTTTCTCCCCATTCTTCCGAGATTTAAAGATACGGTATGAGAAACGTCTCCGCGTTCAACAATAAGTTATGAACATCGTACTCACTGATAAAATGCTATAATTTGTTCTATAACTTAAAAAGATAATCGTAAAATAAACGAACTATTGCTAGGATTTAGTCCTGCAATATTCATACGGTACAGGTTACAAGAACGTTATTGTGCTATATTTTTACAAATACCACAAGTTCTATATAGCTAATCTTAACTTTATTCTCATTACGTGGACAAAATAATCTTCTAGCTCTGCATAACATAATTAGCTCGTAACAACACTGTAACACTACTAAACACCCAGCTCAGCTTAAATTGAACAAAATAGGGCAGAAATATAAAAAATATTTATACCAAAAGATGTGTAATGTATTAGTAGGAATTATAGCAGACATGGCTGATGGATGAGGCGGCCGGACAAGTGTCGACTCACGGTTATCAAATCATGCTCCGCTTATAATGTTGGCTACCATTAGCGGTGCCGCCAAACAGCTAAGTAGGTACCAAACCGCTGAGAAATGTATCAATTCATAATCATATTTTATTAGGACAACGTTTTCAAGGGACATTTTGGAATTGGAATTTATAAATCTTTCCATGATGTACCTATATGGTTTCTTCTCAGCGTGTCGATGGTAATCCTCAGGAGGTGTCAGGAGGTCTACCCTCGTTGCACGAGTTCCGTGGTTTCAGCCGAAGTTACGAGCCATTCCTACTCCGTATCACCTACATAAGACTACATGGACATAAGATTAGTTTGGAGCTTGAACAAAATATTAATAACAACACGATTTGACAGTTGTCCCTAATCGCAATATGTTTTTACCCGCCCAAAAAACTAATTAATCGGGTGTAGGGTTCAAAGATTCGAACTAGTTTTGTTCGGGGCAATATCTTCGGTGACGGACTTAAAGAAAAGGTCTCCAGCTCCGAACTTAGCTACGGGTATTGTAATATGTCGGCAGTAGTTGTATGTCCTAGCTGCAGGAATTAGGGCACGTCAGACAGATAGATCTGTATGCATTGTTTGCGAAAGAGCACCATATCCTTATTTGATCTAATAGTACGTGTCTACAATATTATTATATCTAAAGATGTAACTGAAAGAGAAGAAATTGGTTTTAAGTATTCGTCATAGTGTCACTTTAATTTCGATATGTATGTTTTTGTTTTTATATCGGCACCTTGTTTTTATGTTATATTTATGTAGGTAATTAGTTATCATCCTAATATTGTACTTTTTTTGTTGTGCTGTCATTGGTGTGTGCCAAATAAGATAATAATAAATAAAAAAAAGGACTTTTTTGGTAAAAAAAACATACCGGATAGTTTATATAATATCGAATTGAGTTCAGTTACTATTTATTCTTATATTTTTTTAACAGAAATTGGTGGTTTGTTTGAATGAAATCGTTTTTAAAATGTGATTTTGAAATAAAACCACTGATCAGTCATTACTTTTTCAGCTTACAGTGATCCCGGCCATTTATTTACTATCTATGTTGGAAGCAATTCAGCAATAAAGGCCACCCAATGAAGTTTGTACAGAGGATTTTTGTGTCTTATAGTCTCTGTTGCTGCACACTATTATTACCATAACGTGTTTGCAATACCTACACATCACTGTTGGTTGCTTCTTAGCAACGATTCAACCACCAACATACAATTGCACACGACTTAACGATATGTGAACCCAGAAACCGAATCAACAAAAATAAGAAACGAAGACAATCTCAAACCCGAGAAAGCGCTCAAATAAGTCAAATAGACGTAAATGAATAGCGAGCATTTCAGAATAAAGAGCAAAATTAACAAAATAAACAGACAGCAAACAAACAGTAGCCTCCTGGCGTGGAGTAATCCTCTTATCGCGTTATCTCGGCCTCGGTTGATCAGACATTTTGTTTCCGTTACCTGCGCCGCGCCGCCTCGGAAGCAGTCGGAAGTAGTCGCAACCACTCGGAACTAAGATAAGCCGTTTAAAACAAAACATGTACCTATTTGTATCCGTCCTTTATCTCTGGCCGCGCCAACCAACACTACTTGTTCTTGGAGGATATCCAACGTGTCGGAATAGTTGTTATTCGTCTTTTTAATTTAGTTTTATGTTATCTATAGTGAGATTAAATTATACACTTGAGTAAAGTAAAACTGTTAACTCAATGTATATTATAAAAAACTAATTCTTAATTAAAAATCAAATAAGTACACAACCTCTTTTCTAAAATCGAAACCCAAAATGAGGTTGTGTCTTAAGAATATTTTCTTCACAGTTAGTTCAATAGAAAACAAAGAGCCTTGGGCTTAAGAAAACGCCTCGTTCTATTATTTGAGGAAAAACAAAAAGTTATTCTTTCTTAAAATTAATGAACTCGATCCTGAGTTTGACATTAAAACGTGCCGGTTTTTCGGAGTATCAAATGAACAGTATTAGTTACTTATTGATATCTATTCTGTTAATGGTCGCGTTAAAGATCTTAATTATCTTTGCATGCTGTTAATTTTATCGTAATGCTGTAAGTATTGATTTTCCTCAACCAGTATCTCATAAATCATTATTGAATACGTCTAGACAACATATAACTGAAATGCAAACAAAGTCGCGTCATTATTTGTTTAAATACTTGAGCGCGTATTCTTATTAAATCATTGTTAAGCTAAGCGCAAAACTTGAAATAAAGTTGAAATACTCCATGCAAGGAAGTCATTATTTTTAAAATACTCTGCTACAATATTGGAATTGAGAGCGGAAAATGTTGCTACGCCGTAGCGCTACGGTCGGCTACGCGGCTACGGGGAGGACTGCGGCGCGGCGGACTCGCGACGGGTCGCGCCGGGCCGCATCCGCAGCCTCTTGGGTGAATAGCGCCGCCGCCGCCGGCAGATGATATTGTGCGCCGGTTCCGCCCGTCGAACGAACCCCGGCCCACGCCG
Organism: Luperina nickerlii; assembly: GCA_963855955.1. Lineage (NCBI taxonomy): Eukaryota > Metazoa > Arthropoda > Insecta > Lepidoptera > Noctuidae > Luperina > Luperina nickerlii. The sequence goes on along the minus strand of OY979664.1, from coordinate 11,628,481 downwards.
CCATTTGTAACAATTTGTTAACTCTACTATCGAAACGGTTACTTTGTACAAGATAGATGCAATGGCTGTGTAAATCCAATTCACGATCTGGTCTCCTTTTCTGAAACCTGACGTTATTTTATTTCCATTGTGAGAGATATGCAGAAACAAATATAAAATGTTATGATGTGACTCTATAAACTATCGCGCTTCGTTGTTATCTTGACTTCTGTATGTTGTGGAGTATGTTTGTGAGGGCTCTAAAGTAAATTGGTATAAAATAAATAGACTCTTTTGTACAGTTTTTTGAGGTGAAAACATCTTTAGGCGCGTTGGGCATTTTTTGAGATGGGAAAAAACCATTGAAACGCGCTACTGTTACCGTAAGCGACACCTTGCGTGTTTTGTTTATAAGACGATTCAAAAAATACCCGGGTCGGATGTGTTCGGCTGTCCTCGGGATGTACTCGGTTTTAATGTATATCCGATATGTCAGTGAGTGATGGCAAAGTATTCTGTTTGTGTTTTGTTTTCACTTCTGTCGGCACTTCCGGAGTGCCACTGTTTTTTTTACTAGATCGTAAATGTGGCATTTATATAATGACATTGTTCATTTCCTTTAGTTTAGATAAATAACTCAAATATTATGCTCTATCCCCAATCTCAATAGATATAAACAAAGATCTTAGGGATACTGAGAATACAAACCGTATTCTAACGTTATCTCAACAGATAACCCATCGCGACCGGCCTAAAACCAACTTATGCAAGTCCTGATAAAAAACACGATTTTGATTTCTTTTACAACATAACATAACATCACGTATTTCCGAAGGGGTAGGCAAGGGTGCGTACGCATTTACATAAAAGTCTCATATAATAGGGGTATTGTCATCAACAACCAGTCACAAATCAAAGGAGAATGCACAAAAAAAATTAGCATTGATTAAAAAAACAAAGTATATAAAGTAAGAAACAAAAAGTTTAAAAAAAGCAAAGTATACATAGTAGATAATTATCTAATGTGAAATAAATTTCTCTCAAAATAATCACCATAGGCACCACAGCATGCACAAAGCGGTAATATTGCAAGCGCCGAATAAAGAGCTTCCTGTTGTCAAAAAGAGATAGGTAATGAGACTATGCTGTACATATTCCACCATCCAAACAACGTAACGAGGTCAGTTATGCACTGAGAGTGCTAATAACACTTATTTCGACAAAACAGCGACGAAATCAATTAGTGACTTTAGAATCGCAGCAGCCATCATTAACAAATATCGACGAAGCTAAAAAAAACAATCGTCGGTCCTCGTCCGTTAGGAAGTCATCATTTCAGCCGAAAGACGTCCACTGCTGGGCATAGGCCTTCCCCAAGCATCACCACTTCGACCGGTTTTGTGTTTCTCGCATCCAACAATTCCTGTGGCCTTTACCAGGTCATCGTTCCATCTTGTGGAAGGCCTTCCGTCGTTGTCGTCATCGTCGCACGTCAACCAGTACTCGGTCGCCAAAAAAATTATGCGTTGGAAAGGTGTGCGTATATAATCAGCATATTGTTTTTATTATCTCGCCTATACTAAGCGTGAACACACTATGCAACAGTTTTCTAGATTTTTTCTTAGTTGATCACGATGATTTATAACAGCGATGTTTTTTTTCGTAATAACTATCTACCTTCGCTTTTATACATGTCTTTTTATCTATAAAAATAATTACGCTGATGAGTTTATTTGTTTGAACGCGCTAATCTCTGGAACTACCAGTTGGATTTGAAAAATTCTGCATTTGATAGCTAGATAACTTTATTGAGGAAAGTTTTAGAATATTTCACTTCACGCTACAACCCTTAGGAGCCGAGCAAAAGAAAAAAAGAGAAAAAACCCTAAGCGAAAACAAAGTAACAGCGCGGGCGGGCGATGGGATGGGACGCGGTGGGTCGGGGCCCAAAATTTCACGCGGACGAAGTCGTGGGCAGAAACTAGTATACTATTTACCGCTAGACCCCGTAGAAGGTGGCGGGACGAGCTAAAGAAAATTATTTCATATTTGTTATCCAGAATTCCCTTTTACCACACTTATGTTTTTTTTCCATCGACTCTGGTTTTTAGCCCATACATTATTGGACATTCTCCTTTCCGGACTGCTACAAAAAAAACCAGATAGAACAACATTTTGACCTACCTGAAAAACGAAGCCGGGCCGCACATCTGACGTGCATGCGGCCACTCCACCAACGAGGCTGTCCTGTCTTTAGGCTATTTAAACTAGTGTGCGTAAGTAAAAGTTAAGTGAAATATACGTTGAAAGTGAATAAATAAGTCAAACCCGTACTTTGGGTCGTCGAGACGAGACGAGGCGTCTCTAAGCTGAAACTTGACTGAATTAATTATAAACAAAAGTACGGCAACTGTCTCCGTGAAATACCTTCGCAATTATTAGAAGAGATGGGTTCACTACACACTAAATATTAATTATGTCTTTTAAGCATAAGTGTAGACATTGAAAGATAAATAATACATACCAAACTCGCTTTGAATGAGGTCAAAATCAGGCTATTAGACTAGATTTTAGACTCAAATACTTCGGGGTCAAAGTCAAATCATTTATTTCAAATAGGCACATAAAAGGCACTCTTGAAAGACAAAATTTCCAAAAAATAGAATTGATTCTAGTCACCCCTTCCAAAAGGTAGTTTCGTATGGAGAAGAATGGGCAAGAAACTCCACCGTTACTCTTTTAAAATGTTTTACAAGGTTTTGTATACTTTCATTATATAATAATATGTGAAGAAGATGAGTAAGTATGACGGGGCGTATTAAACGCCTAGCTTCGATATAACCCACTCTCTTTTCTTTGCCATACCTTGACGTATAAGTATAAAATATTTATTTATTTATACTTTATTGTACACGAGAAAATACATTACAAAAAATACATTTAACACTACAAAACAATGGGTGGCCTTATCGTTTTCTGCGATCTTTTCCAGGCAACCTTGGAATGGTCAGTGATTGCGTGAACATAAAAATGGCTTGAAATATACCTAATATAATAAATAAATATTTGTAAGAAATTTTCATTAAAATCTTTTAAATAACCTTTGCTATAGAGGTCTATAAGAAAGTAGTTTCAATAGTCAGTCACGCCTAAAGTCAGTACTGCAGCGATATTATTAAATATTAAAATGTAAACCACATCAAACCAATGTTTGGATAATAATAACCAATTTTTACTTACAAGATAACATTTTGGATCTTATGATGATAAAACAACCCCTCTTATTTAAAGACTGGCTTCTGCCCGCGATTTCATCCGCATGATATTTATAGATTTCTCCCCTGTACATGGGACTGATGTTTAGCACTTATTAAACGTCATGCACAGATAAAGACAAGAATGGTCCAAAATCATCACATTACAGCCAACATTATTCTAGATTATAATACAGCATCAGCCGCATCAATACAGATATGACAACGCAGCGCACTAAATAATGAACGTTTGCCAAAAGCGGAATATGCAGTGATTAGTTAATCGGCCTAAAATTGTTGGCACATTACTATCAGCTAAAGCCAGTGTCGCACGCAGTACACTGACGAAATTCTCTCGGGAGCTTTATTAAAATTTCTCCTCACTCGAAGCTACGCAATTTAATAATGCATGTCGTAAAATTGTTTCTCGACAATCATAAGTTCATAACGTATGGCATAAACATCAAATTGTTTATTTCAACACGAATTATGTGGTGTGCCGATTATTGCAAGTAATTTTATTAATTTGGTTTAAGAAAAGAGATTATATTTTCATGATTTATTTTCGTCGTTCTTTATTATTAACTAGCTGCGCCAAGCGTTTTCGCCCGCATAAAGGCTCGTACACACAAGCGCGACGTGACATGCGACACAAAGGCACCGCAAGTCGCGCAACGAGCGGTGCCTTTGTGTCGCGCGCGATTCGCGTCGCGCGTCGCGCCTGTTTGCAGGAGCCTTAAGTCTCGATCCCATGGAATAACGGAACAATAAGTATTCTATGACCTAATTCAGGTCATAGTCTATCCATGTGCGAAATTTCATCCAAATCTGTTCAGCCGTTCAGCGTAACAAATAAACATACAAAAAAAATCTTTTCTCTTTATAATATTAGTTTAGATTTGTTTGTTGCTGTTTTGTGATTCAAAGAACAATGGCAATAAACTTAAAATAACAGTTTAGATGTGAGAAGCGCGCCACTTGGCGGATATCTGAATAATTAATTATGTTAAATGCAAAGATTTCTAATAAATACAATGAGGCTTTCAAACTCTGAATGATTAATTAATTTTTCATTAAAATTTTCGGTGGTTATCATTCTGATTGGAATTGCCTAATTGACGCGTGTGGGTGCGATCGGTTTATCTATTTCCTTTGAACGCCTAAACTGCTTCATTAAGGGGCTTACAGGACCTAAACACAAAAAACGCAAGTTTTAGAAACCATAAAAGTATATGATCGACTACAGTAAACAAAATCAGAAAAATATATGATATTCTTCAGGATATATGCTAGGTAGATAGTGTGTTGAAAACATAATACAACTAACTTGATACGATAGAAAAAAAATCATGCAGATACCTCTAAAAACTTTCTTTTGACAATAAAAACCATACTAATATACATACAATCATTTTAATTTTTTGCCAGATTATTCTACAAGCAACATACTAAAATACAAGTGTTTTAATTTAAGAAAAAGCCCCTTAAACATATATTGCGGCTTCTTAAACGATTACAAGTGGGACGGTGATAGATTCCAGTTTCAGTTCTCGTTAATAATTCCCTACATGTTCCGAAATCCTATTGTGAATGCAAGCCACGTGGTGTCGGTCGGTCGTTACAAGGCGCGGATGGATGGGGGCATATCATAACACCATAACTTAACTTTCCATCGCAAACATCTCAATCAACGACTTGTGGATCGATTCCTTCTATTTAATCGGCGCTACCCTCTTGTGAAATTAACAACGATCAAAATTAAACGTTTACCAAGACACGCTTTCGACAGTGGGCGGCGTGATTAATCACACGCCTTGAGTATTGCAGGCGAGTGTCCCCGAGGAGCAGCTGTACTCAAACAATGCAGAACACTTCATCAGAGAAGCTTAATTCTGATTTAAATGGCAACATCGATCGACAACTCGGGCGTCGAGTAGTTAAGCATCGCCTCGGGCTCGGTTAGGTAAGCGACGACGTAAATTGTTGATGCGCGCGCCGACGGTTGCCAGCCATCAAATATGCACCACATTTCCCACGTCAAGTGGGCAACTTGCTCCGACCTCCTAGACACAAAAGCACAAATGGATATCACGATGCTACTTTGACAGCTCGACACAGCAGGCACATGACGTAACTCCGATACCGTCTAATGTGTTTCACACTATTTTGGTTCTGCCTGTAAAACTTCTGGAAGCTATTTTAACCAAGCGTTTGTAGGAATTATTTACATTTGCTTGCTGTCTAGACGTACACTGTTTGTGTCTTCACAATATTAGAAGTAGTCTATATCATCTGTATGCCGACATAGCGTTTAACCTCCGAAAGATTAAGAGATTATTGGTAAGAGTTTGCGATGGGTGCCAAACACGGTGCCAAACAGTGGCCCAGTGATCCACCTCGTTCTTAAGGTGCTCTTAAACGGGCTAGTTTTTTGACAATTACTTGCTGCAATTGTATAGTCGCCAAGTTACCGATTATATCGCTCAACACAATGCAACAATTGCTGCAATTTTGCTGTGTAGCCCGACGATATTGCCAAGATATTTCCTAGTAGTCGCAAGTATTCAATGTCTAGCCGGCTAGATTGCAAATGATTTATCCCGCTTTGACTTTACTGCAATATCGCCGTATATCGGCTTTGCTCTGATGTTTAAGTGCATCTCTTCTCCCTCGCTTGTCTCCCCCCACCTCGTTCCGTCGCTGCTGCCACTGTCTCCTCGCACGCGCACGCTGACACCTAATCTATTCACCACGTGTTCTGCGATTAGTGAAATTGTTTTGTATCTGTTGTTGATTTTATTCTTTTCGTCATGACCGAGTGGTCAAACGAAAAGTTTTTGAACTTTTTCAACGAAATCCATGTACGTCCTGAATTATGGGATGTAGAAGCTAGTGCGTATAAAGATCGTAACCTTAAGAAGGATGCTTGGGCCTTAATTGCCGCGAAGTTTCATGGAACGACCAAAGCGGCGTCATTAACTGCTAAGATCTAGCCTCAGTATAGCTCCACGTGTACAAACACAATTCCTCAGCAATCCAGTTGCAGAATCTTGCTGGACTACCCTCAGCAATGTATTGCATAATGAAATTGCAGCCAGGGTATAAGTTGCAAATATACTGAGCTATATTGGTCAACAAAATTGCCAACGAGATGCAATTTTTGTAGCCCTTTTACAGGCCTCTTTAGAATTCTTTTAACTGCTTCATCTTTTTCCGTTGTGAGATTTGAAATTAACACGATAGTACAAAAGTCCATTCGGATGTAGTTCACGACTAATTTTTTATGTTGATCCGTAACTCGCACCTCACGACCCCTTTCTGGGTAACCAAGTAATTAAGTCGGATGTCTTACAATATCGTTTTAAACAGGCAATTGTTAATTATTTGATTGAGGAAAACATTGTAAAATTTCCTTAAGATGTTGAAGGAAAAGTGGGTAGGTACGCTGGCGGTGACGGACGGCCGACAAAGCTAGGCATTAAAGAAGCCCATAGCGGTTAGATTAATCGTGAAAGCGTAATTCACGTGGCGAGCCTGTCACGTTGCGGGCGGCTGGGGGGGAGGGGCGCGGGCCTGCACGACCGGTGCACGTGGCCACGGAAATATAACCACCTCTATCGATCGCGATAACCACTGCCGATCAGAGAATAACAAAACAAGCTGCAACTACGAGTGCATGCGCGGCTGTCAAACAAGGTCCGGACTTAACATCGAAATTCTTACAATTTACAAATGGAAATTCTTAGATAAATCAATCATTTGGGTTAGAAAGCCAACTGCATGCATAATATTCTTACTTACCTTACTTGGGTCAGTGGGTCATCTTAGGTTGCCTTAGAATAAAACCACAACCAGATCCTTTGTTGCCCTACCTATCACATGAAACCAATACAATCAGCAAATTGGATGCACTGCGGGGTGCCTGTACCGGGTATTATGCTTCAACTATACTGCAAAACTGCAACCCTGCAGACAACTCCAACAGCTAAAGTATTGCGAAGTTAGCAAATTGCAACGCGAAATGATACCATTACCATATACGACCGCTTCCTAGCTGCTACACAGTTTAGCTCGCTGCCAACTCACATGGTGGCCTTTATGAGCCTTAAATAATTAATTAACGTCAGTTTTTTTTTTACCAGAAAACGATAGTCACAGATACCTTTTAAAGTACGTAATTCATTCAGCACTTGAAAAGAAGCTAGTATCTAATGACTACGGGCTACGACGCAGATGGATCGATTGTTGCGGTCAAGCAATGTTGCTGCGGTTAAGTCTTGAATGAGTGGCCGTTGTTTATGCGTCTAATCGTGGTACCTCGATGGCCGGGCACATGTTAAGCCACATCGATCCGGCTCTCATGCGGATAACTGACAGCCCGAAATTGACAACCGAACCGTGAGACGCCGGTAGTTTACGAAGGTTAGAAGCCAGTGACTTTCTGTGAAATGCGGTCTTTTAGGTGTATTTGATCCGATTGGAAACCTGCATGTGTCCCTACTTTTATTTTTGATAGACGAACTTTTTGAGATGTCAATGTCGGTTTTCTAGAAGGCTTAATCTCATTAATTCGTAAGAAATATTGATCCAGTGAAACTGCATGGACCTAGACCATGCAGTATCTCGTCATAAAAATCTATTGTGTAACTTCAGCTTACCTACTATCTATTCCAATATTCAACAAGAAAACAGACGCTCACACAATATTTCAAGTAGTATAATTGAAACTTATTGATTTAAAACAGACAACGTATAACAAAATGTAACAATATAACAGAAGTAAAAATATTCTCGCCATTCGGTTAAAAATTCTAATTTTATTCTCCTATTGAAATCAGCACAATAAAAGTCAGAGCTTATATCCAAATGAGTCTATTTGACGAAATAATTTGCAACAAACTCACTCGAAATACTATTGCGAATGGCGCATGACAATTTTTCCGATAAACCTTCACTTATGTACAAGTAATTTAGGAAAATTATCTTTAAGACCGTGGTTTTAAGGTTGACGTTCATGTATTTTAGGATTCGCTGTGGAAGTGAGGTGAGGGATGAAGGGCAGGTCATCGGCCCCGCGCTCCCGCGCCCCCCTCAGGCGGAGGCTGCGAGGACATCGCAGGCTGTCGGCCGAGAGAGCCGAGCGAGCCGGGCACGCCCGTACACACCATATGTCTTCTTGACATGTTTATTGAAAACTCGCAGATAACAATCACCCGCTAATATAGAATTCAAACCATTTAATATTTTCTTTAATAAAATAAGAAAAAGTTCCTAAATTCCGGTGATACTTGGATTTTATGTTTTCAGAATTTTATTGACTCATTGAACACTGAACAATGATAATATACTTATACCATATTCATTGATGTTTCAACTATTGAACATGAATCATGGACATTGGACCTTTAAAAAGACAAGCGCTGCAAACTTGTCATTTTTCCTATAACTTTCATGAGTATTTTCACAGAGACATCCCATGGAAACAATAACACGTACGGCATAAAGTTTCATAGTAATTTTAAAGCTACCATAACTATAACTAAACGTTATAAACAAAACATATATCTGAACTTAAACCGACGCGAAACGAGTTAATCTTCCTCATCTTTTTTGTAGCACAAACGGGGATAAAACTTTAATGCGAACATCAAACCTTGATTTTTCATTGAAGTGATCTTTCATTTCCTCCCAATAATTCCCGGCGGAATAGTTAGAAGGGTACTATCGCATATAACCCAGTTTTCCAATGTCGGTATTAGGTCTCAATGTGATAGGAGGCACGCCTATCGTTATTTATTGGGCATAGTTCCAATTCCGGACCGTAATCGAGAAATTTTCTTACAGTAAAACTCAATTATACTTTTTCTCGATCTGGGGATCGAATCCGTCTTTTTCGAACTTGGAAGCGTTAGCGATCGGATTCCGTGCTTATTGTCGCCACGATATCAAAATTATATTATGAGAAGAACTATGCAGAGAATTTTATTAAAACCTTGTTAGCTCTGGTAAAGTACTGTAAATCTGTTCCACTATGTTTTAATATAATTTTTAAAACGCTGTAATACGATTTTCAAACTCTACAATACAACTTTAAAAGCTGCTATATAACTACGGTCCCAGAACTACCATTTAGATAAATAGACTGGTAAAAATCGGAAATTCTTTAAAGAAAAGACTTGATAAAGCGAATGTGTTACTAAGAAGACAGGTTTAAGATAGCAACATCTACCTACAATTACCTATATACAATTTACAGGATAGGTACCCGAAGCAAACAATTTTATTACCTATGGTAACAATCAGCTGTCTATTAGACGCTGATTAAAACTAGAACAAGCGCGCGTTTTAAACTAAATTACCGAGGAGTATTAGTCAAGGCTGGCATGTACGAGTAAACCTGAAACTTAATACAAAGATAGTTTAAAAAGTATGGTAACTTGAAACCTGAATCCTGGCTTAATCGTTTTTAATTTCAATAAACCAATAACTATCTTGAAAAAGCGACTGGTTACATAAAACCTTAGCTTAAAAATATTTAGTGCCGATAAAATAACTACGTGCTCCACCGAACAAACATTAGCTTTGCTCATGTCGGTAATTAAATAATTAAAAGATTTGCAATTTTTATGTTGTGATACGATAAAGTCACTGTCAACATCATTAAAGTAGCTGTAGGTAGTTATGAACTCCGCAACCGGGTTTTTTAACCGACTTCTTAAAAAAAGGAGGAGGTTCTGTCTGTATATTCATTGATATATTTGTTAATTGAAATCTTGAAATTTTTTGCGCGGCGGTTTATTAACTTTGCTTGGGTAGTTTTTGAGTTAGCTTCAATAATACGATGTTGATGATGTTATAATAACTTCCTGTCACTGATATTCCTATGGCAAGTAGAGGTATACGAATTTTTGTGGGGTAGGTACCACAACTAAAAAGTGAAAAATAAAAACTTTTTCCAAAAAATACAATCGACATCCAAAGAAAAAAAACAAAGTTAACAAAGGTATCACAGGCCATGGGAAGCGGTAGGTTATTTTTTTCTTAATATGTATCTAGGTACATATTACATAGTTTGTATAAATTTTACACAGTTTTTATAAAAATTCAGAAATTGAACTGTTGTTAATACTATTCCGACATCTCTTAAACAGCTCAATACCATTGTCAACTTAATTTGGTCGGGTTATACGCGGAGATTTAGTATGGAAAAGTAATGAAAGCTAATTTCTCTTAAAATACAACACTTAGGAATCTGAATTTTTGGTCGCTATAACTTCTTTAGGAGTACTAACATTTGAATAAATTTGGGAAGAAATCACAGAGTTTTTAATAGGGAAATCTTGAAATGAAAATTTGGCACCGTGACTACCGCCACCGCACTAATGGCATGTTATAACTACCGGAGTAATTTTGAATTTTGGGTACTAATTTTATCTTGCAGGGTACTAATTTTCTATGTAGGTTTGAGGAAAGCGACAAGCTTCTCTAACTTGGAATCAACATTCAAAGTTGTGGTCCTGCTGAAAAATTGCGCGAAAGTTATCATCGTTGATTTCTCGGTAAATACAAATGTTACAGTACTGTTTTTTTAACGAAATAAATAACATATAAGGGTACTAAATATTTGTAAACTTACAATAGCTGTAGCTTGCCCCTTTTTCGGCGCTCATGGTGGTCCTGCTGAAGGGAGCGTGACTACCGCCGGATCACCTTCAAAGTCGATTTTCTCGAAAACTACTAAGGTACCAATTTTGTTGTTCGAGTACCAATTGAATACTAATTATTTACCAAATATGGAAGCGATAGGCGTTGGTGGACCTGCGGTAGTCACGGACATAAAGACTTCCACAATATCCACGTGGTTGAATTCCCTTGTCTGTCACTTTTGTGTTTTTGGACGACTTCAACAGAAAAGCCATTACTTTGACCTATCTCAAAAAAAGAAGCAAAGCTCTGAAAAGCTCTGAAAAGCTTTTATTCTCCTATTCTAATGAATCTCTTACTAAAGCGATTTGAATATTTTAGCTTACTTCAATAAAATATTGACCGTAACTTCTGCTACCGAAATAAATAAAAACATTCAATTTCTGCTTTACAGTCTATTCTATTCTATTTTATTTTAAGGGTTTCGTTTTTTCCTTTTGAGGTATGGAACCCTAAAAATGGAATAGAATAGACTAGGATCACTTTGTTGTCCGTCTGTCTGTCTGTCGGTCAAGACCCTTTATCTCAGGAACACGTGGAGGTATTTTGTTGAAATTTAAACCATTTACTCAAGTCAGCAGTCCCTTGAAGTTGTAGAAAAATCAAACTTCTAAGTCAACGTAAAAAAAAGATACGGCCGTTTATGCAGCAAAAACCGTATATTTCGCTCTCAAGGGAATCAAAATTTATAGGGTACTTCCCGTTGACCTAGAATCATGAAATTTGTAAAGGAAAATTCCGAAAACCGTGTAGTTACATTAAAAAAAACCCGTGATAAACTACATACCATACCATAATTTATACGGAACCCTCGGTGCGCGAGTCCGACTCGCTTTGACCGGTATTATGACAAGCAAAGCCGGTGTCGACCATTCTGCCAATGTCTAAAGTGAATTGGAAAAGCAAGTGGGCATTGTTATAAATTTAAAAATAAATAAATAGAACAACATAAATCTTCGATAATACAGTTGGTCTTAATCTTGTGGGGTGCTTTACAGTCAACCGCATATCAGTGCTAACAATATGAAATTGACGGCGCCTTTATGTCGTAACAGTAAGGGCGATTTTCGCGTCCACTGCTATGCGGATGACTGTACTGTACACTTTTCTCCGGCATCATAGATTATTAATAAAACATTGAAAAAAAAACGATTTAAATAATTGACCAAAACTATGAAGACCTTGCAAGACAGAATGACAAAGGCTAAAATATCAAACCTTCAAACTTCGCACACATCGCATCTTTCATCTACTATATCGGGTGCCTTCATAAGGTATATCAATGACAAAGCAGCTCTATTAATTAATCAAGTAATAAGCACGAAGCTGAAAGCCGACTTCAGCCGGCGACGAAACTGATACACGGTTGACATTCCTTTGTAATTGTATTCTGTTAATTACTAAAGTGCAGACAGGTTATAATAGGTGTGTTGGTCAAGTGGGTGGGCGAGCCAGCGCTTGTCATGACATGAATACACAGAATTAATAATATTATGTGTAGGCCAGTAATAGTAGGGTATGTTAACTTGCAAACTTATAAGTATCCTTTACGGACTAATATACAAATGGTTAATTTGCAGGTCAAGTGGTCAACAAGGGCATTGTTGTAACTGAAGCAGATAGACAGAGAACAGAGAACAGGTGGATGATTTGGACTCTTTGAATTTTGGCGTAAATACCATAGCATATACTGATACACAATCTCAATGTTGCACTTAAAGCCTACGCAATCGACAGATACATAAATAAATGTGGCAAGTGTCTAGCGTTGTAAGGTCAAAACACAGACTTCTATGGGATCTATAGGTTAATGCACCATCAAAAATACAGATGTTCAGCTTTATATGCATAAGCTTCGAAGCAGACTTTCGGATTATGATAAAATTGATCAAACTAATGGCATTCCGGCCTCGTCGAACAACGGAGAGTACATGCAGCTGAAGCCTTTGTAAGTGTATCTTGTTAATTAATAAAGTAGACATGTAGGTGTGTTGTCGAGTGGGTACACGAGCCAATGCGGTTGTCATGTGTTACTGCTGAGGCTTTGACGCGGCGAGTCGCGCGCTATCGGCGCGATCGTTCGCTCCGCGCCACTCTACCGGGTTTTTGGGTCAAGCAGGTTGTGACCGGTGTTGCTGCTTTAGGGATTGCCCTCTCATGTCCAGAAATTTACTGAATGCATGTTGAGTATACATAATGTATCTAAGAAAGCACAGATAATTCGGGGAATTTATACTTGCTTTGAACTTGAGTGTATCGAGTCGGTGTCTTGCACCAGAATGGAGTAGGTCAGCTGTTCGATACGGCTAGGAATGTTCGTAAAGTATTGTACCGCTTCGTATGCCTGAATTAACTGCAGCTGAGTGTTACAGCAATAACAATAATAAATGTGATCGTTATCAGTTCAAGATTAAAGTTTTGTTTTTGTCTGTTCTTCGAAAATTCCTTTTACTGAATTAGTTTTTCTTTTTTTTTTGCCATAAAAAATGTTGTATTGTACTGTTTAAGTGTAAACTTATAACTGCATAGTTACTCTAACACATTTCGTTCTAAGATTTAAAGGAAAACAAACAATATTCAAGTAGGTACCTACTGAAATGTGACTATCACAAAAGCGTTTACAATTAGTTACAAGTAGAAGAACGAGTATTCCTTACAAACATTGCATTGGAAAACAGCAAACTAAAAGTTTCCTTTGAACATAAGTTACAGGGTCTCCTGAACACATGTTGCTATAGTAAAATAAAAATAGCAATAAACATAAAACCGCGGTGGGAATCAATTCGGCGGAGGATGTTGAGAGCGGCATCGCGACGAGCCTCTCGAGCGCGTATCAAAAAAGGTGAGTTTTATGAATTTCGACATCTCGAGCCGTTTGACGAGTAATCCGGCCGAGGCATTGTGCCTCGAGAGAACTCCACCGTTATTACGACACGAGGGCCTCGCCAACGCAACCGACACATACTTTGCGAGGCGTATTACCGCACTCCTACACTATACAGAGATACGTCGACTCATAATTACGTACCATAACTCGTTTTTGCTATGAAAGAATACTAATGATGTAGAGTTATTGCCTGATGAGATCCTTTGCCGCTATCTAAAGGTTTAACAAAACCTATTTGAATAAGAAAAGAAAGCTACCTTTTTAAAGAAGCTACCTTTTTAACACAGCCTTGTTTGTCAGTATCGTCTATGAAATACTTAATTAAACAAGGCTGGTATTAAAAACCTTGTTTCAAAATAAGTGGGTTGTGAGAGGATCTAAATATCTAATTGTAATCTTATTTGCATTTAAACCGTTCGCTCCTTCGCTTCGAGGGAATTTCAAGTTAACTAAAGACGGCGGCGCGCGGCGGTGCCTGGCGTTGCCTGGCCGCAAATCACGGCTGTACGAATTTGCTTCTTACACAAGGCTCGAGCAAAGTTTTTGATTGAAATAATAGATATTATTAGGATTAATTGCGATGCCGCGAATACGGATACCGATTTGATACTCTGACGCGTACTTTAATTATTTCGAACAAATGACGGCCCAAAACACTCTTCTGATCGATTTGGCAATTAATTAGTTGACATTGTCTCCTGTTACCACTTTACTCTGTCGCGTAAACAATCGTATGCGGAAACATAACAGCAGACGACTTTTAAGCTACTTTAAATACGGTAGATTAATCTGTGGATTTTGTGTTTATTCTAAACTTTTAACTGAAAATCTAGATGAGTACGTTGTATAAATAATACAGTAATTGTAAGAAGAAACATATGTTTAGTCATTGAAGTACAAAACACAGAAGCAGGCAGCGGAGGTTGTGGGGCACGTGTAGCCGGGCACGCGGGCTTTCCCCAGGGCTCTTTCCGACGAAGCCGCACACATATACACACACCATCAAGCTAATAAATAGGTATCATATCGATTACCCACAATCCCGCGTAATTCAATCCATTGAGACGTCCCGCACGACCGTGAGAGATCTTTCTTTTATGATCCCACCAACACTCGATAACGATAAATATTTAAAAAGAAAATCCTCCTCACTGCTGTCTCTTTGTGTTTAATGATGCATAATAAATCTTGAATAGGAACATGAGAGCCGTTTAGGAGAAAATAATAGAAAACACACTACCTTACAGAGGAGAATTATTATCTAAGTGTGCCGTCAGCAATCGTAAAACCATTTCTACTCCGCTTGAAAGCACATTTTAAAACTAAAGTCGTCAACTGAATGGAAGAAAAACATCAATTGTAAAAGTTACACGCAGTGATAAGAGTGGAAGAAGGATCTTAGTTTGAAGTTGAATGGTAAAACGTTGAACTCGAATGGAAATATAATCTGAATGAGACAGCAGTTGCTGACGATGCGCCAAATAATCATCAAATCAAACGTCTATAGATACAATTTCGGAGTTGATCAATTCGATGTTGCAAAGCTAATAGGGAAACAATAATGTCACCCAATCACCGTAACAGAACTCGACAGCTCTAACATGGCCTGAAAATCAAATGAGCTGTAATTTGTTCATGAGCATGCCACTAACAATTCACTGCTTGTAGTCTAGTTTTAAGCCCATAACCGCGATTGTTAACCCTTATTTCATAGTAAACATGTTATCATCATACCGTCATTATTTGCGTCAACCAGCATCAACTTTTATAACCCAGAGGATGGTTATGGAGCGATGCAGCCGTTGTCCGTTTCGGTCATAACTTTTAATTAACCGCACTTTACAAACTAACCTTGTTAATCGTCTTACGCTTCAACGCTCATTCATAATTGCCACTCGTAAAATCAGGGAAGAACTGTAACAAAATAGAGTGTGTAGGTACGAGACGAGTCTCATGCCTCACAATTCGACAGACGACTTTCAGTTATCAGGACAATTAATCATGAACGTAACGTTCATGCAATATATACGTGGCTTCCCAGATGTTTCGGTAAAAACATCGCTTCATAATCTGCTAACTTATTCAAGAATATTCAAACCTGACAAAGAATGTGAATATTAACTAAATAATTACCAACCAAGTATGTATATAAAAATATAAAGACCACACAAGCAGGATACTCCATATTATTTTATATAAAAATGCCAAAAAATATAGATGGATCATCGTGCTAACCCCCACTGGAAAAAGGCGTGAATATTCACTGGATCAACCGTATTTTCTATGTTTATAACTGGAATCATCAGGACCCGGAATTTTGTATACGTTATACCATGTCTCAAAACTTACTACACATATAGTGTTCATTGAATGTATGACCTTCATTCAGTTGCACCGGGTCAGCGTATCATCGCTGCTGAAATTCCAAGAACCGTTACACTAGACTCAATCGCGTAACTCCCCTTCCTCCCTCCCTTTACCTGCAGTACCCATTCTCCATTTAAATATTTTTGAGGAGATCACCCCGTAGCACAATCGTAACCCTTTTTCGTAGCTTTCGTAGCGCTCGTAGCAACTGCTACGACGCAAACATTTATATTCTGTTGATTCATGTTTTTCATGAAAATTAATTATGATGTTTTTTATTATCATATCAGTGTGGGGGAAGTAGAAAATGCTACGGAAATTGTGTTTATATTTTTTATGCACGTCTCACCACGGTGCTAATAAAATTCAACACACCTTCAAGAAAATTATTTTTAATCTTATCTACTTATTTATGTACTTAGCTAAAATTAAAAATAATATTCAAAATATATGTAATGATAAAAAACACTGGTATTTGATAGTAATTATTTTCCCCATTTAGGCGGAAAAATAATAAAAGGATATAAGTGCGGTATAAGCATAGTCAGTGAGGAACATCGAGATCGTCATGAGAAAACTTGCAAAGAGAAGCGTCAAGTTTGCGGGCGGTGAGGGTGTGCGGGTGTGGGGCGCGGAGGGCGCGGGATGCGGAGGTCACGGATCAGCTGGGCGGCGGCCATATTGATTCCCCGGCCTGTTTGATCGGCGCCACCCGTCCCCCGCCGCGCCGCCACCCCGCGCCCACACCCGCTCCACGGATTAATAGACGAGAACAACTTTTATGATTTCAACTCAAACAGAACGATGGCCTATTTAATGTTACCGGTAAAGTGCGAAACGGGGGAAACGCACACATAATGTACGATTGCAAGCTTAATTCCGGACTATTCGACAAAAGCTGATCTTTAATACTAAAATCGGATTGTGTTATGTTACAGTAATTTATCCCGCAATAAATTGCTGTTATTTTCAGCAGCCACGTTGAATTATCTTAGGAATGAACGGAATTCTGAACATAAAAGGTTTTAGAGATTTTTCTATGCCTCTTAACGCTATAGTGCCAATCGGTTCGCTACTGTTTACATCGATACGGTCCAAAGTACTCGTACAAAACAAATCAAAGTCGCTCTGTTCGATACAATGCGGCATCAGTCTGCCTTAATTAATAGTCGGCTGTAGAGCGCTCAGCGGATGAAACAATGACCGTATTGAATATAATGTTCGTACATTTCCTGTAAACAAATGGGCACGATTCACGAGGGCATAGGAATTATAGGAAAGTATGTAAGAAAAATCGAAACGTGACTAGCTAACTCGAGTCGGCTCTAAATTGAACGGGGCCTAAAGTAAAGTAGGCGAGGCGAGCGGCGAGCGGCGTAGACGAATTTCAAGTGTTTCTTTTACCGTGAAGAAGTGGCGCGTGCAGGAGAGCGGGCGAGCCACGCGCCCGCCGAGCGCACACACACAGCCACCGTGTGTGTATGTATGTGTGCTATACACTACCTAAACTCAACTTTTCAAGCCGCTCGTTAAAATTGATACAAAGCAATAAGTTAATTACAGCAGCCGGTAATATCAAATGAGTCTGCAAATTATTTTATTAGTATTTTTTTTGCATGAATAGAGCGAACTTCTATTTCGGTATCATAAATAATTATTCAACACCTGCTTGCCAATATTGTCACATACCACCTACCTACTACGTGGGACAGTTTTGACAATATCAACATTGTGTCAAATATCAGCGGTCAATTCGGTCACCGTTCAAGTTCAGCGGGGTCGTTTGTGGGCAGGAATATAAACGTGGTAAGTACATTGTGGTAGGAACGAGTGGGTTAAAGCCAGTAATTGTGCGGTAATATAATATTGAGAAACTGATAGTTTCTGTTACTGCTAAGTATGTATCTCGCCTACGACAATCGATGTGGCAATTTCCACCATTACGTCTTCACAGATTTAGATTTTTATCGTGTTTAGAAATCGGGGCTTGTGGGTAAGTAATAACAGCCGCACGGGTCGATCGATCAGGTTAAGCTACGCTTGCCGCGGTTGGTCCGTGGATGGGTTACCATCTTCACATACCAGGACCCCTCCGTGCCTCAGAAAGCATGTTAAGCCGTTGGTCCCGGCTGTCATTCGTGGATCTTTGAAAGTCGTTACGGGTCGTCGGTAGTCCGAAAACCCGACAACCAGTCTTACCAAGGGGTATCGTATTACCTAGTGACTGGGTTGTGGAGGTCAGATAGGCATACGCTCCAGGTAAAATATTATAAGTATTCAGTTGCATCCGGTTAGACTAGAATCCGACGCCAACATAGTTGGGAAAAGGCTAGGCAGATGATGACGTCTTCACAGAATAATCAGCGGAAGACGTATTTAGAAGAATTATAAGTGAAGCAGTTCTATTATAGTAATCTTCATAGTAGTTTGCCCTTTAGATTATTTTCTATTTTGAGAATGTACCCTTCAATGAGCAAACGATGTGTCGATAAACACGTACGTACGTACATTTTAAAATAGCGAGACAGATATAGTTATCTGTTTTTTTTTTACTTAAAACTTTTCTTAGTATTTTCACGTAGGTAATTGCATTGTGTTTAACTCACTAAACGAACGAATGAACTGCGACGTTCCATGAAAACAAAAACGCTTTAGTAAAGTTTGCAATATAGTAGAACTGTATTCTACAGATTCGAGCAATCAATGAAACCGCCAGACCGTTCAACCCAAAACTATCGAAGAAAAGAGAGACGGGTGCGAACGACCACTCATAATCAGTGTATGGCAAAAGTAGGCTGTTCCAATTATGTTGACATTACACATGGTTTGGTACATTAAGCTACCAATTAGAGGCGCGCGGCGGGCGGGGCTGGAAGGCTGTAAGCCGTTCAACCACGCGCTAGGTTACCGCTCTAGTTGACTACTCGATTTATTCACTTACCGATGTTCAATCGAGAGCCACTTTTATCACTTCTCAGTAATAAAATTCTGAGTGACACCACTGCTCGTGTGGTTTTAAAATGCGCGAACTTAGCTTTTGACATAAATGCTTGCAACGAGACCTGAAGAACTTAGCGATTTACGATTCAGTTGCTTATGATTCTGACAGATCCAACTACTACTAAGGATTACTTTTAAGGTACTTTATTTATGCAAATAAACGCATGTTCATTATTTTCCTTTCTTTCTATCTGAACATTTTCAGCTAACATGATAGGTACCCATATCTATAAGTATACGTAGCCATAATAAACTCACGTCTTTCTCCTTTTGCGGTGGACAGAAACTAAAGAAGCTAGAGTTACGAACTTAAACTGTCTTAAACGATACTCGTTTTGCTTCGTCAACCTATGAAAGTTCAAATTAATCATGATCTAAGTCCGACAAAGTAAATAATGACGCATTTATTAATAAATTGCATTGAAAGCAAGTGAAATTGGTTTAACCAAATTTGTAAACAATGGCATAGAAAAATAAGTATACCTACTTATCGAAGAAAAACTGTACCAGTTTGAACGCTTTGAGAGTGTTTGATGCGATAAACTGGTTTGAACTGTACCACTTTGTAACTGTCTGAATCATGATTGGTTGAAAGTATCATACCCCATGAACGTGTTTGGAGCGGGAATTTCACATGTAAACATAATACGAAGTTTACTAAAAAAAAATGAGTATGATGAAGGAAACAAGCATTATTTGCATCCTACACAATTTCCTAATCTAATATTCTTCATGATAATCGGGTAAGAATAAAAACGAGGCACTTATTTATCATCCCACACGAGTTGAAAGTTACCAGAGAAGAATACGTACTGTAGGTAATGTGGCCGTAGATATTGTATGCATAAACTGCTTTGTCTACCGATAGGGATGTTGTAAAAGAACATGTGATATGAGACGCTGAGCAACTGAATTGGTGAACTATCCACCAGATACTAATCTACGACTAATAACTGTGTTTTTGGTAGCACAAAGAAAAGAAGGGTGCTGCTACACATCTGCAATTACAATGACTTTTGACATAGAGGATTTGGCAGAAACGATGGAATACAGATAAAATAAGAATAAAGTTGTGAACACTAAGCTTTTGATCAAAAAAGATTTTTATCTGACATTAATGATCAAAGTCACAGACATCCGTCTGTGACTGAAGGGTTGCTATCGAGCAACCCTTTCCACCTGACGGCGTGTTTGGGCCATCAGGGTGCAACAATACATAAATAGTATAAACTATTTATTTGATCAAATATGGGAGACGCCGATCGCTACAGTTCCGCGGCACGCCGCAGTCGGCCTGCATCCGCGTGCATTTGGCTTCACGCCAACACAAACACTAATTTGCTGACGTTGTTACATAATTGCTTCGTTTTTACCAGCGCTACCAATTTTCACAATATATCGGTTGCCACGGAAAATATAAAGCAATTATATTTATCAGTTCAGCATCCGAGAGGGAACGTCGTTAACTCGCTTTTAGCAAATATTGTAAACTGTCGCGGGTGTTTAATTTAACAGCGTTTAGTCAATATTTACAGCATGCCATTACGTGAGTGATATCATCTTTTAATGCAAGAGGTACACAATTCGAATAGATTTGTAGATAAAATGCAAAAAGTAGAGGACTATCCTTCTTTTGTTTAAGTAAACTAATAACTGGCAACACTTCGAGAAACCAACAATTATGTACATAAAATATATGCAAAAAAAAACTTTAAATCAATGATTATATAAGTCAATGCTTTAAATACATTGTGTAAATACGGGGACAATTGCACCTAAGTCTCTCACATATTAGACTCCCTCAAATATACAGATGCAGGCCTGAACATTATTTTACAAAACGAAGTGATTCATTCTACGTCTGGGTCTACGAGGCTACGAAGTGCTACGAGAAATATTGTACTACATTGTTCATAGATGCGCTACGACCAGCCTTGGCTGCCAACTTACTCTAAAATAATATTATAGGAACACATCTACATTGCAACATAGTACAGATATAATTTGTTGCAATTTGGACGGTAATTAAACACAACAATGATGCGAGGGAACATGATATATGTTTTATGATGAGCCCGACCGGGCTGACTCGGCAGCAACTCGCAGCCGCCACAAAAAGAGAGGGTATTAATTTTCGCGACCTGCCGCCCTCTAATTATAACGAGAAACTTTTGGCAACTTAGCTCGTGTTACATACAGCTCTGTTAGTCGTTGTTTTCAACGTAAAGTTTTTAGGGTTCCACGGGATTATAGACAAAAAATTTGAATGTTCTACCATCGTTTATGACTTTGATTATGCCGTAATTCTTTAATACAACACATTTGTAGAATATGTGTAGTACTTTTATGTACAAATATCAAAGAATTTTTCACCTAACCCAACATTTGAGTTCAAATGAAATTAGAATGAGAAAAATAAAATTACAGCCCCCACACGCAAACAGGCAGGATATAAAAAATTGAAAATCAAACACATAATGCAAAACACATAGTTTATCCAAACACTACTGAAATGTATGTAGTGATAAGTTACTATGGGTAAATTGATATTTTTAATACCTATCATAAAGTATTAAATGTAGTTGACCTAAGATCTTAGCCAGTCCTTATACTAGTTCCTGTACGTTGCTGCGTGTATTATTTATTCCCAAGTGCTCCCAGCTCAAGAATTGTTCATATACTTAGTTTCAAAATAAAAGTATGCCTATTCATATACCATGTACTGTACAAGTAAGTAGCTGTTACGCCTGTTACTACATGAGCAACATTCGAGACTATTAGCGGCTACTTGTAGTTTAAAACCAAATGATACATAGAGGTCGTTAATATTAAAGTATGGACACGCTTTGTGGCCTTTTTAGTTAATACGTTTTAAGTGCACTTCATTAAATTAATGGACGGTGGTGTTGGCCTGCGTGTAGTGCTGTTATTCTTTGTCATTATCAACAGTGTGTATTATAACGTTTACATAACAGGCTACCGTAGGAATGTATCTATTGCTCTGTTAGTTGTGGAAGCTTATTCGGTCAATGGGGTATCGAACGACTGATCTGACGTAGGTCAGTTACTCAGCCCTCGTTTCTGTTCTTTATGATGAAAGTATTGATTTTTAATGTGCCCTTTTATACTTTCTGACGTGATGATATTATTATGGACGTCCAAGTCCACATCACGGCATCACAATAACGCAAGGATTTTTTTTAATGGAAATATATGAAATTTAAAATTTCCATCCTTGATAATGTTACAACGTGCACGCGTATCTATACATTTTATAGACGTAAACGTCCACGATAATATCGTATCGTAATGTCATGGTATGTATTACGTTTCCGTGGGGTATTTGCCAACATACACGCGTGCGTGCAATAACTTAAAGAAATAAAATACTGAGACATAAAAATCTTGTGAAACAATTAAAGTTTTTAAACTGAAGTCCACCCAACAGTCGTATTCAATCGGCCGCAAGTTATTGAAAACCAACAACAACAAGTCCATAACAATTGTCTTGAACACATCAAACCACGATGTCCGGGAAGCCCTACGAAGCCTTACTGGTTTAAATTAACAATCAAAGCGGCGCGGTCTCATGTCAACATGGAAGCCTCCCAAAGTATTCCACTAAGAATAAGGCTCGGTAATTTCCTCACTAAACGAGCGTTGCACAAAGTAATTTATGCATCGCATTAATAAAACATGACTATGTAAACGCGTTGACGCAGTTCGGGAGGCCCGTCAGCACTGAGTGGCTTGCATCACAATACAGCGACAATCTGACGGATTATTTTCTTTACTACAGCTTATTATTGAGCGAGACTTTCGACGATAATTCGTTTGAATTTTCACAGTATAACGTTGTCAATGAATGAACATGTGCCGATGATTATCCACTTCAATGTATAGACATGTACTGTTAATACCCACGTGAAAATATGGCTATATTTTCTGTAACACCCCATAAAGGAACGTTTGGATATGATTAATGTAGCGTAATTATTTTATGGTCTTACGCGCCCCACAAATTCTCCGTACGTTATTAAAATTACGACATCACTTCCCCGCTATAAAGATCAGTATCAGAACTTCTGGCAGCAGTAACCCTACACAAACCCCTACATAATGCGTTTAATATGGACTAATAGCCTCCCAAAGTTCCCACAATACACAGGTATTTGTTCAAGTAATGTAGTGTACATACTTGAGTGTGTAAGTTGGCAACGATAAACGTATAGAGTTAATATTTTAGAGGCGAGTATTACAAGAGCACTAATTCGCGGAGAAGTTGCCGTATGCTCGCGTATGCAAACAAGCCCAGAGTGACTCTTCACTTCACATTTATGAAGAGCTACTTTACCATTTGCGTTTCTATAGAAGGTTATTGTAAAGATAACTATTTCTTAGCCTTAGAACTTCATTTAAAAACTAGCTCGGGTAGAGGGAACTATGATAAAAATTACCTGTAAAAACTATAGTCCTACCCGAAAATACCCTATTGGTATCTTAAATACGTCATGAGTTCTGCTTACCCCCCTGAAAAAAAACCTGAGTATGCATATGCATATTACCCTATTTTTATCCGACAAAAAACGGAGGAAGTTCTTTGTCCGGTCGGCACAGCTAAAACCACATATCCAGTACTAGCCTATTATTTTATATTACTTCTATAATACGAGTCTGGCTCAATGGTGACAAGTCATATTAAAATTCCCGAATGTGTGTGTAAATGTGGGTCGTAATGCAAGTAGGTCAGGGCGCCGGAGCGCCGGAGACGGGCCGTGCCGACCCGACTTCATCACCGTTCTACTAACAGGAAAATTTATCCCACTACAGTCCTTTTTACTGAACGCCAATCATACCGATCGAGTGTTCTTAGTTACGCCTACAAGCGAATAAATGTGACCCGTGGTTAACCCCTAAATTGGCACTGTGGCATAGGGTTCGGACTTTCATTTACTTTGAATCCAACCGTCGGAATGTTTTTTTTGTTTCTTCTTCTGTGATAAGTACTGAAAGCGATAAATAGTTCATTAAACGAGTACATAGATCTTACAGGCATATTCTTGTCGTAACTGATAAATTATTTCTAAATCAATTCATTATAATACGAAGCATCAGTTCAAAAAACTCAGTTAAGTTCTGTAACCATAAGAAACTTGATTATTTAGCACTTATAAAGAATTAAGTCAAGTTTCGAATACAAGGTTTCACCAACCCTCATTTGTTACTACTAGGTTTATTCCATGAAGGCACAGCGTAAAGATTTTAATGTAGAGCACGTTTTACATATTTAATGGTAGTTCTTAAGCTAGTGACAGAATCTGTCGACAGAATGTAGAGTCGAGATGTAGAGACAAGTGTCGTGCGGTGACAATGAATTTCCTTATTTCACGTGCTGAAGCTGTCGTAGGTGCTCGACTTAGAACTCGACACAATAATAGGATGTGTTCGTGAAACTTCTACCAGATATAAATTCATATATCTACCAGACAGGTACTATCTAAAATATTTTTAATTTTAAATGTTACAGTATTTGAACACAGTTATCTACCAGATTACTTGTGCATCTTATGAAGAAGTTAGTGAAACTGGCTGTAAAATAAGAATAAAACATATTAACAGATATTTTTCTGTTCATGGTATCGAAGTTACATTACGAAAGCTTTTAATAAAGGAATGTATATTAATTAAATTAAAGCCTATCTTTGTATCTCGCCATTACAAGGGGTCACTATTATATTCCACTGAAGAGCCGCCTCCGCGAGCGACGATACTTAGTACGTCCGGCGCAGTTTCAAGGGGAAAAAATTACTGTCAAAAAAATATTTGACAACTGTGTTTCTCTCGAACAATACAAGAATAGATTACGCCGTGATAAAATTATTATTACCCACTCGCCTAAGCTAGGTGCTATCAAGAGTCACTAACCTGATGTGAGTCACAGGCAGCGTGATAGACTGGACAGGACAACTCAAATCTGTGTGGCTCTTTCCTCAAAAGACCATCTCAGATATTAATATCCATGGCCTGACCAAGATTATGTCTGGACTTTAAAAGAGACTGTGACCTCCAAATTTGTTTCGGTCTTTCTGCTCAGAGTAGTCGCATAGGAAACACCAAACTCGTCTAATTTTAAAATATAATTTATTTTTGACGTGTTTTTTTAACTAATTTACAGAAATACATAACATTTATCATCACTACGCTGGGTGCACTTGTGAAAGCTTTTTTAACGCGCACCATCATTCAACATCTCGAATACCTAAGTATCAATATCGTGACCTGATTGTACGAGGAAACCTCTCCCGCGGCTAATTCATGTGTGGAAACTGAGAGCCGTAAGTATATCTAATTACATAAGCGCAGATTTTAATGAAGGCTTCACAGAACTTTGCTCCTAAAGGCTTGAAACCGTAATTCCCCTGCCTTTTGTTCCCTTTGTCTCGGATACAGTACCACTCGAATCTTTGGTTAGGTGTCGGCGACTAATGTTTTGGGACCTATTTTTTTTCTCGTAAACCTATTAAACCCGCGGTATTGATAGTCGTAACTCATTAAAAGGCTTGGCAGGAATGCGTCTCCATCAGTCTTGACTTCGCCTCCATCTGTCTTGACTTCGCTTTCGCATTGCGGAGTTCAGTTTGTGACATTTTATACGTTAGAAATTTTTTTTAAATCATATTTATTAAAATTTACAAATGTATTTCTATGTATAGTGATGATAATTATCTGCCTCACATAATTAACACGGTAGCTTAAGTCCCAGTGACATGAAACGCTTGACAATATTCAAACATAACTAGATAGGCCCATAAAGCTTTGGAGTCGACGCCGGTTATCCACAGTCGTGAGTTCGTGACGTTTCATTTGCAAGCTGCTGATAGTATCCATACCGTGACATGGACACAAAGCTGGAACTATATTAAAAATAAATTGGCGATATCTGTGACAAGAGTGAACATATGTAAAATTCAAAATGCTACGGAAGGTAGGTGAAATCATTGCGAGACAGCGGCACAGGACGCATGCGCGGCCCGCACGCATGCGCACAGCCACTTAACCTCAATCCGAGGCATGTTTTTGAATGAAACTTCATTCGGTGCCGGCCCCCGCGACCGTACTTTGCTTTTAGGTGATTTCGGCACTCGAGACGACTTATCTAACCTTACGAATGTACGTCTACAACATTAGTATCGAGTCGGCAAGCAAGCTTCAATTACAGACGGAGTGGGAAGGAGTTTCATTCGACATTTGGAATATTTTACTTTTACATAGACCATTATAAGCAAAGGGAAGTCACTCAGATGTATTTTTTATTCTTTGGTTTGCTTTCTTTAACTATACACAATATTTTAACTTATAATAATTTAAATAAGTAATGGAACTAGCTGCACCTATAATTACTTACATTCAAACCTCGCGTAAAGTAACATTACCTAACACTTACCTAAAATTTTTAAGACATTTCTTAGTAATTATATTGGTTAAATTATATCTCCTAATTTCTAGTCTACTTCAAATAATCTGAACTTCTAAAACTCATTGATATTCAATTTAAACTGAGAAAAATATAAAAGGCTCTCTATTGAGCAATGCGAAACTGAAGACGGTCGACAAAAGGTATCCGCCCACTATACAGAATGTAACAACTGCCGGTTCCGGGCAGACACACACCGACACGGACGTCGCATGACAGCTAGGAACTCCTTCCACTACAAATTAAATCATTATGATATGTACTGTTTGTACGGGATTTTCTACAGGCACTTAAATTATTTTTAGTTAGTTATGCATATTGTAGAAAAATAAATTGTAAGGCTAGTTTAAAATAAAAATTAAGGTACTTAGGTAATTCAATGTCAATGTTGATATAGTATGAAATTAAAAGAACGTATGTGTTCTATTAGGTTTACACTATATCATACATAAACTCACGACTTCTTCCTATGAGGGTAGGCAGAATCTACAGAACCCACGATCCTTACATACCTACCTACCCCTTTTGCTTCGTTTATGTTCATACATCTGCTAACCTAAAAGAAGATTGTTCGGAATCAGTAATAGAATTGTTTTTTAACCATGGACGGTACCTGTATTTTGTCATACCATGACGTATGATCTAATATTTTCTATTTTTTATCTTTGAGTCAATTTTCTTTGCAGCGCTACACAGGCACCGGAATTCCGTATTCATCCCTTTTCGTATTTCCTTTTAAGATATTTGACATCGACTCCTTTATTACATCTTATAGGGGGGGGGGGGGGTGTTTGAGCTTTTGTCTATGCTACACATGGCATTGTAATATGTATACACCTAAGTTTCAGTAATAATAACAGTGACCTCAGTTGGTGACTAAGTAACAGACACGACTTCTAGGTACCTACCTACCGGTAGTACCCCATGACAGTTGCACCAACCACACTCTTGCGATGTTTAGTTAATACCATTGTCACTAGTCACTATGCATGTACCAGTAAAGAAAATTATGCGATATTGGCGAATGAATGAGCTTTATTTAATACAATTAGTAACAAAATATGTTTCCTAATCATTAAATTGGTTTTAATAAACAAACGATAATATGTTTAGGAGTTGTGAGAAACGAGATAGGTAATAGGAGGAAAGACTGTTTGGGATTTTACATGAGAATGATAAAATGTACGTATTTGATGTAGGTACCTAAGACTACAAGAAGTAACTAAAAGTTTTTTTTAGTTTTGAATAACGATGTGACCCAAACATAGTTTAAAACTGTCCTTATAATTCGCCAATACATTGTCTGTAGAGTTTTATAGACTTGAACAGAATACTTGTTACCTGCATTACGATTTATTATTTTGCATTTTGTTATTTTGCGATTTATTTGCCAAAAATTTAAACATGAGTTTATGGAAAAATAACTTTAAATCCTACACAATAAAGTTCAGTTTACGCTACAACATCAAACATTTTCAATAGTGCTAGTCACTCTGAAATCAACTTAATTACCATTAAAATAAAGTTGATATTTGTCTAACTTGATATTTGAAACATAAGTTTGATTAAACTATAGATATGCACCATCTAGGGCTCAGTTAGCACTATAACTGTTGTCTATGACCAATAGGTATGTTCCATCACCATACTTATTTGCCATAGTCATTATCTGTGTAGTACAGGCATCAGTTACGATTTTCAGATGAAAAAGCAAAAAGTCGCAGGGCGTCCATAGTAACGTAACATATCGCACCTTTAGAATTAAAGAGACCTAATTGGAAATTTGAAGATTTCAATTTTCAACCATAGTTGAAAATTCGTGAATACCTATGGTCGTGCAAGGTAATTTTATGAGTCAAAACTCATAAAATTACCTTGCACGACCATATTCATCGAATCAGAATAAAACATATGTCAGTCTTGTCAGATATGTCAGACTTGTCTAACCTAACTTAAAATGTTTTATTAAGATTCGATGAAGATGGTCGTGCAAGGTAATTTTAAGAGTCAAAGTTGAAATCTTTAAATTTCCAATTAGGTCTCTTTAATTCTAAAGGTGCGATATGTTGATAAGCGAGTTTTCTATAAGCGGATTCGTTTAAATCGATATCTGAAAATCGTAACTGATACCTGGGGCCTAAAAAGACAACTTTGATAGAATCATAAAAGGATAACATTATGAATCATAATATGGCGAAGACAGTCCGTCTTTTTCTTTTTTTCGCGGCACTACGTAAGTATAATTAAAGAGATTGGGATTAGATTTGCATTGGATTGATTGGTATTTTAGCACAGACAAAAAAAAAATATTGAGAAATCCTTCACCAATGGGATTTGTTACGATTAACTTAACAGTTAACTGTCCATTATAATTCATAATGTTATCCTTTTATGATTCTGCCAAAGTGGCCTTTTTAGGCCCCCTGTACACAGATAATATCGAGTGCAATTCATACAACATTAATTTCATAGAGATGGTTTTTAATTTATCATAATCAGCCTATAATGTTCCCACCGCTGGCAAACAGGCCTCCTCTCTGTGGGAGGGAGTGGGCCGTAATCCACCACGCCGGCCCAGTGCGGGTTGGTGGATGTCATATGTCTTCGAATTTTTAGTTCTAGGACATACCGGTTTCTTGAAGATGTTTTCCTTCACCGTTTTGAGAGCAGTGGCGATTAAATTATTTACACAAAGTAAAGTTTCTGCTTGGGATCGAACCCACGACCTACAACTCGTAAGTCGAGGCCATTACCACTGGGCCACCACTGCTCATCTTTTAATTAATTATGAGTATGATTGATGACGGCGACGATGCCTGTCTTCTAGCTCCCATTACTTAAAGGGAGCTAGAAGACGGGCATCGTCGCCGAGAGAGGCCGAGAAACCGCTGGCGTCATGACTTAAAGGCGTTTATAGGAGATTGGCCGGAGAAGGCAAAACACAGAGCAGAATGAAAAGCTGTAGGGGACACCTTTGCCCAGTAGTGGGACGATACAGGTAGAAAAAAAAGTGTAATTGAATAGTTTATACAAACAAGTATAAAATATCTTAGTTTGAAAAAAGCAAACAAAGTTATTTGCAAAGTTAAATTCCTCGTAACGAACGTCCTAATTAAAAACTCAAAGGAAAATAAACACATAAAATACGAGAACAAATAGTAAGAAACTTAACACTTACGCTAAATCATTAGTGTCAAAACAATGGCACAAGAATGGATACGTTGTGTTCGTGAATTACCCAGGGTGGGCCCGGGATTACTACCTGACATATTAAATTAATTCACGAAAACACCTGCACTCTCACTCCAGACGAACAAACAAACATGAATTATGATTACGGAGAGGATTTTGTTCAGAAACTTTGTCAACGATGGTACCGAGTGCTAAAACATTGTCGCGATTATTGCGCCTTTGTATTTATGTAGATACGAAGGTGCGTCCACATAGTATTTTTTTGGGACATAGATGGAAGATGGCAACTTTGTCGTGCGATCTATCTCAGGATTACCTATGTACAGACGCCAGCACATCAAGCTACTACAGTCTGTCAAATTTATTTAATAGATTTTCAATTTTATCGCTTAAGCATAAGGTTCAAAGTTGATTGGAAAAATTTTACAGTTTCTGGTAGCTTGATGTGATAGCGTCTGTACCTACCTAAGCTGGAACAGTCATGGTTGCCCATAGGAGCAGTGATGGCTATGTGAAAACGGCCGCGACTTACGAGTTGTAGGTCGTAGGTTCGAACCCTGACAGGCGCTTTACTTTGTGTAAATTATTTCATCACCACCGTTCTCTAAGCGGTGAAGTTATAGGGGTATGAGGAACAGGGTGTAAAGTTCACTCATCTTCCATAGAAAAGGGATCCCCCGACCAGACGGGTGTTGTGTCTGGCGGGCAACTGCCCGATGATTCATGTCGGGCCGATGTATCTATGCTAGTGGTGTGGTAAATTCTGCTTGCGAGATGCAGGATTTTGCGTGACGTTAGTATGATGCGTTGTTCGCATGTGGCGTTGTAGATACCGCTACAAAGTAAAACATCGTGAGGAAACCGGCATGTTTTAGAAACAAAAATTGGGATATCTACCAATTAACCCGCGGTGGGCGTGCATGGTGGATTACGGCACAGAGGAGACCTGTATCATAGAAATGGAAACATTATAGACTCATTATGCATAAGATACCAAAGCTAGGATCAGAAATTAAATAATTTGATTTTTATGACAATATCAAAATTAATTGTTTACCTATTGTTTGTTACACTGATTGATAATGTTGCTTCTAAGAATAATCTTGCTATAGAATGAATTAAAAGGTACGATTTTAATAACAAAATAACTCGATGTAAAAGATTTTAGGGAAAAAAGAAAACAAAATAATTTCAACCAAACAATATGTAAGTAAACTACTTACAATAACCATGAGCGATATCGAAGATAAACAAAATTCCTATCAATCAACAATACGATTCTATCGCTGCGAGATGTCTAGGTTTGATAGATGTCGTGTAAATACATACAAACGAGTAGTTTCACATATACAGGGGTAATCTTAAAATAGAAAATCATTTATGAAAAATTAAACATAAGCTTTTAACCGGTACCAAAGAGAATCTTTGGCCGGTACCTACGACTAAAGACAATAATTTCAAATAAAACCTCACCTTGAAATAAAATGCAAGAATGAAACGGTTTTTGAAATTAATGTAACTTATGTTTAAAATTAATAAGCCCACTTAGTGTTATAGATGAATCGGGCCGAACGATCAGAAAGTCAGTCTCTGTTATTAAAAAAGTTCAAAATCTAGTCATAATCTCATCTCAGCGACAATTAATGTCAAAAACTTGTCAAATATGTAGGGAAATTAGAAAACAGAGGTATTTTTGAGAGATTGAGACAGATCACACTATGAACGTTCTTAAAATTACGAGAATGCCCCTCTGGTTAAGCTACGCTTGCCGAGGTAGGGCCGTGGATGGGTCTTTACTTACCGAGACCTCTCCGTGCCTCGGAAAGCACGTTAAGCCGTTGGTCCCGGCAGTCATTCGTGGATCTTTGACAGTCGTTACGGGTTGACAGCAGCCGGTAAGTCTGATAACCAGCGTTACCATGGGGCATCGTATTAACCAATAACTGGGTTGTGAAGGTCAGATAGGCAGTCGCTCCATGTAAAATACTGGTATTCAGCTGCATCAGTTTAGACTTTCACTTTCCCAACATTGTTGGCAAAGAGATAGGCAGATGATGAGTATGAATTGAAAAAGTCACATTGGTGCTTGCCCGGATTTGAACCCACAACCTTGTGCATGAGCTTGGCGAGGCCTTACCCACTGGGCCGTCATGACTATTACTTTCTAAGTTTATCATGGACTTCAGTGACATCGGTGAAACAAAAAATCGTTAGGAAACCCGGATTTATAGGTACCCCTTACTAATAAACGTTGTATAACGTCTGTATAGTTACACAACGCTTTGTCTTCTTCTTTCGAAAGTCAAGTTACTGACGACTGAAAGAGAGAAGTCGGTGTGTCATCATCAACTGCCTAGCCTTTTCCCAACTATATTGGGACCGACTTCCAGTCTAACCGGATGCAGCTGATTAACGGTGTGCAACTATTCATCTGATATAATATGTTTATTAGTAAGGAGGATAGTAAATATAAGTCTGAAATCGACATCCCGTCTTGAGAAATCGTGGTGATCAATGCTCGTGCCTTCATTGCATGAGAAGAGTCATTTGCCCTGTGGTGGGACATTCATAGGCTGAGCTTAAAGTATTATAGATATGAAAATAATAACAAAGATCTTTTTAACTCAATCAGAAGGGCTGAAGCATGAGCATGCGCAGCATTTAGTGTGGTCTTAGAAATTCCGAGACGTTATGGTTTCGATTTATCTGTCTTAACCAATCCTTCATTGTATTGCAACGATATGTTATATTAGAGTGCTGACAGAAGTGAAAACTTGAAAAAGCATAGTAATTTTATAAATATGTTTGAAGGTCATTCTTCCCAAAGAAAATGTACCACGCGTTGATATCTTTTTAATGGCCAAAACTTAAAACAGAGGTGTTGGTTACGGTAGCAGTGTCGCGAGTTCAATGGCTTTTTCCCATCTCAAAAAATGCCCAATGCGCCTAAAGAAGTTTTCACTTCAAAAACGTTTAACAAAAATATTGTTTCAGGGCTTATGACGTTCTGTTCGTGGGTTCAATCAAAGAAACAAACGCCTAGTTGCCTCGTAATAATATTGAAAAATAAAACATTCTCGATTTAAATATTCACCAACATTCAATATTTAAATATCCCATCACTAAGCGAAACAAACCCAGGCACTTACTTCCCGGTGGATTTTATTACTTTGCAAATAAAATAAAAATAGGTGAGGTTAACGGAGTGGCAAACAGCTGAAAGCTTTCAGATGTTTCAACTGCAGGTGACATCGCCGTTAAGAGGAAATGGCTACTGACACGCCACCTTCAGGCAATCCTTTGACAACCATCTCTTAATAAACGTAACATAAAAGAAAATAAAGTAATAACAGTGGACAGTGCATAGGTACTTACCCATCGGCTGCTTAAGCCACGGTTTCCTAATAAAGCGGTACCCCGTCATATTTTATAATAAAAATCTGTAATTATCATAAATAAATTTCTATCTAAATTAAAATCTAAATAAATTTATATCGGTCATCCGATATTCTGTGACCGTTTACCGTTTTCCTAAGAAACATAAGTTTAACATAAGCTTTAAAGTATAAAATGTGTGTAAAGTATCTATATTATCAGTAGTTTTTAAACAAAATTCATATTTTGTATTCATCAACAAAGTAGTAGACGTTATAGCATAAACATTCTATAGAATGTTGTGACATAATGATGAATGAATGTCACTAATGATGTGAGGATGTTTGGATGTTTGTTACTCAATTAATAATCTCATAAGTTCGACTGTACTGGATTTGTATGAAACTTGACTCACAGATTAACTGTTCACCATGTCGTGGATTGACACACTGATTTCTTTTTACAGTTAAACCGTGGACGCCAGTTATTTAACATATTTATTCTGAAACACATATGAATACCTAGATATCCAGCTACATTTTTTGAATTTGAATCATTATCATAATATCAATTAAAATAATTGACATCTCATTTTTTTATTCTACCTGTATCTGTGACCGTGTGAGTGTGTGCTTAATTTATAACCATAGACATTAAAATGTCATTATTAAGCACTGGAAAACATTTAGTGAAATGTTTTGAGCTCAATGTCTGTCTTAGTCCAATCATTATAAAACCTAATTGAAAACCAACTGGCTGAAAACTATACCACCTGTAGAGATATACCTTTAGTAAAATTAAAAACACACTTTATTTATTTTTCATTTCAAGGCATCCTTAACATTTTTCTAAAGGTTTTCAACCAGCTTTATTTTGGTTAAACTCTTAAAAGAGATTGTGTTCTTTTTACATCAGCCTCTTTGACTCACGAAGTTTGTTTGAAAATGGAATTGTGCCACATAATATTATCGTACTGCGGCTATGTCGCTTTTATCAACACTGCAATATGCGCTTTTCTAATAAATTTCCACACATCACGTTATCGTGGTCGTCGACATCTACGATATTACCGTTGTGTCCACGAAAAATTTCATAACATCCGTTAACGAAAACGGATAATGTGATGCGTCTTCACATACATATTTTTATGTCATTTTACTTCCCTGTGTTATCGTAATGCCGTGGATGTCCACGATAATATCGTCACGTTACAGATTATACAAACGCTCAATGGCATCGATAACAGTAAAGGAAACTGCAATAGTATCAATATGATCATTTTGTTGTCAGAATACAGCGTGTTTTAAAATGAGCTGCAGGAGGTAGCTTTATTGTACATAACAACTATAAAGCTCTACTGCGTAATGTTCTCGTAATACTGACCCACAATAAATGGTCCTGAGGGTATCGGTGAAGTATTGGCATAATCACTACGCTTAGCGGAACGGAGTGTATCATACTTGAGGAAAGACTAGTGCGTCAAGGTATATTTTAAGGGATTACCTTTGAATAATAATATGTTTCTTAAAGAGAAAAACAGTCTACAATAAGTAATTCATTTTACAAATCTTTATGATACTTATTATATTATGGATGATTAAGTTGCAGTGTGGTCTATAAGATATTAAATCATGTTATATTTCTAATAACATTTACTACAAAAAAAATAAGGTTGAAAATCTCCTGTGGTAAGTAGGTTCAACCCAAGTTCTTTCAGGCATGATTTTTCAGTAGTCAGATGACTTGTATCTGAACAAAAAAAATTACAGTTTGACATATTATTTATACAAAAGCATTGAAACCGCAATATTTATTCCTCAGATAGAAATAAACTGACTATTGAAAAATCAGGCCTTAGTATTTTTTCAGTAACGGAACCAACCTGTACCTTCAATATTATCTATATGGCTTTATGTGTTTGTAGATGACAAAACAGGAAAAATGTCTTAGGGATATTTAAGGAAACTAAATACATGCTTAGGGAAGTGAAATAAATAGCGAACAAAGTCGACGAAACCAAAATTATGCGAAATGGAAGAGCTTTTGAAAAGCTCTTTATGAAGCGACCACCTGCATAATGTACATATTTATTTTTCTGCCCCGTTGGTCTCGTGGTCGCAAACGCGACTGCTGAGCGTGGGGTCCTGGATTGGATTCCCAGGTCGTGCAAATTGTTATTTGGTTTTTCCATTAGGAATTACTTAGTAACAGTCTGGAGTTCGGAAGTTAACGGTTTCGTTGGTCCTGCGCCTGTTCTCTCTCCGGTCGTGTCGGATTACGTGCCGTGCCATCGGACTGTAAGAGTGAGGGAAGAGAGAGTCCACCTGAGACTGTACTATAATATCTTCCGCTGGCCGGTCTCCGCTGAGATTGATCGCTATAGCCGAAATTCGGTCTAGAAGACTTTTTTTTGTTTTTTTAGATATAATATATTTTTTGTATATTTATTTACATGTTCTTATATATCTTACTATAAGTACATCTAGATCTATGAAAATATTTTATAACTTGAAAGTTTGTTTGAGGATCATAATTATGTTTGCCTCGATGGCCTCGTCACTTAAGTGCGGCTGTTGGCGGCTGTTGAGCGTTGGGTTCTGGGTTTGATTCTCAAATCGGGCAAAGAATTATTGGGGTTTTAGTGTTTTTACATTAGAAATTTAGAAATTTCTCAGTAACAGCCCAGAGTCTAACACATAACTAACAATACATATAAACGATTGATGTCCTGTTATGTTTGTTAGACGGTTTTTATTTTGATTTCCTGTCAGCTTACACTAATTTTGGTGTTAAACCAGACTTGTTTAGCCATATCTATTTGTATACTAACAAAGCAATACTAGTAGGAGGTATAGGTACAATCCTCGTCTGTCAATATAATTATTATACTTTAATATAATTATTATATTAAAGTATAATAATACTATAATTCATATAATTAGACAAAAGCATTTCTAATAAAACATTTAGCAAGTATACACAAACATAAACTCACGCCTTCTTCCTAAGGGGGTGGGCAGAAAGTACAGAACGATCGAAATACACCTGACGATCAATGCATCCCTACTCCTTTTGTTTCGTTTACGTTCATAGTGTTCATACATCTGGGGGCCTAAAAAGGCCACTTTGGCGAATCATAAAAGGATAACGTTATGAATCAAAATATGGCGAAGACAGTCCGTGTTTTTCTTTTTTTCGCTGCACTACGTAGGTATAATAAAAGAGATAGGGATTGGATTGGACTGATTAGTATTTTAACAGACAAAAAAATAACTGAAAAATCTTTCATCAATGGGATTTGATTCGATTAACTTAACAGTTAATTGTCCACTACGATACATAATGTTATCCTTTTATGATTCGCCAAAATGTCCTTTTTAGGCCCCCTGGTCTAGTCTGGTCTGGTGGGTGTAGCGAGTACATTTTAGCAATATTATGTCTGTTTTTTTTCATTCGTTTTGGCGACAGGTTAACGTTGCGTAACGTTCGGGGGTTTGCTTACTTTAAGTTATTATTAGAAAAGGCTTTTACTTATTTATTTATTGTTTGCTTATGAAATGGGCTGAACAGGAAGCAACTTTCGAGATATACAAGATGGCAGGCGCAAACTGTAAACATGGATTCTGACGTGATTCTAGATCCTCCTTGCATAGATTTTTTTTGTCGGTTTTATAAATAATCAGCTGTTTCATAGAATAGTGCAATGCCTACGCGGTCAAAATGTATGAAATAGCAATAATTTTTTTTAACAACCGATGATTTATTTCAATGCATGGGATTCAGAATCCTGTGACACGTGTGATTTTACCATAAAAATATTGGAGTTAGAAAACCTTACATATACTTACAAAGTGGATATTCTGTTTATTTACAAAGCTTTGTATCATGTGTCTCATGTATTTTTGTCACATACAAAGATTAATAAAAATATAGATAAGCCACTACAGGTCCGCGTCCAATATCTCAGAGAACAACAGCCACATCTATAAATAAATCTGTAAGATTTCCGTGATTGACCGGGCCGTCTGTTCAGTTAGTAGCTATGTATCGATTCTACGTAATATTGCTGCTGAATGGCTGCTTCATGATGTGTTTACTATCTATGATTCATCGCATGACGTTATCCATTAAATGGTCATTATGGGAAAACCTTTCAGATAGGTATTGCAAAGGTTAACCGACTGTTATACCAAATATTAGTAATTTTAATAAGGATGTAACTATCCTAATTTATTTGTATTTTATTCTTTGTTGTATATGATACTATTACAAAGAAAACGTCGACACACGACAGTGCAATAAGTAACCTAAGAATATTTTTTCTTAGTAACTGCCGGCCATGAATCGAGTCATTTATGACAGCAATCATTCACGTTTCCCTGAATTTAATTGGTTGGTCTTGTGCGACAGTATCGGGAGCACCGATCTGCGCTATCTCGGTGAGGGATTAACCAGTTCCACACTAGTTGGAGCCTCCTCCTCAAGCACTACACTAGTGGCAGGGGCGTGTATCTGGCGCCCGCATTAACCCTGCATTAACACACAATATATTATATCTGAGAGTGTGTGGATCTTGACATCCTA
This sequence comes from Luperina nickerlii, assembly GCA_963855955.1. Lineage (NCBI taxonomy): Eukaryota > Metazoa > Arthropoda > Insecta > Lepidoptera > Noctuidae > Luperina > Luperina nickerlii. The sequence continues at coordinate 11,590,665 of OY979664.1, read as the reverse complement.
CGTATTTATGAAGAACCTCCTACACAATAGCTGTAGGATGAAAATAAATTGTCCTAATACAACTTTATGGTAAGATGAATCAATATTGGATAGATATGAGACTATTTTTAGGTGATTTTGTGTCTGATGTGATGATAATATGAAGGATGTCATCAGCATTTTAGCATTTGTTTATAATTTATCTATATATATTCATTCGATTTTAGACTAGATATAATATATTGCCTGTAGCTACAACAATATAATATATGCTCTAAATGTATTAATGTTTCTATACATTATCCAATTGCTAGTTATCTCGTAGTTTTCATCGGCAGACACGCAGTAATGGCGTGGCTGCGGCCGCCTGTCACCCGCACTACGCGCTGACAAATGGTCGGGCGGCGGATCCATCACCCACACTGACACCAGCCAGCCTCCACGCGACCTCCAGCTCTGCCCACACTATACTTAGGTTAAGAAACGTGTCTTGCCCAACTGGATCGATACACGCATATAATCGTACCGGGGGAGCGATTTCACGCAATATACTAGTGATTTATCACTACCATGATCTTTTATAATCAACTGAAATTTAATCACGTAAAAATCATGATAAGTTTTCCGCTTCATTTCAGGGTTAACCCACACAGCGACATCCATTGGAGAACGAGCGTTTGTTACTCGTTTAGACCATAAACACTTCAGTCTTTATGGATCAGTAAGTTTTAAAGATTACTGCAATAGATTCCGTTGTTGCAGCGACCACTGTAAACGTTTCTACACATGGGAACAGACAGGCTGACGAGCGCACGGTTTCGTCTGGTGGTGACACTCACCTGGCACTCGTGACACGTGTGCACGGAGTAGGGCTGGTCGCAATCGTATCTTCTGAGGATGTCGACAAAATCGCAGTGCACGCGCGCAACCATTGCGTCGAGACCGAGGAGGTCATGCAGCGCGCGCTCGCAACGCTCCCCGCCGGCGAGCACGTCGGCGCGCGCGCCGCGGTCCAGCGCGGAAGCGGGCGAGCGCTCGCAGCACGCGCGCAGCCGCAGCTCGGCGAGGCGCCGCGCGCGTGCACCGATACCCAGCGCGCACAGGTGCGGCACGTCGCGCAAAGTAAGCGCGTCGGGCGCGCCGCCGCCGCCGCCGCACGCCGCGCCCCCGCACTCGCGCACGCTGCCCGCGCCCTCCTCCTCCAGGTCGCACGCGCTCAGCCAGGGGTTGAGGCGCGCGAGCGGACTCACGGCCAAGCCCGCGGCCGCCATCAGCAGCAGCAGCAGCAGCGGCGGCGCTCGCATGGCGGGGGCGGCGCCGCTAGCGGGGGCCGGCCCGCCGGGCGCGGCGCTGCCTCATACCGCATCGCGCATGGCGACCTACTCGCGCGGCCCGGGCCGCGGGGCCGCCGCGCGGGGTGGGCGCGCCGCCATGTCGCTCGCTCGCCGCTCGACTGACTCCCCCCGGGCGCGCATCGATCGCCCCGCGCCCCGCACCCGCCGCTGCGCGCGCCCGCAAAGCCTCCGCTACCGTTATGTAATGGTGCGCGCGCACCCTAAGGTTCCGCCCGCCGCCGCAGCCGCCCTCTCGCGACACACACAATTTTCCGCCCGCCCAACAGCGCGCTACTTAGCATTCGCAGCAACTGTTGCAATGAAGTACCCATAGGTGGCGTTACACTCTTTTAAGTTAACTTTTACTGTTTTCAATTGATCAGAGAATATATTTGCAAACCTGTTTCAAAATTGTCCATTTATAACCTACAGTGCACGCAGAATTAATGTCTATATGAACTTAGACTTTGGAGGGGCCCATGGATAAATAATAATAGCCGCACAGGTCGATCGATCAGGTTAAGCTACGCTTGCCGCGGTTGGTCTGTGGATGGGGGTACAATGGCCTATATCAGTAATTTGATCCATCATCCACGTGGATTAAAGAGGTTAGAATTATTGAAATATAACTTAAATAGCCAAATAATCGTATGTTCTACTGTAATTAGCAATATTAATCAATCACACATGAAATAAACCAAAACACTTGTATGATTGTGCGGGATTTCAACGATTTGTCGAACGTGGTGGGTGTCGGGGCTTTTTCAAACGACCAGTCCGTGTGCCGCCTCGCTCATAAAGGGCTAAGGAAGGAACACGGGTGGGTTTTAGTCAGTAAGAGTCTGACACTCCCTTCCGCCCTTCCTCCCTTCCGCCCTTCCTCCCTTCCTCCTTTCCGGGATCATTTGATGATTTCCCATCCCCCAAAAAAAGGGGTATCGTATTACCCAGTAACTGGGTTGTGGAGGTCAGATAGGCAGTCGCTCCATGTAAAATACTGGTATTCAGCTGTATCCGGTTAGACTGGAAGCCGACCCCAACATTTTTGGGAAAAGGTTGGGCAGATGATGATGTACCTGGACTTTTAATCATATTCAGCAACTTGACAATTCGAAGCAAAATAATGTTACCATGCTAAAAGTTTATTGTTGGGGTAGTGAACGAGTTTGGGAAAAGAATGAAATATAAAATAGTTGAATTTGAAGAAATCCCAAGAAATTGAGTTTATACTACTGGAATATAGTATAATACGACAAAATAATCCTTTATTTTTTTTACTTTGTACATGGTCAACCACAAAATTAATATCAGTTCAATGATTTTTTTCAAACGTGACATTTTTATCTCTCTTTGTTGAGAAACTTATTAATAAACGAATATAACGTTTGAAAGTTTATGTTATTTAGCTTTGTTTTGTTTTGTTTTTTAAAAAAAACATTGCCCCACACTAGGAATTTCTCCTGTATTGTGGGTGCGTTTACAAACATTTAAACTCACATACACAAACAGCCAGACCCGGAACAACTACTTGTAGGTCATACAAATATTTGTTCCGTGCGGGAATCGAACCCGCGACACGCAGCGCAGCAGTCAATCGCATAAACAGTACTGCGCTAAACGCTATTAAATTCAATTAAAACTATGCATACCGGCCCATGAGACGAGGTCCAAAGAAACATTTTAGAAGCCTCTCTTCAAGGGCTTCCTGAAGGGGGTGCCCATGTATGTTACGTGATTATTTATAGTTTAGGAGCAAGACGGTTTTTGATATTTTTGGGGATATTCTCCCTTGACTTCCGTCTTTTTAATTTTTCTCTTTCTGTCTCATTTATTAAAAATATGTTTTAAAACATAAAACCTGACATTATGGTCTAAAATCGATAAAAAGTCTTTAATAAAAGACAAAATAAAAAAGTGAAGAAGAGTGAGAATTTCCATAAATTAAAAAAAAACCGTTTATCTCCTTAACTATAAATAATCACGAAACATACACGGCGGATCGTTTCACGGGCCACCCTGCCATGTATAAGTAGGTAGGTAGGTACAAAGTTCCAAAGTTCATTCAACTTCGCTCATTCTTTTTTCGCTTCACTACCTTTTTGTCTGAAACTCAAAGTAAATACTCGTATATCAGAAACAAAAGCTCTCAAATCATCAAGTTACTATTAAAAATCCAAGTATAATGTTATCACTGCCCAAAAGGTCCTATGTTACTATCGATAAGATAAACAAATAAGGCAAAGAATTCAGTACATAATACTATCTGACTAATACAAAGCATATGAAAATATATCCTGAGAATCCAAAAAAAAACAATATTCCACAACACACGACAGTTTATCACACGCTACGGCTACTGCAGTGCGATTCTGTAATCATCTCACCGTGAAAACTTAAGTGAAGTGAGCGTGGAGTGAGCTGGCAGTGTCATCCCACCTGATATTAGGGATTGACCAAGCATACATTTAGAATCATAATCGAGATTTTAATAATATTTTTATGCTAATTTTATTGATCATTTTATATAAATGCAAAGCTAGTATTTTAGTTGTCAAAACATTACCATTCTGTGGGGCTTTAAAATAGCAAAATACAAACTTAGTCAGAACCTCAATGTTGTTTTTTTCTTTTTTTTCTACACTAGTCCTTATATAGCCTGAGGCGCGAGCGCGTCATGCACGAACAATAAATAATAAAATGATCAATAGCATTAGCATAAAAAATATTACTAAAATCTCGATTATGATTGTTAATGTTTGCTTGGTCAATCCCTAGCATCAGTGGGACGACACTGACAGCTCACTCCACGCAAGTTTTCACAGTGAGATTTTTACAGAATCGACATGCTGTACTTTTATACCTACCCAAACAATCATACCCTTCACTGTCAGGTACCTATCCGGAGCTGTTCGGCAGTCACAGCCGGTGCGTGAGAACATGGCCTCAGCGAATATGTGAAGAGATGACTGCCTTAATTAACATCTCCATTTTTCTCCCAGCTCAAGGCTACACAAATAGCCAATCTGTCCCGATGGTTTATTGTTAATATCCCTATGGTTACAAACTCACAAATCGTATAAGCACGAGGTGGACCCATGTTCACCATTGCTGATAAGACGAAATAAAATTCGCGCTCGAAAGGAATCTAAACTAACTACTTTTGAACGTAATGTTTGAACAAGTACCCTAAACTAACATTTCAATATATCTAATAAGATATTACATACAAACCGCAAACAGCTCATTAACACGAGTGTTCATTTTTTTCTTCTGCACATATTGTGCAGCCACACCCAGTAATTAGATATGCGCCACATTCAGTTCGAGTCCTCTATGCATGAATGAAACATTGCGCCGGGATCATTAGATAGGTACGTTTTATGTTCTTATAAGTAAACGCAAACGGGACAGCTGAAAAACTGAAGGATACCGTAAAGGTACCGTTATATACCTGTTGATATATTTATACATATGTATAAGCTTTTAAAGTAAAAGGAAATAGTCTCTCAAGCTGAAGGTTGTCCAGCTGCGGAAAACGTAAGATTTTATTTAAGAGCATTCGCAATAAAAGCAAGAAATATCCAAAGGGAAAGACAGAAGAGAACCACTGGCTTACGAAAACCTCGACAAAGCAACGGTCATCACAAACACCCAAGAGTAGTTGGAAGTAATACGGTTAGTTTAGTTCTCAATAATTTATAGGGCATTATTATGCACTTTGGAAACGTTCAACACGCACCATGAATATCATGAATATCTGATGATAGTCTACTAGTAAGCATATTAGGGAGGCCTTTCCCAAGAAGGCATTCCGTTATAACAGTGGTACGGGCACGTCCCTAGCAACAGTGACGTTTGACTATAATCAACAGGGTCATTGCATTGCTTGAGCATTGTGTTGGGTTAACGAGCTATGCAGAGGGTCAGCTGCTCATAATGTTGTATTTAAACAGACAGATTACCAGTAATCCTATATATTATATATATCTTCATTATAAATAATTAAAAGACAATTTCTACAAATTCTTTATTTCTGATGGGTTATAAAAATATCCACCGTAAAGTGGATACGCGGATACGCATGTCCGAGAATACAGCCTAAACTTATAAATTATGTTTCTCCAATTAGGCCTAGGGTCATCCACCGTAGGGTGGATCTTTTGGGGTGCATAAACGAAATAACCGTTCTTGATGATGCTATTACCGAAGTTCGGTAAAAATTAACATACATTTTTCGTTAGTGATAAATAAATATCCGAGTAGGAGAAGTAGTCTGCAGATCTGGTCGACACAGAAGGAACCGAATGTTACAATCAGATGCCTACGAGAATGTGACTATGGTGTGGTGTGATTAAGGGCCCGATCACACGAACCACAACCACACCACATCGCAGCGACAAAATCTGGGCAGTGGTTACGTGTTAATAGTGTTTGCGTTGTGCCTGCGTGGTCGGTATCACCCACACGGTTGATTTTGACGGCCAAATGTGGTAGGTACGGGTGAATATACTATTCATTTTCATACAAATTAGCGCCCGTCCACGTGTTGTCGTTGTGGTACGTGTGATCGGACCCCAAAGTCTTTCCTTTCATGTTTCTGCTTTGTAATCGTAAAATGCCGAAGGACACACTTAGCTGACTTCAAAATTGATTATGCAACACACGCCATTCGAGTGAACGTCTTCGGCAGCTGCAGCGGCAATTCCTAGGCGATGGCCTACAAAAAAAGCATCAAGCGAGACGGCTGTCAAGCGCCTGAGTAGAAAAACATCTCAAGAACGGTCCCTATAACTTTAAGTGATGCCAACGCACTAAGGACCGGACCGATTCTGTATAATTAGTATTTCGCTCATTGTACTAAGAAAGACGATTGCTAACATAAAACGTTGTTTCCTTGTGGGTGGTCCAGTGTTCATGTCAGTTGTTGAATGCCTGCGCATACCATGTAGGTAACTTTAACGATCCATTCCGCATCGACAATACCACAGTATAATAAAGTTAACAGTATTACGTCTTCATTCATAGCGACTAGAATCAATTCTATTTTGTTGTAATTTTTGACGTTCAAAAGTGCCTTTTATGTGCCTATTTGAAATAAATCGGCCGAAACGACGGGCTTCGAAATCTCGGTGTACACCAGCCGGTCGATTCTGTAAAAATCTCACCGTGAAAACTTAGGTGAAGTGAGTTTGTTTTTGCTAGGAATTAACACTACTGACAGCTCACTCCACGCTCATTTCACCTAAGTTATCACGGTGAGATGGTTACAGAATCGCACTGCTGTATTCAAAGTCGCGCGTGCGCCGCAGTTACGTTACGACGCGGACGGTGCGCAACGATCCCGCACATTTATTTCCGTGAAATATGGTACGAAGTTATCGACTGTATTGTATGTGCAGTGTATGGATGATTGAATTCATCAATACGAAACCAGAAATAACATTTTTTCATTACAAACTCAGTCGGCAATGCATCAAATGCATGCTGTATCGACCCCTAATATTATAATATCATGTTAGCTGGTACGCATCTTGGGCGGCCTACGCTGATACAGCATTCGCAGTAGCGTCGAGAAGTTATGGCTAGCACGGATAGGGTTACCATATGACAGGCGTTTGCCGCATTTGACAGGCATTTTAAGGTTTAGACAGGCGTGCGGCCGGCATTGGTCTGAGACAGGCATTTTAAAAATTTCGCGCCCGCGCGCGCATCGCGGTTGCATATGCAAGCGCGCGGGCGCGAAATTCATGAAAATCTGCCAGTTTGTGTTCTCTATTTTGGCACACAATGCGAACGTAGAACGTACGTTTTCTCTCGTCAACGCCCAGTGGAGTAAAGAAAGAAATCGGCTGACAATTGAATCATTAAAAGCAATATTGATTACTCAGGAAAATTACAAAACTGTATCTTGTGAAGATTTTTACGTTTATGTTTTAGAAAAGAAAGAACTATTAAAAAAAATAATGTTCACTGACAAATATCAGTAATAAATATCCCTCTTCATTATTATATGTAGGCTTTTACTTATTACCTACAGCGTTTTGCTTTAGACAGGCATTTTTCTGAAAATTCAGGCATTTTAGTTACCATAGACAGGCATCCCTCTATTTACATATGGTAACCCTAAGCACGGAGCACCCAGAGATAAGGACCTAGTATTAAGAACATTGTGTTAGACTTAAGGCGAAAGCGCCAGGGTAGCCCGAAATTCAATTTTTTATAGGTTTTTTGCTATTTGCTGGTCAGTATTAAGTTGTACGTTGATTAATATATGATTCGCGGCCGTAACAAATATGCATTTACAGAATTATAATCATTAAAGTCATCAACACAACTCTCTAAGACCACGTAACTCCAAAGAATAACTGTTTCATGAAATCGTCATGTAACGTATGTATTAATAGGCTAATAATACTGTTTGTTTTTCTTATTAAGCAATCTTACGCTAAGGATAAAGTACTGTTCGATCAAAGATGTTCTTGTCCGATCGAGCTTAAAGACTTTATATTTAATTCTACCTCGAGGCAATGTAATGCGGGCAAATGGTCAGGTGAGCATACAGTTGCCTTACTGTGAGAACTTTACGGTTTACTCATTCAGCGTAACGTTGAGCCGTAGGGTACCTAATTTTTTGGTGCGCTGTTGAATTCCTCATGGAGTTCCTTCATCGTGGGAGTGACACAGGGGCATGCCGGACTCTTACCGGCTAAAACCACCACGGTGTTCCACCTCTACCTATGGCCGGGGTCTGCGGGATTCGCATAAGCATTCACCGCTCCCGAGCCGTAGCGTATCTTGTTGTCATAAACATTTAGTACAGCCCACTGAGCAATGCAATCTCAAGCTGTAGGATTTGTTGATTTTGGTGCTCCACTCTATACCGCCAAACAGTATAGGTACGATAATAGCGACTAGCCTATGCCAGTCTCTATTATCATACTGTTTAGCGATAACAATTTAAGAACCCTGCAAATGGTGTACTGTTGCAGGGTTCTTAAATTGTGTCAGCTTACTGAGGAAATCTTTGATATAATATTAATATGAGTCTTCGAGCTCAAGTAATGACAGTTTAATTTTTTTCATGCCTAAGGAAACTTTGTATATACTTACGTCCAAATATTTAATGCAAGGAGATCAGAGGAGCAATCCTCGTAATTTTAAGAACGTTCACAGTGATCTCTGTCTCAATTTGTCAAAAATACCTTCCTTCTTTCCAAAATTTTCCTACATTTTTGACAAGTTTTTGACATTTGTTTGTCGCCGAGATGAGAGTGCGACTAGATTTTGAACGTTTAAAATTATATAACGATTAATATAAGCAACAGCAGTCAGGGGCAGGCACCAGACATGAATGTGCTTTCTTTTAAACTTTTGGCGGGCGAAATATCAAAAAAAAAACTTTTACTAATTTTGCAAACAAGCCTTCCGCCACCAGCTACCGGATTTGAGAAAAACATTTTAATGTCCAGGACATACTTTAACAAATCGCAAGGGTTTAAAAAGAAAGCTCTCATCATTAATTATTTTCTCGGACTGTTAAAGTTACAATAAAATTACAATATGTGAGACACAGTCAGTGGGCAACCCTAGTGCGTCTTTATCTACCGAGCGGCCGTAGTTCATTATTTCAAGACACTGTCCAGACGTAATACTGCTTACTTTATTATACTGTGACAATGCTGGCGCTCGCTAGACAATACCCCGAGAAATCCCGTGCAGTTGCCAAGTGGTGCGGTCCCTCCTGTGATGTGACATACGGATAAACATACGCTTTGTTACAATGGCATTGTGCATTTATTGCTATTGTAATTAGGCGGCTAACGTGTAAGTTTATATGAAGTAAACAACAAGTTACGTGACGACACATCTTCTGTCTCTCTCGTTGGTCAAAGATCGCGGGATGTCTCTGTCCCTCAGCCGTGACGTAACGCGCCCGCGCACTCTTCGAGTGCATTCACTCACAGCGTAAACCGCGCAAGATCACAACGTAGACGATATTCCAACCAGTTCTTTTTTCATTATTGTGTTAAGTAAAACAGATTGTTACATTAAGAACGTTGTTCTCGATACATAGACTGTAGCAGGTTGTAAGTGTTGTGATAATATTCAAATAAGGGATATAAGAAATTGGCCGAAGGTTAAGTTTCATCACACTATGGACGCCACAAGTAAGTAAACTGGTTTTAGAGATATACAATACCGTAAAAACCCGAACACAACTATAAACGTACAAAAAAAAAAAACAAAAAGGAAGATATTCAATAAAACTATTACTCGTTATGCCTTATTTAGCTACAAAAATATGCGAAAACTTTATGCAGGTAATATTGTAGGTACTATTGCCTACCTTACCTATGAAGTAGACTTACAAAATGCTTTAGAAATAGTTCCCTCATGCCAGCTTCGTCAATGCAAACATTCTGTTATCATCTTTAGATAACAATTATGCATTAAGTACCATAGCCAGGTACCATTTCATGTATTCGTCCGTCTAAATTACTGTTTCTATTTTTAAATCAAATCGGTTGTTAAAAAAAAAAAACTTGCACAATGAGTATTTAATCATGTTCAGTAGGTACGCCGCTAATTTTTAATTAATGAGCTCTATTAAATTGTACATTATTGCTTATAATTCTAGACAGCCCCGGTTATAACTTTCCGTTTGTAAAGCCTTGTAGCTGTGAAGTCACGCCCTGAATATCGCCAGTTGTAATTTCATCATAATCGTCCCCAGCTGACGGAGCAAAAACGAACAATATCTGTCGAGCGGACAACACAACAAAACTTTATCAACACATTAACCTCGTGTTATATGTTAATCATCACGCATAATTTACTCATTGTTGTTTCTACTTCCTACCTCGGCCTCTTAGAAGGACGATAAAGGTCCATAAAATGGATCAATTCATGTTAATTGTAATCACAGGACATTTTCAGTAAGCGAAAACCGTCACGAACCAACCAACCTCTTTCTTCAGTTAACCTTTTGACCGCCACACGTTAAAAAATCAAAAATGTGCCCTAGTGTTGCCCAAATGCAAGACCAAGACAAGACCTTAGCCAGTCTTGGTCTTGGTCTTGCGTCAATACACCTGGTCTTGGTCTTGGTCTTGGTATTGCGCTCTCAGTCTTGGTCTTGGTCTTGCAGCAAGAGTCTCGCAAGTCTTGCGAGACTCTACTACTTAAACTAGACTACATTCAAATACCTATTAGCCTATTGCTCAGGGTGGCAGGGACATCGACGCGCAACCGCTTACCATGGATTCAAGAACATGATTCTGGACCCTCTTGCGTTGAAATTTTTCGTCGGCTTTGTCTTAATTTTTAGGTTTTTTTTGCAATTTTTTTTTACTGTAAACTGTATAAAATCATTATTTCTATCTGACCCAATAATATTTTTAATTAAAAAATAGTAAATTCACTTGTTTCACTTAAAACAGCAATGTAAATAACACTCGAAAGGGCTACCTGATCAGCTGTATTGCTAAAGTTCATTTGCGAGGTCAACACTGTCTTCGTACCTACGCTATTCGCTTTCAAATGCCGCGACAAAGGGACCGCAGCGCCAAGCGGTCTCCTCGTATTATTAACGCACTTGAAAATAAACTTTAAAATTATTACAATAAAGTGCATAAATGCTTGAACCTGACAAAAATGCGGAAGATTGCGTTAAAGAATATGGCAGATTGTAGTAGCTTGATGTACTGGCGTCTGTACCATAACATCGGCTGGCTTAAAAACTGCTTCTAGTAATATGTAGACCTACTCGACTCGCTGTTAGTTTTAAATTTTGTTGAATAGAAGAATAATATAAACTTTGAAACACAAATACCTACATAATTTTTACCAACCTACTAACGTTAGATCTGCACATTAGACAAGTATAATATAATACTCCAAGTAGATATACCTACAAGGTATGAAATGAACTTTGCTAGAAAGTTATGCTAGGTACTTTTTATCACATATGGGAGCAAATTTGTAAGTAACACGCTACCTACCTACTTAATAAATAGTCGAAACATATAATACCACAGGTCTGCAAAAAAAAATTTTTTGTCTGCTGCATGAGATATTTTTGCTAAATCATATGTATTAGAATGCGCTGATTTCAGAAGTGATGGTCATTTTTTTCTATCACGTAAGAGCAAACTGAACAAGAAATTGGTGAAAGCACTCGTTTGTTAAAAATTCACAGGTCGACAAAAAAACGAACGCTCTGTCCAGAAACTAGATTATACTTTTCCAAAGGATTTTGACGCGCTGAACTCGAATCTGGCCTCAAAATTGCTCTATCACGTCAGGGTTTTGAGATATCCTAACCTAAAAGTGCAAAAAATACCGTTTTTTCTCTTTTTTGAGGTTATGTAGCACGGCCGATCCTATTTTCTTTCAAAAATTATTAATAGCATCTCAAAGGACTAGTCTTCCTCTTTAAAATGACGTTGAGTTTACTCAAATATCTTTTTTTTTTGCTGAGAAATTGCATTTTGAAATTTTTCCAATAGACTGTATGTGTATGAATTCTCAAACGTAGAACAATCCACGTACACGAAAATTTCAAAATTCTTAACTGCGAGACGCAAGAGTCTTGCAGGCTTAGTCTTGTTCTTGCTCAAGTCTTGCAGGGTTCAGTCTTGGTCTTGGTCTTGCTACAATAAGTCGGTCTTGGTCTTGGTCTTGGTCTTGCACAAATGCAAGAACAAGACCAAGACTGCAAGACCAAGACCGATTTTGGGCAACACTAATGTGCCCTCGGCGTGAAAGTCTGTCATGTAGTCGAACCGTGGCGTGCTGGGCACATTTTGGTTAGTCATCTATACATGACTGTGGGTCAAAAGGTTAATCATTTCAATACTAGAAAAAGGTTCAGTATTCTTGCGGTTTTGTGTACAAGATGTCGAAGTGGTTACGCACGTCACGAAAAAACGCCTCCAAAGTCTTTAAAATCACGACCTTTAAATCGATTAGAGTTTGAATCGTCTCGCATTCACGAATTCTATAATAAATCCTATGACTCACTCAGTGAGTGAATTAGGCGACGAAAATGCTTTGCAGCCTATGCTTAGCAACCAAAATATAGTTATCATTCATGTTATCCTTTTAGCATGAACTCCTATTTTGGATTTGATTGGCTTATCCCAGTCCGATGCTAACACGATAACTTGTCTAGTCATAAAATGGACAAGGTCTGCATTAGAAAAATTTAACTGACCCGAATAGCACACCATTTACATGACTTGCATCACATTTGTGTCCCAGTAATGTTTGTTTAACTGATGATTTTGTCCATTCGTCACGAATACTTCCAAGATTCATTTCGCAAAATAAAATATGTCAACAGAACATAACAATTTCATATTGCATTATTTCAGTGGAAAACAAAATGGGTCTTCCGCCACCGTACGAACAAACGAGGCCTAACCCTGCACCGCCACCATCGTATTTCGGCGACAATCCTCCTCCACCACCTGGTTTGGTAATTCCACCGGCCCCAGGGCCGCGCACCACCGTCATCACGTCACCGCCACCCCTGCCGGGATCCCGCCCAGGAAAGATGGGCCCTGGACCCACAGGCACTAACTGCCCAACTTGCAACAAATCCATCGTGACGACAGTTGAATACATCCCCAACAACCGCACACACATCGTTTCAGCAGCGCTGTGCGTTTTAGCCGGGTAAGCAAGAATATAATATTATTTGACGATAAGAAAATTTGTTCCCTATTCACAAGAACAACTACTGTAAATATTAAAATGTCCGTCAATATTATTCGTGTGTTTAGGTCAACTGATAAAGAACCAACTCTTTCTAGTTCTATCAGAATTTGCTCTGGTATCATTTTGGATTTTAATTCAAAACAACTTCTGTTTTTACCGCAAATCATGACGCAAAGAACTAGTTTTGGTAGACACGTTTCGTAACTAGTTTCCGTACTTGTATGACTAATGGTTATAAATTCATTAGAAACGTTGTTTTATGTATTAGGTGCTAGGTACAGCATTGTTACTAAACTGAAATTACCAAATATGCAATAGTAAAACATATCGTAACGCCGACGACAAACAGCTGTAAAATTATTTTAACTACAGCTACAATATTGCTATTAATAAACACTGATAACGACTACAATCACCGGTTTTATGGTTAAAGAATCCACCACTAACGTTGTTTACTGATAAGAAAGATCTAAAATCCTTGTTGGCACCTCTGACGTCAACTTTGACAGCATTGCACTGTCATGGAAGAATTTAGTGTATGAAGGCTTGTTATAGTGGTCACAGTTCGATTGTTTAGGAACTGCAAATATTTAAATAGCATTAAGTCTCCTGCGAAAAGAATACTCTCTCCCTCTACAAAACCGTTTCGCATAAAGCAGAAACAATTTTTTCGGCAAATTCCAATAATGATAATGCGCATGTATCCCGTACCTATATGGAGATCAACTCCTGTTCTATTAATTAGCGACAATTGTTTACAATTAGGAAATCCTAACGATGATTCATTGGAATCATGTACGCTTTGTAGCTCCAACTACGCTATTCACGCTATTGGGAAACTACCATAAAGAAGCAAAATTTATTATCAGCCGTGCTTTAACACCAAAGTCAAAGTCAAAGTCAAATCATTTATTTCAAATAGGCACATTAAAGGCACTTTTGAACGTCAGAAATTACAGCAAATAGAATTGATTCTAGTCGCCCATTATATATAAGTAGAAATATCATTGACTAGGTTCTGCTCGCGAATTCGTCCGCGTGAAATTTCTTGTTCATCCAACCCGCCCCGTCGCATCGCATCGCCCGTCCCGCTATTACTTCGTTTACGCTCAGCGTTCTTTCTTTTCGACTTTTTTTATTTTTGCTCGGCTTCTAAGGGTCCTAGCGTGATGTTAAACGTGCTTGGTTGTTGGCCTATAGCCTTCCTCAAGCCTTGGGCACACAAATGCAAAAAAAAATATTTTCAAATCCGACTTTAGTTCCAGAGATTAGCGCGTTCAAACCAACAAACAATCTCTCCAGCTTTATTATACAGAATGATCTTTTTACCGGTTCCAAATGTTTACAGGGTGTTCTACCCATGAATAAGAACAACTTTCACTATGGGACCAACTCTCAAATTACGAAAAAAAAATCTGCTGTTGCATACATATCTACTCGTACATTTTGCTCAAGCAAGCAGATACTTAAAAAATCAGCTGTCCCTGGTCAAGTGGCTCTAAATTTTGCTAAACCGTGGATAACCTCATGTAAAAAACACATGTCTCCTCGTACCTATCGACTAACCCCCTTACTAATATACGTATTATATCACATGAATAGCTACACATCGATTTCTCTCTTTCAGTCGTCAGAAATTAAGCTAAGTAATAACAGCCGCACGGGTCGATTGATCAGGTTAAGCTACGCTTGCCGCGGTTGGTCCGTGGATGGGTGACCATCTTTACATATCAAGACCTCTCCGTGCTTCGGAAAGCCGTTGGTCCCGGCTGTCATTCGTGGATATTTGACAGTCGTTACGGGTCGTCAGAAGCCCGAAAGTCTGACAACCAGTCTTACTAAAGGGATATCGTATTACCTAGTCTAGTAATTGGGTTGTGGAGGTCAGATAAGCAGTCGCTCCGTGTAAAATACTGGTATTCAGCTGCATCCGGTTAGACTGGAAGCCGACCTCAACATAGTTGGCTAGGCCGATGATGATGATGATGAGCCGTCAGTAATTTGACTTTCGAAAGAAGAAGACAAAGCTTTGTGTAGGTAACTTTACAGACGCCATACAACCTTTATAAAATCACGATGTTCACAAGCATACGGGGGCAAATATACTTAATTTGGTTGTTAAATTATAAGTAATCTGTATTTATATTTATGCACTATTTCACAGTGGGTACCTACCTAAAGAAAATGCATAATCAGAAACGGAACGGCCTGTAGGTCTAGGTAATCACGACAAAAAATCTACTGTTTCATACATTTTGGTCAAGTAGGTATTAAAGTTTTGTATGGAAACAGCTGATTTTTTTTCGTGATTTAGCGTTGGTCCCATAGTGAAAGTTGTTCATATTCATGGGTAGAACACACCCTGTAAAAATTTGGAACCGGGAAAAAAAATCGTCCTATATAAATGATGATTGATTATAACTTGTATTACATTGTCCACAGATGCTGCTGCGGCTGCTTCGTGCCGTATTGCATGCGGTCTTGCAAGACTGCCAACCACTACTGTCCTCAGTGCAAGGCGTTCGTCGGTTCCTATGCGCCATCGTGATCATACTCATCTTCCTCGTTCTCGTATTTCATCAAATCTTCCATATTTTGAAAGGCTTTATTACAAAGTAATATAAATAAGAAGTTGGTGTTTGACGTGTCACAGTAAAAAATCTCATGTGTATCTCAAAACTCATAAGTATAGGTAAGTTATCTAACCCATTCTGCCAGATGGTTTGATGTCAACTTTCTTGCACTCTAGGACGTATATTAAGTACCTTATCTATGTATAGTTTAATAAATAGTAAGTAATAATATAATCTGCAGGGTTTTAAAAAAACAAATCCCAATGGTCTAAAAAATTTATTCTTTGTCATTTAACTCGTCATACTCTTGTCATAAAGTATTTTTATTACTAGCATCTAAAACATTTTTTTAAGAAATTGCACGAGTTCCCAAAACCGGCATTTCATTGCATCGCAAAGCTCAAATGCAACTATATTAGTATCCAAGTACATATCAATTAATCATGTGCGGCATCTAAAATTCCTAAATCATCTAAATACAACTTTACGACGCATAATTTTACGTCGCTTTATATTTGATCACGTTTGACCAAATACCTGTCGAATTTATAATTTATTTTACGTGTTAGATAATAGCTAACTATTAAGTACCTATATTTTTTTTATGAAAATATAAGTTATTAAAAAGTTTCGGTGACAATGTCATATATATTAAAATGTTGTATATTTAATTCTGTGATATACTTTTTCAAGTGTCTTTTATACGATTTCTACCTACTTATAATTTAATAAATAATTGTTCAAGAATAACATTTTTTATTTAATACTTATTTTTTTACTTTTTAATTTCCTTTTTTAGCTTTGCATAGATCCATAAATGAATCGAAGTATTCGACGTAAGCTGGTACTCAAAAAATCAGCTGTACCTGGTCAAGTGGCTCTAAATTTTGCTAAACCGCAAATAACCTCATGTAAAAAACACATGTCTCCTCGTACCTGTCGACTAGCACCCTTACTAATTTATCTTTACCTTACCGATTTATCTCTTTCAGTCGTCAGTAATTTGATTTTCGAAAGAAGAATACAAAGCGTTGTGTAGGTTACTATACACACGCTATACAAAGTTTATAAACTCAGTGTTCACGAGCATACGGGGGCAAATATACTTAATTTGGTTTTTAAATTGTAAGTAATCTGTATTTTATATTTATGCACTATTTCACAGTAGGTAGGTACCTAAAGAAAACGTGTAATCAGAATCGGAACAAATTAATGTAATCGAATCCTTGGTATTTCATAAAACCCCAAAAACTATAACTGTCATGTTCTGGCTACACTATTCTACACCAACAAAGTACCTACCTAGAAATTTGTTTCCGATTCTGATTACGCGTTTTGCTTTGTACCTACTGTGAAATAGTAAATAAATATAAATACAGATTACTTATAATTTAAAAACCAAATTAAGTATATTTGCCCCTGTATTCTTGTGATCTCGCGAGATTTTAACTTACCAAATGCTTGCAAATTATAAGTTAGTCATTTTACAATTATAATCTATCCATGTCCAACAGTCAAATTGTGATCAAAATCAAATAGTGATCGAAACTGCACTTACCGACAAGTTTCACAATCTGTCCGATTTTATGACTCGTAAAATTGTGAACCGTCCCTGATTGGTCGGTCTTGGCGGTAGCTCGTTCTGTGTCCATAGAGTTACAAAACAAAGACACGAGTCAAATAAAGAAAATGCACATTTAATTTTGTTTGAGATCAAGTACTTAGTTTATGTCAATCCATAAATTTTTTTAATAAACGATTTTAATAATCAATAACTACGTTACGTATGGCAAGAAAATAAACATAAAGAAACAGAAAATAAAACAAAATATTCAGTTATTGTTACAATTGTTTAACAATTTGACACAAAATCTATCGAAAATTAATTCGTTACACAGCGTGTAAATGGAATTTAATTAATGGATAACCTTTTAACGGGCCATTGTACTTGTTAATATGAACAACATTTACTACAGGACCAAACATGAAATCGCGAAAAAAATCGGCTGTTACCTACATTTATGTTCGCATAACTTGTCAAAATGTAGAAAACTACTGATTCTTTATTCACGATTTCAGGTTTGGTCCCATAGTAATAGTTGTTCATAATGATAATTATAATGACCCCTGAAGAGATTATCCAATAATTACCGGACACCCGTATATTGCATTTTATATACCTAAGCAGTATGGTTCAGTTCATAATAATTTATTGACAGTCTCGCGAGGTACCCAGATTATAAACTAATGGTGTTCACAATTATACGGTGACATGTATATCCCATTCTACACCAGAAATATACTACGTATAAGAAGTAAGGATTACATCATAAGAGTAGATACAGACATCATCGGCCGACGACGGACAACGACGTTATGTACCTACCTACTTATAAAAATTTATTAGAAACATTCAACTTATGAAACTGTTAAAAACCACAAGGGTAAAAGTACCTTAAAATATAACAGCTCGTCTGCTGTACATGCCCAAATACTGGTGGCAGTTGGGGCAGTAATGTTCGACGTTTTTCCACCTCTTCGTGACGTACGGAATTATGCAACAACACAACCACCTGTAAACAGTTCAAAAACTCTTTTTAATCAAAAATGTTCAGAAAGAATAGAATACCTACTCTTTATTATGTAGATATATCCTAAAAATGTACATAGAAAAATAAAATTTAGCAAACGCAGAATATGCTCTAAGGAAAAGTACTTTCAGTATAGAATTACAAGAAAAACATGTTGCCAGTTACTGATGTACAGGGAAGGAAACACCACAACTTTGAATCTTACCTCATAATAATTAAATGCTATGTTTTCAGTTACCTTAACGATCAATCCAATAAATTCTAATTTCTCAAAACCCTTTTTTTATCTATCATCGTTATCCTTAAATGTTAAAGCCATTACTTCAGGTAAATATTATCATTACACATAGACTTAATACTCAACAACTTAACTTTACTTTTTTACTCGGAAAGCTGCCACGTTTAAAGATAGAATTGGGCTGGACACATCTGCCGCATGTCAGACGATCAATAGACCAAACTTACGACCTAGATGGTCCCGCGTAATGGCAAACGAAATGGTCACACGGTTGTTAGTATATACAATTATACATATACGTGTACAACGTGCCATCAGCAAATTGCTGTTATACCTTGCAATCAGTAAAATATAAGGAACTAAATAATATGCATAATTGTCATCATGTACTGATGTATCCATGATTTTGTGTGTAAAGTGTATGTTGTAAGCAGTTAAAACTACATATCTGTCATAAGCATTGAAAGGTCAATCATTAGCCTCATAAAGTGCCTAAATTATAATGAGTGAATGTAACTTACAGTACCTGGCGATAAATATTGCACATCGACCTTTACCTTTTTTGTATTTTATACAAAGAATAAAAATAATTATCAAAAGAAGCAAATCATAATTGTTTTAACAGCTCCTAATAGATACCGGACTGTTTGTATTTCGTGCGACAGAGATAACGCTCTACGAAGCCGAAATTAGCCGATTGTCTCTTTCCAAAGGTCGATGTGCAATATTTATCGCCGGGTACTGTAGGATAAGTGCATTTTGTTTATTGTTCCGTTGGTAAATAAAGATATTTGAAAATGAAAATGAATGGCAAACGACATCGCGGCAGGCCCACACGGAGATGGCAGGATGAGCTGGACTCCTTTCATAAAGATTGATCCTTGGCAGCTCTGGACAGAGAGAGGTAGAGAGAGAGTAGAGATGCCTTTGCCCAGCAGTGGAATTTAACGGCTAATAAAAAAACTTAACTTTGTTATATACTTTGGATTCGAGGGAGACCAAGAATACTACCTATAGTATTTTAATCTCACGAAGCAACGCGAGCTTTCCTTGTGGTTACCAAGTGCATAAACACGGTGTGTGTGTGTGTGTGTGTGTGTGAGCGCAGGAGTTTTCGGTACCGTCCGAGACAATGGCGAAGTCGGAAATGTGTGTGTGTTATATCCAAAATAGTCGAACCCCGTACTTTCCCTACACATATTAGATCACCTTTTTCGACATACTTCTCTTTTTGTTTTATTGTTTTTAATCTGTGTGTTTTCTCATTGAGTTTATGTTATGCCCTGTATCCCTTCACATTTACTAAATAAGTAATTATGTTCTCATATCGTGTGGTGGGACCCTGGTGATCTGCTATACAGGTATTCCTAGTGCAGACACCAGTCTCTCACAAACTAGTTTCTAAGCTTGTCAAAATTTTTATGATAGCATTGTTTGTGAAGAGAAAATAAAACTATTTGAATTTAAATTTGTTATATTATGTGCCGGCGCTATTCGTCTTTACGCACACATTCACAGCGTGTTTATACACTTAGTTACAACAAATAAAGCGCGCGTCGCTTCGTGAGATAAAAATACTGTAGGTACCGTGAGGACTACCTAACGTTACCCGCTACAGATTATGAATGTCAACACTAACGCTGATAATGATATTAGGTGTCTTTTTTTAATAAAAGTACATAATAAGCCTATCTAATAAGCCTTACTCTGCGTAAGGATGACACGCAAAATCGTGAGGCGTTTAAATGATAAGCTCAAATTACGCTTGTGAAGATACGTCGGTCCCGGTTGTCGTTCGTAGATCATTGACGGTCGTTACGGGTAGTCAGAAGCCCAAAAATTCTGACAACCAGAACCAGGGGTATAGAGTTACCCAGTAACTGGGTTGTGGAGGTCAGATAGGCAATCGCCCCATGTAAAATAATATTACTCAGCTGCATCTGGTTAGACTGGAAGCCGGCCCCAACATAGTTGGGAAAAGGCTAGGTAGATTGAATAAGCCTATCTGAGATGTAGCCGAGATTTATTAGCTTGCATTTTGTATTTAATTTATTTATATATATGAGGAAAACTTGATTGAAAGCTTCAAAAAACCTCACATTAGATATGAAGGTAAGTACAATAGGTTATGTATACATATATGTCGCAGATGGATTGAGAATCCACTGTTTTACATAACCGCTAGCTGTTTTACCAAACAGCTTCGCTATGTAAAACAATTAAACGACGTTTAGCAATATTCCATAATTACTGAATTTTAATACGCAGAATTGCATAAACGTTTTGCATTTATCAATTGTTCAGGGTGCTCTTGCTTGGTTACTGCAACCGACTCCGTTTTAGAAGCCACACCAAACGCTCATTGTGACTGCAGAGAAGCCATTCTGCATTCCATCTAAACGTTGGTAGCAGTTTTGTAATGTAACGCAATGACAATCCACCTAAACGTTGTCGATTGATTGTTAATTGTCAAATCCGCTGTTTTACATAACCGCTCGCTGTTTAAAAGCTGCGTTATGTAAAACAACGGATTTGACAATCCATCTGCGACATATAGGTACACAAAGGTGACTTTGAGTCGATGATTCCAACTTCTCAAGATGTGCATGTAGGTATGATATTGAAATCGAAGATGTTTATAAACATGATAATTACCTATACCTACATAATTAGTGCAATAATAATAACTGAAATTGGTAGCGAAGGTCTAATAAGGAGGACGGTAGTAATTAGATTAACGCACGAGTGTAACGCCAGTACCTCAATCCGATATCGGGGACAATTTGTATTACTCGGTCGGCGGCGCGGCGATGAACCCTTTATACCTAGCAGTGCTATAATCATGCCGAGGATAATCTTATTGAAAATAAGATGTAAGCTACAAATTATGCCCTTGACTAAATACTCACCAAAAGAATATGCCAAGAATTAAAGCAATGATGTGCGTTAATTTAGAATTTTTATAATTGGCTCTTGTCATGACATCTTCGTAGCAGAAAGGGCACCGCATGCCGACTGGCTCGGAGCCGGCCTGCAACAGCTCCATCTCGATACCCACGGCGTCCTCTATCTGGTGATACGCGGGGGTCTCCACTACGGGATAACAAACATGTCAGGAAAATAGGATATGAGACGACGATCAACAGCTACGGAAGTAGGTAGGTATCTACCTCCACCGAAGGATTCTCGAAAAGCAACCAAAATCAAGAGGGGCACAATTATCAATTCCCGTAACTTATACCTACTTTGATTATGAGTTCAAAGGTACTACCAAGTCCTAAGTCAGCCGGAAGACTTCGCAGTGGGTCAAAATACTACGAAGTAATTTGAAGCAGTTAATATTACGATTATACCTACTGATATGAATAACTAATAATTATAAGTAGGTACACAAGTTCACGTAGACCTCATGTTTTCATACGTTTATTATCTTATTCCAAGAAACTAGATGCGGGTTTCTCAACAAAATCTAGGTACTCGTAGAATTACGTAGCTATTAGCTATTACGAATGCATACAATAACTCAAAAAGTAATATCTGATGCACATTAAAAACAAGTTCACGGTTGAAAAATCTGTAAGAGGGGTGTTTTTTACAATTATTGTGCAATGCTGAAAAAATTATAGGGCAAAATATGTGGTAGGTATAGGTACCTACCTGATACGTCAGGGGAGTTATTATTTATATCGTAATAAAGTATACGAAATCGTTAATATTTACATTTAATTAGATTGGTAACATTTAATTGGACCTAGGTACCTACTAGAAAAGCAAAAGAAAATATAATATTACACTTACTTGTTGTTTAGAAAATGCGCCGCGAGTGATAACGTTCAAGTGCCACCACTGATAAATCCTACACGCACACTGTAGGAATGTTTGATTACCAAACAAACTACTAATCAAGGAGCGATCAACCCAAGATTAACTGATAAACACTACCTAATCGTAACGTATTTATATCGCAATTATTATTCTTATTCGATCCTCTATTATAATGGTCAACCACCAACTCCGTATTCAGAAAATAAGTTGACTGCCAACGCGATGATATTTATCAATGAAGCGCCGATATCGGTTATCGAATAGATAATGCATATAAATCAACTAGGTAGACCTTCTCTTAGTAAAAGCACCTAATTACTTTCCTGGATAGGTACCTACCCACGTGTTGAAATGAAACTTCCTACATGTGCTATTTTGATTACAATATTCAATTGTGTGCCTTTATAGGTACACAAACTAGCTGAGCCCTGCTGTTTCACCCGTATAAGTCTCGATTCCGTGTGAATATCAGGATAAAAAACATCCTATGTCCTAGTCATGATCTCTCATGTGCCAATTTCTTCTAAATCCGTTTAGTGTGTAGGTAAGTGAAACAAACAACATACAAAAAATCGAATATTTTCTCTCTTAAATATTAGGTAAGTTTAGACTGGACTTGAAAAATACAGCGCTTCCCGCGCTAAGGTAGCCCGCGAAATTCAAATTTTCTTACGTTTTTTGCAATTTGCTGGTCAGTGTTAAGTTGTACGTCGATCAAAATATGATTCGCGGCCGTAACAAATACGTATTTACAGAATTATACTCATTAAAGTCATCAACACAACCCTCTAAGACCACGTAACTCCAAAGAATGATGATTTCATGAAACTTGATTTCATGAACTTTGGACTTACGCTTTCGCCTTAAGCTTATACGATCTAACAGATAATTGAAAAATCTTGTACTTCTTTTTCTCAATATTGTCTCAGGTCTCTTTAGAAAATAGATTACCCAAGTGAGCTGTAATGTAATACCTAATACCTACTTTTCCACTGAAGTCAAAATTTGAAATATCGAGCAGTGCCCGCCATCTAGACAGTAGAGCCCACTTCCTTTTCAGGATGACTCCTGAATGTATTATCATTTTGTACTAAAAAAAAGTCATTCAACCTATACTATTTACACTATCCCTATCTAAACAAGTAAGTAAACTAACTAACTAACTTGTATTTTTTGTTTTGTATTTTCTGGTGTACAATAAAGTATATATAAATAAATAAATAAATAAACTTTTTCAATGATTTAAGAACAAAATAATAATAATAGCATCTATGAGCACGACTCTAGCGAACTCGGAAACAATAAACGCGGCGACAGTTTCCGGTCTAAATAGTATGTAGTGATACATATTGACCCACAACGTCTATCCATTTTGATATGTCTCAATCAGATTGTCCCAATGACATGATTATTCCTTAGACTATTTAACCTGATCTAAGGATTGTCCGGAGCATCAGCTGGCTGAATGCCAGATTTCTAGTCTAAACTCTCCCCAAGACTAAGCCCCAAGAATAAGACAAATTATTCAATGACTAAATTAGATCAAAAAAGTAAGAGCCTGTCTATTATATTTTTTCATAATGGCAATAACTAAATTCTGACATTTGATTTGATGCTGTCACTGTCACTGTCTGCTCCTAGCCTGCTGACATCTGTCAATTGCTGTCACTGTCAATCAAATTCAATTTTGTAATGCGGCTTGAACGTGAATATCAACTCATCTCATCTATCCAAAGATTCATAAATAAAAACAAATTACAATTTAGCTGAAACCATCTGTTGAAATGTCTTAGCCACTGGATAATCATAACATTGCATGTATTACTAAAATGAGCAAATTGTTATAATACCTAACATAAATATCTCAGAATGGACGTAGACCTGCTACGACCAGGCACCGTGCCTATCTCTCCAGACACAATTCTATGGTTTGAATTTCTTCTCGACCCAAATTTACTGAAGAAGCATCTCAGCAAACCTAATCCAGGTAAGAAATTTTATTTACTAGAAATCAACAACAACACAAAAATTAAGTGTTCAAAATAATGTTACCTACTGAAATACATGGCATACCTATGATAATTACGTTTCAAAAGTTGTAAAAAATCCACATTTTTATTAAGCAAGACTTGATTTCCAAAACACTACTTTCCCTTACTCTCTTGGCTATATTTATCTGTTTTGCATGCGGTGACTGTGACCAGTCTGTATGTGCGTGTGTGTTGTCTGTGTGGCAGTTACGGTGTACAGTTTATCATATTAATAATAAACTGTAGGCAGTTATATACAAGGTGGAGATGACAATACAACAATAAATTAAACTGCATAATTATCTAATGCACTTCCCAATCAACATCAGCCTATAGCAGTCCACTGCTGGTCATAGGGCTCTCCTATTGCACGCCATTTAAACTCATTTTCCTTCCCAATCTGCATATGAAAATTCAAACTCAAAGCATTTATTTCAACTAAACCAATTACAGCAGTTTTGAATTGTTAAGGGGTCGGTCAGTCAGAAAGATGAAGCTAGTTGCCCATTCCAAAGCGTAGTAGGTACCTTTGGAGAAGAACAGGCAAGAAACTCCACGGACACTCTTTTAAATCATGTATATCCAATAGGTTAGTGACTATAGCTCGTCAAAGATTGGCCAAACCCATAGTATTTAGTTTATTTGTAAAAATCACTTTTTATTTTGATGTTTGGATTTATTTGATAGTTCCAAAATACTCTCATGCATTAGTATCTCCAGTGTTTTCAATTATTGTTGTATTGTTGCCTCCACAGTGTATTAAGTTTTTTACCATTTAAATTGTTTAATTAAAATTCTACCAATTTGTAAGTTACTAAACGTTATGTCACTATGCCATGTTCACAGAACCTACGGCATGTGAGTTGATAGAGGAGTTTCTATCAGTTAACACCAAGAATGGTACTTCCAAGCCCACTAGTGAACGTGTGGTGGATGTGGATGCTCCACCAACCCCCCCATTGGCCACCACTCCCGCACCTGCACTTTTCACACGAAAACAACTGGCCCTGAAGATCCTGGCTTTGAAAGTTGCTTCAACTTTACATTGGAATTTAGGTAAGCTTTAATATTTGATAGAATTAATTAATTAAAGGACATGGCTTTGGCTAAACTACTGCCCTAAACATGTATAGAAATTTCTCACTGGCTCACACATATAATAAACATGTAAATATGAGTAAATATGTGTATTCATAATTACGTGTTTATTATTCTCCTAGAACCTTTGTGCACTAATCAAATAAAAGTTTTTTTACTTATTTTCACATGATTTTTGTTTGACAAGGAGAACATATGATTTTGATGTTTTGTTTTACCAAAAATGTGGACAGTAAACCTACTTTTAAAGATGTTTGTGTAAGCTGTTATAAACAGAATTCATTATTATACTATTTATTTTTGTACTTCTCAAAACATTGATTTTTAGGGTTCCGTACTTAAAACAGAAAAAACGGAACCTTTATTTATGATCACTTTGTTGTCTGTCTGTGTCAAGACCCTTTATCTTGACAACGCGTGGAGGTATCAAGTTGAAATTAAAACCATATACTCAGGTCTGTGGTCCTAAAAAGATACGCCCGTTTATGCCGCAAAAAACGTATATTTCGCCACTCTCAAGGGAATCAAAATGTATAGGGTACTTCTCGTTGACCGAGAAACATGAAATTTGGCAAGAAGCAAGGTCATGTAGCTCAAGTAAAAGAAACAAATCTGAAAACCCTAAATTTGCAGATACTTAAAAAAAAACCGCGAGAGCCCAACTTGCTCTTGACCGGTTTTCTTAATTACCATCATCTGATTTCTAGAAATGATTGGCAAAATCTGTACCTAAAGGAATTCCAGATTTTTCCAGCATGGACTGAGCGTCAAATTATATTATTGACCTCTCCACATTTATATTTTCAGGATTTTTGTTTTATCAGATTACTTTATTGTGATGTGAAGTCATAAAGAGAGAAATCTGTCACCTTCATTCTTATTCTCACTTTTCTTATCTACTCTACTAAGTATACTTATGAAATTTTCAGACATATTTGAGAACAAGCTGCCTCCTCAGATTCAGCAACAGTTAATGCAGGATCTGGTGTACATGTCAACTGACGCAGCATTTGCTGTGCCTCCGCAGGTAAAAAAAATCCAATACTAAGTAGTGTTATTATCTAGAACAATATGCTATTAAAAAACATCTGCTTTGTAATAGTACCATGCAGGCTAGATTGAATACATGACTTTGTAACTATCTAGCGGTTTTGAATGTTTTATATAAGGCATATGGAAATGTCCTGCAGATCTAGTAGCATTGTGTGATGGGTCATTGAGCTCCCTAAAATAGGGTTGAACTACACAGTGACTGTTGCGTGCATGCCGTCTATTGTGACCAGGTTAATTCAAAGCTGCAATGGCTCATTCTTCAAAAGGCCCTTCCAGACATGGCCCTGCATTGTTAGACTCACATAAAATCCTAATAGTATAATTTAAGGACTTTAAAAGAGCTCATAACTTCTGTTTATTTCGGCATTCCTTCCCAGGGATCAGTCAGTTAGGAAATGCCATTGCCAAACGCTATCTAGTTATAAAATATTGAAGTGTAAAAGACTCTGAAAAGATCTACTTACAGAAATAAACTTTTATTTATTTAAACTTTTCGCACAAAAAGGTACAAAGGCGGACTTAATGCCAACACATTACATACACACATTTCATTACAATAAACCCAGTTTATAACAGTTAACTTCTGGAAATGGGTTTAAAAACAACCGGTCTTCTAGTTGATAAGACTGCTTTTTTTATTTACATAAATTGCTTCTAGGACTGAATGGAATCTGTAGCCAAAGTCTCATCTCTTTTGCAGGAAATACCAGCAGAATTGCTGCAGCAGCCACAGGTGCAGTTTGCTTTGGTTTTGTACCACAGATGGATAGTAAGATTCCCAGTGAAGGCAGCGCTCTATGCCAAGTCAAACAAAATGTCTTACATCCATATGTAAGTACCTGTTGTTTTTATACGAATTTGCAATTTATTATTACGAATTTTTAAATATGACTTATTTAATTAATTTACCATAATTATAATGAAATTATTTTATTAAATAACTAATTCAATGTAAACTTCAGTGGCGTAACTATACCGTTTGGGGCCCGTGGCAAATTCAAGGGATGGGGCCCTCTCTCAATGTAAAGAAGCTCAACCAATGTTACAGTTTTTTTAAAAAAAAACACTTCTCCCGCGTACGTTTCATATTTTCCCCTATAAAATTTAACAACTGACTGCTTCTGTCCTTATGTTAGGATCCTCCTGTGCTCATGGGCCTCTCGGGCCGGGGGCCCCCTCTGGCTGGGGGCCCGTGGCATTTTGCCCCAATGCCACCCTATAGTTACGCCACTGGTAAACTTAATAGTTTTGTGTTTCTCCATTATCATGGATAAATAATGTAAGACTCTTAGTTATGACTATTGACTTATATATATTGAATAACTATTTATATTTCAGTCTATGTAATCTTATTTTACGTAACTCATATTAGCAGCTAATAGCTCTACCTTTTTTTCCTACATTCACACTTTTTGTTATGACAGACCTGGCATGCAACTGGACAGCGCCTACACTCCAATAAATCAAAACTTCGAGAAAATCTTGCGAATGTGTGAAACCTCTCGCTTACAAAGTATTTTGTTCTTAGATGAGATATTGTCGTATTATGAACCAACATCAAGTACTGGTCGTAAAGAATCGAAAAAGATTAAAGTCCCTGTGAGTGAAACATTTGTACATCTTACTGAAGACTCATGTGATATGAACCATAACTGGAATGCTGGTGGCGTTCTGATCAGTCAGCATGAATTTGCAATGCAAATACATTTTGACTTATGTTATAATTATTTCTTCTATGGTCAACATAGTTTGGCCAAGAAGCACATACTTGGATGTAGAGAAAATTCAAATCTGCTCGAGAGAGAAACATCAATCTATGGATATGGTCCACACAGAGTGATGCCCTGGGGAGAGTTTCACTATGCAAGCATGGCAAGAGACGATATCTTAGGATACATAAGGGCATTAAATTTGGGCTATGAAGTGTTAAATGAGGAGCCCTCATTGTTACAAAAACTTCAAGACTCCATAGCAAATCATTACACGGGAATCATCGCAGTTCTACAAGCTGATAACTTGACGCGTGAGATCCCAATGATTCACAGACAAGTTGCTGAGCTCGACATTCAAGGGTCTGCCTCAAGTGGCGCCTTCACCGTAGCTCGTGATCTACTAAACAGAGTATCGGCGCTGAATGCCGTCAGATACGCCTTAGAAGGAGGATTGCCCTCTACTCATCAAGACTTCCTGAACAAATTCAAAACCGTTGGCATAAAGTTCTTTGATCTTTTGTTCTGGGCACTGGCCCCTGTTTTAATGTCTGATTTATCAGAAGCCGACTGGGAAAATTTAAGAACGTTTTACCTTCACTTAGCGACATCACAGTGTAGACTCCCAATTGATAGAATTGACGAGTATTTAAAAAAGCACATTGGTGAATCAGCAGAGATTATAAGGAAGAAGTTAGTTTCCGATGACCAATTGAACACGATTCTTAATGATCCCGTCAACATCGACGATGAAAACATGGATATACCTCGAGAATTACTTACAGATGATTGGGAAACACCAGACTTTGACTTTAAGTCTGTGCCTGAGTTAGAGATGGGTAGACTCAAGAAGCGCCTTATTGAGGCTTCGACGGCTGACGATGTTCGAATGTGTTTGGTGAAGTTGGCGATGATGGCTCCAGCGTCACCTCTGTGGAAGATAAGCCCATCGTGGAAGCCAGCAGGAGAGTTGTGTAATGCCTTGATATCTTTGCCGAGAGGATTCTTACAAGACTTCGGTTACGTTGTCTCTGGGGCGGCGCGGGCGAGAGCGGAGGCCGGGTGCTCCCGTGCGGCTCTATCATTGCTCTCTGTACTAGAAGGCGAGGCTCGCAGCCAATTGGGCTCTGGCAATGATCCCACACTATACCGGTTGTGTCGTCAACTGTCCTGGGAAGTTCTTCTGCTACAAATTAATGTAGTGTTGAGCGAGTGGCCACACCACAGAATCAATTTGAGTGTGTTGGCAAACAAATGCAAAGCTTGTATAGCCACCGTGACCTCCGGGGACGTCGTCGTTCCTAGACCACAGGTGAGAGAGATAAACTATTTCTTCCCAATAACCTTTTCTTTTTGTTACGAGCTTCGCCCGCGTGGGGATTTTTTTTTGGACGGATCCCTAATTCTTTTTTAAAATAATATCATAAGGTAACAAATAATTTCATTTCACTCCTTATAACATCAGCTATCTACCAGTGAAAGTCCCGTCGGTCTAGTCGTTTCTTAGATTTGCCAGAATAAACAGACAGACAGATAAATTTTTTAAATTGTTTTATGTTATAAGCACCGTAAGAATAAACGTTGTAAAGCGTCTGTATAGTTACACAACGCTTTGTCTTCGACGACTGCAAGAGAGAAATCAGTGTGTAACGATTCATCTGTTATAATACGGTCATTAGTAAGGGGATTTGTAAAAAGTTGTTATTTTGACATTACAAACAGACACATCGATTTTATTTATTTTTATAATTTTTTCGGATATTTCATCAATTACTTTTGTTTATCCGCAGGTAATCGAAGCGTGTTGGATTTGTTTGATAAATGCGTGTGAATGGGAAGGAGTGGGCATCACGACGGGGCCGGGCGAGGTCGCCGCAGATCTTTGTGCGGCCTGCTTTGAGTTGCAACGAGGGAAAGCCACTAGGAAATTTCCTAGGCCATTGTGGGATTTCGGTAAGTGCCATTTTAAATACATAGCCTTGTGTTCACCAACATTTAAATCATCTGATTAAATATTTAATCAGTTCTATATTTAAAATTTCCTTAAGAAATTTGACATGAACCAACTGTTTAAATACCTAACCGATGGTTTGAATGTTGGTGAACTCAGGCCTTAGAAGAACAGTTAAAATTTTTTTTTTTTAGGTTTCTTTGTAATTATAATCAACGTGGGCTATAATCTACAAACGGACCCAGCCCATGACATGTGGTAGATGTCATGTCTTCATTAAATTTTTAGTTATAGGACATGCCGGTTTCCTCAGGATGTTTTCCTTCACCGTTTTAAGAGCGATGGTGATGAAATAATTTACACAAAGTAAAACGCCTGTCTGGATTCGAACCCATGACCTACAATTCGTAAGTCGGGGCCGTTACCACTAGGCCAGGGCTAGGGTTCTTTATATAGTCGTAAATTTAACGAGCGCTTTTAAATCATTGTAATTTGAACCTTATCCCAATGAAAATAATTAATAGTTACATGACGCGCGACCTTGATTTGTAACGGCATAATTTTGTTTAATCTAGGTCTACTTACCTTTCTTTCCTTTCAGCCTTAGCTGTGTACTGCACCGGCCCCGCCCCGGTGAAGAGGTCTGCAGGGGGAAATCCTACACATTCGCGCGAAGCGCCCGGCGTCTCCGAAGCTCGGAATGCTTTCAACGGGTTCCTATCCACCCTAAGAGAACCCCTCGCCGTCAGCGTGATGCTCTCACTCCTCGCCAGAATATACAATGTTCTAATAGATGACAACTCCCTGGAGCTTGTGGTGGATTATACCAATCTCTGGCCGAATAACATATCGAATGTGAATAACTATAACGCTAAGTTCGTGCTGGAATCTCTGACCGATCTTCTTGAAAGGAGTTTGAAACTGTATCCTTATAATACGTCATGGTAAGTTCTAAATTACCGTATTATTTATGCCATAACCCTACATTTGTTCACAAAATATCTAACATTTTCTGGCTTATACTTTTTCCCTTGCTGACTCTCCCCATTTTCTACACGGAAAGTGACTCATCTGACCAATCTCTTAAAAACACCAACCTCTTTATTTATATTAAAAAATTACAAGTCGCTTTCATAAGTTGATAATATACCAGCCTATTATTGTCCCACTGCAGAGAAAAGGCCTCTACCTATACAGAGAAGGCACAATCATTGATCACGATGCTTGCTCAATACGGGTTTGGGGATTTCAAGCGAGTATCACATCTCGGACGCGAAACCATAGCAGTGAAACCGTAGTAGTTTCGCCATGAGTTGTGCGTTGTACGACAAGCGAAACTGCCTGTTCTAACGCACAGATTATTATGATTCTATCTCTTTCCCGCGTGATTCCGCCGATCTGCTCGGAAGCCAAGCGGGCTGAGCGCGAGTTTAAAATTTAAAATGGATGTTGATTTTACGGAAAAACTAATCTAAAAGATCCGAAGTAGACCTTATCTATTTAGTAAGTCGAAAACGACGACATTGTACTCCTATTGACACTTCAACTGACTCATGACGTTCCGCTACTCGAATCGCGACATAATGTAGTATGTTTCTGTGCGGAATTCGCTAAGCGATTTCCCATCATTATTTTCGCGGCGGAAGTATGCTAAGGCCCGCAGACTTATAACAACTATAGTAGTAGTGTCTGCTTACCCTGCACGCGAAAATGGCATGGATATCTGTATGTATTAACTATACTTCCTGGTTTCCTCACGATGATGATGTTGCCTTCACGCATGTCAGTAATGTCTAAGATAAACTCGATGCTTTCATAATTAGGTATGTTATTAATCTAACATTTGCATAGTGAACGATACTTGTATTTTTCCTCATCAGGCTCCGTTTATATGGCGACGTGGAGATGGCAGAAGGTCGTTGGGGCGCAGCGCTACGGCGATACCTCTGCGGTGCAGCGGCAGGCTCATGGCACTTCGCCAAACGCGCTCCCGACGAGCCCAGCATAGCTCGGCGCGCCGCGAGATGCTGCCAGGCACTCAATGCGCCCACGCAAGCTGCCGCGCTGTGCCAACTGCCCGACGAACCAGACTACACCACCGCCTTCAAGTGCCTCGCAGAAAAAGTAGGCATCTTACTTTAAAACAATTTGCCTATAAAAAGGGCATCATGTTTGTGGTCTTAACGGGACTGTACTAATTTAAATAAAACCATATAAACTCTATAAATAATTCACCGTGATTTGTAGGTCTGCTTCTGGTACAATTTGTCATTTCCTCTTCCACAGACGGGCACCGCGGCCGACGCTATGGACGGCTACTACGGCTGCATCTGGGACGGCACCCTGCTGGAGGTGGGCGTGGCGCTGCACGCGCGGCGCGGGGAGGGCGGGCGGCGGGCCCGCGCCGTGCGCGCGGCGGGCGCGCTGGAGCTGAACGCGAACAACAGCGAGGACATACAGCGCGAAGCCGCCGCCATACGCCGCGCAAGGCTACTGCGTGCGCTCACCAACCAGTACGTCGCGTGACCAATGCGCATACGACTAACAGTATGTTTTCTTTGGTTCTTTTTTTTTTTATTAAGGTTGTTTCTTGTAATACCTACGATTTTAAGTGTAATATAGGTACTAAAATATAATTATCATAAACTATTTGTTGTTTTATTGTGTCGTCCATCACTTCTGTCATTAAATACCAATTAAACACGTGTGTATTCATAGTAAATGCTTTATTAAAAATAAGATATATTTCAAACATGTTGTTAACGGCAGCAACGGTAGGTTGGTATTATTTGCCTTTTGCCGAAACAGATATTTGGCAAATCTCATCGTTTAGAATGACATATTGTATACATAATATCTCTTCGTATAGAAATATTATAACGTAAATCCATCGGTGTTAAATTATATCAATCTTACAGAAACAACGATACCATTAGTTCATTCAATTGATTTTATGTAGTAAGTACTTACTACTAAGAAGTATGGCACAAAATCAATCAATTCCAGTATGCTTGTAGAAACTTACAACTTACGAAGTTATTTTATTTTGTTATACTTAACTTAGAAATTTGTTTTTATATATTATCATTAGTGACAAAACGACATAAACGTCGTAAAATCGATACGTAGGTATCGGATAAATATCGCAGAAAAATAGAATTTATCTTGTTTTCGTCTTGGACCTACTAGTAAATACATTGCAAAAGTTCACAATAGAATGAACTATCAGGTTGTTACACGTCTTATACACAGGGACTTGAAACGTTACGCGTAGTTCCGATAACGATAATTTCTACCGTTCCACCAGGATCGTAACAAAAGTAATTCCTTGGGTATAACGATACTGACAAACGGAACGAAATCTTAAACTGTTCAGTAACAATATTATCAATACATCGTTATTAGTATAACGATATAATAACGTTATTCATTTCGTTACTCAACTTTACCAGCTTCATGACGTATAAGATGACGAAACAGTATGAAGAATAACGTTACAAATGAATCTGTAACGTTTCTCCTGTAACGTTATTACAAGCGGTAAGCTTAATGTTACTGATACCCATAACGTTACTTATAACATCGTTCTACGAAAATGATATTCTATAACGTTTTCTTTTGTAACGTCATTGATATTTTTAGGTTTTAGTATCGTTTCATATTTTGGAACATGATACGATAACAATAGTGGTAACGGAACGAAATTCATTTCATTTTCAAGTCCTTGCTTATACATACATAACAGAGCAAATCTCATCCTACATAAAAATCAGTCATTCTCCTGTTTAGAGATCCGTTCGAGTTTTCATAGTTTTAACATTACCTACTTTTGGTCTTCATTGGAGCTTTTGCTCTTCTTTTGCTCTTCATTCACACCAAAGATTAAAAAACATAAAAAAATTATAACATTAAATATTCTGTAGGATAAGGAGATATACATTTAATAACAAGTTCCTTGTAAGCTTTTATCACCATGAACGGTCATTGACCCAAAAAACATTTTGAAACGATGTGGATGAACAAATTAAACACCGCACGAAATCTGTGGCGTTTTTTCATTGGTTTATTTTGGGTCTAACTCAGCCATCCATAACGTATTCGAGAAGCCTTCTGCATGAAACTATTATCTATAAATAGACAAGTACTTATATAAAAAACAATGAATACATGGACTGTAACGTTGTATTTACTTGACATAAGTGCCAAGGTATCTCTGGCAGTTGGGGCAGTAGTGATCGGAGTTTTTGGCTGATTCAGCACCATACGGAACACAGCACAAACAACTGGAAAAATAAAGTAATCAACTTTACTCTGGTTTCAATAAGTCGTTTTCCAATTATTAGAGGTTTTTAAAATTCATAAAAATGTTTTTATCTACACCAATGCTATAAATCCTCTATAAAAGTTTCTGAAACAGTTGGCTTATTGCCAACATTGCGGGCAAGTACACATCTGACGGAAAATGCGTCGCGTATTATCGGTCGCTTAATGCCAAAACAGACAATTATATGATAAAACATTCAACCTTTCACACTCAACCGATGATGCGTTAGTGCGTCGAGCGAATAAATAGACGCATCCGCAGTTTCGCCCGACGTATTTTCCGTCAGATGTGTACCGACTCTAAAACAACCAGTGTCCTAACAACCATAATATCATCCAAACGAGTGTTATAATGTTGTACTAAATTTCATTATGCAACTCTTTTGCTTTTTCGATCCCTTCCTTACTCATCAAACAGCCACATTCTCACTACCTACTCAATTCGAGGTATCTTTATGAATTTCAAAAAAAGAACATTGTCATGCACCCACGTTTCGCTACAACAGCACCGCAATTTAAAAAAAAAACTTGTGTTATTCGAATTCATCAATTCACGTCGTATCCCACCATTTTTGTTCGATATTAGTATTGCAAACATTTATTACTTTGTTGTTTACAAAAATGAGTGATACAAACTTTGATACTCAGCAATTAAACTTTCCATTAATTTACATAGAGTTCTTACAACACTATACAACACCATATGGTTTCAGAACCTTCTATAGAGGATTCATATCATGGGTGTAGATAAAGTCTTGTATGCAATAAGGTATTAAAACACTCATGTGATATCTATTATCACACTACATTCGGGTTTTAATTTTCCTTATTATACAACAGTTGCTTATACATATATCTAACTTTAAAGGTGCAGCGATAACTAAATTTTATGTGCTACGGCTAAATTGTCGCGATAAAGCGAACTACACTGAGCGCTCTGGTGTGCAAGAGAGCGCGCGAAGTGGTAGTTCACTTTATCACGGCAATGTAGCCATAGCATTAAAGTTACTTTTCTGAAACCGCAACCGGAAACTAAATTGTGAAACGTAGTTTACATACCACAGCATGCCCCACAGTGCGGCGGCCATATGTGTGCGCGACGTGGTGGTGTACTTCACCGCAGTCTTGACCGACGCGTGGCAGAACTGACAAGTTGTCACCGTGTTGTCGGGACCCAGCAGCTGCTTCTGAAACAACTGTACTGTTAGCCCCGTCAAAAAATCATTATAATTTTTAGCTCTGTTTTTATGCACTATTAACCCATTGATTCCTCAGATAGAAAAAGAGTCTCCAACTATTTATTGTTTATAGGTGCTTTTTGCAACGACGATAAAAAGAATTCTAAACAAGTCGTTCTAAATGCGGTACCCGCTCTAGTCATTTATATTCCATCGCCGTCGCGACGTCCTTATTATGTCATTGTATGACTTATGTACGATTGTATAATATGTATGTAAAATCTACGTAATCAAACTGTAAGAAAGAAAATATTTTGAAAATACCGCTGGTGCTGCTGGCATTGGCTCCGGCATATGTTGCGGCGCCGCCGCCGGGGCCGGGACTTTTGGGTTAAACTTCTTTATCTGTAATAAAACGTACAGGATGCGATGAAATACGTACTTATGCTCAATAATAGCTATTACTAATACCTACTCAGGGATATCAGGGAGTAGGAGTTATTCTATTCTGAGGACATAACGTCATTATCGTTAGTGTACCTACTTGTGTAGGTATTGCCGACCTTTAACTAGAAAGCCCTCAACCCTCAAATGGTCAATTTTCACTTTTTAATAGAATGTGACAGACTTTAGGACTTCAAGAGCGTGTTAAGGCTCCTTCAAACAGGCGCGACACGATAAAACCGCGCGTCGTGCTTGTTTGTAGGAGCCTTTACTTAAAAAAAGTTAACTTATGTTTTGAACTTATGATATTTTATATTAATTTCTATTCTGCTACGAATAAGTAATAATTTGTACAGACGCCAGCACATCAAGCTACCCGAAATTGTCAAATTTTCCCAATGAACCTTGAACCTAATGCTTTAGCGATAAAGTTGAAAGTCTATTAAAGAAATGTGACACATTGTAGTAGCTTGATGTGCTAGCGGCTGTACCTACTCATTCAATAATTTAATTCGTTGACATTTTGTTCTATTCTGTTATTTCTGTTGCGGTATTGTGAAATTTTATTTTATTTCATCATGTCCTCGTCGAGGTTCAGGCAGCAATGAAGATCTTATATTTAACACTAGTTATTTGAAAACAATATTTTTAACGATATTCCAAGAAATTCTGTAAAGCAGTGTATCGGATAGTTTTGTGTCAATTTAAAATTATAACAGAACAAGCCGTATGCCCGATGGGGTGGGTTTCCCTTCGGAAAAATGACGAATTTCCATACAAACTGACATTGCCTATTTAACCTCTTCAGGAGTTTTTGAAGATCCTACCTTCATTTCTGAGCTCTAGAACGCTTGTGCAAAATTGTATGCTTCTAGACCCAGCGGTTAAGGCTGTGCGTTTTCTGTCAGTCAATTTAATTTAATTTTTATTGAGTAGATTTTAGATCCGCGAATCGGCAAGCGTAGTGTGGGACGCCCCCCAGTTAGACGGACCGACGAAATTAAAGTGGCTGGGACAGACTGCATGCGGAAGGCGGAGGACAGGGTGTTGTGGCCCTGCCTGGGGGAGGTCAGGTCCACCAATGGACTGCGATAGGCTGAGTTGTAGATTTTAGATGATGTAAAAGTAGCGATGTCAATGAACTCTCGTTGATGACCTTACAACTACCCCAGATCAGTGGTAACTATTTGACACTGACTGACTGACAGCGCCATTATGCCGTAGCAATAAGGACGGTGTTTGTAGTGCAAGTGCTACTGTTGACTACACACACGAGTCAATGATATGTAAAATTTACCAGAAACAAATTATTGTTATAAACTAGCCCCGCGGTTTCACCTTTACCACCTTAAGTGTCGATCCCGTGGGAATATCGGGATAAAAACTATCCTATGTCCTTTCCCGGGACTCAAACTATCTATATACCAAATTTCATCTAAATCGATTCAGCGGTTTAAGCGTGAAGAGGTAACAGACAGACAGACACACTTTCGCATTTATAATATTAGTATGGATTACCTGAACTTGGTTCTCGAACTCCGAAGGATACAGAGGAAGGCCGTCGATGTCCATAGCCGATCTGTAACAAAAAGCAACTTATTAATTTTGTTGATGGTATCATAACGTGACACTGCCTTAGAGGTGGCAGAAGACGAGATCCATTACGAAGACCGAGAACAAACAAACCACACTAAAATTGGCATGCCTTGTTTAAATGTCAGATTAGAATGACATGAACAAGTCTGGACAGTGGACACAGACGACGCGTCGTCGGGCAGACTGTTTTAATAGATTTATTTGGACACTGGAAGTTGTTGGTCCTTGTTTTTATTAGTCTAAATTCATGTAATTAGTTAACATTGCCTTACTGGCTACTAATATATTTATGAGCCACATGGTGAGTTCAATCTTCGAATCCTAGGTAGGTACATTGGTAGGTAGATACTGGAGGAACAAGGGTTGCCAGATGGCCGGAAAATTCGGAAAATCTCCGAATTTTGCGAAATAGGTACATTCACATTTTTATTTTATATTTAACTACGGCCCGATTCCATTACTGATTACCGTAGAATTGTCACGAAAATGATAAGCCTGTCTCTGGCATCCCTAACTGGAACAAACAATGACTGTGTTGACCAGATGTGGGCTTCTGCAGTTACTATAACTATAGGTACCTGATAAAATCAAATAAAATAAATCCGCTATGTGATATTATTTTACTCAACACTGCATTTTATAATTATCGAACTGCATGATGTGTAGATAACAAACATGGAGTAACCAAGCAGTATCATGTTACTACTGCGAAGTTCTCACAATGCAAGGAATGCACATACCTACTTTCATTCCAAATATCCATATAGATCTGCACTATGTAGGTACCTACTAACGTTAGGTAGGTAGGTGTCCTAAACAATGCATGTGACCTTAACGGGCAAAGAATACATATCTAATAAAATAGGGACGAAAAAGCTTTACAAAAGTTAGTTGAAACAAATTATATCGTATACCTCCGGAACTAAAAATTCAAGAAAGGCAAAGTATCAAACCATCAATTTCATTGCCAAATGATCCAAATGTGGTGCAAAACAAAACGAGGAAAACCCCAACTTGTAAGTTTAATTTAAATATAGTTTCCAAAAGGAAATAATAAATGGCATAAATAACTATGTCATGAAATCTCATTAAATATTAATAACAAACAATA
This sequence comes from Luperina nickerlii, assembly GCA_963855955.1. NCBI lineage: Eukaryota > Metazoa > Arthropoda > Insecta > Lepidoptera > Noctuidae > Luperina > Luperina nickerlii. The sequence goes on along the minus strand of OY979664.1, from coordinate 11,551,911 downwards.
TTAATCACAATAATATTATAAAGGCGAAAGTTTGTGTGTGTGTGACGGTGTGTTTATATGTTTGTTACTTCTTCACGGCTGGACCAATTTTGATAAAATTTTGTGTGGATGTAGCTAACACCCTGGATTAACATATAGGCTGGATTACTTTTTATCCGGTATTCCCACGGGATCGACATTTACGCGAGTGAAAACGCGGAGCGCAGCTAGTATTGTATAAATATTACTGTGATGTGTACAAGTGCCTAGTGCTAGTGGTTGCGTTCGTTTTCATTGTTTGATTTGCACTAGTTTGCACTCGTCCGGTTTTCCCTCGAATCCAGTTCCGAAGGAGGAAAATTGAAATTGAACGCATTTTATGAAGCTAGGCAGGCAAATTTATTGATTTTATGTTGGAATTAAAGATGAGATATTTTTAATGGTACCTAGATTTTTTTTTTCATTCTTAGTCGTAACGTTAAAGGAGGTTGTAGATGTAGGAAAGTCCTCCTGGATACCTGGATACTGTATTTATTTATATATTCTTTATGTTACATCAGAAAATAGGTACATAACAAAAAATACAATTAACACTACCCACAAAACATACAACGGGCGGCCTTATCGCTTTCTGCGATCTCTTCCAGGCAACCTTGGACTATAGAACCTATTACATTACATTCAGTACTTACAGTAATTATATTATGTGGTACATATGGTGAATGACTGGAAGTGTGGAAAGCAATTGTCATAGTATCAATTATATATCATACAAATATACGTACATATGGCATGTGATGCGGTTAGACTGGAGGCCGACCCCAACATAGTTAGGAAAAGACTAAGCAGATAATGATGTGATGCGGAGGAATGAGGAAAATTTAGTGACGAAAGTTTGAGTTTGTATGAATGTAGGCTATAAGAGTAGGGAAAAACCAAAGAAACGATAGAGGTGTGTGAAGGATAAAATGGCTAGAAAAGGGGTAATTACCGAGATAACGACTAATAGAGAAGTCATCATCTGCCTAGCGTTTTCCAAACTATGTTGGGGTCAGCTTCCAGTCTAACCGGATGCAGCTGAATACCAGTATTTTAAATAGAGCGACTGCCTATCTTACCTCCACAACCCAGTTACTGGTTAATACGATACCCCTTGGTAAAGTTGGTTGGCAGACTTTCGGGCTGTCGACTGTCAAAGATCCACGAGTGACAGCCGGAAACAAAATGTGCTTTCTGTGCTGTCTCGGTATGTAAAGATGGTCACCCATCCACAGACCAACAGAGAATTATGGAAGAAAAACACAATGATAAATGATTTTATTTTTGTAAATAGATTTGCACAAACACTTTTACACGTCAATCATATATTTTTTAAACTAGATGAGGTCGGCGTTTCCTATCTGACTACTCTGAGAAGAAAGGCCGAAACAAACTCAAAGGTCAATGTTGCGCCGACCCCTAATAAATTGGGATATGGGCAGGACAATGAAGATGTAGTGGTATGATACGTAGGTACTTATATGTATATGTAAATGTTCAATCTAATTGTGTAGGTCCTTACGTTTACCTGATTACATAAATAAATAGATCAAAATAAAAAGGGTACAGAGACAAACGTTCTTCTCATTTCATTTAAAAACAGATAAGTAGAGACCTTTCAATGGGCCTCATTAGAAGGCTGAAAGTCACCCAAAGGGTGAGGGCTATGCTTCAAGTTTCCCTATGCTATCAAATCAGAAATGAAGAGATCAGTAGAATCAAGGTAACCGACATAGCTCAAAGAATAGCCAAACTAAAATGGCAGTGGGCAGGATACCAGTGTGACCATATGTGGCAGGTTCCTGCCATTTTGGCAGGTTTAGCCCTTTATTTTACTCTCTGGCACTTTTGTTTGACGTTTTAGAAATCGGGCAGTATTGGGCAGTATTAGCAATATAAGCTGACAGATTTGGCAGTTAAAAGGTTTGTTGTGCTTGCCAATGTCGAATGCTGCTTGTGAAAGGATATTCTCGCAAATCAACCTCATAAAAACAAAAATGCGGAATAGATTTATGAATAAACATGTCGCCTCTATTTTACATGTTAAACAGGGCAGTCAGTGCAAATCAGTGAATATGGTGACTGCGTTTCATTCCAGCCAACTAAAGAAATGATTAAACAAATGACAAAAGCGATGTATAAAGAAAGTGATCAAGAAGAATACGATGCTAATACGAACGTATAATTTAATTCAGTTTACTTTTAGACTTTAAGATCAATTATTTTACATAAAACTCCAAAAAATTATGTGGCTATTTATTTTAAATTTTTAAATTATATTGGCATTATTTTGGCATTTTGTGCTTTCGATTTTGGCAGGATTTGTCAGTTTTCTTCCCTAAGTGGGGCAGGATCTCTAATTTAAAGTTGGTCACACTGCAGGATACATTGCTCGCAGAACGGATGTACGATGGGGCCGAAAGAAGTGGGGACCGCATACTGAAAGGCGTCCTACAAGATGGACCGATGACCTGATGAAGGCCGCAGGCATCCGCTGAATGTGGGATCACAAAACCGGTCGAATTGGCGATGCTTAGCCCTAGGCCTATATCAAACAGTGGAGGTCTTTCGGCTGAAATGATGATGATGTGAGAAATTTCTTATTTTATAAACCCTTATACTTTCACGATAACGAAAGATTATGTCAAACTGAACAATACGATACGTTTTTACTCAATCTTAGTTTCAGAATTATTTTATTCGTCAATGCATACCGAACCAATTAATTATCTTCAGCCTTCACTTGGTGCGATCAGCTCAAATGCTTTGTATAGGGACTTAATAATATTATTCAAATGTATTCATCAAATGTTGTTAACAAAATGCCAACTTGTCGAACCAAATATTCTACAGACAGACGCATTTTGAGAAGCAAACCCATGTCACAAAATCGTTGCTCAAAAAATACTTGGGAACCTACTTATATTATGTATGTATGCAAAACAACAAGCGTGGATACTCAGAACCTGCAGTTTTTTAAAGTTAGTTAAAACATTGATCGTCGCTCGCACATTGAGAAGTCTCAATGTGCGAGCCAGAAAAAACAAATATCGTTTACCCGTCGTTCACTGTCACGAATATCAAGGTTAGAGGGATTAAGTCTTAATAGATACTACGAAGTCAAAACTCATCTTACCTTTGCATTAATCCGATTCGAGACGAAAACTGGTTTTGGAATTATTTAAAATTTTGTTTACGACACAAATGCAAACCGGACAAACAAGATAGGAATGATACGTTTCACGAAGCGACCGCTTGCACCAGTCTGCCGGACTCAACGCCCAAGCTACGAATGGTCGATCAACAAAGTTCTCTTGAACAAAGCCAGACACCTAAATAACAAAAAAGCGTCTGACACGAATTTATACGAACTCATCCGGACTTTACCGAACCATGTTTGGACGTTTGTGCACTACCTACAAGGAATTTTACTATATGTATACAAGTGCACAAACTCGTGCACATTTATGGCGTGCCATATCGGATCGTAAAAAATCGGACTGCCGGACAGTAAAATTCCTTGTAGTGCACCAGCGCCCTTTCAGTATTCCCAAAATGATGTCATAGCAGCATATTAGTCAGTCTAGACTTGATCTTCACTAAAGTAAAATTCGTTACATAGTAAGTACCTACACCTATTTATGTTTTTAAAAATTAGGTAGGTATTTATGCACGTACCTCGTATGAATTAAACCATTAATTTTATAAGATGTTTATTATGCAATAAAGCTAACAAATCAAATCAAAAGTCATTTGTTCAAACTAGGCTGAGAATCAGCACTTTTCGAACGTCAAAATTACAAAAGACAGTCCCCCAAAACGCTCGCCCTTCACCACTTCCTATAATGCTATTGTACATACATACACATAACTTCACGCCTGTAATTCCCGAAGGGTTAGGCTGAGGTGTAATTTATACAGAATGTTTGGAAAACGAGTGCAAAGCGATAAAGGAGTGATAGTTCCACACACACACATTCAAAAATACAAAAAGAACCTAATCCTTTAGGGTAATTGCGTAACAAACTATCAGTAGCAATCGGTTTTATTTTGACAGTTAAACAACATTCATTGCGTTATTTACGTTGTTGAGCAGACACATTTTTCGAACATATGAAGCAATGGATTAACAATATCCGTCAAATGATTCAGATTGAGATTGATAGTGTATTACGCAATTAGGGTGCTTGTTCTACAGCTATGCACTAATATTCCCAGCTCTTGCCGAAGCTATTTTGCAACACACAACTTTCTCTCCTTTGGACTTATTTTCTACGGAACCCAGAACTTACTAATCAGCTCGCTCATGACAGATTCGTTTTTATTATAAAAATTTCCTTGTGCTATAGGTACAGACCATCCATACTTTAGATAGGTACTGACAATCATAAAGAAATTTTCGGGAACGAGAAGTCTTAGCAAGTCATAATGGTTCATGGTTCTTACAGGTCAAAAGGTGCCGCTTGGCTTTCCCTTGCAATTAAGTAGTATGTCCATTTTTGAGAACAGAAAGAGAATGTTACAAGAAACAGTTAAATGAGCTGATGTTTTAGCATAGTTAAAAAGGTTTCGTTGATTCTCGACAGATTTTTAAGTATTCCGAATCTCCGAGATTCAATATACCTATCTAAGGCATTTATTTTTCTCTGTCGCTTCGTAAGAATTCGCGCGAAGGAGGTCGGTTGCATTTAGATGGGTAACGGTTTATCAGTTTACAGTTCGGGGAATTCCCAACATAAATTTTTATGTTGACACATTTTACGCGCGGTGCCATGGTTTATGGGATGTCGGATCCTCTATATAGGATCGTAATTAATAATAGTGTCAGATATACCTAATATGGGATCAGAATAGGGATACGGGTAAACTAGAGAAGAGGTCTTGAGTGTTTGTCGGGTTTTTACCACGCAGATTTATCATGGGTCTGCGGGCTATCCAGCAAATGGCTAAATGGCTGATTGGTGGCAAATTAACAATACCTACTTGTAATTTAAAAACTGCTTGCGGCCTCACATACCTACATTCAAAGACCTAGGTCCCCACGAATTAGATTCTTCATCGTTCCATTCCAAGCCCAGACTATAAAGCAATTAGTGGTTTTTAAATATCTAAATATAGAATTATTATGGAATCAAGAGCTAGCCTGCTGCAAGTATACTACGTATGAGATGGAGCGTGACGTAAATAGACTTCTACATGTTACCTAGCTAGTTATTTTTCATTTTAGTAGGCAGGCACAGCAAAATGAAAATTATTTATGTACCTATCTATCTATAGGTACTAATAGTAAAGCTGAAGAGTTTGTCTGTTTGAACGTGTTAATCTCTGGAACTGCCGGGCGGATTTGAAAAAATATTTTTGCATTTGGTAGCCCAATTCTTGAGGAAGGCTTTCCACAGAAATGATAAGCGTCAACAAACTTTTTGGAATTAGAGTATTTGACAACAAAATGCCGGTTAGCAGGTAATCCCTTATCATAATCAATAAAAACTCTATAATGTACAGTTCAAACATTTAAAGCCAGATTTATAAATCATAATGTGGCATTACAGCTGAAATGGAAAAATGACAACTAACTTTTGGAAGCTACTGTATAGTGTATATTCCTCGAATCCTCGAGCTCGCAGTGCTCGCACCTACGGCAGACTTTCAATGTGTCTGACAAGAATGTACTCTATCGAAACTGACTATTGAGGAAACTTCTTTTGGTAGTTCCGCAAGTGACATTATTACTTAGGTACTTATATAAAATTCAGTTTTTATACTATAACGTACCTAAGTAGGTACCTACCTACATAGAAATACAATTTATTATAGTTAAAAGGTATCTGACAGGTGGTCGCAAGTCAACCGTAATGGACGACGTGATTTCTAATAGTATTCACACACCTGTTACCTGCTGTTACGTACCAAATCCACCATGATCCAAACTTCATAGTCGAGGATTGTTTTTACCTGTATTGGGGCCATACAAGAAACTTTCAGCTTTTATAAAATAACGAAGGTCAATCGTCGCGGGCTCTTGCTCTATTTTGCAGGGTTACAAAAAAATAACTACTGTTTTATAGAAAAGTAAAGTACCTACGCCGTCAAAAATGTATGGAACATCACATTTTTTTTCAACTGATGAATAATTTCAACGCAGGTTCAGAATCATGTCATGAATCCATGGTAAAAGCTTGCGCGTCGATGTCCGTGCCACCCTGTATACATATGGTAGAGATCGCAGGAAGCGATAAGGTCGCCCCCATAGGGAAATATTTGTAGTAATTATTTTTTTTTGTTACTTATATGTATTTTTCTCGTCGCCCATTGGTCGCGCGGTGGACTATAAATACGGGTAGTGAATTTTTGTTATAAATGCGGGGAAATCACTTTAAATTAAAGGAATATGATTACAGATCCTTATAAAATGTTATTCGTACGCAAAATACGCGCATTGACGTGGAGTTGCGGACACCAGCCCGTATTACCTATTACCTATTACCTAAAATGTTATTCTCAATCACTGGGGAACTGGAGTAGGTACGTACAAGAATGAAGGATGGGATTTACCTATTGGATATTTGGTCGCGCAACGGGCGGTACCTTTGTGTCGCGCGCGATTATATCGCGTGTCGCGCCTGTTTGTAGGAGCCTTTGTGCCATGTGCCACTCAAGAAGAAGTAAGAAGGCACTCGAGGCTCTCGAGACGATAGTAAACTCTTTGATGGGATATTGGTTTCTTCATCTCCTTTGTTCAATCCTTACGGCGACGAAAAAAAGAAATAAGTAAGTAAAATAAAACACGATATTTTCAACTATGTTTATTCAACAATAATATCGCCTATTGTTAATTAATTTGTAATTCATATGCGACACATTAAGTTGTTTATAAAAACGCGATGCAATACCGATGTAACACTTTCTTATTTAGATAACATTTTCGTTTTAGGATAGGCAGATTGTAAAAGTATGCGTAAGTAGTAACAAACTGAAACAGAATGTAAGAAGTAGTTTTTAGGGTTCCGTACCCAAAGGTTAAAAACGGGACCCTATTACTAAGACTCCACTGTGCGTCTGTCCGTCTGTCACCAGGCTGTATCTCATGAACCGTGAATCCGTGATAGTAAGACATTTGAAATTTTCATAGATGATGTACTTCTGTTGCCGCTATAACAACAAATACTAAAAATAGAATAAAATAAATATGTAAGGGGGCTCCCATACCAGAAACGTGTTTTTTTTCGTCGTTTTTGCCTTGTGGTACGGAACCCTTCATGTGCGGGTCCAACTCGCACTTGGTCAGTTTTCAATCATACTTGAACTCGTACCTAAGTCCACGTCCGCACGGACGTAAAAATATCGCGGCGGGTTTGTATTGCGCATTGGATTTTCATCTCTCGGTGTTGAGCCGAGCATTGAGAATTCAACAGAGTGCACCCCAACGCGTCAAAAAAACACATCGTTAGATTTTCAACTCTCGGCGCTAAGCAGTGCATTGAAAATCCAGTACGCAAAAAAATCAAAAAAAAATCGCCGCCGGAAAAAGGCGCCCGTGCGAACCTGAGCTAAGTCTTATGTCCTAAATCCATGCAAAAGGACAAAGAGAACTTTTGTAAAGCTGTGCAAACAGCAGCACAACACAATTGACATTTCTCATGATGGAGGTAGCCCTGCTCTGCTCCTATTTTACACAAACTCTATAGTATCTACCTATAATTATGTTTATTTACCAAGAAAAAGTGTTTATCCACGGTATTATTTCAAATATAAACCATATTTAGGCATGCTTTATATGGTAGTTAAACGCAAGCACGTCAACTTTTACAGATATGCGACAATTTTAAACAACTCAACATGCAGACAGGGTTGACAATTAACCCAGGTACGCACGAGCGATTTTTCACGCCGCGATTTTTTTTCGCGCACTGATTTTCAACGCACTGCTCAGCGCCCAAGAGTTGAAAATCCAACAGTGTGGTTTTTTTAACGCGCTAACCAGTGCGCGATAAAATCCCGCCGCGATATTTTACGCCCGTGCCTACGTGAGCTTAAAATTAACAGTGTAGTAGGTAATATCAATTCAAGATTACAATTCGCACATCGCAGTCACCCTTCTAAGCCCTCATTCTACACCTAACAGTCAGTCCTCTATTAACGTGAAAATACACACCGTTCATATAATAGGCCAGTGCAACTGGTACATTCATAGCTTGCATGCAAGTAAAATAAGACTAACTATCATCTGCGCCAACTCCGAGAGCGCATGCGTAGAGTATTAACGTGCAATCAGGTACCTACAGAAGTAAAAGGCTTTCATTACCTACGCTTCCGGAGCTATTATGTACATCTTCATCAAATATTCGCAAAACATCACACGGGCAACTAACATAATATTTTTACTTTGGCTCGTAACTTAAGTATTAGTAGCAACTAGCAATTAGTACTATTAGTAGTACACGTTTCACAAAGACACTTTGGATTTAAAATGTATAAATAAAATTACATTTTGCCAATTATTTCAATCCTCTTTAGCAAGTATCTTAAACCGGGAGTCATAAAACAATTCCCGTTGTACCTAAGATATTTGCATTGCAAAACAATTCCATCCAATACAACAATGAAAGTCTTTGTAAGGACTTTACGGTTGATCCCGACGATTTAAAAATGTCCAATTCATAAATAATTATGTAGCTGACAGGCAATCAGATTCATTTGAACTTGTAGGTAATTATGTATTTAAGTAAGTAATTTAAGTATCTAGATTTATAATTTTTTTTTAATCACAGTCAATCTAGTAGATAAGTACACATATATAGGTAGTAGATAAAAATTTAAAATAAGGACTTGATAACTGTACTGTACCTATCGGGAAATATGCAGAGATGAAAATCCAAGAAGTCCTAGGACTAAACAGTAGTTATTTATTAGTCTAACAACTATTATGCTGAGTAACTTTAACATGAGGAAAAAATAATATACTCGTGAACTTCTATGTGAGACAAATACCTGGACTATTATTTAATTTAAAAAGAGATTTAGATCTTGCATTTTCCTTAGTTCGTTCCTGCGCCAAGGCCCCACGGGCAGCACACGTTTGAAGCCACGCCCGGTCAATTACCATTTACAATAAACGAATTGAAATAGGTTCACTAGGTATTCTTTTTAAAATTATTGCGTGTAAGTAGATTTAGGGTTTTATTGATTTCCTAAATGCTGAACAGGCTATTTATTGATCAAAATGGCCTCATTTTATCACGCCTTCCTACCTATCTCTGTGGTGTTTATATTCGCAAACTTATAATCGGCTATTGCTTGCTAACTAGATATCCGAAGTGTCACTTGAGCTGGGTATGCAGTAAATGCGAATTAAAAAAATCTTTGAGCTACACTCAATTTAATTCTAATTCCGTAAATGATTCATTGAAGCCGGCGTGACCACATAGGTATCATGTTTATCCCAGCATAATACTTAAATACATTGAGGAGGAAACCAGCACAATACTTAAATACATTGAGGAGGAAAACTAGACAATTATGAATTATTGTTAGTTTCTAGGTAGTTATTACATTACACATCAATGCATAAGTAAAGTAATCTATACGACAAACGCTTCTAGAGCCAGCATGGCGATAGCTGCGATGGCCGCAACGACAGGAACAGTCACCACCCACGCGAATATTATGTTCCTGTTGGACAAAACATGACGTCATTACTCGTAAATTGATAACGGGAAGGGGAAGGTCCCTATTACAATCTGTGTACAAGATGAGCAATAATCATTATAAATAGTACTTATCTAATAAATGCAAAAATCAACTACTAGTAAAATTTTGTAGTTTTTGATTGATAAAACATGATGCAAACAGTTATAACCAGCACATATACTAATAGTTTCTATAAGCAAGCAAGAAACGTTAAAATTTGTATAAACATACCGGAATAAACTCCAGTCGACTGGCTTGCCGGAGAAGTAGCCGATACAGACGACAGAGCCGACCTTACAGTGTGTAGTGGAGACCGGCAGACCGGCCTTGCTAGCCACCAGGACCGTCAGCGCAGCCCCGAGCTCGATCGTAAAGCCTCTGTGAGCCAAAAACATTGTTTGCGGTTTTCTATACAATTGACATAAATCCCAGATTTAAAACTCAGATGAAATTGCTAGGTAGGTAATGTTTTAAGAACATAATATTTACCTAAATGTTAAAATGATGAGCTCAGGCTCAGGAACTTATACCACTTCACCGCTAATTTTGTATTTGCAGGACCATTCTTTGTTGAAAAATCGTGTGCCATCAAAATCGTGAGTACCTATTCTTTACGTGAAATTAGTATAAAGCTCGACTAACGTATCAGGTGTGATGCTGGTAAGATCTTCCCCGACGGTGCGGATGACGCGGCGGCCCCACAGCCACAGGCCCATTGCGATGCCCACGCCGCCAAACACTAGGATGGCTAGAGGAGTCTCCGCGCGGGAGTGGGCGCCCCCTTCAGAGTATAACAGCCAGAGAGCCACCAGGGGACCGATCGCGTTACTGTGGACCAAAATAAACGTGTTATATGTTTTTTGTTTGCAAATCAATTCAATTCATAGTAGTATGGCGTTTATAAGTATCGTTATAGTATTTAACAATTATACATCAACGGAGGTGTAGGGGTATCATCAGAAACATATAGTAGGAACATAATATTAACTTCAAGCGCCTTTACCTGACGTCATTGCCACCGTGTGCAAATGCACCAAAGGTGGCGGTAAGGACCTGCAGGAAGGAGAAGAGCCGCAGCTCGTCGGGCGGCGGAGCGGGCGCGGGCTCGGGCGGCGGGGACACGGCGCGCAGCAGCGGCGCAGCGCTGGAGTTGGGTGTCATGGCCGCGCGGCTCGCCAGCTCCGCCGCCGTGCAGCGCTCGATGCTCCACGCGCTGCCACCGTCTGGACCCTGGAGAATAGCAACATTACGAAATATATAACAGACTATAATAATAAGGGGTTTGGGGCAATGCAGGTAGACAACACGTGAAGCAATTACATGATAAGCTCACCTTGTCAAGTCGTGGTGGTGGTGTATCAAATTCCACGCAGTGTGTGGCCCTCGCGGCCGCTAGCCTGTCGAAGTCCCCGCGCGCTATCGTGTCGCAAGAACCCAGAAAACCATTCCTAGAGTCGTAGCTCTCGCCCATACCGGCCATTTGAGCAGAGTCCAAACTTTTACAACAACTTAACGTCTCGTCTATGTATTTCAAGGTGTTAATCTGAGGGTCCGCATCTATGAGTTGTAACCGTGACTTGTTTGGTGGGCTGAGACTTCTGGATAGTATGCTGCAGTCGTCCATGGTGGCTAGGAGTGCGCGGTTTCTGGCGTTCATTACCCCGACGGAGGTCTTGTCTGCGTCGCTCAGGGTGACCATCTCCGCACTCTCCGCAATAGCCTCGAGCACTTTGCCATCTTCAGACAGGAGGGACGTTGGACGTTGCGCGACGCTGCTTTTATTGGAGTGTGTTGGAGTATTCGCTGGAGTTGTTTCTGTAATATTATATTACAAGGTTAAATGTTGGGATATTTGGATAACAATCAAATCATACTAATACTCACTCTTAGCTTAGACTCTTATTTATCTCAAATATAATATCCCCACCATTAGATAATCCAAGGGAGAAGTTGACAGGAGGCGCGACGAGTCGTCGTTTGTAGTAGGGCACAAGGAATGCCCTTACGCAGACCGCAACCAGCGCGCCAGTCGCCATCGAAGTCACTAGAGCCAGCCACAGTGGGATGTTGTCCATTGCCAATACTGGAAATAATGGACGGTTATTTATAATTCTGAATATCACTGATTTCATGCGTTCTGTCCAACTAGAAAATGTTACGACGGCACATCTGTATTTGGCCGAACATTTAAATAGGGGTAAAGGGTAAAATACATATATCTCTATAGAGAACAATATCTAAACAGCATTTTCTAACAATACTTGTTGCTTTCTAGAATTCGTAGCCCTTTCGTAGCAAGTTGCTACGCAAGGGCTAAACGAATTCTAGAAATAACCAAATTATACGTACTTCGCTTAATCTTTGAGGTTGTTACAACCTTAATTTTTTGTAAGAGCTTGCTTACACTTGGGTCCATCATGCACCACGCTCAGCACGTTCACGGACACGGTAGCTCCGTAGAAGAATGGCAACGCTTTGAGGCCAGATTTGATGGGCTGCGGCGACCTCAGGATGAACCGACGCACACACCAGTACAGAAGGGCTGATGCCGTACCGCTGAGTGCCGGGGATATGAACCACGACGCCACTGGAGACAAAGGACGATACACATAAGATGTGTCTACGAAGGTCTACAAAGTGCTACTGCTGTGTGAACTGCTACGCTGCACACTTTTTACTAATTCTTCTTAATTTTAGTCGATCTACCACTTCAAATCTTATCATAGGACTTATCTAACACCTATGCATCCATTACTTTGTATTATAATCTACCTACCCATTTTACGGCTACGCGCGACGCGCGGCGGCGAGCGGCGGCGGTTTTTTTGGTTTTTTTTTTGGCGGAACTACTCGATTTGCTACGAGACAGATGGAAGGAGGCAAATATCAATATTATTAGGTACCTAAGTATCAAATAAGGTATAATACCATGACGATACCGCTTCGTAAGTAAATGTAGGTAAGTAACAGTGCGGTCAACAAAGGAGATAAGTAACCAGGGTCGTCGGATATAAGTAGTTGAAGTTTAGTAAGAAACCGATGGATGTTTTCGAAAGAAATGTAATTTAATTAATAGAAAACAATCACTTCATTTATCAAATTAATTTGCATTTGAAAACATCCAGCGGTTTCTTACTAAACTTCAGCCATATCCTACGACTCTGGTTATTTATCTCTTTTGGTGACTGTACTTCGATCAAATCATTCCTTTAACGGGAATTCAAGGACCTACCGCTTCCTTTGACCGCGCGCGAGACTGGGAAACCTTTATGATTCGACACAATTAACTACGAGGTGAGGCAGCACAAACATTCCTACTTACAGCCATTACTATGAAACCCAAGTACTACCCACATTGAACATAATGCTCAGGTTAATAGCTTTCTCAGAATAAGAGTAGAATGTAGATACGTATCCAATTTCAGTGGGCTGGCTTAATGCCGCTATCTAGGTTAATTAACTGACCACATACTTTCTTGAAAACGAAACAACTCATAACTATCGAAACAATCATACATCACAGCCGTTACCACTTCGCCACCACTGCTCTCAAAAAACGGTGAAGGAAAACATCGTGAGAAAGCCGACATATCCTAGAACCAAAAAATCGAAAACAGTGACATCTACCCCTCCGGAGCAACTGGACCGCGGTCGACTAACTTTGAGGGATGAAGAAAGAAGTGGTGGCCCTTTGACGGCTGTTACGGAAGAAAACGTGCTAGCAGTGAAAATTTTAATCCAAGACAATAGGCGAGTTACGTATCTGCAGATTGGATCGGGAAGCCTTCACGAAATTCTAGACGTGCATCTTCGCGTGAGGAGAATAGTTTCACGTTGGGTGCCGCACAACCTCACCGATGCTCAAAGCAGGCCCGGGTGGAATGGTGCCGTGATATGATAAACAAATTTGAAGCAGGCTCGTCTCGGCGTGTTTACGACATCATTACAGGTGATGAGTCTTGGATTTATCAATACGATCCAGAAACGAAGCGCCAGTCGACGGTTTGAGTATTTCAAAACGAATCAACGCCTACCAAGGTGAAGCGATCTACAAGCGGGGGGAAGATTTTGATCGCTAGCTTTTTCAATTTGACTGGCTGATTCCTTTACGGAAACAAAGAAGCATCAACGCTGAAAGGTATACTACCAAATGCCTGGCAGAAATTTTCTCTATTGTGAGCAAAAAGCGACCAAACAGAGGGCTCCGCGGGCTACTGCTCCACCACGACAACGCGCCTTCGCACACCGCGCTCAAAACGAGGGACTTCTTGGACAGCACGCTAGTCAAACTCCTCGGTTACCCTCCTTACAGCCCTGACCTAGCACCGTGTGACTTCTTTTTATTCCCGAAAATAAAGAATCAGCTCAAAGGGATACAATTTTCGTCGACGGAAGATGCTCTGTCAGCGTTCGAGCAGGCTGTAAACGACTAGGTGTCTGCGGCGGACTGGAAAACGTGTATCGAAAACTGGTTCAGACGCATGAAGCTTTGTATAGAGGCTAGTGGAGAGTACCTACTTTGAAAAGATTTAATAAAAAAATATTTACCACTACAGTTTTTTTTTTTTCGCAAAGCTTTCTAAGTGTCCCACGTATGTGTGTGTGTATGCCAGTGTCAAAATAACTGTATCCCATGTTGTTACTTAGAAATTGACTGGTCCAGTGCATAAACATTTCTGGCAAACCATGCTAGACATGGATATGGCATGCTGGACATGGCTGTTTCTGATATGCTTTAGCCTTGAACTGAAAACATCGAACAATAGGCGCAAGTACGAGTAGGTACTCATAATCAAGCGAATGGGCCATAAATCCAAAGATATCAAACGACCCCAGCGTATTTTCATGAGTCTCTCTAATGTGGTCTGTCATAAAATAATCAGTTATAAAAACAACATGTTTTTACTTTCGATATGGGTGTCTTACCGTCAAATAACTCTTTGAACAAGGGGAAGATACTTATTAGGTACAACTAAGTAAATCAAGCAAGATTAGAATTAGGTCCTAAATAAAGTAGCTATGTAAGTATAATAACAAAAAAGCTAACATGATAACATTATGTACACACGGCGACACTTCAACCTATACATTTCCAGTTTTAGCTGATCTCGCATTGTATACACAGTCTGGCCATAAATACTGTTACAATTAAAAATAAGAAAGATATTACATTTGAATTTGGCATCTGTCATTTTTATACGATTGTTCATTGAGTTTTCTAATTTTGTCGCTAATACATTGTACAATATTTTGCGATATTAAAATGGAGTGGGGTGATAAAGAGAACCGAATCGCTGTGATTGCATTACACAAAGTTGGTATGGAGCCAAATGCAATTTTTAACTCTCCATACGCTTGGTATTAGTCAAATGTTTGTGTACCGGGCTATTAATAGGTACAATGAGACCTCCTCTGTTTGTGACAGAAAAATATCTGGCCGTCCACGTAGTGTTCGTACGAAAAAGGTGGTCAAAGCAGTAAGGGAAAGAATTCGAAGAAATCCTGTCCGAAAGCAAAAGATTTTATCTCGGGAGATGAAGATAGCACCCAGAACCATGTCGCGTATTTTAAAAGATGACTTAGGACTTGCAGCCTATAAGAGACGCACTGTTCATTTTTTAACTGATAAATTAAAAAAGAATAGGGTGGTAAAATCGAAACAACTACTGAAGCGGTTGTTTACGGATGAGAAAATCAATTGAGCAACATTTTAACAAACAAAATGACCGTATTTATGCTCAAAGCGCTAAGGAAGCTTCCCAATTAGTCGACAGAGTCCAACGTGGGCATTATCCGACTTCAGTGATGGTTTGGTGGGGTGTTAGCTATGAAGGAGTGACTGAGCCATATTTTTGTGAAAAATGTATCAAAACATCGGCACAAGTGTATCAAGATACCATTCTTGAGAATGTAGGTAAGCCCCTTCACAACACCATGTTCAATAACCAAGTATGGTCCTTCCAACAAGACTCGGCGCCGGGTATCATAAAGCTCCACGCAGTCTTTGTTGGAAGTGAACGTTTCAGAGCTTCGAACTTCATCAGAGCTGAAGACTGGCCGTCGTCTAGTCCCGATCTTAATCCGCTGGATTATGATTTATGGTCAGTTTTAGAGAGTACGGGCTACGGCTTGCTCTAAACGCCATGATAATTTGGAGTCCCTAAAACAATCCATACGATTGGCAGTGAAGAATTTTTTAATGGAAAGAGTGCGTGCTTCTATTGATAACTGGCCTCAACGTTTAAAGGACTGTATTGCAGCCAATGAAGACCACTTCGAATAAGCTTTTTATATTTTAAATTGTTTTATATTTATGTATTAAACTAACACACTGTAAAAGTAAATATTATTAGCAATAAAAAAAATTTTTTTCTTCGTGACAACATTTATGGCAATATTTCGTACAATCAGAAGTCAGCTTATACTGGTTCTGTATAACATTACGTATTATTTGTCCAGCATGTGACTGTTGCTAAATTACCTAAGGCTAATAAAAATTTGGTTTTTTCTAATTATGTTAATACTAGCGGCCCAGCCCGGCTTCGTACGGGTAGATATCTCGGGAGCGTTTACGCCGTACGGCATTTCATAAAAACTTTGAAGCCCTTGTTTTTCGAAATGAATAAACTTCATACGCATAAGCGCAGGATAAAAAGGTCTAAAAAGTTAGTAAAGAACATTTTCGAAATGTCTTATTTAAAAAAGATAACTGGAAATCTCTTTTTCTGTGGAAAATTTAAAATTGATCTAATTTGGCTGTAACACTATTTCTCGAAAATGTTCTTAAATAACTTTTTAGGCCTTTGTATCCTGCATATCCTTACATCTTATAAGATATAAGGATTTTTCGACGTTACTATTGCATATTTTAACATGGAAAAGTAGTTATTGTGACATAACTGTAATAGTTAGACATATGGTATCGCGGACTTTTTTGTAGATATCGATGTCTTCTATAAAACTTTAGTACAGACCTATGTACATAACTTTGCTCTATTGTCAATAGTTTCCGCAGCGTACGCGATATAAGGATTTTTTTGGTATTTTTTTCACACCTTGGGTTACATTATAGAAGTTTTTATACGGATCCCAAACTTTTTTGAAAATAATCCCTATGCCTATGTTCATCAGGGACAACGTAGAATTCTGATGGTGAAAGAATTTTTCAAATCGGTCCAGTAGTTTCGGAGCCTAATAATTCCCCCTGATGGCCCTGTTCCGTCCTTGTCGCAAAGTTACCCCAAGAGACGAAAGCTAAAGAGTGACTTACCAATAGCTCCGAGAGTAGACCAGCGCACACCGATGGGGCCTTTGGCTGTGAGCGTGAAGCCCACAGTGGCCCCGACCATGGAGTGGGTTCCGGAGACAGGCAGCCGCAGTGCCGTAGCCGCGATCAGCCAGATGGCACCCGATATCAGCGCCGACAGACAACCAGCAGCCAGCAACTTCTCGCCACCGTCAGCGTATAAAGACACGTCTAAAATGCCTTTACGCATTGTGTCCGATACCTTATATCCTGTGGAGATGAGCAGTAATAAGGTTACAGCATGTTAAGAACATAACTAAATGGTACACACAGCTGCACTTTTTACACTGTACATAAAATTACAGCCCTAATTATAGAGAGCAGTGTTGCCCCAGTGGTAACGGCCGCGGCTCGAACCCAGGCAGGCGCTTTACTTTGTGTAAATTATTTCATGACCACCGCTCTCAAAACGGTGAAGGAAAACATCGTGAGGAAACCGGCATGTCCTAGAACAAAAATATCGAAGACATGTGACATCTACCAACCCGCACTGGGCCCACGTGGTGGATTACAGACCACTCCCTCTCAAAGCGACGCAGGCCTGTCTCCCAGCAGTGGAATCGTTATAGGCTGTTTATGCTATGTTAAGAACTAAAGCGTGAGCTAAATGTACTAAAATTACACAAATTTCTAGTTGTCTAATGTTCCACAAGCCATTATCTGTTTGCTGGCGGTGATGTATCTATTTATTTATTTATTTAAACTTCTCGCACAAAAAGGTACAAAGGCGGACTTAATGCCTTAGGCATTCTCTACCAGTCAACCACGGGTGGTGAAGAGATTGGATGGCAGGTGCTTTGATGTATCTCTTCTCATTCTAGTGATATTATTATTAGGTTTCTTATAATAATGGTAGGTGCATGCATACTAGGTAATGATTTATTCGATATAAGTGATCACTAAGTACCACCTTAGTAGAAATACCTCCCACAGGTTGTAGGGACAGCAAGTTGGGTCAGTTTGTTTAAACGATTTTTAAGCAAAGGTTCTTTTGTTTTAGTAATTACTGTGATAATATGTTAATTTGACTCACCTATAAGCACTGCGCCGGCAATCTCGAAGATAGTCGCAAGAATGCAAGCCTGCGTGAGCGTCAGCACCTTGGAGCCGACACTGGTACCGAACGAGTTGGCCACATCGTTGGCACCAATGCCGAAAGCCAATACGAACGCCACGACAAACCCGCTAACCACAAGCCATAGCAAATCATCAGAAAACGGTTCCATTATTTTGCCTTTCCAGTTATCTAATTCTACTAACCAATTTTGTTATAAAAGAACATTTCTGTAGCACCTAACCAAACGCAAATATTACCATAGTTAACAATAAGCTTGGCTCTATATCTATATTAATTCCTTAACACTTGTTGAAAACAATCCCTTCTTAACTTTAAACAGTCGAATTTCCATTCCTATAGAAAAATAACTATAAAATGTGTAATAGCTATAAGATTAATTATAAGTATTAATAAGTTACGACTTCAAAAGCAACCGATAAACCAGTTATAAATTTTTAAATATTTAGAAATAAAGTAATTCGAAACTTATGTTGTGGTTGTGCGTCACAATGTTTGACGTTTAAATAGTATTTCGTATAGATGACGATGGCTCGTTAATTTTGGCTTCATCATTTCTGTAACACAAATTAAAGCAAATGAGAAAACTTCCTTGTAAATAGATTTCACGAGGTATTTATTTAGATATTTATAATCTAGAGCTGATCACAAATTAAAATCATGATAGAATCGACAAAGTAGAACAGTAGGTTTTCTTATACGATTCAAATAGGAACATATTCAGTCTTTATTTTAGACGAATATAGAGTATCCCATTCATCACACATAATAAATGAGAGCGAGCGTCCAAAATGGTTGTCCACATGTTTTCACGATATCGATTCGACGCCATTTGATTTATTAAAATCTCACTAAACAACAATCACTGCGATATACACCGAAAAACTACCTAGTGCTTCTTTTTCCTTTTGAAAGGAGCTCGCAATAAAAATTGGATCAAAATTGCGTCACATGCGTCCTCAGTTTCCATCATCGTTGTATATTTTTAAAGTGTCAGCTCATGTCACAGCTATAGTATAACACGTGTCGATATGTACTAAACACCATGTCACCTCAATGAAAATCTAATTAAGCGTTACACTTTGCGATTCAGTTACGTAATCAAACATGTTTCAATATAGGAAAAACGTTATCACTTACTTTTGAAAAGGTAGGATTTTATAGTCCTAAAATCGTTTGTAGTGAAGAAGCACGAGGGTTCGCCTTGAGCTCCTCAGGTGTGGACTGAAGTTGACGAGGGTCGCACCGGGTCGCCGACTGAATGGAGCATGCGCATAGGGCACTAGCCACTCCACTCCAACCCCCCTATTCAGACGCGAACACAATAAAAATGTTTGTTCCATAGCAAAAGAACCCTTAACGTTACCGGTATTCAGCTGGGGAACCGGCTTAATAAAGCCAATGATAGCCCATTAAAACTTGCGTATAAGGATCGGATTCCGCCACCCTGTAGCAGTTTTAATAATTGACCTTTTCACATAAATTTTATTTTTGGCAATTTGTATCTGAGTTACTGTATGTCCGTAGCGTGTCATTTCATTTCTCATTGATCTCATAGCAGTGTGAAAAAATACCGAGTCGCTATAGGTCGGCGGCGGCGCGGCGCGGCGTGTGCTAAATTCTTATATTGTTCTCCACTATTGGCGACTACTTTATGAGTTATGGATGACCAAGACCAATGCCCAATTATCAGATTGATCCTCAAATGTTTAGATAAACTCTGAAGATCTGAATTCTGAATAATGGTCATATTAGGCAAATTGCACCCTAATGGCGTAACACACAAATTCACACAATCAATCACAATCTAAATCATTTTGAAGGATACCTATTGCTAATCCAATGCTTCTAAAGTTCGAAAAATTTGTCTGCTTAACAACGCAATGAATGCTGTCGTTAGTGTATTACGCAATTACCCCGCTGATTTTTCAATAAGAGACAGAAGATAGCGATATAGCGTGATAACGCCTAGACGTAGATTATGAGCAATTTTTTTTCAGCCTTCACACTGTTTATTCTGTGACATGTTTGCTTTTAACAAATTATAGGCGATTTACTTGTTAGAGTACGTATCTACCTTCATGGCAATGCTAGCTAGGACTTTGAGACTGAGTTAGAAAGTGGGTTAGTTATTATCGGGTGGTGCTACTGTTACACCCTAACAGCGGTGCAGCGGAAGCTGCAGATGTACAGAAATGCATCTCCTTTTCCCTTCTATCTAGGTTTCTCTTGTGGTGTAATTTACAAATATCATGAAATTAGTATCACATCACAACCAACTACATACCTGACATTTTAAACATTTCCAGTAGGTATAAGCTGACATCTCATTGTACGAAATCCCTTTCCAATGCGAGGTCAGCTAAAACTGGAAATGTATAGCTTGATATTATGTCGCCATATATGTATAGGTATCTACCTGCGTATGTTCGGAAAACCGAGCTGTGTAAGTGTAAGGGACAATTTCCACAAGAGAGCTAGATGTGGAAATTGCAAATAGCAATAGCGATATTTAATGCCATCCATTGTAACTTAAAGTTTTGTAGTGTTTAATTTATTTCTAGAGTTCCGTACCCAAAGGGTAAAAACGGGACCCTATTACTAAGACTCCACTGTCCGTCTGTCTGTCTGTCTGTACCAGGCTGTATCTCACGAACTCACGAACCGTGATAGCTAGACAGTTGAAATTTTCACATATGATGTATTTCTGTTGCCGCTATAACAAACAATACTAAAATCAGAATAAAATAAATATTTAAGGGAGGCTCCCATACAACAACGCTTGGCCAGTTTATTTTATTGTTATGTATTTCATAACATATTTGCTCGTAAGGGTCTCTTATTTCACCAATTTCAATATCGTAATGTATCTCATTACGCGCTTGTGCGGTAATGTAAAGTAAATCGCACGGTTTATCAAGATGCTCCGTCAAAACGAACGGTACTTTTTTAAATCTTAGCAAAGAGTTTTTATTTCAGAAAAGATGTCAACATTTTATGAATAAAATTAACTTTGGGAGATA
Source organism: Luperina nickerlii (assembly GCA_963855955.1). Taxonomy (NCBI): domain Eukaryota; kingdom Metazoa; phylum Arthropoda; class Insecta; order Lepidoptera; family Noctuidae; genus Luperina; species Luperina nickerlii. Next base: position 11,530,799 of record OY979664.1, on the reverse strand, counting down.
AAATATAATAAATAAACATTTAATTCTTTAATTTAATTAATTTTGACAATAAATTACAACCATTAATATCTGTAACAAAAAAAAATATTAATTTACTTTATTAATAATACTGGCTGTTTTGTGCCTATGCCTGAAAAAAAAAGCGCGAACGCGCGCGCATCGCTTATCTGTTAAGAAGTAAAAATTATTCCGCGCGCTTTTTATTTTCGCTGTACTTTTTTTTATTTGAAAATGTCGTCAATTAATGATGAATTTATTAATTCCACACCGCCAGAAGTCTCAGAGGCAGCGAAAAAGGCTACTCTAAGCCTCGCCCGAAAAATCGACCGATAGATACTTACAAGCGTATCAAAATTTCATCATATGGAAAACAAGCAAATATGCAAGTTCAGTCCGAGTTTTATTTATTTCCTCGCAAATATGTTATAAAACGTCGTATGACATATGTGCGCTTTGAAAATTACAGCCGAGGCGATATTGCTTGCCCGAGCCGTAGGCGAGGGTTAAAAGAAAGCAGAGGCTGTAATTTTCAACTTACCGCACTTATATCATAATGTACTATTAATTGACATTTTCGCACCTTTGGTGGACGCTACAACTTGGGCCACTGTACCTGTGCAGTCCTATACAAAGTAAGTAAAGACGCCGCACATCAACCTACTACAATCTGTCAAATTTCTTTAATAAATTTTCAACTTTATTGCTAAAGCATAAGGTTCAAAATTCATTGGGGAAATTTGACAGTTTCGGGTAGGTTGATGTGCTGGCGTCTGTACCTACTAAGTTTTGTACTACGACTATGTTTGATTAACTGGATAGGTATTACTTATAGATAATATTTTGTCTATGATAATGCGAAATAATGGTGTTTTGAACAGTGAGTGAATAATTCACTCACTGTTCCCAGGTGACTGTTGATAAGAATAGTCTGATCCCACCAAAAACATTTCATGTAAAATGTTGCCAAGACGACCACATAAGGTTTGCCCTGTGAAAAAGATATCAGATCTCATGTAGAGCCAAGCTTCTGAATCTACACGGCCTAACTCTACCAACCCTAACTTCAGAAATTCTACATATCAGTAAAAATGTATGGCTTCGCCGTTTCGCTACCGTCGTGGAGGTGGTGCGAATATTTAGTTTCTGAAGTAAGTAATGGCCTTGCGCTTCGCTTGGCTCGTCTTGACGGGGGCACTACCGTGCCGGTGCCCCCAGATCAGAAGTACTCGTATAGTCAAGTATTTGGTACCTACTTATATAATTTTTTCGTGATTAGTAACATAAGCGAGGTATTTATTTTATTTGTAACTAACTATTTACACTAGATACTAAATTAAGTAAATAACACCCTATTTTAGTTTCGTAATTTTTCGGTTCATAAATAAAAAGAGTTCTTTCAACAACTAGAAAGGGAAATCGACCTAAACTGAAGTAATTTAGGAAAAAAGATTTTTTTATATTCTGCCCGCGACTTCGTCGCGTGAAATTTCTTGTTACCCCGACCAGTCGCATCGTAACATTCGTATCGCCTGCTCGCGCTATTAACTTAGTAATCATGATTGAAAATTACAAATTATAATCGTAATCATTACCTACCTAATCATTGCTCAAGTCTTGAAATTGTAGGTACGAGTTCAAAGATCAAAATATATGCACAACAACGAAGTTGTTTAAAAAATAAACATGACTCTTATCAGCGTAAAAATAGGATTTTTATCTATTAAAATAAAAACGAAAACAACTTCTGAGATTATTTCACAATCAAGAAATCCGCATCCGCATTTTTTTCTTCTCCGCAACGAATTCTCAATTGCTCTGGACTGCACAGGAACAGCATATGCGAGTGAATGAGATGCGAGATACGTTTGAATTGTTACCTTAGTACATAGCATTACGTACCTACATTTACAGTCTAGTTTACCCCACCAGGGTTATAATGTCCGTTGCCACCACAGTTACCACTTGGCCAGGTAGTCTCAGCGCCGGGCTCTCAAGTCGAGACTATACTCGAGACCAACGTAGCCTGAACTCGAGGAAACAATACGTTCGCAACGAGTGAATAACTTACGTCATCATCTGCCTAGCCTTTTCCCAACTATGTCGGGGTCGGCTTCCAGTCTAATTTTAAACGGATGCAGCTGAATACCAGTATTTTACATGGAGCGACTGCCTATCTGACCTCCACAACCCAGTTACTGGGTAATACGAAACCCCTTGGTGAGACTGGTTGTCAGACTTTCGGGCTTCTGACTACCCGTAACGACTGTCAAAGATCCACGAATGACAGCCGGGACCAACGGCTTAACGTGCTTTCCGCGGCACGGAGGGGTCACGGTATGTAAAGAAGGTCTACCCATCCACAGACCAACCGCGGCAATCGTAGCTTAACCTGATCGATCGACCTGTGCGGCTGTTATTATTTAGCCACGGGCCCCTCGCGAATAATCGCGCCCCTCGAGTGAATAACTTATGTACCTAAAAAAATCATGGAATTATTGGTTCACATTGAAACGCTCGTATATCCACCAACCTACACTGGATTATGGCCCACTCTCTCTCTCTCTCAAAGAGGAGGCCTGTGTCCCAGCAGAGGGAATGCCTACTGATAATGCTTAGAAACGCTCACCAAAACATTACAAGAAGGTACCCAGTACGCGAAAAGAATAAGAAACAATAAGAATGAACAGACTCGTTCATTCGCTGCACATTTTTAGGGTTCCGTAGTCAACAAGGAACCCTTATAGTTTCGCCATGTCTGTTTGTCCGTCCGCAGCTTAGCTCAGACTCTTAGTACTAGGAAGCTATAATTTAGCATTGATATACATAATAATATTAATCACGCCGACAAAGTAGTAAAACAACATCATGAAAATATTTTTTTAGGTAAGGTACTTCCTTTACCTACACGTAAAGTGGGGATGTTTTTTTTTTCTCGTCTACCCCATGGTGTGGGGTATCGTTGGATAGGTCTTTCAAAAATAATATTGCGGGTTTGTGAAAACAAGTCTTCGATTCCGGGATCCGTATGTGAAATAGTATTAGCTTTAAAGTGATAATTTTTGTTAGTCAAGTGTCCCACCCTTGCCAGCTAATTGGTTGTATTTGGATATGTGAAAAAATTCACGGTAGTAGTAATGTCTCAGCCAACTGGTTTAATTTGCCGTTTAGTTAACCGCCTAGCCTTTTAACTAAACGCCTACCGTTTAACTGTCTGAATGATATTCAATTATAGTTTAGGTTGGAAGTCTGTAACCAATCACGCGCGAGCCGAATTGGTCGCAGTAACTAACCCAGGGCACCCCGACCAAATGGGTTAGGTTAGGTTAGAACTGTGATCATCGCAGTACTGCGAAAGCCGCAGAGAGCGATGGCCGTCAGAGTCGTCCGGGGGTATCGCACGATCTCCTACGAGGCGGCTTGCGTATTGGCTGGATCCCCGCCCTGGGACCTGGAGGCGAAAATACTCGCGTCGCTGTACCGGTGGCCCGAGGAAGCGCGGGCGCGGGGCGAAGCGCCATATGAAGCTGCGTCGGTCTCAGCTTCGCGAGGTCCTGGTGGCGGAATTGCGGGACAGGCTCTCACGCCCTACCTCAAGGAACCGCCTTGGCATCATCGAGGCGGTCTGGCCGGTACTCGAGCGCTGGCTCGGGAGGAGGCACGGCTCCCTGTCGTTTCGGGTGACGCATGTGCTCTCGGGGCATGGTTGCTTCGGGAAGTACCGGTGTCGCATAAACTGTTACTCCATAAAATGACTAAGTATCTGCCAGTGAGTCCCGTCAAAATCGGTCCAGCCGTTTCGGATAAGCCAGAACAGACAGAAATTTTCATTTGTTTTTTGAAGTGAAAACTTCTTTAGCATCGTTGTGATTTGAAATTTTATGAAACGAAAAAGCAACAGTAAAAAGAGACATAAGATTTAACGTGGGAGAAAATGAGATAGGAAGCATTATACAGTGTTTTTGTTTTTTATTAGTACGGACCAGCACATCAACCTACCACAATCTGTCAGATTTCTTCAATAGATTTTCAACTTTATCGCTAACGCATAAGGTTCAAAGTTGATTGGGAAAATCTGACAGATTGTGGTAGGTTGATGTGCTGTCGTCTGTACAAATGACATCACATTTAATGGATGTGGATTTGGATGGATGGATGGGTGGATGGATGGATGGATGGATGTAGGTATGTATGTTCTTTAGCATCGCGTCGTTGTGATTTGAAAGTTTATGAAACGAAAAAGCGACAGCAAAAAGAGACATGTAAATTCATAAGATTTAACGTGGGAGAAAATGAGATAGGAAGCATTATACAGTGTTTTTGAAGGTTTCACTTCTACCACATTGAATTGCACACATGCTGTTTTTTTTGTTATAATTAGCGTAAGTACATACCTTTATATCTAGGTATTTAGTTAAAATTAAAAGCTGTTATTTTGATATTACAGACTTCAATTTTATTTGTATAGATTATATACATACTATTAAACCATTTGTTTCTATTATTAGGTAGGTAGGAAATTTTCTGAAACAAAAATATTCTTTAGGTATTTATCCTGAAGCGGGTTGCAGACCAAGAGCTAAGCTAAGATAGTCTAGCTTAGCTGATGTAGTTTTTCATACTTGTGTACAGACCACAAACTGAATAAAAGTATGAAAAATTACCTCAGCTATGCAAGCTAAGCTACACTAACTTAGCTTAGCTCTTGGTCTGCAACCCGCTTTTAAAGTTCCTACCTATCCTGTATTTTCAAACAGCTGGACCGAGAACAACAATTTGTAAGTACCTATATTTGCATGTGGTTCAAATACTTCTATCCTCCTTTTGGACACCAACACAATAGGGTAAAATAAAACGATTGATAATTAAAGAAACAGTAATTTATTGAATTACTACATCTAAAGTTCATCAATCAAGAATTAACATGAGTGACCATCACCCTGTACAGTGCGTGCCACGTAAGAAGAGACTTGACCCCGCCACCCCCGCCTCTTTCCGCCGCCCCGATGACGCCCGGTGCGGGACGGGGACCGGGCGTCAAATTAAGTAAAATACGATTACATCCTTATCTTAATATAAAGTACAGTGCGTGCCACGTAAGAAGAGACTTGACCCCGCCTCCCCGCCTCTTTCCGCCGCCCCGATGACGCCCGGTCCCCGTCCCGCACCGGGCGTCATCGGGGCGGCGGAAAGAGGCGGGGAGGCGGGGTCAAGTCTCTTCTTACGTGGCACGCACTGTACTTTATATTAAGATAAGGATGTAATCGTATTTTACTTAATTATATGTGTTGTACCATTACCAATGCCAATCACCCGTCAGGTTGAATATTATTATTATTATACTTAAGTAGGTATACTTAAGTAGGTTACCTACATTTATACTTGTATTTAATTTTATGTTGTTACACATCACAAGAAAATAAAAAACTAAAAATAATTTCACTTTAAATGCCTTTAAATGCCCTCAATAAAAATAAAATATTACAAAGTTACCAACTTATTTGCCCTCAATTATTTCATAATTAAGGTTGTTTTCAATAAGTTTTTCGACAATTTTGGTGTCTTTGAAAACAGCGCCTGGAGTAAAAACCCCACCAGCCCTGGGCAAGTTCTCTCTCTCCTTAAGGATGGTGAATGCTGACATTAGAACTGCAACCACTGTGGCACCGTATCCTGGGTTTGTTCCAGATACCTTAGCAACAACAGTCTTACTTGGCGTTGTGTTCTCCACATCAGCGCCACTCTCCCATCCCTTCCCAACAAGTTTAAATGTGAAGTGGGTATTATTCATCACATTGTCGGTTGGACCCTCCCTTGTCACCATGCCCAAAGAACAAACCTTCGGGTACTTGAGCAAAATATTTCTAGTAAATGCGATTTTCGTCATAATGAAAAGTAAAACTGCACCAAAGATGGAAAAGATTGATTGTGCCAGACTTCCAGATTTGAAATATGCTCTGAACTGGATTGGACGCTGCTGTTCCTTGTGGTATAAGTAGCGCTGGGTGCGATAGACCACTGATACATCGGCCCCAAGAAACGGAAGATACCATTTGCCATCTATCTTTTGTAGTGTTTGTTGTTCCAGCTTAGGTTTCAAGCGTGGTAAAGGCTCTGGGTACAGCTTCTTTCTCAAAGCTGGAAGCTCATTATGGTGAGCAATGCCATAAATAAGTGACTCCCAAGTCCCATAGTTGATGAGGCCACGCTCCTGCGACTCTGTTGCAATCTCTGGTGGTATATAAGTCTTAAGGTAGGACTCCACTGAGTTAAGTGTGCCTGCAAAGTGTTGTTTCAAGAAAATGACGCCCATGTCGCACGGGATGGAGTCCCAACCACACGCACTAACGATGAAAACTCCCGCATCGCGCGCTTGCTCATCATACCGGAGCTGCATTAACTCCATGAACTGTGGTTCACCACTGACATCCACATAGTTAGTTTTGTTTTCCACAGCCGCTTTAACTACAGGCTCTCCGTACATACGATAAGGGCCGCAGCAATTCACTATAATTTTTGTCTGAGCGCACATATCGTTAAGGGCCTTCTCGTCATCTATGTCTGCTACTATGACCTTGACGCTGCTGGAGAGATTTTCCCCTGTTTTTTGAGACACTTCCGTCATTAGGGCACTAAGTTTTGTCTCGGAGCGACCAGCAACTCCCCAAGATCTAAGTTCATACTTCTTGGCGAACTTTACCATGTGAATCACAGCCTGCTTGCCTGTGAAGCCAGTGGCGCCAAATATCACCAGGTCTAAACGCGACATTTTTAAATGGAAACCTTTTACTTAGGCACTTCGTAGTAGGTACCGGCTTTTATCTTGCACTGATAACACGGTAAGTAAAGAAAGTGTAAATTATTATTCCCGCCACGCGGCTGTCATTGGCGATGACAAATCAGAACTATCTAGTAGGTACCTACTTAGTCGATGTGAAATGTGAATGAATCGAGCGTAGCCGGAAGCACTTACCGAACAAAGTTTAATTTTGATTATTGAGATTCGGAGGGATGCCCAATACGATGCGATATATCGATATTTAATACGATATTAATTTAGGCCATACGATGCGCCTCGATATATCGTATTCCAAAAAAATATCGCATTAACGTATCGTATCAAACTATAACTTTGTTTAAAATTTATTTCTTTTTTGTTTATATTAAACTTACCTACCTTTAGACATATTATTGTTATTCGTTATACACAGTGGTTATCAAAATTATTGTTTTTGCGCAGTTTAAGTGCTGATAAGTGGCAACTGTGATTTAAAAAAAATGAATACACAAACCTTTCATACATATAGATACTTTTCTTTTATAACTTAATACTTAACAATATATTGTAAAAATTAAAGAAAGGTATGTCTTTCTTTAATGTTTATAATATATTTAGAGTTATAATAATATTTTACCTACAAAATAACCTACCCAATTCGATATACCCAAGCGATACGGTTACGATGCGATATATCGATACAACAGACTTTTTTGGGCATCCCTCGGCTCATAGATATTCAGAATCATGACCTCATCATGACATCACAGACTACAATACTTCAGTCTATTAAAAAGTACAATTCATTTTTCTATTTTTAACATCATGTCAAGTTTTCAACCGTACATCAGCATCAGTGGCACCAAGGAATATACTACTCTATGACGAGAGAGTGGCACTGACCTGTATTATTATACATGATAGAGGTCAGTGATCAGTGGACTCATGGACTATGGTCTGTTAAATGCTCTAAGATGGTCTGTGCTCTGTGGACCCAATTTGACATTGACACATTGACAGCACCAAATACTCTTTGGACAGCACCCGTAAGCGCTTGACTACACTGGGGCACGGGCGCGGGTGATAAATGATAAATGAATGATAAATGATTTTATTTTTGTAAGTAGGTTTGTACAAACACTTTTACACGGCAATCCTATTTTTTTTAAACTAGATGAGGTCGGCGTTTCCTATCTGACTACTCTGAGAAGAAAGGCCGAAACAAACTCAGAGGTCATAGTCTCTTTTAAAGTCCAGACATAACCTTGGTCAAGTTATATGAAGACCATGTAGGTCGGTGTCTGAGATGGTCTTTTGAGGAAAGAACCACACAGATTGAGAGGACCAGTCCAGTCAGTGCACGCATTTGTCAGAAATCGTGCAGCTCAACTCAAGACTCAAGGAGCTCAACGATCCACGTGTGGCCACGAGCGGCGCGCAGCGCGGCGAACTCAAACATAGGAACTTCCTTGGAAACTGTCCATAGTGAGAACGCGGGCTCGGTTTGCGGCGCGGGTTGCTTGGCGCAGGCACCGCGCGGGCAAACACTGGAGTCCAGTGTGACCAGATTCAGTATTTTAATACTTTTTCGGTATATTTTATCGACTTTTCCGAGCATCGGTAATTCAGTATTTTTGTAGGTATATAGGAAGCGGAAGTAAGTATTTTTGGGTATAGTTTGGATAAATAAAAAGCTATGGTAACACCGTAGCGATCGTCCCCGCGAACATTGATGTTCAGGGAATTACCGGATTTAGTCTATTACATATATTTCATTCAAATAAGATATTCAGTATTTTTTTGAGGTGCTTCGGTTTTTTCGTAAAATTTAATCTGGTCAGACTGCACTGGACACGACAACACGCTGAACCACAAAATGCCGGCGCGCGTTCCCGCCCCGCGCCCGCGCCCGCCTCGCGCCCGCGCCCGCCCCGCGCCCCAGTCTGATCCCCAGTCGATTAAATTTTACAAAAAAACCGAAGCACCTCAAAAAATACTGAATATCTTTTCTGAATGAAATATAATAGACTAAATTCTGGTAATTCCCTTAAGGGGAAGCGCTAAGATAGCCCGCAAAGTTCAAATTTTCTTACGTTTTTTGCAATTTGCGGGCAGGCCAGTGTCAGGTTGTATCTTGATCAAAATATGATTCGCGACTATAATAGATATATATTTACAGAATTATAGTCATTAAAATTAAGTCAAGTTAAATTTATACAATAAACACTTTTCCATAAGAGATTTGTTCGTAGGATACAAATTAATATGACTTAGAAAGATAATGTGATCTACTTGCTACCGGCTACGCTCGATTCATTCGCACCGTATAGGTAGTTCTGATTTGTCATCGCGATGACAAATCAGAACATGTAAATTATTATTCCCGCTACGCGGTTGTCACGCTGGCGATGCATCGTCAATGACAGCCGCGTAGCGGGAATAATAATTTACATTTTACCGTGTTATCAGTGCAAGATAAAAGCCGGTACCTACTACCATGTGCTTAAGTAAAAGGTTTCCATTTAAAAATGTCGCGCTTTGACCTGGTCATATTTGACTGTGATTCACATGGTAAAGTTTGTCAAGAAGTATGAGTTGGATCTTGAGGACTCGGCGTGCTGGTCGCTCCGTGACGAAACTTGGTGCCCTAATGACGGAAGTGTCTCAAAAGTTTTTGTTTACCTACCCTAAAGCTTTAATGCAGCCTACGAAATTCAATAGTTCCGTTTTTGAAAATCGGTAAAAGCCTTGACGGACATGGTTTTTACTAGGGATGCATCCGATACCGATACCGATATATCGGCGATACTTCAGGTTTGCCGATATATCTGTATCGGCGATATTTTTATGGCCGATTCAACGATACTTTTCAAATTTCGCGCTTTAAAAATGTAATGTAAACGCGCGTGTTGTCCCGTCTATTTCGTTGCAAACGAGGCACGAACTAAGTTTGCTCGGGGAAACCCCGCGCTTTATTCAGTGTTTTGTTTCGCCCGCTTTGGCCTCGCACTCGCACATCTATCCCATTTCGTTACGTTGAATGTTGTTGCGCGTAGTATTTTTCCATGCAAATAAGATTAAGAATTACATATCGCAATTTTTCCCCCTGGGCTTATTATAAGGGACCAAACTGAAAGAACGGAAAAAGCACTGTTCAGTACTTTTTGTGGTCATATAAATTGACAAAATGTATGAAACAGCAGATTTTTTCGCGAACCCTGAGTAAAAGCTGTTCATAATAATGAGTACAATGACCCCGAGATCTAAAGTAAACAAAAACTAAGGTTGTATAAACATACTCCGCCAGGGGAACCGTGAAAGCAAAGGAGGACTTCCGAGTAAATCCTTCTAGTAGTCAGTTCTCCAGGGCACCGTCCTCAGCACATGCGAAGAGGACGTAGCATACAGGAGCGTAGCGTAACGAACCAAAGCTAAGCTTAACCAAAGAGATTTTTCATGATTTATGCTAACTCCAAATAGTCAGGGATAAAAGCAGGCTGCAGGAGGATGGTGAAATGAGGGAAATAAAAACTAGTGCTCCCACTAGTGCGGCCTCAACCTTATTTTATTGCGTTTATTGTCACTTTCGCAGTTCGCTACTGTCAGTGCAGTGTCATTGTCAGTCTGTTGTCAGAAAGCTAATAATTTGAAATTTTTCCTAAATGTTTTGTAATACATTTGCATAACATACAAAATAACTACGTTGTTTTCCTAATAATGTAACAGAACAAGTTTAGCAAAAAAAAAAACAATATAATGTTCTATAGAAATGTTTGGTGTGCGGCTGAGATGACGAATAGTTGGTACGAAAAATTTATAATTACTGGTTAAATTGGTGATAAATTAAAGTTTAATTATGGTTTTGCACATTTTAGCAGACCGTTGCTCCTCCAGCAAGGCCGTGGTTGCCCCAGAAATGTGCGGCTAGTGGTCCGCAATTCTATTCACAATAGTCGGCGTGGCGGTCGGCGGACGGTCCTCGAGCCTGATCCATTATCTCAAATACAAATAGAATCCGGACCTCTATATGCTAGGGCGCTGTGGAAACCCTTCTTTTTTACAGTTGGGGTGAGAATAATACTTATTATAAGCAAAATACTTAAATTATTTATTAAATATACATATCTGCATTAATATTATTGATTGATGAAACCTTAATAAATAAAAATGATGACAATACCAGCATTTAAACTGATGGGCAATTCTCGCCAATATTGAATACAGTACTTAGCTACATTTGCAAATAAATTCTAAAACTTTTTTCAATAAGAAACTCTTCGCACGTCGAGTGTACACCATGTGTACCGATAACAATAAAATTTCTATTGTGTCTGCTAATTAGACGCGCGATGGGTTAAATCATGTTGAAATACTTGTTATCACTGTTTTCTAGGTGTCTGCAATAAGTCTAACGGGCTGCGTGATTTGGGAATACGAGAATCTACGTGCACATGCCTCATCATTTCTCAATAAACCAAGCACCTGGCTGAGTGCTCAGCAAAGAAAATTCAAGACACATCTTGTATGTATCCAACTTTGAAATGCTGATAGAAATCACAGTTTCATCCAAAACACAAAATCTCCATGTCTTTTAACTAAATTAATTTAATGTCTAGGAAGTGTAGTTGCCAAACTAATTTTATTATTATAAGCCTGTGTTTTCCCACTTAAAGAAAGAAAGAAAAAGTATTTATTGCGACTTGTACAGGAAGATCACAAACTAAACTAAACACAGTAAAATAAAAATCCAAGTTATATAAAAAAAAGACTTCACACTTCAGGGTAAAGGCCCCTCTTTCCACTTTTCCTGGTCAACTGCAATTTTGGACCAATTCTTTAAGGAGTCCGGCTCATTCCACGAAACTAATTAGGTATTGAATTATGTTTTAGCAAAAAGCAGAGCCAGGACCAATAACCAAATGGTGGAGGTCACTAAGAGATAGTGAGAAAGTGTTTTATCCAATATTGGCTGCTAATGTTTTGGTGTTTGGCGCCTGGCGGGTGAGGGCTTTGCAGCCCTATATGATCAAATACTTCTGTTCAAACCCCTCAGGAAGTATGTTTTCATTTAATAGAAGCAATAAGGTACATGATTTTTGGTGAATACTAAAAGTTAATAATTGAATTAATTTGATTCCATAATCAGGTTCAAGATGTCTTCCAATGTTGTTGTCTACATTCAGCCATTACTCCGCAATGCACTTGGCTGCAAATATGTATGTTCTATACAGCTTCATGCCAGGTGAGCTACCTACTTTTATAAATCAATATCATAAATTTTTGCTTTTAAAAGCAATGGAACTTCTGAAACTATATTTATAAAACTGTGTGATTGCATTCATTCAACATTCAAGAAAATGAAATAAATTAGGCTTTATGGCATGAGTTTTAATTCTAAAGATCTCCACCCAGTGCCCTGTTCCATAAACGGACTGTAACTTATCCACAGTCAACAGAAATTGCTGCTCTGAGTTGAGTTCATGGGGTATGCACAGTCCGGTCTGGTTATGGATCTGGATAATGGGTGGACCTACAGTTATTGGTGGAATATTGATCTAACATTGAAATAAAACTTAAAGTATTTTTTTACTGATTTTCTAAATTGCGTATTATCTACGTTTTTAACTGACTTCAAAAAAGGGAGGTGGTTCTCAATTTGGATGTTTTTTTTTTTGTTTGTTCAGGCATGACTCTCTCATATATAGACGGATTTGCAATTACACAACATAGCATCACGCCCGCCTGTACCCTTTAAAGGGGTAGGTAGATGTGTTCAATAGCTTCCTGTCACTGATATTCACATAACAAGTAGTGTTATATGAATTCGTTTGGGTTAGGTAGGTACAACTAAAAAGTGAAAAATAATAACTTTTTTCCAATTAAAAACAACAAACTTCCAAACAAACACAAAGTGAAAAATAACTTTAATTTCGAAAGACGGTGTCAAAAAACGAAAAAACAGAACCAAGGACACCGACTTCCGAAATTAAAGTTATTTTTCACTTTGTAGTGTTTTTTTGGAAGTCGGTTGTTTTTTTTTTGCAACTTTTTTGCTTTTTTGTTTTACATACCTTGAAGGCATCGGAAGGAGTAAAGTAAAATAGCACCAAAAAATGCACAACATAAGAAAATGTTATACACAAAAACCTTTTTTACAATAAAAAAAAACAACCGACTTCCAAATAAGACTACATAGTGAAAAAGTAGCGGATGCGCACGTGTGCGTCTAATGAGGTACGCTATACACACATGCAAACCGCTATGCGTCGGATGCCAGGAACAAACCAACAGGAGCCTTTGCTACTTTGTTTTAGAAATAAATTAAAGAATAGAATAGAATACTCTTAAATTACTGTTATTATACATAGTTCATGAAATATTATTTGTAGTACAGTCGCCGTCAGATATATTGTAGCAAACAAGGTGACCAAATACTTCTGAACAATTTAAAATGTCAATAAGTTCTATACACTACAAGTTACCATTAATATCTGAACATTCATTACTTCATTAATATCTGAGCAGATGCTTGTCAATAATTTCTATACACACAACTAACCAAAAATATCTGAACACATACAATGTCAAGTGTATCTACTGGACTGACTGGACTAACCACAGATAGTCAAGTCGATAGTCGTTTTTGGTTCGTCCTTTATATCACGCAGTAACGAATTAGGTAAGCTCAATGTTTGTCTGCTTAGATACACTTCACGTTGTAAGTGTTCAGATATTTTTGGTTAGTTGTGTGTATAGAAATTATTGACAAGCATTTGCTCAGATATTAATGAAGTAATGAATGTTCAGATATTAATGGTAACTTGTAGTGTATGGAACTTATTGACATTTTGAATTGTTCAGAAGTATTTGGTCACCTTGTCTGCTACAATATATCTGACGGCGACTGTACCAATGAATGTTACCTAGCTAGAACAGCAGTTCATCTATAAAGTTACTATAATAGGGTCATCAAAATTTACTTGTTTTTTTTTTAAACCACTAGTGTGGCAAAGTAGCATGCGGCCCGCTTGATGGTGTATAGTTACCGCAACCTATAGACGTTTGCAATGCCAGAGCATTACTTGCGCGTTGCCAGTTTCTAAGAAAGGAATCGCACTGATACTTTTTGTATGTAATTTATTCAGCAGGTAGGTAGACATTTAAGTACATACTTATTTATAGAAATAAATGCAATGTGATGTTGTTTCTACAGTTTGGATAAAAAAGTCAAAAGTAAGTAAAAAAAGACAAATCAAAAGTAATTTTATTCAAATTAGGCTGAGAATCTGCACTTTTCGAACGTCAAAATTACAAAAGACAGTCCCCAAACGCCCAACCTTCACCATTTCCTACTGCTTTCGCTGGGAAGAAGAAGTGGCGCAACAAATTCCCCAATAGCACAGGTATCTGTTCAGTTAAAAAAAAAAATCAGCCAAGTGCGAGTCGGACACGCACACGAAAGGCTTCGTACCACCGTAATAATATGCGCTGAAAAAATCACATCGGCAATAGAAAATAAACATTATCCAAAAAAAATTCAACTATATGCCAATAACGGTTCATGAGATACTGACAGACAGAGGGACGGACGGACAGCGGAGGCTTAGTAATAGGGTCCCGTTGGCACCCTTTAGGTACAGACCAAAAAAAAAACGGTATAATAATAATTGTAAAAATAATATTCTCTGAAGTGGCATAGACCGTGGTTTCCTTGAATCTATGATTTCAGGAAGTACGGACTCCTAATAAAACTATTATAGTTTTTTCTGGTTCTGGTATTTTCCACCACTTTGGCAGAATCATAAAAGGAAAAACCGCATCAAAATCCGTTGCGTAGTTTTAAAGATCTAAGCATACATAGGGACAGACAGCGGGAAGCGACATTGTTTTATACTATGTAGTGATGTAACAGCCCTATTACATCACGAGATGCCCGAAAGTAACATTTTGTGAAACAGCCTTTGCACAAACAAGTTTTTTACTGATTTATGTAAACAAACTGGAATATTTATTTAATACACTTCCAAAAGAAGGAATCTAACTTTCTCGGGCATGTTTTTTTTTTACTATTGTGGCTTCAGTTAATCGATAATCACACATTAAAACTCAAGTCAAACGCTCTTAACAAGAAAAAATTGTGATAGCCCTCTTAAGTCCACCTTTGTACAGTATATTTTTACTTGTACATAAACTTTTAATATATAAAGAATAATATACATATATTTGTTCTCCAAACAGCTGCAGTGGCTTCATTAGGAAAGGAACAGTTCGTAGCCATGTATTTGAGTGCTGGTGTAATTAGCAGCTTTGCCAGCTTTCTGTACAAGGTTCTACTAAACCAACCTGGTCTTAGTCTTGGTGCGGTAAGTACTATATTTCAAAAGTTAAATGTATAGAAACAACCAACTACTACAATCACCATCACTAATAATTATAAGACAACAAACATACCAAATGATCTGAACAACTAAAGACAATTTTCCTGTACTGTATTCATTCTGAAACACCTTGGTCCTTGTCATTGAGAAGTTTAATTTTCTCGTCCCTATAATTTTTCAATCAGAAATTAATAGTTGGTGTAATGTATAATAATTATTTGTTCCAATTTACAACCTATTTACTAATATCATACTGGTTTCTGTAATCGCTTCAATAGTCACAGTACACATGCGCGGTAACATGCTCATGCCTAAATTCAACATAAGTTATGGAATCAGTCGTGTTACTTTGCGGGAATCCATGACAGTAACATATGCATTTTTTTAAATGCGGCAATACCTAGGTTAAGGCAAATTTTGCTTAATATGTTTTCGGGTAAAACCGACCGAACAATATTAAGGTTGAATGCCGTATGGCATTCAACTTTAATATTTTTGTATAAAATTTTTGGAAGTGTAATTACTGTAACTTTTTTGAGATGGGAAAAACCATTGAACTCGCGACACTGTTACCGTAACCGACACCGCGCTACATTCGGATGTGTTCGGCTGTCCTCGTGATATACTCAGTTTTAATGTATATCCGATATGTCAGTGAGTGATGGCAAAGTATTCTGTGTGTGTTTTGTTTATATACTATTAAAAAAAACACGTAATTGTTCAACTTTTCACTTCTGTCGGCACTCCCGCACGCGTAGCATGACCACCACAGAAACGGTCTTTGTCGACGGAAATAGATAAAATGACAAATTGTAGACGGATTTCTAAAGAAATCTGTCATTTTGTCTTATGCTATCTGTCACTTTGTCTATCCTACCGTCGACAAAAGCCGTTTCTATGGTGGTTATGCTACGCGTGCCCGAGTGCCACTGTTTATTTTTTAATCTATTCTATGGCTTTATACATTCGAGCATCGAATATATAAAGTACTACTTTGCTTGCTTTAGTGCGAGATTGCATTATGTAAACCGAATACCGTGTGCACGGCTAGACATAGGTCTCCCCCCAAGTATCGCCACAACAAGCGCTCCTACGCATAGACAAGAGAATGGACTGAGCGTTCCGGATTCAGTTGTGCAGTGAATACAGAACGAAAAGTACGAGAAAAAGCGAATTTGCGGCCAGTAGTTGTCTCTTTAGTAGTACTACAGGTACTGGCCGCACAATCGCTTTGTCTCTTTCTAGAGTGTTCACTTTTGTGAGGCTAACGCTTAGTCCATTCTCTATGTCCATTGGTCTTGCGCATCCAGCGCATTACCGCGACCTTCACTAAGTCGGCGGTTCACCTCGCTCGCAGGACAGATGGATGACCGATTCCCGTTTTACGTTATCGCTTGCAATCAAGTATAGGCTATCTCTTCTTGTTATCCTATAATAAAAATAATGTCTCTTTTTTTATTTCAGTCTGGTGCAATAATGTCTGTTTTGGCCTACGTTTGTGTTCAATATCCTGACACTAGGCTAAGCATAATCTTTTTGCCTATGTACACATTCGCTGCTGGCACGGTAAACACACAACACACAAGTTGATGGTAGCTTAATTTTTATAAGGATACCTATAAAACTAATTTGATGTTTACGTTGCAGGCAATAAAGGTCATAATGAGCGTTGACTTAGCCGGCGTAGTTTTTGGATGGAAATTCTTTGACCACGCGGCGCATCTTGGTGGTGCTTTATTTGGAATGTGAGTATAAAACTGACATCCTCGTCCAAACTAATAGTCCTCTGTAGATAATTGCATAACATATGTATTCGATAATAACACTGAAATATTGTTTAAAACAGTGTGTGTGCAAGATTGTTAAAAAAAAGGAAGGTGAGAAGGCGTTAATACATACAGGTTATAGAAGGTAGGTTTGACTTAAAACTCCGATTTAAAAAAAATTACGGCACTATGCGGCAAGGTATATAATTTTGTTACTGATCAGCACCCAAATTGCGTTACACACTTTCAATCTTAATAATTTTGAAGGATATTGCTAATCCTATCTATGATCCTTCATAATTATGTTCGAAAAAAAACTGGTCTAGAATGTAAATAACGCAATGAATATTGTTGACTATAAAAATGAAAGCCATTGCTACTGTTAGTGTGTTACGCAATTACCTCGGCTCGCAGGTCCTTTCTCAACTAGTTGATTTGCTTGAATGATTGCGCCTTGCGCCATGGAAAACGAAACTTATGTATTTTGATAAAATTTGTAATATTTATTGAATCAAGTCTTCTTTCAAGGAGTATGTACACTGTATGCGGCTGTTAATATGGCATAATTATCGAGTTTTAAGAAAATATCGACTTTGTACAGTCACAACCTGGATTCGGTCGTGGTCCACCTGTTTAGTTCACCTGGGTGGACCACGGTCACTTTTTCTTGCCGGTGGATCACCTAAATGATGAGGAATATGCAAATAAAAATGTCTATTGGCCGTGGTCCACCTACAATTAATTCCACGGAAATAAATTCCTCTTCCTGCGGTGCTATTCTGTAAAAATCGTGAAAACTTAGGTGAAGTGAGCGTGGAGTGCTGTCAATAGTGTCAATTCCTAGCAAAAACAAACTCACTTCACCTAAGTTTTCACGGTGAGATTTTTACAGAATCGACCGGCTGATCCTGATCCTGTCATTTTACTACAATTGAAAAATGAATGCCGAAAGAACAAATGAAAATCGAAAAAACAAATTAATACGGAAAAAAACTTTAATTAATAAAATAATGATTTATCGTTGAGACAATCAACGTAACTTTTCCAACGCGAGTCCTACAGTACTATATTTTTCGCCATGTGTATTTATGTGGTGTTTCTGTTTCACGACGATATATTGTCCTGAAACAATTATATTATTTACCTCATTTTAAATGTTAATCTTCTACATATATTTTAGTTATCCGGCTTTGGCCTGCTGAAAACGCGCGTCGCGTGTGTTTACGCGGTCCGCACTAAATTCAAACATATGGCGTTGTATGAGAGCGTTTACGGAGAAGCAATATTACATGCGTTTGCTTGAAATGCAGATGGAGCCCGCGGATGGCAACGACACTTCGCACGCGACGTTTATCGCGGTGGCGCACGCAGCGTTGCAACCAACTATTCCTGCAATTCTTCGCTCACGGTAAAACGTAGCGACATCCGCGGCTGTGCCCGCGGCGTCGCACGCGGCAATACAAACATACAGCGATACCCGTCCCCCGCTCTCAATGCACGCGCCGCGTCACGCCCCGCGTCTTCATAAACAACATCGTACGTCATTGCCATATAATGTTTCTGTTTGCGCGTGTGATGATGCGGGCCGCTGCAGGCGCCGCCTGTCCGTAAACGGAAAAAAAACGACCGACGCGCCGCGAGACGCCACGCCGCACGCGACGCTCGACGCCCCGCGTCTTCGTAAACGAGGCCTGAAGGTTTAAACTAGATGAAATCGAAAGGCAGTTTTTTATTAAAATATGTGATCTAAACGTTGTAACGATGTGTGTTCGAGTTTTAATCGAACACTAAGCGACTTTACCTGCATGATAATATTTCCGCTGCATTTATTTTTTTATATTGAGAACAGCTCCATAGCACCATACCGTCCTTCAAAGTTTTTACTTTATAAAACTTACATGCCCCATACAATAGAACCATGCCACCTTTTCTATTAATAAAACATCTCAGGGTTGGGTTTCTCCACCAAAATGTTTATCACAATTTTGAGACATTGTTTTTTTTTCTGTTAAATCCATTACATCAGACTTTCTCAAAGTGGGCTATAATGCCCCTTGTGAGCGCTGGAGGCCTAGAGGAGGGCGGTAAGGAACCCAGAAGAAAACGGAG
This sequence comes from Luperina nickerlii, assembly GCA_963855955.1. NCBI lineage: Eukaryota > Metazoa > Arthropoda > Insecta > Lepidoptera > Noctuidae > Luperina > Luperina nickerlii. The sequence continues at coordinate 11,511,771 of OY979664.1, read as the reverse complement.
GGTGTTGAAGTGGTTTAGGGGGGCGATGGCGGATTTTTAGTTTTATCTACTTCATATTTTAAAATTTAGTGATATTAAAATCTGCTTACTACCTACACAACATCGATTATTTAGTTCCTATTTCTGCCCTGTTTGATTGTATAAAAACTAAAAATATTTAAGATAGCTTTCGTAGGATTGTCCGTGAGCGTGATGTTTGAACAAGTTTTTGTTAAATAACGCGATTTATGCAATCCTGTATCAATCGGCTGGTTCCGATGCCGATTGCCTATGAATATATCATTTAAAGAGCTGTTTCGGATTTTATTCACCGCTTTGATGACATGTTGCAGTGATTGAAATAGTCTTTTTAATACAGTTGCTCAAAAAGTGGCGTATTGCAGTTACGTATAGCGTTCGGGAAGTGGGCTATTACATACTCGTGCTTTTTTTTTACCTTTCCCGAACTCGTGCGTAATCTTTCCAAACTGTCAAAATAATGTCTGTTAAAAAGAAAATCCAACCATGAAGTTTTTACTAAAAAAATTCATAGAAGTTTTTATGATTCATGCAAATACGTATATTTCTAAAAAGAAGCTACTAATTTGTTTCAATATCAGATTTAATGATTTGATTGAATGAGTTAGGTTAGGTTTCATTTCATTTCATATCAATAAAAAAATTCTACTGAAGACTTGGCTGTATGGGCATAGTTCCCTTTGCCTACCAGAATGGGTGAAGAAAAAAATATCTGCTTATATTCTACGGTTGGCGCCATTGGTTAGTTGAGTTTATTGTGTTTTATTATTTTATTAAATTGCTGCATTTTTTCGCAACTGTATTAAAAATAGTCGTTCAGTACACGTGCGAAACCGTCATTGCAACTTGTTCCGACTGTCAACCCTCGCCTTCGGCTGCGCCTCGGCTCGGGTAGACATTTGTCGGAACTCTTTGCAAAGACAACCTTTCCGCACTTGTAATGAAATATACTATTCACATAAATTTCTTGCAAGCAAATGTCGATGAACGACGCAATGTACTGCGAGCACATCTGGCATTTTGGTTTTTAAGTACAATCTGTTTGACTATGTGATAGAGTTCTTGGAAAACAAAGATAGAATTGCGCGACAACCTCATCACATCAATTAATGATATCGCGTACATGACAGATCTCTAACTTCAAGGTGATGACTTGAACAAAAAATGTCGTTGCTGCTTTCGTAGCCAAACTGCTGCAACAACGATGACTTGGTTGCCTACTGCCAACATTTGGAAAACCTCCAGTGATTTCATAGATCGATTTCAGGACATTTTCAAATTGGAAATAGTAGACTGGGTGGTGGATCCTTTTTCAAATGTCAACACAGCAATATCATCCCAGCTGGAAGAAGAACTTATAGAACTGACAATGAACGAGGAAATAAAAATCAAATAAAAAAATGTCTGCCAAGAATTTTGGCTACAAAAATCCCGCAATTGTACCCTGGATTGTGGTCGATCGTTCAACGATTTTTGATAGCATTCCCATTGTCATATTTGTGTGAACGTGGATTTAGTGCTGTGGCAACGTTGCTTATTAAATAAATGTCATTATGGTTTTTAAGATGTGGTTAAGGTAAAAAAAAATTGGGGTGCCGTGAAAAATAATTGATTTTCAAAGTGGGCGGCAGATGAAATAAGTTTGGGAACCTCTGCATTACATGAATGCAAAATTTTGACGGTAGTCACAGCTCAATCAAAGTAATGTCATCTTAACAAGGAGGATAATTATTCCTCTATTAATAACTAAACAAAGTTCTAAAGGAAAGAGATTGCAATATTATTATAAAGGTGGATCACCGGCAAGAAAAAGTGCCCGTGGTCCACCTAGGTGGACGGAGGTGATCCACCGGTAAGACAAAGTGCCCGTGGTCCACCCAGGTGGACCACGACCGAATCCTGGTCACAACAGTGGTAACACTAGCACTACGAAAACCGCCCTTACTGATACGATATAAAGGCACTGTCCCTGTCAAATTGTTACCACTGATGTTGGGTTGACTGGGTAGTGCGAGCGTCATCTCTGTCACTGTTACCTGAATGTGATGCACCATACGGTTCAAATTTGACGTTCGCGAATGACAGGACGCTGTCTCCGAGCAAAGTCGTGCCTCTGTACCTACACGTCGCATATACCGTCATTAGCCTGTGTCAGATCGGTCATGAAACGCGACGGTATAGTGGGTGCTAACACTTATTAATTAAAAAAAAATATCGTGTGTCGTTATGATAAACATTAAAACGCGATGTGTCATACTAACGCCCATACATATCTATTGGACCAAAGTTAAATACCTTATCATAAAGTGGTAATAAGCCACATAACCTACCTATCAATGCACCAATCCTACGTATCTGTATGCTCAATGTCAATTTCATTTCCAGGGCTTGGTGTCACTGGGGCACAACCAGTATATGGGGGAACAGAGATAAATTCCTGCAGTATTACCATACTCTTAGGAAAAACGACACGGGAAGGTAGCAAATTGATGAACTGGCATGTAGAACAATTTTTGTTAAGAAATTTTTTAAAATGTAACCTGACAAATTAAATTTTAATGTTTTAAAAATATAATTTTGTTTTTATTGATGGATGGTGATATAAATTAAATTGGCATTAATGTCCGTAAGAAAATGTGATTGTATAAAAAGATATAATATATTATTTTTTATAATAACAACTTTACTGTAAATATAAAAACAGATATTATTAAAAATGCATTTCACAATATTGACTTATGTCAATAATATGGTTTTCTTGATTAAGCCTTCAGTATTTTGGCATGGAAGTCGAAATGTTCGCCGATGTAAGTGGAGATGTGGTAGTACGAGTGGTCATAACCTTCGCGTAAATTAAGTATGACTGGCACACCGACTGACCGGCACGCTTCCACCAAGTTTTCAGGCAGTAATTGTTTCTCTAAATAAAATTTGTCACTAGACCCCTGGAAAAAGAAACAAAACAAATTACACTTTATTTTAGTAGGTATCAGTTGGTGATTGTCCCAAAGCAGAGGAAAGACCTCTTAGAGAGGCCCCTTGCTTTGGGAAAAAGACGAAGACAACATTCAAGTCATTTTTGCACAAGAAAGTTTTTTTTAGCAAAATTAACTCCTCAAATATTCGTATTTTGATTGGCCAAAGTACTTATTAAAAAAATTAAACTCGATTATTTTTTTTTTACTAATCTTACCTGATCAAGAAGTAAAGTGAGTGGGGGTCCATCATATTTCTTGACTAACTCTGACGCATCCCACTCAGCCCACTTGGATTTGTCTTCTCCTAAATACCCATTTAAGGCCTTGATACCCCATGGGCATTCCATAGGGTTGCAGATGGGTGCAAATGCACTTACTGATTTGTACAAACCAGGGTTTCTAAGGGTTGATACTAAAGCCCCATGACCCCCCATGCTGAAAAAGTAATATTCATTTATTTAGGATTTCTAACAAAATATATATTGTTTAATAATATATGACAAATATACAATGGGCATCAAGTAATGTGTTCACACTTATACAACCCGTGCGAGTTAACTAGGTACGCAAGTACGCACCCTGAACACACAAGGCAAACTCGGGGAAGCGGGAGAGGCCGCATTCCAGCGAGGTGCATAGTTAATTCGCACAGGTTCTAGGTTATATGGTAATCCAGAGTTTTTCAGAACGAAAACTGCTAGCTGTGTAGATGGCGTGATGAGCAAACGCCAAAAATATATTTTTGAAAAGCTTGAGATAGAAACCCTAATTTATTCGTTTTCACCAAATCTGACAACTCCGATTTTAGGATAAGTGTTCATTGTCTTGATAGCGAATATATAAATATCTGACGGATAGAGCGCTTTCGCAAATCTGACGAAATTTAATTAATTCAGAAAAATACTCAAAACTATTAATCATTTTGCATTGAACTCTAAATTAACGAACCCAATATCTTTGATTACCTACTGTTTGAATTTGAACCTGTCTGCGAAGATTTGTGGGTATCCAATTTTTTTTAAACACTAAAAAGTAATGATTAAAAGTTAAGTAGCAAAATTAGAACTTCGCGGAGTACTCCATAAACAGAGTTCGTTGTTTCAAAAACATCCTCATTTTAGGAGCTATCCAACGAGCTTATAATGTTCTAAATAATTACCAAAACATTTAATTAACAACTTTCGTAACCGTGTCCATACTGGATTGAAGTGGATTTTGGAATCAAACACTTAAAAAAAACAGGTAAAGGGTCACGGGAACTATTTAATCTAGAACAAACCGATATAAGAAAACGCGTGCCGGTCAGAGCTCGGGCGCTCGCGGCGGTTCATGACGTGTACCATTACCGGCGTAGCTATCCGTCAACTAACTGCGTCGGAGGCGCGTGTGGCGTGAGCGTCGCAGTTGCCATATCGCTGTCTCTCTCCTATGTCCCTAGTGCATAGTCGTTAAAGCGAGAGGGAAGGCATACGCGGCGGCGTCCGGAACTGCACGGGCTTGAATTGGTTACGACATAACTTGTTTACGTCGCGCGTCGTGACACTTTATTCAAGGTTTTATTATAATGAACCCTCTGTGCTTGATATCGTTTCTTTTTATTACAATTAACCCTCTGTTCAGGGCCGTCTTTACCCGGGAATGCAAGGTATGGGTGGCACTCCGGCGCAGGGTCTTAGGGGGCGCAAGCCGATCAGGTCATCGCTCATTATATCTGTAACGCTCCAGCGCTGTAACCGCACTACACCGCCTCGAAAAAATCCCCTGCTTGCCGCCAACAAACCGTCAGCAAGACGACCGCTGGCCGCTGGCACACCATCGGTGAAGTGACAGCTTGTTGTTTACGTGCCGCTACTAGTTGGTAGCTCACCGTCCAGGCGCCAACAGCTAGTTTTCCAGCTTACGGACGGGTTTGCGAACTTTAGTAAGCGTGAGAATTAGCGGGCGACGACGGGGAGACAACCATGCGAGCGGCGCCAGGTCCGCGCGCAGGTGGTGAGGCGCCGCATGCTTACCGCTTGCAGGCGTTTCTTCACCGGGGAGCGGTGCTCGCTTGAAACGCGTGGTCGGCGCGACGTGTGATAGTCTGTCCACTATTCTGTATTGTCATCGTAAAATTTACTGTAATGGACTTTACACAAATTATTTGCTGTGTCGGAGCAGTGCTTTACGGCCGAGCACCTCCTCGGAATAATTACACCCGCTTGTCGACAACGCGCCGTCAGCAAGACGACCGCTGGCTACTGGCAGCCACCGCCGGTGAGGTGACAGCTTGTTATTCACGCGCCACTTACTAGTTGGTAGCTCACCGTCCACGCGCCTACGGCTAGTTTCAGCTTACAGACCGTTTGCGAACATTAGTGAGTGATCTCGCTTGAGAAGCACGCGTTTTTATGTTATGTCTCAGTTTACTTTACGCGAACTTGCAATCATAGCTATTGCCTATTAATTCCATGGCTATTGCACGCGAGGACCATACACGCAAAGGCGCCAGCATGCTTCCGCTTGCAGGTGTTTCTTCACCGGGAAGTGGGCTGCTCGCTTGAAGCACACGACTTGTTATGGCTCAATACAGATTAGTGGTCACTGATCTGTATTATCGTCGTAAAATTCAATTTAAAATCGCGCGAAAACACGCTTTTACCACGCACTAAAAATGATTAAAAATTTGCTTAAATTTAATTCAAAAACCGTGGAGCGCTTTTTGAATTTTCTCGACCTCCTGGCTCCATCGTCAGACCATCAACACCAAGTGCAATTGGACTCGTCAAAACGAATCATATGACCCCAAACTCAGGAGTTCCCTAGTAGCCACTGAAGAGTTCCACTATTCAGATCAGCTCCAAGATACCAAATTATAGTTTTGTCATCCGAACTACGTACATAAACAAAATTTAATTTCGTTACGAAAATTAGAAATAGTTTAAAATTGACTTCTAAGATTTTTTTACATTGTTAGTTAGTTACAAGAAAAGCTAATAAAAGCGTGTTAAAAATGGAACACAAAAATTAAGTTGTTTTTTTTTTTGTTGTCAAGGGGGCGCGTATGCTGATTTTCGCACCCCGGCGCCCAATATGGTTAAGACGGCCCTGCCTCTGCGCTTGATACCGTTTCTGATACCATCCCTAATTCTTATAGATAGTTCTTCTTTTGATACTTCTGCTTAGGCTTCTGCAGCGAGTTATGTAGGTTAAATAAATGTTCATGAGATACCGATTTATTTTTGCACAAGCTAGTAAGTAGGCTTTAGGGCTGATTTTTTGGAGTCAGATATCATTTATCCGTGGAATAAAATTGACGTTTGACAGTTTTTTCATACGAAATCTCAGGACGTCTGGGGTATCATATGCTGGAGACCAGAAGGGCATGTGACCAGGTAGGTGTTATGCTTTAAGTATGGAAGGGTATGACGGATGCTCCTAACAACCATAATGAGCTGATTCGACCCTACACGTCTACACACCGAATAATTATTTCCGTGGCAGAAAACATCGACAGCTAGCGGCCCGTGCTGCGTCTCCCGTACCGCGCGTGTTGATCGCACTAAATAAGCTCGTAGAGGCCAACCCGGACTGCGATCTATTCACTAATAAATTAGCCAATTAAATGGTCATGTGCCTACATTTTTGTGGGAATAATAAGTATATAATTGTTGTTATTAGATTATGTTGGTCCTTATTATATGTATATGTAATTAGTTTTTAAAGCCGTGTAAATCAAATAAAAAAAAAAAATTCCGAAGTCTTTGAGGAGCGGCGCGTGGGAGACGCGCGTGCGTTTCCACGCCGCGAAAATACGCACTCGTGAGTATTCGCTTTTATTTGAATACTATATATAATACCGGTGTAACTACCAAGATTCAGCTTATAAAGAAAATACACAATGCGGGTCCTATGCCGGCCGTGCCAGCATTTTCATTTTTAAAGATTTACTCTACTTTCATTAAAGTTATTTATAACATCAATGTGCTTACACAATCATTACGCTGTAGAGGTATGTATAGTTGACTTCCTCCTTCGGAAATCCTCTGAGCTCTCCTAATAATAGGAGTCCACAGCATGCACAATAAAGTTAATGGTTAATAGTACCACTGTTGTGTATTTAAAGTTGTGCCTGAATTTACAGACGTGTTATCTGACGAGTTTATATCCAGTTCGGATTAGTGGCCCAACCTCAATATGCTATTATTTCACAATAACACAGCAGATCATTCGATTCTTAAAATGCAGTTTTTTATGCTACGGCTACATTGACGCGATAACGCGAACTACACTTCGCGTGGCCTGTGTTGTACAGCGAGACGATGTGCGAGAGAGAGCGCGCGAAGTGTAGTTCGCGGTATCGCGACGATGTAGCCGTAGCATACAAAATTTAATTGACATAAAATTGCATTAATTAAAACAGGTAGGTAGGTATATTTTATAAAATTACCTGTGTCCCATAATGCCAATCCTCTCAGCATCAACCACACTGCTAAATGCTTGCAGCACTAATTCATACAGTTCCTTATTAAGGTAACTGCCCATTCTGTAATTCTTTGACCATGGTTCTTTAGTGGCATCGAGGTAAAATCCAGCACCTACTCCAAAGTCCCAGGAGTCATCATCACCAGTGATCTTCACACCTCTGGGAGATGTGTCTGGGCCCACAACAATGATTCCATGCTTTGCTGCATACCTACAAAATTATATTATATATTTATTTATTGATTGGGAAAAGGCTAGGCAGATGATGAGATGAGATCAGAGATGATGATTTATTTTAAGAATGTCTTGATACAATTTATGGTCTTGTGTTCAAATATAAGAAAAAACAAGTAAGTATTATAATGGCAAATGATAAGCTTCTTAATATTTTTGATAAGCAAGTTATGGTTGTGATTAACATACAGTTTTATAGTTTGCACTAGTTCAAAAGTTCACATAAACACATTTTTTATATCTTTATAATGGCTGGCATAATGTTACGTATTAAATGAAAATCTAAAGTTAAGCGCAAATAACAGCCGAAGCGGCCCGCATTGTATTTCCATACAAAAGCCGTTGTGCGGCCGACCTTAAAGTGTTTGATGTTTCATTGAAAACAAAATTTACGAAATTGGTGTAGGGCCTTGTCCATACTTGTATCATTTTGGTAGGGTAAGAAAAACATCCCACAGTTAAGGTGATATATTGAAAAAAATATGGTTTTTCTGTTTCGTGTACAACTTGTTAAGTAGGTATGTGGAATGGGGATTTAACATTTTGGTATATGTTTTGTTTTTTGACTCTTTGGTCTAGTATCATGTAAAAGGAATACACGATTCAATTAATTTTTCTCGATACAAAAAAATTGCAAAGTACATATATATCTATTTTTTTTTACTTTTTTACACATCACGGCGTAACACTTTAGAGTTATTCAATGGAATTGACTTACATAGAGAATTATCATATCAAAGTTTACTCAAATTAGTTTTAAATTTTATTTATTTATTTTGTTAAAAAAGGAGTAATATCGTTTTGTCACATACGTCGTTTTATTCCGAGCGCACGCACATTATAGCCATCACTCTTCTTTGCGTTTCAAAAGTAATTGCATCACTTTCGCTCGCCTAAGTAGTAGGTTTTCAAGGATTTTAGATTTTCGAGGTAGCGCCTTAAGGCTGAAGCATATAAGGGCGGGCGGCGCCACAACGCAACGCATTTCAAGAATCCTCCTAGTGTGCTAGTTTGAACATAAAATGATACGTGATCATGTGATATTTTGCGTCAAAATGAGCGATACTATGACAATTTTAAAGGCTTTGCGTTGTGGCGTGTCCCACCCTTATCTGCGTCAGCCTTAACTGTGGGTTTGGTTTTCTTACCCTGTATTAGATGAATGAGAGCCAAGAAAAGTGAAGACTACCTTAGGTGGAGATCAATTGCTATAAATCACTTGAGACCTAGATATCACCAACATTGAACATACCGTTTTAGTCATCATTCTCCTGCCCTTATTCCAATTTATTTGGGGTCCGTGTAACATGGCTTTCCCTCCATACTCCTCTATTAGTCGTAATTTCGGTAGTCACCCTTTTCTAACCATATTATCATTCACACAGTCCATCCATGGTTTCTTTGGTCTTCCCCTACTCATAAAGCCATCGACATTCGTACTCAAAACATTCCTCACGACATTTTCCTCATTCCTCCGTATCACATGCTCAAACCATATTTTGCAACATGTTTTTGTAACATTTTGCAACATTTTTTTTTTTTATTGTGGCCAATAGACAAAAAAAATAGAGAAATGCTAAAAATGCTATTATGATTTGTGACATTTGAATGTGAAATCTTAATTTATGAAATTTGAATTTATTATATTTAGATCATTTTTTTAAAAATTCTGTCTGTATTTTTATTATTATTATTCATTTATTTATTTACTTTTCTTATTTTATTACATTTTTAAATATTTCTTAAATATAATATATAATATTTCTTAAATATAATATTTCTTTTCTTATTATTATTATTTATTATTATTATTTTTTATTCATGTTTTTAAAATTGTAAACTTTAATTAATTAATTTATTTTTTCATATGTGTGATTTTACCTGATACTTATAAATGAATTTAGTTTTATTTTGTTCAATACTAACATTAGTTTTAAGTACCATTGTTACTAACAAAATATGGACCTGGTCTGAATTAAATGTTTTTATTTTATTTATTATTTATTAAAAAGATACCTTTGGAATCCTGATTTAGTGATGAAGTTCTGCTCACTGCAAGTCAGTCCAGAGAGGTAGAATATGACAGGCAACTTGACATCACCACACTCTGCCTGGGGTGGCAGGTAGACTGAGAAGTTCATCTTACATTTTAGTTCAGAAGACTCGTGGGAGTAAACCTTCTGATGACCCCCAAATATCTTATTGGATGAAACTAATGATAGACCTTCCATTGTGGTTTTCTGAAATAATATAAATAGCCTATCATACCTGTACGGATGAGAGTGATAGAGGGGAATGTTCAAAATTATTATTAGATAAAAAAGTACCTAACTTTAGATGTGCAATACACAAAATACATTCTGATGAAAGTTAATAAAAAAAAATTTGATCCAAACAAAAAACAAATTATAAAGGCGAAAGTTTGCGAGTGTTTTGTATGTGTTACTTCTTCACGTAAAAAATACTGAACGGACTACGACGGTCGGAAGCCTGACATTTCAATAAGTCCGGACATTTTAGTCACAAATCCAAACATTACCGTGGTATGGTAGTTACAGTGGTATGGTAAGCATGGTAACAGACGCTCGCGAAGGGAGGTTGCGAGGAGCGAGAATCAAAAAAAAAGTGGGCTGAAAAATATAAAAATGAATACCTATAAATAAACGGAATTATTTTGATATAATTTTAAAAGCTTACAGTATTAAAATAATAATATGTACAAGTATATAAAAAGGAGGGGAAATAAGCAAAGGGCATCAAAAAATTCATCCGCATCACTGTGAATAGGAAACATGCGTGTACGTTACCCCAGCAAGAAAGTGTCTCCTAGAGTTATAGGAGTAGAACGTATAATATGTGCCCTATCTGCTGTAAATGTGCCCCCAAATAAAAAATGTGTGCCCCCTGTCGTTTTGAAAAAAACGGAAAAAACGATTCCTGCTGGGGTAACGTTTTTCTAGCAGGAAAATTCTAAACGAATGATCGGAGAGAGAAAAATGGTGCATGGCCAGAGAGCTTATATGTGTGCCAAAATGTGCCCCCCAAAAAAAAATCTGTGCCCCTTCAGGTTTTCGAGATATTGCATTTCCTGCTGGAGTAACGTTTTGATGAATCGTATATCTCTACAACCATTGCATGTGCCCCTGTGGAGTAAACATACACGAGTAGCTCTTAATGTGTGCCCCTTAGTACCCCAATTAGTTTTAAGAAAATATTTATAGTTTTCAAGTTATAGCGGTTTTATGAAAACCCGAAAAAACATCGCAGCGCCTAAATTAGACAAGAAACAAGTTCGCTGAAAACTGTATTCGGTCCTTCTTGACGCTAATAATAACCATACAAAGTTTCAAAACTATTCATGCATGCGTTTTTGCTAAAAGTCAAAACGATGGTGTCCTAACTTTGACGGCAAAATACAAGGAACCGGCTCAATCCGAGATGTGTAGGTGTAAACCAAAATCATGTGCCTTTAGTCAAAAATATATGGTGAAAATATTCAGCTTGGAATGTTTCGCATTAAGTAAATATTAACAAAAACCAAAATATGTAAGCAACGGCTGGTTATCCGACCAAATTTGAATGACTACTAAAAAGCGACGGATTCATACATATCGATGACCTTCTTTATTGAACGTATTATACCTAAGCTGTTGTCCGTACAGTCGCGTTCAAAAGTTTTGGGGGCTAATTAAAAAATATATTAAATGCACCTTGTGACTATAATAAATGAAACAGCTTGTTGATGTGGAAATTATTATTTTTATTCCCTTAATTTTAATTCTTAAAGTAATTATTGCATCAAATCACAGATCAAAGTTCCTACCTATAAATATTAGAAATTAGTATATAAAGTAATGAAAAAAATCGGTTGTCTGTAAAGTCGGTTTACTGACGATAGTTGAACGTGACAACGTCATAAGAAAATACTGATGGAATAGTTGCATTGCATTTGTTAATATTCGCTTGCACTTCAAGCCGCCATGGAACGCTACAGAGCGAGGCCGCGAGGTAACGCTACATGAGTCATGTTTTTTCGTGAGTGCAGCCAGCTTCATCGATTTATTAGACGTTGTCACGTCAAAAATCCAAGTACTTGATAAGACAAGTATTTTTAAATAGGTAAGTCAAAACAATGCCATTAAATACTTACAGATCGTGCCATAAAATTCAACACCCCTACAACCACATAATTGTTATAAAATGCTTAATACGCCACTTTCAACCAACTCAAAAAAAAGTAAACAAACAGTATCAGTGCAACTGCGTGACTCAACGTAACAGTGTCCTTGGCGTCATAACATAACTGCAACTGTTTACCAATACCAAGTAATAATCCAAACGCACTTCCTCAATAAACACTTCGTACCTATTATTCATAATAGAGCGACGTTACACGTAACCTGTCTCTGTCACACTAACACCGTACGCGTACTAGCTGTCTCACTTTCTCCAAGCTAGACAAAGCGACTCCTTGCGACACGACGTCAGCGGATGCCGCGGGGCCAGAGATATATGCAGCGGTGTGGGGAGGCGAAAAAAGGGAATCTTCTATTAAGTAAGGTGAATGCTCCAACCAGCCCGCAAAATTCAATTTTTTTGTGTTTTTTTTTTTGTTCCTACGCCTTTATGAACTTGGAGGGTTGTATTGGTGATTTTGATGATTATAATTCTGTAACTATATACGTCTTACAACCGCGAATAATATTTTAATCAACATACAACCTAGCACTGGCCTGCAAATTGCAAAAAACGCAAGAAATTTTGAATTTCGCGGGCTAGTTGGAGCATTCCCCTTAATGATGAAAAACTTACAATGCGTGCCACGAAAGATGAGACTTGACACACCACGTGGTTTGACATGCGCAGTACACGATTTTAGGTATCTTTAGCGGTATGAGGTCTGAGTGCGGGACGGGACTGGACGTCATAGGGGCGGCGGAAAGAGCGGGGGAGGCGGGTCAAGTCTCATCTTTCGTGGCACGCATTGTACTGTTAATTTATCTAACCTACGGCTTATCAATATTTATATATATGTACCTAATATAAAAAGACAAATACGGGCTTTTTTTTATATACAAAAAAGAGCTACCTCTTTTTAGTAGTAGGTATTCATCACACATTTCATGAACTATATTTTTTTTTAAACATCGGGACCAAGTCAAAGACCTGGCAAATATCTCGATGTATTTCTTTCGTTCACACATAAATTACTGGATGTATTTTAATGAAATTTAGAATCGAGAAGATAGCTTACCTTGGAATAGCACTTAGGCTACTATTTATAATGTACTTAATCATGTGTAACGTCATAGAAACAGCTAGTAGAATATAATCCAATAACAACTTTATTTAATTACTTATTACTTTTGTAAGTCAGTGTACTCAGGCACAACACGTGTGAACCGGTTAGTGAGTAAAGTAAAGAAGGTCATCGATATGTATGAATCCGTCGCTTTTTAGTAGTCATTCAAATTTGGTCGGATAACCAGCCGTTGCTTACATATTTTGGTTTTTTGTTAATATTTACTTAATGCGAAACATTCCAAGCTGAATATTTTCACCATATATTTTTGACTAAAGGCACATGATATTGGTTTACACCTACACATCTCGGATTGAGCCGGTTCCTTGTATTTTGCCGTCAAAGTTAGGACACCATCGTTTTGACTTTTAGCAAAAACGCATGCATGAATAGTTTTGAAACTTTGTATGGTTATTATTAGCGTCAAGAAGGACCGAATACAGTTTTCAGCGAACTTGTTTCTTGTCTAATTTAGGCGCTGCGATGTTTTTTCGGGTTTTCATAAAACCGCTATAACTTGAAAACTATAAATATTTTCTTAAAACTAATTGGGGCACTAAGGGGCACACATTAAGAGCTACTCGTGTATGTTTACTCCACAGGGGCACATGCAATGGTTGTAGAGATATACGATTCATCAAAACGTTACTCCAGCAGGAAATGCAATATCTCGAAAACCTGAAGGGGCACAGATTTTTTTTTTGGGGGCACATTTTTGCACTCATATAAGCTCTCTGGCCATGCACAATTTTTCTCTCTCCGATCATTCGTTTAGAATTTTCCTGCTAGAAAAACGTTACCCCAGCAGGAATCGTTTTTTCCGTTTTTTTCCAAAACGACAGGGGGCACACATTTTTTATTTGGGGGCACATTTACAGCAGATAGGGCACATATTATACGTCCTACTCCTATAACTCTAGGAGACACTTTCTTGCTGGGGTAACGTACACGAAACATGCCCAAAAGACTGGCAGCATTGCCACGTTGTATGGCAATGCTGATTCTTTGACCAAAAAATAGGCCAGCCCTCTGGTCACATGAAGAATCGAAATATATACAATATTATACCTATGTCAGAAACTAGCTTTCAGTTTGATTATTTTACGTAAAACTATTTTCATTTTGAAGAAAATATTTTATGTTTGAACTACTTAGTTGATTGTTTGCAATTTTGCAATACAAGATTTATTGATTGATCTCGTTAAGTTGATTGATAAAGAAGTATATTTTGTTTTTAGATGAATGAGAAGTTAATAAATATTAAAAACTTATTTGGTATACTTATATAAGTTTTATTACTCGTATTCCATCTAAATCAAAAAATCCAGACAAATTAAAGAGCTGGACAATGTCCAGACAAAAGTCTAGAAGTCAAGACAAATCCGGACGGATGGTAACCCTAGTTAGCCTTTCACACAGGTCACAGTTGTGACCGACACTAAAAGCGTGTGAGAAAGGTATATCACCTAAACTACACAAAGGATTTTGTTGTGGTTTTCACCATCATTTAGAATATTTATTCTGGAAGGATTATGAGTATAATACATTAAAATATAATAATATGTAACTTAATAGCACAGAAATCTCGATGTATTGATATGTCGCCACTACACCCGTGCGGAGCAGGTGCGGGTCGCTAATACATATAAATTCGAAAGAACTCTGTTTGTCTGTATGTTACCTTTTCACGTCTAAACCACTGAATGGATTTCAATAAAATTTGGCAGAGATTCATTTCATCCCAGGTAAGGAGATAGTTATTATCGACATACCTTGCGGGCGAAGCCGCGGGCGGAAGCTAGTAATTAATAAGTAATTGAAATAGTAACTGAAAATGCCTTGAGGCATGTCATGTCTAATACAATCATCCAACAAAGTGTGTGCAAATAACAATAAATAATATACCTACCTATCTTTATTGCATTCAATTATAGGTACTAACTAGGTACATAATGACTTTTAAATCGACTAATAAATAAATTAACATTCGGCTAAGCAACAACCATTCGGCACATCATGTGAAAAATCTTACCGTGACGTAAACCTCGATTAGGTGGTATCGACCGGTCAAACTTCAATAAACAAAATGATACCGGCCGGTTTTGGGTAAGAATTTAAAAAACAGTACCTTTAATTTTAATACGTCTCTCTGGAATTACCTGCGTTGTGAGTGTCACGCAAAACTGGGGCACTAAATTAACTGTGCGCCAAATGGGCTGAAAAGCGATTGCAAGTGCGTGAACACCAATATTTCCTTCCACAGAACACAGAACACAGAACACACACACACAGAACTACGACTGAATGACATTTAGTTCTCAACAAAGTACGAAATAATTTATTGAAGAATTTAAGGTTAGACTATAGTGACATTTGACACTGGCAGTTGACATCCTGACTGACAGCTAACAGATAGTGACATATAAAATGACGATGCCGATAGAAGAGTGTAATAAAATTATTTTTTAAAAAAAACAAAAACCGACTTCAAAAACCTAATAAACACTAAAAACTTAAAAATAATATTAAATTGAAACTATAATTAAGAATAATTTAACCTAAATAACCTTACCTAACTTTAATCTACACTATATTTTACAATTTAACAGTTTTTGGAGTCGGTGCCAAGCCAAGTGTATTACTTACGAGTTTCACATTTCGTCCGCAAGAGCGCGCCACTATCCGAACAAAAACAACTCCGTCTTCTGTTGATATTCTGTCTTGTGTTGTAATTTTTTTTTTCAGTTTGTTTTGTTGATTGTTAATATTTTTTGCTGAATAGTACCTTTTTTTGGTTAATATTTTGTGAGTGCGGGCTTGGCACCGACTCCAAAAACTGTTAAATTGTAAAATATAGTGTAGATTAAAGTTAGGTAAGGTTATTTAGGTTAAATTATTCTTAATTATAGTTTCAATTTAATATTATTTTTAAGTTTTTAGTGTTTATTAGGTTTTTGAAGTCGGTTTTTGTTTTTTTTAAAAAATAATTTTATTTTCTAGTTTTTAGTTTATGTTTGTACATAATTCATAGTTTGAAGTTTCTTTTTATTTCAATTTTTAATAAAAAGAAAATTAATTTTGTATAATAGATATGGGTAGGCCTACTAAACGCGCTGCTCAAATGTGACAGCGCCGTTTGGAAGAAAGTAACGACGAAAAGGAAGAACGTTTAAAGAAAAGTAGGGAAAGAAATACTAGAAACATTTTAAATGAGAGTGATGAGCAGCGAGCGTATAGACTTTCTCAGAAGAGAGCAAACACGAGATTATCAAGGCTTAATGAGAGTCCAGAAAGTCATGCTCAGCGGCTCAATTTGATTCGTGAACGATTATCAAACGAGACTGAAGAGCAACGTTCTCATCGTCTTGATATCATTCATGAACGTTTGTCTCACGAGACCGAGGAGCAACGTTCTCATCGTCTCGGTATGATTCAGGAGCGCTTATCAAACGAAACCGAGAATCAAAGTTCCCGTCGTCTACACGTGCAATACGAGCGTCTATCCAATGAATCTGCCGAATCCAGAGCGACTCGATTAGATATTATGCGACAAGCTAGTCGTAATCGCCCTTAAAAGCAAACTGGCGTAATGTTATGTTATGGTATGGCTTAAACTATGCATACACAAACAATCGCAGCAATTGCGAGACATGTGCTGTCGATTTTTAAAGATTTCTATCGTCTATGGTTAGTCCATCACCTCCTGACCTGATGATCACGAGACCAAAATGGCAAACGCCCTTCCAAACATCAAAAAAAAATAATTTACTTAATCAGTCGATGCCTACTCCTTACTGTTAAGGAGTCGTACCTTCCATCATCAGCTCAGCTACATGAGATGATGATCACCATACGCAAGTACTTAAATTACTTCATAAGATTTGCGAAAAACGATGTTTAGGCCCATAAAATTTGAGGGTTGCCCTCGATTTCTCCATGATCCAATCATCAGATCCTGACTTGGTGACTATGGGACCACTTCAGAAGTATCTCCTTTCGAACAAAAAAAGAATTTTGAAAATCGGTCCACATTTGGCGGAGTAATCGCGTAACAAACACACAAAAAAAAAAAACATACCGTCGAATTGAGAACCTCCTCCTTTTTTGAAGTCGGTTAAAAAGCGCGGGAATCGTCGAATTTGGCGGGCGTGATTTTCTTTTGGATTTTTTAAATAACGCAAAACTTTTGTGATTGGAGATAAGTTGTGTAGATTTTTGTAGATATTGATTAGGCTAGTTATTTTTATTGTCTGTGTATATAATTCTCCACATTTAGGGTAAGTTTTTTCATATTTTATTTTATTCTGTCTGTCCGATGGACAAGGAACCACCCGATCCGGGGGGTAAAGTCCCCTCAGTTGGACTTAATATAACTATTAATGATGAATCCAGTATGGATACTGATGCGTCCACAGCCAGATCGAAGCGGAAAAGGACTAGAGCCCCACGCAAAATGTGCAAACACTGCAATAAAAGAAGGAGACATGGTCACTCTACAGGAGCTAATAAAGAGGCAGATTGCCATTGCGAGAGTGAATCGGTATTAGTTCCTCTGGAAGCCACTCCACGTTCCGTGGATGGTCCCCAGACTGAGATTCGTCCCACCTCAGAACTTCCCCAGAAGGCGCCACAGGTTGCTAGGGCTTTGTACGAAGCCACAGACCTGTCGCCATATGTTGTACATATTCAAAAAAATATTGATGTAGGAAACTCTGCTCAATCATTACACCCAATTTCTTTAGGGCATTTTCTTAAAAAACGTCGTTATAATAATATTGTCAATGGTTCTTTAAAACGCATCGGTCGAAATAGGATTTCATTAAGCTTCTCTCATTACCTAGATGCAAACTTTTTTATAAATGACCCTTGTTTGGCGAAAGAGAAATTGAAGGCATTTGTTCCATCTATTAATGTGTGTCGTATGGGTATTATCAAAGGTGTACCTACCGAATGGTCTCCCGATGAAATAATGGAAAATGTGACTGTTCCCACTGGATGCGGTAAAGTTATTAAGGCAAGGCGTCTTAATTATAAAGTGCACGAACCGACCCCTGTCTGGAAACCATCTCAAACAGTCGTGCTCACCTTTGACGGTCAAATTTTACCAAAACGTGTGTTTTGTTGTTACAATTCTATGCCAGTAGAATTGTACACATTCCCAACAATTCAATGTTTTAATTGTTGTCATTTTGGGCATACAAAGGTACAATGTAGGTCGAACCCTCAGTGCTTCAAGTGTGGGGAGAAGCATTCTGCTGACACTTGTAGTATTGAAGACGAAAGTGACGGTAAATGCTGTAATTGTAGTGGCATTCATTACGCCATTAACAAAAAATGCCCAGAGTTTGAGAGACAAAAATCAATTAAGCACTATATGGCCCATAGCTGCGTGTCATATGCTGAAGCGTCGCAGCTGCATCCCCCTGTCTCCAAACTATATGCAGATGTGGTAACATCTGCTCCTTTACATACAATTAATAAATTTTCTTCTTCACGACCTTTGCCAAATTCACCAAACACATCAAATTTCACATCACACAGAAAAACAGTATTCCTAAAACCTCGAGATCCCCCACAAAAAGTCAAGGGGTATGACCGGGCAGCTCATCAAGAACTTATTAATAATGAAGTTTCAATGTCAGGTAATGGTGTTGCTTTGCAAAATAAAACTACAAATAATAATAAACGTCTTTCTAATTTTCAAGTGGAGGTTTTGTTGTTATCGATGGCTCCCGATGTCGAGTTAATGACATTTTAAGATACCTCACTTATTCAGTGTTACAGGGAAATAAAAAAAACCGGCGTCATTACTGCGCCATTTCGATCTAGAAGCCGAAATGTCGACCGAAAAACATTTTCTCATGATATTTTTTTTTGCCGTGAACTTTTTAACCACACGTATGATAAAAATCATGTTGCATAGTTTTTATGTATTGTGGTAATTATAATCAATATTAGAGTAAGAACTAGGACTGCTATCCTCTTGCGTCAAGCATATCCGTTACGAATATCAGTGCCACAGTGAACCTTCAAGATCTCTTAGATCACACTGCCTGTCGTATTTTAAAGATAAACCCGGTTTCTAAAAATTTCACCCGTCTTAAGCTGTAGAGCAAATGGGGTTGTGATGGATCTTCAGGACAAAGTGAATATAAACAAGTTTTATCTGAAGAGAATTTACAAATATCGGATGCTAATCATGCTAACATGTTTATAGTTTCACTTGTACCATTGCGTCTAGTGGATGAAGAAAGTAAAGAAGTTATATGGCAAAATCCAACACGTGCTTCAGTAAGATATTGCAGACCCATTTCTTTGGAATTAGCAAAAGAGACTCCTGAAAAAACTACCACGGTTGTACTTACAACCGTGGTAGTTTTTTCACTTCAAGATCACTTGATCTTGAAGCAAAAATTAATGAATTAACTCCAACGCGAACGCCTGCAGCAATAGAAGGTAATATTATAGAAGTAAGACATGAGCTGTTTATGACTATGATCGACGGGGAAATTTCTCAAGTGTTAACGCAGACTCCACCGAGTGCTTCGTGTACTGTTTGTGGAGCAACTCCTAGACAGATGAACGATCTAACAAAAGTAACTGTGAGAATTGAGAATGAAGATGCGTTTAAATACGGACTGTCTACCTTACATGCGGAGATAAGATGTATGGAAATGATTCTGCATATTTCTTATAATCTAGGATTTCAAAAGCGGTCTGCATCGTCTCCAGAGAACAAGAAGAAAAAAAGAAGTTCGTTCAAACTCGTTTCTGGGAATTGCTTGGTTTACACATTGATAAACCTCGTCAAGGTTCTGGATATAGTAGTGACGGAAATACGGCAAGGAGATTTTTCCAAAACTGTCAATATTCTGCAGAAATTACAGGTATCGATGAAGAATTGATCAAGAGATGATAATATCATTCTGCAAACCATGTCATCGGGATTTTCTGTAAACGCAGTTAAGTTTGGTGACTATGCGCTGGGGACTGCACAGTTATACGTGGGTAAATATAACTGGTACTATATGCCACCTTCAATCCACAAAATTCTTATACATGGTGCCAAAATAATAGAGCATTTTGCAGTTTTGCCAATAGGCCAATTATCGGAAGATGCTCAAGAAGCTCGTAATAAAGACTATAAGAAATATCGGTTAAATCACGCTAGAAAGTGTTCCAGATCAGCCACAATGGAAGACGTTCTGCACAATATACTGTTGTATACTTCTGATCCCTATATATCTAGCTAATATAACCAGTACTATAATACCAAAAGAACTACTTAACGAAGCTAAGGAACTTTTAATATTGACAAGTGATGAGTAGATTAATGTTTTTTTTTGTCACGGATAGGATTTCTTTTTTGGTTTAAAATCTATACTAATATTATAAAGAGGTAAAGTTTGTAAGTTTGTATGTAGGGGGTAATCTCTGGAACTACTGGTTCGAATTGAAAAAATCTTTTTGTGTTGGATAGTCCATTTATTGAGGAAGGCTATAGGGATAGGCTATATAACATTACGCTACGACCAAAAGGAGCGGAGCATCAATGAAAAATGTTGCAAAAATGGGAATAATTATTTCTTTTTGAGAGCTTCCGTTGCGTACGCTGCGTAAACGGTTAAAGTTACGTAAAAATCATGTATGGACGCAATTGTTCGCCTTTAAAAGTTCAAAAAAAAAGTCCGCGACAGTATATGTTTATCTGTCAAGGTTGACTAACTATAACCTTTTTTATGGTAATCAAATTTGTTCTAAAATAATGCATTATTTGCGAAGGTGTTTTTATAAACATGATATTGATCCTTATCCAAATAAATACGTTATTCAGCACAAGTATTTAGTTTTGAACAAAATTTCCCTTGACAGCATTTGATTTTAATGAATATTTTAGGAGATATCATAGTTTTAAAATAACTCCGCAAGGCGGCCGGCAGCTCTGCGAGGTACTATACCGCGTGGCCCAGCCGGGTGGCCGGCTAGGCTACCTAATACGAAACTGTTGTGCTCAGTAAACTGCTTTTTTCAATTTTAAAAAAGTAATTTTTCGACATAATACTTACGTTTGGATGATTATTATATAAACAACAAAATGTTAATCCTTATCAAAATAAATTATTTTATGTTCACAATGGCATTATAGTAATAGTAATATATAATTATAATTATCTAATCTCTGGAACTACCAGTCGGATTTGAAAAATTCTTTTTGCATTTGATAGCCCAATTCTTGAGGAAGGCTATAGGCTTTAACATCACGCTATGACCTTTAGGAGCCGAGCAAAAAGAAAAAAAGTCAGAAAGAACGCTAAGCAAAAACGAAGTAATAGCGCGGGCAGGCGATGCGATGCGACGGGGTGGGTCGGAGTAACAAGAAAATTCACGCGGACGAAGTCGCGGGCAGAAGCTAGTTATGTCATAATCTTTTTATTAACTTCTTAATCATTTTATTTTAATGTAACGTAAGCAAATACTTCATAAAAGAATTTAATTTACCTAATTATTGTATGAAAAATTTCAAAAGTTTATATTAGATTTTTTTTCCTTAATAAATCTACTTTTTAAAGTAGCAGTGTTTTATTTATCTAATAGCATAACTATTCAGGCATACGTACACAAAATTTCAATACAAAATGTCAAGGAACTAAAAAGTTACAGATTTTTGAGATGAAACGCACAGGTTCGTCCCATAGTGGCGGCCGCGCGAAATCGCTCGCGTTGGGCTACAATGGCGCGCTCTTAAGGGGGAAGCGCTAAGGTAAAAACGTAAGAAAATTTGAATTTCGCGGGCTACCCTGGTGCTTTCGCCTTAAGGCGAAGGTATCCGCCAGGGTAGCCCGCGAAATTCAATTTTTTTTAGGTTTTTTGGAATTTGCTGGTCAGTATTAAGTTGTACGTTGATTAATATATGAATCGCGGCCGTAAGAAATATGTGTTTACAGAATTATAATCATTAAAGTCATAAACACAACTCTCTAAGACCACGAAGTCCAAAGAATAACTGTTTCATGAAATCATCATTCTTTGGACTTACGTGATCTTAGAGAGTTGTGTTGATGACTTTAATGATTATAATTCTGTAAACACATATTTCTTACGGCCGGATTCATATATTAATCAACGTTCAACTTAATGCTGACCAGCAAATTGCAAAAAACGTAAGAAAATTTGAATTTCGCGGCTACCTTAGCGCTTCCCCCTTAATAAATATGTTTTATTCCAAGGACAGTGATTATTTGTAATTAATCAAACTAAAATAAAATTATTTCTTAATATTTATTTAATGTTTCATTTTTCCCCATAAATTCATCAGATAATTTATCGACAAAGAATATCGGCTTTGTCACGCACTAGCGTGTATGAAAATTTTTATTGCATTTATGCGTGTTTGAGTGTCTATGCCTACGGGATCTCATTGTTAGTGGGCGAACGAATATCTGCCCTATGATTTATGTGTGTGTGATTTGGTTGTGTGCGAAATATTTGTAAACATAGTATTGCGTATCGTATGTGTAGAAATTAAAATAGTGGGAGTCAAGCGGCGACACTGGTCCTAGTACAAAATTGCAGCGAGGGCCTTTCCAACCTTATTATCTGTTCCGTGCTAGGGATACTGTGACATAAAATAAATATGGAAATATTTAATCAGTTTTTATGTATATTCGTAAAACTATAAATAGAACTTACTGAACGCGTATAAATCTCATTCATCGATATGAGGATACCCTCATCACTACTGTTTACTGTATATTTCGTTATACAGTTATAGCTTGCATTGGCGCCTGGCGAGGCAACGCGTTCTGTGTGCGTTGGCGGTGAAAAGGTTAATAGATATTCAACTTTATCACTAAAGCATAAGGTTCAAAGTTGATTGGGAAAATTTGACAGTTTCGGATAGATTGATGTGACAGTTTCGGGTAGCTTGATGTGCTGGCGTCTGTACCTCTAAAAGTAATTATTTTGTTATTATTTAACTACACTGTATGTATTTCTATGTTTAATGTACAATTCATGTTGGTGTTAGATGATAGTGATATCATAATTAGGGTGAGGCATGAGATATCATTATCTCAGGTCAAAGTGAAATGTTAAAGAAAACACACTGTATTTCTATCACATCATTATTTAATAGACAAGGAAGAAAATTGCTTATTAAACATAGAGATTGCTTTTCATCCTGATATTTAAAGAAAAAAATGTCTCACTAATCTACTTAACACAATAATATGATCTACAAATTTGAACTTAAAAAATTACAAGGCATGATTAATTGGAAAATGGTTTTAATTTGAATGCCAAGCCAACACTCATTGCTTATTTGTTTTCCAGGACAAATATGTATTCCAGAAAAGAGCAACTACTTGAACTAATAAAACTTGATATTGGAGGGGCACATAGGTAAAGTTTACAATTTGTACCCATGGCCAAAGTAGGTAGTTTGACTTTAAAACATCTAAGTAATTAGCTTCTAAATCACTGATAATATTATCAGAGTCCTTACCTTGCATAAATGCCACTGCACTAAGGATAGCAACTAAAAATAGTGGTGCAAATACAATCTGATCAATGAACACTTTCTTCAAGGCTACAGCTGTGCCGGTGGAACCTACATACTTGTACAATGCTCCATACCAAACCCGCAACGCGGGCCCCTGACAAAGCAAAAGGTTAAACTGTTAGATACATAAGCATTATTCACAGATGGCTCAACCCTCTGGACAGGTCTTGACAAGTGTTCATAAAGGTTTAAGATGAGGATGCAGTTTACTGTAATGTTTACTGCTACATTGTACTGTGCAGTTAAATGTGGTCATTGCAACACAATTGCTTGAAAACTGATACTTTATATTCTAACTAAGCCATAGCAGTCTGTGCAGTGTTATTCACGAGATTTTTTCCTTACTAGCTTCTGCCCACAACTTTGTTTGCATGGAAGTTGTTACTCGCCAGCTATAAAAAAAACAATGCATGGGGTTTCATAATCATATACATACTGAATCCATGATTACAGTTTGTGTGTCAATGTTCCTGCTACCCTGTAGATAATTCTATGGCTTAAAATGAAATGTCATATTGTACAGACTGTGATAAGATAGTGGTGTAACAGTCGGATCAGAACAACAGTAAGGATTCAACCCCACACCACAAGTATAAGGGACCTGTATACAGCAGCAATGTTGCTCTAGACGCTATAACTAATCAACAAATATTGATGTTTGCATAAACCAATATATGATTTAAAAAAGCACTCTAATTCGATGCTGCATGGACGACTGAGTGTGACTACAAATAAAGTATTTTAAACTGTCAATGAATAAGTTACTTACCCCTACAAAAAAGCCTATAGAAGAAAACTTTAACGTCCTCATAAGATCTATATTTGTGATGGGTTTGCGCTCGATTAAGGTCTGACTGATTAAATCACCCGAGCCCATCAGAGCTCCGGTCTGTACTGCTTGTACTAAGTAAGGTCTTCTACGTAAAACGTCTTGGTACGCTTTAAATAAACCACGAAAATTCATAATTGCTTGAATCCTCACTTATTCATATCCCAAAAATAACTAGACAGACATGAACTGTTGGAAATATTTATATTACAAAATATTCTCCTCGAGAGTTAACTTAATCGACCCATGGGTACGATTGTATTGGATTGACCTGACCAGTTGACCAACTGATTTTACCCGGGGTACCCGGTAAGTAAACTTTTCTTCAACGACTTGGCAGGTAATTGAATTAACGAAATAACTTCTTCTTCTCTCCGTTTAATGGCTAACGAAATAACGAAGACAGTGACTGGCATTAGTGGCAGAAATTCAGAAATCATTGATCGAAATTCATTCGTGACATTGACAAGTTGTTGACGATCAAACCAGGGTTGCCAATCCCAGATTCCCATTCCCAGTTTTTAAGGACGCAAAATTTTCGCTTGAGACACATCTGTTTGGGTTTACATACTAAAAAAATAGTACTAAATAAAAACAAGAAAAAAAAGTGGTTATAAATATGTACAGACGCCAGCACATCAAGCTACTAAAATCTATCAAATTTCTTTAATAGATTTTAAGCTATCTAGATTAGACTTAATTATCTAGATTTTAAACTATCGCTAAAGCATAAGGTTCAAATTGGATTGGGAAAATTTGACAGTTTCGGGTACTTGGATTTCAGAGTTATTGCGAAGTCAAATAATTAATAAATAGGTAGTTCATATGTCTTGTTCCTCACCTCTGATTTGCCTATATTGGCCGACTGGAGTAAACACTGTCGAGGAACAGAGCTCCCACCTCTTTCTTGCCTTTATTGACCGGCTTGAGTGGAGATTCGCAAGAGCAAAAGTGCTCGAAGGCAGGAAGTATTCCAGTAAGATGTTGGTAGGGATCTTGACCGTACTTCCAGGATTGTCCTGATAGCGGTGGCCGTGGAAATCTCCATTCCTCACAAGCGGCTCAGGACATGCCCCCTTGTAGCTACGACACTATGTGCTAGCGACCGTTTTCGGGGGCCCATTATTGAGTGTACAATATTTACCCTTTGCCTTGTTATCTGCGAAATTTATATTTTATTTTTCATTGGGCAGGTAGGAGCTATAGTCTTGTCATAGTCCTAAATAACCAGCTTAGTTGACTGACCATAATCAAATATCTTTGTTTCCATACCCTGGAATAGTCTTACACCAAGGGGGGGTTGTCCTTGGGTGCACTTGCATAGTGCAAACAGGGATAATCGTCTGTTGGTGCCACATTTCATTAAAAACGTCTAACGGGCTTCTGCGAGATGGCTTCGGCCCCACGTAAGCCTTCTAAAGGTCCGGAACCCCAGGGTCTCGAGAAATGTCAAAAGACATATTAATATAATTTTAAGCAAGTTTAATCAATCAAAGAACATTAATCTCGGAAAGGTGACAGTACGGGGTTTGGTCTCATATATGTTTTCTGTTTGCATTGATGTCAACGATATAAATTGGTTTCAAGAGAGGCCACAATTTTGAAAAAAAAATACGAAATCGCGGTCAAGTGGGTATGGCATGGACCTTCAAAGCCCTTTGTTAAATTTTTTTGCAAATTGCGGCGCTGTTTTTCATTGTATGTTGATCAAAATTCATTTCGATTATATTATCAATCATTTCAATCTTCAATAGCTCACAAAATTACCTATATTTACATTTTTGTCAACCCGCACTGGGCCCATGAGGTGGATTACGGCCTACTCCCTCTCACAGAGAGGAGGCCTGTGTCCCAGGAGTGGGAACATTATAGGCTAATTAAGCTAATCACACTATCACGCTAATATTATAACGGCGAAAGTTTGAGAGCGTGTGTGTTTATATGTTTGTTATTTCTTCACACTCAAGCGGCTGGACCAATTTTGATAAAATTTTGTATGGAGGTAGCTGATACCCTGGATAACATATAGGCTACTTTTTATCCCGATATTCCCACGGGATCGACATTTACGCGGGTGAAACAGCGGGGCGCAGCTAGTATGCTATATTTGCTGCAAATCCGTATTTTCACAAAATAGTCATATTTGCAGCAAATATAATTTCGAGAGCTATATTCATAACAACTGGATGACGGTGGTGATTCATATTTTGATCAACATACAAGCTGTTACTGACATGCAAATTGCAAAAAAAAACTTTTAAAAATTGGCATTCGTGTCGTGGGTTACCCTAGCGCTTTGTTAGGTCGTCGTTCCTCCACCGAGATCGAGTAGGTAATTCAGACATAGGTAGTAGCGGGCAGTGGCGGATAGTTTGATACTATATGATAGTAATAGAATTTTACAATCTACCTACAGATAGAGATGTCTAAAGTCCGTCTCACGAAGAAAGTCTCGCAGACGCAGCGCTACGGGCATGCGACGGAATTATAATTTTTGATTTGTCTATTTATCTCAACATCATAATATTGCAGATATCACAATCAATACACACAAACTATGAGTCAGTATATTATATTGTAGGTACTCTGTGCAATAGAGAATAGCACAGAGCATGTGGACCTACCTGTATTATACAGTTAGACCGGGAGATGATGACAGATTTTGCTAAGTCATTTCTTACAGTATGGCGCTTTCAGGGGGGTTCATATACGTAATAAGTGAGAGGAAAATGATGTTCTTACCGGTGGTGCGTGGGACGCAATTGCAGAATAATTAATTGAAATTGCTCGAAAATCCGGAGGTGTCAAACAATTTCTTTCACAAAATTTCTTCAATTTATCGGTATTTCAGCAAAAAAAAACCCGGCGGTCGCTATGTGCCATACTCCTCCGGTGGGTGTTTAGACCCGCCATACTTTTTTGAAAATGTTTTTTTTTAATTTTTGAAGTGAAAACTTCTTTAGCGGCGCTGTGTACTTTTTTTGGAATGGGTAAAAACTTCTAAACTGGCGTCAGGTCACGTGACCCTGATCGAAAATTCGTAATACGTAAAACGTAAGACAGCGCCATCTATGCACATCGGGAAGAACTACGAGGGCCTCGCGTACTAACTACGTAGTTCATCCAACAACGACGAGATGGCGCTGAACCACGGATATATAACATTTTGTTTATAAGACGATTCACAAAATACACTCGTAATTGTTCAAGTTTTCACTTCTGTCGGCACTACCGGAGTGCTAGTGTTTTTTTTTTATTCATTTCTTACAGGCTGATTTTTTAAACAATTGTTTTTTATTAATCTTGTACGAAAATCACCATGCCATACCATTCCGACGGTCTAAAATACCCGCCATACCCCCTCAAACATGTCATTTTTTTAAATTCGAGAAACCATTTCTTTCACCTTAAAATTTGGTTTAGTAGTTGTTTTTATGATTAGAAACGTAATTGTTATAATGCCATACCTGTAGAGTGGGTGATATACGACGTACAATGTTATTAAATCATTGTAAAATTTTATGCAACATTTGAACAATTTCTTACAGTATGGCACCATTTTTTTTTTAAAGTTGGATATTTGAGGAACGTAAATACGAAATTTCAAAGTTGTATGTAGGGACAATCTTGTTTAATTAAATAATGTGTTATGTCGTATAATATTCTACGCTCGAACGTCTTCGAATTATCTTCCTCAATACAAATTCTAACGCAGGTATACAGCCGCTGCTGGTCAGGCGTACTGTAGCTGAAATACGTCGCTAAAAATCGATTTTCCGGGTATGGCATCACTTTTGGACTTCATGATGAGTATGGGATAATTTTCCTGAATCATACGTTTTTATAAACTTTCCAAAAATTAAAATGCCATACTGTAAGAAATTGTTTCATTTTTTTTTTACACCGCAGCGTGCGTATGACGGTCTTTCGTACCATGTTCACAGTATGGCATATTTTTTTCAACTCATAATAGTATGGGAACAATCTGATTTCATTTATGCCATACTGTAAAAAATAATTTCACGGCTTCTATAGGCGTGTTTTAAAAACGGTTAAAAAATACAATTTTTCAAGTATGGCACTACTTTTGTACTGCACTAGAAGTATGGCGAATATAATTTTGTCTCACTGTACACACCGCTCCATTAAGTTATTACCCCTCCAAAAGACATGTGCGTTCAAATCCGTGATAGGCCCAAGTTGGTTTTTGTATTTTGCAAAAACATTTTATTTTAAATAATTTATTGTTTTTGTGAATAAATAAGTTTAAGATAGTATTTATTTTTTAAAATTCTGTTTTTATTATTGTTTTTTTCAATAAAACGTTAATACTTTTATTATTGCGAAAACGACAAGCAATAATAGGATTAACATTTACGAACGTTTTATTCATCGTCTAAATAGACTAGAGGTTTCAAGACCGCTTGCCGTGCCTATGAGTGGAAGTTCAAATCATGGGCACGAAATGTGCTTTTTGTTCATTATAATTATTATTTTAATATATTTTTCTATTTTGTTTTAATTAGTAATTATTTATAAAGAATTTAAAAATAAAGAAAAATAAAATAACTTAATAATCATATAATAATATTTATTATTGCTATTATTTAACAAAACTATGATCTTATTTTACAACAAAGATTTATTTTGATTTGATAATTTTATTTACAGTTATCATAATATACTATTTTGCCAACTGACACAATTGGGTTCCTAGACAAGTGGCATCCTATTAACGTAAACGATAAAACAGTAAGCGGCAGAAATATTTTAGATTGACATAACCTAACGAAATGTCACGTGACCTGTCATGTCGTCTCAGCATACAAATTTGACATTTGACAGTCTGACAAGTGACATCGAAAGAGACAAGTTTTGAAGCGTTTGCAACTTGTCTAGGAACTAGAAGTTAGTTTGGCAGGATTACAATCATGAGCATAATAAGTGAATAAACATGTTATCAATAGATAATCAATTAACATCTCTTATTAGCTCATGATATCTACTTAGAATATTTTGCTATACAAAGTAAAATAGTGGGATCAAATGAGTTAAATGTCTTCGTTGTTTATTTTGTTGTCATACTTAATTAATATAACTGCTATTTCTGGGCAAACCGCAATCGTTCTCTTCGATGTTCTTCTGTTCGACATATTTTGCAGGTCGATTACTGTGAATGTTCGCTGCGTGTAAATGTCTTCGAACCGTGGACAGAGATAGTCCATGCCGTTGCGAACTGTAACGAGTGGATGTAAACGGCGGTGTAGTGTGAACCTTAACAATATCCCGATGATGTTCAGATTGGTCCGTATAGATCCCAGTAGTTCTCCGACCCATGGACATTGTCTTAACATCGCTGGTTTCTTGAAATCTGCGCACCCATGAGCGCACCGTTTGTCTGTGTATAGAAAAAAATGGTTTTAAATAAGTTATTAAATACCACACACAAGATACCGCAAATAGCTCAACAAGAAAAAAATCGGAGAACACAATTAATATTATAATGAACTTACTGCTATGCCAAGCTGTCTCGCAATTCCTTTTATGCTCACTCACATTTTGTTCACACAGAACAACTATTTTAGTTCTCATAAAATCATAAATCATTTTAAAAATTAATGGATAAATCGTAGTCGTTTACTCTTCGCCGTTTTAAGTGAACGTATACATCAAACGTCGTAGTTATAACTTGAGGGTATGGATTAATTTTATAAAGACAACGTAAGTAAGTAAAATTAATGGATACCCTCAAATTATAACATCTATCGATTAGACATCCCACCTAAAGATAAAATGACTCAGACCATAGTAGATAACAATTTCAACGCAATTCATATGGGCTCGCTGGCTAGTTCGTCAAACTGCCATGCCGGTATGAGTATGACGACGTTCGGTGATGCGATGGTTCGAATCTGAGTCGAAACAATGGGTTCTTTTTGAAGTATTCTTTAGATTATTTGTAAGGAATTTAATGTGTATCATTTTAAAACTTGAGGGGTTAGCACATACTGACGCTGTCTGTACCATAAACTGACCACGATTTAAGTGCCATACTGACAGAAATGGTTTCTCGAATTTAAAAAAATGACATGTTTGAGGGGGTATGGCGGATATTTTAGACCGTCGGAATGGTATAGCATGATGATTTTCGTACAAGATTAATAAAAAACAATTGTTTAAAAAAAAACAGCCTGTAGGAAATAAATAAATAAAAAAAAAAGTATGGCACATAGCGACCGCCGGGGGTTTTTTTGCTGAAATACCGATAAATTGAAGAAATTTTGTGAAAGAAATTGTTTGACACCTCCGGATTTTCGAGCAATTTCAATTAATTATTCTGCAATTGCGTCCCGCGCACCACCCGGTAAGAACATCATTTTCCTCTCACTTATTACGTATATGAACCCCCCTGAAAGCGCCATACTGTAAGAAATGACTTACCAAAATCTGTCATCATCTCCCGGTCTAAGTGGACTGAGGTAGGAAGGAAGGAGTTATTGTAGAAATGTTGCTACCCATAAAATTGTAATTAGTTCCAATTATTGCCGCGGGACTTCTTTCGTGAGGCGGACTCTACTTGCCGTCTACTGCGACTATCTGACTAAGTTCACCTTGGTACGGACATAATATGTTTATTACGCTGTTGGAGAAAATCGCATGCCGCGCTTAGAATATAACAAATAGAAAGCGGTACATCTGTGCGCACGGGTGCGATTTTTTATCGCACAGTGTTGGATTTTTAACACTCAGCGTAAGCGTTGCGAGCGAGCGAGCGCCTGTATTGGTCAATGCGGTACGGCGGGCGCGCCGGTTCGTTGACTGCAGACGTGCCGCTTGCTGAAGGACGCGGCGCATGCCGCATAGCGATGCTGGGCCGAAGGACGCGTGACTTCACGCGTCTCTAATGAAAGTAACTTATTTGAACTTAGTTAGGCCTCGAGACCAAGCCTACAACATCTAGCTAGACACAGAAAATATTTTAAATTTATTTAAAATCACAACTGGCAACACTGACGTGAGAGTGAGATGTTCGTGTTATCGTAATTCGTAAATTCTTCAGGGATTGTCTTAGTTTTGCATTATAATTTCTCGTTCACGTTGTATAAAACCGTTTACTAAATTGGACTATTAAAATGGATAAAAGGAAACTATCGACTGCGGGGGACAGCCTGTATCTAATACTACAAGTCCCAAAAACTGCTACACAAGACGACGTCAAGAAAAGCTATCGGAAATTAGCGTTAAAATATCATCCCGATAAAAATCCTAACAATCCTGAAGCTGCCGATAAATTTAAAGAAGTGAACCGTGCACATACGATTCTAAGCGATGCTACGAAACGGAATATATATGATAATTATGGATCTCTCGGGCTGTATATCGCTGAGCAATTTGGAGAAGAAAACGTCAACGCCTATTTCGTTGTGACAAGCACTTGGTGCAAGGCCCTGTTTATCGTATGCGGCATTTTGACCGGATGCTATTTCTGCTGTTGCCTATGCTGTTGTTGCAACTGCTGCTGCGGCAAGTGCAAGCCGCGCCCTCCAGAGGAGTCCGGAGATTACCACACACTGGAGAGGGATGACTCAGATGGCGTGCAGGCCGTGACCGCGCAGCCTGCTGGAGAAGGCCGTCCCAAGGGAGAGCAGGCGCCTCCTATCGCCATGCCTGCACCTGCTCCGACTGGAGCCTCAGAAAACACCGGTTTGAACACAGGTGGGGTCAATTATGGAATTTCAAACTAAACTAGCGAAAACAGTACTACATCAAAATGTCAACCCCTTATTTAAGTACCTATAAGCATCTTCAAAATAATATTCAGTTCTATTACAGATTATTAAGAAAATAGGTAGACATTCAGTGAGTTATTCTTCTGTATTACTTTCATATCACATGTTTAGAAGAAAAACAGAATGGTTGTCGAGGAATAGCTATACTCTCTATGCAGCAACCTTGCAAATATTTAATCATTTAATATGAGTAAGAAATATATTTATTTGATCATTACATTGTTATATAGTAAGAATTAAAAATAATATTCATAAACTCTACTTCATGTCATTTAGATAAACACAATACCTTATTTATAGTTTTATGTCCAACTAGTTAGCTATGAAACTTGATATAAAACTAATTACCAATAAACATATTGATATATGTGTTTCTGTATTGTATGCAGGTTAGTGTTTTAATGGTTCATCTAAAAGATAGTGGGTATTAAAGAATTACATTCACATCAAGCAACATTATATGAAAATTAAGTTGTTATAAATATACACCAATAATAATTGGACCTTAATATTTAAATGCCAACATAGTAGATACATGTTGGAAACATGAAATTAACCAACAAAAAAAAAGTGTTTGAAAAACTTCCTTTGTCTAGTGACATATTATTAAATGCTTGCACTTAATAATGTGTCACTAGACATTTGCACTTAATAATGTGTCGCTTTAATCATGTGCATATGTATTTCCCAATGTATTACCAAACTAGATTCAGTCTGACCAGGCCCATAGTAATGAGGGATTATTAAATTTGTTTGATTAAAAGCTTTAAAATACTTCGAAATTTGAAGAAATATGTGATGTTGCCACTGTAACGTTAGTGGAACACAGTATTTCCAATATTGTATAGAATATTTTCGTAATATTGTTTTCATTTGACATAATTATCAAAGTGAGCATATTATGTATCTTGCATGATGGACACACATGGAGTTGGTACTGGTATTTTTCCACTACTCTTGCTTTATCAAACTAATAACATTTTAGCAATCATGTATAATTATCATAAAAAATACTTCAATTTGGCCTTAAAACTAATATATAAGAGTAAAGCTAGTTGTTGGACTAATATTTGTAATCAATTGGAGATTGTGTAGTATTTAATGAAGTTGACAGTTTTGTAATCAAATCTGACATTGATGAGATGTTAACATTAGCTCGGAGAGTTCACTAGTGGCAAAAAATCAGTATCGAAAATTACCCAATATTAGACATTTTCCTTTAGATTCCCTCACATATTTGTTATTTCTTATGTACTATGTGCAATTATTTTCAGAAGAAACTGTTAATTACAGTATGTTTTAATCAAGTTAGACATTTTTAAGGTAGATTAATAAGAGGTGAAAGTAACACTACTATTAACTCAGTTTGATGATGACATTGACTGATGCGCAAGTAATGAGAGGCTACTTGAATGATTATGCTATCAAGTTTTAATTGGATATTGGCACTTATCAATCACCATTCACTACAGGGCATCTGTGCCCTGTAGTGAATGGTGATTGATTTAAGTGCCATAATGACATCTAACAGTATCTTGTAGTAATAGAGGTGTTTGTACAATGCTGTATGTATGGATCATAACAGGTGGCGTTGACGTTCAGTAGTTCAGTTTTTGACCTATCATGGGAAAAAGTAAGAGTTGTGAACAACCCCTAAAGTTTCATCAAAGCAAAATAGGTAATCTGATCTTTGGATTATAGGAGTTAATTCCTATAATCCAACTCCTATCCGGTAAGATATTAACCAATGGCTACCCATTGGTTAATATCTTACTGGATAAATATTTGTTATTACAATGTTCTTTCTCAGCCTATTTAGTTATGAGTTACAGACTCACAGCGTCCAAATGTGACTAAGCACATTGAATTTCATGTATTCAGTAAATTAGTTAGCTTGTCATAAAACAGTAAATACCACCAAAACACATAAATCACCCACATCCAAAATATTAATGACAGCATTGGTTATACCGTCTTATCAATAAAGGATGTTTTTGAGCAGCAGGCCTACCTACTCATATCAGTGAACTTAAAGATTAATGATGATTACAAGGCACCTTATTGTTAAAATAAACTTTATTAGCTAATAAAATATAAGAATTAAAACGTAATTCTCGTCATAATATTTAGAGCACTAGAAATCTGATCAGACTAATAATTGAGATCATCAGTCTTAATAATAACAAATGTACTCTTTAAATAGATGTGCCTATTGGTATGTAACTTTACCTCCAATTCATTAAATTGCACTTATACATGCTTGAGACAGTAGCTGTTTTTACCTCTTTTTATGAAATCAAAATCTTTTTACAAAAGTCATGCTTGACCAATAATTAAAAA
Source organism: Luperina nickerlii (assembly GCA_963855955.1). Classification (NCBI taxonomy): domain Eukaryota; kingdom Metazoa; phylum Arthropoda; class Insecta; order Lepidoptera; family Noctuidae; genus Luperina; species Luperina nickerlii. The sequence goes on along the minus strand of OY979664.1, from coordinate 11,477,255 downwards.
TGTCTAAATGGTTGATAAAAAAACGAGTAAGGACTCCAAATAAAGTTCCCCTGTGAAACTTGAAAACTGGATGAATATTTAATATCAAATTTCGTATGTCCTTTTTTATCTCGTGTTGAAATCCTCATGTCCTTTGTGCTGGGGCGTGCGGATGGCTCTGTCACAGGTTTTAGTCGTGTTCTTTCAACTATCATGAAATAATGAAATGGAATATGAATATCATGAATGGAAACTGGGCTGTAGGACTCGCACATTTTCCTTTGCGGGTTTAGCGATCATCACTTTCTCGCTAAAGGAGGTGTCGTTCTAAACTCCAGGCGCTCACGCTTCCAACCATAGCCCAGGCCCGGATGGTTCGAGATAGTCTCTTATGCCTAAAGGTATATCTACCATGCGGCCCTTCTTCAAAAATTCACATGTATAAACTCCTCAAATCTTATTTTTTTAAATAATTCATTTACACTTTAAATTAAATCGTCTAGCGTGGGAACCATGAAAATGTATCTTTGACATTTTGTGTTTTATCGGTAAATAACTTATTTTGTACTAGCTTCCGCCCGCGGCTTCGCCCGCGAGGTATGTCGATAAAAACTATCCTATGCCCTTCCCCGGGATGCAATCTATCTCTCTGCCAAATTTTAGCGAAATCCGTCGAGTCGTTTAGGCGTGAAAATGTAACATACAGACAGACAGAGTTATTAGTATGGATTGTCGGGTTCTTTATACTCAATACCTGTTTGAATTTACTTTGGGTCATCGTCATCGGTATAGTTATTATAAAATATAAGATAATGCTCATTATCACATTAATCAGGTCCTTGGGGATTGCTCAAACAAAAATAGAAAATCTAGTTTTCTTTTAAGAATATTCACATCCAGACAAGCCAGTAAGGTTTATAATGCTTTCTTACTTTAATAAATAAATGATTAAAATACAGTGTATCAATATGTAAAATAAAAATGGGATTTGGTAAATGTATACAATAGCTTAATTTCGTGCATATAATTTGCGTAGGATGTAAGTTGGCAAATCAATCAATAATATACTTATACATAGGTCTAAAGATCGGAAATAGCAGTGATTCTAAAGTCTGCGTCAGGATGACTGAACCAAGAGAGATTTTGGAAGTTTGAGAAATACCCAGTTTTTGTACATATTTAGTACTCTTTGGTAACAGATGTCAATAATTGGTACCTCGCTGAAGAGGGAAAACTATTGCAAGGAAAGTGGCCAGCCATTCCGACTTCAGAATGGTTGAACCACGTCGGTTCACATAGTTGTAGGCGTTACAACTAATTCATCTTTTCTTATAAGCCAGATAGTTACACCTACAGGTACCAAATAGTACTAAATAGGTACAAAAACTGGGTATTGCTCAAACTTCCAAAATCTCTCTTGGTCCACCGTCCAGTCATCCTGACGCAAACGATTCTAAAATGTAATTATTTTATACAATGTTCCAACATTTTAAAACTAACATTCCAACCTAGTATGTGTTGTAAAAAAATATTTCATTGATCTATGACATTAAACAAACATCTGACCTCCTATTGTTGGGATGAACGATGTCATAAATTGAGTCCTCAAAAATTACAAACACGGTGCAGTTGGAACCTATAGTGATCTCATTCATTAAAACAATTTTGTCGACCGGTAAATAGGACTTTTTGAAATAGGAGGCACTGTAATATTAATACGGTAGTTGATTTTAGTCGCGAGCTCGCTATGTCCACTAAGATGTTAAACGTAATATTGTTGATTGTACCAAACGTAAACATGTATAAAAGCAGTGTTATAGCATTTATAATAGGAACATAGTTTAGTTATATTGTTTGTAGGTATCTTCATCCTCATCCGGTACCTACCTACTTATCAAAAGGATCACTCCCACTGGGGCAGGAACACGATTATTTGGCTTTGTGAGGCGTGTTACACACTTGTTAGGGGCAGCAGTATTTGTTAAACAACGACGCCGACCCGTAGCAATTACCTAGTATGTACTACATATATTCGGGTTTTATTCGACTCGTGCCGATTGACAAACTCCGTTTGGCATCTACCTTCACTGAATTTGCATGTTACAATTATTGTTTTTTTACCGCCCGTTTAGGTACAAGCGGCTAAGCCGAGTGGCGTTTTCCAGAACATAATATATTCGATTTTACTGCCCGGCTGTGCAGATTAATGCCGACCTGAACAGGTGTGTAGCACTCCTGACATAATTATAACCTAAGCATATATCAGACGATTCACTTTTTGTTTATTTTTGTTTCATTCCAGTTCACTCGACACAAAAAACTATAAGAATCGTCTGATATCAGCTATAATGATAATGATTCTATTGTGAACACAGTTGTATTTTCTCTACCTTCTATAATTCTGCTATGCGCGTAAAAATCCCTAGTACAGTTTATAATTTAGGCGCACAACAAAATCCACCGTCTGACCCAATTTGCTTTAATACAACCAATAAAACTGTATTAAGAAATGTGGCCATTGCAGAGGCAGTGTTTCCTAAATTCCATGCAGTTGCTGTCCATGACATTTATACGCGAGAAACTGAAAATATCTCTCAATATTAAATTCAATATTAATCTCAATATGAAGATGCTGGCACCATTAGCTACATGAGCCAGATTTTCTTGGCTTTTAGCATGCTTAAATTTGGGACAGTCTACATTATTATCACTATTATGGTGTAAGTACTAATCCTGTTTTATGTACCTATCATTATGGTTATTACTGTTCGTGATTTTTATCGTCATTATATTATAGGTGTAGGTATGTACTAATAATGTACCTAGTTGGCTTGATTAATTTGAAGTACCTTTTACCTATGTATTGTTAATGTTTTTTTTATTGCTTTAATAAACCTTCCAACGTCTATGTTGGGGGTTTTAATGATTCTTTATAAACTAAATTATTTTTAGCATAAATATCTAGTTGTCGACCAAAATTAAACTTATGAGGTAATTTGTAAGGTAGTACAAATTACAACAATTCAATTCAAGTCTTCAAGACTAGGTGTATTGGGCACGTTTCTTTCACGTTTCGAAAATATTAACATATAACTGTTGCTTATTAGCGTTGATTTATGATCGAATTCTGAAAGGATTTTTGTGAGCTTTCAATTTGTTTACCAAGGAAATGTTATTTACGCTTACGTGTGAACTGGAATAAGAGAATCCATCTAAGTTTCCTTCGCATAAAATCGTTTGTTATAATGTAAAACCAGTTATTATTAGGTACTGTGCTAATGCGAACATAATGTATCTACCTGTACACCTTCGATTGTGCTAATTGTATACAGCACCCTTATTGTTGCCACCCAGATTCATGTACCTATTACCTACTTATTTATACCACATTACTTAATCTTTTCTTGCATGTTATAAAATTTATGCTAATTAATATAGGTAACAATAATATGAATTAAATCGATAGTTTGTTGCAATATGATAATTAATGATAGACAATGAAGGAGTTACTTAAGATCCACTTTGTAAGCCACGGCCTGTTAAGGCAGCTTGATGATTTACGAAATTTTAATGAATACTTATGCTACACATTTTAATATTAACACTGTTAACTTTGACTAAATATGACCTATATTGCATTAGTTTCAAATGTGTGTGATACTGTAAATTGTTGTAGTTGTTGTAACCGTTTGAAAATGATTAGATTTCATTAACGTCCCAATGGCTTTCGCAGCAGCGCGGCTGCGAGCAGAAAATGGACTACGTGTTATGTCTAATGTGTATTATTATAAAGTTATGGTACTAGTCAACGAGTATTTATAACGACAATGTCATGAAATAAGAATGTTAAAATGTAACTACACTTATAAACTTTCAATTAAATAAAAATCTACATGAAATGTTAAATCTATTATTGAAATAACCGATACCTCTGATTTTAGTTGTAAGTTCACTTTATCGCTTACAAAACTATACCACCTATATTCTTTGAAAACTCGTAATAATGTTAATTTGTATTTTTTTTTCTTGTTTCCAGGAAGCAGTATTCCAAAATACACATGAAGTATTTACAACTAGTCTATCATTATTTGTAAGAGAAAAGAGGAACGTACTTGTATAATCACCAGCAATGAACATAGGTACAGATATGTAAGCCTAATTAAAGTTATTGTTCATCATATTAAATATTTTTATACGTTTATTACGATTTATAATTTTCGCTTTAAAATATATTATACAACGTAACATTGTTTTTATTGATCAATGGTGATTATAATTTTATAAATCATCGGTAATGTCATTCAACTCTTGCCGTAGGTAAATTTTTTAAAATTTGTTGATGGTTAGGTAGTACTTTTTATTTAGAGAATAATTTATATTTTTAAAGGCCATATAAGTAATCATTATGTACCTATGTATGTTCATGTAGATATTCATAATTATGTGTGACTATATCCAATTTTTGATTCACACATTATTAAATTAATCAATAGTTATCAAATATACATCGTTGGTATGAAATTATGAATAGTTCAATGAATTAGATTATGTATTGTAGAAAACTGTTGCAGATTATTATGTATAATGTAAACTGCATATTAATACCTAATCGAAAAAATACTCTTTAAAGTTTCGTCCAGGGCTTCCTGCTTAGATGGCATTTGCTTGTAGTTTGTTATTGGCTGTAAGCGCATCAATGATACTGTATACCGTACCCATTTTTGTCTTAATATTTATATTCCGTACTGATTATGTAAATAAAATATAATATTACACATCAATAAGACCTTGTTACTAATAATTACAATCTATAGATATTCACCACAGTAAAGACATCGATATTGAAGGATAACAGAAATAGCGAACTACCTACATAAAACGTTGCCAGTGATTTTGTAACATGATGAGCTATGGCGGGTATTCTACGGACCGGACGGAGAAAGGCGTTGTTTTATTATGCACAAATACTGACAGTTAATGTACATTAAAGAGACCATACAGAGTAGGTACTGAAGTGAATGATTAAATATTTTTATTCATTTGTTTGGTAATCTTTAATCAAATTTCAACTGTGTGGTAAAGATAATTTCAATATTGATTTAATTTAACAAGATATTCTTAAAACAAGCTTATATCATTGAGGTTCTTACCACAATCTTTACTTCTCGTAAAGCAGACTCCGCGAGTAAACGAGTTATCTTTGAATAATGAATATTAAATGTATAATTAATTTAACTATTTTGTTCGTGGCAAGTGGTGATAATCTGGTGCAGATACGTAATATATCAATGTATGATATTTGCCCTTTATACAAAAAGGGGCATCATTTGAACGTTCAAGACGTGGTTGGAAGCTGGATGACAGTCTACACGCAACCGAAGGGTCTAGACTGCTTTAAATTTCATATTAGAGCTACTATGGAATTGGTAGGTATTTACTTACTAAATAATTAGTATTATAATTACTAATTCAAAGTAAATAACGGATGTTGGTATTGCACATAATAATTTAATCTAACCCTAATCAGAATCACCTGCTGCACTGTTGCCTATCACACTAATAAAGTTTGTATGTGTGTGTGTTTATATGTTTGTTACTGCTTCACGCTCAAACGACTGGACCAATTTTGATAAAATTTTGTATGGGGGTAGCTGACACCCTGGATTAACATATAGGCTACTTTTTATCCCGATATTCTCACGGGGTCGACACTTACGCGGGTGAAACCGCGGGGCGCAGCTAGTAAATTATAATATGGTGATACATAATTGCATTTTTTCTTTTTAGTATACCCTAATTTTTATTATGTAAACATACACATTCGAGGATGTGTAATAAAAAATAGACCCCTATTAATTTATCATCCAGTTTAATTTAGTAGGTACCTGCTTGTTGTTTGAATATTATCTAGATGAAGTTAGTGTTATCTGCCTTCACAGGTGAATCAGCTCATGAGCACTTGTTTTGTAAATGAGTACTAAATAAAATCTATTGTGTATTTAGGAACGAGAACAATACATCACGAAGTATGGTGATTTTGGTGGTCGCGTGGAATGGAATCTTTGTCTATTGCAAGTGGAGACTCCACTGGGTAAACACTTTTTAATGGGCAACGGTACAGAATCAGGAATCATGGAAAATATTATTATCACGGAGAAGGAACACGGTAAAACAACTATGTACCTATTTAAGTACTTCCTGCATATACCGACATAATTATAACTATATTGAAGACTAAAGCAGGGACATAGGTAATGTGCAAGATAAGTAGGCGAGTCTTATCTAAGCATAAACTTCCTGTTAGGCTGATACCAGCTTGACTCATCAGTAGTAACCGGAATGTTGTCATGTACTTACCTATCTTAATATGTAGTAGGTAACATTTTAATTTTAAAATTCTAATTTTGCTAGATAAACCTACCTAATTAATTACCTAATTATACATTTAAACAACCTAAGTATATCTATTATTTAATCATTAAATTTGTAAGCAGGTAAATACACGTTACTAGACCAGAGTGCAGATCAATGGGCTGTATTCGGTCGTCGTGGGAGTGAAGTGTTGATAATCCGTGACTGCTACGGCGACACCGCCGCGGCGTTCGCGCGCGCCCCCTACTGGCCGAGCGCGCCGGAACTGAGCGCCATATTCCATCGAAGCGGGATCGCGGTGCAAACACACGGACGACTACTCTGCGAGCCTCTAGGTAATCCCGCTGGACAGCATAAAATCAGTGATCCATATCAAATCAAGAGAAATTACTAACAGCAACGGCATTGTATCCATAAACGTTTCTTTGTTTGGAAGCAGGTGATAGAATAAAATTTTGTTTAAAAACCGAGTTTTAGTTTTATATTAATCCTTTAGTAAATTACAGTACAAAATTTCCATTTATAAGGGTTATGTTGCGCCAGCGAACGAAAAATATGTATGGTCTATCCACAACGACTTCTAACTCTGGAGTGTGATCCCACTCGATACCTGAAAACATACGTAATCAATATTAAGTATTATCAGAATAAACATAACTCGCAATGCGATACCGTTCGAGATAGTGGTTAATTGATGATTGGTGGCTTATCTAAAACTGTGTAATGTATGAGTATGAAATTATGAATACGTTGACCACCACGATTTTTTTTTAAATTATTTTCATAAATTAATGATGTTTTTCAGTTAGTACCTACCTACCTAAATAAAATACTGTCTACTTAACATAGTTTGAGAGTTGAGACCTATCATAAAAAAGGAAAAAGATAACGATGTCACGTAATTGACGAATACGTAGCAAAGATTTCAGATTCACAATTTATACGACTTATTTTCAGCCTTTTGCTCCACGAATATCTTCAGTTTTTTCATACAACATTACAAAACTAGTGCACACACCTATCCAAATGGTAAAACGGGACAATGATATCACAAAAGCCAACGCCGTTTGTCTCAGTGTCTCCGTCCTAGCTCACCCCATTAGGTAATTGAGACTGGCAAAATGTGGGTGCTACACCTCTGCCTCCCTCCGAGGCAAACAGGCATGATGTTGTGTTACATTAGAATACCACAGAAACTATTCGTCCGTTAAAATAGCACATCCGAGATTTAGAAAAAATTTGGTTTGTAGAGCGTATGTGTCACACACGGGTACCTGTGCAAGAATGTCTTTGCTTATCTCGAAATTTCATAGAAAGAAGCTCATTCATTTTAATGCGCTCATACTGTGGGGACTGTGTCTTACGTACCCATCCCTTGCATAGTTTTAAGAATGTAATATTTTTATAGAGGAACTTATTGTAATAATTTTTAGAAAGTTTCATTTTTGTGTTTTTCTTTGTATTTACACGAAAAGCACGGCTATAGCAAATATGAGTAGGAAGAGTGAATATAAATAAATGTACCTATGTAGGTACCCAGACCCACCGTCATCTTTATAGGCGTTGCGTCCAGCCTCTGCCCAGAACATGATTCGTTGCACAGCATGGGACAGCCTCAGGAAACTGGCTTGAGTCACGTTGCTGACATCAACTAGCCTCGGTATACCCAACTGACAACAAGGAATCGCTAAGAAAGACGAATATCAGTACCTAGAAAAAAATGGTAATGGACGTCCCAAGACACGGACAAGCTATGTAGGGTGGTAGGAACAAGAAGGTTTGAGAATTGTGTAAGTTTAGCATGTCAGGAAAAGCTTTGAATCATGTAGCCTGTTTGCTTTTGTAACATAACTATAAGGCTTGGCTTGTTCTCTAATAAGAATAATATTAACACTTATCCAACTGTACCTATTGCAATAAGTAAACTGCTGGACAAAAGGTACGGTCAGCAAAGTATAAAAGACAGATCTAGATGCCAGCATTCATAAACTAAACAATTTAAACATTAGTAGGTAATATTATCATTATATAACTTTCATCACGTATAATATGTATACGTTGGTTAAAACAAATGATGGTGAATGTACGAAGGTTACAACTTGGTTATGCTATATCATGGTTCCAGTGAGCTGTGAGACAATGCACTACAATCAAAAATTATATAAATTTAAAAAAATTAGATAGACATACGGCCTGCAATTTATTAGGCAGCAGCAAAGTCATGCGTAAAGTGTAGATCGGTACAGTGGCGGCTACCCTCATGGTTTTCATTTTCGCTGTAATATCTCCAATGCTTGTGTTGCTTACATGTTGCACCAGTTTTTTCAGCGAGTTACCGCGAGGTATCAGCATCAGGAGAGTGAGGCCCGGAGTTGCATAAGAAATTTCTAAGGCCTGTAATAAATATGCATTTTAAATAACACAGTTCATTATTCTCCTAACGGTCCACACTAGCACAATACAGAGGAGTGGAAACGAGAAAAGGAGGCATTGCCCTGCAGTGGACAACATAGGCTAAAACAAAATAATCTCCTAATGTACACGTACCGATACCGAGCGGCGGTCAGTGCTAAAGCCTTGATCACACGTACCTACCGAGTAGATGGGCGATACAGAGCTCTCGGCCGAGTGCTCGGTACGTGTAAACACATCACGGAGTGCTCGGCCGATTAAACACAGGGCGAGACAGTCACTCGGGCCGGGCGGTTCTATTTACTAGACCGTCCCACGCCCGCGCTTCCCCGCACTGACTCGCTTACCCACTTGGCAGGTCTCTCGCAGTACACTACGTCTCTCGCAGTACGCTACTGTACAATTTCCAATGATCTTTTTCGATCCATTGTCTCGCTAGTCTGCAGCGTCGAAACTGCACTGACTGACTAACTTGGTGAAATAAAAAAATAGGTATTCGTCCACCCAACTCTCTCGGTATTACGTGTGTGATCACACGTACACAGGTACGTAGGTTACGTGATATTCTAATCCATTACTTCATATTTTCGAAAAATTTTGCTGCTCGACAACATATGTATAATAACGCAATGAATGTTGTTGAACTGTCAAAATGAAAGTCTTTGCAACCAAATTTGCAACTGTTAATGTGTTACGCAGTTAGGGTGCAGGTGCCAAGACAGCACTCGGCTGAGTGTTCTGTATACCTACCGGCCAATCGACAGAGTGCTGTATCTTGGCACAATACTTGGTACGTGTAATTAAGATAAAAACTTCCATTAGTTAGTTAGTAGAAACTTCTATTGATCCGAAAAAAAGCATTACGACCTTTATTTCAGAAGGATTCATATATATCTTAAATTAACTAAAATATAAGTATGAGGCAGGTATCATTTTCGTCTTAAATCGTGACAGTAAAAAAACAAACACAATACACAATATCTGGACATCAACACTGTCGCACGGTGTACACATATGTATAATACTGGGCCGCTGCTTCACTGTAGCACAGCATGTGCACGGGGAAGTCACGGACCTAAGTACGTCAGCTACGTGAATCCAAATGTGTAGCTGCGTACAACACACTAAAGTTCGATCTCCCGAAGGCCACTGCACCGCACACGGCAGCGGAGTTGCGGTTGATAATGTTACGGGCAATTTGATGAGTCCGGGCACTATTAATAATGGCCGGTCTGTATTCATAATGCCCGACTCAATTGGGCAATGTGATTAAAACAGCAAGATTAATCACTTTTCCCGGCCATTATGAATAATGCCCACCCTATCTTGGGCAAAGTAACAAAACAGGTGAACTGTAGTGTTTTTGTTTATTAACTGAGAATTTAGGATGAAGATCGAGCGAAGCGAGCTCGGGAATTGGGGCACCCCGACTCGGACAGGTTAGGTTCGAAGGGGATCCGTTGACTACGCCTTATTATTATTGTTATGCTTAATAAAGTTATGCTTTAGAATGTTATGCTTAATAAAGTTATGCTTTAGAGTGTTATGCTTAAAAAATGTATGCTTTAGAATGTTATGCTTAATCATTATTATGATTAGAGAAATTATGCGTAATAAAATTATGCGTAAGCTGTTATGCGTAAATAATTTATGCGAAAATATAATTAGGACAAACAAAAGTATGCCAAGTTATATTAGGTCTTAAAATTTTATGCAAATGGATAGGGAACCCAATTTATCACATTGCCCGGCTACAAGTAGGGACTTATTCATACTGCCCGGTCCAAATGATAAATTCAAGCTATCTCAAACACTGACTTTAATCACTTTACCCATCGCTCTTGGGCATTATTAATAATGGCCGGTCCTTATTAATAATAATGCCCAGTTAATCACGTTGCCCGTAACAATAGTTTTGATTCCGAACGAGAAATCGCATCTACAAGGGAGACACTGAAAGTTCTTAGAAAATCAAAAACTGAACAAGCTAGCAAGTTATTAGTTTTATTATATATTATCAAATAAGTGTCCATTTACATCAATACATCGCTGCATCCGATGGAACCACTGAGAAAAGCACTTTGCCCACTCGTCCTTAGGGGGGTCTCTTCGACGGCATTTTGAAACGCAGCCACTGCTTCCTCAGCGTCCATAAAACGTTTTTCTCGAAATTTTTCTTTTATTTTCGGAAATAAATAAAAATCGCAAGGTGCGAGGTCGGAGCTATAGGGCGGCTGACCGAGTAATTCTACGTCTGACGTCGCCATGTAGTCGATTGTTTGCTTGGCGGTTTGCAACGTGGCGTTGTCGTGGTGAAGGAAGATCCTACTACGAGGTCGTTTCTCCCGAACTTTTTCCAAGACAAGTGGCAAACAAATTGTAAGTGTACGAGTGTACCATTCTGCAGTAACTGTTTTTCGATCCTCTAAAGCAATTGTTGCGTAATGACCTGTCCTTCCGAAAAACGAGGCCACCATCTTTTTTCCCACGCTTCGACTTCTCTTCACTTTAGTTGGCAACTCGGAAAGAAACACCCAGACAGCAGACTGTTTCTTAGTTTCAGGATCATAGCAATAAATCCAGCTTTCGTCACCAGTAAGTATGTCGAACACAGCATTTGAGTCACCTCCGTTAAATCTTTGAACCATTTCACGACACCAATCAACACGACGAATTTTTTGGGCCTCTGTCAAATTATGAGGTATCCACCCAGCATAAAGCTTCCTGACCGCTAAATGTTCATGGAGGATTTTGTGCACTTGACTCATACCGATGCCTAAGCTTGTCCGAATCTGCTGATAAGTCACTCTTTTGTCAGTCTCTATCATACGCCGCACAACACTGATGTTATCATCGTTGAGATTAGTGCGATCACGTCTAAACTCATTAAACCAGTTGTAAACAGTGGCACGAGATGGGGCTTCATCGTAAAAGGCCAATCGAAGTCTATCATAACTTTCTTGTGGACTTAAATGACATTGAAAGTCATAAAAAATCATTGTACGAAAATTTTCTCGCGTTAAATTCATGCTGAAGTGACACAAACAATTTTCAATACAAATTACAAATAAATAAAATACATACACAATTATATTGGCAAAGAGAGAGAGTTTTTTTTATTACATCGTTTACAAGCGGCCAGTTCTAAAAATTTTCAGTGTCGCCCTCGTACGACGGCAGCGGTACTTCTCTTCTTCAGATTTGCGGAACACACTTGTCGGACAAAAAATACGTCTTGTAGCTCTGTTAGTAACAGCCTCTGGCAGCACTACTGGTATGCCTTCTACTGTCGCCGCTCGACCGCAGCTGTAGACGGCTCTGTCGCCATGTAACAACCCATGTGTGTTTTTGCTGCGGTTAGGCGACATTATAGCTACCGTAGTCTCCGAAATTGTACTTATAATTTCGCCAGGAACTTACTCGGTTACACCCGCATACGCTTTCAGTGCCGAGGTGGACTGAAGAGGACTCCTATAGCTACGCGCTATGCGACTGCGCAAGCGTAGTCACGTAGCGTAGCTGCTACGTGGACTACTCATCGCTCGCGTAGTCGCGTAGCTTGTTGGCGTAGGCGCGTAGCTTGTTGGCGTAGACGCGTAGCTTGTAGGCGTAGGCGCGTAGCTTGTCAGCGTAGCTCGTAGCTTGCTTGTGTAGTCGCTTAGCTCGCGCTGGCGTAGTCACGTAGCGCAACTATGTCAACTACGTGAGCTCTACATAAATCTGAACAGATTATGCCTAGTCCCTGTCCACAACATTTTGCTATATTCTGTTTGGGTACACGTACAATAGAAATAAGTTAAAAGCGTTTACGCCGTACGACATTTCATACAAACTTTCAAGCCCTTGTTTTTCGAAATGAATGAACCGATTTTAATGAAACTTCATACGCATTTAAGCAGGATACAAATGCCTAAAAAGTTACTTAAGAACATTTTCGAAATGTCTTAGTTAAAAAAAGATAACTGGAAATCTCTGTCTATGGAAAATTTAAAATCAGTCTAATTTGGCTGTAACACAATTTTTCGAAAATGTTGTTAAGTAAATTTTTAGACCTTTGTATCCTGCTTATACGAATAAAGTTTCATTAAAATTTGTTCATTTCTTTTCAAAAAACAAGGACTTCACAGTTTGTATGAAATGCCGTACCTACGGCGTAAACGCTTTTAAAGTTTATTGTGTTTAATGCAATTCTACATAAATATATATTGTTATTTATTGTTATATTTATAGTATTATTTGTCGATTAGACTTTCTCATATAATATGGACTTTAAAAAATGGGGAGGTTGTGAATGCACAACCTCCGTTGCTTCGAATGCGAAGCATCGATTACGATTATCTATTGAGATATTAGGGACTTCTTTCTACTTCCGAAGGAATAAACGCAAAAAAACTACCCACTGTTCGCAGTGAAGTTAGCTTTTTTTTGTTTTTTTGAGGATGGGAAATCATCAATAGACCCCTCCCGCTCTGGGTTGAGCGGAAGGGAGTGTCAGACTCTTACTGACTAAAACCCACCCGTGTTCCTTCCTTAGCCCTTTATGTTCCGGGCCAGCGGTAACCCTTTCGGACAATCCCGCTGATCCGGCAGTGAAGTTAGCTTCACAGACACAGATTCGTGGCGCACTCTATCTGTTACGAGAATATGATATTGACAATAAATATACCTACTCGTAGGTAGATAACACTAAATAGAACAAATGGTACCAAGTAACAACTGTCATCTGCAAATAGCGGGTATCAACATTTATCGCAGGGGGCGGCTCACAGTATTGGGTTTCCAGCGAAAATGTGTTGATCTTCGTTGATGAGGGCTTACATTGTCGTGTCAATCACGATGGCGCACGGTACTCTATTCGCGCTCTGTGCGCTGTTAGCGTTCACTGGGACCCTCGTCACGTGTGACGAATGTCCTCCAGAGCGCAAAGAACCCACTCATAATGAGGCGAAGCTCCACAAGGATTTACTCTGTGCGTACAATTATGATTTCCGACCAGTGAAAGATCATAAACAAACTGTAACTGTGAAAGTACGCTTTGCGATAAAATATATAAGCTTCGATACTTTAGAAGAAACGTTCACACTTCACAGCTGGGTAGCCCTGTCATGGAAGGATGAACTTTTAACTTGGAGACCAGAAGATTATGGTAATATAGAAGAAACACAATTGGAAAGCCACGAAATCTGGACGCCAAGGATGGCGCTGTTCAACGCGGATGCTGCCATGTACCAGTCGGACCAGATCTACACGACTTGCTTGCTAAGCAGTAACGGCACGGTCACATGTGTACCTCACGTAGCGCATTCCGGAATTTGTCGCACGTCATTGCGGAGCTGGCCTTACGATGTACAAAACTGCACTTTGTATTTTGGATCGTGGATGAACACAGGAGAACAAGTTAATTTTACATTTTATCCAAAGCAACCCGTTGTGAAGGATGACTTTCAAGATGGCCCAGGTTGGAAATTGTTGCACGTGGTAAACGAACGTTTGGCAGGGAAGTACAGCTGTTGTCCTAACAGCACGTATCCAATGTTGAAATATACATTTGTGATGAAGAGAATAGCAGCAGGACCAGCAGCCATTGTCGTGGTGCCCTCCATCGTCATCGTGCTGCTCACTCTGATATCTCTAGCAATGGATGCTAAGGATAACACGCGACTAATGTTGATCTGTTTCAGTTTGTATGGACATTTCATGTTTCTTACCGAAATTGGTTACGATATTCCCAAACACAGTGCGGATACGCCGATCATATTACTTTTCCTTCGTGATTCGATGATAGTGACATTGGTTGGGATCATAGAAACCATATTTTTAATGTTTTTGAGACGGCGAAAGATGCCAGCACCTGGTTTTATTGTGACAGTGAACCGATTGGTCGCTAATGGTCCCGGCAAGTACGTGGTATTCACCGAATTCGACCCAAGCGATACTATTGACACTAAAGAGCTGACTGGCCATGACTCGGATATTACTGCTGACAAGCCGCCTCCGACCTTCGACTGGATACAATTCGCTCATATACTGAACAGGCTTAACCTTGTAGTGGTGATACTCATTTACATTGTACTGATTGGCACTTACATTCCTCGTGATAACTAAGTAACTCAATGGTTCGTCGTTCAATCTACATACTATCAATATTAATCACTTTATGTATAAGGCAACAACATCTTTCACTCTCATTTCAACTTTCTGTATAAGAAAATTAATTTTAAATAAAAATACTTTTTAATCAGAGACTTAGTTTGGTGACTAACCTGAGCATCCCACTCACTTAGGTCTGCATAGTTCATGACATCGTTGATCCTGATCATGCGTACTGTACGGTTGGGGGCGTCGTCGGCGTCGCGGAAGCGCCTCGACCCGTTGAGCACGGTGGGGGCGGCCCGCCAGCGCCCGCGCACGTACAGCGTGCTCACAAGCACTGCGGTAACGCCCCCCGACACGTCATCCTCATCGAATGTGTCGTGTATCGCACCACCGGAGTCAATTTCTACCTATACATTTCACATTACATTGATTATGATTGGGCCAAACTGTTTTTTAACAGAATGTGATGCAGGATAAAGGTACTAAGGACACCTACTTTAGCCAGGCATAATTATGTAGAACACACCCCTTATATTGGTGCATTTACACTGTAAAATTCTTAATGTAAGTTTAGAAACACGTTACCTTTTGGTTGAGTATGGTAGCGATTGTGTCCGATGTTTCTGTGCCGTTGAACTGCTCTACTTGGAGCATCAGCGCTGCGGCCGCGCCTGTTTGGAACCTTGCGACATTCACTTCTTTCCCTGGCCATACCATCAGGCGCGAAGACTGCCGCAATTTCAGCTTGTCTGACGACTTCGGCAAAGTTGATATGAAATGTCTCACAAGAGCAACGCTATCCTGGAAAGCAAAATTATTCATGCTATCCTCAGTTGTGATACGAAATATATTCTTTAGGTTGGTGGGAAAAGTTTATTTTTCTTGCTGATATGTAGGTAACCTATAGGTAGGTAGTCACCACCATGCTCTGTTGTGAAATAGGAGATCCCATGCTCTGTTGTGAAATAGGAGATCCTGGTCGGGGGCAGCGCTGGACCTGGTCGTTGTGGCTTTTTTAGAGGAGGCCTATATCCAGTTCGTCTTTAACTGAAATTAATCATGTTTTTGTATAATATAGGCACCTGCTTACCTATTGAACATCCACTGTGATCTGTTTCTATTTGTTGGGCATCTAATATAGCCATAATGACTACAGTGAGCCAAGTGTAGTACCTACCTAGAAGATTCGTTTCAGCCATTACTTAGGTACCTCTTGTAGTTCGGTACTAGACAGGCAACCTTAGCTTTATTACATTTTACTACAAACACTAAATTACGAAACGAAGTATGTTTATTACTAAAGGACCTAAAGGACCTGTTGATCTCAAGTTGAATGTAAGTTGGTAGTTAGATAGAATACCGTACCATGTCCGAAACATTAAATCCAATGCATTGGTCGATTTGAGTCCTGGTATCAGAGTCAACTTCTTTCCAGAGAGTCATCAGGTTCAAAAGTAAGAAGAAGCCGGATTGAACGAAGCTCATTCCATTTTCTTGTCGATCTACTGAACTTATAGCTGTTAACTTCGTGAACGTTATCTGCAACAATGCAGTCAACTTTTTTAACGACCTTAGAAATTATGGTCTAAAAGTTGTATAAAGAAATCGAGTCAACCTAGTACAATTTATTAAAATGATATATCATTGATTTTTAACGATTATTCATAATTTGATTAGAATGATACCCACCTACGTGTAGACAGCATGATTTCATGACCTACATAAAAGTAAATACATACTAACTCAGGTCAAATCAAAGATATGGACGGCTTAACATTATTTCAATTCCAATTGATAACACTGTAAGTACACTGAATTTCAATTTTATAACCACACCGGTACTGATAACCATACAGCGCGGTCGGAATTAATCTATTGCCATGCAAGTTGTTTTAATAACAAACAACAAATCACATTTTATGTGTTTCACGACTGTACGTTCACTTTGGTCACAGCACCTCACGTATTTAATTTAATTGTGTTGTGATATTTATAATATGAATAGACGCTCAATGCTACCACGTGTCGGGATTCGTGACATGGTCCCATAATTACTTACTGTTAAAAACAAAGTGCCTTAGTGAAATTCAGTTCAAGTTCAATCATGAATCCATGTTTAGTGTCAATATCTAAATATTTGTAAAGTTCCTGCTTTAATAAGTAGATTATTGATGGTCTGGGGACCTAAAAAGGCCACTTTGGCAGAATCATAAAAGGATAACATTATGAATCGTAATGGACAGTTAACTGTTAAGTTAATCGAATCAAATCCCATTGATGAAGGAATTTTAGTTATTTTTTTTTGTCTGTGCTAAAATACCAATCAATCCAATCCCAATCTCTTTGATTATACCTACGTAGTGCAGCGAAAAAAAGCAAAACACGGACTGTCTTCGCCTTATTATAATTCATAATGTTATCCTTCTACGATTCTGCCAAAATGGCCTTTTTAGGTCCGCTGGTGTGAGCAAGAAACAATACAGGCTAATCGATGTCGCAGTCCATTATCTGTACCCGGTGCCGATAACGGTGCTTCTTGATTCTGATTACACCTACGGTCAGCAAGCTAGTATATACATATATATATATATGAATATACATTTATAATATTATAATTGCGGAAGTAAGTTTGTTTGTTACCTTTTCACGCCTAAACCACTGAACCGATGATCCTGAAATTTTGCATATACGTTGTCAGGTGTACAGAAACGGACGTACGGTACCTTTCATCCCGAATAAAAGTGCTGTTCCCAAGGAAAACAACAATAACGTTATTATGATAATAGATGGCGCTACGAGTCTTTCGAATCAAAAACAGGATAACGTCTGTCGGGTCAGCTGGTATATTATTATTATGAGATGGACAGATACTTTTTCGTCTTTCTGGGCTCAAGCTCAGAACACTGCCGTTGTCTGTCTGGGCAGTTAGCATATCGTGCAGGTAGATGTTAGATACATAAGCAAGCTGAATAGCCCTCAACAGAGTCACTCTTGCCAAAATGCACTTTTATTATCCACGTGGCCAATCGTGTACCAAACGGTAAGATTATCGGTTTTTTTATGCGCCACTTTCCACTGATGTTCAATGAATAGATATATATTTTGAAATGATGTATAGTAACGTCCAACATTATACCACCAATGACATAAAGTCTGAGATGTATATCTATAAATATATGCACCTAAATGCTGTTTATCTAAGTGTTTAGGTACTAATGAATAATAAGGTTTTTCTAGGACGGTATGTAGAAAAACTTACATTATATAATTGTCGTTCAAAGTCATCTAGGCTTTGGGTAAATTTGTTAATAGAAGACAAGTTTTTATGCTCAATCACTTGTTGTGGAACGTCAGAAACAGCCTTCGTCATCGTCACTGGCGGCTTCAGTCGATTGTGAGAAACAATACTCGAACTTATTACCTGTGTAGATTGCGCCGACGAACTTAATCCGCTAGTAGTGTGCGGATGCGTCAAGTCTCAGGAGTGGATTTAGTATAGTCCCGGAAAATACATAGGACATGGCTTAGCAGGCACCGCGCCTTCCTTTACGGAACATTTCCTATGTGAGCAAGAAACAATACAGGCTAATCGTCGTCACACACCATATCCGTTTAATATACCTTCATCTGGTGCCGATCACGGTGCTTCTTGATCCCACCTCCGGTCAGCAAGCTGTATTCGTACAGATTGACAGATTTAGTCGTCTTTCGGAACTCAGTGTACTGCCATGTCATTGTCTATCTGGGTAGTTAGTATCTGAATACCTAGTCCTCAAGTTACCCATCTCTTGTCACAATGCACTTTTAATCGGTATTTTAATGCGTAACTATGCCACTTTCCATAGAGATCAATTATAGGACATAAATAATATTGTTAGGACCTTATCAATGAAGTAATGTAAATTTGTTTCCAACATTATACTAATGACAAAAAGTCTGAGAAAAATTAAATAAAAGATGTATCTATAAATAGGAGTATAAATATATCTATCCACCTAAATGCTGTTTACGAGTTTAACTACTAATGAATAATAAGGTTGCTACTAGGAAGCTGTGTAGGTACTTACGTTGTAAAATTGTCGTTCGAAGTCATCTAAGCTTTGGGTAAATTTGTGTTCAATCATTTTTTGTGGAACGCCAGAAACTGCCTTCGTCATCGTTACTGGTGGCTTCAGTCGGTTGTGAGAAACAAAACTCGAACTATTAACGTGTGTAGATTGCGCCGGCGAACTTAATCCGCTAATAGTATGCGAGTGTAGGGGTGTATTCCACGCGGTATTCATATTGTGCTTCACGTCAGGTCTTGGCAGTGGATTTAGCAGTCCCAGGTGATACATTGGGTAATATGGCTTAGCAGGCACTGAGCCGTGAAAATTTGACAACGGCCGTATGTTCACCATTCCGGTAGGACTCGTCATATAAAGCCGCTGACTGTACACCGGTTGTGACTCGGGCAAATGTGAGTTTAAGATGGAGTTTAACTCCCGTATTTTGTTATGAGGTCTTGAATCATAATGAGGTAAAAACTTTTCTCCAATAATTTTTTTGGTGATACTGTTCATTGTGTCATAAATATTGTTTATTGCTGCGCATTCTAGCAATTTATTGTTAACAAAACAATACTGTTTGTTTAACTTTTCAATACTCGTTAGGAGAGAGCGAGGTTTGATATGGCTTACATGCCGAAGATTATAAATTGGTATCTCGTTGGTTTTTACGGGCAGTAAATTAATTTGTAATAAGAATATAATAAATGCACATTCTTGAATCATGTCTTACTTCAAACATCTGACAAATTTCTCAATAATGTTAGATTTTTTTAGTGAGATGCCAAAACATAATATCGTTTCATGCTTCTGATTTGGACTTGTCTGCTTTTCACTGAAAAAAAATATCTTACAATAACGCGTATATATCTATGAATAAATAATCTTAGTATCTATATAATTAGCGAGACAGTGAAATAAAGGTGCCGGACATGATTATCAAATTAAAATCACGACCAGATGATGAAGCTAACACGAGATAACTCGTTAAAACTGCACGAACCGGGAGTAATTACTATACTGTGAGCACTCTGCCATGTCTGTAGTAAATACAGTCAGTTCCGCATAACACT
Organism: Luperina nickerlii; assembly: GCA_963855955.1. Taxonomy (NCBI): domain Eukaryota; kingdom Metazoa; phylum Arthropoda; class Insecta; order Lepidoptera; family Noctuidae; genus Luperina; species Luperina nickerlii. The sequence goes on along the minus strand of OY979664.1, from coordinate 11,457,277 downwards.
GAACTAAGTAAGCACTTAACGCCGAATTAATGGGAGTAATTAATCTGGCATTACTCGATAACACCACTTTATTCAAACACAAATAAGAATCAGTGTGACGAACGGTAAATTATTTCAGTAGCGCGGAAACACAATGGTTTATTTCCAATAAGCTGTTATTATTACCTACCTAAGTAGTTTTTATCAATACATCATGAACAAGTTACCTGATTTAAAAAAAAATTGGGTTTGTTGGATTTATGGATTACATGAACACTAAGGACTGAGGTAAAAATGTCATCATGGATTATTCACCTAAGTACAGTTATCGGTAGGTAACACGACCGAACGATCACATCTTCCAATGCAGAGGTCAGAGTATAGAGGTCATTTGACATCTCTTCTCTCTACTTAAACTTTACCGCCACATCATAGAATGGATAAACTATAGCATTAGGTAGTCCGGATTAATCTTCCAATTTTGGCAACAACTCAGTTTTTACTGAATGCCCTACTTCATCGGCGCTCTGTATGTAAGACGCTGGTTCTGTTGGAATATGGATAGTGTTAAACGAAAATAAAAGCTGGCTGCTAGCCATTTTTTGATAGCCTACTTTGGTTAATACATATATAACTGTCCAAGTTCGTAAAAAATGTTTATCAATTTTCCAATGCAGCTTCTGGCGTTACACTAGTTGTACCGAGTCCCTCCAGTAGGCATGTACTTATGTGTTTACGTAAATAATACCGGGGAATATGCGATCGACTCACGCACCCTGGCAGAGGAACACGAACACCGTGTAGGTAGGTTTATACCTACAAGGTGCTACGAGAATTTTCACATTAAAAAGGTAAGAATTTAAGTACCTACCGAATACTTTTTTACTCGATTTTCCCATATTACGTGGCAAGTATATAAGTTAGCACCTAAGATTATGGAAGACACAAACTACATGAAAAGAATTATTAGCCGAGTTAAGGCTCCTGCAAAAAACGCGACGCGCTGTAGCGGTATCTACAACGCCACATGCGAACAACGCGTCATACTGACGTCACGCAAATCCTGCATCGCGCAAGCAGAGTTTACCGCGCAACTAGCATAGATACAACGGCCCGACACGAATCAACGGGCAGTTGCCCGCCAGACACAACACCCGTCTGGTCGGAGGATCCTCCCTTTTCTATGGAGGTAGAGTGAACTTTACACCCTGTTCCTCATACCTCTATAGCGCGAAGCGAATTGCGCGCAACACATAGGCATCGCTCGTTGCGCGACTTGCGGTGCCCTTATGTCGCGCGCGATTTTATCGCGTGTCGCGCCTGTTTGAAGGAGCCTTTATGAATTTATGATTCATGAAGGTAACTATATAGGTAGGTAGGTATATGTTTAATAGACAAATGCTAACATATGTGCAAAATACTTAACATATGTGATTGACAGTTGTGCTGACTAACTAGTGTTATCTTTTACTTTGAAGATTAATTCTTGTTCAAGTGTAAAGTGCGCCTTGTACCTACACGTAATTAATCAAACATTTATTGATTAGGGTAAAGGAGGGTATCCGCGGTCAGGCGACAATGCCGGTCCCCACACTATCTTCCAAATTACAGCGTTTTGCGCACACACACATTGATTGAGGGTGGTGTGAGTGTTCCCCGCGCCGACGAACCGGCCCCCGCTCAGTTCCGAGCACGCATCAGGGAGAATCGCACGTCAATGTGTTTCGCGCCCCTTTCTAGTAATTTTTTGGCCGCGGAACATAAGAGGTGAGTGTCTTAATTTTCATGTTGCATTCATTGTCAGTGTTATTTATTGTCGTGTAGTTATCTATCTACCCATGTTATCATAGATTTTAAGCACTTTGCTACAGGTTTTTATTAAAATTATTATTAACCAGAAAAATATACGGGTGGCTAACGCCGGTCATGCTGACCGGTATTAACCGCAAGTTATGTTTGCAAGTAGATTATATTTTCGACCTTTTATTCCGTTAAAATTTATATTATTTTCCTTTTTAAGATGTCGGGGACTCGAAGTAGGAACAAAGGATTGAAGGTGAAATGGAGCCAAAATTATTTGAGTAGGGCATTCAAAGTTGTCGAAGAAGGAACACCGATAAGAGAGGCAGCTCGGTCTTATGGCATCCCATTCTCAACCCTACAAGAAAGACTGAAAAACAAGAATAGTGAATTAAGTACCAGCTATGGGTCGAAATGATATTGGGCTCATGCTGAGTGCTCAGGTTATGAGTCTCCCGTAGGCTACGTGTGTGACTTGTGCCGTTAAAAGTTTGACCGGTTTTGCCAACCTGCCGACCGGTATTATCTGCCATGTCGGGCAATACCGGTCAAAGCCATTTTTTTTTAAAGAGTTGATTATGTCTTTTTTTAAATTAATATTGATGTCAATGGTTGTGATTATGTTAGAACAATACCTTAAGTTATATTGCATAAGAGTTTCTTAAATAAATGTTGATTTTCCACTGAATTGTAGTTCTTTTTGCTTAAGTGACCGGCAATACCCTTCCTTACCCTAAGAGCGTGAAGATAAACCGACAACACTATCGACTTTACAAAGATTTTCTCAAGGAAATTCTGAATAGCCAGAAAACTAGGTCTACGGGACGTCTGACTGTAGATACAACATAATTATGTTTTCGAATGCCTTATTGTTTAGTGAACATTACCACCGATTCCTAGGAATTTATTATTTTGTACATTTTCTGCTTTAGCTCACAGATACCTAGCTACTACTCACTCACCACCTGATTTTCAACGCGTAACCAGCAAGAAAAACTTGCTATGAGCTAAGGTTGAGAAAGTTGGTACTTGGTAATGTACATGGATATTGTCCAATTTTGACATGAACCCCTTGGTTTAGTGGTCGCCAGCGCCTAAGCGCGGTTCAGGTTCGATCCACGGTTCGGGCAGAGTTATCGCAAGGGTTTGTCTATTAGAAAATGTTTAGTAGCAGCCTGGAGTCTGGATCTTTGCCCGGTTAATGGCAATAGGCTATTATTACACGAACTTAGATATTCATCTGCATCCGGTTAGATTGGAAGCCTAGGCAGATTGACATGTTGTTACATAACTGAAAACAGCCATAGTTGCCAGTTATGTAACTCCTTAAGTTTACTACTCTTTCATGGCACACAGGCGTTATATTGTCTTTATTCAGGTGGCATAATTAATAGCCACCTAGACAAGTACTTAGACAAAGTAAGGTATACGTACCTATATACCTAGTACCCCTCGTCATCATCTTCAGCTTCACCTCTATAAGAAGCCAAAAATACTGGGTATTTCTTTCGGAAAATCACGAATAATAGCGGATGGTCCCCGAAGAACTCGAGGCCCACATTTGCAGCTAATCTCACTATGCCAAGCGCTGCAATAGTGTTTCAAATTAATGCAAATTACGAGTTCTTTATACATATCTAACTATTCCCTTTTCATTGGGTCTGGGGCGAAGGAATACCTTTCTAATTAATATGCGATTGAAGAGATTGATCCCCAGATATATTGTAAACTGGATTTCTAGGAACATTCAGGTTGGTATCTGCGTTAACCACCGAAGTAATTGCGTAACTCACAAGCAGTTGGAATGGCTTTCATTTGGACAGTTCAACAACATTCATTGCATCATTTCATCAACATTGATTAGCAATATCCTCAAATGATTCAGATTGTGATTCATAGTATAACACAATAATTAGGGTACATGCAATTAATTACAATATCTACCTAAGCAGACACAAAATACTTGTAGTGACCTTACCGAGCTGAGTAATTTTGTGTACAGTCGTAATTAGGTCAGTGGCAGTGGGGCCAAGTATGATTATGGTCACGACATGCAAATAGCTGTAGAGTGTAGGTGTTTTAAGGATAATGGCTCGTTTAATTTCATTTGGTTTCAAGGACCTTCCACAAAATTACATTACCTACTGTTACCATATCTGAAGTAGGATAATTATAATATGTAGATAAGTAGGAATATCTTTGATCTTCCTCCAAGAGTAAAATTATTTTCGATAACTTAATCAATTCCCAGGTGTCCACAAGCATCTGCCAGTAGGTAACCGATGTCTCATTAGTGTGTTCATTACCTACTTACGTGCTGTTATAAGGAATTTTATAAAAGCTTTTGTTTTGTTTTTCTGTTTGCTTGCAATTTTCAAAGTCAATTTGAACTAGTTTACAGCTTTACACACGTGGGCGATTTCAAAATCCCACGTCCATAATTCATAGTTACAGTAGGTTTGTCGTTAGCGCTTTCAAAATCTATGTGAGATATCGAAGTCGCCAGCGAGTCACGGCGACTAAAGTGGCTTCGTCTGTATGTATCTAACATTATACTGTTCCATAGCAATTCTTTTTCAAATAATTATAAATATAATTAAGTTTAAAATAATTTAGAAATTTATTTTATTTTAAATTGATATATATATATATATGCGGTATATAAGTAAAAACATTGGGAGAGTTACACTGACGCAGAGCAACGTAAGTAACCGTGCCATTGTTATTTTTCGCTTCCACAGTATGCTGCGACGAAGTGAGGAGCTCTTCCAACAAGGACGACTGCCAGGAAGGGTCGGTCTGCCACGAAGCTTGGCACCGGCGCCAGGGTCTCCATGGCGGATATCGCACAAACTCCAAACGCTGGAATACAGTAGATAGATAGTAGATAATCTATTTTCATGTGTCATGCTATTTTCGAAGAACAGATTCGACCACATTTAGCGACGTATTAAAACTTACGTTAAAAGCCCAATCAAGGCAGAAGCCATGCCAAGCCATGCCAAGCCATGGTCCGGGGCGAGAGGGAGTGGGGGGCAGTCGCCTCCTTCTGCGAAGCAGTCATGCTAGCAAAGGAGGCGGCGGGACGGCTGAGGGAGAGAGCCTCCCGTCCCAGCCGCCGCGGGAGACGCTCCGGACGTTGGGAGCCGCGCGACGACTCCCGGCCACCGTAGGCACGGGCCTGCGGGCGGTGAGTAATGGGTAGCTCACCGTCCGATCAGGACCAGGCCCGTGCCGGACGGCGCGTACGTGTTCCACGCGCGCCTCAAAGAGATGTCAGCATCATTCGGAGGGGCCCGTCAAGGCCGAAGCCTGCCGGGTCAGCGGGAGGGGTCATTTGATGATTTCCCATCCTCAAAAAAAAAAAGACAGAAGCACAGTGCGAACAACATCAAGTTAAAGAGTAAGCATTTCTCAAACCGACCAAGATTACCTAACAGTTTTCTTAGATTTGCTTTTGTTTAGAGGACTTAGATCGTACCTACATTAAACACAGGGTTCTATAGAATTTTCGAAAATATTTTTGGATCTTCTTAACCATAGCTATTAAATAAATACTCTAAGGATAAGACATGCTAATCAAAAGCAAAGGTCATTTCAGCAGTTTTAATTTTATTTACGTAAAGATACATTTTCCTTAACAGGTTTTCACTTATTTAAATGCCCAATGCCATGGTGCCTATCATTGTTCGTTGCCGCAGTACGCCGCCATGAAATGAGGGAGCTTCCCAACTACGATCATCACCAGGAAGGGCCGGTCAGCGACGAAGCGGGGTACGGGAGGCTCGTCCAACATCATACAATACATGGTGATGCCCATCGCTGAAATATAATTACAAGATGCATCACGAACTTTTTAGAAGGAGCACGAGCATTACCATAGACTACCATGATTCGGCGGCTAAAGCGGACCAACAAGCAGTCGAACACAAAACTGTACGACATCGACAACGACAAACTAAAGCAAAATTTTATAATTACCTAGAGCCAGAGGCGTAATTTGGGTGGGGCAAGTAGGGCACGAGCCTCGGGCGCCTATTGAAGGGGGCGCGCAAAATCGCGGCAGTACGAGGATGAAAGCGTAATTCTAAATCTGCGAATTTCTATTCAAATTATGCTTACAATTTCAGTATCCATCGCAAGTTGTGAGAGATCTTTTAGTAAGTTGAAATTAATACTTTCATATTTGAGTCAAGAAAGGTTATGCGAGCCTAGCATTGCGATGTAGAGCGGGAAGAGACGGGATAAAATTAATTTGAAAAACAACAGCGATATGTTTGCGTCGCAGAAAGCCAGGAAAGTGCAGTTGTAAATGTAAAGGTTTGGCGGATTTACTTTCGATATAAAAAAGAAAATAAATATTTTATGCTGACTGTTATTTCTGTTTTTAGGGTTCCGTACCAAAATGTTAAAAAGAAGCCCTTATTGTGAGACTTAGTCTGTCTGTCTGTCACAGCTGCTATATCTCAAGAACTATTAATGTTATCAATTTGAAATTTAGAATAGTCATAGATGACGTTTGCCCAACTATTTTGCAAATAAATGAAAGAGTTTTTTTTTGCAACAGTAACTGAAAGGTGATCTTAAAAATTCGAAGTAGGGCTACTATGTTTGCACATTCTCAAACAGTTTTTCTTTTTTTTTTTGGCCGCAGTTTCCGACTATTGATAAAAAATGTAAAAATATATGCATAGAGAAAAATCTGAAATTATTCTATGTGATAGAAGTTTATGTAAAGATTAAAGGACAAATAAAACGATGTTTCTAAATAGCACACTTTTCAGAAAAAACAAAAATTACATTAATGCCACTATCGGTCAAGAGATGGCGCTGACCTAGAACTAAAATATTCTAAACCGTAGTGTTAAAATTCTCTGACGAATATAGGCGTCGCCGATGACAATTTAAGAACATTACGGAACCCTCGGTGCGCGAATCCGCCTCGCTCTTGACCGATTTTTATATTAATATAATTTACGAAGGGGCGCAACGCAATTATGACGCGCACCCGAGGGGCCGTTGTCTATAGGTACCTACCTTAGAGCCCACTGTGGAGCTTGTTTAACATAATTAAGTAACCTACCTATGGAGGTAAACGCGAATACTTTTTCTAATCGTTGTTCGATAAAACGGGGACAGACGTGACAAGACAAAGTTTTCACGGTGAGATTTCGGTGTTTTTGCTAGGAACTGACACTATTGACAGCTTACTCCACGCTCACTTCACCTAAGTTTTCACGGTGAGATTTTTACAGAATAGCACCGCAGGGCCCTATTTCTCGAAACTTATTAGACTAATAATATGAGTCCATGAACGAATATTTTTTACAAGTTTGCTAGTGTGTGTTTCTCGAAGCTACGGTAGTAAAATATTAGTTACTAGTTGCCAATTAATAAATATTAGCTAAAATTACCTGAGTAAATTCAATTTGGTTTCATAGAAAAATGTGTTAAAAATGTAAATTACACTGATAAAGCTATTAGTCTCAGAAGGCTTGTAAAAAAGATTAGCCAAAATATTAATATTATTTATTCCAAACAAATTTTATAAAATGTGGTCAGATTCGGACACTTCCGACAATGATGGAGATACAATAATAATTCGCCGTCGTCGAATCTTTTAACTAGAAACGCTTACGAAATATTCATAAAACGTTTGAGAAACCCCCAAACATAATGTATTTTGCTTCTAATACACTTCTCAAAACCATTAGCTTTAGATACATGGTAAATTGAATTTAATAAAATAATTTACTTTAAATACAACAATCAGCTTTTACCGCCAGTGTGCAAACGACAAAATCAAACGAATCCAAAAGTGGCGGGAACTTTTCCGTATTTTTTTTTAAGAAGTAAAGAGGCATGCGTTGCATATATTATGTGTATTCAGCTAAGCCAGCCTAATATTTTTCATTAGACTGCTATTATTAGTTATTAGTCCAGTACCTACCTGTTTTTGAGAAACAGAAAAAAAATTAGGACTTGTAATTTTTACACTAGTAATTAACTAATAACTCATATACTTACTAGTAAACTAATAGTTTCAAGAAATAGGGCCCAGATAGTACTATTTAATATTTTCCTATTAGTATTACTATATTATTATTATTCTTCTTAGCGTGTTAATAGCAATCTAAATGGACTCTGTTACTTGTTTGGCGTCAGCACCAGCGTCCATCAGTTCCTGTAACGTGCAGCTGACAGGACACGCAGGACACGATATTAAGTGTCTCATCGTTTGTGGAACAGCACCACATTTACACTCCAAGGCGGAATCGTCTATGAACCCTCACCTGAACAGGTTTTCCTTGCTTCGGCCAACCTGGGTCCGGAGTCTGTTTAAAGACTTAGGTTACCCAAGGTAACTCATGTCCAGGTGGGAGGTCTTCAGCGGGTGGAACAAATGGTTTGGGTAGGGAAGCACCGGCTTGCCACAGCTTGTCTTTCTTGGGATCGTTGTTGAAATAATCGGAGCAGTTGGGAAATTACGATAAATGGGATGTATTTAATCGAACCTCTACTAACTAGTTCCGTATGCTATGGTAGTCTAAGTACACACGCGGGTGATTCAAATCTCACTTCTATACACAGATGTTCACGGTAGATTTTGTCGCTAGCGATATCAAAATCTATGTGTGGACGAAAGATATTAAAGTTGCTGGTGAGTCACTGGCGACTAAAGTCGCTCCGTGTCTACCGAATATCACACTGTTCGATAGCAATTCTTTTTGAAATAATATTTTACAAAAATAAGTTTAAAATACGACGACTTAGACGCGTACCGCAAGGGTTAGATCGAGGTGGCTCTAGAAAAAAATACCTGGAAGGATTTGGGGGAGGCCTTTGCTCAGCCGTGGAACCGTTTTCAATGATTAAAAAACATTATTACTAAGTACATATATAAATATGGTGAAATAATTTATTTTGCCTTAAATTAAAATGTAAGGTAAAAAAGTAAAAACATTGGGAGAGTTAAACTGACGCAGAGCAACGTAAGTAACCGTGCCATTGTTATTTTTCGCTTCCACAGTATGCTGCGACGAAGTGAGGAGCTCTTCCAACAAGGACGGCTGCCAGGAAGGGTCGGTCAGCCACGAAGCTTGGCACCGGCGCCAGGTTCACCATGGCGGATAACGCACAAACTCCAAACGCTGGAATACAGTAGGTAGATAGTCAGATATCATGCTATTTCCAAAGAGCCACAGATTCAAGGACCACATTTAGCAACGTTTTCAAACAACGAACAACGTTAAACGTTAAAAGCCGAACTAAGACAGGATCACAGAGCGAACCACATCCAGTTAACGAGCAAGCATTCCATACACCGTCCAATCCAAGATACCTAACCTAATAGTTTTCTTAGATTTTCGGATTGTCACGTCACGTGGCTTTTCTTTTGAGGACTTATGACTTAGATAAAACAAAGAGTTCTATTAATTTTTTGAAAATAATACTGGACACGTTTCTTAAATCCTACCTTTGGAGTTAATATTCTAAGGATAAGACATGCGAATCTAAACCAAAAGTAATTTCAGCAGTTTTAATTTTAATTACGTAGAGATACATTTTCATAAATACGTTTTCACTTATTTAAATGCCCAATGCCATGGTGCCTATCATTGTTCGTTGCCGTAGTACGTCGCCATGAAATGAGGGAGCTTCCCAACGACGATCAACACCAGGAAGGGCCGGTCAGCGACGAAGCGGGGGACGGGAGGCTCGTCCAACATCGCACAACAATTGATGATGGTCATTGCTGTAATACAATTACAAGATGCATCACGAGCTTTTAGAAGGAGCACCAATTCCATTACCATAAACAACAAAATGATTCAGCGGCTAAAGCGGACCAACAAGCATTCGAGCAAAAACTGTACTGTGTACGACATACCCTTAAAAAAACTAATAACCTAGAGCCCACTGTGGACCTTTTTTAACATAAGTAACCTAGGTAAACCTGAATACAATGATTATAATTCTGTAAATACATATTTGTTACGGTCGCGAATCATATTTTCAGCAACGTGTTGTACGGTGCTGAAAATATGATTTTAATACTGACCAGCAAATTAAAACGTAAGAAAATTTGAATTTCGCGGGCTACCTTAGCGCTTCCCCCTTAAATAAATTCCTATTTTAGGGTCCTAAAAACACAAAATAACCAAGTAAGTGCAACCAACTGTGAAAAAGATATAGTATTTATGCTTACTTACACTTTACTTTCATCACGCATAATACTATTTATCATTATTTACACTTTAATACTATTTATCATCCTTTTTATTTGTTTATATGTTTACATTATACTTTTACTCAATTTTCATGTTGTGACACATCAATTGTCAAACTGTCAATTACTTTTTAAATGTCTTTCTGGCTTAGTCTATGGTAATTACTCTTTGGTCTAAATAACTTAAATTATTTTTATCAATATGTTTAGCTTTTGTATTATTAAGATTATTACGATTGTTTAGTCTAAATAATTTAATTTTAAATTAGATTTATAATATTCTTTACGCACTCGTGGATATGTCTTGGCCGGATACACTTGTCAGATTAGATGATGGCCACATAGAAGAAAACTGATATTTGAAAAAGGAAGACTACTTAGAAACGAGCTCATGAACAGCTGGAGGCTGCTGGCATTCGAGTCTTGGGACTGAGACATTAAGCATCAGAAAACTGCTTGGTTTTGCTGTGTCAACTTGAACTGCTTGGTTCTGCTGCGACATCTTTGACTAACCCAGGGGATCCAGCTAAAGATTCCACCTGGGACCTTCTACTTTTAATCTTCGCGAGCTAACCTCGTATAACTTGCTACCCTGACGCCTGATACCCGTTCCTACAGTGCTGAGCTGATTCCATAACGTGAACTATAAAACTCCAGTGAGTGCGCGCGTGTGTGAACTATAAACTTCCGAGAGTGCGTGCTATTTAGTATTTTTATAACTAGCTGTTTTTATAACTTTCTGTATTTTATCTTCCCTAATAAAAATTATTGGACGGTCTGCTTACCCTCTATTTTAAATAGGTGTACAGATCGTTACAAAGACCAGGAAGCTAAAAAAGTGTCCAACATTAGAAGTTCAAAAAATTGCAGTTAAATATTTCCCATAACAAGAAATGTTGAAAATCAGTATGTATCTAATTATTGAAAAGCAGTAAAAGTACCTAATTATTTTTTGTGTTTATTTAGTTGGATGATAATGAGTACAAGTGACAGCGTTTGTCGACTTTCATTGCTGACTATATAGTTGACCTTTTAATTCTTGCTTTACCACTTTTGCCAACAATTCCCAGTAAATTGTAACTTCACTGAGTTTGAAATTTTTTTTAGATGATCTAAAGTACATACATCTTTTATGGGGTACTGTGCTAAATGCTAAAACAAAATACCTTGTGACTTATTGCAATTAAATGAAAGAAAATTTAAAACTCATTAAAAGTACACTATGTAAACAAGGATATTACAAATTAGAGGATTAGATTGTCCTATGGAGCAGGATCAGCATGTTTGACCAGTTTGATTTTGTCTAGACTCTAGATTCAAGAGTCTAGACAAAATCAAACTGGTTCTTAATTTAATTTATATTTTTAAAATTTTTATGACATTGATTTTTACAATCTGTGATTACAGTAACTCACACAGTAGGTAGTTAAAATTCTAGGAAAATCATCTAGTTTTACAATATTTGTAAATATGTGAGCACCATGTATCTATCACGTAATTGATTTACTTGTAAGTAATTGCTTCATTTTTAATTCTTTTTACTTTTTGTGGTAGACTAATTTTATTCTAGATGCATCGTCTTCACATATAATTATATTATGTATACAAAACCGTAAAAGAGTAACGGTGGAGTTTCTTGCCCATTCTTCTCCATACGAACACTACCTTTTGGAAGGGGCGACTAGAATCAATTCCATTTTACTGTAAGTTTTGACGTTCAAAAGTGCCTTTAATGGGAAAAATATCTAAATTCTAAAAAAAAATATCTAAAAGTGCTAAAACTAAATTGCCCTCTTTACGAGGATTGCGACGGCGAACGGCCGGTCAGCCACGAAACGATCTACCCTCGAATAATAAATGATGAGCACTGCTGAAATAAATAGTATACGTATTACTTTGCAACATTCGCGATAAGAAAAGGCGATGAGTAGTATTTAACGTTCCATTCATTTAGGTCTAGACGAGGTTGTCAAAATAATTAGTGTACAGTTTCAAACAAAGCAGAGCTCGTGTTTTATGACACAATATTATTGACTATGATAGTGTTGATTATTGACTGGCTGGTAAAAGGAGAGAAGTGCTGTACGATGGTGATTGGTGGAAGGTTAAATAAAGATGCAGTGAATAATGAGACGGTTGGAAGTGTTTATGTTTTCAGGTTTTCTCTCGGATGGGTCGGAGGCACGGCTAGTTACCTACAGTCTAGGATGTACTCTTTGCTCAATGTTTTGAGTGACATTTTCTTTGTCGCTGGTTGTGTTGTCCGCTGGTTGTCAATGGAACTTTACCACTAAAATGTATTTTTTATTGGTTTCAGGTGAATTTAAAAAATATATAAAAATATTAAACTTTAATAAAATCTTAATAAGTAATATCGTACAACAAATTTAGATACTTTCAAGACAGGTCAACATTATTAACTGTTATACACGGTGTTAATTATTAAACGGTTAATATTGCTGTTCGAGAGTATAAATTAGAAACAAGTCAGTAATTAATTCAGGTTATATTCTATCGCTTCTAAACTTTCGAAGTTAAAACTAACAGATTAAATCTGCTAGTTTTAAGTCAAATAAAATATCGTAAGCACGTCAAAACTGTTCTTGTGTTTATTAACACCGTGTATGTTTCAATGTGTGATCAAACCGAAATGCTGTCTATAACGGATACCTATTGTCAAATTTTGTGTAAATGCTTCCAAGATAAATTACTGACTTCTAATCGCAGTTTCAAAGACTTAATAAATACAATGTTTTACATAACCAATGATATGTGTATCAGCGTTATCGGAAAATCAGTTATAGATACCATTGGGATTGATTTAATTTGAGTGCTTTGTGCTACGAAATGCCTAGAGCGAATTTCTAGTGTTGATACTCGTCCGCACTAGTTGTTGCCGCGATATGCTCCGATGAAGAGCGGGGTGCGATCGGAGCCGAGCAGCAGGTAGAGGAATGGGTGGTCGGCGCAGAAGCGCGTCGACGGCGGGCGCGCGCAGCGCAGCATTAGCACCATGCCTGCGCCACACACACCACTATAGTTCATCGCGCGGGGAAGAGGACGCGCTCGCGCTCGGCCGGTAGCTGGCCAGCACCACCACGTGGCGCCCCGCACACACTAGCCACAGCGCCGGCCGGTTCGCCGCGAAAAGCGTCGGCACAGAGCGCGCGCGACGCGTCGCCATCGCTGCACATCCACACACCACACGACACAGTCAAACGATCCACGACTACACAACGCAGTAGCCCAACAATAGCATTCAACAGCACACCACAATGCATAACAAACTAACACAACGCCACATGACAATGTAGAAGTAGATTTTAGGCAGATAGTAAAGCGCTGCCAATCCCGTATGACAAGGTGGGGCAAAAGTAATGTCATAATGTGAATGTGCCATTATTTTTTGCTAATGGCGTTATAAGTCATTGTGATTTGATACATTATATTGTAGACAGATAGAACATTTGTTGACAATGCAATGGAGCGATACACACAGTCACAGCTCATGCAATAATTGAGATTGTGCAACGCCAATTTCGGGGGCGTGTGATCTACCTGTTTGGCGATTTGAACTGGTCGGCCAGATCACCAGATCTGACGGCACCAGACTTCTTTCTTTGGGGCTTTTTGTTCCTTTACCACAACAAACCACAAACCTTTAAGTCACCTTATGAGGTGATCGTTTGACCGATATCATTTTTTCGATTTAGTGCTGATTATCCCAAACGCTAGATAATTTTATCCGATTAATAATTTTGAATTTTTGACAAAATCTGTTAGACGTCAATTTTATTCCACGAGTAAAAATTATCTGTCGATTGAAAAATCGGTCACTAAGGCGCATTCTACCAAACTTTTATTCGTAGAATAAGTCTTATCCTGAGAACACATTTCGAATTTTAGACATTTTTTTCCATACTAGACTGTCAGGCGTCAATTTTATTCCACGAATAAAAGATATCTGACTTTAAAAATCAGCTTATTTTTATTTATAAGCTTTCCGTAAAAACAGAGCCCAATTGTTTTCATTTCCAACCGTATGGCAGTCTATTCACATTATGACATTACTTTCGCCTCACCTTGTATAAAGCCTCTATTTTAGAACTAGGTGCATTGAGAGTTAGTATGAAGCAGAAACATAGAAAGGAAAGTTATGGTAACATATTTAAAATGCATTAAGAAAGAAAGAAAGAATATACATTTATTTAGCATTAGCAGTCAATATAAATTAAGTACACTATTGAGCAGTGTGAAGTAAGCCATGTTTACTTTCCTCATAATTATGTATTTTAACACTTGTTTAATTTTTCCCTTAATGTGGTAATGTCAAAATAGCTTGTTAAGCATAAACCTTATAAGCCCTATATTCTACTCGTATTTGCAGTATTAAGATATTCCAGTATTTATATCACTTGGGTAGAAAACAAAATGAATACACCAAGAAGTAGATATCAGTTAAATTGTTATGATTGCCAGTTAACTTCTTTGCAACCCTTAAAAAATGTGCAGTGTTATTATTTTACGAAAATGTTCTGTTATCATAACCCTTTCAGGAAATGTAATCTGAACCCAAGTCATAAGATTATATTAAAAAATTACAATACTATGTGGCTTAGCAATGTAAGAAATACATAATTATCATTATACCTATAATAAATTTGCAACCACAATAAGTAATATCTTGTGCCCCACCCAGTCACTAATCAATCGTGAAAAGTTTGTTATCAAAAATATAATCATATCACTGACCAATGTTATGCAATTTCAATATAAATTTGATGTTAGTAGCCAAAGTAAAGATAAAAAATTATGTTAGCAGTATCTTTCTTTAGTACTAATGGCCGATTCCTATAATTTACGGACCGCTATTGGTTAAAATTAAGACTCCTGTATCTTTACCAATAATGAAGCTTTATAGCTTTGCATTGTAGCTATCACAGGCAAAATTAGCTTACGAATCTATTTATACGCCCAGTTTGGCAATAAATAAATGCTACCATTGGTAAGCAAAACGATTCGTTTTTGTTTATAGGAACCGATCATAAGACATGTAGGACTATAAATAGTATCACGCTTACCGGTAGCCGCGGCGGCCTCCGCACCTTCCTCGTTCACTTCGATGAAGGCTTTCTGCACTGCCTTCGATACATACAGAAGTTGTTCGATATTCAAAATCTTTGTCAGACCCGAATTTTCTTTGTTGAAGATCGCTTGTATTCCGAGCTAGAAGAAACAATTGAGCATTATAGACTCCATAATAATTAGAAGTTGTTATGCAAGATGTCCGCGTCATGTCTGTTTCAAAGTACTCATTTAGTGAAGCTAGACTGTTGACAATGACATATGACTTCATTAATCCCAGATAAGCCGTAGTCGCAAAAAATACGGGTATTAAATACATTCCAAATACTGTGTGACGCATCGTTTTATGCGAGTTTATTGTAAAATAAAAAAACAAACCTTGGGGAGTACTTCAGCCAGATCGATTTCGGTTTCAATCTTGAACTTGGGAAGAGATACTTGTACTTTAGTTTTGTACATCTTGTCAATCTCCGACATGAGATCAAAGCCAGTAGCCAGTTTGGACAAAACACTATCAAGACCTTCGATTTCATTTGGTAACACGATGAGCATCGACGTTTCTCCGCCTTGGTAAGGCATTTCTAATAGCTGAAATATAAAAACCATTCATTATAACGTTTTTTACGACAATAAAATACAGTTGAAGGTTATTCATTGTGACAGGTCATAGGAACTCATACACGGCTCAAGGACAGATCAAAATTTTCAATTGGTACCACATAAAATAAACAATTCAATAGGCTGTTAATTTATACTATCATAAAATAATGCAAACATGATAATGTTGTTGTCTGCCAGTATTGCAGGCAATGATTGAAATAGAACATTCTCGGCATATTCGCGGAATCGATAGACATAAACATTATTCTGGAATGTGAGTGTTAACGCTATCTTTTTATTTATAAAACAGGCGTAACATGTGTGAATTACTTTGAACATACCTATTGGCGCGTTTTTAGTCTAGGCTATATTTATATATACCTGAGCCTCAAGGTCGGCGCTATCCCCGTACAAAAATTGATCCTCGTTGTACATCATAGGCACGTTCACTGAGGAGTTGATAGTAATGTGGAATGGTTGGTCCATTGTGTTTGCGGGATCAAACTGCTTCTTCCATGTACCCTATCAAAAATCGTTAAGATACAAATTAGTAAGAATTTAAATGAACACACGCACACATCACACACACACTTTTTAAAGATGTGATTATTCATATCATAGTGTAAGAAATAGTATGAAAATAAGACTTACTTTGAAGTAGAGAGCATTAACAAGAACTAGACGAGTGTCACCATCCACGCTGTCTGAGCTGAGGAGATCTTTAATCTTGTGATTGGTCTGGTTTTCAACCTGAAAATACAACCCATTATGATTATTATCTTTTTTCAAATACTAAGCATGCAGTATAGCTCTGCGAGTCTGCAGGTGATTATAAGCACTACTAGGCACAGTAAGCACCTACCCATTGGTTGACGACATTGGCTGCTGCTGCCCCAGTACTAAAGTCCAGCTTCTCTAAGGCAGCATTAAACACCTTAACTGCATCTTCTTTCAACTTAGGCTCTAGGTCATAAGGGCCCTCCTGAATATACACCTTATTTGCTACGTTTAGTGTGACTCCCTTCACCGACTTCAACTTGGATGACACTTCAGCGAATGATGACCGAATCTGAAATAGAACATTAATCACCATTAAACATTGTGCAAGAAGAACTCATAACCATTTACTCAGCTGCTGGAATGTTCATGACAAATATGTTTTTCACAATGTGAACAATACATAATATTATCTATACTAATATTATAAAGCTGAAGAGTTTGTTTGTTTGTTTGTTTGAACGCGCTAATCTCAGGAACTACTTATTCGAATTATAAATTGAAATATTTTTGTGTTGGATAGTCCATTTATCGAGGAAGGCTATAGGCTATATAACATCACGCTATGACCAATAGGAGCGGAGCATCAATGAAAAATAATGCAAAAACGGGAAAAAAATATTCCTTTTGAGAGCTTTCGTTGCGTACGCTGCGTAAACGGTTAAAGTTACGCAAAAATCATGTATGACGGAATTGTTTCCCTTTAAAAGTTCTAAAAAAAAGTCCGCGACAGGATATGTCTATCTTTTAAGGTTTACTCAGTATAACCTTTTTTATGGTAATCAATTTTCTTCTAAACTAATGCATTATTTGCGAAGGTTTTTTTTATAAACATAATATTAATTCTTATCAAAATAAATACGTTATTCATCACAAGTATTTAATTTTGAATAAAATTGCCCTTGACATCATTTGATTTTAATGAATATTTTAGGAGTTGCATAGTTTACAAATAATATAGTTGCATAGTTTACATGTAAAGTAATAAAAGTAATGGAATATATTTTTAACCGACTTCAAAAAAGGAGGAGGTTCTCAATTCGGATGTTTCTATTTTTTATTTTGTATGTATATTCGGGAATAACTCCCTCATATTGGATTTCGTCCCTTTATTGGTAAAACCGATTATCTACACTTTTTTTCAAAAATGAGTTATTTACACCAAGCTACTCAACTTTTTGAGCTCTATCTATAGATAAAACCGATTTTTCGATACGATGCATAGTTTCCGAGATAGATACGCAAAAAAACAATTATAATATAAGATTGTAGGTAACATCTGCATTCAATAACAGCTAAAGTCTTATACCTGTACGATTTTTTTGAAGCCTTGCAATCAAAACCACGTTCAGTTTCATATCTTATTTTAGTTGCAATTTGCTTACACTCTGAACATACTGTAGCATTATACTAATACAAATTAAAATACTTTAAATGGTTCTGGTTTTGCTGAATTATTGGAAAGTACTTAGAATCTTACACATTAAAAAGAAAGTAAATAGTTCTACTTGTTTTTAACAGAACATAATCCTTCGCACTTGTGCAGATTTTAATTCAATTAAAAGAGATTAAACAGCTTTATTTGTTTTTCCACAACATCAGAGATCGTATCGTTTAGATTTAAATACAAGTAAAAGCAACTTGAAACCTTACATTATGCAAATTGTATTCTTTGTACGTCAAAAAATGCGAAGACGAAAATATGGAACCTGTGTCGGAGATGACATATCGTAGAATTTTTTCTACAGAATTTAATTTAGGATTATTCATGCCGAAAAAAGACCAATGTCTTTTGTGCACTAGGTACAATCGCGCTAATCCAGAAGAATAAAATAAAATACAAGGAGAATATCAGACACACATTGATAGGAAGCAAACTTGTAATCAGGAAAAAGATAAAGATAAAAAGAGAGCTGAAGAAGAAACAAATTTTCTGTCTACTACTTTCGATTTGCAGGCAAGTCTACAATTGCCATGCACTGATGTTGGTCTCCTTTACTATACAAGAAAATTAACTGTATACAATTTAACGCTGTACGAAAGTGCGCCTCCTAACGAAGCTTATTGTTTTGTATGGTCCGAGACAAATGGTAAAAAGGGAGTTCAGAAATCGGAACTATGTATTTTGTGTCACTATTTAATGAAATCTGTATCAGAGGAAGTCACGGAAGTCAGTTTTTTCTCTGACACATGTGGAGGACAAAATAGGAATCAATCTCAGAACAGTAACTAAAAGAATCAATTCGTGGCTGCTATCCTATTGTGGGTAATTCAAAACAGCATCCATTTACAAATCATAGAACACAAGTTCTTAGAGTCAGGTCACAGTTACATGGAAGCTGACTCAATGCACAGTGCAATTGAGTCTGCCAAGAAAAATGTTGATCTTTTTTGTATGACTGACTGGATTAAAATTTTCAAACGTGCTAGATCAAAAAAAAAATACAGGAAAGACACCAAAGACTATAACAAAAAATTGTTATCAAGTCAAGGAATTTAAATTAATGAGTTTAAAGACTTTAAAAAATTGGCTAATACAAAAAAATGGCTAAATTTTGAATAGAACCAAAAACACAGATGGACAGTAAGTGAAATGGTTAAACATAAAACGGATGAAGTACATAAAAGGAGACAAAAAAATATACTATAACTATGTCATGTCAAATTCATTTATGGCAATGGATGTAACTGTTTCAGACACACAAAATAAGATTAATATAAATTCAGCATCGACATCTTCAGCACATGGACACTACAGCTAAGAAACAAAGCAAAGCGATTGGCAGCAGAACAGGTAATTGAACTACCAACTACCTCGGAACTCCAGTTCCCACCGCTAGAACAATATGTATGATGGACCTCTTCTAATAACGGAAGCTAAGGAAAAAGATCTCATTAATCTATGTGAGAAGGTGTTATACCAGAAGAGTACCATGGATGGTACGGAAGTTTGCTTGTAGATAGGGATCGCATTAAACGCGTCCCTGGTGTGGCCGCCTCTGAAGAGTCAGAATCTGAGTCATCTGTGGTCAGCTTCCATGTAACTGTGACCTGACTCTAAGAACTTGTGTTGCTGTTTTCAATTAACCACAATAGGAAAGCAGCCACGAATTGATTCTTATTTTGTCCTCCACATGTGTCAGAGAACAAACTGACTTCCGTGACTTCCTCTGATACAGATCTCATTAAATAGTGACACAAAATAGTTCCGATTTCTGAACTTCTCTTTTTACCATTTGTCTCGGACCATACAAAACAATAAGCTTCGTTAGGAGGCGCACTTTCGTACAGCGTTAAATTGTATAAAGTTAATTTTCTTGTATAGTAAAGGAGACCAACATCAGTGCATGGCAATTGTAGAATTGCTTGCAAATCGAAAATAGCAGACAGAAAATTTGTTTCCTCTTCAGCTCTCTTTTTATCTTAATCTTCTTCCTGATTACAAGTTTCTCATCAGCTAATGAAGGAAAGATACATTATTTTAGTTTTTCTATCTAAGTATACTAAACAATTTGTGAAAACATGAATTAATTTCATGGTTTCACAAATTGTTTTGTATAAGTACTTAGAAAATCTAAATTAATTCATTTTTTCACAAATTGTTTTGTATACTTAGATAAAAATAAAAAGTTACCAATAAAGTTGATTATTTCCTAATATATCATTCTTATTATTTTCCTACTTTATTCAGTTTTTACTTTCATGTAAGTAATGATTTTTTGGTATTTTTATAATTATAAAAAAAAATAGACCAGGCTTGTTGTAGTTCGTTGTATGAACATTTTGCAGATAGTCTACCACAATTCTTAATTTTACTCAAGCAAAATCAATTATATTTTTTTAAATTTCAATTTGTAGAATGTTAAGGAGTGTTATTTTTACAGTTGTTTTTGGTACCTTATTACTTTCTTCGAAAGGTTACGATGAAGCTATAAGATAAGCTCCAAATGATTTAATTAATGATATATATGCTTATGTCGTTATTCAGGAAAAACCAACTAAATGACCTCCCTGAAGATAGTGTTTGGCATTTTTTCAAGCATTATCAATGAAGTACTTCTATTTTTATGATTTACAAACATACTTTATTAATTTTTTCATTATAATTACATGACTGCAGGAAAGATATATGTAATTTAGTTACATAATTATTCTGTCAAACTTTTAAATCATTATTGCCACAAGTTTAGTTTTCGGTAGATAATCGGTTTTACCAATAAAGGGACGATTTGCAAAATTATGTACGTATTGTTAGCAACATGGGCCGCGCCCGCGCAGACAGCCCTGTGACGTCACGTAGAGCTGACCGCGCTGTACGCCCGCGACCCGGCAGTCCACCTCCCTTCTCTATGAGTGACGAACGTCCCATGTGATGTGTAGTACATAGCTCTAATTAAATATGTTGATTTCGGCATAAAGACTGTTTCATTCATAACACAGCGGTGGGATGCTATATCCATAAACAGTTTCCGAAGTGTATTGTGAAAGTGACACTTAGAAAACTTAAAGTGAGAGTGATAACAGACACTTATTGATAATGTCGCGATCATCTCGTAGTAGTGAAAGGTCCGAGTCGGAGACGTCGGGTTGCACTCCTCCAAGAAAACTACGGCACAAGAGATCCAGAACACCAGAACTGGGCTCTGTTCCGGGTTTCGATCCCAGCAAGGAGGGAAGGTATGTGAAAGAGTGGATCCAACGGGTCGAGGACATTGCGATTGCGTGCGATTGGAGTAAACGAAGAAAATTATATCGCGCAACCCAGGCTCTGGAAGGCGAAGGTAGGGCATGGTTCAATCTTTGGCTACCTAAAAAGCGATCTTGGAAGCAATTCCAAAAAGATCTACTTATATCATACCCTAGGGAAGCTAATCTCTTTAGCGCCATAGAGGATGTCGTAAATTTTAAAAGCAACCATGCGAAATCATTGGTACTTTATGCAGGTCGAATGTCTGCCAAGATCAAACGTCTTGGCGTAAAATTGACCGAACGTCAGCAAATGGATTTAATGCTTGGTGGTATAGTCGATAAGAATATTAGTATTGTACTGGAAGGTTGCGAAACAATGCAAGACATGGTAACACAAATGTCACGAAGGTCAATGGGCGAAACAAGTAATCGTGCCCGCCTTGATAACGCTTCACCATCTACCAAGAGTTGGAATAATAAAAACAAATCTCGTTCATCGCATCGCCCCGACGAAACAAAGGGCTCTTGTTTCAAGTGTGGGAAGCCAGGCCATCGACGATTTGAATGTGAGTCAAAAGTAAGCAAGTCGAGCGACGTCATCAAAACTAGAGGCGATAAGGCCGGGGCCCCTAATTCTAATAACATTAACAAAGGGTCGGTTCAATGTAAACATTGTCACCGCTATGGGCATACAATAGAAAACTGTTTCAAGAAATTAAAACCCGTCAACTTATGCTCCGATTAACTGATACGTATACTCCACTACATGCTACATAAACAATAATCCCATTCGAGCCATTATACTGGAAGCTCAGCAACTCTAATAAGACAGAACGTTGCGCAAAAGCTTAGTTTACACTCAAATCCAACTACAGCTTTGATGAGCGAAATTGAAGGAAGTGTTGTGGTGGCTGTTGGACAGACATCATGCAGACTGAGTAGTGATGATGTTGGTGTTGATGTCACCCCGTTGATTTTATCTGGAGTCCTGATTGTCAGAAAGCATTTTAAGCAATAAAAGATATCCTTACTCAAAGGCCGGTTCTAAAGATTTATGATCCCTTAGCGCAGACTGAAGTACACACCGATGCTTCGAGTGTTGGACTGGGGGCAATATTGCTGCAAAAAGATGAGGATGGGAAACTACATCCAGTCGCTTACTATAGCCGGCGAACATCACCGGATGAGTCCAAATATCATTCATATGATTTAGAAACTCTAGCTGTCGTACAATCGCTGTCGTACAATCGCTTAAACACTTCCGAGTGTACTTAATCGGGATCAAGTTCAAATTGATAACTGACTGTACTGCTGTCAGAGCCACAATGACAAAGAAAGAAGGAGATAAATCCGCTAGTAGCTCGATGGTGGATATGCCTGTTTGATATCGAATATCGACCAGGTAAACGAGTTGCTCACGTCAATCACTTAAGCCGTAACCCTGTTTGTCTGTCGTATGAGTTCACAACGGCTGAAAATTTACTGGAATGCCAGATAGCTGATGAAGAAATGTCTAGGGTTATCAGTATTTTGAAAGATGGGAACGATGAAGGAGATCGTGACCAATATTTTAATGATTACGAGATTAAGGAGGGACACCTCTACCGGAAGACGCCTGAAGGGTCTAAATGGGTTGTACCACGGGATGCAAGATGGGGAGTGCTAAGGATTATGCACGATGAGAGTGGGCATCAAGGTACCGACAGAACACTGGCTGCCATCCGGAGTAAATATTGGTTTCCCCGGATGAGGAAGGTTGTGACTAAATACGTCCGAAATTGTTTTAAATGCCTTATTGGCAAGAGTGATACTGGTCGGAAGCCTGGGCTCTTACATCCCATACCTAAAGGTGAAACCCCATTCGACGTGGTGCATGTGGACCATCTTGGCCCGTTTGTGAAAAGTAAAGAAGGGCACCAGTATGTTATTGCCCTACAGGATGGATTTACTAAATACTGCTTTTTGGAAGCGGTGGCTGACACTAGCACCAAAGGTGTAATAAAAGCCTTAAAGGCTATGGTGTATTTATTTGGAGTGTCTCGGAGGCTGATATGCGACCGAGGAATAGCATTCACTTCGAGGGCTATGAAGGCCTTCTGTAATGAAAATGGGATTCAGTTGGTGATAAATTCACTAAATCTGCCCAGAGCTAATGGACAGGTAGAGCGTCTAAACAGATCAATATTAAACACATTGAACGCTATAATCAGGGATGAACCAGAAGAGAACTGGTGTGAAGCCCTGGCTGCCACACAGCAAGCCTTGAATAATTCAGTGAATAAAGTCACTGGCAGAACTCCAAACGAGTTACTGTTAGGCTATAAGCCAACAGCACTGTGTGAGGCGCTTTTGGTAAATAATCTCACGCAGGCGGGTGAGAGGCTGGACCCGAGAGTCACAAGAGCAAAAGCTCGTGAGCTTTTGGAGGAAGATCAAAAGCGGCAGATGCGGCAATTTAAAGCTAAACGCTATGTGAAGTCTCCGTACAAAATCGGGGATGTAGTGTTGATACGCATAAGTAAAGGGAATCCCGGATTCAAAAAGTTGAAAGGCAGATTTCGTAGCATTCTTTATAAAGTTGTGAAAGTCCTAAAGAATGATCGTTTTGAAGTGTTGGGCACGAGACTCAATGGCAGCACTCACAGAGTGACGGTCACTTTTGAAAATATGCTAAGTTGACCGGCAGAACAGACATCTGACTACAGTCAGGCAGAAGGCAGATAGTGAGAGGATTATAACTCCCTCTCCTATATTTTATTTGAAAATATGCGAAGTTGGCCGGCAGAATAAACATCTGACTAAACTCAGGCAGAAGGCAGATGGTGAGAGGATTATAACCCCCTCTCCTATATTTTATTTCAGTAAGAGCTTCGAGGGCAAAGCAGTCGTCAGTATGGCCGTGTTAGCAACATGGGCCGCGCCCGCGCAGACAGCCCTGTGACGTCACGTAGAGCTGACCGCGCTGTACGCCCGCGACCCGGCAGTCCACCTCCCTTCTCTATGAGTGACGAACGTCCCATGTGATGTGTAGTACATAGCTCTAATTAAATATGTTGATTTCGGCATAAAGACTGTTTCATTCATAACAGTATATAATATGTATATTCGGGCATAACTCCCTCATATTGGATTTGCAAAATTTTTTTTTGTTCGGAATTGGTTTATTCCGGAATGGTGCCATTTAAATTTCATAAAGATCTGATGATGAGTTTCGGAGACAGACAACGGAACTCTTCAATAAATGCCAGCAAATCAACCGCGATTGCTGCTATAGCATATGTATGCATTGTTTACGCAATCACACAACATAACATTACGCCTGTACCTTTTAAAGGGGTAGGCAGATGTGTTCAATAGCTTACTGTCACTGATATTCACATACCAAGTAGTGTTATATGAATTTGTTTGGGGTGGGCAGGTACAACTAAAAAGTGAAAAATAAAAACGTTTAACAAAAAAAAAACAACTGACTTCCAAAAAAATACTACAAAGTGAAAAATTACTTTAATTTCGAAAGTCGGTGTCAAAAAACGAAAATACAGAACCAGCGACATCGACTTCCGAAATTAAAGTTATTTTTCACTTTGTATTTTTTTGGAAGTCGGTTGTTTTTTTTTTTGTAATAAAGTTTTTAGTAGGTTTTTTCCTGAAATTACCGCGGGTGAAACGTCTGATATATCAGCGCACAGCCTAAACCACTGATCCTAGAGACATGAAATTTGGAGGGTGTGTTCTTTGTGAAGAGTAGGTATCCACTAAGACAGGGTTTTTAGAAATTCCACCCCTAATAGGGTGAATGAGGGGAGGGTGAAATTTCACGCGGACGAAGTCGCGGGCAGAAGCTAGTGAGTAATAAGTAGGTAATGATTGGTCACTTTTACCAGGTCCAAGTACAGTCATGCATGGTCAAACTAAATAGGGAAAGTATGAAATATGTAAGAGATTCCTTTTAGACGGGGTTCTAGTTTATTTAGGGGAATTTACTGCTAATGGTACCTACTTCTTTGGAACGGGCAACTAGCTTCAACTTGATTGACTAACCCTTTGACAATTCAAAAGGTCCTGTAATTAGTTTATTTGAAATAAATGCCTTTGAGTTTAAATGTTATGTCGATAGGTTCTATTGTTGGTCGGTCTTATAATAATTTATGAAAACATCTATCTACCTGTAGATTTTCTGGAAACTTTATTTATAGTATTATTTTTGTGAATGTACAGACGCCAGCACATCAAGCTACTACAATCTGTCAGATTTCTTTAATAGATTTTCAACTTTATCCCTAAAGCATAAGGTTCAATGTTGATTGGGGAAATTTGACAGTTTCGGGTAGCTTGATATGCTGGCGTCTGTACAACCAGCATGAAGGAGCTGTAGTATCGATTAAATGGGGCAGAGGCTTCATACCGTGCAAGATCGGAAACCACCACCTACCTATTGCTGAATATCTCGGGATAGATTGCATTAAAAAGAAGGAGTAAAAAAACATATTTAGTAAATACTTACAGATTTATCATCAGGGAACCCAAGCGCTGTTAATAGCTCAGAATGTGCCGGCTCAGTGGTGCCCAAAGTCAGCAGAGCTAGTACAAACTCTGCTGACAGGGGTGATGACACCACACTCTTGCCTTTCTCTAGTTCCTAGGGAATAAATACATTCAGCAAATTAAACAAATAATGGGTATGAGAGTTTTAGGCTTGAGTAATAAGTAAAATCAATTAGTTGAATCCCATACAACTAATTATTGACTTTACTAATTACCGAAGAAGGTGAGAAGAGATTTATTTGTAAATTTCGAGTACTTCAGTAAACCTCACAGAGTTTCTACGGCTGATGGAAATGTAATAGAAGCCTTAGGAAAAGGGGCAATTAGAATTAACCCTAATGTTGGAAAAGAATTTTTCCTCAGTGATGTCTGGCTTAATCCTTGTATTAGCAACAATCATTTTTCAGTGCTAGCGACACAGGACAAGAATACAAACAGTGTATTTGAGTCACGAGTAACTACATGATCTATTAAGGTGAATGGAATAGTCGCCGTGACGGGAACCAGAACAAGATATGGTGGGCTCTATAAGCTGAATTGTAAATCAATTAAACCGAAGGCAGCCGCATCGATTAATGCGGTAGATGCCTTGCAGCTTTACCATGAACGCATGGGCCACCAAGATAAAAGCATGTGAAAGATCTTATAGAACGAGTTGAACAAAGGATAATGGCGTATACGCCTGAACAGAATGGGTGTAGCGAAAGAGAAAACCGTACGATCGTAGAGTCAGCTAGAGCAATGATGCATGCACTGCAAGAGCTGCCTCAACAGTTGTGGGCGGAGTTGGTACAGACAGCTTTTTATGAGTTAAACAGAACAGGATCAGCTTCCGTGGAACACAAGACTCCGTTCGAGCTTTGGTTTAGGAAGAAACCACGGATAAAGCACCAGAGAATTATTGGCTTGGTTTGCTATGCACACGTTCCTAAACAAAAAAGGAAGAAATTGCATAAGCAAGCTACGAGATGCGTACTGGTTGGATACGATAATTATGACTATGGAACAAGGAATCCAATTACATAGTCAGGTCGAGAGATATCATTTTTGATGAAAAGCCATTGGAAACGAAATTCCAAGAGTCAGATGAGGAACTCACAGAAGTGGAAATTCCCGTTCAAGTACGAAGGGAGTATGACGAAGTAGTGACACCTGCTACGATCAATAATCAAGTCGTAACGATTGATAACGAAATGAACAGTCAATTGGATATTCATACACCTGTTATCGAAGAAGACAATTTGGATGATGCTGTATCGACTCACGAAGAATCAATTGAACCAAGGGGAGAAAATGACGATGTTGATAATGATGATGTGAAGCAGATGGTTGGAAATGATGATGTTAATGAAGATGAAGATAATCTTGAGGAACTGATTAACGTACAGAGTGATCGAATACTGCGAGATCGATCATTGATCAGACGTCCGGCCAGGTTCAATGATTATGTCATGGATACAAAAGGATTTTTCGAACCAACATGTTACAAAGACGCAGTATCCTGTAACGTAAGTGAACTTTGGAAGAAAGCAATGGACTGCGAGATAAATTTTCTCAACGAGGATAAAACGTAGGTTCAGTCAGAAGCGTAGCGTGCCCTAGCGGGGCCCCGTATAAAAATTTGTTTGGGGGCCCTTAGGAAGGGTAAAGATTTCTCACAAAAGAAAAAAAAAATGTTTGCATAAATTAAAAGAAATATTTATTCATCATAATTATCTATATGTTACTTTTCCAAAAATTTTACAAACAATTCAAAATTAAATACGGGGCCCCCGTGGCTCGGGGGCCCCGTATAATTGATACGGCAGATACGGCGGTAGCTACGCCCCTGACTCCGAGGTCTTATGAGATAATCCACATTTTACGAAACGGTACGGGCGCAGGCAATAGTTCTTGGAATGCCCATACTGTTGACATCGTTGGCATTGAACAATCGATTTCCTCTTTTTTGGGTCCTCAATGACAATCGACTGGTGATAGATGTACCTGAGTTCTTTTACCGCTCTGTTATTTAAGCCTGCTGCTAGGTTAACAAAGAATGTTGAGGTAGGTTTCTTCTCAGGGCCGAATTTGGCGTTGATTATTTCCCCAACAACTGTGTTCCCCGTTGCCTCTATTTCTTCCTTGATTATACAAGTGGGTGTGGAAGGATGGAGGTTTCGTATTACCACTCTGTAGGGTCTCATGTCTTTTGTGTTAAAAGTATGTCCTATGAGTCCATTTTCTCGAACAAGGGATATGAGCTTCTTGTATACCACAATATCTGCACTACTTACTCGAAGTTGATTTCTGTTTACACATTTATATGTAAATTGGTCTCTTTCAGCAACTGATTCTAACAGTTCAGTTAGTTTATTCAGGTCTTCTATTCCATATAGGATGATAGGTGGAGGCTTGCTTGGTTTCTTTACTTCTTGATCAGGTTCGTTTTCAGTTAGGTCGATTGGTAACTCGCTAAATCTGTTGGATGTTTCGACAGCATCCGGTGATTGACTGGATGATATCTTCCGTTTTTTTGAGTTGTTATTTATTGGCACCCTTTGCCATGTTGGAGGGCGGGGTACATTAGGTTTACCATGTGAATTACCTATCTTGGTGTTATCAGGCTCATATCTAGGCTGAGCTGTCTAGAGTTGAGGTGCTTCCTACTGACGAGGACCTTGGTCGCGATATAAACAAACTTGGATGGAAAGCTTGTTGCACGAGTTTTTTATTATTAATGTTGTTGCCAGTAGTATTTACCAGCACAGGAGCCTGGTCGCCTACTCCTGTGCGGTTTTCAGTAACGTGATCCGTAATTTCTGGGGTAATTTAAGTTTTTATGTGATAACACTGGTTTGAAGTTGGCAACCCTTTTATATTATATATATATTTAATATTAATCCTAATGTGGGTAGAGTTTTTTTCACTGATTGAATTTTATATTGTTAAGATAGGTTTTTTTATCGTTTTTAGGATAGGAAAACGCTAGATAACGCTAACACAGTTTCCGAGACACTTCAACTACACTTTTATAATGATTTGGGACACAACTTCACAGTATTTATCACAATTCGCGAAATTAATTGCGGAGCGTATGTGCTTCTGACAACAGTTTGACAGCCACTAAAATCTGAGTAAGCAAACTTCTTTGAGTGCAATGTGTGTCATCATAGAAACCTTGTTGTCTTAAGTTTTTTTAATTGTTTTGTCAAATAAAAACCAATGAATTTTGAGATTGCGTTTTCATGTTACTGATAATGTTTAAATCGAGACTACACAACTCGTAATAACACACAACTACACAACTCGTCTCAAGTCTGTGAATGACTTGGGATAGAGGAAAAATTATGACATGAAAATGCTCTCCATATGGTAACACAAGATCTTGCCTTAGTACAGTATCTTGTTAATATTGAAGAATTATTGAAAATAGAAATATCATAATAAAGTTCTCATAAAATAGGGTGTGCAATTAGATTTAAGTATAGAAAAGAACAATAATGCAACCATTTCACCTCAAATTAATCAATTCATATGTGGGTGGTTATTTGAAACTATAAATAGAAAACCACAAAACTGTAATGGGGTATTCCCAAACATAAGTAGGTAATATCCAATATTATTTTCGTTATTTATAATTTTAATTCTAAGGAAAGACATTCTAGCATTTTGTGAGATACATTATACATAATTATAAAGATAGGTACTGTATTCCTTCACTTTGATATTTTAATTTTTGAAGAACAAGAGCCAAGATACAAGAAAGACAAGGAAAATCAATAGGTGGGTATAATTAAATGAATACTTACAACACAGAACTTGGCTGAGAATTGGGCAATACCAGAAGAAAGAGTTTTTGAATCCATGTTTTCGCTGGTATTGTTAGCTTCTAACGCCAAAAGTAATAAAACTAGAACAATAAAATAATGTGTTGAGTGCTTAGAGCTTGTACTGACGGCGACTACACACAAATACTACCAGAATGTTTATGACATCATTCGCCGGCGGCGGCGCCGACTCGCCGGGCACCCGGCCTCAACGCTAAACGCTTCGCATCGCCGAATGACTCACGCCAATTGGAGGGGATCCCACATTCAAGGTAAAGAGTAAAGTATTCAAGGTCATTTATATCATTAAGCACCACGCAGGTAGCTCCGAACTAAGCAAGTAAGAGAAGAAAAAAAATTTTTACAACTCACATAAAGTACACAGAAAATTCCACATCGATAACTATGAAAACTGACAATATCTAGAAAGCAACATCGTTTTCACATTACACTAAAAATACAAAAGATAAGAGTGTTGACCAATACTACGATTTTATTATATCTTATCATACAAATCTCGCTAGAGTAAATATGTTCCTTGATACAAATTCGAGTTCACAAATTCTTTTATCGGTTACACGGAGTATCAATAATATAATCTAGTTTTACGTAAGATTAAAGACAGTCTGAAATGGCATTACAATATTAACAATACGAAAAGATTTACTAGTTTATTTCAAGAATCAAAAATTCCAAAACATAATTTCATTCAATCCAATATTTACAAAATAATGAGTTAATGACACAGACACAGAGATGATAACGTCAAAGTTTGACTTTGACGTTTGCGGCACTTGTCTTTGATTGACAGTTAATCAATCATAGCCAACTCTGTCTACGTAGCCAACCGAATTCACTGACCTCTATTACAGGCGAAAGCGCCAGGGTAGCCCGCGAAATTCAATTATTTTTACGTTTTTTGCAATTTGCTGGTCAGTATTAATTTTTACATTGATTAAAATATGATTCGCGACCGTAAAAAATAATGTAATTACAGAATTATAATCATTAAAGTCATCAACACGAAATCTTGATATTTAGGATTATATTAACTTAACAAGTTGTATTACTGATTCTAATGATTACAATTCTGTAAACACATATTTCTTACAGTCGCGAATGAACCTCTCTGATGATGTTTGTTACAGGCGTGAATTTCGCGGGCTACCCTTACGAAATGACAGTTGTTTTTTGTGGCACAAAAAACAGTGAAAAAACCTCGAGCGCGCTTTGAATCGGCACAACATTTGTGCCGATTCAAAGCGTGCTCGAGGTTCCCAAGAACTAAAATCCAAATAAATAAAGTTGTGAAAGTTCCATGTCGACAATGTGTCAGTAATTTTTATTTAGACAGTGAGTAATTTTAAATTTACGTCTTTCAATTAGAAAATTAATGTCGTCAGAAATCTCAGCAATTTGATTAGCTAAACCGAATTAGCCAACACTAGTTTCTAATGTTTACTTGTTTCCGAAGTAAGCACCTAAATAAGAAACAACATCGAAATAAAACTTGCCATCTACAATGTACTGTAATGGGTAGCCCGCGAAATTATTTTTTTTTTACGTTTTTTGCAATTTGCTGGTCAGTATTAAGTTGTACGTTGATTATTATGTGATTCGCGGCCGTAACAAATATGTATTTACAGAATTATAAGCGGAATCATCATACGTTCCCTCGACCCCCGGCGTAGATGTGAGATGGAACACCGGGATGGTTTTGTAGTCAGTAAGAGTCTGACAGACTCTCATGGATATCCGCCGCTGGGGTGGGCGGCGGATATCCATGAGGATTTTCAAACCCGAAAGAAAAAAATGCTGTCTGTTAAAGTGGGAGTGCGGTTGGGCTGGGCAACCGGCTACAACTATGGTGCTTCTTCTTGACTGGCGCCCTGTCAGACAAAAAGGGGCATTCAAAGTGAAATGGTCCAGGAAATGAGAACTCTTATGTAATCAAGTCCCTAAAAAGGCCAAAATATATTCACTGAATATATTTGCCAAATTTTCTAATAATCTATTTTGCACGTATGCAAAAAATATAAAACCGATGTAAAACCGTATGTAAAATATATACCGAGAAAAAAAAATTTCGCACCCCCTAAATTCTCTAAGTTTTCTGCATAAGGCCATAAACGTGCCCAGACGACTGACAGCATTGCCATGTTGAATAGCAATGCTAATTCTTTGGCCAAAGAACGACCCAGCCCTCTGGTCACGTGAAGTGTCGACCAGCCGGTGAGAAATTTTCTTAAAAAGGAGACGCGCACTCGGGCCCCATGACCCGAGCGTTTCGACCCCAAACGACTCAAAGCTGTAGTTGCCCATAAGGTTACAGTATTTGCGCAGCTTGAGGGTCTCAGCAGCCGCAGCAGCGGTGCCAGCACAGCGCGCCGTGCTAGGAACATGAGATGGCGCAAGGGTATCGACACACGTTGCGTCCACCAGAGGCCTCAGGCCTTTCAAGGCAACGTCATGCCGTCTGGTCTCTTCCCATCGTTACGTACCACGCTGTTTGGTTCAAAACCGCTAGTACGCCAGCGGTGACAAGGGCTCGACGAATAATATCGTTGATGCTGGCATGCCATGCTATGCAACCTGCGCTCCTGCAGCAGGACAGGCCATGGTGTCCGAGACTGTCGACAGCTTCATCGCAGTGACGTCGATGCGGAGCAACATAAGGTGCGCTCAAGCGGAGACACGTAGCGAGCCGAAACGATGAGTCATCCATCATTCTGCTTACATAAACTTTGTCAAACGCTTCTATAGCTTTTACAAATTGAATCTAACAAAGGAAGTACAGCTTGGCAAAAAAGAGTAGAAAATAATGAGGGCGCCACTGTGCTGTTCGTATGGCAACCCGCTGCAACCGAATAGCGTACCAATCTGGTCTTGATAATTAGCTGTATTTTTGTTTAACATAATAATTATAACGTAATTTAGTCTATGTCACCTTAATTTCTGGTACATTTGTAATGCAAATGCTGCAACAAATACATTATTACTTTGTAATCACACTCAAAGTTAAAGTAGAAAAATAATTTACTACAAGTCACTCAAGTATCAATTAATCTAGGCGCGCTATACCAGAACCAGAGTAATGCAGACAAAATGTAAACATAACCTATGTGCTCGATGTTTATTGTTCCATATTTCCACTTATTCCGTATGCAAGCAATTCAAAACAGCTTTGGGTTCAACAATTAACACTTGGTTCAACTAAAAACAACAAAACAAACTCTTACATACCTGTCATATCAGCGGTTCTTTGGTAAATATTGTCAAGATCGGTTATCGGTTACACGGAGTATCAATAATATAATCTAGTTTTACGTAAGATTAAAGACAGTCTGAAATGGCATTACAATATTAACAATACGAAAAGATTTACTAGTTTATTTCAAGAATCAAAAATTCCAAAACATAATTTCATTCAATCCAATTGTTGGAACTCGTTGTTGTGTCTTCAGTTAATTAAACACAGCGCAGAATAATTAAACCTTTATTTGGTGTTAAACAAATATATATGTGAGAAAAGATATAGAAAGCGAACTTTGATGGACATACACACGTTGACAACAATAATAAATCTATCAAAATAAATTTTCTTATTGTTCCAAACAACAGTTGTCAATTTTAAAAACAATCTCATTTTAAAATTCACAACCAGCCTGTTTACAATTAATGTGACAGACATGAGGTTACATATGTTTGCTCCAACACTCCTCCTTAATCTCGTGTCCATTCACACACCATACATGTTTATCAAACACACACACCCATACCTCTCACACACCACTGAAACTTCTCTCTTGGAAGTGGTTTCGTTAAACCATCTGCGACCATGCATGTGGTCTCCTTATACTTCAGTATCACCTCATTATTTACAATTGCCTCACGCACAAAATGATACCTCACATCTACATGCTTAGTCCGTTGGTGATGTACTGGGTTTTTGGCAATAGCGATGGCAGACTGACTATCACTGAAAATGGTCACGGCTTCATCCAATTTGTAGCCCTGTCCATCAGTTACTTCGGCTATAAACCTTCTCAGGAATATTGCCTCTCTTGCAGCTTCTGATAGCGATACATATTCTGCCTCTGCTGTACTAAGAGCTATTGTTCTTTGTTTCTTGCTCTCCCAGCTGATTGCGCCACCTTGCATTATGAAGACCAAACCAGAGTATGATCTCCTATCAAACTCTCCAGCATGATCTGCATCTGCATATCCTTCTAGAGGTCCATTCTGTCCTTTTAAATATTTTAGACCATGACTCTTAGTGCCCTTGAGATAACGAAGTACTCGTTTTGCTGCGATACAATGACTCTCGTCAAATGAATTATTAAACTGACTCAAACTGTTCACTGAATGAGCAATATCTGGACGTGTGCACACAGCAAGATACATAAGAGAACCTATCAATGCTCTATATGGTAGGTCATCTCTTGACTTGTGTTCTGATGGAGGCTTCTCTAGCCTTTGTCCAGTTACTTCCGGCGTTGAAACTGTCTTTGCATCTTCCATGCCAAATTCTCTAAGCAACTTTTCGATATATTTTTCTTGATTGAGGTTTATGCTATTCAAATTTTGTTTAATTTGAATACCAAGCATCAACTCTGCCTTGCCAAGATCTTTCATATCGAATTTCGACATAAGCTCTTTCTTCACTACCTTCATTTCTGTTAAATTGTTCCAAAATAGCAGAATGTCATCTACATAGACAGCCAGGATTATTATGTTCTTTCCTCTAGTCCTAGTGTAGACGCAGGGTTCATTTAAGGATCGCTTAAAGTTTAGCTTCCTCAGTTCCTCATCTAATTTTATGTTCCAACTTCTTGGAGCCTGCTTCAGTCCGTATAATGACTTCTTCAGAAGACACACATAGTCCTCTTTTCCTTTTTGTTCAAAACCATGTGGTTGTTTCATGTAAACAACTTCATTTAAGTTTCCATTTAGGAATGCAGTCTTAACATCCATCTGATCAATTTGAAGATCCAATTTAGCTGCGAGAGCTATTAAAGTTCTGAGTGAGCTGTGTCTCACAACTGGTGCGAAGGTCTCATGGTAATCAATGCCTCTCCTTTGACTATATCCCCTTGCTACCAGGCGTGCCTTATACCTATATCCGCCCACCTCTTCTTTGATTCGAAATATCCATTTAGAATCAACGATGTTGTAAGGGTACGCTGGTGGTTTGACCAGTGTCCAGGTATTGTTTTTCCGTAGAGCATCTAACTCCTCCTCAATTGCTTTTCTCCAATTTTCTTTATCCATGCGTGATAAAGCTTCATCCACTGTCAGTGGAAAAACACTTTCAATAGCTTGATATGTGATGTGATCCGGAAATTGTTTAGGTTTCCTCTCTCTTAATGGATATCTTCTCTCACTAGGAAGTACCGGCTCTGGTTGTAGTACCTCTTCGTCTCTTTCATCAAGGGATTCCCATTCATCACAGCTTTCTGTTTCATTGCCATTAGATTCTTCATTTTGATCTAAATCATTTGTATTTATTTCTCTTACAGTCTCATTCTGTTCTTGAAGTTCTTCTTCACTTTCTATCACAGTGTTTGTTGGTACAACTGGTGGATTTTCGTGTTCAAAAACTATAGATATCTCATCTTTCTTTGTTTCTGAACTTCTCTCTATGGGTTGAAATTGATTTTCGAAGAAAACAACATCTCTTGCTTTATGTACCATCTTGGTTTCTGGATCAAACAAACGATATGCTTTCGCATCTTCACAGTATCCAATATGAAGCAACTCTTTGCTCTTCGGATCCCACTTGGTGCGTTTTTGTTTAGGTATGTGCATAAACGCTTTGCATCCGAAAACTCTGATATATGTCAGATTTTGTTTCTTTCCAGTCCAAGCTTCTTCAGGCGTTTTATTCCTAACAGCTTTCGTTGGTGATCGGTTTTTCAGAAAAACAGCTGTCTTCACAGCTTCTGCCCAAAACTTATTGCTTAATCCAGCTTCTTGGATCATGCTCCTAGATTTTTCAACGATTGTTCTGTTTGCCCTTTCTGCTACACCATTCTGTTCAGGTGTATATTCCACCGTTAATTGATGTTTGATTCCGTACTTCTTCATGAAATCATTCATCCGAGTATTTACATATTCTTTGCCATTATCTGACCGTAAAGTTTTTAACTTGTTTCCAGTCTGTAATTCCGCAAAAGTTTTGAATTCTTCAAGTTTATTAAATACTTCACTTTTACATTTAAGAAGATATACGAAGGTTTTACGCGTATAATCATCTATAAACGTTACAAAATATTTGAATCCGCTAAATGACTCTTCAGCCATTGGTCCGCAGACGTCAGTATGTACTAGCTCAAGTACACTGTCTGCTCTATTTGCTGGACTGCTTTTCTTGAATGGTTGTCTGGTTTGTTTTCCTTTCAGACAAGCTACGCACTCTAGTGTAGTAGAACTGTTAGAAAAACTCACCCCTGTCGCCATGATATTGCGTAATAGTTTAAGGTTACGTACTCCAAGGTGACCCATTCTTCTATGCCATAAGTCCATCTCATCTCCACTGATAGTAGTCGCCAGCGCTGTGTGCTTTAAGCTTTGCTTTAATTTATACACACCATTTTCCTCTACACCTATAAGTAAAGGTTCGCCTGTTATTTCACAATTACTACTCTTTACTACGTTAAAACCTCCCTTGTAGAATACTACCTTAAGGTCTTTCTTAGTGACAGCACTAACGCTAAGTAAGTTTGCAGCTAATCTCGGGACATACATAGCATTAATTGTAACATTCGGTTTCGTACATACCACTGTGCCACTTCCAATACCTTGCAACCTTTCTCCGTTTGCACACGCTACAGTCACTCCCCTTTCATACTTCTTCAAATCATGTAACCATTCACGCCTTGAAGTCATATGATTAGAAGCTCCCGAGTCAACAATCCAAAAATCTTCTGAAGTTGAAGTCGTCATCGCCAAAGCTGTAGATGCTTCATTTCTCTTCTTGCTTGGATTGTCTGGACAATCTTTCGCTTTATGTGGTCCATTGCAAATGAAACATTTAAACTTTTTCTGTTGTTTTTGTTTAAAAGTATTTTTCTTTGTCAAAAGAGCATGATTGTTTGCACTCGTAGCCGCTGTATGTGTATCCTCCATTTGGTAAAGTTTAGTTTTCACATAATCCGTAGTAAGCTCAATATTTGAATTTTCAATTGCTAATCTCATAGCCTGAAAATTATCTGTTAAACCTTGAAGCATTAAGGCAGCCAATAATTCGTCATCTATTTCCTTTCCTAGATCACACAGTTTTTGTGCAGTCGTCATCAATGCCGAAATATAATCTCTTATAGTCGTGAACTGCTCCAGTTTAAGACTAACTAGTTTTGACAGCAATCTGCAGCGATTATTTAGCCCTTTATCTTCGTATGCTTTCTCTAAAGCTTTCCAAGCCTCCTTGGCCGTCTTTGCTTGACGCACATGAATTAGGCACTCTGGTTTTATCATCAAGCATATTTTACTCCTTGCTTTTTGATCTCTCTTTTTGCCTATCTCATCAACGGGCGTAGTATGTGTATACTCCCATAGATCATCGTGTATTAAATATAATTCCATCACAAATTTCCATGAACTATAGTTAATGGCACCAACTAGTTTCTCAATTGACGCCATGCTCAAAGAATCATTCTTACTTACAGTTACTGCTGAATGATTTTCGCCGTTTTCAATCATTTCTCGGTTTATTTGGTTTCTGGGCCATAACCTTTGTTGGAACTCGTTGTTGTGTCTTCAGTTAATTAAACACAGCGCAGAATAATTAAACCTTTATTTGGTGTTAAACAAATATATATGTGAGAAAAGATATAGAAAGCGAACTTTGATGGACATACACACGTTGACAACAATAATAAATCTATCAAAATAAATTTTCTTATTGTTCCAAACAACAGTTGTCAATTTTAAAAACAATCTCATTTTAAAATTCACAACCAGCCTGTTTACAATTAATGTGACAGACATGAGGTTACATATGTTTGCTCCAACACCAATATTTACAAAATAATGACACAGACACAGAGATGATAACGTCAAAGTTTGACTTTGACGTTTGCGGCACTTGTCTTTGATTGACAGTTAATCAATCATAGCCAACTCTGTCTACGTAGCCAACCGAATTCACTGACCTCTATTACAGGCGAAAGCGCCAGGGTAGCCCGCGAAATTCAATTATTTTTACGTTTTTTGCAATTTGCTGGTCAGTATTAATTTTTACATTGATTAAAATATGATTCGCGACCGTAAAAAATAATGTAATTACAGAATTATAATCATTAAAGTCATCAACACGAAATCTTGATATTTAGGATTATATTAACTTAACAAGTTGTATTACTGATTCTAATGATTACAATTCTGTAAACACATATTTCTTACAGTCGCGAATGAACCTCTCTGATGATGTTTGTTACAGGCGTGAATTTCGCGGGCTACCCTTACGAAATGACAGTTGTTTTTTGTGGCACAAAAAACAGTGAAAAAACCTCGAGCGCGCTTTGAATCGGCACAACATTTGTGCCGATTCAAAGCGTGCTCGAGGTTCCCAAGAACTAAAATCCAAATAAATAAAGTTGTGAAAGTTCCATGTCGACAATGTGTCAGTAATGTATGCAAGCAATTCAAAACAGCTTTGGGTTCAACAATTAACACTTGGTTCAACTAAAAACAACAAAACAAACTCTTACATACCTGTCATATCAGCGGTTCTTTGGTAAATATTGTCAAGATCGGAAAGAATAGTTTGGGCTTCATGTTCCGCCAAATATCGCCTGTTCACCTAATAAATAATCTCCCTGCCAGTACTTCGAATGGTTTTATTCATTATTTTTCACTTTTTACTTATTTTAATCACCGTTTGATGGTCGAAATAGAAATTCTACGAAGTCGCGAAGTTTGTTTACTTGAAACGTCATTATTTTGAGAATGTTGCCAGCAGACAAAAAAATTAGTTCCGTTTCTAGACTTTTTTGCCAAGCTGTAGTACTTAAGGGGGAAGCGCTAAGGTAGCCCGCGAAATTCAAAGGACATGTTAGGTTTTTGTATGGAGGCTGGGCTTTTATTCGAAGCTACTGTGAACAGGGAAGAGATCGTATTTTTATGAAAGTACATAAATTAAGGAGACTTTGTATAATTTTTAATTTATTTTTGAAAGCACCCTTTCCTTAATTTTTATACATTTTAATAATCATTATTTAAAAAATAAATTGCAACCCACAGTAATTATTGATTTTGGCAACACTTTTCGGTTGGATGTCATTATTGTCATTGTTAATTGTCAACGTCAATCAAGTGTCAAATTCAATTCAATTTTGACCTGTGTACTGACAGCTGACAAGTATGACAACCTTGCTGGCAGAGTAATATTTTCATAGATTCCATTAGGAGGCAAAGGAATTAATGCCATACATACAAATCATGGAGTTGGTTTTATTTTAAGCCATCTAATATTATTTTAGAATATTTTAAATAACAATAAGGTGTATAATTTGCTTTAAAAAATGATATTTAACCATTTTTTCTTTGTTTCAATGTGCAAAAATAATATTATGACACCAAAAATATCTGGATTTAAAATATGTATTTATTCAATAATGGTGCTTTTAATATTTTTTCTGTTTTTGTCAGACCATCCTGAATAAGTTTCCCTATCAGAAAAACCATACATGACAGCTGTTCAAAAAAATTATTATTTTAAGCCCATTTCCTAACATGTCCTTTCTTACGTTTTTTGCAATATGTTGGTCATTTTCAATTTGTTTTTGACGATTTCATGAAACAGTTATTCTTTGGGGTTACGTGGTCTTAGAGAGTTGTGTTGATGACTTTAATGATTATAATTCTGTAAATACATATTTGTTACGGCCGCGAATCATATATTAATCAACGTAGTAAAACTTAATACTGACCAGCAAAATTGCAAAAAAACTAAAAAAATTGAATTTCGCGGGCTACCCTGGCGCTTTCGCCTTAAAAAGGCTTCGTTACAAAGATATTTTGTAATTACATTTAATGTTTAATTAAGCTATGCAGTACGAAAGGGTCTTAACTTATTTTTGACAAGTTTTAGCCCGCCAAATCATATGAATGACAATACGTCGTTGCCATTTCGGATAAAGAGGAATGCATATCGGGTCTTTTACGTCAAGGTATGTTTGTATGAAAATTAACAAAAAATAAGAATTTATTCATGTGTCCATAATGAAAAATGCTTATTTCCATGGTCTGAACATCTGATTGAAGTTTATGTATATCGTCCGGAACACGGTGTATACATATATTTATAATTTTTTTTAATATATTTCTATCTACAATGCGTGCCACGAAAGATGAGACTTGACACACCACGTGGTTTGACATGGGCAGTACACGATTTTAGGTATCTTTGACGTCATAGGGGCGGCGGAAAGAGCGGGGGAGGCGGGGTCAAGTCTCATCTTTCGTGGCACGCATTGTTCACGCTTCACGAATTAAATGGGCAAAAGAAAACCTATCCGAGGTGACACGTGCCAGAAATTTTCACTTTGCTCGCTCTTGCATCCTGCATAGTCCCTTTTCTGCATAAATTGACAAAATATCTCGTTTATACTGTATCAATGCACAGGAACAAAATCAAAAATTTTCACTTCTGTACTCTCCGAGAGTAGTGAGTGAATCAGTAGTGCTAAAACCACACTGACCTTATACAAGCTTGTATGATAGAGGTCAGTGTAAAACCGGCTCTGGGTTGAACATAATGCTGATAATGAACTAAAAACGACATTCAACCTGCTTTTCACTGGCATGCGGTTTAAAGATATTTTGCCAATTTTCTTTTGTATCTATGCGCCTAAAACTTTTTTTATGATTCAATTCTGTCTTCTAAGAACCAGTTAAATTATTTTGAAGGTAAAAGAAATATAATTATGTCAACTATCAGCAACTATTAGTGGTAAAGAGATCACAAATCTGTAGAAAAAATACAATTTTCGGCTTTCATCATAGTAAACTGTAACAAAATTTTACGTAAATAAAATGTAAGTAATTCAAAACAAAACAGAAAATATAAAGATAAAAAAAATCCGTGAGTAACCATGGGCTTGAGTATTCGCAATACGGCCAGATATTACGGGTGCTGTAGTTGCCCTCCGCGGCCACCACCGCGGTGCGTCTGTTGCCCCTGTCCCTGCCAGCCGTGCCGGCCAATCTGTCCCCCGGCAGACTGTCGCCCCTGTCGTATTCCACCAAATCCGTGCTGCCCAAGATTTCCTAGCGGTTCCTGGAGGAAATACAGAAATTTGTTTTTCTTTCTTTGTGTCCCGCTTATGATCCTTCAAGCTATTCACTCGTTTGGACACGAACCATACCACAAAGGAGTATGTCGTGACTATGAATACATGCGAAGACGTACCAAGAGGTTTCCATGGGGTAGAAAAGGTATTAAAACTTTGTTCCACAACCCTTGTGCTAATCATCTACCTGGAGAATGTGAACCTCCGCCCTTGGATTGTGATTAATTTTTGATGTTAAAATTCATTTTGCTATTTTTTAGACCTACCAACTTGTTTTTTTTTTATAGCAAATAAATAAAATTAACTTATTTTGATTGAGTCTATTAATTTGCAGTAGTAGGTACAGACGCCAGCACATCAAGCTACACCTAACTGTCAGATTTTCCCAATCAACTTTGAACCTTAAGCTTTAGCGATAAAGTTGAAAATCTATTAAAGAAATCTGACAGATTGTGGTAGGTTGATGTGCTGGCGTCCGTACATGGCCGTAAAGCTGGATAACCGGTAGGCTTGTGCATCAACTGTTTTCTACGCATCTGCAACAGCGCAATACCACTTTTGGTGTAAGTCAACCCAGCAAAATATTGTCTCATATCCAGTTGCAGATGCGCGGAGGTACACGAATTAGTAGATACCCACGCCACGCAATCTTCTGGTATGGGAAAGTGGGGTCAAATCGGGACGCTATCGCTAAGGCAAAATCTTAATTATATATATAAATTACGTGTCACGATGTTTGTCCGCGATGGACTCCTAAACTAGGTACTTAACCGATTTTAATCAAATTTGTACACTGTGTGCAGTTTGATCCAACTTGAAAGATAGGCAGGGCTGTAGCTAGAATCAAATTTGAGGTAGGGCAGCATTGGTTACAGGTAGGGCGGAAGTAAAAAATGTATCATAATTGATCTGCCCTCGGAGCACGGGCTCCTAAATCAATCACCATGTATATCATTGACCTCTAGGTCAATGATGCATGAGCATGGATCTCAGAACTATTAAATCCTCAATGATGAAGAACAAGCGAACAAGATGATTGAACTTCCAGATTTGGATGTAGAGATCGAGTGAGGTAGGGCATTGTGATTTCAAGGTAGGGCATTGCCCCACAATGCCCCCCCCTAGCTACGGCCCTGAAGATAGGATAGCTCACATCTCCATTTATAATCGCAATATTATTTTATTGCACAAAAACGTTAGCCACAGCAACGCGTGGCCGGGTCAGCTAGTATTTTAATACAAGTTTGAAAGAATATAAATAAACTTTAATAGTTCGTTTTAATGTTTTACGGATTTGCCCCGTGGCTTGTCCAAAACCGGGTATACCCTTTGCTCCTTAACAGCGGTAACAATGGAATTCGTTAAGATCTTCGGGATTCCAACTTCCAAGTATTCATGAGCGCATTTAATGCCGGCGCCTCACATTGGGTAGGTATATTAGCTACAAGTTGTAGTCATGGATCCAATACCCCAATGATGTGTAGATCGGTCTTGGACAGATATTGGACGTAAACGGAACATTGCATCCAATAGCCAATGTCAACCCGCCCGTGTCGGTTTTTTGTACACCATCAAAGGCGAGGGGAGTGAGGGGACAGGCGGGCGGGCAACTTGGATCCAACGTCGCTTCTCGATCCACACATTGTTTGCATCAGTACGCGCTCTGTTAATAGTTCACATAATATACTTTAATGCAAAGTGTATTAACAAATATTTTGTAAATTAGGTAGGGTAGACCGGGTACAATAGTAACACGGGTCAATAGTACTATCATCGATATTTTTACTACCGAGCAAAACTTTGCATGTGTGAGTGCGCCAGCACACGCGCTACTTGAGTCCCGAGGCGCTGGCGCGCTTGCTGTGTTTGATTTCCGGCAAGCCGCGGTAAATTTTTACGTAAAATATTATTGACTGTAACTCGTACTACCAGAGCCTTTTCGACAAGTAATTGTTGTTGCCAGTTTAAACAGATATTAAACTTTTGATTTATGATAAATATGGAAAACATAAGATTAGAATTATGTGGCTATCAGATGGTTTTTCTAAATTAGTTACCTACCTCTTTGGTGCAATTGTACCAGGGGTCAATTGTACCTCCATACCATTTATTGTTGTTGATTATTTCTATTTTATAATTTTTATAAAGCTAGATAATAGCAAATATGCAACGTGTGAACCAAAGTTGATTGTATGTTATAAAAACTTATTTTATTTTTGTTCTAAGTCAAGAATTGTTATGTTAATGTTATTACAACGTCCAACATTCCAATGCTCTTGGCTAGTGTGTTTGCCAAAAGGTATTGCAGCGAATGTGAAATGATTTATTTTCTGTAAGTAGGTTGTACAAGCAATTTTACACGTCAATTATATTTTTTTTAACTAAATGAGGTCGGCGTTTCCTATCTGACTATTCTGAGAAGAAAGGCCGAAACAAACTCAGAGCTCACAGTCTCTTTTAAAGTCCAGACAAAATCTTGGTCAGATCGTGTGAAGACCTTGTAGATTGGTGTCTCAAATTGTTTTTTGAGGAAAGAACCACACATTGAGCGAACCTGTCCAATCAGTGCACGCATAATTTGTCAAAAATCGTGCAGCTCAACTCAGAACTTGACGAGCTCAACGATTCGACGAACAATACCAAAGAAAGTACATTTGAGTAGGCCGCGTAAATTACTCAAACTGCCAGATCATGATTAAAAGTCACAATAATTAAATAAAAAAACCTTTATATATCATCATATAATATCTTGGGTACAATAATTGGCCATTCAATTCGAAGCCAAGCTTGGACTAAAATCATAATCCAACGTGAGGCGCGCGATA
Organism: Luperina nickerlii; assembly: GCA_963855955.1. Classification (NCBI taxonomy): domain Eukaryota; kingdom Metazoa; phylum Arthropoda; class Insecta; order Lepidoptera; family Noctuidae; genus Luperina; species Luperina nickerlii. The sequence goes on along the minus strand of OY979664.1, from coordinate 11,413,644 downwards.
AGACGATACACGGTAGGTATGCATGACTCCTTTGCGTAACTCGAGTAAAATAATAATAAATGTACTAGGTAGTAGCACCCGATATTACCTCGTACGGTTTGGCTCAAACGCACTTTAGAGAGACTAAGACAAAAATAAGCTAAAAACATGGCGCATTCAATACTTAACTTTTATTCATTAACACTTTAATGCATGTCTTTCGGTTTACTAGTAGTCACACCAAGTGGGGTTGTTTCTGTTTTGTTTGTTTTTTGTCAAGTTTTGTTTTACATAATTTTTTTATTAATTTTATTTCGTCGGTAGCTTGCCATGACCATTGGGGTCTAGATGAGTTACAATTTGACGTTTTAGTTTTCACTAGCGTCATACCATCAATTTACTTTATTAATATACCTGTGTCTTCTATTTTGTACGTAGATGTACGTTGGAGATAACAAAGTCACACGCTCTCGAAACAAAAATCTGCCGAAACGAAAATCTGTCTGAAACAACCCCACCAAGTGTACTTACCTTGATTTAATTAAATAATAGGGTTGTTTCCGTTTTATCCAATTTGGTGCAGTCATTCGGAAGTTATGCGCGTACAGACATTTCAGCGACTTCGCTCTATACTATGTAAGGATATTTCAGCGATAACTTTGTAAGTACTTTTATTATGATCCGCATATACAAGTTTAATAAAGTTTGTTTTACATAATTTTTTTATTAATTTTATTTCGTCAGTAGGTTGCCATGGCCAATCCAACACGACCGCGGCGAAAGATCAGGCGCAGGACCAACGGCTTTACGTGCTTTCCGAGGCACGGGGGTATTAAACCGCACACTTCCAAACTCCGGGCTGTTACTAAGAAATGCCTTATGGAAAACCCAATAATACTTTGTCCGACCTGAGTATCGAACCCAGGAACCCACGCTCAGCAGTCGCGCTTGCTACCACGAGACCAATGGGGCAGTAAAACCTTGATATACGGCTATAATTAAACACTTGTTGAATCCTAGGAATTTAACATAAATTCAATAAAAAAACATTATTCTTATGTATTTTCGTCGAGCCAGCGCCAACGCCATTGAATGTTTGTTGACAAACTAAACGGAATGGCCAGTTGCAGCGGGCAAACGAGCACGTTAATTTGCAACATGTTAGAGACTAAACTGCCTGCCTTGCCCCGGTTTTACCCCCATACCCGGTTTTGGACTAATCTCCCCTCCCCTACCCTTTAGTGCATATTTTAGTATGTACGTATCCGTTCACATAGACCGGCTAGGGCTGCTTGATTTTTTACGCAGCTGAAGGTCTTGGGGGCGGATTTATGCACTCGGAGCCAACTTACCCCTTAACATAGATCGGCTGGCAGAGTATGGTTGAAGCGGGTATGCTAGGACCTAGGAGCCGAGCGTATAATCAAGAGAGCTCAAAACGCCTCTATCTGCAGTTCGAGTCGGCGGGCTCGAATGCGTCACCAACTGCCGAGAATGCATGCGTTGCAACGCGTGCCGTGGCCGTCTCTGCTTCGACACAGGTGGAGACAACGACGTGTGTAGGTTCGTCGAACCCCAAACGAGCCTATGCAGCAATAGTAGCTGCTAACAAGCCTGCTGAATCGCAAAAATCGCAGGTAAAAATAGCGGAAAAACGGAAAGGGGGTAAACGAGGCCGGTCGAAACCCAACAAGGTTTTGAAAAGGCAGGATCCAGAGAAGGATACGTGCGACAAGGACGGTTTCATCAAGGTGGAGAAGAAGAAGAAGCAGCCTCCTTGTCGGAACAAGTGCGGCACCGCGTTGGCAGGACCCAACATGCTGCTGCGTCCAGCAATCCCGACGACGCAGCTGTACGTATCCAGACTGCACCACTCCACGAAGGTTGAGGAGATCGTGGAGTACATGCGTGTGAAGACCAACTGGACTTTGAGGGTCGAGAAGTTGGGTTGGAGTCGCGTCACAACACGAACTTCAAGTCGTTCGTGGTTGGTGTTCCGACACATCATCTCGCAAAAATTTCTCAAGGAAGAGTTCTGGCCGATAGGTGTTGTGTACCGCCGGTTTCGTGGCCTGCTACATGACACCAGTCAGCGAAACACGATGCAGACACTTCGTGTGCGTTAGTTTTTTGTTGTTCGCTTTTAGTGTAATTTTAATATTGTATGTATTTATAGTATTTTTAAGTTATATTAATATTGTATGTGTTTTATATGGGCCTTGACGCCTGAAATAAATGGATAAATAAAAAATAATCTAGAAGCCGGAATCATTCCTTTAGAAACTTTGGCGTCGCAGTCTAGTTTTGTTAAAGGTCACGCAAGCGGGGCCGTTCGGCTGCTGGAACGTAATCGCGAACAAGGAGCCCACATCGCTGCCTACGACGTAGCCACTATCGACTACGCGCCTGCATCGGAGGAGCCCACATCGCTGTGTACGACGTAGCTACTATCGACTATCGACTACGTGCATGCTACGAAGAAACCCACATCGCTGCCTACGACGTAATCACTATCGACTACGCGCCTGCGACGGTGGAGCCCACATCACTGCCTACAACGTAGACACTATCGACTACGCGCCTGCTACGGTGGAGCCGACATCGCTGTCGACGACGTAGCTACTATCGACTACGTGCCTGCTACGAAGAAGCCCACATCGCTGCCTACGACGCACGTAGCTACTATCGACTACGCGCCTGCTACGGAGAAGCCCATCGCTGTCTACGACGTAGCTACTATCGACTAGGTATCTGCTACGGAGGAGCCCCCATTGCTTCCTACGACGCAGCCACTATCGACTACGCGCCTGCTACGGAGCCCATATCGCTGTGTACGACATAGCTACTATCGCCTACGTTCCTGCTACGAAGAAGCCCACATCGCTGCCTACGACGTAGCCACTATCGACTACGCGCCTGCTACGGTGGAGCCCACATCGCTGCCTACGACGCGACGTAGCCACTATCGACTACGCGCCTGCTACGGAGCCCATATCGCTGTGTACGACATAGCTACTATCGCCTACGTTCCTGCTACGAAGAAGCCCACATTGCTGCCTACGACGTAGCCACTATCGACTACGCGCCTGCTACGGTGGAGTCCACATCGCTGCCTACGACGTAGCCACTATCGACTACGCGCCTGCTGCGGTGATCCTATAACGTGACTACAGCTACGTAAAACTGTTTGTTATTACTTATTAATAATGCGACTTTACGATACGGTATTATTAGTTTTCATGTTGACAACTACGACTTTACCAAGAAGAAAACTTCTGTGTGGAAAGATGTGAAAACTCTGAGCGCGGCCGATAGTGGCATCTGTTAGATCAGAGATGAACTACTTAGAATTAATAGAGGCATGTTACAATCCTTTTCTCGGTCACTCCGAAGTTTATTCCTGCTGAAGCGGGTCTTCATGATCACTGAATGATGTTAGAGATGTAACTTTTATTTAGAAGGTATAATATTTATTCTACTTACCTTTTATAATAACTGCATATTTACTACTGTCTATTGTAGGTAGGCAGTCAACGCCAAACTCTCGTTGGCCACGAATTTCACGTTGTTTTATGCTTACTGGCTGTTTTTAAAGATAAACTGCAAAAGTCGTATGATCAGTAACAATTTAGAAATGAATCTCTAGCACGGTACCATTCGACATAATATTGTGAATTTCAGAAAAGCGCATTATAAACGTAACTGACACATCCAGTGAGGTACCTACTTGACCTGTCCTATCTATTATCTGGAGTTGTGAAACATCGATACCGCCGTGAAAAATTGGAATCTCAAAGTTAATAATAATTAGATGTAAGCAGCTGGTGAGTACAGATGTGTACATAGATCGTTGCATAGTTGATATGCGCACGCATGTACGTGGAGGCGCGGGGCGAGGGCGCGCGGGCGGGGTGTGCGACTGGCGCGCCCTGCCGCCGCGATCAATAGCCGCGCTGACGTCAGAGCACGGCGGCGCGCCATTGGCCCGCCCGGCATTATTAAATAAACCTCCGAGTGGAGTGGCGCCGAGCTCGCGCCGCGGGCACAGCACCGCAGCACGCGGCGGGCCCGCGCCCCGCACGCGGTCCCCGCCCGCCATGGCCGATATGCCGGACCTATCGCACCTCACGCCCGAGGAGCGCGCCATCATCGAGGGCGTCATGATGCGGCAGCGCCAGGAGGAGCAGCGCGAGCACGAGATCATGAGGTGTGCCCGCGCTCCCCGCCACCCGCGCCCCTCCCGTGTCGCCTAGGCACATTCGTCGTACTGCACCACTGTTATTCGTCAAAGTGCCGTGATCCTATCCCTAACCATTGTTCTACTCGGGTGGTATTTATAATAACTATTGCATCCTCGTCGCTGCATATTGGCATCGCCGCTATTGTGTTGTCTGATCCTGTTCAGTTCCTGCTTTCGAACACAAACGAATACCGTGCGAGGCCGCGTTCATAAGTTCGGTTCAGTATTGACGTAGATAAATTGTTTTACTTGGTGCTTCATTTTCTTTATTTCAATATTTCTCTATTGCTTTACATAATTTCCTTCGTGCTCCTGTTTGCTGATGGCAGTGATATGGCTTTTTATCGCGCGTGTGGAGTGTCGCATTAAACATGCAGTGGATTTAATGACGCATCAATATAAATTATAATACAATAATTCAATTACGTTCTTTTTTCTCACTAACGATACTTTTACTAACTGTGAGACATTTTCTTTCTGGATTAAATTTAATCAATATCGAGCGAGGCGTTATATTGCACAACGGGGTATCTATCTATTTTATCGAGTTAACGTGTCAAAGATACGTGTGGAAACTGTGTTATTGTAGGAATTGAATTGAGTTTCTGAAAAAACTGATAGTCTTAAATTCGCCTTAGCACTTACATAGAGAGCATAGTTTTGCAATTTATTTATCCGACCTACTTTTTGACCTACATACGAGATAGCTTAAATTTTGGATAACATAATTTATTATGTAGTGACATAATAGAACATTAGAGGCATAGCGAGTAATACAAAAGTTCATATTAAATTGTTTTCGAATTACGTCCTCTAATCTATTACGACACTAATATTAAAAGGAATTTAGTTCTGTATTTAAATAAATTTGCAGAAGAATTTCCGGTTTCTATCAAATCTAAAATATTTTTTTAATTAAGTAATGTTATTTTCCACGCAATATTGTTGTTGTGAAAAGGTGAAAACCAAGCATTATATACTGTATCGCAGATCTTAACAGTAAGTAGGTAGGTACATTACACTCCTCCTATTGTGATTTCCTGCAACTTGAAACTGAAAAGCTCCTTTTTCAATCATTCTTTGGATTCTATATTTTGCTCAAATAACTAAATAAATCTATACTAACATTATAAAGTTGAAGAGTTTGTTTGGTTGAACGCGCTAATCTCTGGAACTTCCAGTCGGATTTGAAAAATTCTTTTTGCATTTAATAGCCCAATTCTCGAGGAAGGCTATAGGCTACTTAACATCACGCTAGGGCCTTCAGGAGCCGAGCAAAAACTAAAAAGTCTGAAAAAAGGTAAACGAATTAAAAGCGCAGGCAGGCGATGCGACGGGGTGGGTCGGGGGAGCAAGAAATTTCACGCGGATGAAGTCGCGAGCAGAAGCTAGTTATAAAATAATTATAAAATTCTATCGACAACCATTTATGCAAAGGTGGGTCAGCTAATTGCTATAACAGACTGATACTATAGGTACACATCTGCCTTACCCTTTGGGTATTACAGGCGAGATGTTATGTTGGGAAGTAATAGTAACATAAAATTTTGAGTGGATAACTACTGACGAAAACGATAGATGGATTCTATGAGAGGCTAGAAAGGAGGTTATTGAAATGGCGGCTGAATAGTGATCATTATGTGCAAGAAGACATGCTGCGTGGGCCCCAAATGAATTGGGATAATGGCAGGAGCATGATGTTGTACCAACATATTAAATAATACTAGGTTCTATTAATCGCAATTTCATTGTAGATGTACTTATCATATTTATGAGTGTGCTGCAAAAATTGAAAGTGAAACCAACAAATCGGATGCACAACGAGCTGATATTAAACTGTTTAGTGCCAGCATATTGTTGTACCACTTACGCGCGTACGCTTGCTCAAGGGGAATTGGCGATTTTAGACTTATATTTATGGTATGTTCAAGTTTCCTCACGAATCATGGTGTCTTTCTTGACCGTATGTCAGTGAAGTCGCAAGATAAACTTGGATAGTGCCTATTCTTATATGAATTTGAACAATTCACATTGGTTCTTATATTAAACTTTACCACAGACGTAAGCAAGATGAAGTCACGGTGCTGGAGCAGACCATCCGGACTCGGAATGAAATGCACCGCGCGGCTGGAGTAGAGCTCGCGGCTACCTGCCACATCTGCCTGAAGACTAAGTTCGCGGACGGCGTCGGCCACTCGTGCCACTACTGCAGGGTCAGATGCTGCGCCCGATGCGGGGGCAAAGTCACTCTTCGTTCTAACAAGGTAAATATATTTAAATGACCAACTACCAACAAGACCCTCGTTCTAGTCTTTTTCATACTTTGTATAGGCCAGTTGGCAATCAAATTCAAACAGACCTAGTGCTATTTTAGTTTCATGGTAACAAATACAATGCCTAAAACGTGAACTCTTGGCCACTAGAGTTTTCAACTCGAGTATTAAGAACTTAATAGTACATGTAACTCATCACAAAAAATATTTGATAAGTGTCCGTTGTTACAGGTTATATGGGTATGTATACTATGCCGCAAGAAGCAAGAATTATTATCTAAAACCGGACAATGGATCCACAAAAGTGCTGGACAGGATTCTATGCTATGGCGCATGGAAAACGATCTCCGAGGTCTACCGCCTCAGCCTGACGGGGCATTCGATAAACGACCGAAACTAGAGAGGGCACATAGTGCCGCGGAAAAAGAAAATCTCCCACTTCAGAGATCAGGCAGCGCTCTTCGTCGCCAATACAGTCAACAAGAGCAGAGATGTTACGGGGAACTTGAAGGATTGGCTAGAACTCATCCGCACCTCGTACACCCGAGACAAAAGGCTGCATACGGGGTGGTCGAATCGGGGGTACCTCCCCCATCCCAGTTATTGCCGCTCACGCCAGCGTCACACCCCCTCCTCCCGCCTCGGTCTTCCTCTTCAGATGATGAAGTTCCAGAGTGTGTTTCCGATGAGAACGACGAGTATCGTGATCGCGGTAAGTATGCACGCTGGCCTAACACCCGTCACCCAATCCTTTCACTTGTAACACTACAAGATCCTTTCCATCCAAGCTAATTTTGTTTATGAACCCTACACACAACACTACACCACAAATACATTAAGTAGGTACATGTACTTTAACGTTTGTCATGTTCATCTCTGGCATTACGCAATGATAAAGTTAAGGTGTTCCGTGCGAGGTGTTCATTAATTTAAGTAGCCTCAGGTAATTGTGACTGTTAGTTATCTAAGTATTATATACCTCACTGAAACTGATAGTGTTGAGCACCTAAACTTATCTGTATCCATATATGTATTCCATCACGTTGAATCATGTAGTCAATTATAATCGTGTTCCATTGTAACATTTTAGAGCCCGAATATTATTACATTCAAGACATAAACACTTGTTTGCTCAATCATTCTTATTTTCAGATAACTTCAAGTCCTAAGGTTTCAAACCTCGCACACAGGAGTCAATCAGTGTGGTGCTAGGTTTGGAGCATTACTATTACTGTACATGTACGTTTGCCGCCGCGTACGTTTCACTTGTTAGCACTATGCCCTATGTACGCGCCCGGTACCAGCCGGGCAGCCCGGCCTCGCGAGACTTATCGCCTGGCGCCTGCGATCTGGCGACGAGTGGCCCTCACCACGCCATCCCCTGTTCGCAGGTACAAATAATGATAAGAGCAGTTCCGAGAGTTCCAGAAGCCAGCGTCAGACGATGTTAAACGAGAAAATGAATAAATTCTTATCGGTGAGAGGGCGAGTTTTGTCGGGAACTTATCTAATTATGCGTTGTAATTATATTGCTGAAGTTTAGATGTGATGATCAGTATTACTGTTGCGTATAACACTTCTTTCTCTGGTAAACCAATTGTGATGGCTGTTAATGACGTCCTATCTCTTCGAAGACACCCGTCTTCAAACCTATCTTAAGAAGAGCATTTACTCATTTTAATAATTTCCTTTGAAACCACTTTTAATTTGAAAAAGCATGTAATTCACTTTCTTTTCTTTTAATTGACAAGATTAATCAGTAAATGCCCTTCTCATTTTACAGTTTTCTGTTGTTTGAACCAAAAATTGATAGTTTACCTTTACCTATTTTAAACACTGTAAAATTTTATTTTAGTAGGTGGCTTCTGCACTAAATTTATGGTTCAAACAAACGCATGCTTGGGCGAAAAGAAGTGTACTTGTTCATATTTTTTACTATAAATCCGTTAGAATTGTTTGTGGTCGTGTACTTTATTTTATTGTTGCTGTTTTACTGTCTTACTCGGATAAGTTTGACACATTCTTTCCGCTTGTGCGTGATGATCACCGCTTTCGATTACTTTATTTTGAACCGGAGAAACACGCAGTTTTAGTTTATTAAATAATCATATGAAACGTTCAGTAAGCCTTCTTACAAATACCGTTACTGAGGAATTATAGGATAGGAATCCCGAATTGGAAAACAAATATTGTACTATTGATATACTTATATACATTTTGGTTCCGGGCGCGTACATGCGCGTGGCTCCATAACAAACGGACGCGGGCGATGACAAGATGCCTTTTATAGGGAAACCTTGTTATTCATTCGATATCATTCTTAGGACAACTAGAGGCATGTGCTCCAGTTCGGCACCCGCATCTACGTAGCGCCAACGTGGCTGCCAACAATTATTACAATTTGATTAATCATTCGCCGGCCGATTACGAGGCAGAGGCTTGCGGTCCATTCGACGTGGCGAGCACTGAGCCGTCAGGTGGACGCAGTTTCGATTCTGTGACCGATTGCCGGTGGCGGGCCCGCGACGATGGCGAAGGAGCGTACCTGCGCCCGTATGTACCAGAAGAGGGCCCGCGCCCAGACCGAGCTGTATATAAGAGTGCCTATTTGTGGGAAGACTCCTCAGACAATAGACGGTTCACTGAGAGGAGAAAAAAGACCGTTCGCTTTGACGGGCACGAAGGTGCCGCGACATTCCCGCGCGGGGGGCGCGACGCGTCGGGCGCACCGCACGACTGGGCCGCGCTGCGCTGGGAGCCCGAGCGCCAGACCAGCCAGGACTCCGCCACCAAAGACTCGGGAATCGATACCTCTAGCACCTTCACCTCCAGTGAAGATTCGAACAGAGGCGATTGCCCTAAGGTACAGACCGCTTCACATTGTGTCGGTTAGTTGCTTCAAATTAGTACTCATTTATCTATTAGTTCAGTTTGCGGTTGGATTATGCATAACATGTAGGAAATGTTTACAGATTATTCAGTTGTTTTAGATATTCTGTATGAAAAAACGTTTTGATTGCGTTCAGCGTACTTGACTAGCAAACATAAAATCCACGTTTTCCCATCTGTACAAAAATTAGGCCTTATAACTTTTACATACTTTACCTACTCAAAAGTTTATAAGTAGAATACTTGATTGACCACTTTTAAATATTTATTTTATACGAAAAAAGTAGAAAGCGTGTTTATGACGATAGTAATTTCTATGGATATTGTTGGCTGTAGCATGATTGCATTGGCGAGCATGCATTACATCCTATCTATGTTGAGTGTGCACATCCTTGTAAATTACACGGTGTTAAAGCTTCGTGGACTAGCTGTTACTGTCTTGTAATGTACAAGTTTTCATAAAACAGTAAAAACATAATTAATAGAGCTCTTTAGTGTCGAATACTTTAGTGAAGCTGATGATGAAATAATTAATGTAATAGTGTTGTGGACAGTTCCCGCTGAGCTGGCAGGTGTCGGCGGACGGCACGCGAATGATCGGTCACATGGTGCTCCGGAAGAGCGTCGTGGAAGGTAGCTCGCACTCTTCAGCGGCTATCCTCGGGCTGAAGGTGGTGGGGGGCAAGCTCCTACCGGACGGCACGAGAGTCGCAGTGGTGGAAAAAGTCAAAAAAGGGTCCATTGCTGACGTAGAAGGACAACTTAGGATAGGTAAGTTGAGATTTTAGTTCCTGACGTGGGTCGATCCGTAGAAATTACGGTGAATAAAGTAGGTACATAAATCTGTACAAAACTTTTAAAATTGTTCACATAAATGAACGAATCGCCTTTAAATTTTCGATATGTATCTACAACCACACTGCAATATTCAGGTGACGAAGTCCTGCAATGGAACGGCGTGCCACTCCAGGGTCGGAGTGCGGACGAGGTAGCAGCGGTGGTCGCCGACAGTAAACATGACCTGCACGTGGAGCTGGTGGTGTCGCGACCACTCACTGCCACACGCAACCCTGCTCTGCCGTGGAGAACTCACAAAGGTACCCTCTGAACATATAGGACCTACGCAACTTCCATTAAGAGTAACAATCATAATTAAGTTACTCGTTATAAATACTAAGCCACGCTTGCACCAAAAATCACTGAATGCGTTTAGCGTTAAACGCATATTAAAATATCGTTTTGTTCCTGTTAATCTTTTGAAAATGACAGAAACAGAATGATGTTTTAAATATGTTTAGCGCTAACTGCATGTAATGATTTTTGGTGCAAGCGCCCAGGTTAAATATAATTTCGTTCTGGCAGAAGGTTCCAGCAATATTATCGTTTAGGAAGTCAATTGGTGTCACGACTTCACGAGCCTCTAAATAATTACATTATTACTAAATATTAACCCTTTGGATGAATTTTTATTTAAAAATGAGATCCTTTTAAAAAAAAACCAAAGCTGCAGATGCAAGAACATTTTCCTGTAAAGAGTTAAGTTTGTTCTACGTACGCAGAAGTATACACGGAAGTGATGGGGGGTTGCGAGAAGCCGAGCGTCCTCGTCACTTCACCGGGCTCTCCCGACGTGCACTCGCGGCGCCGCCTCGCGCGCTACAACCACCACAACGCAAATGTTACTGGACGTATTCAGGTTTGTGACTTGTAACTTTTAGCCTAATATGATTTTATTTGTATTACGATTAAGTACTTATCGGCAATGAACTAGCTCAGAATCTGCAGGTTGACGCATGCATGTGATAAGATATCATAAGAGAAGGAAAAGGACATCATACTCTACAAGTTTTATCCATAAATTAGGTTACCTGTTTTTGTCAAAATGGGTACCCATTATACTCCTCCTACACTCCAAACTGATGTAGCCAAAGTCCCAAATGTTATAAAAGAGTGCGAGCCATTCACACAAATCGGGCGAAGTTCCAGGGGCGAGCCTATGTTATTAATCTGGCGCAATTCCAATCCCAGCTTACTCGTTTCTATTGAGGTTTTTGTAACAAAAACTTAACTAGGTCAAATTGCCCATCCGCAGTGAGCGGCTTTTGCAAATACGTTGTTTGTTGGGAAACAAGACAATTAAGCCATGCTTTAGTATCGTGTTACCAATCGATAGAACTTGTGACTAAGTAGATATTTTGTTTTTCATTATGCAGCTCAAAATATACTTCGACGTGAGCGCTACTCAGCTATGCGTCACAGTTGTATCGGCGAGCGGCCTCACTCCCCGGTCTGATGGATCCCCTCGGTGTCCGTATGCGAAAATATTCCTACTACCCGACAAAAGCGAGAAGAGCAAACGACGAACGAAAACCTTGGCTAACACTTTAGAACCACGATGGAATCAAAATTTTATCTATTGTGGGATTCGTATCACAGATATAAAGAGAAGAACTTTAGAGGTAAATATGTTGCTAGTAAACGAAGTTTGATAGAACCCCTTATCAGTTTCACTATTTATTATTTTGTTGATTTCCAACTTAAATATACTCGAATCAAATTTAAATTCAACTTCTGAACCTACAACACTAACAAAAAAGCCTAAAATATATTGTGACGGGACACATGGAATGTTTTAAATTGAACATTATTTTTTTAAGGTAACCGTGTGGGACTTAAATCGTTACGGCCCAAACGATTTCCTCGGAGAAGTCCTTCTCGATTTAGACAACTTAGTGATGAATCACGAACCTACTTGGTACACATTGAAGCCGCATGAGGAGATGGGAAGCTTCAGCGTAAGTATTTTGTTTGTCGCATATTCTCTTAAATAATTGTTTAATGAACGGAAAGAAAATGTTGTTTAGTGTCTTCACATTTCTTACCATGAAGGTTTAAAACGCTATATAAGAGCGACTGAAGCCGTATAGCTAAATTGCACCTAGGGTTTCTGATCGAGAGTTTCTGAAGCGAAGATTCCCGGGTCGAGTACAAGACGAAAAAAAACCTTGAGAATTCGCCCAAGCGTGAAAACCTAATAAAGCCGTGTAACTATGATATGAAACCGATGATCAAATGAATGTAATTTGCTTTTAAAAATATAGATTATACACTCCACGACAAAACTTTAGCACACTACACATTTTTTATTACAACTCTTAATAAATGTTCAGCTTTTATATTCTCTGATTAAAGACAGTAAGTCAAAGTACGTAAGTAAATATAAGAAAGAGACAGCTACGGTTTACGCATATGTTCAGCTGAAGGTCATGCCTCTCGGACAGCGCGACAAAACTATAGCACACGTTTAGTATGTCGTTGACTAGCAAAGAGTTAATACGTATTGTTTTCGTTTGGTAAATAATATACGTATCCCATAGTATCACTTATTTAAAATATCAATTTATTTGTTCATTATGCCTCGCGGAAAAAAACTTAATTCAGTTGAAATAAATATGATCAATAATTTAAAAAAACAAAATTTTAATGTGTCACAAATGTCAAAAATAATAAAAAGATCAAGGAAAGTCATCATAAATTATTTGAAAGATCCAGAAAATTATAAAAAAAAAATCCAGGAGGTCGGCCAAGGGCCATAAGTGATTGAGATAGACGTGTAATTTTGCGAGTTGCTTCAAATTCTGCGTTAACAGCAAATCAAATCGCTTCTGAAGCTGGCGTAAAAACAAATGTGAGAAATGTTCAACGTCTCCTACGTGATGCTAAGCATTTAACCAGGAAGAAAATGTTAAAAAAACCACCTTTAAGTGAGCAACATAAAAAAGAACGCTTAAAATTTGCCGAAGAACATTTTGCATGGGAAAAAAGTGGCGTCGTGTAATATTTTCGGATGAGAAGAAGTTTAATTTGGATGGCCCTGATGGGTATAAGTATTATTACCATGATTTGAGAAAAGACCAGATAATTTTAAGTCGCAGACAGCTTGGTGGAGGAGATGTTATGTGTTGGGCTGCTATAGGCTTTGAAGGAAAGACAGAAATAAAATTTATTTCTGGGAAAATAAATAGTGTAAGTTATATTAAATTAATCGACGAACAGTTAGCTAAATATGGAACACAAATTGGCGGTCAGAATTATATTTTTCAGCAAGACAATGCTGCTGTTCATACTGCAAAATTAGTCAAAGACTATTTTTCAGACCACAATATTCAAACTTTAACGTGGCCAGCGCGCTCCCCTGATTTAAATATTATGGAAAATTGTTGGGGTAAACTCGCACGTGCTTTGTACTTAAATGGTAAACAATATACCAATATTGAACAATTAAAAAATGCTATCCAAGATGAGTGGAAAAAGATAGATCAAAATTATATTAAAAATCTATATAAGACGTTGCCAAAGAGACTGATTGAAGTTGTAAAAAATAGAGGGGGTTATACCCATTACTGAAATAAAAATTAAAAATTAAGATTAGTTGTTTTCTTTTTTTTTACTAACTGTGCTATAGTTTTGTCGCACTGTTCGAGAGGCACGATCTTCAGCCGAACATATACGTAAACTGTAGCTGTCTCTTTCTAACATTTACTTAAATACCTTGACTCCTTGTCTTTAACCATAGAACATAAAAGCTAAAAAAAAATATTTATTAAGAGTTGTAATAAAAAATGTATAGTGTGCTAAAGTTTTGTCGTGGAGTGTAGTTTATAGATTTTTTTATTTTATCCTATGCTTTGAAAGAATAATAATTACTGGTCTTCTTTGAAGAGTCTCAGTGTTTTTATGTAACTAACCGAAAGCCAAAAGTTTTACTAACAGATACTCAACTCAAAATAGACTTTTTTTTATTTGTTGTTGAACACAACACTAATTAAAATATCTTATATTTATTGGAACTTTAGGTACCTAGCAGGGGCGGATCTACTTAAAGGCTTTCTGGGCTGCAGCCCAGGGCCCCGTGGATACAGAGGGCCCCCAACCGAACTGAAAACAATAGACGATATTGTCAATAATAAAAATTATCTAGAATTAAAAAAATCCGATCATAATAAAATGGCAATTGGCTGAGTAATTAGGTAGGGCCCCTAAGCAGTATTAGCCCAGGGCCCCACAAATTCAAGATCCGCCCCTGGTACCTAGTACCGTCATTAGCATAAAATATATTAGTTATAGATATATCCGAAATGTCCATGACACATATTTTTGAAACCGATGCTCCATCCTATAATTTTGGCATCGCTTGTTTTGCCAGATAGTTTGCTGTTCCTTCGATGTCACATATTTGTGCTGCCACTTGTAGGTATATGCCTTCCACAAAAATCCGTCATATATCAATGGATAAATCATGTAATCAGATATTATTGCCGACCTGTCCATAGTAATATATTTATGCTCGTTACTGTATTTACTTTTACTATTCGTTTAATTAAAGACTGTGATTGAATGTTTTACTTTTCTCATGAAGGAAACTAAGATACCTACTTACATATTATAATATTGAAAGCACACCTACTAATAAAAAGACATTAAAAATATATAGGATTTACTTAGTTTTGTTATAAAAATATGTAAGTAATGAAATGATAATGTAAATATAAGACTATTAACAATTAATATTGATGATTATTAATAAGCGTAATTCTAATTCGCATTTAACTGGACGAATGTCACAAGAACCAGCGGTTGTTTTATAAGAAAAATGCACTCGAAACGACAATACATAATAATCGTGAAAATCGTTGAGCGCTTACATGAACGAGATCGTTTGACAGGAAAAAGCAAATAAGTATCACCTTTGTACGTATTTTTGTTTTTTTTCTTCTTGTTTGTTTAGTAAATAGATAAATTAATAAAAAGATAATTTATTAATGTTATTAAAGTTTTTAAGCTTCTCTAAAAGTAGAGAATTCCCGGGAATTCCTAGCCGAGAATTCTCGAGCACCGAGAAATAAATAAATCGAGAAACCAGAATCGCTAATTTGCACCATCTATGTATATGAGGACCATTTTTTTAAGATTAGGTACGCGTAGTTTGGGTTACTTACACTACAAGTATTCCTGTTTACCCCTCCAAGAAAAATTAACGAGCTTGTGCTGGGTTCACGTATAAATGATGCAATAAGTGCCTGCTGGTTCTACATCAGCGCTTTACTTTGTGTAAATTATTTCATCACCACTGCTCTCAAAACGGTGAATGAAAACATGGTGAGGAAACCGGCATGTCCTAGAACCAAAAATTCGAAGACATGTGACATCTACCAAAGTACCAACCCGCACTAGGCCCGCGTGGTGAATTACGGCCCACTCCCTCTCACAGCGAGGAGGGCTGTGTCCCAGCAGTGGAAACTTTATAGGCTGATTATGATGGTGCTACATCGCCTATTACTTATCTCACAGAAATTCAAGTTTACAAGTTTGTTTGGCTTTGACTGCCACAGTAACTTCTAGATGATAAGCTAAATTGTGTCCAGCACTAGTCTCTGTGTTTTAGTCATCTCATGTTCCCGACTCCCCGACATGCTGGCCACAATTAGGCTTCTAATCTATTTGCCACTGTGGCAATCACGAGGTCCGTGGGACTGTTGGGGCTTAACGAATAATAACTAACCGAATGTTAACTCGCCAGAGGTATCGTGAGGACGAGGCAGACGGCGAGCACCTGTCGCCCCCGTCGACGTCCACGTCACGCTTGTCCGACTCGGACACGCCCAGCGAGTGCGACCTGCGCCGCCATCACTCGCTGTCTAGCCTCGCATCCAGCTCCAGTCCACCGCCAGCGCATGATGTAAGTATTCTGTAATTATTTTTGTTTTTATCTTTAATGTAGCACATCGAGTTTTACGAAAGAAGACGAAGCTCTACAAAGCCACAATCTTTGAAAATCGAAGCAACTTTATAGCAAAATAATGGGTAGGCATTAGCCGTCCACCAAAGTTCGAGCAGCCACCTAAATTGTGAGGTTGATGAAGCCAAACAATGAAAGCGATAAGACTACTTATTTGAATAAGTATTATAGCAAAAAAATACAATGTAGTTGATTTCTACAGCCACAAAAAAAGTATACCTACCTACATTGAACTACAATCCGACATGGGTTGTTAGGTATTCTTGGTCAGGAGGTACGCGAATCAGTTTGGCGCGAACTCTTTCTTTACAGCGAATGGATATGGATGGCGCGCGCTCCAGCCGCCGCGACATGTCTCCGGCGGGCAGGGTGAGGGCCGGCATGAACAGAGAACGCGTGAGTTGTCCGGATTATAACACGTACCCATCTACCTACTTTCATACTGAAGTTCAACTTACTGAAACGCATGATGAGGTTTCATATACCCCTTCTGTTCTATGGGTTCGAATCCCACTCAGTAACAAATAAATGCTTATTTGCATGACTTCCAGATCCAATTTCCCTGAGGAACTTTAGTCAGTGTTCCTCTGAGGACTAATGATCGCATCGACCAATAATCGTGTTAGCAACCAGTGGCGCATGCTTGCCCATTAATTTTACATTACGTGTAACGACTGACGTAAGTACAATTTCTAGCATCACAGTTACAGGACATATTGCAATGTCTTAACAACAGGTATTCCAACAAATAATCCACCGTACATTTCACGTTTTTTCTATAGTCATAGAACACTGCGTAGCCGTAGTAGCATTCATTTACTGATTGAAAATAGTGTGTAAGTTAAGCATAGTTGCCTACATTATATTTTATTTGAATGAACACAAAAAGAAAGCTTACTCATCAGAATATATTTTTACTATAGGTAATTAATATGAATTATATATTTTGTTAAGTTAGTTGTCAGTAGCTAAACTGTAAGGGCTGGTGTTTGCGTAGAGCGGCGGGTACAGCGTGGCGCGCTCGCAGTCGGCGGCGGGCGTGGCGCGGCCGGCGCGCGCGCGCAGCAAGTCGCCGCGCCGCTCGCTGTCGCCGCCCAGCGACCGCGACGCCTGGCGCTACACAGGTGCCGCCCCGGCGCCCTCCGACTCTACCCACCAATCACTACCACGGACGCCGACATCTGACTCCGTCGGCGCTCCAAACTTTTTCCGATTGGTCCGTGGACGTCGCAATGACAGCGGGCCTCGACCCCGCACGGAACACTGTCGTCGAGACACGCACGTTCTTTCGCCGCGTCCGCTCATCACCACTTTACTGCCACTTACTGTTTCACCTCCTAGCTCTGTCCACTTTGATTTTGTTTCATGCATCTTCCGCTGACCTAGTCCTTATATACCTGATATGAGCACGCTATCCATTATGGATGTTTGTTGTGCGTTGTATTCCGATTCTGCAATTTCAAGTTAAAAATTAGTATGAAAGCAAATCTCTGAATACAGCGCATTAATTAATGAATTTTAATGTAATCCATATCATGTCTAATAATTGCATGTCATTCTAAATCTAATAACCCAATGAATGATTTATCTTAGGCAACCTTCGTAAGTTTGTACTTGTTATGTATGTTTCAAAGAATATCTTGTCTGTTATGAATGTATTACTATTATCAATATGAATAAAATCAAACTTTCAATGGCATGTATTGTAATTTGTAGGAAGTATACGTCAATGAAGAAGCAATTAAATGTGATATTGCAGTGAACGAGGACCGGGGTGACGGGTCGCGCCTGCCGACGCACGCGTACGCGCCGCGCTTTCAGTCTCGATCAGCCACGGCCACGCCCACAACGAGTCCCAAGAAGCGACAGCTGCCACAAATACCTCATCACCAGGTACCATATTATTTTCTAAATGGCATTTGCTATTGGTTAGCTAAACTTAGCTTAATACTCAAACATTAACAACCGCAGTTCCTAAATTAATTGGAGTGATGCATGTCCGTTAACGTGTACCTAGGTACAACTGCGGTGTCATTCCATAAAAACTTATGTGAAGTGAGTTTGAAGTGAGCTGTCAACCCATGTAGCATCAGGTGGGATGACAGTTAATTTCAAACTCACTTCACCTAAGTTTTCTCGGTGAACTTTTCACAGAATAGACTGGCTGGTTTATTTATTCAGGCAAGTCGCTAAGTAATTTTGAGTATAGGCTCTAAAATTACAGTTACAATACACTCGTCAAACGTCAGCCAAGATCAAAATGACAACTAAAAGTATGTCGTGTTTCCGCAGGGTGGGCAGAGAGCAGTGCGCGCGCAAGTGTCGGCGGACCTCGAGGAACGTAAGTGGATCGCCCCGCATCACATTGGCGCCACACTCACGTACCGCAGCACGCCACAAGGTCAATACACGCTGCCCTGCCCCAATAACCTGCCACCACTCTATAAATGTGCCCGTGCATCTACCGGTGTACCTGACAGATAAGGTCGCCTCTATCAGACCCTATATCCAAAATACTAATGATAATGTGTCATTTGCAACACACATGGTCAATAATACCAGTGCAGGTGTAACTGTCAGGGATACCGTCGCGTGTATGGTCAGCTTACACTTCACACTGTGTCACCTTGCCCTAGTTCTTGTAGGTAACACCTAAAACCTACACAGCCCCTTAAATAAACAGAGTTGATGTCCTCCTAATAACATCAGAGACCACGGCAGCCAGCTGTGTGATTTAAATATGTGAGATTTTTAAAACACAATTATAATTAAGTAATCAACCATCAGTATAATTACTGACGTTTAAATATAAATAGGTATGTTTAACAACAGAAATGTGTAGTCTTTCACGAACGCACATGATAGAGAAACACCTAAGCGTAATGGTATCATTAAACTTGTATATCAGTGAGAGCAATTATAATGTAGGGTGGGAAAGACATTACGCAGGACTGTCCGACTCCGAGCTGGCGGCGCGCGGAGGAGGGGGTGCGGGCGCGGGGGGCTGGGGCCCGCGGCGCCGCCTGTCGCCCGACACGGCCGCGCAGGACTCCGACCTCGAGTCGGTGGCCTCCATCACGTCTAGCGCCTTCAGCACGCAGTCCGAGCGCCCGCGACCCACCAGGATGCTCAGGTACCATATAATGCACCTATATCCACGAGCAACCTAAGGCAGAATACCTACAAATATTTTTTTTTTTCGCACAATTTATTATCTTTTAATATCAAATATAAATATGTTTTTATCTGTTTACTCCTAATACACCCAATTTCGAGAAGTAAAAGTAAAAAGTTATTATTAACATAACTTTACAGCCGGAAGCGAATCCTCCCTCCTCACAGTACATCTTCTTCTTGCGATAGTGCTACCCCTGTCCCTTACCCGTACCGATATCGCCCCACTGATCGTCCCCCTCACCGGCTACTGCCGTCCATCTGTATCCCGGTGGGTGCGGAGCGCGCGGTGCGACGGCGCCTGCGCTCCCGCGCCGACACTCTCCCGCAGCCGGCGCCGGCACACCGCGCGCGCCCCTCGCGCCGCCTGCGCCGCATCCTCGCTCGCAGCCGCTCCGCCGGCTCCTGCACTCGCGAACGCTCCCACCGGCACGCTTATGAACGAAGTCACAGTTGCCCTGAATACCCTGTACACACCAATACGTATAAAATTACTGAAAACAAAAAAGATTACATCTTTCACATGGCACTATCCCGTACAACAAGACCATCGCTTCTCACAACTATATCTATTAATAGAGAGCAGAGAGCTTTACCGGCGAACGTTTATTATGGCCCAGTGCCTATAAATAAAATATTTATCCATCCTAGCAGAAAAAAAGTGCATACTCAACCTGAATCTAGTAACTGGTACGCAGAAAAGACTTTTAGTGTAGCGACAGATAATAATCAACCACATGTAAGTAAAGGAATTAGACGAAGAAAACTCCCTAACGTAGAAAGTTACCCTAATCCGCGCGTAAGATCACTTCCTGAAATTCCGACTGTTAACATGAGTAAAGGAGCTAATCACAATGCTGCAATAAGTAGTATTACTGTAGATTTAGTACAAAAAGATGAGATACATTCTGAATATCACGGTTATGACAGCAACGGCAGTGAAGCTGAAACTACGATACATGTTAGTATCGAGAAACCTAACAGTTTAGATCTTGAGAACACTGAATTAAATAAAACTAACTCTTTCGAAGCATCAGATTCACGTCAATCTATAAAGTTTACAGAGTTTAATCCCATTACATCTCAAATTAGTCGAAAAAAATTACTATCGCTCGATTTAAAAACCAACTATGATCAAAAAAGTCCTAATCAAACGAAGTCGTTGGACGTAAATACAATTAAAGAAGTAGTCAAAAGTCCCAAAGCTGACACAATACTAACCAAAGTAGATAAAAAAGAAAAACCTAAAATTGAGCGAAGACGAAATTCTGATTCATTAGTGATACTGAAAAGCTCACGTTCAAGTTCACCCCAAGATTTATCAACACCCGATCAAATTAAAAACATGTTTAAGAGAATGAGTATAACTTCAAAAAATACTTTAGACACTACTGAGTCCAAAGTTGAAGATAAAAAGAAGTACGGCAATACCGTTAGTATAAACGAAGTTCCCACCTTCCAAGAATATCGTTCACCCAACTCCCTTTCCCCGCAATCCAGTATTGATTTCTCTTTCAAAAAACCTTTGCCTTCCATTATTAAGAAAGCTCGCACCCGGTCATATTCTTTAGCAGCGACATATCATCTAGATCGAGAATTTAGTATTATGGCTAATTCTTTGTCTGTTGCTCTTTCTCCTCCGAACCTCGGCTCGCCCCGTCGTGCGCTCACTCCTGTCGCCTCACACCTGCCACTTGATGACACTCATCAAAACATTCATGACGCGGCGATGGACCCCTCCTCCTTGGACGAATCGACTGCCTGCGCTACGCCTCAATCAACGCACCCGGCACCTCAACCAAATTATCACCGACGTGATATAAACCTTTATAAAAAACAATCTATGAAAAAACGTGAAAAACCTCCGCACCGCCGGAATTCAAAGCGCAGTAATGACTACGGTGGACGAGAGAATGGACGCGGCAATGGCAGCAGCCAACAACAACAGCCTCTAGAAAGGCGAGAGTCGCGCCGCGGACAATTCACTCGAAGTTTGAGCAACGCAGATGTGCCACCAGATGAAAAAACAGGTAAGTCATAAGATATTATAAACGTGGTTTGATTTACCTAAAACTAACATTAAAAATAAGTTGTAACTTTTACCAAAGACGGCAGCCTCAGCGACACTGCTCTTGGTGGGGCGGGCGAACTGGAGCCTGCCAGCGACGATGTGCTACTGAAGGCGGAACCTCGGGACTACTTCGGTCCTGGTATGGGAAAGAAGAGCAATTCCACTTCGCAATTGTCAGCAACAGGTGAATTACATCATAACACTATAATTGATATTAACTGATTTATCCCTTAAATGCATTTTGGACCTTTGAATGTTAACAAAGGTTTATATTTATTTTAATTTAGTAAACATTTCAAGTGTTGGTACGATAATCGCAGGAAGGAAACGGAGGTTAGGTTTTGGTAAACGTGGAAAAAATTCGTTTACGGTGCAACGGAGCGAGGAAGTCGGGCCCGAAATGCGAGGTGGCATGGGTGGCGTGTCACGTGCCTCGTCAGCCTCCAGCGAGAACGACGAAGACAGGTTCGCGGTGCTCGGCACAGACGGCATTGACACAATAGTGCACTCGCCCGGGGCGGTAGCTCACTCGCGTATTACTGGTCCGCGTTACGAAGGTCACCGAGAAACGACAGAGAAGCCATCTGCATATTTAATAATTATGATTAATTATAAAACACCGCATGTTACAGTCATGAAACAAATAAATGTGCAATGTCGCTTATGTAAGTCAGCTAATGTAGAGCTTTATTTGGTAAATGTTTGAAAATAAAATGGAAAGTAATTTGTCACAAATAGATATGTGTACCCCCTGTGTGAGCTATACTTATACAGTTCCATAGATGATGTACTTGTCTTAAATAGTAGACATTTTCGTATCCAGAGAACTACCAATTCAATTTAACCACTGAGTGTTTAAATTTTCATCGTGTCATGTGATACGACACCAGTTTATTGTATTATGACGCTAAAGTTTTTTAGTTTTAACCCACCCCTAAAATAGATCTGTACCTATTTTCTTCCCATGCATATTATATATTAATGTCTAAGTTACATTAATTGGCCATCCAGAAATTTTAATATACCTACTTGAATTATAAATACCTGTGTAAATAACAGCACTTAGCTCATAAAATCAGTTACTGTAAAATGGACAACACTACGGTAACTCACAAAATACCAAATAATATACCTACCTATGTGAAATAATTTGTATCCATTAACAATAATGAAAAACTAGAATATTCCTTCAAGTTTCAAATTGTTAAAGCTCAGTTTCAAAATGAACGCAATGTTTCGCAAAGGTATGACATCCAAACTAAGTAGTGTAATGTGCTTTTCGACGGGTAATAAATGTATGTTGCGCCGGTGTTCTCGGCGGACTGTGCGACAGCGCGCGTGTCTCGCACAGAGGGCGGCGGCGGCGCGCGGCGCAAGCGCTCCGGCACCACCACCACCGCCTTCAAGCGCTCGCACGAGGTGTGCGCCACCAGCCTCGTGTCCATATCTAGCTCGGAGGGATCCTCGTAAGTCGCGCTCGGCCGCTCCGTTTTAAGCCGCAGTTCGCCAGCTGCCTGCAGAGTTCCATTTTTATATGTGCGCCTCGATGTTGCTCGTCTTCCACATACTTTGCCCCTCTCTGTGCCTTTCGTCTTGTCAAAGCATGATTCCAGTTAAATTGGTGTTTTACTCATCTTTTCTGTTCAGCACGCACGTGTCTTCTCTTGCATAGGCATCGCACCCTCTCGTTAAGTAGGTAACATGAGACAGCTACATTTAGCTCCGGTGTCTCCACCTCCGTGTCCGACGTTTGATAATATTTTCAGCCACATCCCGGCGAGACGATGTCGTCAGTCCAGAACGAAGCTGCATTCATGATGCACGATTGTGATTGAATGATAAATGTTGCCTGAAAGCCTATGATGTATGCACTAATTTTTTTGGTCTGTTACACACAATTTTGTCTGATCGATGTACATACATACATACATCAACATTCATGCATGTCTCACCGGAATAATCACTAGTAATTTTCCATGCTAAGATAAAAATAGGGTGACTAAAATCTAACACAGCTTTGTTCAAACGTGGTTTTGGAGGACATAGGCATCAATTTCTTAGTGACAATGAAATGAGAAGAAAGAAGAGAACAGGTTGGTTGTGGTGTAGGTTATGGGTAATTAGAAACATAAAACATCACAGTTTTGAAGTACATTAAATAAAATTGTAGATAGACTGAGACTAGAAATGGATTGTGTACCAAACTTCATTACTTACTATTTTTTTCTTGAATATTGCCTTCATAGTCTTCAATTCACTATTAAATCTACTACCTATCTACTTAATAGATGCAGACCATTCTCTAGCGTTTCTTGCACCTTTACACAGTTACATCTACTAGTTAGGTGTCTTGATACTTTATTATAGAACCTAGAACCTGGAATCCACGTGCTCTGCCTTAACTTTACCAATCGATGCATCCGAACGACTACCGCCCTCTTCTTCACTATTGTATCAATGTTATAAATGTTGTATTTTATTTTATTTTTTATAACTATTCCTTGGTAGTGGCTAAAAAGGTCTAGTCAACATTTTAATTATTACACTACATACATTTACCTTTTATGTGATACCTAACTACACCTTTTTTAAAATATTTTCAATAACACAATTGCATTTATTTCAATACTTAATATTTTTTTGTTAATTATTTTTATACAT
The DNA here is from genome assembly GCA_963855955.1 of Luperina nickerlii. Taxonomy (NCBI): domain Eukaryota; kingdom Metazoa; phylum Arthropoda; class Insecta; order Lepidoptera; family Noctuidae; genus Luperina; species Luperina nickerlii. The sequence continues at coordinate 11,389,558 of OY979664.1, read as the reverse complement.
TACACTTAAGTAATAGGTATATAAAGTAGGTATTGCTTATATTCAAATTATCTTAATCCAAAATCGAGGGACCTTTATCTAGTAGCAGTGGTGTGGTGTAAAAACCGATTTGAAGATAATGGGCATCACCAGTTCATAATAATGTAAGCTGTTTAGCTGATAACAAGTTACGTGTATACCTAAATTATAACATGATACCTGTTTTTAGATGGTCTCCTGGTATGAGAGGCTCGGGCTCGGACGGCGGCGGCCTGTCAGACTTCATCGATGGCTTAGGTCCAGGACAACTGGTCGGAAGACAGTTGCTCGGGGCGCCCACGCAGGGCGACGTACAACTGTCTATGTGTTACCAGAAAGGATTCCTTGAGGTTAATACTTGATTCTGTTGAAGTACACAAAAACATCTATTAAGTATAGAAAAATAAGACACCAAAAAACTTTAAAAGAATAGCGTAATAATTTATTTTTGAACAACCTACCAGAAACTTCTCAGAGACACCCACCGACTATTTCTTGCCTTACCGGGCCAAGGCTGCAAGTTTACCCAGTCTTCACATCATCCGAAGAAGTCTCACCATATAAATATACATAGGTTTCGTCCATCTGGTATTCAAGTTTTCATGTCCGTGACTACCGCAGGACCACCAACGTCAATCGCTTCCATATTTGGTAAATAATTAGTGCTCAATTGGTACTAATTAGTACTCGAACAACAAAATTGGTACCTTAGTAGTTTTCGAGAAAATCGACTTTGAAGGTGGTCCTGCGGTAGTCACGCTCCCTTCAGCAGGACCACCATGAGCGCCGAAAAAGGGCCCACGCTACAGCTATTCTAAGTATACAAATAATTAGTACCCATAAATGTGATTTATTTCGTAAAAAAAACAGAACTGTAATACTTGTATTTACCGAGAAATCAACGATGATAACTTTCTCGAAATTGTTCAGCAGGACCACGATTTTGAATGTTGATTCCAAGCTAGAGAAGCTTGTCGCTTTCCTCAAACCTACATAGAAAATTAGTACCCTGCAAGATAAAATTAGTACCCAAAATTCAAAGTTAATACTTCAGTAGTTTACGAGATATACCATGCCAATGGTGGGGTGGCGGTAGTCACGGTGCCAAATTTTCATTTCAAGATTTCTCTATTAAAAACTCTATGATTTCTTCCCAAATTTATACAAAAATTAGTACTCCTAAAGAAGTTAAAGCGACTAGAAATCCAGATTCCTAAGTGTTGTATTTTAAGAGAAATTAGCTTTCATTACTTTTCCATACTAAATCTCCGCGTATAACCCGACCAAATTAAGTTGTCAACGGTGCCAATTCCTTTGTTCACAAACTAAACTAAATTTGAGTTCAGTGCATCTTATCTTTTGTTTCATTATGAAAAGGACAGACAATAAATTTTAGTTTTGTCCTGTCAAAGTAATCAGAGCCTGACACTACTCAATACAAGTTTAGACGTGATTAAAAACATGCCTACTAATGTTACGTCAATTTACGTCAGACGCTGATTAATTTGATAGGACTAAACTAAAACTTATCTTTTGTCCTTTTCTTAATGAAATAGATAGAAAAAGATGCACTGAACTCAAATTTAGTTTAGTTTGTGAATAAGGGAATAGGCACCAATGGTGGTATTGAGCTGTTTAAGAGATGTACACTCGTGCACATAAATTTATGGATGTCGGAATAGTATCAACAGTTCAATATCTAAATTTTTATACAAACTGTGTATCTAGGTGCATATTAAGAAAAAAATAACCTATCGCTACCCATGGCTTGTGATACCTTTGTTATTGACGTGGCTTGTCGAACATAATAGGTACATAATTAGTACACAGTGATATGAAAACACTAAAATATGCGTGTGCCCTTTGCAATGCATATTATTCAAATATTTGCTGTGCCCGACAGGGTCCATAATTGTGTCTAGTATTTTTTATTTACCACCTGTAATTACATTATGGATTGCAATAAACGATTTGAGATTTGATATAAAAGGTACCTATTACTTACTTTTAGGTTTGTAATCCTTTTTAACTTACGTTATTAGCAACATAGTAAATTAGTTATTTAATACTAAGAGCTTGTCCAGAAAGGGCGAATTCGCCGCGATTCTCTCGTGCGTATTACGCGCGACCTTTGCGTTCAGAAGGGGCGTACCAACGCGCGAGCATTTGGGTTCGAATTTCATTTGTCAGTAGAAAACATGGAGTAGAACGCTCTGAAGTTCGCGCGTCAACTGGACGCAACAAGGAGTCTCCAGCGTGCAAAACGCGCGAGTCGAGAGGCTGGCGAAGTGAACGCGATTTACGCGCGGATTTTGAAATCGCGCGATGCTTGTGGACGCGATGTATTGGCGCCTAGTATCTCGTTAACGCGCGAATGAATTCTCGCGAAACGTTTCGCGGCGAATTCGCTCCTTCTGGACAAGGTCTTAGGTAGGTATTACTGCTTGCAGCAACGGTAAATTAGTAGAAAAGAAATAAATAAAAAATACCTATCGCTTTTAATGATATTCATTCACAACAACACAGAAGGTAGGTACCTACTTACAATACCTACAGAAAAATAATTATTCGAGTACTTACCTACCTGCCCACGTCAATAACAAAGGTATCACAGGCGATGGGTAGCGATAAGTTATTTTTTTTTCTTATTAAGTATAAAAGTTCAGTTTGTATAAAAATTTAGATATTGAATGTTAATACTATTTCGACATCCATAAATTTATGTGCACGAGTGTACATCTCTTAAACAGCTTAATACCATTGACAACTTAATTTGGTCGGGTTATACGCGGAGATTTAGTATGGAAAAGTAATGAAAGCTAATTTCTCTTAAAATACAACACTTAGGAATCTGGATTTCTAGTCGCTTTAACTTCTTTAGGAGTACTAATTTTTGTATAAATTTGGGAAGAAATCATATAGTTTTTAATAGAGAAATCTTGAAATGAAAATTTGGCACCGTGACTACCGCCACCCCACCATTGGCATGGTATATCTCGTAAACTACTGAAGTATTAACTTTGAATTGTGGGTACTAATTTTATCTTGCAGGGTACTAATTTTCTATGTAGGTTTGAGGAAAGCGACAAGCTTCTCTAGCTTGGAATCAACATTCAAAATCGTGGTCCTGCTGAACAATTTCGAGAAAGTTATCATCGTTGATTTCTCGGTAAATACAAATATTACAGTTCTGTTTTTTTTACGAAATAAATCACATTTATGGGTACTAATTATTTGTATACTTAGAATAGCTGTAGCGTGGGCCCTTTTTCGGCGCTCATGGTGGTCCTGCTGAAGGGAGCGTGACTACCGCAGGACCACCTTCAAAGTCGATTTTCTCGAAAACTACTAAGGTACCAATTTTGTTGTTCGAGTACTAATTAGTACCAATTGAGCACTAATTATTTACCAAATATGGAAGCGATTGGCGTTGGTGGTCCTGCGGTAGTCACGGACATAAGTTTTCCCTGAAGTATTGAAGCGACGTGACGCTGTTTCAGGTGGAGGTAATCCGTGCCCGAGGTCTGGTATCGCAGCCAGGTAGACGAACCCTGCCCGCGCCGTACATTAAAGTGTACCTAGTGAGCGGCAAGCGCTGCATCGCTAAAGCTAAGACGAGCACGGCGCGCCGAACACTCGACCCACTTTACCAACAAACGCTTACCTTTAGAGAAAACTTCAAAGGTTGCGTATTACAGGTGAGCTTGCCTTTTATTGTTTTTTCAATTTCTGGTTTGACTTGGGGCATTTGTTTCGCGATACTCGAGTATTACAAAATATATTCTATTCTTATTGTATAAAGTTATTTTTGTATTAACTAAATAACGCGTATATTTTTACAAATACGCCAAGTGTAGGTGCTTAAACACACAAGCGGCGCATACTAGTCTCACACTGACCGGCACATACTGGTCGAATGCTACCTGGAGTGTGCAGTGGAGTGACGGGTGCCGCGATATTAAGTGGCACTACCAAACCGAAAATCCATAAAGGCGGCTTTCCTCCGACACTATCGTCGGATGCGCATGCCCATTGCATATTTTTATACAGCCTGTCATTTTAACTTTAGAGCACTGCATTACGACGCTGACGTCCACGTGGCGTGAATAGTTTGGTTTCCAGTCTCTATAGACGACAGCCCGGCCTTAGACAATTAATCGTTGCTTGATTATATTACTTTAAACCTCTAACTCTATCGGTGAGCTGGCAATCCGTGCGGTAAAAAATCAAATACAATGTAAATTGTTTGCATACACAGGTGACAGTGTGGGGCGATTATGGACGCATAGAGGGTAAAAAGGTGTTCATGGGGGTGGCACAGATCATGCTCGATGACCTTAACCTCTCTAATATCGTCATAGGATGGTACAAACTCTTCGGAACTACTTCATTGGTAAGGCTTTGTTATTGAATTGTATCAATTAGAATAGTTGGTGTTACGTATCAATTTAATATAATTAAATATTTCTTTTTCTTTTCAGTAACCAAGGTTCTACGCTGTCTACAAGTGTCAGGCGAACCTATATCACAATAAAAAAATTATAACTTGTCCAAATAATAAATCTAGTGATACTGCTTTAATATCATGATAAAACGCAAAATATCTTGAATATAGGAAATTTTCTATAAAACGAAAGATATAAAATAATAATAATAATTTGTATTTTTATTTTCTTTTGGAATGCCTACCGGAGTTTTGAATAGATAGCATTTTATAGCAATGAAACAAATGTATAGTGTACTCAATAATATGTAATTAAGTATTAAAAGCCAAATGGAATTCATGTATATTTTTTATCCTTAACAGCCAATTTCACCTATCTTGAACAAGTGGAATAGATATCTTAAATCATCATCATCAGCCTATAATGTTCCCACTGCTGGGACACAGGCCTCCTCTCAGTGAGAGGGAGTAATCCACCACGCGGGCCCAGTGCGGGTTGGTAGATGTCACATGTCTTCGAATTTTTGGTTCTAGGACATGCCGGATATCTTAAATTGTCAACTATAATTCATTCTAGAAACTTATAAATTAATGCTAACGTGTAGTAAAATTGGCTCAAGAACCCGATTTTAGCTTTTCCACATCTTTTAGACACACATAAATCCAGGTAGATAAAAAAAATAAAGTCATTATTTCCATATTTATATTCCACAGATATGTGTATAACATTTCCATATTTAGCAATCCATCTCATTGCGTCTAATACATCAATCAGTCTATTATTACCGCCTGACGTGACCAACGGTAACGAGTCCATAAAATTATAGTTTACAATCAACATTATTAATACTAGCTAGAGGAAAGTGGCAGAGTCAAATGTGTATAAGGTTTGATAGGTGAAAGATCGTGTTTACAAAATCGGCGTAATGAGCTTTCACTCTCAATGGTGACTTACGCTAAAGTAACATAGTTAGGTACTAACCTTGACTTAAACAAAACTTGTTGAATAATCTGTAGTCCTGTACAAACTAATGTATTGGTCTATATTAAACGTCTAAAAACTGTCTCAAACTCAACACTTAGTGCATCATTTGCTTAGGTTGTTTGGAAGGTGAAGCACCCGGTAACCTGCCTTCGCCTGTCCTCTTCACTCCCGTAGATTTTATATCTGCAAAGAAACATAAAATTTTAAGATATTCATTCATTTTCAAATAATGACACGGCGTGATAGCCTTCATGCATTCCCATGGAAGAAAATATAAAACCCCTCTAGCAGTATTGGCGCTCATACTAAAGCCCATTCATAGGAAACAAACAGTGAGAAACAGTTAACCATAAAATTTTTAGGGTTCCGTAGTCAACTAGGAACCCTTATAGATTCGCCATGTCTGTCTATCCGTCCTCGCTTGATCTCTGTGACCGTTAGCACTAGAAAGCTGAAATTTGGTACCAATATGTATATCAATCACGCCGACAAAGTGGTAAATAAAAATTGGAAAAAAATGTTTTATTAGGGTAGCCCCCCTATATGTAAAGTGGGAAGTGATTTTTTTTTAATTTCAACCCTAACGTGTGATATATTGTTGGAAAGGTATTTAAAAATGAATAGGGGTTTACTAAAATCATTTTTTGATAATTTCAATAATTTCGGAAATAATCGCTCCAAAAGTAAAAAACAATGTGTCCCCCCCCTCTAACTTTTGAACCATAAGTTTAGAAAATATGAAAAAAATCTGAAAAGTAGAACTTTATAAGGACTTTCTAGGAAAATCATTTTGAACTTGATGGAAACAACAGTTTTTGTACAAAAAAGACAAAAAGTTGTACAAAATAATTTCTGGACTAAGTTTGTAGTATAATCGTATATGCAAGCATTTTTTTAACTTCGATTACATATTTTATTATCCTGAACGTATATTTTTTAAAACAAAAACAAAAAAAGAATTATTAAAATCGGTTCTCGTTTAAGTTGGGTTACCACTATGTTCGCGCTCCAGCAGCGCTCCGCGCTCTTGCAACTGCTCCAATGGATACGTCGCGCGCACTTCTACATGCGCTCCCCTTTGACACACTGCGCTCCCCTTTGTGTTCGCGCTAAAAACCGTCACGAGTCGGAGCGCCTGCCGCGGAGCGTGCAATCTGCAATGTTGCACGCTCCGTGTTCGCGCACGTACCCACTACCGGGAGCAGTTGCAGGAGCGCGGAGCGCTGCTGGAGCGCGAACATAATGGATACCCACTTTTAAACTCATAAGTGGGAACACTTATTGTGACGGACGGGAACTACGGAACCCTACACTGAGCGTGGCCCGACACGCTCTTGGCCGTTTTTTTATTTTCGCAAATTTAGTTTTCAATGAATATAAAACTTTGTTGCCTGCAATACACGAACGTGTAGTTTAAATATTGTTGTGCAGTGTTGTGTGGCTTTACGATAGCAATCATTTTCTTTTGACAGTTCAAAAAGTCAGGAACGAGTTATCAACACAATGGTACAGTCACATCCAAAATATGGTCGTCACCTTACGGGCTATTTTGTCTACTCATTGCACAATTGAATCTACTTTACTCAGTATATTGCGACATAATGCCAATATACCAGAATTACATTCAGTCATCTTTACATGTCAGAGCGAATTAAAAATCACTCACATGATTTATCCATACTAATATTATAAATTCGAAAGAAACTCAGTCTGTCTGTTTTAACTTTTCACACCTTAAAGGATTTAGAAGAAATTTGACTCACGAATAGATCGTGACCTGGGTTAGGTTAAGTTAGACTGGACATAGGATTTTTTTTTACCTTTTGTCCCGGAAGTAATTTTCCGTGGGATAATTTCCGACTTCCACACGGGCGAAGCCGCGGACATAAAATGGCCAGACCATCAAAAAGGCTTTAGGTTGATGTCAACTTATTGATTGGACTTAAATATATTTTTTTATGCAATATACAAACATAATACTTTTTGAAGTGCTCGGTGCCGTAACTTCAAAAAGTATTAAGTATGTATCCTGACTTGAAAAAAAAGGACAGAATTTAAAAACTGACGAAGATATAAGAGACTTGACTGTACAGAGATCCCAAGAAAAGTATACGCTTCGGGAACTGCGACAGCTAAAATACTGGCATTCAGTTGCATCCGGTTAGACTGGAAGTACTGGCCTTTTTTGTGTTAGTACGATTACAAAATTATATATTAACAACTCTATAAAATTCCAAAAAAGTAGTAATACTTTTGAGTTAGATGACGATTTGCGACTAGAGTGGGTAAACCGACAAAGAGAAAACTTCATACAAACGCGCATTGATAGGTGCAGTACTACAAAGCGCGGTAGTACAAAACTTTGAAGCCTTGCTTCTATGGTGGTTACTCTATATGGCACAACGATCGTGCTAATTCGAAAACAAGAAAATAACAGAAGCGCATAGTTTTTCTGGTTTAACTTTCAAGTTTTTGCACTGGCAAAACGAAAGCTACCTATTAATTGCAAACAAGTTACGGAATAGGGACTTGAGGGTTTGATCAAAAAGGTACCAAAACCTGCCATCCTGTGTAGAAAAAACAAATAAGTATAACAAAAAACTAGGCGGTCGCAAAAAAGGTCCTCTTTATCAGTATGTTGTTCTATTTTCGCCATACCTGAACCCCCAACCTTTAGGCTCTACTCCTAAGCTATATACTGGAAAGTACATTTTTCATACAACAGTCGGATCAGAGAGCTGTTTGTTCTACTTGAAGAAAAATAATAAATAAATTATAAAAATACATGGTCCTACGTTATTAGTCCCGGTCCACCAAAAATAAAAATAACACAAATTAATGAAAACATAATATTAAAATCCACATTCGCGGCGCACATTACGCTGTATCGACACGTGATTGAATTGAATAATGAAATTAAAATAACTCGGAAAAAGTGAACATTTAAAACGGCTATCTACGTAGCTTACCGACAGCGACCGTTGACTCCGGCCCGGGCAGCTAATCGTCCACGGTCGAATGCGCGGGCGGCGTGTTCTTGGATCCACCCTCTCCACCACTGTTAGTCGTTCGTATTTTTGCGACAGTACCTGTAGTGTACACATGGTTGTGCAAACGTTCAAACGCGCTCTCTGAAAGCACTGAAAACTTCACCGAATAGAAGGGCCTACCTTTCAATTTCTAAAGTACTGCCGCAATGTGATCACTTGCACTTATCAATACATAAAAGTACGCTTCGTTAGAGTACGACAGTCGACATGGTATAAGCTAACTAAAGTGATATTTATCACAGATTATCTATTCGCAACTAACTTATGTTATAATGATAAGCGTAAACGACTCGAACGTAAAGCCAACTACAAACGATTAAGCTGAAGTCCTAGGTAAAGCAAGTATGCGGCCGCGGTGGGAGCTTATTAAGGTGATATGTTGAAAAAAATGTGGTTTTTCTATTTCGTGTAACTTGTTAAGTATGTGGAATAGGAATTTAACATTTTGGTATAATGTTTTTTGACTCTTTGGTCTAGTATCATATAAAAGGAATACACGATTCAATGAATTTTTCTCGATACAAAAAAATTACAAAGTTATATCTATTTTTTTACTTTTTTGACATCACGGCGTAACGCTTAAGAGTTATTCAATGGAATTTACTTTAAAATATAGAGTATTATCATTATCAAAGTTTACTCAAAGTGGTTTTAAATTTAATTTATTTATTTTGTTAAAAAGGAGTAAATTCGTTTTGGCACATACGTCGTTTTAATCCGAGTGCACGCACATTATAGCCATCACTCTTCTTTTGCGTTTCAAAAGTAATTGCATCACTTTCGTTCGCTTTCGGTTTTCGAGGATTTTAGATTTTCGAGTTGGCGCCTTAACGGAGGACGCTTCATCGCGGTCACCTAGTCTACGTATATGTGCGTAAGGACTAGAGATGTTACGGAAGTCGTTTTACCGGAACCGGAAACGGAATCTGAGGTTTTAAATTTGATTGATCGGAATCGGAATCGGAACCGGAACCGGGGCGGAGTAGAAGAAAGATGTGTTAAGGGCCTCCCCTTAAAACATCTTTCTTCTATTTCTCCTAACATCCATAAACAAAACAATAAACTGAGACTTTGAGCGCGAGCGTGTATAAAATAAACAAACATTAGGTACCCTGGTTTTTTGTAGGCGCTCTAGTCACGTGTATCGCTGCGTTTCGAACTTCGGTCTAACTCCGATTCAAAATTATCGGAATCGGAGGTGTAAAATTAATCGGAAGTTCCGACTTTTCGGAATCGGAACCGAAGCTCCGTAACATCCCTAGTAAGGACGTTTTCCCTAGCTAAAGGTTTGTAAATTAATGGAATTTGGAAAAATGTTAATCCGTATTATATCAATCAGCTTCTATTAACGAAGTTAGTAGATGGGTTGGTTCAGAATTGATGAAAAAACCAAAACAATAAACGGATTAATAAAAAAAAGGTTAGTTATTCTAACATCTGCTTAGATTTTCATATCTAATACAAAAAAATGTTGATTAGTTTAATCAGTAGTAAATGTGCAATCGCACGACAAGTATAGAACTATCATGAAAAATTTAATGCAAGATGCATTTAAGGCCTCTAACAGACGACGCTCTTTTTGCTCTTCCACAACTGTTAAATTATGACATCTTTCTTTTTAAGCGCCTGTATGTGATCCATACAGTGTTGTCGATTTTTACGCGCAGTAATAAAGAATGTCGTGAGTTTCCGTATCGTCTGTTACATTATTTTTAACTCACGTGGCGACGCGCGCTTTACTTGTGGTAACCAAGTGTACAACACGCTGTGAATGTGTGCGTGAAGACGAGTAGTGTCAGCACATAACACACAGACTTCCGACTTCGTTATTGTCTCGGACGGTACCTAGAGCTCCGGCGCTTACATACACATTCACATGGTAACCACAAATAAAGCGCGCGTCTGTTTGATATAAAAATACTAAACAGACCTAAGCCAATATATCAAAAGTTCCTTTTTAAAGTTTGATCTTGACTCTTTCAGTTTAAATCTTGTTTATGATCGAAATTCACCCAAAGAGACCGGGACTAATAAAGTAGGACCTTATAACAGAATGTATTGTAAAAAGTATAATTATTTCAAAGAGACATTTTGCGACATACCTTGCAACCACCTGACTTGAGTAGCTGGGCCGTACCCTTTCTCGTTTCGTGCGGCGATGCGGAATATGATGGCTGGCTTGGTGGAGGAGTCCACGTGGGCGGCGCTGAGCGACGCCTGCGGGACCACGCATGTGTTTGCCTTGCCACAGTACACGCGCACAAATGCTAATTGTGATTTTGTTGGCTCCTAAAAACAAAAACTTTGTTTTGATACATAGGTAGTAAGAAACGACGACAGTATCGAGAGTTGAATTAACGTTCGTTTGTTTGGCACGCGCGGGTTAGAATTATAACTCCATTTTCGGTAGCATATTATGTAAGTTCTTAAGGTCTTACCACCATTCAAACCTTGATAGAATTTAAAACTGGCATTTTATAACACAAAAATAATGAATTACCTTTGATGGTGTAGTAGACCGCACGGCTAGGTACACTGAATATTCAAATATTCCTTCAGCAGCCACTTGTGGAGGTTCCCACGACAAATGTGCACCCTCTACTGACTTCGATATTTTGATGGCTGACGGTGCACCCGGAAATCCAGGTAAACAGGTCTTAAATGCAGATTCCTATGAAAAGAGAAATGGTATTATGACGAATATAGCGACAAAGTATATTTGTCAATAATCCCATAACAGATACAAGATTGTAGGCTTAAGCTAAAGTATTTTACTCACTTCACTATACTCGCCGCGCCCACACGAATTGATCGCGGCTATTCTGAATTTGTAGGCTGTGCCGTGTTCAAGCGCCGTCGTGGGTAAACCAGTTAAGTCCGGCAGATTATCCAGAGACAAATTGGATAAGTCCACATTAGGATCAGCAATGTAGTTCTGGACCTAGATTATAAACAAATCAGATTAGTAAAACATGAATAATGAATAAAAATATATTCCGTACGCGGCCGTAAGTACAGCACATCGAATTTAAGAAAAAATGCGGCTTTGTCTATTTATATGTGAGTCTCTTTCTAGAACTCGATTCTCTGTACTTATGGCCGAATTTTTATTATACCTATCAAATAATTACCGTAAAAGAGTTGCCTTTCACGATCCCGACGGTGTACCACGCATCTTCATCATGTTGCTTCGGCTCCTCGGTCTCAGCCTATAATAGTGTATCAGACAGTCTTTATAAGAAATCAAACTACATTCTTTAGGCAATCGGAATCAAAACAAGTTAAAACTTAAGTGTTTATGCGGAAGCGGAACTCCAAGAGTAATTCAGACCATGATCACTGAGAAGTTTGAAACAAATGAGATCACCCTGATGCATTATGCTTCGAAATAAGAAAAAGGATCAAATATTGAAACCACAATTGTTTGATTATTATTATCGGTACTGTTTTCCGTTAAATAATCATCTGTCGCATTTGGCGGTGAAACATAGGACAGCTTGCACTTATGTGCATTTGAAAAATATTTATTGTCTTAGGAAAATGTTTATTGTCTTATTTATATATATACGCTATGTATAGGCTTGGGCCTAAGAGCAGTTAAAAATGCCACAATGCAGGGCTTAAATATGCCATAATGCACAGGAGTGGAGTACCGCAAAGTGTGAAAATAAGGTTGTGTCGGTACCTGTTCGTGCTGGTGGTGCAGCGCGGCGCTGGCGAGCGTGGCCAGCGCGTGCGCGGCGTCGCTGGGCGGCAGCGGCGGCGCGCCCGAGCTGCTCACGGCGCCCTCGCCCTCGCTGGCGGCGCCGCTGCCCTCCGCCGCCACCGACGACGACACGCCCGCGCCGCTTTCCTCTCCTGGGAAAACCAAAAACACAATTCTTAAAATAACATCCACTTTTGTCACAAGTCTTTCTCATTTCTTTCTTTATGCCAGCATTTCAAAGAAGGGCGAGCAAGCCAAACTTGCACATTTTTCATTTTAAGCATTTTTGTATAAACTTAAAACTAGACTTTATCAATTTGTAACCTATTTTATCGCAGGTGTGATATAAAAGGGGGTAAGTAATAGATGATATAACAACAAAATCTCTAATATTAACAACATATGACAACGGAACCTATAATTTTATTTAATATAGCTATTAGTTAATATAATGAACGATTGATATAATTTTAAAACAACTAATTTTTATAAGCATACCATACATCAAATATAACATCGTTTGACATAACATACATTAAATACAAAATCGTTTGACATACCACTCAAAAGATATAAAACTTATTTGGTGTAATATGATGAAAACGCCTACTTTAAAAAACTTTGTTTTATTCTTTGTAAGTTCTATCGTAGTTATAGGTAATAGTAACTATTATGTCCAGTAATATCATTAAAACACGAAATTAGGTAACTGCATGTTTATTCAGCTAGGTAGCCTGACACAATGTGTAGATTCAAACCTACCCCCAACTTAGTTCATCTTATTTGTCAACAAGAGAAACAAGTACCCTCAATCTTCTATACACATATCCATGCTAACAAACTACAATCATGTACATGACATACCTTTCCCACAAGTAAACACACAAAATAGTACATAAGAAATTAACATTAAGAATAAGAACAATTAAATAAGAAATATAACATTCTATGAATTAGAACAAAACACAAAACTTATACAATTTAAAGTATGTTTAAAGAATCAGTTTAATTATAATTTTATTTCTGCAATTATCTCGGTATTCCTAGAATATCAGCCCAAGACTCTTCACTGGGAATTTCTATCATCTGTTCAGGTTCTTCGCTGATCTGGTCCCGAGCTTCCTCACTTATCTCTTTCCTCTCGTTTTGTGGGCGCTCTACCTGTGATGCAACTTTGATAAGTTGATCAATATGTCTGTTGATGACGAGACCATCATCGGTTTGCACTTTGTAACTGGATGGACCAGTTTTGTCTACTATTCTGCCCGGCAACCACTTCGGACCGTTGCTGTAATTTCTGTATCTAATTCTACAGCCAACTTCAGACTCTCTGTTTCGCCTCTGATTATTGTCAAAAACTTGCTGTTCGGTCTTTTTTCTTTGTATATGGTCTGGGTGTATCGTGTCCAGTAGGGTGCGCAGTTTTCGATTCATCAGGAGTTCAGCAGGACTCTTTTGTGTTCCAGCACACGGTGTCGAGCGGAGGCTTAGTAGCAGATTTGGAATTTTTATGTCCCAAGCCATGTCATCCATTTTCCGTATCTTATCTTTCACAGTTTGGACCATCCGCTCTGCTAACCCATTGGTGGCAGGGTGATACGGTGCTGTCGTGATGTGCCTTATTTTATTTGAGTCAAGGAATTGTTTCATTTCTTCGGACACAAAAGCGGTCCCATTGTCAGAAACCAGTATCTCACATAAACCATGAGTCGCAAATACTACCCGAAGGTATCGGATTACCGTCGCAGTGGTCATATTGTTAACTATAAACACCTCGGGCCATCTTGAGTACGCATCGACGATGATCAAAAAGTTCTTGTTTCGAAAAGGCCCGGCGAAGTCGACGTGTATTCTCGACCATGGTCTGGTGGGCGTGATCCATTCATGTTGAGATCTGATAGGCATGTGCCGGTGCTCGAGACACTTGTTGCACTGGCCCACAATTGCTTCTATGTCTTCATTTAAGTGTGGCCACCAAATGTAGCTTCTTGCCAGCGCTTTCGTTTGTACGATTCCATTGTGTGTCTTATGTAAGGCCCGTAAAGTGGCCGTGCGCAGCGGCGGCGGCACAACTACGCGATTACCCAGCAACAGACAGTCATCTTGCAAGGACAGTTCGGTGCGATGTAGCCAGTACGTATGCAGATCCGCCTCTTTAACCTTTGCAGGCCATCCCCTTTGAACGTAATGCACTATCTTTGATAGCGTGTTGTCTTTTAGTGTTTCAGTCGCAATACGCTCTGCATCGAATGGGAAATCTTCAGGTTTTTCAGCCATCAGCAGTATCTCACTCAGTTCTGTTCCAGGTCGCTCAGGAACTGGTTGTGGCCATCTACTCAAATTGTCTGCACTGCCTATCTGTCTTCCAGGCTTGTAACGGATATCATAATCGTGTGAGGTGAGCGCGATTGCTATTCTTGTCAAACGGGGTGATAATATGTTAGGTGTCGGTTTTCTTGGGTTGAATATACCCAGAAAAGGCTTATGATCTGTGACTACAGTGAATGGTCTTCCTGCCAAGTAGTTGTGGAATTTCTGTATTCCAAACAAAATCGCCGTTGCCTCTTTGTCTAATTGCGAATAGCGCCTTTCAGTGGAGCTTAATGTTCGGGAACTCATGGCCACGGGACTTTCTTTGTCATCTTCCATCACGTGTGATAACACGGCTCCGACGCCGTATTCTGAGCTGTCGCATGTCAGAATCAGAGGTTTATTTAAATCGTAATGCACTAAAGTCATGTCAAATATTAGGGCCTGTTTGGCAGTGTTGAAAGCATGTTGTTCCCGTTCGGTCCAGCGCCATATTTGCGTTTTGTCTAGCAGACGATGCAAAGGTTCAAGTATGGTAGCTTTGTGTGTTATAAACCTTTCGTAAAAATTGTATAAACCGAGGAACGCTTGTAATTCTTGAACGTTCTGGGGCTCCGGTGTGTTCATTATCGATTCGACCTTGCTCGGCGACGGATGAATGCCAACAGCATCGATGATGAATCCCAAGAATTCAACTCTCTCTTTAGCGAACTTACATTTATTTTTGTTAAGGCGTAATCCCGCTTCTTTTATACGCTGTAGGACCATGTCTAAGCGCTGCAGCATCTCAGGCATTGTACGTCCCGCGATTATGATATCATCAATCAGCACAGCGACTCCTCCGATGCCCGCTAGTAGCGCTGTCATCAGCCTCTGAAAAATACCGGGGCAGGCCTTCACACCAAATGCAAGTCTATGTACGGTATACAATCCTTTGCATGTGTTAAGAGTTAAAAGTTTAGATGTTTCGTCGTTGATAGTCACTTGAGTATAAGCACGATCCAAGTCCAATGTTGTGTAAAATCTTCCGCCTGCTACAGCTGCAAATACTTCATTCGCCGTAGGCATAGGGTAGGTGTCCGATTCCGTTGCTTGATTGACTGTACAACGGTAGTCACCACATAGCCTAATCTCGCCTGATTTTTTGACAACCGGCACTACCGGCGTGGCCCACTCAGAGTACGCTACTGGCTGAAGCACGCCCTCGGATACGAGACGGTCGATTTCGTTCCCCACTCTGTCCTTAATAGCGTATGGAACAGGACGAGCTTTTAAGAATTTCGGGGTAGCACCCGGTTTTAAATGTATTGCCACTGGATCTCCACGGTACGTACCGAGACCATCCTTAAATACATCACCATGTTTTCTGATTATTTCCTCCAGTTTAGTATAATCTCCGTTTGATACGAAATTAATATTCATAGTAATGCCTAGATGCATAAGCCAGTCTCTTCCCAAGAGATTCGGTCCATTACCCTTAGCCACTAGTAACGGAAGATGATACTCAATGTCCTTATAGCGCACAGGCAGCACTGTCTGGCCGAGTAGGTGCACGGGCGCGTTGGTCCAGGTGCGCAGAGCCAGCGGCGCCGCGTCGAGGCAGTGCGGCGGCGGCAGGCGCGGTCGCAGCAGGCGCCATGTGTGCTCGTTCACCAGAGTGTAACAGGCACCCGTGTCCACCTGCAGTGTGACGGGCTCACCCGCCAGCAACACATGAATGACAAATGGCGCTACTCGAGTCGTACTTTGGACGACATAAATGCCGTTTAAATTCGCGTCGCCATCCTCCTCCGTAAAGTTAACTTTATTTGCGTTCTTTTTAGAAATGCAGACTTTTTCGAGATGTCCCTTTTTATTGCAATATCGACACGTAACGTTAATGAACCGACACTCGTCAGCGTGTCGATCTCCACAGCGGTAGCAAAGACGAGGCACGGAGCGCGGGGCAGGGCGCGGCTGCGCGGCGCGCGGTGCGGGCCGCGGGCGCAGCGCGTTAATGTCCATGGGCTCCGGCGGCGTCGCGGCCGGCGCGGGCGGCGCGGCGCTGCAGCTGGTGCCTTCCCCCACGCGCATCATGCGCACGTCGTTACTTGCACTTTCAGATGACAACATAGCATCGACTACATTGTGATATGTTAAATTGTCTCTTTTAAGCAGCTCGTACTGCAACCTATCGTCCTTCATTCCACACACCAGTCTGTCACGTAGCATGCGCTCCAAATCAGTAAAATTGCAACTAGCGCTGATTTTCCGAAGTTGAGCTATGTATTCGGCGGCCGATTCGCCACGATTTTGATCACGTTTATAGAATTTGTATGAAATGGATATCTCGTTCGGTTTCGGACTGTAATGTTTGGTTAGAATTTCTATGATCTCACTGAACGTCACTTCGGTGGCTTTTCGTGGTGTAATTAGTGCTAATAAAGTTTCAAACACTTGCGAACCACACACAGTAAAGAAATTTGCCCGTTTTACATTGTCTATCACGATTCCGTTAGCTTCGAAACAAAACTTAAGTCTGTCTATGTAAATGTCCCAATTGTCCGTATGTGGGTTGAACTCACTAAACTTCACACATTTACGATCCATTTTCACTTATTTTACTCCGTCGTCGCCACTATTATGTCCAGTAATATCATTAAAACACGAAATTAGGTAACTGCATGTTTATTCAGCTAGGTAGCCTGACACAATGTGTAGATTCAAACCTACCCCCAACTTAGTTCATCTTATTTGTCAACAAGAGAAACAAGTATCCTCAATCTTCTATACACATATCCATGCTAACAAACTACAATCATGTACATGACAGTAACCTAAGTAGATATTAAACATAACTAGTAACTGATTACCACCTGCGCTAAGATAGGTCGACGGAGCCCCGCTTTGCGGGGCTACGATTTCTGGATGGTTTAAAAAAAAAATAACCACGAAGGCTAAGGCGGGAGCTCTGCTACGCTTCGCTCCCGCCTTATCCTTCTAACCTAACCTATCCGAGTCGGGGTGTTAACCATAATGACGTTTTTTATATATATTAAACGTTAGACCAAATGATTTTCGATTACATAAACGTTATATCAAACAACTTTATACTAATTACGTTTTAGAATAAATAAATGTTATATATAAATAAATTATATCAACAGTTGGTATATCTCACGTTGATTATATCTTGTGAACGATAATAAAATTAAATTAGACCAAATGAGTTTATACGTTATGAGACACACCCATAAGAGGGCATTCATATAGTCACAAAAATGTTTTACCTGGTAGTGAAGTAGGTGAGAGAAGTGCAGAGCCATTAGCAGCCATGGTGAGCAACGGCATTGATTCACTTACTGTCGGCATCGTATCAGCTGCACCTTCCATTTCAGATGTGTCTGCGTCGCTGAACCTAAGACACGAAATAACAATGAGCTTCCATATCATAATCGCCGAGAATTTAGGCTGCATTTAGACATAGACGAAAACTTTTGTACGGCGGCCACGCTCCCGTATACATTAGTGGAGAGTGTAAACCCTAATTACTAAGGAACAACGTGGAATTTCCTGGGAATCGCGCCGCCGCAACCGCCTGTTTCCGCACGATAGTTTTCGTCCTCTCCCTACACACTACAGTCAGTTCAGTCGTTTGCTCGCTCATTCAATTTAAAAGATAAGTAGTTGCTAAATAAATAGAGTGTTCACAGGGGCAGATACAGAGGGGGGGGTCAATGGGTGCATTTGTACCCCCCTCTGGGCATCGATCTAACAGTCTAAAACTCCA
Organism: Luperina nickerlii; assembly: GCA_963855955.1. Lineage (NCBI taxonomy): Eukaryota > Metazoa > Arthropoda > Insecta > Lepidoptera > Noctuidae > Luperina > Luperina nickerlii. The sequence continues at coordinate 11,371,276 of OY979664.1, read as the reverse complement.
GTATACGCATAGTAATCCTCAAAATAGATCCCATTCTTGAGTTTAGATAAAATAGGCGGCAAGTTTTTTTTTTAAGTTTCCTTGGCTTGAGAAATCCCCTCATTGGAGAGAAACAGTCGCCTCCCCTTAAGTGAACTTAGATCAGAGCTTGAGTGTGCATAGGACTATTTTGTTTTGTCATAAATTTAATACTAACTCATTGGGCTGATGCTGTTGAGGTGCAAGAGAGAATGAGTGTAGTACTGCAGGTCCATTGGCAGTGGAGGAAATAAGAGGTGCCTCTGTTTGACCACTGCTAGAAATATCAGCGCCACTCTCTGCTGTGCTTGAACTGTAGAGAAATTGCATACATTACTAATTAAATTGAAATATGAAGTAAATAATAATATTTATGGTGTAAACATACCTTATGCCAGTGCTGAGGACGTCCTGCGCCGCACTGCTGATATCGTTGACATCGTCGCTACTTGCAACACCTTCGCCACCACCCATATCTTCGTCCATTGTACTAGATTCATCTGCAATTTTAATATTTCTAGTCTATTTAAGGTACTTTGTACATACTGCATTCTAAGGCAAAAAAAAATGGAACAGCTCTATACCATCTTGCACAATTGGTGCACCATCCCCCTCACCAACTCCACTATCAGTAGGCATTGCTGAGCTGATGGACTGGTCTGGAGACTCCTCAGCAGCTTCTGCAAGGCCTTCAGCCTCATCCAAGCTTTGTTCTTTCATCATTGGATCCATTTGGCTCTCATTGTCCTATATAATCAAGGTGTTGCAATTAGGCACAGAATTCAAAAAGATAAATAATTGTTTATAAGTACACAAACTACAGAACTGTGCCAACAAAGAAAGATTTATAGCATTTGCTAAAGTTTTAGCCATGTCTAGTGATAAGTATATCAATTTCTTACAGGTGTGGACAAGCAGTTGTCTCCGATGTAGGCAGACTCATCTGCAACCGTTCCAGTTGTAGTGTCATCAATGTCCATTTCTTCCTCTGCTTCAGCTTCAGCTTCCGCTTCAGCGTTTGCTAGAAGTATAGATAAAGGTTCACTTCAGTCGAATATTCACAGCTATGTCTTCAGAGTACACAATAAAAGTTAGAAGACATATAAAGAGAATGCTGATCATAATGCATTTCTAAGCAGGCCTTATAAGAAATTTTTATAACATCTGAGACATTCATCCCCATCTCTGCAAAGTTAACATTTGAAACTATTATTGTTATTGTAATAGAAAATGCTATAATTTATAAACTTACACTTAAATATGAAGTTTATAAATTACTAGCGGCACCCCGCGGTTACACCCACGTAAGTCTCGATCCCGTGGGAATATCGGGATAGAAAGTATCCTATGTGTTAATCCAGGAAATGGTTTATGTGCCCATTTTCATCCAAATCTGTTCAAGGGTTTACGCGTTAGGCTCACGCACAATGGTCCACTTCAAGGACTAAGTGCGGAAACCTAAACCCCATGATAGATAGGGTTTACGCGTGAATGAGTAATAAACCACCAAACATCTTCACAAACTTTCACATTTATAATATTAGTAGGATTGCAATTTCTGAAGAGTCTAACATAATATATAGCAATGAAAAATCAAGATAATGCCAGCACTAAACTATGATGAAGACCATCCAGGAGGAATATTATGAACATGGTTTATTAACACATTCAAGTTTTAATTCTATTCTAGAATTTCCACTTTTTTCAATCATTTTAATTGTTATGTTCTTGCCTATCATTCTAGATCTCAACCATACCAAAACATAATCAATAGTTCAGGACATTACATCCTCTTTTGCAATAATTATGTCATAACTCAATCAATAATGCAGTACTCTCTGAAACTAGAATTGTAAAAATATACGCTAATTATGGAGATCTATTCACCTTCAGCCTGTTGTTCTTCACCTTCTGCTAGCTGTGCCGCAGCATCAATGTCCAAACCATCACTACTGCTGGTAGGGCCTCCGTTTGTAGCTACAATAGTATGTTATAATGTATTTGATGACCGCATTTAAATCGTACATCTTATCTAATGCTAATAATTAAAAGCACTATCACAGTTATGAAACCGCAGAACAAAAACCAAAATGCAAATCAAAATAACGGTGTCACTTCCAACAAGAACTAATTTGGAATGTAAGGAACTAAAAACAAAACTTTATATAATTAAAGATTACCTGACTCTCCAGCGGCAGCGGCTTCTTCGTTACTTGTTACATTGCTTTCAGAAGCATCGGCAGCTTCTCCTGCTTGATTCTCTTCTAAAGGCGACACTTCCGCGCCATCAGGTACATCAGCTTGAAGCGCAGAATCTGACTCCATTTTACAAAGAATTAAACTTTAAAATAACATAAAATTGAAAAATATTGAAACTTAACAAGTAATTATAGGGTAATAGTCAACATTTTCAGAATATTCCGAAAATAATTATCTTTTTTGACAACTAAATTGCCATGGGTAGCCATAAACCATAGAGTCCAGTTGGCGTCTTCTCTTTTTTTTATAATTCTTCGCAAATTAATAGACAAAATATTGAATAAACAATAGTCTTTTAGTATTTAAGGATAGTTCCGATTTCGTGCATTTGTAATGCAAGATATACACCAAGCAACTTTGATTGCCTGTAATGGGGCGCGGTGCAGCGGTGTCAAGCCACTAATTTTAAAATCAAACGCCGACACACCCTAGGCAGGTATTCTCTATTTACCCTGCACACAGATTTTGTCATCACTAGCAACTCACTGCTTGTGTATCTTGCACAGCGATCAATAGTCCAATAATTAGTGTACTACGTATAATGAGCTCTTTTCAAATTGACATAAGAAAAAAAAATAAGTTTTCTATATCCCCGATAGTAGGCATAGCTTAAAACTAAAATGTCAAAGTTGTTTTCAAATCTGCATGTCGATTCTGTAAAAATCTCACCGTGAATACTTGCGTGGAGTGAGCTGTCAGTGTCATCCCACTGATGCTAGGGATTGACCATGCAAACATTTACAATCATAAATAAAAGAGATTTTAATAATATTTTTTAATGCTAATCCTATTGATATTTTTATATAATTCAAAGCTAGTATTTTAGTGGTCAAAACATTCGCCAGCGCCTAACGCGCTTGCGCGGCGTGAAATATGGCTCATTCCGAATTAAGTCATCATCGCTCACATGAATAATTTGCTTTCCGATTTAGATAAATGACCACTATGGCAGCTGAGAGTCAGTAATATACCTATTCACTTGAATAGTTACTCATGGTTGGATTATAGTATTTATTTGTGTATACACCACGAATTTCCTCTTCTTTGGTAAGGTGGCGACTGTAGCCAGAAGTACAATTTCGAAAATGCCACGTTAGTTTAAAGATCGGTGATAATTATTAATTTCGGGCATGGTAGGTAGTCGGCGTTATCGCAAGATGGCACATGCCATGACTTCATATATGTCGATTCACGGGACATCGTTATCGCGTTCACGTTAATTCAGAAAAGGGCCCTAATTCACTATGATCACTTAATGATTCATTACTTCGAAACCACGTCAATTCCTTAATAACCAGACCTAATCACTACATCTGCTATTAACGTATTCTCTATGACACAATGACCGAAACCGGTTTGAACTGTCAAAATACCACGCTTGACAACCGTACGGCGTGGTAAGATTATGCGGGGAATAGTAGATAAATACCATACAGCAGAATTGGGGTCAAGGTGTAAGCACGCTGTAGTCGATTACAGTGCAATTCGGAATGTACCATATATCACTCCACTCGAATCTCGTAACCATGGCAACACCACCTCGGCGTCAACACCTCCACCAGCCGCGTTTTGATTGGCGAATACCTCGTCTTTTTCTACTTTAGTTACACATTTTGAAAATCGCTCAACGAAAACTTTGCTTAATCTGCCCCTTGGCAGACTCTAAGGCAGGGTCGCCATGAAATGTTGGGGGTTCAAGGGTCGTTAGAATTAGACAACCAGCTTGATAGAATGTGCTTTAATGAATATCTAGTGAATTTATGTTACAATGCGCATTGATGTAAACTGCTTACTTATATTCTAAAGGAGTGTACTTACTACGTTATGCACTATTAGGGACCATACATACACTTCAGGGTTGACACCAACCACTTCTTCATTTAAGGGTTACTAGAGGTGCAGTGCAAACACGGGCGCGCGATGAGCGATAAAATATTTGCACTTATTTGACGTTGGTATTGCATTTTCCTAATGTTCTTATACATGACGCCTTACAAGTTAAATATGTAAAAACAAATCTCTAATGTGATAATGAGTGACTAACGCGCAAGCGCGGCGTGATCTTATCACTTCACCTTCACTCCACCCGATTCACGACATTAAATGTCGTGAATCGGGTGAAGTGAAGGTGAAGTGATCACGCAATCTGCAATGTGATAATGACAGTGATTAACGCGCAAGCGCGGCGTGATCTTATCACTTCACCTTCACTTCACCCGATTTACTACATTTAGTGCCGTGAATCGGGTGAAGTGATCACGCCACACAAACTACGTGGGATTACATTCTATGGTCCGTCAGCTAGGCATCCGTTAGCACTCGATGACTTGACACACTCGGTTATCTCTTCTAATTCAATCGATTTGGGTTAATAACAACGCTGAACATCGTCGCAGTCTTTACTAGACTCGATCTACAATTGCTCATAATAGGGTGAAATGCAGAAAATATGTCACTAATTCTCAAAAAGTAACGCACCTGAGAAATAACGAAACTGATAAAATTAATAACGAAACTGATACTATAAAGGTGAGATCACACAATATGGTCAAGGCAAGTCAAAAAACAAAACTAAAAAAAGTCAATAAGGAAGGTTTGAGGGCTTCATGTGTGACTTGAACATGGTATGTTTTATATCAAATGTGCCGAAAGCACATTGTTTTTAATCTTGACGTATGAAAAGTTGTCAATATTTAATTTCCGAGATATTCACTGCAGTCAAAATAAAACAAAAAATTGTAAATTTAAAGTCATTTATTAGTATTAGTATCTACTCCACTAAGTAGTGGTGATTGTACAGACGCCAGCACATCAAGTTACCCGAAGCTGTCAAATTTCCCCAATCAACTTTGAACCTTATGCTTAAGCAATAAAGTTGAAAATCTATTAAAGAAATCTGACATATTGTAGTAGGTTGATGTGCTGGCGTCTGTACTAAAATTTTATTTACTTACATCTACACACACAAATATACACTTAAATCTTTTATTTTGCTTTTGCGGGCTTTAACTCTTTCGAGATGTTTTTTTTCTTAATTCTTCATATTTTATTGGGTTTTTCTTATACACGTTCACGGTACTTTCTTTGTCTTTCTGCATTTGTTAGTAGCGCCATCTCTGCAATATATATATGTATATATATATTTAATTTTAGAAATAGATTGATTCAGTATTAATTGTATGTAAACGTAGCCTTACATTTTCTCAGTTTCGTTACGTAACGAAATAATAACGAAATTGATAAGAACATCTGAGAATTTCTAACGTAAAAATATTTATATCTCATAGCTTTTGAAAAGCAACTAATATTACAGCGGATTACAATATCTTTGGAAAGATGTGCATAGTTTCCTTTACAGAAAACATAGTTTTAAAGCAATAAAATTATTGATTTATCACCGTTAATCACCCTGATAAAATATACAAGCAAATTGAATACTCACCGAAACACACACTTTCTCCGCCGTAACAAAATGGTTGCAGTTTGACATGTGTCAAAGAACATTCGAAGGTAATGTGGCCAACTTAAAAAAAATACGGATTTGTTCTAAAACTTAATGTACGTCTTCAAATTTCCCATAACGAACCCTGAGTAACGAAACATTTATTTTTAGAGACAATACATTTGGAATAAATAAATATAATAAAAAAAGGTGTATTATGAGGACCACTATAATAATATAATATTTATTGATATGAAGGAACTATTTAAATAAAAATTAAACAGGTAAGTTTATCAGAAAAAAAATAATGGATAATGTTATGTGTAACGAAATGAAAAGGACACTAATAAAATGTATGGAAATTATTTTAACCCATTTTTCAAAACCTATTAGGATTTTTTTTTTGCTAGTACGAAGTTATAAATAAATGTTTACGATGTTGGTTATAAGGTATAATATTCAAAATAAATATTTGTTGCGCATTATTTTAACATGTTATTAACTCAATGCATTTTAAAACCATAGGACACAAACAAATTCAAAAGTTACAAGTTTTCTGCATTTCACCCAATAACCAAACAATGTCGATGCGTATTTTCATCAGTCTAGCTGTCATAAACGTGAATGTTTTAATTTTATTTACTGTTCGTGCGTGACGCGCTCGCGCCTCAGTCTATATAAGGACTTACTAGACTAGGGAAAAAATAAAAAAAAAAACAGGATTGAGATTCTGACTGCGCTTCTGTTTTGCTATTTTATTGTAAGTAAAACCCCACAAAATATTAATGTTTTGACCACTAAAATACTAGCTTTGAATTATATAAAAATATCAATAGGATTAGGCTAAAAAAATATTATTAAAATCTCGATTATGATTGTAAATGTATGCTTGGTCAATCCCTAGTATCTGGTAAGATGACACTGACAGTTCACTCCACGCTCACTTCACCTAAGTTTTCACGGTGAGATGGTTACAGAATCGCATTGCTGAGTTTCAATTCAATCAGCCGTGAAAAAAGTTCAAGCAACATTAAATATATTTTTTTTAACTGCCTACATCTACTACGTTGATCTGACATGGCTAGCCCGTGCTGTGTACAATACTGTACAAATATCGGCACGCACTTTTTTCCTAAGAACGAAGTGCGAAAGACCCAATGGATACAAGCCATTAAATACAAACATGTTATACGAAAAACTTTTTAAGGTTTTTTTGTTTTGCGTTTTTTCAGCTCGTTTTTAAGGTTTTTAAGCGACCACGATCCATAATTTTTGTCCATTATGAACAAATATTAAAATTAAACGATGAGGTCGTCAGAGGCAGCGGAACCCAGTATGCGATAGCCTAGTTGGTCAGGTCAGAGGCAGCGGAATCCAGTATGCGTTTGCGAGGTCGATCAAGTCAGAGGCAGCGGAATCCAATATACGATAGCAAGGTCGGTCAAGTTAGGTAGGCAAAATTCAAAGTCCGGTACAAAGCGCTTATCAATTCACAGAAGTCCAAAATAAAACACCACGATAGATTATGCTCACAAGACAACGTCAAATCGAAGTGAGTGAAAACAAATAATAACCAAACGTCAAGCTAGTGATAAACTTTTTACTCACAGCTTAAGCAAAGATATCAAATTTATGCAGCCAATTTTGACAGATCATTTTTTACTAGAGCCATCTATGGGAGCTTTTGAAAACTTTTTTTTTTTAATCATGTTATTGAAAAGACCTCATTTAATTCAACGTACACATTGACATAGGTAATTCGGAGTTGTATATTTATTAAGTTGCCACAAGCCGTCCTGCAATATCAAGGAAGTGATCTTTGGCCTTTCGAGAAACTAGCTAGCTCCCCGCACAGCACAGCAGTCCGCCCGCGGCGCTTGCCCTATAAACGATCAAATTTGCTTGACAAATTTGTTTGTCAAACTTCACGTTTTCATCAAACAATAGCTTAAACGATCAAACTTGTTAATTCGTGACGTGACGTCGCCGTGCCGAGCGCTTACAATGAGTAATGGGGATTGTCCAAAATTTCTAACCATTATATTTTATTTTTTGTAAATTTAGAGCATTTTGAGAAACTAATTTGAATATTTTGATGATTGGCTCAATAGTTATTTTAATAAAAATTATTTAATTATTTTAAGTTTTTAAGGTAGGTGACGTCATCCAGTGGCATAAAGATTAAGTGCCGTTGCCTTACTAGTACATAATTAAAAATGTTAATCTGTCAACACAACGTCAACAATGTCACATCTGTCAAAGTGTCAATAGGCCGAATAGACGTCTTAAGGGGGAAGCGCTAAGGTAGCCCGCGAAATTCAAATTTTCTTACGTTTTTTGCAATTTGCTGGTCAGCATTAAGTTGTACGTTGATTAATATATGAATCACGGCCGTAAGAAATATGTGTTTACAGAATTATAATCATTAAAGTCATCAACACAACTCTCTAAGACCACGTAAGTCCAAAGAATGATGATTTCATGAAACAGTTATTCTTGAGACTTACGTGGTCTTAGAGAGTTGTGTTGATGACTTTAATGATTATAATTCTGTAAACACATACTTCTTACGACCGCGATTCATATATTAATCAACGTACAACTTAATACTGACCAGCAAATTCCAAAAAACCTAAAAAAAATTGAATTTCGCGGGCTACCCTGGCGCTTTCGCCTTAAATAATCGAATCCTAGCTTAGCGTATTTATTTACAAATGGTTTTTTTATGTGTAAGTGTCCTCCAAGGAATATACTACTCTCTATCGTCACTAGAACAATCGACGCGGCGACTTAGAAATAGAATAATAACGCACGCGGCGACATTATTACTATTATTGCTGCAAGTTGGAACAAAGCACTTCCTGTATTCCATAACTCTTCCAGTATATTAAATATTGTCGAGTGTTGAAATAATGTATGTAATGTAATAATGAGATATAAACAAGAATGTTTATATTTTTGACATATTTACAACAATTTGACATTTGACAGATTGTAGACAATACTTGCCTCTTACTTTTTATTTTCTGAGGCAACGATACAAAACTGTACGGCCAAAGTCGTACGTAATTTGAAGGGCAAAGAAGGTCAATCGTATTTTATCAAAAATATCAATAACATATGAATATTTTTCAAAATTAATTAGTCCGTAATGATCAGTAACGCTATTCCTCGAAATGGTTTTTCAATTACAACATTTAAAAGAATATGAACAATGCCCATTCAGATGACGCATTTTTGGCATTGACTCTAGCACTGTGTATCAAGACAAAAAAAAAGAAGACGATGGAGTCGAGAATGGTTGAAATTAATAGATAAATATATACCCACGAGAATTTGCTACGGGAAATATTGCGCACTGAACCTGAAGACTACGCAAACTTCCTGCGCATGGACCATAAAACTTTTGAAGATTTACTGACTATACTCCGTCCTCGTATTGAAAAAAGGACACAGTTATGCGAAAATCTATACCAGCTTCTCAAAGGTTATCAATAACTTTGAGGTACCTGGCTAGCGGCGCCGATTTCGAAGACTTAAAATTTCAAGCCTGCGTTGCACCTCGAACATTGAGCAACATTATCATTGAAACTTGTGAAGCAATAAATTAAATACTATGCAACAATATTCAGGTAAGGTTTTATTTAAATCATACTACTTAATTAAAAATAATAAAAATGTTTCAAGTATTTTGCTGCTGTCTCAGCTTCCGTTTCGTTTGTTTGCGAGTCTGGAATATGAATTAACACAGGCTGCTCCGTGTTCGACAAAGTTTGAGCTTGATTTTGAGTATGAGAGATAGGAGATTAAATGTACGAAACGGGAGATGGAGTTTGCGGAACAGTAGATTGAGTGTGAGAGATAGAAGATTGAATGTACGGAACGGGAGATGGAGATTGCGGAACAGTAGATTGAGTGTGGGAGATAGAAGATTGAACGTACGGAACGGGAGATGGAGATTGCGGAACAGTAGATTGAGTGTGAGAGATAAAAGATTGAATGTACGAAACGGGAGATGGAGTTTGCGGAACAGTAGATTGAGTGTGAGAGATAGAAGATTGAATGTACGGAACGGGAGATGGAGATTGCGGAACAGTAGATTGAGTGTGAGAGGTAGGAGATTGAATGTACGGAACGGCAGATGGAGATTGCGGAACAGTAGATTGAGTGTGAGAGGTAGGAGATTGAATGTACGGAACGGGAGATGGAGATTGTGGAACAGGAGATTGAGTGTGAGAGATAGGAGATTGAATGTACAGAACAGAAGATGGAGATGAGGGAATGGAGTATTGATTGCTCGGATTAATTATTACTGAATGTCTACGAAGATTTCCTTCTTCACCTTCAAAGAGTATTTCGTTGATGAACTTTTCTGCCAGTCGTCTTTGTTCTGCAGACATCCTCTCCAGTTTAAAGGCCCAGTTTCTTGCCATTGCTTGATATTAATTTTCAGGTTTTTTAAAATGATCCCTGGCTAATGTCAATAAGTCATGCTGCAAGTCCTCACTTTTCTTCTTTTTTGATTGCACTGGATTTGTAGATGCCAAAGGTTGCGATGGTGTTGAGGTTAAAGATTGTGATGATGATGATTCCTGGAAATAAAAACATTATAATAAACATTTTTCTATTTCAGGTACCTACCCAGAACAAAAGAAAATTGGAAGATATTGGCGCGAAGATTTGGAAATGCATGGAACTTTGATAATTGCATTGGAGCTGTAGATGGAAAACATATCACTTTGCAAAAACCTGAGCATTCTGGTTCCTACTATTATAACTATAAAGGAACATACAGCATAGTACTTATGGGTAAAGCCAATGCAAATTATGAATTCATTATGGTTGATGTCGGTACAAATGGAAGAGTGTCAGATGGAGGGGTAATTAAAAACACAAAATTTTGGCATTGTTTTAAGAATAATCAATTACAGATTCCAGAGCCAGAAGAATTGCCAAACACTAATAAAAAAATGCCTTTTGTGTTTGTAGGCGATGAAGCTTTCCAACTACTTCCAAACTTTATGAAACCTTACAATAAACAAGTGTTAAATGATAACAGAAGGATCTACAATTATAGATTATCTCGTGCTCGACGAATAATTGAAAATGTATTTGGCATTCTTGCAAGTCGTTTTAAGATTTTCCAAAAACCTATTAAATTATCTATCTATCTATACAAATCCAGTTTTAGCTGACCTCGCATTGTATATGTTTTTCGTACAATCTGAAGTCAGCTTATACTGGTTAGTATAGCTCAAAGAGTATAGTAACTTAGCTTGATGTATAGCCGTGTGTACGTGTAAAAAATACAATACAATAAACAGCATGTCGATTCTGTAAAAATCTCACCGTGAATACTTGCGTGGAGTGAGCTGTCAGTGTCATCCTACTGCAGTGCGATTCTGTAACCATCTCACCGTGAAAACTTAGGTGAAGTGAGCGTGGAGTGAACTGTCAGTGTCATCTTACCAGATACTAGGGATTGACCAAGCATACATTTACAATCATAATCAAGATTTTAATAATATTTTTTTAGCCTAATCCTATTGATATTTTTATATAATTCAAAGCTAGTATTTTAGTGGTCAAAACATTAATATTTTGTGGGGTTTTACTTACAATAAAATAGCAAAACAGAAGCGCAGTCAGAATCTCAATCCTGTTTTTTTTTATTTTTTCCCTAGTCTAGTAAGTCCTTATATAGACTGAGGCGCGAGCGCGTCACGCACGAACAGTAAATAAAATTAAAACATTCACGTTTATGACAGCTAGACTGATGAAAATACGCATCGACATTGTTTGGTTATTATGAGCAATTGTAGATCGAGTCTAGTAAAGACTGCGACGATGTTCAGCGTTGTTATTAACCCAAATCTATTGAATTAGAAGAGATAACCGAGTGTGTCAAGTCATCGAGTGCTAACGGATGCCTAGCTGACGGACCATAGAATGTAATCCCACGTAGTTTGTGTGGCTTGATCACTTCACCCGATTCACGACACTAAATGTCGTAAATCGGGTGAAGTGAAGGTGAAGTGATAAGATCACGCCGCGCTTGCGCGTTAATCACTGTCATTATCACATTAGAGATTTGTTTTTACATATTTAACTTGTAAGGCGTCATGTATAAGAACAGTAGGAAAATGCAATACCAACGTCAAATAAGTGCAAATATTTTATCGCTCATCGCGCGCCCGTGTTTGCACTGCACCCATCGTAACCCTTAAATGAAGAAGTGGTTGGTGTCAACCCTGAAGTGTATGTATGGTCCCTAATAGTGCATAACGTAGTAAGTACACTCCTTTAGAATATAAGTAAGCAGTTTACATCAATGCGCATTGTAACATAAATTCACTAGATATTCATTAAAGTACATTCTATCAAGCTGGTTGTCTAATTCTAACGACCCTTGAACCCCCAACATTTCATGGCGACCCTGCCTTAGAGTCTGCCAAGGGGCAGATTAAGCAAAGTTTTCGTTGAGCGATTTTCAAAATGTGTAACTCTAAAGTAGAAAAAGACGAGGTCACGGTAATAATATCCATACAGTATCTCGTCTTCATACAAACGGACGAAACGCGAGCTATACCTACGCGCCTCGACCACGGCATGCGCACGGCATGCAGACAGTCGCGACTGTGCCGCAGTGACGAACGGACGGTGTGTTGTTTTTTTTAACAATAACCGCGCGATTTTTTCACTAAAAATAAGTTCAAGTTCATATTTAATATGACGAGTAGGCTATATTGTGCTGTTTTTGGTTGCATGAATTCGTCAATAACGCATCCAGAGATAACTTTTTTTAGATTACCTGGAAACTCTGAAAGGTAAGACTATAAAATAATTTTACTTACTTGTAGGTAGGTACCTACATAATGTGTCTTTTTAATGGATAAGTATTTCATTTTATCTCCCGAAAAAAAGATGTCTGGATTAATAAATGAAGTGAATAGAGTAAAGGAAAGTGATAAACACGAGTGAGGTAGGTAGTTATAGGCGGTTCATGAATCATTAAACGGTAGGTACGCTGGTGTTAAAACCTCGGGGCATGCCTGTTTTGTTAGTTTGTATAATTCCAAGTAAAGACGTGGTTTTTATTATTAATAATAGTTGTTTATTGTACTGTGTGTATGAATAATACTAGAAAAAAATTGGTTGTTTGTAAAGTCGATTTACGGACGATAGTTTAACGTGACAACATCATAACAAAACATTAATGAAATGATTGCATACTTTTATGAATAAAATTTAATTATTTTTATTGAATTATTAATATTTTGTATGAATGAAGGAGAAGGAGGAAAGAAGGAGGAAAGAAAGGAGGAAGGAGTGAAATGAAATCTACAATTTAATTGATAAATTTGCTTTTATTTGCACTCATTAATTTAAATATGTTAATTACTTCAATGAACAGATTATTTTAATTATAATTTTTATATTATACATGTTTGCTATTTAACTTCTTCCAATCTGTGTTATTCTGTTAAGGATATGACGATGATAGGAAAGAGTAAAAAAACATTAATATACAAATTTTGAATTTTATTTGTAGTTCTTGAACGTTTGATTTAACTATAATAATAATAATAGTATGGCAAAGCAAGGAGCTTCACGGGCGCTTCTATCGGGCTCTTCATGAGCCCGGTGTAGATTTCTCAGCGTCCGTATCCTGGCTACGTTTTGGTGACCTTTTCGGGGAAACTGAAGGTTTCGTCTGTGCAATTATGGACGAAGTTATCTTGACGAATAACTATCGGAGACATATTATGAGGGACGGGACGGTTGACGTGTGTCGGGCATGCCACCGTCCGGGTGAGTCTATCAGACATATTGTCTCTGGTTGTTCTCGTCTGGCTAACGGCGAGTACTTGCACAGACATAACCAAGTGGCCAGGATTATTCACCAGCAACTTGCTTTGAAATATAAGCTTGTGGATTCTGAGGTACCGTATTACAAGTATGTGCCCGACCCAGTTCTTGAAAATGACCATGTCACGTTGTACTGGGATCGATCTATCATTACTGACAGGACTATTGTTGCCAATAAGGCTGATATAGTGGTGATAGATCGATTAGCGCGCCGCACAATGATTGTCGATGTTACCATTCCGCATGACGGTAACCTCGTGAAAGCTGAGAAAGAGAAACAAATTAAATATCTCGACTTAGCACACGAGGTTGTTGACATGTGGAATGTGAGCTCGGCTATCATTGTGCCGATTGTCGTGTCGGCCAATGGTCTTATAGCCGAAAGCCTCGATCAACATCTATCGAGGCTCTCGTTAGGCGGTTGGATCAAGGGCCTGATTCAGAGGGCAGTACTCCTCGATACGGCTCGCATTGTGAGGAGGTTCCTGTCTCTGGAGCCCTAACCACCGGTAGCTTGGACCCTGGTCCCGACACCGGCGGAAAACTATTTTTTTATATTTTTAAATGTTTTTTTTTTATATTTAAAGAAATATTTAAAAATGTAATAGAATAAGATATCTAAATAAATGAATGACAATAATTTAACATAATTTGTTTAAAAATACACATGAACAAGTTTTCATAGAAATAAACTGTAATCAGATTAATGTTAAATAAATGGTTAATTCGAAATGACGAATTATTTTATTATTTATGTACACACAGTAAAATACAATAACAAAACTAAATGGAAACACAAAGTAGGCAAATGTAATTAAAATGCTGGAGGCGGGCAGCCCTATCGCATGTTTACGTACCGCGCGGCTGTAGGCATTTAATTCAAGGTTACGGCCGAGATACAATACTGTATGTCTTTATACTGTGACGAGATATTCGCCAATCAAAACGCGGCTGGTGGAGGTGTTGACGCCGAGGTGGTGTTGCCATGGTTACGAGATTCGAGTGGAGTGATATATGGTACATTCCGAATTGCACTGTAATCGACTACAGCTTGCTTACACCTTGACCCCAATTCTGCTGTATGGTATTTATCTATTATTCCCCGCATAATCTTACCACGCCGTACGGTTGTCAAGCGTAGTATTTTGACAGTTCAAACCGGTTTCGGTCATTGTGTCATAGAGAATACGTTAATAGCAGATGTAGTGATTAGGTTATTAAGGAATTGACGTGGTTTCGAAGTAATGAATCATTAAGTGGTCATAGTGAATTAGGGCCCTTTTCTGAATTAACGTGAACGCGATAACGATGTCCCGTGAATCGACATATATGAAGTCATGGCATGTGCCATCTTGCGATAACGCCGACTACCGACCATGCCCTAAATTAATAATTATCACCGATCTTTAAGCTAACGTGGCATTTTCGAAATTGTGCTTCTGGCTACAGTCGCCACCTTACCAAAGAAGAGGAAATTCGTGGTGTATACACAAATAAATACTATAATCCAACCATGAGTAACTATTCAAGTGAATAGGTATATTACTGACTCTCAGCTGCCATAGTGGTGATTTATCTAAATCGGAAAGCAAATTATTCATGTGAGCGATGATGACTTAATTCGGAATGAGCCATATTTCACGCCGCGCAAGCGCGTTAGGCGCTGGCGAATGTTTTGACCACTAAAATACTAGCTTTGAATTATATAAAAATATAGTGACCGACCGAAAGTTCGGTTTCGGTTTCGGTTTCGGCCAGTTTCGGCCAAATAATCTAGTTTCGGCCTTAGTTTCGGTTTCGGCCAGGAAATGGCCGAAACTTTCGGCCGCGCCGAAACTCGAGTGTTCATGAATTATCGTCCATCGTTCGGCGAACTTCGCGGCTAGCTCGTGCTCGCTCGTCGCGTCGCGGGCCCAGTTCGCCGCCGTCCATCGTCAATCGCATGGAGTTGAGGTTGTGTTTTGCACATACGAGGGCGGTCCCATAATGAATTGGCCTAACTATGAACCAATGAAGGAAATGAAACGAAACCAATTTTATTTTTCAATATAATCACCATGAATACTACTAACACACTTCTGACATCTGTGAATCAACATCTCTAAACCTTTATAAAAATAATCACAATTTTTAGCCTCAAAATGACCGAAGACGGCCGCCTGCAACTCTTCATCGCTTGAAATTTTCTTCCTCTTAAGTCTCGCTTTAAATTTGGAAATAAATAATAGTCGGACGGGGCCATGTCTGGACTGTGAGGTGGATGTTCAACTTCCGTGAACCCGCATTGACGAACTGCATCCTTCGAAACACCAGCGGTATGAACAGGGGCGTTGTCATGGAGCAACAGGACACCTTTAGACAGCTTGCCTCTTCGTATTTCCTTTATCTTGTCTCGTAATTTATATATTAAAGAAGCATAATATTAGCCGTTCACGACTGTATTACGTTCTTTAAAATCCACCATCAAAATGCCTTGAAAATCTCAAAAAATTGTGCACATCAGTTTTTAGCTGAATGTTGCACCTTTGCCTTTCTAGGGGGCTTTTCACCCTTATAACGCCATCCCATTGATTCGCCCTTGCTTTGTGGGTCATACTACAAGATCATAGTTTCATCACCAGTCACTAGGCGCTCGATCATAGTGAATTTTCGCCACAAAGATCCAAAAACTCCGAAGCGCAGCGCACTCTTTCCTGTCTCTGTACCGCTGAAAGAAGTTTCGGTACCCACCTTGTACTCACTTTTTTCATGTGAAGATGTTCATGGATCGCACGATGACGTACTTTTAAAGAGCCCAAGCCTAGCTGCAATTTCTCTAATCTTCAAACGGCGGTCACTCAGAACCTCCTCTTCGATAAGAGGAATCGTTTCGGGAGTGAGCACTTCCACAGGTCGACCGTCGTGGCAAATGTCTTCGACGGTTTCTCTCCCGAGGCGAAACTCTTTCACCCAATTTTTCACTGTGCTATAGGAGAGGGCAGACTCCTTATACACGTCACCCAATCGTTCTTTTATTTGGGCAGGGTATAAAACTATAAACCTTCATTAAACAAAAACTTTATGACACTTCGATACTCAGTTTTCGACATTTTGAAAATATACGCGACTCTCGTTATGCTAATGCCTGCTAAACTAAGACTAAGCATTTCATGTCGATGCGTGTTTGTTATATTAAGTGCACGATAAACGTACTATTTAATGCAACACAACATGTAGCGACATGTCGCGTAGAACTATATCAGGCCAGTTCATTATGGGACCGACCTCGTAAATGATTAGGTAAGTATTCAACTGTCTGTATGTATAAATACATTGTATATTCAAATAAATTTGTAAAAAAAACACACCAGATTTCTGTATACGATAGAAATTTTCAATATGTTTAAGTAAGTTTCGGTTTCGGTTTCGGTTTCGGCCGAAACTAAGAGCAAGGCCGAAAGTTCGGTTTCGGTTTCGGTTTCGGCTGAAAAACCTGTTTCGGTCGGACACTATAAAAATATCAATAGGATTAGCATTAAAAAATATTATTAAAATCTCTTTTATGATTGTAAATGTTTGCATGGTCAATCCCTAGCATCAGTGGGATGACACTGACAGCTCACTCCACGCAAGTATTCACGGTGAGATTTTTACAGAATCGACATGCTGATGCTAGGGATTGACCAAGCAAACATTTACAATCATAATCGAGATTTTAATAATATTTTTTAATGCTAATCCTATTGATATTTTTATATAATTCAAAGCTAGTATTTTAGTGGTGGTGGTTTTGGTGGCGGTTTTGGTGTTACATTAATATTTTGTGGGGTTTTACTTACAATAAAATAGCGAAACAGAAGCGCAGTCAGAATCTCAATCCTGTTTTTTTTTTCTTTTTTCCCTAGTCTAGTAAGTCCTTATATAGACTGAGCGCGAGCGCGTCACGCACGAACAGTAAATAAAATTAAAACATTCACGTTTATGACAGTTAGACTGATGAAAATACGCATCGACATTGTTTGGTTATTATGAGCAATTGTAGATCGAGTCTAGTAAAGACTGCGACGATATTCAGCGTTGTTATTAACCCAAATCTATTGAATTAGAAGAGATAACCGAGTGTGTCAAGTCATCGAGTGCTAACGGATGCCTGGCTGACGGACCATAGAAAGTAATCCCACGTAGTTTGTGTGGCGTGATCACTTCACCCGATTCACGACACTAAATGTCGTGAATCGGGTGAAGTGAAGGTGAAGTGATAAGATTACGCCGCGCTTGCGCGTTAGTAACTGTCATTATCACATTGCAGATTGCGTGATCACTTCCCCTTCACTTCACCCGATTCACGACATTTAATGTCGTGAATCGGGTGGAGTGAAGGTGAAGTGATAAGATCACGCCGCGCTTGCGCGTTAGTCACTCATTATCACATTAGAGATTTGTTTTTACATATTTAACTTGTAAGGCATCATGTATAAGAACATTAGGAAAATGCAATACCAACGTCAAATAAGTGCAAATATTTTATCGCTCATCGCGCGCCCGTGTTCACTGCACCTCGCCGAAGTGATGTTACGACAAACTCGTGAAGTAATAAGATCACGAGATATTCAAGTGAATATAATTTTAAATTGACTCTCAGCTGCCGTAATGGTGATTTATCTAAATCGTAACGCAAATTAATTATTTATGTGAGCGCTGTGTGCGATGATGGCATAATTCGGAATAAGCCATATTTCACGGGCAAGCGCGTTAGGTATCAAACGTAGACTGAATTCTCTGTCTACGGTATCAAACTAAGGTTTTTTTATTTCGATTATTGAGTTCAGAGACAATAATTAGTTCCTATTTATTTTAACCCTTTTAGATATTTTGAAGTCTTAAATCCAACTATGTTTGTACATTTAAAAAGTCAGTGTGTGCCTAAATTTTGTTTTCAACAATTAACTAGATTTTGTATTAACTAGTTACAGACTACTTATTCCTATAACACGTGCAAATATATTAATACTGCAGATATATACCTACTTAGGTATTATATTTTAGATGCTAGTAACCCTTAAATGAAGAAGTGGTTGGTGCAAGGAAGTTATATACTAGCTAACAGTATATAAGTTCCTTGGGTTGGTGTCAACCCTACGCCGAGGTGATGTTGCCATGGTTACGAGATTCGAGTGGAGTGATATATGGTACATTCCGAATTGCACTGTAATCGACTACAGCGTGCTTACACCTTGACCCCAATTCTGCTGTATGGTATTTATCTATTATTCCCCGCATAATCTTACCACGCCGTACGGTTGTCAAGCGTGGTATTTTGACAGTTCAAACCGGTTTCGGTCATTGTGTCAAGTTACTACAATCTGTCAAATTTCTTTAATAGATTTACAACTTTATCACTAAAGCATAAAGTTCAAAGTTATTGGGGAAATCTGACAGTTTCGGGTAGGTTGATGTTCTGGCGTCTGTACATACTAGATATGAGCGCCGCGCCGGCGCGCCGCCGTCGCCGTGAGTTCACGTCGACGCGTCGTCGCCGAGTGAAACACGCGGCGCGCCGTCGCGACGAGTCGCAACTTGCTCTCCCGCTCGCACGCGCGGCCCGGCCGTATTAGTTCGCCTAGTCACCTCGCGACGCTACGCTCGCTCGTCGCTCACACTCAGTCGAGTCGAATATTTCACCGAGTGAACGTGTATTAACTTAAAATGGCTGTTTCTCATTAAAAAAAATAGTGTCCGACCGAAACAGGTTTTTCAGCCGAAACCGAAACCGAACTTTCGGCCATAGTATAAAGAGGGGAAGTACGTTATCTTCATACAAACGCACCGCGCGCGGCTTGTATGTGTGCGTCATAGTATCTATGCGTCGCCGCACGCACACTTAATAAAATCTCGACCCGTTTCTCAGTGCGCCAGTCGGGGCTAACACCGCATGAGCTTCGCGCGTCATGGCTTTCGGCACCGCTAAATGAATGAAAAATGTGTGATAATCGCAGGAGAACGTATTGATGTGTGTTTGTGTGTCTTAATAAGTAATTCCAGAATTGTCTCTGTTCTGATTACCTATTGAACTGGAAAGGTAAGCAAGTTGCAGTTTGCAAGTTCTAGCATATAATTTTTACTTGATGATGAGATACCTACTTATTTAGTTTTTGTTGTAAGTATTATTTTATATCAGACAGAGAAAGTAGGTAGACCTA
This sequence comes from Luperina nickerlii, assembly GCA_963855955.1. NCBI lineage: Eukaryota > Metazoa > Arthropoda > Insecta > Lepidoptera > Noctuidae > Luperina > Luperina nickerlii. Next base: position 11,351,509 of record OY979664.1, on the reverse strand, counting down.
CTTTCCTACTAGAATGCATTAGGTACTTTTGATCTGTCAATTGATTTGCCATTGATCGTTGTTTTCTCGTGCTCATCACCGCTTCGCGCCGCCCGTTTGCTGGCCCGTCACTCTTTCTTTTATCGTGAAAGGTTTCATCATCGTTTAGGTAAAACCGACCTCACAAACCCTGTACTCAGACAATACAAGTAAAAATACAACTTCCCGACCCTTGCCAATTTATAGGCACTGAATTAACATTTAGCTAAAAGTAACAACCCTGAGACAGTAGGCAATTATATCGCGGATCGGGCCGGAGATAGCCTACTTCCCCTCTTTATACTATGTTTCGGCCTTGCTCTTAGTTTCGGCCGAAACCGAAACCGAAACTTACTTAAACATATTTAAAATTTCTATCGTATACAGAAATCTGGTGTGTTTTTTACACATTTATTTGAATATACAATGTATATTATACATAGGTACAGACAGTTGAATACTTACCTAATCATTTACGAGGTCGGTCCCATAATGAACTGGCCTGATATAGTTCTACGCGACATGTCGCTACATGTTGTGTTGCATTAAATAGTACGTTTATCGTGCACTTAATATAAGAAACACGCATCGACATGAAATGCTTAGTCTTAGTTTAGCAGGCATTAGCATAACGAGAGTCGCGTATTTTTTCAAAATGTCGACAACTGAGTATCGAAGTGTCATAAAGTTTTTGTTTAAAGAAGGTTTATACCCTGCCCAAATAAAAGAACGATTGGATGACGTGTATAAGGAGTCTGCCCCCTCCTATAGCACAGTGAAAAATTGGGTGAAAGAGTTTCGGCTCGGAAGAGAAACCGTCGAAGACATTTGCCACGACGGTCGACCTGTGGAAGTGCTCACTCCCGAAACGATTGCTCTTATCGAACAGGAGGTTCTGAGTGACCGCCGTTTGAAGATTAGAGAAATTGTAGCTAGGCTTGGGCTCTCTAAAAGTACGTCATCGTGCGATCCATGAACATCTTCACATGAAAAAAGTGAATGCAAGATGGGTACCGAAACTTCTTTCAGCGGTACAGAGACAGGAAAGAGTGCGCTGCGCTTCGGAGTTATTGGATCTTTGTGGCGAAAATTCAAAGACTGTGATCGAGCGGCTAGTGACTGGTGGTGAAACTATGATCTTGTATTATGACCCACAAAGCAAGCGCGAATCAATGGGATGGCGTTATAAGGGTGAAAAGCCCCCTAGAAAGGCAAAGGTGCAGCAATCGGCCAAAAAAACTGATGTGCACAATCTTTTGGGATTTTCAAGGCATTTTGATGGTGGATTTTAAAGAACGTAATACAGTCGTGAACGGCTAATATTATGCTTCTTTAATATATAAATTACGAGACAAGATAAAGGAAAAACGAAGAGGCAAGCTGTCTAAAGGTGTCCTGTTGCTCCATGACAACACCCCTGTTCATACCGCTGGTGTTTCGAAGGATGCAGTTCGTCAATGCGGGTTCACAGAAGTTGAACATCCACCTCACAGTCCAGACATGGCCCCGTCTGACTATTATTTATTTCCAAATTTAAAGCGAGACTTAAGAGGAAGAAAAGTTTCAAGCGATGAAGAGTTGCAAGCGGCCGTCTTCGGTCATTTTGAAGCTAAAAATTGTGATTATTTTTATAAAGGTTAAGAGATGTTGATTCACAGATGTCAGAAGTGTGTTAGTAGTATTCATGGTGATTATATTGAAAAATAAAATTGGTTTCGTTTCATTTCCTTCATTAGTTCATAGTTAGGCCAATTCATTATGGGACCGCCCTCGTATGTGCAAAACACAACCTCAACTCCATGCGATTAACGATGGACGGCGGCGAACTGGGCCGGCGCGGGCGACGCCACGAGCGAGCACGAGCTAGCCGCGAAGTTCGCCGAACGATCGACGATAATTCATGAACACTCAAGTTTCGGCGCGGCCGAAAGTTTCGGCCATTTCCTGGCCGAAACCGAAACTTAGGCCGAAACTAGTTGATTTGGCCGAAACTGGCCGAAATCGAAACCGAACTTTCGGTCGGTCACTAGAAAACATTGAAATGATTATTATTCAGTAAGTAAACGTGATCTCCAATTTTATTTAAAAGACTGTAAAATTATATTAACAATTATTAAAAAATATAGGTAAAGCTTTTTAATACGGTTTTCTTTAAGTTTTTTTTAAGAAATCTTTCCCTGATAAAAAAAATTCTAAGGCCCACGGCCGGCCACGTCGCGCCGCCGCGACGCCGCCGCCGCCGTGGAAATTTTAAGGCCACGCCGCCGCCGTGGCATTGGCCATCGGCGCTCATATCTAGTACATACAGATCATCTGTACCAGAACCAGAAAGCATAGCATAGACTTTTTAACTTTGTTGTTTTCGCGCTTGAAACTCGTACGTAAAATATTAATTTTTTTCTTCACGTCTTCCTCCGTAATGTTCCGGCGACACATCTTCAGTAAATTTGTCATTTTTTTTATTGTTGTGCTTCTCTTGTTCTTGTCCATATAAGCTTTTGATTTTATTTTCCATAACATCGGCATATCACGATAAACAGATATGAAATGCAACGTAAATTCTTTGTTCGTAATATTGCCACTTAGCATATCGTCACTGAGCGTAGCATCCTCCATGATGTCAATACAACGAGTGAGATCTTGTTTGACATTTGACAAACACCGCCGTTCACGTTCAAACCTGTTTGTCAAACTCGACATCAATCTAGATTTTCATCAAACACGACAAACACGTAGATTGTTTGACAAACGTCTCAAACACAGCAGTACGCTATCAAATAATTTGACAAACACGTAAAATTTGACAAACAATTTGATCGTTTACAGGGGCACGTGCTGACGCTGATTCGTCTTCACGCACACATCCACAGCGTGTTTGTAAACTCGGTTACCACAAGGGGCGCGCGTCGCTTCGTGAGATAAGATAAAAATACTATACTTAGGTACCATCGAGGAAGCTTATATTATCTGCCCAATTTGAAAAAAAAATCCCGTGCACACGAGATCACGTCTGTTAGCAAGCGTTCTGCTATAGCGGCCGAGTGTTGCAAGCAAGAATACTGCCGTGCTAAACGCAAAAGCGGTATCTCGGGAAAAGCTAGTTTCGAGAAAATTGAGGTTTTGTTTTTATTCTCTCAGTGATTTGAGGTAAAGCTGAGATAGGGAACACTTTTCTAAGGACTTTTTTTTATTAAGATACCGTTATTTGGCTGAGCTCATTGGATGCATATTTCTTTAAGCTATCTGATGCCACAAAAATCAACTTTACATTTTTTTTTGAGATACCGCTTTTGAGCTTAGCACGGCAGAATAGCCCTTACGGTGTATAGAAGTAAAGTTTCGAAACTTACATTTGCCCAATTTGAAAACAAATTCCTGTGCACAAGATGACCTCTGTTAGCAAGCGTTACTATAGCGCGAGCGGCCGAGCGCTGTAAGCAATAATAACTCTTACGGTGTATATATGTAAGTTTCCTCGATAGTAGTACCTATAGGATATGTATAAGTAACGTATTTCACAATAATAATATCAACTTCCCCCCCCCCGACCTATCACCATGTTCGGCAAGCCGATCCCTTGGGAGAAGCAAGCCAAATACCTCGGTGTTATCCTTGACAGACACCTCTCCTTCGCAGAGCACATAAAGGCGGTTCGCTCGCGCGCCGCCTTCGCTCTCGGTAGCCTTCACTCGATGCTCAATGCACGCAGCAAATTGTCACTTAAGTGCAAATTGCGCATCTACCTACACAGCGTGCATTCGCCCAATCATGACCTATGCCTGCGTAGTCTTTGCTCACGCAAAGCCCCACCACATCCATAGGATGCAGACCCTCCAGAACCGTGTCCTCCGAAAGGCTACGGGAGCCCCTTGGTTCGTCCGAAATGAGATCCTCCATGTCGATCTCAAAATCCCCACTATCCACCAATTCATGAAGCGCCTTTTCAAGCACTTCTTTGATTTAGCCCCCAACCATCGAAACCCGCTGGTTGTCGAGGCGGCCAGGTACACTCCCTCCCAAATAAGCAAACTCCGCCGCAGCCCCGGATTTAAGGGGGGGGGGGGGGGGGGCAGCAAACCGGACACTTGCCCCGGGCGGCAGTTTCATGGGGGCGCCAAATCCTTGAGACAAAAATTCGAAATATCGAACAAATGAAGTCTCTTTTCCTACAATCTCATAGGTTTTTAACAAGTAATAGAATCTTAATATAATATGTTTGAAAAACAAACTTTTCTATTTCCATACGCCCAGTTAGTTTTTGAACACATACTAAGTGATTTATGAACGCATCTTAACAGATCAAGTAAATTTTTGAACGCGTGCGTAGTGTCCATGATCTTTCTGCCAAGGGGAATCCCCATCACATTCTCGTATCTATACGAGCCGAGCCGAACAAATTCAAACAGTTGAATGTCAAGTGACAACACTGTTTGTTTATGTGGTTGATTGCGTTTGCGAGTAATTAGCGTTAATAAAATAAGTAATTTATTAGTGAAATCACATATTATTGTAGTGGAAATCAACAATTTGCAAGTGTTTCTCAAACACTGAAGGGAGGGGGCGCCACTATCAAGGTTTTGCCCCGGTTCAAAAAAATCGTAAATCCGGGGCTGAAGAAGAATTTTCTGGCTTGTTCCAAGAAGGCTCTAAAGGATATTAATATTACATCTGGGAAAGATGTTCTGAAACATTACAAGCACATTTAGTGTCAACAAATTTTTTTAAGTCCTTAATAATTAACAAAGTTATTTTATGTTTTAAAAATAAATGTAATCTTCAATAGACCTTTTTTTACCAACCATTTTCGGGTACAAATCTACCGATATTTGTGGGCAACTCTACCGATTTGGCCATTTGACGTTCGAGACCGGAGTTTTTGGCGGGATTTCTTCGAGTGAAGTCTATTTGGCTGTTTTAATTATTAGCAAATTGATTCCTAGTGGATATTGTGATGTAAAATTGGTGTAGTTTTGTATCTCAAGTGTCTGCGCAACTGGAGAATATGTGTAATCATTGAAACAGACGCGATCCCGGTAAAATGGAGCTGAGAATTTTATTGTAGTTTTGGCTACCTCAGCGAAGTTTACCGGGAAACTTGATTCGATACATTTGCTGCCAAATACTCCTAATACATTAGAATGTGTACACCCATATTCTAATGTCATGTTAGACTCAAGAAAAATGATGAAACAAAGAAGTGGCTAAAAGGTCTTAGCAACCAGGCCATAAAATATATAAAAAAAAAAAAACGTTCGAGACCACTGTGTCAATGTCAACTGTGACCTGTGTGGACTGTGGTGTGGTCACTGGTCGTCATATTTTGTCAACACCAACGGGAATAGCATTAGAGTATTTTTCGTTTCTGTTGATGATGATGATCATACACTGATTCTTCATCAGCTTACTTTGAAGAATAATATTCTAAAATCAGAACAGACGATGGACTAGCTAGACAGACTCCTAGCATTCATAAAATCTATTATGTACTAACAAGTAACAAAATTACCTGCTGCCATAATTTAAACTATCTAATAAGTTAAAAAATGGAGCCGAAAAATGAACAACAAAAGCCTGGAGATGGGATTCGCTCGATGCGATCGACAACAGCATTTCGAGTTATTAATTTTGAGCTGTATGCAAAGCCTGTAAGTTGACTAATATAACCTATACAATCTTTATGTAACATTATTGACAATGAAACGATATTTCTGATTGTTTATAGAAACATACAATATAATAATTATAAAATATATAGTGGGAAATACTAAATCACATGGTCGAAAGCTAGGTCGGAAAAGGACCTTTATCGTATCGTAAATTAAAACAGCTAATTTTACACAAGGTCTCTGGATTTAAATTGAAGGAATTCGAATGTATTCATATATTGGCAGCACCAAGCATCACCAATTTATTCATTGGTACTGTATAAATATACCAAACAATAAATAAACCCTTTCCTTCTAAACATGACATAAGATGTCTACTCAACTTTTATTTTGTAAATATTTGATTCGTTTTGGAAATTTTTACTTTGAGAAACTCCTAACAGATTTTTTTTCATGCCTGAATAGATTTGATTCTTGTTTCGGGTAGAAATATTTCCTTCTTTCAGTATTAAAATATAAAAATGTCAATTGAGTAAACTAGCCTATGATGCAGATCTTTCACTTGATGAAGCAATGTTTTTTCTTTGTTCTAAAATATTTATTACTTATTTTTTTTTTTGTTCCAGAATATTGTTGTTATGACTATAGGGGCTGCATGTTTCACTTTTGCCCTTGGTTATATGGCATATATGAGAACAAAATACGAATCAATGGGATACTATGCTACTGTAGATAAAGATGGAAAAGAGCTTTTTGAAAAGAAGAAATCAAAGTGGGACTAAATGGATATTTTTATTAGGACCACAGTGTATCTACTAATTAGAGTGGTTCAGCACCCATAAAGTTATTAACATGTGTCCAAAGAAATATCAAGCATGAAAGTAGATACAACACAAGATTTTAATAAACTTTTAGTAAAAATTGGAAGATTTCAGAAAGTCTGGACAACAACTTTTTCTTTTTTCAAGTGACATGACAGTGGTCTTGGAGAGCAGGACAACCGGATAACATCAGCAAGTTGCTTGGACTCATTAAGAACAGCTGTATAAAAATTGAAAAAGAAAAGCTAAAGGGCACTTAAAAAGTGATATCAACTTCATATACCAGATCCTGTACCTGTATTTGGAGACCTGACAGAGCATGAACTTATAAAATTGTTTATGAAAACATCATACACTGACCCTATGGATCTTACCATAGCTGTCTGTAGTTTCTACCTACCCACTTGAAAATAAGACATGAGCTTATCTATTAAGTTTTAATGGTGCTGCTGATCAACTGTAAATAGTAATGTAAAAATTAAGTAATTTTGATGTTGTACCTACACTTGTAAAATACATAGCTACCTAGTTGTAGTAAAATAAACCACATATTTTAATAAATTGGACTAAATTGTACAAATTAACATTTAACCCTTTTATAAATAAACACAGGGCAAAGTTACAACCAGTATTACATTCAGATTTATGCATATATTTTTCGAGGATTGTTTGGCATAACTTGACTGCATTTATTAATAAGAGGGTTAATTGTACCAAGTAATTTATTGTGTTATTTATAAAATTACATTACATTATTTCTTTTCAAATGAAAAGTAATAATGTTACCTTCCTGCCTTCCTCGCTTATCAAAAAAACAAAATATGTGTATGACGGACAAGGTATAGTGAGTCTAGTTATTATCAGCCATATTTAACTATTGTGGGCGTTCAGTGGGTATGTGTTGGTTATTGCGCAATAGAAAAACCGTTTGCAGTTCAATTCAGATTATATTTTCACGAACAATTTAATCACACTAGCAAATTACACACTGTAGGTACACGACACAACCAGATACGAACGCGAGGATAGTTTCTGAGCACATGATGTCCGTATAATGTCCAATGGTCAAGTCCCCCTCAGCCTTTTTTTTTTTTTTTTTTTTTTTTTATAAATGGCATCTCGTAGTTGACCTTGAGAGGTCGTGACTACTTAACCGGACAATCCTGCGGCTGCCTTGAGAGAACTCAAAGCCTCCAGCCAGGGGCTTAAAACTAACTAAGTAAACTAAGCGACTACCTTCCTTCCCCCTCAGCTTCGTTGCTCGCTCTTTTATACTGGTGTCAAAACAAGTCGAGCAGTGGGGCGGTGGGAGAAGTCGAGTGACGTACTTGTCGGTGGCGTGATCGGTGCACGTGTTGTTTACGACAACGCCGCCGACATGTATTAAATATAAAAATTAGAAGAGGGTGGAGTAGAGTGGTATTATTAGTTTCAAAATATTTTCACACATTTCAAGGTTCTTTAAAGGGTCTATCAGTTCACACCGCGACGCGACGCGGCGCACAGTTTTGAAGATAGCAATACAATTATAGACCAGAACTACTACACAAACAAAAAGGTACACAATTCAGTGAGGTGGGCCGCGCGGCGTAGCTCGACGTAGTAGACACCACCTCACTGAATTTTTTACCTTTTTGGCTTTTTGTGTCTTTTAGACGACTGTGGCGGGGCTCTAACGAAGGAAACTTGAAATCGCGATAACAAATCGACTGCTCCATACATTTCGTCAAAATTTTCCATGTGAATTGTATGGAGCAGCTGATTTATTTTTCTTGATATCAGAGTTGATCCCAAAGTATAATTTGTTCATAGTAGCTCCTTTTATTGAACTGATTCCGTATTGATCGTCTAAGGTCCCCATAAAACCGGAATTCTGCAAAGAAACTTTCGCCGAGTTTTATTTATTTTTAAGGCCAGCGCTATCTCTTAACCAATAGTGGAACTAGTGTAACTTAGTTGATGATTTCTGAAAAAGTGTGCTATTTAGAGATATCGTTTTATTTTTCCTGTAATCTTTACATAAACTTCTATCACATAGAATTATTACAGATTTTTCTCTTTGCAAACTTCGGAGAGAAGGGAGGGGGGGACGGTATATTTTTTTAATTTTTCATCAAAAGTCGAAAACTATGCGGTTAAAAAAAAAGTTAGGCAAACGTCATCTAAAACTATTTCAAGTTGATAGCATTATTAGGTCTTGAGATATCCAGCTGAGACAGACGGACAGACAGACTGTCTCACCATAAGGGTTCCTTTTTACCATTTCGGTACGGAACCCTAAAAACGAACATTAGTGCTAACAGTAGTACGAGATAGCAAGAGCAATTCTTTTTTGCCCTCGTTTTGTCACAAGCAGTGAAAAAGAAAAATAAGCCAACAATTTTTTTTTTGTTAAATCCGATTTGATTTTGTATAATTTCTGGGACCTGAGCAAACTAGTCGCGACGTCGAACTCACTGGTGGTCATGGCCAAAAAGCACGCTATCGCACTTGGTTTAGTGTCTGATAAAGCTAGTATCAGTGATGAGCAGTTGGACGCTAGTCTACACGCACAACGTCTAGTTCTCACGCACAGAAACACCGTTCCAAACTGACAGGCGCGTAAAAAATCGAAAAGTGCTTTGGAAAATCAAGTTTTATGAAAAAACCACTGCATGAATCAATTATAAATAAAGTTCATTGAACTCTTCGGTAACTGATATTTGTCGGTACGAACTTGGTTTTGAAGATTTTTTGTTCTTTTATTACTTATTTACACCCAAAGTTATGTTAAAAATAGTAAGAAAAACGAATCTTTGTTGGCTCATAACTTTTTAATGCCTTTTTATTTTTCTATTCTGTTTCCGTACAGACAAAATTAATAATAAAGGCTCCTACAAACAGGCACGACATGCGGTATAATCGTGCGCGATACAATGGCACTGCTCGTTGCGCGACTTGCGGTGCCTTTGTGTCGCGTGCGGTTTTATCGCGTATGCACAATGTCAAACAGTGGAGTAATACTCTCCCGAAAGTATGGAAAAATATCGACTAGTGGCACCTTAAGTTGGCTCTATGGCAGCCCCGGGTCTGTGGATGGATGTCGCTGTCATTTTCATACGTAGACTGAGAATATATTCTCTGTCTACGTTTTCATAGTTTGGTCATGACTGTCTGTGGACTCTGTGACACAGGGATAGAAGAAAAAAAATTAGTCTGTGGTCGCTGTCGAGTGTTTTGTATCGATGTATAGTTTTTTCGCCAATATTTTTTATTTTACTTGTATACAACAGCTGATATTGGTTTCTTTTTCTTGCAGCTAAGTGTTGTGGTCTATTTATATATATTGTACATGTTATTTTGTTAGTTAAATCGAAAAAGAGAATCAACAATGTTTTCTGCTCTTAAAAAACTAACTAGAAGCGGTGATGATCGCTGTCCAGCTCCTTTGCCTATGTCTTCTTCTTTGCAGAAGAAATTTTCGAAAGGAGTACATTTTAACAGTAAGTTACTTGTGCGCATGTTACTCTAAAATCTTGTTTCATACATGAGGTTAATCAGGATTTATTGATTGTAGTGAAAATACTGATAAAAGGCGACAGAAACGTTGGCAAATCGTGCCTGTTGCAGCGTCTACAAGGTGGACCATTTATTGAAGACTATGCACCAACTGATCAAATACAAGTTGCTCCTATACACTGGACATATAAAAATACTGATTACATTGTTAAAGTGAGTGAAAGTACAAAGTAAAACAATATTACTATGTCTGTTTGGTTTGGATAATAAAAATTACATCTTGCCACTAAGCTCGTGACTACACACTACACTAAATATTACTGATTAATTAAAATTATCATGCACATTTCACAAAGAATATGCAGTTCAAACAAAATGTGAATAAAAAATATTTTATTTCAACATATTAAACAGGTTTTTAATTTGGTACTTATGTTTTATTTTCAAGGTAGAAGTATGGGAAGTAGTAGATAAGGGTCGTACAAAGAAGAAACCTCCTTTGGGTCTAAAACTGGAAAATCAATCTGCTGCAGCAGCATCTGAAGATGGCTATGAAACACCAGTTCTTGATGCCACATTCTTAGATGTATATAAAAATGCTAACGGTGTGATACTGATGCTTGATATAACAAAACCTTGGTATGTATATTCATGGCGAATTGTAATAAGTAATATGCTCATAAATTAGTGATATCTAAAGCTTTCACCATTCTTTACACTGCCCTTATAAGCCTAAAAGCGGTAACTTAGTCTAATGCTAAATATTTCGACATTCATGCCTGTGTGGCCCCATTTAGTTTTGCCACCCTGGGCCCAAACAGGCTTAGTTTGCCAGTAATTTATTCTCTTGCTTTTTCTATTAGTAATTTCACGACTGAGATTTAAATCAGGAGCATATTTTCATAGGTTACTTAATTTTGAAATGAGTGGCAACTTTTAAAAGTTGTTATTTACCCAGTGTCATATTGTTAAAACAAACAGATTGCGAGACAGTCCTTATCACTGTAGTGTCCCATTGCTGGGCAAAGGCCTCCCCTTTAAATAATTTTAAATTCTCTCATTCTTCCCTTTTTTATCGCCTCACTCCAGTAGTGAGCAAACCTTTACTAAAATACTGAATTAGCTTACAATATGTATGATAATCCAGCATTCTTTTTTCAGGACATTTGACTATGTGGTGAAGGAACTATCTCAAGTACCAGCAGATATACCAGTTGTGGTGCTGGGGAACCACTGTGACATGCAGCACCATAGACAAGTACACCCCCACCACATTGAAACAGCTCTTCACCATGCAAAACTTATCAGGTATAGTAGTGCCCCCAGTACCATTTAATCCAGCATCTGCAGATATTGTGTAAAATCATAATAATCTATTGTGAAGGTTGAAAGGAGGATAAAAATTAAAAACTAACTCATTCACCTCATAAATTATCACTTTTATAGGACTGCCCCCGTTCGTTATGCTGAGTCTTCAATGAGAAATGGTTTTGGACTAAGATTACTCCACAAATTCCTCAATGTACCGTTTTTACGACTTCAGAAAACAAGTTTATTAGAACAACTTCAGAGAAACCAGAGAGACGCAGAAGAGACTGAAAAAGAACTTGATGACTTCCAGGTTAGTAAATATAAACAATGTTTTTTAAAACCTATATTTTCTGAACCAAGTTCATTAGGGTTATTCGGTTTAGGGTTCTTAGTAAATATTATTAAGCTTTGAAGTGGTAATTTATGTTAGTGTGTACACCCCCCACAGCTAACCTTGTTTTTGGATATGTGAAAGTTTTTACGATAGTCATTAGTAGTCACGATAATATAATGAAGTGAAAAAGAAAACTAACACAGGTAAGTAGGCTCTAGATGTTAACAAGTAATGAAAAGTATGCTTACTTTTGCGGGGTAGGCAGAGAGGATTGAGCGGCACATAAGCATGTAGGATATTGTTGGAGTCATTTAGAAACATTATAATATTTAGAATGGTGGGAACCATTCTAAATATTATAATGTTTCTAAATGACTGCTATTTATGTATGTCAATAGTTTGTTTTATAATTATGTTCGTTTTATTTTTCATAGTTTTCGATAAATAGGTATAGTATACGTCAAAATTTATGGCAGCTCTGGAGTGCTACTCGCTGCGCAGTACCCTACCCCTCACCCTCGCTGACACAGTATGTTACTGCGCAGCAACCTGCCTAATGTTCCGAGCCGCCATAAAGTTTGAATCAGGCTGTACTTATTTTTGTGATTGATAAAACAATACTGTGCATTCGTAAATATTCATCCTAACTACGGAACCCTTCAATGCGCGTGGTCCGACACGCACGTACTTGTCCGGTTTTTTGTTACAATCAGTGATTAATATTTCCAGAATTCAGAAGAGTCCCACTATAACCTGTTTGTGGATCGTCTCGCAAATAAGCGGAGACAGAGTGCGGGTCAGCCGGAACCTCGACCTGCTAGTGATCGTTCTCCCAGCATTGTGCTTGGCGCCGGCAAACCTATTGTGCCCCCTAGTGTAAACCCACTTGTGAGTATTTTATTACAGTACTACGTACATTTCAGGTTCCTATACCTACTTCTCATGTTCCTATTCCATATTTTTATTCATCATTAATTATTGCAGGTAGCGCAGTCACTAGCCGGCAATGGATTGAAAACGCCGAGTCAAGTCACACAAAGTCATTATGTTAGCCCAGACTTAACGAGGCCTAAAAATCAAGTTAGCATGGAAATGACGCCACATCGACTGCCTCAACAAGACAGGTAACAACACTCTGTAGATTAACTTTGTTACTATATTTAGGAGCGGTTAGGTACACGCGGCGATTTTTGCAGAGATGTAGTCATGATACTGCAGTCACCAACTCTTTCCTTTAATTCGCGTGCTAAAGGGTAATTACATACCGAAGTTGCTCGCGATCGCGGTCGCTATCTCGATGTCGAGAAACGGTATTTCTACATGGATGAGGGTGTGAACACGTCGGTTCAGTCGCACCTGAATGCTCAGTTCTTTCTATGCTGTACTTGTATCTATTCCAGAAGACTACTACTACAAGAAGAAGATTCTTACATATCTGCCGTGGTAGTTTTTCTCCCGCCTGTCCCACATCATTCCCGCCAAAAGACGTCCACTGCTGGACATGGACCTCCCCCAAAAAACAGGCCTAGCTTGTCCCACAGAGCAGGAATATTAAAAATCATATCAATTAGCACCTCCTTACCCATAATTCACATCACACAAAGTAAACTATCGAATGGAAGTGGCACGAGAATGAAGCAGATACGATAAGCTGGTGCGAACCGATTTGCCGAATCAGGGAGCCAGAAGACCAATTCTCGTACTAAAAAACTTTAAATTACAAGTGGAAATCTCATCTCAGCGACAATCAATGTTCAAAACCTCGTCAAAAATGGATGGAAACTAGAGGTATTTTTGACAGATTGCGACTGAGATTAGAATGCGAACGTTCATAAAAATACGAGAATTGCCCCTCTGATCACATCGATACTGGCCGTTGACCGCAATGTAAAAACAAAATATTTTGTTTTCATGTAGGCATAGAGGTAAACCCTCGAGCAGCCCGCGATGTATCGCAGTGAGGTATCCTTCGGTATGTGCGTGCGTGTCTATTAGCATGCACATGTTTTCATAGAGGTGACATCGAGATAGCGAGCTTCGCGAGGTATCGCTTTGAGGCATTTTCAGAATATAATTAATTACCCTTACAGCAAGTGTCGCGATGCAATCGCGCGTTTTTATGGCTGCAAAAAGTCCCCGCGTGTAACCACCTTAGACTTTTACACACTTTAGACATGACAATTATTTTATTGTTTGGTTTATTTGCATATTTTAGCGGTCAGAGTACGCCATCCGGTGCCAATGTATCTGCCTCATCTGGATGTCTAGACGAGTTTTATGCGGGAACTTTGGACATTAGCTTTTTGGAAGATCTTCCTGCAATATCTGGCCCCAATCAAGATGTTGCTTATGACACTGAAAGGTATGACACCTCTATTATTTGGATAAACGCGAAAAGTACTTAATATACTTCTCTAATAAGGATTTATTATTTCAGTGACGATGAGACTATTAATAATCCCAAAGTAACAATTGATCAGGAAGATTTAGACTTCGACGTTAGTTCGTCAGCGGACATTCGAGCAGAGTCAAAATTATCCACAGAATTTACTTCAAGAGCAAATCAAGATGAAGACACTACTAAACTTGACAAAATTATGAGTCGTGTTACAATGGACGAAGAGGACGATATTGATAGCGTAGATCTTGGAACTATGCCTGTATTTGAAAACAGACGTCACATTGACGCACAAATACCGTTGGATAACGATTTCCCGCTTTGGGCTGGCGATACCAGTGCAAGAAGATCCCCTGAAGGTTAGCATGAATTGAAATCAATTTTTTTATTTTGTTTTTATTTATCCATTTATTTATTTCAGGCGTCAAGGCCCAAATGATCGTATTAAATCGTCTATAGTTTCTCGTAATAGTGTTCTAAATTCTAAACTTTGTTTTAGGCGGCGAAGATCCAGACACGACTAAAGAGCCTAGTGATAAGGTAATAGCTGAATCTTTTTCAATTATTGTTACATCCACATAAACTCGCCTTCTTCAAATGGGGGTAGGCAGAAACTAAAGTACGCCACCTGCTACGATCCTTACTTATTCATTTTGCCTCATTCAACCATTGTTATTTTAAAATAATTGTTTTTAACATTATGCTAATGTTATTTTTTTTGTAACAGGAGAAAAAACACAAGAAGAAGAAATCAAAGGACAAAGATAAGGGAGATTACAATGAGAAATCGGAGAAAAAAGAAAAGAAGCATAAGCATAAGAAATCTAAAAGTGATAAAAAGACGACTACTCCTCAACAGGACTTGTTGGGACCTTCGCCGGCCACTGAGTTTAATTATGAAGAATATGACAGCATTTAACGCATACCTAGTTACTACATTAAACTTCTACATTCCATTCGTCTTATTTTCGTGGCTTTATTGTAAATGTCTGTGTATGATTATAATATTTTTATTTTATAAATATTAGTAGGTCACTGGGATAGTGAAAAAAAATGCACATAGCTACAGTTTTTATTGTTTTTCAATGATTTTGGGTAAATTCAAATATTTTAATGAGAGTGGTCTACATAAAATCGTGACGTATTACTTTAGGAATCTCAAAATAAAATAAAATGTAGCGAAAATATAAAACATGAATAATTCTGATTTAATTAAAATTATATTGGAAATTAAAATCAATATAACTATGTATTGTCGAGAAATGAAGAGGTCGCACTACGTAAGGTCATAAATTATAATTTTTATAACCAAGGTAAACTAATATAGTTTTGGTGTTACAGAACCCTTAGTGCCAGCGCCAGCGCACATTTGGCGCTGGCAAGGCGCAGCGCCGCGCGTTTGTCATTGCCAAACAAAATATATTGTCAACGTTGCGTGCCTAAAAATAAAGTTGAAAATAAATAACCTGAGACGCGCTCTCGAGCTAATGAAAGTTAATTTATTTTCAACTTTATTTAACTGGTGCAAGGTCGATATTTGTTTCGCATTGACGAATGCATTACGCTGCGCCTCGCCAGATGTGCGTCGGCCCTTAGTCCGACTCAAACTTGCCCGATTTTCGAATTGTTAGTTTTATGCTATGTTGGTATAGCATAAAACTAACAATTCGGAAATTAGTTTTTGTTAAAGAGTGTACGTACACTCGAATCTAATGGATACAGGTTATATTTTTAGGAACCTAGCTAAAGGAATAAAACATAATACTAATTTTATCGGACCGTAACACACCGCCAACGCTCGGCTTGCAGACATATTTTCCAATATCTTTTCAGAAGCTTCCCTGATAGGCTTTTTGTGTCTGTGCGGGCTGCGCGGCGCTGTTTGCATTTTCAATTATACCTAACCTATTATTTAAAACGGATTGTGCCAAAAGGGGTTCCTTTTTGTTCGGGTTCAGATAATATCTGCCTTGATTTGAGTTTATTTTGCGACTTATTGACATAAGCCTTGTACTGTAACATATCCCTTTAACATTGCCCTCGGACTTGTAGCAATGTCGGTTTTTAATTAAATATTTTAAATATGTACAATGCAATTTGTATAATGTTTCTAATTATAAGTTAAAATTGAAATTACATACCTCGTTACAGCATAAAATATTTTATCACGTTATATGTATGCTTGTTGTCTAAATAAAACGTTTTAACAACGCGGTTCGATGTTTTCATTTGCTTCACTGACAGGCTCTCCAGTATCAGTTCTCTGTCAACAACACTCCCAAGAATATCCCCTGTATTGAAAGTTGCAATACAAGGAATATTTAGGTTCTGTTTTATTTCTCGATTATTTGCTGTGTATATTTTAAGTACGGGTTATTCGTTTATCCACCTTAGGCGGCTAGGCCTAGTTGGATAAACGGAATTTATAGGGTTAGGGTGGATTGTGAGCATCAAAACGAAGGGACCAAATCACCAATGTCTGTCATACATATATAAAAAAATAATACTACATATTAATCTACTCTTTCCTACCTTTGCTATAATTTTAGCTACCTCATCATATACATAATATTTTAACAAAATGCTTGGTCCCTCCATCATGATATCAAGATGGAGGGACCAAACTGATAAGACTACTACTCCCTGGAATGTTCTACATACTTAGGGTTTTAATACCTTAATTCTACTTAATATACGATATATGTTTCGGGCAGCCAAAATCAATAATATTAAAGTAGAATTAATAAAAAAATAATACCATTAATCTACTCTAGATTAATGGTATTATTTTTTTATGTATGTATGACAGACTTCGGAGATTTGGTCCCTTCATTTTGACGCTCACGTTTTTATTTCCGACATTCAAAAACAAAGACATTTAGAAAAACTGTCATTTTATGAAAAGGTAATATTGCGATTTGTTCATTATGAGATCAGTACAATATACGAATCTGTCCTAACAGACCGCAATTTCTCGGACATGCGTTTCCGCGTATCCAACTTTGGGTTGATAAACGGAATAACCGCGCCAACATGCGGCGTGAGGTAACTGCAGGTTGCGAAGGTATGTGACGGTATGCGCCGGAGGCTGCTAGCATACGATCGCGAGGGAGAGGTAGCGCAAGCGGGGGTGCACTCGTATTTCCCCCGTGGCATACCGCGGGATGCTGTCGGTATGCCGCAGCATCCAGTAGTGCGCCGGCGGCAGCTGACGACATCGCAAATCATCAGTGCACTGGCCGGCGGCAAACCCTCGCCGTTCCCCACCGGTGTGCGCTGGCCTTAATTCACTCCAAGTGTTAAAATGTTTAAACTTAGGTACCTACTGAATAAAGATCATAATCAAAAAGTATGTTATACTTTGGCCGTTTATATATCTTTATGGAATTGAGACCAATTCGTCAGACTTACACCATGACTTAATATTCGAAAGTGGGATACGTGGATAAAATAGATGGGATGATGTTTCTCAACAAAAGAAGTTTAATAAATAGTACATTCTATTCAAAATGTAAATGTACAACCACATCGATATTTTATTGGTTAGATTATAAAAATTGGACCACCTGTAAGAAGTCCGCTTCGTAGTGTAACAATATTACAAACAAAAATCTCTACATAACAGAACTTACAGATATTAGTCAACTTTATTTTATACATACTATAGTACACGATTATTTAACATAATATTTACCTAATATTATATTTATACATTCTATGTATAGAAGATAATAATTTTTCATTTTTTAATAAGTTAATAAAACTATAAAATATCTCTTCAGTTAAAAGTTAGGCATTTATAAGGCTAATGTAGGTATTGGAAACAATATTTGGTGGTTTTAACGGTCTCTTCAAATACAACACGAAGTATGTACCTATGCAATATATTATACATATAATTTATAAAAAAAGCACTTTGTACTTGGCTTTAATTTTAAAATAAATATTTAGGTATGATATTTAGATTTATCTTCCTATAAAAATCTAACTTCATTATCGTCACTAATAAAAGTATAAAAATATAAAATGATGTTAGAAAGTCAAGCACGATGTTTTTTTTTAAATGAATAAATCGCTCTGGGTCTAGAGTTTTAATTTAATTGAAATACTCAATTCATGATTGGCTGATAATGAATATAACTATGCAGGTGTTTATTGAGATTCTTATTCCAATTTGATAAGGGTGCAACTTTAGACCAACGCCGCTATATTGCAATAACATAGGTATTTGGAAATAAATATTTATGTTTCATACAATTATAATATTCCTAAGCAAAGTAAGATGAAAGAAAAATACCAAATATAATAAATCCTGAACACATTATAATGCAAGGTTTGATCTAAATTATCTGTTATTAATTTTTTACCGAAAACTTAAAATGCAACAGAAAGTATTTATTAATATAACAAGCACTCGTAGTCATGTTGTATAACAAAACAGCATCACTTAATTATGTTAAACCAAGACAACTGGGTTACTACTATTACGTGTTGAAGCCATCGTTGCTCCAGTATCAGACAGAGTTGGAGCTATACAGGATGAATAGCGCTATCCCTTTTTCACAACGGCACAATGATGGCGTTAACACGTCCCTATTACGGCACCTGGTTGATGCAATTACCATAGCTAACTCATAAGATTTGGCAGCAGAAAATAATGTCGGTCAGCTTTGATCATGCTTTCAAGAAAAACGAGTTATTTACGAGAAGACGAAGGTCAGACAGCCCATGTGCGCGTGCGCCTACTAAACGGGAGCGTTTATCCCGCGGCGATTTATTTTCGCGTATTAGGTTTTCAACGCACTGCTTAGCGCCGAGAGTTGGTGTGTTTTTTTGAATAATTTGAACAGAATCTCAATGCTCGTTTCTACAACGAGAGTTAATAATCCCGCTGCGATATTTTACATCCGTGCGAACGTGGGCTACCATACAATTTGAATAATGGTGTATATAAATAAATTAATGATGCTGACTGTTATCATTTAGCTCCACAAGTACTTTCACAATAGCTAGCAATATTAGCTGCACTAGTTTACACAGATAACACTCCATTTTTAGAAATTCTACAACACAAATACACAAAATAAATACAGAGAGTACAGAAGGCAATCTACATACAAAGTGCGCTCGAGCAACGCACACATAGACACCGCTCACGGACAGGATAGCTCGGACTGGTTGGGACTAGTGCGAGTGCCATCCGCTCGAGACACGCGTCTGTGAAGTGCAAAAATGGAAAAACAAAAAATGGCTATCTAAGCTCGATTTATATATAATAGTTTCCTATTTTGAACAGTATAAACGAAGTAACTTTTTGTAAGGTAAATTCACGCCACCAACTACATATTACGTAAATTGAAAACATGATTTTTTGTTTGTGTAGATCTTTTTTGTTCTGTAAACTTTTTGTATTGTAATACTGTTTATTGTTTTGTTTTAATATTGTAAAATAAGCTCAACATAAATCAAACAACTTTATACGAGTGCCACTACCACGATAGTTTTTGTGCGTTAGCCAAAATTGACAACCCTAGCGCGACCGCGGAGCGTAGGTATGAAAAGTGAAATACATACATACATGTGATTGCCTTCTGTACTCTCTGAATTTTGTGACATCAATAGTGCAGTAATTAGAATAGATATCGCTTGTTTTTTTGGAAGAAAGGGAAACATTGAGATCAATATAATTTATAACATGTCTATAATTTAAACTGACTGCTACTAAATGGTCAAATCATTCATGAAAATGTGACCCTCAGTTAATGGAAGCCTGGTCAAGTTTTTATTAAATACTGTTGTTCATCTCCTGCTAGCTATCGTGGTTGCATGACTAAAAGAAAAACAACCAATCACATAAGTTGACACGAGATTTGCCAACAGGTTAATTTGAATAGACTTTCAGATACTGGGGTAAGTGGTTGGTTAGAGCTTGCAAAGTTTTAACAACACTGTGGAAACATTAAATATATAATAATGACATGCAACTAGTTAACTACTTTTTCAGAATCATATGTGTTACATCTAACGCCATCAGACACTCATCGCGGTATTTTCTTCTCTATTTATTTTGAGTTTTAAACCAAATTATGTAAACTTTATACCTATGTTTATGGCCTATTCTAAAGCACGTCAACAATAAAACTTTTCTTCATTCATTGTTAACACAACAATTTCTAAAATATCTAACAACACAAATAAATAAGTAAAGGTTTAGGGTGTTCGCAATTTTGAGAGAAAACAGTGATACAAGTAAACAATTTTACAGACGAGTGTAAAACGGAATGTGTTTATTCTATTGTTATGATTTAATCGAAAGTTAAACAAAAGTTCTTCTTGTTAATGAAACCTTTTCCTGAAAAATGTTTTAAAAGTTAACAACGCAAAGCAAATAAAATGGATAGAAATAACTTAATTTTGGCCTCAGTGAAAACAGGTTTTGGCATTTTAAAACAAAGACTCATTTCAAAACCTAACTCATGAGTATAATCCAACAATATCTAAGTCGATGGATGAATTTTACTATCCTTAATAATTATAATTTTCTTATCTTTTATATCATTTCATAAACTATCGGCTGCAAAATAACATTAATGCATTCCTAGCTTCATTACTCTTAATTCTAACTAAATAAATCTTATTTACAATGTCTATAATATAATTGTTCAATCATTATTAAATACAACATCACCCTATATTCCCCAAAGAAGGAATTTATCATATTTTAATATATTTTGTCCCTAACAACATTCAGTTTCATTTGAGTTACTAAGACGAAGGCGGACGAGATCGTCATTCTACGCGAGACGTTTCTGGGAAGTTGTCGTCCAAATAGCTCTGTAACGAGTGCGCCTGTCCTAAGTGAGCACTCAAGTCGAAACTGTTCTGATCCACGAAGGTGTTGTGCACATGGTGCGGCTGCTCACGGAATTGACCAAAAGTCCACGGATCACTTAAATCGTCATTAGGTCTTTGAACACTACTGTCGAACGAGGGTAAACCGGGCCATGTCTGTGGCGATGGCGTGTTGAGCATGGCGGGCATGTTGTCAACTCGTGGCGGCAGCGGAGCCGGCTCCGTGCTGAACGATGATGCTCCCCACACCAGTGACTCGATGCTCGCAGTTGTGTTGGCGCTACTGATCTGATTAAATCTGTCCATTCCCCAGGAGTTGGGAATCTCGGGTTGTGGTGCACTATTGTGCATCATATCGAGCGCTTTATTTACAGTTCTTCCGTATATGTCTTGTTGCCTTCCACCAATCGTAGGTCTTGCGGTCGAGCCTCTATCCGGACTAGGTAAGTGACAATCAGGTCGCATCATAGGACTGTAGTTACCGACTCCAGGGCTCTTTTTGTTACTATAAGTCACATCTACACTTGGTCTAGGTGAATAAGGGCTATGGTGCATGCGGTCTTGTCGCGACATTGGGCTATGTCCCGGAGTTTTATTCGGATTGCTTCGAAGGTTATCGCTTTTTAAACCGATTCCTGGGTCGGGACTAGCATGAGTTGATGGATGAGGTGAAAATGGTGGGTGATGTTTGGGCATAGGACTATAGTTTCCGGTGTTCCAAGCATTAGACTTCTGCAACTCTGGTTTAATAATTTGACTTGTATCTGGGCTTGGTTGGGCCGAATAAGGACTTGGCTGTGAAGAGTATGGGCTCGGCTGAGTCGAATACGGACTGGGCTGTGTGGAATAAGGGCTAGGTTGAGCAGGACTTGGTTGAGCTGAATAGGGACTCCTTTGGGAGGAGAATTGACTGTCTTGGCGGGGCATAGGACTATAATTACCATAATTCCAGCTATTAGGATTCTTCATATTATCTTGTTTGATACTATGGGTTTCAGGACTAGGTTTATTATCGTGTGAGGTGGTTGGACTACATTGCTCTATAACTTTACCATGTTTTAATTTAGTGTGACTCTCTAACCTACTTAAAGGACTGGCTTCAGACTTATGTGTGGGTGTGGTTTTAAACTGTCCGAGATTCCATGAGTTATTGCTTTTTTGGCTTTGATTTATTAACTCTGTCTGGACATCTGGACTATTTTGTACTTGACTGTCTGGTTTCGCGACTGGACTGAAATGGGGACTTCCAAGGTCTTTGACGGGATCCGACCTAGGGGTGGAAGAGGAATCTGGTCTTGACTGTGTAGCGGGACTTAATAGTTTTGGAGTGGTTCCCCTTGTAGATCTTTTCCCTTCAGGTACCGTAGCTGTCATTTCCTTGCCGGATTTTCTTTCAAGTGTTTTACTATCTGGAGAAGATCTTACTGGCGTTCTTTTAGAAGCTGATTGCTTATCTGCCACAGTCGAAGGTGACTCTGAAAAGCTTTTCGGTTCTTGAAATACGGAAGACGAGGTTGTATCCTTTGTAGATGGTGATTCTGTTTTGATGTCAGATTTATCTGAAACGTCTGCAGAGGGCTCTTGTTTGGCGGTTTCAGATTTGGAGTCAGCTGCTGATTTTTTAACGCCTTTCTTTGTCTTTGCATTCTCTTCTTCTTTTTTTTCTTTGGCTTTTATTTTTTCCGGATCTAAGCTATCTTTGAGGTCTTGTATTTCTTTCCCCGTGTACAAGCGTTTCATTCCCCTTGGAAGAGCGCGACAAGAGCTAAGGTTTATAGACTCAATATGGGAACATTTGAGAAGAACTTTCTTTATGGGTTCCAAGGAGACTGATGACCCACACAAGTTGAGTACTCTGAAATAATAGGAACATAATTAAGCGTGACTTCAGCGTCAGAGTTGCCTTATTCTAGACTAGCGACACGACACTGCTTCGAACGGTTTTTACGATTTGACAAAACCTCGAATTTGTTTATTATAATGTAGTTTAATATACATTTATTATACACATTAACCGTACTTACGGATTAAATTCTACTTATTACTACTTATGGATTAAATTCTCCAACTGATGGTGAAAGCCACGTCAAAATCCGTTGCGTAGTTTTGGAGAACAGTGCGGTCACGCTTACAAACACGAAAAACGACTTTAATTTATAATATGTATAGATAATATACTATTGTCCCAATGCAGGGCACAGGCCTCTTCTCATACAAAGTAGGCACGAGCATTGAACACCACCATTACTCCAAGACGGGATGGCGATTTCAGACTTATATTAACTGTAAGTCCAGATTTCGTCACGATATTTTCCTTCCCCGATGTCAGTAATGTGGTGAATGGGACTTACTTGAGCTTGCTGTCGGGCGAGTCGGCGAGCGCGGACACGGCGTCGTCCAGCACGCGCTCGGCGGAGGCCCACGACAGGTCCAGCTCCAGCAGGCTGTGCGACCACTTCTCGCAGATCAGCTCCAGGCACGCGCTGCTTTGACGGGTCACGTTGCAACCTAGACATACAATTTTATAATAAAAATTATAATACAATTTCTTTGAGGCGATACAGGCCCATTTAACTAATTATGATGAATTTTATGTAAACGGTATGCGATTGAATGAGCTGAAGATGCTCGTTTCCACTTGGTTTAGCAACGACTAATTAGCTTCACCGTTTGATTCTCAGTACGCTACTCGTAAACTTCGAAATCTACATTTTAGTCATGTGTCTGTGGTTTTGAAGGCAAATTCGGTGCCCAAAATAGGTGTAAAAATATATATTTTTGTGCTAAGTAATTGCATGCATAGTGATCGCTGGGAAACAGTGTCCACACTGTGGGTGCCTGAGGAAGGACGGCGCCGCCGAGGTCGGCCCGGGGAGGTGGCGAGACGAGAAACACGCGTACCACAAGGGTGAGATCGAGGATCCTGAAAAAGGATGCTTGGAAGGATTTGAAGGAGGCCTTTCCTCAGCAGTGAGACAGTATAGGCTCACATAAAAAGTGGTAATTTCTTAATATCTATGCATTAGATTTAGATGTCGCCCAGTGTTAGTGTTAACAAGCATTATTAAGTTATCAAATGGACAGCATGTTAACTGGCAGTTTAAAAAGCATCTAGTTCTTTGTTTAATAATAATAAGTATTTATTAGCACAATACAAGTTTGACACCTATTAAAATACACATAGTTGTCACTAGAGGACAGAGAAATTAACAAACAGGAATAGTGTACAGAGATGGGTAAAGTACAGTTAATACAGAATTTGAGCCCTGACTCCTAAACTAGGAAGATCCTGTATCTTAGGAGGCAGTGTCTTCGCATAAATAGTGAACGAGCAAATTATGATTACAAACATCAGGATCAATTTGTTCGTGCGACGTCTTACAAAAGTAAAAAATTATGTTTTTTTAATCATATTAGTGGCAATACTTATACAGGAAGAATTTTTAATCACTATCCAAATTTTTATGATAAGCACTTTGGTGAAAATAATAAAATACGTGTTTTTCTTTAAGTACCACGCAGTACTAAAATATCGAGAAATGTACAGATGACAGCACATCAAGCTACCCGAAACTGTCAAATTTTCCCGATCAACGTTGAAACTTATACTTTAAAGTTGAAAATCTATTGCAGAAATCTGACAGATTGTAGTAGCTTGATGTGCTGGCGTCTGTACATCACAACATTGTCTTAAAAAGTCTACATTTGATATAATAGAAGACGAT
Source organism: Luperina nickerlii (assembly GCA_963855955.1). NCBI lineage: Eukaryota > Metazoa > Arthropoda > Insecta > Lepidoptera > Noctuidae > Luperina > Luperina nickerlii. Next base: position 11,326,946 of record OY979664.1, on the reverse strand, counting down.
AAGTGTATGTTACCGCCAAGGAAAAGGTGTTGCAGATCCCAGGCGGGCACCCTGACGAGTCCGGAGTCAGTGAGGCGCTGCAAACCGCGCAGGTCTAGGAGACGAAGTCGCGTAGCGCCGCGCACTAGCCGCGCCAGGGCGTCGTCGCCCAGCCGGTACTCGCCCACACCCACGCGCTCCGTTGCCGCCTCGCCCGCTATCGATAGTTCTTCCAGCTGTGGCCAGCCTTTGCATTCCATCTGTGAATAAATGAGGTACAAAATAATAATAAGTTCAATGTCTGTGAATAGCAGTATCTTGGGCTTGTTGCTAGATCAACCATGCTATGCCTGTTAGTGTCCAAATATACAATACTATAAAAGTAAGCTCAACATAATGACTCCATGGGCAGGCACTTTCGAATTATAGTCTTGGACTGTAGCCGTAGCGGGAGAGATTAAACGAACCTGCTGTGACGTGGTGGCATTGGCCAGCACTAGCTGCGAGTTGGCAGCTCGGAACACCCTCATCTTGGGACAGCCCTTCTGCAGCGCCTCCAGCGGCACGGCGGCCGGGTGCGACGCCGCCAGCGTACCGGATATGTCCAGCACTTCTAGATTGATGCAGTGGCTCTGGAAATATACACAGTATACTTTAGTGACTAGTTAAAGAGAAAACTAAATCATTAATAAATATACAGAGTGGCTGTAAGCTTTGATAAAAAATAATAACATGGTAGCAATCCCCAGTTGCAGTACCAGCAGAAGCTGCACTGTCTCTGCCTCTTCGAATAAAATGATGCAATTACTCCACCTAACCAGTCAGTCAAAGAGAATAGGGTCATGCGTGGGTAAACAAAGATTGCTCTTCTCCACAATAGTGAAAACTTTGTTTGTTCAGCGGTTTGAGCTCAGACGAATTGTTAATCCTCTGTGATCAAAGTAGGATTAGATGAATGAGACCCGAAATAATGTTGAAAACATTGGGTCGTTTTTCAATCAGTATAAGAACATGTGGGTCAAAAATTCCTGAAGTTAATGCGGTGGTCAAGTCTATAACGAATGTGCCACATTTTAACTAAATAGTGGATATCGAACACCTGCATTTGGCGCCAAATCATAACCAATAAAATTGTATCTGTCAGAGTTGGCCACCTTGTACGTAGAAGATAATACTGGGATGGGATCCGCAGTGACGAACAGATACTAGTAGACGGGCTCGCCTTAACGAGTGGCAGGTCTACCTGTCATTGTGAAAGTTCCAACTAGCTAGTTAGTTTTTGAAGTTCATAGGAGAATCATCAATCCGCGTAGTAAAAGCTCTCATCTATGAGTATCTCCACACAAAAGATAATCAGAGAGCAACCTCCAAATAATACGTGGCGTATCCAAGACGAACCTTGAAGGAGCTTTCTATATCAGCACTATTTTACTGTCAGGAATATAGATACAACATAATTGTAGAATTCATATTCCACATGCTTGTAGGTAGTACATGAGCAAGGTAGATATCGACGGCGAAGTGCCAATACCTCCTAACTGATTTTTTTTGAGAAATTCTCTTTTTTTCGTTTTGAATTTAAAGGCGTTATTCGCATGTTTTAGTGAAATCGCAAAGTGCTTTATTACAACAACATTAAATTAAAATGTGGAAATACATACTACCTCTCAACTAAAACAACGTGTCTATTTTTGAACGTTTTTATCCAGTATGTGTAAATTTTTGACTTTGTCAGTTAGGAGTTATTGGCACTTCGCCGTCGATATTAGCAACTACTTATCATTATTGTAAATGAAGTCAGTAAACAATAACAACCCATGATTTATGTAACAAATGTGACGTAATGGGATTGCCCGCCTATTAAATTAGGAAATACCGAAATATCTACGTGAATAATAAAAAAAAAAACAAAGTGTTAATGAACGTTACTTGAGGAATAATTCAGTAAATAATTACATACAGTACCCGGCGATAAATATTGCACATCGACCTTTGGAAAGAGACAATCGGCTAATTTCGGCTTCGTAGAGCGTTATCTCTGTCGCACGAAATACAAGCAGTCCGGTATCTATTAGGAGCTGTTAAAACAATTATGATTTGCTTCTTCTGATAATTATTTTTATTCTTTGTATAAAATACACCAATTTTCCTATAAGTGATGGCTTTAGGTTGGGGTAAAATAAAATAAAAGAATGTTCACATTATGTTTACGTATTTAATTATTTTGGAAAATTACAGCTGTAGTGTATATAATAAACACCATTATACCTATTGTTAGAATGAGACATTGTAATAATAATAATTCTAATTCTCAATTACTTCCATTTTACTATCTGTGCTCTCAAAGAGGTCAATATCACTGTCAGTCGTATTTATCACTAGTCTATCAGTGTAATTGTCTAAACCGTGTTGGATGCTTCTATATTCATTCTCACATTTGATTGCATGTTCGCAAACCTTTTTCCACTCTTCAGCCCCGATCATGTTTACTTTTTCAGTCAATAATGTTTTTATTGTAGTTAAATTCATACCCACATTTCTAGTGGCTACATAGCCTTTCAGTTGAGACTATATATTTTCAATTGGATTAAAATCCGGATGATATGGTGGCAATCGCAACACAGTGTGCCCATGTTCGGCAAGTACTTTGTCCACGAAAAACTCTGTATACCTCTCCTTTTGCTGACATATAATAGCGTAAATCTGGGTTTTTGTTAATTTTGGATCAACTGGAATTTCGTGTCTGTTTAACCAGTTGATCATTTCCTGTTTAATGGTGTTTGAGTTGGGGGGTCTTTCAACATATTTGTTGTGATAGGGTGCGTTGTCGATAACCAGAACAGAATCACTGGGTATATTTAGGATTAATTGATTAACCAGCCATTTTTCGTAGTTATCGTTATTCATTTCATTGTGATAGTCACTTGTAGTGTCCGTGGATTTATACGTTAAAAAGGCACCGGGTACAAAGCCTTTTTCATTTCCCGCATGAACTATTATCAAACGTTGACCTTTTGAAATTGGCTTTTTGAAGTGAAAACTTCTTTAGCGGCGCTGTGTACTTTTTTTGGAATGGGTAAAAACTTCTAAATTCGCGTCAGGTCACGTGACCCTGATCGAAAATTCGTAAGACGTAAAACGTCAGACGTAAAACGTAAGACGCGCGTTGTTGAGGACAGCGCCATCTATGCACATCGGGAAGAACTACGAGGGCCTCGCGTACTAACGTCAGACGTAAAACTTAAGACGCGCGTTGTTGAGGACAGCGCCATCTATGCACATCGGGAAGAACTACGAGGGCCTCGCGTACTAACTACGTAGGCCTCGCGTACTAACTACGTAGTTCATCCAACAACGACGAGATGGCGCTGAACCACGGATATATAACTGACGACGAGCAAATCTGAATAAATTCCTTTCACGAGAAGAATAAACCAGTCACTTTGGTCATCATACCTGATTTGCAAAAAACCCTATAAAATAAGGAACACACCTTAACACGCGTGTTTTGTTTATAAGACGATTCACAAAATACACTCGTAATTGTTCAAGTTTTCACTTCTGTCGGCACTACCGGAGTGCCAGTGTTTTTTTTTTTACTCCTTTTTTCTTATCATCACTCCAAGATTTCCCTTTAGTGTGGGATGTATGTATGTAAGACTCATCCATGTAGACGATATTTTTTCCTGATTCGCGACATTTGCGAATTTTATCGAGGTATTCCAATCGTTTGAGACTTAGATTGTGCTTTTCCATTAGAACTTTTCGATTATCTTCCATTTTATTGAACCGAAAACACATATCGTGAAGTATTTTTCTCAACGTCTTTTCAGACCCATTGTCATTAATAGCTTCAGATAATTTAGCTTTTAATGATTTTATTGTTGGCAGTTCATTAAATCGTAAGTGAAAATCATACACCATTCTTCGAACAACATCATAATCAAAATCGTCCATATCCAAACGAAATTGCTTTTTTGGTCTCCCTTTTTTTGGAGTGCTGAACTTAATTTCAGTAGAATGTGTTTCAGTACTGACTTCGTTTAATAAATTGTTCAAAGTTCTTCTTGAAATTCCAATGGCAATTGCAACTAGCTCTTGAACCTTCTTAAAATAACAACTTACATTTTCATCTTCATTTTTTTTAAATCTGTCAGCATCGGTTACAAAATATTTATAAACATTGTAGATAATTTCGCGTGACTGACCTCGTAAAGGTTTTCCTCTGTTTCCTAAAGATGCCATAGTACACCTTTAAATTATTTAAATTTGGGGGTGTTAACAACTCTAAATATATATTTTGAAATGGAAGCTACCGCACGCTATCGCATTTGAACAACGACTGACAAAACGTCACATAGGTAGTGTGCGACAGAGATAACGCTCCATGAAGCCGAAATTAGCCGATTGTCTCTTTCCAAAGGTCGATGTGCAATATTTATCGCCGGATACTGTATATGTTATTGCACCACGTTATTTCAGGTCATTTGTTAAGGTCACCTTTTAGAATTAGCGAGGTAAATGACGCTAAGTTTCATTATAATTATTTAAGTCCTCCTGACAAGCAAAAACCTCCCTTATCTAACAAAACAAAACACATACCGCTATCGACTGCAGAATCTGCGGCATAGCTATGAACTTGTTGTTCGCTAGCATGAGATGCGTCAATCTTGCGCCGAAGTTCTCCGTGATGCGCGTCATCGAAGCCGCTGACATGCACGTACTCGAACCACCAGTTTCAGACTGTAACAATACATACATTAATAACTGTATCAAAGTAACTTTACTGGTGAAATGTGGGTGTAGTTCAAACCATCGCCTAAACCCTCAGGACAACAGGCTTTGTATTACGTTATGTCCTATTATTAGGACCAATACGGAGGGTATAAGTACTTTAATAGCCATTTCCGTCATTGAATGGACTATCGAACCAATTTTCTTATTTGAAGAACAAAGATTATAATGTAAATCGTACTTATGTATCATCAGTGAATTCAATAAGTAAGAAAGTTATGAAAGTAGGAATGCACTAGAAAATTATACTTAGTTATAATCTGCCCATCTTGGGCATAATGTAGTAACGAAAAGGATTGTCTTCTCCATGAAGGATCTACATGCAGCATAACCTAATATATAGCCTAACTGCCTGAGATAATAAATATCTTACCGTCAGCGACAAGTCGATCCTCTGCAGCTTGGGCAAGGCCTGCATGAGGTCGAACAGTTGCTCGGAGTTGATGCGGCTCCAGCCGGCGACGCTCAGCTCCACCAACTGAGGGCAGTAGTCAGCTACACAGGCTAGCACCCACGACACGTTGCTGACTTTCCACTGAGCTGTAGAGTAGGATGAAAATCGTGTAGTAGTACTAATTTGTGAAGGATGGTATTGGGCATCGTTGTTAACACTAAACAGGTTGCATCTTCCACTTTGGTTCCAATTACACTAATTCCCTTGAATGATATGATGTAATCTGCATAGATAATATGGTCAAACTATTTTGATTTACTATTTTGGCCTTCAAAACGAACAAAGGTAGAAAAAAAAATGTACTAATCAAATATTTCTGAGAAAGCCATAAAAACATGGATAAGCGGCAATAACCACGGATATCGAAGAATATGGCATGGAGGCGTGGCGCATGTCGCCTCTATATTAACAACCTGGCCACAAGTTGGTACGCGAGACGGCGGTAAGCACCGTTGTCATATTATGTTTGTATCGAAACGTGTAGTGTCATTTCGTATTTTTACAAAATGCCGATTTGTTCCGTCCTTATTTGCAAAAATAGAGCAATCACAACAAACCATAAGACAAGTGGCGTGTTCTACCACCGCGCCGGTAAGTAAAAAATCACTGCACTAATTATGATATTTAAGGATTTTGTAAAATCTTGTGAAATATTTTTGACATGACATAAGAAAATTGCCTAGCAACGGAACCATGTCAAACAATGCATTAGTGATGCGTAGCGCTGAGATATGGATTTCGATAATTGTAAGTTTTTCTAAATACGAAATAATATTAAGAACCTATTTTATTTACAAGAAGTAATACACGAGGATGCCGAGTTAAAAATTGATAAAGCTAGCTTGGCACAAGGTAGTGTGCTGGGTCCAGTGCTCTACCTGTTGTACACGTATGATATACCAGAGCTGGAATAGTAAACTCAAACTCAAAGCATTTATTTCAATTAAACCATTTACAGGCACTTTTGAATGATAAATGATTTTATTTTTTGTAAGTAGGTTTGCACAAACACTTTTACACGTCAATCATATATTTTTTTAAACTAGATGAGGTCGTCGTTTTCTATCTGACTACTCTGAGAAGAAAGGTCGAAACAAACTCGGAGGTCACACATTCTCTTTTAAAGTCCAAACATAATCTTGGTCAGGTTATATGAAGACCATGTAGATCGATGTCTGAGATGGTCTTTTGAGGAAAGAACCACACAGATTGAGAGGACCTGTCCAGTCAGTGCACTAATTTGTCAGAAATCGTGCAGACAACTTAAGACTTAAGGCGAAAGCGCCAGGGTAGCCCGCGAAATTCAATTTTTTTTAGGCTTTTTGCAATTTGCTGGTCAGTATTAAGTTGTACGTTGATTAATATATGATTCGCGGCCGTATGTATTTACAGAATTATAATCATTAAAGTCATCAACACAACTCTCTAAGACCACGTAAGTCCAAAGAATAACTGTTTCATGAAATCATCTTTGGACTTATGTGGTCTTAGAGAGTTGGATTGAATTGGACCAATTGAGAAAGATCTTGTACTATATCAAACACATCCTGGTTAAGAATGCACTCTTGAGACAAACTCTCAGTCTGGGACGGGTCCTCCGTTACCTCAGGCTGGACAGCGACAGGGTGTGGAACTGTTTGACAAGTACACAGACACATAACTAACTCATTAGCAGCAAGAATGTGTTCTTTAATTTGGTTCTGAGAACCTACATAATTAATGTAAAGGGAACTAAATCTGCCCTCAAGTTCCTGTATGTCAGACTGTAAGCGCTGTGTATCAATTTTTGCTGTCTTCTAATTTGATTTGATAATTGGTTAATTTATTCATTAGATCAACACATTCTTTCCTCAGTGGAATATTTTTGGAAAAGTGTTGTTGTTTTCTAAATTGATTACATTTTTTTTATTATTCTATTCATTGCATATTGCATATTTTTTCATTTTGTTAGGACTAAATTTATAACTATAATTCTGTTGAGTTGAGTACTATTGCAACCTTCCCTAAGATTTAGTTTTTAAATCCATCCTAAGGTTGTCTTTAAATGATCGCTCTTAGCGATAAGACCGCCCATTGTGTCACCCTTTGTACAGTTTCTATATTTATGTCTGTAATTTATATGGTGTACATAATAAAGAGTATTCTATTCTATTCTAGTTCCCTTCAAAATGGTTGAGCTGAATGGTGCTGATCAACATCATGAAGGCGTCATGTATGTGAGCGGGCGCCGTCAGTAGGGACGGGTCATCTCTTAGCTGCCACGGCTTATATTAATTTCTATTACGGACGCTCTTAACGTGCACATCGTTCTCACATGTAATTTCAACATGAATGATGTAACTAATATTTTGTAACAATTTTATGATTTAAAAGTGTGTCCATGGAGTTTCTTGTCCGTTATTCTCCATAGGTATAACGCTTTGGAATGAGCAACTAGCTTCATCAATCTGACTGACCGACCCCTTGACTTGACGCGAAACGGCGCTGGAAAGCGCGCGTCAAAAAGAAAAGACAGGAGCTAGACATGCATTTTTAAAACATGTATTGGTAATTTATTGGTATGTTTTCATCATTATATGAAACTCTAAGAAAGTGAAATGGACTTGTGTAAAGTACCAACAATCAACACTATTCTAAGTTTTAAAATAATGATCATGTAAAAAAATTAGTTAGATTAAAATTGCTTGTTAGTCTTATATGCTAGATTGTAATTAATTATTAAGAACCTCGTTATTTTAATAAAAGTTTATTTTTAATGTTCAATAGGTTATTTGAATTTTTGTTTTGTGAACGATAGTTAGTTTTAATTTTACGTAAGAGAGAGACTAAAGAAACTACTTATTTACTTAAATGTCTTTTGCAAACAAATATAAGTATTATATTTTTACGTGATTTGGTTTTATTGGTTTTTAATATACTACATTGAAAAGCAGAAAAAATAAACAATACAAAATACACCCAAAACCCAAAAAACACTTCTCTTTTTTGTAATTGATTTCTATTGATATTTTTATCGATCAAATATTTATATTAACCCATGTTCTCCTAGTTGATGCTAGAATTGCATGTGTGCATTCAGTGAATGTATCTATACTTTCTAGTGTCCGCCCCTTTTGAGCATGTGTGCAATAAGATAGTACAAAAGTGTTACGCTTATTTTCTTGTGTGCGTGCCAAAAAAGCCGCCCCTTTTGATCATATGTGCCGTATCTATTTCTTTTGTTTTTGTATGTTTCCGGAGTGGGGAAAATGTGGCGACATTTGAACTTGAACAAATATGCAGTGAAGGCATATCTCTCGGATATCTATGACAATAATTATGCATCTATCTATTAAATACAATTGCTTGAAAGTGAAAATTTTTGCACGACACCAATAGAAGAAAAACTAAAAATACTCTTTTTAAATGTATCACGCAACAAACTAAAGCAGAGTAATAATTCACTTACCAATATTTAAGGTTTGACATTGCGTTAACCGGTTTTCCAGGAGCCACACCAGTTTGTAATCTGTTTTACATTTTTCACTAGTGTATTGCGCAAGGTCTACATTCTTCCACAATTCTGGTCTACAGCTCACATTGTGCCATAACTTACATACTCTACCAATTCTGGAAAGAAATATAAAAGAACAGTGAGTATTATGTATACAGCATAGTCACATTGCCAATATAGATTGCCTGAAAGTGTTTACCTGATCACAGAAGGCAATGTGCCCTGAGAGGCCACAACATATTCAAATATCTGTAATAGAATCTCCTTAGGCATAGAATGTCCCCAAGGACTTTGTGGTCCAGTCTCTTTACTTTCAGCTCCACTAATTCTAGTTCTTTCAGTCTTTTCACTTTTCTCTGCAAAAATGTAACATTGAAGAATTAAGATATGTAAATTATGAAACTACTTATCAATACAATGTATGTAGATGTTTGTGAAAGTATTGTCATTCATTATGAATAGGCTGAAAGGTAATTTACGTGAGTAAGTTTCTAACACAAGGATATCAACAGGGATCGAGACCGAAAATACTTATAGGTATATGATTGTAGTATACGAAGGCTATGCTATCTTGTTATCTCCTGGCGGTTATCAAATGCAAACATGCAGCTGAGGTAGAACGGATGCGAGTGGCGGTGCTATTCGGGAGAGCCATATATGTTTAAAAATAGTAAAAATATTTTAATACATAAATAGAGTGAGTTGAGGATGTACTTACTTTGCTTACTTTTAGAACTGGTTCCTTTCTTATTCTTAGGCTTAGGAGTCTTGGGTTGCGGATGGCGCGGCTTGGGCGCGGCGACGCTCATGGCGGCGGCCGTGTCACCACGCGACGGGTCATACTCCTCGCCAGAACTCACGCTAACCGGTGATGCCACCCGCTTCTTCTTAGATTTCCTTTGGCCAATATCGGCGACCGATGTTGGCGTTGGTGTTACCTGTAATATTAAGTTTGTTTAATATGCGGTGTTTTGTAGAATTTGTCACTAGTTAGAATACTAAATAACACCTATATTTAGATGCAAAGAAAATCATATAAAGACTACAGTGAACTGAATTACTGAACTGTGGTTTTACTACCATATTGCCATAAAATATTAGGTTTATTCCATTCGGAAATAAAGACTTGGTCACATTATGAATGTTAAATAATAAATATATATGATATGAATAAAACAAGATACGAGGAGGATGTCAACTGCTTATCATTTCAAGCAAGTTATGAAGTCCAATAAAGTAAACTGGTGAAAGACTGCCTGGACCAAGAAGTTCCAGTGTGCGCTGCACTGCTGATGCAATCCCCAGGTCAAGGATAATATTATTATTAGGTTTTTCCATTACGAATTTCTTAATAGAAGTCCTGGAGTCCAGATTCGTGCCTGGATAATCAATAGACTAGGGCGTATACATAAGACTGCAACATAAATAGTGAAATGTAGTTACAGGTGTAATGTTATGTTATCAAAATAAACATTATTTATTTTGGACATTACAATAATTATTATAACATGGCATTACTTTAAAGAACATCAACAGTGTTTTGTTTGCGTGGATGGCAAGTAAAGACCACTATGATGTTCAATGGTATTTTGCAGAATACTGGTAGTTTTGTTAATTGTGGTACTTAATTTTTGTTTTTATCACCTGTCTTGTTTTATTTCATAAGCTGGCATTGTACAATTATAACTGAAAACAAAGTTCCCTGTATCAATATAGGGATAACAAGCAAGGAAGTGAAGGGCTAATTGCTGCTGTGTGATCCTGAAATGAGGCTTGCATACTGACAGTAATTTGGTCTATGGTCATTTTATGGTGAGGTAAAAGAAAAAAAAGGTTTCATATGCATGTATATTTGGACAACATTTTTTTTTATTTCTTTCAAAACTGGGTTTTAAAATTAAAAATTAGAAAATAAAAGTTATCTTAAAATTGTAAAAAAGACGCACTCACTAGTTTAAAGGTCAAAGCGCGTCCGAGTATCACCCTTGGCTGCATTGTCGTTGGTACAAAATAAAATAGTAAGTATATTAAGTCATAACTACAGAAGTAAATAATCTTTTATTTTTACAAATAAATTCATAAAACTGGATATCCAAAGAAGCCTGCCCCATTTTCATCATATTATAGATCATGGTAGTTTAATAACTGAGTTGCTATGCTACTAGTATTCTACTTTCTCCAATTAATTATTTCATTATTTATTATGGGCACAGCAGATGTTAAACTTAAAACTTTACTTTCATACAATGGATACTACATAACAATAGTAATATGCAACAATATAACTTGTTCAAACATAACTCAGTTTATTTTGTGAATGGAATTGTCATGCATTTTTTTTCCTGTTATTATAAAATTACTTTGCAAGTTTTTATTTTGCAAAAATAACAAAATATGGATTTAATTACATTATAAGTATACATAATTATACAATATGTCCTAAAACTCTATGATAAGCGGGCACCAGAGGGTGGACCTGCTCATGACTACTCCAGAAAAAATAATGAGAAAAAAAATTAAGTAGTATTATCATCCAAACAAATATGTGGCTATGGTTGCTTAGTAAATAATATAGATCTACAGTCTATAAGTAACTATGGGATTATTATAAACTACTAACTTCAGCCTGCGGCTTCATCTGCATGGTATATTGATAAAAAATCAATGCCTATATCCTTCCCAGGGTTCAAAGTATCCCCATATCAAAGTTAATAGGCGTTTCGTAGATTAGCCGGAACAAACAAACAGATGGCCAAAATTAAAAAAATGTTTTGCTGTTTTATGAAAGTACCATAAATACTTTCATATGCATTTAAGTAGTAAAAAGTTGTTATTTTGACATTACAAACAGACACTTAAATTTTATTAATTGTATAGATAATATAGATAACATAAGAATTAAAACATGACTGGCAAAATGTGGGTGTAATATACTTCTGTGCCTACTCCTTTGGGAAAAACCGGTGTGATCTAATTATTAATGTGTGTTTAACATAAATCAAGAACTCATCTGACGCGTTCTACATAGTGCAGGGGTCTAAGAAGTTTTAAATATTGCCATCATAATACTCCTAGATTATTATTGAAAATGCACCCATATTTAGTTGAAACAAAGAGGCTAAAAGGGTCACAATAGTTGTATTTTAAAGTAATACACTGAAAACCCCTATTACACAATATTTAGGGCCCGATATTTAGGTGTTTATTTAATAGGGACTATTTGCCCCTTATTCTTGTTACATAATCCCAATTTACGGAAAGGGTCCCTGAATATTGCATAGTGTAATAAGGCTTTAAGTGTAAACTGAGAACAAAGTATGTGCCAGCTGTTTGTGTTTACTATCCTGTTGGAACCTGCAATAGCAAGCATATACTATACTACCCTACTGGTATCAATGCCAATAAACATAAATAGCTTTACCTTATAGGATCAATTTACTCAATGATGACCACAACAAAAATTTATTTTTGTAACAAAATTCAAGTTTCATTCAGTTTGTATTTAACGAATTGTTTATGTAACCTGTCCAAAACAAGTTAGGTATAACAACTTGAATGTTACAGCTGAGAATGGAAAGTGAAGCTCACTGATATGCACTTTGTTACTCTTACATTCAATGCATTGTGAGCAAATATTGCAGTTTATGTATTGGCTATTGATTGAGCAGATTGCAACAACGATTGATATTGAAAGAGGTTTACTCTGTCTAGAGAAAGTGTAATAACAATGCAGTTATAAGAATGAGTAGGTATATTGAATAACTATAAAATAGTAAAATGTAACACTATAATCTAAACCCCCAAATCCTAATACTATATTGTATAATATTTGTCAGCATTTTGAATTTATATTGAGTGGTTTTTAAAATGTATAGTTTTGTGGTCTATAAGTAATGCCTATAGTAATAAATTCAAGTAGCATCATTTAGTGAAGTCAATCGCTAGCCAGCCATAGAAGGTAAGTTAAGGAGAATAAAGCAATTACTTACAGTTTCATGAACACTTGTCCTCCTAATCTTAATCTTCATAGAGTTAGTATCCACTATCTGGCTTCGATATGTGGGTGTGCAGCTCTCGGACTTCTTCGATTTCTTTTTACTTCGTGAACTGCGAATGTCCAGCATAGACCTTGGTTTGCCACTACATGGTATAACTGCATGAGCTCTTCGCTCTCTAGACTCCTTTTTACTCTTTTTAGTTGATAATTGACTAAGTTCATGACTGTATGGTTTACCACTTTGTCGGGGCATATTAGTTAACGGTAACTTTGAATTGCGCTTGAGCTGTTCATCTTCTGAACTTTCACTATCTTCAGCATCTTCTTCTTCCTCCACTTCTTCCTCCTCCTCCTCCTCAGCCTCCTCGTCGTCGTCGTCATCCTCCTGGCACTCACTACTACTCACTAAATTCAAGTTTTTACCACCTTTCACTTGTGACACAACACTATGTTTAGAATGTGTTCTATATGATGAATCTTTTGACGAGTCTTTTCTCCTTTTACTTTTTGGAGGAAGACAACCATTCACGGTTGAGGATTGAGAACTTTGTCGGGAGTGGTGCTTGTGCTTCCTGTGTCGCGGCCGCGTAGGACACGGCAGTGCCCCATTAGCCACTTGCGCCTTATGACTGGCGATTTCGTCTATGCTCTGTTCGAAATCAGTCTCCAGCTTAACACCAGAGCCTGACTCAATGTCTTCTTGGTCGGAGTCAGCTTCAGACCCATCAGTCGCCAGCTTAGGTAGACGAACCTCCGGGAAGAGGTCCTTGCGGACGGTGAGCCTTGCGGCCTCGTAACCGCCGTTCACGGGACTTGATCGATCAGACATACCGCCCGCCTCCCGCCGCCCTCGCGTACCACTTCTACAAACCACTCACCTGTCCGCGAGGTAAACAATCAGTTTGACACATCACATTTTCACTTTTGTGACCAAGCAATTCACCGATCGTTATGCGATGGCATGAAAAGATAAATGATTGTCGATAATCGATGTGCGAAACATTATAATTACTTCAGTTTACACTTCTTGTGAGTCCCAAACATCTTTTTTTCTTCACATATTCGCATTTTAGGTCATCCATGTTCATGTAACGTTGTGATTGCGAAAAACAAAGTACAGATCATTTTCGCGGACACTTGTACTTGAATATTTGGTGATGACACATAAAATGTACAATTTTTGAAAGTATGGACATAATACACACTTATTTTTAATTATTTTCGTTCACTACGAGTTGATGAAAACTGTTGACCTTGTTTAGAAGCTTATTATGTTTCAAATTTTAATCAACAGATGCAGACATTGTCACAAAAAAAGTTGTACTTGTTTAAACGCAGTAGCCTTGGAGCGACGTTTACTTTACAGACTAAATAGAAAAAAAATATTAGAATCCAATATTATGTAAGTTTCAACCATGTTTCTCATTTGGTCTATTTATTAGGAGAATATGAATGAAAATAAAAAATAATACTTCACAAAATCATCATACTCGATTCTTAAAACATTCATGCTATTACCTCCTTTCAAGTATAATAACTAATGTCAAACGCCTGTGTTTTCTATTTCGTCGCGAGATGTTGTTGATGAAAATTCAGAGATGGCAGCACTCGTTAAATTTACAGAAATTCAATACCAAGAATTTGTTGTTTTTTAGCGTTGCTTCTCTTTCGCTCAAATCCTATACGATATTGTCTGTAGTAGAAATTAGTTACATTGTTGTATCTAAAATGATATTGGTTAGTTACATTGTTTAGTATTCATTGAAAAACTTGGAAATGTTAAAGTGTGGGCGATTTGTGACGACGTGTGTGTTCAATGTATTGTGTGTGACGTTCATCAATAGTGATAATGATAACCTACACGGTCTTTCTGTAGCGGAGTACATAACGGGTGAGTCATATTTATATTTATTACATTTGCTGTTTATACATATCGATGATCTCATACATAAAATTGTAATCTGGCTTACACTTCATTGCTATGCTTAGTTTCGTCAACAACTTGCCTAAGCCACTAACTAGGTACCTACCTGTTCATTATTTTGTTTAATAAATCTTAAAGTAAATTGGATTATATATTCTGTACCTACTTAATAACCTAATTATGAACACGAAGCTAAGTTGTTAAAATTATTGAGTAGGTAATCCCTAAGTAAAGTAAAAGCAATACATTTTGTAGGTGATGGCTGTTAAAGGAAGGTGTTCTATACCTACAATAGAATGTCTTTTGTGGTACCTAACCGCTTCATAAAAAAAAAACATTTCTAAAGTAGGTAGGTTATACCTACCTATTTAACGTTTGTTATCAAAACGTATTGATGAATAGATAGTAGGTCTACCAGTTAAATTCTCAACTCATTATTAGGTATAGATCAGTGCTTCTAAGGTATAACTACCTTTCGTAATAATTTATGTAGATACGTACTACCTCAGACCAAATAAAAAGTAAGTCTACTACCTATCTTACCTACTAATATAGGCACCTAACTACCTCCTTTGTAATTATGATTAAAAAAAATACCGACCAAATTCGTGTCGGACCATGCACCGTGAGGGGTTTCTTTGGTTGGGAATTAGGGATTCATATTTACGCATGAACTACGTCATCATCTGTCTAGCCTTTTTCCAACTATGTTGGGGTCGTCCTCCAGTCTAACCGGTTGCAGCTAAATACCAGTATTTTACATAGAGCGGCTGTCTATCTGACCTCCACAAGCCAATCATCTCAGCCTATCACAGTCCACTGCTGGACATAGGCCTCTCCCATATTTCGCAAAACAACCCGTCCTTCGCCTTCCGGATCCAGTCTGTCCCAGTTACATCACACAACCCAGACCCAGACAGAGAGCCAGTGAAAGTCTCCACAACCCAGTTACTGGGTAATAAACTAATAAGTAATAACGCATGAACTACCTACATTGATTTTATCGACAGCACAACCCAATAATACTCTATAGGTACGCGTACTTAAGTGTGTGTGCACTGATTGTTTTTGAAGTGAAAACTTCTCTAGGCGCGTTGGGCATTTTTGAGATGGGGAAAAAACCATTGAACTCCCGACACTGTTACCGTAGCCGACACACACGTAATTGTTCAAGTTTTCACTTCTGTCGGCACTCCCGGAGTGCCACTGTTTTTTTTTTCATTCTCGCGTGTCTGGGGAGTGCCACCCCCAATTATTTTTCTTGTAATTTTACAACTTCGCCCCTAAGACGACCAACTGACCAATTTTACTACACCATTGTTTAGCGGCGAATACACCTTCCTTCCAAAAAACTTCATCGATCGATATAGTGCCAATAGTGTCATGACTCATGAGTATAGTGGCTTTGTGACATACGGACGAACACAGGACGAAATTATAAGTGTTCCGTTTTTGTCATTTGGCTACGAAACCCATAAACGTGGTGGGTATCCTTCTTGAATAAGTAATAAATCATTCAGAATTTGCCACATTTACCTTGTGTTGTGGTAGATGAGTCGTTCTTCCGTTCTGATTATTCGTGGCAGTAGCCCTGAGTCAAGATTTCTGGCCCACGGGTAATGGCAATGGGCTCGCCCCCAATCACAAAGAACTTGATCGGAGTTATAACTTAGAAATGTGGGAGTAACTACTCACACCATCTGTTGCCTACCCTGTAGAGGAGACAGGGTTGATGCTGTTATGGCATGAAGATAAGGTAATGAAAAACACAATTTACCACTGTGCGAGTATTATTGATTAAATCCCATAATTTGAGTAAGTTAGTAAAGTGTCTCGGGTCAAGTTCACGAGTATGGCGATGTTGACCAATTCCGGTTGGGGGAAATATCGACAGGTCACAGGATCAACTTGCGTACCCTGGACAGCTCTCAAAAGGGAAACATCAAAAAATCCGTAATCACAACTTTCGTTCGTCGTGATGTGAGACAAAAAAGTTGCTGCGACAAAAGTTGTTCGTGGGGGGTTCCCTTAGCGACAGTTTCTTACAAAACACATAAATCTAGCTGTTGTAAATGATTATTTGGGCTAGGCTTCCAGGAATGTATGAATTCAGCGCGGAGCGGGTACTATCTAGATCGAAAGGTCGAGGTCCTGTCTTTAATGTATGTGTTTAGGTAACACATACACCAGAAGACAGAACCTTAAATGGGGCCATCGTAACATAAAGCAGTACTCTCGGAAAATGGGGGGCGACACGGCGCCGACGGGGGTGAAGTCGCGTCGTCGACGTCGCGGTTAAAATGACAGAATATACGAGCTGTTGCCCGCGATTTCGATCGTCTGGGATCCATGATGACAAGTAGCCTATATCCTTCTCCAGTTCATAGTCTACCCATATTGTGCTAAATTTCATCCAAATCCGTGCATCCGTTTTCGCGTGAAAGCGTAACCATCATTATCAAACAAACAAAAAACAAAACCTTTTCTCTTTAAAATTTAATATTATTTTAGATTCGTTTAGAAAAGCCTCAAATCAAAGTAGATTGCTTTTGAATGTTGCTCTATTTAAGAACTAGGTAAGTATTTGTTTTGCTAACTCACATATAAGCGTGTTTTGTAATAAAACTCTTATATCTTTATTAGTAATATAGTTGGGTGTTATTGAAACTTGTGTTTATAACTTACAGCATACTATTAACAGTCAACCAAGTAAATGATAAAATACCCTATTAATGTATGTAAATCACCAGGCCAGTTAGCAGTCTAGCACTTTGAAAGGAGTGGATCAGAATTCTGGCCTTTCGTAATAGCTTTACGATTACGACCTACGACCATGGACGCCGAAAAGGGGGGTGTAAGAGGGTACTCTTGTAATCCACTGACTTTAAATAAAATTACACAAAAGAAAAATGAGAACTTAAAATATCCGAGGCGGGGT
Organism: Luperina nickerlii; assembly: GCA_963855955.1. Classification (NCBI taxonomy): domain Eukaryota; kingdom Metazoa; phylum Arthropoda; class Insecta; order Lepidoptera; family Noctuidae; genus Luperina; species Luperina nickerlii. The sequence goes on along the minus strand of OY979664.1, from coordinate 11,309,367 downwards.
GTTAAAAAATTTCGACCTCGCTCTTGTGTCCTACATTTTCACACCATAAACTTATCTGTCCTCTCCATTGCCCTTTGGGTGACTTTTAGGCTTCTAATATGGCCCATTGTAAGCGACCACGATTCAGTGCCATAGGTCATCACGGGCAACACGCACTGGTCGTCTTTCGTCTTGAGACACTGCGGGTGCAAGTCACCCAAAGAGCAATGGAGAGGGCTATGCTTGGAGTTTGCCTGCATGATCGAATCAGAAATGAAGAGATCCGCAGGAGAACCAAGGTATTGTAAATAGCCAGAAGAACTGCCAAACTTAAGTGGCAGTGGGCAGGGTACATTGCTCGCAGAACAAATGGCCGATGGGACCGAAAGGTTCTGGTTTGGATTGGCAACCGCGTACCGGAAGACGTAGCGTTGGAAGGCCTCCCACAAGGTGGACCGACTACCTTGTGAAGGCCGCAGGAAGCTGTTGGATGCGAGAAGCACAAAACCGGTCGAAGTTGATATGTTTGGGAGAGGCCTATGTCCAGCAGTAGATGTCTTTCGGCTGAAATGATTATGATGATGAAGCTTATCTGCATAAGTCAACAAAGTCAGGTCCTGGAGTACGCAGGTACCTAACTTTGTTAACTATTTTTGTATGAATGGACATATACTGATATGGTAGGCAGAAAGTTTCGAGTTTGTGGAGCTGAAGATGCAGCCCCCAGAACATAGCAGGCAGGCATTGACGCCGGAAGTAGTTATGAAAACACCACTTGTGTACAACTGTGACCCGCGTATGTACAAATTATTAATGTTACATATTTTTTGCTAAAATGCCTACCTATTTTTCCAATCCTAAATAGATACTGAATAGTGTATGCCATCAAAAACATAACTTTAAAAAAAAAACAAGTTTCGCAACTCAGCTTTTACCGTAAAAAGTTGTGAGATCCATGTAAGTAATACCAAGTCGGTTAATTTATCCAGTCCCTACTAAAGGGACCTTCTGTCTTAAGTTATTACGTAATTAGCTAACCTAACAACATCTTATAGTGACCATATCAACATTAAAAATCTTTTATGTTTTAAATAAATAGATTGACTTGGTCATCACATGAAAACACAATGTATCTCACAATAAAAACACTAATTGTATTCTAAATTTGAAGCTTCTAGGTCTACTAGAAGTGCCTTAGAGTTTTGATGATCGGTCAGTCAGTCAGTAAGTAACAAAATTAAGAAACTTTGACTAGTTATAATTCTTAAACTATTGGTTCAAATTGAATGAAATTAGAAATATACCGTGTTTATACAATGCCTGCTTGGTTACTGGAAATTCAGGCTTCTAGTTTTATCCACAACGAAGTTATTGGGGGGTCGAAAATGGCCTGAACTATTTCGAGAAAAGGATGGTACGGCCGTGCCGCTTTTTGCTCGACTTGGCGGGGGTACTGCCGTGCCCCCAGATAACTCTCAGCCAGTACAATCGACAACACTAAACTTTTTGCTGCCTGAGATCGAGATGCCTTTCATCCTGATCCTGTTACACCCACTTGGCAGCACGTTACTTGGTAAGGTCTTGGCGTTGGGTTAGTGGGAGTAAGTTTGGCATGTACACTTAGTGCAAGTAATAAAGTAAATGAAAATGTATTAACCTCGTATTCATCTGACTATAGAGTTAATAACTGCGGCGTTACCCAAGGGAGTACATTAGGCCCCTTATTGTTTCTATTATACATAAACGACTTACCACTAGTGACTAATCATAAATGTGCATTATTTGCAGATGACATTTCTATTATTGCGACATCTGATAAAAAGTATAAAACGAAATCCGATCATGAGTTGGACATTAATAATATGTTACGATCATGAGATGGGCATTAACTATTGACTACATTATAAAATGGTTACAGACGAATAAATTAAAATTAATCTAGATAAAATATACTGACTTAAAGTTTAATAAATCAAAAGATAATAAATACAATTTCAAACTTAATATTGACAGGCTTAAAGAAGTTCCACAAACTAAATTCTTAGGAGTACTCATAGATCAAGATCTGAATTTTTCCAATCCAGATCTTGATCTATGAGTACTCCTAAGAGTACATCTGGATAATTTGTGCATAAGTAATACAACTTGTTATGTTAATATAATCCTAAAATGTCAAGATTTCATTAAATAGTCAATCAGTAGGATTACCTACTTGGTCTTAGAGAGTTGTATTGATGACTATAATGAATGATTATAATTCTGTAAATACATATTTGTTACGGTGGCGAATCACATTTTAATCAACGTACAACTTAATACTGACCAGCAAATTGCAAAAAACGTAAAAAACAATTGAATTTCGTGGGCTACCCTGGCGTTAATCATTATTTTGCATGCAATTGATACATATCCTGTATAGCTAAACATGTGGACTTTAGATTAATAAGTACCTGACTGTAACAACTTTTTACCATGTTTAAGGCAAATAAAGTAAGCAACTTATCTGATCTAACAAAAACATTGTCGCTTATTGCTTATGCTTATAAATTATGGCAATAACTTATTGCCATAATTTATTTTTAAACGTGTCTGTTTAGAAGAAATTTAAAGAAAAGAGAGGAAGAGGGGAGGATTCTTGCCAAGTTAAGTGGCGACACTGGCGACGACTGTACTAGTTATCTAGAATCTACAAGTAGGCGAAATATACGGCATGATGGAGTTGATGCTAAACTAATTTTTTAAGGAATCAATACCACACACAACTGTCTATACTTACAATAAATTGCACCTCGCTGCTAATGCTGCTATATCTTCGACAATTCGCCATGAAAGGCTGTTCATCAATTTGCACACTTCACTTTATTACAGTGAAATGCGTCCCATACACGGAGTATAGAAAGAAGGTCCCATTCAATGTGTGTTAGCTCTATGCAGAGAAGCAATTCCTATGCGGTCAAAAAGTATGGAAAAGCAATAAAAAAAAAAAACTGACGAGAAATTTCAATGCAGGTGGTTCAGAATCATGTACCGAATCCATGCTAACAGGTTGCGATCTATGTCCGTGCCACCCTGTATTTCTGCCAATGGCCTAGCTCACATCAGAAAGCTGCAACCGCTATATCAATTTCACTTTGACAGGCAGCGCCTGGTTTCGATTCGATCGACAAAAAAAGAGCTTTACCCCTTTAGCAGTCTATGACTGAGGTCTCCAACAAATAAGCCATAAACTATTTATTTTGCAACAATAATACGGGTTAAAATAATTTTTAATAAAAGATAAATGTCATCCCCCATCCATCATTACGAACGCAGGTTTATAAAAAAAACTAGCTTCCGCCCGCGGCTTCGTCCGCGAGGTATGTCGATAAAAACTATCCTATGTGCTTCCCCGGGATGCAATCTATCTCTCTGCCAAATTTTTTCGAAATCCGTTCAGTGTTTTAGATGTGAAAAGATAACATACAGACAGACAGAATTACTTTCGAATTTATAATATTAGTATGGATTTTTGAAGACAAAACTTCTTTAGGCGCGTTGGGCATTTTTGAGATGGGAAACAACTATTATACTAGCGCCACTGTTACCGTAACCGACACCACTTGTGATGTGTTCAGCTGTCCTCGGGGTGTACTCGGTTTTAATGTATATCCAGTATATGTCAGTGAGTGATGGCAAAGTATTCTGTTTGTTTTGTTTTCAGTTCTGTCGGCACTCCTGGAGTGCCAGTTTTTTTTTATGCCGAAGCTCTAATGAAGTTTTTGTTTGTTTCAGGTCATCTATGTGTTCTGGATGTAGCCTTGCAATCGTCGGTATAGGCGAAGTATAACTTTAATTTGAAACCCCACACGATAGTATCGTATCGAATAGCAACCTCAAGTGATCAGGTGTCAGGCAGGCAGTTTGTGAGGGTTCTGTATGTACATTGTGATGTCAGTGTGGTAGTGGCGGTGTGGTGGGTGGTGGTGAGGTGACGGGGCGAGGTGGCGAGGTGGCGCGACTCGCAAGTGATGCCCATCGCGGTGATGCAGAGGCATGGTAGACGCGGCTGCGGAGCGCCGGGCCGCCGCCGCCGCCGCGCGCTGCGATGCTACCTTCAGCCTCACCAAGTGAGTTTTTACAATACTCGTACCTATTTATTTTTTTACTATTATCACAGAATAACTAATATTTGATTAACAAAATTTGACCAGAAATTGCTCCATTCGTCTTAATATATTAATTACACTTTGAGCTTATTACGTGAACGTAGTAGGTACTCCCGAAATAGGCAGGTGTATTAGTAAAAACGATTTTGTAAATCAAATACCTAGTTGAAAAATAGACCAGTGCAGCGAAAATTTGCAATGAGAGGTGATGTGATCATGATCACACACGTTAGCACTACATCCTCACGGAACCCTACTAAATTAGTAATCATCGATAAATACATAATAATTATGATGTTGTTAAGATGTAGGTAAAACATTCATAAGGCCCTCTGGATGTACAGTGAAAATAGAAAATATCAGCCTTTTATTTAGACACAAGCATTACAATACAAATTAAACGAGTTACGTCCGACGACCAACACAAACAAAATATTCTTGGCAGTGAAATAAGAGTTTAATTGATTGATTGCTATTCAGTTCGGATGTCAAGTCATCATTATTGACCGTTGGCATCTCGCCGCTGACCCCGGTGCTCTGCAATCATTTTTATTGAGCTCACATTATTGCCAATGCCTGTCAATATCTTGTAGATCGTTACTTATATTCTCTTACAGTACGTTGCTAATTATGTTAACGCGTACTTGTACGGGATGCAGCAGTTCTCGACTGTTATTATTATTGAAAAATTAATAATTAATAAGAATACAGAACCTCCTTTTTGAAGTCGGTTAAAAAAACATAAAAGGTGGTTCTGTAACGTATTCTTATTAATTAATATGGAAATTTAATCCGCTTTTTTATCCAGAACTGTTCGATACTATAAGATTGTCCGAAATGCCTAAAATGCTACTTACGAGGAATTGCATTCCCGAGGTTTTCACTCTAAGGCGACGATATAGTATGTATGTTGTTGTAGTTGTAGACAACAAAATATCATATTTTTTATGTTTTTGCTTGCATTTGCACTGCAATCAGTTTACAAAAAATACATAGGTACATTATTACGAGTACATTGGGTGGCGGTGACATTGCATTATGTATTTTATTTTTCGTGTTGGCACGCTTGACTCCTGCTTGCGTCGTAACTTCAGTGCAACAAATTGTTTGATTGGGTGTAAGCCGAGCTGGGCACGCAATACGAGTTGGTTGGTTAATGAGAGCACCGATACGTCTCGTCAAGTCGTCACGGCAGCGCGTTATCAGGGCCGTGGGCGACTATGTGTGCCATATTGACTACGCAGCGATTTGCAAATGTGTGCGTCCATAGTAGCGCTTCCAGGAAACGCGAGTAGGTTTCTCGGAACCGATTCACTGTCGCGCGCGTTTTCAGCAATGAATGGCTCAGCAAAACGTCTTCACAAACACATTTCACTTTTTTATAATTATTAACACAGCGATTGCAGCGCTATATTATCGTTCTGCATGGCCTAATTCTTAACTCGTTGATGTAGAGACCATTTCTGTCGTACTTACCTATTTTATTACCACCCATGACTTTCTACTTGCTATAATGCATAGGTTCTCTGAAAGCATACCTTTTCTGCACAATATCACCTTGTCAAAAGATTGATAACCATTTGGAGCTCACACAGAGATTTAAAGAACAATTCCGAAGGTGACCTCAGACAGACTGCAAACTGGTGTTTGCAGTCTGTCTGCGGTCACCTTCAGAATTAGATAGACGCCTCTCCGGAGTTATACCACCTCCGAAACCACCCCTCCTAGTGTCACATTCGGAGATACATAGAAACCAGTCGTGTTGCTACGTTGTCTGCCGCTGCTGCGGTAAATCCGCCCAATCGCAATGACAATGAAAATACTTCCGTTGATGGCGATATTATCGCAAGCTGTGGAAGCGTTTCTAGCGCGACAAAAATAAGCTGAATGCCTAAGAAATTGCAGCTTGAATATCTAAAAAAAACCGAACAAGAGGGAGTCGGACTCGCGCACCGAGGGTTCCATACCATCATGTTTTTAAATTTTCATCGGCGAGGCCTATATTCGTCAGAGAATTTTTTCAGCGCCATCTCTTGACCGATAATGAAACTAATTTAACTTTTGTTGATGATTTCTGAAAAAGTGTGCTATTTAGAGACTTCGTTTTATTTTTCCTGTAATATTTACATAAACTTCTATCACATAGAATAATTTCAGATTTTTCTCTTTGCAAACCGGAGAGAAGGGAGGGGGGAACGGTATTTTTTTTTACATTTTTCAACAAAAGTCAAAAACTATGCGGTCTAAAAAAAAAGAAAATAGTTTGAGAATGTGCAAACTACGCTCTTTCATATTATGATGCCCTAGTAGCCCCACTTCGAATTTTTCAGACCCCCTTTCAGTCCCTGTTGCAAAAAATATACATATATTTTTATTTCTTTTTTATTTGCAAAATAGTTGTGCCAACATCATCTAAAACTGTTCCAAATTTCAAGTTGATAGCATTAGTAGTTCTTGAGATATCCAGCTGTGACAGACAGATAGACAGACTGAGTCTCATCATAAGGGTTCCGTCTTACCATTCTGGTACAAATGAAAATAGAAAAATGAAAAACATCCCCACTTTACGTGTAGAGGAGGTACTCTTAATTTTTTTTTCTAGATATTATTTAACCACTTTATCTATATCCATGCCAATTTATAGCTTGAGTCTCTGAGCTAAGCGACAGACGGACATGGCGAAACTATTAAGGGTTCTTTGTTGACTACGGAACCCTAAAAGGAACATTACGTATGCAAAATATCAGTAGGTAAGTGTAGGTATGAAGTGCTTCTATCAATAGAACGATTAAATATCGTGCAGCTCGCAGTTTCTAAGTATGTACAGACGTCAGCACATCAAGCTACCCGAAACTGTAAAATTTTCCCAATCAACTGTGAACCTTATGCTTTAAGGCTCCTTCAAACAGGCGCGACACGCGATATAATACAGAATTAATAAGTTATCGGAAACTCTGCGTACTGACCAATAACTTTTTTGTTAAATTCCACGCGGACCAAGTCGCGGGAAACAGCTAGTTCGGTATAAAATTGGTCGCAAATATCGAGCAGTACCTCCCCAACTATCTGACCAGCCAATGGTGAAGAATCAACTCGAGAGTTGTCTTCTAAAATTTTCTTTAAAATTTCGCAGTACATATAGGTACTTACAATCCGTTTACAATAGGTTTCTTTACAATAGGTTCCGAAATACACATAGCGTAATACGCTATGTGTATTTTGTAGATCAAGTCAGACTAGACGACAGTCAACTGTAATAGTATATGATACATGTGTGCTATGTTGATCATTAAGGCTCCTTCAAACAGGCGCGACGCGACACGCGACACAAAGGCACCGCAAGTCGCGCAACGAGCGGTGCCTTTGTGTCGCGCGTCGCGTCTGTTTGCGAGATAGCGAGCGTATAATGATCAATGCACACACGTTTCATACGACGTTTTTCTACACACTTGCGAAGAAAAAAACAGACTTGTATTGTTAAATATTAACTTGTATGGAAAATGGCGCGCTGGTTTTGTTTTACCGCGTGTCGCACTAGTAAATAAAAGCACTCAAGCACTGACAACAGACCACTAAACAGCCTATAATAAACACAAAATAATGTTTAGACTGATCGTAGTGTTGTCATAATTATGTCAAATTGTAGTTTAGTTATTACATATTAGAAAGTGCTATTGGCATAGAGAAATATACATTAGTTCAGTGAGAATTTAATCCGCAATAATACAACGCCAGTCAGGGTCTTTTCCGTTTGGTTTCGGAAGGGACCACGGACAACGCAGTGATAGACCGCGAAATTAAAATATTCTTACGTTTTTTGTAATTTGCAGGTCAGTATCAGGTTGTATCTTGATCAAAATATGATTCGCGACTCCAAAGATTAGCGCGTTCAAACAAACAAACAAACTCTTCAGCTTTATTGTCTAAATTGTGTTAGTATAGATATGACGAAGTTTCACATCTGTGAAGTTTCGCCAGCTGATTTAATTTTACACTGTACAAGTAAACTTCTGAAGCAAAAAAAATTCCTGTAGTCAACTAGTCAGTACGCCACAATTGAGTAAACTACTTCGAAAGATAATAATTGAACATTGTCATAATTTGCCTCTTATATCTAGAGGAGGCCTGTGTCCCGGCAGTGGGCTCATGATTTGTAATGCTTTTGTTCAAAGTTACCCATAAGTTGGATTTTTTTTGGGTTTAGTAGTTTTTCAAAAGACTAATATTCGTTCATTAGCTATGTAAAAAGTATGAATTTGTGCTCACAGTGAAAGAGATTTACATGGTCAACTGCATGTTTACATCAAAGGACAATGGGTAATTTTTCATAGGCTCCGTACCAAACAAAAAAGTTGACTGTATGCATTATGGACTATGTCTGTCTTTTATGCTCTCAGGGAGTACTTCAATTAATCCTAAGAAAGCATGTTTGAATTCACTTGGACAAAAAATATATATGAAGAAGTAAGATCTAAAAACTTCTTGACCTGCTGATGACGGAACCTTTTTGAAATTAATGAATCTCCAAAAACTTTATTATTCTCTTTTCATGGTAGTTTCGAAGAATGGGTAAGAGCGTAACTAGACATAAAGTTGCTTGAAGCATTATGAACTATGTTGATCTTCGTTGCCCTCATGGAGTTGGATTGTTCTTTAAATAAACTACCACCGAGTACATACAATACTTGTATTTTATTTACATATTTATTTACACAATAAACACACAGTTCAGGCTATGACTAGGCTAAATGATGATGATAATGATAATTTAATGATCTGACTAAGATTATGTCTGGACTTCAAAAGAGACTGTGACCTACGAGTTTCTTTCGGCCTTTCTTCTCAGACTAGTCGGATAGGAAACGCCGACTTAATCTAGTATTTGGACTGACGTGTAAAAGTTTTTGTAAAAACCTACTTACAGACAGAACTAAAATCCTTTATCATTTAATCCTAATACTCACTACATGTTTACTGTACTTCTTACTACATAGTTTAACTTTTGATCGAAAGGTAGATTTAAATAAAAATACACAAAACTTATTAAATGCGATAACTAACTACTACATATAATATAATAACTAACTTCAGTCAGGCAGGAAATAGTCCGATATCATGGCGCGACATTCACCAAATAAATTGGAACTTCAGGATCATTTGAAAGAAATAATCGTTCAAAAATAAATGTAATGAATTGTCCTTTTGTAAGATAATAGAGATAACCCGATAAAATTGAAAAGGTATTTTTTTACTTTTGAAAAAAGTACTAATTAAAAAATAAAATAGTAATTACCCGTTATTTGACGTTGCTGAAAAGTCTCGGTCACTGGACAGTACAGACGCCAGCACTGATGTGCTGGCTGGGTAGCTTGATAGCTACCCGAAACTGTCAAATTTTCCCAATCAACTTTGAACCTTATACTTAAGCGATAAAGTTGAAAATCTATTAAAGAAATTTGACAGATTGTAGTAGCTTGATGTGCTGGCGTCTGTACATTGATTCCCTTTTCATCCTTAACCAAAATAATTCTAAATAAACGGATGTGTAGAATAAAAATAATGTGTCCTATCTTAGGCTGTTTTCACACTGCGCCGGATACCGCTCCGGTGTGCGGTGCTGCGGTTTTTAACTTTGACTGCGACTGCACGGAGGTGCGGTGTCAGTGGGTTAAACCTGCGGTTTTTGTATACCTACAAATCAAGATTTTACAGTCAAAGTTAAAAACCGCGCACCGGTGTCCGGTGCAGTGTGATAACCGCCTTGCCCCTCATAGTGTCACTGGCAACTGACCAATGGAGTGCGGTAAAAACGCACACTACCTTTTTTAAATAAATGTTCATATCAAACAAACGTGGGTCGAGGCTTCGAGGGAGTCATAAATATTACTAAGCATCACCTTATTTGAGACGAAAGAGAAAATTTCAGCATTGGCTGGCAAACGAATTAATCTCTAGAAGAGCTGTCCATTATAAAATTAACACTGCCAATAATTGCTTTGTACCTGAAATCTCTTAACCAGCACCCTAATTGTGTAACACACTATAAATCACAATCTGAATCATTTTGAAGGATATTGCTAATCCATTGCTTTATATGTTCGAAAAATTTGTTTGATCGACGACGTAAATAACGCAATGAATGTTGTTGAACTGTTAAAATGAAAGCCATTGCTACTGTTAGTGTGTTACGCAATTGCCCCCCAAAGAGGATTTAAAAATTCGGGGTATTCCTCAAAACACACCAACTTTGAAACGCACCAAATGAAACGTCTATCGATATCATTTATTTACGAATCCTTCATGCTCTTCTCTATGTTTCATCGTTGATGCATTTCAAGGAATAAAATTATAATATTTTTATTTTGATTAATAATTAATATTTTGTTTTTTTTTTCGGGGAATACTTTTGGTGCGTTTCAAAGTTGCTGCGTTTCGAGGAATACCCCGAAAATGCGACATCGTGTGGTTTATACAGATACATTATAAAAAAACCGGCCAAGAGAGTGTCGGGCCACGCTCAGTGTAGGGTTCCGTAGTTTCCCGTCCGTCACAATAAGTGTTCCCACTTATGAGTTTAAAAGTAAAAAATGCTTGCATATACGATTATACTACAAACTTAGTCCAGAAATTATTTTGTACAACTTTTTGTCTTTTTTGTACAAAAACTTGTTTCCATCAAGTTCAAAATAATTTTCCTAGAAAGTCCTTATAAATTTCTACTTTTCAATTTTTTTTCATATTTTCTAAACTTATGGTTCAAAAGTTAGAGGGGGACACACACATTGTTTTTTACTTTTGGAGCGATTATTTCCGAAATTATTGTCATTATCAAAAAATGATTTTAGTAAACCCCTATTCATTTTTAAATACCTTTCCAACAATATATCACACGTTAGGGTTGAAATTAAAAAAAAAATCACTTCCTACTTTACACATATAGGGGTCTACCCTAATAAAACATTTTTTTCCAATTTTTATTTTACCACTTTGTCGGCGTGATTAATATACATATTGGTACCAAATTTCAGCTTTCTAGTGCTAACAGTCACAGAGATTAAGCGAGGACGGACGGACGGACGGACAGACATGGTGAAACTATAAGGGTTCCTAGTTGACTACGGAACCCTAAAAAACGGCTCTTTGAAGACGACACCACACAAAGTTTTTTAAGTTATAATCTTATCTGCCTTTATTTCCAGAAGTGCCGCTTCTTAACTTAGCTTACCGAAAATAAAAAAAAACAAACACTTAAAAATGAATACAGTGTAGATTCAAAGAATATCTATAACAGGATTGCATTACGTCAGATCATGTTAATCTTGTTATCTGCATCGCTGTATACACCTGCGCCTATTCCTGCGGTCAACAGGCGACCATCTGAACTTGCAAATGGATTGTCTTTGTTGGGTTGGCGTGGCTGGTCGGTGCCGGTGCTGAATGCCGACCGCTTCGCTCGCTAATTCGGTCGGTGACGAGGCAAGGGGCCGCGGTCGGTAGCGGGGCGGGGACTATTTTCGTCTGGCGGCCACGTTTGGAAAAGGCGCGGTGACGTCACGATCCTCCATAGCGATGATGCCATCAGGCGCCCGCGACACGCACTGGTCGACTTGCCAAAATATAGCAGCATGCTCCCCGCAATGTGCTGCGATCAACTTTATTTTGGTCATTGTCCGACAACGGATGTTGTGTTAGTGCCTCGGGCAATGCATCTGCGTTCTTAGATTGACGATTGTTTACTCAAATAATGTGAAAATAAAAACGTGTAGGAAGTAATGGGTGTTGTCAATTTAGACTCAGATTGTATAGTGATTGTAAATTTTTTCAAATAAATAATGTGGATTAACACAAGCTTAGCTTTGCTCAACAGTAAATTCACTTTATGTCAGTATTATTTACAGTCATTCATTAAATTCATTGTGCATATAACGTAATACCTAGTAGGTGTATTTACATTACCAGAAACAAAACTACCTACTTATCTGCCAAATCCTACGTTTTAATAATTTAATTACTACTTTTGAGCGAAAAAAAGCGTTGTGATTAGACCCATCCGGCTAGGCTTCCCCATTTGAAATCATAAGATTTCTGGGACGAACTATTCATCATACAAAATATAGAAGTAGCCTCCACATACCTTCTGCATTATAATAAATGAATGTAAATTATAAACGTATGGACTGAAATTTTGGCACGGAGAATAAGAATTATGACGTGAATGTGTAGATCCGAAATGTTATTCTAAAAAAGTCTTAAAAATTTATTTTTTGAAGGAAGCTACGTGCATGCCAATTTTCATTTTCATCACACGTGGAAGCACGTTACAGTGATATTTCATTCACAGTCACGTAAAACTTGTCAAACAGTTCACTATAAACGAATATACTTTTTTTATGAGCTGTTGATATTCTTTTGTCGCGTTTAGAAAACTTACTCTAAAATTCAACGTTCATTTTATTCGGCGTTGTTATTGCATAATCAATCTCACATCGCACAGTAATATTTACCAATTTGTTCCCCGGCGTTTCACACTAGCTAGAACGGGGTCCTAGGATAGTACCCTGGCGACCACCAGATTTGATGTGATAAATTTAAGGAGACTTATTAGGCAGGCCTCTTTAAGTCAAAAGAAAAAGATTTTTCACACAGATGATGAGTGGACAATATCATGAAGCCGACAGTTGGCCCTTGATCTTGTCCTGACGTATTTTGGGCATGGCACCCAAAGTATACAATAAGTTGCCAAAAAGTATCACGGGCCTACACAAAATGAACCAATTCAAATTATGTTTGCACGAATTCTTAGTTGCAAAATGTTACTATTCAATTAATGATTATTTAAATGAAAGCTGAGTCGGTTTTATATGAAATGACCAATGAACATTATGATTATTGAAATTTTGATCTGACTTATGATTTGACATTCTTTTAATTTAACATTTCTTTTTTTTAATATAACTCAATTTAAAATTTTATCTGTATATTTAATGTTGCTATTAGTCCCTAAAATATTAATTTACACACCTCAGTAGGTTATAATACAATGTACAGACGCCAGCATATCAAGCTACTACAATCTGTTAATTTTTTTTAATAGATTTTCAACTTTATCGCTACAGCATAAGGTTCAAAGTCGTTTGGGAAAATTTGACAGTTTCGGGTAGCGTGATGTGCTGGCGTCTGTACCTTTTATTCCTGTAACACCTTTTTAACATGTATTATGCAAATAAATTATCTGATTTGATTGGTTGGTTAGTAATTGGTTTTTAATTTCTCTTTGTAATATTTTATTAATTAAGTAGAAGAAAAGACTCCTTATTTAAGAATCTTTTAACACCTTCATTTTCTTCAATATACATAAAGTGCCTGTATGCAGTATTAAGTAAAAGTTTAAAAACATCCAATATATTTAACGAACGCAAAGAAGTAGAGCGCTGATATTTTTATTATATTATGTACTTTGACATTGGGAGTTTACTGCTACTCTCTTACAAAGTCATTATTTCAATAGTAATGTCTAATATTGTACTTCTAATCTAATGTGGCAATAGTTTGCGTTGAGGTCTTGCAAGTAAAAAGTAGGTGCATAAGAAAATATTTCATTATTTTTGACATTTTTAGTTTCTTTTGTTTGATTATATCTTAATTTTGATTATTTCGGGGCTTAAAACGACCGTGCATACCTACCCAACGTGTGTTTATTTTTCAAATGAGCATTAGCCATAATGAATTTAAGATATGTATTCAATTCTGCCTTGATTGTTTTGAAAGTAGTTTCTTCATTAGCTTTGTATTTATCGTTTTTGTTTGTTTGTTTTTCATTCATACATTTTCACCGTTAAGGGACATACGTACCTAACTTATCAACTACGTAATTAAATGTAGCTGAAGTTAGTACTTAACGAATGTATTGTACCTATAGAATCTGATAGAGATGGAAGTGTACGCAGGTTGTTATCAGCTTCGGCCGCCGAGGCTACAATACAATGCTCACATGGTAAGCATGCTTGTTTAGCGTCGCTGCCCGTTGGTACAATCAGTTGTAGCCGCGATGGGGCCGCGAACGGCGCGGTACTCGGTGTTTGCGATGCTGTTGCGTCAGTGCGTCTCGTCACCGGTTTCGTGGTACCAGTCGTAGGGTCGGAGTGTCGCTATCGTTCGCCGGTCACCAGTGCTGCGCGATCAACTCCGCGCGTGGTACATGCGCGGACACATTACGCTCAAGTTTTTAAAATTTCGCTAATTGAACAAACATGCCAGTTTATTTGCAGTGACGTTGTGTAAAACTGATTTATGAACATAATATTACAGTAGTGGAAAACTGCCATAGCTATGTTTAGCTTATACGGGTGAATAAAACTAGAAACATACTTTTGTTATGTATGTCAGTAATGGATAGCATACTAACAGATACTTGTATTTTGCTCGTTATCGAATTGTGGTGAGGGATATATAAGGCTTTTATGACAATGGGGTGGTGCAAGTGCTGCTGACTCGTCACTATGTGCGTGGGTATAAACACATAATACATAATTAAGACACTTACTTGTTGAAACGCTTAGTTTCGACTATTTAGTTACGCTGACGTTAATTTGACCAAAGCTTGGCAAGCCACCAAAGACTTAGGTATCATAATGTTTCATTTTTTAACGGTACTCTGCATTAATTTGTTTTGAGGTTCTAAATTTTGTTAGTTTTACATTTATTTATCATCGTTTATAAATAACGGTTCTCTGCATTGTTTTATTTTGAGGTTCTAAATTTTGTTTGTTTTATATTTATTTATCGTCGTTTATAAATGTAACTTTGAGCAATCACATTATAATATATAATGTTAAATGATTCATAATTTCAATAAGGAAGTAGCATTGCGGTTAAAATAATTTACATAATTTTGGTTAAACTTTAACGTATCGTATTATATTAGAGAACAGAAGATACCTAACGAATGCAAATTTCTCCATATAAAACAAACAACAAGCTGTTCAAAGAGGGACACCTATTATCGATAACTGATATTCAATATTGCAACAACATCATCAGGGGTATTATACCTATCATATCTCTATTATGTACATATGTATGCCTACTTATATTTAGTACACAAGTAGAGTGTGATAAGGTGTATCTGACATATGCATGAATATTCATTACACACCTCAGTTAACATGTTCATATACAAATGTAGTCTTGAATTATTTAAACAATTTGCAATATTTGTTCAGTGTGGGTATACAAATCTACAGATACACTTAGTAATGTTGAAATTTTTTGTTTGAGATTGCAAAGACTTCACAGCTTTCAAAATCAATCTTACGTCATTGACAAAGTTCTACTAGTTGTTACAATTTTAAACAATTTGGAGGCCACTTAAATCGTTGTAGAATGTTATATTACGAGCGAATGATCTAATTACGTGTTGTCATAGAATTCTCTCGGAGTTGAATGACCAACTCAATACGCAAAATAAATTGCAGCCATACAATACCTACTTTAAACGGTACAGTGAATACTTCCTCAGACAATATTTTATTCCCAATGATTTTGATAAGATTTGTTTCTCTAGGCACTTAATTTAAGTAATCGGCCAAATTAAAGTTGTCTAACTATCAATACAAATACCGACTCATTTGTGAAAAATGATGAATAAGATATTAAAGAAAATTGCCATTTTTTATTTCCTACATAAGATTTCTTTGTAGGATATAATATCTTACATACTTTGCCTCCTAATGCAATAATACAGGAGGGATTGTACTTTTGCAACAATGGACTAGTTTCAAAAGGTAAACTCGGGAAACAAATCACAACTTTTCAATTAATAGGTACATATACCTAAACATAACCTACTCAATACTGTAAAATTGCACCAGTTGTCCATATCCATCGACAATATGAAATCCGCCATGAAATATATATCCAGGGAATCAAAAAAATTGCTGGTTTGCTTAATTAATTTGAAATAATATTGCTTTCCTTAAAATTCTCGTGTCAGATTTTAGAAAAAACTGGTCAATTGCCTGTCGGACGCACAATAACGGGTCTGTAGTTGATATGAATTTATCCTAGGAACAAACTTAACATTGTTGTTGAAAAACATATTCTTTCATGCATTCGAACTGCAATTTAAGTTTGTACACACAATATTGAGAGATTTACCATGTTATTTTAAGACCATAAATATTCTTATATCAGCAAAAATACAGAGAATAAAAATCTCTTTAAGCATAGGACTATTAACCGTTTTGTTTTTTCAAAATTTTAACCTCGGTAGTTTCGGAGATCAGGGGGGATCAATATTCATCGATTTTCTTAAAATAGCATTATTAGATAAAACGTACTACAGTGTGACTTTATTAGAGAAAAAAATTGCCTGAATTGCTCTGGATAGATGGATCTGGCTTTTGGTTTAACTTTTAAGTGAAAATTAATAATATAAATTTTGCATGCCAAATGGTGAAGTATGGCTGAGCTGTAATGTATTATAAGTATAACACCTATTATTATGTATATTACCCATATTTGAAAAATGAATGTCTATTCTATTCTAAATTTTAAACTATTTATTTTAAAATAAATAAATAAAAAACATATTTTTGAGACCTTCCCAGTCCCCCCTCCCCCAACCTTTTCATTTGATATGTCACACCGATTCACACGGTAAAACTTTAAAGAAAATCTTAATTCCCTCCCAAAAGTCACTCTCATATTTAAAATTCATTTATTTTCGTTACACGTCCGTGTTTGGGTCCCAGAAATTCATATGTTTACCAAATTTCAACTTAATTTGTTCATTAGAATCGGAGCATAATAACTGTGACCGACAAACACATGAGTTATCCGATAAGGGTTCCGTTTTTTCATAAGGACGTACGGAACCCTAAATAAAAATATATATGGTTGGCTTGCATGTCCAATCTTGTGTATTTACTTAATAAATACATAATTATAAATCAATCTAATCTCTATTGGTTCTAGATCAATTTGCCCAGTCTCCTTTCAAATGATTACTTAGAAAATAAAATAAAAGTTTTTGAGACAATCGCTTTCAAAAGAAGTGATTCCAAATGTTCTGTTTTTCCAACAATAGTACTGTAAAACTAAAAACAATGCATATTGATAGAGTATCTGTAAATACCTGAAAAATTAAACAATACTGTTAGTCCTTCCTAAATTTTATCTAATAGATAAACGATATTGTCATTAATTGGTTTTCCTATTAAATTATTGACCTCGTTTGTTTGCAATGGCCTCATTTGTTAACTTTAATAGTTGGAATAGGTCAAATAAACTCAATTCTGTACTTCAGTTACCACAAAAACGAAAATAAGAGCACTTGCACCTACTTCAGGAAAATAATAAACCACGTTGAATATAATATAAATATTATATAATTATTAATTTGAATGAAGGTCATTGGGCGTAATCCGACCCGGTTTGTGATAACTTGCGTAGAAAAACCAAACTAGATCTAACTTGATAAGTTATACCCCACTTTTAGTTTCATGCACTTTTTTTTTGTTTAACTATGGGAGTAAGAATTAAAAGTTCAATAAAAATCGATGTGTATACCGGCCGTAACGCATATCAGGAAACTGGTACGGGATATACAGCTGCCGTAACGCACGGACGAGCAAACTCTGTCAGAAGCTTTCAGGGTTGAACGTGTTAAGAAACAAGTACTTTTTATTATTTTTCCTTATACAAAAATGTTTAGCTAACAATAATAATTCATGGCGCAAAATAATTTAAAAGTTAATAATAATGCGTGATTATGAAGTAAATTGTGATTTTAAAATATGTCTATATATATATACATATTTTTAACCACAATTTACTTCTTAATACACTTTGAAAATAGTAGATGGTTTGCCAAGGGAGCAAACAATTATTTTGAAGGCGAGAGTGTTTTAGAGTTCCCTTGGATCCTGAGCGCAGTGAGGGATTCAAAGTAAGTCACTCGAGCTTAAAATAATGTTGCTCCCGAGACACTACTTTTTATCACCCTCTATGAAAAAATAAGTAAGTAGAGCTTAAAAATAAGAATTGTACGTTTATTTATTTACATACAATTTTGAGTAAACAAAGAAAGAAAGTTTATTTGGACACAGTTCGTCAAACACAAAATACAAACGAAGGCAGAAACACTTCGTAAACAGGGACTAAAATAACTCTTTAATCCCTAGGGACAAAAAATGATTTGAATTTGGAATGTAGATATTGTTAGTAAAAGTTAAATCACCAAAGAAATCAATCACGAACATTGTATGAACAAGTAAAAGAAGACGCGCGCGAAGCAAATTAAAAAAAATAATTATGAAAAAATAAAAAACGCGCGAAAAGCATCCTGCCTTCGTTCGTAATTATTTACTCCAAATTGTATGTAAATAAATAAAAGTACTATTCTTATTCATAAATTGCACTTACTTATTTTTTCATAGAGGGCCAGGGTGATAAAAAGAGAGCGTCCACCTCGGGAGCAACACTATTTTAAGCGTACTTAGAATCCCTCACTGGGCTCAGGATTCAAGGAAACTCTAAAACTCTCTCGCATTCAAAATACATAGTTGTTTGCTCCCTTGGCAAACAATCTACTATTGTTTCCCCTTTTCACGATTTCGATTTGCAACAGCTGCCTGTTTCCACGCTTATCGTATTGATGACGAACCGTCGGCACCGACAACGATGACTTCATTGGTCATGTGCCCGTTTTTTGTTAAACTTGCTCATGTACGGGTTTGTAATATTAAAATGAACCTCGAATAATTTTTCTTTTAGAATTAGAATTATTTATATGGCATAAAAAGTATATAGATACAAGGTGACACTTAATTTAAGCGTGCAAAAAGGTTGGCACAAAATAAATGATCAATGACCCCCATGCTAGGAAACACCTGTTACAGGGGTCTTTGGAAACCAATACGTACAATAGAAATCATCGGCCCAAGCTTGCATTTTTTAAACAAATCATTGCTCGACTAGTATTTCCAAAAAAAATAAATTGTTTTAAGAACGTAGAAAATTTAATAAAACGCATATTCCACATCGAAAATTATGTAAGTTACCTACTAGCCACAAATATCGATTTAATCACGTTCATTATAAACAAATTAGGTACACTCGCCCAAATATTATGTCACCTTGAAATTATTTCAGTTCCGATAGTACTTACATGTGTAGCAACTTGATGAATTAAAATATGTAGAAGACGTTATTTAAAATGCGACATTTTAAAGATAAGATAAATATTAATTTATGCACGATTCGTATGATACCTACTTGAAAAGCTACGAATTATGATTTCAAATGGTTGTCCCCTGTGTTTACCAACTAACTCCAATTTCCTGCTTGGTTCTTGCTCACAGGCAAATAAATAAATCAAACCACATCATTATACTGTATGACTAATAGAAATACCTCATATGGCTGCAAACAGAATCCGGAATACTTAGCATTCTATTTCGAGATATACATCGTATTCGTATGAGATAGGCGCTCCCCGTGCCATGTGGAGGTCGTATACCTAAATCTGAACGATTAGCTAATAAGCAGATATAAGCAGTTGGATTAGTTCTAGTCCTTTGACATTTATAGTAAAACTTAAAAACCAAGATCTATAAGCGAAGACTGTGGGAGGTTTAAACATATACAACCTGGTTGTTCTAGCATAAATCTTGGGAAACAATTGAAAGATCCCTTTTGTGTTTTTCAAAAAACGTCATATTATTATTTGATTGTTATGTACCTAAGCTGGTTACGATGATGTAACAGACCGTAAATATTTTTAGCTAAAAAAAGTGAAGAACGATTTATGGTTTCCCTATAGGCTCCGTCTGATGCGGCCCTATCAAATTTGAAAGGCAGATAGGGTGAATTTTGAACTGGTGTTATTTTTTTACCCTTCTCAAATCCATTTTGTGGCAATGAGTGACCTAAAACCGAACTTAAGTCATGCTTTTCTGTGACTTAAGTAGTCCATTTTTACACAGAAAAACGTGACTTAAGTACGGGTTTATGTCACACGAGCTATAAAATAGTATACGATACGTGTGACTTAGAAGTTTATTAATGCATGGCGTTTCGTGCAATAATGGACTACTTAAGTCACACGTATCGTTCGTAATGTACTAATTTTTAAGCCATCTAACAGATACTTGAACTTTTTATGATCCGGTTATTAGAAGCAATAAGAAACATCAGGAGAATCAGGTCCAATGTTTAAAAAAATGCTCTCGATAAGTGGTTGTCCACCCTAAATTGTGTGTAAGAGAAATGTCCACTCACCAAAACGCGTTTGTAGATTTATATACCTAAATGTAGCCTGGATTTCGGTCGATGTAAAATACTGGTATTCAGCTGCATTCGGTTAGACTGGAAGCTGACCCCAACACAGTTGGGAAAAGGTTATGCAGAATGATGATACTGTAGCCTGAATTGGCTGTTCGCCTGTTAGTTGACGTTATTGTACAAAGATTGCGAGGATGTTCTGAAGTCGTTCTTTAGATGAGAACACAATCGATGTGCCACAAAAGTCTGACCTCGGACCTCTATTGTAAGCGATCAATGGACAATACTTCTCCTCTTCGCAACAACTCGGCACAATCGTTCTCAAATTACCGGCCACATCCGCGTGCACACCACGAAATGCCGTTAAACCTGTTTAAGCTATTATACCAATTGTTAACACCTAACGGTTTGGAAATAGCAATATTTTTTCCGTCTCTAACATCTGAAATCTGTTTGACTGAAGCGACCATGCGACCTGTCGATTAATTACGTACAGGTACAGCTATCTCCGGAGTTCAAATATAAAGTGAGTATCTTTTTGACTGTATCAAATAGCTGTGCGCATCTCGCCGGTCGATTAACATCGTGTCATGAATTCAACGGCTTGTACGCACTACAGAACACACCACCCACGTACGGCGGCGGGCCGGCCGGCCGGCTCCGCGCCGCCGCATCCGTCCCGCCGTGATTGATAAACCAATTTGACATCATTGCCGTGGGAAATGTGGGGATGCATAGTGCTTTACGTTTCATCAACAGAGCCATACAACACGACAATTTAACATAAAACATGATTGTAAGGTTGCGATCAAAGGATCCACTGAGGTTAATGGGAACATAGTAGTCATCGTATCACCTCTAATAGTAAACTATTAGCTCTAGTAAAATATTGAATAGAGAACACAGGTATACAATGCAGTTTTAGTGTTTGTAATTTGTGTTGAGTATTGGTATTTAGGAAGCTACTTTATAATAATTATGTATAATTTATAAGTAGTATGTCACTACATGTGAGACACATATTGTATGCGTTGTGTTGAATTTTGACAGAAATATACAATTTTCTACATAACATATCTTATGCACCTGTTTCAAATTGGCATCATCTTTCGAACTTTTCCCGCAGGCCAAACACAGGTGTATGAAGTTTGATATTGTAGCAGTCTGGATTATATATCTGTGATGTAATTCGTGAAGATGTACCAAAATGAGAAATGCAGTAACTAATCAGTTACAAGTTCCAACAGTTGTTGGTATACTTGCTAAGCTCGATGTTTCATATTATTCGCAACAGCTAAACATGTTTTTGTTTTCGGAGGCATCTGCTAAAGTTTAGATTTTGTAATCTGATCTGTGAGTCACATTTTTATAGTAATTTCAGTAAAATATGCTTGCTGTCTGGTATCTAGTTAGTAAAAAAAATAATGATACACAATTACACAGTCATCATCTGAAATAATCAAAGGTAACATTTTCATAACTTTTCGTAGTTATTCTTCGAACCCCGATGCTTATTAACTGGTTAATAAGGGTAACAATTATTAATTAATGCTAATTGTTATTAAATTAGATAATAAGCGGTTGTCGTGGGCGATATTAGCCTTGATCTCTACTGGACAGCGATAATAATTGATTTTATGCTTAATTTCTTAAAGAAATAGCCTTGGCCATAGTTCGGTGGTTTGTTCATTACAGTTTATCGTATTTTCTGTTGTAAAGTAAGAAGTTGTCATAACTCTACAAAATAATATTGTTTCCCAATAATTTCAAAGATATTCTTTTTCTTGAGCACTTCATCCTATGCGGTCTGTGACAAACCTGAAATTAAAATAAATTACTTATGTTATTGATCATAGATAGACTGAGATGAGCATGGAAAATACATAATACATATATTGTGCGTATGCGGCTATTGATTTTCAATAAGTGTAAAGAAGTTATGGAGGGGAGGTGCGGGCGCGCAGGCGGTACCCAGTGGGAGGCAGTCGACGGTGATGTAAGATCGGCTGGCTCCGGCGGTGATGTCAGCGCGCCCACGTTCGCTCCCCCCTCCACCCTCCGTCAGACCTGCGGTTCCACAGTAAAGCCTTCCGCAAAATCGTGATCCTTTCATGTCATTAAACCGTAAAAATCTAAAAATAAACACCATAAATAGCCACCATATAGCGGAAAAAAAAAGCCAAAAATCATGTTTTTCACTCAGTAATGATGTAAAAAGTCTTAAGAGCGTTACTCCAGAGCGGCGCGCCTCGCGTTTAGGTAAATTTACTCACACAGCTATACAGTTAAACGCACACATAGCCGTCTGTGTTGGAGCGCGTATCATACACCGCTTAGAATCATCTTGATACTTAGCCAGTTTTTAGTTAGTAGGGAATGTTTTCGTTTTCCGTAAGCGGGGATTCAGTTTTTTGTTTATTGTAATAAATGAGCAATTAAATTATTATTAGTCAGGTTAAAGTAAATAAAAACAATTTCGTGTAAAATAAAACCTTAATATTTGTTGTCTCTAAGTTTCATGGACCTAGCTTTTCGGGGATCAACAATTTCGGGTAACAGGCATTTATTGTAAAAGCTGACTAGCCGATGTTCCATATTTTAGCTCCAAAATTTATCGTCCCTGATTATGTTTTCAGTCTTCAATTTAAAATCTTTGCCTGTCCACACAGCAAACAGACAGTAATTTCTGTTAGTTATATGCAGCTGCCCCTGTATCTGATAAAACCAGTCATGGCGTCGATTCACAGATCCATCTATTTTCCAGAATTTAATTTTTTTTTGGCTAATAGCAAAATCTGCCTCTAATCCAAATGCCGAACTAGGACATTTAATTTCGGTGATGCCATCATCGTCGATTAGTCCATCCGGCGAAGCACCTGTAATCATAATAATTTGAAACTCAATACTCTAATTACTTCTTTTTAATAGAATTAAAGAATACAAAAATAAATTGTTTGTTAGAAAAATCTAAACTTGTACCTGCAACTGTTCTATGGCCACTTTTTCGTTTACTTTCCCATGTTGAATACTTGGGATATGGTCCAAGGAATATGAGTAAAGAAATTGTTTAACCAAAGGGGCTGGGCTAATAATAGTCGATCGCCGTTTGCACACTTTACAGAATGAAGAGGCTGTCAATAAACAACGTCGTAGCTCTCTAGCCAAAGTGCACTCTCTGCCTGAAGTACAGTATCCCTTTCAACTTCTTGTCTATTATTTACCTATAACATAAAATTTGGAAATATATTTTTAAGTCTAATATTATCAGAAACAATGTACAACATGTATCTGAACTTATGAAAGTATACTGTAAATACGCACTTGTTCTTGAAGGTTCTTGTTTTATTTGTCCTAAAATATACCAAGTCATTCTTACAAGATTCCCTGCGTCAGGATCTTGAATTGAAGCCGTTTCTAATGCCTGCAAGTTTTCCTGAATTTCCAGTGTTTTATCACTGTCTTTTTCATTTTCTTGAGTCTGAAAATAATATGTAGAGTATAATATAGTGACACAAACCGTATGAACCATGACAGGCGATCGATTGTCGGCTTAAGATAGCACATAACTAACAA
The DNA here is from genome assembly GCA_963855955.1 of Luperina nickerlii. NCBI lineage: Eukaryota > Metazoa > Arthropoda > Insecta > Lepidoptera > Noctuidae > Luperina > Luperina nickerlii. Next base: position 11,285,386 of record OY979664.1, on the reverse strand, counting down.
TGTTTTTTTTGTGCTAAAATATGTATACAAATGACCAAGTAAATCTTACAAGATTCCCTGCGTCAGGTTCTTGAATTGGAGCCGTTTCTAATGCCTGCAAGTTTTCCAGAATTTCCAGTGTTTTTTCACTGTCTTTTTCATTTTCTTGATTCTGAAAATAATATGTAGGGTATAATAATATAGTGACACAAAAAGTAAGCACCATGACAGGCGATCGATTGTCGGCTTGAGATAAATAAATAATGAAGAAAGGTCTTATTTAGTTTTGGTTTAACAACTGCTCAATCAAAACCAAGGAAACACGTGTCTGCCGCAGCTAGTAAAATATAAAGTAAAAAAATAAAACTTACAACAGCATTTTTATTTAAGTCCTGGTTTTGAAGTATTTGAACTTCTCTTTTCTGCCTATAACAACGAATTGGATATTAACTTTATCTTATTACCTACTGTGTTTCATAAAAATATCCAAACAAAAAGTAATAAAAAAAACTACTTCAAAAGGTTTCTTATTACACCTAATAAAAATATATTTTTTATAAGTAGAGAACCTCGGTAACATACCTTTTAGCTTCATTAGCCTTGGCCAAATTTTCGTTTTTTTTTTTTGTTCCCGTATAGCGCCTTTTGTTAGCCATATCTGAAAAAAAAAAAGTAAAATGAAAACATACATAAAGAAGTCTAATTTAATCTTTCTTAAGTTAATAGAACACCATTACATTAAAATATGTACTCACCAAAGTTTTGTAATATAATAAAAATATATTATAATAAAAAGTATCAACATGTCCTATTCGCGCTAAAAACTCGCGAAAGTACGATAATATTTTACGCGACTCGCGGCTACGGGAGCGACACACGTCCTACCTCTGAAAGGCCTCAGCCGGCACTGAGCGCTGGCGTGATTCCGCGCCGATTATATAGCAGCACTAAATAATTCATAGTAAAATAAAAAAATAAGTTATTAAAAAAATATTTGTACCATGTTTTAGAACGTAAATGTCTTCGTTTACTAGGCCTAAAATAACATATAAATATTCCAGATTTCATCATAAACTAACGCGTTTAATATATCGAAAAGTGGCTAAAATTGACACTTTTGAATATACTTTTCTTGAATGAAAACTTACAGTAATCGTTTTTTTTTTTCAGCCATGCACTAATAAATGCTATTATTATTTATAAAGCAACGTTGTTATAAGTTTGTCGTATATGGTTTTCCTAATACCTTGCATTTGCGTAGACCGTCGATCGCTAGTTTAAAAAAAGGCTTGCATAAAAACTGTTCTAATGAGAAAACTGTACGAATAAATGAAAATGTTTTTCAGCCATGCACTAGATTATGAAATACCCATTAATATGACGTCAATATCTTATCTATAAATTAAACAGATTATGGTTTTATTGTCCGTCGGAAATCATCAATTTTGACTCCAGCGTGGCTCTAACGGATCAACCCTCTTAATAATGACGTTCACGACGTTCATGTACGAAATCGATGCCGCAATGCAGTCGAGCATGCATCTCGCCAAGTAGACCGCAACGCCACTCATTTTGCTAGCGAACAAATTCGCTTTACCGTTCGCTAGTAGTGACTTGTGGGTGGTTAGGCACATAAATAATATCATATTTAGTCATCAAATTATACTTAATTGCAATACCTTTTAGCTTTTATAGATTAAGGTCAAGTTATACAAGATAATGAACTAAGATGACGTAGTCTTTCGGTGACTTGCAAAACTGAATCCCACCTCACATTATTTTAATTTTAAATGAGAGCAGGATCTCAATGTGCGTGTGAGAATGTTAACCTGATCAGTTTATTTATACATCTTGCGTGATTTATTGCTCGCACGTTGTTTAGGATATTACAATCGAAAAAATTATTGAAGTTATTGATGCCAAAATATAATCAAGTAATTTTCAGTATTATTTACTTTTTGTTTTAGTACTTACTACTTAGTGATTTATATACCTAATGAAGCCTGGGTTTCGGTCCATGTAAAATACTGGTATTCAACTGTATCCGGTTAGACTGAAATTATGATTTACTTTATTACTTGTGTGAAGAAAAAATAATCTTAGAAACAAGGCACTTGCACCACATATTTTTAGGTATTCGTTAGAAACTTAGGTACCTAACGCCCGAAATTAATGATAATCAAACCTGATCCAATTTTAGATGACATTTGTTAATCAATTTTTTGGATGAATCTTGCCAACCAATTTATTTTGAGTTTACCATCCCACATAATAAAGATTACAGAATGACAGAAAATGGCACGCGGATGAGATCGTTCGATCGATATGCAGCAAACTTTGGCGTGGTAGATTGAGTTCGAGAAACATTATAAATTTCGTGCGTCAGCCGTTATCGTCCCATTACTTTTTGGATGGCTAGTGTATCTAATAAGGAATTTATGTCAAAAGCATCAAAAGTAATTAAGTCAATTTGAAAGTTTATATTTCGTCGCCTGCTAGTGTAATTCATGATGATTGTCGTGTCTAAGACTCTGCAAGTGGCTAAATATCAACTTCATTACAAAATTACTGAAGTTGATATGATTCATAATGTATATTAGACGTTTTTCTTTGTAACAGAAATGCCCCTGCAAAGGTATACTGGTTATCCGTAAAATATTATGGTAAGATAAAGCTTCACCATAGTAATTTGACGTCTCTTTGTATAGAAGGTTGAATACAATGAAAAGGACGACGTTGACTCCAATAAGGATTGAGACGGAAGTATAAAATAAAGTGTTGACAAAATAGACTAAAATGGATTTTAAAAGGTGAAACTAACTGTGATGAAGTCGTGGTTAAATACCACCATGGATTCAAACATACATTTAGTGCAGTGAAAGTAATGTGGTTGAAGAGATGAAGATGGAGGGCGGTGTACTAAGTGTTTCAAGTAACAACAGCAGATTTCGATCCCATCTAAAGAATGCAGCCAGTGCGTTATGTGCCAGGACATTACCAAAACAGAGGCGTGGCGAGCCAGCCGCGATCAGCAGTGCTCGCCACCACACCTACCCGCGAGCAACGCCGCCTAAACGGGCTGCTATCTCTTGTCGGATGGAGCCGCTTGCATGCGCACCACCTCTGCATGCTACTACGTTCGACCCGCCCCAACCCATTAAGTGTGAAGTCATCGAGGACCAGACAACGAATAAACCTAACGGTTTAATCAAATGGAAGGGAACATTAGCCAGGTAAGACAAAAATTCTCGGAATTTAATTATACTATGTTAATAAGACAACATTTGGACAAATAAAACAATGTGCAACTCGCTAGCGATGCCACGACATTGACTTCCTTAATTAACAGTTCAATCGAGCACATAAATATATAGTTCTGGTAGGTACAATCAAATCTTTGGAATTAACTTTTGGCAATCCGGATTATATTGTAAGTTGTAACATGTTCAGTGACACAACAGGCGCGCGTCTTGTGGTTAGGTCAACAACATCAGCGATGCATGACATCATGGTGAGTTGTTTACCCAGGTCGCGGGGTGGAGGTGATGTCGTTAATTACGATGCTACACCAATTGTTGATTTAGACGCGGATTATATATATTTTTATGACTACACACAGATGTTTTTGTAGAATTACGAATGTCCTCATCTGCTCGCAATGACATTTTAAATTCACACACCTTGTGCCATGAGAATTATTTCGACATTATTAAAATTTGCAAAGAATAATGTGGCCATTATTCATCTTCAGCCAATTTAGTTGAATCACACTTCCTAGTATTTATCTGTGATTCTCTAAATATTCAGATTAGAGTTTTATCAATAAAAAATCTAATTAGCATAATCTAGTTTGACAGTTTTTGTTGCAGTTGTACGTATTCTTAATGGAAATATAAACATAATAGAAATTAGACATGATATCATAGCCATTTGTCATGTTATCCTTTACGTATAAGGTATTTATTATTTTCATTAATTTTATGACCGTGCCGGATGATGAAGAAATTGGGTGTTTAATAAATGGTTAATTCAATTAAATCGAATCTCTACAGAACATAACCAAACTTCCGGATCTCTTCAGGGATAAGACGAAATCTAGTATCTTATCGATTATTTCAAAATTAAGTCTGGATGGAATTCTTGGATATGACCAATACAACGAACGATATTATCATAACTCTGTTTTCTACTATACCTACAGCCTACAGTCTATACAATGTGAAATCGCGAATACTATGAAGTTTGTAAAGTGACCAATACCTGTCACGTTTTCTACAAGTGATCGATTTCGAACCTCATAGGTGAATTCATACAATGAGTGATACGTGGACGTGAACTCAGGTCAACAACTTTGAATGACGTCAGATCCAAAAGCTTCCTTAGTCATGGCCATTATGCTTCCAGCATTTTTGTCGCCTACTGTCGACAGTAGACACTATGTGACTGTGACGTCACGTACTGAGTACAGTTAATAAATGCACAAATATGTTAATTTATGATCACAGTTACATAATGACATAGACTTACATTTTATGACTGAAATTTAACATTGGAATTGCAAAGCTATTTACTCAGTCATTGTTATTGTAGACATACATAGTATGTGCGAAGTAACTCAATTATAACATTTATAACATACAGGTTTCTTGATATTTTAATTGCTTGATACGAAATAAAAAAGAATCTACCCATGTGATTTCGTATAGAGTTTAGTAAAACTATTTGAGCATTTTTTTAAAGAAAACAACTAAATTTGACTATTCCTAAAATGGAGTGTTTCAAAAGGCAACTTTATTGCGCAGCAAAAAATAAAGTAATACATATTCATTATAATATAATATCTAATTTGGCATACATGATCTCACACTTCATAGCTGAACAAAACAACAAGCAGTCGTTAACTCCGTTATCCGTCCGGAAATGGGGCATGACCATTTTTTATTTTGTAGGAACAACAGCTTTAAATTTGGTAAATAACTTGAATCGTTTTTATCGACCTTGTTCTGTAAAACCATCTCTTAATCGCTATTTGATGTCGACTGCCAAATCGAACATACATAATCGAACACGAATGGAGTAAATATGCACTCGTGTATTTATAAGCGTGCCAGTGCGAGTGAGACCGAACAGCACGTCTCATTCGCACACCATGATGTCATGGTATATTTTTGTAAGCACTCAACTCGGTTGCACGCGCTTTTCGTTTGTAGTTTTACTATCGGTTTGGTATTGTTGAATGTCATTATACCATTCCGTTTTGGGGTGTAGAAAAAAGTAAATAAGTATAAAACTTGTGGCAATTGAGAGCCACAGCTTTATTGGAAAATATACATATATTTAGCCCATGTTGGATAGGGCAACGTTGAGCTAGGTTACACAAATAAAATGGTTAAGTACGGAAGTTTAGCTTGAATTCTAGATTCAGTCTTCTCTGTTTAAGACCCGGCGGCATCGATAGAAGTATAGATGAGCAACTGCAAAAATACGCTTTAGGTGATTTGCTGTTGGGTACATATACTGTAAGCCGTCCCCGCACACGAAATCCTGCTGTTGTTGAAATTATATCCCATGGCAGCGCGGTCAGTGACCTCTTCAACTTAGGTAAAGGTACAAATGTTTTAAGTACCCTATCTTCAACATCTGATAATACCTTTAATTTCTTATGGTGTACATAATAAGAGTAGATCATTGTTTTCTATCTATAGTGATAATATAACTACACATATCGTACAATCGCGATTGAAACAGATAATTATCGTCATTTTAGTCAGTTGACAAATAAATCACGCAGTGATTTCTTTTTAACAAAAAGGCCAGTAATACTTTTTCCTGGTCAGATTACATTTCCTATTAATGTTTATGTATCGTACGGATACACCTCGCACGACGTGTAAGCCGTGTCTGCACATTTAAGCTGTGCCTACGCAGCGTCTACACAACGTCTCCCCAGCGTCTAAGCGACGACGTTTGACAAACACACAGCGCGGAGACACGAAACGTGACTATTACTGATTATTTAAAAACTAGATGAATTTCTAACCGTACCTGCTTTAAGGTGCCACTAGTCGATATTTTTTCCATACAAACTTCGGGAGAGTATTACTCCACTGTTTGACATTATGCACCCAAAGTTAAACATGATATCGTTTTGACTTATTATTAATTGTGTCTGTACGGAAACAGAATAGTAAAATAAAAAAACATTAAAAGTTATGAGCCAACAAAGTTTCGCTTTTCTTGCTATTTTTAACGTAACTTTGGGTGTAAATAAGTAATAAAAGGACTGTAAAATCTTCAAATCCAAGTCCTTACTGACAAAGCTCAGTTATCGAAGAGTTCAATAAACTTTATTTATAATTATTGATTTATGCAGTGGTTTTAACTAGACGTGCGTGTAGACTAGCGTCTAACTGTTCATCACTCATACTAGCTCTGTCAGACACGAAGTCAGGTGAGACAGCGTGCTTTTTGGCCATAACCACCAGTGAGTTCGAGCTCGCGACTAGTTTACTCTTAAAGGCAAAGAGAATATAGTCTTTGCTTAAAGGCCTTGTTTGAAAAATTGTTCTCTACGAAACATTTCCGACCATTAACTATTCGATGACTCGATGTACCGCAGAGAATCGAGTCAGAGTCAAAGTGGCAGCGCCATATCACATTATCACACTTAATATTATAAAGGCGAAAGTTTGTGAGTGTGTTTGTATGTTTGTTACTTCTTCACGCAAAAACTGAACGGATTTTGATGAAACTTTACAGTAATATAGGTATAGCTTATACATCAGAATAACACAAAGGATACTTTTATCCCGATATTCCCACGGGATCGAAACTTAAGCGGGTGAAACCGCGTGGCGATAGTTACTTACCTCCTAATTTACCCGAAGTTTTCGGCGACTCCGACTTACCTCTTTTGTCTTCTGAGGGTTAAATTGAATGATTGAGGGTTACTCATTCAACTAACCGTTTCGTTTGAAGGGACTGACAATGAAATGTCATTATGACTAATGTAATGGTCAACCTTACATTAAATAACTGCCTACCGTTTATTAGATTACTCATTTCATCATGAGGTCTAGAAAACTCTTAACATGTCTCATTCCATTCGAGTTATTTATTTACTTTGTTTTAAATTACGTAGAATGTCACTTTCTTTGAAATTACAACTAAATTTGAAACGCTATACAACGTGTAACGTGTAACATAACTAACGCAAGACCTTATACACCCCAATTAGAGTATGTATTGAGTTAAAAGCCTAATACAATGACCAAAACTTATTTTTTTTAAAGCTAAGTGTTAATTAAGTAAATTGTGTTGACCCTATCATTACTTTATGCATTTAAAATTGAGTCCTTGAAATAAGATTGAAATTTCTTTGGCTCAATCACATTTCTTTCTTCGGTCAGTATGATAAAAGACATAATTTTTGAAAAAAAATACATATCTTAAAAGTTACCGAAATCGATTCAGTAATCAATTATGAACAAACTACTTTTTTCTTTAATTATGATCAAATTACTTTCTTTCTTTACTTTATTCTGTTACACCTTGTATAACGCTGCCCACTTTAAGCCTCAAGCCCTTGATGATAGGACTCCTTTTTCCGCACTTAGACTCCCATTCGGTCCGTTGTGCGTGGCCTCAAGCCCTTATGAAACGAATTTAGGTTATCAGGCAAGCAATCCAAATAGTTACTTACTCTTTTGAATCAGAGTTTACTTGTAAACACACATTTTGATTCCATGCAATAATGAAACAAATTAAATAGTTTTAGGAAAAGGAAAAATAGCATAAATTATATATTTATCGAACGGTTGGTTATCGGTAGGGTCAATATCGAGAAGTCGACTGGGTGCGAAACGCGCTAACGTTACTGCGAAAAGATTATTTACTACATAAATAGGCACAATTTGTCTTTTACGAACTCAGTAGACGCACTTAGGCACCGCCCCGAGGGCGTATCGTTTAGTATCCGGCTCGGGTGATATAGAAAATAATGAAGTTATTATTTACAAGTGCACTTTTTATTTTATTTTATATTATTAATTTTAAAGTGATTGTAACTTGTCCCAATTTATGTAAATATGGATTTTCATTTGAGTATTCGTAAGTTGAAAATATAATTAGTATTGTGAGTAACCATATATAATCTGTTAAATATCTTTTAATAATAAGCAATAAGCATGCTGTATATAAGTGTAAATAGTAGGGACTAATATTCTCGTATAGCTCGTGCCGATACGAGGGGAGACGTTGAAGGGGCCAAGTTTCTCAAACGAAAGCGCGTAAGCGGCCAAACTAGAGTTACGCCTATATGTATATTAGCTTTAGCATGGGAAAGTATTAAAGGCGTTTGCATAGAAAAGAAAGAGAAGCGCGATCACACAACGCTGGTAACTGATTGCAAAATATGAAGCAATTATCTATTTGCAAAAAATCGTTTATTTCGACTAAAAAAATAAAATGCAAAATATGAAGCAATTATCTTTTTACAAAAAATCGATTGTTTGGACTAAAAAAATGAAACACTAACACTAGCTTTAGTACGTTGCTTGTAGAATAATCTGACAAAAAATCAGAATGATTGTGCCTATGTATATTAGTATGGTTTTTATTGTGAAAAGAAAGTTTTTAGAGGTCTTTAGGATCTTCATGATTTTTTTCTATCGTATCAAATTAGTTGTAATATGTTTTCAACACACTATCTAACTAGCATTTATCCTGAAGAATATCAATTATCATATATTTTTCTGATTTTGTTTACTGTAGTCGATCATACATATACTTTTAGGTATTATAAAACTTGGTTTTTTTGCGTTTAGGTCCTGTAGTCCCCTTATGTGCGCCTTTAACTCTACAGACCCATTAGTATCTATGGTATTTCTTTGCCAGTTTGTTTCACGTGGGAACATTCGGTATCGCGGTTGCTATCACCTTTTATAGGTAACCCAACGCCCAGTTGATGTTCTGTCTACCGACCGCCAGAAAACTTTGTTTACGGCTGCGATTACACTCGGGATCGAAGAAGTGTGGTGCTGATGCAACAGAACGGAAAGCTGTCTCGCCTTCCCACATCTTTATTATTGCGTAGGTTTAGTTTTTGTAACGTTTACTAGCGGTTACTTTGATATCACGACCCGCGGCGTGGGTGCGGACTTCATTTATTTCCCATGAAAACTAGGTATGCTGATTATAAAGTTTTGTCCAATTGAACTTACGTTGTTGATTTAATTCACTTACTAAATAGAATTGATTTATTTGCACTAGTGTGCTTACCAAAATTGAGTTATCAAAAAAGGGATCCGTGTTCTACGACTAGAAAGTCGTAGACTGAAACTCTCCTTTATTGAAAAGTGGCTTCAAAATGTGAAGGTCGTTACCAGTTTCATACTATTGGTCAATATGAATGTATAATTTTGTTTCTTCTCAGTAAGTACCTACTTTAAGTACCTCAGTATATGTACTGTATTCACACATAAATTGTCATTAATCAGTCGAGTCGATGACTTTGATGGGGTTGTGGTTATTCTACTAACATTAATCACGTAATTGCACGAGTACGTAGTAAAGTGTGTGAGTACCTACATAATGTATGGCGTGGCGTCACATGAATGACTTGCCCGGCCGATTAGGTATCTAACAATATTTATAGTGTTGCCTTATCTTTGTTCTTCAGTTAGCACCAATATTTGGAATACGTTACAGACTCTTACGAACTGTTTCGTCTCAAAAGTGTCTCTATTTTACTCACATTTATTATAATAAGCTCGTTTTCATATTGGTCTTGTGATAAAATAGTACTTACTTATTAAAAGCGACAAAAAGATTAGATCATCATATTATCACTTTATTTAATTAAATATTCGATACAAAGTTTGATTGCATTTTCAGTATGATGATACTAAATTTATCGAGTCATAGGTACGTTAACGTTATTAATGGTGACGTTAGATAAGATCAGCATTACAGGAGTATCAGATAAAGTAGAGTACATATCTGTTTGTGTAATAATTATATGAATGGACGTCTGTTGTTGTTACAGGGAGGTAGCGAGTGCATGGGAGTGCCGGGTGGGCCCGCCCGACGAGCCGGCTTCTGCCGACCGCGTGCAGAGCCTTTTCAACGACATCGAATTATACCCAACTAAGACTCAGGGTAAGGACCACAATTTGTATACTTATAACCAATCATATCATCACCAACGTGCTCGTATAATATGCTCGCCTGGACCTAGACCCATGTCATCGACATACATATATGTATAGTCACAGAAAACAATAACCTTACCAGTCAACCTACTACTAGCTAATGCCATAAAAATAAAGCCAATGCCAATAAAGACTGTCATGTTGCTTGGTTATCCCGCCACATATGTATGTATAGGTATATAAATGGCCTAATTACATCAACTAAATACCGGCACTACGGAGTCATTAAGAATAAGTTACAATTAAGTCGCTAGCCATGAAATAACTGTAGCAGTTATTTTTACTACGACGGAATTATAAGAGTTGGGCTTCCGGTTTCCCTGGGGTATAAAGTTGACGACCGCGTAGCATTGTATTTAATATATACTTACGGAAATCTATTGCATTCTGAAATCTGTATTTTTATACTACCTACATAGTCAGGTTATAGAATAAAGAGTTCAGGTCGAATTGAAGTTCTAGGCACGTGAGCTTTTGTTGAGCGTCGTCGTTTGCTGTTGCCTTTGTCGTCGACGCGTGTCGCTCTTGTGTAAATTGTAGGTAAAACTTAGATATCAGTAATTGATAGCCAGGGATTGATATGAAGAAAGTGCCCTATACACGCTCGCTACAGCGACGCAATGACGTCACCGACATTTATTATTGTTTTGGCATTTATTTCCAATGAATATAAAGTAGCTAACGAGATAGTTTATCATTGGTCGACGATAAAATAATTGTACCTTGGCAGTGATAACGAAGGCGTCATCAAATATTTTGTCAGTGATTGACTATTTGTTAATAGCTTAATAATCATTTTGCATGCACAATATGTACCTACTGTGAAGTTTCTCGATCTTCAGTGGAATGCGTATCAGTTCCCTCAGATGACTGCCGGTCTGTTACGTAAAATTGTCACCGTGAAAACTTCCGTGAAGTGAGCTTGAAGTGATCTGTCGATAGTGTCAATCCCCAGCATCAGGTGGAATGACAGCTCACTTCGAATTCACTTCAGCTAAGTTTTCACGGTGAGATTGTAACAGAATAGATCGTTTGGTCAGGCAACTAAATTGTACGTTTTGTATTGCGTAGTAGAAAACGGATGCCTGTACGCGTCTTAAGAATATCGATATTCGATTGTGTATCTAAGAGTCGAGATACAGTTACGAGTTTAGTCCAAAATCTGATTTGAAAAAGTTTACAAAAATGTTCCAATAACCAGCTAACTAATAAGTTCTGAAACCAACGAACATAGCGAACCATACTTATGGATTAAATCGATAGGTATTGAGGTCTCAGTGCCCTGCTTCAGTTATCAACCTTTTGCGGTACAGCCTGTAGGTTTCACAAGGTATTCGACCTAATACATCGATTTGTAAGTGTAAGATATTACTTCAAAGTTCGCTATCTTATGCCGAACGGTATTATCCATATTTTTCAATTTCTGTTATCACAAGGGCATTTAAGTTGCCCTTGCATAGACACTACGCACCCTTCCATTTTGGATCAATAAGCTTCTAATCGAATTCCATTATTTCAAATCTTGCAACTAGCTGATGAATAGACAGGAACGTAATTTATAGGTATTGATCTTTGGCGTAAAACTATAAAGCTCCAATCTGTTTAGATAAACATGTCTATTTTGACCCATCTATCTTATTAATTCCTACATTAATTAAAACCTTATTGATATCTCAATAAGTTGTGTCACCATGATCCGTTATCTTGGTTCCTTACACACATAGCTATGTTAAAATAATGATATCATTGATACATAGCATACGGCAAATATCTATTAAATTAACCTTTATACCTACGCATGGATAGATTTTTTTTTTGTAATATTAATGTGAATAAAATGGAGAGTAGGTTCAATCATGTGATAGGGTTACCATTTAGAAATTGAAAAGTTCTGACAAAAAACCTGACATTTCAATAAAAGTCTGGACATTTTAGTCATAAAATCCAAAATTACCCACTTAGTTACAGTGGTATGGTAGGCATGGTAGGGCCCGGTTGCGGGGTGCGGGGATCAAAAATAAAAAAGCGCTGAAAAATATAAAAATAATAAATAAAATAATAATATAATTAATATTATTATATATAATTTGATTATTTTACGTAAAATTATTTTTATTTTTAAGAAAATATTTTATGTTTGAACTAGTTGATTGTTTACTTTGCAATACAAGATCTTAATTAATCAATATTTGATCTCTTTAAGTTGATTGATAAAGAAGTAAGTATATTTTGTTTTTAGATGAATGAGAACTTAATAAAATATTAAAGACTTATTGGTATTATTTATATAAGTTTTGTTACTCGTATTCCATCTAAGCCAAAAATCCGGACAAAGTAAAGAGCCGGACACCGTCCGGTCAAAATTCTAGAAGTCCGGACAAATCCAGACGGATGGTAACCCTATCATGTGGCGTGAATCCGTGATTAGTTAGGTATACGTAGAGGCTAGTGATTGATACGCTTTGATGACGGCTCACCTATTGGATAAGCGATACCGCGGTGACATCATCATCATCAGGCTGATTCAACAGCAAATGTCAATACGCCAGTAAAAATTACGCATTTCAGTTCCGCGTGTTGCCAATTGTTGCTAGTTAATTGCCAAGTATGAGATATTGCAACAGTTAGTACTGCACAGATAATAATCTCGTACTTATTCATTGCATTTTATTATTTATCTGCAATCAAAGAATGAAACGTGTTATAAACGGTTTAATAAAATACATATATTGATATAGGTACTACAGTTACTGCAAAGTATTGACTGTGTTATCTTTTGTCTACTATGAGTATTTTTTGACAAATTTCAAATCTTGCGTGTAGGTAATTACCCGAAATATCGATGACTCGCTTACTTCTACTATAGGTACTTATATGTAGTTAGTGTTCTTACCTATCGCAAAAAATAACAATAGCTTTTCAAGTCCTGGTTATCATAGTATACTATTCAGGGTCAAATTAAATTAGCTAGTGAAACTTCACAGACGTGGTGGGTTTCGGTATCTAAACACGTTAAAACAAAAGAAAACAGATTTTCTCAACACAAACTTCAAGTAACAAAACAACTAGTGGTCGTTGACCCCCAAAAATTTGGACCTGATATGCATGGTCTTATAGTACGCTTATGCCCGTGTCCCCAGTTCCCCTCCCTTGAAAAATCTCGCAGAAAAATTAGTAGTGAGCTAATTTTTAGGGTTCCGTAGGTCCGAATGAAAAAACGGAACCCTTATAGGATCACTCGTGTGTCCGTTTGTCACAAGTCACAACCAATTTGCAACGAATATACTGGAACAATACACGAATTTCTGTGCCCCAGTGACGAACACGGACGTGTAACGCAAATAAATGAATTTTGAATATAGGGGTTACTTTTGGGGGGCAGAAAAGAATATGAAAAAAAAGTTTGGCAAACTGTAACGTGTCACATCAAATGAAAGGTTTTGTTGTGGGATCGTAAATATTTTTTTTAATTCATTTTGAAGTTGTGAAGTTATAATTTAAGAAAATATATGAACATTAACCACCTTATCTCAGAAACTGCTGCAGTAAAACCTATAAGAAGTCTTCAAATAACATGTTAAATATCTCAATATTGTGCGTACAAACTTAAATTTTCAGTTTGAATGTACTCGTATGGTAGAACATGTTTTTCAACTACAATGTTAAGTTAATCCTTCAGTCCTGTTTTGGAAATTTATAGCTCCAGCATATAAATTATTATCACACTTGACCGGTTTAAAAAAAAATCCGGTCAAGTGCGAGTCGGACTCGTGCACCGTAGGTTCCGTACTTTGTAGGTATTTTACTACAAATTTACGATTTTCCAATTTTTTTTTTACTTTTGCTGCATGACATTGCTTCTTACCAAATTTCATGATTCTAGGTCAACGGGAGTAACCCTTAAGGTTTTGATTCCCATGCGAGTGTCAAAATATGCGGCATAAACGGAACATAAAAGCCTGTATCTTTTGATTGCTGACTTAGAAGTTTGATTTTTTAACTGCTTTAAGGGATTGCTGCCCTGAGTATTTGATATTAATTTCAACTTGATAACTCCACGCGTTCCTGAGAAAAAGGATCTTATAAGGGATCCGTTTTTACTTTTGAGGTACGGAACCCTAAAAAAACGAAGGTATCTAAATATAAATGACTAGTTCTCGAGTAAAGGGTCCAGTCAAAAGTACAGAGAGATATTCAGAGAGATTATAATTTATAACATGTAAGAATGTTTTGAAAATCCGTTGTTTTATTAGTGGACAGCAACAAATCCAATAGTAGTGTTTCCTCGTCGAAAATATAGCGATTGAACGGCGTGGCGGCGTTTGCGCTACAGCTACGCGGCGCGCCTACGGTTCGTCTTGGCGTAGCGGGCGCCTACGCGTTTGCTACGCGGTACCTACGTCGGCCTACGAGACCTCGTAGTACCACGTAGGACCTCTATGCGACTTCTACGCAGCGTCTGAGCGGCTTCTACGAGACGCAACTACTACGCTAGCTAGTGTTGACTACACAAGTTAGCGTAGTAGTTGCGTCTCGTAGCAGTCGCTCAGACGCTACTGATGCAGTGCATATGTTCGACTAATTCTACATTTGAGATTATATTTTTGTAAATATCTAACATCCTCAAACTGTATTGTAATCATTAACATTGTAAAATTGCACTCCAGAGCCACAAGATACAAGCGATGCTTAGTTTGTGGCTCACCGAATCAAAAAGAAAAATACAATTTGACGGACATTGTATTTTTCTTTTTGATGAATAAACTTATTATTATTACAAACACCCAGTGCGAAAGCTCTCTTTACTGAGGATTGCAGTAACTACGTTGCTAGTGGTCCTTTAAATTCCGGTCTAGGAATTTGACAGTGTTATTATTTTAACGAATATTGTTCAATATATCACTGCAACGAGCAGACATCTTATGGCGGCGATGGTATCGCAACAGAACAAATGTATTCTACGATTACTATCTGTCATATAATACAATTTACGGGTTTGTCACGTTAAGCTTCGCCCCTTTTGTATATTTATCGTCCATAAATCTAACAACTACAATCAACTCACAGGTCACACAGTTAATGACCACTAACAAACATGCACGTTGATCTACAAAGTCTTTGTGTTACATTGTTTCATACATTGAAACTCACTGAAATTATTGTCCTGCCATACTCGGAATTATAAACAGATACAATGTTACTTTCAGATAGTTTGACAAATACTTAGCATTTTTAACAGGGTATAAAAGCGTTTATGACAGTGAAGTTTTTATGATTAAACATGATACTTATAAAGGACTCCAACTATGTGATTCCCAATTGTAATCTTTATCCTTTTAATATGTAAATACGCACTTGATATCGATAAATTCCCCGGGGTATTGAAATGATAAGAATCTTTTGTGATTACTTATGTGAATTTTATGTTAATGTGCTTATGTCGTACCAACGGTACCAAAATTATCGATATCGTTCATTTGTGAATCAGTCATTCTTCTATGTACAACGTGGCGAAATTTAAAGTAATACAAACTTTTAGAATAACTCGACTTTGATAATTTTACTGTGCCGCTTAAAAAGTTTAGTTTCGATTAAAATTTTAAATGGCGCGATAATGAGAAGATTTTTTTAGGATAACTAGCATTGGATTGCTATTATTTTGGCTAATGATCGTGATGATATAGAAATTTAAAGCCCATTACCTATTGCAAAAAAAAAAAATACAATAGATACTTTTTTATTATGTACACCATATTACAGATATTACAGATATAAATGTAGAAATCTTACAATGGCACAATGGGCGGTCTTATCGCTAAGAGTTTAGTGAAATGTTTTCCAACAGCAGCTTCAAATATAAAGCCATTTCGAAATTCGCGTGATGGCTCAAACATCCAAGTCCATTATAATTTCCTCTGTAACTGGGTCATATCGTTTATGTTTTCTTATAGGTTTTAGATCGAATGCGTGATGTCTAGATTCTTTGAATCACGCAACAATATTAGGTTCTAATAGCTATTTTAATAGTCAAGTCGAACTTATTACTTCTACACTTTTTTGCTCTTTGGCGTTTGGCAGCTATTAGACATAATTTAAGGCTCCTACAAACAGGCGCGACACGCTTTATAATCGCGCACGACACAAAGGCACCGCTCGTTGCGCGACTTGCGGTGCCTTTGTATCGCGTGTCGTGTCTCGCCTGATTGAAGGAGCCTTTATTTAATATAGCTTTAAAAAAAGTTGTAATAATTTCATCCCAACCACGGTAAACCCGAACAGAAAAGTATGCAACAAGAAAATATTTCCATCTGAAATCATAGGTATAGAACTTTGGTTGGCACCCGCGGGGTACGTACAGTAGGTGCAGTGGCATACGATGCTATGATTTCAGCCATGAATATTTATTGTTTCTTGATCAGCAATTAAAGAAACAACAAAATAACTCTGTTTTAACTTTACCGCACCATGCAAACTTAAATCAGTTTGCATGGTACGATAAAATTAAGCTTTGTATTCTAGTTTAGATGAACAAAATCATGGTTATTTATAATCCAAATGGCTTATTGGCGGCAATCGTAACAATTAATAACGTAATCGTTATTTTACGCTTGGAATAGGATACTACGTGTATAATTACGGTACATATCCGCTATTGTTGTTGCGGCAGGTGTGCGCGTGCGCGTCCGCAGTGATCTCACCGTTATTGCTCACTGATGACCAATTGCCGCCGAATGAGTTCATGACTCCACGGACCACGTTTGATTCGCCGACTGTTTATTGCATGCTTCACACGGACGTCCGACGCTGTCCTTTAATTCTTTATGAGATTATAATGTCTTTACACATACTCATGAATTATTGCGTGTCAATATTAAGTTAATGTTAAGTTAATCCATGAAATAATATGTTGACATTAAGCCTAATATTTTCGTTGGCGGTAGTAGGTATACTTACTTGGCAATATTGGACAATCTATAATTGGGTGGGACATCTAGCATTGGAACAATGTTCTTTACCTTAATCTGTACCCTGATTGCTTAACACATTATCAATCTCAATCTGAATCATTTTGAAAGATATTGCTAATCCATTGCTTCATATGTTCGAAAAATGTGTCTGGTAAACAACGTAAATAACGCAATGAATATTGTTGAACTTTCAAAACGAAACCCATAGCTACTGCTAGTGTGTTACGCAATTACCCCGCTGCTCGATAGTTTAGACCGAGAGATAGAATATTATAGCCTGGAAAGTCAAAGTCAAATCATTTATTTCAAATAGGCACATTAAAGGCACTTTTGAACGTCAGAACTTACAGTAAAATTGTATTGGTTCTAGTCGCCCCTTCCAAAAGGTAGTGTTCGTATGGAGAAGAATGGGCAAGAAACTCCACCTTTACTCTTTTAAAAAATTTTACAAGGTTTTGTACACATAATATAATTATATGTGAAGACGATGCACCTAGAATAAAATTAGTCTACCACAAAAAGTAAAAAGAATTAAAAATGAAGCAATTACTTAAGTACAGGTAAATCAATTACGTAATAGATATTTGGTGCTCACATACATATTTACAAATTATTTACAAATATTGTAAAAGTAGATGATTTTCCTAGAATTTAAACAAGTGTGTGAGTCACTGTAGTCACAGATTGTAAAAATCAATGTCATAAAAATTTAAAAAATATAAATTAAATTTGATTAAAATTGTAATACTTGTTAGTCCACTTTTTTCCGTTGTCATTGCTTCCGACAAATGTAATGTACCGGCACTGCTTTTGACACCATTTAGATTCACAAAGATGTTTTTTGCCATCCATACATAAATGATCCGTCCTGGCTATGCCCCTTATTGTATTCTTTTATTTTCTGCTTTTTCGCAGACGGCTTTTACTAGTTCACCAGACAACAAGGCACAATAAACTGTTTGTTGAATGTGTAATATTATGTTCATCACTTAGAATAAAATGTTCCCTCATTTCCAGGCAAGTCAACTTATCTCACTATAATAAATTTTTTTGGATGGGAATGATTACTAGTTTATACGTAGTTAGTTAGCGAAACTGCACAATACATATTTTGGTTCGAAAATTATGTGCTTTTTATGGATAGGCAGATCTGTAAACGCCCGTCGACGATTCTGAATCACGAAATATTTACAGGCCTAGTTACAGAAGTTCTTCAAATCTTGTATAACAATAGTAAACTTGGATAAATGTATTAAATGTTCCCATTCATTTCATTTATGTAAATATGAGTTGTTAGATGAGTGTATGTAGGTAGGTATACCTAAGTAGATAATTGTCTTTGTTATCCTCGCAGTTGAACTCGTTGTAAATAGCAACCGGTTTCGTGCTAGTACATAATATTGAAAACTATACAATTTATAATCCTGATCGCCTCATCACGTTGTTGTTGGAATTGTAATAGTGTTGTTGTACTTAAGGCTATTCTGCTGTAGATCTAGATATCAAAAAAATTCTCATCTTAAATCTATTCAAAAGCCACATACCTACCTACTTAGACCGTAATAAACTTGTTAGGTTAGTCACTTCAACCAGGAAAGGATATCATGCTTGGGTCTGGGAACACCTACCTACATATTTCTAAGTTATGTTTTAACAACATAGTTATTAATATCTAAATTATTTGGACTTCGATCCTCGTCGCCCTCGTAGGGTGACGTGACTGTGCAAAGTACTTTATTTATTATTCGAAATGAGTCTCGTCTCGCGTGGGTTTTTTTGTGTAAATTAGAAACATTTAACTTGTATTTCAATATTGTCCGGCCGGTGGTTCTAGATTACGAACCTCATTTAGGACGAAATAAACACGGACGCTAACTACTTACCTATTACTAAAAAGTTGAGAGATCCTAATTTATGTTTTGATAAAAACTACAGAAATATGATCTGAATCATTAAGTTTCTTCGTAAAGTTTATTTTATAACAAGAATTTGGTATGACTACTGCTTTAGGGACATTCAATTTACATAATGAGGTACGTTGCATCCGTGTACGCATCGAAGACGCGTGTACCTACAACTACTTGTACCTCCTTTAGAACCTATTACTGTAGCCTCACTGACAGGGCATTAAGTTCAATGACAAATAAAAACGAAATTATAAGAATAGAAGTTACTTTTCCTCAGTTGTCCATGACGATTTATTATAGTTGATGTCATTCCTGTGTTCCCCCTCCCCAGGTAACTTTTGTTTATTATTGAACTGAATTGTTATTGTTTTAGTATTCGAAATGCTGGTCTGCGCGCGGCAGTGTGCCCGCCGCAAGTCGCTCACTCTCACATTCGGAGAATTCTGCGTGTTCGCAGCTGAACTGCGTCGGTGTTCGAGGCAAGCCAGGCAGTAAGTGTTCCATTTGTTTCTACATCACACTTGTCCATGTTATTTTGAAGTAAATCACGAAGGTCCTATTGTAATGTTAAGATGTACATTTTAGACTTCGTGTAGCGTTGATTTGGAAAAGTAATTTTATACCGGCCGAAAATCATAACAAAAATAGTTTTCTTTTAGTGCATAAGAGATACAGACTACAGAGACATAATTATATTCGCCCACTTTCATGCAGCTGATTATTTTTTTTTTGGGTTGAATAATGATGATCCTAAACACCTTCCCATAAAGTTATGGCACATTATGAAATAACTTTTTAAGAAGGTTTTTTTTTTACAATTTTGACATGCTCTAACTTTGGATTGCCCCTTGGTTGCGGCGACTGACTCTTACATTCATGATTATTTAGTGTTAAACAATTACTAGTAATCAAATTTTCTGTATGAAATTGGTCGCAAAAATCGAGCAGAGCGACCTATTACTTAACGTATTGTGAAATATACCGTGCATTCGCCATTTATTTGCCAAAAATTTAAACAAATGTAAATTAATGGAAAAATAACTTTAATTCCTACACAATAGAGTCAGTTCACGCTACAACTTCAAACATTTTTATAACATTGTCAATAGTCATAATAAATAGTCACTCTGAAATCAACTTAATTATTATTAAAATAAAGTTGATATTTGTTTAACTTGAAATAGGGTAGGGGTGTGCAGCACTGCGCACTTTTACTTTAGGTACTTACCTAATTTACAAATAATCTGCATCCTCGACTCATGTCATATTAAACTCATGTTACTCATTTTAAACTTCTTGGCGCCCGTCACCACCGCCTAAATATCTCTCCCATGTACCATATTTCAAACTAATTTACATATCGCATTCTTTGAAATTATTTAGAAAACAATTTTAGTCACTCAGCCCTTGTGACGCGACGGGCACATGGTTGTTACAGAATTAGTCAGTCGTTAGTCAGTTTCTGCTAATTAACCGTTTCGACCCACATTATTTCCTTCCGCCTCAGGTTGTTCCAGATCTTTCGCCAACATATTTGTCTCTTTTTTGACTAAATGAAAAATACACTTTTCTATGTCAATAACATCTAACAACTTCTACATTTTTACAATAATTTGGTAACAGTATGTATGACATGGTTGTAAAATGGAGCCTTGAAAACAAAAATGTCAATTGTATTCAATTATGAGATATTATTACAACGATTTCGCAAGTTTTATAATGCCTAAAAGTATATGATCGACTACAGTATACAAAATCAGAAAATATATGATATTCTTCAGGATATATGCTAGTTAGATAGTGTGTTGAAAGCATAATACAACTAATCTGATACGATAGAACAAAATCACGAAGATACCTCTAAAGTTCCTTTTATCGATTATAAATCATACTAATAAACATGCAATCATTCAGATTTTTTTTGTCAGATTATTCTACCAGCAACTAATTAACGTAATAGTGTTTTAATTTTTTTGTCTAATCAATTTAATGTTTTTATATAGATAAATTGCTTCATATTTTGCAAAAAATTACCAGGGTTGTGTCATCGCGCTTCTCTTTCTTTTCGATGCAGTCCGACAGTGACCGCGCTTTAGGTCATGTAGAGGGACTACATGACCTTAAGAAGTTCAGCAGATTGTAAAAGGACTTCATGAATCAAAACTAACTTAGTAGATGCTTTGCCTGCATGCTTTTAAACAGTCCAATTGTGATTCTATATAGATATTTAATTAGTTTACTGTATTATAGGATTTTGAAAATGAGATATTTTGCTAATGGCATTAACTCCACCTACTGTTAAATCATAGTTCCAGTAATAAAATTATGTAAATGAACAGGATACACTTTAGTACCTAACAATAAAATACACATGGGAATTCAAGTAACGTAAAATAACCCTGGAAATGTTATATTGAAAGTACCTACTGCGACATAATTAAAGACACAAGAAATGTCCTTATTGTCCGCAGCGACCACGACATGAATCAGGTTAATTTTACCGATGACGTAAAAATGATCGTTCTCCTTTTCCTCGGTCTTGAACTGAGGACTGGGACTACAGACACGTGCGTTGACCCTTGCATGCCAAACAATAAGATATTTGTCATGCAAGGAATCTCGACATACAAGGACAGCTTTTGTATAATTTCTTTAGAAATTATTTCATTCATCTGCGCCATTCATTGCACTATCATGCGGAAACGCCTAAGCAAGTTCATCGATTGTTTTTTATTTCTAATTTCAGTTTTCATTCGCAGGAGTTCGAACAAACCTGAGTCGCCACAATGGAACGTAGACAAGGAGCTGAGAGATAAGGACAACATTTGTAAACACGTGAACGGTAAGAATATTTGATTAAATCTTAGGATATTAACAGGTTTAAAACACAAAAATTAAATGACCTTATTCTGGCCTGTCACGAAGTTACTGAAATGGCTATAAAGGCTGACTTTGCGGAAAGTTTGTTGTGAATAATAAAACTTTTGGCTTCGTCTGGGGCTACCTTCCCCGCTTCAGGATGCACACTCGTGCTGCAGAAGGTCGATCGTCCCGTGATGAAACAAATGGTGACTAAACTTTCCACACGGTACCAATCCAGAAATACACATTGGTAGTCCCTATGGCTACGCAACAATATCTCATACACTATAAATTCGGTGTCGCCGTCCACTTCCCACGCTATTCTATCTGTTATCAGGCTGTTTGATACCTGCTGAATGACTGATTTCGATTGGTCAATACTTATCGAAAATAAATCGAACCTAAATTACTGATTTAAAGTACGCACAGCTTACCTTTAACCAATAATGACTCAGTTTTGATTGCTTTTTTAATTTATTTTAAATTCCAACAAGGCACATACATAATACATACTACCGTCGCGCGCGTCGTAATTATGGAATGTGTAATTGATTTAAGGTTTTCTTTTCATCAGTTTGGATATAGGACTGACTCGGGTGATTTATAGCGCGTGAACTACTTGTTCACCTTTATAAATCAAATGCACTAGAAACAGTGATAGTAGTTCATTAAAGACAGCAAAGGAATAAATAATTTACAGCTACATATCAATCAGAAGCTTATCAACAGTTACGTACTCGCTCCGCTAAGCACACAGTAAGATGACAGCGATGATGTTCATATTCATAATAACAAATAGGAACTAACTCACATTCGTGGGACATGTGGTCATCACTTATTGCGTATATCTATGTTTTTAATTGTTCTGCTATTAATGCGATTGCCCTATGCTACAGTCATTGTACGGTCGCTCCTATTTGCACCCGCACATGCAATGCTCGGATTTGCGTCAATCTCCCGGCGCATCTGACTAATGTATAATATTAGAGACATCTAAATTAAGTTGCTGAAGCTTTAAAAATAACAGACACAAACCTCTGTTGCTATCTTTGGAATATTAGAGAAAGTTTAAGTTTCATTTTCATTATATGGAACGAATTGAAGCGCTTAGATGTGAATCTCGTAATACATATCGGAAAGAAGTTCCGCTTTCGCACGGAAATTCGTAAAAGGCAGAGAGCACTAAGTAAATATGATGCGTGGCCTCCCAGGCTCTTCCGCACATACTATAAACAGACTACGGAAGCAATGGCGCGATGCTCCGCTCAGTGTACTACGCGCCCACGAATTCGACCGCTAAATGCTACGAAAACATAATACAGATGACATCGCACTACTACAACTACAGATATACCTAACGTAAACAAACGATGAAACGATACTGCGTCAACTTCCTTATCTCCCGGAAGAATTGTTCTGTTAAATGACGACTTCTTGAGAACAAACAATGGTAATTTTTCTGTTTTGTATAACGATCTTTGTACTACACTGAAATTATTCATATTTTATTATTCATTTTTATTTTTGGCTTTGATATCTTCTTTCAGTTTTTCTACTTTTATGAGAAATTTTGAAGACTCGTGCAATGGTAAAACCATTGCACGAGTCTTCAAAATTTGTGTTATTGTTAAAACATTCACTTAAATCATGAAGACACGAATTAGTAGCAATTGGAATAACTTTTTCTGATTTTTATTCATTAAGCATCATTGGTGCAACATGATTGGATTGAATTGAATGCATAAATCCAATCCATCATCCATAAAATAAATAGTATGACTAAGCTAAAATGTACGACCGTCTTCAAATAGTTTGATTCTTTGAATGATGATGTTGATGATGTATGCTCATTAAAAACATTTGTGGATGAGATGAAATATACAGGTTTGCGGATGACTTATGGTCAACATCAACACCATAAGTCTTTGTGCCTTGTCTTTGTAGTGCTATAGAAATAACGGAATATTTTAAAATGCGGAATTGGCTAGTACTTGGGCGTAGATGTAAGTTGCGAAAATGCGAACGGACGCCAGTTGGCCGCCGACCGTTCGCGGGTGGACAGCGTGCACGCAGTCTGCACGATACATCCGCAACCATGCCGCCGACTACAATGATTGTGCCCTGTGCGTTTCTCACCTACTTCTATATTATTTTCATCAATGAAAACCTGTTCGATTTACGACATCGTGTATATTCCTATTTCCCGTAATGTATTCATAATCAATTCCTCCGTTATATTATAAACATTATGATTTTCTCCCACAATGTTTTGTATAATATATTTTACTTAGTGACACAAGTAAAGGAGGATGGCTGTGTACACTGTGGATTTCGGTACATGTGTCGTGAGATCACGTTGAAGTTGTGACAATTCAGGGACATTCTATTCAAATCTGTGATCTGTGTGCGGGCGGAGCAGCCGATGTTAGTGCGTTTGTTGATCTGGCGTTGTGTTTACGTTTTCGTTTTGGCATTGAACGAAGATCCCGAATTGGATTGATGTGTTTGGTTGGCCACGTTTTATAATAAACTGCAGTGTAAACATGAATGAATACTTATTACCTGTGCGTGTCGTTCTGTGTTGTGTATCTTATGTGTTGTTCTAAAAATCCAAATTAATATTGATTATCATAGCAGATAGAAAATATAAGATTGATCAAGTCGATATACAACACCGTGTGATTTTGACTGTTTTCATCCCAGAGTGTGGTGACTCAATTACAATAAAACCTACTTGAATATCCATTACAATCATAATGTGAGAAAGTTGGAAAGTGATGGATTATTCGTTAGAAATAAAATTGAAAAGTTTAAGGACTTAAGCAAGATTAAAGAGAAACTAACTAGGATTTGCTCCAAGTTGGAATGCGTGTATGTGTACTTGTAAGTTTTGCTATTTAATAAAATATCTATCCTCACTAATCAATAGTGCTACAGAAATAGACATAGCACACTACGGGATGAATACAATGAAGATATCACGGTGTATAGGAAGTAGGTACGAACTTTTAAAGATCATTGTTGATTAATTGGTCATACATAATGTGACCAAAAGTAGAACCTACCATATTAATTACTATATTTTTTTTACCTTAAGTTTTGTCTGGACCGAATGGGCGACCTTTTATGGTAATCATTAATCTACGAGTAGGCAAGTAGGTGTTTAATGTAGTACGGTGGTCGGCCTACATATGTGCAGCCTACGCAGTCTATAGGTCGATACTCATCAATCATTGACGATGAGTATCGCTGGTTGAACGAACCCAGCACCGGCACTCGCCTGGCCGTGATGCTTTCTAATCCACGCAGTATGTACCCATGTTGCTATCAACTATTATTATGATCAAAGCACCTATTATCATGCAGATAGATTACATTTGCATATTAATTGATTTTCACTATTTTTGGTATGCGTCTTAGTTCTTTGTATCGCGTATGATAAATGTCGGCGCCAAGGTTTCGAATTGTTATTGGATATAGAATTTGTTTCAACGTAGATCCGACGTCATGTATTAAACATAAGATACCGGTTTGTATAGGCCACTCATGAATCTTCAACAAATTGTAAGAAACCGCTGTGGTTTGAGCTCATTGCTTGCGTGTCCAACCGCAGTACAATTGTTAACAATTAACAGTAGTTCTTTTGCGTGCCTCGAGCCCATCTTAGAAATAGGGTCAACTCATCCTATTATGAGTTGTGTCTCAAAGAACACATCAAATATTGTTCACATGGTGATTGATTGTTTCGTCCTTCATACAATATCTATGGAAATATTCATGTTGTTAACGTAGACACTACGTTAGACATGATGTTTGCAATGAAAAGCGTGGGTTGATAACCACGTGATAAGATGTTATAATATGTGTACATCAGTTCGAATAGATAGATAGTCGGAGCTTATTTCAAAGCACGCATAAAATCAACAGATTCTTTGGAATTTTGATAGGATTAACAAAGCTGGGGTACCTATACCTATCTATACACCGTGTTCCGGACGATATACATAAACTTCGACCAGATGTTCAGACCATGGAAATAAGAATTTTTCATTATGGACACATTAATGAATTCTTATTTTTTGTTAATTTTCATATAAACTAAATACCTTGACGTAAATCACCCGATATGCATGCCTCTTTATCCGAATTGTCAACGACGTATTTTCATTCATAAGATTTGGCGGGCTGAAACCTGTCAAAACTAAGTTAAGACCCTTTCTAACTGCATAGCTCAATTAAATTTCATTAAATCAATTAAATTTGTAACGAAGCCTTTTAAGTACTACTTCCTGTGTTAGATTTAATTTGTAAAAGCTATAGAAGCGTTTGAGAAAGTTTATGCATAACGTGAAGAACACGGTGTATACAAAATTGTTATTTAATATCCGGTAAAGGACAATCAATTTATTCAGCAGTTACCATACAGTCCATCCTCTATGCCAATTATGTATATGTATGCCTACTTATTTGTGTGTACCTACTATGAGTATTGTGACAATTTTTGACGTATGGTGTTGCGCAGGCAGCGAGGCGCCCCCTCCGCCCTGCGAGGTGTTCCTGGGCGGATCCTGCAACCCTACTACTTGGAGATCGGACATAGCTATTCCGATGCTAAAGAAGATGGGCATAACTTATTTTAACCCGGTGAGTTAAACACTACTATTGCAGTCATCATCTGTCTAGCCTTTTCCCAACATGTTGGGGTCGGCTTCCAGTCTAATTTTAACCGGATGCAGCTGAATACCAGTATTTTACATGGAGCGACTGCCTATCTGACCACCACAACCCAGTTACTGGGTAATGCGATACCCCTTGGTAAGACTGGTTGTCAGACTTTCGGGCTTCTGACGACCCATAACGACTGTCAAAGATCCACGAATGACAGCCGGGACCAACGGATTTACGTGCTTTCCAAGGCACGAAGGGGTCTTAGTATGTAAAGACGGTCACCCATCCACGAACCAACCTCGGCAAGCGTAGCTTAACCTGATTGATTGATCCATGCGGCTGTTATTACTTAGCCACAAGCTATTAATCATGTCAACCTATGTTGTCCCAAGGCATGGCCTCTTCTCAAACAAGGGAAAGAGACTAGTATCGATTACTATTATCATCATCCACAGCCCGACTTCACCACCGAGCATGGGCCTCTCTTTTCTTTTTTTCAAAGACTACACCACGTTTTGATTGATAAAGCGCGGTACCTAATCGATACTCGTCTCGCTCTGATTCCAGCCGATCTATTCTGTAAAAATCTCACCGGAAGAACTTAGATGAACTCAATCAATCTGATGCTAGGGATTGACACTAATGACAGCTAACTTTAAACTCACTTCACCTAAGTTCTCACGGAGATTTTTACAGAATAGCAATACAGGTATCCTTACGATGTCTTCCTCTGCCATTGTTCAATAATGTCTAAGATTACCTAACATATAAAGTTCATAGGTTATGAAAGGCCACGGTAATATTTTACCAGTTTATGTACATTGACTGCTGTCAGTCTGTCGCTACCACATGACTGTCATATGTCCATAATATTATTAGATTAGATACATTACTAACCAGCGAGCACTCACTGTAAAACAATATTATACAGATGTGTTTAATTTCATTATAACTGCGTAAAGCCATGTTGGTATGTAAATAGAGATGACGTATATCATTGATACGAGCATAATGTGATAAGTGTCTTCGAATGTTCAGTTTCAGCGTTTTTGTAGGTTAAAGTCACCCACAATAAGCCATTACAACGATGTGTATGTTAATGCAGTAAACAATCGAACATTGTTCGCCATTTACGACGTGTTATGAAGTCAATTAATCGTTAAACAATACTGGAAATGAAAACCTGTACGATATAATTCAAGCGTGATTACAGGTCAGCTGTTGATTGTCGGCTCGTGTTCAATTTAATTTAGATGAAAAAATTATGTACCAATTTGAGCATGTCACATGTAGCGTGACACGCGCAGCTTCAATAAATTTATTAATTTGTTAATCGACGCTGATCCTGGGGCAATATTTATGGTTGAGCTATAAAGCGTTAACATACAACGATACACAAGTTTTTCTCATCAATGATTGTCGTATTCGCTGGATTATTCTAAAAAGTACAATAACATATGACCGAGAAAAGCCATAATGGTACGTTTATCTTTATTGATTGTTTGCAAAAGTTACTTAGTAGGTACTTTTCACTCAACTTTATCAGCTAGAATAAAAATATTAATTGCTGAGGATGACGTTATCAATTTGCAAATTGAATTCGTAAACTAGTTTGTTTTTCTTTAGTGAAATATTTAAACAAACTATAATTAGGCACAATTAATGTAACAATAAGGTGTGGGCGACCATTAATATTCATAACGTTGGTTGTTATTACAATAACATCGGGGCACAACTTTAAAAGGCCACAGATAATGAGTCGATAGACAGAATTAACTTGTCTTACGTGCAGACATAAAAAATTAAAACATGTTCACAAGAAGACCAATCTCTAGTTAATGAAAGGTAGATAATGCGTATGATACCGCGTGTTTGTTTGACAGCTTCTTTGAATGAAACGTGCTCTCCACAAATATGATTTTGGTAATTAGATATGACACGTTCTATTGAAACGTCTATCACACATACGTAATAGATATCTCTTGAAAAGTAAACGGTTTCAAATATACATGAAATCATATACTTACGTCATACCCAATAACTTTTTAGCTGAACGCATGAAGCTAAAGTGATTTACTATATTGGTTTACCCATACCTATTTCTGCTACATAGACACTTTAACGTGACGTTACATAAGTAAGTACCTTACGAATGCGTGTAACCTGCATGTGCTCCAAGTGACCCAGGCGGCTAATTTATATTAGGTAAAGAATATACTTAATGTATACCTACTGCTGCATCCATTATAACTATATATAGCAAAGGCGGGTGATCACAATAAGCACTGTACACCGCTTCCCACCCGCCCGACACCATAATTAATAGATTGCGTGCATTTTTTTCTTGGATAAAAATAGGAAACCTACAGAAGCGGTTTTCCTCTTCAAAATACTTATAACCTATAGAATTTAAGATCCTACAACTGCCTGTGGTTTCTTTTAGGCATGCTACGTCCTAAAATCTATCCCAATCGAAATATGGCTTCCATCGGAAGAGACATTCACGTACACGTCACGTAGCAATGTGACTTTTCAATTTGCATGCACTTTCTGAGTTTATCTTAGACATTACTGACATCAGTGAGCGAAAAACATCGTGAGGAAACCTGGACCTATAGTTAATAATAGTCGTGCCTTCTCTGTATGAGAAGCAGCCTTTGACCTTTGCAGTGGGACAAGATTATGCTGGTATTAATATTAAAAAAATAAAATGATATTTACGTAAAAATTAATCATGTTCTGTTTTGCAGCAAGTCGAAGACTGGTCGACGGAGCTGATGGAAGTGGAGCACCGCGCTAAGGCCGCGGCGCGCGCGCTTCTGTTCGTGCTGGACAGCGAGACGCGCGCCGTTGCCGCCAGCGTGGAGGCCGCGCACCTGGCCGCCGCGCCGCGCGACCTTCTGCTGGTGCTGCGGCCCTACACGCGCCACCAGAACATCGGACACGAGACCATCTCTGACCAGTCAGTATCTACTCCGTACGAACAAACGAATCAATCTGCCCAAATAGTGTATCATCGAACCTTCCCACACATATTGCCAGTATGGAGCCACTTCGCAAGACATACCTCACCTTCTTTCCTGCCTTTCATGTAGGTACAACCGGCTGCACATTCCATGATTTTACCGAAGCGAATGACAGAGCTGTCCTGGTATCTTCTTACAGGTCGGACAAAATTTGAGTAGAAAAGAAGAAGTAGAAGATCGACTCCGAACTTTTGAGCACTCTTCTCGCTACACTATTAGGTACACTAAAAGTGAAGAGTGCATGCGATTTTGTACCATGTGCGCACCATCCATAAACTATCACCTTGACCTGCCGTGCACACGTGTAACTATATGGTTACGACTTTGACTCGTCATGTGAATCCCTTGTTACTTCACGAGTCTTTAGCAGTCCTTTGTGGCTTCCGGTATTGATCGCGATCTATCAGCAGGGTACAGAATGTCATAATAGCCGCCTGCTAAGAACGGTATCGACCAATCTATTAATTGTTAGCTTAGGTAGACCACATTTGAGCACACACGTCTCCTAAAAACAATATAGATTAGCAATCGTAGTCAAGTAGGGCAAAAATTTGAAATGATTAATTTGTCATCAGTCGATCGTCATCACGAGGGTTGGGATGATTCATGTCTATGAAGTTGATGCGTGATAGCCGTTCGTCATCATCTTTTCTGATTGACTATCTTTTTCCTGGTGTCAAGTTCTCCGAAAAGATGAATTCTCTGATTAAGGACTCTACCTGAAGTAACTATCAGAATGATTAAAACTACATTTGTGTAATTATGTCGTTTGGTGCTGGCCGGAACTCAAGCACGTCAAATGTCTGACATGTGTAAATAAAATTGCTTTTCATTGTAAGTACCAAAACAAACGTCATAGTGCCACTTGTCTAGAATTTTTTGCAAACATTAGCACGTCAAAGTATTCGTACCAGTCGATAAAGGTAGAAACACAATCATCTCGTTAAGTATTGACGTCAGTCACTCTAACCCATCCAGTAAGATCACGCGCAATGATCGTTGCTTCCATGTGCCTGTATTGTGTCAATTTGTATGCAGAATGTAAACTCTAATAAAATGATACGTACGACTGCAGCGAGTACGTGGAGCTGTCGCGTGCGCGGGCGACGCTACAGGAGGCGGTGGAGCGGCGCGGCCTGCCCGCCTTCACCGACATTCCCGCCGCGCTGCGCTGCGCACGCGCCGTGCTGCGGGGCGCGCGCACGCACCCGCGCCACTCGCTCGGCCATACCATCTTGCGCCTCAAGCGCGCCTACGACGCGGCGGGCGGCCGTGCCTCGCGCCTGCCGCGCGCGCGCGCACTGGACGCGCTGCGGGAAGCCACGCGCGCGCCGCGCGAGCGCGCCGAGCGCTGCCTGCCGCCCGCGGCCGACCCCGTCGACTTCGAAACGTTCTGCGCAGCCGTCGCCGAGCTCGCCGCCGACACAGGTCAGTACGACTCCTACTTAATGGCCGTAGAGCTCGTTAAAATGCTGTCGTTTTCTGTCAATGCACCGTCTATAAACTTGTTTTAATGTGTCATAAGCTGTTAATGTTGTCGCTTTCGAAATATTGCTGCTTTTGACATGGACGATTTATTGTGGAAACATAGCGGAAGATTTGGCAGTGTTTTTACGATTCACGGTACGAAACGTCGTACATATATTTAATTAAGACTATTTGGGTGGCGGGTGTATGGTAAGGGGTGGTGTTTGTTGAAGGGCCCAGTAGCCCGCGCGCGGCGGCGGAGAGCGAGGGCGTGGCGTCGCGCGTGCGGCGCGCGTTTCGTTCGCTGCGCGCTTACCTCTCCCCGCCGACCCCGCCCGCTCCCGGTGCGTGTGCGCACTATTCACTTTACTTCATCATCATGTCATCCGCAACGCGTCCACTTCCGGACGCACGCCGCACTTTCATAACGAATGGTTTTTGAACCGCTTGCATTCAACGTCTACCCACGACCTTAACTAAGTCGTTTGTGTACGTAACAGCCGCCCCACGCTCCACTTGTTTCATACAGTTATCATTTTCATTATTTCGGTATGTTGGGTGCTACTTGCTCTACTTGTTTTCAATTTTATGCTAGCTTGTGCAGTTTCATTCATTGTTTTGATCACTTAAATAAGGCAGATGCTCCTTCAAACATTCGCGACACGACACACGACACAAAGGCACCGCAAGTCACGCAACGGGCTTTGCTTTTGTGTCGCGCGCGATTATTTCGCGTGTCGCGCCTGTTTGTAGGAGCCTTTAGTCATTTCAACCTTTTATTGCTTGCATTTCAATCTTTTTTATTATTTAATAAAATAGCTATTTCACTCACACAGTAGGTATATACACTCATTGCTCATTGCAAACTTTCAACAAACGAGGGCAATTCATAATATGAACTACTTGTATTTTTTCTTATTGTTATTTGTGGCTGCTGTAAATACGATTGGTGGTACCCCTTTGTCTTACACACTATATCATTTGACCGTTCTTTACTTGCAGAGTCTCAAAGTCGAAACGGTACAGAGGCGGAGGCGACGGGCGGCGACCTGCGCAGTGAGCCGCGCGAACCTGCCGCGAGAGACGCTAACAACGGACTGCGGCTTGTCAACCCTAGGCTTAAGGCATACGGACGAAAGCTTGGTTTATTCATTCCTAAGGTAACTAACAAATACATTATTTTGTAATTAGGTATCATCCCTCCCACAAGCATCGCCACAACGATCGTTCCTATCCTATCCACATCAAGTTCATTCCCGCGTCCTTCACGAGGTCATCGGCCAAGTGGGGGGCCTTCCTACGCTGCTCCTACTCACTGCAATAATATCATTACTAAAAAAAACTTTGGCATAGATTTGCATGAACAATCATTATACAGCCAGTTGTTTTCACGTCAACTTTTAGGACGAACAAATTTGTATAGTTAATTTATCGTTTACTTTATTTGTTTCCAGAACGGCGGTCACCGGCCAGCAGCGGACAGCGCAGGCGCGGGGACCGGAGGGCCGGCGGGGCCCGGGGGGCTGGCGGGGCCCGGGGGGCCGGCGGGGCCCGGGGGTGCCGCGGGGGCCTCGAGCGGCGACTCGGTGTTCACGCCGGGTACCGAGCGACGCCTCGAGCGACTGCCCGCCATGCTGGGTGCGCCTACGCATGATGTCTACCTCGGTGGGACCTTCCCGGTAAATAATAATTTTGCGAATTACACGAATACTTGCACAAAAATGCACAGACACTTTCAAACGCACGTCAGTCCACACACATTGGCACTTGAACTACGAAAATTACCCTTAAAGGCACCATCAACATAAAATCGTTATTATGGACGAGTGGTTTTCAGTCACAAGCTGATTTTGTAAAAAAATCGAAGTGCTTGACTTCAGTCTGCCTGATTCCTGAAAGACTTTTTAGCACTAGTTGAGCACGTTGTCGGTGATGTTCTATTTTTTTTTATCCACCACTGACTTCAAAACTTGTTCAGATTTCAACTACTTTCACAAAGATCCATCTTACCAAATAAATCCATTCTTCTCCAGATCCATAACACCAAACCAGAAGAAGTCCTACGAAGGGAAGGCTTCACGTACGTAGTACCACGAGCCAACGATTACACCCGTATGTTCTCGACCCCTGCCCGAAGGACTGCGCCCGCGCACCCCGAGTCACCGCGTCGCGATAAAAAGCCGCGCCCCTCAAGTACCACGTTAGAACTGCCCGATGACGTACAGCTAAGAGACCGCACGCCTGATGATAGAGCCGATAGGAATGATCGACTGAGTGCGTCCGACTTCTATACTGTCACGGAAGATGTTACGCCCCAGCCCTTCAAAGGTAACTTGTTATTTTGTTTCTGTTTTTATTATCTACAGCTCGCGTATATTCTCGCCATTATTTGTCATCCATTCTACTTCTATCGTACCTGCATTAAGTAGTAAGATAGCTCATGTCATGTTAGACAGTTATCAACATGGTAGCGAGGCTTACTGCACAGGGTTCGCCGTCATAATGTGTTTAACTCAAACATAAACAAGCAAGTTTGACGGGTAGCTGACCAAAAATGAGTCTCTGAATCAGCGGTATATTATAAGTTAGCCTAGTTAGTTAAGCGAAATTGTTACTCTTACTATAGCAGTGTTCATAATCTAAGATAATTTACATTCCATTAATCAGTTATCTACTTTAGTGAAATGTATTCTAAGTTGATTTTTGAGTGACCATTAGTAACAAAAAGGTCATAATAAGTTTTTGAAATGGAATTTGAACTTTGTTAAGTATGAAATTCAGTTTGTTGTTCCATAACTTGAAAATTATTTCACCATCATTGTGTCTTGCCACTCTCCTAACAAGCTATTCCGTTATAGGAACATACGACGAGGACTTATTATTAGGCTCACGCGTACTAGTGTTCGCGATGAGTGCGGATTCTCCTTGCTTCGCTGCGATGGTACTGGCCGCACACTATATGGGACTGCGTCCTGCTAACACCGTGCTTTTAGTGCAGCCCATGGACCCGCAGAAAGCACATGGTGTAAGTTGAACCTATCTTTATAAGTAGCTGCCGCCCGCGTGGTATGTCAATAAAAAGGGTATCCGGTTATCCTTCCCCAGGGTTCAAAGTATCCCCTTACCAAATTTCATCATAATTGGTCCAACCGTTTCGGAGATTAGCCGGAACAGACATACAAACAATTTTTTTTTAATATAGGTACCGTACTTGTATACTTTCTTATGCATTTAGTAAAAAGCTGTTACTTGACATTACAAACCAATACTTCAATTTTATTTATTTATCCTAATCCAAAATTAAATAATATAAAAAATGCAAAAGTAAGTTTGTTTGTTACCTTTTCACGCCTAAACCACTGAACATTGTACATTGTCAGGTGTACAGAAACGGACATAAGGGGTACCCGGGAACAGCACTTTTTTCGCTGAAAAAGTGCTGTTCCCGAGGAAAACAACAATAACGTTACTATGATAATAGATGGCGCCACGTCTTTCGAATAAAAAAACAAGACAACGTCTGTCGGGTCAGCTAATATAGAATATAGGTTGGGAAACCTTAGCAACCCTGATTATGACGCCTGGCACTTGACGTGTCATTGCAAACCTAATGTAAATGACATTAGAGTCACATCGTTCGTGAATTGCACCAGCTATACTTGGTGTCACTTAGAGCAATTATTGTCTATAAACACCATATGAGAAGCTGTGTCGTCACTCTTGCTTACGTTTGTTGGCTTATCTTCCCCAGCAAAAGTACCCAAGTCTGGTTTTTATAATCAAACCAACTAACTTCGCAAACATACTCATGTGACCTTTCTTTCCTTACAGTATAGTGAAGTAGCCGTCAAGGATTACAACCGGGGCCGCCACTACCTCTCAGACTTAGCGAAACGCTCCGGAGTGCCCGTGGTCGACAATGTCGACTCCGCGATGGCATGCGTCGTCAGCCGGCTCAGAGCAACGCTATAGCATCAATAAGTGATAGTCCCCGAGACTCACAGACCTTGAATCTATTGATGTATGGATGATAACTGTGTTATACACCCGAATATCGATTGTTATCGGTATATTGGAATCATTTTAATACAGGCAGCAGTGACAGCCGCCTGTTCATTATAAAGTCCGCCGCTTCTAATTATAATAATAGAGTAATTAAACACAACGCCAGTTGAAGCGAATCTCATCTCAAGCATTGTCACATTAGTTGTGATCGCGATTTGATTTCGTATTCGTTATTTCATTGCGATGCTTAGAGAAGCGGCTAATCACAACTCATGTAATAAAGACATCACAAATGTAATTCATCATAAAACAATCATAGGGTAATTATTTTAACTTGCGTGGCGATGAGTCTCAGAGTGTACTTATTAATTTCAAGACGTTTAGTTTAGTACAAAGAATGTCTCTCTTTATTTCATCACTCTCTATTGCATTATATTATGTAATGTAATATATAGATATTAAAATAAATTTAATTCAATGGATGTATGAGCGAGAATGGATGGTGACGGTAATAAGGTTATCTTGATGAGGATATAACAAATCTCTGTGATGAATTTGTCTAGGAATTTTTTATAGTGAACTTTCAATGCATAAGCATATAATTAGATGATAACTATACATATTAGTATTGTTGCAAACACAGGTACAGGTAGTAGTCACATGTTGGCGCGTTTGGAGGAATATTGTCATGTTGGATTTGCACAAGAAGTTTTATAGGTAGAGGAGTTCAAAATCAGAAGTTCTAAAGTTGTAAAAATTGACCTGAACTCAATTTGGTCCCTCTAATGTGACTTGGGGCTTTCTTAGTGCCTTATTTAGAAAGAGTATGATAGACATACGAGAGTGAGTAAATTGTTGTTAGGGCCATTTTTTTCGAGTTCTGATGTTCAACTTTAACCTTTATCTATAAACATGATGAATGCACGGTGTTATGTTGATCATGATGTACTGGGGCTGACATTGGTATTGATTCAGTAGCCTAGTAGTCCTGGGAACTTCGCACAGTGGGTCTATTAGCCAATTTCTAATCTTGTTTGTACTAAATTATATTGCATTGACAAATCCTTATGTAGACATCAGCACTTTAGGAAAACTGATTGAGGAAAAGTACAAATATCTTGCTCACGTAGCAATTTTAAGAGGTTTTAGTAGTTATTATTTGAATTATGGCAATGCAAAGTTAAATTTTATAATAATTAACATCTTATACTCATTTTTTTATTATAATAAATTGTACCTTTTCTAAAAATATCTAATATGCATCAGAGTTAACGCTTACAAGTGGATAATGATGTAATTAGGTTATGATAGCCACAATTCCATACCTAATTTAGGTATAATCTATAATATTGAGTAGTTTAGTGGTAAACATATTTGACCCACTGTCACTAAAATTTAATTCGTAATTATAAAATTCAGCAAATGTTATTTGCTAGTCACACGCCCATTAACATTTTAAGTACTTTGTTAATATTGATCGATAGTACAAATATCTAATTTATAGAAAAATATGTCATATATTAATTGTAATTTTATGCCATGTACGCTTATTTTAAACTAAACATCACATATGTAAATATAGAAATTTGTAATTATCCAAGTGTTTCATTGTTGTTGCGAACTGGCATCCGCTTCTTTGACATCGCTATACTTTCTCCTACTATTATAGTGGCGAAACAGATACATTCCTTTAAAACTTTCGAAGTATTTTAATTCATGTATTTGAAAGTAATGCAATTATGCATAAAATCATCAAACCCTCACTGAGCATGTACCCAAAGGTCAGAGGTTTGCCAGTAAATCCCATGAGCTATGTAATAAAGGATGAGCCTATTGCTATTAACCCAGAATAAATCCAGATCCTGGGCTGCTACTCACTTTCCTAACAGAAAAACCTATCACTTTGCCCAACTTCACTCAAATTATTAAGTAATATTTCATGAGCTACTTTTCAACGACAGAAGGGGGATCGCGTTACTAAATTATGGACTTTTCCATAAAAGCCACTAACACGGTAATAATATATACAGTAGGTCGTCTTCATACAAACGGACGAAACGCGGGCTATACCTACGCGCTTCGATCACCGTGTGCGCTCAGGCGGCTCGGAGTCGCGACTGTGCAACAGTGACGAACGGACGGTGTGTTGTTTTTTATAACAATAACCGCGCGATTTTTTCACTAAAAATAAGTTCAAGTACATATTTAATATGACGAGTAGGCGATATTGTGCTGTTTTTGGTTGCATGAATTCGTCAATAACGCATCCAGAGATAGCTTTTTTTACATTACCTGGAAACTCGGAAAGGTAAGACTATTTTACTTACTAGTGGGTAGGTACGGACGCCAGCACATCAACCTACCACAATCTGTCAGATTTCTTTAATAGATTTTCAACTTTATCGCTAAAGCTTAAGGTTCAAAGTTGATTGGGAAAATCTGACAGTTAGGTGTAGCTTGATGTGCTGGCGTCTGTACATAATGTGTGTCTTTTTAATGGATAAGTATTTCCTATTACCTCCGGAAAAAAAGATGTCTGGATTAATAAATAAAGTGATTAAAGTAAAGGAAAGTGATAGACACGAGTGAAATAGGTAGTTATAGGCGGTTCATGAATCATTATACGGTAGGTACGCTTGTGTTAAAACCTCGGGGCATGTGTGTTTTGTTAGTTTGTATAATTCAAAGTAAAGACGTGGTTTTTATTATTAATAATAGTTGTTTATTGTACTGTGTGTATGAATAATACTAGAAAAAAATTGGTTGTCTGTAAATTCGATTTACGGACGATAGTTTAACGTGACAACATCATAACAAAACATTAATGAAATGATTGCATACTTTTATGAATAAAATTAATTATTTTTATTGAATAACTGTTACTGTAATAAGAATAACTGTTTCATGAAATCATCATTCTTTGGACTTACATGGTCTTAGAGAGTTGTGTTGATGACTTTAATGATTATAATTTATTCTGTAATAGTACATTACGATATTATAACATGCGAGGCGTAATTGAGCCGAGCATGTTATAACCAATACGCACGTATATCGTACGACGTTTTTTAACACATTTGCGAGGAAACAGAAAAAAAAAACATTTCACAATACAAGTACGAAGAAAGAAAATTTGAGAAAAATGGCGCGAGGATTATTTTCTGCCGTGGCTGCGTGAAAATGTTGGCAAAGACACTAGAGCATGCAGCCAAGTTTTTAAATTACCGAATAAACTGTTTTTTTTTTAATTTTAAATAAAATCAATCTGTGAATGCACACTTGCTTTCCCGCCATTTTAACAGCGTGCTAGCGCTGCCTACTGACTGGCGCCGCGCGGCGAATAGCAACAGCGCGCTGCTCACTAGCTGGAGTCGTGCGGCGGCGATCAAAACAACACGCATTTTTATTAAACACTTCCTATTCAATTCACAAAGTATTTTATTTGTTTATATAAAAAGAAGTAGGTATATTTATTTATTTATTTTATTATTTATGTACACACAGTAAAATACAATAACAAAACTAAATGGAAACACCAAGTAGGCAAATGTAATTAAAATACTGGAGGCGGGCAGCCCTATCGCATGTTTACGTACCGCGCGGCTGTAGGCATTTACATCAAGGTTACGGCCGAGATACAATACTGTATGTCTTTATACTGTGCCACTAATAAAGAATTGAAGGTGAACTAGGTGAAGTAATCTAGATGGCAAGTATAATGTAATGTAAATGACTATGTATCGACAAATCGTAAGTTACATTTTGTTTTGTCTGTAGCTCGAAAGACAAAAAGCAATAAGATTTACACACACAGGTCACCATCTTTCTTGGTTTGACAGATTGACCTATAAAATAGGTAGTCTTAGTCGTAATACATACATCCGTTACTCAAATCTCGAAATATTTTAGAAGGCACTAAGATTTTATTTGCTCATAATATGGAATGCGTCGTTGAAATCTATGCGCCGCAGACTACATAATGTAGTGCTATGCGCTTATAGCAAAAGTGGCTTTGTTTACTCGTTCAATTATTGGAAGGCCAAATTCACTAGCCAGTCCAATTTAAATAGCAACATAATTTTATATTCAAATTCTATCAACCCTACAAGGTTTCTAAAAAAATGTAAATCTCAAATGAAAAAAAAAGACTTATTACATAATTTATTGATAACTCTTTTTAAATACTTATACTCGATTGTCCTAAGGTGAAACTTTCTGTTAAAAAACAGTCATTTTCTGTTTGTCTTTTCTGTGTGTTTGCTCTTTAGATATTTGCATTTCTTTCTGCACAAGAATGTTCAGTTCTTTATTTTTCTCTGCAATCTGCATATTAATATTTTTGTGACCATTGGATCCAGAAGCATGTCTGATTAACGAACTAGTCAATTTTACTATATCCTTTTCAATTCGTTTTTTGTCTTCTGTAATTTTGAATTGCTCAATGTTTAAGTCTTTACTCGTAGACTGCTTTACATCCAGAGTGGCTTCCTGTTCGTTATCTGCTTCGGTCTTATCGCCTAACGTTTTATTAAGGAAATTGAACACATTTCGTCGTTCCCTCTCTTTTTCCCGCTCGTACGCTCTTTTATTACGCTCTTCTTCTTTCTTCTGTAATCGTTTCAATTTTTGTTCCACCTATAAGCAATAACAGAATGTTGTTATAAACAATAGTCTATAAAGAGTAGGGATGCCCCGATACGCCTTTTTGCCGATACGATACCGATACCGATACTCTTGTAAAAATATCGGCGATACCGATACCGATACGCTTACTGAATTCAAAAAGGAAGGTACTTGGATTAAATAAAATACAATTAATTAATAGTTTTAGTAATCAAAATTAACATTTATAAGATTTTTATGGAATTATCAATTGTCGAAATTTCAAAGTGATTCCATATCGACGGCGAAGTGCCAATACCTCCTGATATTTTTTTTGAGAAATTCCTTTTTTTTTCGTTTTGAATTTAAAGACGTTATTCGCATGTTTTAGTGAAATCGCCTAAGTGTATTTATTAGTGTCAACAGCATTAAATTAAAATGTGGAAATATGTACCTCCCAACTAAAACAACGTGTCTATTTTTGAACGTTTTTTTCCAGTAGGTATGTGTAAATTTTTGACTTTGTCAGTTAGGAGTTATTGGCACTTCGCCGTCGATATAGCACTTTTGTGTTTTGAAGTTGATATGACTACTATTTATTTTATTTGACTCAAACGACTAGTTATAAATTGATGACATAAACAATTACGATTGTAATTCTTAATCTTATTTGCATGGAAAAATACTACGCGCAACAACATTCAACCTAACGAAATGGGATAGATGTGCGAGTGCGAGGCCAAAGCGGGCGGGCGAAACAAAACACTGAATAAAGCGCGGGGTTTCCCCGAGCATAGTTAGTTCGTGCCTCGTTTGCAACGAAATAGACGGGACAACACGCGCGTTTACATTATATTTTTAAAGCGCGAAATTTGAAAAGTATCGTTGAATCGGCCATAAAAATATCGCCGATACCGATATATCGGCAAACCTGAAGTATCGCCGATATATCGGTATCGGTATCGGATGCATCCCTAATAAAGAGTATATTTAAAGAGTATTTATATCATCTACGAAATGTAAGTCATGATTATGATCTTTAAATCATCATCATCTGCCCAGCCTTTTCCCAACTATGTTGGGGTCTGCTTCCAGTCTCACCGGATGCAGCTGAATACCAATATTATGGATCTTTAAATATGCTACCTTTAATGGATCTTGAGCAGCATGTTTCTCGGAGATGGCCATGCACTGGTCAAGACTTTTCCCCACAGGTAGAACGCGCGCCTCAACTGGCTGAACTCGACCATCGCTTGCTGCGCCGAGCCCAGTCCCCGCAACGTAGCCCATTGCAAACATTATTTTCGAGCCAATACCCTGTAAAATTAAAATTAACTGTAATGTTTTATATCTTTTAAATCTAGCAGTTATTGCAAATTTCTATAAAAATTAATACATACTCACTCTAGTATGTTGCTCCCACTGCCCAATAGGGGTGATGTTTTTGTTTAGAAGACTTCTTTCAACAATAAGTGCATGATTATCAACTACTGTTTCTTCACACATAGCTTTGCTTTGTGGATATTCTGTATCGCTTAAACTATCATCGGAGTCATCACTTTCTTCATTTTCAGCTACATGAAAATTAAAAATGTAGTAAACTCATAGGTCAAAGATGAGCTTTTTAGTGCTAAATCGTGATTTCAACACTGTGGAATAATGAAACCTGAAATCCTTCATTTTATTTTTATAATAAATACAATAAAAGATTTCAGGATACTTTATTTCTTATAACCCTTAAAAAGACGTGCTATTACACTAAAGATGACTAAGCAAAGAATCAATGTGGGAATTCAAATTCAATAAAAGACACTTACTGTTCAATGGGAAAATTTCCTCAATTTTCACTCTATATTCATCAGTCCCATGTTTCCTTTTCTCCCCCGTGTGTACACCATGCTCTAACTTAACAGAACAAGTTCTTTTTTCTGTATCTATACTCCTTATTACTGCTCTATGCCATAAGTGATACTTTTCAGTTGATTTTTTTGCTAAACCTATTTCCTGTAATTAACACAAAATATGAATATACAAAAATGAGCAATGGTGGCCAAGTGGTAACGGACGCGACTTAAGAGTTGTAGGTCGTAGGTTCGAAAAATTCGAAGACATGTGACATCCACCAACCCGCACGGGTTCTGCGTGGTGGATTATGGCCCACTCCCTCTCACCGAGAGGAGGCCTGTGTCCCAGCATTGGGAACTTCATCATAGGGATGAGTCATCAAGAGTAAAAACGTTAGTGTGGTAGAGACATAACATAATGTTATCCCAGAGAAGGAAAATAGGAAGAGCATTTTAAAGATGGGATGACAACTTGAAAACTACTGTGTGAGGGACATGGGAGGACCCTGAGCTATGGAAAAGCCTGGGGGAGGCCTTATCCTAAGAGCAAAGCAATCTCTCTAGATTGCTTTGTGACAGGTTCAGACATCTCCATGTCTGAACCATTTATTTAAATAAATTGTAAACCTTTACTTTAAGTACAGGTTGCTTCAAGATGATATTTTAGAAAATTGTAAATAATAAAGTTTTATGAAATTAAAATACGTACGTAAAACGAAAACGCGAAACCGTAAACGTGTGTTACATTAATGTCGCCATTGTAGCGGTTTGTTCTATATGAAGCCATAAAAATGGCAGATCGAGACTGTAACCTGATCTACAATAAATGGTGTATCAGAAACTATAATTACCTCATTATCAGGTGGCTTTAGTTTCATCAATATTCTACTACCTACTTTAATTGAACTAAAATCCGGTTCTATTGCTTCTTTTAAATTCGACAATTGTACTAAAGCACCATGGGAATATCTGTAACACCAATAAAATCAGATTTAATTATGACATTTATGACACTACATATTTCAGGGTGCAGCTCCCTTTTTAGTTAACCATGATATGACTCACCTACATTGTTCATCACTGAATTTACATTCACCATCAAGAAAGAAAGGGCAGGGCAACATCTCAGCGTGTGTTGGATGAGTGAACAGAACTCGAACCTGCAATGAAGGAAGGACAATTAGTACAAAACACTGTGCTAATTTAATTACTAATTTATGTTCACAGAACTGAAATGAGGAATACGATAATCCCTGCACTGGTTTGAATAGCTAATAAATGTAGAAGGCTATGTTTTAATTAAGAACTAGAAATCAAATAAATTGTTAACAAAAAAGAAAACTGTTTCCTTCATATATCTACTAGCACTAAACTAGCAGCACCCTGCGGTATCACCTGCATAAGTGTCGATCTCGTGGGAATGTCGGGATAAAAAGTATCCTATGTGTTAATCCTGGTTATTAACTGTCTGTGTGCCAAATTTCATACAAATCCGTTCAGTAGTTTTTGCATAAAAGAGCAACAAACATACAAACACACTCACAAACTTTTGCCTTTATAATATTAGTGTGATGTGATATAAATGTATGCTAAATCAATACACATAGACACATACATAAACTCATGCCTTCTTCCCAGAGGGGTAGGCAAAAGTGATAGAATGCCACCTGCTTCGATCCTTACATACTTCTTTTGCCTTGTTTAGGTTTGTACGCCTGGTCATACACAAACGCAGGGTGGGACTACTATGCACCTGAACTTTTCTGAACATCACCAATAAGGTCCCCTCCCAGTGTTTCCACTCACATCTGCCTTGTAAACACCTTTGTTTATTCGCCTTTCATAGCAAAATCAATAACAATTTAAAACCAAATTATATACTAACTTGAAGGTCTTGGAACTGGTCCTCATCCTGTTTGGGCACTACAGAACTGACCATAGCATTGTAAAGACCTGGCTGGCCACCCCACTTGTGTGTGTGATACACTGCACACTTCATGCCCAGTAATGAAGACAGCTCATCCTATGAATGTTTCAGATTATTTAGTGATTTAGAATCAGAAAGTTAGAAGTGATAGTAGTTTAGCAGGTATATGTAAATGCTTTAGCCATAGGAATAGTG
Organism: Luperina nickerlii; assembly: GCA_963855955.1. Lineage (NCBI taxonomy): Eukaryota > Metazoa > Arthropoda > Insecta > Lepidoptera > Noctuidae > Luperina > Luperina nickerlii. The sequence continues at coordinate 11,241,725 of OY979664.1, read as the reverse complement.
ATCCTTAGTGTGTGGTGTTATTGGGTTGTGGAGGTTGGGTAGGTAGTTGCTCAATCTAAAATACTGTTATTCAGCTGCTTTTGGTTAGACTGGGGAAGCCAACCCCAACATAGTTGGGAAAATGCTAGGCAGATGATGATAACTTAAGTGATCCTAGTCAATAATCATTATAGTTTACCAGAAAATATCTGGTATTATGTCTCCTCTATTATGAAATCTTGTAGAATTAGTAATTGCATGATTTAAAAAATATACCTCAATATCACTGTCAGCATTGGCTGCCTCCTCAGAGTTTTCAGATTTGTTCCCTTTAGCTTCTTCATATGCACCACTTTTAGCCATCTCTTGCTGAAAACAGTGCAACAACTAAATGTTAGACAGTGCTTCTACAATATAAATATTTATCTGTAAAGACAATGATTCCTCATATTTACCATGAACAATGCATACTCATCATCCAATTCATCTTTAGGTTCAGTAGATTGAGTCTCAACCGGCTGAGTGTCTTTGTTGACCAGGGCTTCCAAGTTCTCTCTAGTCAGTTGGATAAGTTGTTGCAAATCTGACTGCAAAGCTAATAAGGATTCTCTTTCCGTTGATTCATTAACTGTTTCGAGGGTCAAGTTGACCATTGCCAGCTGGAAATACAATAAAACAGTAATAAAATTGTTGAATAACTTAGAATTGTAATGTTAGTACCTACCTGTTCTTCATATTGGTTTAAAGATTGTTGTAAATCATCCATGTTTGATAAATCCAATTTGTATTTAAATAATCAAATTAATAGTTTCACACGAAAAATAGTAAACTGATGGACAAGAACAACAATAACATTAATTTATTCTGCAATTTGCTGTAAACTTATCCCTTGAAAAGTTGACACTTAACTGACGACAGTGACATCTGATCTGTCATCGTCACTTTTGACAGCAGTTTTGATACATTGTCTATGGCTTGATAGTCAGACAAGTCTTGGACTTTGTGGCCGTACCTTAGGGTACTCCTCGCAAATCGGTCAATCAATCTACCTAGCCTTTTCCCGACTATGTTGGGGTCGCCTTTCAGTCTGACCGGATGTAGCTGAATACCAGTATTTTACATGGAGCGACTGCCTATCTCAGCTCCACAAGTCAAGTTACTGGATAACACGATACCCCTTGGTAAAATTGGTTGCTAGATTTTTTGTTTTCTGACTACCCGTAACGACTGTCAAGGCTTCTTTTACTCGTCTCCTATGGATCATAACATGATGCTACCCGCACGTTAAGCCTTTGTTCCCGGCTGTCATTCGTAGAACTTTACGCACTTTATCACACAAAGGACCTTTTTTTTTCCTTTTTTTTATCCCATCCTCGTCGCCAGTGTTATGTAGGCGTGACACGGGACTAAAGCCGCAATTATACTTAGCCCGCGCCGCGTGTCGCAACGCGTGGGTAAGCTATCGGTTACATACATTTAGTACTGGAGTGATTACATTAGTCCCGTCCCGCGTGTCGCAGAGCCTGCTGACGCCACGCAGACCGAGCGATTTCGATCGGCGTGGGGTCGGTGGTGGGGGTTGTGACGCGTCAGCCCAGTCGGGTCTAGTGTAATCACGCGTGGGCACGCGCAGACAGCCGAGTGGCGACGTAGAACAGTGGACGTGTGTTTAAAAATGTCAGACGAATTAATTGAAGTCGTTAGAAACTATGAAATATAATATAAATATGAGACGAATTTTCGTCAGGGCGCGCGGCGACACGACACGCAAATGTAATAACCCGAACATGAGCAGGTATGCTACATTTTCTTCAAAATCCGTATCCGAGTCTGAAGAAAACATTGTAGACGTTTACTCCAAAGGCCTCCACTGTACTGACTGAGACGAATTTTCGTCAGGGCGCGCGGCGACACGACACGCAAATGTAATAACCCGCCGTTGCGTCAGGCAGCGTGGCGACACGCGGCGCGGGCTAAGTATAATTGCGGCTTTAATCAAACAACGGCTCGATGCACACTGGTTTATTATAGGTCGCAGCGCGACTAATATACAACAGTAGTGTAGCGGTATCTACAACGCCACATAAAAACAATGCGTCATACTAATGTCACACAAAATCCTGCATCTCGCAAGCAGAGTTTCTAGCATAGATACAACGGCTCGACATGAATCATCGGGCAGTTGCCCGCTAGACACAACACTCGTCTGGTCGTAGGATCCTCCATTGTCTATAGAGTATGACTGAACTTTACACCCTGTTCCTCATACCTCTATAGTAGACATCTCATACATAAATATTATTATCAAATTATCAATTAATCGTTCCTCTACTCCATTTCCTCATTAACATTTTTAAATATTAAAGTATAAAAATTAGTAGCCCACTGGTATCAGGAACAGGGTCCAAGCTATCGGTGGTCAGGGCTTCAGAGAGGAGAACTTCCTAACGATACGCACAGTGTCCAGAAGTTCCGCTTTCTGGATCAAGCCCTTAATCCGGCTGCTTAACGAGAACCTCCTAAGGTGTTGGTCGAGGCTCTTGGCTATTATGCCATTGGCCGTCACGACTATCGGTACAATGGTCGACAATCTCGCGAGACAGGTCAAGATACTATATCTGCTTATCGTTTTTATCTTTCACGAGGACAGCTAGAAATAATGTATCGGATTAATTTCCCCTGACGGTGGCATGCCCCATAGCACAGGTGCTGACCGTGCCGTCCTTCACAACATATCAGGTTGTATGTTGATGTAAATATGATTCGCGGCCGTAACATATACATATAATAAACTAACAGCGCCCCGCGGTTTGACCCGCGTAAGTTTCGATCCCGTGCGAATATCGGGATAAAAACTATCCTAAGTCCTTCCCCGGGATGTAATCTATCTCACTGCCAAATTTTATCGAAATCCGTTCAGTGGTTTAGTCGTGAATAGGTAACATACAGACAGACAGAGTTACTTTCGAATTTATAATATTGGTATGAATCATAGATATCCGGTATGAATAGAATAATAATCATAAATTGCTTACCCTATTGAATGACTACTTCATGAAAGAAAATCATGTATTTGTATGCTGATACTGTAAAGCCTTATTTGTTACGATCGTGAATCATATTTTAATCAACATACAACCTGACACTGATTTGCAAATTGCGAAAAACGGGGAACCGATCACTTTTCCGAAATTTTTTTGTTCGAATTTCATTTTAACGAAAGCTATTGACCGACGTCTTTTTTGCTATGTGCAATTGTGCATTCATATTCTTAGTTCGAACTGTATTTCACCGATTTACAAAATATTTTTTTGCTATTGGCCGAAGCCTCTTTTGAACCATTTTCATTTGCCATATTTTCACCCACCGAAACAACATTTTACGGAATATTATTTGGTCACAAATATATAGCTGGTTACTTGGGATCCTGCCGTTTTGCCTAAAAGATTTTGGCAAAATTTTAGCAACCTTTTTTATACCAATGCAATATTTGGAATGATTTTAGTACGCACATTTTACCAGACGCCAGGGCCAGACGGTATTCCTGCTTTTGTAATAAGGGATTGCCGCACTGTACTAGCGAAGCCACTTTTACATTTATATAATCTGTGCATTGAGTCGTCTTATTTTCCTGAATGCTGGAAAATCACACGTGTGATCCCAGTACCTAAGGGTGGGATGGATTCGGACGTGAGTGGCTATAGACCAGTGGCAATTCTGTCAGCACCAGCAAAGGTCTTTGAGTCGACCGTACAAACGTGCATTTTAGGCCAAGTATCTTGTTTAATATCGGATGCCCAGCACGGATTTAGACCGGGTTGCAGCACGACCAGTAATTTACTGTACTTTATGACGTACGTAGTTCCAAATGTTGATGCGGGAGTGCAAGTTGACGCTGCCTATTTTGACTTTAAAAAAGCGTTCGATTTGGTGGATAACGACATATTATTAGAGAAGCTGGCAGCAGTCGGCTGTACTCCCAAATTACTGCAGTTCTTTGCTAACTACCTGAGAGATCGACGGCAGTTTGTAGAATATGCTGGTTATAAATCCGAGCATTATTACACGAGGTCAGGAGTAAGCCAGGGAAGCAATCTAGGTCCCTTGAACTTTATTATTATGATAAATGACTTGCCTGAGGTTGTCAGGGTTGCCACTTGTCTATTATTCGCGGATGATCTTAAGTTGCTAATGGCAATTAAAGATTTGAGTGACTGTGCACTGTTGCAGCGTGATATAGATAGTGTGGCAGAGTGGAGCAGGAAGAATAAACTGCAATTTAATGTTAAAAAATGCTCGGTTATAACCTTTGGCAGAATGAGAGTGCCACATCATCACGGGTATGCGTTAGATAACACGCCAATTGAGCGGGTAGAAAAGGTGCGCGATCTGGGGGTGCGCCTGAACACCGAGTTAACATTTCGTGAACATATTATAAATGTTTGTAAAAAATCATATCGGAGCCTCGGTTTCATACTCCGTCGGGCATCGGGTTTTACAAGCATTACAGCGGTAACAGCATTGTATAATGCTCTGATAAGAACTCAACTTGAGTGCATAATGCTGTCATATGGGCTCCACATGAGATTAAATATAGTCTTATGTTGGAGCGCATACAGAACAAATTTGTCAGGTATTTATATATGAAACTTTATGGGGTCTACCCCTTCTATCCGTTGATGTACCCAACCTTGTTCGTAATCGGCATGGTTGGGTACAACAAACTGGAGACAAGAAGGGACCTGGCTCTTACCACGTACATTTTTAAGCTGTTGCGCGGTAAGGTATTTAATGCTGGTGTCTTGAAGGAGATATGTCTGAATGTGCCGGATAAGTACGCATTGCGACGCCGACAGCCACGGTTGTTAGCAGTGCCACGCGCGCGAACCAACCTGCTCAGTAAAGCGCCGCTGACGCGTGCCTTGCATACACTGAATAACACTGCTGATAGGATAGATTTATTTTATTGCTCTCTGAATGAGTTCACAAAGGTAACATTGTTTGTATTATGTTATGCTAATATATAACTAGTAACTTTAATAGTAATTTAGAATGTAACTAAAGACCACGCTACCGCATTAGGATTATTGCCTGTAAGGATAGTTGTGTTTGTGATAAATAAATAAATTTTCATTTGGTCAAATTTTCATTCGGCCGAATATCACCAAGGATAATTATGTCATTAAGGCATTTGGTCTTAAGGCAAATGATTTATTTATTACATTTACAACCATGGGCGTAGCCAGCCTTGGGCTCAGGGTGGGGCAGCAGTCAACCTATCCCCCCCCCCCTCCCCCGGTAATTTTTTTGTAACTTGAGCCGTTTGGGCTCTGCGCCTATGCCAATTTGTTCATCTGTAAATTTAGAGGTTTATATTTTCAGGTACAGAAAATAAACAATTACACACAGGACAGATATTATAGTTTTATTTATGAATAGTCGGTGTTTATAAATTTAAGTTTTAAACTTTTAACTAATTTTATAAGTAATATTACTTCAAGAGAAGCCGGCGTAGGTTCTGGCAGAACCTATTTAGCACTTCTTCTACAAATGTATTTTTTGATTCGGCGATCCTCGTTCTGTGCACACTTAGCATACACAGGCCGCTTAGACGATTTTCGCTCATGGTTGAGCGAAGCCACGTTTTGACCCGCCGTAATATGCTGAATGATCGCTCTATTGTACAGGTCGTACATGGCTGGGCAAGAAAAATAGCGAGCGCAGTTTTTAAGCTGGGATAAAATTGCATTTCCGAAATTTTGATCAGATCCGCCACTTCCATTTCCTTCAATGCATTAATTTCCGTATTTTTTTCTTGTCAGAGCCAGGGTGGGGCAAGCGCCCCAGCTTGCCCCAGTGTGGCTACGCCCATGTTTACAACAAACAATCTTTAGACAATAAACAAATAGTCAAATGATTTGTTATGAAAAAAATATATAAATGATAAATGATTTTATTTTTGTAAGTAGGTTTGTACAAACACTTTTACACGTCAATCATATTTTTTAAACTAGATGAGGTCGGCATTTCCTATCTGACTACTCTGAGAAGAAAGGCCGAAACAAACTCAGAGGTCATAGTCTCTTTTAAAGTCCAGACATAATCTTGGTCAGGTTATATGAAGACCATGTAGGTCGATGTCTGAGATGATCTTTTGAGGAAAGAAGGGGAAGCGCTAAGGTAGCCCGCGAAATTCAAATTTTCTTACGTTTTTTGCAATTTGCTGGTCAGCATTAAGTTGTACGTTGATTAATATATGAATCGCGGCCGTAAGAAATATGTGTTTACAGAATTATAATCATTAAAGTCATCAACACAACTCTCTAAAACCACGTAAGTCCAAAGAATGATGATTTCATGAAACAGTTATTCTTGGGACTTACGTGGGGTTAGAGAGTTGTGTTGATGACTTTAATGATTATAATTCTGTAAACACATACTTATTACGGCCGCGATTCATATATTAATCAACGTACAACTTAATACTGACCAGCAAATTCCAAAAAACCTAAAAAAAATTGAATTTCGCGGGCTACCCTGGCGCTTTCGCCTTAAGAGGACCTGTCCAGTCAGTGCAAGCATTTGTCAGAAATCGTGCAGCTCAACTCAAAACTTAAGGAGCTCAACGATCCGACGAACAATACCAAAGAAAGGACATTTGGGTAGGCCACAAAAATTACTCAAACTGCCAGACCATGGAGAGAATAATAAAAAAATATAAAATGAATAAAATAAATGACCCACATCGTCTTGATATTCACAAAAATTAAAAAAATGTACAAAGTAAGCAAATGTCATTGTTTAAAAAAAAATATTAATGTCAATGTGTATATTATATAAAAAATAAACAACAAAAGAACAACAAAAACACTCAAAATGCATAAATTGGAAGCAGCTCAATCCCAAGCCTTTTTATCCTCAATATAATCTTTAACAGTATAAAAGGCTTTCTTGCACAACTTACGTTTAATTAATAATTTAAATTTATTAAGGCTAAGATATAGAAAAATACTTTTTTTGGGAATTACATAATTACTTTTTAAATTATGTTGCATGGTTGCGGTCGGTTGATAGGCGACGTAGGATGCAAGAGCGAGCGAAGTGCATCCCGAGGTTCGGTTTTGTTAGGTTACTTTAAACCCTTTTCACAGAGATAGGAGCCCCGCGAAATGTGGCTTCGTCGACATTAGATGCAAGAGCGAGTGAATGAGAATACAAATACCTTTACCTTATATCATATTAAACAGGGCCAATTGAAATCATAGGCAGACAGAAATAGGGGCCCCGAAGATACTAAATATTTGGCTTATTTTATTTTGCGTAAAATATGTTATACCAACTGAAATATTTGACTACATTAAAATTGGTAAAGTACTAGTTGGTAAGCAATTATTGTTTAAACGTTCACTTGCCAAACATTAGGTTTGTGTTACAATTTTTTGTGAAAAGTTTATTTGCTAAGGTAATGATTGTCAAATTAAATTATGCGGAAAATTGTATGGGAAGTGATAATTTGTCAATTATATATTTTTGATGAAAGGAGATCCCGGTTACTTGGTAGAATTTTCAATATTAAATTAAAATAATCTCATAAAAAGTCAATAAGCTATGCTACAAAATTTAGTGACAGAAACGATTCGCTGCAAAACCGACTTCACGCAGTCTTGTCTGCCTTACCGTTAAAACCATCTGCGATAAGCTCGCGTGGGGCCGCCCAAACCCCGCAGCGCTGGAACCGTGACAGAAACAATGCTTGCTGCATGTTGCATACCTGCTTGCATGTTGCATGTTTGTTTGCACGCTGCATGCTTGCTTGCATGCTGTCATATGCCTGCTTGCACAAATGTTATTTCGGGTAAGTTTAAGGCTCAACTCACACCAAAAGAGCGTCGAAGCGGAGCGCAGTTTCAGTGTCATATGAATTTTAACTTTATTTTCGTTACTATAATACTTATTATCGCATGAGAAACTCGAACGAGTCGCGCGGAAGGCCGCGGAATTATAATCATTAAAGTCATCAACACAACTCTCTAAGACCACGTAAGTCCCAAGAATATCTGTTTCATGAAATCATCATTCTTTGGACTAACGTGGTCTTAGAGAGTTGTGTTGATGACTTTAATGATTATAATTCTGTAAACACATATTTCTTACGGCCGCGATTCATATATTAATCAACGTACAACTTAATGCTGACCAGCAAATTGCAAAAAACGTAAGGAAATTTGAATTTCGCGGGCTACCTTAGCGCTTCCCCCTTAAAGAAATTAATTGAATGAAAGGGAATGTTCAATTGGCTCCATAAAATAGTATATTCCCTTGCGCATCGGTTAGGCAGTTCAACTTGGCTCTTAGCGATAGAACCGCCCATTGTGTCACCCTTTGTACAGTTTCTATATTTATGTCTGTAATTTACATGGTGTACATAATAAAGAGTATTCTATTCTATTCTTGATATTAAAGTTTCTAAATATTTTTTAAAATCATGTTTGCTAAATCGAAATTCTGATTAAAAAAAAAACATTAATAGGTATACAATTTTTGAATTTTATTTATAGTTCCTGAACGTTTGATTTAACTATACCTAATAATAATTTAACATAATTTGTGTAAATATACTTATGAACAAGTTTTCATAGAAATAAACTATAATCAGATTAATGTTAGTAAATAGTTAATTCGAAATGACGAAATTGACCATTTTAATCAAATTTTTAAACTTGCTACTTTTGAAAAGCCCGCCTTAACTTATTTAAATATAATAGTAGATGTCCTCGCACGGCGATTGGCCGAATCAACTTATCGTTTGGGTACATTGTTATGACATGTTAGGTCAAAATTTAATTTTTAATCTTACATTAATGACTATGCAAAATCATTTTTTCTATTTAATTATAAAAAAGAGAAAACTTTTTTATCAAACTTTTTATCTATCATCAATTACATGAATCACCATATTTTTTTAGTATTACTGCACTCGCCGACCGATGCTATTTTTTTCAATAATAAAAGAATATAAACACTTTAAATTATACTAGTAATCAGTTTTTAAAAATGCAAAAATAATTTACTTTTATTGCAGCAATTGTTGTAATAAACAATGAAAACGCTCGTTTATATGTTTATTACTTCTTCACGCTCAAACGGCTGGACCAATTTTGATAAAATTTGGTATGGAGGTAGCCGACACCCTGAATTAACATATAGGCTACTTTTTATCCCGATATTCCCACGGGATCGAAATTTATGCGGGTGAAACCGCGGGACGCAGCTAGTCTAAAATAAAAATATGTAAATTCTTCTCATAAGTTTAATCTTAATAATGTTTTTGAGACGTGTTCCTATAATATCAGTACAGCTGCTTGATATAACTTTATCAGTTATAAGTCATACGTCTTAGGGCGCATTCGACCAAACTTTTATACTTAGAATAAGTCTTATCCTGAGAATAAATTTTGAATTTTTGACAGTTTTACCATACGCATACTAGAACTGTCAGACGTCAATTTTATTCCACGAATAAAAGATATCTGACTTTGGTAAAATCAGCCCTTAATTACATAGGCTTAGTCTAATTTCTTTAATTTAATATTATATACAAATAAACAAGTTATTTCTGCAATAAAAACATGGAAGGACTTACTTAATGGCTATATGGAAACAGTGAGACTAACCCATTCGGCCTTATTACAAAACAAGGTTTACCTTTAGACCCCGTTTTAAATCATTGAGCCATTTTCAAATTTCGAACTAAATAATCTGTGTTTATTACAAAAACTGATGTTAAACCAGAGTCTAAGTTGTCAATTTTGCAGTAAGAACTTTATGTTTGTCAGAAAAAAGTACAAAATACAGTTGCTGAGGCTAAGGTTTAGGCCATAGACTAATATATATAAAGGTTTAGGCTAGGTCTAAAATTAGAACTCGTTTTGTAATAAGATGGAATAGGACCTAACAAGTAGTAAATTATTACAGTTCACATAATGTTTGTATAGTTATTTTTTTTATTACTGTGGCTATAATTTTCTTGACAGTTTCACCTGTGTAACTTTCATTGTTATCAAAATTTAGAGATATGGTTTGATATGTATCATTCATTATGTTTTTTACCTTATCACCAATATTATCATTACTGGCAGTTGTATTGGTGACTAAACTTTCATATTTTTTTCGTATATCTGCTAATTCCTCATATTTTTCTTTATTACTGATTTCTAAATGATTTATTGTTGTTAATAATTCACTTTCATTATTTACATGGTCAACTTTATCTTGATCATAATTAGATTTTAAAAGTTTGATTTCTTCCTTAAGTTTTAATACTTCTTTGTTTCTATCCTGAATAATATTTTCGAATTCAGTGATTTTATTCTGCAATATTACAACTTGATTGTCATTATTAGCATGTATAGATGCAGATATATGCTCAATATTTTTATCAGTTCTAGATTTCAGTATTTCTTCATATACTTTAATTTTATTTTCATACTCTGTGAGCAACTTCATCAAAATATCTGTTTGCACATTTGTATTTCTTTTTGGTTCAAAATTATTAATTTTTTCTAAAACTGCATCCACTTTGTCTGTTATTCTATTCATATTTATTCTTAACTCACTGTTGCTTATTCTTTGTTCTGATATAAACATACCCATCTCATTACAAGGGCCTGTGATGAGACTGGTGCTTGTCATGGGCAATAACTGCCCAGAATGGGATGTGTATAATGGAATGTTTCCAATGGATTCTGTTTTTGGTACTATTGTTCTCTGATGTGACTCTGTTATTTGCTGTGATTCAGACATGTTTTCCAAATGATTTCTCTTAATAATACTTTTAACTGGTTTGTGTCTCACAGATTTTGGATGGGCATCAGTTTCCATTGTGTCTGATGAATCACTAGTTCTTTCTAGTGGTACAGCTCGAGTGGGCAAAACTGAATGACCCATATTAGCCATTCGATTTAAAATGGAAGCCTTCGTTTTTCTGTTAATTGAAGAGTCTGTATCACTTCCTTTATCAATTTTCTCACTTTGTTCTGAAGTAACTTCCGCTTTAATTTCAACATTAGTAGGCTCTGGTGGGCCTTGATCTGTGTATGATGAATATTGGATGTTTACTTCAAAACTAGTTAAATGTTCTGCAACCTTTTTCACTTCCTCTTTTGTACCATATATGCTCCAATACTTTCGAAGATTATCATAATAAGAGATATAAGTATCGTTTTTAATGGTGACCTCTAAATTAGGTGAAAGTGTGGTACATGACAAGGTAGTTTTATTAGAGTCATAGAGTACAATATTATGAGCACCAGTTTTTTGAATCTTAACAATGGCAAAGCCTAGTTTTCCTCTTGATGTGTAGACATTGTTGAACCTGAAAGTTACAGAAGGATAATGTATGTATGTATAGAATAAACCCACAAAGATGTACTCAGCTGATAGCTTCATCATATTTATTTAAATTATTAATTAGTGCTGGAATGGTGTAAAAAAAACCTATTCCAGTTTCCGACACAATACTAAAATTATTATTCACAATTTAGGCTTACATGGTTTAAGTTTATTCCATTTGCCTTAAAAATGTATATGCTATGCAAATAAAATTAAATGTCAGTAGTATAACACACATATCAACTTACCACTCATGTCCGATAAGAGCACAGGCAAATATGCATTCCGTAGTTTTTATCTGTTCTTGTTTTGGTAGAACACTTTGAGGCTTTGGAGGTATGTATTTCAATGAGTCATTTGATTTTCCTTCATGTTTTTTAGTTACATTTCCAAATATATTGGCCAGAGATGTGCTGAAAAGAGAATATATGGTAATAAGTTTGAGATGTGGTATAAATAAGTCTCCCCTCTTAATGCTAATAAAATCAACTAGATAGGTATGGGAATTAAAGTCTAATAAATTCATTAATTTATTACTCTTTTTTTTAGACTGTCACTTCACACACACACTTCACATACCAAATTCAAAATTCAAAACTTACCCAGCTACTGGAGTAAAGAAATCATCATCAACTTCGTCAGTTTCCAACATCCTGACAACTTTGAACTAAGTATGAAGATCACTAATCTAATATTATTACACTACAGTGATAAGAGGTCAATGATTCACATGACCGGGCAGAAGGAACTCTTTATAATGAAATTATTTTGTAAATCTTCGGAATAATACCACAACACAATCAGTTTCCGATTTCTTTTTGACAGTTTATCTAATAACAGACCAGTGTTTCCACTTTAAGGATTTCGTTTCCCCACGCCTCAATTGAGATTTCCCCTTCTCAGGACATTTTTCCCCTCAAAAAATATTCTGCTGTAACAATGTTACACAATATAATTTATAATTTCATATAAATTAACTTTGTTTATTATTAAACATTTTTTTAAGTTTTTTTTTCCTGTTTAAAAGTCAAATTCAAATTCAAATAGTTTATTATCTCTTCACAAAACAATGGTATCATAAAAATTAGACAAGCTTAGAAACTAGTTTGTGAGACTGGTGTCTGCACTAGGAGTACCTGTAACGCAGATCACCAGAAAAGTAGGTATGTAGTTAATTAAAAACATTTTTTTATTAATTTTTTGGCTTTGGGATCTTTCCATCTGTATTTTTCATTTATTTATTTCTGAGTATATTAAGATCTTAATATTAAACAGTTTCACATACACTACCGTCGCCGGTGTAGAAATATGTATTACAAAGTCAAAGAGGCCAAGTTCTATGCCGCAACAATAAATTATATCTAGTTTGTCATCGACAAACTAGATTTTTATTGTGTTTGTCAATGTCACTTGTTTTAGATATTTTTCATTTTTTTTTGTTACTCGTTTAAGTTTCCAATTAAATAAATTTCGTTTTTTATTTGATTAAATTAACTCCGACATTGTATAAAAATAACAATGTATAATACATGATTGCGCATGATCTTATTTCGAGTGTGAAACAGAGTTACTGAAAGCTTACTTCTCTCTTTTGTTTACGCGGCGTGGCGTTGCCAATATAAATAAATACGGAAGTCAAATTGCACAAAATACACATTTGACACTTGTGGTATCGATAGTTACCCATGATTTCCCTCGATTTCCCCTTTTCATCTCTTTCCCGTTTTTCTTCCCCTCTGATCCCTAATTTCCCCACAAAAGGGAAATTTCCCCTCATTGTGGAAACACTGTAACAGACACACAGACACATAAGGCCGCATTCCAAATTAAGACAACATCGCTCACAGCGCTCATAGCAATTTTACGTTCCAATTTAAATATGACGATTATGACAGCTGAGAGCTGTCAACAATTCGGAACGCTCGTGAAAGCGCTGACAGTGCTTACTCAATGTAAAAACGATATTATTACAGTATTTCCTTGTAAACATTAACATAAACACCACATTTCTTCTTCTTTGGTTAGGTGGCGACTGTCAGCCAGAAGCACAAAAAGAGAAATCGGAAGGTTAGTGTTTATTTAAAGATTGGCCTACACTCTACAGGATGCGGCGTAAATAGTGGTCCAACGTTAAGGTGTGGAGCCCACACACACACGTCCTTTCTGTTTCGTTATTACAAGAAACTATCTGTGGTGCAGTGGCGTTTATGTGTGGGTCCTTAGACAGATCACTACCACCAGGCCCAGCCACCGCTTCTCACTGAACAACGTATAAAAGTGGAAAGTAGTTTCCTTACACTGGCAACTGACTGAATTTAACCGTCAATGTCATGCGAAATATGAGAATATAGTGCTGTGCTTCAGCTCTTAACTTATGTTAGGCTACAATCGACTACACGTTTACATAATAATATTTTATGCCATATTCCAATGTATTTTTTAAACCTAGTGTTAGTCCATGATTTGATGTATAGATTTAATTATTGATCATACGTTTTTGCGGTTTTCATACGTTATGAAATCGAATCGTAGTTACGCTTTGGCATATTCGACTACAAAATAAACGTCTTGGTGAAGTTGGTAGAGCGCATCACTTTTTTCTATGTGCGACGTACTTGTACATATGTTTTTTTTTGTTCATCTTTATCAGTTTTATCACCGTACTCCACACCGTATTCACCGTTCCTTTTAATTTCATATTAAAATCCAACCTATTATTAAAGTAAAATTCATTCCAGTGTTCATTTAGCTGTGATTACTTCTAGTTGTGAATTGTGAGAAATAAGTAACAATGCCAGACACATTTACTTGTATAACCTGCCAGGTGATGTTCAAAACGCCTGAATTACAGCGGGAACATTATAAAGAGGACTGGCACAGATACAATTTGAAAAGGAAAGTTGCTTCAATACCGCCTGTAACTCTTGAGGAGTTTGAACTACGGGCTAAAGAACACAGAGAACAGAGCCAGAACGTAAATCGTGATGAATCGCAATACTGCAAGTATTGCTCCAAGTTATTCAATACAAAGAATGCATATGACAATCACTTAAACAGTAAGAAGCACAAGTTGTCTCAGGAAAGATATATTGAAAATAAGGAGGAGGAGCACAGTGGTCATTCAGATACAGACAGTTTTGTGAAGGTTGAGTCTAGTGTACCTTCTAGTGCGAACGCTGCCAGTGCAAACGCTTCCAGTGCAAACGCCTCCAGTGCAAATGCTTCCAGTGCAATTGGTGCCAAGGAACCAAGCAAGTTTGTTGTGGTGTCTGCGGATGACTCTGGAGAAGAAGATATTGAAACAGATTCTGAAATTGAAGAGGTTTGATTTACCATGAATGCATAACTATCCAAAATTTATCTAACAATCTGACATTTATTGCATTATATTATGAAACAGTATTATAAAAAAAAAAATATTGACATCCAACCAAGACTTACTTACTTAGAATACCCTAGAATGTCCTATCAGTTTGTCAGATATCTAGTGCAGAACTTATTATAATTATAAGGAACTAAGATAGTCATGGGAAATTGTTAGTGCTAAAGATATACAGGGTGGCAGGGACAAGAACGCACAAGCAGTTACCATGTATTCAGTACATGATTCTGACCCCTGCAGCCTGCTGTCTTTCGATGATGCGTGGGAGTTCTAGAGCCTTAGGCATCTTCGGGGCACGCTTATTCCATGATAGATCTCATCCATCACTTTCCATCAGGCGTAATTGAGGCCAAGAGCAGACCCATTCAGCAATAAAAAATAAAATAAAGAACCCCTTCTGTGTTGAATTTTTCGTCAGTTATTAAATCCATGGTAACAGTGGCTGTGTTGATGTCCCTGTCACCCTTTATAATACTGATAACTAAGTTAAAAACCTGAAAAATAAGATGTAGTTTACAAAATAATGTTTTTGATTGCAGCTTGACTCAGACGAATGGGAGGAATGTCGAATCAGGGGTAGTGACTCTCTGATCAAGCCTCGAGACTGCCTGTTCTGTGGCCACCACAGTAAGAACATGGTCAAGAATCTCAAGCACATGTCTGAGGCCCATTCATTCTTCATTCCCGATGTTGAATACTGTATTGACATGAAGGAACTTCTTTTGTATTTAGGAGAAAAGGTAAGACCAATATCTCATCATCATCATAATCAGTCTATAGTGTTCTCACTGCTGGGACACAGGCCTCCTCCCAGTAAGAGGGAGTGGGCCGTAATTTGCCATGCGGGCCCAGTGCGGGTTGGTGGATGTCACATGCCTTCGAATTTTTGGTTCTAGGACATGCCGGTTTCCTCACGATGTTTTCCTTCACCATTTTGAGAGCAGTGGTGATGAAATAATTTACGCAAAGTAAAGTGCCTGGGTTCGAACCTATAACTCGTAAGTCGTGTCCGTTACCACTGGGCCATCACTGCTCTGACCAATATCTAGTCTAATATTGCACCTCCGATAAAATAGGGTTACAACTCGAAAAACCTGGATTTTTAGAAAAGCGAAAATAAACTCACGGATTTGTTAATAAGTCTTTTTTCTTACACTATTATTAATATGTGATCAAAATTACAATACATAGGTACATAAAAGCTAACAAAAAAAAAAATTGTTTTACGCTGTTTTTTAATTTCCTGAAAAACAACCTGAAAATTCCTGTAAATGACTTTTTCGTACCACTTGCTCAAAAAAGTGACATTCTAATACAATGTCACTTTTTTTTATTTTAGAAAATTTGAATTTCGCGGGCTATCTTAGCGCTTCAAAGCGCCAGGGTAGCCCGTGAAATTCAATTTTTTTTAGGTTTTTTGCAATTTGCTGGTCAGTATTAAGTTGTACGTTGATTAATATATGAATCGCGGCCGTAAGAAATATGTGTTTACAGAATTATAATCATTAAAGTCATCAACACAACTCTCTAAGACCACATAAGTCCAAAGAATAACTGTTTCATGAAATCATCATTCTTTGGACTTACATACTCTACTTTTCGTTCCATTTACGAAATGGAACGAAAAGTAGAGTATTTTCCTCGGTGATAAAGCTGTCTTAGTCTTGGGTGAACTTAAATCGCGAGCGTAACGAACGACTCGAGGTTTACTCCCGAGCGTAGCGAGGGTGTTAAAAACTTAAATCACGAGCGAAGCGAGGGATTTAAGACGAGTCCTGAGTGTAGCGACAGAAGACACTGCTTTATCCCCTTGGTTAATAATCTACTATTTCTAGTTGCAACCCAATTTTATTGGAGGTGCGATATAAAGTAACTAGCCTGTATTGTCCAACTGCAGGGCAAAGGCCTCCCTTTCTCTTTTCTACACAATTCTTTTTTGCGAGTATCGGCCAGTCCTTTCAGTAGGAGTCAAACTCGTCTCGGTCCACCGAAATGGCGTCGTGTGTAATAATAATAATGAGACTCAATATTATTGAAGGCAAGGCATCCTAATCTGTTTTCTATTTCTCCGCACATTTGTATCAACATAAACATAATATCAGCTAAAACAAACAAATATTATTTGTGTTTGTTTTGGCTGAGTCACACAATGTGTTATGTAATCCACACAACACTACAAAACTGATGTAATATTCACACATTCTATCATAATAAATTACATTTACATATAGTTACATATGCTAGAAAATAGTATAAAAATTAATAACAACATGTTACTACAAACTTAGTTTTTCTTTGCCATTTATTCTGTAAGTTTATCTATGTTCCACAGATTTCACAAGGTTACATGTGCCTCTGGTGCAATGATACTGGCAAAACATTTTACTCAATGGAGGCAGTTCGGGGCCATATGATTGACAAGGGACATTGCAAGATGTTGCATGAAGGCCTTGCCTTAGCGGAGTATGCTGATTTTTATGATTACAGGTAAAATAAAAAATCTTTTAGATATTGTATATATGTTGTACTAATCACAATCTTGCTATGTGATTCATGAGTTCATGACAAAGAATTTGGAAAATTAATAATTTATTCTTATTCGCACTTTCTCTGTGGGTGTCTTAAAAGAAAAATAAGTTATAAATCAAAGGATTATGTCTGGGCCATAGAATAACATATCAAAGTCACCCCCCACAGTCAATCATTTCTTCCACACACATATTCACAGAAGTTAGGGGTCCTCAGAAGACATCAAGACAATCAGTCTTACCAAGGGGTATGTATTACCCAGTAACTGGGACCTGGGTTGTGGAGGTCAGATAGGCAGTTGCTCCATGTAAAATACTAGTAGGTACTCAGCTACATCCAGTTAGACTGGAAGCCACCCCAACATAGTTGGGAAAGGGCTAGTCGGATGATGATGAAATTATTCACAGAAGTACGAAATAATTTGTTAATGTAACTCTTGTTATTATCTTTCAGCACTTCATACCCAGACCATAAAGAAGATGACGGCAATGAAGGCATGGAGGTTGATGAAGAAGTAGAAGGTCCTGCTGCACTGCAGGGCGATGACTTCCAACTGGTGCTACCTTCCGGCGTCGTCGTCGGCCATCGATCACTTATGAAGTAAGTTTTATTGTAAAAGGTGTTTATACGAAACATTTATTACTATTTGATGTGGTAGTTATTGATACCGGCGATAAAGCAAAGACAAATCGATATATATCACAAGTGTGTGAAGATAAACCAATGAATTTAATTTGTCTTTGTATAGAGAAATGGGCCTCATACTCAATCAGTATCTGCTCTATTGTTTATTACACTTGATTAACAGATTTTATTGTCTGTAAAACAGTTGTACACACAGGACGTATTTGAAAGCTCTTTTGCTCAACTGGAGCCAAAGGTTTTGTGAGTGAACAGTAATCACTACAATCAATCCTTTTTAATTCCTCCTATCTGCAATCAGCCCTTGAACTTTAATCCGATTGGTTGTTTCTTCAATAGGCAGTTCGAGATTGTTCACATCCAGCGATGCGTGATCTCGTTATTAGATTTATCAGTGTTGGTTATATTGACGCTATTCGATCTCTTTTAAGTCTGTAGGTAGTGTGCAAGTTCATTTTTATGACGTGGGAGTATTTCCTTGTAATTCTTGTAAGACCTTTCTACTACCTCCTTGATAGTTGGGATTTGTAGGTACTCATGCACTTCAATAATATACAATTAATCCTGTAATATAATGAAACCTGTGGTTTGATGCCATTTAAGTTACGGTGTAGGTTAGTGAATGGTTGAATGTTGATTTAAATATGATTCGCGAGTGTAACAAATATGACTTTATAAATTTATAGTCATTAAAATCATCATTACAACCCTCTTAAGTTCATATAATCCTATTGAATTATTATTTCATTGAAATACTAGCTTCTGCCCGCGACTTCGTCCGCGTGTTATTTCTTGTTACTCCAACCCACCCCGTCGCATTGCATCGCCTGCCCGCGCCATTACTTCGTTTTTGCTTAGCGTTCTTTCTGACTTTTTTTGTTTTTGCTCAGCTCCTAAAGGTCATTGCGTGATGTTAAATAGCCTACAGCCTTCCTCGAGAATTGGGCTATCAAATCCAAAAATAATTTTTCAAATCCGACTGGTAGTTCCAGAGATTCGTTCAACCAAACAAACAAACAAACTCTTCAGCTTTATAATATTAGTATAGATTGATCAATAGGATTATATGCACTTAGGTATTGCGTAGTTTTTTTCACATGAAATTGTAAACAGCTGCAGCGCATGCACGGCTATAAGACCTTCGCATCGGAAAGTTGATTAAAAACTAATTACAGCTCAAATTAAACCATGTACTTAGTCCTTCTGATGATTATGTAAGTTGTTATGAATGTTATAATAGTATGTGAGGTATGATATTTTCTGATAATTATCAGAGCAAAATAGTTCGCGTCATATTCATTGGACGAAGATAAACTACACTATGTCTTATCATTTAATTATGACATCATGATTTTTTTAGCCTCACTACTTGATGTTCTGCACTATTCTGCCTTTTTGTCTTGGACCTTCACTTATGAACTTTTTTTATTGATTTCCAGATACTACAAACAAAATTTGAGTACGAACAGTCAGGCTTTAGTGAAGAAATCGGACCGCAAACTGCATAGGTTACTTGGTGTCTACCGGGCCCTTGGTTGGGCGCCCAAAGAACAGGCGTTAGCAGCAAAGTAAGTTAACTTATTAAAAGAAAATTAGTTTTGGGCTGCTCAGCCATTATTGTTGTTTTCGATTAATCGTTACCCATTTAGGATGCCTGATAATTTATTATAATCTCCTTAATTACATTTAACCACTTATTTAACGGTAATGTCAAAATGTTCGCGTAACTTGGGTAATACAAAATATACCCTATTATTATTGGGATAAAGTTCATTTTGCCAAGTGCATAGCATAGCATTCAATATCTTTATTGATATCCAAACACACTTCCCGACGTGGAAGTAGGCTCGGGACATGCTCAAGTCCCACAATAAACCGCAGTAAATCCTGCTGGATCTCCGCACGATTTCTAAATAAACTGTTTTTTTTTTTTACAGGAAAGCACGTGACATCCACTTTATGAAACGCGTACAGGCCAAATGGCAGATGAAGATGTCTCTTAAAAACAATAAGTTCCAGACACATTACCGAGCTCAAGTGAACTTCTAATCCTATGTAGAGCGTGTTTTTAGCTATGAATTACTTCTTTATTATTTCATTACACATTTTAATTTAATTTAGCACTCCAGCTGATCCCATATCTCTTAGTAGTTTAGCCATTATTATATTAACTTGTAGGTACTTAAATAGGTAAAATACTCAAGTTTAGGCTAATCATGTTACCTGATTAGCCTAACCTTGAGTATTTTACCTATTTTGATAGTCAGCCAGGAACAACATAAAATAAATTGGTTTATACCGACGTCTTCAAGGTACATTCTTGTCACATTTAATTCGACGAAATTTATATATTTTTTTAATTTACTTTGATTTTTATTTGTATGGAATTACTAATACCTATACAAACAATCAGGCACTTAAAAACGAAATGAATTTCGTTCCGTTACCACTAATGTTATCATATAACGTTCCAAAATTTGTAACAATACTAAAAACTAAAAATATTAATAATGTTACAAAAAAAAAAAAAAAACGTTATAGTATTCTATAACGTTTATTTTTTTGTAACGTTAAAACATTAAAATTACACACGTAACGTATAACACAAACAGGGCCTTAAAAACCTTCTCCTGGTCGACGCCAGCAGTCAGTCTCAACTCGGCGCTGTACCGACGCACTGGAGCATATTGCAGCGCCACCCCGACTCACTGGGGACATCTTCGCAGACAGTTCCGACTCACCGTGAACTATTTGCTCGCGAACACAGTTAATCACAGTTCTAAACTAACTCAACCCATTTGGTCAGGGTGCCCTGGCTTAGTTACTGCGACCAATTCGGCTCTCGCGTGATTGGTTACAGTTCCAACCTATACTATAATATTGAATATCATTCAGGCCGTTAGTTGAACGGCCGCCGTTTAGTTAATAGGCTAGGCGGTTAACTAAACAGCTAATTAAACCAGTTGGCTGCGACCTATATACAACCGACATCAATCGTTGGACAGTAACCCACCAGACCCAACACCAGTCTGTTCGGAGGATCCTTCATTTTCTATAGAGAATGAGTGAAATTTACACCCTGTTTCTCATACCTCTATACTGGTGACCCCGACAATGGCGCAGCCTTCGAGCAGCTAGTTCTTGCGACGATGTCAATATCGCCATAGCAACAGTACTATTATTAAATAATTAATAATGTATAGTTATTTAATATGAATATTTTTGTTGGTGCTCTAAATTAAGAGATACATAGTCTGCCATTTCTAGCGAGTGATTCATCACTCGCGAGAAATGGCAGACATTGGCACTACGTTCAAGTAGTGCGAATGTTAAAACGTGCAATTATAACAAAAAGTTAGGGTAATCCCTTTGTTTTATTTGTAATTAAAACTGTTATCACGCTATTATGCCTTTATCATGTTTTCAAAGAAGGACAATTTTAAAGTTACCAGTTATAAAAAATATTTTAAGATCGATTTTAATGAGTCTTTATTATACCTATCAAAGACCTGAAAAAGGGTTTGGTGTTCATTAGATAGTCGGCTTAAACCATATCCATTGCTGTGAATTTTTTGTTATTATACTAGGATGTCGGAGGTCTTCTTTTTAAGTTATACTTTGAAAACATCGAGTAGGTATATATTGATTTGGTAGTTTTATATAAATATGTTCTGTTAATACATTACAAACGCACAAACCAGTGAATTGATAATACGTACCTAGTACCTACATAGTTATGTCGTTATACCCAATTTTCTTACAAATTGATATATTTTTTGTTGTATCTATCATGTAAATGACGAGTCTTGTTCGGATATTAAAAGTTTGCCAATAAAGTTCATATTTGCTGATGTAATCAACTTTATTATTTTATTAAGAGCCAGCCAGCATGTAAATAATTATAATGTACTGTGTAACATCAACACAATTCGTTGAGTTAAGATGTTAGTACGTAAAGATGAAATAAACAGGCAATTGAAATAAAAGAACCAGACAATATGTTTTGTTTTATTGTATTTCCTTCAAGGGAGGCGGCGTCGTGGCGGGCGTTGAGGCTGTCCCAGTCACTGACACCGTCGTCCTACCGGGCTTCTGAGTCGAAGAATGAAGAACGGATGACTTCACGACTTTGTAATGCTTAACGTGCTTATTAATTTTATCTTGTTGCTCGGTCGACTGTGCCCTTTGCATTACAATATCGCCTTGTGTATCTTCCACTGAGTTTAAAGTCCATGGGATCTTCACTGGATTCCTATCTATCTTCAAGCTTATCTTGTAAAGGGGTAATGAAGATATCTTCCCTTTAAAGTAGTGATTTATCACGTTTGATAACTTGTCGTTGATAACGTATCGTGGTTCTATGTCGGGTACTTTACTCAAGTATTTGCCGATAATCGATTTTATGTCATCATTTATATCGTTGGTTACTCTTGGTTCTAGACAGTTCACCACCGCAAGCAAACTTATAATCTGTAAGGATATAAAAAATACAATAGTGATCTTATGGTTATGGTTTCAGTACAACTACCGCTGCCAAATATCTGTTTATTACATCTATTAAAAAAAACTAGTGTATTCTTCGTAAACAGAAGGCCAATTCTCGTAATTTAAAACGTTCAAAATCTAGTCGCAGTCTCATCTCAGCGACAAAGAAATGTCAAAAACTTGTCAAAATGTAGGGAAATTTGAAGTATTTTTTGACATATTGAGACTGAGATCAGACTGTGAACGTTGTTAAAATTAGTAGAATTGCCCCTCAGGGCTCTTTAATCCCTAGCGACTAAAAGTGATTTGAATTTGGAATGTGGATATTGTTAGTATAAGTTCCAACCACCAAAGAGATCAATCACCAACAGTGTATGAGCAAGTAACAGGCTGTATGATAAAGTAAAATGCGCGCGAACCAAATTAAAAGAAAAAAAAATTGTGAAAAAATAAAAAACGAGCGAAAAGCATTCTGCTTTCGTTCGTAATTGTTACTCAAATTAGGATTTTACTTAATTTATAAAAAAATGAGTAGGTATGTCTTCCTCAAATAGTGATAATTAACTAAATAAACGTACTATTCTTATTCATAAGTTGCATTTACTTATTTTTTCATAGAGGGTGATAAAAAGTAGTGTCCACCTCGAGAGCAACACTCTTCTAAGCTCGAGTGACGTACTTTGAATCCCTTACTGCGCTCAGGATTATACTTTAGAACTCCTTCGCTCCGCTCTTGATTCAAAGAAACACTCGCCTTCAAAATAGTTGTTTGCTCTTGTTCCCTTGGCAAACAATCTACTATTTCACACCACCTGTTCGCTAATGTCAATTATATGTCATGCAAACATAACCTAAAGCAAGTCATTTAAGCCCTAGGCTTAGCCGGGGCACAGCCGGGCAATATCGTACTAAATTTCATTATGACCCGCTGGTCATTAATGTGATTTTTATTTGGAACGTCAACTGAGAAAACTCATGGAAACATTAACAAAAAAAAACAATTTTTTTTTCTATCAATGTACAGGTCGGCCAGAGTTCTCACTCATAGGTTTTAGGCGCCGCCGTCGATGAACAAAATACCACCGCGTTTTTTTTTTCTTTATTAAGGAGTTTTGTCACAATACTGACTATGACGCTCCATCATAGCCAAAGAATTTGAAATTAATTTGTATGATTGTAATATATTTTGTACAGAGTTTTAGCCTCGTCTGACATAGTCTTAGCTAAAACGCTAGGTATTTATTTGTAAAACAATCGGCGATGGCTAGCCAGTTCCTTTGCTTGAACTTGGCTTGACACGCTGCCGCGTGTCTAGATTGGTGGTTCAACAAACACAGCCTTGTTATGTTTTGCCTTCTTCTTAACATACTTCGCCATAGTTTGCCAACCTTCTTCAATATCCTTGGGTCTTTGTCGTTTCCCCACTGATGTTATTGTATCCATTTCTATTTCGTTATTGAATTGTGTTTGGTCATCTAATATATCAGTATTTCTGTTTACGTCATAATTCTCATCGCGATTTTGATCACTATCCATTAACCATAAAGTTCATAATTGCCTAATAGCACACGCGACGCGATACCAGCCTGCGCGCGCGCAAGCCGATAGATGAACCGGTTTTTTGTTTACCACTAATTAACAAAAGACGTGTACGGATCGCACAGAGTGTGATTAAGTGATTACGAACTGTACCCCCGCGTTAAAATGTTGGATTTGAGCTGACGCTCCATTGACGATGTTATTTATTGTTTTTGATGAAAATGCATGAGATTAGATTAAAAAAATAAAATAAAAACCGGCCAAGCGCATGTCGGACCACGCACAATGAAGGGTTCCGTAGTTGGAAATGTTGGAATGAATTTTATCCCAAGAACAAACTTAAGATTGTAGTTGAAAATCATGTTCCCATACATTGCAACTGCAAATTTAAATTGGTCGACTATTACTCGTAAAATTGTAACTGTGATAGTTTTCCTTATAATTTCGTTATTTATACTACTGCCGTGAATTTTTTCACATATCCAAAAGCAACCATTTAGCTGACAGGGCCCCGGATACTTGACTCTAACAAAAATTAGCACTTTAAAGCTTAATTTTTCACAAACGGATCGCTGAATCGAAAAGTAGCTTTCACAAACCCTCAATATTTTACCTACTCTAAATAAAATTTTTTTCATGGTTTTATTTTACCACTTTGTCGGCTTGATTAATATGTAGGTATATCCATGCCAAATTATAGCTTTCTAGTACTAAGAGTGTCTGAGCTAAGCTGCGGAAGGACGGACGGACGGACGGACAGACGGACATAGCGAAACTATAGGGTGCCTTGTTGACTACGGAACCCTAAAAATCCGACAGGCAGAGTAGAGCTCAGTTTTAGTTCAATCTCAGAAATGATACCACTGCATCAGACTGCTTGAAAAGTGAGCTAGTTTTGAATCATTGCAGTCGGGGTTTTGGTTTTGTCATTTTATTTTTATTTGAATCCGTTTAGTGTGTTATATTTTTGGAATCGTCTCCTTGAGCCCTTTATTTTGATACACTACATAGTAATGGTACTATTTTTTTTCAATCCTTTGTCATCGTCTAAAATCCAGCATTTTGATTTTATAAAAACAAATCTTAGCCTATAATCTTTGCGCGACTCAAACGAGCCGATAGACTCCTCATGTATTAAAATCCATCCGCAGCATCCTAAGATGCTTCGAGGGCATAAGGAATTCCACATACAAAGCTACATAGTTTAGTATGTATATACAAAACCTAAAATCGCGAATAAAAAATCAGCTATTCCCTACATTTATGAGATGTAGGGAACAGCAGATTTTTTTTCGCGATTTCAGGTTTGGTCCCATAGTAAAAGTTGTTCATAATGATGAGTAGAATGATCTCTTAAGAGGTTGTTAATGTTTTACCAATAACCCTGTATAAAAATCACGTGTCAGTGTTTGTTATCGAACTCCGAAACGCCTTGACCGGTTTTTATGAAATTT
Organism: Luperina nickerlii; assembly: GCA_963855955.1. Classification (NCBI taxonomy): domain Eukaryota; kingdom Metazoa; phylum Arthropoda; class Insecta; order Lepidoptera; family Noctuidae; genus Luperina; species Luperina nickerlii. The sequence goes on along the minus strand of OY979664.1, from coordinate 11,216,324 downwards.
TTTGTGTATATTTTATTTGGTAGGCCTGAGAATAGGTTAGGCTATTTTTTATACCCCTAGATGATACGGGTGGCCCTCTCTATAATTTTTTTAAAATCGAAATACGCTGGCGAAACCGCGGGGCGCAGCTAGTAATTCTATAAATAAATCTGCAAAAATAAATCTCGTTATGGAAAAAAACGTAGAAAATTTGAATTTCGCGGGCTACTCTGAAGCTTTCGCCGTATCTCGGGTTTTCCTCATTCTAATACGGGACCAACTCTTTTCTAATAATATAGTCAACCAGTTATATCAGGTACTCACCAGAATCACAATCATGTTTTGCATTTATAAAATTAAATAGCATGACTGTCTAGCTAACTCAATAGAAAAGCCTATAAAATTCAGTTTATGATTTCAATACTTACGACCGTTACGCTGATTTTAACTTGGCTCTTTTTAACGGTTAGATCGTTAGCAATAAAACAATACTTTTATGTGATACTTTATTGCGTGGTGGATTACGGCCCACTCCCTCTCACTGAGAGGAGGCTTGTGTCCCAGAAGTGGGAACATTATAGGCTGATTATGAGTATGAATACTTTATTGCGAGTCATTACATTGCGGAACATTATAGGCTGATTATGAGTATGAATACTTTATTGCGAGTCATTGATATAATATGGACGCGCATTTAATGTTCTACCAGAACATTATTATTCACCAAGTGCAAACCTAGATATATCAATCTTTGGCGTCATACATGTATGTACGGTCAGCAACTAAAGTCTACACTGTACCTAACTTAACAATAGAGTTTGTATTGTTTAAATTTTACCTCCTTTACGATTGGTTTAGGTAAATATCTATTTTGCTCAATAATTATTGTTTAAAACTAGTTTGATCTACTTTTTTTGCTGACCGTATCTATTCTACTTAGTAAACCTACATGCAGCAAAATACTTATCTAATAACAGTAGAGCGCGTCAAAAGTAAAACAACACGCACCTCCATTAAAATTTCTATACAAATATTTAAAACTAGCTGATGCCTGAATTGCGATGTCTTTTTCATTTTTTTTATGTTAGGAACCTTCTCCGGTGCGCAAACAACAACTTACCAAAGTTTTATCACAATCGGTCGGGACATATTCGAGGTTTTGCGTGACTAATGGCGCGTTTACATTACGTGAAATTTTAAATTAGACGATCTTTACCTACCTACCCGGCCGAACATAATGTTTAAGGCAATTCAATCTTTAGAAAAAGTTCGGATTTGTAGAGTCATCTCTGTCACTTTCTAAGATCGATGTGCTTTTTACACTCGGGCTCTGTTTGTGGGTTTACTATGTAAAATGCAGTTTTTCTTAAAAATTACGATATGCACTGTACCGAAAACATAAGCATACATTTATAAATATTTGGCTAGTAGGTATAGGCCTTGTATCTACCTAGATTTACGTGCTAATCAGTCATCGTTTCTAAGGTTCAGGGTCCTGTATGGGCAGGTCTAACACCCCGCGGAGAGCAGTGCCTCGTCTCGAGAAACCTAATGCTGCCTTCAGAACACACATCCCTGCTTCAATGGTCTGCTTCCTGTCGTTCTCGTTGCCCAGAGCAGGGTTTATCTCGACCAGGTCTACAGCCCGTAGACGACCAGTTGCGTGCACTATCTCCATTAAATTGATGGCCTCACGAAGAGATAGTCCTCCGCGAACTGTAAAATATCATATACATATGTAGTAAATCTGATGATATGGTTAGAAAGGGGGTGACTACCTAGATGATGACTAATATAGAAGTATGGATGAAAAAACATGTTGTGCCTACCCCAAATAAATTAGGATAAGGGCAAGAGAGTGATGACGATGATGTAAGTAAATCTGTACTCTACTATCGTCGCTCGCATGACTAAAAGTCCTATCTAATTTTTTAGCTGATTTGAGTTGGGACGGCTATACGCCTTTTTTTTTTTTGGGTGTGACATTATCAAATAACTTAGGGCGTGTCAGTCTTTTACTGACTAAAACCCAGCCGTGTTCGTTCAGTTGCCTGTCCCAGGGGCCACGGCATACGGCTACACTCCTCTATTCGTGATTCTTTACATTTTGATGCCTTTCAAAATGGTTATATTTTGAGATCGCAATAACATAAAGGTACGACGGTTAGTGAAAAGTTTAAAGAATCGCGAATAGAAGAACGTGGTCGTCCTGACTCGGATCAGCCAAAACATGTGAAAAATGAGATAGGACTTTTAGTCATGCGAGCGACGATATGTCCTACAGTCTGGAAAAACACACATTCGCTGACCTGAACAGACAATCAAATAGTATGGAACTGGTAAAAGGCGGGCGTTTTCGGGGCTGTTTCAGTCTTTTGTAACATGCGAATAGTTGTGACGTTCAAAAAGTCCGCCCTTTTACTCTAGCCAAATTTTACTAAACGAATTGATAATAAAAACCCCACATATATGGGAGAAGTCTTTTCGAAACAAAACACCTGTTATTGTGAAAACAAACCTGGTGTGCCAGTGCTAGGCGCTTCTAACGCATCTAAAGAATCGATGTCGAAGCTGACGTGGATAGGCCTGCATCCTTCAGGGTCCAGCCTCTTTAACACGTGCTCAATTGACTTCTTAATACCATGCCTAGAAGATAAGTAAAACGTAGTTTAGAAGATCACAACTCCATAAAATAATACTAGGTAGGTATTTTAAGTAGGTATAGGTACTTACTCGTCAACGTCCTCCATAGCAAATGTGGGTACGTTATACTTCTCTATGGCTAGCCTCTCATAATGGTCCACGGAACGTAGGCCTATGTATCCTAAGCTTTTTATGGAGAATCTGCAAAGAGAAAACAAGTTTTTAATGAGCCACTCTCAAAAATAATGTGCTGTAATATTACCTGCATAACTTGGTGATACACTACTTGTAATATCAATGACATGTATAACTACGTAAGTAACGTGTCAGCAGTATCTAGAGAGAGAGAGAACCAAAAACCAAACATAAGAATGGAATTCATGCTAAAACAAATTTCAATGTGCTGAATCATTGTAGCCGTAGCTTATGCAAAAGTTAGGAGGTGCCATCGAGGACTTTTCCGCCTGATCACTTAAAAAAAAATTCGTCTAAATCCTGCGGCGGCGCCAAGCAGGGGATTCCTTCGATTTTAACATTATTTGACGTACCTATCTATTCTGCACGAAAGCGTATCGAATGGCTGTGAATAGCTGTGATCCGGTCGGGATATAGATCCCGACCGGCATATCATTTATATTCCCCACTAGCTAATGCCTTTTTCATTTCATGCGTTACAATGTCATTTAAATTTTTGAAATGAAAACTTCTTTAGCATCGTTGTGATTTGAAATTTTATGAAACGAAAAAGCGACAGTAAAAAGAGACATATAAGATTTAACGTGGGAGAAAAAGAGATAGCAAGCATTATACAGTGTTTTTGTTTTTTATTATTAAAAATGACATCACATTTAATCCTATGCTACTAATTTGTGGATGTGGATGTGGGTGTGGGTGTGGGTGTGGATGTGGATTTGGGTGTGGGTGTGGGTGTGGGTGTGGATGTGGATGCGGATGTGGTTGTGGGTGTGGGTGTGGATGTGGGTGTGGGTGTGGGTGTGGGTGTTGGTGTGGGTGTGGGTGTGGGTGTGGGTGTGGGTGTGGGTGTGGATGGATAGATGGATGGATGGATGTTCTTTAGCATCGTTAAGATTTGAAAGTTTATGAAACGAAAAAGCGACAGTAAAAAGAGACATGTAAATTCATAAGATTTAAGATTGAAGGTTTCACTTCTACCACGTGTGAATTGCACACATGCTGATTTTTCGTTATTTTTTTTTAGTAGGAATCTTCTCCGGCGCGCACACAACAACTTACCGAAATTTCATTACAATCGGTCGAACCATTTGCGAGTGGAACGCACGGCAATTGATTTTATGTAGATACCAAAGTGGACATTTTATGATTTTACATAGTTTTATATAAAAGTGAATTTCCTTACAAGGGTTGTTGCCAGTCCATTGTAGGTAGGTATGGCCAGTAATGAGAGAATTCCTTGACTAGAAGAGCGACTGGCATTCCGTGTACTGAACCGGAATCTGATGTTTTGTTAGTGTTGATATCTGCATGAGCGTCCACCCAAATGAGGATCATATCATTGTTAACTTTGTAGTGCCCGTCAACTGTGCCTGAAATGGAACAAACCGGAACAAAATAAGTGTCTTCGATAAACTTAACATAATTATAAACCAAAAAATTTACCAACGAAATTTTTGGTCCAGAAAATATATAAATAATTTATATAATTTATTGAGGAACGAGGAACGTGTCGAAAATTAATCGAATCTTGGTAATATTATGTACCTACCAGGGCTTGGAATACCGATGTTTTTGGGAACTGGTAGCATTGGCCTTAGTGTGTACTGGTACCTGAGCAATACCTGTAGTCCTGTACTATTGGTACCGGTACCAGACGTACCTGTGCCTACTATTGGTATTTCTTTAGTCCGCGCGGAACTAGTTAGCAGCGCCTTAGGTATGTGAGCGGTGGGACGGAGGGGCGGGGGCGCTTTGTCATTACTCTGTACTTGCGTTGCGAACAGTAGGCAACCCTGCCGTCTTCAACCCCGTCCCCACCTAAGGCGCGGCCAACTAGTTCCGCGCGGACTATAGGGTAACGGTAGTCGGTACTTACTTACGTACGTACATACGTACGTACTTAGTACTTAGTACGTACTTACGAAATATTTTTCCGGTCTATACCGGTACCAAACAATATTTCCGTAAGTAATAGTGAGAAAACAGTTAAAGTAAGTAAAAAGGTAAGTAAGTAAAAGGAACAGGCATGAGAAAAATAACTTCATCGTCGAGGCGCTCTCCCTATCCTCTGCGGCCGAAAATTGGCAGGCGGCGGGGCCAATGACCTGACCCGTCGCAGGGGGACCAAGGGTGCCAAGACACGGGGTCGTCTAGCGCCCATGTACTGGTTTGGCCCCTGGGGTGGTCACGGCGTGCTATGTGTTCTGGTGCGCCGGTGATGGGGAGTACTCCCCAGAGGAGGATCCGGTGATGGGCAACCGCGGCGGGTTCACGGATGAGTGCTAACGCGTGCCCGTGTTCCCGCCATAAGCGGCAGAGGAGGCCACCGTGGAGTTTTAGTGGATTAGAGTCCCATGTAATTGCACTAGCTCCCCGCGGTAGTGCAGAATGCATGAGCGTTTCTCAATGATAAAAAAAAATTTTGCCAACCGTACGAGGTTCCTGGTACAAATTTGAGATTTGTGGTACGCGGCGTGTACCTACATTTGGTACCGTTACATGTTAGGTGGAGTACCGATACCCGTCTAGAACTGGTACCTATGTAGCGAAATGGCATTAAGTACCGGTATTCCAAGTCCTGCCTATCGAACACAGTATTAGGTATGTTATACATATATTAAGTGATTTCCTTACCGACTCCGACGGAGTGGTCACCTCCTATAGTGACAGCGATCCTGTCGTCCTTGAGGACTTGAGAGACCTTGTGGGACAGCTTCTTGTTGCAGGCTGACACCAGCGCCAAGTGTGCCATGTTCTCCATCTTCACCTCCTCGATGCTCGGCGTCTCGATGTCCCCATAATCTTTTACGTCGAGGCCGTCTGAATTTTAACAATTGTATGTAATTGTATGGTTTAATCTATTTTATTTTTCAATTAGTATGCATCTAGTTTTTCAGTTAGGTAGTATCTACCATGATACTTATAACTACAAGATATTGCTGTTGGTAGATACAGTTATAGTACCTACTCAAGACACGGCACGCAAGTTTAGAAGATTTTAGGGATAATCATGATTTTTTTGATTCAATACCAGACTATGGGTACTTGAAACGAAACTCTTTTTCACCGTGCCATATTATGTTCAAGCCAGTTCCAAAACACACATATATTTTCTACTATCTTAAATACTCATAAATTCTCTGTCAAGGTACCTATTTCACTCAGTTGTTCTATCAGACCAGCATACCGCATCGCGGCAGGGGCCACGCTAACTCCGTACTTCTTCTGCCCCTTCTCAAACGGCACTCCAATGATGCCGACCTTCCGCAAGGGCTGCCATTTCTTCTCTTGGCTCATCTTTCGCACTAACACCTTACAAAAATTCATTTCCGTTTATTATAATATTTCTACATTCACTAAGACAGAACAAGATTTTCACTGACACATCCGACGCTATGAGATAACTCACTGGAGACTAAAATACAGTGGCTTGTTATCAGGGACCCAGAGTCAAAGGTTAAATTATTGTTTTAGAGCTGTTTTTTAATTACATCATCTCATCATGTCATCAATATGATTATAGTTATCAGAAAATCATTGTGTTTACGATCTTATTAATACGTTATCAATTTAACTTTGATGAAGAAATAAAAACAATCTGTGCATGATATGAATGTGAGTGTGGTCAGCTTACTTCACGTGTTAACTTTGATTCATGATTTCGCCGTTGCAGAGTAATAGCAGGTATTCATTAATATGTTTAAACAGTTCGGAGTTGAAATTGATACAAACAACTAGATCTTCCTTCGGAGGACTACACTGCACTGTGTTTAGCAAACAAACACCGCTGTAGTATATTTCTTAGCGAATATCTCACACGCATAATTATATCGATAAATACCAGAACAATGCAGGGTGCATTGCACTGGTATTTATCGATATACAACTTAATAAAATAGGCCCTGACAAAGTAGCTATCTTAATGACTACTTTGAAATGTTAGCAGAACATGACGTACTTACAGGATCGCGTTCAAAGAATGTTTGAGCTGCTACCGTTTCTTACCTCGTTTTTATTTCCTACCTTTGTGTTGTTTACAGTCGCAACAAGTTGTAGGTCGTAATATATGCTAATTTCCGATTGAATATTGGCGACTAGTGAGTCAATATCATAAAACGTGCTAATTTAACCATTTTAGTTCTTAGATGTGATAAATAGGAAAAACCTCATTATTTCATAAAAGTGCTTTACTAATCACTAATAATATACACAAAAGTTTTAATAATAGACTTGGTTGCAGGTCGGTGTCACCACTTTTACGCATTCGTAATACTACTGGTTTCTTTTGTGATTTTTCTATCCACGGCAGATACGGCCCGATCACGGTAAAGATATTATATTTAATTCCCAAATGTTTCATCGAAAGGGTTCCACAAGGAGTAGCGGTGACGCCCACGAGTTGGTGTCCGAACAGTACCGGCGCTCCGGTACCGAACTCGTAAGAATAAGTTTTCGTGTACGCTGAAAACTCGATACCACACACGCAATAGTACCACTTCGGGTTCGTACACGGGGTCTGGTGGTATGCTTGGTGCTGTAATGCGACCATGTCAGACGTACCGAGTCTCCCATAACCGATAGCTATCAATTTTTTCTCCTTTAACTCTGAAGCATAATAGTTTCCTATATCAGCTGCAATAGCAAACACTTCCAAGACGGGGCGCTTCAAGAACACCAGCCCTATATTGCTGTGCATTCGAGTGACATTGGGATCCGACGTTTTGAGATCGAATATATAGTCTCCATGGAGCTTGGTGTAGGCCACGTCAAACACAGTATTGTTACTAATTCTTTTGTTGTATATGGCTGTATTTATTAGGACATATTTAGGTTCATAGGACACGCAGCTGCCCGACGTGAGAATCGACCGCTTGCCGATGATACTACCCGTGCAGATATAATCTTTGGTGCCGCTCAACAGGCCGACCAAGTATGGGTGCTCTTCTGCTAGAGTTTCTATTACATTCCAGTCTTGAGGAGTCGACTTCGGGTTTATCTTGTGCGACGACACGTGACGTATAAATGCTATAATTATAAAGGCTTTGGTAATATGTCGCCATGTCTGAACCATGGCAGGTCAATATAACGAGCATTTGATAAATGTATTTATTTAATTCTATTCTATGAAGAAAACCATTTCTCAAAACAATTCTATCAAATATATAACTGTCACATGACAGCTGCCATCTCTTCTTGATGGTAAAAAGTTTAGACGTGTTTAACGCGACAAGGTTATTTTGGCGCGCGGGCAAAATCGGAACTAACGACGCCATTTTGTTTTTTGAATACATTTCGACGACATTTCGAGTGATATTTAATAAAACAATTGCACAAATGTTTACCGACACTGACCTTCTGTTAACGTCATTCGAGCGCCAAAAGATCCTTGTAGCGGTGTAGGTACTACCTACTCCTTGTCTATGAGTCCAATTTTTATTGTAGTGGCTGGGATTTGTAGGTAAGCAAAATTACCGGCCCGCAGGCAGGGGGCGCGTATCTGCGCCCCGTGTCGCGTGTTGTGTTGTAGTGAGTGATGCCTACGCTAGTAATATACATATACATAAGTCAATGGTGATGCCTCTTAATTGTTAAAGGATCGCCTATTGTGTATGATTCCTTTACCGCTGCGTTTGTTGATGATAGGTTGGTACAGTAGCCCGGAGATCTGTAGCTCATAGCCACAGTATAAAGACATACAGTATTGTATCTCGGCCGTAACCTTGAATTAAATGCCTACAGCCGCGCGGTACGTAAACATGCGATAGGGCTGCCCGCCTCCAGCATTTTAATTACATTTGCCTACTTTGTGTTTCCATTTAGTTTTGTTATTGTATTTTACTGTGTGTACATAAATAATAAAATAATTCGTCATTTCGAATTAACCATTTATTTAACATTAATCTGATTACAGTTTATTTCTATGAAAACTTGTTCATGTGTATTTTTAAACAAATTATGTTAAATTATTATTATTATTATAGTTAAATCAAACGTTCAAGAACTACAAATAAAATTCAAAATTTGTATATTAGGTAATGTTTTTTTAATCTTTCCTATCATCGTCCTATCCTTAACAGAATAACACAGATTGGAAGAAGTTAAATAGCAAACATGTATAATATAAAAATTATAATTAAAATAATCTGTTCATTGAAGTAATAAACATATTTAAATTAATGAGTGCAAATAAAAGCAAATTTATCAATTAAATTGTAGATTTCATTTCACTCCTTCCTCCATTCTTTACTCCTTCTTTCCTCCTTCTCCTTCATTCATGAATACAAAATATTAATAATTCAATAAAAATAATTAAATTTTATTCATAAAAGTATGCAATCATTTCATTAATGTTTTGTTATGATGTTGTCACGTTAAACTATCGTCCGTAAATCGACTTTACAGACAACCAATTTTTTTCTAGTATTATTCATACACACAGTACAATAAACAACTATTATTAATAATAAAAACCACGTCTTTACTTGGAATTATACAAACTAACAAAACACACATGCCCCGAGGTTTTAACACCAGCGTACCTACCGTTTAATGATTCATGAACCGCCTATAACTACCTACCTCACTCGTGTTTATCACTTTCCTTTACTCTATTCACTTCATTTATTAATCCAGACATCTTTTTTTCGGAAGATAAAATCAAATTATACACATTATGTACCTACCTACAAGTAAGTAAAATTATTTTATAGTCTTACCTTTCAGAGTTTCCAGGTAATCTAAAAAAAGTTATCTCTGGATGCGTTATTGACGAATTCATGCAACCAAAAACAGCACAATATAGCCTACTCGTCATATTAAATATGTACTTGAACTTATTTTTAGTGAAAAAATCGCGCGGTTATTGTTAAAAAAAACAACACACCGTCCGTTCGTCACTGCAGCACAGTCGCGACTGTCTGCATGCTGAGCGCATACCGTGGTCGAGGCGCGTAGGTATAGCTCGCGTTTCGTCCGTTTGTATGAAGACGACGTACTGTATGTCTTTATTTTTTTTCTTTATTTATTTATGAAATGATGGCATGATGGTGGATCACTGACCTGTATTATACTTGTATGATAGAGGCACAATCGAAGTTAGTGTGGTGGATACATTTGTGACAGTTTTAGCATGGTTTGGCAAGCAGCAGCGTTTTGCATTTGCTGCTTGGAATTAGTAAGCATTTAGGTTTGCTGAGGGCGGTTCTTTTGGCGGAATCATTATTACCTTTTTCTTATTTAGTTTTAGACCGTTTTCGGTCTACATACAAAAAATAAAGAATTAACTGAAAGTAGATCACACAATTTTATTAAAGTTTAGACAAATAAAAATAGAAAACCTTCATTCCTTTCTTTAAAGATAAAGCTAAAAGAGTTCTGGTTATATTAAAAAGCAGGTATTCCTGGGGTCGTGAAGTGTGCTCTTGTATTTTCATTCCGCCAGTCAGCACAGCGCGGTGCGACTGCGTGCCCTATCTAGACGATCTTGGGTTGTAAACTTCTTGCGGTGCACTTCGCACGGCTGAGCCTGATTTGCGCAACTTGTGCTGTGTCGTGAGGTACGACCATATTATAATGCTGGCAAAATAAAGCAAAACTTTGCCACGACTGTCAGTGAATCCAAAAGATAGAAACTTTATCTTCTATTTTATAATATAGCCATGTAATTTGGTATCCTCAGTTCAGATGATGATAATGATCAATGAAGTGTTTCCAGTTGGTGTTATTTTACTACTTCCGGTAAACCAATGTTGACTCACTACTTCGTCGACTGCCGGGAGGACACGGCGTGGCATACGCTAGCAGAGTGTGCCGCTTGGGAGGAGCCGCGCCGTGCCCTCATCTCAGAAGTAGGCAGTGACCTGTCGCTGACGGCCGTAGTTGAGTCGATGGTTGGCAGCGAAGAGTCCTGGGACGCGGTGGTTTCCTTCCGAAACAGTCGTCTCCCAGAAGGAGGCTGCAGAAAGGGAGAGGGAGATCTCGTCCACTCACCCGGCCCGCAGCAGGCGCACCGGGCGTCGGCGGAGAGTGGGCAACGCCCTCTTCCAGCGCCCCTAAATGGGTCCAGGGGCGACGGACTCGGCGACGTCCGTCGCTCTCCACACATCAGGACCCGAGGTGGCGGTGCGTAGTGTTCCACGCGTTAGACGTCGCGGAGGGAGTCATACACTTCAATCCCCCCTTGACCCAACGAGGCCCGCAGCCGCGGGCCGTCCAGTCGGGGGTTGCGGAAGGATCGTACGTTCCCGCAACTCCCGGCGTAGGTGTGAGATGGTGAGATGGAACACCGCGGAGGTTTTTAGTCAGTAAGAGTCTGACAGACCCCGTCGCCCACCCCAGGGCGGCGGACAGCCATGAGGATCTTCCACGCCGGAAACAAAAAAAAAGCAATGGTACGTTTGCTTAATACCGTATGAAGTTCGATATTTAACTTGCAAGTTAAGTAAATATTAATATATGCATACCTTTTTTTTTTTTTGTTTCCGGGTTGGAAAATCCTCATGGATGTCCGCCGCCCTGGGGTGGGCGGCGGGGTCTGCCAGACTCTTACTGATTAAAAACCACCCCGGTGTTCCATCTCACACCTACGCCGGGGGTCGCGGGAACGTACGATCCTTCCGCAACCCCCGACTGGTGCCGGCCCGCCACTGTGGGTCTCGTCTGGTCAGGGGGAGGAGTGAGGTGTTTGACTCCCCCCGCGACGTCTAAGAGGGGCGCGCGTGTAACACTACGCGCCGCCACCTCGGGTCCTGATGTGTGGGGGGCGACGGACGTCCCCGAGTCCGTCGCCCCTGGAACCATTTAAGGAGGCTGGAAGGGGGCGTTGTCCGCCCTCCGCCGACGCCCGGTGCACCTGCTGCGGGCCGGGTGAGTGGACGAGATCTTCCTCTGCCTTTCCGCAGCCTCCTTCTGCGAGACGACCGTTTCGCAGAAGGAAACCACCGCGTCCCAGGACTCTTCGCTGTCGACCATCGACTCGACCACGGCCGGCAGCGAGAGGTCACTGTCTACTTCTGAGATGAGGGCACGTCGCGGCTCCTCCCAAGCGGCACACTCTGCCAGCGTATGCCACGCCGTGTCCTCCCGGCAGTCGACGCAGTGGAGACACCGGGCGTCCGGCTCCCTGTTTATGCGACACAGGTACTTCCCGAAGCAACCATGCCCCGAGAGCACCTGCGTCACCCGAAACGACAGGGAGCCGTGCCTCCTCCCGAGCCAGTATATGCATACCTATTATAACGTAGGTTTGTGTTTGAAATAATTGGAAAATCGCGGAGAGGAAGGAATGATTCATAATCAAATAAATTTTCATGTTAAGTAAAGTTTAAAGCTTGCGAGGTGTTTTAACTCTGATAACTCTAGAGAGTACATTGGATGTGTATTCAGAAAATTCAGGGGGAAAAGTGCGAGTGTGTGCGACTGTTCTACTTTGATGGCTCTTCAACAAAACTGTTAAGTTTGAAGAGCCCTGACGGGTTGGGTCGAATGATCGCACGTCAACTTGTTGAAGATTTACATAATAGAAAGTCATCTTTATTACTTTATTTTATTGCTTTGGCTTCAGGAGTTTGTCTAAAGCCCTTTAGGGGGGTAAACTTATTCGCTATTTTCTATGTGGATTATTACGTTCAAAAGTTTACAGTGAGAGATGATTGATGATGAGTTATATGTTATGATGTCTAGTCTGACTTATCTCGGCTACAGATGTAACTTCAAATTAAAATGCAAATGAACACATCAAGCCACGACATTTGGTCATCATATAGGCCTGCATCGTCTTCAGAATGAAAAATATTATGTAGCCACATTGTGAGAAATACCTACGATTTTTTGATTAGAATTTTTTTCACCAATTTATATAAGGTTCTGCGAAATCTTTCATAGACCTTACAAATTGTATATTTGCTCGGCTTGTCTTCAATCGATTGGAAATTCCGTCGGTAATGAGTGTACAGAGGGAAGAAATTCTCGGCAGGAGACTGAAGGCACGCGCGACAAAAAGTCGATGCGAATAAAAAAACTAATTTCCGCCGGCAAAATTACAAACGAATAGAATTACTTACGAATTATCTATCTACCTAGAATCCATACGCTGGGAATACAAAAGAAACTAATATTTTATGTGAGGCAGACATTTGAATTGTCTTTATGTCTATGTCAAAAAGGCGGTGGGTGTTGTGGTGTAGACTGTTTTTTACATAGGTACATCTTAGATATATGTAGGTATAGTAAATAGAGTCCCAGAGTCTGGATTTCTGCCCGTTCGATGGCAATGGGTTCGCCTCCTATTACATGGCAAATTGTGTATTTATTTACCTCTGCCCAACCCTTCGGGACAACAAGGCGTGATGTTATGTTCACATAACCTCACGCCATCTTCCCATGGGGGTAGGCCGAAACCACAGAACGCCACCTGCTACGATCCTTACCTACATGGGTACTCCTTTTGCTTCGTTTACGTTCATTCATCTGTCGATGTGTACTGTAAAAATCATACCGTGAAAACTTAGATGAAGTGAACTGTCAATAATGACAATCCTAGAATACCACACAGCTCACTTCACTTAAGTGTTTGCAATGAGATTTCTACAGAATAGACGGGCTGGTCATACACACACCCCAGTTGCCTTTACGCCACCTGACCTTTCTGAAGAATTTAACTAGACTTCTATATTAGTCTGTTTTGGTGGGACCCTGGTGATCTGCTATACAGGTATTCCTAGTGCAGATATCAGTCTTACAAACTAGTATGTCACATAGTTTTTATTAAGCTTGTCTGAATTAATATGTTTTTTCTGATGTTGACTGTGCACTATAACTTCCCACTCCATACCACCACATTTCTTGTGTTAAAAGCTTACGGCTTCACTTTCACAATCTCCTTTTTCACTTCATCTTTCTCATATCTATATAACATAACCACGACAAACGACAGTCCCATTTTATGTCCAGGAAAATCACTGTCCATTCCAAGGTTGCCTAGAAGATATCCCAAAAACCGATAAGGCCGCCCATTGTATATTTTGTAGTGTTTGATGTATTTTTTATGTTATGTAAAACCGGAATAAATCTATTTTTGTGGTGTAGAATAAAGTATATATAAATAAATAACCACGAAACATGTCATTAAAAATTCACATTCCTAATTCACTTTAAAATATTTTGCGGAGCTTTATAAATAAGCAGGCAACCGTTATAAGTGTCCTTAGTAAGCTTTTGAATTAACACTAAGTATCCCTAGAGGCGACAAATTTTTTAAAAAGAGGTACTAATTATATTTGCTAGCCGTCATTGCGATGCCTCTCTTCATTAGTGTAAATTATATTTTTGTAAGTACTTTGTTTGTCGTGTTGTCTTAGCAATGAGGTTTCTTAAACGGAACGTTTCTGTACCTAATTTTTTTTTAGATTCTTGTCATTGTCGGAGTTTTTGGGAACGAATTTCCTTAACGCGGCTTGTGTTAGGAGTTGGCTGGTAGAAATCGTCACGTCAGGAAAAAGCTAACGCGCTAAGCGGCTAGCGGTTTTTGCTACAGTTGTGTGTTTTACTCCCGTATCAGCCGCAGTAGCATGAATTGGATGCTGCACCTAGCGTTATATGATGTTGGTCTACTCAGTTGAGTGTTTACTACACATTAAAAAAAAAATAGCTGATACGACCCGTTCTTGACCTCGATCACGCCTGATGGAAAGCGATGGATGAGGTCTATGATGGAACGAGCGTGCCCAGAAGATGCCCAAGGCACTGGAACTCTCACGCATCGACGAAACACAGCAAGCTGCTTGACGCCGGACTCCGGTGGGAGGGTGGTCGCAAACCAGGCGGGCGTTAGCCCTACCACCGCAAGGGAAGAATTGGCCAGTCAAATAAGGTGTTGGGTGTGACTGTCCAGGATGCACCGAGCGCTCGGTTCAGTTGAGTAGGTAACTGGCGGAACAAACTGCGCTACACGAGGATATCCAGGTATATTAACGATGTGGTTCCTCAGAACTTTCTCTACCTGGTTTCAGAGTTGTCCATACTGACCTATCCCAATGGATTATTCAGTAGGTATAGTATGTACCTAAACTTGTAGTTGTAGGTACCTTTGTATAAAATCAGTCATCTGGATATTTTTTGTCCTTGACTTTGCATGCTCATTTCTTCTAACATAAACCGATTCAGTTGTCAGAATTTCCATAATAACCTTGTCATTTTTACATAATAATAATAAATTTATTTATTTCTCTACACAAATGTACAGTAGTGGTGCTTAAAAAAAACTAGCTTAAAGATAAGTTTACATTTGAGAGAGACTGGTGCTTGAAATAGGCATTGCGAGCAATGCCTGTAGTACAAGTCACCAGGGCCCCCACGACGCTTCATAATATGTATAAGCTTAAATTGGGTGATTTTATGAGACTGAAGAGAATTAACATTATAAGAGAAAAAAATACAACAATTATAAAAATAAAGTAACGTAATTAGAATAACATAACGATAAACGAAACTTTAAAGCGTGAATTAATCTGAGTGTTGTGTGCATATATAAGTGTAAGTGAGTTGATGTGTGTAAGTGTAGCGTAAGTAGTTTTATATGAGATAATTGATGTAAGTAAGTAGTGTCAAGATAAGGGAATCAATATTTTTTCAGTTTCTTCATATTCCATACTTTTTAGCCATTTACTCACAGAAGCTTTACAACTACTTCTGGGCTTCTGGTAGATGGAAAGAGCGGTGTTTGCCTTGTTATAGATGAATGAACCAAGGAAGCAATAGAATTTGTGAGAAAAGCTGGTTTTAAATAAGGGGTTGTAGCATACCGTACCCTTCCTGCGTTTTCCTTTAGATAAGTCCTTATTGTACTTTAACTGGGAGTGTTTTTTTAATATTATGTGTAATAAGAACGTCTGTCTGACCGTCAGGAGATCCCATTTTTTGTAAACATGTGCAGTAGGAAATCGAAAAGGAAGTCCGGCACCAACCTTGAGAATTGCCCGCTGCGCTCTTTCAACCTCCAAGATGTGAGTTTTAGCGGCCTCTCCCCACGAGGTTACGCAATAGTTAATAAGAGATTGGCAAAGGGCATCATATACCATTTTGATTGTTTGGCGGTCAGCAGCGTGTCTGAGTGTCTTAAATATGTAAATTACCTTGCGAAGTCTGGTAACCAGTACCCCCAAGTGTACCCACATCGTATTTGTAATTTCTTCATATCAATAGCATACACCATACATAAAACGTTCCAGAATTTATATAGCTTTATACAGTCAAACGTCCATTTGCGAGGCTCGTAATCTTATTTTACTCTCCAGTTTTAAAAAGTGGACATAAAAGGTGCACTAATGGAATTAATGCGAGTCCTATTCGGGTTTTTGTCGCAGAACCTTATTGAAGAATAAAAAGTCAATTGTTATTAAGTAGACCGATAAATGTGATGCTAACGTTTTTGTGATGGGCTATTAGTCTTTAACTTGTAAACCCTACATAACTGTGATAGTTTTTATTTTTTAATTTTTTTTTTGTTATAAATATATTTACCTACTACTGCTGTGTTTTTTTCACATATCCAATAAACCATTTGGATAGCAGGAACTCTAACAAAAAATATCTTATTAAAGTTTAATTTCTTAGATTAACTACGTTTTGCAAATGAATCCTTGAATCGAAAAATGGTCTTTACACACTCGCGGTATTTTTGAATGGCCATCCAACGAAATCCCAGACCATGGAATAAACGAGAAAAATAAATGGGGTGTGGCTGTATCATGGACACGGCCGTATGTTGTACGTGAATACGTTTACGTAACGGGGTTGATCCGCTTGGCCGCATTCATTCTTTTACGTTCCCGTCACTGCTTGACTCGGTCATATGGTCTTTTATTGGTACTATTGGGTTGCTCTTAAGAAGCACTTTTCAACCGTATACGATCTCTGTATTTGGATTTGGCTTTTTGACGCGTATAGGCCGACATTATATATTTTTGATATAATTTTTATTTTAACACATTATATTCACTGTCACTACTTTACACTAATGTTTTGTATACAATCGATAGATTTTGATGATAGCTGACGATTGAAACTTAAACGAACGTCGTAGCTTTTCCGAGTCAAAAGTTACTAAGCGGAAATTTGATACGCAGCAAAATGACCTCAAAATGGCGGCGCTTCCCCAACCACCGCGCGCGATGTGTTGCAGTCCTCACTTGGCGTAATGAATTCCTTGATCTTTTAGCTATCCAATGGTGTAGGTAATTGAATTTAGGATGGAGATGATAGAATGATGCTGCAACACCAAACTGTATCCCCCGATTTTGTTATCATTGGTTTTTTGACTTGCCTCCCACGATCCACTATGGAAGCAATTTGAAAGACGTATTCATGTCAAAAACATCCTCACTTTACGTGTAGGAGGTACTATACCTACCCATGCAAAATTACAACTTTCTAGTACTAAGAGTCTCTGAGCTAAGCCGCGGACAGAAAGCGAAACTTTAAGGGTTCCTTGTTGACCCTAAAAAGAGACAACTTATTTTTTATGAAAAAAATGTAGGCATACACGCTTTATTTTTATGACGATTCGTGATTATCCAATAAAGTGCGCCAATGTTTGCTATTAATTAGGCAATAACTGTTAATTATATGCGAAGGCCCTTCGGAGTGGACGATGTGAACAACACAATACATATGTTTATTTTATAATGAATAAACATAACTTATCAATGTATTCTTAGGACTTGTTTTAAGAGCAGAACATTAAATAAACTTGCAGGCGAGATGAGATGACAACTTATTGAACCGGGATATTTTTGAGAAGGATAGATACTGAAAAATACATCGGTAAAGCCAAAATTGACTGACGCTCCGGCAATCCTGCCGGAGCGTCAGTCAATTTTGGCTTTACCGAATTATTTATCGAATTATTTATTTATCGGCAGAACATTCGTTCTGCCGACCAGACACTTGTACGAAAAAGTCGCCCTATAATTTTATGTCACTAATTTCGTAATATAATTGTAATACTTACACTATAATATATACTAACCATAGCCACAGAATAACTAATAGCGACAAGACAACCATGACGCCTACGTTCTACGTGTCCGTCTCCGTCAACGTAGCAACAACGCAATCACATTATTAATGACTGGTGCAATCCTAACTAATGAAAAACCTGAATAATTAATCACACAGCCTGTTTCTACCCTACTATGTAGATATTGTAACTGAATGCACAGAATGTCTAAATTCTAAATTATGAAGTGCTTGCTCCATTGTATAATTTTATTGCTACGTTATTCTTTATTTTCAAAAGAAGCAAAGGACGAAGTAAAAATTTATTTTAGTCGTCACATTCCAGGAAAACTTCGAGATTGTTCGCGTAGAAAGAAAGCTTGAAAAAGAGAGATATTTTAAAAATGAACAATAATGTGACGCTGCAGGCATTTCCGTTGTTTACGAGTCGCGCCGAAGCCTTTAAAACTGCAGGCGTTTGATTTTATTTTATTTAAACGTAGAGCGCTTTCACGCCCGCCGCTAGCAGACACAACACGATATCTCGATTGAGGTGAAATATAAATTTGCTTTTGTTCCCAAATACCCTTTGAATTGGAGTTTTTCTATTATTGACAGTGTATTTAGCAGACAAATATGTATATGGTCAGAAATTGAGGATACAAGTTCCAGAAAGTTGTATGCAAGGCTACTTGTGAAATAGTCCTAGATGTCATGCCCAGAATTTTCTCGTGAATTTTCGCGTACCACTATCACTATGTTCCGTACATTATGTATAGGAATTTGAGGTCTGACCATATTTTTCACCATGACATGCATTCATAGCGGTAGGGACATGCGGTATAATAACATCTATTCGATATTTTCGCCTTTAAAAGCACTTGGGCCGAGTTGGGCCTTTCTTTCCAAAGCGCTCAAGGGAAGGGCTTTGGGTTTTCATAATACACAAAAAGAACCTTTTTATAACGCAGCACAATGAAGCCCAAATCACACACGTGCCTATCTTAGGAGGGACAGGCACGCGATTGTTCTCCCACGGGGTGCCCGCAAGATTTTCACAGCTTTATATGTATCCAGCCTCCCTCGGGCGCAGCTTTCATTTGAATGGGTCGTCAGATTATAATAACTTGTGCGGCCGCGGGAGGGACGACGTGATAAAGCTGGTAGAACAACTTTTTGCGGCCGCCACTCTCCCGCGGGTTGCGACTGGGCCTGAATTAGGTCCAGAACGCACTAACGAGATTGCTTCATTTCAATTATACTTGTCCCAAATTCCCAACACCAATGTCACAGCGGTTAATATGAAAATTATCACACCAGATATTTAAGTTGACGAAATTATTAGCTTGCAGAGGGTGTTTTTTAAGAGCTTGAGAACTTTAAATATTAATACAAGACAGAAATATTGTTGGAATGAATTTTTTATTATTATAATCTGGTAGATAATTTCATGGCATTTAGTTTTTTAAATATGATATTATTATTTACTGTGTTATATTAACAACATGATGACATTGGCGTCGTAGAGTTGCATGACGATACAATTAGACCTATTTAACATGTTACATGCTAATAATATGTCGTCCGTTTTCATTGATCATACGCCCACATTTGCCAAAGTGAATCCTCAGCTTTATGAACCTTTATAAAACTCAGCCATTCGAATGGGTAAACTTTTGCTCTTTTAAGATGCAAATATATGGGGCGTTCGTCATTTCTATATTCGGAGGGGCCGAGCCAGTTTGTTTTCATATTAGACTGTGCTTATGTGTAGCGCAGGGTGTGTTGTTCAACCCATGTTACTTTGGTATGTTTCAAAAATATTACGCATCGTAAACCTGACGTAGGATCTCGTATCTACTAAGCAACTTGTCAAATACTTCCCTGAACATCTGACCGTCGCTCCTTCATTAGAACGGTTAAAAAACTTTAAGAGGTTTGAGACTATTTAATTTCCTTTTCGCAGTCCGTCGGGGATTTGCTCACATTTAAATAAAAGGACGTTTTGCTAAAAAGAAAGCCTCGGATCAGGAGTTCGTATAATTTTAGTGGAACACGTAAAACAGAAGCGGTTGGAGGTTACCGGGTCATGATGCCAAATCTGACTGACGTAAATGCAAATTGCGTATTGGAGATTTTATACGAAGTCGAAGTATCGCGGTTTATTGAGAGGCTCTCGAGGAATTTGAAGTATTCCAATGTTTTGGGAACAAAGGGTGCGCCGGCAAACTGGATTCTATTTAATTAGTTTTGGAATGAAATAAAATATTGACAGAACCTTCCGACCTCTACCAATTCTACTATTATTTACGTCATAGGACTAACTGCTAAAAGAAGACATCCATAAATATTTTATTTACCTATGTACATTCTAGACCTAGATAGCGGATGTGACGACACACGAAGATTAGGTTATGTAGAACTTAACAATTATTCCAAAGGCCTTAACTGAACACCGCCACAGCGAATACCTAATATTGCGACAATATTGCTGTAATAAACCACACAGCATGCCATTATTTGGTCACAGATGGCTATTGCATTGCTATTGCTCATCGTCCTGAAATAATTCTGCGGTGGGCTGTAATAAATATGTAGTTATTTTGTTGCTGAACACAGAACTGTTTTTATGTTAGTTAAAATTGCTGCGTTTGTTTCTTTTATCCGTGCTAATAAGAAAATATAACATATTTCTATTTCTGATATTCCCACCATACAAAGGCGTAAAAGAGAGAAAACATCAGCAATAATTATGTATATTCATTCTCACATTCTGTACACAAAACCTTTCCATTGATATTGGAGCATATTGCTTCGTTTGATGTTCGCTTATTGCCAATGTTGTTGTGTGGAAGGTTTTACAGTCGCAATAAACGGCTTCGGTGAAATACAACTCTCTGGAATTTTCGGAAGTGGGCCATGGTAAGGAAAGTTTATTTAGAGCGTCCCGTCCCTATTACATACATCCCACGTGACTCGTCCTCTACGGCATCCTTGATTGCTCTCGTTAGAAAGAAGGACGTAACTACGTAAGGTCGTATGTGAGTAGGCGACTTGATACGATTCTCTAAAAGGGTCTACCGAATAAATACACAGCTATGCGCAGATCTGTGATAATTTGAATTTTTCGAGATTTCAATGTTATTGTGATATTGGAGATATATTTGTACGCTATCATTGAATCCTTTTCGTTTCTGAATGAAACGTGATCTATTTCATAAGGATTTCATTGCGAAAATCTTTAAAGATGAGTTGCCTTAAATATCGCTACAAAATGAAGCTTCATTTTAAGCACTTCCTAAGATAATCAATTATAAGAACTCAGGCTTTGTTATTAGATTGTGTCAAGTATTTAAAAACATCGAGGCTCTCAAGTCGGTCTATTTTGCATATGTGCGCAGCGTCTTAGAATATGCGTGCCCAATTTGGTCCCCCCAATATACATAACTATTATTTATAAAAACCAACTAGAACGGGTTCAAAGAAAATTTGTTAACCACCTTAATTATCGCCTCTGTAAACCTCCGATGACCTATGAAAATAGTTGTCGAACACATGGTCTAATAACACTCGATGAAAGGCGCAAAGTTATGGATATGTGTTTGCTTTATGACATCTCAATGGACGCCTCGATTGCCCCGCGTTGGTCGCACAGGTAACTTTTAACACTCCCCTGTGATACACTCGTCACACCACGATGCTACACTGCATATCTCGGCACTCGACTAATTATATCCGTAAAAAATTGTGTATTGATCCGTATTGCTCGAATTTATAACACAAATTTTTCACAAGTGGATATATTTAACTGTAACAAACCCATACAATCAAAAACAAATAATGAAAACCATAAACGAAGGCAATTGATAAACAACTAATCTCGTATAATTATTCAAACTTTTTTAATAATCAAACTTTTTCTCTAAAATTTAAACTTAAGTGTAAGTTATACATATATCTAAAACTGAACCTTTTGTATTTAGATATTTCTTAGTATGTAGTCCGTTCGCATATTTATACATATCCTAGTCATACAAGGAATCCTAT
The DNA here is from genome assembly GCA_963855955.1 of Luperina nickerlii. NCBI lineage: Eukaryota > Metazoa > Arthropoda > Insecta > Lepidoptera > Noctuidae > Luperina > Luperina nickerlii. The sequence continues at coordinate 11,194,466 of OY979664.1, read as the reverse complement.
TATTAGCCATACAATACTGTAATATGCATGTCATACTCTGTTACGTATACCTATTTGTATCGCTGTTAGTTTATAAATAAAGAAAATAAAATAAAAATAATAACAAAACAGGAAATACTTATACGTAGGCACCTAATCAAATCAACCTTGAACGAATGTCAAAAGATTGATAACGCCTCGAGCTCTATAAAACGGAAATTAACTGGGAACCCGTTTCTAATTAAAGTGGAGATGAAGGAAAAAAGGTGGCGTAAGTAGGTTCGGTAGGTACTCACAGACAAGGCATTTAAATGAGAGAATCGATTGTTAGCGTAGCAAGTAGCAACGAGAAATGAACGCGTCGATTAGAGTAGGATTTATGGCACCACGTAGAACGTACCAATCGTTGAAGAGAGCGATTTACTGCTACCTGCGAATGCGATACGCTGCAGTGAACTCCAGTGAGATACAATGAAAATACAGGGAATAAATCCATAACACGGATTCACGGAAGCCATTTTGTATTGTTTCCTTAGAAAGTGCGAACTTCCGGAGATTGAATCTTTGTAGTGCGTTTGAAGTTTGATTGGCATTCAGTTAGTCGATATTTATACTTACCTATCTTCTATTATTATTTCAGCGGGCCTAAAAATGCCACTTTGGCAGAATCATAAAAGGATAACATTAAGATTCATAATATGGCGAAGGCAGTCCGTGTTTTTTTTTTCGCTGCACTACGTAGGTATAATCAAAGAGATTGGGCTTGGAATTGGATTGGATTGATTGGTATTTTAGCACAGACAAAAAAAAAATAACTAAAAAATCCTTCACAAATGGGATTTGAATTGATTTGATACGATTAACTTAACAGTTAACTGTCAATTATGATTCATAATGTTATCCTTTTATGATTCTGCCAAAGTGTCGGTTTTAGGCCCCCTGTTGTTGGGTTGGATGAATAAAGACAGTGATAAATGTACCTACAGTTATTTACCTACATCTGAATTATTCTGAATGTAGGTAGGTATACCAACCTAATTTGATTGATTCTATCTTCTCTAATAGCTTAAATCAACTTTAATTTTATCATTATAAATATAACCTTTTTTGATATGAAACCTTAATTTATAAAACTGGTTTGAATTTGAACAAAAATCTAAAAGCCATAGGTACCTATCATATTTTTAATTTATTTTTTAGTTTCATTAAAAAAAAATCTGCTTTTGTGGACAAATATTTACGCAACTTTACGAAAATATAAGAATAAATAAAAAGTACATTAAATATTTATTCAATATTGCAGCAGAAGTACAATGCTATTTTGAACAAATATTTTGCTCAATAACTGAGATTAAAAAAACTGAAGTGTTAATCGACTTTTATTGCTGACCGTACATAATGTACAGGATAACAATAATTTCAATTATTTAAAATTATCTTGACCAATTGAGTGACTCTCTTCAGAATACGCGAAAATTTAACTGCAGCTTCTATTATTCTTTCAATTGTTTTTTTATGATTACAAAAAAAAATTATAAATACCATCGACGAAATAATTAAAAAAACTGGCACTCCGGTAGTGCCGACAGAAGTGAAAACTTGAACAATTACGAGTGTATTTTGTGAATCGTCTTATAAACAAAACACGCGTGTTAAGGTGTGTTCCTTATTTTATAGGGTTTTTTGCAAATCAGGTATGATGACCAAAGTGACTGGTTTATTCTTCTCGTGAAAGGAATTTATTCAGATTTACAAATAAGCACACAGGATAGACTTCAGTTCGTGGTGTTGGTCGCGGCAGTGGTAAGAGAAGCAAGCAGCTCGCATGGAGCTCGTCGTCAGTTATATATCCGTGGTTCAGCGCCATCTCGTCGTTGTTGGATGAACTACGTAGTTAGTACGCGAGGCCCTCGTAGTTCTTCCCGATGTGCATAGATGGCGCTGTCCTCAACAACGCGCGTCTTACGTTTTACGTCTTACGTTTTACGTCTTACGAATTATCGATCAGGGTCACGTGACCTGACGCGAGTTTAGAAGTTTTTACCCATTCCAAAAAAAGTACACAGCGCCGCTAAAGAAGTTTTCACTTCAAAAATCAGCACCATAGCGGAAATTAAGATACCTACTCAAAGAAAAGGTCTTCAGCTTAAATCACGAACGGTCATGTTAGGCATTAGGATGACGTCAAAATAGACAGACAAACGACAAATCGAGATAGAGAGCGGTCTCGGCTTGTCATGTTAGCCTTCCGGCTGATCTTTTTTGTATAAATTTCACCGCCAAAACTTAGGCGAAGTGAGATGTCAATAATATACATATACAGTATGTTAACTAACAGAGGGCGTTCCCGTTAACCCGCAATAGTATAGCATCTATACATGCTAAAAAAAATATTACCATTCGAAAATAAAATGTTTTTATTTTTTTTTTATATTAAAATATTCACTAAAAATCGTAAATTGATACGTTAAAGAAACACTCTGTACACGCGTTCTTGAAGGACAGCAATGTCGGAATTTATTTAATTAAATAAATTAGAATTAATTAAATAAATAGAGTATCAATTTACGATTTTTAGTGAATATTTTAATATAAAAAAAAATAAAAACATTTTATTTTCGAATGGTAATATTTTTTTTAGCATGTATGGATGCTATACTATTGCGGGTTAACGGGAACGCCCTCTGTTAGTTAACATACTGTATTATGTACTTGTGATTTAAGGTACTTACCTACTATAGAGAGGCTATGCGAAGTAATGTCATAGAAAAACTGTGGTAAATTGTGTGATGTGAAGAACTGTGGACTCAGTGACGTCATATGGTGTAATATATATTTTAGCAAAGTTAAAGCAGCATGCAGGCGTATATACTGAGCGACTTTTGCCTACTAGGGCAAATGTGTGGGATTACGTTTTTGTTCGCTATGTCCCGTATAGTGTTAAGTATATAATTAAATGTCTTTGGTCAACCAATAGCATCAGGCGGAAGGGCAGCTCACCTCGTTCAAGTTTTCACGATGAGTTATATACAGAATAGATCAGCTAATATGTAAAACAGAGTACCTAACCATATTAGTGCTTACGCTAAAGTTATAAAAGCGAGCGGCACTTAAAAGGGGCTTGAAAAAAGCATCTAGTCGTGAAAAGGTAAACATCATCACTGAAGTAAATTAACTCGTTGGCTGTGAGGGGTTCACTCGGGTTTTATTAGGACACTCCAGTACCTACGCGGTACTTCAGAATCATGTGAACAAAACGGTGGTAAGGGGTTGTCCTTTAAACACTTGAGGTTTGAAAAGAGGGGGGAGGGGGTACAAAAAATCACTATAATGTGACATATGTGTGACATAAAGAGGTAAAGTTTGTGAGGTTGTAGGGGGTAAGAACTACTGATCCGATCCCGAAAATTCTTTCACTAATGAGGAGCTACATTATCCCTGAGTGTCATAGGCTATGTTTTATGTTAAAACGAGAAACTTCACGCGAACGAAGTCGCGGGCAGAAGCTAGTGTATAATATTTATGTGTTGTGTTTCAGAAACAAATTTTATGATATGAATTTTTCAATAATAAAAAATACACGTGTCACATACTGAGAGGGGTAGTCATTTAAACCTAACGATGAATTGCACTAAGGGAGAGGGGGGAGGGGTATTAAAGTGGCCTAAAAACCTCACGTGATTAAAGAATGGCCCCTAAGGTGTGAAAGGCCCCACCGACACACAGGATATCGTCAGCTCTACTTACAATGTAGGGTAATGCGGTTACTAGCTTGTAATTACCAGACAGATTCGATTATGGCATCAGAATTTCAGAAATTACAATATTGTATCGATAATCGATTTTGTTTACGGCGACGGAAAATTTGCAGTTTAATGTTTAATGAAGTGTAGGTGGCTTCGCAGCAATAGGACATAAGTAGCTCTCGTCAAAATGCATTACTTGACAGCGAATGGACACGATGTCATATTTTTACACACATTTATAAACAGAAACGAAAAAAAAAGAACGGAAATATAGGTACAAAGGTGATGTTATTACTTAAGGGGCTTACATGACCTAAAGCGCGATCACTGTAGGACTGCATAGAAAAGAAAGAGAAGCGCGATGACACAACCCTGGTAATTTATTGCAAAATATGAAGCAATTATTTAATTACAAAAAATCTATTGTTTGGACAAAAAATTGAAACACTAGTATTTTAGTATGTATGTTGCTTGTAGAATAATCTGACAAAAAATCTGAATGATTGTATGTATAGGTATTAGTATGGTTTTTATTGTAAAAAGAAAGTTTTTAGAGGTATCTTCATGATTTTTTTTATCGTATCAATTTGTTTTCAACACACTATCTACCTAGCATATATCCTCATATATTTTTCTGATTTTGTTTACTGTAGTCGATCATATACTTTTATTGTTTCTAAAACTTAGATTTTTTGTGTTTAGGTCCTGTAAGCCCCTTAAGAAATCTCTTCCAGCATATCTACGATAGAAAAGTAGGTAAAGAGATGTAGACAGTGTGATGAATGTGTGATGTAGCGTATTATGATGTTATTAACTAAAATATAAAAAGCTATTGCAGTGGGATATACCATGGACTTCAGTTTCCTTCGAGGAAAATCCATGATGATACTTCAGGAAGAGCCAAGATGCGTGTAAGTAAAACTGCAAAGTTTGAGTCTTGCAAAACATACTTGCCCGTCTTGTCTGCCCCTTGCTCGTCTTGCTTACTTACTTACTTATCGGCGGAGGGAATTAAGTCTGTCCTTGATGCAGAATGGTCTTTATTACCGCACTTAGAAAGTAGTGGCGTACCGTAAACATAGTGAAGTATTCGCAACATGTGGTTCGCAACTCGTTCACTAGTGACTTAATTAAGTGTGCACTGAGTACCCACGCCCGAATGCCATTAGCTTCTGGTTACGATGAAGTGGGTGCCATGTCAGTTCCAGATTTCTGTAGCTGTGTGTGACTATGCCCTGGAGCTGTCAAAATTGTTGGCAATTTTAAACGATTTTTGTGCCCATTATTCCTTACGAACTATTTGTAGATCCATAGTGATATTAGAACGTTACTTTATGTTTTAAGTAAAGGGGGTTGCGCTAGTCAGCCCGCGAAGTTTAAATTTTCTTACGTTTTTTGCAATTTGCAGGTCAGTGTCAAGTTGTATGTTGAACAAAATATGATTCGTGAGCGTAACAAGTATGTATTTACAGAATTATAATCATTAAAATCATCAATACAACCCTCTAAGTTCATATAATCCTATTGAATGACCATTTCATGAAATAGGAGGGCTGTATTGTAATCAACATTAAACGACACTGACCTGCAAATTGCAAAAAACGTAAGAAAATTTGAACAGTGCGGCTAGCCTGGCGTTTCCCCCCTAATAAATGTTCGATTCAGATTTTAAAGATAGGCAAAAAATATATCGCCAACTTTATAATTTTGTTCTGAAAAATTCCCGAACGTTGGGCCTTGAACGAATGTCTTATCCACAATGATATTCAAAATTCAGCAAGTTCAAAGGCGACAAACTTGGCATCGGTTATCAAGATTTTCTCAATGCTTAGTCAGCTGAAAAATGGACGATACGGCCCGGCTCTCTGGACTTGGCTATAGTCATTCATATTAAAACAGTTTGAGATGTTCTTAGCTTCCTTCGCAGTCAGATAAACTGAATATCTAATTACATCATTATCATTTCAGTATCATTCTACTCTGTATACTGCATTCACTCCCCGATTTCTTGAGAACAATAATACTTTTCAAATATAATACAGGCTATGAAGAGTTACATGTAGCGTTCCCAGTTAATATATTTGCATAAAATGCTTTATGCATAAATACAGGATATGCTGCAGTACATACGTTATGCAAATACGAGAACATGACTTACGGCATCGTTGTAAATCATGTTCAATTTAACATTTTCATATAAAGTGTTAAAGGCAGTGTGGCAGTGCTGCGCGCGCGCGAGATCTGTCATCGACTGCGGATTTATAGCGCATCGTTCGTCGGGATTTGCTTTTGCTTCACGTAATGGATGGCTTTAGGATTCCAACGGTTCCTCTCTGATATATTTTTTGTCCATTTCCCATATGTCTACTTCAGTGTGAAACACCAGGGTTATTGTTTTCCTGACGTATTGGGTCGTTGGTTTTATGGAGGTATAAACGGCCTATATTTTCCTATTGTGCTTTTACCAAAAATATTTTCAAACATAAAGCTTTTTTCAAAATTATTTAGCCTGTTTATGAAACAGTCATACAATGTCTGCAGTAAAAATATATAGTACCTATTGAAAATGTGAACAATGAAGTGATATTTTAAATGAGCGCAATTTTTTACACTCAATTACAGTTTTCCACTTACACTCGATACGTATCCGAACGTAGTTGGCGTACAAAGGAAAAAGGAATGTTTATTCATGTACTCGTAATTGAATTCTGTTGGGAGTGCGGTTGGGCGCAAATTGAAGTGGAGATGGCGACGGGAGGCGGCCAAGCCTCGGCGGGTGCCGGCCGCTGCAGGTGACGCGGCGCACCAGACATCGCCCTTGATATTTTAAAATACTGCTGTTTTATGCTTGCCTCTGTTTGTTTTAGTTCAACTTTCTTTTACCTCGTTTGAAAAAATGTAAGTAATTAATTTTGCAATTCATAATATAATGAAGAACATTTTTGCAACAATGTTTTAATTCAAACTAGAGAATGGCTCGCCTAATTAAAATAGCACAAAGCACCTATTTCAGTTGTGTGGGTAAATATTTTAAATTAAGGTAACAAACAATGGGATTCCTTTGTAAGATTTCTGAAACTAGAAGTTGGAACTTTATAGGTGGTAAGATATTTAATTAAGCGGCTAGCTCGGAGTGCGAAGCTGTTTTGGTCCGCCGGCTGGTGCGGCAGCCTCGTTATTAAGATATCTTCGGATCTCCGTTAATGGTCACTCGCTCAGTGCACTGCAGATGCTACTGAAATTTGTGTTAAGTGCAAATTCACAATGATAACGACGCGACCGGCATATATAAATAATTTGCAAAGACGTACAGACAGATTTTGTTTTGCATATGTATTCTGCTGCGTTTGACAGCTGCCCTTGTCAGCTTATTTTACATTTTGTGCTGTGTTTATTTTCTGCACCATAAAAAGGTATTTATTTTATGTACAGACATTCATTTACTTATCGAGTTGGATGATAATTTACTCGTATCTATGTTATGGGAATTCCTAATAAGAGATAGTGTAATCTAGATATAGTTGTATCAACAGTGAGCGGTTGTATTAAGTTCACTTAGATAAACCACAGCCCAACAACCGATCTGGGGTCGCTGTGTGGTTAGCCATAATTGTAACAGAATTAAGATGAAGGGGTTGCTTTCGTCTTGAACATATTTCTATATCTAAGCTGATTTATTCCTTCATTTTATTTCAAAATACAAAAATCTGGACTCATTTTACCTACATTCAAAACTACAATTTTCTTAATGCTCAACCATCGATCACTAATAAAGTTCTCAACACAAAATTATCACCTTCCTCGAGTCGGATTTTATTAAGATTTAAAAAGTCCGTGCAGTACACAAGTAGTGTAATCCTTTAAAATGTCTAGCAGGCTTCCCGTGCCGCTCGTCGTAAATAGATAAGCCGCACGGAGTCCCTACATTTTTCCTGCCTCGCCAGCTTTGCTGGAAGTGCAAAGCCAATGAGACTCCCTATGCAGTACTCATGTTACATGTAATTGAAATTCTGTGTGGATGTATTGATAAGAAAATATGTTGAATGTTGGATATTATTTAAATATTGCAGTGTCAATTATTTTCAGGAACGATAAAGGAAATGAAAAGTAGACCTTGACCGAATTTCGTTTTCGGTCAAAATATCCATCCTCGGCAGTTTTCGTTTTTCGTCGAAAAAATACCGGCTATCTACCTAACCTGCTAACATCCTGGGCTCGTATTTGCCCCAACTTCTTTTTTTGCTATCTAAACTACCCATACAAAGTAGGTACGAACACAGTGATGATAGTGTCATCGCCAGTCAAACAAAGTTAAGACATATCCACTGGCGTGCAGAACATTTTAACATGACATTATAACACTTTCAGGACTAGGTTACAAATGTACATTGATACTACACGGTCATCTAGGGAACAGTCTTGTGTTGCGTGACTTGAAAAGTAAAACAAAGTAAAGATCTGTCAGTGGATAAACGAGCATCCGGCTGCTTACTTTCGCGAGATCCCGCGTCGTTCCGTAATCCCGTAAAGCCAGCTAAATGCGAGACTTGAATAATCCCGGGACAGGTGAGCTGGCGTGCTTCACTTCCAAGATTTGAGGTGGATAGTTTGTTTACATTCTGCACCTATACAAACATCGGAGCCGTTATGTAGTGTAAATGAATGTCAACCAATTTTTAGTTGGCGAACTTTGTTGTAGACAGAAAAAGGTCTTTATAGTGGGATTTTGTGTTTTTCATGCTTCCTGTAGCTGATTGGTATTAACCGTAAGTTAAGTACTCATTTAAATTAGGTCTATCTAGTTCACATGTTCCAGTTGTAAGTTTGGGTAACTAACACACTTAATATTAGGAAGGTGTCTGTCAGAACCACAACTTTATTAATATCCAAACTTAGTTCACCTCAAAGGAGAATGGTGTGCTTGGCGACAAGTTGCTTGTGACTGCATGTAGCGTTGCACGAAATGCAATTTCGGTTGGGCGTCCGACGCTGAAGTGTTGCCTCTTGCAACTAATCATGTACGTTGGACTTGAGAGCAGTTTACAACTTCACCCACAATTTGCTATCGCTTCTCGCAGCCGTCTTCCTATTTTCGTCCTTCCACAAAATACAATATTAAAAAAAAAAAATCTTCTATCTCAACCGTCTTTATGAAGGATGCGCTAACGTAGTCTGCTAAGTTCAAATTTACTTACGTTTTTTGCAATTTGCAAGTCACTGTGAGGTTGCATGTTGAATAAGATTCAAACTCAAACTCAAAGCATTTATTTCAATTAAACCATTTACAGGCACTTTTGAATTGTCAAAAAGTCGGTCAGTCAGAAAATATGAAGCTAGTTGCAACCGTAACACATATGGCTTTACAGAATTATAATCATTAGAATCAGCAATACAACCCCATGTTAGAATTGGCCTCAAATGTCATTATTTAATGAAATAGTCATTCAGACATTCAATAGGGATATGAACTTAGAGGGATGTATCACACTAATATTATAAAGGCGAAAGTTTGTGAGTGTGTGTTTATATGTTTGTTACTTCTTCACGCTCAAACAGCTGGATTAATTTTGATAAAATTTGGTATGGAGGTAGCTGACACCCTGGATCAACATATAGGCTATTTTTTATCCCGATATTCACACGGCATCGAAACTTATTCGGGTGAAACCGCGGTGCGCAGCTAGTTGATCTATAAATAAACATTTGTTACGGCCGCGAATCACAATTAGATCAACATGCAACAAGGCCAATTCTCGTAATTTAAAACGTTCAAAATCTAGTCGCAGTCTCATCTCAGCGACAAAGAAATGTCAAAAACTTGTCAAAATGTAGGGAAATTTGAAGTATTTTTTGACAGATTGAGACTGAGATCAGACTGTGAACGCTGTTAAAATTAGTAGAATTGTCCCTCTGATACTGATCCGCAAATTCAAAAAACAAAAATCTTAACAATAAACGAATTTCGCGGGTTACGCTGACGCTTTCGCCTTGTTTTATTAAAACTAACAATTTAAGTAGATCTTTACTGAAAAAAAGTCCCATTTCGGTCCCGTAGAACAGCGTAATGGGGACAACTTAAAGCTTTATAGTTTTCATATACCTACAACCATTCCATTTTCTCGGAATGCCTATAAGGAACTGTTATACGAGAAAGCAGTTCCTTTTTATTGATAATCGAAACTATAATATCTTTGAAGTTATTATCTTAACGCACGGTTCTTCTAAGTGACATTTTAACGGGATTTTTAAAAAATAATTTTCAAGAGAGACAAGAGGCCATTGAAAAACATGACTGTTAGCTGTCGGTACAAACAATGGAAGTGAAAGTTAATAGAACATGCGTGTTCCATACTAATTTCATTGTTTCAGAGTCACGTTTTAATCACATCTCCGCATTGAACCAGTTTATGACGATCCTCGATGTTTCAGGAAGCATTACTGGAATCCTATTACCAATGCAGTTCAAGGGAGTTGGTCGCCATTGCACATGATGAATTCAATGATTGCAGTTGACATCGTTTGCGGCGAAATTGGAATAATTAAGTCAGAAATCAAGCAGACTGTAACACTGAAATGGTAATTGGTTTATTATACGGTGGTAATGAGAATAGCATTCTATTGTTTAGTTTACTGGTTTTCTATAGACTGAATGTTTTCATTCTGAACCATCTCAATAATATTAGAATAATATAATAATATTAATATTGCAATAGATTATAAGACTGCGTCATTAGTTTAAAGAAAGTAGACAAGAGGCGTCGCCGTCGTTTAGGGCACCGATTTCTATAAACGTATTTATATATATTTGTAATGTCTACCTACCTAATAATAAATATTTAATTGTAAAAAGAGAACACACAAGATTGGACGTTTGTCCACTCTTGTGTGTTTTCTTTGTACAAATATGTATACTAAACAAGTCTATACTAAACATGATTGTACAAGCAGTGGGCAGAGGCAAGTTGAACAGCTGGCTCCTGAACTAAGTAAAAGGATACTTGTATCTCAAGAGCCAAAGTTCCTCATAAACATTGATTATTACAACAATCAGGTTAAAGTGACTCATTAATTATATGTATTAGTATTGAGAAACTTAATCATGACGTGATCATTAAAATATTTTCCGCATAGTCGTAAGACAAATTCTGCAACCAATTAGTAAGCTTTGCTTTCAGTGTAAACTTGGTCAACGTGTAAATATCAATTGACCGATGTACCCTATTATAAAGACGAACACTTAGGACTGAGTAATGGCGGCTAGCAAGTGAGAGCTAAACCTAGAGCTACGCTGAAAGAACCTGACGAAGCACAAACTGGCAATCTCTAGATTCGCCATGGGGCAAAAAGTACAGGACCTGATTAAATAGGTAGCTTGGATAACCAGGCTGGTAGTTTACCTCAACAAAAATATGCTTTCAATTTACGAAATAAAAAGTAATTTTAAAAAATTAAACAAAGAAATTAACTCAAAATTATGAAATAACTTTAATTTCTGAAATCGGTGACAAAAAACTAAAATTATAAAATACAGATCCCAAAGACACCGATTTCCGAAATTATTATTAATTTTTTTAAATTACTTTTTTTTTTAACACAATAATAATATGTTTTCATTAGTAGGTACTATATCGCGCCAATAGATGTCGTTACGTGTTTCCAAAAAACGTAATAAAAAGTTGTTATATCTTTTGATAGAGTTAAGCGATTGCGATGAAACAAAAACTAATCACTACCCAGAGTTCTACACCATATTTGACTATAAGTATTAACCATATTGATTTGGTACTTTTTACGTTGAACCTGTTTAAATCGATAATCTGTCACATCCAAACAGACAAACAGACAAAATTCCAATTTATGAAATGGTATCTGTTGGTTATCCTATAACACTCCAACAATTTTTTTTGGAAATATTTTCAATGTACAGAAACGCCTCGTCTTCAGGTTTATTATATGTATATAGAATACATAGATAGAGAAGAAATAGATATAAAAGACTACTTCACGAAAGTGAAGATAAACTTTTTTAAATATAGAAAAGTTCTTCGTTCTTTCCGAAAAAACTTTACTTAGTTATTAAAAACTTTTGGTGGTCGCTAATGTATGCTTTACTTGTACAGATTTTTAAAATTTCTACGTTTTTTGTATGTATTAAATCATATCTAATGAGTAAAATATAAAAGACTTAAACAAGGTAACCGGACGGTAGGCCAAGGATTTTCTGACGCAGTCTGTTTCTGTTCGTCTTGATCAGTGCCCGAAAATGTCAGAGACAGAAAAAGATGTTGCTCGGCAGGAGATCCATGAGACATTAAATCTTTGCAATTTTTGCATTCGCATTATAGGCCTTTTCTTCATAGATGACGTTCTGAAAACTTTCTACTACAGTTTAATATCTTATCTATCGTTCATAATGTCATCTCTGTTGGTTCTGATGCTAGCTGGTGAGATACGGACAGCTGATTAATATCGCCTCTGTAGGGGAATTTCTCGCAAGTTATTTACACATCGTTGGGTACGGCACAATGAGTGAGTATCTGATGTCTTAATAGCACATTACCTTGATGTTTTTGGCAATAATTAGGTAATTCAGGGCTGACGTATCTGTATCTATAAATATAATAAAGTTAACACTGTATATAGAATATTAAAAAAAGTTATTGCTGCCGAAAATAATATATTCGTTTTTATCCGTTTGTCTGTTTGTCTGAAATGTTTGAATGTGTGTTCATCACGCAAATACTACCAGATAGATTCCGTTAAAATTTTGCATAGATATTCCTCATAAGTCAGACAGTCTGTAGGCTCTTTATGAAGCTAAGGGGAATGAGTAATATTGCGTATTCCTCTATAGTTTACTGCAAATTGTAAAGACGACTCAAAAGATTACAATATTGCAGATAGTTAAATATTTCACCTTTTAATGACTATCATCACGCTATACCTTTATGGCGCTAAGCAGTCAATCATGACGTATAAAAAAAAACGGCGATTTTAATCCGCTTTCAACGAAGCAAATAGCTTAGCTATTCGACGACTGCTTTGAAAATCTGTGGTTGTACGTTTGATTTTTAACTTATGTTTTTTGTCTTTTTTATTTTACATTTTTGTTAAGCATACTATGTTTCACCTATACGATAGTACGTAGTACGTACATAAAAAACATGGAGTTTAAGCCTCTTCTATCATGTATGGTTATAATAAAAATATATGTATGGTTAGATGACTGTTAATAAGAAATCCCGTGTTATGTTCACAATCTACTGTTAAGTATAAGTTCAGTGATATTCGTTCGTCAGTTGTGTATCAGTTTTGTGCCATTAGGTAGTATATGCAGGAAACCAGAGGGACAATTCTACTAATTTTAACAGCGTTCACAGTCTGATCTCAGTCTCAATCTGTCAAAAAATACTTCAAATTTCCCTACATTTTGACAAGTTTTTGACATTTCTTTGTCGCTGAGATGAGACTGCGACTAGATTTTGAACGTTTTAAATTACGAGAATTGGCCTTCAGGCATTAATTAATTCAGTAAAAACGAAAAATTTCGCAAGAAATGGAAAATTGCTACTAAAGGCGGTGTCGACCTCAGACCGAGCTGCTTCTCACACGGACAACTGCAGTATGTCGCTTGCTCCCGCGTCACCTTCTGTCCTGACTTTCTGTATATTTTGGCTGCTGAGACCAACAAACTCTACAAACGTAGTATACAGGATCAAACTAAATTAGCTAGCGAAATTCCGCAGATGAGATGGGTACTTATCGATATCTAAACATGATAAAACAAAATAGAAATATCAGTTTAAATAATCTGTTTTTTTTTTGTGTGTAAACGTAAGTGACGTGATTGGTATCAATATCTAAATACGATAAAATAAAAGAAAACAGATTTTCTCAACTCAAACTTCATGTTAAGGCTCCTTCAAACAGGCGCGACACGCGATAAATCGCGCGCGACACAAAGGCACCGCAAGTCGCGCAATGAGTGGTGCCTTTGTGTCGCGCGCGATTCGCGTCGCGCGTCGCGCCTGTTTGCAGGAGCCTTTATGTTGACTTCCAAAAAAAACATCAAATATTTTTATTTTATCGTGTTTAGGTATCAATACCCATTACGTCTGCAGAGTTTCGCTAGCTAATTTGATTTGACCCTGTATAAGTTTTATAAAAATGTGGCTGTTATTTTAGTATATTGTGGTCTTGCACATACCTAAATAATTGGGTTCCGAGGAGAGAATTACGTATGAAATATGTTACACCACATAAGTATAAGCTTACGGCTTATATAGAAGGATATTAATAATAGTTCTTAATCTTTCTTTTAACCGGTTGGTACAGAGCTCCTATAGGATTGTCAACGGGTGCTTTAAGTTGGTCCTGCCATGGGCAAGAATGAAATGGGAAAATCTAATAGTTTTAGATCTAGTCGGGAAATCCGCTCCGTCCCACTAGTCGCATGGGACAACTGATACTAACATATTCTATATGTAAATAATATTTTTATCACATCTATTCGAAAACACAAACGCAAACAGGGAACTAAAATAGCTCTTTAATCCCTAGGGACTGAAAGTGATTTGAATTTGGAATGTGGATGTTGTTAGTAAAAGTTCCAATCACCAAAGAGATCAATCACGAACATTGTATGAACAAGTAATAGGCGGTATGATAATGTAATAAAAGGAGCGCGAGCCAAATTAAAAAAAAAGAAACTTTGTAAAAAAATTAAAAACGCGCAAAAAACATTCTGCCTTTGTTTGTAAATGTTTACTCAAAATTGTATGTAAATAAATAAACGTACCATTCTTATTCATAAGCTGGACTTACTTATTTTTTCATAGAGCGTGATAAAAAGTAAAGTGTCAACCTCGAGAGCAACACTATTTTAAGCTCGAGTGACGTACTTTGAATCCCTCGCTGCGCTCAGGATTCTACTTATGAACCGCTCTGGATTCAAAGAAACACTCTCGCCTTCAAAATAGTTGTTTGCTCCCTTGGCAAAAAATTTACTATTTTTGACTATTGTAACTGTGAGTGGACTGTATGTTTTAATATTGTTTTAATCTATTAAAAGAAAGGCGCTTTTTCAAAAGGTAGGAAATTTTTACTCACTTTCTTAAGACTAGAACAAAAGCTATTTTTCTTAATACAAAATCATAAACAATAAATAGACAAAAATAAGAAGGTGCGTTATGCACATGCTCCCCTTTCAAAGTAAAGGAACGACCTTCTTAAGTGGCCTACGGAGTATGCCTCCCTTAGTAGCAATATCTACTACCCGTGTGACGCCGTCTTTACCCGGATAGGTGGCGGTAATACGGCCTTTGGGCCAGGATCCTCGTGGTAACGTACCATCAGCTACCACTACCATGTCACCAATAGATATTAATGGGGCTGTTCCAATTGCTCTTCTAGGAGAAAGGGTAGGCAGGTACTCTACGACCTATCTGTTCCAAAAATGGTCGGCCATACGCACTGCTCTTTTCCATCCTGCTCTGCTGCAGACATCACTGTCAGTTAATTCTGCTGGAATAGGGCGTCCTGAAGAGTATCCCAGAAGAAAGTGATTTGGAGTGAGTGCTTCTGGGTGTTGAGGGTCATTCGCAACGTGTGTCAAAGGTCTAGAATTGACTAATGCTTCGACTTCACATAGAAGGGTAAAAAGTATCTCATCGGTCGGTGTCCTTACATTATTTCCGAGGGTCACTTTTAGAGCTGTCTTGACTGATTTTATGAGTCTTTCCCAGGCTCCTCCCATAAAAGGTGCTGATGGGGGAATGAATTTCCACTTGATCATTTCACTAGCAGCGAAGTTTGGGACAGCTTCCTCGTATATGGTTTTGAGTTCTCTATTTGCGCCAACAAAGGATGTGCCGTTGTCAGAGTGGATTTCAGTTGGTGTTCCACGTCGAGCTATAAATCTTCTTAGGGCCATTATTGCAGCGTCTGATGATAATGAGTGGACAACTTCCAGGTGAATAGCTCGAACGGTTAAGCAAGTAAATAAGCCAACCCAGCGCTTTTCCGTTCTTCGCCCAATCTTCACGTTGATGGGGCCAAAATAGTCTAAGCCCACGAAAGAAAATGGTCTACAGTGATGAGAGAGTCTGGCTGCAGGAAGGTCGCCGATGGGTGGTTGAAACGCGATGCTTCGACGGACCTTGCAAAACTGGCAATTGAAGGTTACCGAACGTACAGTGCTCCTAAGGCTCAATATCCAATACTTTTGCCGTAGTTCGTTTACGATCATCTCTGTGTATGCATGAGCCGCCTTTCGATGGTAGTCTAGCACGAGAAGTCGGACAGCAGGATGTTTTCCGTCAAGCAGTATAGGAGACTTGACAGCTTCTGGTACCTCTTTGACAGCGGTTATTCTACTAGATAACCGCAAAATATTCTCACTATCAATAGTAGCGGATAATCTAAATAACCTACTACGGCGTGACACGGGTAAATTGTTCCGGATGGATCTGATTTCCTCCGAGAATGAATCTATCTGACTCTTACGAAAAACATGAATCATTGCTAAGTGTAAATCATCAGAAGTCAGCGTACGAGGCAGAAAGCCACGGCCACTGTTAACGTTTGGGGTTGGTGGCAAATTAAAAGTGAGTATGAGGTTTGGAACTTTATGATTGAAATCAACGCAAATATTTTTCTTACGTAATGAATGAAGTCGCAGTAATGATAAGTACCGGTGAGCGTAAGCAGTAGCTCTGATTAGGCGAGACCACGAACTAAAACGTCGTGCGTTCGCAGACAATGAATGATCATCGTTTGATATAATGTTGATGACATGAGCATGAGTTTCATGAGTAGTTCCCATTGTCATAACAGGCTCTTCAGGCCAGTCTGAGGTCAATAAAAAGTCGGGTCCCTTTATCCAACGGGACTCTGGAATAAGAGGACCTCGACCCAAACGGGTTGCGTCGTCAGCGACGTTGAGGCTGGTGGGCACCCAACGCCACTCTCGGACATCAGTGAGTTCTATTATCTCACCCACTCGATGAGCTATGAAAGGTTTGTAGGTGCATGCATCGTTTCGAAGCCAACCCAAAACGTTCATTGAATCGCACCAAAAAATGCGTTTGTGAGGTTTTAATCTAACTGCATCTACGATGGAACTAGCTAGACGAGCAGCTATTAGTGCAGCTTGTAATTCTAATCTAGGAATACTACATGGCTTCAAAGGGGTGACCCGTGATTTGCTAGATATGAGTGCGAGTTGCACATCTCCATTCAAATAAAGAAAACGCCAGTATGCTACAGCAGTATATGCTTGTGCGCTTGCGTCTGCAAAGATGTGCAGTTCAACTTGACTGGGCTCCGTTCTCCGTGGATTGTAACAACGAGGAATTTTGAGCTGTGTAGTTAAAATCAAATCTTGGAACCAATCGTTCCATGTCTTGATTTCAGAACAGAGAAACTGAGTGTCCCAATCCAGATTCATTCGCCAGACATTTTGAAATAAAATTCGACCGCGAATTACAACGGGAGCAAGGATACCCAGTGGGTCAAATATTTTCATAATTAATGAAAGTACTTTGCGTTTTGTAAGTAGGCTAGGTAAAATAGCTTCTTCACCTTTACCTGGAGTATTAAAACTTAAAAGATCAGTAGTTGGATGCCAATATAGTCCTAAAACTCGTGTACAAGAAGTAGATGAAGGAAGATTAGCAAGACTGACGTTTAATTCACACACTGTCTCAGAAATAAGACTTTTAGGTAAAAGTTTAAGTGCGGAGAGGTCATTAGATACCCACCCACGCATTTGAAGTCCAGCACGTGCGTGAACTTTTACTATATCAGCAGCCAAACTAGCTGCTATGTCACTGGAAGACACGGAGCCAATATAGTCGTCCATATACGTATCATGTACAATAGCATGTGCTGCTTGTGGAAACTGATCCTTGACCTCCAGTGCATTTTTATTTTTCATATACAGAGCAGTAAAAGGACTAGATACTGCCCCGAAGATCATGGAAGACATCCTATAGGTTTGAATGGGTTCAGCAGGACTGTCTCGCCACAAAAACCTTTGCGCATCCTGGTCCTGTTCAATTATTTTAAACCTAGGAAACATTTCCTTTATATCCGCGGTCAAAGCTACTTTACCCTCCCGAAAACGAAGCAAAATGTCATATAGAGACTGTAATAAATCTGGCCCTGTTAACAAAAGCGAATTTAGGCTGACGCCATGAGTTTTCGCTGCAGCATCGTGAACGACACGAAGCTTTGCTGGTTTATTTGGGTTTACTACTCCAAAATGTGGAAGATACCAACACACAGAATCAGAAGAATGCTCTATTTGACACTTTTCAGCATAATCTTTGTTAATCATCTCGTGAATATTTAGCTTGTAGCGCTCAGCATAAACTGGATCTCGCAACATTTTCTTTTCTAAACAAGGAAACGGGACAAGGCAAGAGGATAGCTATTAGGAACAACAGGGCTATCAGATTTCCACAAAAGACCTACTTCAAACCTACCACATGCTAAACGATTGGCAGTACGGTCTAAAATCTGAACAGCACGTAGGTTGTCAGCACTATGCGGTGTCTTTTTAGAAATACCTATTGAGTCTAACTTGTATTGTTCTTTTATCATGCTTTCCAGCGATTGATTTTGATTATTATCAACATGTTCTTCGAATAGGTGATTCAGTAGTTCGACGGGTCTAGTCCTGCTACTACTAAAACCAAACAATACCCAGCCTAAGGCAGTTTTAATAGCGACTGGTTGTGACTTAGAACCTTTGCGTACGGCTTGAGGTATGGTGAGATGCCAATTATCAATACCGATTATAACCTTGGGCTGAACATTGTCATAACAAAGAACAGATTTTAATTCAGAAAGAAATGGATAATCATTAACAGTGTGAGGGGAGACAGACTGCTTAGCTAATTGTAAAGATTTTAGAGACCGTGCTCGATTGACGCGATGCATTTTGCTGACGTGGTGGCCTTTGACATTAAAGTCAACATATTCTACTTGGGTGTCCTTTGATAAGCCACCAACGCATCTTAAAAGAGTTTCCACTAGAGGGCCCCTAGCTCCTATCCGCGCCGCGAGATCTGCATCTATAAAGGTAGCCGTAGACCCGTCGTCCAATAGGGCGTAGGTGTCCTCGCTACCAGTCGGACCTGACACCGTGACAGGAACGACTTTCAGGAGAGGTCTATTAGAGGCGGCCGAACTATTAGCATGCGCAATAAATTCAGTTATTTCTACATTGGAAAATTTATCTGAGTTCGCAAGTTCAGGACAGGTAGGAGAGGCCGAGTCTTCGTGATCGTCCTCGCTTTCTACTACATAAGCAATGTGTAGTAGCTTATGATGTGCGGAGCGGCATTTTTTATCATTACAAACCTCTTTTTTAATTTTACAATTTTTATAGTTATGTGAACCTCTTTGCAGACATTTGTGGCATAACTTTTTATCTTTGACAAATTGCCATCTATCAGCGACAGACAATGACTTGAAGGTGCTACATTGACATATGTCATGACTTTCGCTGCAAAAACAACAAGATTTATTATCTTTAGAAACGAGCTTGTTATTTAATTTTTCATGAGTTTTAGCGGAAGAAGGGCGCGGATTTGAAGAAGAAGAAGAATCGTCAGCCTGTACTACATGAACTTTATCACCCTTTTTCACATAATTGATTGGCTCGGTGATTAGACCAAACTTGAGCTGCAGGTCTACCTCTCGAATTAGAAACCGGGCCAGGAGCTCGAGCTTGGTATAATCTCCTTGCTGTGAAAAATATTTTGATGCATAGTCTGCCCAGCGTGTCCGCAACAGAGGCGTGAGTTTACTTAAAACAGACTGAAAAATCTCGGGCGACTCCAAATAGGAACTTTGGTTAAGAAGCCTCATCACCTCGGCCGAGTTACGAACGCGACAAGCAAACTTATGTAGATCGCTACCGTCATTATTTATCTTCGGTAATGCACGAAGGGTACTGGCTTCCTGTAAAACAATGTGTTCAGGCCTACCGAACCTAACCGCTAAAGCTTCCATCACCTCAGAAGGATTGCGTGCTGACACTAGCAGCACCGCAACAGCTTCACGAGCTGCTCCTTTAAGCGCATAATTGATGCGCGCTAAATTATCTGAAGTTGAATACTCTACCTTGGTATTTTCGTACGTTTTATTAAAGGTTAACCAGTCCAAAGCTTTTCCGTCAAACACAGGTAGGCGACCGTCCCAAAATTTAGGTCTGGATTCATTCCTGCTTGACAAAGACGCAATTGCTTGGGCTAGTTGAGCTATATCTGAGGATGGAGTACAATTATTATTGTTAGTAGATAAAATGCCTGGTTTTAGCGCCGCAATAGGTATGGAGCTGTTGTCTGCTAGACAGGAATCATGTTTGTTAGGCACCTGTTGAGGAACCAAGGCAACCCCCGGACGCTGTATAAAATTGACCGTAGGTCTCTTAACAGAAGAATCTGAAATGACAACGTCCTGTGGTTCCTTTGTTACATCAACCTGAATAGAGTCAACACACTTATTTAACCATTTATGTATCTCCCTGTTGGAAATATGGCTTGTACGACTTGATTTACTACGCACGCTACCTCCTTCCATCGCTTCGGCAAGTTCAGCTTGCTTGCGTAGTTCTAAAGCCGTCCGCTCCAATTCTAGCGCAGCGCGCTCCCGCATGTGCTCCCGTTCTACGGCTGCACGTTCCATCTTTGCAATTTTTAGGGCATAGTCTGCCTCGATATTTAAAGTACGGCTCCTTACCGTACTCGAAGAACCTGAAACAGAAGTAGTAGCGCTGGGCAGCCCAGCGGTTTCTACGACCGCAGTCGGTGCGATGACAGGAGGGTCTCCGTCCCCGACGGTCGAAGCACCCGGCACCGCATTGGTATTATCAGTTTTTCTTCCAGATCTTGTTCCTACCATGCTATTTAAGGTAGAAGGACCAATATGTAACTGTGAGTGGACTGTATGTTTTAATATTGTTTTAATCTATTAAAAGAAAGGCGCTTTTTCAAAAGGTAGGAAATTTTTACTCACTTTCTTAAGACTAGAACAAAAGCTATTTTTCTTAATACAAAATCATAAACAATAAATAGACAAAAATAAGAAGGTGCGTTATGCACAACTATATTAATGGTTACATTACTTGTCCGTTGAAAACAAAATAATTTATATTCAAAATTAATTCACGAAGCTAAATATAGGAAGGTTTTTTTAAGGAATAAAAATGTTTAGAAGATCGTGATTTGGGCGTGTCAGGAAAACTTTCCGAAGAACCTTCTACCTAGTTATTACAAACTTCGAAGGTCCCTAATGTACGGTTAATTTGTTCTTATGTTACCAGTAGTAAATAATTTTGTGCATTATTAAATAAAGAATAAAAGACCTACAAACAAAGCGGCGGTGTGGTAGGTAATAGTAGATCATTGCATCGAGCGCAAAGTGTGCAGAAGTGTTATGTTGGTGCCCGTGCGCTTGCGAGGACACTAAATTAACACGAGTGCATTAATTACTCACTTTAGCATGGTGCGTAATCTAATTTTCTTTCAACTACCAATCTAACTCCCATGATGAAATATACCTAGGTACTCAAAATAAAAACTCAAGTTAATGAAAACAATAGTAGCACTTTGCGCTCGATGCAACCATCGAGCGCAAAGTGCATTATTTACTGACTTTAGCAAGGTGCGTAATCTAATTTTCTTTCAACTACCAATCTACCTACCGTGATAAAAAAAACCTTGAATTCAAAATAAAACGTCAAGTTAATGAAAACAAAGTTTTCATAAGCCTTTAAATATTTATCCCGCGACTTTTGCGGCAAAAGGTTATTAATAATTTCATTTGCAACTGTTTTTATACTTTCTGGAGTTGAATTCATATCGCTATCGCTGTCTATTTCCATTTTTTAAACTTTTCTTGCTAAATACGAAGTATCAAAGTTTTACAATGGTACAAAATGCGCGCCATTTGTTTTTTTTTTTACCAAATCGGTTTTATTCAGCCGATTTTATTTTCAGCCAGTATCTTTTTGATCTAATGCATACATTTTATATTAAACTTATTGGGAGACATTAAACCTCTGTGGTAGATTTATATCTAATTAAAAAATAAAAACAGTGCCTTAATGAAAAACTGTGAAACCATGAGATTTCATATAACATTTGTGCACTGTTTTGATTCTAAGCAATAAATACGTCCTTTGTGATCAGTTATGTAGTGATTAATGATAACAGTACTACGTAGTTTAAAGAGAAGTTTATTTTATTTTCAGCCAGTATATTTTTGATATAATGCATACATTTTATAATAAACTTAACGGGAGACATTAAACCTCTGTGGTAAATTTATACCTAAATAAAAATAAACAACAGTGCATTAATGAAAAACTGTGCAACCCTGAGATTTCATATAACATTTCTGCACTGTTTTGGTTCTAAGCAAAAAATTCGTCCTTTGTGACCGGTTTTGTAGTGATTAATGATAACATTACTACGTAGTTGAAAGAAAAAGTATTTTTATATTCGCCGTGATCAGTGTTCCAAAATGTTGGGCAAAGAAATAGATGTTGCTCGGAAGGAGATTCAAGAAACGTTAAGTCTTTGCAATTTTTGTACGTATTAGCTTTTTAGGGCTGCGTTCATAGACCACATACCAAAGAGTTTTTACGAAAGTTTATTGACTAATGTAACTTTCATTATGTCGTCGACTCTGTTGGTTCTGATGCTGGGTGGTGAGATAGCGTATGCCGTCGTCCAGATGATTCATACCGTGACTGTAGAGGAATTCGTTGGTAGTTATTTACACATAGTTGGATATGGCAATATGAGTGAGTACATTGTAGTTATATCATGTCACAATAGCACATTAACGTGACGTATTTGATAGTAATTAGGTCATCAGGATGACGCATATGTAAATAAACAGATTTATATATTCATTAATGCATTAGTAGCTTTAGGAAAACAAGAAGCAAAAAAGCGTCGGTACTTGTACCTTATTTGAATGGTACATTAGCTAAGAGCTCTTACAGTACGGGTGCTCAAAGTCAGACGGAATGAGTAAGTAATATTTAAAGTGTAAAGGGTAAGAAGATGACCGTCGTGAAATCGGGACGTTCGAAATACAAAGTACTGAATGCTATTTTACTTATATTTTGGATCTCTTGTTGGGTTAGGTTGGCAGTCGTTCAGAATATCTTTGAATACTTACATACAGAAAAAAAAACTGTATTTTACTCTACTACTCGCATGGACCATGATTCGGTTCCATGACATGCATTTTTCAGCCGCTACCAACATATTTTTGTTTTTCATTCATTACATTGATTATATTATTTGGCTATCGAGTGAAACCCAAACAATGTTGAATTAACCTGTTTGAATTCCAGGTTTTGGCAAATTGTTAACCATCCGGTACAAGAGACATACGTTCAGGCAACTGGTGGTTGAGTTGGCAGAGATATGACCTGTTTCTGTCAAAAACAAAGAGGGGGAGGGGGAGGGGGTTGACGTAAAGCGGGGCAGCCTCTCAGCATTGAAGCACAGACAATTAAGTTAGTAAGACCTATGTATGCCCAATGATTCGATTTGTATTGCTTGTACAGCAGTTTGATTCCTAGTGAACAGTCTCTTCGGTGTCGTAAAAGGCGATTAGAGAATTGTTACTTCCGACCTAGCTGGTCTTCTAGTTACCTATAACACGATTCAATTTTTAGGATTCCGTACTCAAAGGGTAAAAACGGGACCCTATTACTAAGACTTCACTGTCCGTCTGTCACCAGGCTGTATCTCATGAACCGTGATAGCTAGACAGTTGCCGCTATAACAATAAATACTAAAACAGAATAAAATAAATATTTAAGGGAGCCCTTTTTAAATATTTATTTAAGGGGGGCCCCCATACAAAAAACGTGTTTTTTTTCGGAATAATTGTCATGGTTACCTATAGCAATATGAAATTGAATATTCTATAAAACACTGGGAAACCCATTTTTTGCTACGCGTTTACTGAAAAGCCTCTAAAAAACAAAAATCACCAAGTGTTTTCCTACATCCAGAAAATCTTTTACCTTTTCCCTCAGCTGTAAGATTTTCGCTTTGCCAAACCACAGACGCTTCGCTTTTTTAAAGTTTTCTTCCAGACAGTGAATCGCGTTGAAGTTGCTTTTTATCGATCCTTTTCAGTGTACGCCTTTTGGAATGTGTTGGGAGTGTGGTTGTACAGCTTGACGCCGATCGCTGTACTCGCGTACCGTAAGATACGCGGCGTTCCGTCAGCTCTCGGCTACGTGTGGCAGATGGCATACCATTTTGATAAAACCGAGCCTGTCATCCATAGCTTGGTGTACATTTTTGAAACATACTCCGGTTTGCATTTTGTTGAATATTCTTTTGATGTATGTTTTATGATGATAGTTAAACTAATTATTGTGGTGGAAAAATGCAGTGCTGTCGGTACACTGCATTTCAAATACAGTCTGAGGGCTGTCTAATCATAATAATTTATTTGTCAGAATATGGTACAAACGCCAGCACATCAAGTTACCCAAAACTGTCAAATTTTCCCTATCAACTTTGAACCTTATGCTTTAAGGCTCCTGCAAACAAGCGCGACGCGCGACGCGAATCGCAAGCGACACAAAGGCACCGCGAGTTGCGCGACTTGCGGTGCCTTTGTGTCGCGCGCGATTTTATCGCGGGTCCCCCCTGTTTGAAGGAGCCTTAAAACGACACATCACATAGCCGTCAACTACGCATTCCGTACATCAAACTGTGAAACAATGCAAAAAATGATTGCTGGTAAACAAAAGTCGTTTACCAGCAATCGTTTTTTGCATTGTTTTTCATGGTGTAAAAATTTGCTGTTTGCGGTAGTGCGCAATGTAACGCACGAAAATATTGTGCTTATGGGTGCATACAACGGTATAGAGTCGTGGGGGTATTTAAAGTTGTGTTAAAACATTAAAAACTTGTTTTCGTAAAATAAGGCAGTAAAAGTTGAAATTTTGTCAATGTTCAATGTCTCCGTAACCAGGAGGTTTCCAGTAAAAAAAATGATTACAATGACTTCGTTGTGTCTTTTTACACCCGCTATGGTGTTTGTATAGTATTAGTTTTCTTTCTTTTACAGTTCCTAGATTCATGGATGAAAATGAGCAATAAGTTTTACCTCGGAGCAGCCTTAACTCAGATGTTCATAGTCTGCTGGTACGCAGACGATATTTACAGAGCGGTGCGTGTCAGCTTTTGTTCATTTCGCTTTCATAAACAATTAGCCGAATTCTATTATGTTTGTACATTAGCAATAAAATATCACAGTTTAATTTAAATATTAACATAGCAGAGGAAAGCAAACATTTTCCTAAAATAACACAACTGCATTCAGTGTGATATGTAAATTAACTTACAAAAACATCCAACTTTTTCCTGCACTCAAAGTGAATTTGTTTGAGCATTCCAATTTAATAGCTTCCATGCAAATTGCACCAGACGTGGAATATTTTTAGTGTATTTTTCAATGAATCTCGCAGAGCATAGGTGTAGCCGACGCGGTGTATGAAAGCGGATGGTATAAAAGCAACACAAGAAGCCGCCGCGCTATGCTCGTAGTAGGTACTCCGACGGTACGCTTTTTGATTTTATATAGCAAGTAGCCTTATTTCCTTATTAACTTTAATGACTCACGTACATTCCCTCGTTTGTATCACACTGTTTCTTGGCAGTTTCGTCTTTTGTTTTATTTTGAACCCACTGTGAAGCACCTGTAATTAATAGTAAGCAAACGAGTGGCATTTCTGTTAGAAGGGACTTAATTTAGCATAGTTTTCATGAGCTTGCTTAGAATTTGTCACTTTAACCAATAAAGTCCTTCAGACCGAATTTCGGCCATGGCGAACAATCTCAGTGGAGCCTTCGGTGCGGGAGATATTATAGTGCACAAATGTGTGCGCAGACACAGGCTCACTCGCTTTTCCTCACTCTCATTGTCCGAAGCGATGGCAATCCGAGACGACCGGAGAGACATCAGGCACAGGGCCAACGGCTTAACGTGCTTAACTTAACCAATACTCTGCATGTAAACATGCTGAATTAGTGCTTAGTATTAGTGAAACGGCCAGTGCGAATAAATACGAGCCAATCTTATTTGCTTTGCGACAAACCGACTAGGTGAGCCAGTAGTGACGAGTTCTAAGGCCCGAGTAAACTAGAAATACTACAGAGCTATAGAATACTCGAACTACACAACTTTATTTAACGTAGATAGTGGTTTTTTTACGTGGTATTTGATACGTAGAGCTCCAAACATCCGCTTACGGGAAACACTGTGGTTTATTCGGCGTATAAAATTGTGAATGTTAAAGTGAGTTTTGTTTGCAGGTCGCAGAGGCCTTTGTACTTCACAGCCCTCAAATTCCGAGTTATCACAATGATGACATATAGTTCAGTGAGTATTTGCTTTAACAGTTTTTTTTTGTTAGAATAACATCACAAAGAACAATGCGTTCGTTTACGGCATTTACAATTTGACTGTCTATATTTGGCTATATGATATCAATAAAAAAATTGTTAGAGTTCAGTACCAAAATAGTAAAATGGAACCCTTATGGTAGACTCAGTCTGTCTGTCTGTCACAGCTGGATATCTCAAGAACTACTAATGCTATCAACTTGAAATTTGGAAGAGTTTTAGGTGACGTTGGCCCAACTATTTTGCAAATAAGAAAGAAATAAAAATAAGAGTGAAATTTGCAAAGAGTACAGTTTGCACATTCTCAAAAAAATTTTTTTTGGGCCGCATTGTTTTCGACTTTTGATGAAATATTTAAAAAAAATACCGTTCCCCCCCTTATCTCCGAAGTCTGCAAAGAGAAAAATCTGAAATTACTCTATGTGATAGAAGTTTATGTAAAGATTACAGGAAAAATTAAACGAAGTCGCTAAATAGCACACTTTTTCAGAAATCATCAACAAAAGTTACATTCTCTGACGAATATAGGCTTCGCCGATGAAAATTTAAAAACATATGATAGTACGGAACCCTCGGTGCGCGAGTCCGACTCGCTCTTGCCCGTTTTTTTTAAAAATATGTATGTGTTATGAATGGAATATTTTTTGTCGGATATGCGTAGTGTGTCGGATACACGATTCGAACTGCGTTCTACGTTCTGATTGCGTTATGGCGTGGTGTAAGTTAACCCTAGAGCATTACTTGATACCAAACGAAAGGGTTTCGTCACATATAAAAACAGCATAAGTTTAAAGAAACAATGTCTGTTGCAATGTCTAGGTGCATCGTCTTTACATATATGACCTTTAAATATACCTTTGGATAAGAGTGTTTAATAGATATTAATTGTCAGAAGAAGAAGACCTATTTTGAAGAAGACCTATTTAGTTGTCATTTTATTAGAGACATAGTTTATAATTAAGTAATTTATTATTAAATTATAAGTAGTTATAGATGTGGGTTATCGGTGTTACCTAAATAATGATAAAGCCAAAGATTTGGGGAGCCTAGTCATACTTTTCAATTCCTATTGTATGCCGAGGTGTCGTCGTAGCTCTTTTCTTCGCAGCCCGTTTTTTATTAAGTGAATAAAAAATACATTTTAATAAAAGTTCAGAAGGTACGCTCTGAAGAAAGTCTGGTTCAAGAGCACGAAAAATATTTTCATTTTAAAGATCATAAATTATGGACAGCTTCATTTCACTTTAATGGGAATCCATAAAGTGCCGCCAGAAATGACAAGAACTATAATAAACCTTGATCTTATGCAACGTTTTTATGAAAATGTTATTTTTTAAGCCCTGTGTATATTAAATATGAAATTTATATTGAACATACACTTTTAACGTAACGTACCTAATACAAAATAAAAAATGTATTAAAAATTCGTCTACCTTTATTTACAATACACGATACTTGAATAGATAATAAATTACCCCGAATGACACAAACTGCTGCTGCCCTAAAAATTGGTAGATATTTAGATAGATTTTCAAGTGGAAGCAGGGATCCATGGCCAGTAATTGTAATGTCATATAGTCCAGTTCTTCAAGTACAACTACAACATCATATTGTGAAATAATCATAATGTAAAGCGAAACCATCAACTAATGGATCTGATACGGACAAATAGTTAAATAGTGGTAACGATGCGGCATATCAATGTCGTCCCAAATCACAGTACGCCTACTAAATGAGCATCGAAAATTAGTGAGCTGGAATAACTTGGTGGTGAGGATGCGGGCGACTCGGGGCGACGGCGACGCGGCGCGATGCTGCAATCACTCGCCGCTAATGTCCCGGCCTCCAAAATTAACGTCCAGCCATAAATCAGCGCGTCCTTGCCCATTGCGATCCACCCCATACGACAGAATAATTTCCTACTCTCGCAAAATAAATACGAACGTACTAACGACATAAAACTGTGTCCCAAAATTCCCATCCAAAGATAAATGTGTTATCACACTGACGAATTGCGAATTTAATTAAATTTTATAACGTAAATCTCTTCTGCGAACATTAAAAAGTAATTCCAATAACACGGTAACTCGGCCCGCGTGCCGACTAGTGTGACAATAGCCGACGTTAAATATGAAATGAATCTGAAAAATGTTAATTTCATATATTTTGATGAGTAAGTATGAATTTAATAACTTCATTCTTAACAATGCTTTATTAGTTAATTTTCATTTATATGTTTAGTCAGTTTTTTATCATTTTTAGTAATGTATACCTACCATATTACCAAAAATGATATATAACTGAAAATTTAAGCTATATTTTCTAGATTATATACATATTTCCTTAGAAGCGGTTTACATAAAAACTCAGCACGTTGAATTTAATAATAGTAGATTATTAAACAAGGGCTGTATGACATCAATTGCATACGAGGTTTTTGGCGCCTGAGCGAAGCGAAGGCGCTAATTAACCCGAGTATGCAATTGATGCTTACGCCCGAGATAAATACTCTGCTTTACATATCGATTGTGAGGTCAGTAAACAACAAGACAGCAGGTTTCAATGAACATTTATTAAGAAGAAAAAAATGTGTATTTAATTAAAATAAATTGTCTAGATTCCGATTCGAGTAATTAATCGATACCGAGAAAAAAAAAATTAACTTTTTAAAAATATTCTTCGTGCAGTATGAGTATGACAGTTCTTTTTTCAAATTCCAAAACCTATGCTGTAATGATAGTCATACACCCCGGCATTCAGGGGTGTAAGGGTGTACTTACAGAGCAAGAGATATGTAAAAAATATTATCTATTAGGTCGTTACCTATGAAATTGCCGATTTTTGATACTGGCTATTGCGAAGATCGGTACCTATCTTGCATTCTATTTAGAATTCCAAGTTTAAATTAATTTTATATAGCATGACATTTCGATGTTTAAAATCAGTTGTTCATTTGTTTTCCCGCCGTTAGATTTTTTAAATATCGCTGTTTCTGTAATCATTGAAAAATTGAAATAGCGCGCTATTTTCAAATACAAGTTCCATCGTGGCACTTACGCAGCACAGACAGCATCCAGCACGCAATATTAAGGACGTATGTATATGGACATGATACCGCATATGAACGCACGGTCCGTTTCTGGTTTGATCGCTTCCGTTCTGGAAATTTTAATCTCAACAATGAGCCCCGTGGCCGACCGGAGACGAAAGTCGACAGCGATGGATCCTCTCAAACCACGTTGTTACTTGCAGCATCCTTACAACAAAAGCCATAAATCGATACTGATTCACATCCCATTTTACTTCAAATTGGAAAAATAAAAAAGCTCGGAAACTGGGAACAGTATGAACTCACTGAACAATAAAATCGCGTTGAAGCACATGCACAACGGACCGTCTCAAAACTATAGGAGTTACGACTGGAAACTCTCCGTCACCCACCATACTTACCAGACCCCAGGATTTTTATAGCACAGCTATCAATGAACTTTTACCAAAATGGCAAAAGTGCAGCTTCACTAATGGCCAATATTTCAATTAATGAAATATCTATTGAAACAAAAAAAAAATCTACGTAAAACGGCATTTTCATAGGTAAGGGCCTAATAATATTTCCACATATTCCGCTTTGATGCTCTACTAGGAAATTAAATTACACTCGTACAGTCAACTCGCCAACTCGTATAACCAAAAAACATACAAATAAATACTTTGACTTTGACAGGTAATGATATATATAAACTACGTACGGTACATATTTATTTTCTGATTTTATTACTGAAAAGAAGCCATACAAATTAACTCCATTATAAAATCAGAAATACTAAGAATTAGTTACTATAAAATATACATAACAACAACCATAAAAAAAAAACAAGAAATGGAAAGGACCAGAAGGGAGGAGGAAAATGGGTAGACCCCAGAAACGATGGATCGACGATATCACCCAAAATACTAATAACTAGATGTAAGCAAACTACTAAACCACATACTAACATTTATATTATTTAAAGTGTCATCTACTAAGTATCGTGTAAGATACGGAAGAAAGAAAGGCTTATTTATTTATACATAACAAGAGCAAAGAAATAACTCTCTGCTTATTTTCAGTGTTGTTGATAATCTCGACATTAGGAAAAAAATGTGACGACATAGTATGTTCTAATATTTTCGACGAAGTTTGTGGAATAGCGGAGGTCAATGACCGTACTCAAATTAGGTTGATATATAAAAATTATTGCCTTATGAAGAAAGCGGAGTGTGAAGAGGAGTCTTTTATAGGTTTGTTATAGTACATTATGATATATGTAAGTGCGGTAAGTTGAAAATTACAGCCGAGGCGATATTGCTTGCCCGAGCCGTAGGCGAGGGCTAAAAGAAAGCAGAGGCTGTAATTATCAAAGCGCACGTATGTCATACGACGTTTTATAACATATTTGCGAGGAAATAAATAAAACTAGGACTTCGGAATAATTTTTACTTCTTAACAAATAAGCGATGCGCGCGCGTTCGCGCTTTTTTTTCAGGCATAGGCACAAAACAACCAGTATTATTAATAAAGTAAATTGATATTTTTGTTTTTGTTACAGATATTAATGGTTGTAATTTATTGTCAAAATTAATTAAATTAAAGAATTAAATGTTTATTTATTATATTTTATCTCCCAAGGTTAATTTTATTCATAAAATGTTGACTACTTTTCTGAAATAAAAACTCTTTGCTAAGATTTAAAAAATTACCGTTCGTTTTGACGGAGCATCTTGATAAACCGTGCGATTTACTTTACATTACCGCACAAGTGCGTAATGAGATACATTACGATATTGAAATTGGTGAAATAAGAGACCCTTTACGAGCAAATATGTTATAAAATATATTTACAACTAGCTGCAGCCCGCGGTTTCACCCGATCTTGTAAAAATATCGGGATAAAAAGTAGTCTGTGTCCTATTCCAGGTCATGGTCTACCCATGAGCCAAATTCCATCCAAATCCCTTCAGCCCTTTTAGTGTGAAAGCGTAACAAATACACATACAAAAAATCAAATCTTTTCTCATTATAATATTAATTTAGATTCATTTTTTTATAGGATAAACGAGTTAGTATTCAATTGGATTTGGAGACAGAAACGACTTTGTTGGTAGATTTTATGTCGAGATTTCCATATTCCTAAATTGGAATCGATATTCGGGGAGGGCGGGGTGTTTGATGAGTATTTCTTGTGTTATCTTGATGGTAACTTTTTATATGCTTACCTGCATATATAGACATATTCAAAACCATAAAAATATTCGTTCAATTGTGAAAAATAAGTATTTTGTATAGTATAGTACGAAAAAACGTTTTCCGATTTAGATTAGCATTATACACAGGTTATTTAAATATAATAAATATTGAATTTGTAGAAGTTAATCAAGTAGAAGATGAATTGTGCAACTTGACGAAAAGGAGGAACATGTCCGACGATGGTCGTCGTGTTAATGACTTCAGCATAGTGGGGGCTCACCAGGCCTGCAACCACACCTGCCCCACCTACTGCACTGACACATACGAGCCCGCGTGTGCGCAGATCTGGATGAGAAATATGATTTCCTACACCCTCAGAGCTATGATAAATCATTGTCATATTGATTTGTTTTCCTGTGCTGCCGGACTTAGTAAGTATTACAGGTTTTATTTGAGTTATTATTATTATTTTTTTAATTCCCTTTGATTATTTTCCCCTTCTTTTTATATACTTGTGCATATTATTATTATTATATTAAGACTTTTAGTTATAAAATATTATGTAATTAGCATCTTTTTCAGTGTCATCATAATCGGCCTATAATGTTCCCACTGCTGGGACACAGGCCTCTGTGAGAGGGAGCGGGCCATAATCTACCACGCGGGCCCAGTGCGGGTTGGTAGATGTCACATGTCTTCGAATTTTTGGTTCTAGGCTTGCCAGTTTCCTCACGTGGTTTTCCTTCACCGTTTTGAGAGCAGTGGTGATGAAATAATTTACACAAAGTAAAGCGCCTGTCTGGGTTCGAACCTACGACCTACAACTTGTAAGTCGCGGCCGATGGATGCCACTGGGCCACCACTGCTCTTTTTCAGTGTATTACCGCATTATTTTTGTTACAGATGTGACCGTACAGCCTCTTGGCAAATGCTACAAAAACCCAATGAACCTCCTGTTCATGCAGAATATAGCAGCCATGAAATCCCTCAGATTATTAGATTTAGGTTCTAAACAAGAGAACAGACGTAGAAGTCATGTGCCTCTTCGTGATGAGACTAGCGAAATCTCTTTCAAAAATCACTTGAAGGAAGTCGTAAGAAGAATTTTTGATAAATATCGTAGCAGATCGGAACAGGACGAATCTTAATAATTAACATGAAGGAGGTTTTGGGTCTTCTAATTCATTTTCTAACTAATTTTGTACACATACATATAATCTTTAATAATATAATCTTTGATATAAGCCTGCAAATTCTTTTATTGTTTGACTTTCTACTACTTATTGCCTACACTATGATGCCCGGGCCTACTACATAAGTTCAAAATCTGTAGCACGACCCAACAGTATTCTGAAAATTACGTCAACATCATTGAAGAACATTATATCAATAACTAGCTTCTGCCCGTGACTTCGCCCGCGTAAAATTCTTGTTTCCCCCACCCACCGCGTCGCATCGCATTGCCTGCTCGCACATTACTTAGCTTTTTCGCTTAGCGTTCTTTCTTTTTGCTCGGCTCCTAAGGGTCCTAGCGTGATGTTAAATAGCCTTCCTCAAGGGACGGGCTATCAAATGTAAAAATATTTTTTCAAATCCGACTGTTAGTTCCAGAGATTAACGCGTTCAAAGAAACAAACATAAAAAAACACTGGCACTCCGGTAGTGCCGACAGAAGTGAAAACTTGAACAATTACGAGTGTATTTTGTGAATCGTCTTATAAACAAAATGTTATATATCCGTGGTTCAGCGCCATCTCGTCGTTGTTGGATGAACTACGTAGTTAGTACGCGAGGCCCTCGTAGTTCTTCCCGATATGCATAGATGGCGCTGTCTTACGTTTTACGTCTTACGAATTTTCGATCAGGGTCACGTGACCTGACGCCAGTTTAGAAGTTTTTACCCATTCCAAAAAAAGTACACAGCGCCGCTAAAGAAGTTTTCACTTCAAAAACCAATCACGCTTCAGCCTTATTATTAGTTATAGATTACGAGTACATTAGTACCTAACTTACTCGACCCTGACATTTACAAGGCATGCAGCCAACTGCTCAATCACAGAATGTACATATATACCTACGTTTAATAGGTATAAGCCGTAGCGATAGTTTCTACATTGATATTCGCAATGACCGGGCGTTAAATCGTGGAGCGAGGCTTAAATCCTCGGCCTCGTGTGATTAATGCTCCCGTCCGCTCCGATTTACAGCCCGCGGTTTTCAGGGCCAAATTAGCCAACGGGCTCATAAATCCTCGAAAGGTACTCGTGATGTTTGCCTGGTTGCCCATTCAGTGTTTTGCCGCAATAGTGCAATGTGCGCTATAGAAATAGAGGCACTTTATTTGAACTGTCGTACTATATGGTTGCGAGTATTTAACTTTACTTCTTGGCGAGCACAAAAGGAAATGATGTACGACTATTATCTAACTATCTGACTATTATCTAACTATTGTGTATCTCTTAGTCTGTGCTAAATAAATATATTTTCTTTCTTTCTTTCTAAATTATGCTTCACTTGCAAATTAAAGTTGAGATATATCTACTTTTCGTTTTTGAACAGACTTTCATTTTAATAAGCATAATCATATCATAATCAGTCTATAATTTTCCCACTGCTGGGACACGGGCCTCCTCTCTGTGGGAGGGCGTGGGCCATAATCCACCACGCGGGCCCAGTGCGGGTTGGTGAATGTCACATATCTTAGAATTTTTGGTTCTAGGACATGCCGGTTTCCTCACGATGTTTTTCTTCACTGTTTTGAGAGCAGTGGTGATGAAATTTAATACACAAATTGCCTGACTAGGTTTGAACTCACACGTGAGTCGAGGCCGATACACTGGGCCACCACTTTATTTAGTTTTACCGAATTCTGGCAATATTTTATTCTGACAAAATAAATAAAGGCAATTTGTTATGTTTTAAAATGAAACAGTTTAATACAAAATACTTGCCTGTAAACAAATAAACAACAAATACAATGATAATTTTATCTATAAGAGCGGTCTTACGATACTGCCTTTCCCTTTTTCTTTTGCCAATTTAAAAGGCCAATTCTGAGTTTTAATTAAATTTTCGAACTAGAATAACATTAAAAATATGAACAGGTACTGTACCTCGGCAGATTCGGTAAAGAAAAGATTAAAATGTTGGATGTTTAACATTACCCGGCGAAAGAAAACCATTCCAACTTTTCCGCTTTCATTTTATGTTTATGTTTGAAAAGTTCTACGCGTGTTATTATTTATGTTTGTTTTAGGAATTGTAGATACACGCCAACGAGCATTAAAACCATAAGTAGATAATTAGGTAGGTAGAGATACTGTGGCACCTATTTTTGACTTTATTGTTTGTGTCTCAATTGACTGTGAATAATCTACTGCTGTTAATTGTCTGCAGCTATTGGATATGGTATTTTTTGCGGATTGCTACATACCTGCTCTGCAATACCTACTACTAAGAATTTCTTGTTCTGTTTATTAATTTGTTGGATCGTTCGGAGTCTTGCAAGAGATTTTTCTTCAAAACATGTCTCATTATCGTTATTGGATTCACAACGTCTCCTCAGTAGCAAAACTGCCTAGTTCGGCAAAAAGCAATCAATCGGCAATACCTTAGAAAAATTCTAATTGTGCTACTTGCTATTCAAGGATCACTTTAATGGAAATGTTTTGAACACCTTTTCACGAATTCTTCGTAAATTTCATTCGAATACCAAATCCTTTGTACCTTTAAAAGGGGAAAAGGTAAGCACGGTTGTAGAAACATGAAAATATTTCGTGAAATTTATAATAAAGAGTGTTGCCAAAGTAACAGCGGAATAGCTTTCTAAAGTGTAATAAAAGATTTTTCTTACGAACCTTACGTAAACTTAAAGTAAGTAACTGTTAATTTATTATTGAGTATGTTGGTTTTCAATTTGAACATGAGATTGCTCTACTGCTGCAGAATTTCGTAGAAAGTTTGTCTCGATTGTTAACCGAATAAACATGCGGGTGAATTGTTCGAAACAGCCCGCATTAAAGAAATGGTACAGGTAGAAATGTAAGGTTAAACTTTTGTTCATCTATCTGTGAAGCGATCTAACGCGCCCCTGGAAATATGTCCCCCAGTTGGTAATTTGATGAATCAGTGGCATGCGCGACATTACCCTGTCACTCACTCCTCGAATATTCGCGCTAAACTACTTACATAAAACAAGTGGTGTTTTGTAAGGGCTGATTTTACCAAAGCCAGATATCTTTTATCTATGGAATAAAATATAGTAGAAGTATGAAAAATCTATCAAAAATTCAAAATTAATTCACGGGACAAGACTTACCTATACAAGATATACATGTAAGGCCCTTTGAGGATTCTTTTACGAATATCTCAAATTCTGTTAACTTTCGGAACATTTTCAATTTCTGTTTAATAATATAATAATAATCTTTATTTATATAAAAACAGGTTTTAGTACATGTAATGTTTTCACAAAGTAGGTAGTATATTATTACCTATGGATATCTTTTGTTTCAACATATTTTTGTGGAATCCAAATCTATACGGTTCAAATTGATAAGGTCTCCGTTGTGGCGAATTATTAAAATTTTAGGCAATTTAAAGCCCAGTCAGTGGCTCAAATATAATTCAACATTTTTGGATTGAACTTTAGAAGTTAGCCTAGTTGAATCTAGTCTTGCGGCGGGTTCACGCGTGCCCGTGTTCCCGCCGTAAGCAGCAGAGGAAGACACCGTGGAGTTTAAGTGGGTAGAGTCCCACATAACTACACTATCTCCCCGTGGTAGTGCAGAATGCATGAGAATTTCTCCACGTTAAAAAAAAAAGTTGAATCTAGTTAATCCTTCTATAAAAGGGACAGATCTAGGACAAAGAGACGCCCAATTCCAATCTACTTTGATCGAGTTTATTTGTTATTCGATGTTAACTCAATTTTATCTAACAAAGGTCGATAAAGCAAAAAGGCTTCTTGTGTCTAGCTTAAGTAGGTATATTCAGAATACTCGAGTAATTACAATATGTGGTCGTCCAAATCAAAAGGGACCTTATGGCGGTAACTAGTTTCCGAGATATTAATAAATTTGTAAAATACCTCAAAAAAATCGTTTTTTTATTAACTGTATTTTTAAAAAGATGATTGTATTTACTACATGTAGATGTGTTCAACTTTTCGAAAAGTCAATTTAAAAAAGTTTCGTATTCATCTAAAGTTTAGTAAAAAAGGAACCTTATCGCGGCAAGACCTAACAAATCGTTTTTCTTGTAATTCAAACCATATATTATATCAACATTTTAATATTGCAAGGTAGGTATAAACTAAACTATTCATTCAGGATGGGAAATCATCAAATGACTCCTCCCGCTCTGGGTGGAGCGGAATAGGGAGTGTCAGACTCTTACTGACTAAAACCCACCCGTGTTCCTTCCTTCGCCCTTTGTTCCGGGCCAGCGGTAACCCTTTCGGACAATCCCGCTGACCCGGCAGGCTTCGGCCAATACGGGCCCCTTCGTTTAGTGCTGACATCTCTTTGAGGCGCGCGTGGAACACGTACGCGCCGTCCGGCACGGGCCTGGTCCTGATCGGACGGTGAGCTACCCATTGCTCTCCGCCCGCGCCTAAGGTGGCCGGGAGTAGTCGCGCGGCTCCCGACGCCCGGAGCGTCTCCCGCGGCGGCTGGGACGGGAGGCTCTCTCTCTCAGCCGTCCCGCCGCCCCCTTCGCTAGCATGACTGCTTCGCAGAAGGAGGCGACTGCTCCCCACTCCCTCTAGCCCCGGACCATGGCTTGAACCAGGCCCGGACGCGAGAGGTCGCCGCCATGAGATCGCGCCGGAGGTCTGTCCGCTCCGCCGCAATTTGCTGCGGAAGCGGAGTTTCACCCCGGCGTAGTGCCTCCGCGCGCCACTCATACAGGCGCGCGAGGACTATCGCCTCCAGATCCCATGGCGGCAGTCCGGCAAGGAGGCTTGCCGCCTCGCCCGAGATCGTGCGGTACCCCCGGATCAGCCTAACGGCTACCACCTTCTGGGGCGCGTTCAAATAATGGGCGGCTCGCCGCCGCAGTGAACGCGCCCACACCGGGGCCCCGTTATAGGGCCATGGACCGCACGACCCCCGCGTAAAGCCTCCGGCAGGAGGCGTTTAGCCCCCTCAGGTTGGGCAGGAGCCGCTTGAAGGCGGCCCCGGCCCGTTCCAGTTTGGGAGCCAAACGTCGGAAATGCTCGACTAAGTTCCACCGGCTGTCGAGGATGAGACCCAGGTATTTCATCGTCGTCTCGACGCCGATGTGAACCCCTCCTACCGTTAGTTGGGATCCCGATGGTGGCGTATTCCGGAACCCATGAAACGACATGGCCTCGGACTTGTGCAATGCCACCTCGAGACCCAACTGCCGGATCCTCTCCACGACTATCGCAACCCCGCGTGTCATCGCGTCGGCCGCCGCCTGATGCGACCTCCCCTGCGCCAGGACTAGCGTGTCGTCAGCGTAGCGTATAGCTGCCATTAGATAGTGTCGCACGCCGCCGCATGCGGCATTCTTTGTATATGCGTCTTAGGTCTAAGGTCCCACTAATGTAGTCCATATTTTGTTTAGGTACTTTTAATAGAGGTAAACAATCTTGTTAGGTATGTTTTTTATCATAAAATATATTTTTAAAATAGGCTAAGGCTAATAGCAAAAGTAATTCATTATAAGTTATAACATCTGTTATTTCATTTTGTTTTATCTTGTAATGGCTATAAATTATTTCATAAATATATTTTTCGACAAAAACGTATCAAGATTGTTTACCTTTATTAAAATACTTAAATTAATTAACTATACTAAGAGATAAGTGTCAGCAGACTGCAACGGACCGCCTTAAGGGCCCTTTTTTACGTATATACTTGTTACGAATTTTCATACCTTGTGATAATAAAAAAAAATTGTTAAATAAGTAACATTTTCATACCTTGTGATAATAAAAAAAGAAAATTTAAGTTATCTTGAATGTTGCACTAAAATATTGATTATGCATGCTAAAAATAAAAAATATTGTTTAGTGCCCACCATTAGGGCCCTTTTTTAATTTGTTTGAAGAAATTGTTCAGTTCTCTATGTAACTTTACAAGATCATAACTAACAGTTATCATTGATCTCTTAGCTTTATTAGCATCTAAACCAATTATGTATAACCTATTTAGTGATTAAGTGTTGATTTTGTTACTGTCAGATCTCAAAGTTTATAAAAAATAAGAATTCTTGCTAGTAAATAAAAACTATTTTTTTTAAATTATGTGTTGTTTTTATTTACATCTAAGGCCTTTCGCAAATCTATGTAATTAGTAGCAATATAGAAACGATAAAAGTTTAGTGAGAAACAGGCGGTTTACTTATTTTTAATACTATTATCGATACTTTGCATCTCATTGATAATGCATTATGTTGGCGGGTCTAGTTCCCACAACAAACAAGTTTATGCAAGGATTGTAAGAATTTCCATTAGTAATAATCATAGTCAATCAAAGTATACCATCAGTTACATAACTTCACACTAAAACATAACTTTTTTGTACGGCATACTTAAATTGCGATTTTCTCGAAACTTATAATTTCGATCAGTGAACTTCAAAAATTCGTAAAAAAATAACAGCAGTGGTTAGAAGGTTGGTTCTTGGGTCTATAGTTCGGTACATTTATGTAGTTTTCAGCTCTGTAGATAACTCATTTCCGCCATAAGGTCCCTTTTGATTTGGACGACCACATATTGCAAACATACATATGACTGTGAATAATCTGTTACTGATTTTGGTGCCTATACTCGTATAAGTCACCATATCCAATAGTCAGCTGTAGAAGGAAAATTGAAAGGAAAATGATTTTGCCGAACTGTGCTGAATCAGCCAGAAAAAGGAGTTCGACCGAAAACTATATCGTGTCCTAAATTCCGGATCCCCGATAAAGCGGCTTACAATTTCCACATATTTATTACCTCGAACATCCATTGGGTTTTAGATTTCTGCTTCATATTCTTATTTTAATTCATTAGTGTATTAGATAGGACAATATTATATATTATCGAAAAAAGAAGAAAGATGGTATAGGTAAGTATACATTTCGGAATAGACAAGTAATTATTATGGAGCAAACAAGTCTGAAGCACCCTATTTACAAGATAAACCAACACGTTATCAAACATCTTCGTGCATTATCCCCTTTCCCACTTCTAATTGTTCTTACTCATCGGTTAATCAACTAGAATAGCTCTCGTTACCCCGGATTCTTAGAAAAGAGATCGTGGTAACAAACTAACGAGGTGGATTTGTGCTGTCGATGTGTAAGGAAAAGTTAAATCTATCCGAGAATATTCGATGATAAACGTGTGTGCAAGTCTGGAACATCAACTTGCAGAACAATGCTTTCTCTGAATGCGGAAGTTTTGGACATAAAAGCGTCCTAATACAATTTAGCGGTGCGAGGGAACAATAATTCTCGGCCCGACAATAACTTGGGCACCTCCGTTGCGTTCACGTATTTGGATCGAAGACAGCGATTCGATTCTTTTGAGATTATGGGTTCTAAAATATAGCGTTATGATTGATGTTCTGAAGGTGCTAAAGCACACATTTTTGTTTTGATATACAAAAGTTGATACCTAGAGTAATAACTATAACATTAGGATATTTTTTGAATATTTGATAGGTAACAAAATAAATAAGGAGAAATTCCTGAAGCAGGAAAGTGAAGCTATAGCAGATAATATAGGTAATATGTTTCAGTTATAAACTTATTACGATCAAGGTGGTTGGCACAATCCCCTAGGGAGAGCAAGCACGGTTACTATTCTACATTAGGGATCATTAACGTAATATTATGTTAATTTTATGACATTGTGTAAGCTATTAGGTATCTTGTTGAAACGTATGCCGGATA
Source organism: Luperina nickerlii (assembly GCA_963855955.1). Classification (NCBI taxonomy): domain Eukaryota; kingdom Metazoa; phylum Arthropoda; class Insecta; order Lepidoptera; family Noctuidae; genus Luperina; species Luperina nickerlii. Next base: position 11,154,147 of record OY979664.1, on the reverse strand, counting down.
TATCTACGTATCTTTTGTGGATTACCATAAGATCTGACTAGATAATTAGGGTATAACTTTTTTTTATGAGAAATTATCAAATAACTTCTCCCGCTCTAGCCGGAGGACGTGTCAGACTTTCACTGACTAAAACCGATCCGTGTTCCTTCAGGTGCCTGTGCCAGGGGCCACGGTATCTCTTTCGAACAAGCCGCGACCCTGGCAGGCATCGGCCCTAGCGGACCCCGTCATTTAGTGCTGACATCTCTTTGAGGAGCGCGTGGAACACAACGCGCCGTCGACCCGGGCCTGGTCAAGCAAGCCCGCGCCTACGGTGGCCGGGTATTAGGGTATAACTTGTATTGAAATTTAAGCTTACCAATATTTGTTTATTAGAAAAATTATAATTTTACTTACTTAAATTGTAGGTTTTCGTATTCATAACTTCAGTGAATACGAACACATACAGTTGAATGAGGAAATAGAAAATATATTCCATACATTTTTATTCATCAAAAGGAAATCTTACAACCATCGTTATCAAGTTTTTTTACGCAAATATGAATATTTAGAGGCAATTTGAGACGTACCTAATAAGGTTACTTTATTTGTTATGATGTGTATGAGTAACATTCACCCTCTTTTCTTGCGACAGAAATTTAATTTAGTCGGATACACATGGTTGATATCACGGCGTGCAAACATCCTTTATATTAATCAAAGTCGGCTTGATATATCTCTCCGTTTTCCCTTCCAGTGTCAAAAATACTGTTGAAAATTTTACCGAGTGGTTTTGGAAAGGTACCGTAATTCGTTCATACAGCACTAATATTATCGTCAACGAAAGTATCGAGATGAAGTCAATATAATCATCGTAAAAAGCTGATGTGTGTGATGTCGTAAAAAGCGGTAGGTAGCATAACCTGTCAAGTTGGGCATTAATCATAGGTGTGACGTGAAACATGGAGTGTCAAGTTTTCACGTCAATGATTGATACTCGATAAGTTGATATGTTGCTTGTTCAGCACAACATGAAGATTCGGATTTGGTAAAACAAACCAAAATATGTTTTTCCAGGGAAACCCAATGCAAAAAAAAAAATAGTTCATAATTTAAATACTTAATCCTTCTTAGCGTTAGCAGTCAGGTAAAAACGAGATGCTAAACAGAATTTAATTGAAATTGTTTGTAAAACCAAAATGGCTAACGCATAACGCCTTAATAGCTGGCTACAAATTTCATTACTGCGTAAGAAGAATAAATTACAATTAAACCTTATCTAAATACATTTAGCAAGAAAACTAGGTATTTGATGTGCAACTTAGTAACAATAAGCCTGCAAATTGTGCCCATAGTTCAGTTTTAGTTTCAAAGGATAGTCGGCTGTAGTAATATACATAGTAGAGTGGGCACCTGGCGGCCATACCATGCCGGACTTGCAATATTGTTAATATTTCTTGCTAATATTGTTACAGTTTGCAGGCAGCACGGAATGACCTCCTCAGTCCACGGGTTTGTTACTAACAAACATGGCTGTGTGTAGACTGTAGTGCATAAACACAACGCGCTTCACAGTAAAAATCTACCAACAACATTGTTCTCGTAAGTTTTTATTGCTTGTATTGTTTTTGTTTGGTTTTTTGTGTAGGTTGTTCATAGGTTCATACACAAAACAAAAAAGGAGCTTACCTCGTAAAAAAACACATATTAGCGTGGTCTGATAGGCTATCAAAAACATAATATTTTGTATGGTTAGACGTATCCCAAAATGAGCCCTATTTTACCCCTTTAACTTCTCTCAAATTCTCAATTATGAGAGTTTTTCATTAATACAGAGCTACAAATAGCATTAGAAAAGTTACGCGACAAAATAACTCTAATCCCTGTCATCAAGATTAACGTAATGCGCTAAAAGCATAACACTAACACCGGCAAAGTTGAACATAGTTCAGGCAGTTGCTATGGAACCACTTCTTACCGACGCGACGAGGCACTTAGGGACTTCTGATCAGGGTTTTTACAAGATTTTCACGTCGATTAATGTTAGTTGATGTTTTAGTTCGTGCCATGTTTTAATTATCTACACCGAAGGATGCCGGGAAGTTCTGCAACATTGCTCGTAATATAAATTTACATTTTAACGGGCAGTTACTGTGCAGTCGGGCGGAGCGGCCGCTTGAAATATAACCTTATAGTGCCCGACATGCATTTAAACTGCCTTATGAACACTTTTAAATTATTATCATACCCACATATTGAATACGTGAACATTTTTAGTTTCCGTGCAGGTAGCATCTATTCGGAGAACAATTTACTGTAGTACTTAGGATATCTCGGCTTCAAAGAGAAAAGTTTCGCTTCCGGGCTCGAAGGTAACTACTTCAATTTAAATTGCACCTCTTTGATATAAGTAAGATAACATTAACTAACTTAATTTGAGTTAGTGTTGAGTTTCCAGAACTTATTTTAGTAGATATAGCTCCACAGAAAACTTTGTGCTTCGGGCATTCAATGCTGAAATGAAGCTACGGCTACACTAGTGTCTGCATAATAAATACTATTTACACTGTCTACACACCTCTTTTCTTGGTGTCAACTTCAGCGTCTTAAAAAATCGCCGAGGGGAAGTAGTCGGAAACACTTTAAAACTTTTTTAATCTGTGACGAAACTTCGTTTGCGTTGTCAGTGAACAGCGAGACTTCAGATTTTTCAGAATTGCTTTTAGGGAGTTCAATTTTTAACTTTCCGAATTGAAAAGGAACTTTTGTAGTTCGAGAACGGGTCATCTCGTTATCTGCTTTAAGTATCTCCTTGCAACTTTGCCCAGGAACTGTGGTAGAACTTTTGAGTATGTTTAACCTTATCTGAATTATTCATAGGGATGTATTTACTCATTCATACCCCTGTCATTTAAAACTTATACTTTTTCGAATATACTAAGTTTGGTATGCCTATTATTAAAAGCCCATTAAAGTTAGGGCTGTGCAATGTTAGTTCGAGAGCCCGAAAGGGTTTTTATAAACTTTTCCCGAAGCTAATTTCTCAGTTGTCTTACTTGTCTATCGGGTACCTACCTAGAGTGCATTTATCTAGTAATAGGGGACAGTTGCCAATAGTTCTGACCCTTTTAGAGGACTAATTAAAACGTCCCCGGGGTGAAGCGTGTCGCGGCTAGCCGCATGCCTGTCACTGTGACTGCAGCTTCCGCTCCGATAATGCTGGCCTCGGAAATTCACCAGCTCTCCAACAGGCACGTTACATTTTGTGAGGATTAGGTGACTGTCGGACACGAGTGCATGTTGCCTATAAGCGGTTACAATAAATTAAGTCTTCCATGACGAAACCAACTGAATGGTTCGCACAATTTTGTGTTTGTGAGACTTTTATTATTTCAGATTGTTTATATATATTATTATTTTACTTTATTATTTTTTATCTATATTTTACTCATAATTACTTAATATCTTTCTTCTACTGCCATTGTCTCGCGTAAAGTAGATTACGAGCAGATATTATGGGAATCAAACACGACATAATCGTATTACCTCGAAAGCTGTTAAAATTAATCACACGTTACGCGTATACGCGTTATTAGCTATTGAATAGGTGCTACGTAGCTTAAAAGTGAGTTAATGTTGTCATATATCTGTAGCGGTTTTACAGCACGCGCAATAAAATGTGCTGTTACGATATGTGCTCAAGGAATTATGAGCCGAAATTAAATTTTTAATATCCTCGTAGTAATAACATCCTAAATTTTTTACGATCGTCGTATCATAGTACGTTTTTACATTACTGGAGAGCATTAATCACGAGGGCCGGGCGAGATCGACGGACGGTAAATAATTTACTGCTGATATCGAGCCTTCGCTCCATAAATCCTCGTCATGAAATAGCAACCGGATTGACAGTCACTCGATTATAATCAGCGGTGGTGCCCCGCATCTGATATTCTGTATTAATCACCGGCTAAGATCGTTGTGGGCGTGAGACAGTCTGTTTACAGCATAGGATTACTGCAAACTAGCCAGGGATCGTCGTGCTTAATAGGAACGCAACAAAGTCACTCGTGAAGCATTTTGGTATGTTGATAATGGCTTGCACAAAGGATTTGTAGTAACAACAGGCTTAGGTCCACGTGTGTGCATGCTGTGCTTGCGATAAACGCGGCTCTAGCAACTGTAAACACGAGGCCTGCAGGGAACTCATGAATTTTGCGCGTCGTAATAACGCATCAAGTACAGGAGGCAATCGTAACATGAAGCAGGCAGCTTTAGGCTTTATTTACTTTCATGATTTATTAATATGCATTATCTTTCTTTTAACAGCAAGATTTTGAAAAAAACATAATACATGAAACTTGGTTAGTGGGACCTGGATAAGTGAGAGAGAAACCTCCATAACTGGTACTCATGCTGAGGTCCCAACACTTTGGCACTGAATTACCTCTGTAAGTGGAACGAAGTAAACCTGTAGGTATATCTGGGATTCGTTCTTTCGATTTTTTTGTGATAGTTACCTCTATACCTGAGACGAGTGAATTTTATATGCATTAACCTCTGTGACTGAGATAACATCGTTTTGTTTGTTTACTCACTTATTTTTATTCTACCCGCGTATTCCGCACTTAACTAATTTTGAGCCTCAATGACCTTCAGTTTTAGTTTTGCTTTTCTATCGTACGGATGTTTATTTGTATAGGCTCGGAAGTAAATTTAGTAAAAATTTCTAAACGCGAAGCAGTAAAGGCACTAGAAACTTTGCACAGTTATTTTGAAATGACATCAATTGGTGACCAAAGCATATTCGATATAATTTATAACATCGAAAAACATCTGATGGCTGGTACTTCCAAAAGACAAACTAAAAGACAGATTTTTATAATTGATATTCTGTTTACATTTTTGTACTGTTTATAAAAAAAACTTCCTTCAATATTTTTGTTTATTACATTTATTACCTTTATCTTTCATTGATTCCCAATAAAGATTAAAACTCACGTATAATATTTACATAATACGTTATTTTATTTAATAATCGCACCCCTGTAACTGAAATAACCTGTATTCTGACCTCTATTAATGGAGCCCCCTGTAAATGAGACAGATATTTATTTATACTTGGATATCTGAGACACTGGGTAAGTGGAATACCTCTATAAGTGAGACAAATTTGCAGGTCCCTTGATGTCTCACTTAACCAGGTTTCACTGTAATATGTTATTACTTACATATATTGGGTGTTATATGAAAAAAACAACTTGGGAAAAATCTAATTTATTTGCATTGCTAAAGCTTCGTTTTTAATATGGCAACATATTTCATACATTACTGGAAAAAAGTATTCTTAATAATACTATCGTCGGTCGAATGTAACAGGAAATTGTGCTATATATTTGAGCGGTACAGAATTACTTATATCGGGGGATTCAGAATTTTATACACGTAGGAAAATCATAAATAGGAGGACCCTTTCTTCCCTGAATCATTTATCGTACGATACGATAACTGTATAATGTATCAGTTTTATATTCTTGGAACAGATCAGTGATATTTCAGCTCTGTGAGATTACGTTTCACTTCGCTCCGTCATGGCACTTTATTAAGAGCAATCTCGGTTCCTATCTCGCCGCTTATTTTGTTACGTAGAAATTATACGGCCACTTCACTTTGTTGATGAAATGCGACAAGATTGTTTTATGATGGGGTGACATGGGTGTATTACCTTTCCACAATGGCCGACGTACGACCCTCTTCAATGTCCATTGATGTATTAGTTCGTCAAAAGGTCCATAAAAATGTTGGTCCGTTAATGGATGGTATCATGAGAGGCAGAAGTACACCGATCATATTCCACATTCTATATTTTTATTAACATACTAGATGTGCCCGCGATTTCTTTCGCGTGTGATAGATTATACTAATTATAGGTATTGTTATTATTATCATAAGTACTCCTAACGGCTTGTCGGAAAACAAATTAGATTTCGTGGGGTTTAATGTTTTTGCGCGGAACCAATTTTTTTTAAAAATAAAGTTATCCTAAGTTATTCCTTATAATATCAGCTATTATATCTGCCAGTGGATGTTTCGTCAAAATTTGTCTCGCCGTTTCGGAGATTAGCCGGAACAAACAGACAGGTAGACAAAAATGTATAAATTGTTTTTTTGTTATAAGTACCGTTTATATGCATATGCATTTATTAAAAAGCTGTTATTTTGACATTACAAACAGACATTTCAATTGTATTTATTTGTAAGTATAGATAAGCCTCTATCACCGTCCAATTGGTTCAATATAAATAGGTTACATTGGAAGCACGTATGTATGTATGTATGTATGCGTAGGAAATCCCTACCTTTGCTTTAAGAGCGTTTACGCCGTACGGCATTTCATACAAACTTTTAAGCCCTTGTTTTTAGAAATGAATGAACCGATTTTAATGAAAATTCATACGCATAAGCAGGATACAAAGGTGTCAAAAGTTACTTAAGAACATTTTCGTTACAGTCATATATTATCATAGTGTTACAGCCAAATTAGATCGATTTTAAATTTTCCTTAGAAACAGAGATTTCCAGTTATCTTTTTTTAAATAAGACATTTCGAAAATGTTGTTAAGTAAGTTAACAGTCTTAAAACAATAATAATATGTACAAGTATTTAGAAAGGAGGGGAAATAATCCAAGGGCATCAAAAAATTCGTCCGCATCGCTGTCAAGAGGAAACGTGCCCAAAATGCTGGCAGCATTGCCACGTTGTACGGTAATGCTGATTCTTTGGCAAAAAAATACGCCAGCCCTCTGGTCACGTGAAGAGTCGACCAACCGCTTGGTGATGTCTCAAAATACTAAGTGGGTACTCGGGCCCCATGGCTCTAGTATTTCAACCCCAAACGGCTCAAACATATAAGTTCCAAAGAGATTGGAGTATTTGCGCCGTGTGAGGTTTTCCGCACCTGCAGCAGTCACCGCAGCACAGCTTACCGTGCTTGGAAGATGGGATGGCGCAAGAGTGTCGACACACATTGCATCCCACACCAAAGGCCTACCAACCTGCCAAGGCATTATGGTCATACCGTCTGGTCTCTTGCCATCGTCGCGTGCCAAGCCATTGGGTTCTAAAACAGCTGGCACGGCAGTGACAAAAGCACGACGGATGATGTCATTGATGCTGGCATGCCGCGCTATCCGGCCTGCGCTTTTACTGCAGGATAAGCCATGGTGTCCGAGGCAGTCGACACCTTCACCGCATTTGCAGCGATGTGGAGCCACGCAAGGGGCGCTCAGACGATTTGACATTCTTATGATAGGCACTTTTTTAAATTAATGAACCTCTAAAAGCTTCTTGAGGTTCTAATGATGGACACTTTTTTAAATTAATGAATCTCTAAAAGCTTCTTGAGGTTTTAATGATGCACACTGTTTTTAATAATTTAGCCTTTTCTCACTGTTGGTTGCATTAACTAAGCTAGGGTACCCCGACCAAGCGGGCTAAGTTAGGTTAGAACTGTGAAAAACCGCGCGCGAGTCGAGAGAGCTTAGCGAGCGGTGCCGCGACATCAGCCGCCGAGCGCTACATTCAAGTGGTCGTAATTACTAGGCTATTTAGAGTTTTTAGTACCACAAAATATAAATTATTTTTGGTTCATGTGAACGCTAATGGGTCTCTGGTAATAAACACGGAGATGAATGTTCGATAAAGATTCTGCAGTCATTAAATCGAGTTCGACATACGGTTTTAATAATATCCGATGAGGTTCCACGTATTCTATTTTTAAGCATAGGAAAGGCTTTGTTCTTTTATGTAATATTTTACCAGCCTGTATGAAAATATTTAGATAAAATTATTACAACACATGAATGATACAGCAGGACAAAAATGCGCGCGCCTCAAAGAGATGTCAGCATTAAAAGAAGGGGCCCGTAAGGACCGAAGCCTGCCGGGTCAGCGGGATTATCCGAAAGGGTTACCGCTGGCCCGGAACATAAAGGGCTAAGGAAGGAACACGGGTGGGTTTTAGTCAGTAAGAGTCTGACACTCCCTTCCGCTCCACCCAGAGCGGGAGGAGTCATTTGATGATATCCCATCCTGAAAAAAAAAAAGGACAAAAATAGCACAAACCTAAATATAGCTCCCTCATAAATTTTATAAATCTACACGCATACCCTCATGTATCTATTTATATCGGTATTATGTTGCGAGTGGTTAAATTTATGTTAGGATTAACTGCCTCCCGCAACTGGTTTGTAGGTCAGGCTCGTTCAAGCCTCAATTTTGCATTCCGTTTAGATATTAAGGTGTGAGGTTGTAACTTAGCGAAGTGGACCACCTGAGCTCGACGTATCTTAGCCGAGTAAATAATAGCCTAGATTATATAGTAATAGAACTGCCCTGGAGTGCTGCCTTTGTCGGTGGAATATTAATTCTCTGGACAATGGGGTAACGGAAAATTATGCAAAGCCCTGTGTATTTAGGTATGCCTATCTTAGGTTCAGATTCATTGTGCTTCTAGCTTTGCTATGCGAATATGGAAGCTGAAGGTGAATAGGAGCGTTAAACATGCAGTTTCTGGTTTCATCCATAATTCATTGTGCATTGAATAGTTGCTTTGTCAGTTTAAACTTTAAACTTTTGACCGCCACACGACTAAAAATCAAAAACGTGCCCTCGGCGTCAATGTCTGTAATTTAGTTGAACCGTGGCATTCTGGGCACATTTTGGTTGGTCATCTATACATGACTGTGGCGGTCAATACGATAAACGAATCGTGATAGTATGAACTATACATAAAACAGCATTTCTTTCTATCTACTTATAAAAATAATAAGGCCATATTCCTTTTTTAATAAGTGCGTTCAATCAAGCAGAGTGTGTAGTATTTTCCGTGAACGTTTATTTGAAACTGACAGCATAAAAGACTGGTGAACCAGTAACCACAACACGTGTGTCTCGTGTCCATATCACGAGACACACGTGTTGTGGTTACTGGTTCACCAGTCTTTTCTGTTGTGTCTGTGTTTACTGGTTCACTAGTCCGGTCGTTGTTTATGAAAAAACAAACCTTTTAAAGGCTCTATATTTTGCATTTTAACCGTAACATAACAAAACTGACCAATACCTACAACAGATAATTTTGGAATTCTGTTTTTCATTCAATACGTTAGGAGTTCGAATATGTGATATTCAGTGGGATTTATAGGCGAAATGCGAGGTACATACAAACGAAACAAAGACTAGCGCATCACAAAATAAAAAGCATATAGCTGTGGCATAACTTGTTGGGTAAATCGTTTTAGTGATGCGTGTTGTTGCGGGAAACTACGGGATTTTCCTGTTATATAAATGCGATGAAACGAAGAGCAATCAAACTGCTATCGTCAATCTATTGGCTGGTTATCATTGTTGAGGATTCCGTTTAATTTATGGTTTAAATATACATTACGAATGCTTAAACTTATGATTTTTTTTAAAATAAAATTCTGGAAATAACTGTTTTAACGAATTCTGGAAAAGATTCTAATGAAATCCCAACCACAAACAAAAAAAACACGTCCGCTTCGTAATAAAACTGCAGCAATATGAGCCAACGCGTAGGCGAGCGTAGCTGCCCTATAATTTGCTACGACATGCGACAGCGCAACCGGCGCGCTACGCCGTAGTACTCGCAGCAACAATTAAAATTGGTGAATAAAATCAATACCTCTACATATTACAAAAGTCGCTTTTCGTGTCTGCCTGTGTGAGCGCGTTGTTCTTCAAAACCTTAATATCCGTGTTCAAAACTGTGCAACGGATTTTGCTGGAGCTTTGACCATCTTTGACCATCATCAATTAGAAAATCATTATTATTTTTTATTCTCGTTATTTTGTCTAGTCCTAAAAATCGTGTTTGCGGGTTGCAATCTATTATATTTTAACGTCAAGGATAGTTAGCTGCGTTCTCCTGTCTGCTTAATATTTGTCTGCCAAGTCTATACTTGACTATTCATTTAGGTAATTTCCCTTTTGTTTGCTAATCGCAGCAGAAAAAAGGATTTATATTTACGAGCAATCAATATTTGGCACTATTAAATCTTTTAACAGTTTTCCAAATGCCTAAAGTGTCTAAACCCCGTGTCCGGAGTGAGTATGCTAATCGCGGCAGCACTAGGTGTATCAGGCGCGGGGCGTGCGGCCCGCTATCGGTGGCGTTTTCGCGCTCCGCTGGATATAGTGAAAAGCGTCCGTTGCAATCTCTGCCCACGCTTGAACACTTCGCCCTCACTGCGTATATATTGTTCCCCGCTATCACTTAGATATATTGTTTTGTAAATATTGTGTGCCGCAGTACTGCGCTCCACTTCCCCACGAGGAAAACCTTCGGGCCATTTTAAAACGCAGCAATAATTTATTTTGTAATTTATATGGAAGTGAAAGGAAATCGAATAATGGAATGACTGCCCGTTTGTTTTTTCTGCACCATAAATGTCCTTTGGAAGAAAGGAATTACGAGTTGCGTAAGCAAGGAGGTTGGGTTTCTTTTTATTCGTTCTTATGTATGATATTTGACTGACTATATCAAATATTTGGAATAAAATGTTATAGGAAAAATCTAATGATATATTTTTCATAGTAATGGCGTGTTCTGTTCGATGTTGTTCATCATTAGTGGATATGGATCAAATCAGCCGTAAAGTTTTAACGAGCGGTCCCGGGGGCGTACATACTCGTGTTAGCATATCATATATACGCATGTCATAGTTGTTCACATCTCCCAATGAACTTGTTATTATGGAAGTTATCGTGTATTAATATTACGATAGTCTCCTACTATGGGTAGCTAAGAAACTACGCGTAACGTAACAACACTGAATAATAACCAAACAATTTTGAAGTGTTTTTTTTTTGTGTGTTTTCAGTACATATTTTGTTTGTGAACACCAAAGAGTTAAGTAACGTGAACACTATGTATAAAATTACTGTCAAGATCCTACATATTGATGAATTACCTGCCTACTTGCAGATATTGACGTGCGTGACTGTAGAAGTAATTTCTTTTTGTATATAGTTTTTCAATAATAGGTATCTAAGACCGCAGCGGTTGATTAGTTCTCCGGCTAATAATAGGACACGTATCACTAACCAAGTGTTTGCAATCAACAGAGAGATATCCGTTATTCTAATTGAATCAGACCAGAAACGTGTTTGACTAATACAGACATAAATATGGATAATAGTCGCTTCATTAATTTTCGGGTGTGCTGCATCGGATTCATATCTGTTTGAAATCTATAGACAAGAACGTAAGTTTTAACTAATCTTTGATTGTTATTTTGTTGTACCTCGAATAATTGACAATATTCATACTAATTATCATCATCTGCCTAGCCTTTTCCGAACTATGTTGGGGTCGGCTTCCAGTCTAACCGGATGGAGGTGAATACCAGTATTTTGGAACGACTGACCACCACAACCCAGTTACTGGATTCATACTAATATCCATACTAATATTATAAATGCGAAATGTCTCTCTGTTACCTTTTCACGTTTAAACTGCTGAACCGATTTAGATGAAATTTGGTATAGAGATTTGAGTTTGAGTCCCGGGAAAGGACATAGAATACTTTTTATCCCTATATTCCCACGGGATCGAAAGTAATGCAGCTGAAACCGCGGGGCGCTGCTAGTTGTAACATAAAATCACGCCTGTAATCCCAAAGGGTTACACAGAGGTCTATACAAGGGCCACATTTCGCCAGATACGATTAAGTCTCATGTAAGAGGGAGCCTATTGCCATCAAAGGGGCCGTAATCCAGACTCTGGCCTGTTGGTGAGGAATTCCTGATTAAAAAACCCAATGACATTTTGCTCGACCTGGAAGTCAAACCCAAGACGTCGTGCAGTATCGCTTCTAGTTGTGACCACTAGTGGCCGATTCCTATAACATACGGACTGTTAAAGTTTAAAATTAAGACTCTTATCTTTACCAATAATGAAGCAAAGACCTCAGAGCTTCGCATAGTAGACCCATAACTATGGAAGCAGCTATCACAGGTACAATTAGCTTACGGATCTATTTATATTCCCAGTTTGGCAACAAGAAAATGCTACTATTGGTAAGCAAAACCATCGTTTTTGTTTATAGGAATCGAGCATAGATCAACGAGGCAGTCAGTTATATATTGCAAAAAATAAAAACTGAATCTTATCACTGAAACATTCTAGATGTAATCACATCGAAAGCAACTTCGCTTAACCTCATATTTCAATAATCTTCCGCAAAGCCAAGAGAGAGCTTATAATAATCCTTACAGACAGACATTTATCTCATTTATCAATTGTTTGCGAAGAAATAAACAGACTAATTGTGGCTCTAGCGGTTAGGACGCCCTTCCCTAGCGTCGCATCAATCGTTCTAGGTTAGATTCGGGCACTCGCGACCGTCTCCCAACTTATTTCGATAGGACAGAATATATTCCAAGCTGATTCATGCGAGAGATAGGGAGAAAATATGAAGACGTTCCCGAACAGATCAAATATCTAGCGAATATGAACGACCATGTTCGTATAAATGTGCTTAGCTATGTAGGTATATCTGTTCCATATGTATGTAGTTGTGAGTCTTCCTCATTCAGAGTTGACTTTGATGTGCAAGTACTGGCCGTGAGCTAGTTAATTAATGTTCAACCAGTTCTATCTCATTAGGAGATTGTGACCGTCTATGCTTTTTTTTTTGTTGATGATTAGTTCGCGTTTTTACATGAACCCTCATGTGAACGCGTGTGTTAGTGACTGGTATACACCCTTACATTTTGATCGTTTTAATCCTTATATGGGGTAATTGTACTTATCATTATGAACAACTTTCATAATGAAAAGTTGTTAATTAAAATTATGAAAATAATTATTATTATTTGTTTTTTTAAATTATCAATTACACCTTATAAGGATTAAAACGATCAAAATGTAACAGTGTATATATAACATATTATTCACTGATAAACTATCAGTAGGTATGTAGGTACATGAATTGACTTATTTCCTTCGCTTTGTGCTTTTAAAATGTACCTACTGTTGAGGAAGAAAAAGAATCAATTATGTAAATGTATGCAAAACAAACTTTACGAAGGATTGAGTTTCGGTTTCTGATTAATTTAATTAAAAAACAGCGAAGAGGAAACAACAACAAACATTAAGCTACCTACATACTTGTATAACTTCCTGTAAACAGTTTTTTTATCTCTCCTTCGTCTTTTTATAACTAGAATAGCTTCTGTCTGCGACTTTGCCCGCGGAAAAAATTATATCCTATGACACTCGGCATTACTGTAGATTCTCATAAATGAAAGAAAATTCGGAATCGAATCAGTAGTTCCGAAGATTACCTCCTATATACAAACTCACAAATTTTACCTCTTTATAATGTTATTATTATATTATAGTGAAGGGTAGACATAATTACCTACAGCAAGGTATGAATTCTATCGTAAAGTAAATTAATCCTAGCATTATTAAACTCTGTCGTTTGGAAGACACCCTGTAGCAAACAATCCATGATCGGAGCAGCGATTGATTCCGCACACACAAATATTTGTCCGCAGCGGTCAATAAGCATTGTAACCGAACAGACTGGTCACTATGTAAGCATACAATTTAATCTAAACCTCGCCATTTATATTGGGAGTTTCCATTACAATTGAAATCTAGTTTGTTTTCATTGCTTTAAGTATGGCTTTTAGCCTTATACGTACAGGTCAAAATAAATTAGCTAGCGAAACTAACAAAACAAAAAAAAAAACAAAAAAACAAAACAAAAAAAAAACATGATTTTGATGTTAATTTATAGGTATTGTTGTTACATGAAGTATGAGGTGAGAAAATCAGTTTTTTTTTTGTTTTGACATCGATACTGGCTCTGAGAGCAATATGGTGGCCAGCCCGCAACTTACGACGTTTAGGTCATAGGTTCGAACCCAGAGAGGCGTTTTACTTTGTGTAAATTATTTCATCACCACTGCTCTCAAAATGGTGAAGGAAAACATCGTGAGGAAACCGGCATGTCCTAGAACCAAAAATTCGAAGACATGTGACATCTACTAATCCGCACTGGGCCCGCGTGGTAGATTAAGCCCACTCCCTCTCGAAGTGAGGAGGCCTGTGTCCCAGCTGTGAGAACAATATAGGCTGATTATAATATTGATACCTATCACATTTGTGAAGTGTACAGAAACATACAGTACCCGGCGATAAATATTGCACATCGACTTTTACCTTTTTTTGTATTCTATACAAAGAATAAAAATAATTATCAAAAGAAGCAAATCATAATTGTTTTAACAGCTCCTAATAGATACCGGACTGTTTGTATTTCGTGCGACAGAGATAACGCTCTACGAAGCCGAAATTAGCCGATTGTTTCTTTCCAAAGGTCGATGTGCAATATTTATCGCCGGGTACTGTAAACAGGTTTTTGAACTGATATTTCAAAAAAAAAAAAAAAAAATGTAATAACAAAAAAAAATTGTTTTAGTGTTCAATTTTATAATTATTGTATGATGTATTTACTAGTATGCTAATTGATAGTGCCGTGCTTTCCTATAATTTAAATACATGTGCGAGATCAATATTATGTCAACGACTCTAGGTTAACGCTGTGTATGTGTTTAGTTGGTAAGCCTTATTTGTTTGTTTGTTTTATTAAAAAAACGTTGCCCCACACTAGGAATTTCTCCTGTATTGTGGGTGCTTTTACAAACATTTAATCTCACATACACAAACAGCCAGACCCGGAACAACTACTTGTAGGTCATACAAATATCTGTTCCGTGCGGGAATCGAACCCGCGACACGCAGCGCAGCAGTCAATCGCTTAACCACTGCGCCAACCGTGCCGTCAATAATAATTAAAAATTAATAATTAATTATTAATTTTTTAATTAATAATTATTAATAAATAAAACCGCGTTTGATGAGTTTCGCTAGTTTATTTAATTTGATCCTGTATATCGCAGATGATGTATGTTTTTTTTTGTATATACCATCAATGTTTTTGATATTTCTTTTATTCCTCTAATGTTTTTCCTAAAGATATATTCACTCGTCGTAAAGTCCGATATAGTATCAGACCTATATAGGGCAATATCTTTATTCAATATTTGACGATTATATCAAGCTCTCTCCGGCTCCGTCAAGAGGATTGGTGAAGCGAGCAATAATGCCCGTTTCCAGTTAATGCTTCGATGAATTGGGTAACGTTACAAGTTTCGAATTTGAGGGAACATGCTCAATGCCAATAGCTCTATTGACTGAAGGTGTCTGATAACATTGCTTTTAAACAACTTTATAAATCTAATCTCAAAGCTTTATAAAATAATTTATTGTTATTAAAACCAAATTGAAAATATTCTAGTATAATTTTACTAAATAAAAATAATCTTATTAAAGCCCGTATTGACATCTTAATTTCAATTAATATTTTTCTTTTGATCAAAAGGCCTTAACGACGACGTCTAGATTGGTTTTGAGCTCATAATTACTGAGACAAGCGAGGCGAACACAAGGATCAATTGATCATATCTTCGGATAGACGAAGGCCTTTGAGTTGTTTGCGCGATCGAGTTGAGCTCAAAACAAACGCGAACAATCTTAGGTAAACAATATTTTGTTAGTTCATTTATCATTTATACTTATTTATTTGTCTAAGATCTGAGTAATTATAATTAAATTTTGGCTGCGTCACTTTTGGGAAACGAAAATTGATACAGCCTTATCGATATCTTTATTATTTACCGATATTAAATCGTTAATCAGTTTGTTCCGTCGGCACGGTGGCGGCGTGGCGGTGCGGCGCGGTGCGGCGCGACTGTCACACAAAAGCCCGACGTGGTAGGTAATTGTGTATCAGTCGCTAACAGCTCAGTCGGAAACAATTACGTGGGGATTGATAGCTGTGTCACGCTAACGCACACGCCGTCACCTATCAACTAACGAAAATCTCTAAAGAAATGGCGCAGCCGACGGTTTATAGCGAGTCACACCGTTTAGGTGAAAACGATCCGTGAAAAAAAAATGTGTTTGAAAAATGATCTATTTGTGACTATAAATATACAGAGTGTAGAATTTTTCAAGTAGGCGTGGACGGCCAAATTCGAAACTATGAGGAATAGCGGAAAGTACTCAAAGGAGTCTCGTGCTCGATTTTGATGAAAACTAAAACTTCAGCATCATTGGATTTTTGAAAAATCAATATTTCTAGCCAGGAATGGTACCCGTTGATTTTGATAAAAAGAAACACATACCTACTGTATTATTACACCATTATTTTGATAGTGTCCCTAATAAGGATCAAATTCTGGGAAGTAATGACATAGGGCAAACATAGAAAATAGCTGTATTTCAATAAACTGCTTCATATTTCAAAGTATTCAAATCTACATTACCTCTACCTTGTTCGAAATGATGCTCAATATTTTTATTAACACACACCCGCAGCGCAGTCACCTTCACAACATTATGTTTTAAATTCAAATATTTTTATTACGATCTTTGGAAAATATTTAAAATACCTAGAATCAGTAATGTTGTAATGCTGAATGCAGTACAATCCCTGAGACGTCGAATCCAGCTATGTATTGAAAACAATGGTCATAGTTTTGAACAATTAATCAGTTAAGGTTTAATAAGTAGGTAACAGAAAAATAAGTATTTTGTTAAAAATGAGCTCTTTTCTTTAGTTTGCTGTATGTCATTACTTCCCAGAATTCGATCCTTATTATCGAATGGTATAATAATACAGTGTTTTTTTTTTCAAAATTAACGGTTTCGATTGCTGGCTAGAATTATTGATTTTTCAAAAATCCAAATCATAATCGAGCCCTAGACTCCTTTGAGTACTTTTCGCTATTCCTCATAGTTTCGGATTTGGCCATCCACGCCCACTTGAAAGATTCACTTTGTATATACTATAGAAATCAATCTGCGTGACGCTCATATTTTGAACAATTGTTTACTACATATCAGAAGGCCTAATTCCGTAATTAAAAACATTCAAAATCTAGTCTCAATTTCATCTCAGCGACTATCAGTCAAAAACTTGTAAACATGTAGTAGGGATTCTAGAGGTATTTTTTTTAAATTCGAAATGGGTTTGCTCTTGACTCTAATCTAGGTCAGAGATGACACAGATAAAGTCTACGATGGAGTGAGCTTACCCAGAAGAAGCCTGTTCACTCTTACTTTGAAGAGATTCGGGTTGTATTCACTCGGAAACACAAACGCAGGTAGATAGTTCCACTCTTTTCCATTTTTAACAAATTAAGACTGAGATCAGACCTTGTACGTTCATAAAATGACAAGAATTGCCCTCTGGTCATCTTACGACGTGCTCGTCGCTGGTGATTGTCCTGTGAAATCTAATGGCCACGACTTAAAAATTTTAGGTCGAGCAGGAACTTTACTTTGTGTAAATTATTTCATCGCCGCTGCTCTCAAAACGGTGAAGGGCAATGGGCCCGCAATGGTGGCTTATTGCCCACTCCCTTTCACAGAAAGAGGAAGCCTGCTGTAACCCAGCAGTAGTGGGAATATTATAGGCTGATTATAAAATCGTCTTACAGGATTAGCTAGCATATCACAGCATGTTCTATTAAGATACACGTGTTCTGATTTATGCGAGTCTATAACTGCTTGTAAAGTTCGACCAAGAGTTTTACTTTGCAGAGTCTGTCTTGGTTAAAAAAGGTAAGGCACCAAAAAGCTCTTTCAATCATAATTAGGAAAAGAAAAAAAGTTTTAAGTAAGTAATTACTTAAAAGTTTTTCGTCGTTACCGTTTTTTCTCGTCGTAAAACGTACAGTTTTTATGTAACATGGCGCGAGCGAGAAGTCACTTCTAAATCCTTTTCGATGTTACGGTTGTGGACGAAGCGATGAGAAATATCCACATACATATTATTCATATATTTATTTTCATTCCATAATGTTGTAGAGGTGTTACAATGGCTTAAAACTAAGGTAAATATGATGTATAAGTGTGTAGTATGTAAATGCGAAGCGAATCCAACCTAAACCTCTCGGGACGGTATTCTCCTAAATTCAGGTAGGTATGCAAGTACTGAACTCATCGTTCAAATGGTTTTGTTCTTTAGTCCATCATTCTGTCCGTGAAAACGCATATTATACCTTTGCCCCACTTATGGTTGAATTTGTGATCCTTTCTCGGTGTGCATCCGCATTATAAAAGGAATGTGCTCGGCTGTATGAAAACCACGTCTTTGCGTAGGTCTGCTGAGTGTCAGATACACGAGGTACTTGTTAGCTAATGATAGTGCAATGTTGTTTATATTGGCATTGTGGCACTGCTGCGGGTGATATTTTCTAAGCAAATAGTGTTCAGTAAACGTTGTTATTTTCCTTCATATTTCCCGAGTTCACTTAGTGTCACCTGTTGGAAAAATCGTAATAAGATTAAAAACATGTTTTTGTTATGAAGGTCCAATAAATTACAACAGCATTAATTGGTTTAAGCATCTAGAGCATTGATCCGGGTAGGATTCCGATTCCTAATTAATTGCCCCCTTTGGGAAGGTCTGTCATCATGAATCACGGGGCGGATCATAATTATTCGTTGGATCTACGGTGATTTTCTCTCAGCACTGCTAAATATAGATCGTTTCTAATTTGACTGATGAATTGTTTAGTCACCTGAGATTGTGGCGAACTCTCACTATTTATTTAGGTAGTTATGTGTATGAGTCTGGTTTGGATTTGGTATTGGATTTCATGAGCATAGGCGTTAATGTATATTTAATTCACGCGGTATTTATGAAGTTTATTTCAGTAGTTGATCTAAGAGTTGGGCTGGTTTAAGGGTTTATTTTTGGTCTCTTGAGCTTTTGGAAAGGCTTTATTTTTGCATTGCGATATTATGGTATCGGATGGAATTCATGTCGTAAAATGACCAAAGCTACAAACTTCAAGTGCTAATCACACGAGTGCAGCTGTCTTCTAACTAGAAGTCAGCTTTCGACCAGTAAGCAGCTTCAGACGCTTACATACTTTGGGGTTAGAAACTCAAACTCAAAGCATTTATTTCAATTAAAACTTGTACAAGCACTTTTGAATTGTCAAAATTAAATAGTCTGTCAGTTAGTCAGAAAGTTGAAGCTAGTTACCCATTCCAAAACGTAGATCTATGGAGAAGAACGGGCAAGAAACTCCATGGATAGTCTTTTAAATCAAGATATTACAAAATCCTGGGTACATTATTCTTATTGCTTCTATATGTGAGAGCAATGTAAAAAAAAGGAAAAAAATGAAGAAACAATTCAAAATTTAAGATTAAAAATAAGCCTTGGTAGTTAAGAGATGACCAGTCTTAACCGACGGGGCCCTTCCACGAACATGACGCGTGGATCAGCACCATTAAGCTCAACCATTTTGTAAGGAACCGAATGATCCAACACACGCGCCACCATCGGTGAGACATTTAAGTGAGCATGACACGTTCTCAACTGCCATGCTCTTTGAAGTCAACATCAAAAAAGTCATAATAAACGGAAACATGGTTCTTACATTTACGAAATATAAAAAAAAATGCTTCTAAATTATACAAAACCATAGTTTGCAATTTAATTAAGAGATCAATAGAGTTTTACTACCAAACAGGAAGAGATATTTAATAATGAAGTATTCAACAATTAAGACTTGATTGAATAAAATAAAAAATAAATTATGTTCCTAATGTCACGAAAAAAAGAAAAAAAAAGAAAAAGGGAAGCACCAGCATTAAGCCAAGCATTTTTATCTACGATATAATCATCCAACTTGTAATATGCTTGTCTACACAGTGTGCGTTTAATGCATGTTTTAAATTTCTTCTCATTTAGTTGAAGAATATCGAGTGGTATTTTGTTATAACATTTTACACAGTAACCCATAAAAGAAATAAACAATACGACAAGACATATAAACAAACAATACGACAAGCAATACCCATATGGGATGAGAAATACTTTATTTGTGGTTTGTATATAATACTGTGGTAATCTTATTCAGTTCCAATGCTCGAAGATAATATCTCTAAACCCAATTAAAGCTGGAGCAGTTGTTTTAGGACCTCCATGCACAATAGTCCTTATGTAACGTTAAATGTCTATTGTTCTCTCAAATTGGATTAGGTCGGTACATTTAATATTTTCAATGTACAGAATCGAAATACGATAAAATATAAGCAGTAATAACGAACAAACTAACATTATACGGAGCTGAAAATTATAGAAATAGAACTGGCGTGGTGCCAGTAACAACATGAGGCTCGCAGAGGATTGGTGATTGCGCGCCAATGTATGGACTATTCTGTTCGTATATTGGCGTAGCTCGATACTGCTTCCGTTAAATGCCATGAGTTTAAATGCTTGAATTGCGTATGCTTTTATTTCTACTATTGTGGTGCTGAAATTACATACAACATAACGTCAGAGGATTATGGGGGTAGGGAAAACATAAAGACGCACGCTTATCATTAATCATCCATTGTTTCTCTCTGGAGTTAGATTCAAATGAATAAAATAAGTTACATTTCGCTGTTTTTTTTTAATTATTTTGCTTTTTATTAAAAATAAACGCCCATCGTGTTTTGTAAAACTGCACTAACATCGTACACGAGAACGACACAGTTAGAATGTCTTATTTTTATAAGCTCCAGTTACAGTCGCGGTAGCCGGGATTACAAACGGAGCCTTAAAAATGTGCATTCACTTGAAATAATTACTTAGATGAGGAAGTGCCTCAGAGAAGACGTTGTGGTTTGCAGCTGACAATGAAATAAATTCTACTACAAAGTAAAACAGCCGAAACTTGAGCAATTGCGGTGTCCCGCAATGAGTTGCGCTCATGCCGCAATGCACTGTTACATAGTTTGCGAGATTTATCCCTTCAATCTCCGCTACTTTGGGGACGCGGGGGGCGCGACAAGCGGCGGCGCGCAGTCACTCACTCTAATGGGGTAATAACTACACTTGAACGTGGCAATTTGTACTACATTTTTTCGCTAAAAACTTTTTCCTGTTAGTGAGCTTTGAGCTCGGATTGTTGTGTTACTGCGACATAATCCTGGAAAAATATTATATACAAGCTTTTCCTCTCCCATTCTACCTTGCGCTGATTATAAAATATGTTTAAATGTTCCTCCAGGAGGCTCTGCGCTTTAGTAATTAACGTTTGTTTTCTTAATGCTGCGTAATTAACATCATTCTTAAAAGCAGTATCACATCCATTAGTGTAATGAAAGACTATTTAAAATTTTAATTAATTTGTTAATTACTGTACGTCTGTACTGTACTGTCTAGCGGGGAATTACAAGCGGAGTTCGGACATAGAGGTAGTTGTGCCTTAGTTGCGTCTCATCTGGACGTAATTTGCATACATACATATGTAACCTAAACATATGCAAATCTATTGCATTAATTTATGGCGACGGCCAATTAAATTATAAATCGTACACAGTACCTACAATGTGGGAGGGAATTCAAAATTTCCTTGTACATTAGCGCTGAAGGGTGTTCAGAGAAATATTCTAATGAGAATGCAAATGCTAAGCGCTGTACAGTGCACTCTGTTTTGCTGAAACAGAGCTGAAGTTTAGGCAAATTGAAACTATAATCAGATTTAAAAATAAATCCTTGCCTTTAATCCGCCGTTTTGTATATTAGTATTCCCGGGTTAGTTCCCGGAGTTAACCTAGCGGATCTGCGACGTTATTGTGATTGGCTTTTGCCTTGATAGCTTCACTCGTTTCTAAAGTTTTTAAGTAGACTTTGGATTGGTTTCACGGCTTTTTGCTTTTATAACTATAGCCCGTAATAATAACAAAACAAAAGCTTGTTTGAATTATTATGTAGGACTGTTATTGCAAATATTTAAGCTTCATAAAATATGCACGTTGATGAATAGCATATAAAACGAAGTCATGAATAATTTAAAACAGTTCCGGTGGACAGGTCGTGCATGTTTTAATAAAATTTAATCCTAAACTGATTATTTCATTCAAGCGTTAACATATTGACTATTTAACAACGCAGAAGTATAAATACAGTATTAATTTCGGCTTGTTTGCTTTGCTAATTCGTTTGTATTTGGGTAAACACCATACATAAAGAGTTAAAACAGTTATTTTTCCTACTAAGGCATGTTATTGTCAACTATAAGGCATGGATCTCGCAAAATTAGCTTTAGGCAATGAACAATAAAATGGCCGAAATGTTGTGACAATCACAAACACACATTCATCAAATATCTTCTCTCTCTGTATATATTTCTAAAACGACCCTTAAGTCGCTCTAATAAAACCGTCGTGGTCGCAAAGTGTCTATTCGTTGCCAGTAACAGCATAGCAAAAGTTGTTTTGTATGAAACAAATGAAATACTGGCTCGTCTCTTGTCTCATAAACCTCCTCAGATTTTAGTAAAGTATTATTGTTTGCGATCGTCGACCGACTTTTTCATAGCTGGGAACACTACCCTACATCGTTTTATGATAGGCGGATAAATAAAACATGTTACGACTACAACTTGCCAGTGTTATTACCTTTTTTGCATTTTATGACAATTTTGCAAAATTGACAAGTAGCTGTACTATCTCTGCCTACTCTTTCAGGTACAGGAGAGATGTTAAATGATTTTCGATGGTGGGACAATTTTAATAGGTAGGTTCAAAATGGCTCAATTCTATTAGGTTTTCTAATTATTTTACATTTTCAGTAATTAATAAGGTGAAAAAAACGTTTATAGGTAAGATTGTTGTCACTTTTAAAGGAACCAGGAAGCAATTTATAAAATTCATTTTCTCCTTTGACGGATTTAACATTAATAGGAACCGGTTAGGTACTTACTTGTAATATTGATGGAAATCTCAAGAAAAAACTAAAATTTCGCAAAATAGAAGAGAATTTTCCTCCCCAAACCAATTTACTATCTAACAAAGAAATGAAAATAAAATACGAAATTCGTCAAAACTGAAACCTCGTAATTGAAAAGGCGGATAAAAGCTAGCAATCTACATGCCATAACGGACCCGGGAATCAAATAAACGTTAAAACAATGGGTTTATCCCAAAAACACTTTGATCTGTTGCTTTTCAATTCGGTCTTGAATGTTTTGCAGTGTATTATCCTGAAGGATAATCGTGGTCAATCAATCATTATATCCTTTTTTATTTAAATTCAAGTCATCAAATTGGCAACGAAGCTAACAGTAGTGTTCCTTTACTAATAACTGTATTGAAACTAGCGTAGTCTACGTCACAGCTAGCGCAGCGTAAATATTTATACTGCATTTACGATGGGTCAACGCAGCGCTACGCAGCACTACGCAGCGTTATGCAGCACAGTACTACGCGGGGTTTAAGCGGTGCTACGTACGTTCTACGCGTAGGCTTAATAGCGTTTTAGACGGTCTGTGACATCAACACCTGCGCTGGCTACACGTCTAGTGCGAAGATTTAACGACCTTGTTTGCACCTCATGCACCTTACAGCCGCATAAAAACGAGTGTCAAATGTTTTTCAAAGTGCTATAACTATAGCGGGCCAAAACGAGCGACGTCTCAGAAAAATGGAGCCTCTACATACGTAGATTTATTCTCAACAGCGTAGGTATTTTTTTGTAATATCAGGAAACGAATACTAACTGGATCGAAGCAGGTGGCGTTCTGTGGTTCCTGCATACCCTCATGGGAACAAGGGTGAGTTTACGTATGTATGAATACTAACCGATATTTTATTTTTGTATCAGAACTTGTGGAATTAACAAGTGTCGAAAACCCCCCGAGATGTCATGTATGTGACATAAATGACATGACCTTACTGACTTTAATACATATCAGTAGATAGAGACAACAATTTTATTACGGCGATGGTGAACTGCTTACTGAAAAATACAAAACCTAAGCCTTATTATTTTTCTACCTAAAGAATCTGAAAATTACGCACATAACTAAGAAATCCCAAAAGCAAGTGAACCTTCCAAATTTCAGGCCGTTACATTTTTAAAGGTTATCGATAACGGAAACGATTACTGCGCCAATGCTTACCGGAAGGAACCGATTGGCTCCGAATTATTTTTTATAGCTCTTGGAAGGGAATTTCCACATCGATACGCGTAAATAACGGCGATATTCGATATCTTGTGCATAATAAAATTATTTTGTGATAGTAGTTGGCATCTTATAATAGGGCGTAGTTCTGCCATAATGTATCAATAGGTACGTTACAATGTTTTCGGGAAAACGAGGTTTGCGTTTATAAAATGCTTTGTAAACTTGCATCCACAAAATTTGGTTTGTGGAACAAACCAAATTTTGTGGATGCAAGTTTATAAACTTGTTTTAGAACTGTTCACCACAGATTTTCTCTCTAAGGTTTTGGAAATATTCGACCGTAAAAACAATTTGGACATTTTGCAAAATTGCATTTTGTATTGAAGTAGTTAGTCAGTAGTTCCGCCAAAATGTACAAACTTTTTAGTTTTTTCTTTTCCCGGAAACCGTTAAAATCATTCTAGTTCGATGTTCAAACTGCCACAGCGAGTTGAAATAAGCTTCAATTTTACTACTGTGGATACTAGACGTAGGTCGAACGAAGATCACAAAAAATAGGTAGATATGACGTAAATAACAATAAAAAAAAAACGAAGCATGAAAAACAGTTTTAGGTTTATTTATTTATTACCTGCGCCCCGCGGTTTCACCCGCGTAAATGTCGATCCCGTGGGAATATCGAGAAAAAAGTAGCCTATATAATAATCCAGGGTGTCGGCTACCTCCATACAAAATTTTCGTTTGAGCGTGAAGAAGTAACAAACATATAAACACACACACACTCACAAACTTTTGCCTTTATAATATTAGTGTGATTAATTAATACTTCAAGCACATAAATGTACAGAGACGGATTTAGGCCGCTATCCCACTGGCGTTTTACGAGCGTCGGCGTCTCTGGAACGTCTGCGCAGCGTCAATGTTGCGCAGACGCGACGTTGACGTCGCGTCATCGCGTGAAAATCATTAACGTCCGCTGAACGCGACGTCGACGTCGCGTCTGCGCAACGTTAACGCCGCGTTTGTTGGCAACAGGTACACGTGCGCGACGTTAACGTCGCGTTCAGCGGACGTTATTGCTTGCCACGCAACGACGCAACGTCAACGTCGCGTCTGCGCGGCGTCGACGCTGCGCAGACGTGACGTTGACGTCAACGCTCGTAAAACGCCAGTGGGATAGCGGCCTTAATGCCATAGGCATTTTCTTACTAGTCAACCTATGGGTGATGCAGAGATAAACAGTGGTAGGTGCAATAAAGATACGTATAAACCTATATGTAATGTTATGTTTATATGTATGTTTATTCTTACTGATACTGTTAAAGTAGGTAACATTATTAATAAAGTATTAATAAATAACATGCCAAAGATAATGGAAAGAAAATATTTTTATCTGAGTTGATACGTTTTGGCAAAAGGGTTTTTGGTTTTATTTGGTTTTATTTGACCTACCTACCACATTAGGGCCAGAACGGCGTAATAAAATTAATTTTGAGTGCATTGCTAATACATTTAGGCAAAACTAAATCTCATTAAGTTATGAATACTTAAAACAAGATAGTAAAATTATCGTATAGTATCGTGTGGTAAGTGATATAATTTGACTAAAAACTTAAAAAGGTACAAAAAGCGGTATCTGACAGTCTCCTTCATTATGTAATAATGTAAATTAAAAAATTGATTGTTTTATTCATTAAAACGCATACCTACTCATAAAAAAAATGTGAAAGAATAATATTCGTGCCGCGATATAATTTTTTAATTATCATCTGGCCACAATGAGCCCCTTATTCTTAATGAGATCATTTAACTGTACTCAATTTAATTACTTTCGTATTATCTTGAGAACAGCGCTAAGTCGCCCTTAATCGCCGACGACAATATATTACTATTAAAAGAATCGAATGCTCGGATTCGAGCCGGCTGTTTGGCTCGAACATTAAGGGCCCATAAAATTGAAATGATGATGCCTAAGGACGTTGCGGTATGCTTAAAGATACCGCCGCATCGTTGCCGTTGCAATTTCAATTTTATTACCATACTATAAGTTATATTTCTATTCCTCGCCTAGTAAATATACCAGCCGCCAGTGGGCGCCGGCCCTAACTAGAGCTAGAGTCTAATCGATATCGGGGCGTGCAAAACTACGACTTCGATACTATTAAACATTTCTGATGCTAAAAACATTATGTAAGGTACCTAATATATTCTTATACTCGTATTGTATGTTTAAATAGTGGATTGTTGTTTTATTTTATTTATTTTGTTTTCTTTCTTACGTTGTCTACATCTCATAGCTACTTTCCTATCGCAGGTATATTGGAAGAGGTCGTAAGAAATAAGTATCACCTTTGTACGTATTTTCCATCACTTTCTTGTCAGTTTATGTGTGTGTGCATAAATGGTTAAATAAATAAATATTGTGCGGATACATTAGCGTTTATTACGTCTGTTTACGAGTCATGCTAGCGAGCGGAGCGGCCCGCTCGAATGGATAAATGGCGCCGCCGGCAAATTATTGTTCTACTACTAAATTATCCATCGGTGGTAGCCAGCCCTTTATGTGCTCTTCAATGGATCCCTTCGTAGGTTTTCATTATCATTTAGCGCTATTAGATGCCTTTTTGGCAAGCTTTACCGTTAGAATGGGAATAGTTAGCCGATGTTATGGGTCCCCAATTAACTAAGAATTATGATGTGGTTTATGTTCTTTACAGTGAATATTTCAACTCGTGTCCAGCAATTAGGTAGGTATTTATTTTGGAGAATGTGCTTCATCTTCAGGCGACTTATTATCTATAAGTTAGCTAAATCCGATATAATTAAATTCATGAGACGTGGTGAATAATTTATATCCTATTCCAATTCAAAATACCTAATGAGAATGACCGATACCTACAAATTTTTCACCAATCATTTCAAGATTTCATTGCTGGCTTGCAATTTCTATTTCCTTTAGTAAAATACGGGGCGGCGGCGGCGGCGGGGGACCTAACTTACAAATATTCTACGAATTTGTTTGTATAAAAAGAAATAACTTTCTTTTCGAAATCTAAGGACGTAAAATGTTAATTTACCTTCAATATTCCGGCTGTTTTTTTACCAATAAACATCAAAGCAAAAATTATGTGATGGCACGATTTCGTCTGGAATAATTTATATTCATAAAGATAAGCCACGCGCGCAGTTTTCTTTATGGTAACGTATGGTCGGGCCACACTGACTTACTGTGTGCCTGTGAGGTGATAGATCGAAGGTATTTGACAAGGGTCGCATTACACGACTTCCGGTGCCCATTGTTTGATTAAATGTAAGGTGGACGAACGAACTTCAGAGCTATCACTAAATTGCCGAATTGCTGTTCCAGGTACTTGACACATCATTACGCCTGTATTCCCCGAGGGGTTAAGCAGAGGTGTACCTATAAGTAACTATACCCACATTTCGTCAGTTATTATTTATTTATTCAAAATTCCATAAATAACACCTAAGAGTTATAACGCCAATGCATTGTTACTACCACAAAGATATATCTAAATTATATTGACAACCCAAAAATACAATTAAAAGTACAATAAAATACAATAAAATATACAATCATAAATACAGTTAAAATACAAACAAAATACAATTACAAATACCATTAAAAATACAATTCAAATCAGTTTAAGTTCGGCGAGCGTGTTGCAATATCAACTTACACAAATCTAGAACCCGAAAAAAAAAATTAAAGAAAAACTAAAAAACTCCATGTGGAAAAACTCAATAACTCTTTGCCGACCCGAAAATCGAACCCAGTTACCAGTTACCCAGTTATTTCACAAATATGAAGGAACGTAGAGAACTCAGTCTCAGTTCCCAGTAAAATGTTACCGCTGGCAAATTTTTCTGCAAACATTTCATACAATGAAGAATTTAAAACAATATGTTTCACGGTTTCAGGAAGGCATTGTTCACGATACGAATTACAATTCTGGCGATGTTTTGGGTTACAACGGCGGACGTGGTCAAGGCAGCGATATGACAAATATCATATGTATGCATGTGAAGAGGGTTGGTCGCTTGTCGCCTTTTCACGAATACATAATGAGGGAAACTTGGAATTACGGACTTTATAATGAAAATGCGGTACTCATTGGTATTTAAGTAGGTTCGCAGATTTATTATGTAGATCATCTTTTACCTTGCCTTTTCCCAACTATGTTAGGGTCAGCTTCCAGCCTAACCAGATGCAATTGAATGCTCGTCACAGCGAGACAATCAATGTCAAAACCTTGTCAAAAATGTAGGGAAATTAGATGTATTATTTTATATGGAGCGACTGCCTATCTAACCTACACAACCCAGTTACTGGGTAATACAATACAAGGAAAGAAAAAAAAGAAAGAAATAAAATTTGTTTATTCTGCACAAACAAAAACGCACATTGCAAATAAAAATTAAAAATGATTAAAAAGTAAAAAATAAAATACACACCCAACGCAGTCAAAAGCCTCGTATTCAAGCTTAGAAAATGTTGACAATTTTGTCCATTGCTTGATGTCAGGGCCAGGCACCAAAGACAACACACATTATTATTTGACAACTGACATTGACAATAGATATCACAACAAAACGTGAAAACAACAACAATCAAACAAAAACAAAAATGCCAATTTCAGAATGGAAAAATAACTACGTTTGTAACAAACAACATTAATAAGGACAATAATTAAGCTGTGCGTCGCATCTGTGCAAGAACAGGTCGTTGCTCAGCAAAATGCTGTGACTTCGGACGAACCTATCGTAAACAGCGCTGATTTTCAGCAACTACCTCTCGAATGACTAGTGTTGCCCAAATGCAAGACCAAGACAAGACCTTAGCCAGTCTTGGTCTTGGTCTTGCGTCAATACACCTGGTCTTGGTCTTGGTCTTGGTATTGCGCTCTCAGTCTTGGTCTTGGTCTTGGTCTTGCAGCAAGAGTCTCGCAAGTCTTGCGAGACTCTACTACTTAGACTAGACTACATTCAAATACCTAT
This sequence comes from Luperina nickerlii, assembly GCA_963855955.1. Classification (NCBI taxonomy): domain Eukaryota; kingdom Metazoa; phylum Arthropoda; class Insecta; order Lepidoptera; family Noctuidae; genus Luperina; species Luperina nickerlii. Next base: position 11,125,073 of record OY979664.1, on the reverse strand, counting down.
TAGCCTATTGCTCAGGGTGGCAGGGACATCGACGCGCAACCGCTTACCATGGATTCAGTAGGTACAGACGCCAGCACATCAACCTACTACAATCTGTCAAATTTCTTTAATAGATTTTCAACTTTATCGCTAAAGCATAAGGTTCAAAATTGATTGGGAAAATTTGACAGTTTCGGGTAGCTTGATGTGCTGGCGTCTGTACATGATTCTGGACCCCCCCTGCGTTGAAATTTTTCGTCGGCTTTTTCTTAAATTTTACGTTTTTTTCTGCAATATAATTACTCTAAACTGTATAAAATCATTATTTCTATCTGACCCAATGAGATTTTTAATTAACAAATTGTAAATTCACTTGTTTCACTTAAAACAGCAATGTAAATAAAACTCGAAAGGGCTACCTGATCAGCTGTATCGCTAAAGTTCATTTGCGAGGTCAACACTGTCTTCGTACCTACGCTATTCACTTTCAAATGCCGCCACAAAGGGACCGCAGCGCCAAGCGGTCTCCTCGTATTATTAACGCACTTGAAAATAAACTTTAAAATTATTACAATAAAGTGCATAAATGCTTGAACCTGACAAAAAATGCGGAAGATTGCGGGAATCCCCGCGCGGTGTCGAGTCGGCCGTGAATCCCAATGAATCTAACAGACGCGTCACATGAGGCATTTTAATCATCTATATAATTGAATGACCCATTTACTACTTTTATTTTAGATAACGAATCTAAAATAAAAGTAGTAAATGGGTCATTCAATTCATCAAAAATAATTATCCCCTCATAATGATGAGGGGATAATTATTTTTCTAAAACTTCATCGATTTAAGGGGGAAGCGCTAAGGTAGCCCGCGAAATTAAAATTTTCTTACGTTTTTTTGCAATTTGCTGGTCAGTGAATTTCGCGGGCTACCTAATACCGCTTTCGCCTTAAGTAAAGAAGATTAAAAAAACGTGCAGAAGTGTATTGATAGTCACGTAATTTTTCGATATTTTTTTATTATCAACAATAATTTTAGTTTTGAATGCAATTCAACAATGTAATTTACTGTTTCATAAAAAAATACATCCATTTTCGCATAATCGGGCTTGAAACCAAATACCTACTATAACGCCCAAATCTCAGTTTGACTTAACTGCGAGACGCAAGAGTCTTGCAGGCTTAGTCTTGTCTTGCTCAAGTCTTGCAGGGTTCAGTCTTGGTCTTGGTCTTGCTAAAATAAGTCGGTCTTGGTCTTGGTCTTGGTCTTGCAAAAATGCAAGAACAAGACCAAGACTGCAAGACCAAGACCGATTTTGGGCAACACTACGAATGACGTAATGACGTCTCACCGTAAATCGGGTAAGTCTAGTTTTCCGAGTACAAGTGTAATTCTAGCTGAACATAGTGTGTACTTATAACTAAAATAAAGAAAAATATATATCTGTTAATAAGCATTACTCTTATAATTAATAAAATACATAAACTAAAAATATATAACCATAATACAATTTTATTAGAACAAAAATGCTGAAGTAATAACTCTTTGTACAGTGTGGTGTGTTTTCCTATTTATATTTATGCTATCTTAGTAATTACATCTTCGATACAAGTAAAGAATTATGCGTTGATACACCACATTCTTCTAGTTTGAATATGTTTCAATATGAATAATGGTTTGAATGCACCATAGAAAATTGGAATTGCGATGGCGGCCATTTGCATAACGGCCACAGGTACATCGATGCAGGCATGTCGCTGGCAAGCTACACCCGTGCTTTTCCGACATACCAAGTAATTCAAAACCATGTTGCCTCCAAAATTCTCAATGACCAAGGGGTATTGTATTACCCTGTAAATGGGTTGTCTTGGTAAGATTGGTTGTCAGACTTTCGGGCCTCTGACGACCCGTAACGATTGTCAAAGATCCATGAATGACAGTCGGTACCAACGGTTTTACTTGCTTTCCGACGGACGGAGGGGTATATAAAGATGGTCACCTATCCACGGACAAACCTGATCGATCGACCGGTGCAGCTGTTATTACTTAGCCAGATACTATGTACGTACGTACTATGTACGTGTGTATGTATGTACTATGTATCTGCTAGGGGCTTGTGACAGTATGATATCTACTGTTCAGAAAGGTTCATGAATGAGTACAAAGTATATTTAACAACTTAAAGAGTTGCTCCTTTTAAAATTACAAAGTATTTAAGTACTGTATGAGTACTATAATAAAATAGAGGGAATTCAGGTAATTTGATTAATACCTCCGTCATTACCTACACCTAAGAAGCTATATTTTTTTAAATTTCCTTTGAAACATAGGTGTACCGGAATGAGTATATTAAACGAGGGTTTGTAAATAATTATACCTAAGGGCCAGTTGTTACAAACGGTTGGTTAACGTAACATACGTACGTCAAATAATAACGATTACGTTCTCGTTATTATTTGACGTACGGCAAGGCCTAGAATCAATTCTATTTTATTGTAACTTTTGACGTTCAAAAGTGCCTTTTAGGTGCCTATTTAAAAAATGCTTTGACTTTGGCCATAATTTACTAATTGTAATTTGAAACATCGCTATTTTTTTGGTTTGACGATAGTTAGCGCCATTTTTGACGCGTGCGTCAAATGGACGTGAAACAACCCGCCCTAAGAATGGTTCTATTTTTAACACATTTTTATACTTTTCTTCTTGTGTCATCCGCTTGTCAGCTAATCGTGTCAGATTAGTGGTTGTTTTTCTCTATTCTTAATTTGAAAATAATCTCTACAGTACCTAATCATTTGTCCAATACAACGGCATTTGACAAATGTAGGCAAGGTCCCTTCCTTTGGCTTCCTGTTGCTTCTTTCGGCGATTAATGTTCGCTTCTTTTGGCGATTAGGTAATCGTTTCTTTTTATGATTACAAGTACGATTGTTTTGATGATTGGATGGTCGTTTCTTTTTACGATTACAAGGTCGCTTCTTTTGGTGATTAGACGGTCGCTTCTTTTGGCAACTTGATGGTCGTTTATTTGGCAATTAGATAGTCGCTTCTTTTGGCGATTAGATGATCACTGCTTTTCGCATTACTTACTATAACAATAAAAATACCAACGATGACAACTGTTAGGTTCCAGCCAAACATTAAAACAATCCGTATTGTATTACATGCATAGATAAAAAAACTTGTCATAACATTCAGTGTAGAGGTGCTAAAACAGAATTATTCTTTCAGCACAACGAAGGAAATTTAATTAAACCTGGCTATTTAGATAATGGAAGTGCCATCAGCGTCCGGCCGCGCGCAGATTATAAAATTATCACTTAGCCCTTTCAGTGGTGACAATTGTTTTAAGCCAACCCTATCAATGTAATTTATTTTTATTTCTCGACATTATGAGCGAATGGAACGTTCGCAAGCCCTCGGGTGAAAATTATTCGCAGAACTGTACAACATTTTGACAAAGAGCCGGTAGCGAGATGAGAGATAACGTTGTAATTGCTTTTTTTTTCATCGATTTCACAGATCTTTGTGATAATGCAAATTGTTTCTGAGATTTATTATTTCCGGAAAATTCGTACTTTTTCCATTTTTAATTAAGCACAAAAGATATATTTTTGAGCGCCCCAAATATTAAACCGAAATAAAATAATATGCATCCATATTCATATAAATTGAAAATGATTGCTTCATTTTGTATAATGGATTAATTTATTGAGTTTTCAATAAACTGTTATTATTTCTCGAAACCACGCGGCTTAAACGGATATTTTGGAAGTTATTATGAAATAATCGTATCAAAGATAAAATAATCGTATCATAAATAAAGATAAAATAATCCGTTACTCATAAATAATAATTCGTTAATAATCCGTTTACTCATTTATATTCATGATAAGTTTGCATAGGAAGCAAAATGGATTTTTCGTCATTAGGGAAACTTTAAGCTAGCAAAAACTATTAATGTTACAAGGTTACTCTCTAAACGGGATTGTGCCTATTAAAAATGTATCAAAGGAGTCCTTCGCACTAGCGGTATAGCGAATAAGTTGTGTATCTACAAACCTCACTCAGGCTGTGATGTGGTAGGAGAGAACAAGGTCGTTTGCTGTAAAGTTAGAAATTGTTATTATAGAGCTCATTAACGCAGATTTGCTACTTCCTTTTGTAGCGTGACTATGAGCAGAGGGGCAATTCTCGTAATTTTTAAGAACGTTCACAGTCTGATGTCAGTCTTAAGGCGAAAGCGCCAGGGTAGCCCGCGAAATTCATTTTTTTTAGGTTTTTTTAAATTTGTTGGTCAGTATTAAGTTGTACGTTGATTAATATATGAATCGTGGCCGTAAGAAATATGTGCTTACAGAATTATAATCATTAAAGTCATCAACACAACTCTCTAAGACCACGTAAGTCCCAAGAATAACTGTTTCATGAAATCATCATTCATTCTTTTAAATTACAAGAATTGGCCTACAGATTAAAACATAGGTACTAATAATTGTAAAGGCAGGATATAATAATCCTAATTGTAAATCATTATTTATCTCAATATCGTATAACTCGCATTGATTAATACCTACATATAATGTACAATCTTAAATAACTCTATTCTCTCTCTCTAGCCGGATGATCTGTAACTCAACTCAAATGTTTTTTGGATCCTGAGTTACAGATCACCCGGCTTTCTTAGATAGGACTTACTTTATACAACGGTTAGAGTCAAGATATTTTATAATAAAAGTTTAAAATTGCAATTAAGTATAAGGACAATTCGTAGAATGTGTAGATCCGCCCTTATTAAGATCACATTTCTCAAAGGGGAAATCTCCGTTGTCACATTTGTCAGTTGTGTCGTCTTAATATGAGGGAGGCAAGTTGGCGAGTTGGCGAGCTAATGTACGTAGATGAGGGCGGTCAACTTCACATCGGCGGCGACGTGACAGGTGTCATGCGGCCACACAGGATGGCGGCCGCGATACGGCACCGCCGCGCCGTTTGTCGCCGGCGACGATTTGTCAGTGTCGCTTGACGCAATGTTTCTAGCATGACCTACACATCACGCCCACCGGACACCAGCCGCGCTTACATCAGATTTCTGAACAAGTTTTCACTCCCATTGACAGAGGAGATCCGAAAACCTTTGACTTCAATCACTTGAGATTTGACGGATGTCGTTGGAATTGTGGCGATATTTGTAGTAAAACATTAAATTTTTCTGTAAAAGAATTTTTGTATTCCAAATTATGAAGCAGGTGAGATGTGGTCGGCAGTCACTGGGTGAAATTGAATGGAATAGACTTTGATCATATCAGACCCGCAAATTGATTGCCGCTGTTTCACCTGACAGCCTTTATTTTTTCGTGTCAGGGTAAAATATAGAGCAAGGTGGAAGCAATTTATCCAAAATAAATCTAAGCTGCGAAAAGCCATATAGCTGCCGTTTTCCAATGTGACCTCGATCTCATAAATAAGAATGAGGAACGGCGGACGAACAAAGCGCCGGCCGGCGGGCGGTGCTCAAAGACGATTTTAAAATCTTATCTAAGTTAGGCGTGATTGGCAAAAGTCGGGCGGAATTCGATACGGCTGTAGATGTTTGTCGAAGGCTTTTTTGTGGGCGCGGCAGGAGACGCTTTTCGCCGCGGAAGGGTATAAAGAGATGTGGCTTTTGGGCTGATCGTAACATCCGTCGTAACTGCGCGTAATAGCAGCTGGGCTCTCGGCGCTGAAACACAGAAACTGAAAGTTGTCTCAAAATGGAATAAGGATTATGTGTTTGTTCTGAACTTTGATGCATAAATTTTAGTCGAGATAAGCTAGTTTTATGGGGGCTATGAATATTATGACAAAGTTAAGTTTATTTTTAATTTAATAATGGACACTGGTAACTATACTTTAACATTAATAATATTTCGTGTTCCCAAACATTAAGTAAAAAAAATTCAAGATTTTGCAACTCAAGAAAACGGAAAACGTTTTTCCTCAAATCAATAATCCAAATCAAAAAGATTAAAGCGAATCGAACGTAATGGAAAAAAATATATTCGCACCATTAAACTTATTTAACGATTTCATCGAGAAGATAATGTCATCGAAAAAAGTCGGCGGAGCAGTCATCAATCAGGCGGACGCTCTCGAGCGCAGTCCCGCACCGAGTGTGTTTTTGTTTGTCCAACAGTCGCGGCTCTCGGAGCGGTAACGCAACTAAAATATATTGTGTTCACTCACTAAACAAATTGTTTTAAAACGCAAGAACGCTCCAGTTCCATCGTAGCTCGTTTAAAGTTTAGCTCCAACTATTCATCTTAAGTGATTTACGAATTAAGTGAAATTTTTTACCAGTTGCTACAATTTTTCCTTGCAGAAAAGATCTAAATCGTTTCTTAAAATCTCTACCGTACCTTTTTTCACCGTTTTACAGCCAAACAACAAGCAGTCGGACAAAAATCTACCGAAATCCATGATCTGGATAGACCCAGTTATCCATACTAATATTATAAATTCGAAAGTTACTCTGTCTGTCTGTATTATTACCTTTTAACGCCTAAACCACTGAACGGATTTCGATAAAATTTGGCAGAGACATAGATTGCATCCTGGTCAAGGACATGGGATAGTTTTTATCCCGATATTCCTACGAAGTCAACACTTATGCGGGTGAAACCGCGGGGCCCTGCTAGTATTCAATATATCTCACTAATAACGTGTCATAACCAAGATTGTTATTAAATTATAACATGTTTCTTTGCAGAGAAGTTCCAAACGGTTCCTTAAAATATTCCGATGTCAGACAGACATTTACAGACATTCATGATTTGGGTAGACCTATACTTATTCATTTCCAAGTCAAAAAAAAACCGTCCGAAGAAAAAACCCTTCTTGTCACAGTCATGACGTGTAGCCGACTACTATTTCTGTTATGTGCTCGTGTTTATAGATATACTAGATTTTGGGCGTTGCGCGAGCTGCAAGCAGCTCGCGGGGTCGTGTTTTTGAGGAGTATTTCTTACCCTTGTAAAATTTTGAGAATTGGACAGTAATCCTTAGCACTTATAGGATTTTGTAATAATAGCTATTTATTCACCAAGGGGAGTAATCTGTACTTACCCTCGAGTGATATATACTGCTTTATACTACACTTGTGGAGTTGTTGTTAATAAATTGCTATAATTGTCACTGGAATCACTTATTTTAACTTGTGATTTACACCGCCATACTTTAAACTTTACCAAGAAAATTGTTTCTACAAAATACGTCAACCAACAAAATAAGTCTTTTTTTTTCTTATTTTAGCGCGTCAAACAGTTTTCGCGCCAAAAGACGTTAAGCCGCATGGCTCTAGTGGAGACGCGGCTTAACGTCTTTTGTGATTTGTTGTGATCAACAACACTCAACAACACCCAAAACACTCAACAACACTCAACAACACTCAACAACACTCGACAACACTCGACAACACTCAATAACACTCAACAACATTCAACAACACTCAACAACACTCAACAACACTCAACAACACTCAACAACACTCGACAACACTCGGCAATACTCAACAACACTCAATAACATTGAACAACACTCAACGACACTCAACAACACTCAACAACACTCGACAACACTCGACAACACTCGGCAATACTCAACAACACTCAATAACATTGAACAACACTCAACGACACTCAACAACACTCGACAACACTCGACAAAACTCGACAACCCTCAACAACACTCAACAACACTCAACAACACTCAACAACCCTCAATAACACTCAACAACACTCAATAACACTCAACAACACTCATCAACACTTAACAACACTCAACAACACTCCACAACACTCAACAACACTCGACAACACTCAACAACACTCAACAATATTCAACAACATTCAACAACACTCAAAAACACTCAACAACACTCAACAACACTCGACAACATTCAACAACACTCAACCACACTCAACAACACTCAACAACACTCAACAACCCTCAACAACACTCAACAACACTCAATAACACTCATCAACACTTAACAACACTCAACAACACTCCACAACACTCAACAACACTCGACAACACTCAACAACACTCAACAACACTCAACAACACTCAACAACCCTCAACAACACTCAACAACACTCAACAACACTCAACAACACTCAACAATATTCAACAACATTCAACAACACTCAACAACACTCAACAACACTCAACAACCCTCAACAACACTCAACAACACTCATCAACACTCAACAACACTCAGCCACACTCAACAACACGCGACAACACTCATCAACACTCAACAACACTCAACAACACTCAGCCACACTCAACAACACTCAACAACACTCAAAACACTCAACAACACTCAACAACACTCATCAACACTCAACAACACTCAAAACACTCAACAACACTCAACAACACTCAATAACACTCAACAACACTCAACAACACTCAACCACACTCAACAACACTCAACAACACTCAACAACACTCAACATCACTCAACAACACTCAAAAACACTCAACAACCCTCAACAACACTCAACAACCCTCAACAACACTCAACAACACTCAACAACACTCATCAACACTCAACAACACTCAACAACACTCAGCCACACTCAACAATACTCAACAACACCCAAAACACTCAACAACACTCAACAACACTCATCAACACTCAACAACACTCAAAACACTCAACATCCCTCAACAACACTCAACAACACTCAACAACACTCATCAACAACACTCAATAACACTCAACAACACTCAACAACCCTCAACAACACTCAACAACACTCAACAACACTCATCAACACTCATCAACACTCACCAACACTCAACAACACTCAACAACCCTCAACAACACTCAACAACACTCAACAACACTCAACAACACTCAACAACCCTCAACAACACTCAACAACCCTCAACAACACTCAACAACACTCAATAACACTCAAAAACAAAAACACTGTATAATGCTTTCTGTCTCATTTGCTCCCACGTTAAATCTTATGTCTATTACATTGACAGTGACAGCGGTGTGAAGTTATTACCCATCCAAATTAGACACTACAGGCTAGCATAATGATCCCAATGCGTTTTCGAACTTCTCAAGTTGAAAGTGTTTTATTTTATGCTACTAAATATAGATGTCACCAAAACTCGTGTTGACTAAATCTAACGACGTGACTTCGCAAATGAGTACACTTATAGCATTCGTTCATTCACTTTGAGCGAATGCTGATTGCCCGATTTAATAATCACGGTTAAAATATTCGTGGTGAGCAGTGAATACTTAACCGGCTGCATAAACGATGTTTAGGAATTCATCGGCCGATTACTCAAACATTGGTCAAATGACAGTCCGTGAACTCGGCCCTTAGGCAGTCAATACAAAAACGCTGTCCGCCATGTTGTATTCTTCCCCCCTTTGCTCCACTCGGTCTCGCAGGTTCGCTCCACTCAGGACCTACCTACCACCGGAAAGCTATCGTGACCTTATCCCTACGCTACGCTACGCTTCGCTTTACCGCTACCTAGTTTCCGAGATACGATGGGGGAGGGGTGAAGGGGGGGAGAGGGGGGAGTTTTGAAAAAACTAATTTTGACCTACTCTGGGCCCACGGACATGAATCGGAAAAAGAAAATGTTCCAAGTCTTAACTTCCGAGATCCGCCTAAAGGGGGGAGAAGGGGGAGAGAATGGGGGGAATTTTGAAAAATGGTTTTTACTTTTCCGAGCCTCCTCTATACGAATCCGTAAAAAAACAAAACGCAGGTTTCTTAATTTCCGAGATACGATGGAAGGAGGGGTGAAAGGGGGGAGAGGGGGGAGTTTTGAAAAATGATTTTGACCAACTCTGGGCCCCTTGATATGAATCTGAAAAAAAAATGTTCCAAGTCTCTTAACTTCCGAGATCTACCTAGAGGGGGGGGGGGGGAGAAGGGGGGCAAGGGGGCAACATTGAAAAATGGATTTTACTTTTCCGAGCCTCCCCTATACGAATCCGTAAAAAAACAAAACCCAAGTTTCTTAATTTCCGAGATACGATAAGGAGGGGGGAGAGTGGGGTGGAAAAGGGGAGGTTTGGGATTTTTCCCATACTCGTGAGAGTTACTTCTATACGAATCTGTAAAAATATACCCACCTTCCCCTTCACCATCTGGGAGAACAATTATGTCAGTGAGTGAGTCAGTCAGTGGTAATCGAGCTTTATATAGTATAACTAGATTTTGGGCGTTGCGCGAGCTGCAAGCAGCTCGCGGGGTCGTGGTTTTGAGGAGTATTTCTTACCCTTGTAAAATTTTGAGAATTGGACAGTAATCCTTAGCACTTATTGGATTTTTTAATAAAATCTCTTAAATATTTTGTACGGATTTATGTATGGACTTTTAAGTAAATCAACTGAATGTTTTTTTTTATTCCTACAGTTGATTTACATAAAAGTCAGTACGAATAAACTATAAAATAATATTCCTTGTAAGTGACTATCCCCCGAATGCTGAAACGTCACTCAAAATTTAAGTAGCACTTAAATTTAACAGTTACTCAAAAGTGACGTATGGCCATACAAAATTTAATGTTTAAGTTTAACTGCTCAAATTTTAAGCAGCCCTTAAATGTTGAGTGACGATTCAGTATTCGGGGGTAAGTAAATAATGAAATAAGTTCCTACTTTTATGCTTTTCAAAACTACTCTACCCCAGGGTAACATTTATTTATTTAATTAGCATGTGTATGGGAGTATGCAATATTACCAAGGTCGCATTGATTTTTTATTTCCTGGTTCGATTCAATCACAAGATAGTAATTTCCGCGCTACCAGAAGATTTGGTTCCTGGTGCGTTTTATTTCAAGGTATCCCCATTATAAGCATAATCCACCTAAACTACTCGATTTACATAACACTAAATCATATCTATACTACATCTACATATATTAAGTAGGTATGTATATCAAAACTAAAAATATTAAAGGCCTAATCCACCTAAACTACTCGATTTACATAACACTAAAACAAATCTAAACTTCATTTATATTAAGTATGTATTTATCCAAAACTACAGATAACTAACTACAAACCTTTTTCCACACCACCCGAAGAGGTAAGGTATTAGGAGCGTTTTTTTTTACGTGGTATCCCCAATAGGCCTAATCCACCTACATCTATGTATCTACATACATTATAGTACACTTCCCTAAAATCAAAGTAGCTAATCACATTAAAATATATTTACTTGATATTGATAAATAGGCCTAATCCACCTAAACTACGTCTATGTACCTACATACATTAATACATTATACTACAATTTTCTAAAATCAAAGTAGCCTAATTACGTTAAAATATATTTTCTTAATATTAATAAATAAACTGGATTAAATAAATATTATGTTAGTGTAGGTATGTTAGATTTTAATAGCAAATAATATATTTCCACTTAACCATCACTCTCTAATCATCTTATTTTCATTCAGTTTCGATCACGCAGTAGGTAGGTATACTTACATATATTATTACTATTAGGTAAGATAACAAATTATTGTAAATATTATTACGAAAAACTAAAAAACAAAAAAATAAATTAGAAAATAATTATTAAATAGAAAATAAAAAAATAAGTAATACCTAAAAATAAATACTCTGTAAGTCAGTGTCATTGACAAGTGTGATATAGTATGTTATATGATAAAAGTTATACAAATACGTTCAAATATATTCTTAAACTATTACAAGTTCACAAGATTCACAACATACTTCTACAACGTTCTCTTATTATCCTTCTTTTCACATATACACACACACATACTTTCCCTTGACTTCATTCATAATCCTTTCAATCAACATTTTACATACTGCTTGCTAGCAATTTCACATATACACACACATACTTCCCCTTGATTTCATTAATAACCCTTTCAATCAACATTTTATATACTAATTGCTAGCAATTTCATTTAAACACACACACTTACTTCCCCTTGACTTCATTCGTACATAACCCTTACAATCATCATTTTACGTACTAATTGCTAGCAATGGACATAATACGGACTATGTGCGTGCAAAGTGTATATGTACATGAAAAATAAATAAATATAAATCTATGATTACAACAAATTGTCATTGATAATCATGGCAAACAAACACTCCAACCCAAACTATTCGTCAATTATAAATAAATAAAACGGAACGTAAGGTAGTTCGAGATGAATACGTACCCAATGCGAGATCGTTATTGAACCATGTTACTGGTCAGTAGAAAATCTGACCGACTGTTGATCGGGAACGGTTGGTTGCCCGGTCAACCGAATGATCTGTAAGTAGTTAGGCTTTGGATTTTGATCAATCGGCTTACTGCCGAGAACATGCTCTGGTTGGTGATGAAGTCAATAGAACCAAGTGATTGCGAATTCGTCGTTGAGGTGAGTTGTCGTACCGGTGATGAGGGGTGAGTAAAGTGTGGTCGGTGTCGGTTGATTGCTATGATGTCTTGCATTGTTTGTGGCGCGAAAATCAGGATGAGATTCGATGTCAAGTTGTGGATGCTATCTGACTTGTGGTGGATCGGTCGGGACGGATATGTCCGTTAAAATGGGTAAAAGTTGTTGTCTTATCAGTAATGAGACGTAGTGTGCAAAGGTGTGGGTGGAGTCATTGTATTGGTTGAATGATTTATATGGCATGGAGTTATGAGTTATATGGCAGATACCGAATGTCTTGTTATTTTTTGCTAAAAAATAAAAAATAATAAGCCGTGGACAGCTGTAATGCATGAAGGTGTGTGTGCTGTAGTAACAAAACTGTTATTAGTAGGTATGTATATTTAGGTTAAGGTATTTTATCTATGCGTCTTTGTTACCTGAAATAAATTGTTTATTATTATTAAATAGGTACACCTAAAGTGTAAACTAAATAAAATATTAATCTTGCATGATATTCTTTTTAGTATACGGTTAAGTTGTGAAATAAATTAATAAGCAGACCAAAAAATGTATGAATCAAAATGTAACTATTTTCAGTGACACGCGAGAACAAGTGCTTCAATATGCAATTCTTTTTCTTCTTAAGTTAGTTCTTTAATAATATAAGTTTTGTAGGTTCCATTCAAAGATATAGGTAAAAAAATATAGGTAAATATAAAAAATCTGACCCGTCTCAATTCAAAAGGCCTTTACACTTTGACTCGGTTTGGAAAGTTTTCTTTATGAACCACATTTGCAATATGCTTTCTAGCGTTTTTCTTAGCTAACTACTGACATTTTAATATGTATTATAGTTAAAATTTATAAAGAGCAATTATAATAACTAAGTAAGTATAGTGTACATATTAGTTCGTTTTTTTTTTGTTTTTTTACACGCATGACTCTTTTTTTTGCATGCTGTTTTTTTAATACATGACCCATTTTTTTGCATGTTTTATTTTTTGTTTGTTTTGCATTTTTTTTTTTGCAATATCTATATTTTTTTCTACAATCTTGTGTCTTCTGTTCATGGTCAAAGGATGATACGAATTGAGCATCGTCGTCGAAATAGTAAAAGCGTATCCAAAGTTTATGTCTATGATTCGAAAGAATGTTCTGCGGATTCTGTTCTGTGATCCATGCAACTTGAATTTGGAGTGCGTTCTATCAGTGATCTTGAATGCGTCATGATGAAATTGCTATGCGTAGATTGTAACGACATGAATGTCACCGTGTAAATTTGCAGAATAAGTAAGTAGACTACTACGGCATCAATGGAGTTCCATCCAGATCTCATATTCTATGCTATACAAAAATCAAGGCTGATGACGCAACTAAAAATATGTTTGTTTGTGAAGTAATAATATAGTGGTCAGGTTTTGTGGATATTCTGCAGAAAGCGACGCCTGGAACACGTTTTTAGATTCTTGTTTTCAAAATTTTCAAAATTTAAATTCAAAGCTGGATTACGTTGTTACAATTTATTTTATGAAATGTTTTTTCAAATATGTTTCAAACAAGTTTTCGCATAGTTCCATCAAGATTCGGAAGTTTCATTTGAATTTGCCTTTATGCGACGACGGTTAATCAATTTTTTCTTTCTTTTTTCTTTCTTCCAAACAATTTGTGTATTTTTATATGCAATGTAATCTACATCAGGATATCATCAGAATGGAACGTAATAAATTATTTAATACACGACGACGGTTAATCAATTTTTTCTTTCTTTTTTCTTTCTTCCAAACAATTTGTGTATTTTTATATGCAATGTAATCTACATCAGGATATCATCAGAATGGAACGTAATAAATTATTTAATACATTAATAAATAATGTAAATCTTTTTTCACATTATTGTCGATATTGTCAAAAAAAAAATTATTGTCGATAGAAATTTCGCATACAAATAGTTGAAAAGCGTTATGATAATTCAGCATAATTCAAACTACTTAAGCTTCAAACTACTTGAGCTTAATATCATGCTCAAAATTAAATGTAATTAAAAAAAAAAACAGTTTAAAAAAATGGCGAAGAATAAACATTAGTTAAGACAGCAACGTTAGACATTGTATTTAAACTTATTTCATAAGAAGCAGAGACAGTTAAGTACTGAAAACTACGGTATTAATTATTTTAACACCTTATTACAGATTCAACATAATGAATGTACTTTGAAACAAACTAAGATAATTATGATAATAATTCATTATTATCTCAGTTCTTCGTTTACATTAAAATTTAAACGCTAATAGTTGGGGTTGAAACTGGAGTTTGTGAGAACCAGAATAAAAATCAGAATGAAAGTTGAAATAAGAGTCCAATGAAAGTGTTTAGGCTTCTTTCATGCGCAGCTTAAGAGTAAAAACAGTAAGAGACAGAGCGAAAAGATTAAGTGCGCCTTTTGAGGCTCCTTTCTTGCACGTGGTAAGAGAGAAAATCAAATTGAGAGTAAAAAACAGTGAGAGTAACGGAAAGAGTTAACGATGAAAAGATTGAGTGCGCCAATCAGAGTATAGTAGTGAAAGTAAAAGCCACAGAAAGTCATGTCCAATTTTCATTTTGACTGCCATTTTGATACTCCTTACTCTCTTTCTAATTTTCACATTTTTTTCCAAATTCGACCTTTTTGTTAACATGAACCTTTAAGCAATACATATTTTGTCCGTCTGTTCGAATTTAAATAATTTCATAAAAATCTATTTCTATTTACAACATATAGTTTCAAATAATACGGCATTCTTGAATAATTAAAATTTGTCTTTTATTAAATACTCAAAATATAAAAGGAATAATTAAATTAAAGAGTGTAGTTATTCTAAAAAGCTTTTAAACTGAGACGATGACGAATACATCACAAGAAACTGATTTTAAAAAACCTTATAAAAAGAATAAGATTTGCATATTGATGAACATAATTCTCGCATGGTAATTAAAACAAACAAACACGTCATAGGTAGTACATACATCGCTTTACATCCCATCATCTTTTTATTCCAGTACAAAGAAAATAACCAATTGAATGAACCAATGACTCTACCTACACCTTTGCCAGTGCAACTTGTTACTGATAAGACAACAAATCATATCTGCAAGAATGGTGAGCGGAGACCAATGTGAACTGCGCGATAGCGATTATCCTTACCGCGCAGTCACGGGGTCTCAAGTCAGCGCTCAACTTTCATGCCGCATACCCATGTTATGTTAACGGAAATAATTATCATCCGTCTCGACCGATCCACCACAAGTTAGACAGCATCCACAACTTGACATTTGGTATCTGCCATTTAAACCCACACCTTCGTGCAACACAGCAGTCCACGGCTTATTATTTTTTAGTAAACAGTAACTAAGACATTCGGTATCTGCCATATAACTCATAACTCCATGCCATATAACTCATTCAACCAATACAATGACTCTACCCACACCTTTGCACACTACGACTCATCATCATTATCATCATCACTACATAGTATAAAACAAAGTCGCTTTCTCTGTCCCTATGTCCCTTTGTATGCTTAAATCTTTGAAACTACGCAACGGATTTTGATGCGGTTTTTTTTAATAGATAGAATGATTCAAGAGGAAGGTTTATATGTATAATAACATCCATTAAATAGTGGAGAAGTACTGTTATTTTTGAGGTTTCTAATGTGATGTCGTAAATTCCATTAACATTTTTTCCGCTTACATTGCAAACGCAGGCTGCCCTACGAGTTTTATCAAAATAATGTACTAAGTATTGTACACATTGAAAAGGTCTACAGAAAAGTCCGTGATGGTATATGTCTATCTCTTATGGATAACCCACAATAACTTTTTTTTGTCATTTACTTTTTACGACAAATAATGGCTAAATTTCGAAGCGATTTTAACCAATACAGCATTAATCCTTAACCAATTAAATACCTTGAATACATTGTTCATTTAATATAGATCTATATGGCCCTTTACATCGTATGATTTAAGTGAATTGGTCGGGAGGTGCGTCATCCCACTCACACTTTGATAACCAAAGCTCTTTGATCAAGAGCTTGGCGTACAAAATTGTGGGAGCCACAAAACCCAGTATGTCCCATAGTCGAGCCACTGTGGACAGCATAGTGCGTTTGGTGCACTTATTATCAGGTGGTGCGACGTCAAATCGAAAACTATCACATGGTCGGGAGGTGCGTCATCCCACTCACACTTTGATAACCAAAGCTCTTTGATCAAGAGCTTGGCGTACAAAATTGTGGGAGCCACAAAACCCAGTATGTCCCATAGTCGAGCCACTGTGGACAGCATAGTGCGTTTGGTGCACTTATTATCAGGTGGTGCGACGTCAAATCGAAAACTATCACATGGTCGGGAGGTGCGTCATCCCACTCACACTTTGATAACCAAAGCTCTTTGATCAAGAGCTTGGCGTACAAAATTGTGGGAGCCACAAAACCCAGTATGTCCCATAGTCGAGCCACTGTGGACAGCATAGTGCGTTTGGTGCACTTATTATCAGGTGGTGCGACGTCAAATCTAAAACTATCACATGGTCGGGAGGTGCGTCATCCCACTCACACTTTGATAACCAAAGCTCTTTGATCAAGAGCTTGGCGTACAAAATTGTGGGAGCCACAAAACCCAGTATGTCCCATGGTCGAGCCACTGTGGACAGCATAGTGCGTTTGGTGCACTTATTATCAGGTGGTGCGACGTCAAATCGAAAACTATCACATGGTCGGGAGGTGCGTCATCCCACTCACACTTTGATAACCAAAGCTCTTTGATCAAGAGCTTGGCGTACAAAATTGTGGGAGCCACAAAACCCAGTATGTCCCATGGTCGAGCCACTGTGGACAGCATAGTGCGTTTGGTGCACTTATTATCAGGTGGTGCGACGTCAAATCGAAAACTATCACATGGTCGGGAGGTGCGTCATCCCACTCACACTTTGATAACCAAAGCTCTTTGATCAAGAGCTTGGCGTACAAAATTGTGGGAGCCACAAAACCCAGTATGTCCCATAGTCGAGCCACTGTGGACAGCATAGTGCGTTTGGTGCACTTATTATCAGGTGGTGCGACGTCAAATCGAAAACTATCACATGGTCGGGAGGTGCGTCATCCCACTCACACTTTGATAACCAAAGCTCTTTGATCAAGAGCTTGGCGTACAAAATTGTGGGAGCCACAAAACCCAGTATGTCCCATAGTCGAGCCACTGTGGACAGCATAGTGCGTTTGGTGCACTTATTATCAGGTGGTGCGACGTCAAATCGAAAACTATCACATGGTCGGGAGGTGCGTCATCCCACTCACACTTTGATAACCAAAGCTCTTTGATCAAGAGCTTGGCGTACAAAATTGTGGGAGCCACAAAACCCAGTATGTCCCATAGTCGAGCCACTGTGGACAGCATAGTGCGTTTGGTGCACTTATTATCAGGTGGTGCGACGTCAAATCGAAAACTATCACATGGTCGGGAGGTGCGTCATCCCACTCACACTTTGATAACCAAAGCTCTTTGATCAAGAGCTTGGCGTACAAAATTGTGGGAGCCACAAAACCCAGTATGTCCCATAGTCGAGCCACTGTGGACAGCATAGTGCGTTTGGTGCACTTATTATCAGGTGGTGCGACGTCAAATCGAAAACTATCACATGGTCGGGAGGTGCGTCATCCCACTCACACTTTGATAACCAAAGCTCTTTGATCAAGAGCTTGGCGTACAAAATTGTGGGAGCCACAAAACCCAGTATGTCCCATAGTCGAGCCACTGTGGACAGCATAGTGCGTTTGGTGCACTTATTATCAGGTGGTGCGACGTCAAATCGAAAACTATCACAGGATTTATCCCAGCGTAAACCGAGAACTTTATGCGGTACAGACCTCTCAAACTCAATGTCTGGAGAAGCCTTATGAGAATCAGGTAGGTGCGTGAGAACCTCTTTACAATTGCTTGTCCATTTGACAAGATCAAACTGGCCTCGTTTGAAGAGCTGAATAAGCTCTTCACAAAGCGAAATTGCTTGCGGAGCGGATGTGACACTACAAGCGATGTCATCCATATATAAAGCGGAGGTGGCAACAGCTGCTGCAGCATTATAGGCGCCGCGTAACTTGAGCGATGTATCAAGTTTGCGTTCTAAACAATAGAAGCGTCTAAGCGCGGCAGCGTATGAGTCGCCTAGAGAATACGGGTCACCACAGAAGGGTAACGCCACAATATATCTGCCACTGTCATCGCGAACAGTGGTGGCGCGGAAGTGTTCTTCACACTCGAGTTCCTTATGGCTCTGCGAGGGCGGTGCGGAAATCTCTTCAAGCTCCCAAAATCGCTTGAGAAGAGAATCAATATTATTTTCTTGAAGAACAGCACAACAAGACATGGTATAATTAGGAGTATGTGACGTAGGTACGGTACCCATAATCACATATCCCAATACCGTCTCAATAGCGGGAGGTATATTATGTTGTTTACTGCGTACCACATTATGTAAAAATATATGTGGTAATATGGAGGCCCCTAACAGGGCATCGATGTTTCCCGGCTGCGCAAAGTCAGAATTTGCCAGCGGTAACATCTCGAGATGCGTGAGTTGAGATACGTCCACTTGTGCATTTGGCAACGTGTCAGTAATACGTTCTACGATAAGTGACGAAATCTCAAAATTAATGTCTTTAATAATATCATACTGATAAGACAACAACTTTTACCCATTTTAACGGACATATACGTCCCGACCGATCCACCACAAGTCAGATAGCATCCACAACTTGACATCGAATCTCATCCTGACTTTCGCGCCACAAACAATGCAAGACATCCTAGCAATCAACCGACACCGACCACACTTTACTGACCCCCCATCACCGGTACGAAAACTCACCACAACGACGAATTCGCAATCACTCCGTTCTATTGACTTCATCACCAAACGGAGCATGTTCTCGGCAGTAAGCCGACTCTGATCAGAATCCAAAACCAACTACTTACAGATCGGACAGTTAACCCGGCAATTACCCGCTTCCGATCTACAATCGGAAAGATTCCCTACAGACCAACATGGTTCAACGGATCTCACACTGAGACGCATATCATCAAAAACTAACCTCTTTGATCCGTTAATTTATTTATAATTATAAACAGCTTAGACCAGAGTTATTATTCGACATAACGCTCAATGTACATCTGCTACAAACACAGGTTATAAAATATTTATTTTTCACAGTTAGTGTAATGTAAATAATATACATATATGCCAACAATATATAATGTGAATGATGACATTACATTACTTAATTTAAAAAAGCTAAAACAAATTAAATAAAAAACGCTCATTGAATAGCAATGTCAACATGATTTAATGATTAACTTAATTGATTTGCCTACGAAGATCAGAGGTAAACAGTTTTAGACTTATTCAGGAAGCTCTACATTAATTAATTTATAGGAGCTCCGGTATTATTACATTTTTCGCGTACGGTTTGCCATCTAAAACCCGATCTTTGTGAATTAAAATTTTGATGTATTCCTTTTTGGTTGCTCGACCTAGCGCGACGTACAATTGCCCGTGACTAAACATGTCCGACCTAAGATCTACTCCGACCCGGCTCAGGGTTTGGCCCTGACTTTTGTGAATAGTCATCGCGTAAGACAACTGTAAAGGAAATTGACGGCGGCACATTTCAAATGGACTTTTGGGATCAATAGGACCCTTAAAAATAATACGAGGAATTAAATATTCCTCTGTACCCGACGATTTTTGAACGGTAATTAAGCGTGGCGACGTACCTGTTACAATTACTTTAGTTCCGTTTACCAATCCGTCGTTAAAACTGAGATTACGCATGATCATACAAATACATCCTATTTTGAGCTTAAGATCGTGCTCTGGAAAACCTCTTGGTTGCATTCTGTTAAGCGCATCTGGCCCCAAAAATAATTCATCTGCATTTTCATTTTCGACTTTATCGATGGAGTAGAAATGCAGTGTTTCTCCATCTAACCGATCGAGTATTAAGTTATTTATTTCTCGAACGGCGTCGTTCCGTGTGCATAAAATTGCTCTATGTATGCTAGCACAGGATTCTATATTTAGAACGGGGAAAACAAAGTCAATCAAATCGTCTAATTCTGATACAATTTCAATACCACCTAAATCAACTAAATTTTGAATATTTTTGCCAATTACAAAAGGATGAGATGTTAATTTATTTGAGCCTAAATTTAATAAAAATTCTGCAAACTCTACGTCATCCCTGCATCTTTGCGAAGTAGCTAGGGAGAAAGATTTTATACTTTGCCAGATGCGCGATGTTTTTACTGATGCATTTAATATATCTGAATTAGTTTTTGCATTTGTAACTACAGGGGGAATTTGTCTAAAATCCCCTGCAAAGATAATAATTTTGCCACCAAAAATTTTATCATTACGCATGAGATCACGCAACGACCTATCCAGTAGATGAATCAAAAATTTGTGTGCCATAGGGGCTTCATCGTATATTATAACGTCCGCGTGTGATATTAATTCTGCTCTTTGCGTGCCGTTTGTGATATTCCAGAAGTCATTATCGTCTACCAGATCTATGGGGAATTTAAACATGCTATGCGCCGTGGTCCCTCCTTCGTAGTTTTGCGCCGCGATGGCAGAACTCGCAGTACAAAGAACTACTCCGTTTAAGTTACCGCGTACGTACGCAGAAATAACTTTTAACAATAACGTTTTACCGGTACCCGCGGGACCATCAACGAAAATCGCGGTATCATTAACGTCACGGAAGTCAGTATCGTTACAAAGTTTTACAACGTAATCAAAAATACAATTTTGCTCTCGAGACAAGCGAGGAATCCATTGATCTGTAAAATGTTCCAATGATTCGCGGTTGTGTTCTACGCGTTCCCTGCCTAACTCGGTAGTGGTATCTTCGATTTCTGGCAAACCGTGTTGTTGTAACGTCGATCCGTGTTTCCGAAGCAACCTATTTATTTGAATGAGACACAAAGTGTGTACTCTTTCCATGTCCGCATCCGCACCTAACCTATATGAGATGTCTTCGCTGAGTTGATTTTTAAAAGTGTCCCAGAAAGACGCGACTGGAACACCGTTTACAGCCAAACAAACGAAGAAGCTACGAAGGCGTGGTCCCGTTAAAAAGTTTGATGCTTCCAACATAGCTCTTTCGTATTCGACTTCGTCATCGGCAAGACCAACTATTTTAGCAGCTTCCTGAAAAGTTTTACAATCGGGACCACCAAGAGATTTAAGATCGGTGTAACTACGACACGAGAATTTTTTTAATAGAATTCTAAGATAAAACTGTTCACCTCTGTTAGGTGCGACCCAAAATAGACGCGCGACAAGCTCACCCTTTTGTCTTTTAGTAATGAATTTATGATTTGATGTTTCAAAAATTTCCGTATTTTTTGTTGAGGGACGCTTGGAATGAACAATGTACTGTTCGTAAAAGTCCAAGTAGGTCAATGAGTCAAATTCGTCTCTTACGGGGCGGTTAAAATAGGTAATAAGGTCCGAACCAGCTTGTTGCGCGGCTTCTACTTCAGTGCCTGGTTTAAAATAAACGGTTTGTTGATTTTCTAAATGCACTGACAGCTGTTTGACGTTGGGTTCGCGCGCGGTCACATCGAATTCTAACGTCCTCCAAGCGGCGTCGCTGGAGCCTATATAACGTTTTGTGACATACTGCTCTATTTCGTTATTTTCATGTTCTTCCGGTACGACAGCTACACGCGATTCGTCAGGACCCTTAGTGATATATTTAAACAAATACTTAACGACCGTGCGTTGCGAGGAGACCTCCAAGTTGATATGAGCATCGTATTTTAAAAGAAGACTTGCGTTATAAGGAACTACCCAAGTATCATTTACAATTACATCGTTACCGCGATATTTTATAGTTGCTTCGTTTTTACTGTCTCTACACAAGTTAATAAATCCTTTTTCATCAGAAAAAGTGGTGGCTGTCTCACGTTTTGGAAAAAATTTTGAACATTTACTTTTCTCACTATCCCAACAAGGTAAATTAGTTCTGTGCGAGGGACCGCAAGGACCGTGAATCATATGATTCAAAACAGCTTTTCGTAATCTTCCCTCTGCCTCTGATGCATCAGGAATGTCTGCTCTAACAAATTTATCAATTTCTATATTTTGGACAGGCCCGCCACCTTCAACCCTAAAACAAATGTGAGCGTGTGGTAAACCTCGCTTTTGAAACTCTATTACGTGCATCATATAAATACATTTGCCAAACCAATTACCACCTCGGATATCTCTTAATAATTCTGCTAGCTTTAAATTAAAAACTCTAGCACATACAGAAGGATTTACATAGCTGCTTTGAGTGGATTGTTGAATTTCTGGCCACTTGGGATTACAAGTAAACGTCAAGAAAAATGATGGGTTCCCCAATCTGCTTACTATTGCAATAGCATCACTATATTTTCCTTTCATGTATCGCGGCCCCCCCGTAAAAGTGCTAGGCAAATAAACGCGACCTGGTACGAATCCCTCTCCCTGAATGGTTTCATCTTGACGAATTTGACGCGCGACTTCAATGCTCATTTCAACTTCTTGAAGTGGAGCGGACCTCAGTGCACTACTCGAGTTATGTTTTTGTAGACTTGATATAAAACGTAAGCGTTCTTCTATGATTCGGCAATGCATGTCAACTAACCATTCTTCCGATAGCCTACCTATATCGGAAAATCGTGGCTCCGACAATAACAAGCAGCGAACGTATTTCGCTTGAGTTAATTTATTTTCGTTATTATCTACTTTGTTCGGGTACCAACCCGCATTACCCTCAGGATATAATAATGGATACTGAAAACTCTCATATAACGGATGCATTATATCTACAGTGTGCGGTTTCCTATCACCGATTTTCCAAACTGCTATGCAATGAGGTATAAAATTTTCGCGTTCTGTACTAATAATGGCCGCGACTTCTTTACCAACAGGTAAATCTCCTAAAATGTTACCGTGGATTGAGCGAGACGTTTGCTGAAATTTAATAAAGGCCTGATCGGATGGTTCCCTACTTAATCGTTTAAAACATTCGATAAACGGATTGACGTTATGTAAAAAGTTAGTTATGCAACTAATTACCTGCCTATCAAGTTTCATATTTGCGGCTATTTGCTCGCGTTCGCTTGTATCGTTAATGTATAGTCCTAAATTATTTACGCTACCAGTGTAAGCTAAATCAAAAACTCTATGATAGACTCGACCTTGAATTTTAAGAAAAGATATTCCCGTTGGTTGTTGGTACCCGTGAGAAACGCCCAAGGCACTGAAGGCAAATAAATTATTGTAAGCTCGCGGTCTACTCAGAAAAGATGGGTGAGAGTAAAACTCCTCGGTTAACGGAATTAAATTTTGTATGTTGTACGCGCCCGACCCACAACACCATTGTTTTCGAGATTTTTCTTCTTCAAACAGACGCGCATTACAAGATGGACACCTAAAAGTGTCTGAAAAAAGCAAGGACGTTTTTTTTAAAGAAAATAATTTTATTACGTCTAACTCAGCGTCCCTCTTCTGTGCTATTAGGTTTTTAGATTGACGTAGTGGTATGTCAATACGACGGCTGTTTTTATTATATTTGTCAGTGGCTATTTGATTTATTTCAGGGTTCTGCTTGGTATAACGGTGTACAGCATCGCGATTAATTTCTGGATTTTCCTTGGTATATTTTTTAACGGCATCGCGATTAATTTCTGGATTTTCCTTGGTATATTTTTTAACGGCATCGCGATTAATTTCTGGATTTTCCTTGGTATATTTTTTAACGGCATCGCGATGAATTTGCGGTTTTTTTTTATTATATTTTTTAACCGCATCCAAATGGGCGTTTACTGTACTACATTTCCTGCCACGTTTTTGTTTTTTGGGTCGACCTCTCTTTGTTGACGCCACATGGGTGTCAACTACTACCGGTTCAGGGGTTTTTTGAAAACCAAGCAATATAGATTGTGAATCCGAATCCGATTGACTATGATCTGTTGATGCCGGGCATTCGAAGTCTATTATAGACTCGACAGACGCTGGCAATGGCAATGCAGATCCTACAACAAAATTTTCAATTGTTTGATAATTGAGAACGCGTAGTCTGTGTATTGAATACTGACCAACACCTATATTTCGCAATAACAGCAATCTGGCTAATTCGCGAATCGAATAACATTTAAACAAACGTGCTACTCCGCATGTAGAATTTAATTTGTTATATTCATCTACTGCGTGACTGTTAAATAAATAGAATGCACTATCGAATCTCCAAAAAGAAACTGTATAGTCTTGCCCGGTAAATATCACGCTATCCGTCTCATCATTGTGGTTTGCGTCGAAAACATTGGATTCAATTATGTTTGCAAGAATTAAAATACCGTATTCATTTTCTGAAATTTGAGGATATAATCCATTTGTAATCCAATTGGCGGTCATATTTTCAATTTGAGCTCTATTGTTTCCGACGACAATCTCCGTAGGCAATTCCTCGGGGTTCAAAAATATGACACCCTTCGGTAGAATTGGTTTAAGCGACATATATAAAGTGTCTCCACTTTGGAGAATGACATCGATATCATGACAAGTCAGATTCCGATGTCTGCAAACTGACAATACTGACGCGCAAGCGGACATTGCCACGCATTGAGCGTTATTACCCTTATAATTGCTACTCCCTTGGTGTGTAGTTCCTAAAACATTAACAAAAATACAAGGTCAAGTGCAAGGTAGATATAATGTTACAAGAGGGAGAATATTTTGTAATGACAAAAATCATCTACACCACCCTTTGTAAGGCAAAGCGTCTTTTTTGTCCCCATTGATTGGATTAATGGGTTACAGACAGCTCGCTGACAGAGACGACAGTAAGCAAAAAACAACATATTTATTTTTATTTACTGGGGAACCTGCTTCCGATTTTTAACTTATTTTTATTATGTATAGCGGCAACCGAAATCCACATTCTTGATCATGAGCTGCAGCCCGCTAACAGACAGATGGACAGACGGACGAACAGCAGTCTTAGTACATAACAAGATTCTGTAGTTTTTACCCTTCAGGTACGGCACCCTAACAATTAATAATGTTTGTATGTTTTACCTCTAAACTGTCTTAAACAATTGATCAGGTTGTGAAGAAACTGGTAGGATTTTAGAACGCGAGGGTTTCTGGCACAAAGCAAAATTTATAATATATTTAAAAAAAAAATGTATTTCCCACTCATTTTTTGTGCAGTACATTTAGGAGCAGAACAAAGGAAAAAACCAAAAACATTATGTATGCATTAAATATTCGAAAAATATCTATTTCACATTGTAGCACAGGATGACATTGAACTGATTGCAAAATGAGCTCAAAAGTTTGCATGGCTAATAATATGGTGTCTCTTATAAGCATTATTTATAATGATCAATACCTAATTATGTCAATTTTCTAAATTATTTAAAAACAAAACAACAAAAAAAATATCTCTAAGTATATTAGCTGGCTGATGATGAAACTGCTTTTTAAGTACCTATAACTTATTAATTGATATGTACTTACCTACTTAAATTAATCAAACATTAATTTGTAATAGTATAGAATTATTTGATGAAGGAGCTATGAGATCATATATTTATACTTGAATACTATTTCAGCAGTCTCGACATTAGTAGGTAATGTCGCTGTCGCAAACTTGCGATCGTAATAATACCTAATAACGAAAAAATTCTGTTGCAATAACGACGCTCGTGAGAAACGCAAGTCTCTACATCCAAGTTAGCGAGCCAAGATGTACAATAACTTGACATATCGGTACCAATGATAATAAAAGTAAATCGGTACGGCAGCGAAAAACGAAAATAAAATCTCCTTGATTATGGGGAAAAATAGAAAACATGGTTCAATAAAAATAGACTATAATAAAAGCCTTATTTTGAAGGCACTATTTTACATGAAAACTCGAACGTGTAAAAAAAATAAAAAATATTAAATATTTAAGGAAATTAAAATTTGCCTCCTTGCAACATTGGTTTAGTGTCAAACTTGTCAAGTCATTGGTTTTGACGTTTTGTTTATTTTGTTTCTGTTCTATTAACAATGGACCTGTATAAAAATGTACTCTGTGCAATGGACAATGGTATTTTCTCAAGCATTTTTTATTGATAGCTAAGAGTACAGTACCTCTGCTTTGTGGCTGAAGCTGCTACCCCACTGGATATACTTCTACATTCACGGTCAGTGGGTCGTCTTTGGGGCGGATTTACAGACGTCTGAGTATCTACGAAATGATACTGGAATTCGACAAAAATGTGTTTGAAGAGATGGCTGTAGGAGCTGCATGAAACATTGGTATTCCGTCAGGATACAGAAATAAGCAGATTCAAGGGATTTTTCATTTTAATCATGCGGATTCCTTGTGTCGTACCATACCAAAGCTTTGGGAAGTAGTGTGTAGCGAGCTGTTCACACTAAAAAGAACCTCCGACCTCCACGGAGCTGGGGACTACCAGTAAAAGAATGACAAAGGACAAGCAGAAAATCAAACTGAGTGAAATAGTGTAGTGTATGTAATATTGATAAGATTCTTTCAATATAAATGTATGTAATCGCAGTGTTCCAATATTTAATATTACCGTACTATAGTTGTAAGGGATACACAGCAGAGTTATTACAAGTTTAAGTGACACAAAAGAAATGCTTGTGTGCAAAATAATTCCAAAATATTCAATAAGTATACAAAGCTCATCAACCAAGGTTTGAATAACTGAAACATGTTTGAAGGAGAATTACCCGTTTATTTTAAAGTTATTCCATTAATTTATAATGTTATATCGAAGAAAGTAGTTAACCAATCCTATATTTTTTTTGTACCAATGGCAAATTCAACCAAATTAAATCATTTAATTCAAGCAACAAGACTCGATAGTGTTATTAACAATATAATATGTACTTACAAAAAACTATGTTAGTAACACACTAACATAGTTACCATTATTCATCTCATTCTTCCTATATTAAAAATGCAGTGTGAAAGGTAATCAGCAGGATTCGTACAACATACTTTTTTTGTTGTTTTGTGATAGAATTTGTACCACTTATTAAGGCAACTAAACCATTCATTTTCATGAAACATTAGTATTTTTAGAAGCCGGATTAATTAATTATACCAATTAAAAGATTCAAGTAATTAAACGTAATATAATCTTAAACTAAACGCAACTAAACGTAGTTCTGTTTTTAGAAGTTGCCATTTGTAAAATATCACGAGGCTCGAAATGATAAATAATTATTTAAAAATAGAAATAACAGTAAATAATAAACCAATTACACATTATACCTTAAAATTAATAATTATTGCATACAATCTTAATTATTAACTATTTAATGATATGAATTGTTTGTATTGGCAATTATTTTATTGACAGGTTACGAAAATCTTTCCGAGTCTCTGTTTTCTTTGCTGTAGTTTTGGACCGTGGTTTGTAACTGCATCTGAGCAATTTAGCAAATTATCTGGCCATTTTTACGTTGAGTCGAGCAACTGCTCCGCCGTACTTTATCTGTTGATAGTACTTTTGCGAAAGGACGCTTTATTAGTTGTGCTGTGTGTGTACGTGCTTTAAAATGACGAGTTTGCAATGCATCAATTGCAACGTTCGCTTATCGCGAATAAGAAGGCACGCTTTATCCGATGAGAGTGAAGATATCGTCAATACTATTCGGCTGTGGACATATCCTAGAGATGTAAGTAGTTTCCAAATAACATTTTGCGTACGAGTATGCCAGTTACGAAGTGATAACTTTTACATGTTAAAAAGTAGACTTACCATATGTAACTAAAACTAATCTAAACATTAAGTATTTGAAAAAATAACAAACACTGTTGTGGTTCTAAAAATATTTACAATTTGTCCTGTAAAAGATCACTTATGTGTTTGTTAATTTACAAACACAAAAGTGATCATGTATTGTTTACTGCCTAACACTTGGTTGCCTAACTTGGTTTGCATAACATTGTTATAATAGTTATTTCTCTGTTAGTATGACTGTCAGTCATATAAAGCAATGTTGAACTGTACTCAAAATAACTTCATTATTTCCAGATGCTGACCATGTTTGCCATGCATGTTGGCTGCTAGCTACTCATCCACGTTCTTCTGATAATATGCCGAGGAGATGCATAGGCCATCAAAATGTTTGTGTTGTATGCGGACGATCCATACTAAGAATCAGTTGACACAGGATTTTGATTGAAGGTTCAAATAAAGAAGAACAAAGAATGGCTAACACACTTGCTACTTGGATCCAACCACGAGAGGTATAACAACATGTACCTATTATAACTTTTATATTATAAACATGTGTCATGCAAAGGGCAATTACTTTTACTTTGACAACACGTTTGGCGCAATGGCTGAGCAATTGCGTTGTGTGTTGCTGGTTCAACAATCCCCGCACGGAACAAATATTTGTATGATCTGCAAGTAGTTGTTCAGGGTCTGGATGTTTGTGTATGTGAGTTTCTATGTTTGTAAACACACTCACGACACAAGAGAAATTCCTAGTGTGGGGCAAAGTTTTTTTTTAAATTACTATTTTATGTTGATAAATCTGGGACAGGCATGATGTTGGCTTTACTAACAACAAAAGGATACTGGTTTTTCCAGTGTCACATAGCCCTTCTTCTCTACTCCAGTGAGCAATAAACCTATTCACTCATATTAACACAACATAGATATTTTTGGTAAAGGTTTTCTGAAAGGTAAAAACCAATCATTGTATGTCAAGAACTATTCTGTAGCTTGGTCATGATGGGCACAATTTATGTTTATCAAACGTCGTGTTTAATTTTTATTTCATCAATGTTATTTATATTTACAGAAGTCATCCATGAATGAAGTTTGTGGAGTTTGCTGGGGCCAAGCTCGAGATTTGAGCTTCAATGTTCCAGAAGGACCAGAAGAAAGACCCCAACATATTGTGTTGCCCAATATAAGAAGAGCGGCTGAAACACCAAGACATTGTATTTTCCAAGAGTGCATGGAACCGGAGAGAAATATTGTGCCTGAAGAAACCAGGCAAGATGTGTTGATTAGGTATCAATATTTTATACAAAAGAGGTGCTCGTATTTGCTCCTAACATAGACAGGAGGCTAATTATGAATATAATAAATAAATGTATGTTCCTACAAAAACAAAGTTGTTTTATTTACCCACACTCAAAACTCCATCAGCACTTCATCATTCATCATCATCAAACTATTGCAGACCGCTGCTGGACGTAGGTCTCTCCTAAAGCACCCTACTGAATAGGTACAATTCTCATATCAATTTGCCAAAGTAAGGATAAGTAAAACACTACAAAGATAGCACCAGCTATCTAGAATATATCCCTATTTCACCAAAATAATGTTTATGTGCCTGCACGTAATAATATGTATTGGGACATAACCTCAAAAATAAAACTGGTCCCAACTTCTAAAAATCTAAGTATTTTAAAAGGGCTTGCCTATCGTATTGACTACCAAAAGTATCCCAAAACACGATATTTTATTAGGTGTACGAAACTCCCGTACAACCCTGCCGATCGTCTTTAATTTTAACGTTGATTTTCATGTTAGTATTTCAATAATTGATAATTTTGCCTTGTTTGAAGAAAGTATTTGTGTATATTATTGTATTTATTGATACAGATGTTTGTACTTTAGTATTTTTTTGTATTAAGTATAATTAAATGATGTGTGTAAGTAGATATTATTTACATATTGTCTTGTTTACAATTTTTACATAGATAGTATAGCTATGATGTAGGTACTGTGATATGTAATATTCATTACTTGTGTGTTCTGCACTGAAATAACTGTAATGTCCTATTTCTTCACATTTTATGCAAATAAAGATACATAGGTACATGTATACGACCTTCATTTTGCCTTCATTACATGTTTGATACTTTACTTTTGAGCTAGATTTTAAAATATGTGAGTGGCTTTTTAGTTGCAACCAATTAATTTAACGATCATTATCTCTGTCTCTATGTCTGTTATCGTGGACCGAACCTGACTAAACCAACTTGTTCATGTGATTGGCAACTGTGAGATTGGTCAATCTTATATGTTAGTAAGTAAGTAAGTACCTTGGTTGGGTTGGATTTTAAAACGAGTCGCCTGAATTTGAGGGTATTGGTGGTGTAGGGGGCTTAAGGGAGTTAGTCTTAATCCCCCCAAAGTAATTTTGGCTGCCGGAGTTGCGTCTAAATATTTTTAAACAATTTCCAAAAATTCTTAAATACTATTGCAATTATGCAAAACGGAACGTAATTTTTATGCTTTAGTAGTTTTTCAAATGTAATTTTTAGGTTTTATGTGAAAAACGTGAAACGAAACGCAACCCGCCATCTTGGATGGATGATATTGACAGCTAATGTCAAATTTGTGCGTTATTCCTTTGGTAATTAATAGCAATGTATTACTCCGAGTTGGCACAATCCGACTTCATTGGGTTAGGTTAGATGGCTAAGGCGGGAGCGTAGCGCAGCGAAGCTCCCGCCTTAGCCATCGTGGTTATTTTTTTTTAAACCACCCAATAGTAGGAGCCCCGCGTAGCGGGGCTCCGTCGACTCATAATTGAAGCCAGTTTTTATATATATATTGAGGGCCATTGGGTTCTCGGTATGATTGAGGATGGATCTCAAGATCTGAGGTTGGAAGTGAGCCCAGACAATATTCGCTCTGCTGAGGTTTTGGTGCCACTTATATTAAAGAATGTAGAAGTTGGCACCACCATCCACACTGATTTTTGGAGAGCATATGATTGCTTGTCAGTACATGGCTACATACTACATACACAAAAAAGTCAACCACTCGGATCGTGACAACCCATTCATAGCTGAAAATGGGACTCATACTCAACGAATTGAGTCCCAGTGGAGAGCTGTTAAAAGATTTTTTAGGAAGGACAATTTTAATAACACAGAAAATTTTGCAGATGTTATTTTTGAATATTTATGGCGGCGAAATAACGTGAAATACGAGAAAGATCCATTCATGGAATTAATAAAAGCGATAAAACATGTTTATAAAGTGGAATAAACAATTTTTGTACAAATTTCTGTTTTTTATTTTTTCTAAGGGAACCAAGTACTTCCGGCGGGTGAAAATGGTGAGGGGGGGATCTGACCCCTCCCCTCCCCCTCCCCCAACCACTCACAACCCCTTAAAATGGCGACGTATTTCGAAATTTTTACCCCTTGGTTCCATAATCAATTAATCACACACTGGGGGGTGTGAGGATGAGATTCTAAGGAGATGTGCTAACACAACATCTGCCGTTGATAAGCTCAAAAGAGTCTGGGCCAATCATAATATCAGCAAAGCCACAAAAGACCGCCTGCCGAGAAGTTTGGTTTTTCCAATATATCTGTATGGCGCAAAAACATGTAGGTACGGTTAGCCTCAAAGACCGACGCAAAATAGATGCACTAAAACTTGTTGTCCATGAGCAAGTAAGGCTAAACGCTGCAACACAAACGTCCATGGTCCAAAGCTCCCGAGACGCCAGTACCTAGGTTTGGAAGCCTGCTAATAAGGTTACGTTATTCACTTAACAAAACTATTCAGAAACTCACCAGAAATAAGACATTCTGAATATTCCACAGCTGTGCCTCCGCGACGCGGAACAGTTGATAACTCTTCAGTACTTGCTCGTTTCATGTTGGAAATTGATTATTTTGATAATAATTATCAATCAATATCAACTTGCAACTTGCAACAAGAAACCTCGATTCACGACGCTTTATTTTGGCGCTCTTTTCAAGTTTTTTTTTAAATTCAATGTCAAGTTCAAAATTCAAATTGATGAACTCTATGGTCGATTGTTTGATTTTTGGAAATATGTTAATCGACTCTTTTTTTAAATAGGTCATATTTTTAAATGATTAATAATTTCTCGATTATCTCAAAAAAATATTACCATATTTTTTTGAGACCTAGAAAACAGGAAAACTTTATTTTAAAAGTTCGTTAATTATCCATAGTTTAATTTGCGCCTCGCGGTGTGCTTAAACGGGGTGTTTGACGTTTAGGGCGGAGTTCACCGACTTTTAAAACGGCTGTTTATCACTTGAACAACTGATTAAATCATTTTTACTGTTCACCACACGTTAACCAGTGTTTACAGCCCTTAACCCTAGAATCGTACCCTGGGGTACAAATGAAAAAATAAAATAAAGTTGTCTATAAAATTTATACTCTTTGATAGTTTGTTTTGCGCGTCCGTGTATTTACGCGGGGTGAAGGGACGCGCAGATACTTCAGTCGGACGGCGGTCCTGCTAATAAGTGGACGTGACACGCTGCTTGTGGGGTACACAAGCACCCCAGGGTAGGGTTACCAGATCCGAAAATAAGTTTTCCTGGAAAAATCCCTGCCTTTGCAATAAATTTCCTGACATTTTTCAATAATGGGTGCGCAGTGGACAAAGGAGAGATATAGACTGCTTTGCTTCTGTTAAGGCTCTACTGTTGACACAGTACTTCAATCTGAAGAACACATCATGTGAAGAGTTTCATAAAATTATTATGAAAGACCAGCAATTGCTGGAAGCTATACCCAGCATTGAAAGGCTTCGAGGTTCAGATGAATAATTAATAAATAATCAATTAATAGATTGTTTATTATTAGATTTTATTCTTTGATTATTATTTTATTTCTTATATTTTTGTCTTCTTTTTAGGGTTCCGTACCTCAAATGGAAAAAAACGGAACTCTTAAGAGGATCACTTTGTTGTCCGTCCGTCCGTCTGTCTGTCTGTCAAAACCCTTTATCTCGGGAACGCGTGTAGGTATCGAGTTGTAATTAAAACCATATACTCAGGTCTATAATCGAGCAGTCCCTTGAAACTGTGAAAAAATCAAAAACCTAAGTTAACTTAAAAAAAAGATACGACCGTTTATGCCGCAAAAAAACGTATATTTCGACACTCTCAAGGGAATTAAAATTTATAGGGTACTTCCCGTTGACCTAGAATTGAAATTTGGCAAGAAGCAAGATCATGTAGTACATGTACATGTAAAGAAAAAATCCGAAAACCGTAAATTTGTAGGTACATTAAAAAAATCCCGTGATAAACTATTTACATACCTACAAAGTACGGAACCCTCGGTGCACGAGTCCGACTCGCACTTAACTGTTCTTTTTTTATTCCTGACAATTGTCATACGTATAGTGTGTCATGCAAAACTCGCCGCTGGAGCCTATGTGTATTCTATGGAATATTAAATATTGTGGGGATCAATTCCATGATCACAGAGTACATTAATGTCCATGATATTGGTCAATTCATCAAACGCCACTAATAAGCAAGTTTTCAAGAATAGAAATTCCTATATGGGTACGGTTCTAGGGTTAAACAGCCGATCATTTTAACCGAGCTCAAAAGCATCGTTTAACCGTCCGTTATTTTGACATTTGCTGTGATTTTACAAGAGTTGCAACAATACGTTTAGGTTATTCCGATTTTTCGCAGTTTTTGAGAATAGATAAACATGCAGTCAGTGTTCAATGTATTAATTGATAACTATCAAGAATCAAGATCACTACATGAGCCTTTTAGAAAATCTAGAAGATATCGAGACCAGAACAATTTACAACAACCTAGACTATTTCAAGTGCGTCGTAATTATTACGAAGAATATAATGAGGAAGCATTTAAAATTAGATTCCGTTTGTCAAAACCTTCTGCACTGAACGTACTACAATTAATAGAGAATAAATTAGAATTCCCGAACGATAAGTAAGTACTTACCTACAAGCATTATTTATGATCAATGTTTATTAAAAATAGGTAAAACTGTGTTTGTATCTATGTTGGGGGAAAGATAGATCAGATCTAGTTTGAAAAGTTCTTTTAACTCAAAGCTACCCCTGCTGCCTGACAAACAGATTATTTATTGTAGGTACCAGTAATTCATAAAAAAGAAAAAGTGCCTGCTTAAGTTTGTGTGCAGTTACCAAATAGTTGACAATAAATGCAACTTTTTTAAATTTCTTCACAAACCTGTAATTTATGAAAATTTAGATTGTTTATGTATGCATTGTAACCTTTTACTTTATTGTAGGAATAATTCCCTGGCACCTATAAATCAGTTACTATTGACTTTACGGTACTACGCAACTGGATGTCATCAACTGACCATGGGTGATTTCTCTGGAGTGAGTCGACCAACAGCTAATCGTGTCATCCACCAAGTAACTGCAGCAATAGCTTCCCTGAGCCGGGATTACATCAAGTTCCCACAGACTGATACAGATATTAGAAAAACGCAAATAGACTTTTACAATATAGCCAGATTTCCAAAAGTTATAGGTGCATTGGATTGCACACATATAAAGACAATATCACCAGGAGGAAGCCATGCTGAAACCTTCAGGAATAGAAAAGGCTATATGTCAATAAATGTGCAAGCTATCTGTAATGCCCAATTGATAATAACTGACCTAGTAGTTAGGTGGCCAGGAAGTAACCATGATGAACGGATATTCAGTGCATCTAGAAGACATGCCATGTTTGAATTGGGAATGTATGATGATTCAGTACTTGTTGCAGACAGTGGCTACATGAATAGGAGTTACATGATGATGCCATTAGATCGAGTTGCTACACCAGCAGAATCATTATATAATGAATCCCAAATCAGGACTCTCAACCCAATTGAGAGGTTATTTGGGGTTTGGAAAAGGCGCTTCCCAGTGTTAGCCCTTGGGATTAGGGTGTATTTGAAAAATACACCACCTATTATAGTGGCTACGGGTGTATTACACAACATCCTACAAATGAGAGGAGATGAAATGCCTTTAGACGACCCAAATCTAGCCTTGCCAGCACCATGGGAAGAAATATTACACCAGGGAAGAGTACAGCGCTTTTTAGATAATAGTATAAGAGATGTAAATCTCAGCAGAAGATCACTAATATCAAATTATTATCAAAGTCTTGTTTGATAAATAAGTTATGTAGGTATATATGTATGTGTAAATGTGTAAATAAAACTATGTTTTACATCAACTGAATTTTTTTATTACTAATACTTAAAAATTAAAAAATAACTAACTATCCTTAAGTTTTTGGGTCTTTATTTGTTCTTGGTGTAATTGCTGTTCCAGATATTAACCAATAAATAAAACTATGTTTTGCATAAACTGATTTTTTTATTACTAATACTTAAAAGCTAAAAAATAATTAACTATCGTTAAGTTTTTGGGTTTTTATTTTTTCTTGCTGTAATTGCTGTTCCAGAATGGCTAATCGAATACGGGATTCCTTCTCAGCATTTTCTTGTAAAATTTTTACCAAGCGAATTTTTTCTTTTACTAATTCGTCACCCAAGCAGTCAATTTTAGGTCTTCTTTTTAACCACCCTTCTTTGCATTCTTTGGTTACTTTCTGACCTGATACTGGTTTTTTTAAATTCTTCGGAGTCCATGAACTCCAGGTATCATTGTCCTGTTCACAAAAAATACCATAATAAAGCACTATGTCATGTAATAAAAAATATATTGTCATATATTTTAGGAGAATTATTAATTGGTATGATGTTTCATGTATATTCAACTTATAAACTGTGTTAACTTACATTCTTTTCTTTCAATAAACCAGTACTTGTGTGAGCATTCTGTTCATATTCATCAACCGTTGAAACAATAGTCTCAATGTTTTCCTGTAAAAAATAATAAGTTAAAATTGATAACAGGTAAGTAGGTGTGTAAATTATAACTTATACCTAAATATTATCAACTCACATTATCCTCTATGCCTGCATAAGCAGTATTGCCTTCTATTACATAGACTGTTTCATTTTGATCCAGTGTCTTGCATTCTATAATTTCCTGTTGAAACATTAATTATATCAGTCAAAATACAACAATTTTGGATGCAGAATCAGGAGGAATTAGGTTCTCTGTTGAGTGCACTATACCTATAGGTATAGTGGTCAATTATCAGATTTGAACTCACACTTTTGGATAACAGGAAGAAATAAAGTACTTACACTGAATGTGGGACTGTCGGTGTCGAAATCACTTGGGATTCCCTTTAGTGCTGGTCCTAATATGGCCTCCACTATTGTCGACTCGGTATTAGACGGTGGCGGTGTTGGCGGTTTTCCACCACCTGCAATACAAAAACACACAAGAAAAGCATTATTATGCAATATCCTAAAAGATACCTAATACACCACGTGAATTGTTATTGTACATACCAGTCATAAATAGCTTTTTCTTCCTGTCCGCTTGATCTTTTTTCGTCTGCCTTTTAATATTTTCCCAGCAACATTTTAGGACTGTGTGAGTTCAATGGCAAAACGTGCTGACAGTATTGAATTCTTCTACTATACGAATCCACCCTTTTAATTAGAGGCATTCGTAGTGGCATCGGTGCGCTTATTTTCGACAACATCTTGGTATTTTAACACCAACTCCGTTAAAATACGCTTCTCATCGCTTGAAAAATTATTTGTTCTCTTTTTCTGAGCTGCCATTTTACAAGTAGAAGGTAAATAGTAAGTCGTAGGATAGAATTAAACACTTTCACAACACAAACACAACTTATTAATATTCAACAGTCAACACGGAGAATAATATTAGCACGTGTGACATTTGACAGTGACAGCGCTGTGAAGTTATTACCCATCCAAATTAGACACTACAGGCTAGCATAATGATCCCAATGCGTTTTCGAACTTCTCAAGTTGAAAGCGTTTTATTTTATGCTACTAAATATAGATGTCACCAAAACTCGTGTTGACTAAATCTAACGACATGACTTCGCAAATGAGTACACTTATAGCATTCGTTCATTCACTCTGAGCGAATGCTGATTGCCCGATTTAATAATCACGGTTAAAATATTCGTGGTGAGCAGTGAATACTTACCGGCTGCATAAACGATGTTTAGGAATTCATCGGCCGATTACTCTAACATTGGTCAAATGACAGTCCGTGAACTCGGCCCTTAGGCAGTCAATTTTAAACTGAATAATTGACTTAAACGCACCCCAAACAAAAACGCTGTCCGCCATGTTAGTATTCCTGCCCCCTTCGCTCCACTCGGTCTCGCAGGTTCGCTCCACTCAGGACCTGCCTACCACCGGAAAGCTATTGTGACCTTATCCCTACGCTACGCTACGCTTCGCTTTACCGCTACCTAGTTTCCGAGATACGATGGGGGGAGGGGTGAAGGGGGAAGAGGGGGTGTTTTGAAAAAACTAATTTTGACCTACTCCACGGACATGAATCTGAAAAAGAAAATGTTCCAAGTCTTAACTTCCGAGATCCGCCTAAAGGGAAGGGGGAGAGAATGGGGGGAGTTTTGAAAAATGATTTTGACCAACTCTGGGCCCCTTGATATGAATCTGAAAAAAAAAAAATGTTCCAAGTCTCTTAACTTCCGAGATTTACCTAGAGGGGGGAGAAGGGGGGCAAGGGGGGCAACTTTGAAAAATGGATTTTACTTTTACGAGCCTCCTCTATACGAATCCGTAAAACAACAAAACACGGGACTCTTAGTTTCCGAGATACGATAGGGATGGGGGAGAGTGGGGTGGAATGGAAAAGGGGAGGTTTGAATTTTGAAAAATGGTTTTTACTTTTCCGAGCCTCCTCTATACGAATCCGTAAAAAAACAAAACCCAGGTTTCTTAATTTCCGAGATACGATGGGGAGAGGGGTGAAGGGGGGGAGAGGGGGGAGTTTTGAAAAATTATTTTGACCAACTCTGGGCCCCTTGATATGAATCTGATAAAGAAAATGTTCCAAGTCTTAACTTCCGAGATCCGCCTAAAGGGAAGGGGGAGAGAATGGGGGGAATTTTGAAAAATGATTTTGACCAACTCTGGGCCCCTTGATATGAATCTGAAAAAAAAAATGTTCCAAGTCTCTTAACTTCCGAGATCTACCTAGAGGGGGGGGGGGGGGAGAAGGGGGGCAAGGGGGCAACTTTGAAAAATGGATTTTACTTTTCCGAGCCTCCTCTATACGAATCCGTAAAACAACAAAACACGGGACTCTTAGTTTCCGAGATACGATAGGGATGGGGGAGAGTGGGGTGGAATGGAAAAGGGGAGGTTTGAATTTTGAAAAATGGTTTTTACTTTTCCGAGCCTTCTCTATACGAATCCGTAATAAAACAAAACCCAGGTTTCTTAATTTCCGAGATACGATGGGGGGAGGGGTGAAGGGGGGGAGTGGGGGGAGTTTTGAAAAATGATTTTGACCAACTCTGGGCCCCTTGATATGAATCTGAAAAAAAAAATGTTCCAAGTCTCTTAACTTCCGAGATCTACCTAGAAAGGGGGGGGGGGGAGAAGGGGGGCAAGGGGGCAACTTTGAAAAATGGATTTTACTTTTCCGAGCCTCCTCTATACGAATCCGTAAAACAACAAAACACGGGACTCTTAGTTTCCGAGATACGATAGGGATGGGGGAGAGTGGGGTGGAATGGAAAAGGGGAGGTTTGAATTTTGAAAAATGGTTTTTACTTTTTCGAGCCTTCTCTATACGAATCCGTAATAAAACAAAACCCAGGTTTCTTAATTTCCGAGATACGATGGGGGGAGGGGTGAAGGGGGGGAGAGGGGGGAGTTTTGAAAAATGATTTTGACCAACTCTGGGCCCCTTGATATGAATCTGAAAAAAAAAATGTTCCAAGTCTCTTAACTTCCGAGATCTACCTAGAGGGGGGGGAGAAGGGGGGCAAGGGGGCAACTTTGAAAAATGGATTTTACTTTTCCGAGCCTCCTCTATACGAATCCGTAAAACAACAAAACACGGGACTCTTAGTTTCCGAGATACGATAGGGAGGGGGGAGAGTGGGGTGGAAAAGGGGAGGTTTGGGATTTTTCCCATACTCGTGAGAGTTACTTGTATACGTATCTGTAAAAATATACCCACCTCCCCCTTCACCATCTGGGAGAACAATTATGTCAGTCAGTGAGTGAGTGAGTGGTAATCGAGCTTTATATAGTATAATATATTATACTTACTCTTAAAATACATAAGGTACTTACGTATAGACGCCAGCACATCAAGCTAATACAATTTGTCAATTTTTTTTAATAGATTTTAAACTTTATCATTAAAGTATTAGGTTCATAGTTGATTGGGAAAATGTGATAGTTTCGGGTAGCTTGATGTGCTGGCGTCTGAACTTTCAGAAGCATAATAAAAAGGTGTTATTTTAATAGTACAGACGCCAGCACATCAAGCTACTACAATGTGTAAAATTTCTTTAATAGATTTTCTACTTTATCGCTAAAGCATAAGGTTCAAAGTTGATTGGGAAAATTTGACAGTTTCGGCTAGCTTGATGTGCTGGCGTCTGCACAAAAAGACACTTACATTGTATTTACTTATACTGCTATAATTTGTATGGAAAAAAGTAAACAAAACAAAAAACTATGACCGAATCCCCTCAATATTGTGTAAGGTAATTACTTCGCATTATAACCCATCAAATGGTTCCCATAGTTACCCCATTTCATAGCCGTGGCTATCTATTAGCTGCTCTAATGACAGTTATGCGTGATATTTCAATATCATAAAACATTAGTATGAATTTTCACATGAGAACTCGGATATTTGAACAAGACTTTTATAGTACTATATTGTTCATAAATAAAACGGAGGGGCCCATGGCTAAATAATAACAGCTGCACAGGTCGATCGATCAGGTTAAGCTACACT